>LR994574.1:51881583-54732235 GCA_905187475.1 Syritta pipiens
TCCTCTTTCAACGGTTTTGAACAGGACATCTGCATCTGGGAGGAGTCCCCAGGAAAAACAATCGAGACAAATTGAATCGAAACCCCACACAGAGCCTCAACTTCATAAACTGATTGGGCCCAACATGCAAACACAATCACTTTTCTATACTTCAATTAGCAATGTAAATAACAACGATCTCTGTATTTTCTCCCATTAATTTGATTAAGTCAACAGAGAAATTGGGAAAATGTGTGTGTGTTCGGGTGTGTCGATGGTAAAAGCTAAAATTCATAAGGATATCTGCTGCGTACATCCGTTTAGCAGGCAATTAGGTGTTTGTCTGTGTCTGTGCGGCTTGAGTGTCATCAAACAGTAACAGATGTCAGTGCCAGTCTCACCGCCCCCGGGTAGTGGAAAAGTGGGTGTGACATCCCGGACCTCGAGTTATTTGCATTTGTTGCGAGTTTCACTCTCCCGCTTAAGTGGAGAGTCTGGGCGTCTGGCAGCAGAAATGGCAACTGCAACAATCCGGGAGCGTCGATTTTGATGTGATCTGTGGAATGAGATGAAATCACGAGGTGGTAGAGTTCCACTTTCAGCCAGCAACATTTTTTTTTTTTCTACGAATTTTCTAACATAGCTTCTATTTCTTTTTTTTAGAATTTAACTTTTTAGGATTCTTTTCTTTAGAATTTCTTGCAAGAAATTCATAATCTTTCAAAATTTCGTTGCAATCATGACAACCTGTGGCATGAGAAAGGACCACAATGAGGTTTCAACCCCGAATCCTTTGACCCAAGAAAAACTCTCAAAGATGTGATTAATCGATTGTTACAAGAAACTGACATCTCGTCATTTAATTTGATTGATTTCGAAATGTTTTTTTCTTCATTTTCTTATTTCCTTTCTATTTTTCAACCCTTAAATTTGTGTCCCTCGTCCTGCAAACCGCAAATAATTTCCTAATTATCCGTGTGCGTCTCCCAATACAATTGTCAATTTATCAACGAAAATTTTTCAACACGAAAATTACCCGTGAAGAATTCAACTGTTGTTACTCTGATGTCTGATGTCCTTTTTTTTTGTGTGTTGTTGTTCATTTCTTCCTTTTGAAACCACGTCACACAAAGGACTTTTTGTGTGGAGAGTTTTAAATTGATTTACACCAAAATGAAAGAAAAAACCGAAACGACAATGGGACTCTGTGTAAACATGTTCCACATACGAGAAGTTAGTTTTACACGCATGCAAGGGGGAATACGGAGGGGAATGTCCTTGTTTTCTTTTGTGACGAAGTATCATATCACGAGGAGAGCAAATCTGATAAACTAATACACGGGAGAGTGAAAGGTAGTTTAGACAGGTAGACGAAGGGAATTCGTCTGTTTTTGTTTTCTTTTTCAAATTTTCATTCCACCAGAGAAAACGGAGAGGTCCTGTCACAGAGAGAGGGATCTCGTGTAATCAAAAAGGAAATGTTTGTTTTTTTTTCGGTGTTTTTGTGTGTTTTGTGTTGGGCGCTAGATTGGTCACAGTTCGACGACCTCGACTTCTTTTGTGAAGGCGAAATGACTTCAGAGGTTGAGCGGAGTTAATTTGGACCGCAGAGGTGGCAGTGGAAGGAATAAAAAAACAATCTCCGGTTTATTGGAGGGGTGCGAGACTTCGGCTGGGGGTAATTGATAAGGTTGTCGATGTTGGGGTGAGAATGGCGGAAGGATGATGGATGGAGATGAGTCGTTAGTGAGGTTTGAGGTAAAGGCTTCGAAGGGATGTTGGACGAAAAGCGGCTGAAATGCGGAGGCCTGGATAACACGATGAGGTTAAACGTTTGGGTTAACGTTTGTTAAATTCAGTCTTAGAAGAAGACTTCAAAATGGACAGAACTCCAAGCAGGCAAAAGGAATTAAACCAAAGACAGTTGTGGAACGAAATTTGAAGTAAGAGAGTGAAGTAGAACGATTCCAGAACCAAAAGTATGATGTGGAACCAGTACTCAAACAAGAGGAAGACGTGAAACGAGTCTTGGATTAAGAAGAGGACTTGGAAATTGACCCTGAACCAAGAGCAAGCCGTGAAGCGAGTCCTAGACTAAGAGGAAGCCGTGGAACGAGTCTTTGATCAAGAAGAAGACGTCGAAATTGACCCTGAACCAAGAGGAAGCCGTGGAACGAGTCCTGGACCAAGAGAAGGATGTGGATCAAGAAGAAGTTATGGAAATTAACCCTGAACCAAGAGGAAGCCATGGAACGAGTGCTAGACCAAGAGGAAGACGTGGAACGAGTCTTGGATCAAGAAGAAGACGTGGAAATTGACCCTGAACCAAGAGAAAGCCGTGAAGCGAGTCCTGGACCAAGAGGAAGACATGAAACGAGTTTTGGATCAAGAAGAAGACGTGGAAATTGACCCTGAACCAAGAGGAAGCCGTGGAACGAGTCCTGGACGAAGAGGAAGAAGTGGAACGAGTCTTTGATCAAGACGAAGACGTCGAAATTGATCCTGAACCAAGAGGAAGCCGTGAAGCGAGTCCTGGACCAAGAGGAAGACATGAAACGAGTCTTGGATCAAGAAGAAGACGTGGAAATTGACCCTGAACCAAGAGGAAGCCGTGGAACGAGTCCTGGACGAAGAGGAAGAAGTGGAACGAGTCTTTGATCAAGACGAAGACGTCGAAATTGATCCTGAACCAAGAGGCAGCCGTGGAACGAGTCCTGGACCAAGAGGAAGATGTGGAACGAGTCTTGGACGAAGAGGAAAAAGTTGGATTGAATCCTGAACCAAGAAGAAGACGGAAAAAGAGTTCTGGACTAAGTGGAAGACATTAAGCAAGTCACTGACCAAGGGAAAGACGTAGAAATAGTTGTTGTTGAGAAAAAAAAAGCCATGGAACAAGTCCTAGATGTGGTGGAATGAGTTCTTGACTAAGACCAAAAACTCCTGAAAAGAGAGAAAAAAACTGAAAAGAAACCTTAAGGAAGCTTCAATTGAAGCAGAATCTCAGCCAAGAGGCAGACTGGCATCTTCAGAGAAGCTCAAAATAGTCACACAGCCGAGCTGAGAGATTTGCTGCCTGTCTGCTTACAAATCGTCCCCACACGAGACCCCTCACTGACCCGTCCTCATCGAAGAACAAATCGCAGCTTGCTCACTTCACTCAAATCCAAACCATTATCTCGTCTCGCAACAACGACAATCCACCGAATGTGTCATCATAATTCATTTCGAGACTAAATGGATTCGATTTCAACGACAAACGACAAACGACAAACGACAAACGACATCCATGCACCACGACGTCAGACCTCTGCGCTAAAGCTCTTGATCCCTCCCACTCCCGCACGACCTCCCCAACTCGACTCAGAAGACTGCAATGAGCACTAAGCACCCGAGCATCTGTGCCACGCTGTCGTCACTCCACTCCACGAGCATTTCGTAAGTCGTGTGACATTGAAAAGTTATCGTGGTGTCGCATACACGTCTCAAGTGCGGTCGTACCCTCACTTGACATTGGAACGCAAACAAAAAGAATTGATCGTGAAGCTCAAGCGTTGGTGGCATCGTCGCCTTGACATTATCTCCGACGACGACATCGTGATTCCCCACTTCAAGATGGAAGCCACATTGTCAGCGTGTCACTTGTCACACAGGGGCGCGCCTCAAAAGGACGAACGCACGCATTTCCCCGAACACCATGCAATCCAACACCTGATTGAAATTACGCCTCCCTCTCGAACGGACGGGGATATTTAATTAGCATCAAAATAGAATCTCCTTCAAAGGAAAAATCCATCTCAAAGCGGTGGCTTTCCCCGAAATCCGTGTAAACAGAAAGACACGCCGCAGGAATCTACGCAACGTAAACAAATTGTCGCGCCCGCAAGCGTTTGACACTGCGACCGTGGGTTTCTGTGGAAATCCCATGTCCCCCCTCGCCAAATGCACGAGATTTTTCCCGAAAAAGAAAAACAACTCCCCATCCCTTGAGTGAAATCGATGCGCCTGTGGAATTTCCATCTCAGTGGGGGACCTTTTGGCATTCGCCTAAACGCGCGTCGTCGTCGCTCCCCAGATGCTCGGAACGACGCACCCTCCACCTCCGCGTGGTTGGGTTGAGCTATTTTTATCGCGGACGAGAGCGCGTGATAAATTACGCGGTGAGTTATGACGGAGGGGGGAAGCGAACCAACGACGCATGCATCTCGAGCAACTTGTTCGCTTCGTCCTGCGGCGTTCTAATTGAGTTTTTTTTTCCATTTGACAGACCCCTTTCTTCTGTCGCTGATTAAGAAACAATAAAACGCGAACTTGCGCACCCTCGTCGGGGGGAGAAAGGACACCGCCAATTAATTGGGTCCTGTGAAAATGTTCCTTTTTCCTCGTCCTTATCGCCCTCAATCAGTCTCTCAGCTTAATGGCGCTGCGGTCTTAGCGGAAATATTTTATGACTTTGACGCGCACCCCAAGGCGGTTCCTTTTTCTTTCCTTCCATGTGTGGGAGAGGCGATAAATTAGAAGCCGTCGACGTCGTAGGTGCCCCAGGAAATGGTCCCTTCTCCCTCTCGTGTGTGTTTTTGGGAAACAAATGATAAAAAACGCAGTAAATGTCTAATAAAACTAATTAGGTGAACTGTTTCAGGTAATTTGTGTTGTGTTCGCATTTCAATTTTCGGCTGCTAATCCGATGGAGGGTTAGGGACGGGGACTTAGTTCATTTTTTTGGGTGTGAAATTAGTCGTCGATGAGGTGCACTTTGCACCTAATCACTTTGTCATGTGTGTTAAGTCGACGATGAGGGTAGATTAGGTTTGATTTGTGGGCAGGAGGAGTTTGTGGAGGTCCTGAGAAGCAACAAATGGATGAGGGCGGTGCACAGATGGTCGGTGGTTGCTGTGAAATCATCGTCCCGGATTAAGTTCTGTGAAATTTTTGATTAATCATCAGTACAATTTTGAATTCAATGGATTTTGGAGTCCAATAAACCAATAAAATAAAATAAATGGCAGGTTTTTGAGCCTACAAACAATTTGTAACCATACGAAGCCTTGGGACTGGGGACTAATCAACGCAGCTGGACGGTTCTAAAATGGAAACATATTTAATTTTTTTTAATTTATAGGAAAACTAAGAAAAATGGCAATCACCTAAGACTTTTGAACCCTTGGGATTCACTCGAATCCCTGCGACTCTGATCAGCATCACTGCAGAGTTCTGAAATAAAAGAAAATTCTTTAAGAAAATTCTTAAGTAAGTAAAGCACAATCACCTAAAAATCGAATCATCAGAATTTCGAATTTCCACAAATTTTGGATCATTCTATACTCGTTGTCACCTCTATCTTAGGTCTTGAGCCTCTAGAAAACAAATAAATTTTCGAAAGAAAAACAACTTTCTGGGATTTTTCCAACAATTATTATTAAAATTTGGGATTTTCTGAAAATATTCGAATACGATAACTGATTGTCTGAGTCAGCAGCACATCAGACTCTTGCAGAACAAGAAACTCGTTCATTGCTAAGACCTTGCATAACTTCAGAACGCTATCAACGTTTTTTCCAACAATTTTTGTGCTAAATTCATAATTTTTTAGATTTGTGGTACAATTTTTCAACAATACTTGTATGAAATTTTTGATTTCATAATTTTTTTCAGAAGTTTTTGAGGGTTTTTTTTAATTTTCATAATTTTGTTGCAGTTTTTGTACGAAATTTTTTATTTTTTGGACATTTCAACATTTATCTGAAAATTTTGTACGAAGTTAGTATTTTCTTCAAAAATATTTGCTTTCTTTTTAGAAATTTTCCTATAAACATTGCTAACTTTTGGAAATGTTTGTCCGAATTTTTAAACTCTCAGATTTTAGAAAAATTTTGGAAGCTTTATAGTACAAAATTTTTAGTTTCTGAAAATTTCGATAAATTTTTTTAAATTTTTTGTCCGAAACATGAGAAATTTGAGAATTTGAAACCATTGTACGATGTTCATGTTCAGTTTTTTTCGAAATTTTGCAGAAACTCTTGTATGAAAGTATTAGTCTTCAAAAACTTTGCTTGTTTTTAGTTTTTCGTTCTGAATTTGAGATTTTCAAGCATTTTTTCTTCAATTTTTGTACGAAATTTGTCATTTGAAATTTGTTTATTGATTTTGAAATGAAGTCCGCAATTTTTTAGAACTTTTCCCTCAAGAAATGTTTGTATGAAATTTTTAAATTTTCATATTTTGTGACAGTTACAAGCGATTTTTGCAACACATTCTGAAATTGCGGAAAATTTTTAAGTATTTCAGAAAATTTCGCACGAAATTTAAAATTTTTCAGGGAAATGTTTCTTTTTTTATGAAAGTTTCTTGTGAAATTTATGATTTTGTAGAATTCGGACGAGATTTTTTTACCGATTTTGTATAAAATTTGTTGTCTTTCACAAGTTTTGGAGCAATTCTTGCACGAAGTTGCCTTGTTCTTGCGTTCTGTACGTATTTAAGACTTTTTAGAATTTTTTTTTCCTAATTTTTGGACGAAATTTTAAATTAGAAGTTATTTTCTATTTTGGAATGAAAATCCACGTTTTTTAAAACTTTGCTCATCTTTAGAAGAAGATGATTGATGTAAAAAATAGATTAAATCGCTGAATTTTATTGAAGCTTTTACGCAATTTTCGTACGAAGTCAACCGAAACTCGCCCCAAATGTGAACCCATTAAAACTCAGGCGTAACGCACCAGAGGCCAGGAATAAAACTGATTCCTTGTTCAGATCCGATAACAAATAACCTCAAGACGTTTAAATCAGATAAATGGAAATTACAAACAAAGACTAAAGTCAGTCAATAAAAAAGAAAATTAGGTACCGCACGTCACCTTTCCACGCCACAGCACACCCCAAACGCGTTCCCCAGATGGACACACACTTAAATTCGCCTAAAACGCTGCAATCACCATCATCATCGCCCATGCAAACAAATCCACCACCGCTGCCGGTACATGTGTTCCACTCAATTAACTCCCAATTCCGCAGTCGTATTAGAAATCCTCAATTATTCCATCAATTTTACGAAAAGAAAAAAACCAAAAAACCACGACATGAATAAATCAAAAAAACACGAACTTCTGCAGTGCGAAAAAAAAAGAACACAAAGTCCCCGTGGAACGTAACAACCTCAACACGGCCCAATCATCAGCCTTCCCCCACTTACCTTCCACACACACTATCAATCAAAATCCGGAGAATTTTTAATGGAATATGAATTGAGTGAGAATTTGCATGGATACCACCACAGGACTCGTATTCAACCCGAAAAAAAAGGAAGGACGAAAAAAATTAAAAAAACGGAAAGAATCGAAAATTTCCCCGTATTATCCCGTGAAATGTTCCACTGGGAAATGGCGTGTCTTCGGCTGGTAAATGTCTAATTTAAATGCATACTCCTGCTTCGACAGAGATTGATGATTCGTTTCCCATTTTTCGTTTGATTCCTTTTCACACACAAACACACAGGGACAGGGAAGCGAGCTTGTTGCTGCTCAATTTCCTTTCGTTGGACAGACATGGCACTTCTCGTTCGTCTTTTTTTTTGCAACTGTCAATAAGGATAAGGAAACGTGCACCTCGCTTCCTGGGCGGAGAAAATTGCATCGGTCGGGGTTTAAAGGACACGTAAAAAGGTTTACTGGACATGCAAAAACCTTCAGTAGACACCTTTAAATGATTCACAGGAAACCTTTAAAAGGGCAGGACATTTAAAAAAGAAAGACCCAAAAAATCGACTCAGTCTCATATTTTTATAAACCGTGCGCCCGCATAAAAATTCCTCGTCTCCAAAATAAAAACGAAACCCTATGCCACGATAATTAATTTATCTGAGTAACAAATCTCCGATCCATCGATGGTGAACCGAGTGTAAACAGCAACCGATCATCAAATGGGGTGGGAGCCCGGGTCTCTCAAAAGATTGAGCCTCATCATTAATAAAAATCATAGAACAACGAGGCGTAACAAATACGTCACGTTTTGGTAATAAGTAACAACCACGAACCAAGCACGCTGACTGGAAGAGAAGATTCTTTCCCGACGAACGGATTGACCCTTAAGGGGGAAACTTAAGTGACAGCAGATTGATATGCGGAGAGGGCCTGTGGTCGACTGGTCCGCAGAGATAAGGTCGTCCAGAGATGACTGACTGTTAAGTGTGACAAATTTTATTAATTGATATCTCACAATGGAATTAATTGCAGAGATGTCAGATTTTTAATTGAATTTTTCGGTTGAAGGTATGTCCAATGGAAGATTGGGATTGGGATTTTCTTTTTTTAAGGAGTTAATGAGTTTTATTTCGAAGTCGTTATTGGCTGGTGGTGGATGCGAAGAAAGTGACAGTTGGTCGTCAAAAGATGCGATTTCAAGCAGATGAGGGTTGGGTAGGGAGCTTTTGAGTCTCGGAGGATTTCTAATGACTGAAAGCAATGAAAAGGAGAGATGCAATTTTAAATTTAAATATCACGACAAAGCCACGATAAAATGAAGTAAATAAAAAAAATTGGAAAGCGATAACATAAAAAAATAAATTATTGCTCACAGCTTCCACTCCACATTTACAACTTTTCCCGAGTATAGCTCCTAAACGAAAAAAGGTATCAAAAAACCAAAAGCGCTGGAAAATTTACTGAAATTTACTTACAAGCTTGAAGTCTTTACTTAATTACATAAAAAAAATGAATGAAAAGAAATCAACTTATAAATTCAATGTAACTAACTAACTCCAACTCTAAATTCAATGTAATTTCATTCATTTCAAGTCGTAAATGTGAAATGGCCCACTTAAGAACCACCGGATTCTGATTCAAAATTATTCAAAACTATATTTAAAGAATAGGTCTTTAAATATCAGCAAACAGAACTCAGCATTTTTTTGTTTGGAAGATGACAAATTTAATGGCGTAGATCTTGCCCTGTGATTCGTGTCGAAGAAAATGCGCAAGCACAGAGACTACACAGCAGAGCTAATGAATCCCAGATCGAGGAAAAGATCAAGATCAACTTCAACAAAACGTTGGACGAAAAAAAAACCCTTAAGCCATTGACGCCCGTGAGTCCTAGCAAGCTGTTTAAATGATTTAAATGAACCCAGTTTCGTCTTTTGTGAAATTATACTTGGACGATGTAAACCAAATGAAGAGACCTGGATAAGTTCAAACTTGCTTAAAAAGAACGGCACAGAACATTAAAAAATGACACGAGCAATTCAAAGAAAGAATCCTGAATCAAAAAGCAAAAAGAATCACAAGAGCACGGTTCCCCATTAAATAAAAATCGATTGTATTGTAAAAAGGAAGTTCAAAAAAGAAGCTTAAAGGATGGATCTCCAATAAAGTTTCCGCCAAATAATCGAATTACAAATGAAAACACTAAGGCGAGATTATTTACTGAGAATTACGACTAACCGCCTAACATATTGCGGGTGAATCTGATAAAGAAATGAAAATGGTTCAATTTTTGGCGAAGGATATCGCGGAAATCTAGGACGAAAGCCTTGGCTTTTTTTTTATTAATTTTTAAAACTTTTTCGAACCGATTTATGGACGAAACCAACTGAAACTTATGGTTGCCCTTCTCGCTCAAAAAACAGCCCACGTCTGAGGTTTAGAAGTTACGAAACTTTTAACACGTTGTTAAAAGTAAAGCAGCTGGAATTTTCATTTTGTCGCTTACGACAATTAAGCGATTAGAGCTCGATATGTGCCACAAAGCTCTCTGAGCTTTTTTTTTAAATAAGAGAATATCTATGGGTTTCTTCAGTTCACACCTGCCTTGCGCAACGAATATTTAAACTGACTGCAAATCAACGAAAATATTCTTTATACCAAAAGACGAACTCAGCAACCTTTTAAACCGACGTCTACACTCCCTTACACACACCCCATCCCCCACGACGAACCATAAAAATTAATCTACCAAACTTTATTACCTCTTCTTCATCAAATCACATTCCAAAAGTATCCGCAACGAATTGCATTTCGAAATTCCTCTTTTAAATTCTTTTTTTTTTTTTTCAATCGCGCAACACAAGTGTCCCTGTCCCTGTCCCTATGGATTGAACTGCATTCGACAGATGAACTATTTTTAAAAACTCAATAAGGTGGAAATAATCTGCGATACGCTACGCACCCTCAACGAGAACAAAAAGGTGAACGACTTCTTCTCGGGCCAACAAATTGATCCTGACATGTTTATTGGGTAATTTTAAAGCACGCCAGGGCACAAGGACATCCCCCGAAATTGACCGACACAACAAAACAAAACAAAACAAAAGACAACCGAATTCAACTGCAACGAATCGGACGAACGACTTTATCGGTGCGACAGAATCGAGAGTGATAAATCGCTTCTCTCTCTCAAAAATGACGCTCATTACTTCCGGGACAAAACATTAGTTGCGGGCAACACTTTTTCAAAAAAAAAGGATCAGACTGGATCCTTTATTGTGTGTGCGTGATGAGGGGATATATTCTGGAAATGAACTCTTCTCTCTGCTGTGGAGATTCATATCCGCAGACCATCTAACGAGCATACGATTGACCACTTGAGGCCGTTCCGAAACCAATTTAGGAGCCGGGCAAACTAGATTAGTGGGATCATAAATTTCCTTAATGACTCTGTCTCTCTTGTCCCGATTGTGTGGGGGTGTGGTTGTGTGAGAAGCAAATGAGGGCCGCACCTGGCATCGAGATGGTGTGAGAAAAAAGAACTGAGACTGAGACTAAGACTGAGACTGGCTTTTAACTCACCCCTACACAGAAGACAATTTTAATTTTATTACTCGCCTCATGGAATGGCATCAAAAAAAACGCCATAAACCGAAATAGAAATGAAAAATTACTCAGCAATCATGAGGAGAATTTATTTTGCTTTTTTTCAAAAATGAAAAGAATAAATCGAATTTATCATCACCACAGGAGTTGACACCCTAATAAAAACGTATAACATGCTCCTTTCCTCAACAAGGACTCCAACCCCAAACACACACACACATTTTGTGGGCAAAAACCAAACAACCAACAGTTACAACAACGCAAAAAGGCGAAACGCGTATCATACTCGAGGATGAAAAAAGAAAAAAAGAAAAGAAATTGCCCTGCCACTAAAGATTTTTAACAGTTTCGTATGGCCGGGTCCCAGGGGAACATTTCCTCCTCTTTTTCGAAATATCATCTTCGGAATTATAATGCACTGCAATTTTTTTTTTTTTTTTGAGTGTAAATAAAAAAACATTTACAAAAAAAACGGTATGGAGGCAGACAGAAGAATGTCATATTAGCAAAATTATTGGTCGTCGTTTGGAGATAAGGATGCGGGATAAGGACGATTCCTTGTGGAATGAATGGGTGATGTTGTATTTTTCTGGGATGCCGCACACCTTGGGGTTGGGTTTTTTTTTCTTTTTTTGCTATATCAGATAAGCGGTGATAAATGATGAAACTTTTAATGTGTTTGCTTCTTTATTGGCCGATGATTTTTTTTTTTTTGGAATTTTTTAAAAAGGAATCTTGATTGTTGAATGGAATGAGGGGGAGGGGGATGTGTGGATGTGGTAAAACGACCGGGGTGGTTGACGCGTTGAGTTTTATTGGCAAAGAAAGTGTCTCTCTGCATTCATTGCAACGAAATTTTAAGCACATCCTATAAAGCGACAGCGTTTTTATTCGAAAAGAAAAACATTTTTGAATGCCCACAACTTAAATGCTTACCCCTTCAGATAAAATGAGTTCTGAGAGGATTGCATAGAGAGCTTTTAAGGCATCAAACAGAAAGAAGGTACCAAAATAAAGTTAAAAAATTACGAACGATTTTTCCTGTCTATCCATTGAAAGGAAATAGTCGCATGGTTCCCGATCACGAATATATAAAATCTCTAATTCGTTCAATTGCACAACAAAAGTGAAGTTACTTAGAAAATACGATCAACTTTTAAGTCAAAATACATAAAATTTCGGGTCTTTTTTAGGGAAAGCAGCATCGAAAACGGGCTGCTACCCCACCAATTATTTTTATCATTCTAAATGTCAAAATTCCAAGTCAAATAACAACAAATTGGAATGCTTAAATTCGCATTGGAATTCTGTATACCTACGGCAAAATTTTCAATAAGATACAAATATTTTGGACACATTCTTTGAGAGAATAAACCATCGAAAAAAACAATAATTTAATTATTAAATAAAATAAAAACTCGCCAATAAAACAATAAATTTCGGTCCTGTGTTGGATCCTGCAATGAAGTGAATTCAAAATTATCACGCGCATATGAAAATTTTGAAATCCTTCTCTTGTTAGATAGAAAAATTAAAATTGTGAAAATTTGTGTTAAAAAATAAAATAAGATCCTGTTCTAAGCAGAGAAGAGCTCAAAACTTGTAAAAATAAAAACCTAGAAAAGAAATCGAATGGGTCTGACAAAAAAAAACTTTGAGCTCATACCAAAATTTTAACCGTAACATGAAATTAGAATCACTCCAAGGAACTGCAGAGATTTGGAAATAGCGCTTATGGTCTAAACAGACATACAAATCAATTTAATGCAAAATTTCAAACCGAAAACTGGACCTTCTTTTTGATCGAGAGAAAGGACATGACTTCAAGTTGTAAAACACTCATTTTGGGGATTTTTCTTTGACAGCAGAGAGACTTCAATTTTAAGTAAAAATTTAAAAAAAATTGGATCCACTTTTTGACTCATGGCACAATTCGTTACAAAATTGCATTTGATGTATCAAAAAAAATATATAAAAAAATTAAATTCGACTTTGAATTTGAATTTGAACTCCCTGGACAGCTTAGTTCAGTGGACCAAGAAATGCGGACTAGGTATTAACCCCCAAAAGACTGAACTTGTACTGTTCACGAATAAGAGGTTAATCCCACAATTTAGGATCCCAGCTATAGATGGCACGCCGCTAACACTAGCGGAGAGTGCAAGATACCTAGGGGTGATCCTAGACAGGAGACTCAACTGGTCAAAGAACGTTCAGGAGAGAATTAAAAAGGCTACGAATGCGTTCTACACCTGCGCCAGGTTGTTCGGGAGGAAATGGGGACCAAACCCCAAAGTAATCCTATGGATGTACACGGCCATCGTTAGACCCATTCTAACTTACGGTAATATAGTCTGGTGGCAAGCTCTGGAAAAGGCTACACACTGTAAGGCTATGACGAAAATTCAGAGGTTGGCATGCATGGGTGCGACTGGTGCATTCCGTACAACTCCCACGGCGGGGCTCGAAACCATACTGCACCTGCTACCTCTAGACTTATTTGTGCTTGAGTCTGCCTCTGCATGTGCACTAAGGATCAATAGCATAGGCCATTGGAAATCCAGCACTACAGGACACTCGAGCATTTTGAGAAAGATGGCTGTCACAGGCATAAAGTGCGACTACACGTCGCCACTTACCGACTTTGACAGACCCTTTGTTTGCTCCTTCCCCTCAAGAGAGGAGTGGGAGGAGATGGCACCCATCAGCAATTCGACAGTTGCGGTTTATACCGACGGTTCGAAGATGGAGGAAGGAACAGGCGCGGGCATATACTCCGAAGCGTTGGACATGCGAAGATCAATCAGACTTCCGGATTGTAGCAGTGTCTTTCAGGCGGAGGTCCTGGCAGTCATGGAATCGGCCAGAATGATATCAATGTTGGCGATACCACCGGCTGATATCACCATTTTTATTGACAGCCAGGCGGCCATAAAAGCGATTTCCGCTACGGAAATCAAGTCTAGGCTGGTCCTGAGCTGTCGCGAAGAGCTTAGGGCTCTTGGCTCGCAGCATAGGATTAATCTCTGCTGGGTCCCTGGTCATAGGAACATACCTGGCAATGAGAAAGCTGATAGGCTTGCGAGGGAAGGATCCAAACTAGGGCTGGAACAGGCGATAGTAGGGATCGATCCACCGATCTGCCTCCTTAAGAAGCGGATTGGGGATAAGATAATTAGATTAGCGAACGACAGATGGAAAGCGCTATCTACATGTGAAACAACGAGGACTATGTGGCCAGAATATAACTACGCCAAAACGAAAGTGCTGCTCTTGCATGACAAAAGGTCTCTCGCAAGAGCGGTGGGAGTAATCACGGGTCACAATAGTCTCAAAGACCACTTATTTAAGATAGGACTACTCGGTGACAATATCTGCAGGGGCTGTGCTGATGAGGAGGAGCGGGAAGATACTCAACACTTCCTCTGTCACTGCCCCAGCCTTTGTCACCTGAGGCACAGAACATTAGGAAGTTACTTCTTCCAAGACCTTAATGAGATAAACTCTTTACCTCTAAAGAATCTTTTCAGGTATTTGAACCGGACCAAATGGACCGAGGATGCGCTGGGATAGGACACCGCGAGTGAGGAGGGGGACACCTTACCACCCCCAATGGGTAACACAGGGGGTCCACAAGGACCTAAGTGAGGCGGTATATCCGCCGGCCCACCAACCTAACCTAACCTAACCTAAATTCGACTTTAAATTCCATACGCTATGGAACTGCAGGCATATGTGCTGGCGTCTAGCCTGGACCACAAGAATTCCATTTAGGAGAGAAAAATCAACATCAAATAGACACACAAATTTAATTTGAAGACAGGATAATTTGGGTTTGATTTCGAAAAATTCGACTCGAATTGTAATACTTAATTTAAGACTGCATTAAAACCGGACGTCCTTTTTGGAGTGAGAGGAAAGGACTTGACTCCAAATTGACACAGAAATTTAAAAGTATTTTTTAAACACTTTTTAGGAAATATAAAATTCTGGTTAGAGTCTAACCCGGGAAAAAAGCACTACAAACAATTTTCGCGGCTCCATCTTCGGCCTTCGGAGCCGGCAAAAAACAGAAGATCCCCTGCCCATGTGTCAAACTATGCCGCGCACAACACAGTGGATGAGCGAAAAGCTAGGTTTTACCTCTCAACTAGCCTGTACCACCATCGAATTAATTTTTATTTCTTGTCGAAATCCCTAATTTTGAGACCCCTTTCTTGAATCACTACCACTCCTAGTTATTGCTGATTAACAAAACTGCTTAAGACCTCCATTTCCACCCCAAACAATCACCAATTAAGGACATCTCCTTAAACTTCATTTAAATGCAAATGACTCCATCAACGACTTGCCATCCATTTCACTGCCTATCATCGTCGATTGACGAATTTTCACGACTTCTTGCTGATCCCTCGAATTTTCATCAGTTTTTCGAAAATTCCCCCACAAATCACATCCGCAACAGGAACATCTTATCCCCCAGCCATTTACCAAAAGACCACCCCTAGCCAACTCATTTTTCGCGTGTAATTTTCTACATTTTACTGCTTAATAAATAATCACCATGACCGCCAATCTTCACTGCCAAAGGTACGAGTACGTGTAATGTGTCAATTTAGTCGCTCGTGACAGCGAAACACCGCCACGCGGTGGGTAATCAAAAGAAAATTGAGCTTCAAACTGATTGCTCCCGCTCCTGCTCCTGGTGGTTCCACCTCTACACACACACACACGCACGTGAGCTCCGTCATCGTAAATCCTCAGGAACTATGCACACAGGTGATCTGAAACTCGGATAGCGTAACGAAATTCGTCAGCTCAGTTCCGTCGTCCATCTGTCTGTCCGTTCGGTCGTCGTCGGTCATTAAATGCCAAATGATTGCTACCCCATTTTTATTGGCAATTGTAAGCAACCTGACGACCAGGAGAATGTTGACAGCAATAAAAAAAAAAAAAGTCTCCAAAAATTGGGAGGAAGGGCGATTGTGTTGTTGTTAGTTCGATGAAGTTTCAGTTTTTTTTTTTTCTTTTTCGTTTTTATTGTTTTCCTCTGTCTCGGCGGCGGTGGAGACGGAATTTTTATAGTTTTCTAATCCGCGAGCTTATTACGTTTATTGCCGGGTGAGGATGACGGCGCGGCAGTGACTCTGCCATTATATAACAACAACGGTCGAGGTTGACGATGTAATAAACACTAAATCTGGCAATGAAAGGCGTTCGTTCATTCGCCGCATTTGAAGCTCCGAACGACGAGCGACATAAAGCGCGAGGATTGCGTTGTAATTTAAAACTGAGAGAGAGGGAAAGAAAAGGTGCCACTAATGGTGCCACAAAAGGTGGGCATGGCAGTTAATTTAAATTGTTCCTCGGAGTTCGTGGAGGTGACAGACTTCCTTAATTTCGAATTTATTCGCCATCTAATGGGAGTGTACGGTAAGTTGGGAAATAAACAAAACGGGGTGTGATCCTAGAGGATTTAGTGGAAGGTTAGTTTATGTTTCGATTGGCAGTGTTTTGTTCTTCGGCTTAGGGAAATTTTTCAAATATTTCCAAGTCCAACTGATTCAGTATTTAAATCGATTGGGTGGTTTTTTTGAACATCTGAACGTGGTGTCTGAACGTGACGAAAAGAATAATTTTTTGGACCATATTTCGTCCTAAAGGAATGTTTTTGGCCAACAACGTCCTGCAACGTGTTTTGGCCAGCGTCCTAAAAAAGAAAAAAATTAAAGTAAAAGACTCCGAATGATAGTTGTAGCCGTAGTTGAGTCGATGAAAAAGAAAGTCAGAAAGGTCTAGAGAAATGACTTTCTGTTCTCTTTCTGTCTAAGAAATAATTTCATCAACCAGAGGAAGAAATAAGTGGATGAAAATTAAGTTGAAGTATCCTAATGAAACTCTTCCCTAATTTGCCTCGATTTTGGCAGTTCGAAAAGGTTTTTGGGTACTTCAATGTGATCCAATGTAAATCTGTTACTCCACCTAACTAACTTTTACAACAACAAGTCGACCCTAAAATTGTTTGAGAAAATCAAATTTTTTGTATTTTTTCGTTAAAAATGCACGCCGGAAGATTTGACCTGGACTCGGCTTTTTCTGAAATTTCATATAACGTTTCGAATTCTTCGAATTTTCAATAAAATGTAAAGACAGTTTGATCTTCTTGGAAACATCTTAATCATCCTAGCGTGGGGAGCACACATGGGGATCTGTAAACAGCGACGAGGGAAATGATCTCTTAGTTGACTGTTTGTCCAAAAATAGTCCTTCGCCAATAAGTCGATCTAAAAAAAAAAAAAACATAAAGCTGAAGCCTCTAAATCGTAGTTTTACTCATTCCTATTCATTCTGTAAGCTTTGAAGCCTCCTCAGTTTGGGGGTACCACATGGAGATCTGTTGCAGGAGACGAATTTTGCTGGTTTTTATGTCTAAAAAAAACAAACATGATCAGTTTATGAGTACAAAAAGGTATAACAAGTGAAGATAAAGTAGAATTGCTTACCTTAGCAGAGTCGATTCGCTGAAAAAAAAAACCACGAAAAGTCGTTGAAAATGATGCAAGACATTAGTTTTTATCTAGAAGCAAGTAATTATCCAAAATACGGATAAAAAAATTCCTTTATTTCACCTCACCCGTATTTTTTCCAGAACCCACTTGACACACTTTCAAGTTTCATGTTCCCAAACCCAGCTCGACAAAAGAAAACCTTTGGGAAACCTCATCGAGCATCGGCTTTTCTTTGTCACACTCTGAGCTGCTGGTCTACGAAATCTCCTTCCCCTCCGCATCTTTAAAAAGAAAAAAATAAAAACAAAAAATTAATATCAATCTAAAATTGCAGTTCAAAAAAATCAATTGGCCGTAAACGACATTAGAACCGATTTTTCATCGAACTCATTTCCACTGCACATCATCAAAACGTCAAGGGAAAGGATTACGCAGCAACAAAAAGGACACAAATGAAAGGCAATTTTAAACGCCACTACAAAAGAGAGCGTTGGTTGTTTGTTTAAAAAAAACTTTTGAAAAAAACACACCACTCAGGTTATTTAGAGGTTTGTTGTTGCTGTGAATTTCCTAACAGGGGAAGGGGTTAACGAGAGAGCGGAATTAATCGAAGAGAAATGATTTATTTAGAGGTTCACAGGACACCGCGGTTCCTGGTGAAAGGGTTGAGTGTGTGTGGTGAAAGAGTTTCGCAAGAGAATGTTGATGTGCTGTTTTGCTTTTCTTTTTGTATTTTTTAAGTGAAATGAAATATATCGGTTTTTAAGTTGATAGGGGTTGTTTAAAAAAGGGTGGAGAGGGGATGGAAACAAAATTGAAAATAATAAAAAAATTGTCGATTGGGTTTTGAAGTTTCATTGTTGAAGTTACAAGATTGATGCTGTTAGGAGGAGGAATGGGCTACAAATCGAATGTGATTACAACTGTGAGTGAGTTTTGGGAGTGTTATGGCAAATTATGGGTTATGATGATGTCCGAGGGGTTAGAGGACGTTCTAAGCGGAGGGGGCCGTGGACTTTTGGGATTTATTGAGCGAGGCAATGAAACGAGCACTTCTAGGGGCCGATTTGACGATGAATGGCGTGTTGAGTGTCGATCTTCATCAATCGTTTGATTGGGATTTGAACAGAGACAAAATAGTCTTGGAGGAAAAAATAAAGGATCTGAATTCAGGTAGAAGACCTCGTTAAGAAAGACAGATGGCAAAGTCTCGGTGTCGGCGTGGAAGAAAAAAATAGAGAAATTGAAACCATTTCGAGGAGCTTGTTGAGAGTTTTTGAATAAAATTTAAAAAACCGAAGTAAAAACGCTGGCAAATGAGATCCAAAAATGAGAATTAGGTGATATCCGAGGGCTAAAAACGAGAATTGAATGAAGTCTGTGTAAGGAACGAGACCCAAGAGGCTAAAGAACAAAGTCCAAGATTAGAAATTGGTTAAAAATCGATGTCGTTTGGAGGACTAAAGGCCGAAAAGAGGTTACAAAAAGAGGTCCACGAAAGAAAATTGACTGAGATTCACCGTCGTCTTTAAAATTTGAGGCCAAAAAAGCTGTAAAACGAGGTCGGGGAACAAAAAACGAATAATACCTGACATCGTTTTGAAGACAGGAAGCCAAATAGGCTGCGATACGAGGTCCAAAAACGAAAATTCATTGAGAATTGACGTCTTCAAAAAAAATTTAGGGCAAAGATGCTGAGAAACGATGTTCAGAAAAGAAAATTGGCTGAGATTTGTCGTCATCTTTAAGTTTGTGGCCAAAAAAGGTAAGAAATGAGGTCCAGGAACAAAAATTCACTGAGATTTGACGTCGTCCTAAAAAATTAAGGCCAAAGATGCCAAGAAACGATGCCCGGAAAGGAAAATTGGCTGAGATCTGCCGTCATCCTTAAGTTTGTGACCAAAAAGGGTAAGCAATGAGGTCCAGAAACGAAAATTCACTGAGATCCGACGTCATCTTTGAGTTTGTGGTCACAAAAGCTGCGAAACGAGGTCGGAAACAAAAATCAAATGAAACCCGATATCGTTTTGAAGACAAAAAGCCAAAAAGGCTAAGAAACGAGGTCCAGCAACGAAAATTCACTGAGATTCGACGTCGTCTTAAAAAATTTAGGCCAAAGATGCTGAGAAACGAGGTCCAGAAAGGGAAATTGGCTGACATCTGACGTCATCTTTGAGGTTGTGGCCAAAAAGGCTAAGAAATGAGGTCTAGGAACGAAAACTGACTAAAATCCGACGTCGCCTTAAAGACTGAGCGCAGACAGGCTGAAAAACAAGGGCCACGAACAAAAATTTACAGAGATCCGACCTAATTTTTAAGTTTGAGGCCAAAGAGACCGCGGAACTAGGTCCAGCAATAAAAATTGTATGCAACCTTCTAGAGGGCTGGAAGCCGAGGAAGCTGAAAAACAAGGTCCACGATTGAAACTCGAATGAAATCCGCAATCCTACTGAATAGGCAGGTCTGCGATGCAGTAAGGCGAATCCCAAGAACGAGAATTGAACGAAGTTTTTGTGAAGTTCCATGGCTCTCTTAGGCAAATCTGAATCTTGTGGGACCCTTAACCTCATCAAAAAGAAAATAGGTGCCGAAAAGTGGTTGGTCAATACCGAGAGCCTATTGCTGGTCGTTCTGAAATCTTTTTCGTCCTCTTCCAGCCCACTGTGGTGTTCACAGATCATTTTCTCATCGCAGAACTCAAAAATAGAAATTTAAAGTTTCAAATTCCTTCAAATTCTCTTCAAAAAAAACTGCAATCTCCAACGCCGGCCTCTTTATTTGCCTTTCTCACGACGGATATCCCCTCTCTGAGCTGTCATACGAACCCGCATCAACTTCGTCCTCCAGCCAATAAATCCCATCAAATCATAACCAAATTTGACATCGAGTTGTTCCTCTCACCCTGCCGTTCACACAGCTCATTACTCGTCTGTTAGCCCGTCAATTTGCCAAATTACTCGGCTCGAAGTGGCTGCAGGCTGCTCAGAGAACCCCAAAAAGAAATCTCAATCATAATTTAATGCCTCATCGATCGAAGAGGTCCCCGAACAAAGAAATGCGCAAAAAGTGCACGCCAAAAAGGGTTAACCACCAGCGAAGCGACAACATCAACCCCTCATTCCTTTTCCTTTCGGTCGGCATCCATCAAAGGACTACTGCACAGAGAACAACACAAGAATCACAGAAGTCAGTGTGTGCAAAATATTTCTGCATGCACTTTTGTGTGTGCCCTTCTCTCACACGTGCAACCCATTTGGGGTGCACGTGCAGGATGTGCATGCAGCAGCTCCTCGAAGGTACCAAAACATAAACTCGCTCAAGGACTCCACGAGAGCCTCGTCTGTCAGCGTAATGAAATTAAGTTGATGTGGCAAAGAGGCATCAAAGCGCAGGGAGACTAGATTCACTCATTTTTATGGCCGCCCAGGAGCAGCGAAAGGATTAAACAACGCGTTAAAGGACATTTCACGCTTCTGTTTCGACGCCACCAAGGCACATCTGCCGTGACTGATCCTTGGGCGGAGATAACTCGTCCTATCTTAATTCAAATCGCGAAAATTTTAAATTTAATTGTTCGGGGGCACGCGGCAAACCCCTTTCGGAAGAGACACGGCTAGGACATCTCTTTGGTGGCAGGACGGCGCTTAAAAACCCGGCCGGTGACTTTACAACCTTTCGTAATTAGGAATGCGATGGTTGTGGGTGATAAAATAATTCTCGTCGCCTTTTTTTTTTTTTTTTCGTTCGTCGTCCTGTTTGTGTTATGCAAGTCCTGGAAAATCGACGTTGGTCGCGTGTGGGTGGCTGTGTGCCTTTTGTGTGGACATATGTTTTTGAAACTTGTGGCCATATTTTACGATTGACTAATTGGAGTAATTTTACAACTAATTGCGGGCGGTGGTTAACGGACAGGACGCGAGTTCAGCGATGTTAAGTCGTCGAACTGGCGATGGATATCTCTGCGGCAGTTATGTCACTCAGAGCGTCATATGCGCGGTTGTTTGCTGTGTAATTTGTCGAATAAGGTGCGAAATGTTAGTCATAAGTTAGTGGCCGGGGGCAATCAAGGCAATCGGTAATGGTGACGAACATAGAAGCGGGTGGAGTGACGAGAAACTGTGGAGTTACTTTGCCGACAGAGAGCGACTCAAAATAGGAGTACCAGCTTCTTCTGGCCTAATCTTAAAAGAAGCCGCTTGAAAAGGTTAAAAAATTAACCGACAGGTCAGGAACCAAATACAGTAAATTCTCGATAGTTCTAGAATTCGAAAAGCTCTGTAAATAGAAGCATTTTTAAAGTCGCCGGAAAAAATCTCTATCAATCGAAGAAATATGAAATTTGGGCCTCTTTTTTTCTCTAATTCGAATTTATTTTTGTTCAAAACAACATAAGTTCGAAAATTATGGTCTTTTTGCCTCCATAATTTGAAGTCGAATTGATTTGTTTCTCTTCAAGAATCCTTAGTAGAAATGCGTCAGTGACGAAAATGAGAAATATTTTTTTTTTTCTGATACCTCCGTAATTCAAAATCCTTTGTAATAAAAAGCTTTTTTCTGGTCCCATGAAAATCGAATTATTGAACTCGAAAGAAAACGATTCCAAGCCTACCGACCTCAAGTCAACAGAAATTTCAGGGCATCTCTCGAAAACCTAAACTTCTTTTAGTAAAACAGTCTAAATGAGGTCAAGGAATGGGTAAAGAACAACAAAAACCGCAAAGCACTCGAAGAAAAAACTGACGATCCTGAACCTTTCCACCTCACTCTGACTTGAATTTCACCACATTTCCCAACAAACTCCATCCAGACTCTCTCAAATTTCTTCAAACTCCGAACTCCCTTCACAGTTTCCACGTCCTTGCACATAATTTACGAAAATAATTACCATCCCCCCAAACATCGTCACCACCTCTACTCCCCAAAAGAAGATCCACTCCGCCCTGTCAATGGAATCAACATCGAGTCAAACGACAGGATTCATGAATCCTCTTTGTCTCCCGTCCTAGGTAAACGGATTTTCGTGTTTCTTTTCAAGGATATGTCATTAACACACACACACGTACACAAAAAAAAACCGTCCACGAGTGAGACAGACGCGCGGCATGCCTCCAGGATATGCACGTTGTGTGTATCATGACATCAAAAGATCCTGGCAATTCACAGACTCTCCCGGGCGAACTCTGACACAGACCCAATTGAATCTGGAGCATGGGCATGGCTGCCATTCTTTTTCGCTTATCTTCTGCTTCTTTTGTTTTTCTTTCGGTTTTTTTTTCCGTGTCGTTCTTTCGTTTCTGGAGGCAAAAATTAATCGTAGAACACGGTGATAAATGCACGAAAAGCTGCTTAGCTTCAACCGAAGGATAACAGCCAAAACAGTCAGAGAGGGGAGATCCATTTCCGCACGGTACGGTGAACAGAAAGAGCGGCGGTGGTGTCTTGAAAAAACGCTCGAAAGGATATCCTGCGGAGATGCTGGAAGATTATTTTACACGTTTATCATCGTCTTCGTTTTGCAACATTAAATATGAAAAATATCCACGACTTTTTTTTATCCTCGATGGAGACTTGAAAGGGTCAAGAGCGGGAACTACTCAAAATAATTACACGACAACCAAAAAAAAAAAAAAGACCCTCTCCTCTTGGGGTGAAATGTCAGACAACGATGAGTTCATTTATTTTAACCCCGACAAACGAGATGAAGTCAACTCCGGGACAACCGGGTCGCCCCTCGACGCGTGGTTGACGCTCGAAAATCAGAGCATATCCAATTGGAAGTGGTGCGGATTAATGTTTGTCGGTACACTCTCTCTCTCTCTTGTATCTCCAGCACGTGACATTAACAAATTTATGTACTCTTTTCTTTTCTTTTTTGTTATCCTTTTCGGCTTGTGTGTGTGTTTGTGTATTGAAAGCCGATTACTGGGATTACTTCACACTTCAACATCGCGATGAATCAATTTCTTTCTGTTGAACTAATTACGTCAGTGGAGAGGGTGAAAGGACGATCGATGGCTTCCCAGGAGATAAACGAATTTGCGTAGGTCAGACGGTTCAAGTAGATGCGCGTGGGCAGAGTGTCGAGTGGGCCGCCATTGGTCACGGTAATCGATGGAAGTTGCAGCGAATTTGAATGGATCATTAGGCGATCTCGAAAGGATGCGACAGGATGCGTTGATTTGCAGTGAAGATTTGATTCCCACGACTGGACGTTAGTTTGATTTGACTGTACCGGCGATAATTGGAGTTAATGAAGCGCGGCAGGATGCGGAAGTGGTCCACTTTTGGGATGAGGACCAATTTCTGGTGGATGACGAATTGGTGGGAAAGATTTATTATTGACCACTTACAAGACCAACTCCGGTTAAATGAAGTCGATAAAAGAAACATTTGCAATCGAACACACGGGCTACTTGAAATATCAAGCTGGGAATGAAAATAGGACGCTTAACGAAACTCAATAATCGACGAAGTCTCAGAAAGATCTATTGAACTGCATTTGAAGCAGGCTATCCCCGTTTTCGGGTCATCGTCAACAAACGGGACAAAGTGAAAGAAAGTGATTTAAAAATTTCTTCAAAAATACAGAAATAGTCGTCCGTAAAACTCGAAGTACGATTTTTAAATGGAAAATAGACATAAATTTCTTGAAATAAAGAGACGATTTTCGCGACAAGATTTTTTTTTTTTTATTTGTTATCAAATGAATTCTCCACCTTTTCTTGAGTTGCCTTTCTATTGCAAGACCAATCGTGATGATGTGGACACCGTGGCTTCTTCGGTTAGTGCGTCGGACCAAATCAAGAGCGCGCAGAGCGTTCGTCTACCAAGGCGAGGAAAAATTGACTAAAAACATTGAAGTTTTGTTTAAAAGTGTTGATATCTCTTTTACGTGCATTGCCCCCGCGACCACTGCGGCCACAGAAGCTGCTGATGATGAGCTTAAGCGTTACGAACCAAATGTAAGTGCGATAGCTTAGGCGCATTTTTTTCTTATCAAATCATGGTTTCAAATGCGTTCATGAATGAACGTCGAACGTTATCTAAAACGTATTCTGTCTTTAGCAATCAGAGTTAAGAAAAAATAGCAGGAGAAGGGAAAATGAATGAAAAAAAAAGGCTATTGTTGGACAAAACACATGACAACTTGAAGAATCCTGTGCTATCATAAGATCCCTAGATGTAAGGGAAAATGTTAGTTTGTATGCGAATTTTTGAAAAATTATGGACATCAGTAGTTTATCGTAAAAGTACGGTTACAGAATAGGTTTCTGGCTTTCAAATCTGATATAGTACTTCATTGAAAGTATTGTCGTTCTTTTTCAAGTATTTTTGTTATCCTGTCAATTAATTCTTTTCTTTTAATTGCCCCAACCTACTAAACGGGGCGAAGTAGATCCCCTTCCCATAGTAAAAAACGCTTGCTTTCGCTTTCGACCCCTCTACAAAAGCCTATCATCAATTTTTGACGCCAAAGTTATCGTACTGTCCCCGACTTTTTTTCACACGAAAATGTGTTTCAAAATATTTAGATTTTCTTTAAAAAATATTTTTTGGTCGAACCCATCGGGATCCCAACTTAAAATTTCGAGTGAAGATAAGTGAAATATTGTTTTCCAACATATAAAAAAATTAGGAAAATTAAAATACCATTTTTTGAAATATTCAAGGATACGTGTCAAAAAGGACATTCTGGACTATCCTTAATCCTTGCAAATAAAAATTGTGTGGGTTACTTAAAAGTTCAAGCTTTTCGGAATTCAATAAGACATAATTTCCAAAATTCTAATAAGCAGAACCAAAGTTATGATTTTTTGAAATTTAAAAGAAATCTTAAATTTTGATTTTTACCAATTTTTGAATTTTTGTTACTCGCAAACTGTATCAAACACTTCCACGAAAATCCCAACCTTGATTAGTCAGTTGGAATCCTTAATCATTGAATAAAGTTAAGGAAAAGAAAACCCGATAAATACTCCTTGGATTTTTTTTAGATTAGATTAAAAAAAATCGCTGACCCCATGGCAGCCTAGTGGCGAGTTTAAATCCATTTCAAAAATATGCACATTCCATCACGACAAATTGACAAGTAGACAGACAGTCGACACTGTCCCTCAATCAACCGCAGCGCTTCCATTCAAAGGTAAACCACAACTCCCCATCCTCCATCACTCTAAATCGGCTTACAAAAGTGTTTGCCGGTAAATCAAAGGATTTTCTTCTTACGATTTACGACATGCAAAAGACATCATCACCACCCACCGACCGACAACGATCCACACTTGAAAGGACCTCATTTTAATTAAGATAATGTAACTTGCAGTTGACTAGGAGACTCCCGTCGTCGAGTGCCTTTCGGTTAACGATTTTGGTGTGACTCGCAGTACGAGTGACATCGAAGTAATTAGAATCACCATCATCGGTCCAACAACACACAACACACGACAAAGTATCCTTTTCACTGCTGCAATAAGAGGAAAATCTAATTTCCCTATTCCGAGTGATGTGTCGAGTGCTTTCGGTAATATTTCCACGATAATGGCGCCAAACATGAGCCTGTCGCTTGTTGTGAATGCGTTGTGCTGACGCCAGGCCAAGGTGCACCGTCCGTCCGTATCATCATCCACATTAGACGGGAACGGTTTGAATATCTGAGATTAACTTTATTACACGAAGAACCTAATTCGATTATCCTGCAACGCATGTGTGTGTGTAAAGGACATGCCTCTGGAGGCCGCTCCTGCTTGTGGTTTTGCCATTGACTTGGAGGAGGTTTTTGTCAAAGCAATTTGTCTGCCTTTTAGTTGAATGCAACTCGCAATTATCCTTAAAATGAATGGAATGCCGATTTGAATGACGTTGGGTGGAATTTATTACGCACTCTGAGGATGTCGGCGCTAATTAAAATTCGCCCATCACCGTGGAGCCGTCGAGTGGATTGAATTCACGAGAGAATTGTAACCGTCGTTGTCGTTGTCGTTGTCTATTGATTACCCCGATGAAAGGATTACTACTCGGAGGATGGACAATGGTGAGTTGCAACTAATGAACAGGACGAGGGCTTTTGTGGTCGACCTCGGAAAATTGTCCATCACCCCCCTTTTGAGTTTTTCAAATTAAATGGAACGTGTGCCTCACATCAGTCCACTTCCGGCGCATCCACACCTCGGGAAAAGAAACATCCACCAGGATGAGAAATCATTAATTATTGTTTCACATCGAATTTTTGTAGAGTCACACCAAAGGACACCCGCCCACCCGTCCATTAATCCGCTTTCGCAAGACTCTCTCTCTAAATGGAACTTCCTGCGAGGGGTTGGGTCGGCCGTGAGTTGAAATTAATTACACTCCATTGCCGTCTGCCACACACACGGAAGGAGCGCGGTCGCCTGGGTGTCATCCCGGTCGTCATCCTGGCCCAGGAAATGCAAATATTGCATTTGAAACCGAAAGACCAACCCCCTCCGGTGATTTGTGTGGTCAATGGATTTTTGAAAAATGACGAATTTCCCCAACCTCCACCTCCTCCCGGTTGGACAACAACCTCAGCGGGGGTTAATACCCCCGGACTGACACTGATTCGAGCGCCTCGACGACGACGTGCCTTTGTTCCTGTTGCTGTAATGAGCGAACCCGTCGTCCTTCGTCAGGTAATCTGGTTGTTTGTTTCTTTTTATTTCGGGACCTCTCCGTAGTGGTGGTGGTGGCATCAATTAATCATAAACTGACCTACGAGGACCTCTCTCTCTCTGGGGTCCTTTGTTGGACGTTGGTCGCCGGAGAAGTGAGTTTCATTAATTCGGGCAGAGCACGCTATCGTTTCGGCTTCGGAGTGAATGTGCTGGCCCAGTGCAGTGGGATTTTTATTGTTCTCGGGGTGTTGACATTCTCGTTGGACGAGCATTGTGGGATTGGGAAGTCAAACATCGGTCGGGTGGGAATGTTTTTACACGAATCCCGGGGGCTAATTGAATAAATCGATGTTACCTAATCGGGTTTTTGGGTTTTCGGGTTGTTATCGATGGACGGGGACTTGGTTCGGAAATCGAAGTGAGTGCTTGTCGCGTTGAGAAGGAGTGGGGTGTTGTTTTGTGGAACCTTTTTTTTTCGATTTGAAGCTTCTGTCATTGTTTCTAAGATACTTGCTTAATGAAAAAGGTAAACAAAGCGTTCATAAAGGCGGTCACAAAGGCGACCATTTCAATAGAAGGAATAATTTGTTCAAAAGTTCAAAAGACCTGATTTCGAGATAAACGGAGCATCAGATTTTCTTCTCGTCACTAGGGTTTTAAATTAATTATAACAAAAGCCTGACGAGAACAATGAGCGATGAAAAATGCTCGGAGTGAGCCAAGCCCCCAACGTTTCAGATGGATTAGACTAGTGTATTTAAAGCTGTAGCTTAAATTGTAAAATTCAAAATGAAGATTTATGAAATGAGAACGTGAATGAAGAAAATTGGTCCTAAATTGTTTGTTGTACACTTCCTTATCTTTGCAAAACCTTAAACAGGATACTTAAGGGTAGCCCCAACCCCTTAAGCACGCTCCAATGATAAAAAAATTAATTTCAAAAAAGCCATTGAATAAATAAGGATGGTAAAAAAGTATTTTCTAAAAAAAAAAAGATTTTTTTCCAGAAAAAAAATTAAACAAAAATTTAAAAAAAAATTAAAGCTCCTCATCGGACTATAAAGCATTGAACAGTTTTCAAACATCTCTTAAATGTCTTTTAGATCTCTCTCAGCAAAATGTTAATGGAACTTAGAATTTGCCGACGGGATGTAGTGCCGACGGAAAAATTGCTTCTTCTGAAACAATTTCATTTAACTCATTGAATGCCACGCGATTAACGAAAACATTTAGTGCCGATTACCGGTGACCTCTATGACTTTCAACGAGTTAAAGGAGCGAAAAAAATAAGATTCAAATGCGATGATTTGACAGAATTTGCTAAAAAAAACATTAAAGAGACGCAATTTGAACGACGAACTCATTCTGATCCACGTTGAACCTGAGTCTCAAACGTTTTGCGAGAAAAACCACAAAAAAAAAATTTAGCACGAACAATTGTTAAGTCACAAGGAATTGGAGCATTCGAGGCAGCATTAAAGGAGACATTTGTTGAACTGATGTATTGAACGCGTGCCATAAATTTGTTTCTTCGGAATTCATAAAACAAATAAATAATCTACGTAACAGCCCATACAGGGCCAGAGCATAGCTTGTTCGCAATCATATCAAACAATTTTTCCCACTCATCTAAAAAATCTATCTCATCTTCTTAACCTCGTGTGTTCCACTAATGGAGTCGAGGACGATATTTTCCACTCCAAGCATTTTTTTTTTTAATTTAAAAAGTAATGGCTTTTTCTGATATGTCAGCAAAAAAAGTCACTATTTGCGTTAAATTATAAGAGATTGGACGAATGAATTACAGGAAATGAGTTCCAGCATTCAAACGATACCACTCCTTCTCCAGAATATGGAAATTCCTGTCATAATCTTCGAAAAGTTTACATGATGAAGGCAAATAGAATGCTCAACATCTTTTGAAAACAATTCGACTTACGAAAATAAACTAATCTTGAAAATCATTGAACTCAATCCAAAAAGCAAAGACTTTTCATCCCGAAAGGAGTTCGCATATCAAAGTTTCATTAAGAAAATAAAAAAAAAATAACCAGCATAATTGAGAAAAACGACCGTAAGCTCTCTCTCTTCCAAGACTGGAGCTAGAAGATCGAGACTGAAAAAAGGTAGCGATCTGTTTGTTTTCAAAAATTTAATTCAATCCAAAAAGCAAGGACAGTAACTAAGTGAGTAAGAAAATCGTATTTCGAAGTTTCATCGAAAAATTCAGAAAAAAGAAAACAAGCATTACTGAGAAAACGACGGTAAGCTTTCCATTTCAAGAGTGGACTGCTAGAAGAGCTGGAACTAAAGTGAAGAACTGAAGCTGTAGTAAGAGGAAATCAAGATCCAAAAATGAAATATCTGAAATATAGATTTAAGTTTAATCATCCCTCAAAAGATTTTTATTTTTTGATCCAGAGGTAGCCTTCTTTTTTACATACAGTTTTAAAATTAAGTGACTTTAGGTTTTATGTGCCTGGAACTTCTGATAAAAAAAAAATAAATAAATTCATTATTATGTTCGTCCCAGTAAAAATAGTAAACCAACATTCCCTCGATTCATTTTGAGGGACGAGTTGTTGAAAGTTGAAAAAAAAAAAATTAAGCAGTATCAGAAATAAAGGAACGAAATTGTTTCCCTTTAAGAGAAGTTTACCGAAAAAATAAAAAAAAAAAGCAAGCGATTCTTGTGTTAGAATATCCTCCAAAGAAAATAGAAAAATCGAACTTTAATTAAATTTAAATTTTATTAAGAAAAAATTGAACTGCGATTAAACTTACGCAAATGCTTACGAAAAAAAAAAGTTAAATTGAAAGAAAAACCAAACCAAGTCATTTTGCAATTTTTGTACAATCAATACTTCAACCAAGAAAATTACGACGGCTTAGGAAAAAGCGCAATCAGAGCGAGCATGACGAAGGATTTCATTTTTTTTTTTAATTTAAAAAGAAAAAAAGAACAGAAAAAAAATTATTTCAGAAACAACACGTCCTAGAAAAGAGCCTTATTTGATCCTTGATGATGTAAAGTCTCCACGATGGCAAAATTAAAAAAAAAAAATCGGAAAAAACAGAGTTTAACACGTTGAATACGATGGGGGTCACCGATGACCGGCACTAAGTTCATTCGTAAATGGCGTAGCATTCAATGTGTGAAGAAAAAAAAATCGTCTATGCTATTTATTTATTTTTTTCTACACCAGAAAGACGAACGGAAAATATGCCTTTTGTTCAGAAAGAATCTAGAATAAATGCGCGTTGCTTTGCATGGGCGTCGTAACAGCCCGTTAAGGGCCAGAGCCCAGCTTTTTTGGGCAAAAATTTCATTTAAGAAAAACCGACGGCAAAGTTTCGGAGATGAAATGCCTAAGTGAGGGTGAATGGGATTTATTTTTCTTTTTTTTTTTCTCAAAATTTTTAAGACAATAAAAAAAATATGACAATCGAGTAACAACAAATTTGTTGATTTGGAATTAAAAAATAAAAAACATTTTCGTTTAAAAAGTTTGTCATCAAATTTGAGAGAAAAATGTTTTTTAAGGACAGATCAAAAAATTCAGTGTGGAATTCAGTTGAAATTTATTTTTACCAAAATGTTTGAAATGAGAAAAAAAGTTTCACATATTTTGCTCCAAGAAACAAGACGGAAAATTTTTTAAGAAAGTCAAAAAAGTACCAAAGATAATCACGAAGAAGAAATCATTTAAATTAATTTTGAAATTAAAGGAAATTTGAGTCCCAACACATCCACTGAAATTTCTTTCAAAAAGATTTTTCTTGAGTCGAAAACATTGTCAGATCAAAACAAAAAGCCAACGCACTTGAGAGGACCGATACAAAATTCCCAACAAGAAGTCAAAGACAAAATTTTGATAAAACACAAACGATTTATTATAAAATTGAAAAAGATTCTCCATTAAATATATTTTCAAATAAAAAAAACTTCAAGAAGAATGATTAATAAAAAATAATAAATATAAATTAACTTTCTAACGCTTACGAGCAAACTTCCCTTTTTGATTAAAAAATACAAAATTTTCCCTCCATTTTTAACATCTAAATAAAATACAAGTGAATCATTTTTTTTTTTTCGATTTTCTGCAAAATATTATTTATTCCAAAATTATTTGCTACGTGATTTTGTTTACACTTAAAATTAATTTCATTTTTTGTACAATTTTCATTTATGAATTCAAAAAAAATTAGGAAAAAGTTTGCAATTGACAGAGAGACAGACGCAAAAATCAAAATTTAACACACGGATTAAAAGTAAAAAATAAAATTGAGTTGAGTATTTTTTTTTTTTCTGTTTTTTATGAGATGAGATGAGATTAGGACCTCGTTGACGTTGTGCTGCTTTGATTGGCTGAAAACCACTTAGATATATTTTTGGAATCACAATACGCTTTGATAGAGCTCCCACATTCGTGGAGGTGGGGGATTCTAGTTTTGTCCGTGCTCCTTGTGGTTTGGCGAGGCAGCCGATTCAACCGGTGGGATGAACTCGATGGATATCTGGAGGGCTCCACTGCCGGCGGCGAGGTTGTGGCAGCGTAGGGCGTAGCAGAAGACCTGTGCGATCAGCTCCCAGCAGGTGTTGGTGCCCAGCGTATGGTGGTTGACGGGAATTTTAATGTTTTTCACCACCTTCGTGGAGGGCTTCTTCTCGGCCAGCTTCGACTGATCGGGGATGTAGTAGGCGATTGCCATCTTGAGTTTCACACTTTCACAAAAAATAATTTTTAAAATCACTTTGACTTTTGTCTTTCACTTTGGCGCCAAATTACTTTGGGATTTTTCACTTCACGAGAGAGGAACGAATATTGTTACGTGTTGCCACTTCGGCGGTTCTAAACAAACTGATTGAGAAGTCCTTTAGTCAAGAGGATATAAATAAACTTGCGGGAAGCAACAGCGGCAACAGCACACAGCACAGGGAACACGAATACCGAACACTGAACGCTGAACACTAGAACACCCCTGTGGAATCAAATAATCCCCTTCAATGAGGAAAATCAACTGCAATCGAGGACACTGAGTCACCCTTATTTTTGATCGGAGAGGCGCTGGGGAAGCCGCCGTCGTACATACAGACCGTTATGTAAAAGGACACGAGAAGAGGGTTGACACATATAAATGGAGAGTGTTAAACAATAAGCACACGGCTTCCCCGTTTATCTAGGTGCTGGATGGATTGAGAGTACATAACAGAGAGAGTGGGGAGTGGGCTCGGGGGTTGTGTTGTGTTGCGTTCAAGTGCGCTCTTCGAAAGGAAGCCCTTTCGGAATTTGTTCGTTGTTCGTGGCTGTGTCGGTGCTGTGCTGTCGAGGGGTAGTGTGGAAACTGTACTTGGAATCGGTGGTAGGAAAATGCTTTGAGGTGTTGCTTTACAGGACGACTTGGGAAGGAGGGGAAAAATGAAAAGCGTCGTCGTCGTTGCCGTCGTCCTTGTGTTGATGTAACGCGAATTGGGACGATTGGGATTTGGTCTCTTTTTCTTTTTCGGTAAATGGATTTTCGGGATTCCTTTTTTGACCAGCGGATTACTTAAGAGAGCTGCAGTTGCAGTGGCAAAAAAGAGAGAGCGAAGCAGAGAGAGGGTTCTAGAAAAGTTTCTAAGAAAAGGAAGGAAACCGAAGGACGAATGGGGTAAAGACTGGATCTTTGTGAGGATTTGAATGTGGAAGATTCGTAAGAGTCCTTGATGTCGATGGTGTGTCCTTGGATAGGATTTGTCAGAGAAGGTAGAGGTATTGAGAGAGGCCCATAAACTGCACAAAGGATGCCTTTCACTAATAAATCGAAGCAAACACAGCTTGTTGGTGTTTCAAATGACGAAATCCCAAGAAAAGCTGGTTATTGGACTTCCAATGAAGCCTACAAACTGTTGTTAGGCGGTCTAAACTTCAATGAAATCACCGTTTGGTGTTTAAGAATGCAAAATAGTAGAAAAAAACAGGTCACTAAACTCCTAGGGAAGTTAAAAAGCTCCCGCTAGATGGCCTGGATCTAGGCAACGACTCCTTTTGCTGCCTTTGGTGATGGAAACCCATGACTCCACGAAAATAAGTTTGTGAAACTTCCAAGGAGGCGCATTGTCAGTGAGTCTCTGAATCGCGGACTTAGGCTAACGTACAAATTTGTCTCAGAAAATTGTAGGTTAAGGAAATTGTCACCTGACCTCAAATGTGGGTCAAAAAGAGCGAAGTTTTTATGTGAGACCCACAAACTGCAAAAAGAAACCTTTTGCCCCATGAGTTCAAGTAAAGGGGGTTTGTTCATCTTTGAGACAGCTGGCAAACAACCGGGCCAGTTGGAGAGGCATGTTGGTTGAGGCCCAGGTCCACCCCGGACTGTAGCGCCACCTAAGTAAGTAAAGTAAGTAGTAAGTTCGTGTTTGAGAATGCAATATTGTTGGAGAAGCAGCTCACGACCGATACAGAAAGGCCCAAAAACTTCTGCCAGGTGGTCTAAACTAAGACAAAGACATTTTTTGGTCCTGGAAAATGCATGAATCTATAAAAATAAGGACTTCGAAGGAGACGTGACAAGTTGGCTCGTGGATTGAGGTTAAAATAAAATATTTGTGTTAGAAAATAGTTTCTTAAAAGTTTACGAAAAGTCAAATGTGATTCAAAATTTTTAACAATTCAACCAATGCATTAAAAAATGTCGCTTTTGATCACTAACAGAAGGAGACAGTTCAAATTTGGTTTAAATTTGGTGCAAAATTTGTAAAAATATGACAAACTTTGTTGAAAATGACCTCAAAAAGGGAATTTCCATACATCAAATCGTAATCTGAGCCACTTTTTTGTTCCTAAGCCCAAACTTAGGTGGCATAGAAATCAAGTTGTCCGAAAATTTTGAAAATTTGAACCATGTTACTGAAATGCCAGTTTTTTGTTTTAAGGTTCAAGTTTAATGTGCTGAAAAGTGGCAAAGGATTCAATTTGATCCGAAAATTTCGAAAATTCGGACCCAGATGGCTGAAATAACGTCAAAAAAAAAGGTAATTTAATACAACAACTCCGAGTTTAAGCCATTCTTTCGCCCTTAAGCAAAGGATTCAATTTGATTCGAAAATTTTGAAAAATTGGACTCAGGCGCCCGAAATGAAGTCAAAAAAAGAAAATTTAGTAGATATACTCCGAGTTTAAAACATTCTTTCGCCCTTAAGCTAAAATCCAAGATGCAATAGATCCAGTTTTATCCGAAAAGTGGCAAAGAATTCAACTTGATCCGAAAATTTTGAAAATGTTGCCCCAAATTGCTGAACTGCAACACGCATTTTGCTCTTTTGGGAAAAAAAAGTATTTTGTGAAATGATTTGACTACTCAAGTTGAACGGAAGACTTAAAAACTTAATTCAAGATATCGTCAAACTGAACTAGTTTTTCTGCTAAAATGTTAAAAAAAAACTCGGGGCAAAAGTGCCACATGACGAGACATCATTTTTTAGAGAGATATAAGCTTAAAAACCTTCTCCTAGGAGGCTTTAACGAAACGACACGTTACGTTTTTGAGACGAGTAAAAGTCAAGCAGTCGAATTTCGCCCTCAAAAAAACCCACAGGCTTACAAAATTACTAAAGGAGTTCTGCGAGATGAAGGATTTTAAAGCTGACAACTTTGCCTTCACTTTTATGAACACACCTCTAAAATTCCATCTAAATTTCACCGAGAACGCCAACCCTCAAGAGCCCACCTCTTCACCAATCCACACAGAAACGTCGAAGAGTTAGAAAAAAAAAAAATAAAAATTTCACGAGTCTTGTGAAACTAAAAAAATACTCAGAACCACCTAAACGACTCGCCACATGTCCCAACGATGAACTCGAAGCGCACTTCTTCTGATTGACGTCACTCCACTCCACTTCCACACTTCAACTAAAATCATAAAACACCGCAGCTCACTCCCGAAAAACGATACTTCTCGCTTGATTATCCCCCAACTTGAGAACTTCACAAAATTGGTAATTTAATTTTTAGGACTTCACCCATAACCACCCCCGCCGGCAAAACTAATCAAAGAGCAATAAAAAACAAAAAAAAAACGGCGAAGAGAACTTTTCAAATTAAACTCTGAATCCTTAAGGAAGCCGAAAATCGGCGCCCGCAAGAAAATTCCCACCCCCGAGTGCAGTTGCATTTTCGTGAATATCAAATGAGAAATGAAAAAGAAAAACATCCCCAAAGAAGAAAAACAAAACACGAGAAGACGATGAAAAGAAGAAGATTGAATTTTAAAGTTCCACCCTTTCGATGAGAAGAGAGCCGCGGAGCGCTCACCTTCGCCCCGGGCACTACAAATGCAAATGTTTAAATCTACATTAACTCCCGCGAGGATGCAGGCAGAGAGAGAGAGAAAGAGAGAGTCCTTTGGATGCATAAAATCATGAAATAAACCTCGATGGAGAGCAGCAGGTGGTGTGGGTGGGTGGTTGTTTGCGCTCGGTAAACCGTATCGATGGGGAATCAGTAAAGCTGAAGCACCACTCCAGGAGCGATTCGACGAAAAGTTCTTCTCTTAATTAGAAATGTACCCCAAAGACATGTGTGTGTGAGGAGGATTCGTGGTGCACAATCGGCTTCGAGAAACTAAAGAGGAGAGAGGACGGAAAAAAAGAAGGGAACCGACAACCGAGCCACGATGATGGTCATAAACAGGGAGGCGAAAGAAATCACCCGCATAACTGAGTGGCAGTGAAGTGTTTTTCTTTTTTTCCGGGGGAGGGATGGATGCATTATTCAGGTTGCGGCGAGTCCGTCGTATCTAACATCAGGATTTATATTTTTCTTTATTTCAGCTTCGGTGGATGGAAAAAAGGGTTTCTCTGTTGTGTGTGGGAAGATGTTTACTCTCGAAGGAGCACATTTGAAAAATCCTGCGGGGTACTCGAACTCGTTTGGAAGCTCTAAAAACGCCATTCCATGGAGCTAAGATTAGGGGCGACCTTAAATGGAGTTTAAGTGGATCGGCAAGTGGAAAAAATGTACTTTTTGAGGTTGTGGAACCTGTCCGGAGGCAAAAATTGAGTAGATGGCAATCTCATAAGCAAAAATTTGGACCAAGCCTTAAATTGATCGAACCAGGAGAGTTCTAGCTGTCGTAGACTTGTCCTAGCTACTTCTGCAGCTCTGAAAATTTAAGAAAAATCGTATGTGGTTCAAAATTTTTAAAAATTCCACCAAAACATCAAAAAATTGTCGGCTTTGATGGCTAACAAAACGAGACAGTTCGAATTTGGTTCAAATTTGGTTCAAATTTGATCCAAAATTTCGAAGAATATGACAAACTTTGTTGAAAATGACCTCAAAAAAGGAATTTCTATACATCAATTCGAAATCTGAGCCACTTTTTTGTGCTTAAGCCCAAGCTTAAGTGGCATGGGATTCAACTTGATCCGAAAATGTTGAAAATTTGGACCCAGATGGCTGAAATTACGTCAAAAAAAAAATTTTGTTCATCAATTCCGAGTTTAAGCCATTCTTTTGCCCCTAAGCTAAAATCCAAGATGCAATAGATTCAGATTTATCCGAAAAATGGTAAAGGATTCAATTTGATCCAAAAATTCTGAAAGTTTGAACCTAGGTTACTTCAAAAAAATGGAAATTTAGTACAACAACTCCGAATTTAAGCCATTTTTTCGCCCTTTAGCTGAAATTCAAGATGCAATAGATTTAGGTTTATTGGAAAAGTAGCAAAGGATTCAATTTGATTCGAAAATTTTGAAAATTTGGATTAAGGTTGCTGAAATGACATTTTTTTGTTCTTAAGCTCAAAATTCAGTTGCTGAAAAGTGGCAAAGGTGTCAATTTGATTCGAAAATTTTGAAAATCTAGATCCAGATTGCTGAAATTACGTCAAAAAAAAAGAAGTTTAGTACAGCAACTCCAAATTTCCGAGCCATTCTTCGTCCCAAAACTAAAGTTCAAGATGCAATAGATCCAATTCCATCCAAAAATCGTAAACATGTTGATCCACTTCTCTAGAATGACTTTAAAAATAGGCAAAAAGCCAAATAAAATGTGAGAATGTAAAACGAAAATGAATGAAAATGATTGATTGAATGAGTTTTCGTCCCTCAGCCGATCAAAAATCACGCTCAGGATCTTTTTTCCACACTTCATTGCCTTTGCATGCCTTAACACCTTCTCAACTCACCTTCGTAGCCTCCCGCGACCCAAATTCCCGACTCAACTCGAGTTCAAATGTGAATTCCTGCCGATAACTGCTGCCAATCGGCCTGCTCCACTTACCCACTGACATTCTTGGAGCTTTCAGAACACCCTCATCCTCAGAACAAAAAAAAAAGAAAAAACGGCCCCTCAAAAAGGCACACAGGGTTAAGGCAGCAGCAGCATCCAAACTCCCGTCCTCTCTCTCGCCTCTGACTCTGAACTGATTCCGAAGAAGAAGAGCACGCGATAAATCTGCATTTCTGCATTTCAAATGGCAGTGCACCAAAAAAAATAAAACCTCATATCCCATCTGCAGATACACTTCTTCACAATTATCAACACAACTGTCAAGGGAGATCCTGTGGCAAGCGAAAAGGAGTGGAGAAAAAACGACAACCTCACGGATACAGGCGCGCATTGAATTGAATGGGAACGACAAAAGTAATTTGCATTTCTTTTTTTTTTTTTTTTCGCTCCGTTTTTCTTTTTCTTTTGCTCCGTCTCTCTTTCCCTCGTCCGTTTATGCGCTGCCTTGTGCATTCTGCTGCATCCCTGCAACAGCTTTGACAACAACAAGTTGAATGACCTACGACAACTTGAAAGTAAACACGTGAATGTGATGCTGTGACGTAGTCGTAGTCAACCAACAGAGAAAAAGAGGGGGAAGGACATAAAAGGACATAAATTGCGATGTCTCCGAGTAATTAAAATTAAATTCACTTGTGGAATTGCCCATGTATGAGTAATTGAGAGAGAGGGGCAATTATCTGACGACAGGATGACTTTGTAGAACTATCCACCGGGACAGGAGATGATAATTACCTCAGAGACCAGATTCGGTTCGGGACTGTCGGCCTATACCCACACGCCTCATTGGATCTCTATGGCGGCAGGTACCACTCTCTCTCTCTCTCTCTCTCGGTTCTATGAATTCATTAAAAAGCCCGTCAATTTTGTCACGGTGGAGAATGAGGACGACTACGAGGACGATACAAACTTTGCAACACAACCCGACTGTGGACTGTGATTATTGCCCCCGATTACAGGACTCGACGATGCACATCGCTCAATTGAAAGTGATTACGTGGCCCGTGGATGGTTGGGGAGTTTTATTTGATTACGAGACGAGACTGCGAGACTGCGATGTCCTTCGATTCAATTCGAAGCTAAAAAGAAAACGAAATTGCCTCAATTACACAATGGTGGCTAATTTCGTGTTGCGCTTCGGGGAGTTGTTGTTAAGGACTCGCTGTCATTCGATTTGATTCGCGGGGAGAGGAGGTTGTGGGTTATTAAGAAATTTATCTGATTCTGGGTTTTGGTTGGTGTCCCGTGGAGGCGTGGAAGTGGTTTGAGGACAGTTCAGTAGAGCGTGTGATTTGATCTCAATGTGGTAAGAGGAGGAGAGAGATTCAATTTGGAAGCGAAGAATTTTAAAGAAAACAAAAAAGGAGGACGAAAATGGACAAATTAGCAGGAAAAAAAAATTATGACGAAGGGGCAATCTCCGCCGCAAGGAAATCAAAAAATCACCGGAACTGGAATCAGATAAGAATCCCTTGAGGCTGTTGAATTAAAAAACAACAAAAAAAGATTTGGGAGCATATCTGGTCCTGGATACTGGAGGACTAGAATATGCGGTTGATAGACATTCCACAATGTGCGGCGGTACGAAAAATGTCTCCCAAATTAGTCCTTCCGTCCGATGCATGAAAAGTCCCGTACCTACAGTCAAAAAATCCAGTCAATCCTCTTAAATGCAAGAAGACCAAAAAGAGATAACCCATGGAAATCTCCAGCTCCCAGAACCACCTCACTAAAAAATCCCTTTAAACCACCGCCTTAAGTCTCCAAAGGAACTCTGTCATCTAAAATCCATCAAAAGGACTTACGTACAAGTCTCCTCCCCTCAGCTTTGCTGTATGGATGCACTCAAATTGCAATCAATGACATCGAAGTCGCGCATAAATTTCCATCCCCCCACCGCCAAACACACACCTGACTAGTTACCAACAATACAACAACATCACAAGAATGCACAAGCAAAGTGAATCGGGGCTTAATATCCTGACAAAATCCTTTTTCCCATACAAAACTTGACAATTTTCCCATGCGATCCAAATCCATTCATCCCCCCCAAAATGCCACCCCCTCCGTGAAAGGGTTATTATCTAACGAATCGATTCAGTTCTTTTTTTTTTTTTGCAGAAAAGAAAACGACAGAAAAAAAAAGGACTAAAGAAAAAGCCATCTTCCATCATCATCATCATCGTCCTCCGTCGTCATCCCGCCACAAAGTGAGAGAGAGCACGTTAACCCCAAACGAGGATGACTCATTCGAGTCGATTCCAGAGAGGGAGACCGAGAGCAAGAGAGAAACCGAGAATTCCTTGGCATCCAGAGGGACACGGGAGTGTGTGTTTGCGAACAAATTTCAATCTCCGTGGACGTGGAAGACCTCATGCTGCACCACAAGTGGTTAGGCTCGCGTTGATGGTGACTCAGAGTCCTGGCAGCACCTTCATTCCTCTTGTTTTTTTTTTTTTTCTGTTTTCCTACCATGCCAGGAATTAGACCCTTCTTCGTTGTTGTATCTTCGCCCTTAAGTTGGGGCGGGAAAAAATTGAACACCTGCACTGCACTTGAAGTCGTCCGTTTGCTGTGTGCATGCGTGTGTGTGTGTGTTTGGATTTGTTTAGGACGAGGACGACGGGGATGGTGGAAAATTAATTCTTGCACACTTGGGGAGTATTGTATTCGATTTTTTTTTTTTTTTTTTTTGAAAATGGGATTTGGATTTCTGACGGTGCAGCGCGGCGGTAAGTGGTCGTTGTAAGTGAACTGTCAGGAGCAGAGTGATTGTGACAGCGGAGGCTCGGAGAACAGGATGACACAGTGTATTCAATTTCGGTCGGGGGTTGTTGCGTTTAATTGCGGTGGGAGGGTGCAGCATAGTTGCTTTCTCACAGTGGTGCGGGTGAAATGGATACGACTCGAGTGAGGTCGAATTTTGAATATTTTTTGGGAGGGAGAGAGGGACGACTTGTTGAGGATTGAAATTCAGGTGAATTAAGGAGTTGCACAGATGATTGCAGGTTCTGTGGCTACACAATGGAGGGAATGGATTTCGTGAGACGGGTGGGAATTTTTTTTTTGGAAGAATTTTTAATCAGGTGACAAAGAGAGGGTGCTTCTGTTGCAATTTTTTGGCGGCAAAGGGACGAATTTAAGGCGAAGTAGGCTTTGTTGACGCCAAATTGAGTTCAAAGAGTCAACTCGAAATTGTGAGATCACAAGTCCACTCTAAGAGACGATCGCAGTAAGAAAAAAATTGATTCCGACAAGACTTTTGATGAAATGAAGCTTAACAAAAAAAAAAAAACATGGACATAAAATTGAGTCGGGCTCCGTCAACCACATGATTTTTCAGAATAAGAATCGCTAAGAAAAGTTAACTCGAAATTAAATCGTACACAGAGCGGCTGCGAAGTCGAAATATAGTCTCAAAAAATGCATAAAGGCGACTTGATAGAGGTAAAATTTTTCTGGGGGACGAAAAAGGTGAAAAAAGATTCGAGATGAAGTTCTTAAATTCCTGCAATAAGTACTACACCAAAGTCAAAAAATTATAACCGAAAATCTAATCGGAACACGGCCTTTTCAGAGCTTCGATAAGTTTATGAGCGACAAGAAATTGTTCGATTAATTCATTGTGGACCGTAGAAGAAGAAGAAAAGAAGAAAATCAGAAAAAATCTACATGACCAATACTATGGTTTAGGCTAGGCTTTGGATATGTTGAAGAGATGACCAAGCCAAAAGCTCACATCTTCCGCACGCTTAGTTAGCTGTACAAAAATGTGAGTACAGTCCGGAATGCAAAACTTCATCGACTACAATAGCTCGACCAATTCAAATGCTTGGACACAAACGCTCCAGCTAAAAAGGTCTTCAAATCCGATCCTCCTTGTTCGAGAGGCAAACCGAGCCTCCGGTGCGAAGATCAAGATATCGTGGACGCAAGACAGCTTGGTATTTCGAATGCAGTAAGCCTGGGACTTTCAAAGTTAGAATTGGCCAAAACACACAACTTTCAAGAGTTGATTGCCTGATTAATGAGTTAGTAAGTAACCCCACATCTTTGGGTTGCGTCTACATCTTCAGACCAGAACTTGCACTTGAGATTGACTCTCCCACAACTTTACACCAGCCTTAGGACATTGAGAGGTCAATTTTAATTTAATTTAGTTTAAGATTCTGTAAGAGCATAGATTTTTCGCATATGTAGACCTTACATGAAGATTACAACAAGATAAAGAGGTTTAAGTGCTCTAACCAGCCAGACCAAGTGACCAGTGGGAACAGCCTATAAGAAAAGTAAGTTGAAAGGTCCAATATCCTGAGAAGATGGTTAAGCCAACGCGTTCAAGAGTCACATTTCTCTAGACTCTGTGATCTTTCTCAGAGTTGGTCATGGAGAAGATCTAGGCAAAGCTGAATATATGTATGTTCCGAGCTTTGAAAATTTTGAGCGTTATGCCAGATTTTTAAGCAACCTGAAAAGGCATTGAAATCTGGACCAAGTTTTTTTTTTATTAGGCATGGATAACAGCTTCTTCCATCTCCAGACCATGTCTGCCAAAAGTAAGAACTTCCTTTTTAAACTGCAGATCGTGTACAAAAAATACTGAGAATCTTCAACTTCAGTCTTGGATCCCCCGGAAGCGTGAACAACTAACTCTCCAGTTAATAATATCAATAACAAAATGGCTAAAACAAAAAATAGTTTATGAATTAAGTCTAAGAAAAGTCGGGAACGTCAAACTGGTCCAGAAAAACTTCCAGACGTGATCTTAAACCCTTCAGCATTTTCTAAAAACACCCTGAGGAACAGAAAATGAAGTCGGGAACGTCAAACTGGTCCAGAAAAACTTCCAGACGTGATCTTAGACTCTTCAGCATTTTCTAAAAACACCCTGAGGAGCAGAAAATGAAGTCGGGAACGTCAAACTGGTCTAGAAAAACTTCCAGACGTGATCTTGGACCCTTCAGCATTTTCTAAAAACACCCTGAGGAACAGAAAATGAAGTCGGGAACGTCAAACTGGTCTAGAAAAACTTCAAGACGTGATCTTGGACTCTTCAGCATTTTCTAAAAACACCCTGAGGAACAGAAAATGAGGTCGAGAACGTAAAACTGGTCTAGAAAAACTTCAAGACGTGATCTTGGACTCTTCAGCATTTTCTAAAAACACCCTGAGGAACAGAAAATGAGGTCGGGAACGTCAAACTGGTCTAGAAAAACTTCCAGACGTGATCTTGGACCCTTCCGCATTTTCCAAAAACTCCCTGAGGAATCGAAAATGATTTGTATTTGTGCCCTAAATGAAAATTTTAAATTGCCTCAAATAAAATGCGACTTTTTGCACAGAATTTTTTGCGCAGTTTGCGTTTCAATTCACTCTTAGCGACGGATAGAAAACAAAGCCATCCCCCGTCCTATAGCACTTGAAAAAAAAAATGAATTAAAATCGACGGGTCTCCACCTCACGCACTCCCCCACTCCCATTCGTCTGATCTCAAGGATCTCTTGCCCTTCAGCGAAAATACGCAAATCTACACCACCAGCTACAAAGCATATCCAATCCACTTGCAAAATCGAAAAAGAAGAGAAGAGATTCTTAAAAAAAGGACACAATCGCAACCCCTCCAGATCCACACACACACACACGCACACTCCCCATTGACATTCGCAAACAACACAGCAACAAAACAACACAAGAGAACAAAACAAATACCAGAGCCATTCATTTTCAAGTGCCTAAAAGGGTCATTACTTGCTTAGAAATGTATCTGCACAATCGTTGGCTAAATGCGTGAAGTTTACATCTTCAAAAAATCAAAAAAAAAAGAAGAAACTCCTCTCATACGGGTGCCCCACTTGAAATTAACAGACGACAGCGTTCACGAAACGACACAAAACACAAAATACAAAAAAAAAAGTGTCGTAGACACTCTCGAGTGGCACTCGGTCTTCCGCTTGCCTTTCGTGTCATCGAAGGAGAATTTTTTTTTTTTCGAGAAGAGATCCACTCCTTGGACCACAACTCCGACAACCATTCCATAAGGACACAACAACGCAACTGTGATCACGATGCGATGTCATTCATTTCGTCAGGGGTCCCGTCTTGGTCCCGGTGTTGGTCCTGAAATTGATTCCTTATGCAAATTTTAGTGCCCAAATTGCAGTCATGTTGCTACTGTTGTGAGACGTTCTTCGCGGGCTCGATTACTGTGACTAAATCGTACTCGGAGTTTAATCACTTGAAAAATATTCAAATGACTGTCGGAGAGAAAGATGTGGCATTCAATTGTGAGTGGTGCGTTGTTTGTTGTGTTCGTTATGCGGGTCTCACAAAAATACGTATACGTTCTTCAACGGAGAGTAATTGAGGACTCAAGGAGCCGCTGCTGTGGCTGCTGCTTCTGTTCGCTCACCTCAAATCACTGGCATTTTCCTTTTTCTTTTTAATTTCTTCGTCCTTTTTTTATTTTTCTTCGAGGGTCTGTTATAAATTATTTTCAATTTCAAAATGAATTCGTCGTCGTTGTTGTTATTTGTTCGACGAATGTTCGTTGTGGGGGCTTTTATAATTTTATTCAAATATGCATTGGCAGAGAATGGTAGAGATTGTGAAGGAAGTCCTCTGGAATTTATCACCGTCAATGAGGACGCCTCTTTCCCATCCCGTCTAACCATAACCACCTTTCTGCGTGGAGGATAATGACATCAGGAAATGGAAGCTATGCAATTACTCGCAATGAGATTCTCGGCGTGTTATTCAAATGGAACCTTGTTTAATCGTGAATGGAACTAATCGATGAATGGGGGGATGTAATCGGTGAGTGAGATTGAAATGGAAGTCTGTGGGAAGGGGGGGGGGGGTTCTTTTGTGGAAGTGCATTTGCAGGGAACAACTTGTGGAAGTAGATGGGAGTGCGGCAATGACGTCTGTTTTGAGTGATATGAGAACGAGAACCTTGAACAAAAACGTTTTTTTAGAAAATTTATCAGAAAAGATCTGAAAATTCTGCAAATTGGAAATCAAAACTTGCCAACATCCTTAAAAGGACATTAAATCTGCAAGTAGTACAAAACAAAATTTAAAAAAAATGGCCACTTGTGGGCGCCAAATTCTTTGAAAACAATAAAAAAAAATCAGAAAAAATGGAAAACTCAAAAAAAAACGTTGGCCACTTGTGGGCGTCAAATTCTTTGAAAACAATAAAAAAAAATCAGAAAAGATCGAAAACTCAAAAAAAAATCAGAAAAAAACAAAAAACTCAAAAAAAAAAAATATGAAAAGATCGAAAACTCAAAAAATGTAATTAAATTCTGTTAAAAAAAATCGAAAAATTTCACAAAAAAAAAAAAAAACGTAAAATAGTTTTTCCCAATCCCGATCCCAATTCGATCAAAAAATGGAAAACAAATTAGAGAACCTGGAAAACTTAGAGAATGCACCTAAATTCTGGCAAAAAATAAGAATAATTCGAAATACTTAAGAAATCCTCCAAAGCTACTCAAACCCTCCAAATCTATTGCCTTAGACTTTGATTCTAGAATTTTTCTCATAAATTCCTTTAGGCAGAAAAACATTGGATATTTGCAGATTGCTTTTTTTCCATTTGAAAAGTGAAGAGAAAATTTTGAGCTGCTAGAAAAGTTTAATATGAGATGGTTGAGCTTTGCACCGATAGTGGAAGTTCGCCGAGGCGCCTCCATCATCCTGAAGCCTCTGAAAATCGACTCTCAATGGACTACGTGCACTGTACAAGTTCGTGAAAACCCCTTAATTTGTATTTTATACTCAACTTCTGCTGATTTTAGATCTGTGATGAAAATTTTTGTGTTCAAATCCTAATTTCCATCCTAATTTTTGAGCCGCTCCTAAAATTCTGAACCAAATTTTTACACTTCATGTTAAATTCTAAATTTTGAAAGCAAGTTTTGTCTATTTCACCTTAACCGTATTTTTCACTGAGAAAATGTCGTCGTCTTGTAAAATTTTTTGAATCCGAATTTTACCATTCAATATCCGATTTTAATTTTTGGTCCAAAATTAGGTATTCCATTTCAAATTTTACAACCATTTGATAGCTTTTAAGCCCAAAACTAATTTTTCTAATCCTTATCTCGAATTTTTGAATAGAAAATGTACCAAATTTTGAAAACCAAATCCCATCTAAGCAAAATGAGAAAAAGATTCGCTTTATGAATCCAAATTTTGCACTCACATCGTCTTATTTTGAGTTTTTGGAACAAAATTCCATGTCGTTAATTTCAATTTAATTTAAATTTTTAAAACAAAATCTTCCCTTATTTTCCTTCATTCATTTTTTATAGCGCAACCTAAATCTCTTTTACACTGATGTCGATTTTTTGAATCTTAAATTTATCCCGAATTTTTAAATATTTCTTTTTCAATATCTTTCGTCCTAAAATTCAACCTTTCCGATTATTCGGTCTCCAATACAGCCCTACAGTTCGCTTATTTGAAATGTTTAGACTCAAACCTTGCCTTTTACACGCCTAACCAATTATGGATGAGGCTTAATTTCCTCTCCGCCACTATCTCTCGAGTTTTCGAACCTGAATTTTAGTCTACAATTGACCAGCCTAATTTTCCATTTGGGAACTCTTATTCTTCATCTTTTTTCACCCTCATCTTGAGATTTTGAAACTGAATTCAACTTCCACGACCCCAATTTCAAAATCGTTTACGAAAATTTTGCTTGTTGAACCCTTATTTTCATGTTTTGACTCAAAACTGTCGTTTTTCTTACCCCTAGTTCGAAGTTTTGAACCCTGACTGGACCTTTGTTACCCCAAAACCCAACCTTTTCGGCTCTAATTTTTGGTTTTTGGGACCGATTTCATCGTCCGGTCCTTGCTTTTCCCTTTTTATTAGTAAGACTTCATCTGTACTCGAAAACAAACTGTGACTGTCAGCCATTTGACACCAACTTTTCTTTCGGAACTGATTTTTTTTTCAAATTGAAGACTTTTCCAGTCCTCGGTTTGGTTTTTGAAACCTATGGAATTTTGCTTGAACTTTGTTCTCAACATCTTCTTTTCTAAATTCGAATACTGACACCTCTAAAACCTCTTTAACATTTAAATTGTTGCCCCATTTCAAACCCCAACCCAACGATCCTTCGAAATCGAATTCCCTTCTTTGATTCTTCTTTGTTACCATCGAACAACTATTTCACAGCGTGGAGACATTAAACAGATTTGCAAAATGATGTTCAGTGGACCCTAAAACAGAGACAAAGTCTCCCGAAATGACTCACAGCCACTTCCACTCAATCGATGAATGGATCCGTCCGTCCCTCCGTCTTCACGAAAAGTGCATTCTCAGCTCTCGTCCTCAATTCTACTAACAACGAACCGCCATAAACACTTGTTCCATCGAGATAAATTGCTTCAAGACACACAAATCACAGCTGGGGCGTCGCGAATCCTTTTGGATAAGTCTCCTCATCCTCACATCCACATCCACCTCCACTCCCAACCCTCAAACAAACAACAGACCGTACTTTGTGGCTTTTTGTTAGAGAATCTCTAACGTTGGCCCTTATTTGATAAACTACCACAGTGGTAATAACTCAGCGAATAACAGTTATCGCCATAATGAAGATTTTTCCCCAAGTCATGGAGGAAAAGCATTGCGTTGGATAATTGCCAGCAAGACTGTGGCTGCATAAATTTTCCCCCCCAAACCAAGGAGTGCCAAAGGATTTAATTTCGAAACAAATGTCAATTGTTAAATGTAAATTCAATCCTGTTACACAAACACACGCACATTCTAACTCACGCACGCAATTCACAATTCACAATTCACAATTTACCACCCCTCTTTTGGTGTAATTATTTTTCGTTTGAATTTTATGGCCGATTAGATTAGACTTTCATAAGAGAATACGAAATGGAAATATTGTTTTTTGTTGTTAAATGTCATCAGTGTAGCGCAACACAGCCAACAACATCTCTTTTGTGACACGCAATCCAACAATCTATCTAATGAAGGGTACATTCTTCGGGCATGACTGTACCTAACACACACAAACACCGGGGGTTGAGAGAAGACAATCGACGAAACGACTTCAGGTGTTCATGCAGCGTTAACCAAGTAAAAACAGTAAACGAATAAACGAGTAGATGAATAAACCACCCCATTCGATGGAAGGAAGGACTTAAGGACGACGACACACCAGTGTAACGCAATCTTTTCTTCTTTTTCGTGTTGGTGTAAAAAAAGAAGAATTATGTGCTGCAACTGTGAAATTCATCGTTTAATTGATAAAAATAAAAACAGTAATCGGTGAATATGAAATTTTTTTTTCTATTTTGTGTTTAAGGACTCTGTTGAGAGGGTTGGAGAGGGTTGTTGGGTTGTTTAATGAGAATTAATGATGATGATGGGTGTTGGATGTTCACTTCGTGGATAGAGTTTAGGGTGAAAGAGGGAATCGCTTAAGGAATTCCTAAGCACGATTGACGACAATAATCGAAGTGATGGCGAAAGAAAAAAAATAAAGGTTCAGTGATCTTTCGGGAGATCGAAATTTGAATAACGTGATATTCAAAGTAAATACTTAAGTGTCTTACTGCTCACTGGGAGGGGTTGGATAAGTGAATTCTAATGCTTGTAGCAAACGTTTTTCAATATTAAAACGACTGTCGCTTGAACATTTTTTTATGGGTCTGAAGGGGTCCTAAGAGATCGTCATATAAACGAACATAAAAAACACGATCCTGCCTTCACTTTGTCTATCATTCAAATGCATTTTTTGAATCCACAAACTTGACGAAGGCAAAGACCATCTCCAAAACAGAACATGATCGGTCAAAAACTTTGTCAGGTTAAGAGCAAAAATAGAACGATCATGGGAATCGATTTCCAAAGAAAGGAACGAGCACCGCAAGGGAACAAAAATCGTCTTCTTCTTCTAAATGACCACAAGAACCTTTTTGGATACTGATGAAAAAAAGGTCCCCAACCATAGGGCGCCGCTACACATAGGGCGCCGCTACACATGTACAAGGCGCTACACATAGCCGGCGCTTTGTACATAGCCGGAAAATTCAAAAGACAAAAAGGCGCTACACATAGCCGGCGCTTTGTACATAGCCGGAAAATTCAAAAGACAAAAAGGCGGAAGGGAGATATTTGTCAACCTAATAGTTGTGGATGTAGGCAGATAAGACATTTTTTTTTTTTTTTTTGTTAAAAGAAATAAATTGAGACAGTGAGTGTCGCAAGAATTGAATTGACTTGGAATTGGAATTGAAAATGTTTTACTTAAGAAACTGTAACGTTTGTCTGACGACCTTTTTAGGCTTTTTAGAATTTCCAAGCTTTCCCAGGAAGTCAAACCTGAATCAAAATTCAGTCAACGTAACTCAATAGTGCTTCGTTGGGTTTCAGAAATAAACTTTTCAATGCTCCATAATGTTGTTTCCATTTTAGAAATTCAGAAAAAATATTTCAACATTCATAGAAATGATAAATTCTCAAAGCAAATGATAAATTCTCAAAGCAACAAAAGTTTTTTACAGAAAAAATAGGGACCGATCTAGTTTGAAAGGAAGATGTCTAGCGATTGAGATTAAGATTCTGAACACTCAACTTTCTTAAAATGATGTCAAATCGCGTTAAAAACAGATGCCTTGACGTCACATAATTGTCACAACTTTGAGAAGGAACTTTCTCTCGACTTCAAGACCAAACAACGACCTCTGCTTCTTCTAGAAAATTAACCTCTCCTGCTGAAAACTACACAACCATTCAATTTCTTTGTAAAACTCTGCTTTTAAATTATTTTGAACAATTTCCAACAATATCAGACATTTTTAGGAAAAATAAAGCCCCGTGAAAACGAAGTAAATCACATCCTCTTCAACTTTGTGGAACAATTGTGTCTCAGGGTTTTTTTTTTCAACCCTAAAACAACGAGAAACCATAATTTCCCATTCTCGTCCACCGTAAAACCGTCAAGTAAATCCACCCTCACTCATACTCTCTTTTCTAATAAGAAGACCTTCATAATGAGTCTCATAAAGAACCTGAAGCCCACATAACTTAGATTCCAATCTTCCAGATAAGCTACCCAAGTGCGTTTATTACCCGCATTGTCCACCGTAGTCGCAGGTGAGGCGCACTCTTGTTGACCCCAACCCCAAACAGGATATGGCACTTGGTCCTCGTTTATTAAATTAAGTCCCATTACGATTGACAAGAATTTCTCTGTTCCACAATCGTTTTTTTGGTTTGCTTTGCGTGACAAAACCACACATAAAATCCAACCCCCCGCCGACGACGACGAATAATTAAATATTTCATTCATTTTGATTCCGACACACTCGACAGTCGAGTACCGAGTACCGCCCGCTGGATTCGACTCGATCCTGATTGCAATTATCTCATACAACTCACCGCAATGTCAATTATCCTGTCAATTTCCACCACACCACGTGAGAATTGATACGTTCACTCGTCTTTGCAGGTGACTTACTGCTTGGCCGAATAAATAATTCCAACTTGTGTAATTATAAAGCCATCGTAACTTCTCTTCTCGCATGCAAATTAGACGCCGGTCGTCGTCTCGGATCATTAAGTGGCTCTCGGCGCTGCCCCTGCGACAGATGGCATTTTAAAGTGTGACATATGATTTGGTGTGAGTGTGTCCTGTTTGCCTGGCTAATGGACAACCGACCAACCGGGCTAATGAAGTAATGAGTTTTTTATTAGACCTCGACGCGCACTCAGGTGTCGACAACAAAGCGTCGCTGTGTCAACTTTTGGGACAGATGGACAGAGGACGGTGTCTGGGCTTTCCCTCTCCAGGGGTGCGGGGAAATCAAGGACATCGATTGAAAAATGATCTGTTTTTATTGAGCATCGATTTGAATTGTAATTGTGCGTCATTTGCGGGGAATTTGCAAGGGGTGCGTATGTGGATAGGGATGTCAAAGGGTGAAAAAATGAAAGACGACATCATTATCGCGAGGGTCCTTGCAGATTTTTTTTTTTTTGATTATTTTTTTGCGGTGCGATGATGATGTATGATGTTTGCCGAGATGAGAGAGTTGGTTTGTGGGACCATTTTTCATTACGTGTCGTCATTTTTTTGTGGATTGAATGATGATTTGCAGTTTTTCCACGCATATTGACAACGCTTCGGGTCGAATTGGCGGTTGGCATTTCGGAGAGTGAAAAAAAAAAACGGAAAAATATTAAATATTTTCGATGCGTTTGTGATTGATGGTCTTTGGAGGAGAATGGAGAGGAGAGAAGGAAGTCATTAACGCGATGGAATGCAAGTTGAGAGAGGTTTTAGTTGGGTCGAACATTTTTTGAAAGGAAGTGGCGTTTTGAAGCCTTAGCACGAGGTTATAAAAAATTAATGAAGTGTTCAACATAGATTCAGTTTGGTGACCAAATTTGGGTATCCAATTCGATGGAAAAAGGCTTGGCTTGAGTTTTTCAAAATTTTCTCTGATTGTGGCTCAATGTGTAGATGCCAAAAGGCAAAAAAATGCTTAGAAACTGAATAAAAATCCAAAATGACTCGAAGTAAAAAGACAAAAGGCAAACCAAAAGAGGACATAGTAGCGAAGATCTAATCCCAGTAATCATGTATTTTTGCGATTTTCAGGGACAAATCAACCAACCGATTTACAATAGTGGCCCATGAGTGACCGCAGTGATTTTGGCGGCATTTTCCCGCTTTCTTTTTGTTCTAAGGAAAACCAATGATGTTTTGAAACGTCCTGAGTCCCAGAAAAGACGTACCATCGACATATCTACGATCAAAGAGAAGAAAAACGGCAGTAATGCACTTTCCAAGGTTTTTTAAGGGCGACATGTAAGAAGCAGAAAACGATTTCGAAAACAATGACCACGAGAAATCAAGGCCGCGAACTCCGAAAGAGATATTTTGAGAAGAAAAATGGAAGAACGATAGAAAAGACGAAGGGACAGGATTAAAAACCACCCAACAGGAACTTAAAGAGAGATACAATAAAAAGGAACACTGGAAAGGGAATTGCAGAAGAGACGAAAAGAGATTGCAGAGAGACTGCAAGAATACTGCAAGGAGATTGCAAGGAGATTGCAAGGAGATTTCAAGGATACTGCAAGAAAGAAAATCTAGAACAGCGACTCTGAAAAAAGTTCTCTGAAAATTACGGTGGTCTTCGATTAAAGATTCGAGAAGAAATAGCAGTCAATAGGGAGGAAAACGACGAAAACACAGAAATACAAAAAGAATAAAGATAAAAAAAAAACAGAAAAAAAAATATCCAGAAAAAAGACTCTGCTGAAGACTACAAAAGAGAACCGCGTAAATCGAGTTTCGAAGAGAATTTAAAAGATCGACTTCAAAACAAAGCCCACAAATGAAATGGGGCTACAACAAGGTCTAAAGAAATGTAGCATTGCCTCAAAGTGCCGAAAGACCGGGTCTACCGACCATCTCAAGGCGGTTTGAGAGCCAATTTAATTCCTTTCGATAATTTTGAACTCCCGCAACGAGCAGAAAGTTAAAGACGTGGAATTTCACCGCCAAGTTCACCCAAGTTGCACATTCATCATCGAAAAAGGAGGCCTTGATGTCCTTCAAATTTTCACGGGACACATTTCCGTGAAGAAGCAGACTGGGAAGCCTCCAAAAATGCTTAGCTGAAGACAACTAAAATTACAAATCATATCTCTGTACTTTTTATGTAAATTGTGAGACGACTACTGTAACCTTTATAACGAAATAAATAAAAATCTAATCTAAAAATGTCCCATATGAGATCTCAAGTCAAAGATCCAAAAACCTCCCAGTTCAAAGTCCCAATTAGCTTCAATCCGCCAGCAAGCAAGATCACATTTGTCCATTCGCCCCCTGAAACGAATTCGATTTCGAACAAGAAACAAATGCTTATTTCTAAAAAAAAAAAAATCCACTCCCGCACTCGTCATCTGTCAGCCTTTTATCGTCATCAAATTGAGCCACCATCACCTCAAAAGGGTTGCCTCCTCATCACATGTGCGCCATCGGCAAGTCACGTACCACCAACAACAGCATCCACAGCCACAGAGGAGAGCCCAAAAACCAATCACATTATTAATATTAATGGTTTGTTTAACACGATGGGCGTATGGCTCGTCCCATTCCAAAATGAGGACCCCTCACCGCAAGCATCTCTCGAAAGTCCTTCCTCTCGAACACGCACTCACACCCCAAAGAAAAGTGAAATGTGTCGCCTCGGCTCTTTCTCCTTTCTCCTGGCGTCGACGATTTGTCACGGTTTGCGTTGGGTAATAAATCGTTTTGGGTCATCCCTTTGACTTCTCTCTCCGAGACATTTGATTGATCCTGAATTGGAAAACATTTTTAATTTTTCAAAAAGGCATTTCCACATTTTCTCATTTCACCAAAAAGGGTGCTCTCTTTCGACATCTGCGCGGTTTTTGAGATTTAGGGGGTAATTTGTGCCTCGCGGATCGTTAATTTTCTTTAATTATCATCGATCCACGATCAAGGACATCGATCACGAAAAAATGACGTCAATCAATGGACGGAGATTCATCAGAATGATGTCCGCCCAATGGATGACCGTAAATCTCAACCGTCGGACGTGAGAAATTGACCGTTTATGAGTTCTCCCGAATCGGTGATAATTTTATTACTCAATCGCTTGGAGGTCGGGAAATTAATTTCACCAAAAAAAAAAAAAAAAATGTTCCCTCCTCTTTGTTCTGGGAACTGATCTCAACCGAGTGATGTCCAGAATTACAAGTGGACGGGATGGAACACGATGGATGCTCGGCAGTTAATTTTGTTTTTAGGTGCTCGTCACGTGTGTCATTATTTGCCATATTATAACCGAATGAGTCACGCGTGATGTGGCGTGGATGAAAGATTCTACTTTTTTATTGAGACCACTGGACAATGGTGCGCATCGGTCGTCGTTAAAAAGGTGAAACGTTTTCGGTTCTGATTAGATCGTCGTTTGTGGGGTGATAAAACGCCTTTCGGGAGAATTCAATTAGACGCCCATTCGTCGTTTTGTGGAGTCTCATTGTCGTCTGTCAAAAATTCTTGAAAGGCTTTGATTAGATTGTTGTCGAAGTAGGTGAGCCACGTTGGATGGGCGTTAATTTATCGTGTCGTGTTTGTTTGTGTCTGCGAGATGGCTTTCAATTTAATTGCTAACTTTGCCGCGGGGTTTCTAAGCACTATCTTTACACACAAGAAAAAAAACTACTCCGTCAAACATCAAATTGAATTGTCCGCACCCACGGGCGTTGTTCCTTTTCCATCTCCCCAAAAAAGGATCCACATGTCGACTCGTAGAATCCACATCCGTCGTACAGTGCAAACATCCTGATCCACATCCTTTGACTTTGGCAAATAATCATCGGCAACCTTTTTGCGCATTTACCCACACTCGGTGGGGGAAGGTGTATCTTTTTTGTTAGTTGGGCTTTTTGGGCACCGGGATATAAAATCAACAACTCCACGACGGTGGATGATGATGATTGTCAATTAAATTAAGTACCGCCGAAGGCGTTGCGGAGGAAAAACTAAAACTAAGCACGCGGTTCTGGGAAGGGAAATTAATTTACAGACGGGGCGTATGCAGATAAATGAAGTAGAAAGGTATTTGGATTTGGAGTTTGGAAATTTGAAAGCTTTGAATTTGATTTATGCAAAAAAGTAAAAGGAAAACAAAATCATCAAACGAAATATTTGCACGCGAAATGTAATGGGACGTAAGCAAAGAGATGTTTTAGCAAATTGGTGAAGGTGGATTAAGTTTTTAGAGACACGAATTAGAGTGGAATTGTGAAATAGAAGTTCCGGAGAGACCGCTGGGACGTTTTTAAAACGAAATGCGCTTTCTACTATTTAGAAACTCCCTTCCAGTTTTTCTACAAAAAAAATATTTTTTCTTTTTTCTTCTAAAAAAGTATGTTTGTCTAAAAGTTGGGGCTTCACAGCATTGAAACTTTAATTTTTAGAAATGCTTGCTTTGAAGAAAGTACCACTAAAAACCAAATCATCTGTCTCATCGACTAGGAGAGGTCCTTAAAAGTGTATAAAGCGACACCACAAATCACTGAGACTGGTCAAGTGGCTTGCAAAACAATGTTTTTGGGTACGACGATAGCGAAAAGAGAGCTTGGACTCTGAGAAAATGAATGAAGGGATACAAAAACCACGGAGATTGTCAAGAGACATGTGAAAGAAAGGCTTTCGACATCTGGACGATGAACGATCTGAGCAGGATCAGCATCAAGCAGATCTGTAGCTTCGTAAGAAGGTCCAAATGGTTCCATTAAGGTGCGAAGTAGATTTCCGGATTGTGGTATCAGAATGGGCCTAATCTGATACCATAATCTGGGCCCTGGTTGGTGGCCTCAGCGCCCCAATCATCGACTCTAACCTAACTTAATCTAGAACTCCAGCTCTAGAAAGGGTGAGTAAAAGAAGCCTCAAAAAAATTCTCCTTAGTTTTTAAAAAAAGCATCTTAGACAAAATTTCAAAGCCGCGAAGACTAAATTTTTTACACAAACATCCAATTTTGTAAAAAAAAAAAAGAAAAGGGAATCCAGGCGGGTGGAAAGACGTCTGAAATAATTGAATCTAAAAAAAAGTATTTCCAAGCGCTGATGGAGAGTAAACAACTGGAGGTTAGAAAATTACAAAAAAAAAGTAACACATTAAACGGAAATATTTGAACCTGAAAGGCACATTGGCCTTCTTTTGGCAAATCTAGGAAACGTTTGAAGGTGATCGGCATCTCAAAACTTTCCCTATCGATTTGTTTGCCTCTCTCCCGAGGTGTCGGCAGTTGGTTGTTCTTTTAAATTAAAAAAATTGAATCACAACCAGCCGTATACACACTTAGGTACACTTAGGGCCTATTGCTGCGAACCAATTCTTGGGTTCCGACAGTTAAATGCATGTGGGCAACAAATTTGGTGGATAGTCCACTGAAAGAGTCCCGAAAAAAGACACCTAATTTAAAGTTACACACCCTCAGAACCTCCTTTAAGCACTTCTACAGCCATGACTTCCACTTTAAAGTAATCACAGCCTCAGCCCAGCCCCTCAATCTTCATCGACACCTATTTTCCACTCAAAAACTCCAACCAACATTCCTCGCTCCTCCTCTCTTTTTTTTTTTAAAAAAAAAAACCTCTAAACCAAAATAAAAACAGAAATTCAAGACCTACGACAACACGCAATAAAAATTTCCCTTCTCCGTCCTTCATGCAGGAGTTATAAAAGAAGAAATCTTCTTATGCGGATCCATTGTCCTCATCCTTGAGCTGCCGCTACACCACCACCACCATCAAACCCTCCTTCGACAGCATCCGTTTTGCAATTTATTTTGTGCATGTTGCAGGGATGATGTAAAGCGCGAATAAATGCCGAAGGGTATTTTCGCGCACACAACGGCTTCCACCTGCCCCATTCTCTACTCCATCACACACACACAAACACACATTTAACACGACGCATGCATTCACCGGGGATGTGCACTTACATCCTTCTCCGCCGCAGTGACTTTGAAAAACGCCACGTCATGGTATGGAGGCTTGCAAAGAAGGAGGTGGTCGTAGAAGGAGGTGGACTGCTGCAGATACAAAACAGTTTTCCGGTTCAATGACCGATGACGATGAAGCGTATGCAGATACAAAAGCCAACAAACACACACACACACAAACACGAATGCAGCATGCAACATGCAACAGGAAAACTACGACGTAATACTGGACGTTGGATGGAAAGTTGAAAAAAGGAGACGCTGGCAGGAGGCTTTTGTTTTGCGCAAAAATGAGAAGAGGAGATTAGAAAAGGAAGGACCTCATACTCCGCAGCGGGGGGCCTTGATGCTGCACGTTGCGATGCATTTCCTTGGCAAATACACGACACACTGGATGGGGATTTGTAATTAAGTTTATTTGCAGAAGGGGTTCGATTATAAAATTGCTCAGCGGCTTGACGGCTTCGAGGCTCTCGGATTTATTTGCGGAATTAATTACAAGTCGTGTAATGAGAGGAGGGACATGGAAACCAGCCGAGTCTCGGAGTACGTCAATCTCACGTAAGTGCGCGTTTTCTTGGCCACTGAAGAGAGTTGAAGAGTGTTTGCGACGCAAATAGAAAGACGGTTGGTAATTTTCTAAAGTATTTTCCAAGAACTAGAAGGGTCTCGTTCTTCTTCGAGGGCTGTGGATGTTGACAGAATACCGGAGGGGTCTTCAGTCAGCCAAACCAAGTTGTGAAAGGGAAGGTAATAGGAGGAGGATTCCCATGAAATCTTCAACTCAAGAGAATTGTAAGTGACTTTAAGGTTGAAAATCGAAAGAATGCAAAAAAAATTTTAAAGAAAATTAACCAAACTTTTAACCCCAGTTGGAGTTCCTCCAAAAGCAAAATAAGGATATACTTGGACTTCACAGAGTTCCAGTTTAATATAATGCCCTCAGCATTGCCTGGATAGTCCTACAAAAATTGAATGGGCAATTGCTACACATTACGAAAAAAATAGAAGGTTCGCCTACGTTCCACAAAATTGAAAAGTAAAAGAACGACTTAAATTTTGTGTCAAAAAGGTTACGAATAACCAGCCGTAGAAGTCCTGATGGCGGGTAACCTGGCAATCAACCAAATTAGACTAGAAAACATTTTTAGAGCGCATAAAAAAGACCACATGGCTTCCACAGAGTCGAACATCAAGACATCGACCATTTTTTCAAAGAGGAAGCCTTAAAGAAGTCAACTATATCAACGATACTAACGCCCAAATGGCCGATGAAAAGTAGCAGACACTCAAAGAGACCTCCAAGTTCAATGAAAATTGTCCACTTGGGATCCACAGGCGTCCAAATCAAGACCAGAGCATCAGAGTTGGATGTATAAATATTAAATAAGCCTAAAAAATATTAAATATTAAATAACAAAAAAAAATCTCGAAGATTCAGGAAAATGTTTTGAAAACTCCTAGTCGGGGAACCAAAAGCATTCCCAGCGCATATAAGACTCTACATTAAGACCAAGACTTTAGCTTTGAGAAAAATCGTGCTAAAATCGAGCAGAAGAGAGCTGAAGTCTTCTGAGAGCCCAAAAAAATTTCGAAATTTCAGGAAAATGTTTTCAAAGCTCCTGGTCGGGGAACCAAAAAGATTGCCAGAGTCCACAAGAGTCTGCATCAAGACTAATACTTTAGCCTTGAGAAAAATCGTGCTAAAATCGAACAGAAGAGAACAAACGTCTTTGGAGAGCCAAAAAAAAGGTTGAGAAAATAAAATAAAAAACCTCTCTGACTACAAACTGGGAGCCTAATCGATTCTTAGTTCTCGACAGTGCCCCACATCCGGACCAGTCTTAGGGAAAAATGTTTAAAAACCTTATGAATCGAAGAAACGGATTAAAAAATCGACGAGGATCCCGGAAAAATCTACGAAAAGACCTCAAGAACTGACTAAAAATCAGGAGTCTACAGATTCCTAGTACTCCAGAAGCCTCCACATCAGATCGCAAAGTTTGGTAAAAGGAAATGGACGCATACAAATGAAGTTAGACAAACACAAATCGTTGAAAAAATCTTGAAAAAATGAAACAACAGACAAAAATCAAGTGAAAAGACGTCGAAAAACTCAAAAAATTACACAAAAAGATCCCGAAAAGCTCTTGACTTTGCTTTAAAACCATCGACAAGCTTCCCTCGAAGTCAACCAAGTCACTACGCAATTGAAGCACATCTCCACCATTCCCATTCGAACGAAATGCGCCCCATTACCACGCGAGTTATTCCCCACCAACTTCCAGACAGTCTGCGCCAACAAGACCGAGACACACGACCCCGTGCTAATCCTCGGGCCTAAGGAAGCACTAAAATTTAACGTTAACGTCTCTCGATCGTGTCTTCTGACGGATTAACAAACAAAAACAGTAACAATCCGACAACGACAACAACGTCTTCGTCTTGAGATGAAAATAAAATTTTATCGTCTTCCGTCAGTGAGTTCTTCTTCTTCTGTCACAACCAACACAGGACACAGGAACGATATTGTTTCCTTTTTCGATACGATACTTCAACGACAGGATTATAAACTGCGTATATACTTCGGTCGAGTGAGCGCCAGTGCTTATGAGGAAATTCCACCCGTCCAAGTGTCCCAAAGCACACCCACCCACCCGGGAGTCCGGAAGTGAAGAAAATATTCTCTCCTCTTACAATTTCCTTCCAAAAGAACTGCCCTCGGGCGCCTGAGCGTGTGTGTGTGACTGTGTGTTTAATGAGAAAATGCAACTCTCTCCTGAAATTGTCACTAAAATCGCCGGATGTAAAACAATTGGCGAGGAAATAACAGTAAAATAGAATTACCCATCGTTAAGGCGTCGACAACAACGACAACGGATGAAAAAATTCCTTTTCTTTGATTAAATCCCATCACATCGACATCCTCGACCCCCTGACAAGTCCTGTAAGGACAATTTCTGTTGTAAGGAAATTTGAAAATTGTTATCGTTATTTGCGACCACTTAAAGTTGTTGAATGACGCTTTACAAACCAATCACGCCGACCCCGTGACGACAACAAAACACCCGACAACACAATCAAGTCCTTGATTGCAGGATTGACTTTCACTTTGTTCCCACACACGGGGTTTGGAATAATTTTAAATTTCAAAATCACCCTCATTCGAGAGATTCGAGATCCGACGCCGAATTCGAAGCCGACAACGCATCAACACCGCGCCCGAGCTAATTTGTCAGGGGGAGGATGCATTAGTTTGTTGATATCTGGGATTTGATGACAAACGGCTAGGCGCGCGAATCATCCCAGGAGTCACATGCGGGTATGGAATGAAAGGAAAGGACTTGAAATGGCAGGAAGTTGTAGCTGGTCCTCGTACAGGGGGTGGGAACATGTTTTTGGTTGAACCATTTTTTTTCTTTCTCTTTGTTTTTCGTTGTAAACTCACACTCGAAAGTCGAGAGAGTTCATGAAGTGTCTATTTGCGTTATCGATGGCGTTGAAATGACAATGTTGAGACACACACGTGTCGTGTCTCTTGTAACGTCACGTGTTGAACAGAGGTTAACACAATTTTTCACTTCACTTCACATTTTTGCTACCATTGGGATTCGGTTGAGAAAAGAACCCTGAAAGTTAAGAGTCGGCGGTTGTCGGTTGTTGGAGATGGTAAAAGGCGTTCGAGTGATAAAAAGATGTCAACGGATGCGAGCAGATTGAAATCTGCACTCGATTCGGGTGAGGATTCAGTTATGAGTGGACGAGAAGGACCGAAGTCTTCCCAGAGGGCTAAAAAATCTAATCAGACACTCGATTTTGGTTGAGGCGAGCTTCCTGGCGTTCGTCTTCTGAAGGACTCTACTCTCGTGGCATTCGGCAGAGAGTAGATGAGATCCAATCGACGTTGTTCCTGAGGATCGAGTCGGTCACAGACTTCCGCTCTGAAGAGTGGGTGACTTGCACACCTCAAAGCTGCAATTTTTTATTATAAGGTGTTATTTATGCTGAAATAAAAATTATAGCTAATATTAAAGTTTTTGTAAGAATTCATAGCCTTAAAGCAGAACTACTTACCGATAAAATTCGATTCATGGCAATTTGAGAACGCAAAAATATTTACCTATGTGGTCAACGCTGTCAAGTTGCCTCGTCCCTTTGAAAAAAGGCTCAAATTTGAAAATTTTTTCGCCGCTTTAAGTATGACAGACGAATCAGTTGAACTGCTGCCACTCTCACTTCTCAAAATATCTTCACTTTGACCGAAAATTGTGATACAAATGAACTTAATTTTGAATTCTCACTTTAAAAGGTCTCTAAGGGTGTGGCCACGCAATGAGCGACTGATCAACGAGCGATAGAGCCCTTACCCTTACTCTACTTTAATAATAAAAATAAATAAATAGTCGGCGTAACAGCCCATACAGGGCCAGAGCATAGCTTTTTCGCGTCTCCACTGTGTTGTGCACGATATATTTTGACACATGTGGAGGGCGCACTAACGATTAAGCCACGGCGCTGCTTTAATAATAACACCTTTAAAAAATCAATTAAAGAAAAAAGTTCTTATTTTCTTTCCATGCTAATACTTTAAAATTATTCTCCAATCTTCGACATCATACCGACATATATTTTTATTCGTTTCCGTGGTGGAAGTGGTTATAATATTCGTTTCCGTGAGAGCTAAAAAAAAAAACCCGCTCAGACATTCTTCTTGTTAGTGACTCTTAGAACATCCGGCAACTCTCTACTTCGCCCACGACTAGTCTTTTAAATAAAACTTAACAACCGACTCAGTTCGTCAAAGGATAAAAGACAAAGACAATTAACCACTTCAGACTTCCATACAAAGAAAGAAAAATAATAAGAACACGATGCAAAGGAATCACCGACATACTGAACCCCTCTTTTAGTCAGAGGTCATAGTTTCTCTGTCTCAACGAGTTCCTGGCGCATAAGATTTTTCAATTTTCAAACGTCTTTTCGAATTTCTTTATATTTTTCTAATTATTTCGTTCTTTTGCAGCAAATGTCGAGACTTTTTATAAAAAAAAAAAAAACACATTTTCAAATTTTTTTACACTTAAGCCAAAACTAGGCTCATTGGGCTACGAACCATCTTTTGGGTTCCCACAATTAGATGGATGTAGGCAAAGAATTTGGCTGGTGGAATGTTGCACTTTTTATGAAAAGTTTTAGCTCATCAGAAAATGTTTTAAAAAAGGACAGTGAACGGATAGGAAGGTCAAAAAAAATGGAAAGAAGGTTTTCAGAAGGTCTAAATTAATCTATTTTAAAATCATTTAAAGGAAAGTGAGATGAGATGGATACGTACTAAGAAAAAGCGAAAAACCAGCAATAGGTTTGTAGAAATTTCAGAAAAAAAAAGTCTGCAGAAGGCCTAAATTTACAAATTCTTCAACAATTCAAAATTCAAAATATTCCCAGAACTTTTACGTTTTTTTATGTGAAAAGAAACCATCGAAGTGGATAACGATGAAAGAGTAACAAAAATTGTCCAAAAATTTTCAGAGAAAGCCTTTCGCAGGTGTAAATTTACATATTCGAGTGAATTAACAAAAAAAATCTTTAAAAAAAATGGTTAGTCATAGCAAAATTCAAATTTACAACAAACTTTCCAAATAGGTTTTCTTAAGAAAAGTTTAAAGACATTTTCCGAAATAACCTATGGCCGAGCTAAATAAACAACGTATTCAAAATTAGGTTCCAAAATCGTCAGATATTTTCTTCTCACTTCATTTCCCTTCTCTTCAAAAAAAAAATATTAAATAGATAAAATAAGGGTAATTGGTTATTTAAAAAAAATTAAAGAGAGAAGCTCAGATTCTGTACAAAATTTTCCCAAAAAACTTATGGAGGTTTAAACATTTCAGTAACTCTTTCAGTAAAATTTATGGAGGTTCAAACAGTATATGAAACTCCACAAATTTTCGCAATTTTTTTGAATGTTTGCCTTTTAGAAAAAAGATGTTGAACATTTCTCTAGGAAGATCCAAAAATGTTTAACAAAAGCCTCGAGTTGGGCAACTTTCAGTAAAAGATTCAGAGAGAAGAGTCCCGTGAAACTGAAATTTTCGCAAAAATTCCGATTCTTAGAGTACTTTTCCCAGGTTTTTTACGAATTTTGGAATAATTTCTTTAAGTTTTGTTGAAATTAAGAGTTAGAGAAAATTAATACCGGAGCTATATAAGGACGCTTCTGAATGGAGTTTGGAGGACACAACTCTTCATATGGAGATTTAAATGCAACCAAGGACCTTCCAATTTGTGTGAAGACTCATCACACAACTTAAATTATGTGAGGACTCTCTCGCTCAAATTGGAAAGCAATGAAGTTCAAAAAAATATTTTATTCAGCAAAACGGACCCATAATTTCAGTCATAAATCCTATTTTTTTTTTTTTCAAAATTTCGCGCAAAAAAAACTCGCTCCCATACATTAACCTCCCCTTACCATCTGCTCTCGGTCACACATTACGACTAACCAGATCCTTGATCCCTGATTCTGCCGCCACACACACGTCACTCATCAATTTAATTAAATTCCTGCAAACAAACGCGAATCAACCGCTCAACCGCTCCCCTTCAAATTCCATTCACATCGCGGCTAATCAATAAAAAGAGCGACAACAAAAAAACAAACTCAACCCGAGATTAAACCGCTTTTTTATATATTTTTCCATTCAACTCTGGAACTCGAAAAACCCTAAATTGCCAGCAATTCGGGAAAAATAGAAATTTTATTACACACAAACCCCTCCTGAGCACAAATCAAACAAGAAGCAGCATCATTTGCTACAATGTTGCATCCATCAAAAAAAAAAAAAAAAATAACATAACAAAGTTTCCTATTAAAAATTATTAACTACCCCAACTTCGACACATTTTTTTTTTCCTCACTCGTCCCTCTAATAAAAGCCGAATTAACGATTTCCAAAAATTTATTCGCAATAAAAAGAATAAGAAGAGAGAAAAATATTCGTTGTTGTTTTTTTTTTTTCCTTTTTGAATCGCGACGTGATAAGGAAAGACCCGAGGAGATTTACCATTTATGGGCAACTAAAAGAACTTGGACTGCAATTGAAATGAATCATTCAAAACAAAAAAAAAAAAAATAATGTCACCCTTCTGCTGGCCGAAGTCAAAGTCGTAGGGCAGATAACGACAACTTCTTCGAAGAAACCACCGCCACCACCAATCAATCGGATGTGCAGCCACCAGCTTTTTAGCTTCCCAGCTTCCAGCAGATACAAACAAAGTCGCAAAGTTTATGATTATGACCGCAGAGTATTTATGACGGAGCACAATGTTCCATTTAATTTTAATGTCAGCGGTTGCAGTTAAGTATAAAATTTGTACAACTATGGGAGTTTAATTTTGACATTGTTAGATGGGGTTGAGGTGGGGGAAGGGGGAGGAAAGCCGTAAATATCGCTCTGATTTATTTGCTGTTGTCGTCCTCGTCGAAGTCGGCCCGGGGAATTTTATTGGGCCGAACAATTAAAATGATTATTTCGAATTGCCGGTGGTGGTGGTCGGGAGGATGACCAGGGTGACAAGGCAATCACAATTCATTAAAATTTCTGCGGGTTTGGAGGCGACAGTCGATGGAAGAAGGGTAAAGGTTGTGCCGTCCAGTTCACAGGGATGGCTAGTGAAGGAGTTTGACAGAGAACCAGGTCTGACCCAGAGAAATCAACACAAACAATTTCATACAACTCAAAAAAATTTTAAAATTTCAGAATCTATAGATTTTTCGAGTGATTTCATCAGTTTTCTCATATTTTCGGGACGAATTTCAACATAATCGGGAATGTTAAGCTCAAAAAGGATCTAAAAAAGTAAAATAAGGACGAACACGTGCAAATAATTTAGGACGGGGGCGTCAAAACGACAAGACAGCTCAATTTTCCAGTGGAATTTTGCAAAACTCCTTACAACCTTACATTTCAAAAAGAATGAGGAGTAACGAGCTTTCAAGCTTTCCATAAAGTTGATGACAAGATGATCATGACCAAAAAATTAAAGACAGGGACTCTAAAAAGTCAAAAAGAACTAATTTTTAAATCAATTTTAGGGATCAATCTAGACTGTCTACAGAAAAATCACTACAAACCTCTTAAAAGACCCTTGACTCTTCCCCAACCTAAAAAATTGAACTCAAGACTTTGAAACAACAACAACAATCAAGAGACGCTGAGCCGCTCAGGAGACGTCCACTCGAGTACACCTTCTAAAAAAAAAAAACAAATTCGTTTGCGCCGGTTGTGAAATTTTCAGAAACTCGTCTAAGACCCGTGAAATTTTCTTCTTTTTTTTTGCCCTGTTTCGTCTTCCACACTTTTAATGACTACCTTTAAATTCTTTCCACACGCGACGAGAAATTGATCCTTCTTGGTCCTTCCTCCGTCTTCTTCTCAGTCGTTTCTCTACTCGACTGAATTTCAATCGAAAAAACCTCCCGCGAGAAATTCAAACGCACCTTTGAACTCGAAAAAAATTGAATAAAAGAAAATTTTGATCGACCTCGACAAGGCACACAAATTAAGTCGAACAGAGAAAACTCTCCCAGGCGTTTTCGACAATCACAAAAACAACATCGCGCCTTTCAAGTCGTCTCACCGGCCTACGTCCTTTTGTTTGTGGAACGTATCCTCACAAATTAAAGCAAATTGAACCGCAAATTAAAGAAAATCACTCGCCGTCGTCGTCGACTGACGCTCATCAAGCGCAGAAAATGTGTCAAGACAAACACGCCGCCCGCTTGTCCGACAATCATCACATCGTTTGTCCTCAGAGCTTCACTCTTCCCTCACTCCAAACAGGTCACACGCCACTCGTAGCTGCCAAAGTCGATTTATTTACACAGTATCCTTTCTGCGGCACGTGTATTTTTCACTTCAAATCAAATTACACTCTCTCTCTCCTTGCCGTCCCATTAATAAGCTTCTTGTGTGTTTATTCAAAAATAAGAACTCTCCCGCCCACGATTAGAGAACGCCTCAGTGGTTAGCCACTGGGAAGCAACCGAAAACAAAAACCATAACCGAAAGACGAAAGACGAATCCTTTCAACCTCAATGAGGACTGATTAATGAAAATCGAAATGCGGTCAAATTAATAACGTCGAAAGGCATTTCATTTGTGTCGACCTTTGAGTCCTGTAGACGAGAGAAAGGAGAGAAATGCCGGTCGACTTTCATTATCAATCCCCAGCCCCATTAGTTGGATGCGATTAAGCGGTGGACGTGGAAGTGAAACTGTGACTGTGACGAGACCGACAAGGGTTGTCAAACTGTATTACAAACGGACACTTTCTATTTATCGCAATTATGTGTCGTGTGTGAGACAGTCAGCCCGTGCACGTGTGCCAATCTAATGACCACACAGCCACACAATGGCCGGACCGAAGAGAAATCAACAAACATCCTCTGTTCCTTGTTCCTGGTCATCGATAATGTGTCAAGCGGCAGCGGGGGTGGTTTGGGATAAGCGCCCCTTTGTGCATTACATGCGTGCATACACACACTTATTTATTCGTATCTCTGCAGAAAAAGCCTCAAATGTAAAACAGATAGACTCTGGACTCTGAACTCTGGACGCGGTGGCGATTATCAACCGGACAGCGGTTGATGGATGAGTGTGCAAGCGCATGTTTTCACGGCGACATGAACATCGATTGACGAGTGATTTGGTGCGCGATGGAACGGGTATGTCATCGTTGCAGTTTTTGTGAAAAGCAACGCGGTCTAACCGACAGAACAAGGATCCATTCAATGCAACGAGTAATTGATATCCTGCGAGAGTTTGCGAGGAAGAATTGCACTTTTTCGGCACGAAAACTCATTTAGTTAATTGATTTAATTTGTTGCGAGAAGTAATTTAGCAAAATAATCGAGTAAATGGAGTTTTGATGGGGTGGCCGAAGTGGAATTTCATTTTAATTGATTGGATGCAGATGTGAAAAGGATTTCGAGGAAGGAGGCTTTTAGAAAATACATGTATTCGAGGGAAACAGATAATTTAACACTTCAGCAGTAAATAACTTTGCCACATTCAAGGCGAGAATCACGGAGGACACTACCTTACAGTGTGCTTTATTAAAACCGAACTCCATACAACCCAATATGAGTGCATGGTCGTCGAAAATGAAGTTAAAGAAATCACCATAAGGAAGTAGAAAGGAAGGATAAGGAATAATTGACATTCTCACTACACCGATTCAACGCAAATCGTTGTACTTCGACTTTACAGTCGCCCAGATTCATACCCAACACAATTTTTCTCTTTGAACAGAAAATCGATAAATCTTCGTAACGCGACACTAATCACAAAACTCAGTAATTGTACTTTTTTCAAATTCACTAAACCGCATTTTTTTGTTTGCCATCCGAATGACCTCCTTAACTTGACGACCAGCTACAAGTTCCAGTCCTTGAATAAGATGCTGTATCCAGAGTTCTTTTTCCACAAAACATTTTCCAATTTTGTGGATATTTTTACCGACTTATGCAATCATTTTCAAACGAAATCGTTTTCGATAAATAAAACGCAGATTTAATCCACGAAATCCTCCCGGCTTTGCCTCAAATCCAACAGCCCTTTTTCGATTGATTCCTTTGGACTTCCCAAGCCCCAATTGATTTTCCAAACTCTGTGTATAAAAAACAAATATAAAAAAAGAATGCATTAGAAATTAATTAAATACAAATTTCACGCGAAATTTCATAAAATAAAATTTATAAAAGTTTTCTTCTTACGGGTCCCGAACACCAAGATGGCGGCTTTCCAAATCATCTTCATACATTTCTCAAAAGTTTCTGTGCAATTCGTACTTCACTCCGCGCGAATGGGAGACCCCATTAAAAAAAAAATAATTATTCGATTCTTCCCATGTTGCACGAAACCTTACTTTTCAAGAAGCTTCGAATTTTTGCAAAATTAACCAGAAAATCGAAAACGTTTTTTTTCCCACAGATCAAGATGGCGGTTTCGCAAATCATCTTCACACAATTTGCAGAAGTCTGCGTGCAATTCGTCCTTACTTCGTAGTCACCCATTCCTTCAAAAAATTACAATTGGATTCTTACCGTGATTCACGAAAACTTACTTTCCATGAAACTCGCAGAGATTCGTCGAACTTTCCTAAAAATTTACCAGAAAACCGAAGAAATTTTTTTCGCAGATCTCGGGCACCAAGATGGCGGCTCTTTGTCTCCCACTGCATCGAACTTTTTTTTTCCACAAATTTCATAGAAATTCATGATTTTCTTGTGAAATTCACTCACCTTCGTTGCACTTACACTCTTAGAAATCTTTTCACACAAAATGAGATCAGGAGGACGTCGAAAAATTCACTTTTAAAATTTTCTTTCCACACCACAGATTTACGTGAAAATCAAGTCTGTGCAAGTTCTCTAACTGCCTTACACATCCATCAACCAGAATGCAATTTTCACAGACAAGGTGTCGCTTACGCAGATCGTGTGTGGCAGAGAGAGATAGAACGACTCCATGCCGCTGTTGCTCTCCAACAGAACAGTTGAGTGGTTTTTCTCATAAAAAATCTTCATGGAATTGTTGCAAATTTCTGTTGCAAATTTTTGTATTTTTTTTTAATATTTTGCATAGAAGAGTGAAAAAAGGATGAAATTTGAGTTTTTTGTGTGAGTGAGGTGTATATGACGAGGGGTGTCACTCCTGTAATAATCGAATGTAGAACAAAGGTGGATTTTGTGTGGAAAAGCTTTGGTGGGACTGAATTTCGTCATGAAATTGTGTGTAAAAGGACATGTGAACGATGACAAAACAACCGACTCTTTTTCGGTGCAAGTATGTCAATAAGTGTTCCAGGTCATATACAGAAATCCAAAAGAGGACAAAAATACGATACAAACTTCAACTGTCGGTGAGAATTCTTTTTGCCACTCTGGGATGGGAGTAAATATCTCGCGAATTTTCTTTTTCTGAAACATCCTTCAAAAGAGGTGTAAAAAGGAATTTCTTGTTGTATTTTCTAGTCACTTTCCTAAAGACTTGGCGAATGTGAATACTCGTTCTTTTTTTTACGAACTCAGCGAATTTTTACACTTCACTTCAAAAACCAGCGTCTGTAGGTGTCTGCATTTTTTTTTTTTTTTGGTTCGTGGAACTTGTTTCCAAAAGAGATTTGATAGAAGGAATTGTCCTGTAAAATAATATTCGTCGTGTCTGAGGATTCTCTTTTTTAAATTTCCAAAAAAGTAAAAAAAGTATCGCATTTTTTGAGTTATTGCTTCAAGACTCCATTAAGTGTGAATCCCCATCCATTTAAAGAAAAAACAGCGTCTCCAATGAACCGCGTCTCGTCAATGTGCTGCCAACAGAGACATCTTCCTCTGCAACCAACTGCGACATTCCCACCCACCCAAAACGAGGATATAAAACGCGAGTAATAAACTCTCGGCGTTCATTTCAAACACTCGTGTCGTTAGTACACCCGAATTCCATCGCTCATTACCTTTGCATGGCGAGGACTCATTGTCTTTCCTTGCAACGTTCGTTCCCACCTCCTCCACCACCGCAACAGGACTCCGTGCTTTTTGCGCGTTGACGTCAGAGACTCCTTATTGGCAATTATTTCGTCATTCCGGTAATGATACGTGCTAACTAAATATAAATTAGCAGAGTCAAAGCAAAAAGCCAGCACGACGTCCCAGTCAGAGTCACCATGCTACCGCTCACAAAAGGATATCCTTATCCTTGTTCCACACACCGAACCGGTGCACACTGGTGGTTGACTTTGTTTTTTTTTTTTTTTTTCCTTTTGCTCCACACAGAGAGAGGGTTTTTCTCTGAATATTTTATTGTCCTTGGATTGAGCTTTGTGTGGTGGGGGGATGGGAGTCCATATGTCCTCGGTCTTGTTCCTTGTTTCAAGGTAACGGAGGAGCGCACCACCTTGGCATTGGCACTTAAATAAACTCCTTGCATCTGACACTTTTGTCAACAACGTGTATGGCTCACAGTTTTGCCGGTTGCCGGTGTGGGTTGGGGGTGTATGTCGTCCCGGTGTCCTGTAACACGAACAAAGGATTTTTTTCCCCGAAAACAAAGAATACCCCGGGTATTGAGTATCGCGCGTAACCATGGATAAATGCCAAGGGCGTAATCAAAAAAAGCTTTTATTCAATCCCGTCGTGGGGTCGGAGGGGATTTGGATGCAGCCACTCGGTTGGATTTTTATTTCCCACTGAAGTTTGTGGAACTGGCAACTGGAAACTGTTGCGATTATTTTTCTTTTCCAACGAAAAGAGAGAAAAGTTTTTTTCTGGTTTTTTCTTGTTTTTCAAAAATTTATGGCAGAATTGACAAAAGTGATATATTTTTGTGTGGCTCTTGTGAGAAGGATCGCGTGAGTTGTTTCGGGACATTTTTTTTTTCTTGTTTGCTTAGCGAGTCAAACGACTTTGGGGCGAGTTATGTTGACGGTTTTCTGCAGCGCTTCGGGTGCATGATGATGGCTTTGTGTTTCGGCAGAGGACGAACTGAGAAATCTCTGACGAATGGTTGCGTTTTAGCGTTTGACTGGGAATTGATGGGACAATTAAGGAGGTGACATACGATGGCGGAGAAAGGACGATTGTGAGGAGTATTTCGGGCAAGGAGGAAGGTTAAAGGCGAGTTTCACGGGGAAGAGCGATTTTCAAGTCTTTGTTTTGAGTTTTTTTGGCTTCCCAATCCTGAAATAAATTTCTAAAATTTAATTCAAGGGCCAAATTGTGAGAGAAGAAATTAATTTAAAGTCAAAAAATATGTCTAAGAAATTTAATTTTGAGTTTATGACGAAATTTTGGAAAAAAAAAAAACTAATCGATTCCAAATCGCGTGCAGCTTCCAACAAGATCAATTTCTATTTTCGTGGTAAAGTTTTACAAAAAATAGATATCTGAGCCAAAATCAGCCCAGAGTCTGATTCCAACAGGTAAGATCTTTGATTTCGTGACCAAATTGCTTAAAAAAGATCGTTTCTAAGTCGCGATCCCTCTTCGAAAGGCTTAAGTTCAGTTTTTTTAGACGAATTTTGGAAAAAATGATGGATATCGAAGCCAAGATCAGCTTAGAGTCCATTTGCAAAGACAAATTTTTGATTTTGTGGTCAAATGATCGATTCTAAATCGACTCTAAGTGGTGATCAGCCTCCGAAAAAATCAATTTCCATTTTTGTGGCGAAAATTTAATAAAAATGATCGATATACGACTCAAGATCAACTCAAAATGAATGCCCAGTGGATTTAGATTTGATTGTGTAGTCAAATTTTGTAAAAACGATCGAGTTTTAAGTCGCGACTGGATTCGGATTTAAGTCCAAGAAGCTAAATTTTAAGTTTTTTGGACCGATTTTGTAAAAATGATCAGCCTACGGGTTACTATCGGCTCGGAGTTCACATCTAAACGGCCTCACTTGCACTGTTTATTATTTGAAAGCTGAATTTTTGTCATGAGACTTACTTACTTTGCTCAAAACCGTGGCCGGAAGCCTCCCCGAACCTAAGAAGCCTTAGTAACATGCTTGACATATTTTCTGTGCAGGGGAAAGTGCCTCAAAACTTGTTTTTGCGTTTTTGAAACCCTGCCTTTGATTTGTTGACTCAACACTCATTTTGAGTCATTTTTTCTTAAAATCCACATTAACCAGACCTCATCCAAGTAACGAACCATCAACCTTTCTCAGAGATGTCGTCCCAGTCCATCCACTGGACAAAAGCCAAGGTGTTCCCTCGCTCCCATGCTCATCCTCTTCACCTTACGCTTAAAGAAACTTCACCCGCGACTTCATAAATCTACAAATTGACAATTTATGCGGAAGACGAAGACTCTGTTCTCCCCCCGCAACCGGAGACGATGAAAAGTCAAACCGAACACGCAACAAAAAGCACCAACTGCCAGCACAATGGAAGATTTATGAGCTGAATCTCAAAGTAACCCTTCATGCCCATATGGACGACCGACGAGACCAAAAGACCAGGAGACCGGCAAAAACATACCCCCCCCACACCCCTCGACACCCGACAGAGTAACAGCAGCATTTCCACAGCTCATAATTGAAATGAGCCACGGGAAAAATTGCTAAAGTGTAGAATTTTTTTTGCATAATCATTTCGTTGCTTACAATTTTGTGCTCGCAAACAACACCCTGCAAACAAAGAGAGAGAGAGAGAGAGGGGGTGTTCTTCTTAAGGGTGGTTGTGGGTGGATGGATGGTTGGATGCTACGAATCGTTCCGCATAATATTCTCATTAATCATAAACAAAGTTATCATGCGAAAGTCAAACAATGAATGGGCGAGACGTTTGAATTTGGGAAGCGAAAAGCGCTGGGTTGGGGGTGTGAGGAGGAACCCTTTACCCAGAGGAGCGAGTGGATTTTCTTTTTTTTTTTTTCGTTTAATTTGTTTCTTTTTCCACTCTGAAGGATGATGACATGACTGGGAGTCTGGTGCTGGCACAGCGTGGCTTGGAATTAGATAATTTTAAGTGACCATGAAAATATCTGCTCTGGTCAGGCGGGTTTTTTTCTTTTTTTCTGTTTTGGTGTTGCTTTTTAATCAGTTACTTGGAAAATGGATAAACAATGCTGATGATGGCGAATGCAGAGTGGGGGAGCAGGCGTGAATGCATTGTGAGCGAGGAACAGAGACGTCTGTGAATTTCGAGTATTTTTGTGTGAAGCTCATGGCCGTCGCTTTGAATTAGAACGAACTCTTTTTATCTCTCAGCTCTCTTTAAAGGTCGGAAAATTATTTGTTACTCTTAGTTTATATCCAATTTTTTCATGGCGACCGCTCGGTAGACCCAGGCTGAACCAAAATGTCGCTTGGCTACGATTGAGCGTACGCCCTGTTGAGTTAGAGTCGACGGCGGAGGATCGAGTTGCCTGGAGATCTCTTTTGCGTGCATCGCGACCCTGTCAGGGAAGACGATTATGATCGACTCGGCCCGTGCTGTGTCTTAAACAGGATACTTAAGGGTAGCCCCAACCCCTTTAGCAAGCGCCAATTATAAAACCAAAAAATAAATGATGATGAAGACGTCTTTAGGTTTCCTTCCAATTGTCGCAAGGCCACTCCCTGGCGTGTTATTCCCATTCCCACGAGTTCTTTAAGTTCCAAATTTAGTAGGCTACCTAAGAACAGAATAATCTTTCAAATTTTCATCACTCTGCGACTCAATCTAACGTCCTGTTCATTTCCTTTCCGATCCATGTCCTCGTACCCACTCTCAACATCACAGACATCACAGTCCACCCACACGTTGTTCAAGCCTCAAACTCTCAAAATCTCCTAAATTTAACTTAAAAAAATCATTTATAATCAAAATTTCCAACCAATTTGGCCAAATTCCAAAAAATCCAAAGTGTGGCATGAAATCCCAGAAAAAGCCGAGTCAGAGTCAAATGAAATTCACTGAATTTTTTGAGCGAAAAAATGCAAAAATTTCGATTTTCTAAAATAGCGAATGGAGCAAGGTAAAAATGCGAAAAATGGCTAGGGGCAAGTGTAGGGAGCTCAAAATGGCCCGGGTTTGCTGGATGGATCTAGTGGAAGCTGGAGAAATCTCGAAAAAATCTATTTCTGGGGATACCAGTGGAGGTATCTCGATGAAACTTGGAATATGCTTTAAAGGGCTTGGTTGAAATCGAAAATGATTCAGGTTTTCCATGGAATCCTACGGAAAGCTGGAGAAATCCTAAATAACCGATGTCTAGGAGCACCAGTGAAGGTATCTCAATGAAATTTGGAATATCGTCATATGGGCTTAGTAGGAAGTGGAAATAATTTCGGTTTTCTATGGGGTCCTAGTGGAAGCTGGAGTAATTCTAAAGAAACTGATTTCTTGAGAGACTAGAGGATCGGAAAATATTGATTTCTGAGTACGCCAGTGGATGCATCGTAATCAGACTTGGGATTTTGTTAGAAGGGCTTGGTTTAAATCGAAAATGATTCAGGTTTTCCATGGAATCCTACGGAAAGCTGGGGAAATCCTAAATAAGCGATTTCTAGAAGCACCAGTTGACGTACCTCAAGAGGAACAGTTTTTTTTTTCGTGTCAGTAAGTAATTTGACGATCCGGAGCCTCTCCAAGTAATCCAGTGAAGTTTGAATAAAAAGACAACGTCTGAAAAAGAAGAGCCTTAGCTTACCCACCTCAAGATTTTGAAGAGACACCAATATCTGGCTCTCTGGAGAAGCCATAGATCATCTGACTAGAATTTTAGAAATTTGAAACATAAAAACATGAACTCAGAGGCCCACTATTGAAATTGCGACCACCGCAAACCTCACTCAGGTGCCCACCACTTGCACCACTGTCCCGGTCCATTGTGCCACCTAATCACCGCTCGTTCCACCTGCCACAACACCACCCCGACCTCTCACTCACCCGCTAAATGACCCGAAACTAATTGAGCCCACAACAGTTGTCGACACAATCAATTCAACCCCCGCCCATTGACCCCGACTCTGCCTCCTTCATCCCGTAATCACCTCAAAATCTCCCGGAAATTACCATATTACTTACATCAGATCCGATTATTTTGACTGCTGGTATAAAAAATAGCCAAACAAAAAAACATTTTTTTTATTAATAACTCAGCTGCGGGTACAAAAGGAAAAAAATCCTTAATCCTCGCCTCGCCACATATGGCGGCTAATGGAAGAGAGAAAAACTCACAAGTAAAACTGTGAACAATGTATCTTCTCAATTAGAGTCCTTGGATGCTAATACGATTAACAGCAAAGAAGAGAAATGCAAATATTGCACGTGCGTTTTTACTTCCAACCCCTCACACAATCGATAACAGATGGCGGTGTAAGGGATGCCGCAAGGACTCATTGCCGTCCATTTGTGGTTCGGTAATTGAGACAGAAACTAGGCAACGCCTTCACCTGCACACACCGCGAACGTGTGAAAATCGAAAAAAAGGATTCAAAACCACAATCGAGTCCATTTAAATTCAACACGAATAAAAAGGACTCCTCACAATCACAAAGGAAAAATCTTAAAAAAACAAATAAAAAGGAAAATGGGAAATTTTGACATGACATTCCATTAGCACGCCATTTATCAGGGGAAATTTATCGCGGCCGACTTAACACAGTTGTCCGTTAGTCGGACAGGCACTTCCTGTCCTGGAATCGGCGAAGAAAATGCCAACGCAACGTCAGATCCTTATCACAGCGTTGGCGTTGGTTCGAAGCAACATCTGAGTGGTTACAGGTGTACACGGCGCGCCGTGGCGCTATCGGACCGATGCAAGGCGTACAAAATGTCAGTTAATTAGACAATTAGTCAAAATAATGTGTCCGTCCCATAGGACGAGGATTAGGGGTGTAGGCGGTACAACAACGGACGACGGCGTGTAAATTGACCGGACCTACCTGTTTGGCGTTTAGGTGTCGGCCGGGACATTAACAAGTCAGGCTCAGGCTTCGGTGGAATGCTAATGAAGGTGTCGCTGGCGTGGTGAATTAGCCAGACACTTGTTCGAGGTAATCGCGGCGGGCGTGGTCGTTCACGTCGACTCGTTAATGGGTGGGAGATTTATGGACGCGCATTATGCATCGATGAGGGGCGGCTGAAAGGGACACATCAGGTGGATTTCGGTAAAAGGTGAAGAGACAAGTTGGTGTTGAGACTCCAGGGATTCGTTCTCAGGTTCAAACTAAAAGTAAGTTATGAAGTTCCAAAACCTCGGAGGATCGTGATTCGTTAGCAGATTCTTCAGTGAGGAAGAGTTTGATCTGACTTTAGTCCCAGTACTCTAAGGATAGTCGAAGAAGCCAGCGGTGTGAGGGGAAACTGAAAAGAATCACCAAATTGCTTTAAGCTTGAGTCATCTAAAAGGTCTTTGCGAGTGTGTGGACAAGAGGTCTGCTGTTTGGGGGCGAATAAACGAATTTATAAAAAAAAAATTGTGAGTGGCTCTGTTTGAAGGCTTTTGGGAGTTTCTGCTTGCTTAGATCCGCTGTGTTCCCGGTTGCGAAAGAATATTTGGGATGAGGGTATTTTTGAATTCCTTTAAAATTTCTATATCTTCTGAAGAACGTCAGACTTTTGGAAAAAATGGTCTGCTTTTATGGGGCCTCTGAAAAGAGAGACATCGAATCTTGGAGTGCACAAGAGTTATTTCGTTTATTTCTGGGAGACTTTTTCTTGAATCATGTTGATTTACTTCTTGGTCTTATATTTCTTTAAAAACTTCAAACCTTTTTTTCAAAAACTTCACTTCGATTTCTTCGTTTTTTCATCTTGAAGCTCCTTAGGTGCGTTAGCCATTGTTGTTAGGGCATTTCAAAGCGACCTATTATTCGTTCACGAGGTTCTTGGAATCCCAAATTTAAAAAATTGTCTTACTACAGAATAATCTTCCAAATAACCAACCCTCTGCATTTCAATCGTATGTCCTGTCCACTTCTTTTTCATCTCATCGTCCTCACAGACACCCTCAGTATCATAAAGCAGCCTCCACAGGCTTTTTAAACGCTGTCCAAGATCCGATCTTTTTGAATCTCATCAAATTAACTTCGAATGAATCATTTTCATTCAAAATTATTAACCATTTTGGTAAATTTTTCCAAAATCTAAGACGCGACACAAAATCTCAGAAAAAGTCGAGGCAGAGTCAAATGAATTTTACTGCATTTTTTGGGCAAAAAACTGCGAAAATTTGGGTTTTCTAAAATATTGATTGGGCGTTTCTGGAAATGTAAGAAATGATTAGGGGTGAGTGTAAGGAGCTCAAAATGGCCCGGGTTTGCTGGATGGATCTAGTGGAAGCTGGAGAAATCTCGAAAAAATCTATTTCTGGGGATACCAGTGGAGGTATCTTGATGAAACTTGGAATATGGTCAAAAGGGCTTGGTTGAAAACGAAAATGATTCAGGTTTTCCATGGAATCCTACGGAAAGCTGGAGAAATCCTAAATAACCGATTTCTAGGAGCACCAGTTGAGGTACCTCGATGAAATTTGGAATATTGTTAGATGGGCTTAGTAGGAAGAGGAAATAATTTTGACTTTCTATGAGGTCCTAATGGAAGCTGGAGTAATTCTAAAAAGACTGATTTATTGAGAGAATAAAGGATCGGAAAATATTGATTTCTGAGGACGCCAGTGGATGCATCGTAATCAGACTTGGGATTTTGTTAGAAGGACTTGGTTCAAAACGAAAATGATTCAGGTTTTCCATGGAATCCTCCGAGAAGCTGGAGAAATCCTAAAAAACCGATTTCATGGGATTTGTCATGGAGCTGAGTTTGTATGTTCTAAGTGGATGATAGAATCTGGTCTCCCTGCAGAGTGTTTTGTGAAGCTAGAGCAATCCCTCTAAGCAGATTTTTAATAGCGTCAATAATCATCAGTTTATGGAAGATGAACTTAGAGACAAGTTCTCCAATAACGTCCACTCACACTCAAGTCGAAGGACTTCTCCACAGCCTCTTCCCCCGTAACGAATATTTACTCAAGTTTATTGGAAAACTTCACTCCATAAAGCATCACGGAACGGCCCATCAACGTAATCGAAAAGAACTCTTCATCTAAGCGCAATAATCCATTAAAAGGACCACTCCTGATGAGCCACCGAAAATATGGATATCATTTCATTGATAAAACCCTCCCTCTGCTCCCGGGCGATAATTGTAGAAAAACTTCCTCGAACGTCTGTGTGATCGCATTCATCGTGATTCAAAGATAACACACACTCATTCCCAAACATCATCCCCCTTTCAGCAGAGGGTGGCTCACCCCATCCAACCCCCAGCATCATAATAAAAATAATAACATGAAATAAATATGTCAAGAGAGCGCCAGGCCATCATCATCATCACGGCGCGATAGTTTTTCCAGAAATAACACTAAAAAATTATTGATGCCTGCCACCAGGATATGGGTGGGCCATTACCGTCCGACTCGTCGGAAGAGCTCTTCTCTGATGCCACGGCGGAAAGTGTGAATCGATTCTTGTCATGTGATGGCGTCAGGAGACGGACGATGAATGTTTATTTGCGTGGATCTTCCGTCGGCAGGCGTAAGTGCCGCTTGTCTGATGGCGAATGCAAACGCAACGACAAAACGAAAACATTCCCACTCCCAATACGTGGACGGGACACTTGTATTTGTTTCCGAATTGATTGCTGCCATTATTTACAATTGAATAGTTTTCGAGGAAGATGCGAGTCCACCACCAATCCACCCGCCGTCGAGTGAGGATGGGGAGGATATTTATGACAGTGGTCATCAAAATCCATTTTATCGGATCTCGGTTGAGGGTGATGGAGAAGAAATCGAGTGGAGATTATTCTCGATGAACTCTCAAGAGATTGGGAGTGTCGTCTGATTGATGGGAGGAGGATGGAGTGAAAAAAAAACTCATTTAAGGCCCACCAAACTTTCAAAATTAGCACCGCCATCGTCGTCGTCCTCGTCAAAATGATTGATTACCCCACAAAAGGGCAAAAACCCCAAACTTCCACCATGAATTTGATTAAACCAACATTTCAAGTGAGAGTGAACCTCGAAGAGTGTCGTTCCAGGTAATCACTTAGCCAAACAACACCAAAATTGTATTCCCTTAATCGAATTGTGAAACACCTTGTTAGCCAAAAGGGTTAATCTATTGTTACAGCCAGCTCTCGCTATTTTATAAGGCAAACATTTGAAATTAATGAATAACAATAAGGTCCTTTCGTTGTTGGTTGCCTGCCGGTCATCGTCACCACCATGCCTCTGCCTCTGCCACTTTGGCGACTCTGTCGTGGCAAATCGAAGTGGAAGAAGTCAAACTCTCGTCCTTTTTCCTGCAGACGACACACACTCAGCTTCGGTTTTGTCGTTGGCCAGCAGCTAATTTGCATTTGAAGTAAATTTTGAGTTTCATTTAATTTAGTCAAAGTGTCGACATCGTCGTTGTCGTTGCCGTCATCTGCAGTCATCTTTTGTAGAGCATCCTTGGAAAAAGGATCAGACCTTTTGCAATCGACCAAAACAACACACAATTGCTGGACATTGACAAAGCGAAACGAAATCACCTCTCCTTTTGAAGATAAGAGGAAACTTTTCCATTCCTTGTTTGTCCGTTGTGTCCTTTCGACACTTTATCTTCACACTCTGAACAAAAAGTTAAATTACTTTGGATATTCATGCATAAATGGCTCTGCATTTACATATATCATCGATATAATGTGCGAAAAAAGGGTTACTTCTCGACTTCCATTCGAATGGAGTCAATTCGGTCGACGTTTCCTTCGGTGGCGGTGGAGGGCAATCTGTCTTGTTGCCTTTTGAATGGCTTAAGACACTTGAATCAATCATCTTGAGCTGAAATTTGTGTTGTGTGTTTCCAGACTGGGGTTGGGTTTAATTACGAACAGACTTGGTGTCCTTTCTTTTATCTTGGAACATAAAGGCCAACTTAATTATAATGGACGTGCATAAACACCTACTCCCATGGAAGAGGATAATCGATCAACTCCTTTGGAGAACATGTTCCACGAAATAATTGCAGACACCTACAGACGTTGGTTTATGAAGTAATAAGGAATTAAAACTAGCTAGGTCTTTGAAAAATAATGGAACAGGACAATTTTATACAAACTCTCTCTTAAAATGATTTAGAAAAAAAAATTGTATGCACCCAATACATTATTCCAAAAATTTCATTCTAAAAGACTGGCAATCAATTTTGAATCAACTTCTGAGCTTTAGCTTTTTTTCAGCAGATGTCCTGTGACACTAATTAATATAAAAACACCCAAAAAGTAAATGTTTTCCTTCCATAATTCCTCGCTAGTACTTTTAGAAACAATTTCATGAGCAAATCCACTCCGATCAAAGTTTCTACACAACACAAAATCCGCCTTCTATTCACATTTGATCCTGACAGGAGTGGCATCCCTCGCCATACACACCTCACTCACCCAAAAGACCTCAAATTTCATCCTTTTCCACTCTTCCACCAATAATTTCCAAAAAAAATACAAAAAATTTGCATGAAGAACATGCAAGTTGCACAATCCCATGAACATTTTTTATGAGAAAAACCACTCAACTGTTCCTTTGGAGAGCAGCAGCGACATGGAGTCGTTCTGTCTCTCTCTATCACACACGATCTGCGTAAGCGACACTTGTCTGTGAAAGAGTTGCACTCTGGTTGATGGATGACGAAGTTAGTGAACCTGCAGTTATTAAATTTGCACGTAAACCTGTTCGGTCGTGAAAGAAAGTTTTTAGAAGTGAATTTTTCGACGACCTCCTGATCTTATTTTGTGTGAAAAGTCTTCCAAAAGTGTAAGTGCAACGAAGGTGAGTGAATTTCACAAGAAAATCATGAATTTCTATGAAATTTGTGAAAAAAAAAGTTCCATGCAGTGGGAGACAAAGAGCCGCCATCTTGGTGCCCGAGATCTGCGAAAAAAAGTTCTTCGGTTTTCTGGTAAATTTTTAAGGAAGTTCGACGAATCTCTGTGAGGAATTTCATGGAAAGTAAGTTTTCGTGAATCACGGTAAGAATCGAAGTGTAATTTTTTGAAGGAATGGGTGACTACGAAGTAAAGAACGAATTGCACGGAGGTCTCTGAAAAATGTGTGAAGATTATTTGCGCCATCTTGGTACCATCTAGATCTGTGGCAAAAAAAACTTTCGATTTTCTGGTTAATTTTGCAAAAAAAATCGAAGCTTCTTAAAAAGTAAGGTTTCGTGCAACATGAGAAGAATCGAATAATTATTTTTTTGAATGGGGTCTCCCATTCGCGCGGAGTAAAGTACGAATTGCACAGAAACTTTTGAGAAATGTATGAAGATGATTTGGAAAGCCGCCATCTTGGGGTCCGACATCGTAAAGAAGAAAACTTTTTATTAAATTTTATTTATTCTAATTAATTGCGTGTGTGAAATTTGCATTTAATTAATCTCGGCTGGAAATTGCAGTATTTGCGCGGAATTTGGAAAACCAATGAACGTTTGGGAAAACCAAGCGAATTAGTCGAAGATTGGCTGCAATTTGGAGAAATGTGAAAAGAATTGCGTGGGTAAGATCTTGTGTGTAGTTTAAGATTTATCCGAATTTTTGTTTGAAACTGCAATAGTTGGTGAAAAATGCAAAAAACTGAAAAATTTTCTGTGTGGAAAAAAAAAACTCCGAACAAAACATCTCACCCAAGAACTGGAACCTGTAGCTGGTCGTCAAGTGTGGAGGTCGATTTGTGTGCAAAAAGGAAAAAAAAGTGTAAGTATTTAGTGAATTTAGAAAAAAAAATGTGATTAGTGAGTGTTGTGATTAGTGGCGTGCTGCGAAGATTCATCAGTTTCCTGTTCAACGAGAAGAATCGAAATCAAGAAATTGGATTTGGGGTGAGTCTGTTTACAATCGACGGACATCGCTCTGAAATGAATCGGTGTCCTGAGATTATCTTTTTCTAATTTTATTGAAACTACACATTTCCAATTTTGTTGAGACCCTCCCTTCCATCAGCCTGAACAATTTTTGTATTATGTAATCTTTTCTATGCTGGAAGCTGATTTCCTGGTTTCCCTTGGCGATTTTTCGGTAACTACGTTTTGTAACGATATTCTTGACAGATTCTCTTGATTTTTTGCTTCGTCTTTTAGCTTCGGTCTTGCCTTGTTTGCGGCGTATAGTGATTCTTCCGTTTTCATTGGCTTAATCATATTCTTAAGCCTTCCGAGTCATTTTCTTTTCATCTTGTGTAGTTGAAATGGCGTCTAGTACTCGGTATTCTTTTTGCCAGAAGTCTCTGAAGTCTAAATGTTTTTTTTCTTTTTCTGTTCACAGAATATCTTGTCTCGATTAAATAAAGACATGCATCTTAGGATAACGTTTTGTAGTAAATTTAGTTCTTCTAATTGAACTTTAATTTTCATTTTACTCCGGGGACTCACACGCGTTCCTGTTGGATGTCTTAGAGGAACCTTCTAATTGTTCCCCATTTTCTTAGCCTTTCAATACCTTCCTTGTTTCCTTATCAGTGCCTGAACGAAGTTTTTCTCGTTAACAGATTTTCTTAACAATTTTTATTGAATGCTTTAGTAAACCTCATTTTCGCATTCCCTGATGTGGCCACTTGCACTTAAATGTGTCCCTCCCATCAACACCCAGTCAAGTGGCTGACGTGACAACCGCCTCAAATCGCCACCCATTCATTCAGTTTTAATTAAATCCCTCAACTCCCCTGACACGTTGACAGCTCACTGACCAATTCACCCTTCCACACACAGTTCCTCCACAACTTTGTTGTTTAGATGTTCGCTCCTCACACAGAGCCATTCAAAACTTCTGTTGTGAAAAACAAAAATTTCCATAATGAGTTTTGTAACAAAACAATTTACACGTTTAGCCTCGAATTAGAGGCGAGCGTTGCAGCACTACCCCGCCTGGTGCGGTATTAGCTGCTGTTAACAGCCATCATCCAAAGTCATTTCTCCGCAAAGGAGGTCCATTTCGTTAACCCGTCACCGGAGTTCAGCTGGTGAAGCGTTTTCGCACAAAGGACCTTAATTGAATTTTAAATTACTTTCGCCAAAATGTCTTGCAATGTGTGAAGGTCCTTCAAATATGCAAAATTGAAAACTCTGTCCCACACCCACGTCCCTCCGCCAAGTGTTTTCATGTTTACGGATACATCGCAATGGTCAACACACACAGACACACACCCACCGAAGAGGTGGCACTTTGGAGAGTTAATCCTTGCGTTCTGAATAATGCATTTATTATGCAAGATTTCGAGTAGAGCAGCATCACACAAAGGATTAACGAACGAGAACTGAAGAGGACTTTACACACTTCACTCTTAAGTCCATCGGATGAAGGGACGGATAAATCAGTGCGGCACCCCCCGCCGGACCAGGTACACATTCTGTGTCTGTCTTCCAAGGACCCCCGGACTATTTAAGACTCTGTCTTTTGTGGATAGGCAATTGATTGCCGCTCATTACGGCCATTAGGTTATTTGGCTTGGTTGTCCGGGGCCACGTCGGCTGACTGAGTCATAAAAGATTCAGCCGCGTCGCGCAGACAACTCCTGCGGGAGCACTTGGGAACAATGAAAAATAATTGGACACATGAGTGGTCATTTGGTCCATCGAAGTCATTATTTCCGCTCTTCAAATGAGATACACGCCAATTGTTGTCCACAGTCGTTGTCCACCGACGTCCGTCTCTCATCCGTTCGATGATGACGAGGACGAGGCTTTGTTGTTAGCCAGGACTCGTGGGTGGGTGAGTTTGGGGTTCATTTGTTTTGAATGGACATTGACAGTTGCCTCGGGGAGTGGGTGTGTGGGTTTGGGTGGCTTTTTGGAATGCAATTCAAATGCGACGCGTCTGTTTGTTAGAGATGCAAGTGTCTCCGGTTGGAATACATATTTTGGAATGCAATCGGGTTGATTACTTTCGGGAGAAATGCAATTTTCGAATGCACTCACAAAAAGGGGTGGTCGTTTTAGCTTTGGTTTTAGATTTTCACGGGCGGGCGGGAATCGTATGTCGTCGTATCTGATCCTTCAAGTTATGAGTGGAAGAAAGGAGAAGGGCGTGCAAGTATTTCAATGTGGCAGTAAAATTAATTGTTCTGAGTTGGAAATTGGATTTGACGGGAGGTGATTGGAGCGATTTTTTTTTTCCGCGTGGCAAGAGATGTCATCGCTCGGATGACGAGTGGGTGAGGTCCTGGAACTCGTGAGAGGTGGCTTTTTGTGAATAAAAAAATTCGGGGTATTAGTTTTTGCGATTGGTGCTTCAAATTTGTTTTTTTTTTTGGTGGCAGAACTTGTCATCGCTTTGTGGAGGAGATTACGGGGAGGAGACTACGGGTGTGCTCCGACTTTGTTGTTTCAACGAATTTTCGTTAAAAAGTCGAAATCGTATTCACCAGCAGCTAGTTTTTATTAATTTCAAGTGATTTCTTATGAATTTCTGCACCAAATTTTGCTGAACTCCATTTAACTGCGTTACCGAAATTTGCTCTAAAATTCTGTACAAAAATTAGCTTGACACTCTTTCAACATCAAATTTTTGCAAATTTTTTAAAAAAATTTTGTGATTTTTTCCGAATTTTTAATCAAAGTTTTGACTGTAGTTCATTTAATCGCATTTTCTCCAAACTGTCTGGTATTTCTATACCAAATTTCTCTTCGAGATTTTTAAACAAAATTTGGAGATTTTTTTCTTAATTCCTGGCTAACATTCTGACGCATTTTTCATTTATTTATTTATTTTTATTAACGTCTCCCTGCGTATTTTACAAATTCACCTAAACTTCTCATCTAAATTGTGACTGCTGAGAAAAAAAATCTGAATTGCTGTACCAAATTTTGTTTGCGTTCGTTTTCTGAGTCGTTTGCAATCTTTTTCAAATTTTCGAATCAAATTCTTGAAAATTTTCTACTTTTTCACCCGACTGACGCCTACTTTATTGCATTTTTCGCTCAATTTTTCAAATTTCTTGATCAAATTCTTCACTTTTTTGTCAGTTTCTGAACAAAATTTTACTGAAAAAAAAATTCTGAATTACTGTACCAAATTTTGTTTGCGTTCATTTTCTGAGTCATTTGCAAACTTTTTCAAATTTTCAAATCAAATTCTTAAAACTTTTTTAATTCGTGATGCGACTGACGTTCACTTCGTTGCATTTTCTGCTAAATTTTTCTGTATTTTGGATCAAACTCTTCACGTTTTTGACAATTTCTGAACCAAATTTTACCATTCGTCTTCTTTTAATATTTTATTCTGAATTTTTGCTCAAATTCTTTCAAATTGTCTTTAAGTTGTTGATCTAATTTTGCCTAAAAATTCAACTGCGTCTTCCACAAATTTTTCTGAATTTTTGTACCAAATTTTGTGTGACGTTCATTTGACTGAGTAAATTTTTTTCTAATTTTTTTCCACTTTCTGAACCCTATTTCGAGTGGCATTCATTTAGTTGCGTCTTCTGAAAACATTTAAATTTCTAAATTTTTCAAATTTTTTGAAGTTTCTTTTTTTATCAAAATAACGTCCTCTAGCGCGTGACCAATGAGCAGTGTGTGCACATGAGTAATTTCTGGTATAAAGCGTCCTCGAAATTGAAGTTGGCTTAATGTGGGGCAACTATTTCTGTCATCCCACAGCCGATCCTTCGAGTTTCTTAAGCGGCAGACATTGTCCTGCCAGCCATTTCACTCCAAGAGGACGTATTCACCTCAACCACTTCGTACCAGCGTCATTAAAACCTCCTCCTCTTCGTCACAGACGTGCCAACCGCGATTTTTCTTCACAATCTCCACTCTTTCCACGGGTAAAATCACCCGCACCTCCCTTTTCATTATTATTCGAAGTTCATAACGCAGCCACTTTAGATTTACGACGCCAATCCAGAAGCCATCCCAAAAAAAACTTCCCAGTCCCGGTCATTAAATTAAAACTCCCTAAGCACCCGCACTTAATTCGAACTCAGAAATTGGTAAGGGTGGACCCCGAAAAATCGCCTCATAACGAATAAAAACGTTTTAAAGCAAATTTCCCGTTTAGGAAATTTATTGACTCGTCTTTGCCGTCCTTGTCGTCGTCGTCGTCGTCGTCGTTTTCATCGTCATCGTTCTCGTCGTCCTTCGACACCCAAATGATGACTGCACCGTTATATCGCAAATAAATTGCAATTCTAAAACTTCAAAGTAGAAATATTAAATTTTACGAGGACCTCTGTGCGTGCTCGGCTTAGGAGAAGGCTACTACAACCTTTCGTCGTCTTTCGGTGGTCGGTGTGTGTTTGTTTTTTTACAGTCACATCCTTTATTTGGTTTTTGGTTCCCCTTCTGCTCGTCGTAGTCGTCCATTAGCGGTACACGTTCTAGTATTAGCTAAATTGAACCGCAGAACTCACCCCCTGTGAAGGGTATAAATAATTTTATTGAAAATTTTCGCACTAATCTCCGAGGGGTGGCAACAAACGGCAAAACGGCAAAACGGCAGCCTCCAACAGGACTAGGGCGCATTCCATCTCGTCTCAACACGGAAATTTTGCAACAGCCATTAACGTTTACGAGATGCCGTTTAACTTAAGCTTTCAGCAAAAATATGACGCAGCCTTGCATCCGTGTTACGACAACTTCAGTAGCGCAGGCAGCAGGAGAGCTCCAAATACCGACACCAGGATTCCCTGTGTAAGAGCCAAAATCCCATCGTCGTTGTCAGGAGCAACGAGATGTATTTGCGTACATCGTTTGTGCGTGTGTTTGTGTCTTCGTCTCGTTGTGTTTCGGTTCACTGATGTGCTTGAGTTTCCGGTTTTCCAACAAAAAAGGACTTACAACCACCTCGTTGCCGTTGCCAACAAGGATACGAGCGGAACCGAGTTAAGAAATAACTTTTAGCATTTCAGTTCCCGGTGAAACACAAACTTTGCATATTAAATGACATTCGGAGATGGTTCGGGTTAAAGTCGTTGTCGATGTTGGTTTTCGGCGGTGTGTGGGGGGTGAAATTTTTGATGGGTCCTTTGACAAAATGCAATTTTCAGTGAAGATCCACCTAAAATTTGATCTCATCTCAGTTTCAGACCGCAAAATGAGTAAATGCAATAAGTTTGAGTGAGCGTTGTCATGAAATTTCAGGAGAACGAGACGAGTTAAGGCACGATGCGAGCATGTGAGGAAGGTTTTAAGTGGAAGGACTTTTCTTAAGAGGTGTTGTCCTTTTGCTTCTGCCACTGTGACTGAGATGAGGGTCGACATGAATAATGAAGAGGTAGCAAATTACTGTTTGTTTGAGTTGTTGTCGCTTTAGTGGAATTGTGTCTAGTTGTTGATGCGGGTTTTTCGGGAGAAATTGTTTAATTTCTGGTTTGGTGGGTGGAGTCGTTAGTTTCCGCTTAAGATTAAGAGTTTTTGAATTGTTTTCATGATAGACGAACGACAGACAGGAGATAATCGTATGGAGAGAGCTAGTCAGTCAGTCTTATGACTTGGCTTTGGACAAAATTCTCATGGTTGTGGATGAAAAATTCAACAAATTTGTCATACAGTCTGTGATCATTCTCGTTTTCTCCAAACACAGGCTCAAAGACTCAGAAGGGAAATTCAATTTTTTTTTGCCTGCCTTTTTGGGTTCCACATTTGATTTTGTCTTCTAGTTTTTTTCTTAAGACTGCTTTGACTGCTTAGACTGTTTTTTTTTTTCACCTTTGTATTCTTCAGTGCTCAAGTCTAGTTTTCAATTTTTATTCGCGTATCGAAATCCCTTTCTTCTAGCAGAATTCAAATCTGTTTGCTGCCTCTTTTAGTCTTCTTCAGTCCTTTTCAATTAAAATAATTTTTTAAGCCCCATCTTTATTCATTTTATTAAATTTTCTACTTTCTGTGTCTCAAATCAGTCAAAGCTTCTGCCAATTTTCTACCTTTGATCATAAACAGAAATTTTTGTCTATTATGGACGATATCCAACTTCTGTTGGACCTCTGTAGAAACTTTTTATTTGCCTCTTTTGACTCCTCAGGCTGCTGATCTAAGCCCTTGAAAGCCTTTGCCCAGTTTCTAATTTTCGTTCGTTTCATTGCCTCATTCATTTCATTAGTTTCATTCTCTCACTGAAAATTCTCACCTCTTTCATACTCCGGAAGGCTCTATTTCGTGGTAAGAACCTTAAGAAGCCTCTAAACCGTTTAGACATCGCAAAGACTTTTATTTGCTCGTTCTGAATTTTTTTAGAAATTCTTTCAGACTTCCAGTTATTGTTTCGAGGTCGAAAATTCCATTAATTATCGAAGATACACCCAATCCGTAAAATTTAAACGTCCCATTCGGCTAATCGAACATTCTGAAGTTCTTTTTTTGGCTGCTCTAACTCTACTCCTCAAATCCTCTTCTTTTTTTTTGTTTCAAAATGTACATGGTGTTATCGCACAATCTACAATGTATGATACAGAAATATCTTTCCACTAGATAGTTTTATTTTTTTTACGGAATAGCGTTGAATGAATTTTTTCCTCTTTTTACAATTTTACAATTTTCTAAGATTTCCACCTTTTGTCGGACCTGTGAGCTTCCACTCTGCTAAAAAGGCTTGCCGAAGCAGCCGGACTTGCTGATTTCTGCACCCTTAATCTCATTTTTTTTTACACAATTTTTGAATGTCCTCTAAAGTAAAATTTTATTTTTTTTTATTTTGCCAAAACTATTGTTATAAGAACCCTCCGACCATCCAATTAGATGAAAGGACTTTTTGAAGTTTTCTTTTTTAAAACCTTTGACTTTCGGAAAGCACGGAGAGTTTGCTGTCGCATCGATCACTTCATTTTCTTGGTGAAATTCAAATTCGATTTTCATTTTCTGTTCGCGAATCGATTCCTTAAGTAACCGAATGTTCGCACCGTCTGTCGGACCTTTGAACTTCTACTTTGCCTCTTTGAAGCTACTCTTTTGTCTGCTGACGTTAAAATTTCTGATATCTATTCGTAAAATATTCACCTTCTCTTCCTAATTTATCCTTTTTACAATATATTTCCAGAAGGAAGACTTGTCCTTTTTCATTCAAGATTCTCACCTTTTGTCTGATCTTAGAACTCTTATTTTGCTCAAGGAGTTTTTGAAGGCTAGCTTTTGTTTTCTGTCATTCAAACTGATTGTCTTTAACCTTTAAGTGTCTGCCCCCTTTTACTAATTTTATTCTTTTTTGTCCTCCAAAGGACACTTAAGTAAGATTTTAAACTTTGTCTTCTTCATTTAGTTAAAAGGACTTTCTGAAGTCGTATACTCCATTTTGTTGCTAAAAAAAATATTTTTTAACTTTTAACTTTTAAACCGTGTTCAGGTCTACAAAAAATGTTGACACTGAAAATTAATCGAACAAAACTTTCCAGATAAATGTGTCCAAACCCAAAAAAAAAGCCAACAAATTTAAAAGGTGTTCCTTGAAAGTGTCTGTGATGTCATATTCTCAATCTCTGCGCTTAAGACTAGCGAATACCTCAAATAAGTGTCTATCCTCTCTTCCAAACTTTTTCCTTTTATCTTCCAAGGACGATAATGATAAGCTTTTACGAGCCTCCAGTGTGTTGTAAACAGTACAATTTGCCAAATGTTGAGGGAACCTTCTGTTCAATGCCGGTTCGGAACATCGAACTACGAAAGGTTTTCTAAAGAACATTTACCCAAAATATGCACCTCAAGATTTCGTTGAAATCAGATTTTGAAGCAAAAAGAAGAACGTTTTTAATTTCCCATTTATTTTATACCTAAAACCTCTCAGTTCCTTGTTTTTTGAATCCAACTCTAGGTGGGATTTTTAAGCTCCCACTAGGTTTTTTATTTGTATTATACTGTATTTTTGTTTTTGCAATTCATCTTACATATTTTTTTCAAGTTTGGATTCCTCTCGCCGTGAAATACAACCGATTTACCAAATTTTGAAATTCGGCTTTATTTCAGTCGGTGATATTGCACGCTACCAATTCCCGACGCTCAGATTCTTCCCTCCACTGTCTCTCCTCCCAGTTCCTACCTCATTGTCGCGTGAACTTTTGTGACAAATTGTCGTATGACGGAAATGCAGCCTGTGAATATGTGTCGTTGAAGCATATCAGTTCCCAATCACCCATCTACCCACACATCACAGCTTTATCAGTGAAATTTACTAACGTCCTTGCGCCCATAAACACACTTCCATTACCGACACCACCCGCGTCACTTCGCTGATAAGACGCCACCGCCGTCGGTGTCGCGCCGCATTCCGCCTTTGTGCTCGTGTATTCCCGCCAAACGAACCGTAAATAGTTGTAATTAAAAGCAGCACTTAACGCGACTTTAATGGCCCGTCGACAGCAAGTGCTGCGTTATCGCATGTAAATCAATAAATTATCCTTTTTTTTTTTTGTTGTTTTTGTTGAGTTCCTTTTCGGTCTCCTTCAAACGTCGCGGCACACATGCCGCAGCAGGTTCCAAAAAGTCCTCCCCATCCTCATCCTACGCGACTTCCTTAAAGAACCGTAACGAACCAAAGGATACACACATGTAATTTGCATACGTTGTTGCGAGGGTGGAATCAACGACAACAGGACACACAGGACCCACTTTGTACACAATTTAATTTGATTTACATATGCACTGCATATTAAAACAAAGTGTTAATGGTTTTATTACTGTGAAAGGATCCCGGGATCCGGGATAATTTATATCCATCCCCCTCACATGTCTTAGGCTCGGAAAATTTTAAGGACTCGCAGATAGTTTGAGTGCGTGTGTGGAGATGTGTGAGTGGCTTTCCACATGGACGCCTCAATTTTTCAAAAAAAGAAGAATAAACGAAAAGAAAATCTCTCTACTCGATGCAATTAATTATGAGCGACGATATAAATTGCCCGTACCCGTATGACATGAATCTTGAGAAGAGCGGGGGCGAAAGCGGGCGTCACCGACGCTAATGGGTGTCGCGGAGAAAGCCTGGCAGCAGGCTTTAGTGCCATTTGAGGTTTATTGTTAATTTGATTTGAGCGACATAATTGATGATCGTATGGGGAAAGGAGTAGTTTTGTGTCTCGCAAACGATGAAGTTGTTGCAGGGGATGTGTGGATGGTGTGGCGTCATCATGTGTGGTGCGTGTTTATCAAAAGAGACGCATTTTTCGGTGGTTGGAATGAGTGATGGGCACCGGAAAAGGGTGAACGAGGTCCTGTAACGTTGTTGTGTAATGTCGATGATTTAGATTTGACTTGTGGAAGCTAAGTGGGGAAATTTCAAGTCCACAGCACTCATCAGAAGACGCATTTGTCAATTTTAAAAGCAGAGATTGGAAAAAGTCTCTTAGCAGACATGTTCAAGTAACCCTTCTTATTCGCTTTTCAAATTTTCCATCAATCCACAGTTTCAAATTTGGTTTTTAAGGTCCTTTTTCATTCCACAAAAATTTTTTAACACTGCAGAATTTTTGACCGTTTATGGTAAAAATTTCTTCGAAAAAAATGGAGTTTTTTTTTTTCTTAAATTTCTCAATTTTCTGAAGCTTGAAAATTTCCCAAAATATCTATTTTTCAAAATTTCGTTGCAGATGATTTGCAATTGAAACCATTTTCGTTTGAATTTTTAGTGGAACGTGTTTTGGAACGAATCTGGGTGACAAGTTGTCTCGTTCATGGTTTTTACTTGCGAATTTTTGGATACCTTCGTATTCCTTGCTCAAAAAAAACACTGTCTATACGGACGACTTGGGTCCTGTTCACTCTCGCTCCTCGATCTCCACGATCCTCTTCTACACGTGCCTCTCTAGAAAACCCCGTAAAATCCTCTTATCGCTGTAAATTCCAGCCTCGACGAATAAAATTTATGCGGCATCCACTGTCAGACACTTGCTCATCGAACCGCACACGACCCAACACTCACTTCGACTTTATCGCAGTCTCCGGCCGACTTGCCTCCCACCCCTTATGCATTTTCAGGTGTTTACAATGCCCAAGAGAGATTCCATCACCCCACCTGCTGTTGATTTGTTATTAAAATGCTTTAATGCAAACCCATATCCGATGTAATGCAAGCTGACACGTTGATGATAAATAAACATGCTTCGGTATCTAAGAATTCATGCATACGTAATTGGGGTGGTGCAGTCAGTGTTTGCATAAATTACTCCCACCCACCCACTTAAACCACCCATGACATCATTTACTTGACCGAAGGTGGGTGCTCACTTCGATTTTGGGTGTGCGACCATTTTCCCAACATAAATTGCCTGTCAACGGGTTCCTCGAGCAAAAGTCCTCGAGTCGTGGCGCCTCTACGTGGAAACTCTCTCCCAACGTAACGATAAAGTGATTGATTGAGAACGCAACCCTCTCTCTCGCGGTCGCCATCACGAACAGGACACAAAACCGTTTATTTCGCGCGAAAAAAAAAACACACAAAAACAAAATATTAAAATTGCTATCATCATTGCATAATCGCGGGGCTGTAGGAAACAGAAATGGGAGGAGGTCCTGCGACAAGGCTCCATTACCTCGGTGATGTGTAGTCTCGTAATGATATGCAGATTTTTTGCCATTTTTCATTTCATCCGATGTAGCTACGCGTTCGTTATTTCGGTTGGCACTGATTGTGAGTTAAAGGAAGGATGAATGAGGATGAAGGGGTTGTTTGGCTGTTTAGCGGAGTCCTCATCCGCACTCTCTTGACTCATTAATCTTTCGCGGTGTTATGGAGCTGCCAGGCACGGCGCACATAACTGCAGGATGACGGCAAGAAGGCACCGCAAGATTTGGCGTTTTGTCGTGAAGAGAAGTGAACGAAGTCTCGCCGTCTTTTCTTCAATTAAAAGAATTTGTAGAAAGTTTTCAGTGGCAACTGGTGGCGAAGGAAGGATGTGGGCTGGTAATCTGGTGCGGTGTGGTTACGTGAGACTTGCGATTAATTATCCTTGAGGATGTTTGGAAGGAAGAGAGATGCGTGCGATGTTTTGAAAACTCTTTCGTGAGTTGGATGAGGTGTGTTTTTGCTCGAGACGATGTTGAATGAGGTGTCTCTTTTACGAAGGGAGGTTTCATTTTCATACTTACTTCTTTCCAAGTAAGTCAACTTGGTCTGCGCGGGACGGTTTAAAGGGGGCAGAAGGTGTGAGTTTCGAGATCCATGTGTGCTGCGGCCAGAGACAAACTGTCTTAACCGTTTTGACGATTTCTATAAGCCGTTATACATTTCTTCCCTCAAAAAAAAAATTTAAAAATTCCTCTAATGTGCTCTATTTGAAATACAGTCGAAGGCTTCTAAGTCGAAAATCCCACTATCTTGAAATTTTTCGCCATTTTTTGGCATTCTCTTCAATTTTCCATACAAAATCCATGCTCTCAGTCGAACGCCCTCTAAATCGAAAAGCCCTCTAAATCGAAAAGCCCTCTAACTCGAATATATTTTTTCGCTTCTTGGTCTATTTTCAATTCCTCAAACTCGATTTTTTTTTGCAAAAAAAAAAAATAAACAAAAAATTTCCTCTCGCAACTTGTAGCAAGCACGCAAAATTCGACTTAGAGGGCTTCGACTGTGGAATAGTTGAGCTTTCTAAAGACAGTTTCATCAAAAAATCTTGTAGAAATAATCAAAAACTGCTAAATTTCAGAGGCAATTGCATGGCTTAAGAACCAAAACTAAAGAATCATGTAGAGCAAAACATACAATTGAATCGTTTCAAGTGTCATACCCTGCCTGAAGGCGAAACCCTTTTTCTGAGAGGATCTAAAGGGCTGTCGTTGAAAAAATCTCTTTCGTTATAAAATTGGTTGTTTACAGGCATTTTCCTAAGTCAAGATTCACTAAAATTTCATGGTTTTAAAATATTTTTAAAGAGAAATCCCCTTTTACATTCATCTATGGTGTAAGGTAGGTTTTCATTCTTTAAAAGAAGCGCTATCGGGACTCAGTCTGAAGTTAAAAATTCTGAAACTTGACCCCGACAAATTCCAGGACACGATCACACCCAAATTAGATTGAGCTTGAGCATGAAATTCACGCGATTATACTTTTTCGTCGCCACCAACGGTACAAGGACATTTTTTATGCATTTTCTTTTAATTTTTCAGCGAATTTTGAGAAAGAAGGATTTTTAAAAAATCTTTTAAAAGGTTTTTTTAAGCCACCATCGATTTGAATTCACATTTTCTCTGTTTTTCTTTTATTTTGACGTCCACTTTGACTGCTCTTAGGTGGTTCCAGGCAATAAAGCTTTCCCAAAATTTCGGTAATACTATATTTCGATTTTGAAGATCGCCTTTTCTTCCACCTAATCTTTTCCACGTCAGCATGAAAATTCAGCGTTCAAAAATTCTTTAAAAACTTTGACCCTTTAACGAAATTATGAATTTCCACGGAGAACTTCGACTCACTTCGAGCTGATTTGGAAAACCTCTTTTGGCCTTTTGAAACACTCGATTCCTTGAAAATGCCTTTGACTGTAGGCGATCGTCTCTCTGTCTACTTGAGTCCATTCGAAATCTCTTTTTTAATCATTTTTTTATCCTTCCTATTGACTTCGATTCTTTTTTATGAATCATTCACTCACCTCCCATCGATCCCCGAAACTGTGGACGCACGTCTTTTTTTTTCTTTCAGTTGGTCACCTCCTCGTCCGTTTCTCTCTCTTTTAAATGACCATAAATCAGGTCCACCAGTCAAAGGATGTCATGCCTAATCCTCGCCAACAATAAATTCTCTCCTCCATCCACCCACCAACCACTGAATCGATAATCAATTTGAATTGGAAATTGATCCAGAACAAAAAGGACGACACTCGAAAAATAACTCACTTAAGTCCTGACCATGACAGCAAGGATAACAAACTTGCTGAAAACCACAACAACACCGAACCGCAATCTAATTACTTATTTATTTATTATAATTGCAACCAAAACCGCAAGCTCCCATTTCTTCTCCACAGGATCTCCTTTTTTTGGGGAGATCCTTCCTGACTGCGCCCTGCAGGGAAAAATCGCAACTTGCTTCTGCTCCTTGCTCCATAAATCTCTTCTGGGACATTTAATGTGCACCAGAAAAGCAATTATATGCAATTTATTCCGCAGCAACCGGCGACTCTCCCGGTGTCGTCCTCGATAAGGAGCGAGCTTCTTCGAATCTCCGTTGTCCAGTCCAGCACAACAATTGGATGGGAAGGGGTGGGGTTATCTTTATCCTCGCAGAAGAGAAGATTCAGTCAACGTTGTGTAATGAAAATAAAGACGATTGCCTTGTGTCCTTTTTCGATGTGGAAGGAGATGAAGAACAGAAACAAAGACGTCGCACATTTCAACTCTCCTGTAATCGTCCATAAAGGTGGTTGGCAGCCCGTTTGAGCAGTAAAACTGGACTCACTTCAGTGGTGGTTAAGATGTCCTTTGGGAGAAAGGAAAGGTGGGCGATACAATGGAATCATCAACAAACGGCCGACGATGCTGAGAGGATTTATTTAGATTTTATTGCCAAACATTTCGTCGGTATCAATGGGATTTCGACTCCTGTGATGGTGGATCATTAAATTTACCGACGTCGACGTTCAGGTTGCCGGGGAATTCGCATTAACTCACGTTTAATTGGCGGAATCGCTATATAAACGCTTTACGGCGACTTAATCCGTCACTTATTACATATGGCGGGAGGCTGAAGTCTATGGCTATCCTAATCTGGGGAGGGTGTGGATAACAATAAAAGCTGTCGCTTTGGAGAGATAACACAGGTACTTGGAGGAGAGACTTCATAAACTTCCATCGTTATGGCAGTTTGCTTGAGGGAGAGAGAGACGCTTTTTTTGTATGGAACGTGCCCGGAAGGCAACTTGGGGAGATTTGGCATTGGGTGATGGGTGTGATGGAAGGTTGGTGGGTCAGCAGTCGTCAAAATTTGGTGGCAGTGGGGAAACAAAGAAATCAAGAGGTGTCCTATATCTCGCAGAGTCCTGAAACAGATGTCTGTAGAGTAGTTTAATGTGAGCCCTACGGCCAACAATTTTGTTTCGTCGCTTCAACTCGACTTTGGCATGAGAAAAATTCTCGATTCTAAGCAATTTTGCAGTTTCAAGCCTTAAACAAATGCCAGTCCCATAGGTTTACCTCACTTGAGATGACAAGATGGCTCTGAAGTCTTTGAAAGTTCCAGAAGTCGTTGCATTTAGATGATCCAGAAACCATGAACGTGCGAACAAGCTATGCTCTGGCCTTTTATGGGCAGCCCATGAAGGGCCAGAGTCAAGCTTTTCGCGCCTCCACTGTGTTGCGCGCGTTATAATTTGACACATGTGAAGGCTGTTATGCAGATTATTTATTTAGAACCCAAAAAAACCTGTGGTTGATTTTACTTAAGGACCTCAGTGTCTAGATTGGGTTCTTTAGAACCTTTAAACAGATTTTAGGGTTTTTTGGTAATTTTCTGTGTTTGGTATTTTCGAATCGAATTGGCATTTTAGAAGCTTTCCTTCAAATTTTTTCCTTAAATTTTAGACTGCAACAAGTTTCAAAACTTTTTCTCCCTCAGGTCTTTCCTGACTTTCCTGACTCTTTTCAACAATTTCTTTGACTCTTTTCCATTTGGTGTCTTAAACTTCCTTCCCATGGTCCAAATTTTCTTAACCATGGAAAGGGAGTTTAAGACAAATTTTCTTGACCATGGAAAGGAAGTTCAAGACACCAAATGGAAGACACTAAATGAATGTCTTAAACTACCTTTCCATGGTCCAAATTTTCTTTCCTCCATCGAAAAAAGAAGTTTCTCTTTGCCTAAGACGATTTTTGAGTTCTCAAAATAATTCCCTCAGTTGTAAATTTTTTCAGTTCACATTTTTAGTCCTTTTTTTTTTGATAGAGTCCAAATTATAGGACCCTGGTGTCTTTGATGCTTTTATTCCTTTGAATCTTCGTCACTTTGGTTGGAATTGTGCGGCTTTTCTTCTGAAAAGTGTTCGTCGGTACGTTGAGTACGCTTAGACCGCATAATGCATTTTTTTCGAAAACTTCCAACAACAATGGCTATCGAAGACTTGAAATTTCCTACTCTTGCAGTCGATTTTTAAGCTCAAAAGGCGCCTTTGGACTTTCGAAAAATTTCTTTAGCTATCGAAGACTTGAAATTCCCTTGAGCTGCAGTCGATCTTTAAGCACAAAAGAAGTTCTTTTCGTTCCCAGGCATAAAAGTACAATTTCATGTCATGCCAAGACTTCAAATCGTATCAAAACTCGTGACTAATTTCTCAGATCCGGTAGTCATTGGAAACGCTCGAGGTCGACGATCCATCAGTCAACCTCGATTTCACCTCTCACTTTAGCTTCGCTGAGTTTCTTGGTATGGGAACACGCGTTTCCCTCCAGAAATCCAAACCCATTCACATTCCACAACCCACTCCCGCATCGACGACGATGATGCCGACCAACGACGACGACGTTCATCCATTGAAACTACATCCGCTTATCTCGAAGATTTTAAAGGATTTCGCCTCCGCTCTAAACTAATTAACTGCCTTAAACCCTTCCCGTAATTCATGCAAACACGCTCATTCAACGCGTTCGTGTATTCAAAAAAAGTAAACGGACCACTGGTCACGGACCCGATCCATCATCCGGCGCTGTCACTCGAACGCGAACAAAAGGACTCGCCTCTCAACATGAGAACCCATTCAAATCGCCTGCACACGCTCAGTTGTTGTATCTCGGCGGCTTTAACGCGTTGCTCTCTTTTTTTTTCTTTGAGCGATTTTCAATTTCAATCAAAAAAAAAAAAAAAACCAAATTGAAAATTGAAAAATCCCATTTGAGTTGTAGTGAGTCTGACATGCCATGAAATTCGAGACGAATCGAAAAGGATGCTGATACACTCTCGCGGGGTGGTGGTGACGGCCGGGTGAAGGCGAAATCAAAGAAATCGTAGTATTTTCCGGTGCGTTTTTTTTATTTCTTAAGCGGGTGTGTGTATCGACATCGACACAAAAGAGAACGATTTCATCCGTTCGCGTATTTTTCATTGTTTGACATGTCACTGGTGGCTGGTGATGAGTTTTGACAGCCGAGGAGATGATGTGTCCTTTTTCCGAGAGATTTAAATTGAATTTTTTATGGGAAATTGTGAAAAATCGAAAGGAGGTTGATGGAGTGGGTGCCGTTGAGTGGAAAAGTTTTCTAATCATTGAAACCAACAGCAACAGCCCCCCACAAGATACGAGTCTCTGGGGAAATTCATTCAAAAGTATCCACAACTGTCCGGATAATTAAGTTTTACACTTGTTCACTAAAAGGGTTTACTCTGGGCGGGTGGAGAAGGAGTTTTCACCTCTCCTCATTTACTTGTGGTGTTGGTTTCGATTGCAATCGGTGGCGGTGGGAGCGTGGTGTCAGTCGTCGGTCAAACGCGGTCAAAGGGGCTAGAGAAAAACAAAATTCATTTCAATAGCAATGGGATTAGGTTCAATTTTGTGTGAATTAATCGGGATGTGGTGAATTTAATTTTGAGAGACACAAGTATTTTGAAGTCTTTCGGGGGATACGTTGGACTTCAGGTTTAACAAAAATACAAATGTTCTGTAAACAGAGACAAACAAAATTCAAGCCTATTCCAGAGGCTGCCAGAATATTTTAAGAGAAAAAAAAATCCAATCAGACGAATATTCGAAGACAAAAAAGCAAAAAAGACTCTACCAATGTTGTTGGGAACGAAGGGAATATGTTTTTTCCCAAACGTGGACGAAGTATGCGCCTGCAGTAGTGTTTTTAGTCTTTGAAATCTGTGGCTGTTGAAAAATGGGAAAAAAAAATCACATTCAAAAAATTCTACATTTTTTGGCGTTTTTTAACGAATTCTTTTCCTTTTTTTGGTAAATAGCAAAATGACACTCGTCAATTTATTTAACACTACGCCGCACGAATTTTTTTCTTTTTACTAAAAAAAATTATTTTCTTAAAAAAATGATTTTCTTAAATAATTTATGGCTTTGAATTCCAGTATAATAATAAAAAAAAACCGTAGTCTACGTAAATTGGCATGATTATTCCCTTCAAAATATATAAACCAAATCATCTACAAAGCTTAACAGAGTAAAATTCTGATCCATAGTTTATGAAAAAAGTAAGAATTGAGTTGTATCAGATCTGCTACACTGCTGCTTGTGGAACTTAATCGGCAGATGAAGAAGTAAATTTCATTCAGCTTTCGAAATAGAGAGTATAAAATATGCCTTTTCGGAAATTTAGACTATCGGAATGAAATACAGAGTAGGGGCCCTGTTCCAAGTAGTATGAGACTTTCACCCACTAAAACCACATCTTGACTTCTTCTTCTTGACACCATCCACTCTGGGGCCGCTTTCGAATTACTTCAGAGTGTGTCGTGTCCTTTTCTTTGTTAATTGAATCGTAGATATAGGGCATCGGGTTGTGGTCCCAAACTTGTCTCCTGACGTTCGAAGACAAAAAGCAAATCGTGTTGTGTAATTCAAAATTTTCCCCAAAACCTTCAACTTAGTCGACTGTTTGGGGTTCAGTTTTTTTTAAATTTCCCCAAAATCTTCAACTTAATCGACTTTTTGGGGTTCAGTTTTTGTGAAATTTGCCCAAAATCGTCAACTACGTCGACTGTTTGGGGTTCAGTTTTTGTGAAATTTGCCCAAAATCGTCAACTACGTCAACTGTTTGGGGTTCAGTTTTTGTGAAATTTCCCCAAAATCTTCAACTACGTCGACTGTTCGGAGCTCAGTCCCTTGAAGCCAAACCAAACAGAGCCGAAAGTCATCTCCCTGGTTACCCAAACAAACTTCCACTCAATCACCCCCTCATCTCATCAGCAAATGACCTCTCACCCCAATAAATTGCAATATACCTGCAAACATTCCGAGTAAACATCCAAACATTCGAACATTCACCAACCGCCCCCTAATTGGACACAAACAGAAACGACCAACTGACCGTACAACTCACACCCCCTTAGGATATTTTTAGAATTAGTTTCGCTCGAATTATTAAGCGCGCACTTTACGATATTGAACATCGCAGATGACATCGCGGGACATCGTGTGCCTCCGCCTCCACCTGATGCTGGTCACCTCCCTCGGTTGGTTTATTTAAGTGACTCGCTTGTTGTAATGAGCCTCGGGAGTAGGAAAACGCCATAATTTATTTGATTACATGCATGCAAACACCTAGCAGCACCCCCGCCGAGGTTAAATTACATACTTTCACCCCCGGTGACACTCATTACTCCCGGTCATGTCCACTTGGCCGAAAAGATGAACATCAACAACAGCAGAACTCTAAATTAGAGGTTTTGTGAAGTCATCAAAATAATGACAGCGATTTGGCGTGGCGTGGCACGGTGGGGGTGACCAAACGAACTTGCAACTGATGCAACTTGAGATTAGATACAATTTTTATCTTCCACTGCGACATATGTTGTACCTGTATCCGCAAGTGTGTTGCGTTACTGAACAAACATCTAGCGAACACCAAACGACAGAGAGAGAGCATATGGTTAGCAACAAAAAGGATCCGTGTAATTTACTGAAGGAGACCGAGCCGGGAATTAATTCGTGAGCAGAAAATTAAAATTGCTGCAGAGCGGAGAATGTAAAAAGGACGACACACAGGAGAAGTTCTGTGGAACGTAACTTGTCCGAAACAATTACGGTCTTCAAGTGCACGAGGGTGAGAGAGCGCTTGGCTTTTGTTTGATTTATTAATTTTTAATTCGTCCTGACGCATGGCGTGAGGATGTTATAGGAGTTTTTTTTTTTTTCTTCATCGTTGTGGTCGTCGTTGTTGGTGTTTCTTTTCATGGGTGGATGATGCACGTTGCGGTTGTCAAGTTTGCAAAAGTGGATGAGAGTTGGATTTGCGTGTGGCTTTCATCAAAGTCCTGGAAGGATGTTGGGGTAGTTGGTTGCTTGCAGTTTCTGTATTGCAGCAGCGATTTTGAAGGAAGAACCACTAAACCGCTGCAAGTGGAATGAAAATTTGTTTGTTTTGAAGTGAAAAGAGGTGTCGAGTGTCTTCAGAAATACGTCAAAGTGTGCGGAAAATAAAGTTTTGAGGCTGAGGTGGGATGGAGTCGTATGAAGTTTGGAAATTCACTTGATTTGGTGTAAACAGAAGTTTAGGCCCGGTGCACACACGCGATTTTTTGACGCGGCAGTGACGCAACAGAAACAGCAACTATTATTATTACAATTTTTTATTATTTTTGAAAGGATTCTGTATTTTCAACTTATTCTTCCATCGGAGATAGGAGAGGAAAGAAAATTATATGACGCAAGACATATAAGGTCGAAAATCAACCGAAGATTAGTGACCCCCGACAGGAGCACCAAAAAACTTCGACTGCAAGGAAATTCCCACAAAAAAAAGGAAATCTCCTTCAACTCAACCACCCTTCTTCATTCGCCAAAGTCAGAATTTTAAATTGTCATCCATTAAGGATTTTAAATTTTCCTCACACAAGGATAATCCCCGCTCACAAATTGTTCCTTGTTAACAGAAGACGACATGTGAGCGAATTCATCGTGCACAGCCACACATGGGTGGGTGGTGGGTTGTTGCAATGTAAGAAGACGCCACACACGGTTTAAGGATTGCGATTTACTCTCTCTCTTGCAGACAGGAAGGACAATAAATCAACAAGTACATGACATCTACCGATGACAACATGCTTCGAATTTCGTTGTTTTTTTTTTTTCTTTTTTTGCGGACGAATTGATTTCGCCAAAAAATGTCGGAATTTCATTTATCCGCTTGCGGCTATTAATCAAAGTTGAATTCTTTTTTCGAAGAATGACATTATGATTTATTATGAGATACATTCATATGATAATCTGATGAAAAGTGGGAGGGGGGAGTAGCAGCAATCTCATCTCATAATGCGTCGCCTCGGCGAAAACAAAACCCAGCCCAACACGCCTCATTGAGCTCGTCAAAAAGCCAACTCGAACCCATTAGACACACATGTCCACTAACGTGGTTATTTACGATCCCTTCCGTCGCACGCCGCCGCCAATGGGCCTCGCATTAATCCTTTCACTTGAAATTTTTCCTGCAAAAAATCCCATAAAACACACAAAAAGGATACAGAAAGGACACAAAAAAAAAAAACCACACCGATTGCCCATTCGTCTCACCCGTACATCCGTCCAGCGAGAGAGTTACAACGTAATTTTGGCATCATTAACGTTCATTTGCTATAAATACATTTTTTCTCTGATGATTTATCCCCGCCACCGACTAGGATAAAGGACTCGTAAAGGGGCTTGACTCTCTCAAAAAAAGGGGTTTGTTCCAATGGGCCTGCCATAAACAACAACCAAAGTCATTTGGTCACTCGAATTTAGATGTAAATTGTTGGGTTTGCCACTTCCATTCAATCTCGGCTATTCTTTCGTCCTTGTCCTTTTCTCCCCCCCTCATCCCTTCGCTGCGATGCATGAAAATTTATTTGTTACGGAACAATTCAATAAGTTAATAATTCAATTTCGGCGATAAAAATCTGATTTTGGTTCAAAAAAAAAACGAAAAAGGACTACAAAAACACAACATAACCCTTTCTAGTCAACCGTGAAGTGCTGCAAGGACCTTTTTTTTTGTTGTTCCACTGAGGGTTGCGCCTAAATGCGTTCGATTTTTTCGGGGGATGGCAAAAAGAAAAAAAACAAAATCACATGTGAATGTGCGGTGTGGAAGGCATCCATTTATTCAACGTAAATTTAAAGTAATTGCCGGCGGAAAGGGTGACATCCTTTCGCCTAAGAGGACCACTAAATCAAATTCAGACGCTGTCTTTGGCTTCAACTAAGGCTTTGGCTTTTCGGTTCGCGCTTCGGTGGGCCGGTGTTTGGAGGGAGAGAGACATGTGTAGATGCCGGAAGAGAAATTTAATTCATAAATAAAATGACTCGGCTCCATAAATAATTCATTTCGATGAAATGCAAATTGGAACGTGTGTGTACTTTGACGTTTTACGTAATGGATTCGGGGATTTTTTTTTCTTTTTTTGAGATTTGCCTTGGGGTGGAAATTGGGGCGAAATTTGTTTGTGAAGGGGCTGCAGGCAATTGCCTTTGAAAGTGGAACACAAAAAAAAATGCATGTGAAGGCTTCCTTGAATTCTGTTTCAGAGCGTGATTTCTTCTTTTTTTTTAATTATTTCAACAATTTAACGTTGTCTTAAATGTTTGCCCTAATTTTTTTTTTTATTTTTTACTTTTCGAATGTTTACCTTGGATATTCTTTTTTCCCATACGTTCGCTTACATCTCATTTGCTTTTTTTTGTACACAAATGTTGTTTTTCAAATTTCTTTCTTTAGAATTCATAAAATGATTCATTTTCGTTTTTAAGTTCAATCCAGCCGGGGATTTCAATTCTTGAATTTTTTTGCGTCCACATTTTTTCCTTCTCCGGATCGTCTTGCTGAGATCGCTCCTTGAATCCGGTTGAAGCTTCTTTAAAAAAAAACCTTTATGAACAAAAAAAGGCGCTCATCCAGATTATCCCAGTGACATTTTTGCAGTAAATAAGTGTTTAGTAGTTGTCCTGTTTTTTTTAGTTTTCGCCTATTTCCTTGTGCACAACTTCCCCACGAATTCTCTGAGCCTCTCACTGGGCCTTCTGACTTGCCAACCCCCATAAAATTAGTTCATCCTTATGAAAAAAATTGATCCGGCTTTTTACTTCTTTTCCAACCATCATTGCGGCAAAGATATTTGACACCACATCCAGATGGTATCTCCGATTTCCACCCAAAACGAGAGCCTCACCCACCGCACCCCCACCCCATCCACAAACGACGTAATTAGAGGTGAATGCCTGTCAGACAAAGTTGTGACATTTTCTTTATGACATCAATAAAAAAAAAAGAAAACCAAACTCAGAACCAATTACAAAATAGCCACTCGGTCTGTGTGTGTGTCATTCGACACCACTTACTGCGGATTTAGAAACCTCAGGAGGGGATGGTCTCTTCCGTCTCTTATCGATCGAATTACCACCACTTTAATGTCACATATGTCCTCTGAAAAGTCAAACGTTCTTTTTTTTCTTTTTTAAAACTAAAATATTTATTGTTCATCGCGTTTTTTTTTAAAACGCCATATGCCGCGAGAATTCGCATTCGAAACATTTTTTTAAATTAATTTTCCCCTGATGACAGATCAGCTCATGTGGAAAATTCGTTAAAAGGCTCTTTCCTAGGACGAGAAAAAAAAAAAAAAAATATTCAACCGAGAGAATGTGTCATTTTGTAGTCGATCTCAGATGATTGCATTTTTAATCGGATTTGGTTTAAATTGATTCGGATTGGTTGGGGTTAATATGGCGAGAGTCCTTTCGGTGCACTTGTCACCGAGAATCGCGCAAGTGTCGACACGTCAATTACGAGGCCTTTAGTGGGATTTGTGTTTTGTGGAGTGGAAATAAATAAAAAAAAAAAAACAGCAAAAGGAAAAAATTAATTACAAACATTCCAACAAAGTCTCTACGAAACAATAACATGAGAAGAAAAAAGGACGAGGGAAATTTTCCCATTCCACATTTCCAACCAACATAACCCGTTCATTCAACGCAGCACAGGAAATCCTTTGAAAAGGTAGACTAATGAGTCGTATCGGAGCTTTGTTCATTAATCCAAATAAAATTGAAAGCAAGTAGTTACCACCTACTCACCCCCAACCCTTAGATGCTTAGAAATCATCATCGCATCGCATCGTTGCTCCGTCACCGAAACGAAAAACTCTAGCAGAAGAAATCACTCGAGCGCGCATAATTAATAACAAAGGATTTGCCTCCACCGCCATTGACGAGGACGAGGACGACGACGCCACGTAATCCTGAGTCGCGGAAATTTTAATCTCCTTGATTAAACATTATTTTCAAGATGAATGTGCTCGCCTGCCTCTCATCTGAGGGGTTAACGTTTAGATACATTTACGTGAGTTGTACGCGTATCGCGTTTGATCGGAAAGCGCAAAGCCGAGGCCTTTTGTGTTCGTTCTTCGGCGTGTAATTACAATATTTCTAGTACTCGGGTTTAGGGCTTTAAAAAGGATAAGCGGGTTCGAGGTTGAGCTGAATTTTTGGCGGTTTATTGTGTTGGCTGTTAATTATAATTTTGCACCCACATTCAATTTTGGTCGTCATTCAATTTGTTTGTTGGCTTTTTAGCTGATGAAAAAAGTGGCAGCAGCCTAGTGTATCAGGTTTCTATTTCGGTCTTGCGCTTGACACTTGGCTTATTGTTTACTTAGGATGAGAACATATTTTTGAAAGGATTTCCTTCACCCGGAAAAGACACCGCAAAACCCTTTGATCCTTGAGGTCGATTGAAAAGTGAAAACAAACGAATGGTGATGGTGGTAGTGGTGGTGTTTTGTGCGGTTGAGTGGAATCTTTTTAGATGGATTTTCTTCTTTTTTTTTTGGTTTAGAGGGATGTGAACAGTGCAGTTAGTTAATGGATTTCGCGGTGAGGTTCAAAGGACCCGCGTGTGCAACAAGAGGTTGGCGTGAGTTTTCTCTTTTTTCATTTGAGCGGAGGAGGAGTTTTTACGTTCAGTATTTCGCTGTTTTTCATCACTTGATTAACTTTTAGTTGAGTGATCTTTAAAAATCATCTCATCAGGAGAGTGGATTGTCTTTTTGACTTGTTGGAATGTGTTTGAAGAATGTCCAATTACTCCTTTTTTTTTTTATTATTTTAAAATTTTCTACAGTTTCCACAAATTACCTTTCAGATCGTTTTCTTTGAATTTAACAACTTTTACTGTGTCACTGATATTCAAAAATTCCTTTCCTGATATTCCAGTAGTCCCTTGAGGTGCTATCCTTTTTCATGTCTGTCTAAAACTTTCCTGTCGTTCTTTCACATTTTTTTTTTCCAAATTTGTGGACCCAGCTTGTGTGTCTAGAACTTTCCTTTCGTTTTTTCACTTTTTTTTTCCAAATTTGTGGACCCAGCTTAGCTTGGGAGTTCATAAGGGCAAGGGTGTTTTTAGGCGGTGGTTTTAGGTAAGGAAACAGGCGCGAGTAAGCAGAAGAATAATATCCTGCGAATCGTGAATGCCGGTAACACAGGTTACTAAGAAGATTACACTTCCATTGACGCAAATCATAAAAAAAGAAAATTTTGCTTAGGAGCATCAAGAAGGAAGTGCAAATAGCTCAAGTACATTACGCTAGTCACGGCTAGATATCCATGGAGCTCGTCCACGACTAAAGAAGACGTGAAAAGCCCGTTGTTCAAAGTAATTCCTATTCCTGCACCTAGGCGCACCTTCAAATAAAGAAGAGAGCCTTTTGTGTGAAGTAATTTTTCTAACAATTCAATTTGCCAGCATTTTTTCGTCGAGCAGCTGGAAAAAAACCTCTCCCACTCACCCAACTACCACATTCCTTTCGGATTCCTTTTCAATCAGTTCCCCCCGCTAATAGACTTCGTCCCCTACCACCTTCCCCATCCACCTGCCACATAAATCCTCTAATTTCTATCGAAAAATGTCCTCTTCCATTATCCCTGACATAAGCTTCCATTATGAGCTACCGCCACCGTCGTCGTCGTCGTCGTCATCGTCATCGTCATCGTCCTTCCACCTCCACTCGTGTATCCTTCGAATTACTTTGTCATACACACACACATATTTGCTGAGCAACGCCAAATCCTTTGATGTTTTCTGATTTATGTGGTTCTATTCTTTTCTCAAAAACGAGAATAAAAATATCCCCATTGTTGTTGCGCAAGGATATTTATGAAAGCATGAGTCTCCTCACACCCCCAACGGGATGGAAATGATATTAAAAGACACAAAACCTGTACATGGTTTCTGTGTCCTTTTTAGTCCTTTTTGCTTTTTTTTTTTCTGTTTGCTGCAATGCGCGGTAATGAGCATTGTGCCGCTCAAATCCATCTCATTCCCTTTCTCCTGTGAGTGGATGGTATGTGTTTGCTTTTTATGGTTACGATGCAATGTCCCATAAAAAACAAAAAAAAAATGAGGTGAACTCGTCCTCATAACTCGCCCACACCATATGCACTCGTCGTGAACTCCAAAATGCACACAACAAGGACGAAGAGATGCACTCCTTCGCATGCGATTCGTGACAAACGAGCATTTTATGGCTTCCGTTGACCCGCGTTTGGGTTATGTGCTCCTCTTTCTCTTTCTCGAGAAGCGATTGCCCTTTTTGGCTATAAAATTAACTGTAAATATTTAATGGCGCTATGAAACACCTTCGCCTAGATCCTCCTCCACTCATTACAGGATATCGTGCCTTGTGAAGTTTACCCATGAATTGCACACAACGACGATGAAAGAATGACACACCCCAAGGACAAACATATCGCCCGAGTGTCGTCCTTTACATCCTTGCACAACAACAAAGAACATGATTTCATGTCATTCGGAAAGTTTGTCGAAGAAGAAGACTTTTTTTTTTTTTTCGGGTGGTGGATGGGGGCTTAAAAACTTAAGGCTAGGTCCCATGTGTGACTCCTTCTAATCCAGTTTGTTTTCCCATGGATATGAAGGGACATGTGTGGTGAAGGACGATTTGCAAATTGTTAAATAAATTATTTGAAAATTGGGTAAATGCATGATGGAAGGGTATTTTGAGTGATTTGCGGAAGGATATTTTGTGCACGCTGAGTTAGCACGATATGGGAATTAATTTTGGGAGTTGAGTGTGGGAGTGAGATTCCGAAGACGGACGGTGAGTGAAAGGAGACATGTTTGATTGTGGGCAGGATTTGAGGAGGGAAATGTGGATGGGAAGGCGTTGTGTAACGAAGTCTAGAAAATTAGACCGAGGTGGACAAGGGTCTTACTTGAGCGTATGGGCGTTTTCCGTCAAGCCTTCTACGAGAATTTTTGAAAGAAATATTTGATTTGCAGGATGTGAGAATGAATTGTTGGAGTCAGCGTAGAAACATCTGGAGGTACCTGTGGTGTAACAAACCTCCAAAAATGGATAAAATGGACCAGGTATTTCTTTCACTTAGCAATTGTTCTTTAGCTTTTTTTCTCCTTCGTCCTCTTAAAAGAAAACCCCTTAAGAATGTTCGCCTTTCACTGATTGCCACTTAGTCTCTAGTGGAGACATCAAACGACGAATAGCAAAATGATATTCTCTGAAAATCTGGAAGCAAAAAACATGAAGAACAAGTCGTACGTGAGATTTCTCCATCTGTTCGATCCGTTTCTTAAAATTTGTTTTACACTTTTTCCAAAGAACTGAAAAAATGGAAAATTTGTGTTCATCAAAACTCCGTTAACAGCAAAAAAAGATGATTCAGTCAAGAAATCTCGAAAAAAAACTTTAGCCAAAGAAAAGAAAAGCGTCCCTTAATCTGTTTAGTTAGTTTTTGAGATTTCTTTTTTTCTGAATCAATCATTTTCTGACTTTTTTGAACCATGTTTGAATATCCAGGAAGGATTCGTTTCGCAGTTTGAAACCCCAGATTTTTTGTGAATTCCACTTCAATATCAATCATTTGACTGTCAATTATTTTCAAATTTTCTGCTTAAGATGTGCTCCAGTTAGACCTTTAAGCATGTCCACAACGCAGTGACGCAATTCCCTTCCTTACGACATCCGAGCGTCGTTAATTTCCTTCTCACGACTTCCTCTGTCTCAATTTTTCCCCGCGTCGTAGTACATTAAGTTGGCAATAAATTGCAACAAAAATTTTAATTTTATCACCAAACATAAAAATTTTTCACCGCAATCTCGCGCAGAGAACAGAAAATGAATTCCTGTTCACAGTCAGCCCCTGCATTGCCCTAAAACTTTTCCCATAAACCCCACGACGACGACACACAGTCACTTATTAGCCGGACAATGGTCAATCCAAAAAAAAAAAAAAAAAACTCACACAGGCAGACACACGGAATTCCGTCACTTTGTCTTCTAATCTGGCAATAAAAACCGCCAAAAACTCAACATTTCCATTTCGTCCTTTGTTCGAGTTGGGATTTTTATTGATCAACTTCTTTTTCTGCATATAAATCTTTAGATTACCTCCCGAGAGACGACTGAGGCATCCGTCAACGTCGCCAAGGATACACAAGAAGTCACATTTTTATAGAGCAACACTGTAAATCATCATTAAGTTGTTAATTTATTTGCAGTTGGTTGTCTGCGAGAGTGTGTGAGTGAGTCACTATTAGCCGCAACATAAAATCTTTAAGTGATTTTATTACCTCACCCTGGGTGTGAGGGGTGACTCTCTTTGACTTTGACGTGAAGATGCTTTTACCGCGGCGAGAAAAACTGTCAATAATTTCGGTTAAATTATTACACCCGAGCCTACGGTGGAGTGTGAATTTTTGACGCGTCGACCAACAATGTTGCTCGACATAAAAATATTTTGTCATGAGACAGAATTCGGGGTAGACGCAATTGAAATGTTGTTTACTTTGTTGCACGCATTGTCTGAGACGGGTGTGTGTGTCACAAAACACCTTTTGAAAGGATAACACAAAAGCCTGACGATTAGGCGAAGAGAATCAGCGCATAAAAAAGGGTAGCGATTTTATTACGATTCCTTTTGAGGAGGATTAAGTTGTGTTTTTGTTGTGGATACGCAGATGCGTTTGTTGTGTGTCCTTCGGGGAGGGGTGCGTGCGTGCAACAAAGTCAGTGACTGACAGTGAAATATTCAAAAAGTCGCAGTGCCAACACAACCCCAAGCACATCATTCCCGGCGTAATGTGATTATGTGTTTATCAAATGGCGCCCCCCGCCCACGTTACAATTGATTCGTTGTCGGCACGCCGCCGTCGCTCGTCGGCAAGTCCATATTTTTATGGGCATCAATTTTTTACCAAATATCGAATATTTATCAAGTTTTTTTTTTTTTCTCTCTCTCTTTTTTGTCTGACTTGACGAATTGTGCCGCCATTTATCACGGTAAATCGACGGAAATCAACAAAACAAACGCTCGACTCAAAGTCGTTCGAGTGGAAATAAAACAATTCCAAGGGATGGCATCCGAGGCGACCCTCTTTAGCCTCGCTGCCGCTTGTCACATGTGTGTGGGACATCCATCAAAGTAGCGAAAAATTGCCAAAAAGATATTCCTTTTTCGTTTTTCCTTTTCCTTTCGTTTCCTCTTCGATTCGATCCGATCCACCAGCAAGCGAAGTGAATAAGTTAATGTGCCATGCACAGAGTGGCTTTGCAGTACGACCGCCGTAAGGAGACAGAGATGTTATCGTCGGTAATGAATTTACTCAGATGTGGCCTACATTTAATGGAAACTAATGCGTTGCTGTCATCCACTTGTTTGAGAGGTTGAGGGTGACAACGGCGACGAGCCGGGGATGAGCAACGAGGTTTAATGCCGGGCATGACATGTACCTGTCACACTTGAAGTTCTGATGAATAGTTCATTGGGTCTAATTAAGTTAATCGGAAAGTGTTTTTGTCAAAGATATGGATGGAAGGAGGGTGGAGGAAGATGACTCTTTTTATTCATTGAAATGAGTGAACGGGGTGTTTTGAGGCGGAGAAGGGTGATTGAGGAGAGTGTTAGGTCTAACGTTTAAGTGACTGCAGCGATTTAACGCAGGCTCACTTAGGCCATTTGTTGGCTGTTTGTGCTGTAACACTTCCGTGTTAGAAGAAGGAGGATGTCAGAGAACGCAGAATCTCAAATAGGCGAGGATGTCATGAGTACTAAGTGGCTGTCAAAAAGACGTCGTCTATGTCTCATCAACGTCGGAATTTCGTCAATTTTTTAAGATTTCTCTGCTTTCAAAACAGCAATTTGATGGATTCTACAGAGGTAGCTCTTGGAACGTCTTGTTTTTTTTTTTTTGGAAATTTGCAACTTTTCTTCTTAGACCTTCTCTTGTTTTGTTTTTTTTTGGAAATTTCTTTCATTCTTAGATCTTCTCTTGGCTTTTTTTTTAAATTTTCCACTCTTCCTTTATTTTTAGACCTTTTCTTGGCATTTTTTTGGGAATTTGCAACTTTCCTTTTATTTTTAGACTTTAATTTCTTCAACTTTTCTTTTGTTTTTAGACCTTCTCTTGGCTTTTTTTTTGTTTTTGGAAATTTTCAACTTTCTCTTTATTTTTAGACTCTCTTCCATCTCTTTTCTTGTTTTTTGTTTTTTTGTTTTTGGAAATTTTCAACTTTTCTTTTATTTCTTTATAAGGTCTAAACCTTCTCTCAATTTTTTCCAAGAATTTTCCATATCCACTCCATTTCTAGACACACAAATTTTCAGCACAGACTCTGAGGAGACTCATGTTTCTGCCACAAAATTTATACGGACCTCTTCAGAGGCCTGTGAAGAAGAGCTGTTATTTTGCAAATGTCTCGAAGCTATTTCTTGTGTGACTTCGTGCTGTTCGTGTGACTTAGAGTTCTTCCCCGTGTGTCTAGGAGCTGTTCATCATGTGTCTTGAAATTGTTTCTCGTTTGACTTGAGGACTTTCTTCATTCGTGTGTTTTTGTGTATTTTAGAAACTTTGACGTTTCTTGATGTCTTTGACATTCTTTGACGGTTTGCGTGACATCTGAACCTGAATCGTACAAGAGTTCTTTTTGTGAAAGGCTTAAAGTAGTTGACTTAATTCTGGTGTTTGTAGATTGAAGTCAAGTTTAACCTGCAGTAAATTGCTGGCTTTCGTTTTATTAAAATTAAGTTTGGCCTTCATCATTAGAAGAACTTACCTAGGCAAGCACCTCCTTGACCTCCTCTGAGCGATCTGAGTAAAATCAGCATCAATCAGATCCGTAACTTCGTAAGAAGCTCCAACTGGTTCCATTAGGGTGCGGAATGGATCTCCGCAATGTGGTATCACAATGGACCTAGTCTGGCCTAAGTGTGGTTGGAACTCAAAAAGCCCCAGCTAACAACTATAACCTAACCTAACCTTGGCCTTCATCGATTTTTTTGATTTTCTTATAAATTTCTCTCTTGTTGTCGCCGTGGCTTAATCGTTAGTGCGTCAGTCTGTTAAGCGAGAATACCCGGCTTCGAATACAGCTCGGAGAAAAAAACACCACAAACAATTTTCACGGCCCCTCCAGCAAACTACTGATAACCCTCTTGGAGAACTTCTAAAAATAAGCTGTAGGTCTTCTCCACACGTGTCAAATTTATAACACGCACAACACGGTGGAGATGCGAAAAGCAAGGCTCTGGCGGTTCGTGGGTTGCTACGCCAAATTTGTGGTAAAATTCTCTCAATTTTTTACGAGTTGAGTGCTGAAGTAATTTTTTCTGAGAGGCTTAAAGTAGATGATTTAAACTCTGAGTTTGTAGGTTATGGTCGACATTGTACTGCAGCAATTTGTTTTTTTGTATGAATTTCTCAAAATTGTCTGGAATTTACGAGATTTTTTTTTGTCAATCCGAAAAATTGTTAAAGTTAGGACCAGTATTTTGTCAGTTTTCATCAATTTTTAAAGATTCTTGTCAACCTCTGTAGATTTTTATCAATTTTTCTGCTTTTTGATTAACTTTTACATGTTCATCAACTTTTGTAGACTTTTATCAATCTTTCATATCATTTTTTTCTATTTCTACAAATTTTTATCTACTTCCCTATTATTATTTGTAAATTCTTCTTTTTTAGCATTTTTATTTTATTTCGCTTAAAAAAATTTAAATTGGATTCGTTACAGCACGTTTTAGATTGCGTAAATTCTTCTAATTTTTCGTTAATCATTTTTTGTAAAATTTTGATAGTTTTTCAAATTATTTCAATTTCTCTCAATTTTCCCAACTTCATCTGCACTTTCCAAACCAAATCCGACCCACAAAGGAACAACCTCCTCAGAACCGACAGCCAAAGTTTATCTCCTCCTCCACGATCCTCGAAAAATCTTCAAAAATTGAACACTTAAAAATTTTTAATTAAATCCCAGCACTTTCGTGTCCCAGTCCTTCTCAAACTACTTGTTAGATTCTCTGAATCACCACCACCTTCCGTTCTCTCCCGAAAAAAAAAAAACTTTTCCAACTCACAAAAACATGATTATTACCTCTTTCCTCCGCCAGAGGAGCAAAATGAAAGAAAGAATTTCTGTTTTTCCGTCTAATCACCCGCCATTAAAATCTATTTCTTCTTTTCGCTGCCAAGAAAGAAGCTTGAACACAATTGAGCATTCGCCACTCCCTCGTTCCTCGACGCGTCAAAAGGCGAAAAGTCGTCTAAGAGAAAACTTTCTGCTTATCTTTTCCATTTAATTAGCTCCACTCGAGCGTTTCAAAGCGCGCGAAATGGCGAACAAGCGGGAGAAAACTCAAAAACTTTGCACTCCATTGAAACTTGTTAACGCGCTCTTCAATGGGGAAACTTTAATTGAATAGGTTCAGCAGGTACTTCGAATAAATGTCGTGTTCTCTGTTTTTTTTTTCATTCCCCCATAGCGGAATGATTTTCGCGTCCCGGTCAATAAATTGAGTTACAACCAAACCGTCTTACGTGCTCTTTCGACCAAATCGGATTATCCCGAAAGGCAAAAAGGACATAAAACCCCATCAAGATGGTCAATAACTTGACTTGAGAGGGGTGTTCCAGGTCCCACACACATCCTGCCACCCATAAAATCAATGTCCATTCGTTGTCTCACTTCAGTGGGAAATGATGACGTTGATAGGACGAGCATCGGTTTGACATACGGTCAACATTGATGGATCGTAAATGAACGGGCGATGGCGGGGGAATGGCTGCCAACCGCGCTGTCGACCTCTGCCGACCACAGTTTTCCGAACCCTTCTCCAGAAGTGCAATGTTCGGGATTTTATCGCCTCTGATGTGTCGTAAAACTCATGGACTCGGAAGGAATACCGTAGACTCAATGAAGTGTCTATTAATCTGAGAATCCAAGTCAAGAGACTTTGACTAATTTATACGTTCATCAATTAGCAGGACGAGAATGAAGGAGCAGCAGAATGCGTCGTCGTCTTGTCGTCTTGTCTCGCGTAATCTTGAGAGGAGTAATTAAAACCGCCCCTTAGTGGGGTAGTTCTAATTTAAATTAATATTCTTGCTTCGTTTTGTGTGTTCGGTCTAAGGGGAGAGAGAGAAAGATCTCGTAAATTCAAGGTAAACGTCATCAACTAACAAAAGTAATGACGTTTTTTACGGCCAGCCCTCCCCGCTCGCTTGTCATAAAAGTAGCGACAGGAGTTATAATGCTTAAGAGGGACGACGACAAAAGCGTGGGGGATGCCAAGATGCCATGGAAAGGACGAATGGACTCATATAATATTCCATTTCATTGTTGGTTGGAGATGGAGTTGAAGTTTTGAAGTCCCCTGGGGAGCTTCCTTAAGACTTTCGAAGGGAGGGTGCTAAAAAATCTTGGGAAACGAACTGCAAGCGGTCGATGGGGAATTTTTCAAATTTGCAACAATAATTAAAGTTATCGCGGGTGAGTTGAGTTGGACGACATATTTTCATGTGCAGTTAAAGTCCATTCAGGGTGATTGTTGGGATCTGAAGACCAGTCAGTCGGTCGATTTACCTAATTGTCCTTTGCTACAAAATTTGTTAGCTGAGTTTTAAGGATTCAACGTTTCGAAGCAGTTGTAACTTTTTTCACTTTAATTTAGAAAGGTTTGACCTGGACTTACCTCTCAAGAGCCTCTGGGAACGTCTTTGACTCTCTTTGGAGACCTCTTGAGCACGTTTTTTTTTTTGACTAAAGGAGGATGACGAGTAGCTACAAAGCTACAGATCTGATTGATGCTGATCCTGCTTAGTTGGCCCGGACTATCAAACAAGAGTTCTTCTACGAAGCGCTAAAGCCTAGGAAGTGAAGGATGGTTTCTTCCTCCTCCTCATCCTGGCAACTTCTGCAAAAGTCATAGGCAGGGATTGGCTGCAGTGTTGGTCATACTTAGTTCAATTCATCAAGTAAGAGCTCTTTAAAAACTCCGAGATTTAAAACAAAAAACAATAAAGACAACGCTGCTAACACCTCCAAAGAGCCCGAGGATCCAAAAGTTTACTGAAAAGAATCGAGTCCGATCAGAAAGGACCTTCGAAGTAACTTAACTGAAGCAATTCTTAGGATTTAAGTCGGAAGCCTGATAACGACACTCGGTCTTACTCGAAAAAACTTGATCATCAACTTCCAAGTGACAAGAAAAATCGCAAACCAACTCGATGGGAGTCTAAAACGATGATGCCTCTGAAAACCGCTTTAACTAATGGCCTCGCAGACCTGGAAAATTTTTTGGACTAAAAATCATTTAACGCAAGTTATGTTAAAATTTGAAGAGAAGGTATAATTGGCCCAAAAATGTCTTTAACGACTAAAAATAGCCTTATCGATGACGTCTCAAAGCCAGAAGATGCATGAGGTCTGTGGTATACGTCGGAATGGTCCTTCTAAAGACTTAAAAGGATATGTGTTTATGAGACAAATAACAAATCACATCTCAACCATCTTCACAGATCTTTGAACTCGAAGATGGATACTTAAAGGAACGATTTTACGACCAAAACCACTAAATCAAAGGCTTCGGTGTAGCTGGCCTAAAAAAATAATAACTATGTAAAATTAAATTAAGAATTTAAAATAGGTTTCAAGTGTCGTAAAAACTGTTTGCGTTGACAAAAAATGCCCATAGAAAATATCACAGTGCTCAAAGAAGTCTCAAAACGATTTGCTGAGAGTCAAAAACGAAACTACATAAGGAAAACCCTCTCCCAACGGCTTTCAAAGCCTCGAACAGTGAAAAATGCTCAGAAAAGAGTTTTAAAGGACATTCTTAATCAATAGAAGTTTCAAAAGTCAACAAATCCGTTTTGACACTCTCATCGATGACCCTCAGACACCTAAATCCTCCTCGAAATTTGCTTGCCATTCGCCAAAAACCCAGCTAAACCTCCCAACCTAAAAAATTTCACCCCTCCTTCTAATCTGTTGCCATTCTCGCCACACCTCTCATTTAAATTCCTTATCCGATAATCCAAAACTGTCGACAACAACACCAACTCAAAAAAGAAAGGAAAAACTAAAAAAAAGAACCACCCGCCTCCTCTGTCATTTTCATTTATCCTCAGCTTTCCACCCATTTGAACCCCGCAAATTACTCGTCTACTTGAAACGGTTAATCTTTGATTATAAGACCCTTTCTTCGGAATCCGACGCCAGAAAAAAAAAAAGGACTCAAAACACTAACCCAACAGAAAAGGGTTGGATTATGGTTTTTGCGGGTCCACCCGCAGCACTCGGTTTTGGTTTTTTCTTTTTTTTGTGTCGTCTCGGGGGCAATGGGATGAAAAATTTTTTGAATTTCTTTTTTTTTTCAAACCAAACACAGAAACAAAAAAAAAACGTAATCAATGAATTAAAAGCAAATGAGCCGCGTCCTTGTCGTCGTTGACGTCCATGAAAAAACAAAAAAAAAAATTGAGGATATTAAGGATTCTCTTGAGCCAACGCATTTCTTTTTTCTCTCTCTCACTGTTTATTGTTATCCGCTTTTGCATTTTCATTTTCGTTGTTTGCGTTGCCGTTTCCGTTTGCCCTTCTTTGATGTTGAAGATGTAATTTGAAGGAGTGCATAAGCTCTCGTCCTGTTTATAATTATTGTCCTTTTTTTTTTGTTCTCTTTTTTTTTCGTATTATGGTTGTGTTCGGGGTTTGTTCATTTTCATTTTCCTTGCTGTACTGCTGCTCTAATTAAAAGTACGCGGCGTTTAAATAATGCACGACGAGTCCTTCCGACAAATAGATTTTCTCTTTCGAGTAAAACTGCATTCGAGATGGGAGTTGGGGGGCGGCGGCTGGAGCATGGACGGAGTTAGTAATTAAGAAATTGTTGTTTATTTCCACGTCTTTGCCGTCGCATTTGGGAGTTGTGGAGGGCTGGAGGGACCTTAATTAGGTTTTAATCCTGTGGAATTTTAAATATCGGATTTGAGTTAATTGGACTTGGACTGAAGTCTAATCCTTAGATGCTGCAACTGCGTTTGTTCTTTTTTTTTTTACTTTTTTTGTGGGTGTTTTTCTTGTTTTTTGAGAATTTTTTTTTTTAGCTTTGAAGAAGGGATTATAGATGCTTACCCGAGTCAAGCAGAAGAAGGGGGACTTTGTGCACTTTGGATGGCGGTAGCCTAGCCGAAAACATGACTCGGTTCGACTTTCGGCATAGGTTAGGTTCGACTTATTGGCCTTTCAAATTCGAGATATTTGAACTAACCAAATTTTAGTGCGTCGGACTGTTAAGCGAAGGTACCCGGGTTCGAATCCAGCCCTGGGACAGAACACCACAAACTTTTTTCACTGTGCTACCTCCAGCGTACGACTGACAATCCTCCTGAAGTACTTCTGTCACGGAAAGCTTTCGCAATTCGCCGTTCGGAACGGGCAATAACCTGTAAGTCCCCTTCACATGTGTCAAAATGTATCGAGCACAACACAGTGGAGGCGAGAACAAGCTAGGCTCTGGGCTATTACGCCCATTTTTTTTTTTAATTTTTAGCGAAGGACTAAAAGAATGTCGAAGTCATAAAGGACTTACCTCGGCCTAAATTTATGCAGCATCGTCATTGTTAAAATCATCACCCCATGAGCAAAAATCTGGCTTTAGAAAACCTGCCTGAAATCCTGAAACCCTGAAATCCTGCTCCAGCCGAAAGCTGGACGACTGTTTGCTTCTTGATTATAAAATCGCCTTTTTTATTGGGAGCTAGGCTGCTCTTGCTAAGATATAAGAATTGATTTTGTCCAAAAAAGAGAACTGAAAAAGACCAAAGCCTCCTCACATCCTGATGCTTCCATTTTAATGAACAACGAAACAGATTTCGGTCTCATTTTCACTGCCTTTTAATCTGATTGCTTAAAAGGCCTCGTTTGACTAAACTTCACTCCACTCTACAACCTCTCCCTTGGGAGGCTCCGTCAAAGCCACAACGTCACTGTCCATCGGTTGCCATATTTGCTTTTAATTTAAAATTTCTGCATCTCTTGAAAACACGTGTCAAACTGTCAAGTAGCATATGCGTGACACTGCACAGCGTCCTTTTTGGTCACTTCAAAAGACTCCACCACTCGTCCTCATCCACCCGTCCATCCACTTGAAGTCATTTCAATCGTCGTGTCGTCTACGTCGTCGTTTTTTGTTTGCCTAACGAAAACTGACCACCTCGCGCAAACAAAAGGCTTATTGTTACCTCCACACTCTGGTCAAGCGTCTAAGAATAAAATTAAGTTCCTGCTCAAAGGACAAACACAATAAGCTTCGATATGAACCACTAATTGCATCCTGGCAAACAAAAATACACACACAAACACAGAGAGAAACGAAGGTGAGGTGTACGCACTTCTGCTGACCAGTGTGTCAATAGCAATTAGGATTTGAAATCGAGGAATGTGTGTGATGATGATGATGATGCCTGTGTAAATACGAACATCACACACAGACACAGAAACACACCGGAGAAGGACGACGAACGTGTCTCTTGGCGGAAGTGACGGGGCTGCTTAAGACCAAGGAACGTGTTAACATCATTAGGATGCGATACACCATGAATATTATCCTTTCTCGTTGGCAAATATTTACCATCCACACACACTCACGTAGAGACACCGCACTGCTGTGCTGCTGGGCCTAATTTTCCAAGTTTACCGTGTCGGGGGGGAGGCTGCTTGCACAACCCCTTAAGCTGGCTAATACTCCATTCGACGTGGGGACGGGAAGTTTCTTCGAAGAAGTTCTGATCTCATCCGTTCTGTCGTCTGTCGTCCTGTCAGATTGTGAATCCAAAAATTTAAGATAACTTCCTTTTTGGAGTCTCGTTTTCATGTGCGTGCCAGTGGGGGGCAGACTGACTTAAAGGAGGAGGTGTGTGGCTGTTCGCGCCGTGCTTACAGAAAAGTTGTCCCAACAAAAGCCAACCGGATGTGCCAGAGTGGTGGGGCGCTGGTGAAATTCATCGAATTACATGGCTGTCTTAACGCTTGGTCGGCTGCACAAGAAAATTAATTGTTGAGTAATTGAAATTTTATTTATATTAGTTTCCTTTCCGGCTTTGTCCTTAAGCTTCAGTGGATTTCGATATTTTCCTGTTTACATCTTAAGACCGTTTTTTTTTTCTATTTCTTTTCTCTTGTAGGGGTGGGTGGGTGGGTGTGGAAGGTTACAATTCTTATTGTCAACTTTGCTTTAAGTAATTTCTCGGTTAAGTAACTACGAAGGAAGTTCACGACGGTGGTTAGGATTGTTTGTTAAAGTCATTTTCCAATTTAAATTGACTGCCTTGGAGCGTGGAAGCAATCGGATTGAGGTGCGAGTGGGACGCGTGTGATTTGAGAGAGATTGGAGGGTGGTTTCCATTTGAATTCGGTGGGGCAGTTTGTCGGTATTTTTGATTTGAGCATTGAAATGTAGAATCAAAGCTGATTTACAGGCAATCATTTAAATTTCCCTCGAGCTCAATCTTTTTTGATCTTTTTTTTTGCAAAATTACCACAAATAAACACCTTTTTGGGGTCAATTTCTAACCAAAAAAGTCTGCTAACCTATTTCTGCTTCTTCATCTGTGCTGAAAATAATCTGAAATACTTGAGCTTATTTTGAAAAAATCTTGGACCTAAAAACTCAAAGCGTTTACATTTGGAACTTAATTTCCGACGAAAAAATTTGAAACTTAGCTTCCAACAATAAAATTTAAGTTGTCAATAACTCTGTGCTTTTTAAGAAACTGCATCGATTGTGTCGTTTTCCGAAGACTCCCTCACACTCTTTAACTTCTAATCATGTGTCCCATGACTCTGTCCTCTAAATGCCCCCATCCAAGATCGACACTTCCTCTCACAATCGTAGACCCATTCCCCATACAACCACCCACTTAAGTCATAAACTAAAATTTTCCTGAGTTACAATTACACCGCCGGAAGGCACACACACCGTACGTGCTACACGCCGACACATAAAATTGGCTCAATAAAAAGCAATTTGTTGAAAAATTAACCCTCCACCCACTCCGACAGTCGTCGCGCTTATCAGTCGCAATTATTTATCGCACGAGATTGTCGCACAAAAGTACAGCAACGGGAAATAATTACCATTTAGACCGTAATTTTAGGTAACCAAAGTAAGTTGCATGTTGGAGTTGTTTAAGGATATCCTCGACTCACACTGCCGTCGTCCTGTGACTGCAGCAACACAAATGCCATGCAATACAAATTACGATACGAAGATAAGGACATGGATTTATATTCTCTGAATCGTTGGAAGGACGAGAGGGGAAGTCTTAAGTATGTGTGTGGCTTGATTGCAAAACCGCAGCACGGACAACCACGACGACGACGGAGAAGAAGAAAGGACGAAAAATGAACGCGATACGATCAGCTAGACACATAAAAATCGCTTTCCATCGCTAAACAATGGTCAGAAATAGTCGCCAAAAAGTTTTCCCCCGTCGTCCTTTTTGGGAACTGACCTATCCTTCGAAGTGACTGTGAAACTATTTCAATTTGTAATCAGGCACCAAGGACGAATGGTCATGGGGGATTTATGTGCTCACACAACTCCTCCACGAGGCCAATGAACGAGGAAATCCACCTCCCCCACCCGGGAACCAACTTCTCATTACTCGTAATGCTTTGCGACGGCTGATCAAAGTCCTTTTTTTTTATTATCCTCAATATTTTGCTTTGATATTCACAACTCGCTTTGTCATCGAGGATGAAATATGCCTTTTCACAATTTCCCCCCACTCTCTCTCTCTGGGTCCTTTGTATGGCATCGAAGCTGCAGAAAAAAAAGGACATTCCCTCACACTCGCTCGCACACACAAACGACAACGAAGGCAACGAAGGATATCATTACAACGAATCAGTCGCCGGTAATTCCTTGTAAACACGTCTTCCTCCTCAAGACAGGATAACAAAATACAAAACACAAAACACAAACTCACCCTGCAGCCTTTGCGTCGCATCCTTGAAGGCTCGAAAATTGAAATCTGGAGCTTAGTGTGAATGCCGCTATCGGTTAAGGGCGTCAAATTACCAAATCGCAACCCTTCTGCGGTGGCAGCAACCCCATCGCAACCCTTCACAGGATGATGCTCAGCTGCAGGAGTCTGTGTGTTCGGTTGGACGGAAGCCAAAGTCGGTCTAATGATTGACAAGCGTCGGTGACGCGGCGTAAAGTGAAATTCAAATTGCGGGAAGAAGGCGGGCCGTGGTGTAGTCTAATCGCCTGATAATTCTGTTTCTATTAATTTTTGTGGAGAGAAAAAGGGTTCGACGTCGTCGCGAATGGAGGTGTCACCCGAGGTGCGTTCTTTCTTGCCGCGTCATAATCAATTCAATTTTTTTTTTTTCGTTTTCGTTTTTGTTGTTGTGCGCATCTGGGCTTTGCACTTTAATCCCGTTGAATGGAACATTTGATGAAAATTCTAATCTGGGCACACCATAAATGTTTACGATTATGCGTGTGATTTAGATGCGTTTGTTGGATTTGTGCTGCTGTGAGATCGTAAAAATTTAGAGTTCACTGGTGTGTCAACTGGTGAGGAGGGAATTGGGTGCAAGAGCAAATAAACGCCAATTGGGGTTTGTTTGCTGATTGCGGAAAATTTTAAGTCTGGGGAGGGGGGAAGTGTGATTCTTTTGTAGGTCTCTTTTCTTTACTTTTAGAATGGTCGAATTTCCTTCAAAAATTTAACAAAATCGAGCCTTTTTCAGTTGCAGACGCTCAATACTAAATCAGCTTAAGCCATTTCTCACCGAAAATTGTATTTTTAGCTGTTATGAGAACCGATTCGACTCTAATAGCTCTAGAGTCTAATACTGCGTTTGAAAAATCAAAAAAAAAGTTTCCCAAGCCCAAGTTTTAGAACAACCGGGGGCAACTAGGTTGAGTAGTCGACATGGAAAACCTAGGACCTTTTTTTAATAATCGGCGTAAAAACCTTGCGATAAACGCAAACTAGACGAACTTGCGAGGCTATGCTTTTGCTTTAGGCCTCTACATGTGTTTTTTTTTTCTTTCTAGTCGAGAAAATGCCGAATTTCCTTAAAAAATTGTATAAATTCAGTCTCTTTCGATTGTAGACGCTCTTTATTCAACCAAGTTGATTCCTTTCTTAACAGAAAATTTAAATTTTCGCTATCGTATCGTATCGTATCGACATTTAAAACCAACGCGCACCGGTGCCTTCTTTTCATCTCTCCCTCGTTACCTTCGACCCGTGCTGTGTCTTAAACAGGATACTTAAGGGTAACCCCAATCAGTTAGGCACTTGCCAATTATAAAAAAAATAAATGGCTTTGATGGCGATAGAACTGCATTTAGAAAATTACAAAGTTTTGCCATGTCACATGGAAAACTTGAGATGTTTTTTTTTTTTTAATTTTTCGAAGGCAATTCTACAGCCATGAGAGTTAACTCAGTTGCTACGAAATTTTTGACTTCGAAAAATTTTTGACTGTGGTCGAAATTGGAAAAAACATAATAATATGTGTATTTGCATATTTCAAAAATGCAAAATTTTGTCCATTGTCCTTCTTTTTCTTTGTAACTTTGTAACAAATGGCGTCGAGAGTGAATTAAACTACAAGACTGCGACATCAGAGCACGATCGCGATCTCTGTTGATGTTTTCAGTGTCAACAGAGAGCTTGGAACAAAAAAACTTAAAGAAAATATTACAACAGCTAATGTTTTCTGCGAAATTTTGTTGATTTCGGGTGAGAAAAATTCCACGTTGTTGCGGAGTAAAGTGACAGAGCTAAAGGGGTGAGAAACGTAGTCAATTTCTTTGAAATGTTTTTTCTATTTTACTTTTATTGTTTCCTTGACCTTTTATGACGGTTGAATTCAGCTGCGATGGTCACGAAACATGATTTGTTTTTTTTTGAGAGAAAATGTTAACACTCAAAGCGAACAAGTCATTGTGGGACTAATTATTCGAAGAAAACATGATGGGTGGGAAGATTTCTCAAATTTTTTAGTGTCTGGAGGACAATTAGTCAAACAATTTGGGCCACTGTGTCTATGATTTGGTTTTTAATTTTAACATTTTGAGTCGGAATCAAAAAAATAGACATAGATTTTGAGAACTAGCTCAAAAATTCAAAAGATGATGCCTGAGTCAAAAAATTGGGCAGAAAAAAAAAACAAAAATTCAGATAACTAAGCCAAACATCCTTCACAATCGAAACATTGGCCTCAATGGAATCGAAAACTTAGATGAAATTTTGGGGTCAAGCTAATTTTCTCCTAATCAAACATTTTGAGTTAGGAGAAAATTAGCTTGATCGACTAGAAATCGCGGTGTCAAAAAAAAAAGTGGCTCGTGAAACTGGTCGATCATTTTACAAATGAAATTCGTTGTGGAAGTCTAAAGAGTTTATTAAAAAAAATTGTTTTCAGCGCTAAAATTTTAGCTATTCGAATATTTTTCGATTCGCTAGACTTCGACTAAATTTCTGACGTAACCGAAGCTTATCCTTTTCTTAGTATCAATTAAATGTAAAAGTGATTTCTTAAACAGACATTATGAAAAGACTAATAAATGGAAGGAAATGAAAAGTGTGAAAAGAATCCTCTTAATTTTTTTGAATTTTTTTTTTAGTTTGCATGTTTTTGATGGCTTGGCAAATTTCTTTTTTATTTTAGACTAAACTAAGGCCTATTTTTAAGACTTCGAATTCACTATTCCACACAAGCACGAAATGACTTATGGGATTTTTTTTTTCGGATGACGGACAATGGGACTTTTTCGAGGAACATCAATGAGGTTTTGAGCCAGTTTTTTTTTTCTACTTGACTTTGTTGTTTTGATTTTTTAATTAATTTAAGAAAAACTATTCTGTCTGTTTTTAGGCGTTAGGTAACACCGCTTCAACAGAAAAGAAACAACATATTTTTGAGTGGATTGATCTCTTATTAAATGACGAAAATGGACTGATTTCAATCTCTTGCTAAAGTAAAGTGTAATTGAGGTTTGACTTCTCTTTTCTTCTTATCTCAATTTTGACTTTGAATTGGAGCCCTTGTCTTAACTTAGTGATTTTGTGGAACATGGATGAATAAATGTAGTTTTTGCACGACCAACGACGCTTGGCTCAAAATGAGTTTCTAAAATTCTATCCCATTTGTGATATCGAGTCGACTATTTTTACCAAGCTTTTTCGCTGATGACTTAGGCGTATATTCTTAAATTAAATTCCAATTTTTGGTTTCAAATTAAAATTGTTTATGAGCCTCAAAATGACATGGGACATCTGGTTTGGTATTTTCCGTGAATGCTGATTTCTTATTTTTTTATCTCTGATGACGAGGTTGATTTTCTTAATTGTTTGCCTAATTTGGGTTTCAAATTTAATTTACACGTTCACTCAAAGTCTTTCACATATATTAGGCTTTCTGTTCTGTGTTGTTTTATGCAATTTGTTTTTTAAATATTTTTATCAATCTTGGTTTTTTGATTTGTACCTAATTTTGATTTTAAATGAGACTCTTACGTTCACTCAACAACTGTGAGACCACCTAGGGAACATTTTTGTTTTTTTCATCTTCAGGCAGTTGGAGAATAAAGTAAAAGAAATTTTAGAACCTTTTCACTTCTCTTCTACTTTTTATAACTTTTTTTCTTTATTTGCCCACTTTTTGTAGATAATTTGCTCACAACGACAGACCGCTGTGTCTTTTTCTTCACCGTCTGGCTGGAAAAAGCTGGACTCTGGCTCCCAACGGGCTATTGTACAAACCCCCACTGTCTGGTTAGGCTTGCGTCAAGCTTCTTTTTATTTAAAAATTTTGAACTGACTATACATTTTTTTGGACTCTTTGTCTATTCTGCACTTTAGAGCATGAAATTCATTGCATCTCCAGCTACAGAGGCACATTCCAACTCCCACCCACAAACAACAAAGCACTTAACGTGCAAACAAAATCAGATTGTATCTTTCAACTACATAAATCTCAAACGATTTGAAATGGAATTGAATGCTTTTAGCAATAACCGCGACTGCGATTTTAAGAATTTCCAAAAAAAAACCACCTCTTCCCCCACCAAAGACAAAAAAAACTGAAACCAAATCACTTAGTCTCTCCACGATGGCTGCCCAGCCAAACCCCCGACACGAGGTCTTCCACTTTGCCCGCCCGTATTCAAAATACATATGTCAATTGCCGCCTTTCTGCATCCCTCGGTGTTTTCCAACGCCCCATCACCCTAAAACCGACTACAACAGGACATGCTCAGCGAAATGGAAATATTTATGGATACAGCCGTAGTTCGGGATCGCTACAAGATTCCGCGTTTCCGTGTTTGAAAGCTTTTGAATTATATCACCGCCATCTCCCCTTTCCCCTCCCGACTCGTGTCGGCGGTGTAATTTTGGCGAATCAATTTCGTAAGTGAGCTGTGTGCTGAACTGCGGCGCTTTTGCACACGACATTAATTGATTTTCATTTTGCGGATTTAATTTGCTTTATTTCCGCTCCTTGAATACAAAAAAACCTCCGCCAAATAAAATGACATTCGCAAATTAATGACGTGGAGACCCATGAAGCTTAATGTTGATTAAAATGCTTTTCAAAAACTTCTCGCCATCGTCGTCCTTTCGTCCTGAAATTGCCAAACAATGCTTTGTGCAAAAATAAAAATTGAAACGATTCCCATTGAGCTGTACCGGGAAGCCCAATAAAGCACCAGGATAACAGAAAAAAACAGAAAAAAAAAAAATAAAACAGGAGAACTCGCTGACATTTTTGTCCTTTTGTTTGACAGGCTGCCATGGGGCCGACGTTAGCCGCCGTCGTTCGCTCCCAAAGTCATTTATCGACGTCCACAGTCCGTCGAGATGGGCAACATGTACAAACATGTCAACATTTTAATTAAAAAAGGATACGGATGTTTGTCGAATTTTCATAGACGTAGGCAGCAAGGACATCTATGTCGTCCTGACCGTGAATTCGCGCGAAGCGAACCGAAGAAAAAAGGGTGCGAAAGTAATGAACTCGTTTCGGTTTTTTTTTTCTGTTTGTCATGTGAGTTTTTTGGGCGTTTGATGACCGACGCGGTAGCATTCTATTGTTTGGATCATTTTAATTTTATTTATTGTTTGGCCCGCACAGATGGACGTGTGTGTGGTAAGTGTCGTGGCAGGACAATGGACCAAGAGACGGGTGCCACAATGACCATGGTATTCAAATTAGATGAATTGCTTTTGCTTTTACTTTAGTCGGGGGCGTCTGGATCGTCGGCGGCGGCGAATATACACGCCACACATTTCGACGTTTATTGTTTGGAAGCTATTACTCATTCCAAGGAGATTCTTCGACGCGGAGATTCGTGTCGTCCGGGAAGGGGTCAATGGGGGTGATGCAACAAAACAAGGGGAAGCAAATACTTATCGATGGTGGAACAATATTAATTGATATTTGCCGGGCTTAAGAGTTCTTTTGTTGCTGTTTTTGGGGTGCGTTTTGAGTGGGGACTGGTGTGAGTGATGGAAAGCTAACGCTACTGCAGGCATTTATTCACGTTTTTTTGCGTTTTCTACTTTCGATTGGGTTTTTCGTTGGCTGTCGGGGAAGTTCTTAAAAGTAAGGAAATTGAATTTTTGTTGACTGAGGTCCTTCTCAGAAACATTTTCTTCTTGCAAAAATACGAATCTTGGCATTTGATTGAAAAATCAAAATGAAGTTTTTCCATAGATGTTTTTTTTTAATTTTCAAGCACTGGCACTGGCTTAATCGTGGACTTTTCTATTCGTCAAAGTCCACGATTTGACGGCCGATTTAAAGACTCTCTTCCTTTTGGTAGGCATCTAAAATTATCCAAGATCTCTCTTTGATTAAAATTTGTTTCAATTTCTCTGGTTACAGAATTTTGAGCTGTTGTCTGAGCTTTTATCGAAAATTTTAGTTCAACAAATTCATGAAATAAAATGTTAGCCACGAAAATTACATTTTATCTGAGGATAGGTTTCTAAGCTGACAGGGCTGGTGCTTACCAGAGATAAATTTGCTTAAAAAGCTCGCCCACAAAGACCGAAAATATATACAGGACCTTTTGTTGGCTTTGAATTCCTTTAATTTCAGTCTTTCTAAGAAAGTTTCTGTTGACTTCTTCAGTCTAAGCCAACCAATCTGCTTCATAAGGGAATATGAACCTCATTTGTAATCAGGTTGCTGGAAAAAGATGGCGTTTTCTTCACAGGCTTTTAAGTTTTTGTCGCATTTTTGTTGTCAGAGTGCCATTTCCCTGGCACTCATCATAAAAATGTTTTTTGCCTGCCTATGATCCTTTCCCTCGACGAGATTGTGGTCCACAAACCCAGAAAATCAAAAAGTACAACCTCCTCAAACAAAGTGTCACTTTGATTCCCGAAAATGCGGCTTTCCACTCCTGTCGATGCATTTCCTCATTCGATACTCTCGAGGTCCGCCAAATTGGCATCCCCCGTGCCAAAAGTGAACAGCCCCACCCTCAAAAAAAAGATCCGCCACAGCCATCACCGTCATCACCGAGGACACTTTACGACCTTAAGAGCCCGTCTCTCAGTAACCTGCCTAACGTATTATAACACCACCACCGGCAGCATAAAATTTCAATGTTTATCTCCCATAAAACCCACCATGACGCTCCTGACAGGACATCCACCCACTCTGTGGGTGTCCATTACCAGACGTGGTCCATGCGTTCCCCATTCGTTGATGACCAACGAACGAAACGTATGGTCGGTGATTTGCATACTCCTCGGGCATGTCCTGCCACGCCAGGACATCGAATGACCGGCAATTATGTTTCGTTCCGTACGTTAAAGTGCAGCCATTTCGGGACTGAAATGGCCCCGGAACGCAAATTAAATTAAAAAACATTAAACCAGGCTGAGCCATTTGCTGCCTGGTGGATGGTTGTGTTTGGCTGTTTGGCTGCTTTTGACCGTTTGCCTGTTTCGGGTTATTATCCTGAATGGGTTTTGAGGACTCTCCAAAAAATGCTTAACCGATACACAAACCGGGAAGGAGTCCTCTTTTGCAACAGTGTGTTGTAACATTTTATTTTCATTCGAAGTTACATTGTCGGGGAGGCGGGTGCTGAGTGTTGGGGTGAATATTGTTTAAAATAATTCAGACTATCATTAAGCGGTTGGTTAGCAGTACTTATTGAGCTTGTCATGCACTTCATCCCGGTCTAATGACTCGAGCAGCAACAAAAAACGAGAGGTGGTATTGTGTTGTGTATCTGGAAAGGATGCAAAACAGGATACAGCATGTGAAAACATTTAAGTAGCAGTCTGACAAGGTCGTTAAAATAAATGGAATGATGTGAGTGGGGGGGAGAAAGGGTACGTTTTTGAATGTTCTACAATTTTGTGTCTGAAAATGAAAAACTGCATGGAAGTCGAAATGGCAATTCGGTTGCAACTCTGTTGGAGGTGGTCGAGGATCCTGATTGAGTTTGAGTGGAGGTTCATTCGGTCCTTCGAAAAGTGAATGAGGTCGTTATTTTTGTACGATGTGCTTTCGAAACTTCACAAAATGACTTTTTTTTTACTTTTATGCCAGAAATGGGTAGAAGTTTTGTTTTAATTCAAGTCATTGTTAATCATGTCATGTCAGGAGACGTTTTTTTCGTTGAATTTTAGTCCAATAGAGACGATGAAAAAAATTACCCTTACACTTTTGAGGTACATTTTGTGTCAATCGAGGCAAAGAAGGGAACGCTACTTCATTTTTCAATTTACTTTTTAGAATTTAAGGCTTTTTTGAGCAAATTTGTGGCATTTTGTGATCTCACATCCATGACATGTTTTGAGGGTTGCCATAAAACTAAAATTGCAAAAGTTCAACTTTTTTTTGTTAATTTTTACAGACGCTTGAATGTCCAGACCACACATTGATTTGTGGAACTATTTCGTGCCAAGTGCTTAGTGACTAAATGCTTGCTAGCCAAGTTTTTTTTTACTAAAAACTCTGAAACCAAGGACTGGAAAAAGATTTCTAGACTAAAGAAGTGGGATCCAAAGTCTTTTATTCCTCGAATTAAGTCGTAGAAAATTCTTGTGTCTTGAAGAAAATACTTTTTGACTTTTTTTGGGCAATGTGAGTTATTTCTTTGCTCGTCTTGGTGGTACTCTTTTCACATGACGGCATTTAATTCCTGGATTCGTCTGAATGAGGTCAAAATTTACACTTTACAACTTGGCAAATAACCTTTCTAGTAATTCGCAATTCTAGTTGCCGTGATAAAGACAAAATCAAAGCGCTACTACCATTTTTTTTATAATCTTCAATTCAAAAAAAAAAAAATACACAGTCTATTTTTGGGTAGGCGAGATACATCTTGAGTCCAAACACTTCCAAAGGATTTTGAATTTATGTGCATATATGTACAAGACGACAGACAGATAGACGTCGAAGTGGTTCTTTAAGAGTTTCGCTTTGAATGAAAACGTCCTATAAATGAGACAACATTTCCTTTTGCAACAAATTGAACAATTTCCAAGTAATGAACGATAAGAGCAGTTTCTTTTTTCTTTTCGTTTCAGCTGCCGTGGCATTTTTCACTTCAAATGTCTGATCAAGTTTCCCACTTTTACTATCTGGGCTTATTTCCACCAAACGCTCAAGCAAAACCTTGCATAGATTCTCTAAAAGAATTCCCCTTAAATCCCACACGGTTTATTATTCGAGTTTTTTATTGAAAGGAATCAGAACTAGAAATACTAGTTTTAAGTCTTAAAAGCCTTTTCTGAATGCCGTTTCTGAAATTTTTCCCAAAAGCCAAAAAATTTTGGCAAAGCTAAATTAATAGATGTGTTTGGAAAAATTTTCTTGGTTAAATTTTTTTTCATGTTAAATTCATTTCATAGTGGGGACTCAAGCTGAGCATCACCAAAGCGGCAGTTTTATTTATTCATTTAATGTGCTTTGCTCTGTTTCATAAAAATCCACATCTTTTCGCAAATTTTCCCAAAATCAGTCCCAAATTGGTCACAATGAACCCAATTTGCCTGTGGGAACTCCTTAGCCGACTAGTCAAAACCACAATTTGCACTCATCTGTCCATGAAGCGTCCTCGTCACATAATTTGTGATCCATGTCGATCAACCGACACATCACGTTCCCTTAAGACGCATCGAATGACCCTCGCCGGTCACCCCAAAAGGAACACCAATTAGCCATCAATTCTTTTGCAATCATCTCCGTCACCTCAAAACGCTGTCACAATTAACCGCATTCAAAGACTTCGCATTTAAAGACTCGGCACATTCAAAGACTTCAGCGCATTTTCCTCCAAAGAAGTCCTTCCAAGAAAAACCCCCCCTCCGAATGTCACAACATCCCGAGTCCTGTGAATATTTCCATTCGTACTGGCCCATTAATTCCCAACATTCATCGCAACCATATTTTACTCGTTTTACGAGCGCGTTTCGCACAAAAGGCGAATACACTAGTGGCATCCACCCCGTCCGGTGGCATTCTTCCTCCCGAGAAAAAGAGAGAGAGCTAGGACGAGATGAGATCCTGCATTACGCAACGACTATTTCTGTCATCATAAATTCATAATTTATGGGCAATCAATGTGAGCGTATGTCAAACGCATCAAAATCCGACTCATCGGGCGACGAGATGTGACGCGGATTGATGCACACACATCATCAGGACGATGATGATGATGATGACGAGATTTTTGTGCGTTTTTCACGGGCTCTCGAATTCGCACGGAAGGAAAAACATCAGCAGGGGGTGCCCCTTGTCCCTCGTCCTGACCGACATAATCATATATTCATATGTGTGTGAGCGTGCGGCCTACCGTGATGCGTCCTTCGACGGTGTCAATGTGTGTCGTTTGTTTTTATGAGAATTTTATTTGTTTTGCAAACACTTTCGAGGCCGGATTGAGATGCATAATCGTTTGATTTCATTACACACGCGCTTTTTCCTGAAAATAAAACAGGACAGGATACAACGCATGCAAATGCAGCGACAGTTTGAATTGCGTGTGTAATTTGTAGTTACGGCGGGGTAATAAACAAAAATTAATGCCCAACGTACGCCGGGGACATTAATGTGCGTTGGATGAATCCCCCACTCCATCTGAGTCTGATTCCGGGAGGACAACAAATCCAATTGACAACGGTATGGCATCTCGGCAAATTGTATTTCGGATTAAATCACTGAGTGATTTCTGATTGTCAAGGACCTCATGGTCTCCATAGACGACACACATGAGAAGGAAGTCTAAGACGAAGTCCTTTCTAATGGCGTGGTTTTAAATTTCCTCCTTACGGAAGAATGATCAAATTCTAAACTTGGAAGAATTCAATAATCTCCTTGACAACCCGCAGGGATGTCGATGTCCAACTCACCCCGATCCACTCACATCTATTCTCATAATTGGTTATGGAATTTTGTAGCAATTGGACTCGAGGACACAAATAAAGCCAATCCATGTCTTTTCGTTGCGGTAATTCGATTTCGTCCTTCCGAAGAAAAGTGAAAGTGATATTCGATGTGTGTGTCTCGACGAACGAACATATCCCCTTGGGGGTTTACATTCACCCGAAGTTGGTTGCGATTTTAAGGTTTCTGTTGGGGTTGACAGAAAGAAAAACATGGCTCCTTTTTCTTGAGATCCACCACAACTACTCCGACGCTCATAATTCATGCAGAGTCTTTTACGGAAACACATCCATTAAAAATCCATAAATTCAAAAAGTCTCCGTGCCGTGTCGGGAATTTTTCCCCAAGTTTCCTCTTCCCACATAAGTTTTCTCGCAAAAAACTTCTCTACCTCTGTAAAAGTAATTTCGAATAGTAACTTAATAGTCAATTAAATCCTTGGTAATATGCGCATGCATTAAGCCTTCAACTTCATCTCTTTGGTCGTGGATTTAATATTCAAGAGCCATGTATGCGGAACCATCCACCCTGTTCAGTCATCAGGACGAAAGTTGTGCCGCCGTGTGTGGCGGCGGTGAGCTTCTAAGAAGTTTTCCCTGAGAAGCTTTTAAGGAGCACAAAAAAACGAGGACCTCATCCTCTTCATCCGTAGCCGCAAATGAGAAACGATAAAGTTGATGTGCCACCACTTCATCCATTGAAATCTGTTAATAAACAAACAGAAGTTTGCAATTAGATTATTCCACAGGATCTCTCTCTCTCTCTCTCTTTCCCTTTCTCCGCTCTTGAGCGAAAATGCACACAAATTTAATTAAGTAATCAAATCCATTAAAATGAACTCGTTGCCGTTGTCGTCGTTTGTGACTTGACTGTGTGTAATGTCCTCGAGATGGAGGAGAACATTTCGTTGCACATTTCTCTTAACGAAAACTTTGACTAAATGACTGTTTTTTGGGGAGGAGGACTGGGGAGAGATCTAGGATCGTTTGAAAAGGACCTCCCCATCCAACAACTCACTCACATTGCATTATTCTAATTGGATTCTGCAAATGGATTTATTTGTGTGGAATACAATAAATCTTTTGTTGCGGGTGTGTCAAAACACCTTTAAGACAAGAGGGCGGTCGTGTCAAAAGAGATTCATTAGTTTGACACTTCTGGTATGAATGGACACAATGAATACACACACACTTGGTTCGGATGAATAAACAAATTGAATGTTCTTGAATTTTGGGATGAATAAGAAACAATGGCATGGAATGTAAATGTGAAAATGTCTGAGCGATGGGGTTTAATCGATGCAGGCAGTTGGGTTTTTGCAGACGTCTTTTAGAAGCCTTCTTTGAATATTCGACTTCTAATGGATGCTGAATGTTGTTCTTCCGATTCATGTGCCATCATCTATCGCTGACAGATGAGGGTTTTGCTTTGAGAATTCTTGTGCATTTCAAATTCAACCTGACCTTCCTTTTTTTGTCTGGAAATGAGTTTCCTTTTTGCAGAGATTCTGGCTCTGGTAGCGTTTTTCAAATTGGTCAATTGACCATCAAGTCGGTACCGACTAAAAGGCATGCAAGATTTTTCTGAATTTCTTGGTCAACAGTAACTTTATTTTAAACCAAAAGTCATCGCGTATTTTTAAGCCTGTCTAAGAAAATTTTTTAGGCTGTTGCTTATGTAATCTGGACAAGGGTTATGCAGCATTTTTTTAACTCCAAACGTTTAACTCCAGTTGCATTTACTTACGTTTTCTTTTAACGATTTAAGACAACGTTTCTATTTTGAGCAGAAAAATTTGTGAAAGAATTTCATAAGTCCTCTCGATTCAATGTTTTAACTTGAAGCTGAAGGACTCGTAGGGACTGTGGGCGCCGTGGCTTAATCGTTAGTGCGTCGTCCTGTTAAGCGAGAGTACCCGGGTTCGAATAGAGCTCGAGGAAAAAAAAAAACACCACAAACAATTTTCACGGCCCCACCTCCAGCGAACGACTGACAATCCTCCCGGAGTACTTCTGTCACTGAAAGCTTTCGCAATTAGCCGTTCGGAACCGGCTTTAAACTGTAGGTCCCCTCCACGTGTGTCAAAATATATCGCGCACAACACAGTGGAGACGCGAAAAGCTAGGCACTAGCCCTTTGTGGTCTGCTACGCCAATAATGATGATGAGGGACTCGTAGGTCAAATGCTGTCTTGGACTCTACATGTCATTGAATTTCTTTCTTAAAAAAAAAGCGTTACTGACCGTCAAAGGTTGCTCAGAAGTCAAAGTCAAAATGTTTTCAGATCGAATGGATTGACGCGGTGCCAATATCACTCCACTCCACAGTCGTCTCCATTAAAATCTTTGAGATTCTAAGAATATCCAAAATTTTCTAATTTGCATTTGGTCCATCAAAAAAAATTGTTCCCTTTTTTTTTGGCTTGTTCTTCACTGGTGCATATGAAGCTGCATTTTTCCAATTTTATAGCTCATTCAGGTCACTCAGATTTTCCTTTTCAAAAAATCAGATCTCAAATTCTGTTTTATCTAAAACTGAGCTGAAAGGAAAAATAAATCTAAATCGAGTGGTTAAATCAAAATCTTTTACCCTGAGAATTGCAGCGACTTTCCTAAGTGTTCTGTCAGGCTCTCCCGTTGTTCTTTTTTGCATCGTTTTGAGATAGGGCATTGTGGTGTTGTTCAAACTAATAAATGAACGACTTAAAAAAGTACTAGTTTTTCATGAATTTTTATTAGTGATGTATGTGTATTTCCTCACTTTACTTTAACATCCCATTGAAGTAAAGCAACCAGCCTCATACTCTTTTTTTATCTGTAAGGGTCACCTATGCCTTGCCTGGGCCTTACCGAATTCTAGGCGCCTGTCTATAATCTCTTTGAATTAATTCCAAATTCGTTGCATCTGAACCAAATGTAGACTCTTTTTAAATTTTCACGATTTCCGAATACGACAGAAAGTACTCTAAAAAGTTAAATCTAAGTCAATGACTTCGGATAAACATTTTGGGTGAAAAAATGCAAATTTTTTTGCTTTTATAAAAAAGGTAATTTTTGATTTTGTGGTGTTCAAAATCTCTTGAGGATGTATACAATGACCTAACCCGGCTCAAAACCATATATAAGGTTCATCCGAATCTGGATAAATTCCTAAGTGATCGAGCTTTGGGTCTCTGTTAAGAAGTTGCTGCCTTGTCTAACACTAAATTTCAAATTGACTGGTCTTGCAATTTCAATTTAAAATTCATACTGCATGCAACGTTTTCTTTCTGTACTGACATCATGACTTTTGTCGCTTTAACTAAAAAACACAGACTACCCAATATAGATACCCATCTAAGCAGCTGCTATTTCCCCTTGCCCATCGATGAATTTGACAGTAATTTACGAATGTAGCTGAAATACAAGAAGCATTTTGACAGTAATGCAGAAATCATCGAAAACTAGCTTATCATTTTCATGCACATTTGTTTCATTTGTTGTTCAAAGTCTCACACGTATTCAGAGACACAAAATATTATAAAAAAAGCTGTCAAATAAAATCAAGGGGCAAGAGAAGAAGAAGTTGGATATCTGTAATGGCTCATTTGTGCTAAAAAATCATTTTTATTCAAAACTAGCTGTACCCGATGAGCCTTGCTACGCATGAAATAAATCAACTAATAATTCCAAATGTATTTAACACATAATTCTCTCTTGAATTGAAAATATTCATTAAGACGGATTTTACATGATTTTTCCAGATTTTTCGGCAAAATGGTGTAGAAATTAGAAGGGACTTCCTTTTTCCAACTTTGAAGCTTCATATTTTCCCAACGATTCTTTTCACTTACAAAACCCGAAAGAAATCTCAATCTACTCATCCTAAAATTGGTCATCTTAAAAGACTGAAGCTTCTCTGACCCTAGATCATTTTTTGGACTTCCCTAGCGACTGTATCCTCCTGGAAGAGAATTTTTGGATCCGTCTATTACGAACATGATTTACTTCCTAAGAAATTACTTCTGATTGATTCTTCACGATCTCCTAAGTCCCGCCTATCACAGTCTTTCTTGTAACAATTTACAAAATCGAATTAGTTTTATATGAACTTTTTTTTCGATTTTGAATTCATTACCTTTGTTGTAGATATAACTTTAGTCTATTAGAGGTTTGGTAGATGGCCTACCAGGTACAAAAGAATTTCTCTTCTCAAATCTCCGAGAGAAATCATGATTCCTTTTAACCTCACAAATTAGTTTTTAAAAATAACTGAAACCCATTGACATTCCTCTAAAGAGCTCAACAAAATCCTTTTTCACTTCCTTGCCACCCCTCCACAAGACAAACAAAAAGCTTAAAAAGTGTCTCTTCCAAACTGCAACCTGCAACTGCCACCACAAAATATGCAACGAATGACAATCTCAACGATAACCAACCGAGAAGATCCTTCGCAAATGTAAATCACGACCAAATTGGATTTTTCATTTCCATCCGTCAACCTCGCATAATGTCTCCCATTAAAAGAAATTCACTTTTACACCTTCAGAGTTGGCACAGCGAAGGATAAAATCCAAGTTTTTCTTTTACTATCATCCGCGTCATCATTGTCATTCGCTCATATCGCTCATATTCTCTTCTCTTGTGCAACAATGACAACCAACAAAGTAACGAGTAACGAGTAACGAGAAACAGGATGGAGCACCAGCCCCAAAAAAAAAAAAGAAAAGAAAAACGTGTATCCTTCTTTTATTAATATTAACGACAATAAACATACATTTTTATGGATGAGATATTGCTTGCAGATTTCCGTTGTGTCAAGGAAATCTATTAAAAGCGAAACACTATAAATCCTCTCGCTAAGATGTGTTGGTAGGAAGAAGGAATTGTTATTACTAGACACGTTTTTGGCGCTGGCTTTTTTTTTTGGTTCTTTTTAATAAAAATCATTCCTTGTCGATGGTGTGCACGGTTTTTTGTGGAATGTGTGATGAGGGAAGAGGAATTAATTGAATGAATGACTGACTGACGACTGGGAGTGGACTTGGACTGAAGCTGGAGGAGGAGTAATAAAAGTGTCCTTTGTGTTGAGAAAAAAACAACAATAAAATGATTTTCTATTGCCCATTCACTTAGTTTTAGTCGGGGTCGGGGAGTTGAATGGATTTTGTGTTTTATTGACCGTTGACTTGGTGTGTGTGTTTTGTTTGTTGCTTTTTTTTTATCGGAAAGGATCATCGTGGAGTTGGCGGAGAGGCGACAGAACGGTGGGAAATGGTGGATGGGAGAGGCATTTTTTGTTTGATTAGAGGGAAGGCGGTCAGTTGGTGGACGAGACGAGATCCTGGAAACTAGACATTGAAGAGTGCTTTTTGGACGAGTTCCAGGATCCTAGACTGAGACGTCGAAAGCCGCTCTTTTGACGAGTTCTAGGATCCTAGACGAGAGACGTCGAGACTTAAACCGCTGGAATAAATGTTGGGACAAAATCGAGACCAAAATCCATCCAAATTTCCGACTATGAAATTTGAGATCACTGGATGAGGTTTAAATTCGAGATTAAGGCACTTAGACATCAAACGGTTAGTTTTAAGGTAACCAAAAGAGTTGACAGGACAAGATCGATAAACTTAGACCACGAACGTGGATGCCTAGGATCACTGGAGAAGTGCAGAATCGAAATTCAGTCGCCTGGTGCCCGGCACACGAGGTGGATGTACTAGGGGAGTGATAGCAAGTCACGGGAAGATGGATCCAAATTCAGCAACCTGAACATCAAACGTTGAGTTCTTAAAACCCCTCGAGGAGATCTTGGAGCAAGATCAAAAAATTTGGACAATAAACGTTAAATTCGAGATCACTGTAAGAGGTTTAAGGGCGAGATCGATCCCCTTTGGGGGGAAGAAAACGACACCACTCTGAAGTAATGCGAAAGCGGTCCCAGAGTGGATGGTGTCAAGGAGAAGAGGTCAAGATGTGGTTTTAGTGGGTGAAAGTCTCACACTACTTGGAATAGAACGGGCCTGTTCCACCTGCCTATCAAGTTTCCACATCGCCCTCAAGGCAAAAAAAAAAAAAAAAGGGCGAGATCGATGCACTCAGACATCAAACTCTGAGGTTTAATGCCGCTGTAAGATCTCACACGCGCCTGGAAAGTTCACATTGAAGTTTGATGCCACTGCAGGAAATCCTGCGACGAAATCCATCAACTTAAATGTCAGACGTTGATGTTTAGGATCACTAAAGATGTCATGGGCCGAGATTCATTAACATGAACATCAGAAATCGAGGCTTGAAGTCTCTAGAGGAATTCTGAGGACGAGTTGGAAAAACTTGGAGAGCAGAGAAGGCTTCTAGACGAGATCGAGCCTGGATGTCCAACAACAAGATCTAAAGTCACTTGAGCCGCTTGTGTACTAGATAGAGGCACCCAGAGATCAAACGCCGAGTTTTAAGACCACTGGAAGAGGCTCGTGAGGAGCCTAGACGTCGAACGTAGATGTTTAAGATGACGAGAAAAGTCTAGAGTTAAATTTCGGCATCCTGGACATCAGACGTTGAGATTGAAGGTCGCTGGAGGAAGTCTTGGGACAAGATCTAAGAAATTGAACAACAGACATCGAAGTTTGAGGTCACTTGAAAAGGTTTGGGGACGAGATCAATGAACTTGGTCGTCAAACGTCGATGGCTCCTGGAGGAGATTACACTCTGACTCGACTCCGAACCTAAGGGACAACGGAGAACTGGCCTGTTCCACCTGCCTATTAGGCATCCATATCGTCCTCAAGCCCAAAAAAAAAAATCAAAATGACCCCAATCCAGGAGATGTTTACGATCACTAAAGAAGAAATCGAATGAGAGAATTTCGAGATTCGGCAAACTGGACATCGATTTTTGAAGCCACTAAAGGAGGTCTAGTAGCGAAATCGATGACTCTGGACGTTAGGACGTGGATTTTATGGTCTTTGAAGAAGTTCTCGTGACCAGATAGCCCTTCAGCGCAGAGTTTGGAGGTCACTGAAGGAAGCCTGCAACTAGGATCGAGACGCCTATGCGATTAGATGCCTAATCCATTCCTTTTTTGAGACTAAAGTCCAAAAGTTAAGGAAAACTCTGTCCGATGTTAAGATATTTCAATTGAAAACAGACTTTTAAACGGTCGAAGTCGAAAATTCTGTGATTTTGATCTCTAATTCGTCTTCTCATGTTCGATTTCATTGAATCTTAGCTTACAGCCCTCCTCAGAAATCTAATTTTGACTTCTTCATTCACTTAAAAGACCACAGGAAGTCTTTTCTGTAAGCAAAGTTTTAAAAGTCGGTCATTTTCTTTAAAAAAAAATCGAAAATTTACCTCACAGTGGTCGAGACACCCCTTGGCAGTCTAATTTCCACCCAAAAAGATCTCCCTCTATCCGATTTTTAGACTTTCCTTAACTCACAAACATCCACAACACTCTTTTTCTTCATTCTTCAACCTTCTTCACATTCCCATCACCCCTCGTTTCCTTCCCAGAACAAACAAAAAAAAAAATTCCAAAAACAAATTGCAACTCAAAAAACCTAAACCCCAATTAACATATTTACTTACGAAATTATCCACCAAAGCGCAACAATTCAAAACCACTCAATCAAAAAATAACCCATTTACAATTAAATGAAATTCCATTTCTGCGTCACTACCACTCAACTAGCGCAATTATCCGCCAGAGACTGTTCTGATTGTCTGAATTGCTGAATGGCTGACTGGTTGGTGGCTGGGCCCTCGGTTGACTACCGAAAAATGAACGAAACAAGACAAATAATTTGATTTGAATAAATTGCGAGAGATTGATTCGATTTAAGGGTTAATTTGCTCTTCAAGGACCCTCTCCACTCGACCGATTCAAAAGACGGGGTGAGGCGGCATCGAAAAAAAAATGAGAAACCGATTCAACTTCGACTTCTTGTGAGGTTGGTTTTTTTTAAAAAATATATATACATTTTCCCCTTTCCAGCTCCCGCATGGACGCGCTTAAAATGATTAATCAAACTCCTTCGCCGTGCGTGAAGGAGTGATCCTGGAAACGGGGTATTTAACCCACCACCACGATCCAATTGACAACAGAGACCGTGACGACATCGATGACGCGCTACCCGCATAATTATGCAACCAAATGAGGGTGCAGATGAGTCGTCGTCGTCCTTTTTTGTCCACCGCCGTGAGGTAATGCCGATCACCATCGCCGGAAGGCACTCAGTCTCTCGCTCTCGAAGTCAGCCACGAAATTAATAGCCCCTTAATCAGAGCCCACCGCCAAAATATTAATCAACAGTCCTTTTTGACAAGTCGTCCTCTTCCATTGTCGTCCTCACACAGAAAAGCATCAGCAGCAGCAGCATGCTTTTAATGCGTCATATGTCGGAAGCATCGCGCGGCAGTCACGCGCCCCAGATTTCATGACATCAATAATTAATGTATGGGCGCGCAATGCCCAAGGACGACAATCAATCATGAGTCCTGCCATAAAATGCAAAGAGACACTCGACTTTCGAAAGAAAAACTAATTTCCTCCTGCAAAGCTCTGTGGAGTCATTAATATCTTGCGCGTGGAGGGAGGGAGATCGAAATGTCCTGGATGAGATTCCTTTTCAGGAAGATGGCTCGTCCTTTTTTGGTGGGGAAATTAAATTGAGATGACACGACGAGAGTTGTCGATTGGCATTCGAGTGTAGCCGGTCGTGTGATTAATGTGAAAGGAGACTGGTCATGGATTTCTTTTTCTTTTTTCGCTTGAATGGAGTTTTGATTTTTTTGGTTTTTTTTTTTGGAATTTTTCTTGGCAATTTGATTTGACACAATTTTTCCATTAGGTAATTTAATTTGTTTTGCTGAGGTCCTCGGGCGGGACGGTCTGCCGTCCAGTTGAGTGGAAAATTGGAAAATGTTGCCATTTGATCGAGGGTGGGTTTTTTGTTTTGACCCAGTTCGGGGCTTGGAGTTCGTTGGTTACAACATGGGCTCGAGAAAAGAATTGGATTATTATTATAGAATAATAAACTAATACAAAATTTGTTAAATTCTTTGCTTGCATGAGGTAAAGCAGCAGGGTTCTTCTTGGGTAGGCGGGCTGACAGAACGATTCTGTAGACTCATTCTGCAGGCTAGATTCTGTGGACTAGATTTTGCCTCACGTAGGTCCTTGTGGACCTCTTGTGATATCTCGTGTTTTTTTTTCTTCCTCTTATTTCTTCATTTTGCGACATCCCATCGAAACGAACACGTATCCCAAACATTCAGAAGTCGAGCCACGCCACAAACTTCGCTCTATTTTCCGCCCGACAAGTGATTACTCCGCAGAAGTTGGTTGTTGCGTCAGTTTTTTTGACGACGAGAAGTGCATTCATTCATTTCCCACTAGAAGTGACTGTGGAAAATGGACTCGCCGTCTTTCTTGGGTAATTTCCAACCAAAATCCTTCCGCAGATTTGAATTTCTATGAAGATGCATGCGTTTCACTCATTTAGTTGCAATTTAGGGTTAGGAGTTCCGGCTTTCCGGCCTTATGGCTGAGATCAAAGTGTACGAGAAGGAACGCTGCAATTTCTGAAGAAAAAATGTTTATATTTTGTTCACAGGTTCCATTTAAAAGCCATTTACCTCTTAAGAAGTCTTCAGCCATCAGTCTTTCTACCACCAGTCATCGTCAGCTTCTCCATCTTCGTCTCAACTCAGAAACATCAATTCAGGCTCAGAATTGGTAAATAATTTGGACACAAATTCCTCAAATTTAACCAAAAAAGTTGCGAGTTGATGGCTGACATTTAAAAATAATCGAAAAGTTGAACTGAATTTGAAAAGAAATGCCATCGGTAAAGTCGTGTCCTTCTGCGGCGTTATAACTTCAGACGTTGCTCTTGATTTCATTTGGTGAGTCTTTTCTTGAAATGTGTGTGATTTTCTAATGTTACGTTTATTCTCTTTAAAGATTTTCATCGCTTCAACGTGTTGCGTAAGCCGTTCATCGTCTGCCTTCAGTTTTGAGAATCTTGCATCGTTGCCCAGTGGAAGTGGTCCGTCTCTTCATTTGCTTCAGCAGAAAGTCAGTTCAATACCGACACATCTCACTATTTAAGGACCTCGATGAAGCAGAAAGTATGAAAAATGTGATTTTTGTAGAGGAAGGGCTTCTATCAGCTCCTGGTGCCCGGTGCATGTGCTAGAGAGAAAGTAAGCAAAATGTGCAGTCAAGTGATCGAAATGAACGATAAATTAAGACCATAGCCTCTGAAGTCAGTGCTCGTTCTATTATTAGTTTTTAATTTATTTTCTACTTTAACAAATTCTAGTAAGAATAAGAATACTAGTAATAAAAATAATAATAATAAATTTTACAAAGTGACTGTCATACAATTTAATATTAATAATTATGATGTCCATTAAAAATGGACACGTCGATGTACTTTATTTCACTTAAGTTTTTCATTAGTCTTCATCCTAGTGAACTTTCTCTGTCTTCAGTCCTCGATTCTTTTACTTTCTAATTGTTCATGAATGGGAAAAGTGATAGGTCACATGCATTATTTATCCTGACGTGAGAATTCAAGTCTTTTCAGTCTTCAGATAGATAAAACTTACATGTTCCTTAGGCAAATCTCAAGATATTCAAAATCTGATTGCATCAATTTTTAGAACAACCTTAGACTCAGAACTTCGGTCTTGACCAATTTTTTCGTACAAGCATCAGTTCCGGAGTTATTGGTCGTTGAAAAATGATTGTGTACAGATTGTGTGATTTTTAAATTCTACAGGAGCCCCTTGAAAATTAAACTCGGCGCCGAACTACCTATTTTTGGCTCCAGCCCTGGCTTTTCCAAGCAAACTCCCGATCTTCATTTCTCGACAGCCGCGATTGCAAAAGTGGAGACCTGGGCGTGGCCATCGAAGTAGAAAAATACCAGACCTCGGATACCTACTGCCAGTCGCCTGGTGCCCGGCACACGAGGTGGATGTGCTGGGGGAGTGACAGCAAGTTGTGGGAAGATGATGGATGGGGGAAGAGGGGGGTTTATGGTTCGAGACAATGTCTCGTTCGCAGGGTGGGCTCGGGCCTTTCAGGTTAAACCTGGGGCTCCATTCAATTGACTGGGATTTCAAGTAAAACTGGTGTGAAAGTCCATATGAAAGCATTTAGCTAGCTTAAAACCAATAGCGCCCTTGCTTCAAAAGGCGCCTTTCTCATTCAGGCCCTTCAGTACAGCCCTGGCTTTCATAACCGATCCTTATCTCAAATAGCCACTGTGCTGGCCAATCAGATCGCTAGCTCTCTCGGTATCATAATGTGTCAGACGTCACCTACACAGATGCAGGCCAAAAAAACTTCGTCTGGCTGGGAGTTCAGTATGCCTGCTGCTTTTTCTGATCGCCTGGTAGCTGGGTGACAGATTTGTATGGAAATTTACCCGGCGCAGAAATTCTGTGACTGGGTGTGCTGCTTATGGGCGATGCACCGTGGCGAGTGCAAAATGAGAGTGACATTGGATGATGGGAGATCACTGACAACTTGCTATTTAGCAACATCACCAACCAGCCAGAATACACACCTCATTACAAAATTTCTGGGCCGAGTAAATTTCCATACAAATCTGGCACCCAGCTACCAGGCGATCAGAAAAAGCAGCATGTATACTGAACTCCCAGCCCGACGAAATTTTTTCGGCCTGCATCTGTGTGGGTAGCTGACACATGGGTAGCGAGAGAGCTAGCGATCTGATTGGCCACCTCAATTGCCACTTGAGATTCGGATCAGTTATGAAACCCAGGGCTGTACTGAAAGTTCTGAATGACAAAGGCGCCTTTTGAAGCAAGGGCGCTATTGATTTTAAGCCAGCCGAATGCTTCCAGATGGACTTTCATATCAGATTTACTTGAAATCCTAGTCAATTGAATGGAGCCCCAGGCTTAACCTGAAAGGCCCGAGCCCACCCAGCGAACGAGACATTGCCTCGAACCAATAAGCCCCCCTTTCCCCCCATCCATCATCTTCCCACAACTTACTTTCGCTCCCCAGCACATCCACCTCGTGTGCCGGGCACAAGGCGACTGGCAGTAGGTATCCGAGGACTGGTATTTTTCTACTTCGATGGCCACGCCCAGGTCTCCACTTTTGCAATCGCGACTGCCGAGAAATGAAGATCGGGTGTTTGCTTGGAAAAGCCAGGGCTGGAGCCAAAAATAGGTGGTTCGGCGCCGAGTTTAACTTTCAAGGGGCTCCTGTAGACTTTAAAAATCACACAATCATTTTTCAACGACCAATAACGCCGGAACTGATGCTTGTACGAAAAAATTGGTCAAGACCGAAATTGTAAGTCTGGGGCTGTTCTAAAAATTGATGCAATCAGATTTTGAATATCTCGAGATTTGCCTAAGGAACATGTGAGCTTTCGGTTTTTTAAATGATTTTAAACCACCTGAGGACTGAAAAGACTTGAATTCTCATGTGAGGATAAATAATACGTGTGAACTATCACTTTTTCCATTCATCAGCAATGCAAAATTTAAAAAAAATCGAGGGCTGAAGACACAATCGAGACTAATGAAAAACTCAACTGAAATAAAGGACATCGACGTGTTCATTTTTGTTTTGTTATTGACTTTATAATTATTAATTTTAAATTGTGTGACAGTCACTTTGTAAAATGTATTATTAATATTATTATTGCTAGTATTCTTATTCTTATTATAATTTATTAGAGTAGAAAATAAATTACAAACTAATAATAGAACGAGCACTGGCTTCAGAGGCTGTGGTCTTAATTTATCGTTTATTTCAATCACTTGAATGCACATTTTGCTTACTTTCTCTCTAGCACATGCACCGGGCACCAGGAGCTGATAGAAGCACTTCCTCTACAAAAATCACATTTTTCATACTTTCTGCTTCATCGAGGTCCTTAAATAGTGAGATGTGTCGGTATTGAACTGACTTTCTGCTGAAGCAAATGAAGAGACGGACCACTTCCACTGGGCAACGATGCAAGACTCTCAAAAGTGAAGACAGACGATGAACGGCTTACGCAAAACGTTGAAGCGATGAAAATCTTTAAAGAGAATAAACGTAACATTAGAAAATCACACACATTTAAAAAAAAACGTGAGCCTCACCAACGTCTGAAGTTATAGCGCCGCAGAAGTTCCAGTGGACACGACTTTACCGACGGCATTTCTTTTAAGATTCAGTTCAACTTTTCGATTATTTTTTAATGTCAGCCATCAACTCGCAACTTTTTTGGTTAATTTGGATGAACTTCGGTCAAAAATGTTCACCAATTCTGAGCCTGAATTGATGTTTCAGAGTTGAGACGAAGATGGAGAAGCTGACGATGACTGGCGGTAGAAAGACTGATGGCTAAAGACTGCTAAAGAGGTAAATGGCTTTTAGATGGAACCTGTGAACAAAATATAAACATTTTTTCTTCTTAAATTGCAGCGTTCCTTCTCGTACACTTTGATCTCAGCCATGAGGCAGGAGAGTAATCCTAAATTGCAACTAAATGAGTGAAACGCATGCATCTTCATAGAAATTCAAACCTGCGGAAGGATTTTGGTTGGAAATTACCCAAGAAAGATGGCGAGTCCATTTTCCACAGTCACTTCTAGTGGGAAATGAATGAATGCACTTCTCGTCGTCAAAAAAACTGACGCAACAATCAACTTCTGCGGAGTAATCACTTGTCGGGCGGAAAATAGAGCGAAGTTTGTGGCGTGGCTCGACTTCTGAATGTTTGAGATACGTGTTCGTTTCGATGGGGTGTCGCAAGATGAAGAAATGAGAGGAAGAAAAAACTCTGTTTAACACGAGTGGTCCACAAGTACGTGAAGCAGAATCGTGCTGTCAGCCCTCGTACCTAAGATACCCTTTTGCCTTACCCCATGCAAGCAAAGAGTTTAAAAAAAAATGTCTAGTGTCCAGATTTTGAGGCGAGCACGCCTGCCCTTTCGCGTATTTTCTTTGAGACCACAAAAGTGGATCCCCATTTATTGGGGATCATCTGCTTATCTTGTTCCTTGATGTTTTGTCTTTGTTGATGAACGTTGTTGTTGACGATGAAATCCATTGCCTCGTGAAAAGAAACAAAAAAAAAAATGCTTTTCTGTAGCAACAGATCTAATTTTTATCAAAAACCGATAACAAGAGCCGGAAGTAATGACTATTTGGACATTATTTGCTAATTCGCATAAATAAAAACAAACCAAACAATTACCTTTTAGGGGCAATTAAAAACCTATCTAATTTCTTTCAAGAAATTACAACAAAAATTCTAGAAAATTCCCCTTATCGAAATTCGAAAGCAAAACCACGCTACACCAAGCAAATTCAGATAACAGCCGCTTGCTGACCGCATTTAGATAGCACACACTCGCTGACCGCTGACTCAGCGGTCCCAATCGAAGCCAAAGCCCGTGCCACATAATCCGCGAAATTCCCCAACCGCCAGCTGATCGCTCGAAAGCCCAACCAAAGCTCCTGAGCCAGGTATTTAAAGCGAGCCAGCTTCGCCAGAGAAGCACCTCCACAGTTCGTGTCTCAACACGTTTTTTCCGTGCTGCCTTCGCAGATTCCCAGACCGAGCCTAAAACCGGTTCCCCTGCTTTCCACGGGGAAATTAAAATACGCGTGCTGAAGCAATTTGCAAAAAAAAAACATCTCCACACCTTAAAAACACGTCACAGAACTCTTGTGAAATACCAACAAAGACCGTGACAGCGAAAAACTTTCACTGGACAAGTGAATCATCGGCGGTCAGTGACCCCGGGGAAGAAAAAAAAAAAAAAAAGACCACACGCAAAAAGAATTTCGTATTTTATACGTCGATTTAATTTCTCATCCACCTTACAACTAAATTTCACAGATTTTTTGATTTATTTGCACAAAATTTGATGAAAGTTTCTTTCGTCTTCGTCGTCGTCGTTGCCGCCGACTCTTCTCCGTCGGCTTTTGAGGACCAGGCTCGCTGCTCTGTCTCTGAATTGGGCCGTGGTCCGGCGGCCCAGCTCAAGGATTCGATTAAGTTTCACTTTTTTTGGGTTTTTTTTTTCTCTCCTTTTATCTCATTTTATTCATCTAATGCTTGGATTTTATTCATCTCCCGATTTGTTGTCCGCACTTCGCTTACAACTCTTTTCTCGCCATCGCGTTCGCTTCCGTGAGCGCTCCAGTGCTGCCCACAACTTCTCCAGCAACAAAATCATCTTCTCCTGCTCCCGGGATTTCCGGAGGAGTTCTTCCTGATCAGGAATGTAGAAAGGAACTGCCATTTTGTGTCTTAAACTAGAATTCTTCTTTTCCTCGTTGTTTTTTCGTCACGCTGTCTGCAAGCACACAACCACCTCACTCGGCGGTTCAAAGTAAACTGAAGTGGTAGAGGCAGAAGTCGAGGCAACACCAACACACTCGGTCGTCTACGGTTCGTTGTGCTTCCCCGAATTGAAAAAGAATCATCCCTCGGCTCGTTTTTCGGGTTTCCACCCCGAAAAATGAAGAATAACGAAGCAGCGTAAGAGGCGCGTCCAACAAATGTCATTTACCCAGCGCGCTTCCCCTTCCGGGTTACACGACGGCTTCGTTCTCGCGTCGTACTCGTCGCCACTTTTCTGGAGTACATACGACGACGACCTCGTGCATCTCGCTCTGGACCATGGGCGCTGGTTGGGTTGACGTACGTGCGTGCGGCTAAGACGAGCTCGTTTGTTTTTCCGTTATTTACTTCAATTCCACAATTTCGGGGTTGTTCTTTTGAGAATTTTCCATTTTTTTGGATTTTCTTTTCTTTTCTTTTGCGTGGAAGGCGTGTTCTCTTGGTGGCCTGTTGAAGGGCGCTTCGAGGCGATTGGCTGGGCTGTGGTGCCCTTAAGCTGGGGCAATGAGTCATCAATGGGGCGGACTGTGGCGCGTTGTAACTGCTGATGACGAGGTTATGAGCGGTGTGCGATGCACGGGGAAATGTCGTTTGTTTACGTGCATTTCTGTCTGTTGAATGATGCGTCATGCGTTTGTTTGGTGTTTGGTTCTTTTGCTGGAGTGTCTTTTAATTGGGTTGCGAGTTTTAAAAATAATTGATGGCGTAACAGCTCGGTTAGGGCCAGAGTCTAGACTTTCGCTGCTCCACTGTAATACAACCGCTGTCAGCCCATACAGGGACGGAGCATAGCTTGTTCGCACCACGCTCCTCCACTGTGCGCGGAGTTATTTGACACATGTGGGCTGCGAGTTTTACGCATCGTAATTGAGTCTTGGATATGCCTCTCAATGTAATTGGGTCTTCGAAAACGTACCCCACCTTAGCCCTTTGTGTTCAAGTGGCTTCATACTACATACCTACTGGCTACATACCTGGCTACATACCACCCAACGAAAGGCTTTTTTTGTGGAATAACAACGAATATATTCACGCGATTACACGTGCAATACACATCCATTGGCGCGAACCATAAAAAAAAACGCTTGCAATAAAGGGCTCTAATACTTATCTTTTGCTTAGTGAAAATAACAAAGAGCTTGTGCTGAAGTGAATGCATGACAAATCTTGAATGCCTTTTTCTCGAATCAAGATTTCAGGGTGATTCAAATGAGAACTTTGAACCATCGAGTCATACATCGTTAATTATGTGGCATGGCATGTACCTGATAACTAATTAATAAACCTTATAAACGCGAAGACTGTGTATGTGTATGAGGTGGTGGTTCTTAGAGAACTCAATAAGCATTTTTGTGAGTGCCATTTTGTTACTACAGCTCTGGAAAATCTAAAAGTAAGATTAGATTGGAATTTAGAACCATTGAGAAACGAAATCAAATCTTTGGTGTTCATTTGAGATACCTCGCGCAGATATTCAAGGAAGGGTTTGCCTAGTCTGTCTGTAGTCTGTTGTCTGTAGCCTTGCCTGGCAAGTCCCTAGCCTTGCCTGGCAAGTCCCTAGCCTTGCCTGGCAAGTCCCTAGCCTTGCCTGGCAAGTCCCTAGCCTTGCCCAGACAAGCGCTGGACAGGAGCAGAGGAAGTGGGTCAATGATTCTGGCTCTGTCGAGCTCTTACGACTACAGCAGTATGAAAAATGTGGGATCCCAAACCTGCCGCTTGGTCTTCTATCGGCCAGTGACCCGTACTAAAAAAAAAATAAAAAATAAATAGTCGGCGTAACAGTCAGAGCCTAGCTTCTTCGCCGTGCCGACCCTAATCGCTACGATTTTAGCAATATCTGTGCGAATTCTGTTTAGAAGGTCGACTACTTTAATAAAATAAATCGCAAGATTGCAGATGATCGGCTCGGTTATAAGTTAGACAGTTTTTGGTGAAAATCAAATTCCTCAATTAACTTTTTATAATTTAATTTTTCTTTTTTTTTTCAAGTACTAAAAGAATTATTTCTCAGTAGAAAAATTGCAATTACAAATCATATCTCCGTACTTTTTTATGTAAATTGTGTAACCTTTATAACGAAACAAAAATAAATTAAAAAAATTGAATTCCAATTGAGATCAGACTCGAGTCTCCACCCAAGGAAAAGTTGTGTTTTTCTTCTGCTCTATAAATTTTTCTTTTGCTTTTTTTTTTTTTTTTTTGAGTCTCGGTCAGGTCGTGAATTTCTGTGAGCACTACAAGAAGTTGACCTCTGTCGGAAACCATGAAAAAGCTGCTTCCTACATTCATCATCTCATTTCTCAATCCACATTCCACATCTCAATCTAAACTATCTAAACTAAACTACCGATTCTCGATCATCAACAACCGCATTAGAGGCCTAAGTAAGGATCAAATAAAAAATCTGCGTAACAGCCAATACACGGCCAGAGCAAAGCATGTTCGTAAGGCTCAAAGTCACGTGAAAGCCGGATTCTTCGACAGATCACACAATCCAAGTGCTTAATAAAACAGGCTAAAGATTATTCTCGGGGTTGAAAACAGGCTTGGAAGGGATTCTTCATATAAATCAACGTTTTTCCTCACGTCAGGGAGTGGAAAAAAAATCTTTTCTTTGAAGTGAACGTCCCAACAACTTCTGTGGGCGTCATTCAACAATAGTTTTGGTCTAAATGTGAAAATGGAAGTCGGCCCCACGCAACCGACAGACTCTTTAAATGATTTCATCGATTTTTTGCGTGATTTAAAATCGGTTAACATGACACGAAGGTGTTACAGGGAGGTGGAAGACGCTTCACACAACTGCGGAATATGTTGCGTGGCTCCTAAAATGTTTCATATAATTTGAAAAAAAAAAGTTTTAACCACTGCAGGTAACGCTCTACTCAGCTAACAGAACCATATGCGTTCTTAAAGACCTTGTTCGATCCAAAGAAGCATATGCACCCTTTAAGACCTTGCACTTGATCCAAAGGATCTTTGTTGGGCTCAAAAATATTTCTCGCTGTTGTAATATTTTTATGACGGACAAAGACACTTAAGGTGGCACCAAAACACTTGATTTGAAGACGTTACACACTTAAGGTTGTCTGCAAATGATTCGCAGTTGGTAGGTTCTTGGGCTCCCAAAGGCTCTAAGGGATTCAATCATAGTTCACTCGAGTCGAAAATGATGCACGCGGATCGTGAACTTTTTAAGCAGATTGCAGATAATTCAGAAAATTCAAAGACGGTTCTTGTTGATAAAAACCGTTTCAAGGAGCATTTGGATGAGTCTTTAAATGATCGCCAGAAATCTTGCTCGGCTTAAAAATGCTTTATGGGCGTGAAAAAAATTTAGACGGGCTATAGTACCCGAGAAACGATCAATGCTCGAGTATAAATGATAGGCAAATATAAATGTTCTATATAATTCGAAGATGGTTAACGGAAGCTCAGAAATTTTTGCATGGCTCTACAAGTGGTTTTCTACTCAGTCCAAGACGATACATGCGACACAAAGCTGCTCTCTGACGGCTAGCAAAGCTCTACAGTGTATATAGCTGTTGAATATTCCCTCTTTTCCATATTCATGCTTCAAAGTGATTGGATTTCATCTACGACTCGTCTTTAGAAAAAAATGTCCGCAAGAGAGTTAGGAGCTTAGAATCGTAGTAGACGCTCAGTCGATCGCTTGCGAGAGTTGCTTCCGATAACATTTTTGTGTTTTGCTTGGATATGCTTGCTGAATATTCTGATGTAAATATTCTGGCGGTTAAATCATCACAGCACGACGTGCTCAAGGTTTTAAAAGGGGCAAAACGTAACAGCCGATTTATGAAAATTTTGAGAGGATTTTTATAACTCACACGACTTCCATTGCGTGTCTCTGACCACGGTCCTATAATTCGACAGAGAATGATGAAACTTCAGTCTCTAAGCAATAGCTTCATCAACTACTTCTACAACCTACCGTCCGGCAAGATAGACTTCAACGAACCCAATCGGACAGCTCTGTGGTCCAGATCCTTTTCTCCTTTTGAAAATTAAAGCCTCAAAGACCACACTAGAATTCCATTACTTCTAAAAAAAAAAGCTAAATTCATAGAAAACTATAACAAAGCTCATTCTGTATGCGTTTCCACCCCCATCCAACTCTCACCACCTCCGCCCTTCAAAATCCGTGTCCCTTGCGGACGAATAAATTAGGACTCTCTCCACGCTCGGTATTCCGTGCTTGGTCTCGATTTCAGTCCTTTTTATACCCGCTCGTTACTGCAATCCTTTTTATAGATTTTTATTACCAACTATGACATCAGTGATAGGAAACTATAAGTTCTATTTTCTGTGGAGAAGAGAAAACATTTTATGGGTCGTTTAACTGCAAAGGATTCGCTTTTATTTCGCGACAGAACGACAGAAAGGAACTGCACCCCAAACTCTCACCACACCGTCATTTCGTATGCGACATGGAGCTGCTTCTTCTTTTTTTGTTTTGGTTCTATTTCTATTTTTATTACAACTGATAAGAAATTTGAATAGCGAAACAGAATCGAAATACCATTTCCTGATTTTTCTTCTTTTTTTTTTTGCATAAAAAGAAGAGTTTTTTTTTTTGGGGTTGTTGTTTATGAGGACAGCACTTAAGCTGAAGTGACAGAGGATGAGAATGACGGCGGCGTTAGCGGCATCTTTGGTGGCGGAATAAGTGACGTCTTTTGAATGATAAATGCCGCATTGTGAGTCACGGCCACCGCCAACGTCGGTGACCCACATTCGGAGACAAAGTGAACCTGTTTGGAGGGAATTGGAGCGACCGACGATTGGAAGTTACTCACCCTCTGAGGCCTGAGGCGACAGTCGGTCTGCAACGCATTGTCGGACTACGACAATGAGTTGTGACGTCAATTGAGTCATCTTAGTGAACTGGTAGTTCGATAAGAATTAAAAATAGGTGAAATTCGAATTCAATCAACCGGTGAATTGTTTACTTTTCTCGGAGAGATAAGAAACCAGTTTAGATTAAGCCCGTGATTCGTGGCGAAGGCCACGTCGAATCTGATAAGTGAAAAAAAAAAAAATGAGGCGATTGATGTTACGGGGGTTTTTAAATTATTTTTCAATTGGAAGGCTTTAGAGGTTCTTTTTTTTATTACAGCCGGTTCCTGCTGATAGTCCCCAGCGGCTCTATTGTTTTGATAATGTTTGACATTCATTCGCTGATAAAAAAAATCACCTCTTTTTGGATATTACAAATTTTTCTTATCAAAACGTGTGTCTGTTAATGCAAAACGTAATGATCACATGGCGCCCATTTTACGATAGGCACGAGAGAAGCTTTTGAAAAATTCGGCGGCTACACTTTTTTTTTAAGAAAAAACTTAAAAAAAAAAAAAATTGAAGTTAGTGTTACTAGAAGGCAAGTGTCTTTGTGCATAAGGGTGTGACTGGCTCATTTAAAAAGTGGTTGGCCCATTCTAGATTTCTTTTGAACTAGAAGACATAGAGCCATTCTGTTTTTTGTGTTCGACTCAGAATGAACGTGAGCATTAACGGAAAGGTCCTAATTTACTAATGCAATTTACACTTTTGAAGAAAAAATAATCTAAACCTTTTTTTTCTATTATCTTTTATCAAAATTTTGAGTTTGAACGCAAATTGTTTACAAACTATGAACACGAATAATATAACTTTGATGTATAATTAAAGAACAAGTTCCTGGCTTTCAAAATTGGTATAGAACTTTATTGCAGGTACTACCATTGTTTTTTAATGAATTTTTTTTTCCATATTGTTTAATTCGATCTTAAACTGCCCCTACCTTCTAAACAGGGTGAGATAGACGCCCCGGCTATAGCAAAAAAAAAACTTGTTTTCGGACGCTCTACAAGAAACTAAATTCAATTTTCGGCGCCAAAGTTATCTTACTCTCACCGCACATGAAAATATATATTTTTTCTAAGCGTGTAAAGTTGGATACATTCGGGTCAAGATGAACGTCTGTGAATTTTTGCTATTCTATAGATGCGCTCAAAATTGTTTACACCTCAAATTGTTTATACCACGTTTTTTAATGTTGAAGTAAGGAAAAAAATGACATAAAAATCATTCAAATCGGTCAAATAGGAGGTTTTTTTATTTACAAGAAACCATACAACCGCCGAATATGTATCCATTTTTGCAAGCCACTGTATTGTATTAGCATTTCTAAAATGAGGCTACAAAAAATCAACGCAAATCGACTCTTTTTTTTTAAATCACAAAGGTCAGACGCTGAAAAAATTTAAAATATGCAATCGCAGAGGAATAATATTGTCTCAAATGCGGCAAGTACAAGTGGCATAACTTGCCCTGTGGCTTAACTAGCCCCACTCTACTAGTGGGAACTTAGAGTTAGAGTTACAGGTGACACTGATACAGGTGACACTTTCCCCCTAAGTGTCACCTGTATCACTGCGGCCACGAGTCTACAATACCTAAATAAAAAAGTAGTAAAAATTTTGTAACTTCCGAACAACAATCTTTGGAACGCAAAGTTTTGAAGCCTCAGCCAAGGCAGCTTGTAGAGAATCATAAACATTCTCAGCCTTAAAAATGTGTGCTAAAATCCACTCTACCGTCAAAGGATTGATAAACAAAACCAAAAAAAAAAAACACTCTTTCGTTTCGGAAACGACGCCACCATGAGGCGAACCACATGCCAACCGATCACATCACAGACTCCACTTGCAACCACTTTTCATCGGTTTTCATTGCATCCAATCTCGCACAACACACGGCAATCTCATTTTCGATGCAAATCGAATCAAATTAACCAAATTTTCAACCATCCCACCAAAGTGGGTTTTTTTTTCACTCATTTTTTCCTTTTTTTTTTTGTCACTTTAGATGCAGCCACCGACACAAGCACAGCAAACACACAACAACAAACTGAAACAGAATCATTTTCAATCAAATCCTCGGGTGCAGATATAAATTTTCCTTTCAATTGAATAATTTCAATCAGCTTAAAAGCAAAACCAAATTTCAATCAAACTCTCCAACTCACCCCCCCGTCCATTCAAACAAAAGAGAGACGCTTTAAGCGCCACTGTCGTTCGTCATTAAACACCCGAGACCCGATGGAATGGAGCGCCTTTCATCAGAGTGCACAACCACCCAAAAGCCTCACCCAACCAGGAGCAGGTGAATAACGGAATGCATTGCAAACATCCACCCACAGGAAAAAGGATTCACCTCTGCCTCGCATGAAAAGTGCAACAGTTGCGATTGTATTCATGTGGCAAACCGAGAGTTAAAACCGAACTAGTCCGCAGATAACATCGGTCCTGGCAGGAGCAGAGGAATGATTGGCATCGGATCCGAAATTGGGGATGTCCACCGTCGAGCCGGGTGAGAGACAGATCCCTAACTTGTGGGCAATTGTTAATTTATTACTCTTTCCAGGAAGAGGATTATGCACCAACGGATGTGAAGTCCTCCTCCTCCTCCTCCACCATCGCACACAGAGAGAGGACACGAAATTTCATTTTAAACAGAAGCTATTTAGTCGAGTCCGGAACAGGCACGACCGTAGCCACAGCCGGACAGACGACAAACCGAGGATGAGGATCAGGACGAGAACGTGAACGTGGACATGGACGCCTTCAATCAGTTTCGGTATCGATTTTAATTAAAGAATTAACAGGAATATGTCAACCGTATGGCGAGTCCGATGACAGGACTGTGGACAGTGCTCACATTCCATTCCACTTTCCACATTGTGTGTGAGTGGGAGGCATCGGTTGACGTTCACGGATATTGAGCACGACAACGTTGCAGGTCCTAGTCTCATCCTCTTTGTCCTGGATCCCTGTGATGGCTTTTTCGCCAGGGGAGCGACACTAATCCGGGATAAATGAGAACGGTCCGATTGGATTCGTTTTTGTGTGTTGCCGGCCGGGCTCTCGACTCCTGTCGGGCTAATATGATATACAGTTGTGTGCTGTGCAACATTTTATGCCAAATGCTCCACAGACGGGGGAGGACTGATCCACAGCCACACCAGGAGCAAAAAAAAAGATGACGCTCGGCTAAATTTGGATTAATTGAGTAAAAATTCACAGTAAATGCACCTGCTAAGCTGTTTGCTTAATTGATTTATGTGGTCCGAGATTTTTGGGCGGTGGATGTTTTTGATTTGCATTTGGAATTAAACTGAAATTACAAAATAAATGATTTATTCAAACAATTTGACACGAGACTGAGTCGGCGTGGTACACAGATGCTGTTGGACTTGCTTTGGAACGGGGGCTAGTAAGCCCTTAAGCCTACGAGTTGGATGGACGTTACTCGCTGCTGGAACAGAGGAGATTTAGTGAATTAGCCAGCGAGTGAAGAGTTTTTGATGGTTGAATTTGCAAAAATTAGCAAAATGGCGTTTATTGGGATGTGTGATTAAGCGTGGAGCAGCTGAGCTTACGCTAATCGGATGTTATACGCTTGGCTTAGCAGTGTTTTTTTTATGTGCAGGTAGGCTTTAGTGAGAAGGGGCTGAGGGACAAGGTGGAGAAGATTTCGGAATGGCAAATGGAAGGATGAAAAAGATTTTGAGACAATGAATGTTCCCAAAGGAGTGTTTAGGGAAATGAAGAAGACCTTAGGGAAATTAATGGCAACGAAGGACGCTTGATAACGATGAAGTAAACTGTAGAACAAGTGGTGAGGGCAAAAAGAAGCTTTGGGGAGTCAGGTGGACCCTAATCCTACACTGCGCTACACTGAGTGGATGGTGTCAAGGAGAAAAGGTCAAGATGTGGTTTTAGTGGGTGAAAATCTCACATTACTTGGAACAGGGCCCCTACTCTGTATTTCGTTCCGATAGTCTAAATTTCCGAAAAGGTATATTTTGTACTCTCTATTTCGAAAGCTGAATGAAATTTAATACTTCACCTGCCGATTAAGTTCCCACATCGTCCTCAAGCAGCAGTTCTGATACAACTCAATTCAAACTTCTTTCAAAAACTATGGATCAGAATTTTACTCTGTTAAGCTTTGTAGACGGTCAGCTTCATATATTTGGAAGGGATTAGTCATGCCAATTTACGTAGACTACGGGTTTTTTTTATTTTTCTTACATTTCCTTTTGCCTCTGACTGTATATGTGCGAAGACAAATATAATAACTTCATTGGACATATTATATTTACTGATTTTCCTCTCAAATTTATGCACATGGTTAAGGAAATTACAAAATGCTTCCAAAGACTCTTTCATTGTTCTTATACAACGCAACTGGTAAAAAAATTAACGGCACAAAAATAATTAATAAACCTCTCCAATGAATTGTGATTAAACGCCAAAAACGTTGACAGAAATTCAACGTTTCCCTATTCGAAAAAAAAAAGAAACAGAAATTAAACTCAGAATGATTGTAAATAAAAAAAAAGTTACGCTCACGCATCCGCCATGATGGATTTTTAGTTTCGTCTGAAATAAAGAAATAGGAAGGAAAGGCGGAAAATAAATTCAATTAGATGAAAACTGAATAAAAATCGAAATTAAGTGTCGTTTATCTCTATGAATTAATTGAAACTTTCTGGTGTGCGCAATTGTGAGTACAATTTGTTTTTTTAGGACGGAAATTGTGGATTTATAGAGCATGTTTCTAAACTTTTTCTCCGGCACTTTAGATGAAAAGGTTGAAGAGTTTTTGTTGGCTGAATTTGCAAAAATTAGCAAAATGGCGTTGGTTGGCATGTGGATTTAGCGAAAGGTTTTATACGTGGCGAGATTTAAGGACTTGGATTAGGACATCCTGACCCAAACTTTAAACGGGGACATTTTTCAAGTGTATAAAAAAAAAAGCTTGCAAATCGCTGCTTCTTCGTGCTAGGAAAGCAAGTAAAGCCCTGTCCTGAAACACCAAAGTGTCGCTGTATAACACTTTAACAATCCCAGTCTCGTTATATGGCGTTGAAACATGGACCCTCTCTGAAGCAAATGAAAGCGCACTGAAGTGTTTCGAGAGGAAAATTCTTCGGCTAATCCCGGATGGTCCCGTCTGCAGGGACTGTGAGTAGAGGAGGAGGTTCAACCACGAGCTGTACGGGTTGCACAGCGACGCTGATTTAGTCAGAAGAATAAAAGTCCAGCGACTAAGATGGCTAGGTCATACGGACAGAATGGACACCAACGCTATAGCCTGAAAAATCTTCGAATCCACCCTATAGAGTCGACGCGGTAGAAGAAGACCGAGGAACAGATGGCGCACCCAAGTGGAAGCTGACCTTAACATGTGCGCCACTAGAAGCAGCTGGCTAGAGACCGAGCTGGCTGGAGAGGTTTCAGGCCCTGGTTCACCCCGGACGGTAGTGCCACCAAATAGGATAGGATGGGATAAAATAAAAAGTGATCGTGCCTGGAGCCTTGAATTTTGTAGTCTCACAAGTTAACAGTCATTACATTTAAAGATGGGTAATCGAATTTAGTGGCGAAAAAAGCTAGGCTCTGGCTCTTTATGGGTTGTTACGACGGTTGATAGAATTTAGCACAACAACAGACGAGCTTAGACATCGATACTGTTGACGATGTAGACAATGTGGACGATGTAGATCTAAACAGAGTCCGCCACCTATTCAACGGGGTACTGCGTCCTCTCGCCCATCCTGTGGTACAGGGCTAACCAACTGCTTAGCAAGCTTTTTACATTCGCCATAGTCTGTGATTGGATTTTTTGAAAATAAAAAAAAAAAACAAAACAAGATTTTCACTGTCCCTTGAAGGGGATTTAAAAGAACGTAGAAAGAAACCTACTCCCACCTAAGACTAGCCCCCTCGCTTCTTGAAGATCGGAGAAAAGGAAGAGAGGTCTAGCTACACTTGGCGAAAAGACGAAAGTAACTGGTAAGGTCCATTTGGACAACTTAATGACGATTTATGGAGTCATTTGAGATAAATTCAAAGGCACATTCTCTCTCACTCTCTCGTCATGCTCTAAAAAACCCAAACACTCGTTGAGCCCCTATGGACGGCTTCTCAACGCCACACGTGCACTGTTAGAGTCGTCATCTATCCTGAACGGAAGAGTTGTCGTCAATGCTCGCCATCCAAGTCGTCATACTCAACAGCGTCCATGGTCGACTTGGCATCTGCAGGGCAACTTCCTTCCCAACAAATCACCAACCTCCCGTACTCTCCAAAAACAATCGAAAAAGATCAAACGCAGTGCACAAATCTCATCCGTGCACCAAAAGAACAACACGACAAAACGAAAAACGACATCGAAAAAAGAAAATTCACGCTCTGCCAAGCACAAGCTTCGTCTCAAACAGCACACCATCATCGTAATCCTTTTAAAAAAATTGTAATAAAATTACCCGAAACTGCCCCATCCTCCGACAAGAGGAACAATACACTTTCTGCACCGCAATCAGTGAAACATCCAGGCTCTTCTCTGTTTATTGCTGCCCATTACGCAAATGACCAAAAGGATGACACAGAAATATAAAAAAAAAAGAAAACAGTGAAAAAAGGACCTCAACGAATGCACACAAGATGAAAGGTAATTTCCTGATCCTATTTTGAGCTTTTCATACATTTAGCGGCGACATATGTTAACGCGTCGCTGCTTCCTATAATTATGCTTCCTCTTCCAGGACTTGACGGCGAATGTTGACAAAACTTCACCCTCCCAACCGATGGCGGATAAGCATCAGTTGGCTAAATCGCAATTAATTGAAAAACCTCCTGTGAATGTCCTTTTTTTTTCCCCGACTGTGTGTGTGTGGAGGGTTTTTGTGTTTTTCCGCCACACCGCAGATATGAAGATGCGGTGGTCGTCTGTCGGTCGTCAGCCGTTTGGCTGGACATGGACCGGAGAAGAGGTCGCCATTCCGAGTGACTGCGCTCTGTTGGCATCGATGTCGATGTCGATATGTCCCAACTCCCACCACCAATTAAGCCCGCAATTAAACAATCCCGGTGCTTTGTAGAAACCCCTCTCTTGCTGTTCAAATGAGTTATTAGCCACGGGAATTTATGTTTTCAGCGTGTAACACAGATTAGCCGATGATATATTGTCCAGGATGCGCAGGACTCGCTGACAAGGTGGCGATTAATCGCCAGTAAATATCAATATCGCTCGAGATTAGAGCGCAAGGGCGACGCGATAATGGCGTGGAGACAGTAGAAGGCGAGTGGAAGGAGATAATTTATGTCTTAATCCTTAATCTTGGCGTTATGAACTGCTGATGAGGCATAAATCGTAGCAGGGATTAAAAGGAGCGCCAGACTCCGCTTTTCGATGGCTGTATGCGACAGCTCATGTTTTAAGGAGAGGTGCGACCTCCGAGACCCACTTGCACTGCGACTTGCGAGAAAAAAAATATGGTCAACTACTCTACTGAATTAGGTTCCACAGCGATAGCTCCAATGGTCTCTCAAGAAATTAGTTTTTAAGAATTTCTCCAGCTTCAACTTCTTTCCCAAGGAAACCCAAAGTGACTTTCGATTCAGAACACGTAATCGAACAAAGCGACGCATCCAATCACCTCTCCAGAAATCTGATTTCTTCAGTTGAGCTCCATTTGACTTCCAACACATTTTCAACTCCTCTAACCACTTTTCACATTTCAATTGATATTTTGAAAAATTGAAATTTTCACATTGTTTCGCTCAAAAAATGCAGTCAATTAGATTTGACTCGAAGTCGACTTTATCTGTGAATTTCTGTCGCGTTTTGAATTTTCAAAATTTTGGCTGGAAATGTTGGAAATTTCTTCTCCGGGAGATCTCTTCCGCGTGCTTTTTTTTTCGTAGTTTCTGCGTTTCGAGAAAAAAAGTTTCTTCTTCTCTTTGAATGGCAATTTCCATCAGGCATCCATTCAATTGCCTCCTAACGACCAACTCCCAACGCAAATGTCCTCAATTTCATGTTCTCAACTTATCTTTGAGTGCATCTTCAAGGACCAAAAGTCCCTGCACCTAAAGAAACCAAACAACGACCTGGAAAACAACCAGACCGACCGACTCCACTGAGACACTTTTCAAACTCGCCCCATGAGGCCGCAATAATCGTCTCAAGAAGCCAAAAACCCTCCCAAAGCACACAACTAGCTCGGTGTATTATTCGAAGCCCATAACAACCGAAAACCGCTCAAAAGAATAAACGCCACGCAATAAGCTCCCGGCCATTTCCATGTCAATAAAGAGCACGGTTATCATTACTTTTAAGTGGGAGCTCCGTTTGTGTCCTAAGGATGATCTCGGATCCATTCCTCAGTTTTCCTTTTTTTTTTTTTAGAATCTTGTATCTCTGCCCCAAGTCAGCAGGTTGCCCGAATAACTCCACCGTGTCATTATCGTTTTCTGCCACGGCGATAAACCCGAGCTCTTTGTGTATCCTGACCCCCTGACTGGCGCGCCGGTGGAAGGATGCACATCTCACGAAACATGTAACCACCGGCATTGCATTCTCCCTTTCGGCTGTAACCCTTTTGTTCATTTTACGGGCTAAGACAAAAGAACAATACGAACAACAGTCTTAAGCTGCATGCAGTCCTCTCACAAACCGATTTCGCCCAATTGCATATGAAAGGATCCTTTCGTCTCCTTTTCGTCCTTCGTTGTTGTTACACACACACACACACACACATACGTGTGTGGAGTGCAAACAAAAATTAATGGAATTTTCCTCCTGGATTCGTCCAGACAATGGTTGGTTGCTCCTTGCTGCTCTTCGATGCATTTAGACGAAAGCGACTTTCAAATGTGACTTTTTGATAGAGACCACCGGTGGGGGGGGAAATTTAATTAAGCTTATTTAAGCGTTAAAAGCCAATGATTCAATAATGCCCAACAATGCTGGCAACCGAGCTGTCGGTGGGTGGTGGATTGTGGGTCGTATGTGTGCATCCTGAATGATGTTGCAAGTGCACCATCTGCGTCAGAGGAGCGGCCGCAGCAGCACACATGCTACTCAGTTGCTGCTCCTTGTGAGTGACTTTGCTGCAGGAGCAGGGCACAAGGATTATGAACTTATTTCCGAGGAATCCTCCCGTCTCTCCGTGCAGTGTAATTGCATTTTCATTTAAAGTGATTACGCGGCGTCGGGGATTGCCAGATTTCAACGAACGGGTGTTGTCGTCGATCTGCATAGTAATTAGAATGAATTAACTCGACGGCGATGTTTCGATGAGTAGGCAGTTCCATTAGAGAGCTCTTAATCCGATTCGAGCGTAGTCGGGCTAAAGAAATGCATTCGATTCGCTTGCAGGTTTTCGTGTGGTGGATTTCTTGGAGTCAGTGACCGGTAATTGAATTGCGGTGAAGTGCAACGGAAAGGAGAGACACATGTCTGCAAGGATGACGGGGGGTCCTAGTCGGCTGGGGATGTGAATCGCTAATGAGCCTGTAACCTTGTAAAATTGAATACATTTCGTTGGGATGGGTAATTCTTTCAATCAATGTATTTCACTCTTTCTTCCTTACAGACATGAGTTAAGGGCAAGTTGTACGAGGATGTGAGATTCTCTAGGTGGGGCATCTTTCAGAAGATCTGACCGTGATTACAATTTGGGAAACGGCGAAATAAATCGAAGAATAATAGAATCATCAAAAGACCATAACCTCAATCTGATTTCGACTTCCTAGGAACAGTCAAACGCTGTCTAAACTAGGACCTGCGTCAAAAATAAAATTGTTTAGACCTTTTGTCACATTTTAATCGACTTTAAAGGTTTTGCAAATGAAGGCAACCTCTCAAGAGCGTCTGACAACATCTGGGTTCCTCTTTGAAGAACTCTTAAGCCCGTTCCTTCGACCCTAGCCGCTTAATTTACTCCAATTTCTCACAAAATCAATAATTTCTTAGAAAATGTTCAGCATTTTCAGCTGGAATTTGGAAAATTGGCACGAGTACGATAATTTTGGGGTCAAAAAATGCTAACAGTGTTTTGTAGAGGGGCAACAAGCATTTTTTACTATGGGAGGGGGGGTCTATCTCGTCTCGTTTAGGAGCTAGAGAAAATTTAAGAAAATTCAATGAGTGTGAAAAAAGAAATTATTAAAAAACAACAGCAACACTTACAATGAAGTTATATACCAGTTTTAAAAGCCAGAAACTTGTTCTTTAATCCTGCATTTAAATCTTTTTAATTGTGTTAGTAGTTTTTGAAAAATTCGCCTGCAAACGCAAAATTTAAAAAAAAAAATGTAAAAAATATATAAACCAATTTCTTTCTTCAAAATTTTGGAATAAAGTGGCAAAATGACTTTTTGTGGTCGATGCGTATTTTAATCATGATTCTAACACAAAAAACTGAATGGCTCTCTGCCTTCTAGTTTTTGAGATAATTGAAAAAAACTGGTTTATACTTTTTTCTCATTTTTTTTTTATCAAAATTTTGCGTTTGCAAGCGAATTTCTCAAAAACTATTAACACAATTAAAAAGATTTAAATGCAGGATTAAAGAACAAGTTTCTGGCTTTTAATATATATATCTGATGTATGATTTCATTGTAAGTGTTACCGTTGTTTTTTAATAATTCCTTTTTTCATGTTCATTTTTCTTAAATTGCCTCTAGCTCCTAAACGAGACGAGATAGACCCTACCTTTCACAGTAAAAAAAAATGCTTGTTTTTTTTTTACCCTTTTACAAAATACCGTTATCATTTTTTTGCGCCGAAGTTATCGTACTCTCCGCAGAAAATTCAAAACGCGACACAAATTCGCAGAAAAAGTCAACTCTGAGTCAAATCCAAGTTACTGCATTTTTTGAGCGAAAAAATGTAAAAAATTTGATTTTTCAAAATATCAATTGGGACACTCTGGAAATGTGAAGAATGGACTAGAGTGTGAGAAACTCAAGACTCACACTGCTTTGAATTTGAAATAATTTAGTTTTTCCTTGGAATCTCAGTCTGATATAGAGAAATTCTCAAAAGACTCCCATCTAGTAATGTTGCAGACTAAGCTTCATGGAATCTAAGGACACCATCCCCGCCAGGTTCCTCTTAATAGTTGGAGTTGTACTTCCTACGTGAAGTATTTTCTTTTATCGTGTTTCATCCTTTTATTTTTGTTTTTAGTATTTTTCTGGTTACTGAAGGGTCACGCAACAATCCACATTGGCTTTCCAAAGCGTCTCAATCCGGAAATCTCCCTTTCCAGATGAGGTTAAGCCTTTGCTTTGCACCAATAAAACCCAGAATGTGTAAATTTTCTTCATAGGAACCCTTAAAGAAGCTCTAGACGTGTACATGGTTTTACGATGAACCCTCGAAACTACGATTTCACTTCAAAGAAGATTCCACAGAAGCTAAAGAGTTCGCCTTAAATTCAATTTCCAACAGAAAATGTTCTGACCACGTAAGAGAATTCAGTTGTGACTTTTTTCCCAGCAACAAGCATCCATAACAAAGCCGCAAACGAACTGCCTTCAATCCTATCGCACTGGTCTCCCTCTGTATCCATAATCACCAAATCAATCGTCCTAAAAACCCCCTCTCTGACTTCCAAAACAAATCTTAATCTCCTTTTGTTTGCCTGCGGTGGTCATTAAATGAACCTCAGTTCGGCTCAGCATCATTAATTCCGTCGGAGCGGTATTCATTAACAAACATCAGTCAGGACCCTCCACGAACACAAAAAAAAAACTGGAAACCACAAGTCCACCTGTAAATATGAATATTTTCCCCGATAGTTAAGCTCAAAGCCAAACAGGACATTATTGGAAAATTTTATTTACTTTGCATGCACAGACATCCTGTGCATTTGTTTTTCCGTGTATCCTGCGTGTCCTGTGCGTCCAGTTAGAAATATTAATTTCGTTATATTTACCCCGAAGATGATGATGACAGTGATTGACCAGCATTCCTGTTTGGAGTTCAAATTCGATCGCCTTTTGTGGCGAAGGACATTTCGACATAAATGAAATTTTAAGCTTTACCACCTATCGATGGATATTGGTGGTCGTTAGGGAGGGGAGATTATTTGAATTTCTAAGCATCGAGTGGATAAAGGATTTTGGGAGGGAGCAGGAGATGCATTTATTGAATTCCAGTGTGGTTGTGGTGATGATTGCGATGTCCCTTTGAGGCGAGTAAATATTCGTTTTTGATGGAGGGAAGGAGGCAGCAGAAAGGAGGACCGATACGGGAGCTTCGAAGGAGCATCCACTCTTCTTTTTGGGAAATCTGCTTCATTTACATTACATTGGGTGGCATAACAGCCTCTGAGAACCAGAGCCTAGCTTTTTCGCGCCTCCACTGTGTTGTGCGTGTTATAATTTGTGACACATGTGGAGGGAACCTACTGCTTAATGCCGGTTCCCAACGGCGAATTGCGAGTTTCCAGAAAAAAACATTTTAAAACACTGGATGCTGGAGATCATTTTTAGCGAATTCGAGTAAGTAATTCCAAAAAAATTTAATTACTGCGAAACCTGAGTGGAAGTTGTGGAATTCCTTCGAATAACAAGCGTCTCGTGAAAAGCTTTGTTCTGGCCCTTCGTGGGCTGTTACGCCACTGATGATGATGATGATCAAGCGTCTCATAGCTTCGGTCTCGTTTTCACATTTAACATCAGAGCCATCCATCTAGAGATTTCCTTCCTTGGCCTTCCTAAAGCACTCACTCCTTCAGTCGCAGCTCTGTCCACAGCTTGAGGCCAGCCGGCTATCCCACGTTGACCACGGTCTACTCCTTATCCTCCCATCCGCCATCGCGATTACAAAACACACACCACTTCCGAATCGCCCTCCAGCCTAACCGATTAGCAGAATGGTTTACCGAAAAAACGTTCACCTCCCCAACCCACAGGGGATGAAGGACCTCTCCTCCTTTCGCATACCCACTCAATCGAAGGACAACACAACTGCACACAATCCATCTCTCCAGATGAGTACATGACAATCAAATTTCAACAAAAAAAAAACGAAATAATTCCACGATACATGTGATTGATCGCCGTTATGCAAACATAACGGTGGTCACGTGTCCTTACATCGGACACGTGTAAACCGAGCCGAAAGTTTGTTTCTACAATTTCCAAATGCGTTCTTTTGTTATTTGCCCACCAGAGGCTCGCCATATCCCATCAACACTCTAGCAGTGATTTTGTGTTTCGTCCTTTTTTGCCTTTTGTTTGACTTCTGTTATCCGGGAAATTTACATTTTCTATTCGCAGGATCTGTGCTGTTAATACCTGGATGAAGGATAGGAAGGGAAACGAGGGCGAATTAAAATTTTCTAAGGACAACTCCTCAGGAAGGGCAACAGCAGCAAATTGAAGAAATACAAACGACGACTACAACTGACTTTCACACCCGGGGGGTATTAGCCAAGAATTGCGGAGTGTGTCCTGATTTATTTTAACAACTAAACAATATTGTCAGTGTGTATTCACTCGGATTGAAATTAACTTGAATGTTTATGGGCGGGCGGTTGTCGTTTATCCTTTCGATTGGGCTTTTCTCTTTTTCGATTTAGCGTGGGTTTTGTATTCGCGTAGCATTGGCCCGCATTCGCGTGGAAGAAGCTTGGCAATTAGAGAAGACGGCAACGGCGTTTGCTCGCATGAACGAATTCGAAAGGATTCTCTTTTCGGTGGTGATGCATGCGATTAGAGTGGATTTTCTAATTTTTTTGTGAGTCGAAATAATGAACTGACGGTTCAATTAGATTTTCAACAACAAAAAAAATTACGATTTAATGACTGCGAGTTGAGTGAGCCTGAAATGCAACAGCGCGGTTGGAGTGGCGTTTGGCAGTTTGGTTGTTTGTTGAGATTCCGAAGACGGAGTGGGGGTGTGCGTGATTCCTGGAATGGAGAGGAGTGGCCAGGACGTCAACTTGATTATTGTGCATTGAGCATGAAAAATTGGGAATCATTTTACTTTAACAAGATGCAGAGATTCGATATGTGGAAATGGTCTTCAAATAACATAAGGGAAGTCAGTCTTGCTGTCTTGATGTCTTAATGCATGATTCATTAACATAACCAATTGTTAACTTGGAAACGCACATTAGCGAATTCGCCAAACGCCCTTCCAGTCAGGTCCATCCAGCGATCTTAACTCTCGACGACTGACTCACTTGACGAGCTGCAGCCCACTTTCCCTGTCCTGAGTAAGAGGGATTTTCTTAGTGTTTAACGGATGGGCTACATCGGGTAACACAATGAATAAAAAAAAAAAGTGAGATGCCTTTATTTCTTGGGGACAGCTTGATTTCGATCTCAAAATGATCCCGATTTTAACTCGATTTTTATGATTTGGTGGTGTAAAATCAACCACCAGTCAAATTCGTTACAAACATTCATCTAATTGTGGGAACCCTAAAGATGGTTAGCAGCAGAATGGGCCTAACTTTGGCCTAAGTGTACCAAAATGTGTTATGATTTGAGCACCAAAATCAGGAATTATAGCATTCCCAAGGTACAGACGCTCCTCATTTGATAGAAAAAAATAAAGACGTCAGTCGAATCAGTTTGACTACTTTTGCGTATGATTCTATCAGTCAAAAGCCGATCCTGTTGTCCTGAATTTGGTTCGTGGATAACTCTGTGCCCTTGACTATTGCGAGTGTTGTAAACTTGATCTAGATTGCAGCTTGATGAAGGTTAAGCATGAAAACTCCCACTCTCTTCATTCGATAGAAGTCGACTGCAGTTCGGCGATGTATTTTGTATCGTCGATTGGAGTTCGATTGAAAAAAGGATCCCCGCAATCGAGGCCTATAAAAATGCCATTAATGGGAATCCTTCGAAAAACTTTCTAAATCGGTTTTCAAGAGCCTTACAAACAAAATTTTGAAGGCATACGCTACGCCATAGCGTGCTTCTCTGTCAATTATCACTTCAGCTTTGAGCATTTAACTCAAGCGGAGGCCAAAAACGACTCGCGGAACATTGTCTAGGATGTGGTTGGGGCGTTCGATGGGAAGAAGGATCTCCGCCTATAAAAAAGCCATTAATGGGAGTCCTTCGAAAAGCTTTCTAATTCGGTTTTCAAGAACCTTACAACCAAAATTTTGACGGCATACGCTTCGCCATAGCGCGCTTCTCTATCAGTTCTCGCTTCAGCTTTGAGCATTTAATTCAAACGGAGGCCAAAAACGACTCGCAGATCCTTGTGTAGGATGTGGTTGAGGCGATAAATCAACGTCTTTAAGGTTTAGAGCACACATAGGGTTTTTCGACACGGCGTCACCACTTGGACGGTTTTTTTGACACAGCGTCACAGCTTAGGTGTCATACAATACCTAAAAGTGTATTGAGCGTCGTTGCCCGCTTGTGTGCACCGCTCAATTGATTTGCGAGTATTGAATAACGTTTAAGCGGTCACACTTAACTCGAATTTTTGAGCCCATTCTGTTGACCATAAAACTGAATCCCCACTCCATATAACCCCACCACAAATACGCACCACGCCAACGCCCCAGCCCACATCACATCCACCACAGCATGTCCTGCCATCCACAGATAAGCCCCACAATTGCTTGCAATTTACATGACGCATAATCACCACGCAATTGCGGTCGTTAAAATTCCTCAAATCACATTTAAAGCCAAAATATTTATTACGCTTTTCAACGCAACTCATTACACCTCGCTCACCCGCATCCACACGCCCACAAAAACACGCACACGCGTGTAATTAAAAGATCATAATTGTCATGCAACTTTCGAGTGCAACGAGTGTTGTCGACTGTCCACGTATGCAAATATGTGACGCGACACACGCGCTCCAACACGTCCCGGCGATAAAATGTGAATTCCAGGACCAACATACAGGACACTCCTTCAGGAAGCAATAATAGAGTTCTCATTTCAAATTCGACAAAGGACGAGGTACAATCCTTTCAATTTTCTGGCACAGAACTCTGTTTCTCCATCCAGGGATATCATAAATCTCTCCGAGAGGATGTTTTCACTTGGCAAGGATAACGCGTCGACGACAACATCGAGGACGACATATGCTAATGTGTGGCGGCGTGTATGAAAGAAGGACACCGACACGGATACGGATACGGTCGCGTTTTTCTCTTGCTCCTTAGACCATTAAGTGTTGAATTTATTGGTCATACATCTAAATTTCGAATTTTATTGAGTTGCGTCGTCCTTCGAAGTCAAAATTTATATCCTTACACGTCATTGAGCATTTCATAGATATACACAAATGCACCTAACCACCACCCCCCTGGAAAAACAATTAATCGACAATGCAGGGGTGAAAACACTCACACAGACAGCCTAACAATCAGGACAAACATCGATATTGACACGCGGAAAGAGTTTTGCATAAAATTCGAAATTCGATCGCTAATAACGTGACGTGACGTGATGATGATGATGGGCGCGAGAAAAAAAAGGGGAGGACGATTGCAGTTGAGCCTGCAGAGTCCTGAATCCTGTGAGGCGAGAGGAGTGACTTTCGTCCTTTTTTTTTTATGATTGTGCATATAATTTGCGCAACGCGACACTTTTACGGTGCAATTTTATTTTTATTGACGAAACCTCGTGATGCGTGTCTAATTAATGAGTTACGTTGGCGTTTTCGAGTGTCGACAGCGAAAAAAAAGAGAGAGAGGGAGACTGCGACGTGTGTGCATGTTTTGGTGGCGTCAGGAAGCTGCTCTTTTTTTTTTCATCGTTGTTTCTGTTGAAAGTTTATTGTTTGACATTTACGACTTTAAAAGGATTTTTATTGCAAATTAAGGAAATCGGCAAAGCAAACATCTGCCCGAGCCCCTGAGGGTGGCGCAGAGAGGCTTAAAATTAAAATCGACTGGTGGAAGTTTTAGATCTCGAATGGGGAGTGTATGTCCACCCCAATCTGTCAAAGAACAACCTCCTGCCATAAGCAGACAATCATTTGAAAAGGACGAATCTTTTTTTCGAAGGATTTCCAGAGATTTTGAATCAAAGAGCATCTTAACTTCCTCCAAAAGCCTTGACATATGCTTCAAGACACAAAGGAGAACCCAAGGAGACAGCAGGTACATCTCCATGACATCGTCATGACAGCCTCACGTTAATCCGGACAAAGTGCGATTAGGAAGATGAGGAAATTATGCTCCTTCCCAAAAGAAAACCAATTTAATTTACCAAATGGATGTATTTAAATGTTGATAGGATAATTTTTCATCGTGCGATTTATTACATAGTCCAGGACGAGGTGGGAGATCTACCCCCATTCACCACCAATAATTTAGAACAGCAAAAAAAAACGCCACCATAACAACAACTCGTAAGGACTTTTCGCATTAATTTAATACATTCCAAGGGATTTGTAAATAAGAGCACACCCAGATTGAGGCTGTTTACAAATCGCCGCATTAGGTTCATCAAGAAAGGCAGCAGAAGTAAGCTTCCTCGTCCTGGCCAACGGAGGTCTGGTCGAAGACTTCGCGTTTCTCTTTCTCTCTTTTGCCCGAAGGTGCACAGCAGCAGACGGCAAACAACATTTCACTTAGGGGTTGAAAAGCCTCGTCCCGTCGGTTGTTTGCACAATCCATTTGGCAATAAAGTAGTCAAACATAGGTAAGTAGTGTACACGACCTTTTTTTTTTGTTTCCTGGTTTTTTTTTCTGCTCTGTGTGTGTGTGAGGGGTAGAGATCCTTATGGAAGTTTTCTTTGTTTTTTTTTTTTTAATGGATTTCTAGATTCCTCGAGTGACATTATCTCGAAGAATAAACAATTTTAATGGATGGGATCGGATATAAAAAAAAAAGAAAAGAAAATATGAAACAGAAACAGAGACAGAGGCGGTAGTCGGTAGTTGGTAGTTGGAAGAGAAAGGAAATAATCCTTTAATTTAAATTTTGCAAAAGCAAACACACCGTGGGCAGGGGGTGCTCGACGCTATTAGGGGATAATAAAATAATGGAATTAAATTTTATCGTTTATGAAGTTGTAATTCATTTATGTGTACGGCATCGTGCACTTTAGAACTCACGGTGCATGGTGAGACGCGACAGTCTCTCGGGAGGATTCGCTTTATTTTCGCACTTAAGACGACTCAAAGGACGACGGGGACGATAGTGTTTATGTTTTTTCTTCTTTTTCATAAATGGAAGTTTGTTCTTCTGATTAAATAGATGAAAATGTGAGCAATTAAATTGTTTTACATTTTTTTTACGACCGAGTTATGGAGGTGGGAAAAAGGAGAAGACTTCTGTTGTCGGTTGGGAAATTCAAAATACATCTGAGGTCCTTTTTAAGGGCACGAAAAGGGAGTGAGAAGTCGGAATTCAGTCAGAGAATTCATGCATTCCCAACATTTCTTTTGCTTCAATTAGAGTTCCTATTTTTTTTCAGCTTCCGTTGGCATGCAAGGATTTTTCAAGATTCCGCTTGGAGTTCGTAGAAAACCAAACTTTTATGTGACTCACTTAGTTTTTTCATTTTTAAAAATATCCAGATTCACAAGAGACGTGTTTTCGGCATCGCTGAAAATTTCCCTTTCAAAAGTTTCCCAAGGAACCCATTCAGCTTCCACTAAGACCCCATGGAAAAACCAAATCATATCAATTGTAATATTGTCCCCTCTGACCATATCTATCTAAAGATCAAGGTCCTCGGATTTGCCAAGCTTCCAGATTGTTCCCAAGGAAATCCAAAGTCTCTTTTGATGCATGATAAGTCCTTCTAACCGACAACCAAGCATTCATGTCGATCTGTCCAGAGTTCTCTTCACAAATAATTTTCTTTTCATATTTCCCCAGCTTTCACTTCGATCCCATGGACACCTAATGTCTCTTTCGATTCAAGACCCCTGTTTTATGGCGACAGCTCGTAATATCTCTCTAGAAATCAAGTTTTTCGGACTTACCAAGCTTCCAGATTGTTTCCATAGAAACTCAAAGTCTCTCTCGATGCACGATAAATTCTTCTAACCGACAACCAAGATTCCATGCCGATTCCTCCAACGCGTTCTCCAGAAATCAGTTTTTTTGGATTTGTCCAGCTTCCAGTTGGTTCCGAAAAAAACTCAAAGTCTTCTTCGATGCATGATAAGTTTCTCAAACCGATAACGAAGAATTCATGCCGATCCGTCCAGAGCTCTCTTCAGAAATATTTTTTTTCCGATTTCCCCAGCTTCCACTTGGATCCCATGGACACCTAATGTCTATTTCAATTCAAGACACATCCCTCTAAACGTTTACTAATGTCCCATGCACATCCGCCCAACCATTTGTCCAGAGTTCCATGCCAACTTCTCCAACGCGCTCTCCACATATCAGTTTCTTTGGATTTGTCCAGCTTCCAGTTTGTTCCGAAAGAAACTTAAACGTTTTATGGCGACAGCTCCAAATATCTCTCTAGAAATCGAATCGTTTTTCGAATTTGCCCAGTTTACAGTTTGTTCCCAAGGAAATCCAAACTCTAATTCAATGCACGATAAGTCCTTCCCCCGAAGGCCGAGAATTCCCACCGATCCCTCCAAAGCTCTCTTCAGAAATCAGTTTTCATCGGATTTCCCCAGTTTCCACTTAGATCCCATGGACACGTAATATCTCTTTAGATTCGAGACACATCTCTCGAAACGTCTACCAAGGTCCCATGCCCATTCATCTAACCATCTGCCAAGAAAGCGATTTTTTCAAGATTTCTCCAGCTTCCAATTGAGTTCCACCTGGTTTCCGACCCATTTTGAGCCTCTCACACGCCCCTCCAACAATTTTTCATTTTTCCAAAATGTGATATTTCGAAAAATCAAATTTTTCATATTCTTTCGGCCAAAAAGTGCAGACAATTGGATTTGACCCAGAGTCGACCTTTTCTGGGAATTTCTGTAGCATTTTGCATTTTATGAAACTTGAAATTTTAAAATTTGACTGAAAATGGTGGAAATTTTGGTTAGAAATTGTGGTTTTTGAATTATTTGCATGAAATTTGGGTATGGGATCGAAGAAACAGGGTAAGGATGTCTCCAAAGAGGTGGTTAGACGTGGTCAGAGGCTCTTGGGCAGCTAAATTAAGATGAAGACCTTTAAATTGAAGTGAAAAGAGATGAAATTTCTACGAAACAAGCGGGTCTTACCTTAACCAGCCTTTACTTTTAGGCAGATTTTACATTATCCTGCTTTTGAGACGCCAGAAGACGCTTGGACGATATTTGGATCAAATTCTGAGGACGGTCGTTTGACGTTTCAATTGTTCTGTGACTATTTTCGTCGTTTCTTAAATGGTAGTCAATTTTGGATCTTTAAAAGAAGCTTAAAGTACATAAATCCCTATCCTCCGACAACATCTCTTGGACTCACGCATAGTCACAGTAAAAAGTTTTCAGAAAGAGGCTATCTTCCGACGACATCTCTTGGGCTCACGTCTATAAAAAGAAGGCTTTCCGAAAGAGGCTATCCTCCGACAACATCTCTTGGACTCACGCATAGTCACAGTAAAAAGTTTTCAGAAAGAGGCTATCTTCCGACGACATCTCTTGGGCTCACGTCTATAAAAAGAAGGCTTTCCGAAAGAGGCTATCCTCCGACAACATCTCTTGGACTCACGCATAGTCACAGTAGAAAATTTTCCGAAAGAGGCTTTGCGAAGAAGATAGTCTTCTGTTCAAACAACTTCGCTGAGACTTTAGAAGTACGGTGAGTCGCCAAGGAACTCCTTCTGCCCTAATTTCAGTCCATTACCAAACTCAGAGCCACTTCTGGAGACTCCGGAAAAACTTCTTTGCAGGAATCTAACGACCCTTAAAGACCTTCTTTGCTGAAAACTCGAAATAACGACTTTGTGCGATAGTTTGTGCGTGACCTTATCCTGTTTTTAAGACTACAAAACTCATAAAAAATCCCCATGAAACCTTCAATCTTCCCACAAGCCAGTCCCCGACTTACCTCATTTTAACCACCAACGTCACTCGCTCCCCAACCACGCCTTATTAATTACATCAGTTAACTTGATTTACAACAAGTCCTTTCAAATGAATTGGATCCAACTACCATCCTCATGTCCCATCTATTAACAAACAAATTGCTCATAAATATTTAAAAAAAAAAAAAAAAAGAAAATGAGAACGAGAACGAGAACCCAAATCGCCAGGACACCATCCTCCAACCTTCATTCGAACATCCCAACAAATAGCTCCTTTCACTTCGCAGGATTAATGGAGAAACTTCCGATGACTCTGATACAACACGTCTTCATCTCTCCTTCAGTCTCTCCTGGTTTTTTTTTTTTCGCCGATGTCACCACATCCCGGTGGTGTCCTGAAGAAGATAAACTACTCGAACCAAGGCCAACTCTCTTTCTCGACCGAGGAAAATTAATGTTCCATCTTTGGAATGAATTAATGGGTGGGTTGTTTCTTCCAAACCCACGTCTCCTTTTTTTTTGCAAATTGTTTTGAAATTACTCTCGCAAACGCGACGCTAATGGAATCGATGCATTTGAGGGTGCGATGCGCGCACATTTCGACACCGATAAGAGATGGTAATTAATAGCCGTGCCACACGGGCAACGACGACGACGACGACGACAACGCACACCTTTAATCTTGATTGACAAAGTCAATTCCCCTGGGAAATTGTCAGGAGAAGCACAGAAGACCGAGACGAGAAGGTGAAAAATGCGGTTAATGGTGGTTACACACTCACCCTTAACCCTTTCCCCCATGAATTTCATTTTTTGTGTCCTTTTTTTCGAGGAAAACAATAAGGTAAACTGTACTCTGTTATTCGTAACCCGCCAAGCGTTGCATTAATTATGGGAATCCTTTTTTTTTCTCTCGAATCCTTTTAGATCGCCTGTCAAAACTGTTGCAATCAGATACACGTAATTACACAGGGAGGAGGACAACGACGTCGTCACTGTTTTTCGTCCTCGTCGTCGTCATTAACATTTTGTTTGATTATTTCCCGAGTCCTGGACACGTGTCCAGTACCCGCATAAACTCATCGGGCACGAAGTGAAACTTCCTGTTGCCGCGAGTGGAACAACCGTGCGAAAGAATTTTTTAAGACCCTGAACCCTTTCGAAAATCAACCTCATCATCATCAAAGGGGTGGCGACGCAACGCGCCACTCGAGATCAATTTGAAGGAGTTTAGGTGGCGGGCGGCCGAGCGACGTGAAAATTCGTTTTTTTTTTTTTTTTGATGACGTGCTGCCGCTGCTGTTGACTTGAAAGATTTATTGGTCGGACAAACATATGCTGAGGGTGGAATTAGCATATTCAAGATCTCATGCGGGACGAAGTCCTTTCTCCATCCATTCAACCTCCATCAACCATCATTTGATCTAAATCTCTCTCTCTCTCTCTCTCGTCCTAATAAACCACCTTGGTCCTCGATTGCCCACGTATCCTGTGACATGACAGATTGCCATTGGACACAATGACGCATGACCTCGCATTAATAAAAATCGAATTCAAAGCTCACGTATGTCGGGCCAAAAGGATAAATCAAATCCTTTTACATTCTCGGTCAAGATATGAACTCAGTTTCCACGGACACATGATTAGTGTGGCAGCTCTGACTGTCAAAATAGTCACAAGGATATTTTCCGCATTTATACCTTTTGTCATAACTCACCCTTTTTTTTTATGTGGAATTGAATTTTTTTGATCCTTTTTTTTGCCAGGACTCTCATAAAGTTCGTTTTTCTTATTCAACAAACATTCCCCAGCAATCAATCCTAATCACAACTGGAATCACGTCCCTTTTATTGGTTTTCTATTTGCTTGGCCACATAATCTCCTTCTAGCTTTTTGTTATCTTTTGAGTCCTTTATCCTTTTTTTTTGTGTTGTTGGGTGTGTGTTAAGTGGATGGGGGTTGTCCATGACAAAGTGGGCGATGGACAGAGAGTCTGTGTGTGTTAGTCCTTTGTTGTTTATGAATTTTTTTTTTATTGACGTATGTCAATAAGGACGAACGGACGATGACGGTTTTTTCAATTCTAAAGTCGCGTGCGGTGTTTGTTGTTGAAAAAAAGGAGGTTTTTTTTTATTTTTAACGAAGTCGAGTGACACGAGGTTTTTTTTGAAAATTGGAAATTGGATATGTGACCGCTGGTTGTTAGTGATCCGACTTATCGATGACTTAGGCGGTTGCGAAAATCTGTTAAAATAAGAAAAACACGTTTTGGGTCTTAGGCCGTTGGATTGCTGGAGGCAGAGTGAGGCTGTGGGTGCCGCAGCTGGTGGTGACATGGGTGACGATGGGAGATAAGAATTTGCCAGAGTGGACCTTAATCTTTAGAACTCAGTTTCGAAGGGTTTTAAAAGGAAATCTCTTAATTCCGTCATTTCTGAGTGACCGAAAAATCACACCAACTTAGACATGGATTACGTGGTTACATGGCCGCCTGTCTTCCAAGCTAATGCTCAAGATAAAGTTGGTTTATATGCCCAGATCATTGACGAATACAAAATCCGGTTAAAGACGCAAGACTCCTTATGAGAAGGCTAGAAAAACATGCAAAATGATTCTTTATCATCAAACTAAGCTCTATTGGTAGCAATCTTGTTGAAACTCTAAACAGCTCCAGGGCTTATGTATATGGGGCGGCGTAACAGCCCATTTAGAGCCAGAGCCTAGCTTTTTCGCGCCTCCACTGTGTTGTGCGCGTTATAATTTTGTCACATGTGGAGGGGACCTAATGTTTAATGCCGGTTCCGAATGGCGAATTGCGAAAGCTTTTCATGACAGAAGTACTCCAGGAAGGTTGTCAGTCGTTCGCTGGAGGTGGGGCCGTGAAAAATTTTTGTGGTGTTATTTTTTCCCCGAGTTGGATTCGAACCCGGGTACTCCCGCTCAACAGTCCGACGCACTGACCGATCGAGCCAACGGCGCCCACTCCGAGGCTTGGTCAATTTAAAAAATCAAATTTTTTTGCTCGAAACACACATCTCTTTGATTTCAAGACTTTTCCAGACTTTTTGAGGTTTTTTTTTTAGATTTTTTTTCGTTAAATTTCATTCGAATTTTTCTTCAAAAATTGAGACATGTTCTATGACCTGGAACGTTCTGAATGATTCAAAAAAAAATTCTGGAACAGAAGTTTAGGTTTCTGCATAACCTAAGTTTCCAGCTTCCAATGGACCAACTTACGATCTACGCAGTACGCAGATTTTCACGTCAATTTAGGACCTAAGTTTCCAGCTTCATCCCAATGGACCAACTTACGATCTACGCAGTTCGCAGATTTTCACGTCAATCTAGGACCTAAGTTTCCACCTTCATCCCAATGGACCAACTTACGATCTACGCGGTTCGTAGATTTTCATAGTGGTCACATCAGTCTAAGACCTAATTTCTCAGCTTGAAAAAAGAATTGGCTCGAACTTCATATTTTTTAGGCTCTCAGAAGTCGTTTTTACAAAAAATTTGATCTTTCGTACAAAGATTTGACCAAAGTATTAGGTTGTCAAATATCTTCCTTCCGCCTTTTTGTCTTTTGAATTTTCCGGCTATGTACAAAGCGCTACAGAGCTCGTATCTGGCAATACATCATTTGAAAGGTCTTGGCATAACCTACAAAACGACGCTATGCATGATTAGTTTGGACTAAATTTAGAAGGGAGATATTTGATAACCTAATATTTTACATGAAATTCGAAAATGAAAAGTAAGTTGGCTGAAAAAACTCCGAGAGAAGATTTTTTTTTCTAGAGTTCTGCATTGAAAAACTTTATTTTCAAAGCAACCAGGCAACCTTAGATCATTATTGAAAAATTTTGATTTTACCCAAAAAGTCTTAGAAGTGATTTTAGAGAGATCTTAAAAAAATTGATTTGAGCAAAACTCCCAAAAATCTAAGGCCCTGAAAAAATTAGAAAGTAGTTTTTGACTAAAAGAAAAATTTTTCACTTTCGGGCACAAAATTGGAAATCTGGAAATTCTGAAGTCCTGAAAAATTGAGAAAGTCGTTTTTGACTGAATTAAAATTTTTGCACTTTCGGTCACAAAATTGGAAAACTGGAAGTTCTGAAGTCCTGAAAAATTGAGAAAGTAGTTTTTGACTAAATTAAAATGTTTGCACTTTCGGGCACAAAATTCGAAATTGGGAAGTACCCCTGCATCCAAAAAGCAATTTTTTTTTACAAATTTCAAGCTCTTGCATTTTCTGACGCGAATGTGTCCCGACGGCGAGTTGTTGTGAGAGATTTAAAAATTTTATTTTTGAGAATTGATTTATTTTTGGGAAAATGATTTTTTTGCTTTTTTTTTCAAATGTGGGAAAAGATATTGAACGGAGTTGGTCTTCATTTCTTTTTTGAATTGAAGTTTTTGATCTGTTGATGCTCTGCCATGAGTATACTCTCTCTCTTATGTGTGAATTCCTGAAACCTCCTCAAAACTATGAACCTACAGGTCTACCTGATTTGCGACTAGCTTAAGCCACGACCAGAGCTTTATAGGCTCTGGTCGTGGCTTCAATTCTGTTCGATTTATTACCTAAAGTTGATGGGGGAGGTCAAACTTACTCCCTCCGAAGGCTCTGTTAGAACGTTTGGTAATTTCACTTCAAATTCGTCCACGTTTCTGGGTCTAGAAGGAAAATCCGGGTTCAAAAAATGGCATAAAAGAAGATTTTTGAAAAAAAAAAAAATTACATTGGGTCTCTCTCTCATTCTCATTTCGTTAGCCCGTAAATGATTCGGGAGTCAGACTAACACTCAGATTTTTCATTGTCATCATAGAACACGTTTTTTTATATCTAATCATCATCATTAGTGGCGTAACAGCCCACGAAGAGCCAGAGCGTAGCCTTCGCGCCTCCACTATGTTGTGCGTGTTAATTGGACCATTAATTTAAATGGTAATCTATTCCTTTATAGACCCAATCATTTTGAACGCTTCAAATATTTTTCAGACACTCTCACACATCCTCTTTACCATCTTCCCATTTCACAACCTCCCAGCTACATCACATGCCACTCAAATTCCTTTTTTGCTCACCACCACCAAAAAAAAAAACTTTAACCGCCAACATATCGAAATTTCGGTCCACCTCCCCATGTCCTTGCATCTAAATTGGATTAATAATAAATAATCCTCCTCACCACGGTTCGATGAGGCGCAAAAACCAAGCAAAAGGACAAAAGCTGGACATCCTTTTACCGCCATAGTCTCACCCCTGTCTCTTTTTTTTTTTTGGTAATCAAAAACAAAAAATTTACATTTCTTTGTGATTTTCACGAAAAAGGTCTTTTGCTTCGTTTTTTTTTTTTTCCTTGTTCCTTGTTACTTATCACCGTCATCGTCCTATTTTTTCCTTTTTTTTTTTGTTTACGATTGAAAAAGGATTACGTGCAAACGAGCCATTTGGGTCAGAGGACACTTACTGTGAAGGACGACGATGAGTGGGTGCGTTGCATGAGTGTATGGGGGGAAATTGAATTTCACGCATATGTGATCATATTCAATTTGGCCAATTTGTGAAAATCCTTTTTTTTTTAAGCTATCCTGCGGTGTGTGCGATTTTTTTGGATTTTTTTTTTTTTCAGTTTTGTGGTGCGTCCTTTTTGATGTGCCTCGGGGTGAATTATGAAACAAACGAAAAGATTTGAAAAGTTTGGTTTTTTTTTTTTTTTCTCGTCTGTCACTTTGGAGAAGGTCGTAGAAGGAGAGTAATTGGAAAAATATTGAAAACCGGTGGGGTCTTTGAAGTGTGGAAGGCACCTTTAAGTTTACATGTGCAGTCAGAAAATTTCAGAAACTCAAGCGAAATAGTCGGATTCTAGGGGGAATTTTTTTTAGAAAAAAATCATTGAAATTTTTCTGTCAAATACTGCCAGTAGAAGGATGCGTCTGAGTCCCAGCTAATTCTGGCTTATAAGCCTTGGATTCGATGCCAAGGTTCGAACAGACGGGTAAAAAAAAATCTTGGGCTCCAAACTCTGCCACTTTTTTCTTCTTTGTGCGTCGCTACAGTCCGGGGTGGACCTGGGCCTCCTTCAGCAACCTCCTCCATCCAGCACGATCCTGTGCCACCGGTTTCCAGTCACGCACACCGAGTTAGTTCAGGTCCTTCTCTACCTGTGTACCCCACGTTTAGACGCGAGCGTCGTCTGCTGCGTTGTCCCATAGGTTCGAAGTCAAAGATTCTTCGGCCCAGAGCTGTGCTGTCCATTCGCTCTCGTCGTATGGACTAACCACCATAGGCGTTGGATCCGTAGACGCCTGGCCAAGCGCATGCCGCCCTACAGCTAGAAGTCTCCAAGATCCTCTAAGATTTTTTGTACAAAAACTACTAGAGCTGATTCTACCTGCTTCAATTTCTGTGACTCTGAAAAAACTCCCGGTTCTCTGCTCCCAAAAGCCTCTTAAGCTTGTCTGCTTTAGCATCCTAGTGCCGTCCCCGTCTGCTTCAATTTCTAGGCAAATCACAATTTCCTAACACTTTTTGAAATTTTGGTACACAAAACTAGGCCCATTGTGCTGCCAATCATCTTTTAGGTTCACAATTTCCTCTTCGAACCCTTTGGCTCCCACAAGCCCGTCTCTGAAATGTATATGAGATCTTTCTTTCAATCTCCCAACGTCTGACTCATAGGCCTCTTCGCATGCTCGACTGTCTGCCTCCTGCTCCACCTCTTGCTGAATCGCCTTTTGCGACGAAAATTGGCTTCAGAGTCGCTCCTTTGCAAATCGACACGTCCACAAATCCCCCGGGATCGTCGTTTCCTCGAGAATCCGAAGCCCGCCGCGCATTTTATTGCTTCCATACAATCACCGCAAATTGCCACGATAAATGAACGCCACTGTCGCCGCCGTCGCGTTCAAAACAAATCCAACAAATCATCTCATCACCTCAATTTCCTGCAGCAGTGTTCATTTTCGTTTTTTTTTTTTTTGGCGCAATAAAAAGTACGATTTTGTGATTTGCATATTTCCAAACTTCAGTGGAGAGTCAGCATCCAGAAATCCCGTCCTCCATCTCTCACACAATAGGACCCCGCTCAAAACCAAATTATCAGATACACGGCGGCGAAGTGTAATCCGTCAGAGTGTGAGCAGGAGTCGTCCTCGTCCTCGTCGTCTGTGCATATCGTAAAAACTCGAAAATGACATATTGGATTCATTTAGCACTGCCAAACTCCGATACGGACCCACACCCACACAGATATACGACGATGGCAAGAGCTTACCACCCCTCCGTCTGTCTGTGTGGGGGAGAGAAAGGAAGTCTGGTTTTTCGAAAATCGTCCTCTCGTATATCAAATGGAAAATCTCGCAACAAATGAGTTGTGGCTGTTTTATGCAAATTAGGCAACGCGGAACACATTCCAACGGCAGCAGCAAGGATCCCGAGGAATAATCGTAATCGTAAAGTACTAATCCCTAAAAAACATTTCTGCCGAATGCACATCTCCAATTAGTCCTTGTTGGTTGTGTGTGGGTGGTGGAGAACGGGTGTGTGTATCTGTTGCTTGAGTTCCTTTTGCGCCTTTTTTTCTGTGGTGAGTTTTGTATTTTTGAGTGGGAAGGATAAAATCTTGTTAATGAACAAAAGTCATTGGGGAAACTTTCTGTTGGTTGGGATTAAGCGATTTTTGGGAGATTTTTGGAAGATTTTTGTCGCTGTGGCTGTTGTGAGACGACTCTGAAATGGCAGCCGAGTGTCGGAGCGAATTAGAGGTGACGAGTTGGATGGAGGAATGAATGTGGAGTCTCAGTTCTAGCCTGTGAGACTCCCTACAGTGTCCGGGCCCGGGAGGGGGCTGGAATATTGTGCTGAACTGAACTCGCTCGTCTTTCGGGTGAAGAAAACTTCAAGAAGTTTCAATGAGGAATTGATCAGTAAAAATGGACTATGTTTTGCTTCCAATTCAGTTTCCTTTGATTTATGGAAAAAAGATCTGTTGGTTAAAAAGCTCCTGGATCAGTAAAGCAATTGATCAGAATTTTTAAAGGAGAAATCGGGTGGATTCTTAGAAACAAAGAGTCAATTCAGGAGTTCATAACTGATCCTCGGACAAATCTCCGAATCTTGGCCCCTACAAAATCACTCGAAAGTCGATTTGGAGAGATGCTGTAAGTCTTGTGACAAGAAATCCACCGATTTGAGGAAAATCTAACCTGCAATTTGCTTCTGAAACAACAAATAGGAATCTTTCTCTTCTCGCATCTCTTCTTTCTCGCCTCAATGTGCGCGCGGCGTAAGGCGTTTAGCAACGATTCTGACCCCTAAAAAACAATAGACCTTAAAACTTTGCCTATTCAAATGCTGAAAAGGTGATTGGGAGGAGATCTGGAAAACATGGTACGATTTAATCATCAAGAAAACAGATGGGGTGTTTAAGATCAACAAGATCCGAAAGAATGATTCAAAAGTGGGCTTTGAAGAGAAGCTGAATCGATCTGGGGATCCAGTCGTCATCTCCGGCCGGCTCTGAACATAATTAAAATTCTCCACGGAGTCCTTTTATGCAGTTCCGATATCGACACAAATTTTAAAAATCCTCTTGAGCATTAAATAGCGACAATCACTTAGACCTAAGACTTTGGGTATAACGACAAGAAGTCTGAATGTCTCTTATTGGCTAGTGAGCAGAAAGTGGTAAGTGGCAGTAGAAAAGGCTGCCCTTGATGCATGTTTCTTGATGCTCTTTCAAGAATTTGTGGCTGTATTTTATATCGTTCTTAATTTCAATTCCCCTGCGCTTCATTTAAAATTAATCTGAAAACTCCTCTGACTGCCAGTGTAGCAGATTTGATACAACTCAATTCTTACTTCTTTCATAAACTATGGATCACAATTTTATACTAGAGAGCTTTATAAATGATAGGCTTTATACATTTTAAAGGGAATAATTATGCCAAATTATGTAGACTAATAGTTTTTCAATTATTATTCTGGTATTTGAAGCCATAAATTATAAAAGAAAATACATTGTTTTTAGTAAAAAAAAAAAAAATGAAGTCGCGCAGTGTAGGGCTAAGTGCTTGAGGCCTCGAAGAAGTTTTAGTCTCTTTGTACTCTAAAGGAGTGTGACAAATATGAAAAGTCTTGTATTTAAGATTTCTACGACCTTCTATGGGCAAATTTGATTAGACCTGCAGAATAGGCTACAAAGTGAACCGCCTCAAAAGTGTCCTTAAACTGGCGAACGTGGCAGCCAAATCGCGGGATACGCAAAAGTAGTGCTGAGAACCAAAAGGAGAGAGGAAGGAAATAATATCCCCCCAAATGAAGATCGATTACAGCCTGACCAGCAAGACTAGTTGATCAACCCGATGAAGAAGCCGGTCCCCTTTGGGGGGAAAAAAACGACACCACTCTGAAGTAATGCGAAAACGGTTCCAGAGTGGAGGGTGTCAAGGAGAAAGGTCAAGATGTGGTTTTAGTGGCTGCAAGTCTCACACTTCTTGGAGCAGAACAGGCATGTTCCATCTGCCTATTAGGTTTCCACATCGTCCTTAAAGCAAAAAAAAAAAAAACTGACGAACGGGTTATCTACGATATTTTTTCTGAATGAGGATAAATTTAAACTCGAATATCCGAAAAACTACAAATTCATGCGTTTCAGACCCTCACAAGCACTTAGGTCTGGCCTAAGTGCTTGGCTGCCTTGCGTAGCTCACCACACAGACCTTCACAATTTTTCCGGGTGTCATTTAAATTGAATTTAAAAAAGAAAATCGTGAGTTTAGTTACATCAGAGATACCCTAGAGGTCTTGTTGATAATTTTGCAGTTCCTCCTCCTCCTAGACTTCTAAAACCTTAAAAAGTTCGTGCGTGCGTCTTTTCTATTTTCAACTTCTATCAATCTTGCACATATCTCAGGACTTGAATTTAAAGATATCCCCAAGAGCCACCTGGAATATGTGCTTCAGACAACAACCATGAAAAAAAGATCCCAAATTCGAAGATTCAAAAATGTTCTCCGCCTCGAGCCTCAAACTAAACCACGATTCGCGCCTCTTGAGTCTAGGATCACCACCAAGCACCGCCCTTTGACATCCCACAAACGCAATTCTCGACAAACGTTGCCCCACATCCATCCATCCACTCACTCATCCAAAAAAAAAAGACCTCCTAACAAAGGGAATTACTTCAAAAACCGTAACATCAAAGGACACTCATTACTCGCAACAAATGTCAACGATAACAGAGAACTCGACTCCTGTATTTGAATCCGCGAATTTTAACTTCCGCCTCACGCTGCTCCGGCGGCGTCACAACGGAAATACATTTAATGAAGCACAAGACGAAAGGTATCCTTTAAAAGGAATGCAAACAAAAACAACAACATCCTTCAAACAGTCACAGAAAAGAGGCTGTCGTTTGTGTTTCCACAAAAACCTTTTACGATTATTAATTCTCATTTGCGATTATCCTGCAAAAGAAAAGAACGAAATATTAGTGAAACATATCCTTCGAAGGAAGGAGAAGAATATTTCTTATTTCTCCACCACAACTCACGTGGTCCTTTGCCGCGCTTTGATGCCTCCCATCCATGAATCGCGGATAATGACGAAGAAGCTCTCACTCCTCATTGGAAAATTGAAAGAAAAACAAATTTCAATAATCCACCCCAGGACATTTTTTTTTTGGTAAAAGATCTCTAAATTTTTAATAAAAGAAGAATCCTTGTGCGATAGGTGAGCACATGTACGGCTTAAGATGAGACGGAGTACCTTGGAATGTGCGTTTGGGGGGGGGCTTAATAAATTATGTGCCCAACCCGGTGCCCTAATGAAATGAAAGATAAACCGAATTTTGTTCCTCTTTTCATGTCGCGCATCATAAAAATGCAATAAACCTCCCCCACCCACCCCAAATTCATCGTGATCAAATCAAAAAGGACAAAAAAAGTAATTTCTTATTCATGCAGTAAATTGACTCTCTCCTCTAAGGCGGATTTGTTATCCAACCTAAGTCGTCTTCATCGTCCTCGCAGCTGAAGAAGTTCCCAGAGAAAAAAAAAAAAAAATTCGATTGTTGACATTGAGCAGTGGAGCGCGCGGGGGGATTCTCGTTCTCGTAGTCCTTAAACAACAATTGACATAAAAACGCAAGTGTGCCAGGACCTCTAAGCCGCCCCACACACAGAGAGTTCCAGAAATCAGGTTAATTGGAGGTTTTTCCATCTCTCCCACCAACGACTGAGTGTATCCTTTTCCTCTCCATTTTTTTCATCCCAACCACACACTTGAGCACGCTCCAAACCTTCGGATCCTTGGGTAAATATTGTGGTTGTGTAAAGGATATCACATCACAAGAAACTGTTTTAATGGATTCGAAGGCTTTTCATGATTTTAATCAAACATTGACAGTGGGCGATGCTTTTATATCCTTTTTCAAAAGGATTTTTCTTTCGCAAACAAAAATCTCCACATGACCGAGATCAATGATTTTATATGTGTGCTTTCAATTATGTCGAATTTTTTTTCCTTTTTCACTTTTTAAATATTTATCCAAAAAAACCATCTCCGTGTTATCCTTTCATGTAAAATAGTTCCCCAGGATGGAGTGGGGTGGTTGAAAAAAAAAAAAGAAAGGAAATTCGCATTAGGGGATGATTTGCGTAATTCTTTTGGCATTTAGATCTTTTTTTCTTTTTTATTGACCCATTCAGAGAGATGGACTCTTTTCTTGACTTTTGAGGGTGAGAAGGGTTAAAGGAATATTCTCACACAGCCATGTGTGTGAGACGTCCTTAGGGAGATGGTGAGATGTATTGATTTCATTAGAAAAACAACATAAATCATTTTTTTTTCTTTTGGTTTTACAAATACTCTTCTGCTTTTCATCAATCAATTGTGGATTTTTTGAAATCAAAGACGGGTCCTAAGCAAATATGAGTCTTCGGTTTTTTGTGGCTTCTGTTAGACTTAAATTTATGCAGTTCAATGGAAAGCTGAGCAATTCCGAGAGAAAATGTTCAAAGAAGGTTAAATCAATCAAATTATAGAAATTCCGTTTCATTTTCTGGACCCCGGAAACCAATCAGGACATTTAGTTTTCCTGAACTTGTCAGATTTTCAATTAAACAGATCAATTTGACAGATTGACTAATTAAACACTTGGAAGAAATAATTCACAAGAAAAACGATGAATGGTTCCAAAAAAAAAAAAAAAAAAGAATTTTTGAAAAAAATCTCTTGGCAAGGGTTATGTCCGAGAAAACATTTTGCTTGAGCCGGGAGACGAATACCTTAATCGTTACTAAACTATGATCATAAGCGAACTGTGACTTTCTGATAGTTTCATGTTCTTCGTCGTCACTGCTGCTCCAACAAAATAACTTGCTACACTATTTATTTTTCAATTTTTCAAAACAAAAATATTCAAATTTCAAACAATTTGATAAGTCAAATGTCATCTCTTTTGGTGGATTGTATTGTGGAATGTAAGAGCGAGAAATACGCCGACGTTTGACACGACACTAAAACGACAGTCGGCGTTTACGAAAAAATGAATTTCTACAGCCTTGCAATATCAACTCCAGTATGGCTTATCTTATATTTCAAAGAATTTTTGGTCATAATAAAGGCAGACGAGAAATGCCAATCCCATCCTCCAAACAAAGACTCATAAGATGGCACCTTATGAATGGCTGAATGGCGTGGTTGGAGCCACGCCATTCAGCTCGAAATAGACAATTCAAAGCCTTAAATCAAAGTCCCCTTTGAAACGAAACTCGAATTGACCAAAGCACGCTTAGAGATTAGCCTTAAGTCAAAGTCCCCTATGAAACAAAGTTCAAAAAAAGCAAAGCCTTAGATTAACCAACAGCCTTAGATAGACGCTTTAGACTAATCATCAAAATCCACTTTGGTTTCAAAGCCTCCACATCATCTTCCACATCACATATTTTTCCAAATTCCTTCGATTTTACCACACCGATGTTAAAAATTAAAGCCTTTTTAAGCGCAGGACACTCGTCTCCACCTGATTTTCATAACTCCACAACCTAAAAACCGATTTTTTTCCTTTTTTTTGTCCAAAAAATGAGTCTCGACGAAAAGACTATCAGACGATTTTTTCTGGGATTTCGTGACTCGCTTTGGAAAATCCGAATCTTGACCAAAATTGATGGAAATGCTGATGAGAAAAAATGTGTCTTAAGTTGTTTTGATAGAATCGAAGACGTGGACTTCAAGGTGTCGCTTCAAAGTGGATCTGGTTGAGTTTCAGTTTCACACGTTTTTCGAAATGCTATCCTCCTGTTGGAAGATGGCTTTCTTATGAGTCTATGTGTGAAGGAAGAGATTGGCATTTGAAATATAAGGCATAAACTAGTCGCTCAACGTTTCGCAATCTTCGAAAACATCTTGAGTGACCTGTTATAATTAAATAGTTAGGTCTTGAAGGAGTTCAGCAGATCAGACTCTACCTCTCGTATTTATTTTTTTTTTATAGCTCCCACTTCCATGGACCCATAGTCCCAAGATGACTTCAGAATTGAAACCCACTGATGAATGAAGTATTAGCCTATTTTCAGTCATTCTTAACCTTCTCTTAGCCTATCTCGAACGTGTTGTCCTGTTGATTTTCAAGCGTTAAATCCGCCATGACAGATCACAGAGCTAATTCTCACAGAAAAATCGTCTGAACCACAATCAATCGTTCGTAGACGCTTTCGAAAAGACTTGACTTTGTAATCTTCAACTACTGGCTTGCATCCACATAGCAAGTATTCACTGAAATCTTCAGCACTCTTGTATTAGGACGTTTCCTGGCCATAAAAAAATCAAAATGGCACCTAAAAAGACACGCAGTCAGTTTGTTGCCCATGGGATACAAAACGTTGCCGTTCCCGTGCACCACTCTGACGCGTGAGGCCTCAGATATCATCACTGGCACTCGTCTTGCTAGTCTAGAGTGGTGCAGGGTTAGATCGTTGGTGTCGGAAATTGTTATTGCGTAGTCGATTATGACACAGCTGTCAAAATATTTGTATGCCGAGATTTGATATTAATTTTTTCATTTCTCGTGAACTATACAAGTTAATGATAAGTAATCCAGAAGCGAGTCCGTAACCCAAAACCTATTTCCTTTCCCAGCCAACTCAACTACGACCGCTAACATACGCAATAACATTCGCAACCCAACACCTATTTCGTACCCAAGCTACAACCTTCACCTCCAATCCATAAACACCCAGTTCATTCATCCAACCATTTCCTCCAATATTGCCTTCCTCAGCATTATGCGAAATTACAAATTAAGTAGTGAGTAAGAAAAATATGGAATAAAGAAATTAGTCGTTGACTGAACACGAAAGAAAAAAGTATTATTTTTTGAGTGCAATTCACTTACACACAAAAGTCTTTGTCAAGACTGTCCCAGTCAACTGTAAGGCTCAAACAAATTGAGGGATTCATAGACTGACGGCGGCTATCAATCGTATTCTAAAACTTCGTTGAAACTCGAAATTTCTCTATTGTAAGACGAAATTTTGTAACGACTGCAAAGAGCAATTCTTCAGCAGCTTAAAACAATGCAATTAGTTTCAAAACTATACCGACGCCACAAAGTCACAAAGAGATCGTTGAGCAAAAAATAGCGGAGCGTACCGGTACAGCACCATTGGTTGGCGGAGCAAGATGGGGCTTGCACCCTAATCTGATAAAAAATTGTTTTCGTTTCACGGGAGTCTAAATGGAGGTCTTCGGGCTTCCATTTAAACGCCCGTGAAACGAAATGGAGCAGCCAACTGAAAGTTTTTTTGTTTTTTTAATAAAATTGTCCAACTATAAACCAATTCACTGAGGTTTTTCTTTCATTTCCCTCAATTAACATTTGGTAGTTCTATTCCCCTTTTCTTATAAATTACCAAAAAATCGTTCTTCAGTAGAAAAATTGAAATTACAAATCATATCTCTGTACTTTTTATTTAAATTGTGAGACAACTACTGTAACCTTTATAACGAAATAAATAAAAATCTAAAAAATAAAGAACCATGGCAAAACAAGAACCATCTAGACTTTGTTTTCTTCTGCAAACAAAGACGAAGGTCCTGGAAATACTCAACTGAGGGTCTTCTTTAAATAAAATTGTTGTTAAGACAAGAAGAAAGAGCAAAATAATGAAATTAGGAATGGTACTCAAGTCTAAAAAATTAATTAAAAGATGGCCCATTCAGAGGATACATCGATCAACTCCATAAAACAAAAATTTGAGAAAAGCGATGAAGTAATTTACATTCGCCTTTGAAGTAGACTACGTTTTATTCAAATAGGTGTCGTTTAATGGTGGTAATCTTTATTGCAAATATAAGAAGTTATGACTATACCAAGTGTTTTGACACTTAAATCTAAAATTGTTCAAAAAGTGGAGTAGTGTTGTGAAAGTGTTTTAAAAGTGGACTGTACACTGGTCGGCTCAAATATCCGATGTTCAAAAAAAGTACTAAATGTCGATCAGAAAGATGTATAAAATAAATTAAAAAACAAAAAAAACTATTAGAGTGGTGGTCAAGGACTTGAAATGTGTTTAAAAAATTTGTATTTTTTTTCTTCAGGAATGAATAGTCAACTAAAGGCCTTTTTTCACAAAATGTTCTTCCAAACCTTCGAAGTTTTACCATCAACACTTTGCCTTCAGAATTTTACCATCGGTAAATCATTCCCCACAAAGCTCTGCCCTTTTTAGCTCCCCAACAACTTCCTCCAAAAAAAAAACACTTATGTTTTTTATTAGAAAAAAAAAGTCATCTTCATTAATAGTCCTGATAACCATTAGGGTTTTGTTCATTAGAGACTTGATAACTTCAAAAGATTTGTTTTTATTTTCCGGGAACGAAGATGAACGTCCTGAATAGCCAACTGAGTTTTTTCTTAAACAAAATTATTCTAGAGATTCGTTCCACGAAGAATTGAAATGTTCAAAAGGTTTGCTTTTCTTTTGAAAAACTAAAATTCGAGTACTTAACCTGAAATTTGAAAGTTTTTTTTAATAAAACATTTGTTTCTACAAAACATCAATAAACTTCAGAGTTTGCCTCCACGTTTTACGCCACAACTTTACCGACGGCAAATCATTTCCCACAAACTCCCGCCCAAAAACCTTCCCCAACACCACCCAAAAAAACATTTTCATTTCTTTTATTAAAAAACTTTATTCTTTTAGAAAAAAAAAACACTTAGAAAAATTCTTAAAACCCTACGAGAAGTACTTAAATCTACTCGACAAATATCTTACAATCTAAAAAGAGTGTCTTAAAACTACGAAATAGGAAAAAAAGCAACACAAAAAAAAATTTTCCAAAAAATACATTTTTTTTGTTTTTACAAAAAAAGCGATTTTCACATTTAACACTTTACACTTAGACACCAAGAATTAGAGAATTGGAAAAAGTTTTCCATTGTCCTTTCGTTTTTCCGTCGGGAAAAACCAAATCCATGGTCTTGGACAGACAGAAAATTCCTTTTTTTTTCCAAAAAAAAAAAAAATCACAATACGCTTTCTAGAGCTTCCAACCAACCGTCGAAAAGTAAAATTTGTAACAAAATTTATTTCCGAATCGGTTTCAGTTTTCCATTCGGGAGAATTTCCACGGGTCCAGAGATGAAGCCGTCGTTGGTGAGGAGTGATTGCCGGTAGTACTCCCGCAGGGCATGGCACATTGCCTGGGCGATGAATTGCCAGTGAAGTGTTCTGGCCATGTCCTCATCGAGTGTTGGAGTTGAGGATGGCTGGACTTTGGATTTTTTCGGAACACAAAATGGAACTGCCATTATTGCCGCCAAAAAAAAAAAAAGTCTTTCAAATTGAAGTTGAATTGAAATTGAAATCGATTGAATGTGTTCTTTTGAAGGACACGTCTTAACTGTGCGATGATTGTTGTTGAACTGAATTGGGAAACCCTAATCACGTTTGGTTATAAAGGGTCGAGTGGGAAATCCACCCCTAAAACAGAAACACACGGAAATTTTTCGCCAGCGAATCAGGAAACCACCCCGGGGTTGGTTTTGGGTTTGAGTTAGGGGAGGTTATGGGGTGGAATTGTTGCTTCTATTTACTTTGGTGGTTTATTAACTTGGACGTGTTGCACGGGAGTTCGTCGTTGTCGTCGGTTTCGTTTCACGTGGTCGAAGTGAAGTCAATTGAGTTTTTTCTCTCTTAAATGAGCGAGGCAGAGAGAGAGAAGGTGGGGAAGTTCGAGAGAGAGACTGATGAAGGGGAAGTCTTGTTGTATATAAATCAAGTGGGGTAGAGAAAGGATATTGAAACAAGGACATTGAGGGGTAAGCGTGACCAGTGCCGGGTAAGTGAGTTATAGGGATTGGGAAAAATGGGACACTGGCGATGCAAGGACACAGGGAACCTGGCAAAGCGGAAAGTTGTCAATGCCATGGCTGTTTGTGGGTGAGTTCGGGTTGGAATTAGACAAAGAAATAAAACGGAAGGACAAAGAGATTAAAAAGTGCACTAAATGGGGGTTTTTACTTTGTGGACCTTGTAGGGAGTATCGAGAAGCTTCTGCACGCCCGTGCGTCTAAATAAGGCTCCTAGTGTCACGTGCAGTAGCTCTGGTAACCGTTTTTACTTTTTAATGAATGTTTTTTTTTAACTTTTTTAATTTCCCGCTTATTTTCATTTTCAACTTTTCGCATGTCGCCTCTCATCGTTCTATGCCCAATTGGTTATAATTTGTTGGCCTCACTTGACTAGGATACGTATCCTGCTGAGATGCTTAGTTTCCTGTTATTGATTTCATGTCTTTTTCGGAACTGTTAAGGCGTTAGAGATCTTATGAGACTTTTGAAAACTTATTTTAAAGGCTTCTGAGTCATTCTGCTACCTTTTGCGGCATTCCGTGACCTTTTGCGGGGTTTCTTCAATCCTTTAAGACCTTTTCCAACCTCATTTTGTCTTTTGAAGCTTCTGAGAACTATTGGAACTTTTTTCGATCTTCTGGAAAAACTTCTAAGCACTTCTTTAATCCTGTGAACTTATTTTAACTTCTTAAGACTCCTTCGGTTCTTGTTACGAACTTCTTGGACCTTCAATATATTCTATAATCTCTTGGAAGCTTCAAAAAAAAAAATTCAGAACGTGCCCGTTATCTTACAACGATTTCTCGGACTTACTTTGATCTTTTGGAAGCATCTATAAACGTTTCAGAGATTCTTACATCTTTTGGCAGATACTTAAAGGTTCTTCTTGGAGCCTTTGCAGTCTTTTACGAACTTCTAAGATTTTCTTCTAGTTTTTCCGATCTTCTAAGAGAACGTATTGGAAAGTTTCGATCTTTTGGATGCTTCTAAAAGCTTCTCCCAGTTTTCCAGATATTTTATGATAATTTCTCGGACCTCCTTTTATCTTTAAGGAGCTCCCTCGTCCCGCCGTTCGGAACCGGCATTAAACAGTAGGTCCCCTCCACATGTGACAAAATTATAACGCGCACAACACAGTGGAGGCGCGAAAAAGCTAGGCTCTGGCTCTCAACGGGCTGTTACGCCGCCCCATATAGCTCCCTCGTCCTTTTAGAACCTTCGAAGAACTTCCCACAGTTTTTTCGATCTTCGGAGATAATTTCTTGTAACGTCTTTGGTCTTTTGGAAGCTTCTTAAAAATTCTTAGATTTTATCCGGTGGCCTGTGATAAGGTTTTGGGCTGCCTCAGATCTTTTAAAAGCTCTTTGAGACCTTCTTCGATCTCACAGAAACTCCTTCGATCTTTTACGAGCTTCTTACAATGTTTCGAAGTATTTTCGATCCTTTAGGGGAACTGCACGGAGCTTCTTAGATCTTTCATGGATATCTTGGGTGGTTTAGAGGCTTCTCTGACATTCCGAAAGTTATTTGAAAGGATCAGCTCATTCACACGGTGCAGAGAGGCTCTTTTGTGTTACAATTAGGACTCGAAAATGAATGGCTTTTATCGGTTTGGCCCACTCATCGATCTTTCTCTTACAATTTCCAAGGACTTTTCAATCAGTAGCTGACTTTTTGAGTTGTTTGTGAAGAGCAAATAGACTTGTGATGCAAAAAAAATCTCGTCTTGGCCCCTTTTACATGTCTAAATGATTAGTCATAAGTCAGAAAAGCTTTTGGGCTCTTTTGAAAGACGCCACTCACTCCCCTTTGCTCGGGAAACCTCTGTCTAGACTGTTGTAAGACCTTGCGGTAGTCAGTCAACTGCCAGAAGACTCGCTTGGCTCTGTTTTAAGACGTAGAGGCACCTGCAAATTCCCTACGATCCTCTCGAACGTGTTAAGACGTTGAATGCCATGGGGGTCACCGGTGACCGGCACTCAGTTTGTTCGTAAATGGCGTGGCATTCAATGTGTTAAATCTTTTCAGAGATTAGTTCCACATGTCGGTACTTCGTGAGCTGTTTACACTAAAATGCAAAAGCTGCATTCATTGTCCCTCCTTCGCTTCGTTCAAAATCGATTGGACTGCAATGACGCGGTGCCTCCTCCGCCCTCCTTCGATCCACAAAGACGTTGACAAAATCACCGCATTCTAAATCCAGCCCTCAGGTCAACCACCACTCTTCGATCAACGTCCGTGCTTTTAAATCATGACTTGACGTCGTTCTCTCTCTTCAAAGGACCTTAACACCACTCCACTGCAACTGCACCACGTGTCCCCACCACCACCATCGTCGATATATCAAAGTGCCGAAGCTTGTTAACGTCCCCACAGTGCACCCACTTAAATTTGTCTTCCGGCCACACTTCAATTGGACAACATGCCACAACGCTTCACCGCCGTCGTCAACATTTCTGCAACAAAAAAAGGACCTCGTCATGCATGCAACTCTTTGACTTGCTTCACGTTCCTCCTTCTTCCTTCCCTATAACCCGAAGCAACTTCCTCTAACTCTCGTCAAATGCACCACACAAAAGGCGACAACGCGGCGTTAATTAAAAAATGCCCGAAAGTCCTTCACGTGGAAATCATATTTGGCGCCAAATTTCCTCCCAAATCTCCTCGGACACATCCCTGTCTCCATCTCCATCTCACCATTTGCATGCATCTGCGACATCAACCGCTCCACTGCCGCTGGCAAAAAAACGAATTTAATGATTAAGCCGAGCGTTGACTAAAATCCTGTCAAGTTTTTAATGTCCTTTGGCTCTTTTTTTCTCGTCCGGAAGGACAACAGCCGCCCCACATTATTTGTCTGTTGCATTCCTCAAGGGATAATCACTGGAGTGTGCATCTGGACATAATTTAGCGCGTTCCTCTTGATGACTTCTAACAAGTTTATGTTTTATTATCCTTTTTAGGACGATGCCTCGGCTTGGGGTTGCATCAGAAAAAAGGGTTCTAGATGCGTTGCAAAATGCAAATAGTCACTCGTCCGTGTCGCGGCGGTAATCTCGGCATGTGGTCACCGGCGAAGTGTAATTGCCGCCCCGAGCTGTCTTTCGATGGAAATGCGCAATGCAGCGGTTATTAAATTACACGTTCATCCTTCTCTCGAAAGGATGATGATGAATGGGAAAATTAAAAGTAAATAGAAATGAAAAATTTAATCATCGACATCACTTTCTTGCAAAATCACTCCTTCTAACCTTAAAGCATCCATCGTGTTCAGTGGAAGCGTAAAAATGTTTTCAAAACTACAAAAAAAAAAAAACATTTTCAAAACTCTACAAAAAAAAAAGAAAGGTGAAAAGGGTTACACAAACTGATCGCCCTTTTATGCATCCACAAGGATATAAAACCGAGCGAACAAAGGACGAGCTTCCTTTGACTGCTTTCAGCGAACAAAAGCCACAGAAACACGAGCGAGATCTCCACCGAGCGGGTGGTGCTTTGGGGGTTCCTGCTGCTGGAATTGATATTAAATTATTTTCCATTATCATCTGATGCACTCGGGGATGGTTGTAAAATTTGATGCAAACAATGCGTTGCATAGTAGCGCCCGTCTAATGAGGGGACGACGGTGGTGATGGCGTGTGTAGCCGTTGGATACACGATGCACTTGGGTGCACGGATACATTTGCTATTCGAGTTTATTTGAGTGCAAATCAAATGGATTTTGAAATGTGCAGCCATAAAAGTTTTCAAAAGAGAGAGAGAGAGCGAGAAAAAGGGGGGTCTCGAGGTTGATGCAGTCAATTGACGGTCTTGATGAGGTTTCATTACGGTTGAACGGGAAAAACAAAAAGATTTAGGTGGTTGGGGAGGGCTGGATGCAGAGATATGATCTCTGATTGTAACCCAAGTCGGGGTGATGGCTTATCGTTTGATGCAGGCACGGAAGCGATGGCGATTTGAAGCCAATCGAGTCGAGTGTGGGGTCAGCAGTGATGAGTCATATTCAAATGATGACCATCCTGCATTTTTCTGCAGTCATTTTAAATCGCATTCCCAAAAATTTATTTCATTTTTTTTTATTTCAGTTATTACTCAGAAACTCAGACTCAGACTCAGTTTTTACTCAGAAATTCGTTAACAAATTCAATATTATCGAAAAATTCGAAAAAAGACCGCCGATATGTTAAATTTCGCACAAGCTTTCCTCTCAGTCGATCAAATCAACCTAAAAACTCAGATTCTCTGCACGATGTTGTGAAAGAATTATATTCGAATTAGGTGCGGTCATAAAAGGGTTTAATTCTATTTCTAAGCTTCGCTTTCTACTCAAAATTTAGCTCTAATTTCATCTAAAAATGTGCAAACAACTAAAAAATCTGTGACGCAGAATTACAATTAAAAATTCATTCAAGAAAAACCGAATCTTTGCCCAAAAATTATCCCACGTCTCCTTGGGTGTTAAAATTTTCATAGGAACTCTGAGTTGGTATACAACCACACAATGGACCTACAAGTCTATGTGTTTGGCAATTAGCCGGCACCACATAACCTAGCCTTACCTATCCCTCGACGCAACAACAAGTCTATTTCTTTTGCAAACTTCTAGTCCCACTGAAAATTTCAATTTAAAATTTCAAAAAAAAAAACCAACACGTCAAAATTCATTCAAAATTTCATAAAAAAAACACGTCTTCAGTACTCAATCGTTCTTGAAGTTTCTGTAATCCTTATGAAGAACTTCTTGGACCTTCTGCAATCTCTTGGAATCCAAACAGCTTTTTCAGAGCGTGCTTGATATTTTTTTTTTGTCAACTTTTTAGAGCTAATTCAATTTGTTGGGAGCTTCACAACACTTTTTGAAGATCCTTCAGTCCTTTTGAAGAACTTCTGGGGGTCTCTTCTGTCTCTTGGTAAATTCTAAGAGGTTCTTAGATTTTCGTCGGTCTTCTTGGAGAACTTCTTGATAATCTTCTTGCTTAAGAAAATATATTTTGTATATCTAAAATTGTAAAACTATATGTATAAGCTGGAATGAATAAAAATGAAATAAATGATTGAATGAATGAACTTCGTTAATTTCCTGGAACCTTCAAAAAAACCTTTCAAGAGTTAAAGGGATGTTTCGAATAAAATCTCGATCGTTCTTCGATCGTATGGGAGCTCTACCGTCCTTTTGGGAACTTTCAAGACCTTCTCAGAGTTTCTTTGATCTTCCGAGATAATTTCCTGGAACGTGTTTGGTTTTTTGGAAGCTTCTTAACGCTTCTTAGATCGTATCCAATGTCTTGTGATAAGTTCTTGGGCTTCCTTCAACCTCCAACAATTTTTCAACAACTTAAAAATTGCTTGATTTTCCTTCCAGACATTGGAATTTCTTCCAAAATTTGACCCAAATCTTAAAATGCTCAATAAACCGACTGCACCTCGGATTCTATTCAAATCTTCACCAAATAAATCTGTTCCCAATCCGCAGCCGTAAAAAAAACCCTTCTGCGACTCAAAACAAACCAAATTTCTTTCCATCACACCAAATAAAATCCAAAAACTATCCAAAAATGCACAAAAACTAAAAAAAATGTCTTCTCCAATATCGACATCAAATCATCAAAAAAAGTAGACTCCGAGAATTTATTTTCACTCTGCATTTTTTGTTGCAAACTGGCTGCACCCAGAGACTTCTCTAAAATTCAATTTTTAGGCAGAAAATGGACGCGAATTTTATGCAAAATGTTAGAATTAACTATAAAACTAATAAATCCACAAGGATTCATGCGGATTTTATGGAATTTTAGTGAGTTTTGTTATTTTGGAAGAAAAAAGTCTTGCAAATTGTTTGCCAGCGATCATGGTGGTAAGGTAGTGTGGTGTGGCAACGTTTTAAAAGAAAAATGTTTTTTTTAAGAAGCGTCATTAAATCAGGTAATTAATGGGGGTGAATGACGAAATAAAGTGTTTGAGTTGTTTTAGCTTTCAGGTTTTAAAAAAGAGCACACGTGGAGATCTATCTCATGCTTATAGACTTCAAATTGTCTCGAATTCAGCGAATTGCCTCGAAACATGTTGACCACGTGCCTATTAGCAGCCTTGATAACAAAAGTTTTTTTGAGACGCAGAAGCTGAAGCAATCGACCACATTATTTGAAGGCTGTTTGCTTAAGCAGGACAAGAATGTAGATTTTTGTGAGACGTGGAAGTCAAAGCCTTTAACTACACGTCCGCGGAATCTCGATGAACGTCACCCTTATTTTCACAGTCGTTTCTTTTGGCAAATAATGTGGTGGAACAATCGACCGTCTCAAAAAAATGTTGTTTCAGGGCCTTACGTAGAAAACCTCTCCAGCCAGCTCGGTCTCTAGCCAGCTGCTTCCAGTACCGCACACCAAGCTTGATAAGGTCAGCTTCCACTTGGGTGCGCCATCTGTTTCTCGGTCTTCCTCTACCGCACCGATCCTCTGAGGTCGAATTGGAGATTGTCAGTCATTCACCACGTACTTATTTGCAGTCTTGATGATGACGAATGCTTAAAAAAAAAAATAGTCGGCGTAACAGCCCATACAGGGCCAAAGCCTAGCTTTTTCGCACCTCCACTGTGTTGTGCGCGTTATAATTTTGACACATTTGGAGGGGACCTACTGCTTAATGCCGGTTCCGAACGGCAAATTGCGAAAGCTTTTCATGACAGAAGTACTCCAGGAAGGTTGTCAGTCGTTCGCTGGAGATGGGGCCGTGAAAAATGTTTGTGGTGTTATTTCCCCGAACCGGATTCGAACCCAAGTACTCTTGCTTAACAGTACGACGCACTAACGATTAAGCCACGGCGCCCACGTCGATGACGAATGCTTACAACTCGAAAAAAACCCACGTGGAGGTCTCTCTCAAGCTACAGGCTTCAAATTGTTTCAAATCTGGCAAAATGTCTCAAAACATCTGATGGTGTCGAATGAAGCCACGAATCTAACGAATCTACCTTTCAGTTGACTTTGTCTGTGGTTCTCTACAACTAAAAATCTCTCCACATATGAAAACATTTGGTAAACTTAGGCGGAAACTAGGGCCATTCTGCTACCAACTCCTTCTTGGCCCACATACATGACAATCCCAAAAAAAATCGCGACCACTCTCCCACCACCCCATATCAGTGTTAATCACGACAATTAAAGTCCCATCAAGCGACTTGACTGGGCGGACCAGGTCCAAATAGCCGTCGGTTAGTCTGCCCTCCCAACCGACTCCTTGAAAAGAAAGAAAAAAAAACTCTTTTACCCGAAATTCCTTACCAAAAGGTCGTATGTCAATTCACTCTAAGCAACCAGCCGAAGCGTAACTTTATCAATCGAAATCAATGCCTCCATCCTTAGCCGGGTGTTTGTTTATGCTCGATGGTCATTAAAAGGACACGTGTCACCGGGAGCACACGTGACACATCCGAATGCGCGAACAATGATTTACAAATAACCGAAATCGAATACGAGCCAAAGGAAACAGCTCTTATCCATTCAACGGAATAAACAAAGTAATTGAATGTAAGGATACACACGTAAACAAAGAACGCATCTTGTCGGTCGGTTAAAGTGGTTGAAAAACAGGACCTCAGGAGTTTGTTCCTTGCTCCTCGAGGCGATAAATCTGTTCACAAACCCGAAACTGTTGCGAAAAAAAAAAAATCTGAATTTGCATACAATTCAAATTCGTTTTTTTTCTGCCAAAGGATATGCGAACATCGCAAGCAATTATCCTTTTATTGCCAATCGAACGAGCAGACAGCATCCCCGCCAAGTCGATAATTTCAAGATTATTTGGGAGCCACTCATCGAATAAGGATATCACCACGGCACGTCCGTGTTTGGATTATTAATTTAAGCGGATAGGTTTTCAATTTGCCAGACGCAGGGCGGGCGGAAAGGATATCCGCATTTGCATACAAACACACACGGAACAAACGCCCACCCAAGGGTTCGATGGCAAATTAGGGGGATGTAAACATTTGTTCAAATCAAGGATCGATTTTCAATTTGTTCGCATGGGAGAGGTGGGAGAGAGACAGATTTTTTTGTATTTTTAATTCCAGGTCCTTTTTTCGTCCTTTGTGTGTCATCGTGATGGGCCATCATTTGAGAATTAATTTATCGCGCAACCCAAGTCCTGTGGAAAATTGAAAACAACACCAAAAGCCATACCAAGCCCGCCTTCTACAGAATTGCTTTTTCCCGCCTTTCTTTTTTTTGTGTTTTTATTTCGTTTGTTTTCCAGTCACTGCCGATGGTGAATACCTGAAGTGGAAGAGAGAAACAAGAGAGAGATGAAGAAAAATTTTCATCTGCAGACGAGACCCGAGGCTGAGAATCGTAATTGCCAAGCAATTAAATAACCTTCGTGTAGACGATTAAATGAGCTCAGGTGTAAAATGCTGGGGTACAGTTTTATTGAAAGCCCCTAATTGAAGCGGCAGCAGCAGCCAAAGAATCCTTCGTTGTTATCCTTCCTTTGGTGCTGCTGCTGCTGTTTTGTCGAATGTAAAAAGGGATAATCAACTGAATGACAATCAACAATAACGTGTCACATGTTGTTGGACTGTGTGTTTCTGACGACGACGATGAGGACGACAACGCCAACGACAAGGATGAGCGTAAGGATGATGATGACGTGGAGGGTGGGTGGAGGTGAAGTTACATGAATGCGACTGATTTATTGTTGACTCTCGTGTGTGACATCGCAATTAAGTGAAAGTGGTTGGTAGGCAGGCAGGCTTGCAGAGGCAGCAGGAGGAGGACTTGGTGAGGAGAATTTTCTTAAGAGAGCTTCTAGGGGGCTTTCATGGTGTCATATCAAGATGGGCTTTTTTTTTAAGACGTGCCATATCCATTTTTGATGAACGTGTGATAAAATCGGCAGAATCCCAGCATCCCAGCTATTGATGATGTCGAGAAATGTTGGAAGAGCAGTCAAGGTAGCGGAGCACGAATTTGAAATCGTGCATTCTTTCAGCTACCTAGGGTCAGTAGACGAAGACAAAATACGCGAGCGGTTACTTAAAGCCAACAGAACCTACTACAGTCTTGCAAAGGCTTTTCAAATCCAAGAATCTTACCAATAATTCAAAACTGCTGCTATACAAGACACTTGTATTACCAGGACTCACATATGGATCCGAGACTTGGGTGCTTAGCCAAAGGCACTCTGACCTCTTAGACGCGTTCGAGAGGAAAGTTTTACGGAGAATTGTTGGCCCCATATGTGAGGGAGGACAATTCCGGAGACGGTATGGATTTTTTGTTATAATTGACGCCTGCTAAAGGCATTGGGGCTACCCTTAAGTTCCCTGTTTAAGACTAGGGCTTGTATGAATGAAATCTACCTCGAAGCAGATGTTGTGACGAAAATAAAGCTCGGTAGACTCCGGTGGGCTGGGCACCTGGCTCGTATGACCGAAGAGGACCCTGCTCGAAAAGTCCTTTGCGGTAAAGCGACGCAGACCGCGCTTACGCTGGAAGGTGGGTGTAGACCAGGACGCCCGAAGCCTTGGAGTGCCCAACTGGATGGCGTCGGTAAGCAATCGGGATAGATCGAAGTGCTTGCTGCAATTTTAAAGCGAGCCGTACAAACCAGAGTCTCGAAAAACTGTGGTTAGGTTCATATGAAGTCACAAAGAAAAGATTTGATCAAATTGTAGAGACTTCAGAGGAGCAACCTTCAAAACATGTGACAGCAGCCCGAATCTGAGCTTCAGTGATTCGAGCGACATTCAAAACAACGCATGAGAGTCTCGAAAAGCTGTGGTTTTGTTCAAAGGAAGTCACGAAGAAGGTTTTTGATCAAATTCCAGAGATTTTAGAAGAACAACACACAAAACATGTGGCAGTATCCCGAATCTGGGCTCCAGTAATTCAAGCGACATTCGAAACAACGCATGAGAGTCTCGAAAAGCTGTGGTTTTGTTCAAAGGAAGTCACGAAGAAGGTTTTTGATCAAATTCTAGAGATTTCAGAAGAACAACCCACAAAACATGTGGCAGCAACCCGAATCTGAGCTCCAGTGATTCAAGTGACATGCAAAACAACGCATGAGAGTTTCTCAGAAGCTCCGGCTTTTCATAGACATGGACTTTGAGACAACATTTAAAGCTCCAGTCCAAAAAATGTCCAAAAAGGTTCCAATAAGAGGAAGTTGTGGAAGCTGCCTACCAAGATATGAATTTTGAAGTCTTCTTTGGCTGGACGAAGCTTCGACGAGGTTCACAGCAATTGTAACTTCAAGAAAAAAAAAGAATTCAAAAAGACAACCTCGAAAATTTATCGTCTTTGACCAAAGATTTGAAGCCCTGGCCAATTTTGAACCACTTTTAATAGCCAAAAGCGACTTTTTGCCCGCTAACACCTAAAGCGACTTTTTGATTCCTTCATGAAGTCCCCTGCTCCGAAAAACCCGCATGCACATTTTTTGAAAACTAATAAAAAATGTAGAAAAAAATTCCAGAGGTTGCCAAGATATTCACTGGTTTTCCAAAGACAGGCTTAAGTTATAAACTACAGCCTTGCCTCTTTTGCTCATTATCGTAAAATACTTTACATAGCCCCTGACTCTTTTTCGTTCAAGCCATGAGCTTCAAACTTGACTAAAGCGTTTGCCTGAATAATCTTACACCAGGACCTCCTCAGAAACAAAGACTCTCTAAAGTGTTCTGTTCCTTTTTTGGAGTGCCTCTAATCTCGCTGGACATGCATCGTTTCGTTCATCGCTCATCCCCACCGTTCCACAAAAGAGCAAACCTCTCTCTTGTTCAAAACCCAGCCACCGCGTGCTCTGTCCCTTAATCCACCTCGTTGTCAATGAAATCCGATCTCCTGACGAAGTAATACTTTTTATTTTGAATTAAAAACCACTCATCCACTCCACCCCTAGAGACGAGCACTGAAAATGAAAAACAAAAGCCCAACGTTCCGCTCAAAAAACTCCGCAGAATCGCCATTAAACAACCTCCACGGGCATTTTTCGTCGGGGAAATTCAATATTTTCCAATTCGTTGTTAATTAGGTTTGCAAACTTTTTTTTTTTTTGAGAGTCGAACAAAAAAAAACAAAATTTTAAATTCATCGCCAGCGGGAAGATTGCCGCCGAAATTCAATCCACGCGTGCCGCGGATCACTCGATGCACATTTCGAACAGAAAAGGAGCAGGGAAATTGGCCAATTATTTCGAATAAAAAAAAAAAGGACTCGCAATGCAACCAAGTGGAGGTATTCTATTTCGCTTAATGAGCACTGAGCTAGGTGCCCAGCCGGAGCTCCCAAACGGAAAATGAAACGCAGTGCTCCCACCCATGCCAACCCCTTTCCCCGGGAGAAAGTCTCAACAGCAAACACAATAAAAAGCGATCAACTCGAGTCATAACTCCTCATTGCCGGGTGAAAATGAGGCTAAGGGTGAGGGTTCTTCGAAAAAAAAAAATCCCAAAAACACAAGCGCCCTCCGTTCCTCCATTTAATTTTATTCGTCACTTCGTCTGCCTCCATTTATCTTCCGGCCGTGTAAAGTATCCATTTAGCGACTTAGTTAACCTTTTATAGAACTTAACAAGGACATCAGGGTTCGCTCGAACGACCGCAATAAAATTCCGCGAGACACCTGCGTCCTCAATTAGCGATGCGACGAGGCGACGGCCTCTTTTTGGTGAAAGTTAAATTGAGTTTTCTCTCTTCTCGCAGAAAGAAATTCTTATCGTTAAGGAATTCAGTAAAAAAATTTTAATGCGATTCATTAATTAATCCTAACCTGCAAACACTTCCGTCTTCTTTCGTAGCAGAAGGGTTCGTAGTCCTGATTCAATTTTGGACAACAATTAACGATGTCCACAGCAGAGGAGGAGCAGTCTTCAATACCCATCCTCTCCATCGACCAGATTGGATTTAAATTTAAAGACACCCAGTCACTGGTGAGAGAGAAAGAGAATCCTCTAGAGGGTTGTGCTAAAATTGCAAAAGGATAATTGCAAGTGCTCTGTGCCTGTGCCACCACCACCACCATCGTCGTTGGTTTTTAATCATGGCAAGGATTAAAATTTCAACCAGAGTTAAATTATGGGGCAAATGTTACGTTATTAATTACCCCAACTGTGGTGCTTTTTTGAAAGACAGAACAGCGCTCAGATAAGAGTGATGCGCCTCGGTTGGTGGGGGCTTTGGAAATGGCATCGGCTTTGGTATTAACTCTTCTCGGTGGTGTGGAGGCATTCAATCAAAAATGTGCGAATTCATTTCGAGAGGATTAATTTGTAATTTACTCCCCAAAAAGCATTAGTTGATCAAAATTTTTGGTTTTGTTTCGTGGCTGGGTGGGAGGAGGGGGAACTCGTGAGCGGATTTAAAGTTTTACGGTGCCAGGAAACCGTGGAAATGGGGAGAGGGAACTGCGCGTGAGTTTTTAGTGGGAAAGGGTGATTAACAAGATTTACTGGGGCAGAAGAAAGAACGGCTGGTGTCGTTGACTTAAAGACGAAAACAGACAATGAATGGAAGACACACTTTGATTCACGTTTTAGGTTTTTTTTTTGAACAAAATTCTTGGACTAACCAAGGGGACTTTCACCTAAACTTTTGAATCTTCCTGGATTTTTTTTAAAAATCTTCCAGGATTTTTCTGGTCAGTTTCAAGAAATTTTGATTCGCAGACATCTCTTCTCTTCTTATTTTCATCTTTCCCTCGGTACCTTCGGCCCGTGCTGTGTCTTAAACAGGATACTTAAGGGCAACCCTAACCCCTTTAGCACGCGCCAATTATAAAAAAAAAGGGAGACTTAATTCCTGACCTGAAAACCTTGAAGACTTCACCTTCAGACAGCAGATGACTCTGTAAAGGCACCACAAGACGCCTCGGGTCAACAACTGCTATCGTCTTGTAAGATTTTTGTTCACGGAGCACCTCATGCGCCGCTGTAGGAATCTGCACCAGAAATGAACCACAAGGCGATCGTTTATGCATGTCATAGGCTCGAAAGGAATTCACAGAACGCTTTTCGCCTCTTCGGGTTCTGAGTTTTAGGTCGTCCAATCCAGTTAAGCCCGATGAATTTACTTTCAGAAATTGTTGAGACATATAAAAAGCTAAGAGGCAGCAGCTTGACAATAGGCTGCGCTTTAGGGAGCACATCGAGTACGCCAGCAGGAAAGCATCGCTGATGCAAGCAGCACTCTCCCGAATGCTTCCGAACATCGGCGGTCCTGGCTATGCTCGCAGAGTCCTGCTATCTAGAGTGGTTAGCTCAGTCCTCCTTTACGCTGCCCCGGTATGGGCCGGCGCACTGGCAACTAAACATCTTAGGAGGAAGCTATCGGCGCCATACAGGCTCTGCGCAATCAGAGCAATCAGCGGCTTCCGAACTATCTCCGACGAGGCGGCCTGTGTGCTAGCCGGAATGGTTCCTATCGACATCCTCGCACACGAGAGCCAGAGGGTGTACTTTAGGCGGCGCATAACCGGCATTAGCGTAAGGAGGGTCAAGAGAGAAGAGAGGGAGGCATCACTGGCCCTGTGGCAAGCCAGGTGGGACGCATCCACCAAAGGTAGGTGGACCTACAGACTAATCCCTACAATCGCGGCATGGATAGAGAGAGCAAGAGGGAGCTGTAACTTCCAGCTCACGCAGCTCTTGTCTGGTCACGGCGGCTATCGGAAATACCTCTACAGATTTGGCCACGATAGCTCGCCCCTGTGCCCGGTATGCCCAGATGAAGAGGAGGACGCGGAACACGCAGTATTCCACTGCGTACGATTTAGAGAAGAGAGGGTCAACATGCTAAGCCCGGAAAATCTAGTTAGCCAAATGACTAGATCAGACGGCGAGTGGACAGAGATCAGCTCTTTCATCGTGAGGGTGCAGGCCGCTCTGAGAAGAGCAGAAGCCCTGAGAAGAGCCCAAGAGGCGGCAGACCGAGCCTAATAGCTGACCAGCCCCGCGAAGTAATACCTAACGGCAGTCCCGCGGGGAGAGTGGTTGACGAGTGCAGGGGTGTGGTTTAGTACGTAGGCGCGAGGAGACATCCCGCGAATCGTGCATGCTGGTAACACGTGTTGCCAGTATCTTACGAAGATTCCCCATCCATTGGCGCAAACCATAAAAAAAAAAAAAAAAAAAAAAAAAAGGTCACTTAAGATGTCGTGGGAAGAGATTCGTCAACATGAACATCAGAAATCGGGGTCAGAGATCAGAGTTCATCAGTTGGAGATCAGAGATGTCTTCTAGACGAGATCCAGGAGCCTAGACGTCCAACAACAAAATCTAAAGTCACTTGAGCAGCTTATGTGCGAGATGGAGGCACCCAGAGATCAAACGCCGAGTTTTAAGACAACTGGAAGAGGCTCGTGAGGAGCCTAGACGTCGAACGTAGATGTTTAAGATGACGAGAAAAGTCTAGAGCTAAATTTCGGCATCCTGGACATCAGACGTTGAGATTGAAGGTCGCTGGAGGAAGTCTTGGGACAAGATCTAAGAAATTGAACAATAGACGTCGAAGTTTGAGGTCACTTGAGGAGGTCTTGGGACGAGATCAAGGAACTTGCTCGTTAAACATCGATTTCAAGGTACCTGGGGGAGATTACACTCCGACTTGACTCCGAACCTATGGGACAACGCAGCAGAGGACGCCCGCGTCTAAGGTGGCGTACACAGATAGAGAAGGACCTAAACCAACTCGGTGTGCGTCACTGGAAGCAGCTGGCACGGGATCGTGCTGGATGGAGGAGGTTGCTAAAGGAGGCCCAGGTCCACCCCGGACTGTAGCGCCGCACAAAGAAGACAAAGAAGGAGATTATAAGACATGATCGAAGAACTTAGACCCCAGTCGTCTAGCCAAAGTAATGCGAAAGCGGTCCGAAAGTGGATGGTTTTTTTTTTTTTGTTTTTTTGTTATAATTGGCGCGTGCTAAAGGGATTGGAGCTACCCTTAAGTATCCTCGTTAAGACACAGCATTTGCCGAAGGACCTAAGGGAGAGATGGAAAGAAGGTACCGATCCACGTTGGTTTTAAATGTCTGGTGGTGTCAAGGAGAAGAGGTCAAGACGTGGTTTTAATGCGTGAAAGTCTCACACTTCTTGGAGCAAAACGGGCCTGTTATAATTTTGTCATAAAGGCTTGTGATTTTAAGAAGTTAATTCAAAGTATCGCCGGTTAAACTTTAGTTTTTGTGCCTCTTGTTCGCCTTAAATCGCAGAGGCCCTTCAAACACCTCCAAAAAGTCAACCCAGCCGTGAAATAAAAAAGAAGAAAAACCAAAAAAGGACTAAAAACACAAAAAAAGGAACACAAATACAAAATTAGAGACTAAAAAGAGGTGGATAAATACTTGTGGATTGAGGTGACTGACACTGAAACCTCAGCTAACATTTTTTGACCTTCAATCCGTTTCCTTCCGTTCTTTAGCTCTTGAAAATTTTCAAATAAGGTGTCGCGAACTGAAAACTCAAAAATGTTCTAAGGGAAACACAGAACAAAACTGAAAGCAAAAATCAATTTGATTAGAGATACTCGATAAATCTCAGCCGCTTACTTCGTTAATCCTTTCATGCTCAGTTGTGCTCCTGTACAACATGAATTTCATCCACTGACAACTCGAAAGTTCTTGCAGTAAAACTGTTGTAATTTTATTCTAAAACACGATCTTAGGCCATTTAAATCTGCATCAGATGTTTCCTCATGCAAAAAGAATGTTCGAAATCTTTTACTTCGTTTTTGGTGAATCGAAAAAAAAAAAAATGTCCCTGCGGCTGAAATTGAAAGTGGTCATAAAATGGTTAACAAACATTTTTGGTGCACTCACTCGTGGAAGGTGCTTCCTCTGTTCCTCACGATCCTCGTGTGACGCATTTAGTCCTTTGTAGATTCTTTTTTTTCTTTTACTTTTTATATAAACTTCTTCCATGGGATGACGAGAGACCTAGGCAATTTGCTGTCAGAATGTGGAATCTTAACTTTCTTTTTTTTTCCTTTTTTGTTTTACTTTTTTTCTTTTTTTTTTAACTCCATCTGATGAAGGTGGTCCTGGTGGTGATCCTGAAAAAAAACCCGGTTAGTGAAGAGCCACAAGAAAGTAAATCTACTCACCTCTCGATCACCACAAATGCCGAAATTCCACAGCGTCTCAAAAGACTTGTTTTCCCTTCTCAACCCATCGTCGCCCTGGCAGCAAACGTCAGCAATTTAAATTCCTTACCACATCAAGACCACCAAAGAGCTTCGAAGTAACACAAACTCAACTACTCCTCAAAAAAAGACACATTTTCCACTTGAGACTAAGATTGCGCTCCCCCGTCCTATGACCCGCCCACTTAATTAGGACACCCCATTGACGCCGAAGCCTCTGTCTCGTGCAGCCACACTTCATAATCGCAAGTGGCAAACCACAAATTTAATGAAATTTTCATTCCGGTTTCACCACATCGAAAGGAAAACTATAATACCTTGGTCCTTGCGAAACTACATTGGCTTTCGACTGGATATCCTTTTGAAGTCACAACCCACATGTGTAATTATCTTGGGCGTGACGACGCCAGGCAGGTCTAATTTTAGTTTTCCACGTCAACTTCAACGTTAACTTTTCGATCAAAGGCGCAACTCTCGGTGACAATGTGTGAGGACGACGCGAATCAAGAAGGACTCCCTCCGCCTTTTTAACATGCAAATAAGTGATTTCTGCTTCATCCTTTTGATATAATCGTCTACGAGCAGACAAATTAAACAAAATTTTTATTGAGCTCTCTCTCTCTTGACATTTTACGATTTTGAAGTTTTTTTTAATTATTTTTTTTTTCTTTATTCGGTTACAATTAGAAAAGGGGAAGAGGGCGATCTCCTTTTTGCAAGAGATCCTTGCATCTCTGAGGGGATTTTTATGGGGAAATTTTTAATGATGAAAGTTAAATTAAACCATAAAATTATAAGCGGTAGTAATTTTCAAAAGTTAAATTATGTGTAAGGGTTAAAAATAAATATTTGGACTGCAAAAGGAAGGAGTCATCCTTCTTTTTTTTTGTGTCTTGTGTTCCTGTTTCGAGTGACTTTTATACATCCCCTAAGGTGTTGTATAGTTTATCGTCGACGATTTCATTTCGAAATCATTAAATCACCTCGATGGATGGAGATGAGCGACGGGTGTGATGTGGAAAAGGATTCATCGAGGACGGTTGATGGTTCAGTTTGTTTGGTGATGTGGAAAAGGATGTGCTCGTAAATTACCGAGCGTCATGTTGCACGAGATTCTTCTCAGATGTTGCACATGAAATGAGATTTTCTTTTCCTTTTTCCCGTCTTCAAATCGACTCTGATGGAATGCCAGTAAAGATTGACGCCTAATAAATTACAGATGTGCACGATGGGATATGAAATATTGTCGACGAATGAGGGATGCGGCTGTTGCAGTGGAGAAGTGGCGTTGGGAAGGGGTTTACTTATCGAAAAAAAGTGAATTCAGATATTCTTAGTCGCAGTGAAAAACAGGCAAATCAAACTCTACCTCAAAAACGACTCCTTCAACTCCAAAATAGGACAGCAGCAACAGAGCTCTTTAAGTCTGAGCCTCAGCGCTTCACTGACTGCCGAACAATACGCAAATTGTGTCTCAAAAGCGTCTCTTCCATCGTTAAAAATGCAAAGAATAACATTTCTCCTATAGAGCTCTTCAAGTCTCGGCTCAGATCTTTGCCAACCCCCATAGTAACCTTTTTGGCATTCAAAAAATGACACCAACGACGGAGCTCTTATAATTTCAGCCTCAGACGTTCGCCCACCGTCAAAGGCCTTCTGCGCTGTATTCTGTAAAAAAACAGACAACGATCCTTCTGTCTCAAAAGCGACTCTTCCGCCACTAAAAGACACTTCATTCATAGAGGTCTTTAAGTACATCGGCCTTAGACCTTCGTACACCATCAAAAAAAGGTTTCGGAAGTTCGGCCCCTGTAAGTAATTGACAAGTATCCTTCTGCCTTAAGAGCCATTATCCTTCTGACTCAAAATCGACTCATCCGCCGCTTTACAGACACTCCAATCATAGAGCTGTTAAAGTGCAACAGGTTTGGGATGTTCTAACCCAAAATAAGAAATTAACAACGGTCCTTCTGCCTCAAAAGTATTTCTCCCTCCACAAAAAAGATGCTTCAAGCATAAAGCTCTTTTATTACAGCCTCCGACTTTCGCCACTGTCGAAAATAAACTTTCGGCCGCTGTAAGGAACAGACAACGATTCCACCACTTCAAACCTTTGTCCATTGTCGAAAAAAAATATTTCGGGTGTTCTAAGCCGCAACAATGTTCACAAAAGCGTCTCTTGAATCCCGAAAAATGTAGAAAAAAAAATACAATCCTCTTACAAAGCTCATGTACAGCAGCTTCAGACCTTTTGTCCACTTTCGCAGCAACCTTTTCACTCTCTCAGCATCGTCCACACCCCCAACATTGGTTAAATTTTCCGGGTAAAGCCTTCGCACTCAATGCAGCCGGTAAATCAGCCTTTAAATCAACAACACCCACTCCCTTAACAGTGGCACAATATTACAGTATAATAACAGCATCCCCGACAATTGACTTTTAAATTTTTCGAATAAAACTCACGCACTCAGGAGAACCTTTAAATCAAGTGTCACGTCACAAGTGCATTATTCTGTGGCCGGTGATTGAAAGTGCATTAATTTATTACCATCCACCGTCACACAGGATTTTCATTTAAATATTTAAGTAGCAATACAAACGATTTACACCAAAAAAAAAAAATGACTAATTTTCCTTTCTCACCACACCACACCACACTATGGCCGACCAAATTAAAGCCACATCCGAAACATGGGGATGATACAAATCCAATTACGTATCGACACACCAAATTGAACACACATTGGCAAAATAACCATCGTGCGCAAAATATGAATATTGACAGGATTGTCAATGAGCCACCGTCGACCACTGCCACGGCCACGACCACCACGGCCACCGTCGCCATCACCGCCAACAGCTACCACAACCACCACCTCTTGACAGCTCCTCGAAATCTCCGACCGCATCGCATGGAACTGGTAAAGTCCATTATTGCCAGGATAAGATGAGCACTTACAATGTTGTTTAACCCAATAACGGGTAATATGGTCGTTTTGCACACGTTATACATGCTCCTGCATAAACCATCCACCATGGAGCCACCCCACCGTGGTGCATCATCGTGAGCTGGAAAGGGATCCGGCAACGAAGTGCAGCTGATAGCTATAATTAAAACAAACTTGTGTATGCTAACTTCATTTACTGTGATGGTTTTGCATTAATGGATGTTTAATTTATATGCAACTTTGTCCCTCTTCAAACGGACACACACACAAGCACACCCCACCCAGGTTTTAATAATTCTGTGCCAGGTCCAGGCTCAGGACACAGGCGAGTTCATTGTAAAGTGATTACTCCAGACCAGACCATTAATACGGTCCGGGTCCTGATCCCGAATCCCATCCGTGTGTGTAGAGCTATTTCAACCCGTTCGACCGAAACGGAAGACGCACTGCGGACACGCTGCTGTTGCTGTTGCTGTTGCTCCTGGCTCCTGGCTCCTGGCTCCTGCTCCTGCAAATTGAAATTTGAAACTCTGTCATGGGCACGTATTGGCACCTTCAATTAAAACCGTAACAAGGTTATTACAGCGCCAGAAAAATAACACAAAAGGACACACACAAACACACGACTCTATTGTCCAGGACTCACAAGAGAGGAAAGAGATTTTACATTTGCTTTTGTAATTCACTCTGAGGATTGGTTAATCAAAATCTGTTTCATACTTAATTGACTTAATGGATGGCTTTTATTGGAAACTGATTGGTTTTGTTCAGCTCACTCGCTGTCGTGCGACAGACACGCCACCGTGTCGTGGTGGCGAGGTGGTCATCGACTGCGTTTGATGGGCGACAACGTGAGTGGGGGTGGTGGTGGAATCAAAGAAGACTGGAGGATATGTATTTATATGTTGAAATGAAAAAGAGGGCATGCTTTGACGACTTTGTGCTCAAAGTGAGCGTTTCAAAGTAAAAAGGCTATCCAACTGACTCGTCTCTTTATTGGACTACTTTGAATCCGACTAAAAAATTATTTGCATTTAAAATTTCTACAGTTTCTGTGGCTGCCTTAGAATTCTTTAGGCTTGGAACTCTTCGGCTGATCATCATTGTTGCACCACCCGTTGGTTCACAAAAATTCCATAGTGCCACTCGACTTTCGTAAAAATCTTTACATTCGCGCTCATTTTTTTTTTCCAAATTTTCACAATTTTAAAGCACTTTTACTTTTAAGTATTTATCATGAGCTAGGCTCTGTCCCTTCGTGGGCTATTACGCCACTAATGATGGTGATGATTTATCATGAGCTGCTAACGATACTGGAGGGAACGAACTACTGCCGAGAAGTACTGTACGGCGATGATGTTGTCTCAGTGAAATCACCTTCCACGCTTAGGCCTCACCTCCGGCCTTACGGGAAAAAGATGGTTTCGTCTAATCTACCCCCTTCAGAAGGTTCCCTCAACTACACCGACTTCCGGATTTTTGTGCTCGACCGAAGTAGCTGCGAGCTGTGTAGGCAGCATTGAAGATCCGTGGCCAGTGCCGTGTGTCTGCGTAAAGGATACTCCTTCACTACCCTTCAGGTAGGCAGTGTTCCTAACCGTCTCTATCTGTCTACGGCGTCTCAGGAGCATTCAATGGTGCCGCGACGCAGACGGCATTCACATCGTCGTCTCGACCCTTGAAACCTCTTCCAACACAGCCTTTGTGCCAGCAGCACGTAATCAATAGACTTCGTTTTCAGGAAGTTCTTCGCGTTCTGGAGCTTCCACACCTTCCTTTCACCTAAATTCTGCTTATCTCGAAGACCTACGTATCGTCTGCCTGAAATTTTCAAATCATTCAAAATAAATAAAAAAAAAATTAATCAACGAAATTCAAACTTTTCAAATTATTCAAAACTCTTCTGAATTCACCTCTTAGGTCTAATTTTCCAATTCCTAAAACTCACATCCTGAACGCAGACCTCGCAAATTCTTCATTTTTCTTTCCACCAACTCAACCCTCTCCCAGCCAAAAAAAAAAACACTCATTTTATCCAAATTTCAAAATTTCTAAAATACGACATAAAATCACAGAAAAACTGATGTGTGACGATTTGACCCAGACTGTATTTTTTAAGTGAAAAAATGCAAAAATTTCCATTATCTAGAAAAAACCATTTTCAAAATATGAAATTTGGAAATTCAAGTGGGCAATTGTGTGCGGATTTCAGAATGGGCGGAATTATGTTTGTGAACCAACTGGAAGCTGGACAAATGGAAAAAAAGTGATTTCTAAAGACATCTTTAGAGTTCCGTTGATGGGACCTTGTTTTTCTATTAAGTGGTCAAAGTGTGCTTTGAAAATGACATTGATTATGTTTCTAATTCTAGTGGAAGCTGGACAAATCGGAAACAAACTAATTTCTGGAGCTGTGTTGTCAGTTTTGTGGATAGAGCACTATTTTTTCTGGATCATGTGCGTAGTCCAAGCGATTGAGGGTAAGATTCAGTGTCATCTACTACAGGTCAATTGCTTCAATGGAGGTCTTGGGGGTGAAAAAAAAAATACGGCGACCCACCCCATGCGGAATAGTTCCTACGCAAACTTGGAGTCGGATTTTTTTTTTATTCTTCTGTTTTTATGGATGGAAGAATGTTTTATGGAAGATTTTTATATTTTTTAGTTGATTTTGGATTTTCTTCGATTTTTTGTTTTACATTACGTCTTCTGTGGCCGCATAATAAGGTAAAGCACGCCGAAGAGATCTCCAAGCAAACCGATCCTCTGCCGCAGACTCTACCTCATCAGGAGTTATGCCCAAGCGTCGTAACCAGGCGAGATTTTGGATTTAATCCAGCCATCTCATTCTGGGTCTGCCGAGCGGTCGCCTACCTGATTGCATCGTCTCCGTTTTTTCGGTTTTTTAAATTTACTTGATCTCGTGCCGGGTCTGTCAGTGGCACGCAGGCACTGAGTTCGTGCAAGAAGAAGCAGGCGACTGAGACAGTTGCCTTGTAGACGAATTTTGTTTTTTTTTTTTTTTTTTTTTCTTAAAAAAGTGTGAGGAACGTTAAAAACGTTCGCCTTTTGTTGTCTTCCTGAAATAAAGTTTATTTTGTTAATAATTAAATAATTTCGGTGTTTTATTGTTAATATCCCGACAGATCTTGGAAATAACTACAAATGATACCTCCTGTGGAGTAACTTACTCCTAGTGCCGACACCTGTTGCCACCGATTGAATCAAGGACTGCTTAGACTAAGGGATGTGACATAAGAAAGGACTACTTCCTGCTAGTAACCACAAAATTTCTGTGAAAAGATTTCAAATAGGAAGCTTAATTTGCATTCCTTTTATAAGTTCTGCAAACTTTTCTTCTTCTTTTCCTTTGTGCGGCGCTATAGTCCAAGGTGGACCTGGGCCTCCTTTAGCAATTTCCTCCATCCAGCACGATTCCGTGCCAGCTGCTTCCAGTGACGCACACCGAGTTGGTTCAGGTCCTTCTCTATCTGTGTACGCCACCTAAGACGCGGGCGTCCTCTGCTCCGTTGTCCCATAGGTTCAGAGTCGAAGATCTGCAACCTTTTGGTGGACATAAAAAACTCGTTGAGACACAAATCCCAAATCCAGAAGTCTTGACCTCTAAAAAAGGAATTTCAATCTGATTAACTCTCCACCAACTAAATGAACTCCCTCAACTCTCTAACCTTTGATGTTTCTTTCAAAATGTTCAACAATCTCCCGTACAACTTCAACCATCTAATTAACATCAATTCCCTTCTTTCGTCTTTTATGGCTACCCGAAATAAAAAAAAAAAAAGAAAAACCGCTTCCAAATTGATGACTTAAGTTCGACACTTGAGAATTTATAGCGTTCCCAAGTAAATCCCACCAGTAATACATCTCTCATTGTAATCAAGACTCTTCGTCTTCATCCCAAAAACGAGAAAGGACAACACTTTCCCTCCACCATCACCAGGTGAGGATAATTTATGGGTGGTTAGGTCACATCAAACACAAAATTGCTTGTCCTTCCATCGTCGTCGGTCGTTGTTGCGAACAAACAAAGCGCATCCTATCTTTTTTGTAAAAGTCGTCCTCCTCACAACTTGAAGGAAAATTTACACAAAAGCTACGAAACACTTCCACCATTCGAATTCATCTTACTCAAAAGGACCTTTTTATCTCCCGTTTTTTTTTTGTATTCACTTTTCTTTGACGCTTCGGTGAAGTTGAACTTGCATTAGGAGGAGGATGACTTAGGACTTCGGTCTCTTAGGGTGCTTAAGAAAATTACATTCAGGGCGGGTTTTGTGTCCTGGTGGTCACTTTTCTTTTGTATAATTTCTTTTTGATCGAGGGTGGGACACAGAGGACACAACACTCACAGTTGATACAGAGTTTAAGTGGAATTTGGGGAGTTCCAAAAGGGGTGGACAGCAAACGACGACAGACGTTTTGGTCAATTTACTTTGCCACCTTTCGACGAGAATGCTAATAGCCACAGAGTGAACGGGACTATTTGTTATTGGCACTTAAGGATCTGTTTGAATTTTAATAAATTATAAATCCTTTGATGGATTGAGGTCGGAGGTTACTTTTTTTTGAGCAGGAAAAGGAAAAAAAGGCTTGCGATTGACGTTGAGAAATGTGTTATTGATGACACGATACACGACTGCATTAGTCATCCATGAACAGACGAAGCTCCCCATTCAAATGCGTCCCCATTCCAGGTCTGTGCTCATATTTCACGGTGGTTATTACCCCGAGAGTGACACACCACGTCAGCCACACATCCGCATCCACATTTGAATTTAAACGGGATTACAAAAGTTAATCCCCCCTGCCAACCAACGGAGAATCCTTCCTTCCAAACGCGACAACGCAATTCTCTCTCCTGACTTTAATGATTGACATTAGGATTTAGCATGGAAAATAATTTGCAATATAAAGCCCAGACATACACGCCGACGAGAAAAAAAAAAACGTACACGCACCCCGTCGCGAAGGCTTTTCGTCCTGGTTTTCGCTCTGTTTTCCGTCCTCCTGTCAATATTCAATAATTCCGTTTATGGTCACATTCATGCCACACGAAAACAATTTGCCAGAACGAGAGATTCAAACTCGGGGGTTGATTTGGCGTCCACGGCAGAATCAGTCTCATCTGTCCACAGGCAAAAGGGTTAACGTCGACAGGACGAGTGTACATCCTCCCTCCTGAAGAAGATATAAGTCTGGTAACTTTGATTGAAACAGTCCAGTGTTTAATTAAATTTTTGAATTCAACTGCACATCTGAGCCCTTGTTCGTCGTCGTCGTCATCCTCGTCGTCGTAAACTTTTACAACTACTCCGCCATCATGTTGTTGCACATTCGCTCATGAATCCAAAAACCAAATCCACTCTAAATTTTTACGATTATGATTGTGATTATGTCAAATTACATAGGATTAGTTTTTCTCTGTTGCCGCGAATGAAAGTGGAAAAGTTTTCTGCGGGGAAAATATTTATCAGGTGTCAGCAAAGTCATCGTCTTCGTGGGGGTTGAAAATTTTGATTTAAACTTCACCCGCGTTTTTCTTATTCTCCGGTCACGTGTCTGGCAACGCACCCGCATAAAGAAGAAGATCGATAGATCTCCATTTAGGATTCAAATTACCCCTGTGGATGAAGATTTTCAAGTGAAAAATATGTAAAACATCACCCATCAACCCTTTTTTTTGTCTATCTCTCTCATCATGCGTCCGTGTGGTCGTCAGCCTAAGAGGAGGACGAAAAGGACTCTTGCATAATTTATTGATGCATTCCGGTTGGCAATTTAATATCACGAGAGTGAATTGCATTTGTAACGCCTGTATGAGTTGCGTGGATAGTAATTGCAATGTATGCGTCAGTGGGATGGTGTACACGCCTTCTGTCAATCAACCGTTCGTCCGCGTTTGTCGTCTAAATGGTGGGATGAGTGCGTTACAAAAACGTATGCGTTTGCGTTTTGTATATCTCACCCGCACGATGGAAATTGGAGTATCACACTCGAAAATTGTATTTTCCCATGTTTTACAGATGGGAAAGTTAAAAAAGCAAATTTAAATTTGCACATGGCTTTTGTGGTGAAGAGAATTACGCTAAAATACCGGTCGACTTTGGTGACAGATTTTAAATTGCATGGTCGGTTGCTGATCGGTTGCTGGTGGGTTGTTGGTTAGCCGCTAGTTGGGTGTTATTTTATGTCCTGTCCTCCTTTTTTTTCTACCACTTTCGAGGTAATTCTAGCCTTTCACGGTTGGCCTGGTAAGTGTATGTTATTTGAGGGGGTGTAATTGACTTTTAATTGAAGGATGTGAGAAGGAGGACAAGCGGATGTGAATGGCACGTTCGTTTTGGAAAGGATTTGGCGAATTGTCGTGGAATCAGAAGACTCCATTGTACGAAAGTCCCTTCAGACCTTTCTCGGTTCTCTGAAAATAGGTCTCGTTTCTTGGTAAGTACAAGGAAACCAACTTTGTCGACCGAATAGGAATCGCGCGTTTTTCATGGAATGGTTTGGAAGAAGTTCTGCCCACAAGGCTCCCATTCGCAAACAGAACCAGTAAGCCCCTTCACTTCACTTTATATTGATGGCACATTCGTTTTAGCAAGGATTTGACGAATTGCTGTGGAATCAGAGACCTCCGTTGTACGAAAATCCAAAACTCTAGTGCTCCGAGAACACTAAAAAACATCGTTCACTCAGATGTTGATAACACGTTTGTTTTAGCAAGGATGTGTTGACTTCCCATGAAAGTTACAGGCTTCCATTGCCCGTAAATCCCTGCTGAACTGTTTCGGTCCTCTGAAAGGATTCCTCGGTCCAATCGGATGTGGATGGTGTGTTTTTCTTGGCGACGATTTATCGATTTGCTGTGGAAGTTACAAGACTCCGTGGTTCAAAAATCCCTCTTAATCTTTCGCAAAACTCTGAAAGTGCAAAGAAACATCATCGACATGAATGTAGTGGGCCATCTTGTGGTTTCTTTTTAAATCATAGGTTATTTTGACACTGACAACTGTTTCTTGCTTGGCAGTAAGTCAGTTTCATATCGCCGCGGAACGAAATAAGTCGCTTTACACTTGAACAACGTTGGGAAATATTTTTAAAAAAAGATCCAAAGAAATTGTTGAGGCCAGACTGCGTTCTTGAAAAAGAAATCGTGTTATCAGCCGTTCGCCACCTATTTGAACACTTTGGACTTATTCTTGTGGGGAATCGTAAAGGACTGGTGATATGCTAACAATCCAGAAACGAGTCAAGCACTTAAGGCAAATATCGCCAAAGCAATTCGTGATCTAGTCCCTTGTGATCTTCCCTTCTGATCTGCCCTTTTGATCCTTTTCAGTCCTCTAAAAGTGCAAAGAAATATTTTTCATTAGAATGTGTGTCTTTTGGTATACATTTGATGTACTCCTGCTTAAGCTCCTGCAGCTCGATTGTCCAAAAATTCATTCTGACTGAGTTCAAGTCTTTTAAAGGTACATACAGTAAAAACTGTCAAATTGGATCACCCAGGGAAGCAAAGGAAGGGAAATTTGTATAAAAAAATAGCAAGGACTAATGGATGACGAGTGGTCCGATTAGGAGGTGGTCCGATAGGAGGCGGTCCGATAGATCCAGTAGTTAGTTTCCCGATTAGCAGGTTTCACTGTAGTTGAAAAATTATTCCGGCGTCACAAAATTTTCTTTTAGAATAGAGAGGACACATTAATTTCGCCATTTTTCCATATTTCAAGCCGTCTTTTGGACGAAGATGCATTCCCCAGTGCCCTGAAAGTACAAAGAAACATCGTCCACCTCAACCCATTCCGAGTTTGAAATTAAAATCGATTACCATAGTTACCTCTTGGATGCACATCCCTGTTGCAATAACAGAAAAGTTGTTCGCACACACTCTTCCCCAATTTCGTCCAAGATATCATAACAATAGCCAGTCAAAGGGCATCTTCATTTGAATTTTATTGCCTCCTTTGAGGACCGACAAGTTAAAAAAGAAGAATAAACTTGTTTAAGGTCCACACCGACTGCTCCAAGGAAAACACTTCTTAAAGGAACAATCCCACTACTTGAAGGTACCTTTCCACCACAAAGTAACTTCGCCCACGACAGAACTTTACTCCCATGAAAGATGCTAAATTGTTGCGCGCATACTTTCTCATTTAACTTTTGTGTTGCCTCTCAAAACTAGTCCCAGCTTCACCGACGGACGACGACAACGATGGCGACGAAGACGACGGCAACGACGACGATGGCAAGGATGGCGCTAAAGATAAGGAAGAAGCTGGCAATGAGGATGAATGTGAGGATGAGGATGAAGCTGAGTGTGAGGATGAGAGCGTGGAGGATATTCCAGTAAATTGCCTTTTAATTGCTATTGCTAAAACTTTTGCTAATATATTCATATTTTAGTTTACAAAATTCGTTTAAACGAGTTTATCTGTCGAATGAGCTAATTGGACAGTTCAACAGATTCCACCTCCAACTCCCGCTCAAAGTCTTCCACAACATTTCCATTGTGCTTGATTCCCTTCAACCACTTCACGTAGTTCTCCGGTGCTCCCGTCTCAATGGCTCCTTTCACGAGAACCTTCAGGTATGTTTTCGATGGCTGGCGATCGTAGGGTACGTCCGCACCTTCGGGCAGGAGTTCAGGCTGATTGGTCAAGTGGTAGGCACGACAGGTTACGACAACTCCATCGGAGGTCTCAATTGGCACGCTGATCGGGGCATACATTCCGGTGTCGACGCTTTCTTGTCTGGAAGAGAGATTTTCTTTCTTTTATTCAATTTCTTTCTTGATCCTCTCCCCGACTCACTTATCTAGGTCTGGAAGATTTTCTAAATCAATTTGCCAAATGGCACCGAAGAGATGTGTGTCATTTGTCGGGACAATTGTGGCTGGAGCTCCTTTCCATCGTCGTGTGTGCGTGTGGAAGTCAAGCCTGTAGTTTTTCAGTTTCCCGAGACCTTTCCGGACAGCTGAGGGGTTTTGTATGTGGATGCGTTTCGCCAGCAAGTTACTTCCGAAGCCGAAGTAGTAAAATGTATTCCCAACAACTTCCGGAAGTGGGGAGGCCATGGTCTGAAAAAGAAATATTCGTGAGTGGCTGGTTGGTCGTCATCGTTTTACAAGACGAAGCGTGTGCGCTCATTTACGAACCCCAAGTCCTCTCACGAGCTCAGGTATCATTCAAATGTACGATTCAAAATTCGCTTGTCTTAAAAAAAAAATGATTCGCGAAACAGCTCGAAGAGAGCCAGAGGCTAGGTCTTTGTGTTTGTCTTTCTGTTTCTTATTTTGAAGGCGCTACAATACGAGGTGGACCAGGACCTCGATTAGCATGTCTGCCAGCCGCTTCCAATTTCGCACACACGTTTGCCTTCTAGATTTCTTTTTAATCACAAACAAGAACTGATTTCCGACGCAAACAGAACTACCCCAGGTTGTCGCATTCGCTGACTCGCGAAAGCTTTACCACTTGTCACTTCACAGGTCGCTATCAAAACTCACAAAGCAAGGTGCGAGATTCAATTAGATTCTAAATCCCCACCAAAAAAACAAGTGCATTAACACAAATGTTCTTTTTAAACTCCTCCAGCTGTTAGATCACATAAAACTCTTCAAGCAACTGGCCCAAGTTCCACATGCCATTCACACACTTGACGGGGAAAACCACCGCAACAAAAATCAAGTCTTTTAAATGATTTAATCACAATTCAGAGTAAAAACAACGCGAGAACACCAACCTACCACTAAATAAATGCAAATTTCCTCCGTAAGAATGCAACTCAATCACAGCCCGTCACTTCATGAGAAACCGCAGCGATTCTCGGGAGATTACTTCGCGAGCGGAATCCGCGACACCACCACTTGTGGCAAAACTAATGATTACAAAAAAAAAGCTCCATCATTATTTTTTTCTATTTTTGAAATGTCACGACGGATGTATCTATCTAATGCGTAAACAAATTTAATTTAATTGATAAACATTTGGTTTCCCCTGGAGACAATGAAAAGCTCCATTGCTTAGAGGGAACCAGATAGATCCGGAAAAATTGCTAATTACACGATTTCATGGTGTAATAATTGATGTACATATGGACCAGTAGAAAATAGAAACTCCATCAAACATTCTTATCATCAATTTTGTGTCTAATTTTCACATTTTCATTCAAAATTCTTTGAAAATACATCTCCCATCAGCTCCAATGTGATGTTTCAATATTCCACAAATTGTACTAGATTTACGAACCCATGTAACTCTCCAATCCAACTTTGACATTTGGCGCTTTGTCGTGGGTGCTGTGAGTAATTTGTTTTCTCTTCTCAAGCAGTTTATTTTTCATTCAAGACGGAGAAATTCTTATCAATTTCGAGTAAAAAATGACTCGCCACGCTAGAAACTGCACTGCTGGAGCAGTGTACACCTACAACGAGAAGAAAAAAGATGCTCAAGAGTCTGGGTATGGAACAAACAGCCAGAGAATCGGTAAAGACTCGGTGAAAAGTTTCGATTGCTGCTCATTGACTCTGCAACCTTGTCGAAATCCTGTGGTCACAAAGGATGGATACCTCTTCGACAAGGAGGCAATCCTTCAGTACATTATCACGAAGAAAAACGAATATAGCCGGAAGTTGAAGGAGTATGAGAGACTTAAGAAATCAGAGGAATTGGAAATCACACAGGGAATGTCGAAGCAACAGCAGACTTGCATTGAGAATTTCGTGAATTCAGCAAAACCAGTTTCAAATAAAACGCCAGCAAGCAGTACCCAAACGAATGCGACTCCAAGTACCTCATCATCCATTTCGAATATGTCCAATGGACACGAGACAAAGTTGCCGAGCTTCTGGATTCCTTCGCAGTGCCCGAATGCTGGTCTGGCCAAGGCACAGAAGCCAGATTCTACGATTTATTGTCCCGTGTCGATGAAACCTCTTCGAGCAAAGGATTTAATCGATATCAAGTTCACTCTGATCGACGCAAAGGACACAAAGGCGCTCGTTGCAAAGGAAAGCCGATACATGTGCCCGGTGACGAGAGATGTCCTCAGCAATGCTGTTCCCTGTGCTGTCCTGCGACCAACGTAGGTTCATTTTCATTGATTTGGAGTGTTGTCTAAGTTAATTTGTATTTCAAGCGGCGATGTGGTCACCATGGAGTGTGTTGAGAAGCTGATTAAGAAGGATTGGATACATCCGCTCACGAATCAGAAGCTCAAGGAGAAGGATATCATTCCACTGCAGAGGGTAATCACTAAACGTGGATTTTTAAGTGAAATTTCCTAAAATTCTCTGTTTTTTTAGGGGGGCACTGGGTATGCAATCACCAACGACAACTTGCAGGCCAAGGAGGAGCGTCCAGCACTACAGGTTTAGAGGTTAAGTGACTCTTTCGAATTTTGTCTTAGATCTAAGCTGTAGAAAATAGTAAATATTGGAAAAATAAACCAATTGTGTGTGAAATGTAAGATTCTTTTTTGATTGCAACCATCGAAGGAACGAACGGAGATGAAAACGAACGCCCGAGTTCGACTTCTCGACCGATGCACCTCAACAAACCACAAGAACATCGATGCAGCTCTTACTCACACTCACCTGACCACCCCATTTGAGGACGATTACTAATTTCCGACCCACTCTGATTCACGAAATCCGCCCTAAACCTTCTCTCCCCACCAAATAAAAATAAAAAAAAAGAAATCAAACATTGGAAAATGAAATAAATCTAAGTGGGACACACTCCCGTTTTCTAATCTACACAAATAGGTGACGACGACGACGTATCAATTTATCATGAGGAATCATTGTCGGAAGACAAATTGCGATTTGCGCTCACCCTGCAGATGCACCTGCCATCCAAATGCAAATGAAATGCATCAACCCTCTCGTTCGTTTTCTTTCTCTTTCGTCCAAAATAAAAATACATTCTTATCCATTGCTGTGCTTCTTCCACTCCCCACTCCGCACTTTCCACACCTCTCACATCCAATTCGTCCGACTTGAATCCCTTGTAATCTACAAATCTCGCGCTGGTGATCCTAATTCTCGCGCGAAAACACGATCATTTCGCAAGAACTGACTAAGAAGAAAAGAAAAACAAAAAAAAAAAAAAAGAAAAGATTTAGACAAAAAAAGATTTCTCGCGCTAGTGGAATTTCAGAATTCGGCTTTGAGGGGATAAGAATAGTTGCCGACTTCTCCTCTTCATGCATCAGTTTTCATGAACACTAAATAATGAACTACATTCTGGGCGGCGGTGGTGTGGCGCGCGGTATGTGTGTGTTCATCGACAAACGTCGTCTGGTTGGCCGCTCTTTATGCTGCAAGTGCTTTTGTGTTGTAGAAAAAGATCGGAGAGACAACGAATGGAGGCGTCAAGAGGTTTTTTGATTTGGTTTCAATTTAATTGTGTGTGATGATTGTGTTGGGGTATTTGAAGCGATTGATCGACATTCATTGGCCTTTTTGGATTGATTAGCACACCTAAGAAATCCCCAATGGCGAGAGGAAGTGGTGAAGGTAGACATAAGAAATTGAGAATCGCTCGCCGGTGCCGGTGAAGTTCTGAATTTCTTTGAAGCATCATCAAAGCGGAAGCGAATGAAATATTATCTGTTTGTTGGTCAGTGGTTGTTTAGGGGGACGATGGGGGACATTTTTTCGCAACGTTTCTTTCGTCTGGCGAAGAAGTCTCAGGGAGATAAATTCAACAATAACGGCAAGGCAGAGAAGCATCCACTTCTGAGTGTAGTGTTCTTAGCTAAAAATATTCGAGGAACTTGACTTGAGATCACTTTTGAGGACACTCGTTAGCTGAAAACATTAGAGGAACTGGACCTGAGATCAATTTTAGACTCCAGTTAACTCAAAACATCAGAAAATCGTCTCAAAAAAAGTCAAATAGACGTACGATATTCGGAGAAAGGTTAACATTTTTCAGCTTCGAATCGAAGGCAAAAAAACGAATGGACAGTTTGAAAAAAAGTGTCCACAACACACATTATGACCGCCGGCCTTTAAAATTCGGATACATGGAGCAGCAAAAAACAATTTTAGAATCCAGAACTCGATTGGATGCCGCAGGGCATCAGAACTCAGAGATTTGGGGGTCCGAAAAACAATTGTACAGTCTAAAACTCGCACAGATGCTGCAGACGATCGAAATCGTCAGGAAAAACAAACCTGGAGACACAATGCCAACAGAAAAAAAACTTCCTTAACCATTGCGGTCACTTTACTCGACTTAGAACACTGAAGCATCGCCTAGGCATTCAAGGACCTGGAGCTGAAATCAATTTTAGACTCCGATTCAGCAAAAGACATCAGAAAATAGTCTGGAACAATCAGTTCAATGGATGTGTGATGTTCAGAGGAAGGGTAGGATTGTTTGGATTCAAATCTAGGGCAAAAAACAAATGGAGAGCTTGATAAAGTGTGCAGAACTTGCATCGGGGCAACCGACTCTCGAAATTCAGTGACTCGGAGCTGGAAAAATCAAATCTAGGATCAGAAACTTGCACACATAGCGCGAATGATAAAAATTCGGAAACTCGGAGAGTCAAAAATAAATGTAGAGTCCAGAACTCGCACGGATGTAGTCGACAATTAAAATTCCGGAACTCGGAGGAGCATTCAACTAATCTAGAGCCCAGAACTCGTGCTGATCCCTCCAGACAACAAAATTTGGATTCTTTGAGGAGCAGAAAATAAATCTAGAGCCCAGAACTCGGACAGATGCCACCGACCACTGAAATTTCAGAACCTTAAGCAGCTATGAAGAATTCTAGAGTTTAAAACTCGCAGTTACTCTGTCGACCATCGAAATTCGCAGATACGGAAGATCAGAAAACAAATCTAGAGTCCAGAACTTAGACAGACGCCACCGACCACTGAAATTTGAGAACCTTAAGCAGCTATGAAGAATTCTAGAGTCCAGAACTTGTACGGACGCCGCCGACCATCGAAATTTAGGAACTCTAAGCAGTTATAAATAAATCTAGAGTCTAAAACTTGCAGGGACTCCGTCGACCATCGAAATTCGCAGATGCGGGAGATCAGAAAACAAATCTAGAGTCCAGAACGCACATGAATGCAGCCGATCATCGAAATTTGGAGACTCAAGGGACCGAAAAACAAATCTAAAGTCCAGAATTGCGACAAATCCAGGCGGCCATCAAAAATTGAAGACTCGGAGTGGTAAACTACAATTCTAGAGTCCACAACTTGTGTGCAAACCTCCAGCTATCGAAATTCGAAGATGCTGAGCGGCAAAAAACAAATCTACAGCCGAGAGCTCGCTCCGATGCCTCCAGGCATCAAAATTCGGAGTCTTGGAGGAGCAGAAAACAAATCCAGAGTCCAAAACTCGCTGGGACTCCGCAGTCCATCGAAAATTAGAATTTCTAAGCAGCTTTAAACAAGTCTAGAGTCTAAAACTCGCACAGATGTCGCCGACCATCGTAATTCGCAGATTCGGAAGTGTGTGTGTGTGTGAGGTGGTGCTTCTAGGAAAACCCAAATTTGGAAGAGTAGAAAACAAATCTAGAGTTCAAAACTCGCTGGGATTCCGCAGTCCATCGAAAATTAGAATTTCTAAGCAGCTTTAAACAAATCTAGAGTCTAAAACTAATTCACAGATTCGGAAGTGTGTGTGTGTGAGGTGGTGGTTCTAGGAGAACCCAACTTCGGAAGAGTAGAAAACAAATCTAGAGTCCAAAACTTGCGCCGGTGCCTCCAGCTATCGAAGTTCGAAGACTCGAAGAGGCAAACTACATATCTAGAGTCCAGAACTGTGATGAATGCAAACGGCCATCGAAACTCGAAGACTCGGAGCAGCGAAAAACATCTAGAATCCTATCCACGTATAGAACTCGCACGTATATCATTGACCATCGAAATTTGGACCGAAGAAAACAAAACACCATAAAAAAAATTCCCACCCCCATGTCCATTCGTCTGTCAAACCGCATTTTGAGGAAAACCAACTTGTGTACTCCCAACCACTTGGCGCCAATCCAATCCAATCACGGGATAGTTTCAAAATTAACTCCTTCAATCTCAATGCCGCTTCACTGAGTCATCGAAAAGACATTACAACTGACCATTCGCCTGGATTATGAGACAAAATCTCAAAATAAAAAAAAATCCACGAAGAAAAGAAAAGAAGTTACGTATACGCACCCCTCAAACAAAAATCTCCCTCTCTCTTTTGCAACAGATTGGGCAACTAGTGGCTATTTTAGACCAAAACCGCACAGCATGCAAGTCAAGTCGACACATTTCCCCCCCACCACCGTCACATAAGACGAAGATGATGTTCTCAAAAAACCACAAACGACCTCTTATCCATTTGGTTCTAATTTATTTCACTTCGCCGCTCCATCGGTCCGGTCTGGTCCCCGTCCGGCTGCAAAAAGGTACCTCGAGATTTGCGAGCCGATTGAGACACTTTCGGTGGAGCATTTCCTTAAAAAAAAAATCGTATGTAATTCATGTGTGTCTGTTCTCCTTCTTGGCCAGCCTCTCAAACGACGACAAGAACCCAATAGTCAGGTTTTTTTTCGAAAAAAAAAAAAGATATTGCGCTACATCGCCGCCACCACTAAAAGATGTCCCTCTACCCCGTCTGCTGATGCTTCTGCTGCTTCTACTGATGCTACTGCTGTCGTTTTGTCTCTCTGTTGTAATGTGTTTTATTTATATCAAAAATCGTCAGCTCCAGGTCAGAAATAGAGAGGTACACAAGAAAAAAAAAAAAACCATCCAAAGCCAAAATGAAATCACTGAAAATGCCATTAGTATTAATACAGTCCACCGAATACTTCAAAACAACAACAAACACAAAATTTTTAACTCTCTAAAAACATTAAAAAGTAAATCTCGTATATAACACGAAGGAAAAAAAGAAAAGAAAATAAAAGAAGAAAAAAAAAAAAAAAAAAAGAACCTAAAAAGACACCTCAAGAGAACTAGAGAGCGTGAAAAAATAAACTTAAATAGATTCTCATTAGATCTTTAAATCTATTCAAAATAAAATAAGATAAGTACATTAGGACAACACTCTCGAGTACACCGCGCGCAGTTACGACCGCGATGGACATTCAAATTTTTCCACACACTGCGACAAATTTCCTCGGAGTGTAATTAACGGTGTGAATTTTGATCAGAGTTACTAAACCAAAAAAAAAAAAAAAAAAAAAGAAAGAGATTAGGATTCAAAAGGATACATACTCAAAAAAAAAAAAAACAAATGAGAGAAATTTAAAAAAATAAAATGTGACAAGAGAAAAAATATATTTTAAGTGTGACAAAAAAAATCTTAGTCATCCTCCAGCTCAATACTTACACCTATTTATAGTCCGACCGGGCTGGATTTTCAAAAAAGAAAAACGAAAAACCAACGAAAAGTTCTTCAAAAAAAAAAAAAGTAACGTGAAGGTATTCTTTTTGAAGTCGTAACGTGTTTGGAAGAATTTGATTTTTTTTTTAAGTAGTATCCGTGTTCGTTGTCGTTTTAATTTTCAGTTTTTATTTTATTTTTTTTTTTTTTTTTTTACCGGTAAAAATAGCCCTTGTGCCTGCACATACATTTATAAGTTTAAATGGATTTACATATATGTATGTAGTGTGGAAGAAGAACAATTTAAATTTGTTCGTAAATAAAAATAATAATATAAATACATTTTCTTAAGTGTCTCTCTACTCTTATAATATGTTCCTAATGCACAAATACACTTAATTGCATCCATGGGATGATTCCTATGGTCGTTGTGTATTTTAATCAGAAGAGAGTGTCAGTCAGTGTACGGGGTTCAGTTTGTTGTTCTTTTTTTTTTTTTTTTAATTCATTTGTTTGTTCAAACAACACGATTGAATAATATTAAATATAGAATAGTGTATGCGTAATAGTAAAAAAAGAAAAAACCAAACCACAAAAAAAAATTCGAACAAGTGTCCTATAAAAAAAAAAACAAATTATCGTGGTGCCTCGAAACTATTGACAATTGAATCCGAAAAAGAAACGCAACTCGCGGTTTTTTGTGAAACTCTTAAATGACAGGTGAATTTTCATTCAAAAAATTTACTACCAATCCAAAGCATTCCCATAAAAGGCTATATTATGGAGCATGTCAACGCTGGATCTGCATTAAGGCAGGATCATCATCACCAACAATTCTGTCTGAGATGGCACAATCATCAGGTAGTTTCATCTTCGTGAGAGTGTTTTTGTTTTTGTTTTGTTTGTTGTGACCTTTTATGGGATACTCATACTCTGACTGTGAGACCACTTGTTGCTCAAAAAAGAAAATAAGAAGACAACTTGACTAGAAAGAAAATTTTAAAGAAACGCATGTCGTGAGTCTTCTGTCTAGTAAAAAAAAAAAAAAATCTTCCAGATAGCTGTGTGTATTTTTGAGCGTGTAACGACGACAACGACAACGACGACGACTACAAGTGTTTCTTTTTCGATGCGAAGAGCGCATGATGTGCCCGGAAGCATGACAAGATGGTTCTTCTTCATTCGAGCAAACGTGAAGATGTCGAAAAGCTAAAAATATCCTACTACTAGGGTTCAGGAGGAATGAGATATTTCGGCTTCTCTGCTCTGATGTGTGTGTAGTTGTGGCCGTCGTCCAGGACTACCGGAATGTGCGAAATCATTGAATCACTTGGAATGTATGTGTGTGTCTTGTGTTCGATCGTGTATTTTTAAGATTGGACATTGTTGGGATTACAAAATTTGGAGAGTTTATTGACTCGAATTTGAGTAAAAAAGAACTTGGTGGTTGTTAGACACGAGGATCAGAGCAGAAGACTTGTTCCTCGTTGTTGAGCGATTGGAGGAGTGCATGAGTTTGAATGCCAAGAAGAATATCATAAAAGTGGTTTTATTACAAAAATTATAGTGCAGAATAGTTGCGTATTGTCGGGAGGTAGTCTGACAATTAAAATAAACGAGACAATGACAAGGCTATTCATGGAACGGCCCCACCCACTTGAATCATACGACTTGTGACAAGAGCACTGCCAAGAATTACCCAGGAAGTTTCTCGGATTAAGATTATTTGTGGAATTGGGCTTTATAGTAGAATAGAATGTCTTCCCGTCGGTTTTTAACTTACAAAACCTACCAACCGTTCAAAGATTTGTGGAATAAAGCCTATCCATCTTCATTGAGATTACGAGTAAAGCATTGAACAAAAGAAAGGAAGACGAATGAAGATTTCTACTTTTTCGAATAATTACAGAGCCATAATACAAATATCATGAAAGAAACCCTCTTATCCGCTCTTAACTTACAAATCCTGCCTTGACTTTGAAGCTAAATGGTCATCTTACATTACATCTACGTAAAGTTTCGGACTAAATACCCAGCTTTTCTGTGGAATTAGAGGAGACGAATGAAAGGCCTCTGTTTTTTCTCTTATTGGAAAACCGGCTTCTTCATGTCTACTTGTAGCTGACAGCACTTGTCCATGTCTAAGTTTTAGCTGAGCAAGAATCGGAAGATTTCCACACTTTTATCGCAGAATGATCTTATCCAATGCTTAACTAACAAGACCAACCACCGGAAAAAAAAAGAAAGATTCCTGCTTATTGTCTGGTAAAAGGAACTTCTTCTCGTTTACTTGCAATCTTCAATACCTACCTCGCGTTTGGGCCTACATGTCCCAGAGTTTTGTGGAAGAAGGGTTGAGCTTATTAGAAACAGAAAGGTTCCCTCGTAACTCACAATACCTGAGCACAGAACAAAGCTTGGTTCTGGTTGAAGGATTAGAGCTAAAGTCTTTAGTCATAGAACGTAAACTAAGCTTATAAAAGAGGGCCGAGAATAAATTTATATTTTTTTTTATAATCGGAGAGCCTTCTGATTTTCTTTTGGTTTATTATTCTATGATAAGCCTTTGTAATCGTAACAGAAAAAAAAATTTAACACCACCTGAAAATTTCAGTTTTTTTTTCTTGTTTTGGAATCGAGAAATCTTCCTTTTTCCTGTCGTAACTTACAACATCTGTTCTTGCTTAAATGCCCAAAAAAGCAACATTTTAACTTGTGTAGATTCGTGATTTTGTCGGTCAAAAATCGGACTTTCTAGGTGAAAAAGACTTACATTTTTCCGACTGATTACAGATCCTTTGTTCACTCGGAACAACACCTGTATCGGGAGCTAATCGCTCAAGATTTTCTTGGATGAAGCATCAACTTTTCGAGAAGAAGACGCAGAAAGAATTGATATGAATTGAATTGAATTAATAATTGAATTGAACTGAAAGATTTCTTTTGTTTTCCTGATCAGAGAACCTTATTCTCTTACCCACTCATAAATTACAACACGAGGTTCTGGTTGGAGGCTTAATGTGACGGTTTTGTCGAATAAGAACCGAGCCTATGACAAGAGGATGTGTTCTTGTTCACCTTGTCCACTAACAACTGGGTTCCTTGAGTTGGATGCTAAATGATCAAGAATTTTGTGTGAAATAAAATGTGTGCTTATTAGAAAAGGACGAAGAGAAAATTTTACACTTCTTTTCTAGACAAAACATCTTTTTTCTTCTGTCCATTCTTAAATTACAACACTTGGTTATGGTTGGAGGCGTAAAGCCCAAATTTTTGGCAGAACAAGAACCGAGTTTCCAAGAGGGCGATGAGGAAAAAATAAATTGTTTTTTTTTTAAATTTCCGATCCAATTGGACAAATTTGTGATAATCGAAAAACCTTCTTCGCCTTGTAATGTCGCAATTAACAACATCTGCCATTGATGGGAGGATACTTTTCCAATCGCCCTGACCTACGTTGGACTTCCTTTCTTGGGAGTAACACTTTTTAATGATTTAATTTCAATTTTACGGAGATAAATCAGAGTAAACAGGAAAGTAGCTTAAAAAAAACACGTCATTCAATTTTGCATGGGTAAACCTCTTCTATTTCATTCAATTCAACTCCTAAATAGGTCATCAAACCACTGAAAGATCACCAGACAATCTGAAACACTTATCAATCAAACTAAAATCACACAATTTTTTTTTTGTTTCAAAAGCAAAATCCCCTCACTTACTCCTCCTTCTGTTTTATTTTCCGCAAGTCCATTCTGATTCTCCGTTGGAACTGCCCCCGCAAGACAACAAATAAAAACAAAATTTAAACAAATTAAAATAACGTAATTCATTTCGAACTAAATTGAATTGCACGTCCAACACTTAATTCCTCTGAAATTGTACTCGCAAAACTATTCTGTTAGCCTTTATAAGAAAAAAAAAAAAAAACGAAACTTGACCAGCGGCATTTGAATGCCCTGCAATCAACTCGACGTTATCGTTGAAACTTTATGAAATAAAAGCTCCACACACACATTTAGCACAGCTTGGACAGACAACAATATACACAACTGTATAGGAGAATTAAATGTTTCTAATAATCTCAACTCACTCAATTTAAAAGAATACGCCGGCCTGGCCCAAGGTCACTGGGGGAAACCCCTGTGTGTGTGTCTGTTAAACGTAACCTTGAACAAGATTCTAGTTTACTTTTGAATATGTAATTTACGATGATGATATTTCATTATTGGAAAATTGTTTATTCCTGGAAGAGATTGACGTTGTTGCAAAACTTTGATGGGGTGGTTGCGGACAAGTGCTCTGATGTCTAAAGCGTCTCGGAATCTCTTCTAACTTACTCCTCCTCTTCAAAAGAAGTGTGTTAAGTTATTTGTTTATTTTAGCGGACTAACTCACTTTCAGACCATTTTCTAGTCCCTGCCACACTCGTTCTTTTCGTGCAGACAAGTCTATTGAAGTTGTTGGCCATTCTGATGGACAAAAACGAATGATTACCACGTCTACAGCGTTTTCTAGTCTCCACCCAACTTTGTTCTTTCCCATTCACCTGGATGAAAATGAATGCCCTTACGTCTCATAACCTCCAACCAAACCTCATCTTCTTTTTCCAGACAAGTCTTCTGAGTTCGTTGCCCATTCTGCTGGACCAATCACATCTAACCGACGTCACTTTATCGGCTGAAGGACGAACGCTACGAGCTCATCGTGTCGTCCTCAGTGCATGCAGTACGTTCTTTTTGGAATTATTTCGTGCGTTGGATTCATCAAACCACCCCGTGATCATCATACCAGGAGCATCGTTTGCTGCGATTGTTGCTCTTCTCACGTTTATGTACTCGGGGGAGGTAAACGTGTTCGAGGAGCAAATTCCCACGTTGCTCAACTTGGCAGAGACTCTGGGAATCAAGGGACTTGCAGATGTTCAAAGTAACGTAAGTTCTCCATCATAAATTCACCCCGCAATTGAAACTTGAAGACATCATCTCTCTTTTTAGTTACACAATTCAAATATGCCAAAGAAACGAGACGATTGCCCACCACAGGCAGCAGCCGCCGCCGCACCTCCTCCCCAACAAATGCCCTCACAAGCGTTAAAAGACGAAGACCTACCTTCACCCACGCACACAGTCGCACCGCCATCGTCGCCTCTCATGCCGAACAAGCTACCGACGCCGCTTGAGAATTTCTTCCTCAAGTCACTGCAGTTCTATCCGAATCTCATCCCACAGCCCCTGAACTTTTCTCAATCGGCTCTGAACAAGACGTCCGAGTTCCTGGCCAAGTATCAGCAGCAATGTGGACTCTACAACTCGGCCAAGGACTCGGAGAACTTCGTCCAGCCTGGGCCGCAGTCTCACAACGACGACGGTGGCTACAACAAGCGAACCAGCAGCGGAGAAAAAAAGACAAAAGACATTAAGAGAATCGACAAGATCGTAGAGAACCTACGGTGTGCTACGCAACCCACCAAACTACCTGACAACACGCCGACACAAGCGGCCAAGGGCTACAGCGATATCCCGACGAGATCTCCGTCATCGCCGCTGGTCGCTTCACAGGGATATGCCTCGAAAGCGGTGACAAACTTGTGTGGAGCAGTAGCGAGTGCTGGTGGTGCCGTGCCGAAGGACGAACAAGACAAGCCGACAGAGAAGCTATTGATGGATCACTCAGGAAACGCTGCGAGTAATCGAACGACACCAAATACGTTGGGGTCAACAGGAACCACGACAACCGATAGTGCCACGGAGAAGCCTGCTTCCAGCCCGCAGCCGAAGATTTCCAATTCGAAACTCTACGCCACGTGCTTCATTTGTCACAAGCAGCTGAGCAATCAATACAACTTGCGAGTGCATTTAGAGACTCATCAAAATGTTAGGTGGGTACAAAGAAATCAAATCAAAATGAGACTTTTAAGGAGTCTTCTTCTTTTTATAGATACGCCTGTAACGTTTGCACACACGTGTCACGGAGTAAAGATGCCCTACGCAAGCACGTCTCCTACCGGCACCCGGGAGCGCCGAGTCCCTGTGAGTCGGAAGCACGACGAAAACGAGCAAAAGGCCTCAGTTCGTCGTTCTCCCTCCCCACACCCACGGAACAGGAACAAATGGCTACACAACTTAACCCGGCCTTTATGTTTATGCCAAATCAATTTCATCTCACCTCAGCACCTCCGTCACAAATGGCCACGCCACTCTCAGCGGCATCAACCACCACGACATCAACCACCGGACCAGGCAGTGATACAACGATTGTCAAGCGAGAAACGACACCGACATCACCCACCGATTATCAGCAAAATTCCACAACATTTACCTCCGATAGTGCTGCCACAAAGCCATAGATTTGGACACCTCCTCACACCCAAATCCACATCCTCATCCCCATTCCCACTCGTCTTCGTTCGTCTTCATCTCTTCATTAAAAGTCCTTTAAACTTTTGATTAGTATTTCGTCCCCGGCTGTGATAGTACAGAAGATCTGAAAAAGAAAAAAAGAAAAAAATTATGCAAAATCCAAATTTGAATCTTTTATGGAATGTCTTCATCCACATGTAGTCCTAGTCAATTAGAACCAATCAACTTTTTATTTATTTTTCTTTGAGGCTAAAGTTTAGTTTTGTTTTTCTCTTTTTTGTTATTAATTATCATTGATCCTTTTGGGTCCTTTTTTTTAGTTTAAACCTTTTACACCAAAAAAAAAAAAACACATTTACACTAGATTGACTATGGGAGTCGTCGAGTTACTCAGTCCAGTGTTGTGTAACCAACCTTCTTAGTCGAGCCACACAAAAAAGACAATTGTTTACCTGTTTAATTTATTTTGTTATGTTTAAAGTTAAGTATTTGCATATTGATGTTAAATTTTATGAGATAATTTTGATGAGAAAAGATAAGAAAATTAAAGATAAAAATGTTGATGCTAAACAGATGAGGGTTTCAAAATAATTTTTTTCAAGAGAATGTTCATACTAACAGATCTTGCTTTCATTTCGTGCTCTAGATGATGTCTAGTCGACTACCCTTTAGAAATTGGAAGGCTTCTGACGCATTTTAATGGTAAAGATCAGGTCAGATCAGAAAATGGATTAGAATTAGAACAAAATGTTGATGCTAAACATAACCGGATTTGATTTTTGGGGTCTTAATGGCTGTTAATGAACGATTGCGTTCGATAGCAAAGAAAAAAAAAATTGCCTTAAAATGTTGGTGCTTTATACATAACTTCGATATTTTACCCTCGTTACTAAAAATCTTAAAATTGAATGATGTCGAGAAGTGGAAAAGAAATTTTGCGACAAAATGTTGACGGCTTTGATTTTTATTCCCGGTCGACTGCCATTTTGAAAATGGATGACTGGTACATCACTGTGAGGGTAAGGATCAAGAACTTTAATATAAAGTTTTGTACTTAAATTTAATTTCTTCCGTTTGGAGAAGGATTTAAAGAAAGTAAAGGAAGAAAACAAATGCGATAAAATCTTGCTCGACTTCGAAAAAAATGCGATGAAATGTTGCTCGACTTCTATTTTAACTCTCGGTGATTTTTTATAGACCGCCATCTTGGAAATGAAATACTGCTTACAAGAATAATGGTGTACAACAATGTGTTTAAATTTGATTTTTGCTTTTGATGATAAAGAAAAGGATTTAAAGACAATAAAGGAAAAAATCGCGATAAAATGTTGCTCAACTTGGAAAAAAAATTCGATAAAATCTTTGCCCCGACTTCTTTTCTGACTCTCGACAATTTTTGATAGACCGCCATCTTGGGAATGAAAGACATCTCACGACAATTTGCAGATGAAGAATAAAATGTTTGGAATAAAATGTTCATACTACACACCCGACATTAATTTTTCGCTATAGATGACAAAAAAGAAAAGAAATTAAATACAAAATTTTGATTATACCAACTCGACTTTGATTTTTCTCCTCCATGGTCTTTGATTGTCCACCATCTTGAAACTAAATGACGTCTCAACTGCAATTTAAACAGACAAAGAAACTAAAGAAAATGATGTCCTGCATGATTGAGAGGAAGAAACTGAGTGATTAGAGAGAAATGAGTATACGGTCGGCTTGTACTTGAAGGTGGCGTGACAACCTGCGGAGACCCAGAGCTTGGCTTATCAGCTCACCCCATCTTTCCCAACAAAAAAATTGTGAGCAAAACCCGACATGTCTAACAAAAATTGTGAACAAAACCCGACATGTCTTTCTCGGTCAGCCATTCAAATAACGGACATTCGTTCAGAACAAAGAAGCCATAGAAGTGAAAGTGATCGAAGTGAAGTGATTACCAAATAAATTAAAACTCGTGTTTTTTTTCTATAAATGTTATTCTTTGAAAATTCTTTTCATATTTTATTTTAAATCATTAAGTTGTGGCATTGCATAATAATAAATTTACAAAAAAAAAATGAGAGTAGAAAAAAAAGACAGTTTTTAGTAATTGTCTCAGCACAAAACTCAAATGCAAAATCAGTGACAACACAAAGACAAATAATAAATATTCAACTTTACAATTACAAAATGCATATTTTTTTTTTTTGTTGAAACAGTGTTCTCGGTTTTTTTTCTATTTCACGAAATACTTTTTTGTTCCCCGGGAGTTTTAATAATAAATAAACGTAGTTTTCTCTTTTTGAACTTAATTTATGAAATTTAATTTCGCTTTTAAAAGACTCTGTTCGCTGGTAGTGTATTTTAAAGAAAATGAAAAAAAAAAAAGCGCGAAAGAAAATACTAGGAAAATAAATTATGTACTTCTAATTTTTTTTTAAATATATCAACAACACGACGCGTATTTTTGAATATATATATATACTCGTTTCTCGGGTTTTATAAACTTCGTTGAGTGAGAAAAAGACGTGTGTGTGTGTTTAAATAGTTTCGACTTCCCAAATCTTCGTGTTGCAATCCTGTCCGGTGGAGATCACAGTGTTATTGTCCAACCACACTAAACGAGTGATTTGTGACTGTGGGTGGGCATCTAAAACAAAAGAAAAAAGGACATGAACAAGGCTCAGACGGTAAAGCCTGTGAATAACTCACTTTTAATGATGGTGTGTTTCGATGGATTTGCCACGGACCAGATGATGATGGTCGTGTCTAACGATCCACTGGCGACTAGAAGAGAATTTGGTGAAAACGCCACGGTGTTAACGCGTGCATTATGGAAGCCCCATTCTTTGTTATGAGCAGGCTGAAAAAAAAACCAAGAAAAAAAAATTAGAGACGAACCACATACAACCTTCAAGCTCACCGTCTACAGGCAATCCAATGGATAAGCAATAAATAGCAATACAACAAAATTACAAAATCATCTACACAAATCACCTCCCGGCTATACACTCACCTTATATTCAGGAACAGAATACAGCACAACCTTTCGGTGGGCATCGCATGCCACGAGGAGTTTGTTGTCCGGCGAGTACGTGCAGTCTGTGACGGCGCCGAGATGTTCCAGCTCCGCCTTCAACTCTAGAGAGCTGCCATTCAACGCGTATATCCTCAGCTTTTGATCGTCACCTCCCACGGCTAGCTCGAGAGTCTCCGCGTTGGCACTTATTGAGCTGGCTTCGTACTTAATCGGAAGCGAGAATATCTTCTTGTTGTCTTGAACCAATGTGATCTCCTTCACGCATGCAATCGCGATGATGTTCTCCTTTCGGAACACGGTGATTCCACGTGGCTGGCAGTTGAGTTTCACGACGTAGTCTGTGTATGCGTTGCCCTCGATGCTGATCTTCCGCAGGGAGTCGTCGATACCGCAAGTGTACACGAAGTCCTCCCATGCCACGATGCCATTGATCTAAAAAAAAAAAAATGATAGGGTTCAAAAACAAAGCACTCGTCTCAATTTGTCAACCCGTACCTGATTGCCATGTCCAGCACCGCCGATGCGATCATTGACACCACTTCCTGAGTTCCAGTTTGTGACCACACCGTCGTGACTTCCCGTGTAAATGGTGCTGCGGTCATCGCTCAATCCCAGCACGGTGATCGGCTTGTTGTGTCCCTTGATGACTCGCAGCGGCTTCGTTGGGTCATTCACATCCAAGTAGCTGATATTACCCGACAGAGACACCGTGAGCAGATGTTCTCCCTGCCACAAGCACGACACCTGCTGATCATCCACAGTTGTTCCCATGACGAACTCCGAGATCAGCTCACGAGTCTCCACATTCCACAGGCGACAGGTCTTATCACCCGAGCAAGTGAGCAGCTGTGTTCCGTCCGGTTTCCATGCGACGGCATACACTCCACCCTTGTGCGCTGGACTGCCGACTTCTCCAACCAGCTCAGACGTGGCTCCGTCATAGATGAACACCTTGCCATCGAATCCAGCTGATGCGAACAGATGTCCACTTGGCGAGTACCGAACCGCTTGAACGAATCGCGAGTGTTCGGTCTTGGTCATCTTGAATTTGAACGGTGGTCCCTCGAAGACACCGATTGTGTTGTCCTCGCTGCCGGTGACAATCCTAAACGGCCTGGCAGGTCGGAAATCACACGAGTTAATCGGTTTCGACTGTCCACTGATTTCACCCACGGAAGTACCGGTCTCTGCCATGAAGACGTGACCAAACCTCTCGCGTCCCTCGCCAACGATGACGATCCTCTGGTTGTCTTGTGACCAGGCGATGTCCTTGATCGGTCCACCGATGGGTTGGAATTCATTCTTTAGAATGTGCTCCTTGTTGACCGTGTCCCAGATTCGAATCTTTCCTGATTGATCTGGAAAAAGTAGAAATTGGAAGTTAGACGGTGTCTACGTGGAAATATTTATTGTTATTTGAGTGTTAATAACTGGTTTCAAGTTATACCACGCACGACACAGTAGAGGCGCAAAAAGCAAGGTTTTGGGCCTCAACGGGCTGTTACGCCGTCCATCATGTAATGCAACTGGTTACAAACTAAGAGCTGTCTTAAGACTAACAAGCTCGAAGACATGGAAATTATTTTCGGCGGTTGTGTAATGTGCCTCGAGGTGAAAAAATGAGTCAAACTTTACGGTGTCACGATCGAATTTATAAACAATTTATGAGATGATCACACGGTCATACACGGTTGAGGAGAGTTAATGACCGCCCAGTGGACCAGTGAGTCATTCACGGAAGCGCGGTAACTACATCACCGCTAAATCACAGTCAAGTGTACGATTACATCGGACGAGGCGCATAAAAAGAGTAATAACCTTTCTATTCTCTACTTTTATCCAGTGGAAGGGTATTAAATTTCATTCATTCTGACGATTGTTCGCCTTTGTGAACGTGAACGCAGCGAGAATTTTGTGAAGTGACTGGGAAAACAAACGTTGCTCGAGAACGAAAACATTAAACAAAAACATCTGCGGTTTGTCGTAGGTCAAGATATGTGCGTCTGGATTGCAGTGAAGTGCAGTCAGAGGATCTGTGTTGCATGGAACTGAACTCAGATCGATGTGAAAACGAACCCAGATCACTGTGACAACAAGCTCTTTCCGATATAAAAACAAACTGTGCTCCACACGAAAAACAAACCTCGGTCACTGTTCCAACAAAACTCAGCTGAATGCGGAGACTAACCCCGATTCTTCGCGCACTGTAAAGACCCACTCATCCCAATCCGGAAACAAACTCAGTTGAGGTCTGAAATAATGAGGACAGTTAAAGAGAATTAAAACTCGCAAAATTAATGCGAAGTGACGCACGCTTTGATTGATTCACGCTTTGGTTCCGTGGAGCGTGACTTATCCATAAAGCGCGTTGTTGGATTGTGGAAAACAAAAGTGGGACACTTTTTTTCCGTAGGAGCATCCTTATGCCTGAAGCTGCGGTTGGATTATGCGAAACGAAAGAGGACCAGAGGTGTGCTTCTGGTTCTGTTTTTCGAAAGGGTTCAAACAACATGAAGAGACCAGCATCAGATGCGGCACAAATGGAAATGGAAAACACAAACACGGTTGAGCAACATCTTCGTAAGCAGGTTGATATCGTCGGCTGTATAAAACCCATTGTCGCGCTTGGGCCCACTGTGGTGTCACACTGTGGATGAGACGCCGCGTTGCCCGTTCAAATCAATTGGAGTTTCGTATGCAGGTGTCTCCGATGCTGACGCAGCTCAGAGTGAACAGGCTATCCAAGAAGTATTCGTCGAGATATGTTCCTTATCATCTTCACTTGCGGCAGTAAAGTGTCGATGTTGACCACGACACACAAGACTGGAATTGTGGACACACTGTTGATTCCATATAGAAAGTTCTTCCACTGCCGCCGCTTCTCCTATCAGAGAATTAGCTAAGTGGAGTTGGCCATCTACCTATCTATCGATGGTTGGAAAATTGAAGTAGATCTTGCGCAAGCTTTACACTGCTTGTACGTCTTCTGAGTCCAGCAATCAACATTTGGGCTTGGGCGATGTTAGATGCCTGTCTGTATATGAATATAATTTTGGGCCGCTAGGCTAGGAGCCGTGTCTGGCTGTCCTCTCGTCGATTTATCAGTATAGAAGCTTAAATGAGAAATTCGAAATGTCCATAGAAATCAGGAGACCAGTAGAGCACTCGCTGAAAGGGCTGAATTTGTACTAAGCGGACTTTTCACTGTTTGGAGATGTAAGCATTTCAAGGAATTCTACCGGCACTGTCTACAGACCGTCGGACATGTAACGTCTTTCAAACCTTACTGTCGGTTGTTCGGCAATGGAATTAGACGACGCTTCTCCATGTAGATGTTAGGATCAACATGTGAAGGCGGATCTAGTTCAGGCGCAAACTCTCCAAGGGTTGACCGCGGGGGAAATTGTAAGTAGATGGTAGGATCAGGCGCCGTTGGCTCGATCGGTTAGTGCGTCGGATTGTTAAGCGGGAGTACCCGAATCCAGCTCGGAAAAAAAACACCAAACAATTTCACAGCTTGTCTCTGGTACTCAACGGGCTGTTACGCCACCCAATGTTGATGTTAGGATCTCGAAGAATTCCATCCACAGAATGACGGACGTTTAACATCTTTCTGGCCCGCCATGGATGTTTACCCATTTTGGCATTTAAAAGAATTCTGTTAGCGGCGTTCACCCTTGGTTTGTCGTATGATTTGCTTAACGACCATGCTTAAGAGAGCCAATTAGTTGACTCCAAGCACTCTTCCAACTTGTCGTCAGATTTATCGTATCAAATCACACGGTCGTCAAGCAGAACGTACAACAAATCGTAAGATGAGAACGTCGTTATTCACAGTCAGACAAAAATTTGAATCGCACTGTTCCGGTTCCACTCTTCCAAGTCTCTTCTTGAACCCTTGGATTGCCTGCAGACTTCTCTATGAATCACAAGGTTATCAGCCAAAATTTTTATAGCGATGATCATTCACTAGGCACTGCGCCGTGTTTTGTCAAAAGACCGCCTATGTCTGCAAAAACGAAAAAAAAAAAAAACTTGGCGTTCAGCCTAGAACATCCCACGTAGGCGTGGCGCATGCCAAAAGATTCGCAAAGGAAATTAATAAACTCCAGAATGTCAAAGTTTTTCTAAGATCTTTCGATCTTTAGATCTTGAATCTGTTTGCCACAGAAGACAAAGAGAAGGAAAAATAGATCAGAAGGAAATAGATAAACTCCAGAATGTCGAAAATTTTCTTAGTTTATTGCGATCCATGATGGAAATATATTTGTATCATGATTGCGATCTTTAAGGAGACAAAGCGAAAGAAAAATAAATCAACCACAACAGTCAATGAGCCGAAAAAGGAAATCCACTCAACGCCTGGGTGGCTATAAGCTTGCTTGACCACCTTGTAGGGCAAAACATCACACAGTTGTGATTCGCCATGCACATCCGTCGATAAGAATGAACTCGAATGAATAAGACGATCGTCTTTTTATCGTGGCCGAAGAGAACTATAAATAGAGTAAAAACTGATAGCGATTCCAGACAATTAAGTGAGTCAAAATTGTCGAAGAAATCGATTGAAGATATTCGATTGTGTTCCAAAAATTGCACGCCTTTCAGCGATTGGAACTTTTGTATATTTTCATTCCAAATTTGCAGCTGGTGCCACATTTTCTCGAGTGTGCCGCCCTAAAAATTCTTCGCCATTCTGATAAGGCGGCATTTTTTTTTTTATTATTTTTCTCTACTTGAAAGGTTTCATTTCAGACTCTCCGACCGACCGACCCGTAAACAAACTCAAGTTTGTGACTCATTCACCACAAAAAGAAACAAATAGAAAAAAAGAAAAAAAAAAATGTTTGTCCACTTACCGCCAGAAGCGATGTAAAATCCACTCGGTGAATACTTGGCAACATTTACAGCACACGAATGCTCAGTATAAACATCGGCAATCGCTGGATTCTAATGGGACACCGAAAAAGAAAAAAACAAGAAAAGAAAACCGAAAATAGATTAATGCGTGGGATTGCACAAAATTTAAATAAAAAAAAAAAAAATAAGAGAAAATGACCCGCAGCTGCTGTTAAATCAAAATTATACTTTTCGATTCGAATGCAAGGGATTCAAAAAAAAAAGAAGACGACGACGGACTTACCTCGATGTTGCGGATGATTACAGAATTTCCATTTGTGTAGAGGAAATTCTTTCCCTTTGGATCACCACCCAAAACAATCGGTTGTCCTCTTTGGGTTCTTGGCAGAGATGCATAAATAAATTCTGTGTTGAGAAGACAGACAAAATTCTATTAAATATCACCAAAATTATGTGTGTACACATCCCAGCCAATCCGTCCATCCGTACATATGTATGCTCTCTCTTTATGGGTGTCTACACCCGCCGTCGTCGTTATCGATATGGACAAGGGAGTGGTAATGGCTGAGATTTTATCTCAGATTCAAATCGTGCACTTGAAAAACCATTTCTTTTACTGAGATCTTAATTGATTGCACTTCATGGACAAACTTTTTTCACCCCCGCCTTTCTCACGTTGCGAAAAAAATGGTAAGCCGGCACTTTTACAGAGAGTATACTTATATATGTATGGAGGTTTATAGGTTGGGGATGAGAGTTGTGAGTGTCTCACGCTTGCACTTACTATTTGAATAGGCCATGATAAACTGTGGCTAGTGCTTTGCTTTGCTTTATGGAACCAGACGCACACACAAAATGTTTGAGAAGAAAAAGAAACTTTACGCTTATTGGAGTGATATGGAAATATGTAAAAATTTGATTTGTTATTTATTTTTATGATGGAACTTAGTTTAAATTATAACAAAAAATAAGAACTTTCAACACACGGCCAAGAAATTCGGTTCGGACCAAATACACTTGTCTAGCAGCTGTCTCGTTGCCGTTTATAAATTGCCATATATGGCAATTATTAAATTTCAGACGAAACATTTAACGTACGTTAAGTTTTTTGTCGAGAGGAAAGAAATGTCAAATGGAATGGTGGACAGAAGATACAGGGTGGCAAAGAATGGATTTTTGGTTGCCCAGTTGATTCGAAGAGTGAAAATAAGACGAAAGTTGTGGAGTGTTAGATGGCTTGAATCACAGACAACCTAATATAGACACCCAACTGTACAGCGGCTATTTCCCCTCGTCCATCGATGAATTTGACAGTAATTCACGAATGTAGCTGAAATACAGGAAGCATTTTGACAGTAATTCAGGAAGCACCGAACACTAGCTCATCATTTTCACGCACATTTGTTTGATTTGTTGTTCAAAGCTCCCACACGTATTCACAGACACAAAATGTTATAAAAAACGCTGTCAAATAAATTCAAGGGGCAAGAGAAGTAGAAGTTGGGTATCTGTATTGGCTAATTTGTGGCTTGAATTCAATGAAAATCAAAGAACTGTGGCAATTGTGGAAAACCAAACAAAGATCTTCAATCTATCTAACTACCAAATGAAGGGATTATATTAGGCCGAGCCTCAAAAAGTAGCGACAATGGACACCTACTTCAGGAACTATTTCCTACAAACGTTATTGGATCTTACAATAATCTCTTAAGGCTGTTTTTACTTGCTGGACTCTAAATGACAGAAAAATTGGAAACAAAAAAACAAGTACCGAGGTCCTCCGATCGAAGATCTTAAATCGAAAATCGAAGCCAAGAGTTGGTAACAGATGATCTTCCAGCTTAAAAAGTCGTTTAAGTTTTAGTCGGAATTTTTCTTTGCCACTGGACGATAATATTTTGATATAAATAATTTTCGAGCTTGAAATATGGGTTCAACCATTTTCTTGATCACCAAAAGCAGCAATTTCTCATACCAGCGATCTTCGAGTTGGAAAAATTCATCCAAAACTTTTTTCTGGCCAACCAAATGCATCAATCTTTTGATACAAACAATCTCTGAGCTTTAAAATTTTGTTTTGCAATTTTCTTGGTCACTAAAAGCAACAAATTTTTTATACAAAACGATTTTGGAGCTTGAAATGTTTTTTTAAGCCTCTCTTTTGTTGTTGTTGGAGGTTGATTCTAAGTCTGTAAAGAGGATTAAAATGTGTTTGATGCCTCCTCGTGGAGTATCTCATGTCGCGCATTCTTGGAAACCGATAATCGGGTGTGTTTAAGTCCGTCAACCAAAAATTTTCAGTCGAAAATTGATTTTAATGATTAAATAGACGAACTTCGATCTTAAAAAAATCGTTTAAGCTTTTTTTTGGCGCCCGACGTGAATATCTTTTGATACGAAAAATTTCGAATCTTGAAAAACAGATTTAAGCCTTTTTCTCGGTCATCAAAAGCAGCAAATTTGTGACACAAAAAATCTCCATGCTTAAAAAATTGTTTCTAAATTTTTTTCTTGCTCTGTAATCAGCATGTTTTTGATACAAACAATCCCCGAGCTTGGAAAACTAAATAAAGCCTTTTTCCTGACCACAGAAAGCAAACATTTTTAGGTACAAGCGATCTACAAACTGAAAAATTGATTTAATCCTCCTTTTGCCCCACATCTCAATATTTTAAATCCAAGATTGAGACATCATGAGTGCACTTTCAAGAGAACAGAGTACATTGCTTCGAAAATAAGATCAAAATTCTCAAAACCAAACCTAAACTTCCATCTAAGCGTCAAGATAAACGTGTTTTTATATCCCCGCCTTTTTCATTGACCTCCATTTTGTTAAAAACCGTCATTTCAATGTTTAATCTGTGATTTTATCGGCCACTCAAACCACCTGAACGCGCAGTAAACAAACAATAAACATCCGTCAACAACTGTCACGGTCGTCTGTCAAAACCCAAACCTCTCCAAACAGACAACAAGTTCATAAAGCTTCATTCATTTATTTCGTGTTTATTAGAGGCGCACATAAAAATGCTCGCGCGCAGCAATGTAAAGTTCCAAAATCCCATCTACGGCCAGCTGGTCATCGGTCCACCGGGCTCCGGAAAGACCACCTACTGCCAGCACGTCTACAACTTCCTCAAAGACCTCGGCCGCAACGTCGCCGTCGTGAATCTCGACCCAGCCAACGAGAACATGACCTACACACCAACCATCGACATAATGAGCCTCATCACCGTCGAGGATGTCATGAACAACCTCCACCTCGGTCCAAACGGTGCCCTAATCTACTGCATGGAGTACCTAGAAGAGAACTTTGACTGGTTCCTCGGCGAGCTGAAGAAATCCACAAGCAACTACTTCCTCTTCGATTGCCCGGGACAAGTGGAGCTCTACACGCACTACAAATCGATGGCGAACATCTTTGCGAAACTCGAGGCACTCGGTTATCACATGTGTGTGGTGAATCTGATTGACTCCCACTACTGCTCGGAGCCGACGAAGTTCGTGTCCACATTAATGATGGCATTGACTGCGATGCTGCGAATGGCTTTGCCTCACGTGAACGTCCTGAGCAAAGCGGATCTTCTGAAGAAATACGAATCGAAGTTGCAGTTTAATTTGGATTTCTACACGGAGGTGATGGATCTCAGTTATCTCGTGGAAGCGCTTAATCTCACGCCGTCGATGCAGAAATATGAGAGGTTGAACAAGGCCATTGTGTCGATGGTGGAGGACCACAGCTTGGTGTGGTTCCTTCCGTTGGACGTGAAGAGCAACGAGAGTTTGCTCAGACTGAGAAATGTGATCGACAAGGCGAATGGGTTTGTGTACAAAGCGGGAGAGGAGAAGTCGGTGAACACTCTGATGGCGTGCGCTGTGGGAGCGGAGTCAGAGAGTCACAGGAGTGCACATGATATCGATCCATATGTGTAAGGGGCAGTTTAATAGTTTTCGAATAAAAGAGTGAATCAAAAGAAACAAGAAAATTCATTTCAAGCTTTTATTTCAATAAATCTCAGTTCACTTTTTCCATCAAATGGCTGACGATGCTCTGGAAAGTCTTCGCCGTAGGAGACTCGGGGAGCTGTGTCAGCACGGAGCAAGTTGTCCCGCTCAGGAGTCCGACCCGTGGGTCAATCGGCAGCGTTCCCAGGTGGGGGACTTTTGCGAATTCAGCAAGCGCCACGCCTCCGTTTGCCGAGAAGATGTTCGTACACGTCGTGCAATGCGGGCAAACGAATCTGGAAGAAGAGAGGGGAATGAGTTGGACTGGATTTTTGCTAGAGCGAGTGTTTAGGAGTGGAAGGAAAAAGAAGCAGATATGCTTTTTGAATAACCAGAGGCTTACCCGCTCATGTTCTCAACAATTCCCAGAATGTTGATGTTTGTCTTCTTGCAGAATGTGATTTCCTTCCGAACGTCGTCCAGTGCAACTTGCTGTGGCGTCGTCACGATGATAGCTCCATCGCACTTTACCTCCTTCATACACTCCATGACTGTGATGTGCTCGTCGGATGTGCCTACCGAGAAAACGACACTCAGAGACTGGATTAAGATTTTCTTTTACTTACCTGGAGGTGTGTCAATGATCAAGTAGTCCAAGTCGTCCCACTTGACATCCGTCAGAAACTGTCGAATCATCATCGTCTTCTTTGGTCCTCGCCACACGACTGCGTCGTTTCGATTCTTGAGAAGAAACCCGATTGACATCACAGCCAATTGCTTGTCATCGCTTGAATATATCGGCACCCAACCTTCATCGCATTTGTAAATTTGCTTCCCTTCGAGTCCGAGGAGGTGTGGAACACTCGGTCCACACAGATCGATGTCTAAGAGGCCGACCTGATAAAGGAGATAAGTGATTAGGCTGGAGTTTTGATGGCAGAGAGGTGACATACGGACCTTGAATCCATTTTCTTTAAGGCTCAGTGCGAGCTGTGTGCTGACAGTGGATTTCCCAACGCCGCCTTTTCCAGAAAGGACGAGGATAACGTGCTTAACTTGGTCCAACATGGTGTTGGGGAATGGAAATTGATAAAAAAACACGAAATTCTTCAAGATGATGAGTGTTTTCGTCGCCGTCTGTCAGCAGGAGCTGTCAAAATCATCTGCGGTGAAGTCGTGGAGTAGATTTTTTTTGATTGAGCTGTCATGGCTGGCGACCATTTTCGATTCATGAGAAAGATTTTGAAGAGAATTTTGCATTTTTTTTGGAAGGAATTTGTAATTTTGAATCTTAAAACAGATTTTGAGCTATCTGAGGATGGGAAATCAAATTGCACGAGCCTTGGAGATAAGCAGAAGACCCTGTGTTTTCATGATTGGCGATTGTATTGAATTCTTGAGCAAGAATTTGGAAGGATTTTGTAAATTTGTGTCAAAAAAGAGACTTTGGGCGATGTAACAATGAAAAAAATCTATTCGTGCGAGGCTCAGAAGATTAAAAGCAGACTTTGCGAGACTTTTGAAAAAGACCCACTGAAGCGGGCTCTAGAGACCGAAGAAGTAATTCAAAAATGTGCAGATAATCAAATGAATTTTCATATGAATTCATATTTTCAGTATCATTGGAGGCCGCAGCAAGCTCATAAAAAAAAAAAAATACGTCTGGGTACCGATTTTGCATAGAGACAGTTATTTCAAGACATTTCAGACTCTCGAAGGCGTAAGATATCAACTTTCGGGTCGTGATCGTAGACTGCGGCAAGCTCGTGAAAAAGAAAAATACAAGCCTGAATCTTTATTTTGCCTAGAGGCAATTATTTAAAGATGTCGCAGACTCTCGAAGGCTTGAGGCATGAGTATCGGAGTGATTGAACGGAGTGATGATGGATGGGGTGATGAAATACACAAAAATTTTGCAGAGACAGTGATCTAGAGACGTCGCACACAGTTCAAGGTATAAAATATGTATTTTCGGTGCGATCGGAGAATTTGGCAAGCTCGTAAAAGAACAAAAGAACAAATCTGGATACCAGTTTGGCCTGGTACACCGCTGTCGCATGCTCTCGACGGCGTAAAGCATGACCTTTCGTTTCATTTGGGACCCATACAAGCTCGTTAAAGATCAAAAAACACGCTTTTAAATGTATTCGCTATTATTAATTGAAATTTTCCCGCGAATTTTTTAAATTGAAATTTCACACATTACTGTACCACAATACCGGCACCCTACCTTACCCGCATTTCAGTATACCAATTACATGTAACTTCGAAATTTCGAAGAAACGCAATCAGTTTTTATTACCCAAATGTGAATTACCGTCGCAAAGTATATTGTGCTAAAAAGAAAAACATAATTTCGTGATAAACAATCGTGAAAAAAACCATTAATTTATATTCACCAACAAAACTAATAATTCAGTGTAACAAATTCCATAGAAAATCCCCCCAAACAAACATCTAAACGCCTTTAAAATCAAATCATAATTTTCGCTTTCATCGCACCATGGGTGTTGTCGCCATATTTTTTTCTATCATTCTTTTTTCTTTCTCTCATGCTCAACCAAACTTGTAAATAAATTACGTCGATTAACAATATCAATGTGATATAAACAACAATAATTAAGTAAAGAAAAACCGAAAGTTTATAATTTAAAGTGTGTGCATAAAATGTGTGGATAAAAATCAATAGAAGAAGAAAAAAAAAAAAAACAAATTCGCGGATGAACCAAAAAAAAGGTCCTCCACTGTGAATGTGAAAAAAAAAAAAAAAAAACATTCAATCTTTTTCTCTATTCCTATTCGTGTGTGAGTGTGTGAAAGAACGACGGATAAAGTGAAAAAAAAGATCTAAAACAATTTTTTTTTTCTCATGGTATACAATTCTCTCTCCCCCATCATGCGCATGATAACAAGCTGGAAGCTTCTCATGGAGCTCGCTCTGATGAACTTGCCGTTTGGAGCCGCCACCAAGTGCATTTCTCGATACTAAAATTCCAATACACACATTCTCCACCAGATACATCCATCATCACACCGAGGAGCTTGAGGTAAGTGCGTGTTTCTTGTTTTCTCTCTCTGTGTGCGTTGGTTGGGTTTTTGGGGGTGGAAAATGGCTCTGCTGGTGCGCCCTACACGCCAGGGAATCAACAAGAGGTAGCAAAACAAAAAAAAAAAAAGTTCTCCTGTTCCCTTTCCGGGGATTGACGCACAAACCCGACCGAGGCAGTGATTTATGGGACCGAGTCAAGGCTTCAGTCGAAGAGTGGGCATCGAACTTGAAGGACTGTTGGACGTTTTATCGGATGTCCATCAGAAAAATTTGTATTATTTTAACATCACTCAACTGTAGATACACACATAAAAAGTTTTTTTTTTTTTCTGTTCGATTTCCACTCGTGGTGTGTTAATTTTCCTGAAATTGAAGGTGAGTATTTTTTTTTTTCTGTGAAGCGATTTTCTTTATTCATGGCGGCCATTAAATTTTCGATTGGGATAACACAGAATTTCCTTTCCCGCCATGTTCCCGTGGGCGGTGGGTGCCGAAAATTGCAATCGAAATTTACCGCCGACTTGCGCACTGGCCTCGAGTTATTTCTGCATATCCTGGACAAATCTGTGTCTGTGTGTGATTGTGTTTTTTTGCCTGTGCAATTTGTTTGAATACATAAACTCACCTGTGTTCTCTTTTCAGATTTCAGTGTACATCGATTAGGCAGACAGTGCACAAATAATAAATTCCAATGTCCGCTATCATCACCACCACCAGCGCCGTCAGCACCACGGCCGTGAGCTCGACAGCGGTCAGCTCCACAGCGGTCAGGACCACAGCGGTCAGGTCCACAGTTGTTAGCACCATCGCCGTCACCACCATCGCCGATACCACGACCGCGGACACCAACAGCGCCGACACGACCATCGCTGCGGACACCACCACAGCTGACACCACGACCGCCGTCCCCACCACCGCTGTCACCACCATCGCCATCACCACCATCGCCACCACCTCGAGGACCACGACGACGATCGCCCAAAATCAGATCGCCACCACCAGCAAGCCACCAGTTGTGATCAACGTCAGCGATGGGGATAGCGATGATGATGTCTGTCTTGTACCAATAATTAAATCGCGCCGCTGTCGCACGTGTACCACACCGACGCTGCACGAGCGATTGGCAGTGCGTCCAAGTGGTGAGAATGTCTCGTCCAGTGATGTCATACTCTCGGACTCATCGTCGTCGGATGAGGAGGAGGATTCGCCCGTTAAAGAAATGCCAAACATGTCAGCGGGTGCATTGCAAATGGTAATGGCGATACGTGCAATTAAAGCATCGGCGGGAGCGGCAGCAGCAGCAGGCTATGTGGCCTTAGATTCGCGAAAGGCACCGGCGTTGACTCCCATTGTGCGGCAGGTGCTGAGTGATGAAGCAAAAACGGCTTGGATAGGTAGCGGAAAGTTGAGTGAGATTCCATCGCGATCTAAAAAAAATAAACGCCTTATCGCCGGAGGGAGAATTAGGCGGCGACGTTTCCTTCCTGTTGATGACTTATTTCCGATAGTCAAGAATTGCAACCGTCAGTTTCGTTTGGCGTTGGGAGCCAACTACTCGATGGATAGATTCATGCGAGCGATTGCGGCCTACATTCGGTGAGTACAAATTTAATTATCCTCAAAAAAAAAAAAATGGAAGTCCCCGGGCAACCCACACGTCCATCTGAGCCTTTTCTCCGAATTGGAACCGGGCAAATCGAAGTTGTGTCTACAGCTGGGCTGGGGATTTTTTCCAAATGTGTGTGTATCTGTGGGAGGAAATGAATTTCACAACATTCGCACACAGGTACATCCAACCTTCTACGCAGTACACCGTCCGTCCTTGGGGTGGGTGTGCGACGAATACGAGTTTATTTCACAGATGTGCGTGCTGCTCTGATGAAAGGAGATTAAATTTTGTTGGGAGGAGGGTTATTTTCTTTTTTTTTTTTTTTAAACTCTTGAATACACTTGAAAAATTGTACCACCAACAACAGAACATTGGGGTATTTTCACAGCATTCGCTTGGAGTCACATGAGCTTTAGAAATTGAGAAAGGAGGGGAGATTGAAGCTGAGAGGAGCATTCCTGGTGTTGGCGTTATGTTAATCTTGTTAAGAAATTGAAATTGAAATGAAGATGAACATAACATTTTAGGCTAATTAGATTTTAAGTTTATTGGGGGGTTGTTTTTAGAGGTTAAGATGGGGATGGGAGCGAGTGTGTGCAAATTCGTGGCTTTGATGTGGAGAGCAGCCCACTTGAATCAGGGATGTGAATTTCATCGTGGGACATCACACTTTTTTCGATGTTTCAACACCTTTTGCCACGCTTTTTTCCTCTTTACTTTTCTGTTTTGTTAATTCCTGCGGCGTAGATTTTTTCGCCAGCAAGATGTCCTATCTTAACCCTAAACTGCACAGTGTAGCAGATCTGATAGAACTCAATTTTAACTTCTTTCAAAAACTATGGATCACAATTTTACTTTGTTAAACTTTATAGATGATCTGCTTCATGTATTTGGAAGGGAATAATCATGCCAATTTACGTATATTCGTAATTTCTGGTATTTGCAACCATAAATTCTATAAGAAAATACTTTTTTGTTGTGTAGGGTTAAGCGAAACTTTATTTTTGAGAAGAATCTTTTCCCACCGTTTGTGGAGGCAAATGCTTGAACGAAAAATAATTTTACCGTTTTATTTTTCTTACAAACAAATGTTGATTTACCTTTCAAATGCAAACTATTTTCTGCTAACTTCTTCAATCGTAAGGAAATTCGAAATCTTTGTCTGTAAGTCGACGTTGAACACCCGAACGTTTACAAACTGATTTTGGTTTCGACAACGATTTCTGTGCCTCTATGCTTGAGTATACCTTTGTTGTAATTAAAATCTGAGAATCGATCTTACCCTTTAGAGGGGCCTGCATAAAATAACATGCCCATATTCTTCTACCCTTGTTTTGACGTTTGCAGATTTTCTCGCTTGACTACATGAATCAAGATCCTCACCTCAAGCAGCCTAGAAAAAGTTTCCAGCATTAGTCTTAAGTTATGTCGTCTGATGGGAAGTCGGTCTATAGAAAAAAACATGTGCTGTCTGACTTGGGTTGTTAGAATCAAACTCCTTGACGATGAGCAAGTTTTCAAATACCAATTACTGTCTTTTCCCAAGTCACGAAAAGAAATCTTTAACATTTATCTGAGTCTTCAACAAACAGAGTTTTCACCGGTCCCGTCTTTATGGCTCTCACTTGCAGATCATCATATCTTGATTTCTTATCACACCCTGTGGTTTATCATTTGTCAAAAGTTTTTGCCGTTCAACAGAGTCGCAGATATTGTCCTTTATCGTCTCAAATCTATGAGTCACAGGCCTCTTCTCATTGTGAACTTCATCTCTTCACCTCTAATTCACAAGACAACAAACATTGAATTATACATCACGTGTCGTTGAATGATGATTAGATTTTGCACATGATAAAACTAACTAAAACAAACTAAAACTAGAGCGTTGTACTTAAACTCTACGGATGTTACATTTACTGTAGAGCACGTGCCTGGTCTTGAGTTAGGTTAGGTCGGTTGTCACAGTCTCCTAACCACACGCAATCGAAAAACAGAGAAAAAAAAAAAGTTCTACCTGAACGAACGTCATTTATCTGCATTGTTTTCTTCGGTTAGTTAATGTTCGTGTCGCGTTTATCTCCCAAGTTCGTCACAATCGTTTGGAAAATGATTCGTGTCATTAACAGGTCCGACTGCTGGTGATGAGTCATGACGTGAGTGCGAAGGCAGATGGATTTTTATTTATTGAAACGTGATGTTTTTACTTGGCTCATGCTTCAGTAACGAAAAGTAGTAGCTGTTCGTCAGCTGGGTAATAATCGGTCAGAAGTGTTCTTTTTCCATGCCAGTGAAGTGAATCTTTTGGCTTCTTCTTTTCTGTGTCGTGTGCTATTTTTGAATAATTAATTTTCGAGATCGGCAACTTTGGGCAGACCTCTAAAATCCTTTTTTCTTCATAAAAAAATGAATAATCTGTGTAACAATCAGGGCCAGAGCATAGCTTTTTCACGCCTTCACTGTATTGTGCACGATATAATTTGACACGTGAAGGGGACCTACTGTTTAATGCTGGTTCCGAAAGGAGAATTGCGAAAGCTTTTCATGACAGATCACTCTAGGAGAATTGTCAATCGTTCGCTGGAGGAGTGGCCGGTCTTCTTCGTAAGCCTCTCTAAAAATCCAGTAGAATCTAGTAGTTTCTTCTTCTTATTTGCCTTCCGTACACTTACTCCAACCTTCCAGTGGGTACTTGAAAAACCCTACTCTTCCGACCACTTATCGAGGTCTCCTTGTTTGCTGAAATCTGTTCTCGAACAAGTCCCAATCATATTTTTTAACGAATCTCACGTTCAATTCACATCTCTAATCCGCTCTCAACCTTCAGAGATCCACCATCCAACCCGATTCACCACAAGTGTGTCCTCAAAAACAAAATCCCCCCTTTTCAAAACTCTCACCGTCTACACCGTACACCCAAAAAACAAAACAGACAAAATATTCAACCACTACTCAGCATAAAATCGATAAATTTAATTTATCCGCTGTACTCTCGCAAACGAAACTCCTCGAAATCCAATTTAGTTTGCACTTCCTTCTAAAAAAGAGTCCACGTTCCCCCAAGACTATTTCCACTATTTATGTTTGCTTAATGTGGAAAATAAGTTTTTTTCCTTCAACGAGGACTTGGTGGCATTTACTTTGCATTCAATTCGAAGATCTATGCCTCGAACGACAACGGATGTCCAGCGTCTGTCTATATGTTGTGCTTTGTTATGTCACGTTTAGGTACTTTGCTTTAAACGTTTTGAGAAAAAGAAAATGAGGTATGCCAAATGCAAAACAAATAAAAAAATCAGAGCATTGATTTATTTTTAGAAGTTGAAAAAAAAAAAAAAAAATAAGTAAATTACCTTGTGTATCGATGCTGGCGGAACAAACATAGAGACGCGCTACTGCATCAACTTATCTTTTCGCTTTCGAATGCAAATTTCCGTGTCTTGACCGTTGACCACGATGTGTGTGTGTGTTGCTAGGGCTTTTTGTGCGAATTTATAGATTTCCAAAAAAGAAATAGGAGAGAAGAGTTTTTGTTTTTTTTTGAGATTGAGTTGGGATAGGGAGGGACTACACTTGGAGGCAACAGTTTAAGTGGCAAACAACGAGAGCGGCGGATTTTTTATTTAGTTGGTTGGTTCTGTTCATCAATTGTTGATGCGTGGATGCAAGCGTCGTGCTAAAGTCAATTTGAGAGTTGGTTGAGGAGCTCTAACGTCTTGGCTCGTTTGAATTTCATCTGTACAGCAGGCTTTTCTTCCTCAAATCGAAGGCAGCAGAATAAAAGGCGTCGAAGTCAACATTTCACAGAACTTAAGGCGTTTATTCTTTTACTAGGACAGGATTGATTTCCTTCAACAGAAAAACAAGCCTCTAAATGAACCTTTCAGCAAACTCAGGATGTTTATTCCTTTAGTAGGATAGGGTTTCCTCCAGTATATGGAAGACGGATTAAAGAGGGATTTTCAAAGTGAAGCTTCGGGTTCATGGCGTCTTCTTCATTAAATCGAAGGCCACAGATAGGCAGACACTCGAAGTGAAGGTTTAGTCGAGTATGAGACGCTTCTGTCTTTGCCATTGGGATAAGGTTTCGCTCATCAAATACAAGCCAAGAGGCATCAGAGATTAGGCACCAAAGCGAGGCTTTAGTCAAGTCGAGGAACAGAGTCTGAGGCGTCAAATGAAACGACATATAGACAGTCAGGCGGGGTTAAGCTTTAGTCGACTTTAAATCGCTTCTTCGTTGAACAGAGTCTCCATCCTCAACTCAAAGTCTTCAGCTAGACTATGAAGCGATTCTAAGAAGTTTTCGGTTTTCTCCTCGGAAGCAGAACCATAAAAACAAATTTATAGCTCTTCAGGAGCATATTTTCGCATCCTCGTTTGCATTTTTTACCTTGTTGTTGCATGTTAATATTCCTTTTTTCTAAAATCAAAATCATATTGTGGCGAAAAATGTTGTGAAGATGCAAATGTGTTGCTAACAATTATCACATTGTGGTGTACACCCGCGAGTCCTTTTCCATATTTTCCCACCTCCCTTCCTTCGAACGAGTGCAAATTACTTGACTTTGGTGCTTGCGGCCTTCCTTCACCTTGAACTTGTTTCAACAAAGGTCGTTCACATGACGGTTTATGTTTCTCCACTATTGTCGATTTTTTTTTCTTTCCGATCTCAATCCACAGGTTGATGCGGTTGATACGATTCTCAAACGAGGAAGAGAACGAGATAGAGTGGTTGTATAATGGTAAAGTATTGCATCGACATCGAGGTTTCGCCCCTTTCTACAAAAATTTCACATCCACGAGTCCTTAAATCTGGCTCCTCATTTACTCTCCTCACACAATTTACTGTGTTCATATGTTTTGGTCGGTGGAGGTTTGAAGTTTTAGTCCGTGGTCTTGACGCTTTAGTTCAATATTTTCAAAAGAAGGGGAGGACAGATGGGTGATGTGTGCGGTGGTCTTGGGCAAGAACGAGTTTTCTTTTGTTGCGACACAAACCTGCATCCGTCACAACGCGGCATGTGTTCTCTTCGTGCGTCAGACTTGATTGATTGTCGTTGTCTCTTCGATGCTGACCTTATGGCTTACAGGTTTCATGGGAAATCTCATAACATGTTTCTGTTGACGCTTGAATGTGATGTGCTTACAGGATTCTCTCAGAAATCGCTCATAACTCGTTCTATTTTAAGTTTAAACATGCAAGTGGAGCAGCTGTTTGGAATAGTGAGCATTTACTCTAACTTGGGAGGGTTTTTGGAAGGCATTGCGACGTCTTCGGATGGTTGGTTAGCTCGTTTTTATTTCTCGGACATGACGTTGGAGCTTTGTGCTGATTTTCATAAAGATTTGTAAGCTGGACAAGAACATTTTGGTCGTATTTTAATGTGGGATCCTCGTTTGAGAGACACAAATGTGTTGAAGACTCGAGAATACTCCTCATTTTGATCCTGTGTCTTGATGCTTCTTTTTTTTCTTTGCGGCTGAGAATCGGGAAGGACCACTGGTAGACCCAAAAACATGCTCATTAATCTCCTTTCGATGACAGCAAATGTTTCTGTGGCACTAACTTGTCCTCAGATGTATCTTTTTTTCAACTTGCGTAATTTTTATATCCGCCAGAGAACAAGAAATCGACCCTGTTTTCCATAAGTGGACTGATGTCTGCTCTGATCTTCACTTAATTGCAAGCGAATGCTTCCAAGACACTCATCGATGTTGAACCTGTACTGCTCTGGTGTTCCTTTTCGCTTTAATTCGTGCTGCAGCTTTAATGCGTGATCTTCACTCGATGAAGACCGAATGTTTCCAGGACTTTCTTTGATGGTTCTTCAACTGACACAATTTCTATCGGCGCTCGAGTCTCACGTCTCACTTGAGTTAAGAGATGGAATTTACCGGGTACTTGCCCATCACTACACTTGACCCACTTCAGTTCAGTTTTACTTATTGAGACTTATAATGTCTCACTTGACCCTGTTCATCCAAAAACACACCCTAATCTATTTACTCATTCGCACGCAATTGCAAATTACATCCCAGAGAACCAACACCCTGAAATCCCATGAGTCCACTTTTCTCATATCACTCTCAATCATTTAAGACGCAATCGCCTCGCCGACGAGTGTCGTCTATTTGTGTTGAAACAACACTGACCAACCACTACTTCAGACTTCCATTACACAGTGTGATGCCGCGCATAATTGAACAATTGAATGGTTGCAATTCTTTTTAAACTCAATGAACAGAAAGAACACTCGCCAAGAGAGATTCGCACACCCTTCTGGGTTTTGCTTTTACAAAGCAGCCAATAATCAGCTGGCGTTGTGCGATTGATTTGTTTGTGTGGCAACTTGTTACCCGCGCCCAGCGGCGATCGTCCACATTTGAATTCTGTCAGCGATTCATTTTTATTACCACACAAGTTTGCTGGAGAATTTCATTAAGTGATTACGTTTTTTTTACGATTGAGAACAGAAGGAGCTGGGAAAGATTGATATGGAATGAAACAGAGGATTAGCATTGTGGGATAAGTTTGCGGTGTTGATTTTGAAGATGGCAGAATAAGTAATATGAGAAGTAATATAAGCGTGTCTTGTGTCTTTCATGTTTCATTAGTCTTGTTCTATGCTGATTCTGGACAGTCGTGAGACTTCTGGAATTGACCTGAGCTGCGATTGATTTTTTCGGTTTTCTCATGACCTATCTCTCGATTGCCTATAATCTATCACTAACGATTGTCAATGATCGGTCTCCAGGAATACTCCACAAAGCCTGAAACCACCGCAAAGAGTTTCCGATGAAAATTCATTTTCAAAGCTTTCCACGAAATTGAAATGAATTCAAACACACATTCAATAACATGACATGTTGTGTGGATTTCCGAGATTCGCATTCATTCGCATTCACATTTCTTCGAAAATTTTTCAATTAATCAACTCTCGAAATAATGTCCTTTCTCTGATTTCTGTAAAGATAAATTTCTAAAAATTTCATGGAGGTGCTACGTTAATTAACATGTGTCCTGTGTGAGTGTGGCTTTATTGAAATTATTTTTTGAAATTTTACTGTGGCTTCTTTGACAAAGCTGTTTGTCAGTGGAACAGAGTTTGTCGTTGCTGGTGTGATTGTTTTGTGAGTTTGAAGGGTTTTTGTGTCTTTCACAAAAATTCTAAAAATAATCCATGTGTTAGTTTTTGTTTTCGAAATTATTGAATAGGCAGTGAGCTTCGTTGAAAATTAGTCAACACGTGTCAAAAGTTATGTAAGACGAGTTTTTTTTTTTCTTTTATCTTTCTCTATCGTTCGTTCTTTCTCGTCACGTTTTTGGAAAGTTTGAAAAGGGGAAATGGCGTCTGCAAGTGACTAAGTGGCATTTATGTCTTATAAGGGATGTCACTTTTCTTTTAGGGCTGAAAGGTTCTTGTATTTTCTGAATGAAGAGCAAAATCAATAACTGTACCACATACGGCTTATGAAGTAAGACAGGCACATGTGTTCTGAAAACCCACGCTTGAGAGATTTTGTGTTTTGAAAAATGTCACCGACAGATCTTGTGTCCTGGGAGGTTCAACCGACAGCTCTATAGGCTGTTTTTTTTTTTTTTTTTTTTCAAGAAAAATTCCACTAATAGATTTGGTGTTCTAGCAAGTTCCAACCACAGATATTGTTTCCTTAAAAAATTCCACCGGCAGAGTTTGTGTTTTCCCCATGAGCAACTTAATATTTTTTTAATATAAAAGTTCAACTGAAAGAGTTTGTGTTTCTTTGACAATCGTTCAAGGAACAATTGAAAGATTGTTAAACGAAAAGTTCCATCGACAGAGTTTGTATTTGTTCCATAATCTTCCAAAAACAACTCAAAAGTTGCACTATACTGTGAAATAGGTACTTGGGGTGACAGAGAGATTCTGACACACCTAGGTCTTTGTGCACCGTTTGTGTTACCCAGAGAAGGAATAGTGGTGCCGTTTTCTAAGGAATAATTTACAAGACAAGTTATTTATTTTTGTTTTAAATTCATTTATTTTATTTTCTTTGAAACTCACACTCCAACAATCTGTCCCAATGGTAAATTCCTGATGATTCAAACTAAATCTCATGCTAAATGTTACACCCCTTCAATCTTTAACAAATTTCAGTCATAGCCTGATTTCGGACTTAACCTTATTCTAAATTCTACTCTTTTTAATTTTCATAGTATTAATTCATTCATTATCGTCTTAATCTCATGCCAAATCCTGCTCTCTTGCAATCTCTCGGCGGCCCGGAACTGATTCTTCCATTCCTCCAATCTACAACATGTCTCGGAGTTCCAGTTAGTTTCTATTTGTATCTCAAGGTAGGTGAAGTTAAATTAAAAAAAAAAATTGTGCTGAATCTCCCACTCCGGTGATCCTAAGCCTGCATTGCTGGATGCTTTTCCTTTGCCTCCAGATTCTCGTTCGTTACTGCATATCCCGTGCCACCCTAAAAAAAAAAAAAAACACAATTTGTTACTACAAATTCATCAATCATCTCCAACCAATCACTTACCCTTTGCAGCGGAATGATATCCTTCTCCTTGAGTTTCATTCCCGTGAGTGGATGCATCCAATCTTTCTTGATCAGCTTCTCCACACATTCCATTGTGACCACATCGCCCCTGAAAACAGAAAAATGAGGTTAGGAAATTTCTTTTCACTCTCTCAAGACACCAAAAACTCACGTTGGTCGAAGAACAGCGCAGGGAACTGCATTGCTAAGCATGTCTCTCGTCACGGGGCACATGTAACGACACTCCTTGGCTACGAGTGCCTTTTTATCACTCTCATCCACCAGAGTGAACTTCACATCGATGAGATCCTTTACTCTGAGCGGCTTCATTGAGACGGGACAGTAAATCGTCGAGTCGGGCTTCGTTGTCTTGGCCAATCCAGCGTCTGGACCTTGTGATGGCATCCAGAAACTCGGCAGCTTCTTCTCGTGTCCATTGGACATATTCGAAATCGATGCTTGATTTTGCAGCGTCGGAGCCTTCGTCGCGATGGATCTTTCAGAGTTGAGAAAGCCATCCATGCGAGCTCGTTTTTTCTTCGACACATCGGCTTCGTTTTGCTGGTCTTCCGACTTCCTGATCTTCTCATATTCCTTCAACTTACGACTGTATTCATTTTTCTTCGTTATGATGTACTGGAGGATGGCCTCCTTGTCGAAGAGATAGCCATCTTTTGTGATGACCGGGTTACGGCAACGCTGCAGAGTCAGCGAGCAGCAATCAAAACTTTTCACAGAGTCCTTGCCAAGGCGTTGGCTGTTCGTGCCGTAGCCAGATTCTTGGTTGTCCTTTTTCCGTTCGTTGTAGGTGTACACAGCTCCGGCTGAACAATTTTTTCCGTGACGTGTCATTGTTGGGATGTTCGGATTAAACTGATGGCTGGCTTTGGAGTGGGTTTCCGCGAGAGTTCGCAGTGAGTGGTGTGGAAGTCATTAGAGGGAAGTTGTTGCGGGTACCTGCCACATAATTATCGCTAATTACTCGTCATTTTTTATTTCTTGGAACATGAAAAAGGATGAAATGAAGCGAAAAAAGGACAAGCAAACGGTTCACACTGTCAAATTTCAGTAATTAGTTGCTAATTAGTCATCGGGAGGGAGATTTGGGACACAGCTTCACAGTTTGTAGGGGTTAATTGAGGTTATGGTTGGAATTTTCTTATTTTAATTGTTTTAGAGGAAGTTGCAGAGGTTCCAGATCCAATGGTAGGCTTTTCAGATCTACTGCCGGGCTTTTGTTTGTTGCGAAAAGGTGCTGGACAGAGCATCCTGAAGAGAATTGATAGCTCGTGCTAAAAGAATCCTTGATAGACTTTTTTGCTAGAAAGGTGCTGAACATATCACTCCCAAGACCATCAGAAGACCGAGCTTGAAAAAAAATACCTAACACACGTTTTAGAAGAAAAGGCAGAGGCTTCCATCCATCCGTTCGTCAGAGACAGATGGACCACGTCAAAAAAATTATAAGTCGGTATTTGAAAGGAATTCTTGACAAATACTTTCCGCAACATCAAACAAATTGGATGCCCTAATGAAAATAGTCCTCCGCGTACGCAGCGTGCAAAATATCCCCTCCGACTGACCACTGAAATAATTACTCAGATGGCCGTCGTAATTAACTTTCATCTTCTGTTGGGAATATGCAAATTTATTTGGTTTGCGGCGATGGTTTACCTCACAACGTTGTGCATATTTCGATTTTCAATTTTAATTTCCGCTGTTGGGGTTGACTCCACCTCCTTCTGCTTCGGTACCCTCAAGCAAAGGGGGCCTCCAAACGAATTGCCGCGTCATACAAAACACCCGGAGCAAGTTCAACAGGAATGCTAATCAGAGGTGTTCTCCCATATTTGATCCCTGGTCCCTACGTAAACACTCGAGAAGAGAGAGAAAAGTGCTGGAAAATAATCGATCGTTACACGCGCGGTGAATAAAATTCCTGGGAAAAAAGGATACAGGACTAATTGGCAGATGTTTTTCCTCGACAAAAATAAAAGTTGAGATTAGAAATCTCCACTTATCCTATGTGGGTTACGCGCGTGTTTGATGACAAAAGATGTGTATTCTCCCATGGAAACCGCTCAAGAGAAGTAAGGGAAATTGAATTTCCCTTAAAATATCAGGAAAATGTTGAATTTAATTAACTCACGTAGCGTGGGCGGCGAGTAACCACCAGTGGGAGGATGAAAAGAAAAACTTTGTGTGTATATTTTTTCAGGAATCCAGGGTGTGGCACTGAAAGGAAGGTATACACAATTTTATGACATGCATGATTGGACGGAAGATGAGATGCATTCGATCGAAACAAGACACAATGGTGATTTGAATGTGTGCATTAAGTAATTTGCAGCTGAGAAAGTCGATAAGAGGATAAAGGACACTCTCAGGTGCTGTGTCACTTCATCTCGTTTAGGAAGTGGATTTCCTCTATGAGAGTTGATGGTTTACTTGCTGATAGGCTCTGGTGACGAATGGACTGGCATACAATGTTATCGCATAAGGACAGAAGCCTTTTGATTTGAATGCATGACTGCCAGTTAATTGAAATTTCATTAATGAAATGACGACTAATCTGTTTCATCATCAGGTGTTGATCGGATGATGAACAAAGCAGAAGATTGTGATGTTCGTAAGGGAGATTTGTCGGAAATAATCAAGACTAAGGCAGTCCTTAGAAAAGGATCTCCAAAAAGGGAACGAAAGAGGCAAAGGAAATTTGTTGTAAAAACAAAATTTTTTCTTCTTCGGACTCCCACAGTCACAGCTTCAATTTCCTCTCTGGATAAAATTACTGGGAAAAATTCAATTATAGATATTGAGGATGAAATGCAAGGATGTTGTTATTTTGCGTTTGTAGGTGTGGTCCTGAATATACCACCATTTTTTTCACAGTCGATTGCAGAGATTCCAACGAACGGACGTCGGAATTTTCCACGAATGCAGAAAAACATTTTCATCCAATTCTGCCGTTCAAAGTTCACAATTAATTAGCTGTACACTAATGAACAGTGATGCTTCGTGATCGGAGAGTGGATTAAATCGTCATGGGACAATGAAGGTCCTGACAACCTCATTTCCCGATGCATGAAAGGCTATGGTTCACAGAAGGTGGTTTCGAGTGAGAAAGAAAAGCTGGAAGTGCTCCAAATTTGTGCTGGAATCACATGGCGTCACATTGGTGGCTTGACAAATTAAATTCATGTAATTTGGCAAAGAACTGGGGGGTTTAAAGGAAAACGAATGCACAAAGTGCTTTAAATTTATGCTGGGACCACATGGAGACATATTGGCTGGATAAATAGATTATATTCATTTGATTTGAGAAACAAGTGGGAAGAAAAAAACTTTGAGGCGTTTGATGGTGGCTGGAGAAAAAAAACTGCAGAGATTGCTTCAAATTTGTGCTAGATTCACACGGAGACGCATTGGGGGGCTAAATAGATTACATTCATTTGATTTGAGAAACAAGTGGGAGGAAAAAAGATTCCAGAAGGCTTTCGATTTTCGTACATCTGTGAAAACACCATCGAACGCATTAAAACATCCCCATAACAGACGTCCGAGCATCACTTGACCTTATTTTTCCACGGCAGCTAGACAGAGGACACGGAAATCTAGGCTCTAGCTCTCAACGGGATGTTACGCCCACCAATTTATGTATGTATGTAGCTGGACCGTCTAAGCGGAAAGGACTCAAAGCAAATTTCGATGTAGGAACAGCGGGTGCCAAAAGGGTTGTTGAAAGCAATACGATTTCCTTTCACAGCGGCAGCGGAAATCATCATGTAATTTCAGTTGCAAGTTGGCCTAATGAACTGGACGCAAAATAAATTACAATTAGAGCGAACGGCGATAACCAACTAGGTTCGGCTGTAAACACGAGCATGGGGTATAAACATCAGTTGGTAATTCGAGAGACGCTAACCACCATCGATTCTAAAAGCACGCATGGTGCCTGACCATCGCCTGGCAATGCGAAAGTGATACCCAGCTAGCTTCAACTTGCTCTAAACACACGCATCGGACTTGACGACCACCCAAAACACACGTATGCAGCATGACGACCATTCCCTGGCAACACCCGAGATGATACGCAGCTAGCCTAGCCTCTCGCCTGGGGCATGACGACCATCGCTTGGCAACGCACATTTCAAAAGCACTCTATGTCCTGTCACTGATTTTGATGTCCGCGGGATATTTCCGTGGATTAATGGAAAAACTGAATTACGAAACACAATTTCTCTCTAAAAGCGAACACTTTCGAAAGGAGTTATGTTTGTCAAAATGGCCGGGTGCCGATAGGATGTGTCCACGTCAAAAATGGATCACAACAAAGGAGATTAACATTTTAATTGTATTACTTGCACGCTTGTGTGCCTGCCTCCTGGTCAATTTGGAATCAAAGGGTTCGTCCAGTCACTCAGATCAATCAGCTGAAATCAAAGAGGTTTGTCCAGTCACTCAGGTAGGTGTGCAACATGCTCAGGGGCAGAAGTTCATAAAAAGTTTCATAAAATCCTGACGGCCAGAGTGTGAGGTTAAGACGGCCAAAGTGAGTTGTCGGTAAAAAGGATTAAATGAAAAACTTGTAGTGCACCCTTCTCCGGATTAAATTTTAACTCTGTGGTCCATTAGTAACACTCTAATGATTTCTCTGAAATTTCTGATTTCGAGTCGACAGTATGTTGAATGTGGATGCTTCAGTTGTCCTGACAACACGCAACAAATTCAAGAACATAATGGTTTGAAAGCTTCTTTAAGGTTTAGGTTTTTTTTTTCTCGTGCTATTCTGAAAAGTTTTCTCATAGAGTTTGCTGTTTAGAGGTTTCCCTTATTGTTCTGTTCATTGCACCAGAGTGGTCTTAGAACTTTTCTATGAGATGATTTTAATTAGTTGTGATGAAAAGAATTATTTGCATGCGTCAGTATTTATGAATTCATAGAAATGCAATACATCTCGAGTTTTATTTTCTGAAGACCCAGTCAAACATCAGGATAGCAGATCCCTGAAACTTTTTAATTGTGTGAGCAGCCGTGATGTGGCGTTTGCCATGGAGTTGATGAACTGATTCTGGAGGGTGTTTCAAGGATTTGTGTCACTGTTTTTGTTTTTTTTTTTGTTTGAGAGTTGGTCTCATTAAAATTGACGTTGGTTTTTTGTTCGATTACCTTCGCATCCACTACTTCGGTTCAGGTGTCGTAAAATATTCCCTCAAATCTCATTTCTGGCAAGTGCACTGCGTCTCTTCATTCCGAAATCTCATTTCTGGTCAGTACAGTGCGTCTCCTCATTTCAAAGTCTCATTTCTGGTCAGTGCACTGCGTCTCCCCATTGCCCACGCAGCGTAACATATTCCATTGTCATAATAAATTCAAAATCTACACATGTTCGTGCTTTGTTCAAAAGAACCAATTCGCTAAGCGATCTTTGCCGTTTGTGATGTGCCGCTTGTGTCAATCCACGCAGGCAGATCGTAAATAATTCGTCACACTACTCAAAGTGGTTGGCAAAAATGATTTGTGTGTCGAAGAATCAACTAAAGCCTCCGTGAAAGTGAAACACTGCATGACGTGTCCTCAAATGGGCCTCCATAATTTAAACGGGGACATGGGAAACACTGCAATTTGTTCCACTAATCGATATTTCTAATAAATTCAGTCTTCAATCCTCCTCCTTTTCATCGGGCTTTATGTGCGTGAATTTTAAAGCAATTTATTATGCTTTGCTGTTGGCGGCAAGGATACTTGATGATGTCGATGGTGGTGGTTCTCATTAGAAATTTATAAATGACGTCCTGTTGCAAGAGCGACTATACGTGCAATTTCCGAAGGAAGTCTACAATCAGTTTGCTAACGTCAGAGCAAGGTGAAAAATTCGATGTTTGAATCGCGACGCGTTCTGGTTTCGTCTCACATTAGTGGAAATAAAATAAATATGAGCTTGCCATATAAATTGGGAGGGAACTCGTTGAGAAAATTGCACATTAATTCGAAATTCTGTGGTTTCTGGAATTCCGTTTGAAGTCGATTGGTGTGTTTGAAATCGAATATTTCTGTTGCTTTAGCAACAGGCTGAAAATTGGACAAACACTATTGAGGGAAAAATATGCTCGCTTGGTTTTGAAGTTCCGTGTGTCATTGACGAAGGATTTGTTTGCAATTTTCATTAGTTGGAGGAGTCAACTGGTGATTTCTTATTTTGTTGGACATTAACTCTAAGAAAAGCTCCGAGAGGCGGAGATTGTTGTGGACTCCCAAGACCCTCGCAGTCTTAAGCTCCGACTCTTGAAAACGCTTCATCAGGATTCAGATCCATATTCTTTAGCTGCTGCAGTTGCTGCATCATTGGAATTGATATTTGTTATCCCTAGGCAATTTCTTTAGCCCACGTACAGTTGGAAGTTTGCTGTAGAATCGTGAGAACATCACCGTCTTAAGGTCTTAACAGCTCATCATCAGGATTGAGAATCATTTCCCTTAGATTTCCTTGCTATTATCTTCTTTGCTTTATCGAAATATTTTAATTGAGATTTGCTATACGTAGACATTTTTCTTGGCTCGCGTTTGACTTTCGACAACTCTGAGAGATTGCCGTGGGATCAAGAAACTATTGTCGTCTTAAGCTTTGCCTCTTTAAATCGCTGATTGATAAGAACTAAGACTCTTTTTCGTAAGTCTTCTTTACTCAGCCTCTTCTTGTCTCATGCCATAGAAGTGGCTTTCTGAAAAAGTCTCTGTTCCATGACCCATTCGATTTGGAGTAAGCTTCAAGCGCTTCCTCCAGAATGTTCCTTTGAAAATGCTCCAGAATGAAATGAATTTCTATTCATGCCATAGGTAGGTGGATTCATTCCACAACTCCACTCCAGATGTACAACAAGAAATCTTATTCAAAACAAAAGCAAAAGATCTTCTTCAAGCTTCCTCGCAGCCACTCTACTTGAAGTGCGTTACCGTGCCCTTAAAAAAAATGCGTCGTTTATGGCAACCACATCACAAAAAAGGAAACACTTCACAGACATTCCATTTTCTTTGCCCCAATTAAACCCACTCAAGTCATTTCGTTTTTGCAACCTTCCTCTCGCGTCCCTTTGAAAGCTTTACTTTGCCAACCTTTTTCTTTTTTTTCTCCTCTGAATCCTGTTGCTCAAGTTTTGCACGTGTATATTGATTCTAAAATATCAAAGAAGGATAATCCCCAACGTCGAGTGGAATATAAAATTTCATTTTCAAAGAATCACCAGCTTCTCCGCCAACAGCCTGTCATGACCTGAAATAGATTTCAATCGACTTTTGTATTTGTTTTTTTCTGCGAGGGCGAAAGTGTTGCACTTGTCGTTGGATTAATTTAAGCTGAACATTGAAAATAATTAAATTTATTGAAGTGCTTTTTGACTTTTGATATAAGAGTCAATTAATTAACAATCCCCTCGTTGAAAATAATTGAAAAAAAAAAAAAACCCTCGTCAAGGAAACGGAAGGACGAAACAAAGTCTCTTATTGAGTCCTGCGGCAACAATTTGTTCTTTTGTTCATGGTTCTCACGATAATTTGATGTTATAGATTTTTTTTTTTCAATTTCGTTCGCAAAAAAAGGATATTTACTTTGATTTATTAAAAATTGAAAGGCTTTGTTTGGTTTAATGAATTTTTTCATGAAACGGTGGCAAGTCGGGGATGACAGTCAGGAAATGAGTCAAAAAAAAAAAAGGAATCGAGGGGGCTACCCGTGTTCAAGTTCTTTTCAATATTTTGTCGTCGCCGATATAATTTTGTTTGCAAAGGATATGGCCTCAGGCGAAGGACTTCCCTGTTTTGACATTTCGATGTCTAAAGTTATTTGACTTTTTAGTCCCTTTACCCAAGAAGTTTATGTTTTAGGACGGATTTGGCAAATTTTGGCGTGTTTTATTAGAGTTTTTTTTCACTCCTTTAAATCGGTCTCTTTTTTTGTCGATCTACGTCACAAGATAGGCGACCACTGTGCGTCGGAATTTCAGTTTTTTTCCGTTTACTCGCTCTTCGAAGTTTTGAACCCATTATTTTCCAATTTTTGGTTCAAAAACACAAACATTTTTGCTAATTTTTAAGAATGTTAAGTAAAAGTAAAATATTTACCGTGCCACGAGATACTGAAAACGTCTTGCTTCCCAAAAATGTCCAATCTTTTTTTTAGGTTAGGTGACTCGTAAGCTATCAGCGCACTGAGAAAACTTCTATTTTGTTCATTTTTCGGTTTGGTTCGATTTTTTCGGTTCTATGGCTTCTTCACACACAGCACTTTCAGGAATTTATCGTTTGGTATAAGGAAAGTAATTTGCTCTCATCCTTTTTCGGTTTGATTAGTCTTCTCCAGTGTCCATGGCATGACTGGAACGCACATAACCTCAAATTTGTTGACAAAACCACATCCAAAATGTCACCGGAAGCATTGCATATAGGAAATCTATTTCTAGCAATGAAATATGCTACACGACATTAGAATTCGGAATTAACCCCACTCCTCAAGAGCCTGTGGCTTAGAGGAATCAAATACAAATTGTATCTGTTTCTGTTACCCTTGAGTGGCTGTCAGGAGTGTTTAAATCTCTCCGTCCTCCCCAGAGCATCCACAGAATCAACCCAAAACTCAATTTAAACATAAACTAAATTAGTGCGGGCCCCTGCTTGACGGGGAAGCACACAAGAACGTTTCCAAAGTCGTTGTCAGGACGCGTTATGAACATACATCAACGATAGCACAAAAAATTTCATTAAAAAACTTTTGCGCCTCACCAACAAGGTGGTAATTATAATTTCGCCAAACACCACCGCCCTCAAGAGGTTCAGTAATCTAATAGATTATTGATTTTCCCGTCCCACTCAAGTGAATTCAGTATCTACGCAATAATTTAATTCACTGGTCGTATGATATCTGAAAAGTATTGAATTCAATTAAAAGCTCATTTTCCTGCTAAAAATACAAGGATATTCCCTTTGCCTGGGCAGGCAGGCATCAGCTACAAATCAATTTTTCATGATAAAGAGCCACAATTGTGTTTCTATAAATTCAAAATGGCTTCCGTACAAACTACCATCCCAACCCAGATGAATGTCGATGTCCAGCAAAACTATCTAGCCCCTGGATGGACGCCTCCACCAGCTCTGACCATCATAAACCATGCAGGTGTGCGTGCAATCGAAGGAATATATCTACATCAGTTGATGGAAGGCATCAAATTTGCAAAGGTATTGATTTCCCTCATCCCTTCGTCATTTCTACAATCGAACCAAACACAAACTGAGCCACCATCGTGTGAGTGTGTGTTTTGGGGGAGAGGATTGCAACGTCGTCCACGTCCAGCTTGGACTTTAATGGCGGAGTTGTAATCAACCGTGGGACCGTGTCCACTGACACATGATCTGTACTTCATTTTGAGGGTTTCACCACCCATTTGAACTTTCAAATTTAATAGCTCATGTTCACCGGGACAGAGCATCCACTGGTTGCTGGGTGAGGACACATCCACATTTCGTTATAGAGATTAAAATTCAATTTGCTTTCAGAGCGTGTGTGTGTGTGTTGTCCGTCTTCTCTCCCTTTTCAATATTTTCCTAAAGTTCCCCCCCTCGGAGTAGTGTGTTCTGGTACCAACAATGGCGGCAAGTTGTTGCCATGGTAATTCGAACTCTGGGATTTTACCCAGTTTTTGCTTAGCCAATGGCAGGGAGCTCATGGCTCCTCTAGGGGTAGCAGAAAGTTTACCGAGCTTTTTCCTCAACACACACAAACACAGAAACTGGGGTGGAAAAAAAAAAGACATGCTCCCCACGCACACGACGACGACGACGTGTCGTAGTAGTTGTGTCCGCCGCTGCCCTTGTAACGATAACGATTTGTGATGGCTGCGCAATGTAAATGAATTGGGGTAGTACATAACTCAAACTCCATTAAAGCCAAAAATCAGAACAGGTTTTTCTTTTTTTTGTTCTGTTTTACATTTATGTATTTTTTTTTGGAAATGAATTTAAAAAGCCAGTTGCAGCATCTTCGAGGCAAAGAATAAAGCACACCCCTCGCAAGACAAATAAATTCAATTGAGTGAATTTGGCATGTCCCCAAATTCTGTATTCATGGCGGCTAAGCGTGGTAAATTGAATAAATTGATGTAAGTGTGTTTCTTGGGAGCAACAACTTTTTTCGTTGCCTTGAAAATGGAAAAGGGCATGGACGGTTGTTTATTGTTTTTTTCCCGGCTTTTGGAGGTATACACACTTTGAGTTGGTGTTTGATTCATTTTTAATTATGTTGACGAAAACAATTATTCATAATTAGGCTCTTATCCTCGTCTCTTAGGATTCATTTATAAGTTTATTTATCGACCTGGTTAAATAAAACGATTTTTTTTTTGTATCTCGAAGCTTGTACAATGTACAGCCGCCGATGCTGAAGTGATCTAGAGCCTTCTGAAATAGGCTTCTGCTTATTTTATGGCGCTCCAGTTCGCGATGGATCAGCCAGTTTCTTTAGCCAAACCAAGTTTAGTTTATTTTTTAGGTGGATCAACAAGCTTCTTCAACCGAGCTCATCAGAGTTTAGTTCAGTGCAGGGAACAAGAAGCTTCTCCAGACGGTCCAATCTCTTGCCACCAAATTGGTTGAGCTATTTCTCCACTTGAGTGTGCTTCTAAAATTTACATTTTACATTTCGCTGTTAGGAAGTTTATCTAGACAAAATATTTCGTTTGATGGATTTTGTTCGAAAAAAGAAATGCTTAACCTAAGTGTGAAATTACCACACATGTTGCTTTTTGGTAGTAACTTTTTAATCAAATAAACAAGAATAGAAACGTTTTGCTAATGTGTGAATTTCTCGTTTTACACGAGCTGGAGTACTCACTTTTAATAGCCTAAAATATTCTTTGCTTTAAACACCTCGATCACATGCCTGCTTCTCTGCGACTTGTCCCAGTTTTTTATTTTGTTCATTCACAAGAAGCACAGTTTATCTCTCCCTTTGATCCGATGAATCTGAAGCAAACATTATCCAATCTTTGAGCTCTCCAATATCACCCAAAATCCAATTAAAACGAGAAAGGTCAAAACCTAGAAATTTTGTACGATGGTTTAAAAGTACAGTGAAAGAAGCTCCTTTTATCGTCCCTCTTGACGAAAATAAAAATTAAGTATGCCAACCCTTAATTAAGTTTTTTTCTCTGCAAATTTCCTGAGAATGACATTGACGCCTTTCTTTTCGAGAACCCCCACTTAATTTTCATCTTCTACTCAAGAAGTCTCACTTCGGGTTGAAATTTGTCGGAGGATTGAAAAACGAGAGAGAAGAAATTATTGTTTACAAATTGCCCTTGTGAAGTTTTTTTTTCTTTGCTTGTCATTGTTTTGTTATACAAGACGAGCTGTTGCTTCCGGGGGAAAATAAGTTTGCACAGTTTTCCTTCACTTGTTAGGGGTGTGTGTGCTTATTTTGTTTCTTTGCCTCTACAGGTCTATTTTTTCATTTTGTTTTTTTTTTTTTTTATCTCTACAGGTCGTTCTTTTGTTTGTAAAGCACACGCAAAGCGATGAATAAATGTAGTGAAGTGTTTGCTATTCATGTTTTAAGTGTCAAAAAAAAAAAGTCCACTTACCTCCCATTAACGATGTCTGGCCTGCCTTTTTCTGCTTAGTTTCAATCCTGTTTTAGCACGACTGTTCTTTTGTCGAACTCTACGAACAAAGCACGTCCAGACGTGAATAGGAATTTCATTTGTTCAATTGGTAGCTGGTATCGGTCAGTTCGTGCCAACACACTAATCGACTGCACAAACTGCGATGCCCTTTTTCCTTACCCTTATTGGTGTGTTAACCTAGAAAAAACTTATTAAAATAGTTTTTAGTTTATAAAGAATGAGGTGTGATAAACTATGCGAAGCCACACCGATTTAATTATGATTTAATTATTTTATGCGTTTGTTTTATTTTCGATTTTTTTACTTTCAGATCAATAAGACTTTTACAGGAACATGTACAGAAATTTCCCAACAAGTGCAAGCTCCTTGCAAAACACGTTGCTCGAACGATGCTTCTAATACGAAACGTCTGTAAGCCCACCAAGGTGAGTGGTTCTTTTAAGTTCAATTCACTATTAAATCCCATTTAGTCTGCATTCTCATTTCAGACCCCACCCTATGTGAAAAAAATATGCGAACTTTTGGGCATTTATGCTTTCCTTGAATTACGCTTTGCTTCAGCTTTTAATTCTTCGAAAGTCAGAATAGCCGATAGAATTGTCTCCACCATAAAATTTCATCTGGAAGATTTGCGAGTTAGTATTTTTGTACTTTAACTGTGTGGAACTATTGTTGTTTTAACTAATTCTAGGAGGAGGATGTACCGTTTATTCTAAAAATTTTTACTCACGTTCCGTATATGGGTAGAGAAACAGAAATAATTCATAAAATATTTCAGTAAGTATTTCGTGTGTGTTATTAATCGAAATCAGGAGAAATACAAAATTTATTTTCTTTTTAGACGCCTATTACCACTACCGATGAGAGCAAAGTTTTTAGAAAAGGCTGAATTTGACGATCGATTATATGTACAGTATTTGATATCATTCTACCATTGGAAGGATTCGGAATCTCTCTATCATGAGCAGCAAAAGATCATCAGAATGGCTGATAAGTTTATGAGGCCAATGGCTACGCTAAAAGCCAATGTGATGTATGCGAAGCACTTGCCAAGCTATGTGAGACGAGAGGATGCAACCGGATATTTCCTAAGCAATTTGGTATTCTTCAATGATCTGAGAAGTGTAAGTATCAAATAGTAACATTAGGGGTTAAGGAAGAGAGTTTATTTTTTAAGGAAGTTTGGTAACCAAGGGGTTGGTTTATTGTGCTAATTCTTTCAGGTTAGGTGTTGCATATTTACAATATGAATTTTATCTGCTGACAGTTTAAAAAAATACTGGCGCAGTTTCAGTAAAAGTGTTTTAAGCTGATGCTTAAGTCTTATTTCGGTTTTTTTAAATTCTGTCTCTTGGTGCAGGAAAAATATTGGCGATCCTTTAGTTCGGTTTTAATGAAGTGCAGTAAAATATTTTCCCTACGGCGGGAATGGGGTGCGGTCATGAACGAGTCAAATCATCTTCTTTGCAGCTTCGTTAATTTTTCTGAATTTTTTGAGGTTCTGATTGATTAACTTGAAGCAGCGACTTCAATAACTCGACTCAATTTAAATCAATTGCCTGTTTCACCTGAAACTGGTATCTATTCTTGTTTGAAAAAAAGGTCCTCGTCGGCGGATAGCTAGAAGGTCTTGTCTTAGCTCTTGAACGGACGGGTGCCATCCTGGAAATCATCCTAGAGCATGAAAGACGCTAACTCTAGGATTATATTCAGACAACGAATTATCTAGCTGACAAATTATCCGGCCAAAACATTTTTCAAGGGACGAATTCTGCGTGGATAGATAGAACACCCCTTAGTTCTGGTTTAAATCTCCTGCGTGAGAAATTCTTAGTTCGCATTGAAATTTGTCAGTTCCCATTAAAAAGAAGGTCAGCTTCTACTGAAGACAGCCGGTTCCGACTAGAAAATGTCCAGTTCCCTTTGGGTTGGTATTTCAATTTTTGTCTTTTGTTTTCTGTAATCTTCTTTGTAGCTTTTTTATATCTTTTTCTTTGTAGTTTCGTTTTTCTGGACCTCCACGACGAAGAAATTTTCAATTCGCCATAAAAAACCATTAGCTCCTATCATAAATGGGAAGAAAATGGCCACTTCCCAGTGGAAAATGTCTTTGAAAATTGGCAAATTCCACTAGAAAATTATCAGGCCACATTGGAAAAAGGTAGTTCTTATTTAAAGCTGCCAGTTGGTCTTAGTAAATTATCAGTTTCTATCGAAAATTGGCAGGTTCCTTAAAGAATGTCCACTTCCCAATGGAAATTGTTACTGGACATTGCCAGATTCCACTTTAAAATGGCCAGGTTCCACTGAAAGTAGGCAGCCCCAATTAGAAATTCTCATATCGTCATAGCAAATCGTCAGTTCTTGTCCGAAATCGGCAGGTTCCTTAAGAAGATGTCAACATCTTAGTGGAAATTGTCATTGGAAACTGCTAGATTCTTCCAGAAAATGTCCAACTTTCATTGCAAACAAGAATTTTCTATCAGAAATTCTCAGTCCGTGATAGAAAATCTTCAGTTCCTGTCGGAAATTGGCACTTTATATTGAAAATTGGCATTCCCCATCCATAAGTGATCCCCTCAAAACCACTCATCTTCCTCATCTCACGTATTATTTTTTCATTTTCTATCTGTTTGCATTTCTGTTTAGATATTGATTTGCATCTGCTAAACAAACCAACCGTGCACTTACAAGTGATTCCTGATTCACATGATGCTCCAATGTAAGTGTGTGTTTGATGCTTCCTCCTTCAGTTTAACCAGATTACCAGCAAATTGAATATTCTCTCTCAAAATCCGACAAACATCCATCGACACATAAACGGATATTCGAACACGATTTTCGACGGCTGGTCTTATCGTCGCCGCTTCATTGGCGTCTAAGGGCAACTTGCTACATAGTTTATTTTCGCTTCACACGTCTCCATCTCGAGTGTGTGTGGTTTTTTAATGCAAATAGAGACGTAAATATCTGCTGCATCGTTTTAATTTTCATTACTTACTCTAGCTCTTGGTGAACATGAAACCTCATAATTCATCACGTTCTTGGGAAAGTCGTAAAAATTATTTTTGTCGAACCAGAGAGACTGTTGATCCTCAAAAATAAAAACAAAAAAGGGGAAAAAGAACAGCAAAATTGAAAGAATAAACTGAAGTGAGTGTCGGAAGGAATGGTTGAAAAGATTTAGTTTTAAGTGACGCCTTGGAAGTCAGTCTTAGGGTTTTTTATTTTTCTTTATTGAAAGCGTGCAAAAATGAATTTTGTGGCATGTTTTAATTCTGTACAGAGCATGTGCTGAACAGATTTTTGATTAAGAATGAAGGTGTATGAACATTTTTGTTTTCGTCTCTGGAAGTCTAGAGGAATTACCCAGGTTTTGTTCTTTCGAAGCATTTTTAATGACTGTGAATGATATTGTTTTCTTTTTTCTCTTTACAGGCATCACTCTCCGATCGGCGTTCAGAATCACCTCCAGCAACAGTCGTAAGTATTGAGCTGAAAATAATAATAATAATAATTTTGGTGTGATAAAAATATTGCTCTACTTTGAGGGCCCTAACCTAGCTTCTCGCGTAGTATTTAGTTAGCACCTCCATTTCTGTGCATCCAATTCCATGTAGTTACAGTTTCACTGAAGAAAGTGCACCTATTTTATAGGACCATGGGAAATGATAATGCACAGGAGGAAAACGGCCGTTCCAAGAAGAATGACACTAAGACCGTATCTTCACCTCGTCTTCTTGACCACTTTCGCATTACTTCAGAGGTTTTTTTTACCCCGGTTTTTTCATTCTCATCGACAGGTGAATTAATCTTGCTGTCGAAAAAAAAAAATGAAAAAGCCGGAAGAAGCACGTCTAGATGGAATTGGTTGCACCTTAATCATCATTGCCAATGATTATTAAGTAAAAGGTATGATTTGAAAGTTGAGCCGGTATGCGTACGTCAATTTATTCGGCTACGCTGCTAGAGATCCTTTCGAAAAATGAAAAAGAAAATCTATCTGAGGCACAATCACAACCATCAAAAATTAAAAAAAAATTGCTTAAATTTGTTACTTAAAGCCACATCCTTTTAATTTTTTTTTCAGGATTTGAGTGATGATGAGATGGAAACATCAACAGTAGCTATTGATTTCTCCAATATGAGAGAGGACATTCCAGCGATATGCGTTATGCCTCCAGTTAAGTTAGAAGAAGAAGAAGAAGAAGGAATAGCCACGGTTGATCTAACAGAAAGCGACGATGAACTACCATGGCTGCCAGGTCTTGTACATAAAGCACTCGCAGCCCAAATGAAAGCAGAAAGAGGCAGGACGGCAAAACCAGCAATAGTAGCAGCAAGCTCAACTACGAGTGGCGAAAATCCACTTGAAGCTGAAAATGCCGATGATATTATCATACATGTGCCCATTAGATCAGGAAATGAAGTACCACGTCCAAGAAAAGCCGCAGGTGACTTGCCGCCGATGTTAATTATCGATCTCGAAGACGAAGAAGGCATGAAGGTTATGACTTATAAGCAACATCTGGAATATATGGCTTCAACCAAAAACGTTTACGATGCCGCAACCAGTATAATTAGAGAGAAGAAGGATGATGCATTCAGTGACTTGTTTAGCCGTTTGAATGGGGATTTGGAAGATGGTGACAATGTCGACAGTTCGTTGGTGTTGGAAGAAATCGAGTCGATTTCCACGGATTTGTCAAACCGAGAGAGTGAGGCAATACCAGAAACGTGTCCGACTTTGGGAGTCGAAGAGAGTGAAGATCCTGTTTCTGATTCACCACCCATTATTCTGGACTTGTTACTTTCTGATGACACTCCCGCACCTGTAATTGTGGATGACTTAAGTTCGTATGAAGAAGTGATTTCAGCGCCTGTTGAAGAGTCTTCAGCGCCTGTTGAAGAGACTACAACGCCTGTTGAAGCGACTTCAGCGTCTGTTGAAGAGACTTCAGCGCCTGTTGAAGCGACTTCAGCGCCTGTTGAAGTTACACCAACCACTGCAGAAGTTCCGTCAACACTTTCTGAAAGTGCACCGTCGCCCATGATTGTAGATGAGTCTGGAGAGACATCGACGCCAATTGCTCTGGACCTATTAACACCTCCTGTGTCAGTTCCATCGCCTCCAGAAATGTTGGAAGAAGGAAATTCTTCTGAGGCTATTGCTTCGCCTCCCATTCCTTCGGTTGAGTCAAACTCTTCTCCTGTAGAGACATCGCTTCCGATAAAGGAGAAGGAGGTGACCTTGTCTTCTGCAACCACGCCACCTGTCCCAATGGAGACGGAGGTACACTCGTCTCCGGTATTGGCGTCTCCTTCCGTAAAGGACAAGGAGCAAAGCTCGTCTCCAGCAGTTATATCGTCTCCTGTAAAGGAAAACGAGGCAAGTTTGTCTTCAACAGAGACGTTGCCTCCAGTAAACGACAAGAAGCCAGGCTCGTCTCCGGCAGTGACATCGTCTCCCGTCAAGGAAAAGGAGATAATTTCGTCCCCGATAGTGACATCGACTCCTATACAGGAGAAGGAGATCCAATCGTCTCCAGTAGTGGCAGCAGCTCCTATACCAGAGAAGGAAGTAAGTGCTTCTCCTGCCGTCATATCACCCCCGACATCCGCTGCAACTGACCCAGCTCCAAAGCCAACTGTGGAAAACGCCAAGACCCCTCAGACCATTGAGACAAAGGTTCCGGAACCTTCGACAATTGCTAAACAAATCGAAGCCGAATCAGTAGAAACTGATCCAGTTCAATCCGATTCGGTCCAGGTACCCACATCACCTGAATTCTTCACCGATTCGATTTCCGAAGGTGAAAACAACCGCACAGAGGTGGCTAACATCCTAAAAGACTTTGCAAAGTCCCCAACTATCATCACCGACATTGCGCCCACTGAAGTCGAAAAATCCAAAACAGTTGCAGAGAAGGCTCATGCCACAGATGAGGTCACTTTGAACCAGCAGTGCAGTGAAGGCTTTGAAAGCAAAGAAGGCGATGATGCGATCAATTCATGGGTGGATAATCATGATGATGAAGCTCTCTGTGACATCGCAGAGGATGAGCAGGAGAACAACGATCCCAAAGAGGCACCTGCAAAAGAGAAGAAGACTAAGAGTGTCCCGAATGTTCTGTTCAGTGGAAAAGTTATTTCACTGCGTGAAGAAGAGAATGTACATGGTGGTATGACACCCAGGATTACTGATGCGGAAGAGACTGCAAATGCACCAGTTCAGAATGTTGTATTCAGCATGGCAAGTTGTAGACTACCGTCATTTGCTTCACCTGCTGGTGAATCTCAAGATTCACCTGCCACAAGCCCACGAGACCGGGATGACGAGGCAGACTATGAAGATGACTTCTTTGAGGAAGAGGAAGAAACCTCTACGGCTAAGGGGATGCCCAAGTCTGGTGCCAGCACACCAGCAAGGACAAGTATAATTAAGACTAAAGAAGATGGAGGTGAAGTCGAGGTTAGTAGATTGATGAACAAATCGGATGTGGACATCAAAATTGATAGGGTTGTGGTAATTTGTTTGGCATTCTCTTCTAACAAACGTTCAAAACAAGGATCCTTTGTGATTTTCATGCAATAATGTCCCCCTTTTTCTTTCACAGAAACCATCAAAACGTCGAACCGTTTGGTTTGCCGAGAAGGATGACATCCGAGAGATTGATCCACGTGAGAAAGCACCAACCACTAATGCAGCGCTCAACACCATAAACGCTACAATCAACAAGGTTCATGCCACCAAGCAACAATATATCCACAACAACAACCATCAACAATCAACATCACCAAACCAAAAATTAAATAAAATCAATTCACAAACCACCCCGTCGACGCTCAAACGCACAGCAGCTGTAAATAAAAAATCCGACACACCAAACGATGCGCTCGCCATTAAAAACGCCCAGGAGCAAGGTATGAATTTCAATACATCTTCTTTTAAGAATATTCCAAATTTGTCAGTCTTTGAATCCATAAACAATAACGAAAGTGAAGAACAAGAATTACTTAGCCCACGGAAGAATATTCCTTTAGCCCACCCAAGTCTGTTAAATAAGAAAAAATGTACACCCCATTTTATTAGTGACATTATCTCAACTGAAAAGCAAAGTGATGATGAAAGTGTTGTTGCACCAATACCAACACCAACACCAACACCAACACTTTCCTCTTCTCTAGCATTTAAATCCACAGAAATCGACAATGACCGGTCTGATGATGTCTTAGCAGCTGCTGAGATTTTAGCAAATGGTATTCGATGGCCGTTAATCAAACCTCTCCTGACAGCAATTAAACCTTTGTTGCCGTCAATCAATGAGGCAGAGTTAGAAAAGGAAGAAGAGAAAACATGTGAGGAGCCTCCAGCTCTTCTTCAACCATCCGTGGAAGAAGAATCAATCCAAGACGATGTAAGGCCAGAAGAAGTTGTACCTGATCCGGTTGTTGAAGAAATCAAAACCAAAGTTGTCGTCGCTGAAAAATCTCTTATTCTTCAACATCATCCAATTTGCTGCGATTTTTGCCACGCAAGCATCAAAATGAATCCCGTGGTTCTGCCAGTTGCAAAGATTGATAACCAAGTTGAGGTGCAGCCACTGGAAAGAGAGCTGTTGGCGGAAGTCGAGGCACAAGCGAACGTCAAACCTAAGCAAAAGGGTAAGCTCTCCCTGAGGGTCGTATTCCCTCAAGTGCTCGAAAAGGCGGTTGAAACAAAAATAGCTCCAAAAATTGACTCAGCTCCTATAACTGTCCCATCGCCGCAAATGCCCGAAAAGGTGGACGAAACAAAGGTTGATGAATCTATCGCAGTTCCGAGTCCCGCACACTCAGATGGAGTCGAGTTTGTAAGTGAAAGTATTACCTCGGTGAGGAGCAACCGCACCGACTCGATTGATGACTTCGAGCAGGTTTATCGAGGTCAGTATTCACCAAATCTGAATGGAAAGCGATTAATCGGGGAGAACCACATCTCGTTGCCACTTAAGAAGCGACGAAAGCTCTCCGAATACAGCGAAGACAACATTTGTCTGAAAGAAGAAGACGAAATCGCTGAGGTCATCGAAGCAGAAGCAGTCTTGGACCTGAAAATACCGCGTCCTGGAGTCGCCAAGGCTCTCGAATGCGCACAAAATACCGATAAGAATGCACGCGAAATCTCATATCCTTCAGAGCCTATGCTGAGCATAGCTCATTTTGAAAAAGACGAATTGAACGAGAAAACCACTGATTTGTCCCTAAAGAGGCCGTATCCAACTGATCCACCAGCGTATGCTGACGTTGTCCGCGATTATCATCCAATTGCCGCTCATCAGCAGCAGCAGTTTGTTCAGCCACCACCAGAAAAGCCACCACCACCAGCACAGCCACCACCACCAGCACAGCCGCACTCGTACACAATTATTCATCCACCAGTCCCAGTTCAAGTTCCCTGTCACACGATATTAAGGGCGAACAAAGATTGTGTCCACACCTTTAACTTTATTGAAAAGCAAACTCCCCCAACTTTGCAGTCGATAAGCATCTTGACTGATCCGGCTGATCTGCGCTCTTCAACGACGACAAACGTGTACTCTGCTGGAACGCAGCCGGTGAATGTGGGCTACACCACGACGACAACTCTGCCGCCGTTTGTTGCGCCAAACTCTATTCAGTACACTCAGACGTTTCACCCGGCGCAACAGAATTGTATTTATAATGTCCAACCGCGTCCGCCGCCAACTCCCACACCGGAGCATCTCCCCCCGGACTTTGAGCTGCAGAGCATTATAAACCTGCAAAACTACCACTTAAATCAGACGCATTTGAACAACTTCTTGCACAATCGTCAGATAAACTATCAGGCAAACAAGACGATCATGGATGACGCCCTCTGCTCCTACTCGCATAGAAATGGCGCACATACCGCTGGAGACGGTACCGAAACAACAGAACATCGATGCGGCGGGAGTAGCAACACAAAGTCGCTCCTTCCGCGCTGTGGATTTTGCATAGATTGCACACGGCGCATCGCCGCAATGCAAATACCTTCACCCGATCTGCCCCAGCTACCCCAGATACCGCAGCTTCCTCAGTTGCCCCAACTGCGTCCAAATCCTCCACAGGTGCAGCCACCCGATCCACCGTCGCCACCTCGCCGGCGAGGTCGACCACGCAAGACCGTGGCTGAGCCCACAAATCGCGTCACCCGCAGCACCAACCGTGCAGGCAACCGTAAAAAGGAGGACCCCAACCAGGATCAGTTTCTTTTCAATGTAAGTGAACCCAAACCGGCTGCAAAGAAACGACGATCGGCTTCAAATTATCGTACGAAGTGACTGCCATCTCCCAACAGTCATTAGATAAAGAAACAAAAAAAAAAAAAAACAAAAAACCAAAACAAAAAAAAAAGCTTTGAAAAGACGTGTTGAATGACTCAAAACATAAAATGCGAGAGACTAGGAAACATAAAAATAAGCAAGTGACTGTCTTCCGGTCAAACGTTAATTGTTCTTCTTGATTTTCTGCTCTCCTCTCGTCATCTTTAGAGGCGTTTTGTTATTTTATTTAGTTTCTTTTGTATGTCTATATACAAAAATGAATATTTATTTGAAAAAAAAAAGACAAGAAATTTACTCACTAGACGTGAAACAAGACAAAAATGCGTCACAACGTTTCCTTCATTTTTATTTGTTTTGCCTTTTTTTTTATGAAAACAATATGAGAATGAGAAAAACCAAAAGAAAAAAAAATATATTTGTAATCACCAATCAACAAGAAGCTGCGAAGAGGCAGTTTAGTTTTATTCCGAGAGGAGAAATAAAACTCAATCAGCAATCAACACTTTTACAGCAACATACATCCATCATCTTCTTCAATCAACATACAACATTTCTCTTCAATCAACACACAACTTTTTTCTTCAATCAACATGAAGGAGAAAAAAAAAACAAAAAACAAATGAAAAAAATTTGAATAGGACGCCATTGATGTGACGCCTAAGAAAACAAAAAGAAAAAAAAAATATTTCATTCAAGCAAAGCATAAATATATAAATGTTCGTCGTGTTAGTTATTTTGTCGTCGTTAATTTAAATGTTTAAAAAATAAGTAACTAAAAGTATTTGATGTCCATTTAAGAAACAAAAAAAAAAAGTAAAGTTGGTGCTTCTACACGCAACAACACTTGAAATGAATTTTTCCAATTTCCCATTTTTTTTTGTTCTATCTGAAAAAAATTTTTTTTGTTTGCTAAATTTAAAAACTGACAAAGATAAAGAAAAAAACAAACTTTTAATTATTCACTTATATATTAATTCACTACAAACCAATTGATATCATCTACAATATTTGGGTAATTTTATTCACATACTTAAAAAAAAAAAAAACCAAAAATGCGAGAATCTACAAAATCTTTCTCTACATCTTCCATCACAAGAAAATAAGAAACAAGGAATGACTACGAGAAAGAAAGAAAAATATATATTTTGCATTGTTATTCACTTTCGATGATTGGGTTGGTTAATGAAATATTCTATCCAAGTGCTTTGTTGTTTGTTCTCAAGTCTTACAACCTAAACCTAACCTACAATTTGCGACAAAGAGAGAAAGCTCACTCACTAAGGCATACAAATTGAAATTGAATTTTGTATATAAATTTTATTTAATATTTTTCTTATTATCTAAGTCTAGAACAAATAACTTTTTATAAATTAGATGCTATATTTAGATTTTTCTTTTTATCTTTTTTTTTTTTTGCTAAATGTGCTTGACGTTTCCGTCCGATGATGAGTTTAGTGTTTCAATTTGTGGTCTGTGATTATTTTTTTTTTGTACAGATCACATGAGAAACATTCAACGTGCGAAATCGGTGTACTTTTAATGGCACGGACAATGAGTCTGTCATACGAAGTTGTTCTGTGCGTAGAATGTTGGACGACTTGGTTTCATGCGTCCTTTTACGAATATCCTATTTAAGCTAAGTGCAACCTAAGTTCCATGCTTCGCAATGAACACTTCAAAATTTAAAAAAAAAAAACTTTAATTATATTATTTGTATCCAATTTCAAAATTTCATCCGATTTTGTATGCACTTTTGGTTTCTTCGACACATTCTTTTTTAGGGGACAACTTCATTTTTACTTTTGTTTTTCTCATTTCAACTTCTGAGTGTTTTATTTATCTCTTGTCGCATTTTGTATGTAATTTAACTTGTAAAACAATATAAATCTAATGATGAGTATGATACGTTAACACCCCCAGTCAATCTCCGAACAATGCATTAATTTAATTTTTCTTGTAGATTTTTTCTTTTAAATTATAATTGTAAGACTTTATTTCATTCACTAATCAAATTAAGGTTTTAGGTGTGAGTTTGCAGACTTGGATTGGCATAAATACCTTTTTTTAAATTCAATCTTAGTGTAGACATTTAACTTCATCATTGAAAAATCAATAATGGTGCACCAATCATCGATGAATAATCTTAGTGGCCATATAAGTTTGTGTATAAAAAATTGAACAGATGTCAACAATCTTCGAAGACGAATGCTTTTGTTTCTACAGAAGGAACATTATGATAACAGACAAAAAACCCCCGGCAAAGTCAAATATTAGGCTGCGTTTATGGTCAAGTGAGCTCCCGTCGCACAATTCAAAGCGATTCGCTAATGGCTATCAACTACACGTTAACATTTGAAGGTGTTTATGGCGGAGCGAATGTGCGAAAAGTCAATTTAATATGTCAATGATGCCATCGCTTAAAATCACGCGAATGTCATCGTGATCCGAATTTGCTTGACCGCGATCGCAGCCTTAGTCCTCTTCTAAACGAGGTCACTTACAAGTTTTACGTGTGGCATTTTCAACCTTACAAAGGCTGGTTTGTCTGGCGCTGAGTCAAATTTTATTCTTCTGTAAAGTGAAGTCAAGTTTCACAATAACCCATCCTTTTAGTCCAAAGACAAATCTGTGGCCACACAAAATAACCGGTTAATTAATTTTCATTCACGCTTATCACGAACGAAAGCTTTTTTTTTTTTTCAAACGAAAGTTTGTGGCTTGAGATCTTTCTGGAAATTCATGTGAAAATCAGAAAGTAACAAAAATTGTATTAAACAATCATGCATTTGATTTCCTTTCAAATTTGCATTTAAAATAAAAGCGGCATTTCAGATTTATTGACATAAGAGTCGAAATAATCTGAATTTTGTCTTAACTCTACTTAAGCCGATTATGACTTGAGGCCACAGAAATTGCATGTGTGTGTTTTAAATCTATAATGATCTTTAAAAGGTATTTTCCTGTAGGTGTGATTATCCAGAAAGAAACAGTCTAGAAGAAGATACGGCTGTAGACTGTAAAATAGCTCCATATGCTGAATGGCTTAATGCCTTTAAAAACTCCGCTGTGATGAGTCGATGAATAGGCTTCTGCTTGAAATTTCACACAATACGATTTAAAAAAATATTCCTTTTTCATATCGAACGAGTAGGTCGATAGCCTATATGATTGGTCTTAAGCATTCAAGTGAAATGCTCACCGGGAAGAGAAAAATTCTTGCTTCACATTCGTAGCTTTCAGACAAAGTATTCGGTTTGTTCGCCAGCTAAAAACGTTAATTTTTTGTCTCACAATAGGTCTAGTGTCTGGCCTAAGTTTGCTTGTGGGTTTTGCCCTCGTACTTAACCTCACAACGTAATGCTCTTTCGAACTGAAACTTTTTGTGAAGATCGATTCCTAAAATTTTGAATTTCGAGCATATTTCGTCCATCGATTATCATTCGACTTTTTTCTCTCAATATCGATGTCTTAAAATTTTGAATTTCGAACATATTGTGTCACTCAATGCAAGCTTAACCTTAAGCCAAAAAAATGTACCCTGAATGAAGTAAAGTCTTACAAGAAAATCAACCATATAATCGATGATATACATATAAACAACTATTACTTTAAATACTTTATGTAGCAACTATTTTAAACATATTATTTTTTTTAAACATAGAAATGTGGGGTTCGCTGCTTTTTGAAAATAAGAAATCAATATCGGCGGTTGAGCAGGTGTATGTGACCAAAGAAAAATATTATAGCAAAGAACAAGGTAAGAAAAGGGTTGTCACATACATTTGAATTGTTCGTTTTGTTTTACGAGCAAGAAGTATTGGTTTATTATTCTATAATAAACCTTTGTAATCGGATTTTTTTTACGAGTGTGATATAGACAAAAAGTAGAGGTTGGATTTCTGCATGGTAAAACTCGAAATGTAGGTCCAGAAGTAAATTTATTTGTTTTTATTACTGAAAGACTGAAAGTCAATTTTCAACTAACTGCAGAGTTTCCATACTTCACAGGACCTGTGTTCCTGGCTGTGTCTATATAAATTTTTGTAAAACTTTTGTTTTGTGTATCTGTCCGTTTAGGAATTGATTCTCTCCTAAAACGCACATGCCATAGTTTTATTGATTCGCAAAACAAAGTCATTTAAAATGCACAAAGGCTTTCATATATAAAAAAATGCATTCCGGCATAAAGTATGTGCCATTCAGGGTTCCATTTTTTCTAAATATTCGTCAGTGAAATCATCCTTCGTTTCGAGTTTTGAACTCATGTTCCTTTTTACTACGCTTGAATTTTTTAAAGAATTTTTAACTTGAGGACCTCAAAAGTCTCTTTTTTGACTCCAAAACAATTTGTATTCTTTCTCTCAATTCATCAGTATTTCCTTATCAGTATTTTATCTTCATGGCCTAAGATTAAGATTTTAACCACTATGGAGATTTTTTTTAATATGTAAATCTTAAAAAGAATTCCGAATAGGAAGAAAAAAAAAAAAGTATTTTTGGAAAATCTTTGATGTATTTTGTAAACAAACTATTTATATGTAAAATGTAGACAAAAAAAAAAGGAAACTTTGAGTGAGTATTTATTACCAAAAAAACAAACAAAAAAATATATATATTTTGTGTGATAGTATTTACTACGCTTTGTGTAGATCAATTTGATCTATTTTAAATGAAAAGTATTTAATAGCATTTATTCTGTGTTAGTGTGTTTTTGGTATTATATCATATATTTGTGTTTTGTTATATCATATATATGTGTGTTTAACAAGTCTCTCCAGAGACGTATTTGTAACCTTATCACTTATAAAACAGGGTATTGTGTATTGCTTTTTGGTACATGGTATTTATTAAGCTAGAAGATTGTTCAAATATATGTTTGGTATTTTGTTTGCTGGTCCTTATTTTCAATTTATTTGAAATTAGATCCATGCAATAGAACTTATAGACAAACTTTAAACGTTTAAGACAACCTTCTGTCTGTTATGTTTCTTGTCTCCCCATATTTCTGTTTTCTTTTTTCTTTCTTAATTTCTGTTCTTCTCCCTTCAGCTAAACTTCTTATAAAATGCTCTGATTTTTATGTAAAAATATGTTTTAAATGAGGACGTGTAAACTTATCAGGGTCTTTCTGATCCGACATGGGCGTCTGCATAACTTCTTTCACTTTATCGGCGCCGGCTGATTTTCAAACTTCCTTCCATAAAAAAAAAGCTTTTATTTCTCCCTTTTTTTCTTCAAGTTTTTCTTTCCTTTAAATTTCCCTCCCTTCCACTAAAAAAAAACCTCCTTTTGAACAATCTTTAAAAAAAAAAAAAAAAAACTTTGATGTATTTCATACGAATTTATTAATGTATTTTGTGAATTTAAAGAGAGGAAACCTCTCATAGAGATTAAGCAAAAAGAGATATTCAATTTTTGAAAAAAAGGTTTTGCATTTAAAAAGAGAAGAAGGCATATTTTTTAGAAGATCCAACAAAACATCAGCACAGAATGCTAGTTGATGGAAAATTTACACGGAGCGATGTTGCGCACAGAACGAAAATGCTATTCAGTCCAATAAAAAGAAATCTAAATTCTAAATGTACAATAATATAGAGATTGATGTTTAGTGTTATATAAGCACAATTATATTTGTTGTTGAAATCGTAGATTAAAATGTAGACAAAAAAAAAGTCCACCGTTGGGCATTTTAATTTACTTAGGTGGCTGGCAAAGGGAGGAGCTGGTTGCGTTTAATTAGACATTTTAAAAACGCGTAGCTGGTGGTAGTGGAATCAATTGGTAGAAAGTGTATTGTGCTTGTAAATCTTTTGTTCATTGTTAAATGTCCATATCGTGTGTGTTAAGCCATTTTCTTGAATAATTGTAAATGTTCTGTAAAAAGGAATTTTCATCAAGTTGTTTTGAGAGAGAGAGAGAAACATTTTAGGACGATATTGTTGTTCATCGTGTCATATTTCAAGAAAAACATCGAGCTCCGTTTATTTTTTCTGTGGCATGAGAATTGAGCTGTGTTTTCTTTGAGCCATTGCTTCTTGCAAGCCATGAGAATTACTCCTTTTCTTTTGCTTCGTATTCACGAGAACAACTCCTTTTCTTTTTCTGCTTCTTATTCAAAAGAATTTCCCTCAGGGTCTCAGCTTTCGACCCATAAGACGACCTCCTTTCTTCTTTTTTTCCTTCCAATGAATCCTTAGTGTCCTGTATTCATAACCATCATTTGGCCGCAATTGTAGAGAAGACTGTCGCATTTTTGTCAACAGAAACAATGGGTAGAATATATTTGCCAGTCAATTCAGAGAGAAAATGCTTGACAAACCGTCCGGGAACAGAGCCTTAGAGTGATGAGTTGTTGCAAAGAATTGCAAAAACCTTCAAACTACGAATTGTTGCCTAAAGTTGATCCAAACAGTTTCTAGATTTGTTATAAATACATGTTGGTTCTTTTCTCTCTGAATAATCTGTCCCACGTGTTTTTAATCGCTCTACTTGAACAGAGCCTTCAAATCATACGTTCTTATAAGGGATTCTAGAAGATCCTCTGTAAAAACGTGAAAACCCGAACTTTTACTTAAAATAAACTGTAACATTCTATTGTACAAAATAAACATATTTATTTGCTTTGGAAGCACGCCTTTCCGAGCCACATCTCGGCTGCTGAAGACTCTAGCTTTGGATTGGAATTTCGCCTCTAGGTTGTCAAGAAGTCATATTTGCATGTTTTGATGCCGCCAGTTAATCAATTCCGAAAAAGAAGTTTTTTTCAGTGAGAGTCTTCTTAAAATCCCAGTAAAATAATACGTCTAGATCGTGCAATAGTCAGATTCACATCTTTTGATGCCGTCAGTTAAGTTTCGAAAAAAAGTTTCTTTCAGTGAGAGTCTTCTTAAAATCCCAATTAAATAAGACGTTTACTTGTTTTAGAAACACCCAAAAGTCTTTCGAAGCAAACTGTATCAGATTTCAATTCAATTTAATCTTATTTCCGAGTACTTCCATAAAACAAAATTCTACGTCTTAATTAAAAACTGTCAATATTTTTCGTTTTCCGATAAAATTATCAGCATCAATTTCAATTGTAATATTCATTTACAGCTTCCAAGAACACATTACCACAAAGACCATATTTTCGTACATGATTAATTTCATTGCTGTGCTTTGACACCGTCAACGTATTCAACTGAATTCAAACAAAAATCATCTCATTCTCAATATTTCACATCCGCTTTTCTCTGCAAAAAACCACAAACAAACTTAATTGGATTCCACTACAGCCATGCCTGCGTTTTATTTTGTCCACCTTTGAGAGACAAAGTTTTAACTTCCAGGAAATGCTTTCAGAGTTTCCATCGATATATGATTGTTTGTATATATTTTGCTGTTGGGCTTGCAACTTGTTTTTCTGAATGAAAATACACTTTGAAACCCGAGACAGGCTCGGTGATGTTTTCATCTCACGCACTTGTGTATAGTTTTCAACGAAAAACAACCACTCCGGCTATTATGTATTCCCGTCAACCCGCTGTTCACAGCAGTCTCCCATTTTTTCCCCAACTAGGTACGGGACTTCGCAATAAATCAATCGCTCACAACACTCCACACCCGGATTTACTTGTGTCAAATGATACACTCATATGCAGCCTCGTCGCCATACACTTGGCTTGCGACTCAGCGCTACTGTGCCGCTTGCGCGCTTGCGCAGTACAACTTTAGACATGGCGCCCAACTTTAACACATCATCGATTAATTAGGATTAGACTTCAGTTTATCTTAATTGAGATTGTTTTTTTTGTTGTAGGTCCCTTAATGGGTTCCATATCCAGTTTCCATTTCCGAAAAATTGAAAATTAGCAACACTTCAGGGTTAAGTGGATGGAAAGAGGCTTAAACCAATTAATTTTCGAGAAAATCTTTTTTTGTTTGAGTTTCTGAATTTTACACTGTGCAGCTTCTCCATAGGTGGCAAAAAGGTTTTTTTTTTTCGTCACACCCTCCATCCATTTGTTGGTTTTTAGGGAGAATTTTCATCCCCAATCATGGTGGTGAGAGTGTTTTACAATCAGGTCGGGTTTACAATAGAATTTTTTGTGTAATTACTTTTTTTTTTCCTGAATTTCGTTATATCATCGTAATTTAATCAAATCGATTTTTTTTTACATTGGAGCAAAAGTTTTTAGATGGCTCTTCTCTTTTACGTCGAAAACTTTTGTTGGTGTGAATAATTTACTGAGAGGTTTTGAAATATATTCCAAGGTTATGGGCTGTTACGCAGGTTATTTACATTTAGTCCTGCGCTACTTCGACTTTTCATAATCATTAAATGGTCTGTCTTGACACTTGTCACTTAGAACTTGGTTAGTGGTCTTGAGTCAGGTCGAGATGTGGTTGCGTTGCTGGTTGTAGGTTTTGTAAAGATCTGTTAATTAGTATAAGTTGTAGCTCCAGTTGCAGCGCCCACAGATGATTTTTTTTTTAGTAATAAGCTTAAAAATTAAAAGGAAAATAAAAGAAAGAAGAAGGATTCGTAAAGGAAGATAAGATTCATTGTTATTTTCGCAATTCAAATAGGCGTTTAATTTTTCATCATAACTTTCGTCAACATACGCTCCCCATAACCCACCACACAATAAACTAAACTCAAAATTAAAGGATAATTTATTAAATTGTATAAAAGTAATTAGATTAAGTTTAAAATTATACAAGGTTTGACCATACAATTTTTTTTTTTGGCCTGGTACAATGCATGCCAATGAATGATTTCTGTTTTTGGAAGCAGCGAACTGATGAGTAATTTTTTGTTTTAAGTTTTCTTTGAACATTTATATAAATTTTTTTCTTATTTTAATTTTTCTTTATCATTATTTAACATCAATTTCATTTCTAATAATTGTTTTTCCCAATTCTATTCCAGATTTGGTACAACGTCTTTTTCCTGAACTTTTTCTCATTGATACAGGAAACAAACAATCTTCTCCAGTTGTTTCTAATTTAGCATCAACACCTAATTTAGTTGATATAGTGAATAGGCGAAGGATATTAATTCCTCAAACCCAAAAACCTAATTCAACGGAATTAAATGCTGCGAGTAGCTCAAATGCTCATGCGTTGGAAAAACGTCGCAAATCGATGGCAACACCTGTTCACGGTGCGAGGCCGATGATGAGTGAATTCGACAAATACTTGGAGAATCTAAAGAAGCGACGAACAAAGTCAACAACTTCGAGTGTGGCATCATGTAGACAAAAGGATCGTAAAAAGAAATCAAGCCGTAAGAAGACAATAAACGTTGTAACCAAGTCCCTGGTTGACATCACGAAAGATGCGAAACTCACGAGGTTGCGACCACGTGTGGTCGTTGAACGTCTATCTGCGGAAGATATCCAAGCAAGGATACATGGAAAAGGACAGTCGCCTTCACGGAAAAAGAAGGTAGCTGCGAAGAGGGTTAAGACTGTAATCACTGAGCCAGTGAAGGCGAAGGAGATTCCGGAGAAGGAGTCCACGCCTCCAAGAGTAGAAGAGCTCGAAGTCGCTAGCAAGCCGGTGGCAGGGCCACCGACCGAGGCGGAGATGAAAAGCTTGGGCGATATACTTACACTTACGAGCGTCTCAGACGAGAGTAAGAAGGACGAAGCAGCTGCAGAAAGACTGGCAGAAGCGTCTGCAGAGACTGAGGATGATGTGACAAAGTCTGCTGAATCTCATGCCCCAGAGGCAGTTGTGGAGAAGCCACAGGATAAGATTGAATCCGCCGCGAAAAAGAGGACAGAGCCACTGGAGCCGGACAAAGCCGTGGCCGAAGACGAAGAAACCGAAGTCAAGGAATTTCCGTCTCCTGTAGAAGAGGCACAGAAGAAGGATGACGTAGTGGTGGCCGCAGCCGACTCCGCGCCATCTGTTGAAGGATGTAAGCCAGTCGGAGATGAACTTATGGTCCCATTGAAGGAGGAGGACGAGGGAAAAGAATCGATGACTGAATCCATGGACGGCTGTGAGAGTTCAAATGAAGATGATTTCCCAGTCGATGCGATTATCTCGGCTGCTTTCAGAGCTATGACCTCTGATGATTCGATGAGTCATGATGAATCGATGGAAAATGATGAGTCAATGGATGATGAATACATGACTTCTGATGAGCCAACGATTCCAGACGAGGAAAATATTGCTTGTGACTCAGTCGTTTCAGATGCAGAGAAGATTACTCTAGAGTCAGTGGTTTCAGAAGAAGAAATTGCTACTGAACCAGTAATTCCTGATGAGCTAGAGGTTGGTGCTGAAATAACGATTTCTGCTGAGCAGGAAATGTCTGCTGAACCAGCGATTCCAACTGAACCCATGATTCCTGCAGAACCGAGGAATTCTGTTGACCAAACAATTCTTGCTGAGCCCGTTAGTCTAAGTGATCAAATAACTCCTGCTGAGCTAATGCCTCCTGTTGAGCTAGAAATTGTGGTTGAGTCAACCAATCCAACCGAGGCCATGATTCCTGAAGAAGCGATGATTCCAACTGAGGCCATGACTCCTGCAACGCCGAGGATTTCTGTTAAGCGATCAATTCTCGCTGAGCCCACGAATACAACTGAGGCAACGACTCCTGCTGAGCCAGAAATTGGGGTTGAATCAACCAATCCAACTGAGGCAACGACTCCTGCAGAACCGATGATTGAGCCAACGACTTCTGCTGAATCAACGAATCTTGTTGAGCCAACGATTCTGGCAAAGATTCCTATCGATTCGAAAACTGCTGAGTCCACAGTGGTCTCCGATTCTGCTACGCCTTCGTTGGCAGCTCCTGTCGAATCTTCAGCTTCAGCTGCTGAATCTCGAATTCCCACGAAGATAAAGGGTTCCTCTAAGCAAAAAGAATCATCTGAGAAAAAGATTAAAGAAAAACTTTCCTCCAAAAATGCCTCCTCTGAGCAAAAGGCTTCCTCTAAACAGAAGGTTTCCTCTAAACAAAAGGATTCCTCTAAGCTAAAGGTTAGCACTAAGCAGAAGGTTTCCTCTAAGCAAAAGGTTTCCTCTAAACGAAAGGATTCCTCTAAACAAAAGATTTCCTCCGAAGGAAAGGCTTCCTCTAAGCAAAGAATGACTTCTAAGCTAACAACTGTTACTAAGCGAGCAGTTTCCGCCGTAGCTCCTGAGCAAATAGTTCCCTCTGTGTCCAAGGTTCATGCTGAGGCAACAGTTCCCTCTGTATCAACGGTTCCTGCTAAGCCGAAGGCTTCCTCTGGAGATATGGGGTATTCTGCTAGTTCCTCAAATATTGTTGAGCGTAAGCTGCCGACCAAGCCACAAGTTCCCGTCAAGCTTATTGCTGCCCGATCAATTGCACTCAAATCTGAGGCTCCTACTGTAGCCAAATCAGGTGCTGCACCTCCAGCCATGGTTAAATCTGTTGCGCCAAAAGTTACAGCAAGTCCAAAAGCCCGTGCCAAGCCTGCGACTCTCGCAAAATCTGTGATATCGGTTAAGTCCCTGTTTTACATGTCAAACATGCGGAAAGACAGTGTTGGCGATGTGATAATACCAGCCGAAGCAACTCTCTTGCGCATTAAAGAAGAATGCATCTCACGAAGCTCTACACCAGTCCAGGCAGAGCAAACAATGGACCAGGGGTACCAGCCAGCGGAGGAAATGTCGGAAGTTAAACCCCGGGTGCAACTGTCGGAGGAGCGACGTGCAGCGCCACTTTTGAAAGGCCGACCAGCAACTCCACTTTCGGGACACCGACCAGTTCCACTGTCTGAGGACGAGGTGGAGAAGGCACTGGCGAAATTCCATCCAATGGAATCACAGTCGGAAGACGAGGCTGAAGATGAACTTTCTAAAGACGAAACAGAGAAGGAACTGGCGGAAGATCAGTTGGAGGAGGAACTCTCGTACGGTCAAACAGAGGATGATGTCTCTATGGACCAGGCAGAGGTAGTCGAAAAAAGTGAGGTAGTACAATCAAAGCCTGCGAAAGCGAGGCGAAAAAATCAGTCAGCAAAGCCACTGTCGAAAAAACGTCCAGCGGCCAAACTGCCACGACACCAACCAGTGGAAGAAGCCTCAGAAGACGACCAGGAGTCGTGTAGCGCCACAGACTCACCAAGGAGACAAGTGAAAGTAAGACTGAAGCGGTTTAATTTTAAGGACAGCGAGGAGTACATGGTCGTGTCGAACACCGCGCTCGATGACGATGCTCAAAGAATGCATGCCAACCATTGCCACGTGGCCTCTAAGACAAAGAAGCGCTCAAATAATCGCCTCGTTTCGGAGGACTGTGTAAAGGCGGGAAGGGCTAAGAAGCATGTCTTGAAGAAAATCTTCGAGAAATATGCTGACGAATCAGAGGCCGACGTTAGAGGACGAAACGAAGCCTTGGAACATCGTCGGCGGCTTGCACCACCAGAACACAATCCATTTTTATACATCGGAGGTGCAGGTCACACGTTTGACTCAATTAACACTCCTCCACCGACTCCACCATCAGCATCGCCATCGCCAGCCCCATCCACGTCTTCGGAACAGAACGCTGCAGCAGCCCATGACATAGCTGAACCGCCAAGACGGCAGAAGCCCAGGCCCGCACGCCGACAAGCTAGCAGAACCATGCTCTCCGGCTACCTGTCGTCCAACTCGGACATGATACAGGAGTTCCGCAGAGAGACCAACATGCCGACAGAGGTTGAACTTGACTCAAATTCCTTGGCCCTGTTGTACGTCAATCGGAAGGACGATCAGGCGAAGAATGAAATCAGTAAGATAACCGCGAGCCTCAGGCGGTCACCGACTTTGCAAAGAAAAAGATTCGAGTCGTGCAACATACCGCCTTTGAAGACGAAGAATCCACGGAAACACACTTTGTCCGAGGCGCAGCAGGAAGTCGCATCGAGCGACGAAAACACCTGGCACAGCACAGGCAGCAAGCGGCGGAAGTTGAGAACCGACGACTCGCGCTCGCTCGTCTATCCACAACAAGAGTTTTTATATGACGAGGAGATCTGCTCCAAGGCGGCCGATTCGCCCACAGCCGAAGTCATGAGGTTGCACAGCGGCAATCGGGTGCCGCCGCAACACAAACCTTCGACCGTCGTCACTGCCAAGCCTCCCGACAGTTCTCCTGGTTCTCCTGAGGTGGAAGAACCAGAGACGGGGTGGACTGAATGGCGCATTCCATTGAGCCGAGAAAAACAAAGCTCAACGCCCACGATAACACAAAACCACCTCGATCCACCTTCGCCGTCGCCGCCAACTGCAACGATGGAAATCGAAAACCAACCGTTAAGTCGCGAAAGCCCGCCCGAACCGCACGAAAACTCGCGAAACATCGTGGTAAGTCGAACATATTCAAAAAGTAACATGGTGCACCATGTCTTTGTGCCCCCAGAAATCGAGAAATGCATTGAGGCACAAGCCTCAGCGCTCGCCGAAAACACGTCAACAACGACAACGCCAACGACAACACCAACAGCAACAGCAACAGCAACGCCAACATATCAGCCGGCGCCGTCATACGTCCAGCGCACCGCGTCCCGGTTGCAGAAGCAAACTAAACCATCGTATAGCGGTAGTGGTTGTCAAGCGGGAAAAATTCACTGGATTCTGGAAGACACAACTAGTGAGGAAGACGACGACGAGAACGACGAGGACTTCGACTACGAGAAAGAGCTCAAAGGTCATCACAAGGTAAAGAGAAGCTCCGCTACTAGTAAGCGTAAGACGGCTAAAAACACTCGCGCGGCAGCGTCTTCATCTCAACGTAAAAAGAAGAAATATTGAAAATAATAATAATAATATTAATCAACAATAAAACAAAAAAAAACAAAAAAATAGGTGTATTTAGTTACTAATCGTAATTTATTTGTGGACTTGAATGTTTATAGATGGATAAACAACTTAATCAAAAATGATATAAAACAAAAAGAAAAAAAAAAACTCAACAAAAAAAAAACCAACCAAATCAACCATCCCTCTCTTCTATATATGTATTGTGTATAAATATAAAATCGATGTAATGTGATAAGTTAATGAAACAAACAATAAAAAAAAATTTCAATTAATGATATTTCTTGGATTCTGTATAATTGATTCTTCTTGGATAAATAAAAAAAAAAAATCTCAAAACAAAAGCAACAATCAACACTTCACCACGGAATCTGCTGATGAACTTCGTGTCGCAATGGGATTGTCTGCAATATTTGTTTTTTTTTTTTTTCGTTCAATTCAATTTCAAGAGAAAATCATTAATTTTTAAAAATTTGTTTTCTTTTTCAAAACACGTTGCATCAACTAAGAGAAGAATTTTATTTTATTTTTACTTTTACAAACAGGAAAAAATCTTTCACGATTTGTTTCAAAATTATTAATTTTTTGTTTATCAATTGAAAAAGAAAAGCTCTAGACATAAATTTGTTTTTTTTTCAAAAATAAGAATTAAAATATAAAATATTAAATTTAAAATGAAGAGCAACACGAAACACGTGAATGCAAAAAAAAAAAAAAAAACGTAAATATATATATCTATTAGTTGTTTAACAAGAAAAAAAAAAAAAAAAAAAAAAAAAACGAATCACAGAACTCTAAACATAAAACATGTCCAATTTAAGGTATGGTGCTATTAGCAAATTTAAGTTTATGGTAACTGTTTAATTGTAATCGTATTAATCATGTGATATATTTATTCTTTATTTTTCTATCTTTTTTTTTTTTTAGTTTAGGAAAGAGCCTTTAGTCCTAGTGTTTGGATGAACATATACACACCATGGAGAAAAGTTCCAATAAGACACAACATTGTGGCCCAACTCTCGGAGAGTATAAAGATTTTTGTAACAAATTTTATACAGTGTTGAACAAATCTATGAGGTTAGGAAGGAGACTTGTTCTTTTTTGTTGTGTAAAGATTTTTGTTTTCTTTTTTTTGTTGTGAGAATGATGAGACTGGATGGGAGCGATGTGAAACATTTTTTTTATATTCAACTTAATTCTTTTATTGAGTGTCGAAGTCTAGCAATTATCTCTTGAAGTTTTGACTAATGAGGGTCAGGCAATTTAGCGTTTTTGTACACTCACTTCTTTCGGAGGCTTGAAAATCTCCTCACATGGACATTTTTCCTGATGTTTGAGTCCCTGTTTTGTTGACTGCACGTCTTATGTTTATCTGTCTATAGAAAAATTATTGAATTTCGTCGAACCAACTCTTACTTCTCGGACTGTTAAGCGAAAGAACCCGTTTCGGTTTGAATCCAAAAAACACAAAACAATTTTCATAACCCCACCTCCAACGACCGACTGACAAACGCATCTTTATTGTTTTGCCTAAACAGTTTCGTGTTTCATCGTCGTCGTGTGTGACTTTGTCGTGTTGATTTCCTTTTTCTTTTCGTTATGTCATTAATTGTGTCCTTTAATTGTGCCATTTCCTTGGCTCTTTTCGAGCTCCTTTCGACTTTTTCTGCAGTTTCCTTGTGTCCTTTTCATATGCGTTTTCCTTGTGTTCTTCCTTGAGTTCTTTTTCTATTTCACGTCTCTGTGCCTGTGCCACTTCCTTGTTTTTTTTTCCTTTTTCTCCTGACACACAAAGAATCGTGCGAATGTTCGTCAAACTATAAAACAAAATGTGTCCGGTCTTCTGTTATTTCTCACCAAATTTCAATTGGTTTCTTGTTTATAAAACGAAATTGTATTAGGCGGCATAACAGCCCGTTGAGAGCCAGAGCCTAGCTTTTTCGCTTTTTTATAAGACGAAAATGTGGGAAAAAAATGTCAACTTCATAACTACTCTTGGTCTCCCGCTACAAGCAAACACCTCAGTTTGCTTAGGTGGGTGCTATTGTTTTGTCCGATACTTTATGTAGTACTTAGGTTAGGTTAGGTTGGTGGGCCGGCGGATATACCGCCTCACTTAGGTCCTTGTGGACCCCTTGTGTTACCCATTGGGGGTGGTAAGGTGTCCCCCTCCTCACTCGCGGTGTCCTATCCCAGTGCATCCTCGGTCCTCGGTTATGTAGTACTTCAAACATTTTGAAAAATTTGGTACACTTAGGTTGTGCTGCCAACCAATTCAATGTAGACTCCAGTTTGACTCAAGAATTTCCACTTCACTTGTCTCTTAAAGCTCATCTATCTGCAACAATCATGCCTTGAACATACTTCATTGTGCCATGGGAATCACTTTCGGTTTTGCATTCTGTTGATCGCCTATCGTTTGAAGTCTGACAAACTTCATTGACCTCCTCTGACCTCACATCCAGCTTATTCATCTCATCCTTGTTCTCGTTCTCATTTATGACTTCAGTAGATTGCTCGACAAGTGAATGAATGAAAACATTGAATTCGTTTCAAGCATTCATCATTACTAAATTTTAATTGTTTTTCTTTGTTTTCTTATTCTCCACTCAGTAGGATATAGCCACGTGTAAAAAGTCCTGTACAGTCGCATTTGTATTGCGAAATTCCTAAAGAAAAATTGTTTAGGTAATTTTTGTTCATTTATTTCAGTAGATTATTGTTAAAACAACATATGAAGGACTTGTTTCAAAAATTTGATAAGTCACTTGTTTAAAGAAACTAAAATTTTAGTTTCATTCTCACTTACGTATTTACACTAAAAAGTAAACTAAAATTGGTAAGAGATTCACGTCTCTGTGCCACGTTCTTGGTTTTTTTTTCCTTTTTCTCACGACACACAAAGAGTTGTTGAATTACCTTCATTTTGCAGACCTAAACAAATCTTTGGAACGCATTTTGGCATCCCTTTGTTTTTGTGGTTTATCGTGTTAATGCAATAAGACTTTCATAAGTGGCTCCACCGTTCGGAACCAGCATTAAACAGGAGGTCCCCTCCACATGTGTCTAAATTAAAACGCACACAGCACAGTGGAGCCGTGAAAAGCCAGGCTCTGGCTCTCAACGGGCTGTTAAGCCACCCAGTGTAATGTAAGTGGCTCATTCAGAGCCATAGCATAGCTTTCCGTTCCTTCACCCTTCATAACCAATCACTTTTATTACGTTTGTGTACTGCTTATGGGTAGAGATCTGTGTTGAAAGCAAAGACGACATAGTTTGAATTACATTACAATTTTAATGCGAAAATCAGCATTTATTCTAAAAAGTTTAATGTTTTCTGTCTGTTCTGCAAAGAAATAAAAATGTCAATTATGTTGTTTTAACATCTATCGATTCTCACTTACCTTTAACTTTTTCCCCGACTGAACAATTTTTCTTTTTTCTTCTCAGTCTAACACTCCAGTCATAAAAAAACCAAAAAAATTGAATTTATATTTTGATAGAAGTGGACCTTAAACGGACACATTTTTTCTTGGCTGGTAAGTCTTCCGACTTTCTTTTCGTTAAACATTAAACTGATTTTCGTTTTCTTGTTTCCTTAGGAATCTAATTACAGGGACTTTAAAATACAATAATGGATCTTAAAATGCCAAATGCATGTTAAGACCTTCAATGGTGAGTGCCATGTCTGAGTGGGATTATGTAAATCTCTTTATTTTCTTTTAAAACTACGTATTCAATCCAACACAGAAAATCTTCAGAATGGGAAAGAGTATTTTTTTGTTTTTGTTTTTAGAAGAACATTTGACACGAGACATTTGTTATTTTTTTGTTTTCTTGGTCTACACTCGAATAGGAGTTGTTCAACGCTATCGGAAGAGTACGTGATTGCTGATTATTTTCGTGATTGCTTTTTATTTTCCACGCTTAACCATCTATTGCACACATTTTTTTTTTTCAATGGCTCACTATTTAAATTGCCAGATAATTCGTTGAAAATTATTGAGTAAATCGAATCATTTCACAGATCTTGGTTTTCTTTAATGGCTAACCTAAAAAAAAAATGTCTAAACTAACAATCCATCGATTGGATAAAATTTTAATCCAAAGCATTTGTTTTGCCTTCTTTAAAATCGTTTTTCTCGTTCGTGGTGGTAGAAGATTTGCTCTAACAATCCTTAACCTCAACATGCAAACTTAACATTTGTTCATTGTTCTTGCTGCTGATGTGTTTTCATCCAATTATCGCTAATATTCTTTTATGGAGACTCTTCATTCATCCAAAAAAAAAAAAAAACTCAATTTCAAACACTCAAACGAATGACTTTTCTAATTTTTCAGGTACAAACTAGATATACATCGTTCCATGGTATGCTCGTTGGAAGGAAGAACGAACGAAATGTATTTTTTATTTTAATACTTTTTTTTCCACTGGATCTTGTGAATAAAATAGTTCTTAAGTTAGTTTTATAAGAAATTGAATATAATCACCCCAAAATTTAAATGTATACAATATTTGATTGTAGATTGTAAATGTAGTGATCGGTGTATTATTGCTGGTAAATAATCTATATCTATGTATATTCACAGAATAATTCTTGAATAAAACTAAACTTTTGATTGATGTTAGAAAATGATGGTGGTTTTATTTTACAAAATTTGCAGCTTCTTGTGTTCGAAGATTCAAAATTTCCATATCCAGCATCGAAGCATTTGCATCATAAGTGCATTTAGAGGTCTTTATTTCCGTTCCCATTTCTTTTAACACCTGTAGACGGGAATCGAGGGTTTACTGCATAATGAAGTAAACATTCTTAATTTTTTGTAATTTTGGTTTTATTTTTCATATTATAAAACATTTTCATTTAAATACAATCGAAAAAAAAAATTTGATGATAAAAACAAATGTCCACTTTTCTGTGTAATCCAATTGAGTTAAGTGCGCCTTAGCCAGGTCCATCGGGTAAAAATGACTACAGCCCTGTCGTTCTAAAACAGATCACTCTTTGGGTTAGTCATGCACATGACAGATCTTGTGTGTGTGAGTGCACCGAGCCGAGTGTTTTGGTAAAAAGAAGTGGAAATATGGGCGGGGCTAAGTGAATGATATCCATCGACACTGGGATTTCTTTTGCCAGTCACTGTTCGCCTGGTGCGCGAAGTGGACGTGCTGATGGAGTGAGAGAAAGTCATGGGAAGATGATGGATGGAGGGGTGAGGGGAGGGTAATGGTTCGAGGCAATGTCTCGTTCGCTGGGTGGGCTCGGGCCTTGCAGGCTAAGCCTGGGGCTCCAATGAATTGACTGGGATTTAAACCAAAGCTGATATGAAACTCCATATAAAAGCATTTGGCTGGCTTAAAATCAATAGCGCCCTTGCTTCAAAAGGCGCCTTTGTCATTCAGACCCTTCAGTACAGCCCTGGCTTTCATAACTGATCCTAATCTCAAGTGACAACGGAGCTGGCCAATCAGATCGCTAGCTCTCTTGCTACACATGTGCCAGACGTCACCTACACAGATGCAGGCTGAAAAAATTTCGTCTGGCTGGGAGCCGAGTATACCTGCTGCTTTTTCTGATCGCCTGGTAGCTGGGTGCCAGGTTTGTATGGAAATTTACTCGGCGCAGAAATTACTGAAATAGGCGATGCGCCGTGGCGAGTACAAAATGTTGCGAGAGTGACATTGGATGATGGGAGATCACTGACAACTTGCTATTTAGCAACATCACCAACCAACCAGAATGCACACCCCGTCACAGAATTTCTGGGTCGAGTAAATCTCCATACAAATCTGGCACCCAGCTACCAGGCGATCAGAAAAAGCAGCAGGTATACTGAACTCCCAGCCAGACGACATTTTTTCGGCCTGCATCTGTGTGGGTGACGGCTGACACATTATGATACCGAGAGAGCTAGCGATCTGATTGGCCAGCTCAGTTGTCACTTGAGATTAGGATCAGTTATGAAAGCCAGGGCTGTACTGAAGGGTCTGAATGACAAAGGCGCCTTTTGAAGCAAGGGCGCTATTGATTTTAAGCCAGCCAAATGCTTTTATATGGAGTTTCATATCAGCTTTGGTTTAAATCCCAGTCAATTCATTGAAGCCCCAGGCTTAGCCTGCAAGGCCCGAACCCACCCAGCGAACGAGACATTGCCTCGAACCATTACCCTCCCGTCTCCGCCATCCATCATCTTCCCATGACTTTCACTCGCTCCAGCAGTACAGCACATCCATTTCGTGCACCAGGCGAACAGTGACTGGCAATAGAAATCCCAGTGTCGATGGATATCATTCACATCTGCCCCCTCCCATAACTCCACTGCTCTTTGACAAAACACTCGGCTCGGTGCACTCACACAAACGAAATCTGACATCTGCACGGGTGACACACAGAGAGATCTGTTTTAGTAAGACAGGGCTGTATTGAGGGCCTCGCTGACCAAGGTGCCTTTTGATTTCAAGGGCGCCACTATTTTTCAGGCCACCAAATGCTTTTATTTGGACTTTCCATCAGTTTGGGCTTAAATCCCAGTCAATTCAATGGAACCCCAGACTCTGTCTGGATGGCCAAAGCCCACCCTGCGAACGAGGCATTGCCTCGAACCATTTTCCCTGCCTTTCACCGACCATCCATCACATTCCCACGACTTTCACTCACTCCTCCAGCACAACCACCCCAAATGCTGTGCACCAGGCGACTGGCAGTAGGTATCCTCGAGCTGGTAGAAGTCTTTCTTGCACAAAAATCGTAAGCTCCTCCCACTTCTCCACTCGACGTAATCATGGACAAGATTGGCTCTCACACAAAGAAAGATCGCCACATAAAAAGTACAAGCGCACACAGAAATCGGAGAGTCGCGGTGGGTGTTCAGCTGGATGTCAAATTCATGAATCCAGGGCAGGCTGTTAAACAAGAGGGGCCTCGTTGATGGGGCGACTTTTGTTTGACTAGGATTTTTTTTTCAGAGACAGGCTGACAAACAGAACGAGCGATTTGAAAAAAAGGATGGCGGAAAATAAGTGTTTCGTATAAGGTAAAGTGAAGAAAAAAATAATAATTTTCCACCGGCTGGAATTAGGTGCGCCTTTTTATCACGGTTAAGAAAATGAAAAGACCTTTCTCATATTTTTTTTTTAAGATTTTTCAAAAATATTTTATTTGATCATAACCTAGAATTCGACTACGTGAAATTCCCTACAAAATGTTAATTCTTGTTAATGCTTTTCGAGTATGTTCAATAAAAAGTCTATTTGGTTGTCTGTGTTCCTCGTTCTCCGTCCACCGGAGAAGGTGAACTAAAATAAAAAAAAATTCAATAAATGTCTTATTCATTTTGGAAATTCGTTTTAAAGCAATTAGTTTTCATTTATCTTTCTATTTTTCTTCTTTTTTTTTTTGTATACATTTTCTCTGGTTTCATTAGGAAGGAAGTATTTTCAATTATCTCACATTTCATAAAAATCAAAACAAATTCGATATTCTCTTCAATCTTTCTCTCCAACTGGTCTAGAATCTTAGCCTAGGAAATGAAAAAAAACAAAATGTAAAATTCTCATGGTTACTCTGTCATTTACTGGCCGGGAATTGACGACTACAATTTCGTGGCACAGCCCAGCTGTGCGTTCACTGCTGGTGAATCAGTTCTGATGGCTGTTGGTCGCTTCGAATCCACAGAACTTCCACTTGAGCTCGGCTTTGATTCCCGTCGGACTGGGCTCTGGCTTGAAGAGGATCGAATACTTCTGCAGGATCTCCTCGACTCGGTCTGATTGCAGGCTCGTGTTCCCGGTGATCTTTTGCAGATAGGAAGAGATGTATTCAGACTCGGCGCCAATCGGATGGACCACGAGGAATGTGGACGCTAAACTGATGATTCTTGCCTCGTCGAGATCAAGTGTTTCGGGTTTTTCCTAGAAAAAAAGAGGAACATGATCTCTTGACACATGAACGGGGTCTTCAATTCTCACCTCCTTGGGAAGTTCCTTTGGTTTCTCTAGGTCATGACTATTCTCGAGATCTTTTTCCTCCGGCGGCTCCGGTTTCTCCTCCTTAATCTTCACATCGTCGTCGTCTTCCTCTTCGAGTTCAATGACGTCGTCCTTGATGACAATTGTGGAGGGTTTCTCCGCCGCTTCATCACACTCGGAACTCTTCGACGAGTGACTGCTTCCGTGCCGTGCACTCACTTCCACAATTTTCGTCTTCAGCAGCAACTGCTTGACGTTGGCTTCTTTGAGCTTCTGCTCGAGATCATCGATTTTTTTGGCATCTTTTTTCTCTTTTGATTTATTTTCGAGGAGTTGCGTTTGCATGTTACGAATTGTTTCCTGTAGGACTTTGATTTGTTTATCACGGAAGTCCGTGTCTGATTTGATGTCCGACTTGACGAGCGTCATTTCGTTTTTGAACGCTTCCAACTGACAGCGGAGACTGTCGTTTTCTTCCTGGGAAGAGGAATAAAATGATTTATTTATTTTATAAATTAAGTTACATCACTAAAAATGAATCCTAATGTTTAAATCAGGCGTGAAAGGAAGAGAGGAATCAAATTTGATGTTTCGACAAAGAAATTGACCAACGAGGGAGACCAAAAAAGGACTGTAAAGCGGATTAATTGGAAGAGATTGGGGAATGTCTCCAAGCCACTTGCACTGTGAGCTTAAAGATCTATTGTGCCACCTTCTTTATCCTAGGATTCGAGTGCTAGCTCCCTACATTTTACAAAATCCCCACATGGGTTGTCCTCGAAGTCAATCTCTGTTACATTTGTTTTGTTTGACTGTGGAGAGGATGCACAGAGAAGAGTTTCGGCACATAGAAGGGAATAGGGACTTAAGCAGCATAAAATCAGCGGCACAACTTCAAGACTCACACTCATTTGCAGCCTAAAATCGAATCCTTACGGATGAGGTCAACGAAATGGAGTGAAATGACAAGTCAGGAAGCAAAGACGTTACTCTTACAACGTTTACAAAGCTTGAAGCCACGAAGAGAGACAAACAAATGCTTTTGTGAGCAATTCGAACACGGGAAATTCATGCGACAAGTCGTCCGAGATGCGACAGTCTTTTCAGGCTGCGGCAGTCGTCCGAGCTGCGACAGTCTTTTCAGGCTGCGGCAGTCGTCCGAGCTGCGAATGTCGTCTGAGCTGCGGCAGTCGTCCGAGCTGCTGCAGTCGTGCGACAATCTTCTCGGGTTGCTGCAGACGTCCCAGCTGCGAATGTCGTCTGAGCTGCGACAGTCTTTTCGGGCTGCTGCAGTCGTCCGAGCTGCGAATATCGTCTGAGCTGCTGCAGTCGTGTGAGCTGCGACAGTCTTCTCGGGTTGCTGCAGACGTGTGAGCTGCGAATATCGTCTGAGCTGCGGCAGTCGTCCGAGCTGCTGCAGTCGTCTGAGCTGCGACAGTCTTCGCGGGCTGCTGCAGTCGTCCGAGCTGCGAATATCGTCTGAGCTGCGGCAGTCGTCCGAGCTGCTGCAGTCGTGCGACAATCTTCTCGGGTTGCTGCAGACGTCCCAGCTGCGAATGTCGTCTGAGCTGCGACAGTCTTTTCGGGCTGCTGCAGTCGTCTGAGCTGCGAATATCGTCTGAGCTGCTGCAGTCGTGTGAGCTGCTGCAGTCGTGTGAGCTGCTGCAGTCGTGTGAGCTGCTGCAGTCGTGTGAGCTGCTGCAGTCGTGTGAGCTGCTGCAGTCGTGTGAGCTGCGACAGTCTTCTCAGGTTGCTGCCGACGTCCGAGCTGCGAATGTCGTCTGAGCTGCGACAGTATTTTTGGGCTGCGGCAGTCGTCCGAGCTGCGGCAGTTGTCTGAGCTGCGCTAGTCGTCCGAGCTGCGACAGTCTTTTTAAGCTGCGGCAGTCATCCGGACTGCGACAGTCGTCTGAGCGACAGTCTGGAGAAATTATGAGCGAAAGACGGAGAAGCAATCAGCGGACTTTCGTTGTTTTCCTTCCGGAGCAGTCAAGTAGTTCTTCTGAGGTTAAGACATTGCACACGAGGTGCAGGAAAGGACCAAAACGAAGAACAAATCAAGAAAGCTTCAACCAGTAAAATTGAACTCGAGTTTGACCGACAACTCGTGCTTTGGGGCACTTTAAATCGTTGTTTGATACACAAAAATAACAAAAAGGACCTCAAAATTCAAGTACTTCTGATTCAAAGACTTCAAATACAAAGAAAAACCTTTAAAAAACTCAACCAGGCATTAGAAAAACTAAATTCATACGTACTGTGTTCAATTTGGCACCATCGCACTCTCAAACTCACCTTCAAGTTGTCATTGTCATACCGACATCGTTTGGTACTCGGCATCCTGAATTCTCGATCGTCATCAGACATCTCCATTTCATCGTCTTCGATCTGCACCGATCGCATTTCCTACGCACAGAGAAGTAAGTAAAAAAAACAAAAATTCATTTAGACCAAAAGAAAAATCACATCACTGTCACATCATTCTGGCAGAAAAATTAAAACAAAAATTTCCCTGTTCATTTGTGTTTCAATAAAACAAAAATAATCAATTTCTATTAAAATTAAGTAACCTGTTCCAATTGGTTTCTGTTCAGTCAGTTTCAGTTTTCTTTCTTTTTTTTTTTTTTTTGTTTCGCTGTAGTTTGAGTGTCCTGCGCTTAATGCTTTTAGATACTCAGTTTCGATTTGAGTTCGCCTATAAATTAATGAGTGAGATTGTGAGAGAAGGTACTTACCTCGGAAAAACTACTAAAACAGCCGTCGTTTGATTTTCTTTTCTTTATAATTTACCCTCTTTTTTTTTTTAACTAAAAGAAATTTCTTTCTCAAAATATGTTCTGGGGTTTTGTATTTTTTTTTTTTTTGATTATTTGCCAGCGGTTATGAATGAATATGCTTTTGCAGGTGTTAATACACACGCTTCCCGCGATCCCATTTTTATTTTAGCTCTCCTTTCAGGATGAAGATGAATGGTTGTTTAGATTTTTTTTTTTTAATTTAATGGCCTTGATGAGTGGATGATTTTTTTTTTATTTAATTTGTTATTTTGATTACAAAAACACCATTTAGATTTGAAGCAGCGCGTAGTTTTGTTTTTTACATTTTTTTTTGTTGATTATTTGAAACTCTAAATGTTTTTAATTTTATTTTTTTCTAGAAACTTTTTTTTTGGTAACAAAGAGAAATGTATTTTCAAAAAAAGAGATTCTATTTTTTTTTTTTTAAAGGAATTAGTAATTGGGTAAAATTTGTGTTTAAAATTTATTTTTTAATAAATTTTCACATAGCAAATTTAATAAGTTGACTCAAATTGTTTTTGTATTATCAGGCGACAGGCATGGTGAGAGATTAGAACAAAAAAAAAACAAATCAAAGGAAAAACAAAAAGATTTAAAAAGCAATTTAGGTGAAAATTTTGTAGAGATACAGGAGCGGATGTTGAACTTGATTGGAAATCAGTGTGCCTCGGTCACGTTGTGTATGATGGAAGGACTGACATGGATACTGCCAAAAAAACTGTCTAACTTCCACGTAAGAGGACAAAAATTCAGGCCAAAGGGATAAGCAATTTGAGCCAATTTGCTTCTTTTTACTGCAAACTATCGATTTACGTCAAGAGGTGCTCCAAAAATTTGGGGACGCAAATTGAAACGACGTTGATCGAGTACGAAAATTTACTGTTAGTTAAGTTCTAAAAACAAACCATGGGAATTTTTTCGTTTAAACTGCAAATTTTCAAATTTAAACTGCTTGAATGAAAAAATCTCAAATCCAAGCAGCTAAAGAAATTTCCAAATATGTCAACCTAAATCGAGAGACAGGACGACGTTAAACGATGCGAGGTTCGTAATTTTACGCTAGGTTAAGACGACGTAAGCTAATTTCACATAAATCGAGGGATTACAATACACTGAAGCAGGAATTGAGTTTGTGTCTTCTTCTAAAGAACGGACTTTATATCTGGAAGCATCAGCAGTCTTTTTTTGGAACATTATTTTTGGAGGTATGAACTATGATGAATTATACTCATGTTCCCAATAAAAAATGCGGAGGAACTGATGCCTACAGCCAAAATGCAGCAATGGGAGTGGACATTTTTACGTTGAAAGGTTTCAAAGTATAAATACTGTAGCGCTTAAAGACCAGAGACTGTTAATGGAAGTGTTTGACTGTTTGGTTAGAGGATTTGTACTCATTTCTCACTTTGTTGTGTGTTTTTTTGTAAAATTCCACTCGATTCTTTTGCAGAGAAGAGATCTGCTGAGTTCGGAACAAATTAAAGCCAAGGGTTGCTGCGTATGGACAATGGAAGCATCAAAACTTCCCTACGAATTTCACATTTTTACACGGCATATGAAAAAGCGTGTTATCTAGCGTTGGCATCACAGAAGGACAATCGTCTGGTCAAGAGGAAGTAGCTCCTGGTGCTCTTCACCACTTGTCCACGATTCTCGATGTTTCCGATTGCAGTAGATGATCCATTTCTCATTGCCAGCTACGGCATGTTTGATAAATAAATGACAACAATTTTATTTCGGTTATCATTTGCATCATCGGATGCAACTCATGCGTTTCTGCTACCACTTTCTGTTGTTTATTCTGCTGGGCTTTTCGAATCATTCAATAACTTTTCCAATGGCTGAACGTCTATGGCGTCATTCTTCTTTCAACAAATGAATAATTTCCGTATAGTCTTGATGTAGGAATTTCCCAATTCACAGCAAAAATTTGTTCACAATTCTGTGTCGTCATTTTTTTGTTATAATATCGCAAGGTCATCGTTTTTAGAGGGCGTCACAATGAAAAGACGTTGTTTTGATGCTTTTCAGTCATCGAAATACAATGAAACGCTCCTCTACCAATTTCAAACGCCCTCGACACATCAAAAGGACCAAAATCAAGCCTATAAACATTTCTTTTTTTATAAAGTCAAAGCAGGAGGATAAGCAAGACATTAGATATGATTCTGCCACATATTCCTGAAATTAGAAACAGGCACGAGAGAGCTGCGATTTGGCTGTCTACAACGTGTCACAAGAAAGCTGCGATTTGGCTGTCTATAACACGTCATTCCAGAAAGGATTAACCAGTGATTCCTGGTCCTTCGACAAAAAAAAGGTTTCGTCGGTTGTAATCGAATTACCGTCCCATCTGTGAAAAAGGTGAATGTTGGATAATCACAACTTCGAGCTGGGAAAAAACTGTCGACTTGTGTCTTTCATACACTCGACGACTCTGCACAAAAACGCAAATTTGAACCGAAAGGCAAAAACTGTCGAAATCAATATCTCTGCTATACCAAGAGCCTGAAAAACAACGCTTCAGCTAAAGAAGCTTCCAATTGAAACATCAAAAAGACGAAAAATTTGCAGGCAAGACCCATTTCACGACAGCCATGACTCCAACATCAAGTTCAACAAACGCATGTGCAAAAAAAAAAAACAATTTATCAGTGTTTTAAAAAAATCAAATCAGCTACGAAAAAAACGAACTACAAACCAAAAAAAAATAAAACTAACTCCAAAGCAACCAGCTAAACGCATGCAAATTAAAATCAAAAAAGAAAGACTAAAACTAGGAACTATAAAGCCAAAAAAAAAAAAAAATGAAATAATATTTTACAACCGAATACCGAATAAAATAAAAAAAAGAAACAAACAAATTAACAACAACAATAATGTGTGTAATGTAGTCTCTTATGTACGTACCATTGATAGCTTTTTCCACTGATCGATGTTTTTTCTTTGGGCCTTGGTGAAATGGTCCCAAACCTTCTTGTGACTAGCTGCACTGAACACTTTTTCAATCTGAGTGACTGATGGGAGAGGAGGGTAAATATAGATAGAGATAAAAGTAACAACAACATCAACAACAACAAAAAACAGAGAAACTTTTTTTTTGTGTTTTTGGTTTTTTTTTTTTTTTTTTACTTTTTTTTTAGGGAGAATTCTTTTTTTTTTTTGGTTTTCATTTGATAATTTGTTTAAAAAGTGAAAGAAGGAGAAGGGGGTGTGTCTTTTTGTTGAAGTTAAAGAACCTACGCTTTGTACTAACGGAGAGAGTAGAGGTTATGTGAAAAATACACAAAAATTTGTTAAGGGACGACGCTCTCATTGAGTTGTCGATTGGTCGTCGTCTCACGGATAGAGACGGTGATTCTGAGCTAAATATGTACACTTTGTGATAAAGAGGTGTTAGTTGGGGCGCATAATCGCGGGGCTAGAAGTCGATCTGAAGGTTTTGAAGGGTGTATAAGTGTCTGAAGTGCCACATGAATTATGGGTGGCGTGATGTCACGTAACCATGGGAAGCTTAGAAGTCATGCGTGTCTTCAAACAATTGTTGACCCGAATTTTACAGTCTGTGATTCTTTAAGAGGCATATTTTAAAGACACGAAGGGTCGTGTGAGTTGCCTTCAATGCACAAGTCATTCATTAGTGGAGTTCTAGTCTTATAACTCACAAATACTGAATAAGTTCTGGTGACTGTGAGTGCGAGACGCTGCTGTAAACACAAAGAAGAAAGATTAAAAGACACATTAAGAGCACCATCGCTTATTTCGCACTTCTAACAAGAATAGTGTAGTCTTCCAACACAAACTGAATTGATTATGACGCCAAGATCTTGTAAAAACTAGGAACCAATATGTCATAGAAGCCGGTTGTGAGATAGTCATCTAAAATAGAGAACCAACCATTAGACTCGGTGCATACAAGCGATTTTTTGATGCTGCGGGACCGCTGGGCTGTTTTTTTGTTTTAAACGAAAAAACGAAACATTTTAGTCGTACCCTTCGGAGGACGATACAAAAGGCTAGAGCGCAACCATACTAAAAATGATCTTTGCGAAAGGAAAAAGAATGATGATGTCTAAATAACGAAGACATAAGAACGAAAATGAAACCTCGAGAACCCATCACCCTAACCTGATCTAGCAAAGTCAAACGTTGATGTTGTCCAACATTTTCCATAAATCCCGGGGCAAGAGATAGACTTTTTCGTCCTCTATTGTTTTTCAAGTCACCAAAAACACGTGTGATTTGTTACATTAGACAAGGAGAGCTTTCAAAACCTCCAGACCGACAGATCATCTATCAAATTCTACACGAAAACGAAACGAAAAAAAAAAAAAAAACACTAATTATAAGACCCTAAACTAAAAGTGACCACAAATCCCATCGGTCATAGATTTAAATGTTCCACAGTATTTCTTTTTTTTACCCTTTTTTTAGTTTTCATTTGGAATACAACAAAATGTTGATCGTTTTTTTTGTTTTCAATTTGTTTTTGAAATTCCGCCAAATTGTTGGATGGTTGGTGTCTGGACTGAGCCGTAAAAATTATTTAAATTGTTTTCGATATAATTTAATTATTTTTTCAAATTCATCTCATTAAAAGAAAAATTCAATTCAACAACTTGAATACAAATCTTCGATTTTTGTTTTTTTTTTTTTTTGGTTATAAATTCTACATACCTTTTTGTTCTTGTGGAGTATTCTAATATTTTTTTTTTTATAAATTTTCTTATACCATTGGAGTTAAAAAAAAAAATAAACAAAACAATAAATATAAAGAGAAAGAGTAAATGTAAACGTGTGTAAATATACCAATCAAACGAAATTTGTTCACTAAAATAAAAATAAATAAAAAGAATGATACACAAGTAATAAATTAAAAGAAGTCCTAACAACGAAAAGAAATATATTTTATGTGAGGTGTTTTAGAGAAGACACAGAGAAATAGATTGAGATAAAGAAGAATACAATTCTATTTTTTTGAATTCTACAAAAACGTGGATTTAGTTGCGAGAAGCAAATAAATTGTTCGTTGAAAGAGATCACACTTAGAATTGTTTTTTTTTTTTGTTTTTTGTTGTGCTCACCTTTTTTTGTGTTAAATACAAACTACGATCGCTTTTGAGTTTGAGAAAAAGATTAACAAACAACAGAGGAAGAGACAAAGATAAGGACAGAATGTTGATGTGGAGGCGCTCCAAACGCAGACCTCGTAGTTGAACAAAAAAATATGAAAATATGTTGGCCCAAGCAAGTTGTGAATTTTTAACGAAGTTTTTTTTGGGGCTGTAACGTCGGGAAGAATTTTTAATAAAGTTTTTTTGAAGCTGGAAGATTAGAAGAAATGTTTAACCAGGTCTTTTCAAGCTGGCGAACAAGCTACACTCTGGTCTGTATGGACTGATTATTCTTTTTTTTGAAGTTGGAAGGTCAAGAGGAAGATGAATGGCAAAAAGCATCTTCCTCTCGCCAAAATTGATTCGCTTGAATGGTAGATTTTGAGGTTAGGCTTCGATCTCTCGCGTGCACATCCACCTGATTGCATGAAATCAATACCACTCAGCAGTTTTCTGTACAAAGTGGACAAGAACATTGAAGAGACGACAAAACTTGCCGTCAAATTTTCAAAAAATACACAAAAAGCTTTCAAATTTCCAACTCTCCGCATCGGTTCCTCATTAACCTTTTAAAAGCCACTCCAGACTACAAATTGATACCAAAAAAAGGCACAAGACGGCCATCTTACGACGTTAAAAATTCACAAAATGCCCACCCCAAAAAAAGTTACCAAGTTAACTTACAGACATGTAGACCAAAATGAACAATGATAACAGAGAAGAGATAAACAGATAAAGAAAAAAAAAATAAAATAAAATGAAATAAATAAAAAAATTGTAAGCACACACATAAAGGAAACAATAATTAACGAAATGTCTCCATTGGAATTCGGAATTCAAAGAACATCATCTACAAGCCAGTCTCTAAACCAAGCTCTACTTACATTGCTGGGTCATGCTGAGCATCTGCTTGCGGTAGTGTTCCCTGGCTTTTCGCAGCTCCTCCTCGTATTGCATTTTGTCGGTATTCAGACGACGAACGTGCGCATTCGTGCTCTGGATCATCGAGTAGAAGACGTTGGCATTCTTTTTGGAGCAATCGCCACGCTCTAGCCAAACGATAAGAGTCTGCACGGCCTTCATGAAGGTCTCATCGCTCTTCAGCTTGTCGGAGAGAGCGCTTGCTTCGTGCTCGGTGTAGTGGACCACTGGCGGTGGTGACACCGATCGGAGTCTATCACGCTCCAGACGCTCGCGATGTCGTGCCTCTCGCTGCAGCTGACGCTGCTTGCACTCCCACTCGTACTGGTCATCCCTGGCCTGGGCGTAGTCCACATGCAGCCGTCCGGTGTTCATCGGGTCGCTGTTTACGATGCGAATCCGATAGCCGGACAGGTAGATGGCCGAGTCCACGGAAGCCTCGTAGACAAAGCGGATATGGCAGAAGTTCTTCTTGGACAGACGCAGCGTGGTGATCTCGCCGCAGCTCTCGAAAACCTCGCGGATGATCTCCTCGGTAATGGTCTCCGGTAGACCGCCGACGAACACGGTCCGGCAGCCGGGCGGCCTGTCTCTGATTGTCGGAGCCGGAGCGCTGGGATTCGGGGGAAACAACGTGCACGACTTGCACTGGATGATCTCCTTGACGGGATTCGGCGGAGGCGGAGCGATCATTGAGGACGTCTGCGTGGCGGACGTCGGATCCGCGGGACTCGTGATGTCCGGCATCATCGGGTATTGCTGCATCTGGAGGGCCATGCCTGTCGGGTCCATCATCATCGTCGGTTGCATCATCATGAAGCTTTGGTGGAGCATGCTGTTGAATAGCATCTGTGCTCCGTTGTCCGGGACTCCTGGAGCTGGCACAGGTGTTGGAGGCTCTCCCTGGCTGGGAGGCTTTTCCCGCGGCATCGGACCATTGCCGAGGTAACGCCGCAGCTCGTTCAGGTTCACTCCACTGCCCTCGTTCTCATTTTCCAGGTCCATTGGTCCTGCGCCCATTTGATTGTTCTTCGAGGGATCGGCGACTCCGCGAAGCAGCTCGTTCTCGGAAGGAAGGAAGGAAGACTTTGAAGGGCCGGGCCCTGTGTTGGCTGGGATTGTACTGGAACGGCTGTATTCGTGGGACGCGTCGGTAAACGGCTGCGGCGGTCCGGCCACGACGCCCACTGACGTGGTAGGCGTTGGTGTGGGCGAGGCTATCATCGGCGCTGTCACTTGTGGTCCCGGGATCGACGGCATGTTGTTTGTTGCTGCGGTCATGGCTGCTGCGATTTGTGTTATGATTGTATTGCCGGCGCCGTTCGGGAGATTGTTCATCATCGGCACTGAAAAGAGGAAAAGAAATTTCATTAGAAAGGTGAAAGCGAGGAAGGCAGGTGGGAGTAGATGGCTGTAGAGGACACAAACCCACCAAAAGGGGGACTGACATCAATCTGTCGAAGAGACGAACAACCAGCGGCGGTAAAAAAAATTCTTTCCTGTGTGGATGTCCCCCCGTGACCCCAACTAATAACTCGCCTTCAGCATTTTCTGCTGCCTCCCCATTCGGTAGCCTGGGTGACCTCGGTTGTTATTTTAACGAGCGACTGCCACGGGCTGCCAATTTTTTCCCTTCCTCTTCCGACTCCATTGCAGATGTACTAATTGGAACAACGAACTACCTGCATCACGCCACGCCACCCTGCAGCCTTCAATCAGGAGAAAATCATGACCGATATCCTGCTGAATTTCAACGCGCATTCACAGGTACCACCACCGCCGAACACAACCGCCCGACTCTTAGACCGAATGTCTTGTGGTTCGCCCACTCCCCCGAACCAAAACAAACCCAAGACCGGCCACCCGCACACGACTCTGACGACGGATATAAACAAAAATATTTACGAAACAGAAGGAAAAAGCAAATTTGCACACAAAACACCCCGAAAGCAACAGTTGATTGTCAGCTCTGGACGTCGAAGAGAACATCGTCACAGACGAAGAGCAAGAGCTCACAAATCTCTTACTAAGAGACTCAAAACTCGTGCCCCCTCTTTGCCCACACAAAATGGCGACGGAAGTGAAAAATTTTTTCCCAAAACATTAAAAACTCAAAAATTTCCAAAATAACCAACACAAGATCGTAAATCAATCGGCAAATTCAATCCATGACATGTTTTTCTAGATTCACTTACTCATATTATGCATCGGGGGTCGACCCATATTCGAATAATTGTAGGACATCGTTTTTTGGAGAATTCCGCTTAAAAGAAAATCACGGCTAAGATTTCACGAAAGCAAAAGAAAAACGAGTGTGTACCGCGTCTATCACAAAATTAAATTTTATGGCATATTTGTTGGTGTTTTGTTGATTTAGTTAAATTAGATTTCACTTGATTAATTATTTATTTTTATTTTATTTTGTTTCTTGTGGCAGAGGACACCACCCCTAAGTTGAGTAGAAAAATTCTGATTGATGGAAATTCTGATTCTTGGTTTTATTTTTTTGCAGAGTTTTGACGTTTCGCTTTGATTGGGGTTTTCGTGAAGAGAGGAAGAGATTTGTGTGTGGTTGTGGAAGAGGATTTAGGAGGTTTGGATAGATGGTGGTGAAGTTTTGTCCACAGGCGTCTCTGGTGTAGAGAAAAAGTCGATTTGATTTGAATTTTTTGAATTGAAATGCATTCGAACGTTTTTAGTTTTCTTCAATTAGACTTATTCTCTCGTAGCTGTAGCTTAACCCTTGTTATTTTTTTTTTTATTCGCCAATGACACAGTAGTCTTACTTGTGCGCCGAATAAAATTAAATTGAATTGAATTAATAATAATAACGAAATTTAGTGGTTGTGGAAATTTTGAATGGAGGAAAGTTCGTATTTTTTTTTAAGAAACTGACGCTTCTCCGATGAACGATTGGAAAGGAAGCAGACAAGTCGTCCACCCAGAAGTGACTTTAGTTATTGTAAGGTGGCTTAAAGTCATATGGCACTCACTAGAGCTTGGAATCTGAAACTCTAGTGAGGTTCATATCACTTTAAGCTATTTTACAGCTTGAAATCTAAAACTCAAGTGAGTGCATATCACTTTAAGCCACTTTACAATATCTAAAGCGAGTGTTGTGACTGTGAGACTTGTCTGCTTGGAATCTGAAACTCTTTTACCAGGAAAAGACGTGGAATCAAATAGCAAAGTCCGCATAAAAAACTTATTTGGCTTTCAAAAGATGCTTCATACTATTTCGACAGGTTACAAAGCGAGTACCATGTTTTTATGAAAAAGCATCCAAAGCCTTTAAAAAAAAGTTCTTGTCTGAAGCTGGCTGACACAAGTCGTCCGAGTACCAAGAAAAGAAAAGAAAAATCCATCAGCAGGTTACCACATACACTCAGAATCAAAGGAAGCTGTTCACGACTATTCCAAAAAGTCAAAGTCTCATAAAATGGGTTCTGTTCCTCCGATTTTGGGACTTGAAAAGGTTTGAACGGTTTTGAAAATGTTTATGAACTCTCTGAAAGCGGAAAAAGAAATTTTAAGAATAAATTCCACAGTCAATCCGATAAGAACCAACCTTTTCCAAACTCGAAACAATTCTAAAATCGGAGCACCAGACCTTATTTTATGAATCTTTGAATGTTCGAAACATAAGTGAACACTTTCTTGCTTCACTTTCTGATGAGTTTGACTTTAGTAATCGGAATACAAAACAATGCGCTAAGATTTCCGGAAAAGTGTGGATTCAAAAAAATCTCGAAAGCCTATAGCTGTTCTTAGAATAAACATCGGAGTTAAAGCTCCGATAAAGAAAGATTCATAGCTGAAATATTTTCAATAAAAAGATTACAAAATCCATGAAAAAAAATCTGGTGTAGCGCTTTGTACATAGCCGGAAAATTCAAAAGACAAAAAGGCGGAAGGGAGATATTTGACAACCTAACATAAATAAAGTCTTTGAATTTCAAAAATCGTTTAGTACCCACTCAAGAAGTCTCAAAAAAAAAAAATGTTGATTCCAAAGAAAAGTCGAAAAATCCATTGAGAAGCTGGATGAGTAATCCATCCGTCCGACTGTTTCGAAAGCCATCGGACGGATTTTCATTTCTTGACCACGATTTCTTGGCAAACAAATTTTGAGAAGCCAAGAAATCGTGGTCAAATTTTCAAAATTTGTTTGCCAAGAGATCGTGGTCATTTCCACTTTTGCATCTTTTTTTAGAATCGATCGAATGGATTTTTCGACTTTTTTTTGGATGGATTACTCATCCAGCTTTTCAAAATTTATTTGCCAAGAAATCGTGGGCAAGAAATGAAAATCCGTCCGATGGCTTTCGAAATAGATGCTGAGGTAGAAAACCTTCTGTAAGAAAAAGTCGTTGGCTTTCAAAAATAGCTTGTTACCCTTTTAGGAGCTCACAGAAAATCGTTGGACCAGAAGAAAATTCCATGGTTGTCAAAAAAACCATCTGTGTTTACAAAAGAAGTAAAAAACTTGTTTTTAGAAAAGTCGTTGGCTTACAAAAATTAGTCAAAACTAGTCTGTTAGTTCCTAAACGTTTATTAAATGTGAAAAAAAAGCTAAGAAGCAATTCGGCGTATGCCAAACCACAGATTCTATGAAAAGAAAGTTGTTGCCATTCTTCAAAAAAAAAACATTGGAAATCCATTCCATGAAGAAAGCTGAAAAGGTTTGGCTTTCAAAAATTGTGTCTAAAAGAATTAGCAAAATCTCAAAATTAATAAAAAAAAAAGTAATTTCTAAAAGATAGTCATAAAGAAAAGTAGCTCTTAGAAAAAAAAAATATTTTTTTGGCCTTGAGGACGATGTGAGACTTTCATCTTGACCTCTTCTCCTTGACACCATCCACTCAAGCCTTATAAAAATTTCAGAAATCCGTTCAATGGCTCTTAAAAAAACCTTTTCGAATTTAAAATAATAAACAAAGCGCCGTCGAACTACTAAAAAAAAGACCAAGGTCCATTAAAATGGCTAAAAGCCTTCCACTGATTATCAAAAACCTCATCAGGAAAACAAAATCCGTTAAAAATAAACTCCAGAACCCAATGGATCTAAGAAAAAGTCTCCTAAATACAAAAGAGCCCCACTCAATGAGACCCTCAGCACCACCACTGCCTTCAGTCACATTTCCCCGGCGCCACTTCCTCCCACAGACCTCAAAACCTGGACTTTTCCTCGCTCCTCCCCGTCTTACTCGTCTGCGCACCCAATTCACACTTACCTCAAATGCCACCATACAATTTGCCAACAAGCATCACACCGTTCGTCGTTAATAACCACGTTCGTTCACGATGCGGCCTTAACTAGCCAACCAAAGATTTTATCACCCAACAATCACATCTAACTAGGTTACCGAAAGCCCTAATTAACCCACCACCCATAGCCGGAGCCTAGAACCGTCCACCTCTATAAAATCAATTAACTCTGCGAGCTGTGTGCTTTAACCATCTCTAGGAAAGAACCTCGAACAGCAACAGCAACAAAAAAATCACACACCTTCAATTAAGATTTCTCATTTACGATAAAAGACGAAGCTGTAGATGGAGCCAAAGCTAAAGCTGCTGTCCATTTGGCAAAAAGATCCAATCACTCACACTCACTCTCCGATGATGGACCGATGACGAAGACGACGAAGATGATCATCATCATCATCAGACCACTGGAAGACGTCGTCTCCTCCTCATCATCATCATTAGGTGGTCCCTCCAGATCGTCGTCTTTCCCATCGAAGCCTCGAAGCCATTTGAACAGCAGAAAAACGTCCGACGGAGTTTTATGACCAGCTCCAGTCCTAGGCCTTACTCTAACCAAACCAAACCAAACCTAACCTATTCATCCCCGATGGGATTGGAATCGCAAATTAATTGCCAACCTGTGTGTAGATCACTCGGAGGAGGAATTTATTAGTCTCTGCCTCTCTCCGGCGGACATTCCCGAGGAACGGGCATTTTATTGATTTGTGTCCCTGAAGGAGAGGGGGCAGGATCACCTGCGGGAATTTTTCAATAAATTCATGTTTTTTTTTTTTTCCCCTTCAGAGAAAATAGTAAAATTTAAACATTTTTGTTTTCTTTTTTTTTTTTTTTTTTGGTGAATTGTAATGGGTTAACAATTATCGATGAGAAAGAAGTAAAATAATTTTAATTGCTCCGGCGAGGGGAGAGGCCGGACTTTGAGTGTGTGTGTGTGTGTGAGTGTTTGGGGCAGAGCCGAGCTCTATTTTAATTGTTCACTTCGGGGTTTTTTAATGGATTTTATATGGCGATTTATATTTTGAACATAAAACAACAGGGTTTACGACTCTGCAGATTCTGGGCGGTCGCAAGGAGAGCGTATGCAGTCAGTGGGCAGGCAGGCAGTCCGTCGTTCGTCGGTGAGGAACGATGCGATGCGATGTGTGTAGAATGGGAATGCTAGGCGTTGTTTATCGACGGTGGTTTGTTTTAATTGAATTGCGTGCGAGGAGGATGGGATGTGACCTCAGTTTAAGACTGAGCTAGGTCACGACGGATGTGGAAGCTTTTTCTTACGAGGAGGCTTGCCGTGGAACAGTAGGTTTCTAACTACGTTGGGTACACCGGGTCTCGGTATCAATGCGACCGCAGTAGCCTACCTATTTACGATGAAGGCAAGGGAACGTCCATAAAATCAAAATTCACTTTAAAATCCACACAGATAAATCGCTAAGTGGTTCAAGAACAACACCACAGAAGAAAAAACGATAAAGCAACTCCGATCTTAGCACATCACTGACATTGAAAGCTAAACACCAAAATCAAGATGAAGCCAACTTACAGCGAAGGTATAGTCGTTCGCTTTAGAGAAGACTTGCTCTGTAACAGAAGCTAGGTTTCTAGTCACGAGGGGTCTCATCTGCAGTGTGGAATCACAATGGGCCTAATCCGGCCGTAGTGCGGCTGTGGGTTTTCTACAGCCGGCCACATCAACCTACGTCGGAGGCAGGGGAAAAAACACATCCAAGTTTGTAAAATCAAAATTCACTTCAAAATGAAACGATAAATCGCTAAGCGGTATAAAGCGCTAAGTTCAAAAGCAACACCACAAAAGAGAAAATGATAGAGCAACTCCGAACTTAGCACATCACTAAAATGTTAAACTGACTATCAAATTCAAAACTATTGACCAATTACGCCGGGAATGCTGGCTTTAGAGAAGACTTGCCGTCGAACAGAATGTTTCCAACAACGTCGAATAGGTTTCCCATAACGAATCAAATATATCAAAATCTAATTCCGAGAAATCATGTGGCTCAAAAACAGTAGGCTCGAACACAGTAAGGAACTATAGAGGATCTTCAACAAGACCAATTCATTCAAATGTAGAACCGAACAACAAAAATTCAAGATTAAGTCAGGTTACAACGGAAGAGTGGACTACTTTAGAAAATACAAACTACGTCCAAAGTAAATGAAGACGCTTGCTTCCAAGACGCCTTGTCAGAAATTAAAAGAATTCCAGCTTTCTGAAACAACACCTGTCTTTCTTTGAACGCAGCAAGAAACGACTGATTTGAACCCAGCACACCCACTAGGCTACCGCCGCTTTCCAGCAAGAAACGATAGAGCAACTTGCGTCTCAACTCATCACTGAAACTAAAAACTGAACAGCAAAACTTAAGATCAGGCCACATTAAAACGGAGGTGTATTGATTGCTTTTGAGGTTTCTAACTGAGTCAGAAGCATGGAAAGACATTCGCTTTAATGCGGGGAAGACTCAACAATTATTGCAGTCCCTCCTCAACCGATCGACTGACAGTCGTCTTAGAGCGTTGATTTCATCTGACCACTTTTTTTTTTTTTCAAATTTTTCGGTGTCTATCTATAAATGCGTTTGTTTGCTGTAGGCAGAAAAGTGTAGCTGAACCGCATCGCTGGTATGAACAAAGTGCTCAAATTTTCTCGATATTCTTTGCCCACAATAGGATGTTGTTTTTTTTTTTTTTTTTTCAAAAATAATGATTCCATCTCCGGATAGCCACAAAAATCTATCACCCTTATTCCGATAGTCGTTCAACGCCAATAAAAAAACGACAGTGTGAATTTCGTAGTACGTACGACGTTCAACGCCAAATAAACGACAATATGTCGATTCTCTCTTGTGGAACGTGTTCATATATTTTTTTTTTGTATTCCGATAGTCGTTTCTATATTAAAAACGTCCGTCAAAACGCCCAAATCTGTTGTCGAGAAAAGTGTTCACGACAAAGAAAAATGTAAGCTTTTATAGTTATATTTTGTTTTCAATAATTTCATATTCTTGGCTTAGGGTAAAAATAACAACCCAAAACTAAATGCGACGGTTGAACGAGCTCTTGGACGAGATTGAGCATGTCTTGAAAAATTTCAAAAGAGGATTTGATAGGAAGTTTGGATGGGAGCAAGTAGCTGAGTTAAGGTAGCAGCTATTTTTGAAACAACAGGAATCGCAACAGAACGTTCTTGCGGAAAACTATTTTCCACTAAATTTAAAAAATATTTAAAAGCTTCTTTATCAAGACGAAAGAACATTTTGAATATCTTAAAAAAAACATTGTTAGAACTATTTCAATTAAACATAAAAGATTCTTTCAAAAGGATTCGTTTTATATCGAATCCATCTCCTTTGAAGAATCAAATCTTTTTTTATCTTTCATGTTTTTCGTCGTCACTGCTGCTAAAAAAAAATAACTTGCTACACTATTCATTTTTAAATTTTTCAAATCAAAAAAATTCAAATTTCGAGCAATTTGATTTGTCAAATGTCAGCTCTTTTGGTGGATCGTATTGTGGAATGTAAGAGAAAGAAATACGCCGACGTTTGAGTTACGGAATATCAATAAAAAAAACGACACGACACTAAAACGACAATCGGCGTTTACGAAAAAACGAAATTTGAATTTTTTTGATTTGAAAAATTGAAAAATGAAGTTTCTCTAAAATGGAAATATTGATGCCTTATGTACCATTGAGAGTCCTTGCCTTCGTGTACACTCCTTTGAGACGTTTTTGTAGAAATTGAGTTCGGGTCAAGAGGGTCCAAGCTCATCACTAGAGTTGTCGAGAGGGGATTTTAAAAGCAATCAGAAGCGATAAAAGAGGCGATAATTAAAGCCGTGATATGTCGAAAGGCGAATAGCGATCATGTGCAAACGGTACAAAAACTCAACAGAAAGACAATTCCAAACCGAAAAAATCTTAAATTTGTTTTTGTCAATCGTTGTTATCGAACGCAACCTCATCACTGAGCTGAGTTTCCATATTTCGAAGGTCGTTATGTTTATCAGGTGCAATAAAAGGTCTGTTTGAGCTACGAGAGGCTTCATCTTTTTTTATTGGCGACCTGCTGGCCTACGACTAATTTGTTTCAGCCCTGAATCACAAAAAATCACAGAGTACCAGCAAACACATGGCGAAATTGTTCATTTCCATGACAACATTCATATCTCGGCCCAAGTCACGAAACATATTTGGAAACACTTAAGTCGGATTCACCAGCTTCTTTCTTCGGACTTAAGATTCTTATCGGATCAGCATAATATGGCAGGTTCTTATTTTACAATCTTCCCGGGTGTTCATGGATTATTTTAACACAACTTTTTGAAAGAATTTCTTATTTTCGTGGATTCTTTTTTACTCCAGCTACTTTTTTTTTTTTTGAAAGCTGCAAATTGTCTTCTCTGTTTTGTAATGCTATCGATTTTACTCAGGCGAGACTATTTTTTGATGTTTTAATAGATCGTTGGGATAATAAGTTCGACATCTTTTTGAAGAGCCGGTGTAAGATTCTCGTTATTTTTAATTACAAGTAGGTCTCATATAGGACCGTTTCCATTTTCCCTCTAGCGCCAAATCATTTCAAAGACCATACCAAAAGAATTTGTTGACAGAAATTTCTTCTTCGAGTTCTTTGAAATGCTTCTTTAGTCCAGCATCTTTGCAGTAAACCACGTTTGCGCAAATTATTAGTTTCCCTTTTTTTTCGGAAGCTCGTAGATGACCAGAACACAATTTGTTGAACCCTTTTTTGGTGGAAGCCACTTGGAATTCTTCAAAAATTCAATTCAATTCTTCCTCTTCGACATCTATTTTGAGAGCTTTGTTTGTATAATTCAAATTCGATTTTTGAATTTCCTAAGCTCCTCTATGGCTATGGCAAGGTTTCTTTATAGATCTAGCGATTTTTTCTGGAAGTTCCATGGGATGCTTCCTGCTGCGACATCTGTTTTGAGGAATTTTCTGGCTCCAAACGCCATATATCCTTTTCCAATGTTAATAATTTGAAAGGCTCTGTTAAAGAATTCATAATCTTTAGGGAGAAGTAAGGTTGCTGTTTTGATCGATTTGCTTCCGTGCATTAAAGAGCAACCACCTTTCGATCAAATTCCATCGCCCGACTCCACCCGATCCACCCGGCACTTGAACTGATCAAGAGATAGGCTCACACTCCGCGTGACTAAAAAATTCCTCCGGCTGACACCCAGTTGCACCCTGCTTTCTCTTCGCGGGCGATTGTTTTGACTCCACGCGTACTCTCGTGATATAACTCGTCCAGCTTCATAACAACCTGGGATCAGATCACCAACTGGTTTTACCAACGACAGGCAGTCCTATCCGCACCGCCCGCTCCGCTGTCACTCTCAAGTTCAAACACGAACTCTTCCATTTAACACCCGTGACTAGTTTCATCGTCATTAATTGATCCGCAACGTTAAAATAAGTTGCGGCTCCGACTTTTGCGGACCACTTTTTCATCCACGTCAACCATAGGACCGGCTTGCATTTGAATTTCGCTTCGTCTAAGAAAACTCCCTGGATAACTGGCTCCTAGGAGCGAGAGCATACTTCCTGCTCCCCGTGTCGTCGTTTCATCGTAATTCGCACATTTTAAGACGCACGAAGCATTTTTATGCAGATCCAGTGCCCCTCGGTTACGACGACGACGACGACGAAGAATCTGCGAACACACACGTAAAGTCGGCGATGCACACGCAGATGGTCGCCGCCGGGCTGCACGCACTGCGGCTAATGGATGCGAAAGCCTGGAATGGGAGTCTCTCTAATGACATCACGCCGACGACCACAGGACGATGCTGGGGCGGCAATTAAAAAAAAAAAAACACACACACGGAATTAGGCAAACTGGAATGGGAGCTGGATCGTTGTGGAAACACCCACGTTGGAGGACACACGGTGCTCATTCCCGCGGTGCAACTGGGGGCTAATGAATGTCGAGCCGGGAACAAGATGCGCGTCCGTTTTGTCGGCGACGATGGCCTAGAACACAACCGGCGCTATTACAATCGATGATCGGCCATAAATGGCCGCCGAGTGTAATTTGAGTGGTGTGCTTCTTTATTTCTGTGGCTTTTAATTGCCTCGTGATCATTAACTCTAAACGGTTGCCGACCGGAGGCTGAACGAATCGGTTTAAAGAGCAGCGGTAGCCCCACGGGGCACAGTTGGTAAGTTGGTGGCCAAATGGACATGCAGGAAGTCTAATCGGATTTGATTAACTGATTTTTTCAGGCTTCTGGAAGGATTTTGTCTTATCCGCAGGCGATCAGTTTCTTTAGCGAATGTCCGTGACAGATGAGCGCGAGATGAGATGAGGAGTTGAGTTGATCGAATTCGATTCTCGACACGGCCATTTTGATGTGTGTGAAGTTGGGTGTGTATGAGCGCCATCACTGGCAACGGTCGGTGATGCCAAACATGGACACATTCGTATTGCACTTCGATGCCCAAGTAGGGAGACGATCAATTCCCGAGCTCCAATCCGAGATCAATTAAAACCCAATCCTGATGACGGGCGGCGGGGACTAATCACGTAATTAACAACAACAACACCCAGCTAGTCAGATAACCAAAACTGGAAAAAATCTTGACGTGGACGGATCATTAAGCGATTGAAACTCCGATAATCATTGGAATGCCGTGCCATGCCTCGGCGTCGACGCTCTTTTAAGGTGATCCAATAATTAGACTTAATTTCCAACAACGCAAGGTGCGTACCGCGTGCGACATGTCCGTCGTCGTGGCCCGCTTCATCCGTCGTCGAATGAATATTCATACAGCCTGCCACACAAGGACTGGGCATGAGGCTAATGATGTCCTGTTCCAGGTCTTTCTCTGCGGGCTGTGCCACCTCGGATGTTATGCAAGCTCTCCCCACACGCTGGGCGCACTTTTGACGCACGCGTGTGTCAGCAGGAAAAATGGTGGAACAAAAAACCGGGCTACGATTTTTCTCGTTTGATTGGAATTTCCCTGGACACGCCACGACGCACACGGCAGGCGTGTGTCCCTCTAATGGGAAAATGCGTGTGCCCCCTTCCTGCTCCTCGCAACTCGGCAATCGATCTTTATGCTAATCGGGGAGAGTGTTTTGCTTTTAGTCGTGCATTCGATTGGGATTTGGTGTTGGATTTAGAGTTGCAGTTGAATTTGGATTTCCTTGATTGCCCGTGGCGAGGTGGTGGGCCGATGGAGCTTCAGGTGGGCTTCAATGGCCGTTCAGGGGGGACTGCAGTGGAGCTGCAATGTGACAATGATGAGTCTTCGTTTGGCTGCTGGCTGACGTTTATTTATGCAGTCGTGTTGCGGTTGAAGTTGGTTAATGAATCTGACATGAGGTGAAGTGTGTGCGCTGTGTGTGCTGGACGGTCGGTGGTCGACCGACGGGAGGGTCTTCGATGAGTGGTGAGCGGCTGTACAGGCGGTAGTCGGACGCTTTGATGCAAGCTGCTGTCGTGCGGAATGAAAAGGTGGTTTTTGATAAGCCACCGGCTCGGGACTTCTTTGCATTTGATTGATTTCATGAGACGGTGAGGAGACGCATGGAGACGACGCTTGGGGAATAGGACACGTCTATCGCTCATCGGGCGTTGAAGACGCGCACAGCAGACGATGATATCGACTGATCCTGGGCAAGAGTCGGGCAAGAAAAAATCAGGAAAAACACTGATGAGAAGGAGAGGTTCAGGCGTTGAGCGTCTACTGACAATCTTCATGAATTCTGATGTAGAGACAAAACGTTCAAAGAATGGCCACCTTCAGTCGATTCCTTTGAAACGAAATCATAAAAATCAAAAATCATTATTGAAAAAATTAAACTTCAAAAAAATTTTGTAAGGGAGTCCTAGGTTTCAGCAGAAAAGTTTGATTTTTTCTTCTAATCTTCAAATTAACTATGTTTTTGAAATTTTTGGCAGCAAATGATACAAATTTTTGGGTAAAAACTTTTCATTCTTTAGTTCTCTAGACACGTTTTCAGATCTGAATTTTGTAAGATTCAATTTTTCCGTTCAGAATTTTATGAAAAAGAGTCCATGTTGGAATTTTAAAGTTTTTTTTTTACGAAAAAAACATCTCTGAGATTGAGAAAAATCTTGTTGCCATTTTTGAGATTGTTTGACAAGACAAACTTTTTTCTGATCGTTTTTTTAGAAACATTTCTGTTGCAGGAGGCTTACTTGTGACTATTTCGAGGAAAAAATTTACTGGCCTGGCAATTTCTTTTAATAATTTTCCCGATTCAATACTTTTCTTTTTTTAAAAAGAAAATATTCTCCATTGGATTTTCAATTTTTGTTTTTCGATAAACAGAACTCCGCATTTCTTTACAGCTTAATAATTTCCAAGGTGAGAAGGGTTCTTTTGAAATTTTATGAAAGAAGTTAAGGACTGAAATTTTGACAAAAATCGAATGTCCAACATAAGTCTCGCGTTTTTTTTTAGAAAATAAAATTTGACTCATTTTTGAACGTTTTGGAAATAATTGATTTCCTACTTCAAACTTTTAAATTTGTTGAGGAAAAAAATGCTCAATTTTTGAAAGTTTCCTACAAAATTGCTTAGATTTGAGAAGTCGAAATCCTTGTGGTGTGTGCCAAATAATGTTAACTTTTCAAGTTCAATTGAAGGGTGATGATTTGTCTCCTTTGCACCTGTCTGCTCCTCTAATCCAATCTCAGTCTGTCTTTTCCCTACTGCCGGACGATTAATTCTCTTTCCCCGTTCCATTCTCTCCGCTTCAACTTCGTGATCATCTTCCAACCGCCAACACGTCGACTAATCCTCAAAATTCGCTCCCCATTTATGGCCATTTCCCGCGTACAGAAGCCGTCGCCGGTTAAATCCCAGCCACTTAAACACTCCACCGCACATCGCGACCACCCAAACCATGTCCCGGCCGGCTTAAGTCGAGAATTACAACCGAGTTATCTGACACCTGGTCAAAAGTAGGTAACCGGTCTTGGTCTCGTCTGGTCTGGTCTCCATAACGCGATCATAAACATCCTCAACATGCACACACCCTTCCGTGTGTTTGTCTGTGGCCCACCCACCCAAATTAGCCACCGTTACCGTAGCCCAGCAAATCTCATTAAGACACCAACCGACCAAAAACCCGGAAAAAAAGCAAAATCGGGACCCATCCATCGTCTTAGCTCGATGGTGGGTCATGCACATGTCAAGCGTGAAGAAAAAAGGTCAAAAGCGCACCGCGCGCTAACTAAGCCCGCGTCGTCACGGTGGTGGTGGGCGCTACTGAGCCCGTAAAGGGGGATGGAATTTATGCACAGACAAAAGTGAAAGTCCCGAGAAGGGGCGCCCACGACTACGACGAACCAGGAGCAAAGTCAACAGTTGAACGAAACACCAACGAACGGCAAGAGACGATGAATCTAAGGCGAAAGTGGGACGTGGCGTGGAGGACAGACAGGGAGATGAAGATACACAGAAAACAGCACACAGACAATCATTCAGACATGGAGAGAGAGAGAGGGGAAGAAAGAGAGAGAGAAGTACACAAATTAAAAAAAAAAAAAAGAAAAATGAAATAAAACCAACCGTGCAAACAAAGACCCGGAATCCGGATTATGTGGGTAACGCGAAAGTTGTGTGTGGACGGAGGGTAGGGATGACGTCGGAGGAGCTTTTTGGGAAGAGAATGACACCCGAACGACGAACCGGCGGGGCGAATATGAAATGTGGATGGAAATGCACGAGACAACTTTTACCCGTTCCCTCCGATGTGGACGTGGATTCGGATGTGAGTTTGCCAGAAAAGAGATCGAGGCTCTGATGGAATTAGGTCCTGGTGAAAACGAAAGCGGGACACACGGCAAGGAGTGGAGGATGAGATGAACGTGTGAGAAAAAAAAAAAAGATGAGTCGTCCTTTCAGGAGGTCGTGTGAGTGCCACGGCGGAGGTGCGTCGCCCAGTGGAGTGGACAAGGGCAATGACATTGATCGGAATCTGGGTCAGTTTGGGGTTAGTTTCGATTCGTGTGGAAAGAAAGATAAGTCATTTAGGTTCACTCGGGAGATTGATTCCGTGGCACATACTGGAGGGGAACTTGAGCCCTCAGTGAAGTTGTGGAAGCGAAGAAAAGTTGAGCTGACAGAAGAGAGCGTTCGAGTGCTTCAGGGCTTAGGGATCTGAGGGCAAATTTATGTCCACTTTAGGCGTTTGCCCTTTTTTTCTCGCCAGAAATCTAGGCTCTGGTATTCGACTTCCAATTTATTCATTTTTATGAGTGTGAAGCACAGAATAATAGAAACGACGCGACGAATAAAGTTCCGACAGATCTTGAAAATTAACCACCGTGCGTCGTCGAAAATACAGCTCAGCGCTACTGAAATCGGAATTCTCGAGTCGAATAAAGAACCTTTGGAGCTTAAAACTCAGACTGTTAATCCCTGCCAATGACTTTTAAGGAATTTGCAAGGATGAGTAGGAGGAGGAAACTATCCTTCACTTCCTGTGCTTGTGCGAGGCTTTAGCGCTTCGTAGAAGATCTCATCTAGGCGAGCACTTCCTTTATAGGCTGGGCGAGCGGAGCAGGATCACCATCAATCGGATCTGTAGCTTCGTTAGAAACTCAAAATGGTTCCATTAGCTTGCGGAGTAGACTTCCGCGTTGTGGTATCACAATCGACCTAATCTGGCCTAAGTGTGGCTGTGGGGCTTATCTGCTCCAGGCAGCCACTCTAACCTCACTAACCACACTAACAGCGTGTTCTGAATTAAAGTCAAATAAATAATCTGCGTAACAGCCCATACAGGACCAGAGCATAGCTTGGTCGTTCCTCCATTGTGCTGTGCGCGAAATAATTTTGACACAAGTGAAGGGGACCTACGGTTTCCCGCCGGCTGAATGTACCTCTACTTGACTGAAATTGGATTCCAAAGTCGCTTCCCTTTCTTCTAATGGCGCTTCAGTCCGAAGTGGACTTCGATTAACAAAGACGTATCCATGACTAGCAAAACTCAGGAATCCAGAAATAAGCCCACGACTCTGAAATTCAAACGAAACGTCGCCGAAATTCGGGTTCTAAAGACGAGTCCACAGCAAATGAAGGTCCTGGAATTCAGGAACAGTGCATATCTCTGTAAATTGAACTCTTTGCTGTTGAGATTCGAGTTCTTACGACCGCCAAAAGCTTGGATGGTGGTGGATACGAAGATTTTTCGGGCTGGAGCGTTGGTGTGGCCTCTTGAATGACCTAGCCTGCTCTTTAAATGACCTAGCCATCTCAGTCGTTAGACTTTTATTACAATTATAATGAGTCTTGCAACGCAATCTTCTGCAGAAACGTCTTCACAAGGCTTCGCGGAAACGCATACTATTGTCAAATTTTTAATGAAAAATAAAATTTATGAAATTGAAATTGAAAATTCTTCTGACCCGATCAGCGTTGATGTACCACTTGAGATTGAACCTTCTTTTCCATTCACCGTCCGTGCAGACGGGACCATAGATCGGGACCAAAATCAAACTCAACTCTGTTGAAATTCAAGCTCACTTCGAACTGAGGAAGGAACAATATTCATTCTCTTGTGTGAAAAATCAACGCCGAAAAAACTCTGGAGACTCTGAACTCTTCTAAATTCACTGCACTCTACTTTACCGACGAATAATTTCGGTGTCCCAGCTGTAACCGCCTTCTCCGCCATTATTTTGCTTCTGTTCTCTCCCCCTTTTCAACTCAAAATTTCACACCACTTCGCTGCCTCTAATCCGTCATCGTGTCTCTCTAAAATGCCGCCTGTCTAAATCCGCAACCAAATCTGTAATCAAATCCCCATCCAAATCCAGCTTCAGATCCAAATCCGACTCCAACTTCACTCCTTATCCGGCCGAGTTGTGCATGAGCCCCGCCATCAATCGGCAAATATGGCCAAAACGAGCTTCTCCTCTCCCCTCTCAGATGACAAAACGACGACAACAACGACGATGACGATGACGATGACTCCCATCGTTGTCAGGTCCTAAACCACTTCACGGATTATCCTCAATTGGCTTCCTTAGCCGTTTTGACGACTCTGACGACGACGATGATGACGATGAAGACAACGACGATGATGACGACGATCACGGCTCGATAATGGATTTTAAAGGAGGAGGCACCCATTGGCATCGCCATCGCCATCGCAATAGCCGCAGTGACCATTGCCGTCGTCTCATGGCTACGCTCGGAGCAGCGTGATAACACCGCTGTCAACCATCATCAGCGTCGCACAGCCGCGCATGAGCAACCGCAGCCACAGCCATAGCCACACGGCCCCTCTGTCAAACGGTAATGATGCTCGATTGGCTGTGGACATTGGCCCTCTCTCGTCTGGGGTCTCCTCGGGCTCCTCGAGCTGCCTCAGCGTCTCCATAGAATGACAACGTTTCGGGCGGTCTGGTGATGATAATTGGCAATCGGATTGTGGACTGGTGGTGGAGCTGCGCTCGTTTAGGTCATTTGCTGTACTAATTTGTCCGATGCGCGGTAGCAACTCCTCCTGGCCAAGTTGTTCAAGTCGTCGTCGTCGTTGTTGTCATCGTCATCGTTTTTGTTGTTGTTGGGTGATTATCGGAGTGAATAGAGTTTTACGACTTTTCGATGGCTTCGGCTTCCAGATCGATTGGCAATGGATGGATCGACGAGGGTTTGGCCAGTATGCTGATTGAGCTCTGATCCTCAACTGGAGACGGGCGGGTTAACGATATTACCATGTTCGTTATCGTTCCTCATCGGTGATGGTTATTTGTAGAAAACGGTTGTTCGCAAGCTTCGGAATGCGATGTAAAGTCCAAATTGATTTGGCTGGGAACCAGGATGGCGATGATAGCGTGTTTCCTGTTCGGTAGTTAATTGGGATGAAGAGTGGACGACAGGGAAGGCCTTTTTGGGAGACGGAACGCAGAATCTGCATGAGATTTGAATTTTCGGTGGATGGAGGAAGCATTCGAAGGCAGAGTGTAGTGACGGAGGGATAGAAGACTTTAAAAGAGGCTTTTTTTTTACCTTGAGGACGATGTGAAAGTCTAATAGGAAGGTAAAAAAGGGGCCTGTATCTCCGTTTAAGTTCACCTCACTAAAACCACATCTTGACCTCTTCTCCTTGGCACCATTCACTCTGGGACCGCTTTCGCCTCCTCTCTATCGAATTTTCAAGTGGAACCCTTTTTTCCTTCATTTGGCTTCGTTCGGCTACACCCTAACGTCACCCCCGTCACTATCCACTGTTCCATTGTCCATCCCTAGCATCCTGCACTCTTTTCCCTGCATCCACCTTAAAGCTGCTGCACCCACGTCAGCTAATCTGGAAAATTTAATTACCCACATCGCTCGACAAAAAATAATCCTAATCCACCCTCCACTAAAGGACTCACACACACCGGAAACTATCAAAATTGACTCGTTGTCCACCTCCGAAAAAAAAACCACCTACTTCCCAGACTGCATTCCTGAAGCAACAACAAAAAACAGGATTCCCTTCATCCGAGTGAGAGAAATAAAAAACACATCCCCGCGTCCCACAGAGAATCCTTCCTCACCCGGAACTCTAGAACCGCCGAGCAGTGTTATTTTTCAATTTGGCCAAAGCTTATTTTTCCAACCGAGGGGTGGGTTTGCAGGGAAAAAGGGTTCGAGTTCGAAGCCAAAGACCCGGAGATGGTATAAAATATCATTCTCCCCAACGAGGCGGTGAAAAGAATCTCATTTTGTCAACGCCCAGTGATGGATTCAATTTGGGGGAGGGAAGTTTACTTTTAACCCTCACCCATCCCCCGATTCGGTGTCCATTAAAATTTTCTTCTTCCAAAGGATGAAGGATCTCTCCTCGTGGTCCTCGTCCTCGGGAGTTATTGGAAAGCCCCAGATTCTTTTTGCCAAAAAAAAAAGGGTTGCCATACAGAATTTAATTATTTATGACATGCCTGTCAGCGTGGATGGGGGTGGGGGGTGTACGAGTATGTCCTTCGTGCGTGTGTGTTGGTTTTTATTAATGTCATACAACTTGCGTTGTAATTATGCGGCCGCAGCCGAACACACAGTCGCGATGTAATAATGCAGTTAAAAGGCTGAAAGCCAACCAACCACCCACTCACCTACGGGACAGGACCTCCCTTTTGACGTTTACATTTTTCGAAAAAAAACAGACTGCACACACACGTCACTTTAGGAGTGGAGTGGAGTCCTGGGATGGTTTAGGTGACTTTTTGTGGTCTAACCGAGCCGCTGGCGGCCTGTCGCACGCATATAAATTTCACATGCGATGTTTTTTCTGTTCTCTGTTTATCCTTTTTTTTTTCGTCCTTCTCGTCCTCACTCTGGTGTTGTTGTTAGTTGTGTGTTGTCCTGTTTGTTTGGCTTGTTTTATATTTTTTTTTTTTCCTCCCTCGTCTTTTTTGAGGTTATGGGAAATATTTTTTGAAAAATATTTTTCCATTTCGATGTTTTGTTGAATTGTTGTTGTTGTTATTGTGGGATGACACAAGCGGTGGTGGTAGCGGGTGGTGATGGTGCGTTATTGTGTTATTTTTCAATTTTGCGGTTGTGATAGGCGCCGGTTGTTGGGTGGGGGTGAAAAAACTACATGCGGATGTTTTTTTTTTTTTTTTTCTTTTCAGGGGAAGATAAATGTTTTTCGAGAATGGTTTTAGGACGTGTGTGTATGTGTGTGAAGGGGGGATGTGTGTGGGAAGAATGTGTGTATTTAGATTTCATTATGGAAAGTAAATAAAGTTATAGAGCATGTGGTTTGAGGAGGGACAATGGTAGGGGTAATAGTTTTAAGTTCGATGTCCTAACTCTGTGTGGTCGGGAGGATTGAAGGTCTCAAATAAATCGTAGCCCGTCCCATGGAAGTGGAACAAAAAGTGGAAATTAGTTTGGAACTTAGCGAGTCCTGCTGTGGCGGAGCATGGTGTTGAAAATTGGGTTCACTGCAATCAGAAATAGTTGCTTTTTTACTGACTGCAACTGAGTTTTAGAGGTTCTGCTTTAATGGGATCCACTTCTAGTGAATTTGAGATCCACAATTTGGAATTTAGCGAGTCCTGCTGTGGCGGAGCATGGTGTCGAAAATTGGGTTCACTGCAATCAGAAATAGTTGCTTTTTTACTGACTGCAACTGAGTTTTAGAGGTTCTGCTTTAATGGGATCCACTTCTAGTAAATTTGAGTTCCACAGTCACAGTACGCTTTAATTTTGCAGATGGCAGTAGGAGATTACGCATTCCCATTTTTCACTCTCTTCTACGTCATCAGCGACCCCTAAAAAAAAAAACTCAAAAAATTAAGTCGAATCAAGTCAAGGAAATTGGATCCCTTATGACGTAGACGCGAAACAGAGAGAGTTACGGCGTAACATGGTGCACTCATCCCTCGCTTTGTGCTGCTGTTAGGGAAATGAAAACTTTCGTGCAAAACTGAAGCCGCGCAAAATGATTATTGTAGGTGCATGGATATATTTTGAACAGAAAAACCGTAGTGGGCCATGAATCTTTGAAGAAAAAGCCTTATTTTGCGCAAAGCAAAGTCGCGCAAATCGAATTTGGGTAGATATTCGAAAATCGCGCAAAGGTGAAACCGCATAAAACGAGACCTTGCTCAACATTAAAACAAGACCGCGTAAAACAAGACCGTGCAGAATAAGGGATAGTGTCATAATTTTTTTTGCCCGCATGTTCGACTAAAGGGATTGCGGGGGCATTACACGCAGAAGAGATCTGCAGGCAACCCGATCCTCCTCCGCAGACTCTAACTCCTCGGGGGGGGGGATGTCCAAGCGTAGCCAGGAGAGGTTTTGGACTCGATCAAACCATACTGGGTCTACCGAGCGGTCGCCTACCCGACGGAGTCGCATACAAGGCACGCCGCGGTAGTCGTACTGCTGGGGGCATTCGTACCATGTGCCCAAACCATTAAAGAATGGATCTTTCTGTTTGGATAAGTAGCTGCTCAACATTAAGCTTTTCACGCACTGCCATGTTCTATAAATCTTCGATGGCAGCTCATTTTTGAATTCTAGTTAAAAAATTGGAGCCTTCTGCGGTTGATAGATTCAAATTCAATATAAGTGGACTCCATTAAAGCAGAATCCTTAAAAGTCTGCTCAAACGGAGAGACACAACGTGTCTAACAACTTGCTACAGAAATTTTGTAGAAATAAATCGCAAGGCAAACAAGTTGAGTGTCAAAAATCTCAGCCTTTTTAACTTAGAAAGAGAAAAGAGAGAAAAAATCGTGGACAACAGCAATGAAAAAAGTTCAAAGAAAGCAACACAAACGTTTTGGATGGTGCCGTGAAATAAAGCCGAGCGAAATAAGGCCGAATTTCAAAATTCGCTTTCATAAAGTGAATTAAGGACGAATTTTCAAATTCGGTCTTATTTCGCTTTATCATCATCTTCTTGACAGCGTGTTCCACTAATGAGATCTCCAGGCAACCCGATCCTAGGCCGCCGACTTTAACTCATCAGGAGGCATGCCCAAACGTTGCGAAAAAAAAATCATAAAATCTCACAGAGGCTTGAAATGATTTCCCACAAATCCAAAGAACGCCTCAAACTCTTGGCACAGACACAAAATTTAACGCACCTCATTCACGCCAGCCAACAGCCGCTTAGACTCCTACATGACGTCACCCTGGCACCCACTCGTTCCATCACGTCGCAGAGAAAAAAAAAAACGACGATTCAAGGAAACCTCCGCCACCACCGCCGACGCTTCACCGCTGCACCTCATCACTTCTGACAGACACAAAAAAAAAAAAACGACACAACAAGGCGACTCATGACACATGGCAAACCCTGACCAGTCTTAACTCAAAAAAAAAAAAAAAAAAATACAAATTACCATACGACGACCATAACCTCACCTTCCCTCGACTTAGCTGGACAGTCGTCAGATGTCGGACATCGCCGGACGTTGAAAGGAAAATTCCTCATGTTTCACTTTTCAACGCCCGCCGCCGAAAAGCGCCAAAAAAAAAAGACGACGAACGCAGTTGGTCGAGACAGCCGCGTGACGGAAGAGTCAACGATCAACGACCACGACAACGACGAAGGCGGCTGGGGACACACCAGCGCATCGAATTCCGCAGCGACGCAGCTGAGGCGCGGTTATGAAGACATTTTGGTCGGTTTTGGTGGCGGGCGTTGGAAAGGTCATTGGTGTGGTGGGGAGGAGGGTTTTTTTTTTTTGAGTTGTTAAGAAAAAAAGGGAATTTTTTTATTTTTCGTTTCTGTAGTGGGGGGTTGCGTAAGTGAAGTGCGGTGTTTTGTCGTAATGACGCGACGCGTTGCGTTGACAAGTGGGCACGAGTGATACGTGCGAATGAGTGAATGGTTAACTTGGGGTGACAGTGGGGAAGTTTAGTCGTTTAGTCGTTTGTAAACAAACTTTTGGGGTGGGACTGGGGTGTTATACAACGAAATTGTGGCGTAGACTGTGAATGGGCATGTGGAGCAGGTGGCTGAGTGGCGTTTGTTTTTGAATTCGGAGTGATTTAAATTTGTCGCAGAGGTTTGGGTTTGATTTGAGGTTTTTTTGGGACCCACATTTTTCATAGTTTTTGAGGTCAAAAGGTTGAAGATGTTTTTTAGGCAAAAAGCGGACGATTTTCAAACAGCAGAGGAGCTGGGAAAAAGGTAATAAAAACTAGAGACAAAGCAACTGATACTCACAGACCTCCTCTGTTACCGAATGCAAGACTCTGAAGCCTGAAATCCCGATTAGAAAGATCCACTGTTCTCTTTTATAGCCGTAGGTCCTCAAATAAGAGGCTCAGAAGGTCAAAATCCAAATAAAAAGACCAACTGAGCATCACCAATGATGAAATGAAAGGCGTAGTACCACTAAGCCACTTGTACTACGACCCAAACGATCTATTGTACCCTCGTCGCTTACCCAGAATCTGGAACATCCCCATAGTCCTGAAATATCAAGTTCAAAGCTCTGGAAGTAAAAACATAAATGAGACAAGTTCAAAGGATGGACAAAATTAAGCCACATGGAGCACTTCACTTACCTACTTCTCTCCTTCCTTCGATTTCGAATGCAAGTCTCTGAACTTTAAAGAAACCACGAAAATTCTACCGAAGGTTCCACTTCCACTTGTCGTGACGTTGACAAAAAAAAAAACAAAAAAAACACGTGGCAAAACGTTTAAAATGTAACCAAAGATAATCTTTAGAGGAAAAAGGTTGCGACTCCACCTGTTCGACCTCTCCTTCTAAAAAAAAAAAAAAACCCGAATCCGTCTCCAGAGCAATCGTTTCCGTCGGCTGCTTATGCTTTCTCCAACTCAGTGCCTGCGTGCCGCTGAAACACTTTTGATCCACTTCCTTTGTATCGAACTTGCGATTCCCTCCCTGTCTCTGAACAGGCTACGAAGAGACACAAAAGAGGCTTCAAAGAAGACCTCAAACAGACAAAGAAAACTGAATTAGATCACAACGAGGCTTTAAAGGAGGTTCCAAACTCGGTGGACAGACGGCACATATTTCAAGTCTTCAGATCAACTCAGTGGGCTTGATGACTAGAGAGTCGGACTGTTGAGCGGGCGTTCTTCTAAAAAGCTCTCAACGGACTGTTACACAGATTATCATTAGATCAACCCAGAAAGACGTCGCGTCACCCCTCTGAAGGACACACGCCCACACCTGACTAATCGCTCTTCGACCCAAAACCTTGTCCCAGCTGCAGCCACTCAATTTTATGACTCCCATTCAGCGCCTCATTGCTGAACACCCAACGCGCTTCGTTGCGCATTCCGCCTCCTCAGCCATTCACCCGTCGTCAGTTTGCCCAACGGCACAGCTCGTTTTTACGGCCATTTCCCATCACCTGGAGTGGATTTCAATTTAAACTTTTTTTTTGTTTTTGATTTACCCAAAAAAATGATTTCAAAATAATACACGACGATCTATCGCCGGAATCTCCATCACAGTTCAGCGATTCAGCGCGATCCAGCGCGATTGACGTCGCATTGCTATTCACGCGACACGTCCGTTTGTCATTACGTCGGAATGCGCGGCGCATACAAAATCGATGGAGATCGTCCAGCGGTGGGAGTCTCCGTCGGAGCGAGACTCGACTGCGTCACTGACCCAAAAGGCGAGACGTTGGGCGCTGTCCTTCGGCAGGTGGAAGTTCTAACTCCTGTCGTTTCGGTCGTTCGAATACACGGCGACCCGTGCAACGCCACGAATTCCGCGAACCCAGAAAGCGAGCTCGATGATGGATGCGCCGACGTGATGTGACTGTCGATGACCGCTCGACGTGCGGGCGACACGCGAAACCCCACGACGACGACGGCGTCGACGGTGCAATTAAAAATTTTGTCAAATTGACAATTTCATGTCGGGCCTGATGTCGGTCAATGTCGGTGGAGGCGGCTTCGACGACTTGAACGACTTCAACGGTAGATTTCAGGCCGACGACTTACGACAGCTGAATTAATAAGCGGCGGCGTCGAGTGGCGGAGTATAAAAAACGCGTTTGATTATCCGACTGATATCAGTTTCGCTTGGATTCCGTCTACGTTTGGGTCCCAAGAGTCTAGAGAAATGGCATCGAGATTCGCTTTGGTCGTCCTGGCGTGCGCCGTCGTCGCGTGCAACGCCGAGGCTCCGTTCCGGGGCTACAGCAGTCGTCAGCAGGCAGCGCCATACCCGGCGGCTGGATACCGGCCGGACCGCACCTTCAGCCTTCCATCGGAACAGGCGATCGCGCAGCAGCTTCGCCTGGCGCAGCTCTACAAGCGTCAGCAGCAACAGCAACAGCAGCAGCGGCAGCAGCAGAGACCCAGTCAGCTTTACGGAGCCCCGGAGAATGAGCCACAGGAGCCGTCTGGATTATACGGCGCTCCTGCCCAGCGTCCCTCGCAGGTGTACGGCGCTCCTCAGGAAGCAGCTCCCTCTCAACTCCGTCCTCAGGTCCTGAGACCCCAGCCGTCCCGTCAGTACGTGGCTCCACAGGAAGCAGCACCCTCGCAGCGTCAGCCATCCCGTCAGTACGGAGCTCCGTCTCCTAGACCCGCCCCGGAGGGCACCAGCGCCGAATCCCTCGAGGAGACCAAGGAGGTCGAAACTGTAGCCGCTGTTTCAAACGCCATCGACAACAAGCCCGGTCGCCTCACGCAAGGCGAACGCGACACGGAGAACGACGAAGCTGAGACGAAGGCTGCAGTCGCAGCACAGCCTGCCGGACTTGTCCTCGTTCCACTGGCCGCTGGATTCACGGCTCAGAAGCTGGCGTACTTCCAAGCCCCGGCGGTGGCACCTGCCTTCGCGAAATTGCAGCTTCCAGCTGTGGCTCCAGCGTTTGCCAAGTTGCAGCTTCCAGCTGTGGCACCGCAGTTGGTGGCAGCTCAGGGATACTTCCAACCACAGCAGTTGGCAGCACAGGGATTCTATCAGCCACAGCAGTTTGCGTTTGCGGCGCCTTTGCAGGCGTGGTAGGCGAGGGAGAATGTGTTAAGAGTGCGTTTTGAAATACATGTTGCCTGTTGATTTTTTTATTTAAAATGAAGTTGAGTGTTTTTTTCGAGGTGATGGGGACAAGTGGTGCCATTGACAGGTGTCAATTTGGAGTTTGAGGTCCGAGATCTTGATTTTCAGAGACGTGGATGAAAACTGGAAATGCGTTTTTCAAACGAGATTTAAATTTTTGGACGAAAGTTAAAAAAAGTTGGTGATTTTTCTGTGTAAGTGGTCAAGTAGTGCCATTGACAGGTGTCGATTTGGTGATTGAAATGTGAGGTCTTAGTCTACGTTGTCGATGTCGATGAGACGTGGAAACGCGTTTTTTTTTATGAAGATTTGAATTTTTTAGACAAAACCTCTTTTTTGTGTGATTTTTTTCACTAGACTGATATCTAGTGGTGCCATTGGCAGGTGACAGGTTAGTGATTGATCTTGATTTTGTAGAAATGGACCAGATGCGTTTTTTAAACGAAATTTGAATTTTTGGATGAAGTTTAATTTTTGGGTTATTTTGTCTGTGAATGCCAAGTGGTGCCATTGACAGTTTTCCGCTGGATACGATACAAGCCAATAACTTTCTGACACATCGTGGATGTAAACGAGAAGGGAAAATATGTTTCTTGACATAAATTCAGAGTTTTGAATGAATGATTTTCTTCTGCATGATGTTCTGCTTGATTTTCATCAAGAAGAGTGATGCCATTGGCAGATGTCAACTTGATCGGATATGAACTATTTAGTTGCAATAGTCGTGCTGACGTAGAAGAGGAGTCAAATGAGAGTTTTTGAATGATATTTGGATTTTCGAGAGAGTTATTCAACGATTTTTTTTCATTATAAACCTCAGCTGTTGGAAGTAGTGCCATGACAGGTGTGAACTTACAGATTGATACTCGAGTTCTTGATTTCCAACAACATTGTTGATATTGATGAGTGGACCATTTTTTGAGCTTCTCAATTTTTGAGCGAGAATTCGAGATTTTTGTTTTTGAAAGAACAAATTTTTTGACAGATATAAAGTTGCGTGTTTCTTGAACGAAAGTTGATTTTTAACACAATTTTTTTGGTGGGCGCTAAGCACTAGCCGACAACCAACGACAGAAAACATAAAATTCGTATGTTGGCAACCATCGAACAGATTTTTTTAGACACGCGAAAACTATTTTTGATCCTAAAAACGGACGAAATCATTTGAAACTTTGTCAAAATCCACACAATTCCCAGGTGACCAACATTTTGCTGGCACACAAGCCGCTGATGCACTCAATTCAAGTGAACGGTGTCATTGCCAGGAAACAGATGTCTCTCTGTGAAGCACTTTCCGTCACAAGTTCACTGGCACATTCATCCACACTCGACTCGACTCGACTCCGTCTATCACTCGGTTTGCCATAATTAAACACCATCCCCCAGCACACAATTCATCAACCACAACTCGTCTTAATTGACCCCGAAAACCTCAATAAGCGGACAAAGAGCAGAGCCCAAAGCAGAAAAAAACCAAGAGGCGCTCACTCCAATCTCTGCGCTGGACCGAAGACAAAGGCGCGAAGCCAAAGACAACAACAAGGAGAAGAACGAGCATCTCCTCTCCTCATTAATCTTCATCACGTAAATGATGTTTCGGTGCGGAGTGCAAGTGCTCCGGTCTGCGACGTACCAGAGAGCCCCCACGGTGCACCGCTGCCGCCGTCGCCGCTCAGCTCAACGTCTTGGCGCGCACAAAAGAAAATTCCCGAACGCCGTGCGCCTGAGATTCTCAAAGCGAAAAATTCCATTTACACCACGTCGTCCAGGCGCGTCACCTTCCCAGCGATGAGTTGTGGGCTCTCAATGGAACGTCACCCGGGGAACAGCGGCGGCGAGGTGCGTTCTAACGTGTCGTAGCCATGTTCGTGGCCATGTCCATGCAGATGAGACGCCGACCGACCGACGGAGGCAGGCAGACAGAGGCTGATCCTTGTGCGGTGCGATGCGTTGGTTGCAAGGCGCGGATTATTTTTAAAATCGTAATTTATGTTGGAAGCATAAATTTACATCCTTGAAGCAGGATGACGCTGGCGACGCGAAAGTGATTATTCGCTAGAAGGGGCGATTGCGGTGTGGAGCGATGCGGGACAACGGCTAGAGTGGTGTTTCGAGCCTCGAATAAAGCAGCAGAGGTTGTCAGAGAGGAAATTGAGTCAAATGCGGCAGTGGAGCGGCTTGAAAAGCAGAAAAGGCGTCGAGAGAATTTATTGTTTGTGCCGTTGAGGCTGTGAGGAAGCTTAACCGGCGATGCAGAGAAATAGATGAAGTGGTGGAACAGCTGAGAGAAGTCATAACTTACTGGCTTAGGTTTTCTTAGGCTAAACGAACGTCTTTGAACGTCAAGAGAAAGCGTTTGGAGTTCAGGCTCATGTTTTGGATCTAAAGGAGCAACTTTAAGAAGCTGAAGGAATCACACTCCCGCTAAAAATCAGTGCTTGATGAAGTTGAGTCAATCAAGGTTTTTTGTGAGGTTGGTTTTGCGTCCATTGTCTTTGTCTCGGAAAGTAAAAGAGAACCACTTCTTTCTTTAAAAAAAATTACGACTTTAGCAATCTTTTTGACTTCTTTTGGCGCTTTTTTGTAGATTTTCGACTATGAAGATGGTTTTTTAAGTCTCATTTTCCTAGAGTTTCCAAGCAAAGGACCACTGACACGATCGTGTCGAGTATTTTGCGACTTTTTCCAGCAATCATTGCCTCCTTTCGGGGCTTTTTCGAAGACTTTCGAGCATGAGGAATGATTTTCAAGTTCATTTAGGACTTTACTCAGAAGTTGGAAAAACAAATAATCACTGTGAAGATCGCCTGAAGCTTTTTCAATGATCATAGAGTCCATTTGCGACTTTTTCGACGCCTTCATACATTTCATTACATTGGGCGGCGTAACAGCCCGTTAAGAGCCAGAGCCTAGCTTTCTCGCGCCTCCACTGTATTGTGCGCGTTATAATTTTGACACTTGTGGCGTGAACCTACTGTTTGATGCCGGTTCCGAACGTCGTCGAATTGCCTCTCAGCACCAAATTACGATCGTCTTCTCACCTTTTAAGTCTCGAACTACCTTTTCTGATCGCCCACGATGTCTTCCATCTCCCCAAAGTGACTCAGGTCAAGCTCCCCTCCCAAATGGAATCCCATAAACACTCCCAATGCATGTATTCAAAAAAAAAAATAAAACAATCCTCTTCTTTCCCACCGAATTACTGAAGCAAATCTCTCCTCGCTACCGCTAACACCGCCGCCGTCGCCACCGCTTTAGCTCAGTTGGGAACGTTGAGAAAACACCTTTTCCGAACGACCGCAGGCGTTTTTTTCTTCCGCTTAGCCACCCCATGTCCCCCTCTTCTTTTTTACAACTTCGTCTCAATAAAAACAAAAAAAAAAAAAAAATACCATCCAAAAGATATTTAAGTTTATTGCGATTTTAATCGAACTTTAAGTATTCACTCGCGGACATGTTGAGACCCTGCGCACACGGTTTTACGACTCGCCACAGCGTGGCGCCCTTTCTGCTCCTTCCCCCAGCAGGGGGTCTACAGGACAAACGGGAGGGAAGGAAGGCGATGTTCTCGCGTTCGTGTTGTGTTCTCTCCCCGCGGGTAATTACGTCGTAAAAGAAATTTTTCCCTGTTGCATTGAATGCGTTAAATACACATAAAATTTGTTTTTGTTTTTTTGGTTTTTTTGTGTGCGCACTGGCGCATTCAAAAAAAAGCGTAGCACAGATGCAGATGAAATTTGGGGAGGTTCTGAGGGAAGACAAGTACAGAGAGACAAGGTTGGACGGGAGGCAGTGAGGGCTGATGAATTTTCCCTTCGGTCTTTGTCGCAGCGAGCGGCGGTGTTCCATTGAAGAGCGAGGAGTTATTTTGGGAGGAGTCTTTTTTTTTGGCTTTTTTCTTTAGTTGACAGATGACATGCCTCGGTACGTCGATGAAACGGGAATGAGGAGCTATTTTTAGGACGACAACTGGGAGAGGGATGTGCTGCTGCTGTTGACTCAGCTCTCGGGAGGCCTCGTCGATCTTCGGCGGAGCGGTGACAGATGGCGGAAAATGCGGCGCATGGATAGCGACAACGAGAAAGTTGGAAAGGGCGAAGAAGACAAGCGATCGATTTCGGATTTTGAAAGTTGATTCGTTAATTTTTTTTTTTCAAAAACTGAAAATTTCCATTTTTTGAACACCGATCGACTACGAAATGCTTATTTTCGAATCTGTTTGCACAAAACTTAGATTTTTGAGCAATTTCCATCCGAACTTCGTTCGTTTCTGAGTTCATTACTTCTAACTCCATACTTTTGAGATGCCTTTTCTCCGAACCGAAGTTTCGAAAAAAGAAAAACGCAACTTGAAAGACACACGTTTTTCTTTTTTCGAAACTTACAGTTTTTGAGCTACATTTCTCTCGATCTACATGCTTTTCAGATGGGTTTTTAAGGAATATCGAGCTTTTGACCAAAGTTTCCTTCAAACTGCGTATTTTTAAAGTACGTTTTCTCTTAAATGCGATTCGTTTAAGGCTGCTCTCCAACCAACGATTCGTTTTTCAGTCGAGTTTTCTTTAAATTTCGAGTTTTTAAAGTACGTTTTCTCTCAAATGCAGTTTTTTGGAGCTGCTCCTCATCCAACGATGCGTTTTTCAGTCGAGTTTTCTTTAAATTTCGAGTTTTTAAAGTACGTTTTCTCTCAAATGCGATTCGTTTAAGGCTGCTCTCCAACCAACGATGCGTTTTTCAGTCGAGTTTTCTTTAAATTTCGAGTTTTTAAAGTACGTTTTCTCTCAAATGCAGTTTTTTGGAGCTGCTCCTCATCCAACGATGCGTTTTTCATTCGAGTTTTCTTTAAATTTCGAGTTTTTAAAGTACGTTTTCTCTCAAATGCAGTTTTTTGGAGCTGCTCCTCATCCAACGATGCGTTTTTCAGTCGAGTTTTCTTTAAATTTCGAGTTTTTAAAGTACGTTTTCTCTCAAATGCAGTTTTTTGGAGCTGCTCCTCATCCAACGATGCGTTTTTCATTCGAGTTTTCTTTAAATTTCGAGTTTTTAAAGTACGTTTTCTCTCAAATGCAGTTTTTTGGAGCTGCTCCTCATCCAACGATGCGTTTTTCAGTCGAGTTTTCTTTAAATTTCGAGTTTTTAAAGTACGTTTTCTCTCAAATGCAGTTTTTTGGAGCTGCTCCTCATCCAACGATGCGTTTTTCAGTCGAGTTTTCTTTAAATTTCGAGTTTTTAAAGTACGTTTTCTCTCAAATGCGATTCGTTTAAGGCTGCTCTCCAACCAACGATTCGTTTTTCAGTCGAGTTTTCTTTAAATTTCGAGTTTTTAAAGTACGTTTTCTCTCAAATGCAGTTTTTTGGAGCTGCTCCTCATCCAACGATGCGTTTTTCAGTCGAGTTTTCTTTAAATTTCGAGTTTTTAAAGTACGTTTTCTCTCAAATGCGATTCGTTTAAGGCTGCTCTCCAACCAACGATGCGTTTTTCAGTCGAGTTTTCTTTAAATTTCGAGTTTTTAAAGTACGTTTTCTCTCAAATGCAGTTTTTTGGAGCTGCTCCTCATCCAACGATGCGTTTTTCATTCGAGTTTTCTTTAAATTTCGAGTTTTTAAAGTACGTTTTCTCTCAAATGCAGTTTTTTGGAGCTGCTCCTCATCCAACGATGCGTTTTTCAGTCGAGTTTTCTTTAAATTTCGAGTTTTTAAAGTACGTTTTCTCTCAAATGCAGTTTTTTGGAGCTGCTCCTCATCCAACGATGCGTTTTTCATTCGAGTTTTCTTTAAATTTCGAGTTTTTAAAGTACGTTTTCTCTCAAATGCAGTTTTTTGGAGCTGCTCCTCATCCAACGATGCGTTTTTCATTCGAGTTTTCTTTAAATTTCGAGTTTTTAAAGTACGTTTTCTCTCAAATGCAGTTTTTTGGAGCTGCTCCTCATCCAACGATGCGTTTTTCAGTCGAGTTTTCTTTAAATTTCGAGTTTTTAAAGTACGTTTTCTCTCAAATGCGATTCGTTTAAGGCTGCTCTCCAACCAACGATGCGTTTTTCAGTCGAGTTTTCTTTAAATTTCGAGTTTTTAAAGTACGTTTTCTCTCAAATGCAGTTTTTTGGAGCTGCTCCTCATCCAACGATGCGTTTTTCATTCGAGTTTTCTTTAAATTTCGAGTTTTTAAAGTACGTTTTCTCTCAAATGCGGTTTTTTGGAGCTGCTCCTCATCCAACGATGCGTTTTTCAGTCGAGTTTTCTTTAAATTTCGAGTTTTTAAAGTACGTTTTCTCTCAAATGCGGTTTTTTGGAGCTGCTCCTCATCCAACGATGCGTTTTTCAGTCGAGTTTTCTTTAAATTTCGAGTTTTTAAAGTACGTTTTCTCTCAAATGCAGTTTTTTGGAGCTGCTCCTCATCCAACGATGCGTTTTTCAGTCGAGTTTTCTTTAAATTTCGAGTTTTTAAAGTACGTTTTCTCTCAAATGCGATTCGTTTAAGGCTGCTCTCCAACCAACGATGCGTTTTTCATTCGAGTTTTCTTTAAATTTCGAGTTTTTAAAGTACGTTTTCTCTCAAATGCAGTTTTTTGGAGCTGCTCCTCATCCAACGATGCGTTTTTCAGTCGAGTTTTCTTTAAATTTTGAGTTTTTAAAGTACGTTTTCTCTCAAATGCAGTTTTTTTGGAGCTGCTCCTCATCCAACGATGCGTTTTTCAGTCGAGTTTTCTTTAAATTTTGAGTTTTTAAAGTACGTTTTCTCTCAAATGCAGTTTTTTGGAGCTGCTCCTCATCCAACGATGCGTTTTTCAGTCGAGTTTTCTTTAAATTTCGAGTTTTTAAAGTACGTTTTCTCTCAAATGCGATTCGTTTAAGGCTGCTCTCCAACCAACGATGCGTTTTTCAGTCGAGTTTTCTTTAAATTTCGAGTTTTTAAAGTACGTTTTCTCTCAAATGCAGTTTTTTGGAGCTGCTCCTCATCCAACGATGCGTTTTTCAGTCGAGTTTTCTTTAAATTTTGAGTTTTTAAAGTACGTTTTCTCTCAAATGCAGTTTTTTTGGAGCTGCTCCTCATCCAACGATGCGTTTTTCAGTCGAGTTTTCTTTAAATTTTGAGTTTTTAAAGTACGTTTTCTCTCAAATGCAGTTTTTTGGAGCTGCTCCTCATCCAACGATGCGTTTTTCAGTCGAGTTTTCTTTAAATTTCGAGTTTTTAAAGTACGTTTTCTCTCAAATGCGATTCGTTTAAGGCTGCTCTCCAACCAACGATGCGTTTTTCAGTCGAGTTTTCTTTAAATTTCGAGTTTTTAAAGTACGTTTTCTCTCAAATGCAGTTTTTTGGAGCTGCTCCTCATCCAACGATGCGTTTTTCATTCGAGTTTTCTTTAAATTTTGAGTTTTTAAAGTACGTTTTCTCTCAAATGCGGTTTTTTGGAGCTGCTCCTCATCCAACGATGCGTTTTTCAGTCGAGTTTTCTTTAAATTTCGAGTTTTTAAAGTACGTTTTCTCTCAAATGCGGTTTTTTGGAGCTGCTCCTCATCCAACGATGCGTTTTTCAGTCGAGTTTTCTTTAAATTTCGAGTTTTTAAAGTACGTTTTCTCTCAAATGCAGTTTTTTGGAGCTGCTCCTCATCCAACGATGCGTTTTTCAGTCGAGTTTTCTTTAAATTTCGAGTTTTTAAAGTACGTTTTCTCTCAAATGCGATTCGTTTAAGGCTGCTCTCCAACCAACGATGCGTTTTTCATTCGAGTTTTCTTTAAATTTCGAGTTTTTAAAGTACGTTTTCTCTCAAATGCAGTTTTTTGGAGCTGCTCCTCATCCAACGATGCGTTTTTCAGTCGAGTTTTCTTTAAATTTTGAGTTTTTAAAGTACGTTTTCTCTCAAATGCAGTTTTTTTGGAGCTGCTCCTCATCCAACGATGCGTTTTTCAGTCGAGTTTTCTTTAAATTTTGAGTTTTTAAAGTACGTTTTCTCTCAAATGCAGTTTTTTGGAGCTGCTCCTCATCCAACGATGCGTTTTTCAGTCGAGTTTTCTTTAAATTTCGAGTTTTTAAAGTACGTTTTCTTTCAAATGCGGTTTTTTGGAGTTGCTCCTCATCCAACGATGCGTTTTTCAGTCGAGTTTTTTTTAAATTTCGAGTTTTTAAAGTACGTTTTCTCTCAAATGCAGTTTTTTGGAGCTGCTCCTCATCCAACGATGCGTTTTTCAGTCGAGTTTTCTTTAAATTTTGAGTTTTTAAAGTACGTTTTCTCTCAAATGCAGTTTTTTTGGAGCTGCTCCTCATCCAACGATGCGTTTTTCAGTCGAGTTTTCTTTAAATTTCGAGTTTTTAAAGTACGTTTTCTTTCAAATGCGGTTTTTTGGAGTTGCTCCTCATCCAACGATGCGTTTTTCAGTCGAGTTTTTTTTAAATTTCGAGTTTTTAAAGTACGTTTTCTCTCAAATGCAGTTTTTTGGAGCTGCTCCTCATCCAACGATGCGTTTTTCAGTCGAGTTTTCTTTAAATTTCGAGTTTTTAAAGTACGTTTTCTTTCAAATGCGGTTTTTTGGAGTTGCTCCTCATCCAACGATGCGTTTTTCAGTCGAGTTTTTTTTAAATTTCGAGTTTTTAAAGTACGTTTTCTCTCAAATGCAGTTTTTTGGAGCTGCTCCTCATCCAACGATGCGTTTTTCAGTCGAGTTTTCTTCAAACTTAAAGTTTTTAAGCTGCGTTTCTTATAACCGTTTGTTGTTTTTAAGATGTGTTTCCGTAGAAATTCGAGTTTTTGACTTATAAATGTGTGTTTTTGAGTTGCCTACTTCTCGAAACTCAAGTTTTTGAATTGCTTTTCTTCTTATCTGTGTGATTTTAAAACGCGATTTCCTGAAATTCCGAATAAGCGAGAAATGAGTGTACGTTTGAGTTACGTTTTATCGATTCATGTATTTTACAGTTTCCTGTTGCTTCTTTGGCTTTTGCCGCTTTTCTTCGAACGGCGAGTTTTCAAGTTGCGTTTCCATCACCTTCGAAACGATGCAAATCGGAACGATAGAAAGTATGCTTGTGGTGTACTGAAATCCGAAAAACGCATTACTTCTAAGCGCCTCTTAACTTCATCAACTCCCTATCCTCACCTCGAGCTTTCTATTAACCCACACATCATCATCATCATTTGTGCAGAACAGAACCTAGCTTTTCGCGCCTCCACTGTGTTGTGCGCGTTATAATTTTTGACTCATATGGTGGGGACCTAATTTACTCACACTCTTCCCATTGATCCAAAACTCTCCAGCACTAGCTTCTTACTCTTGAATCCTACACACCTCGTCGATCGCTCTGATCGCTGTCAACTCCAAAACGACTCCTGTCTGCTGCCACTCGAACTCTGACTCGTGACTCCACTCAAACTCCTACTCGACCTTTTTCACTCGCTCGTCGCCATCACCTAACCTCGTCTTAGTCACTCCCGTCATTCCCCGACAAGGACCTCAACTCCAGCGCTGATCCTGAACCCCTCTTTCAGCTGATCATTCATCAACTCTGAGCCACCATCCCCCGTCGAGTCCTGTCCGCTTCCACGCTGACCTCTCACCCAGCCGCACTCACTCAGCGTCACTTGACTTGACTCGAGTTCGATCTCAAGTCCATCCCGCCGCCAATCAATCCCGTCTGTGTGTGAGTTTGTGTGCATGGTAATGATGCTGAGAAGATGCGAGTCTCTTTGTTCGAGGAGCACCCCAGAGAGTGCAATGATCGATGTCCGCACGGAGGAGCGATGATGCGATGATGCCGATGATGTTGATGCATGTCATCCATCCGCCGACAGTTTTTTTTTCTTTTTTTTTAGTGAGAAAACTCAGAAATAAACGCGCTGAGGACCCTCAGCAGCAACAAAAAAAAACAAAAAATAAACAAACAGACGGAATAAAATTCAATTAGACCTCCGCCTTAAGTTGCAAAGGGATTTTGCTTAATGAACGCATAGCGCTTAGACCGCCAAGAAGGGGGCAACAGCAGGCTGAAGGATTGCTAATTACAAAAGCAAATGGAGAAGAAGAGAGAAAGAGAGAGGAGGACGAGGGGAGAGACAAAAATCACGCCATTTGTCGCGTCTATATTTAGATCTTCTGCATCACAAAGTTCAATGGTACTTTTGGCAGAGACGCAAAAATGCAGTTAGAAGACGCAATCGACGCAAGTGACTTGGACGACAAGCAGCATTGGGAGAAGAAGTATTGCTGGACGGGTGCGATGATGGATGCCATACGAGGAGTCGGGTCTTTAATTAAATGCGAGTGGTTTTTTTTTTCGGCAGGGAGTTTGATTAGGGGGCAGGAAAGGGGTGGGAATTTGAGACTGCGATGGAGGGTGTGATGGGATGGAAGACGGCGGTGAAGGACGACAGTGGATGGAATCGAAAGATCCATTTTGAATAAAATTATTGGAAATCAAATTTTTCTTGTTTTATTGGGTTCGTTTTGAAAAGATGGCGTCACCTGCAAGTTGTGGATATTCTTGGGAGCGATTACCTACTTCATTGGAAAGGTGTGACAATTCTCAGCAATAATTTATGCGCATCAGCGTCTGTTTTAGACAAGAACCTTGTTTTTTGCTTTTTCTAAAATGTCCGGATTTTTCTTAAATCAAACAGAATTTGCGGGAAGTTTTGATTTTCTTTTTAAAAGACGTTGAACGCGAGTTGGGGTCACTGGTGACCGGCACCGTGTGTGTTCGTAAATGGCGTGACATTCAATGTGTTGACAAAGTTGGAAGCTTGCTGAAGCTCATCAAATGCTTGAAGAAGTTCATGGTGAAACTGCTCCGATCGATAAATCCTGCAGAGAGTACTTTCAATACTTCAAAAGCAGTGATTTTTAAGCGTCGAAGAGAAAAGAGCGTCTTGGCCAGTCCAAAAAGTTTGAAGATAATTAGTTGGAGGCTTCACTGGATTAAGATCCGTGCCAAACGCAAAGTGAACTCGCAGAATCGTTGGGAGTGACTCAACGCAAACAATTTTCTTTCGGTTTGAAAAATTTGGATTGATGCAAAAGCAAGGAAATTGGGTGCCGTACGAGTTGAAAGCGAAAGATGTCGAAAGGCTTCTTGCTTCTGGAAAGACATCTAAGGAATAGAAGGGACTTTTGCACCGGATCGTGACTGAAGATGAAAAGTGGATATGCATTCATCCCTCGCTTTCCGCAGGGATTAGGGGAATGAAAAGGTTCGCACAAACTGAAGCCGTGCAAAACGATTTATGAGCGTACATGGATGTCTTTTGAACAAAAAAACCATGGTTCTTTGAAGAAAAAGCCTTATTTCGCGCAAAGCGAAGTCGCGCAAATCGACATTAGGTAGATATTAGGTTGTCAAATATCTCCCTTCCGCCTTTTTGTCTTTTGAATTTTCCGGCTATGTACAAAGCGCTACGCGTATCTTAGTGTATCCAAACTAATCATGCATAGCGTCGTTTTGTAGGTTATGTCAAGACCTTTCAAATGATGTATTGCCAGAGCTCTGTAGCGCTTTGTACATAGCCGTAAAATTCAAAAGACAAAAAGGCGAAAGGGAGAGATTTGACAACCTAATATCTACCTAATTTCGATTTGCGCGACTTCACTTTGACAACCTAACATTTCAAAATCGCGCAAAGGTGAAACCGCATAAAACGAGATTGCACAAAACGTGGGATGAGTGTACTACGATAACCCCAAGAAGAAAAACTACTATGCAAAGACTGGTGAGGCCGTTCCATCATAGTCGACATCGACACCAAAGAAAAACATTCACGGTTCAAAGGTCGTTGGTCTGAATATGGTGGGACCAGAAGGGTGTGGTGTACTATGAGCTGCTAAAACCAGGCAAAACCATTTATGAGAAAAGTTATCAAGTCCCACTAATGCATTTGAGCCGTGCATTGCCTGTAAAACAACCAGAAACGACCGGAGGGCATGACAAGGTGATTTAGCAACATGATAACGCTCGTCCCCACGTAGCTGCCGTGGTCGAAAACTACCTGAAACCGCTGAAATGGGAGGTCTATAGAGGTCACTGCTGGGTGGTGTCACGTTCTACAAGCGTCATAGTGACCGGTAAACAAAATTGTACTCGCAATATTAAATAAATGATAAATAAATAAAAAATAAATAAAAAAATAAAATTGCGTTTTTTACTTTAAACGACAAAGTGGAGATCACAATAGGTCTAACCCCGACGGTCGTATTATCCAGACCTTGCTCCTTTTGACTACTGGCCTTTTCGATGGATGCAAGACGATTTGGAAGGTCGGGTCTTTTGAAAAAATTTAAGAATGGCTCAATGATTGGATCGACGCCAGAAACGATTAATTTTTTAGAAATGGAATTCGAAAATTACCAGAGAGATGAGAAAGAGCAATCAGCTCCGACGGAAATACTTTGAGTGAAGTATTTTTAACGTTTTTCCAATAAAAAAAATTTGTTAAACACAAAAACCGGAACGAAATAAACTTGTACTTCCAATAGATGGGAAAAAAAATTCTCTGCCGGGGCTGACTGAGTCTTCCACTCCTCGGTTGTGCTCAACTTTGAGTTCTCTGTTTGACCTGATTTCCAACCCACAAGATCACGGAGTTAAAGCCTTCGAATGAGAGACATAATTCAGTCTTGTTTCCTCGAAATTTCTCCCTTCTGAAACCCTTTTTGGGAGCATCTCCACCGTCGGCCATTATGAATCGTTTTCAACTGACTCCACTGCCATACCGACATTGGCTACATGACAGTTTGACTTCGCAATTTCGCTTCATTCTCAGATTTTGTTGCTTGCGTCCAATTTGTTCACAAATTCATCTGTTTTTTGATGAAAATTTGCAATCTTTTGATTAAAATTACCTCGACTTTCACCTGGACGCAGCTGGCACGGGATCGTGCTGGATGTGTGAGGTTGCTGAAGGTGCGCCAGGTCGACCCCGGACTGTAGCGCCGCACAAAGAAGAAGCAGAAGGCTTTCACCCAAACCCATTTTTTGCTCAGTTTAATACGCTTTTCTTTTCATACGTGTTCCGACTGAAATTCACACCCGTCTTCGACGAATATCCGCCTGCCTCGATTTTGAGGAATATCTACCTCCCTGAAATCACTTTCGAACAAAAAATCTTCCTTCACCAGCTTCACACCGTCTTCGGCTCCCCTTGAACTCCGATCGCATTTCTGTCGTCTTTATTTGTTTAGTGAATTATCCGCATCCACTCCTGCCTCGAGTACAGTCGCGTCTCCACCGCCGAACTGCCGCATTTTCCGATCGTAAGCCACGTCGTCCTTCTCCGTTTGTCAATCCGTCCGTACATCCTCTTATCCGACAGACCTCACTCTCTCTCTTCGTTCGGCTGATCCGATGAATGATCCCAGCAATAAATTCAAAGTAAATACAAATTAATTGAGCACTTACATGCGGCAGCTGCATCCCAGGTGATTGAATGCCGATGAAGCGAATTCGCCGTGTGGTGCGTGATTCTCTGTGCGTTCAAAATTCCCCGTGTGTGTTTCTCTGTGCGGTTTTCTGTGTGTTTGAAGACTGAACTGATGAATTCCTAGGAACCTCCAAGTCTCGAGTACAACGTCGCACCCATCACTCGTTCGGCAGTGCCTCCTAACACCCACGCAGCCCAACCGGACACACCGCCAGCACTTGGCATTCAGCCAGCGATCCACGCTTGCACTCGTATCTCTAGATACACATCCCGAGCTGTGTTCCTTTCGTCATTCGTCTTCTCCTTTCGCGAACGGGAGTGCGGAGACGAGGAGAAGGTATCTCCTCCAGGCACCAGGAGCACGTATCTATGGGTTAGTCGGAGAGAGAGACATTTTCCAAGTTGTTCGCCGCGACCGATTGACCTTGAAAAAGTTTAAATTGTTCGCTCGCGCGTTTGTGTGCGTCTGTTTCTGTGGAGCAACTCCATTGGCTGAGAGGCTTATGTACACACAAGCGTCTGCGTCCGTGTCCGCATGCGATTGTGGTCCCAAGGCACGTCGTTCGTCGTTGGCGTTGCTGGCGTGCTATCCGCTTTCGGCGAAGCTATGTACACACACGCGAGAGAGGTTTTCTGCGGCGCTGTGTGGTTGGTGACCGAATCTTCCTCGCGAATTTCAATCGCGATGCGGTGGGCTGGAGGTTCGCTTCGTCTGACAGGCAAGCGGCCGCTGTACAGAACAGCGCTCTGGTGTCTGGATCGTGGAAGAGAGACGTGGCGGTGGAGGCTCCTCCGTGCCAACCGACAACGTCGTCTTCATCATCTTCGTAGGAGCGTTGAACGAAGGTGAAGGTTAGTTGGGGAATGGTTTATTTTTGAAGATCAAAAGGAGACGGGCGAATGGGAAGACGAAGAGAAGGTTGCTTTTTGTCGTGGAGGTGAGTTATTGAGAGGCCGTTGGATACTCTCTGGCAGAGGGGTCATTGGGAGGGAAGTACTCACGTCTTTAGAGCGACGAGGCTTATGGTTGACAACGTCGTCTGAGAAGTCCAGCGAAATGATCAAAGAGTCGTGAGAGGCGGCCTTTTTTCTGGGTGGGGCTGTTGTGAGTGAATGGAAGCGATTTTTTTTTCGAGATAAACCACACGAACCCTGCAATCAAAGGCAATCAAAAAACTGACGCTGACTGGATGACAAAGAAGATCAAAGGAATCAAAGTTCATCAGCAAAAAGATCAGACGTCAGCCGGTCCTATTTGATCATGAAATTTGTTAAGTAGTTGAGGTCCACACAATCCACAAAAGCCTACACCATGAAATTTGTTAAGAGAAAAGATGAAAGAAGGTGAACAGTAGGTCCCCTCCAAATGTGTCAAATTTTTAGGCCACAACACAGAAAAGACGCGAAAAAGCTAGGGTCTCGATCTCAACGGGCTTTTACGCCGCCAATGTATTTAATCTAAGATGAGAGATGGAGATGGATGGAGAGATGGAAGGAAAAATGGTTGCAAAAGAGTTCTGCAGGCAGCAGAATGTGAGAAAAAAAAATTTTCCAACTTTCCAACACTGATTTTAAAACCAATTTCATGATCATTAAGTTAACAAGATCAGGATCTTCACATTTATCAAAACACTCACAAAAAAGTCCTTTTGACAAGAGATTTTGAAGAAAAAGTTGCAAAAAAATCAGCACCACGATCAGCGATTTGTGATATAAAACCAAAACAAGAAGGAAGATCGAAAGCAAAGACCAAGATCACTGATCGCAGTTGAAGAAGTTCAAGTTCTACAGTGCAGGTCTTAATGAGAATCACTAGAGAGATTCGTGTTCATTACAAGAAGCACGACTTGCGACTCCGTCATGAACGCGACTGTTCGGCAGACCCTAGATGAGATGTTTGGACCAAGTCCAAAATCTCTCCTGGTTACACTTGGCCCGACCTCCTGATGAGTTAGAGGCGGCGGTGCAGGGTCGAGTTGCCTTGATACCTTTTCTGCGTACATTTCTCTGCTACCGCGAAGATGATTAAAGGACCAAAAAAATCCTTTTAACCCTTGTTAAGTTTTTCTCTCTCTCTCTCTCTCATCTCTCTCTAAGTCCTTTTGAGAGATCACTAGGGATCGAGAACAGATCTTCGAAAATTGATGCGGATCAACAGAGCTGTCATTTTTTCAGTCAAAAAAAAAAAAAAGAATTGGACTTTTTTTTGTCCGAAAAAACGAAAATATCAGGAAAAATCGGTTACGAGATTCGAACACCATTAAAGTTATTGGCCTATCAAGAGGATTTTCAGTGAAGAGACCTCCTACTAACCAGAAGCTCTAGATAAGCCGTTGGCCGATCAGTTGATCACCACCCGCCACCCTTAGGTCTTAGGTCTTAGGTATTAGTGACTGGCTCACGTAGGCACCGCCACCCTTAAAGAGAGAAAAGCCCTCGTATAGACTCACTCTCCCACTCTCCAAGACTTCCGAAGAGGATTTGATACCTCATCTTTTATCAAGGTGATAGGCTCCCAGGTTTCACCACGTGGAGGTGAGAGTAGGAGTTCGTTGACAGAGGCTAAGCACAGACGCTTGTGTCTGTATAATTCGCGATGTCAACGCTTTGAAACCCTTACAAGAAAAAAAACTCATAAGAAGCTCCGTTCCCTTTACCTTTACCCTTACCCTTACCTTCGCTTACCCTTAACGATCCTCAGTGATCGACAATGATTGAAAAAAACACTATCAGCGAAGAGACCTTGATTGATTGATTGATTGATTGATGAAATGGGGAGTTCCATCAAGCCAGTTGTATTGCGACCTAAAAGATCTATTTTACCACTTTCTTTGATCTAGGACCTCAGTGCTGCAAAAAAAAAAAATACGGATCCTTTGAAGACTGAAATCGATGCGACTCGCAGACATATTGATCCTCAGTACGAGCAGAGAGAAAAGGAAAAAAAAAAGGAAGTGCCTACAAAGACTAAATAGGAGCGACTAAACAGAAAAAGTTGAAAAAAAAACCGTTGTTTACACAGTCCTTTTACAAAAAAATTTAGAAAAACAACCATGGATCGAGTAGTTCGCTCAGAGCAAAGAAAATGTCTTCTAATACTGTATCGAGACAAAACTTGGGGTTAGGCTAAGCTATGTAGGTTAAGGCCGATGTTTGAAACCGAGAAAGAGTCTTGGACAAAGAACGACATTTTTTTTACCAAGAAAGGAGATGATCGAAGCCCCGTAAATGATTCTAAACATTGAAATCTGAGGAAAAGATGTTTAAAAGAAACGATCATCAAGATTACCAAGATCGTTGGTGATTAGTGCACCTTAAGCTCGTTGATCGCAATCAACAGAGAAAACATGGACATCTAATTTACTCATTTACTCGAAAAGAAAAATTCGCCTTTTGAGACCTCATAGTTCGATGAAGATCAAAGTGATCAACTGATCCTTGAATGATCTTCAGACATCGATGGAAACTGAAGGAATCAGAGTTTTTTTTTGAAAGAAATGAAATGAGAAAATGAACTATTCACCATAGAAACAAAAAATGAAACAATAGAATTCATAAAAGATCATCTGATCGAGGCCATTGAGATCGCTGGAGATCAGTCACGAAGACCTTGTTCTCCTCGATCCTGCTGATCGGATTCGGAAGAGATTATTTCGAACGAAAATACGGACATACTTCACACTTTTAAAGAAACTTTTTCCAAGAAAAACACTGCTCGTAGTATGATGAAGATCAAAGTGATCAACGATGAAGACTGGAAGACTCAAAGTTATTTTATTCACTAAAAAAAGTTGTTTTCTCTACGAAAAAAAATGAGCTACTCACCGTAAAAATAAAAGAAAAAAAAACGTGATAGATCATCTGATCGAGGTCGAGGTCGAGATCAGCTATAGAACAGACTCGTTGATCTTAATCGGTGAATGCCTTGAAATCTGCAAATTGATAAAAATTATGATTGATGAGGATCATCTGTAAGAAAGTAGAAAAAGAATAAAGAATAAAAGCTCCGATAATGATCGAGAACAGGATCTAAAGTGATCCTCCACGATCAATGTCGAGCCACTCCTTTCTGTGGAAAAAGAAAAACAACTGATCATGATTTTAGCCCAAACACCCACTGAACCTCGATCGCGATCACCTGAAGATCACCAAAGATCAGCAAAATCATCGCCCATCGTCCACTCCCCCTTCACCGCAAATTGAAGGCTGTCGAGAGTTCAGCTGAATTGAGTCATTTCACCGCCTGGATCCCGCAGCAGCAGATCTCTGATTTCTAAACTACGCCATCATCCGGTAATCGTGAAAAGTACCCATCGCATCGCAATAAAAAAAATCCCACTGACACTTTGACCACTCGCGTACTCTCCCGGCCAAATATGCATCCCATCCCATCCGAAACGATCCCGTGCCGTCCGCTGGTCCCCGTCATGCGACACCATAACCGACCGCATGGAGTTTTAATTTTTATGGACACGATCAACGTTAACAACGACTTCCTCGCCCGTCTCGGAATTTCAAAGCACGATCAGCAACAGCAGCTCTCTTTGCCAAAACCTTTTCGGAGCAACGACAGATATTTGGTAATGGCTTAAACTTGTTCCACTCCTAGAAGCCTCACGACAAACACCGACAACGACAACGACAACGACGATCGGTGGTGGTGCGGCGGTGATCGCGATCGCACCGAGAGAAACTTCTCCGTCGTGGTTAGAGATGATCGTTTGGTCGTTGGAAAGCGTCACCTAGCGACCGGTTTTGGCCCAGAAATGACTTCATCTCTCTTTCTCAGGCGGGGGTTTTAATTGAAATTTAATTTTCCATCTCCCTCCCCGGTCGCACCGCATGTGGGCAGTCAAGATGCAATCGATATGTAGGTTGAAACGACTTTGTGGAATTCCTTAAATCATCTCTTTCTTCCCCGACCAACCCGAATGTCAAATAATTTGCCACGAAGATTAGGAGGAGGACGTTTTAACGTCGTATACAACGCCAGGCACACACACACACACACACAGAGACACACGCTTGCAAAGGCGCATTAGAAAGCGTCTGAGGAATGCTGATTTATGTGCTCCTTTATCTCGGCGTGTGGTGGGCTCTGATTTACTATCTGGGCCAAGAGTGGTGCTCTGTCTTGTTGACACGGTGATGCGTCAAGAAATGGAAAATGGAAATTACCGTTACGCATGCTAATTACGAGTACAACGACAACGAGGACGTCAAAGATGCAGACTTCACGTTTCTCGCTTGTCCTTCTAATTACACGGCCAGCCGCCGACGGAAGGATTCCCTCTCTCTTCCTTTGACCGGCAACCCATAATTTGGGAGGCGTGGAGAAGACTCTGGGATAAGGACGGAGAAGAAAATTTCATTTTACAGGAACCTCTTCGAAGCCGGGTAATTGAAGGCGGTCGTAAACACGTCGTAAATTTAGTGCGTTCGTAGGTTTACATTTTCGCCGGTGAATTGGGGAACTTTTTTTTTTTTTTTTTTCGTCATTGTCGTCGTTGTTGTTATTAAGTACAAATTATGAGAAATTAAATTGCAATCGAAGTACTGGGGGAATGAAATTAAGGACATCGTGTTGTGTAATTAACATTTCAGATGTGTAAAGGTGGCCCAAAGGGATGTGAGAGGCTTACACGTGTATAACGATGTGACGGTAAGTTAATCCGAACGTCATTTGCATGCGTTCTGAGAGGGTGATTTGCAGTAAAATGTTTGTCCAAATTGTTGGTTTATGCAGATTTGTGGGTAATTATTTGTTGTTGTTACAATGAAAATGTCGCAGTTAATGTCGTCAAAATTCAGCAGTGAGTCCTGGCAGGGGAATTTTCTTGGATGGGGGAGTTTTGAGCAGCTGCAGAAATGTGCGGGAACAGACATCAGATCGGCTTTGGGAATTCGAGTCACAAGAATGATTTTGGCGAAAAAAACTTCAGGCAGAAGTCTGCAATGACGATTTTTGCTTAAATTAAATTTTTGTAGGGAACATAATTACGGCGGCAAAAGCACGCTCTTGTAAAACGAACAGTCGAATCGCGTTCAGAAGTCTCCAATGTTAATTTTTTTCTAACGTTCTATTTCTTTGAGCAGTGGAGCAGCCAGTTCCCAGCCGTTCCTGTCATTTTTCTTTCGTTGGAAATCAATACCCCATGAAGGAGGCACATAAATTACTCGCTGCCAAGGGAGATTTTTGTGGAAGTCAACCCAATGGCGTCTGGAAAACAAGAAAATTCATTCGTGAGTATTCAGCGAACATTTTCATCCAGGGAGAGGACAATGAGAAAGCAAAAAATATGTACAATAACTTACAATTGCACCAAATAAGGTTGGGCCTTGGGCCTTACTGCCTTTTTGAAGCATTCATCCATCGCTATGTTGCTTTTGCCGAAAGCACCTAGCCGTCGATCTTTTCCAACAACTCCATAAATTGAAGATTTGGATCATGGACCAACAAAAGTTTCTGTAATCAGCGCTTCGCCTCCATCTTAACTCCATAAAATAAAATTGGCATTCTTTTACAAAATCTTTCACCATCTCTTCGCAATCGTTTAGAATTAGGACGTTTCCCCATCATTACAGGAATATTTAAGTTTGCGAAGACCTCCAGACCACAGCTCCCGCAAATATTTGAACAGTAATTTGGTTTTCAATAATTTCCTACTGCCTTTCAGAAGCTCTCATAGGCTTTATTACGTTCTAAAGACACCCTCTAGTCTTTCAATAATCACCAGTTGCCTTCTACCAAGTAACCTTGCATTTAAAGACCTCCTAAAAGAAATTTAAATTAATGTAAATTTGAAAAAAGACCTCCTACAATTAATACGAACCTCCTCTTGCATTCCCAGATTATTTTTTTTTGCGTTGAATGAGAATCTGTTCGTAACAAAATACCTCTTGAAGCATTTCAACGGCCTTTTTGACACGTTCCATAACCTTTAATTTTCTTCCAAGGATCTGCTACAATTTCACCATCCCAGTGCATGGCCTCCAAGGACTTTTGATGGACAGCATAGACACAATCAGAAATATACTGTCGCACTTTGTAGGCCTCTTCTTGTATTCCAAAGACCTGTGAATTCCACCGAAAACTTAATATTGCGTTCCCAAGAGTGTGCAATATGTTTTGGAGCTTTTTAGCGCACTTCACAGATTTCTTAAAGAGATTACGAGTTCTTGTTGAACGCGTCAATTATTTCCTTCCACACTACAAAACCTGTCAGCGTAATGTTTGCCACTTCTGCAGTATTCCAATAATTTTCTCTGACTTCTCGCAGAAGCTCTGTTTTGTTTTGAAGTCACCTCCACTGTGTTGTGCGTGTTATAATTATGAAAGCAGTTAAAGTTTTGTTTTGAAGTCACCTTCACTGTGTTGTGCGTGTTAAAATTATAAAAGCAGTTAAAGTGTGCAGAAAATACAATTTTAACTAAAATCAAATGCAGCTTGCTGGTCGGTATTCTCACGAGTCATTGTTTACTTGGCCATTGTGCTTTCCAGCTAGGTTCAACTTCATCGGACTCTTTCAAGTACTGCAGGGATCCATGGGCCACCGAAACGATAAAGTACGGGCTCTACGCAGAGCAAAGCTATATTCAAGATGCTGTGTAGCAACTTTAACTATTCGTTGAGTGAAACAGAAAGCTTCAAAAAAATTCCACTCATTAATTACAGTGACAGTCAAAACATTAGGAGCTCCGAAAATATTTGTAGATTTAATTTCCAAACTCGGACTTTTATTATTTTGACAAGAATTGAGTCTATGTTACCCCGTTTAGGAGGTGGTGACGAGTTAAACAAAATCAATTAACAAGAAAAAAATTATTAAAAAAGAACGGCAACACTTAAAATAATGTACTATACCAGTTTTGAAAGCCTGAAACGTGTTCTTTAATCATACATTTACGTTAAGTTATTCATGTCCATAGTTTTTGAAAAATTCCCATACACACTCAAAATTTTGATTGAAAAAAAAATTGAAGAAAACTGAAACTATTTTTTCAAATATTGGAAGACGACAGGGAGCTGGTGCGTTTGGGCAGTGTGGACCTATACTTTGTCCACTGATTGACAGCTAGAATGCTGCACCTTTGTGAGACGGAGAGCTAAATTGGTTTTTAGCGGTCAATACTTATATCTATTTTAAATCGAACACAAAATGAATGGTTTTATGTCTACTAGTTTTTGAAAAAAATTAATTTGAAATGAAATCTAAAAATATTTTCGGTGGTCCTATTGTTTTGTCCGTCATTGTATGTTATTGCATTCCTATCCTTCTGCCTATGCCAGTGGTATGAAGGTGTTTTAATTAAAGGAACTCTGACACGGTGGCTAGACTATGGACCTACAGAAGTCTATGTAATTGGCGACTAGCTTTCGACATTTCTCATAATTAAAACTTTTTTTTTTTCTTAGATTTTTTGAAGTTAAATACAGTCGAATCCCTCTAACTCGAATTTTCACGGGACATCAAAATTAGTTCGACTTAGAGGGAGTTCGACTTAGAGGGAATTCGACTTAGAGGATGGTTTTTGTATGGAAAATTGGGAAGGGGAGTGCCAAAAAATGGCGAAAATCGAGTTAGACTTCGACTCAGAGGGATTCGACTGTAATTTCGTATCAAATTTTAGCTTCTTTTTCAGTTTTTTTCAAGGTTTTTTAAGAATAACTCCCACTTCAAGAGCGTTTTCTCAAATTGACCAGTTTTGTGATGAATCCATCTTAAGTCCCACACCCACTCTCCACATCACCACCATCGCTATCGAAAAATCTCCATTGAATGTCTTATTTGTCCGCATTGATCATGTTGGCTTCTACTTTCTGAGGGCCACAGTGTTGAGTATTTTAATGGGAGCGTCTTTTTCTGGGCTCGTCCGAATGGGAGATTTTACGTCGAGCACTTTTCCTTCTTCGGTTGACATTCGTAGGGTCTGTCTTTGTGGTTTAAGGCTTATTAGGACAGTAAAAACGTTCAGCAACCTTTTTTTGTAGAGAAATGTTTAAATTCTTCAGCTATTTCAGGTGTTTTCTTTTTTCCAAAAACGTTTTTTTTTATACAAAAGTCTCTATTCAAACTTGAATGCATTTTTTTTTAAAAGGATCAACGATTTTGGGAGACATTTTTTCGAGTCCATCTGATGTCCCACACCCACCCTCCACATCGCCTCCAGATCCGTAATCTCCTCGTTCCACACTTCATCACCCAGCTGTCACTTCTTCTCCGCAATTTATTTGACACTCCGTCACTTGACAGGCCTCGTCGCGTCAGTGTTCCACCCCATGAGTGCGTGAGAATGAATTTCTCAACCTCAACCTCGTTATCGATGAAAATTATTTTCCCATTCTCTGGAACCCATCGCCATTAAAAGCGAACACTTTGACACTTGTCAGCTCTCGCTCTCACACGCATCGACTTCGATTTCAACTTTAACGTCGACCACAAAAAAAAAACGCTCGTGTGTGCTTCTGATGGATACATGAGCGTCAAGTATTTCGCGCCTAGAATTCAATTACAAATGAGCGAGATTCCACAACTGCATGCCTTCCGTGCGTCGCGTCGTCGGTTGTCGGTTGTTGGTTGTTGGTTGTCGATCGTCCTCCGCGCGTCCTCCTGTCGCTGTCAGTGCGGCTGCTTCTCGGTAATAATTAGTCCGACGGGGGGTTTGGTGCGTTCGGGCGGGGTGGACCCATACTTTGTCCACTGATTGACGGCTAGAGAGCGACTCCTCTCGCGCCACTCAATTCAAATGCCGACCAAGGGCCGGGCTGGTTACTTGAAAGACGCTCACCGATCGACGCTGGCCCCCAGGTCCGCGAGTCCGCAAGTCCGTGGTCCGTGATCCACACCGGGGCCCGCATAGTTAACACTTAATCAGCGAGCGTGCAATTCCGAGTGCGGCGAGTGTGGAATTTTTGCGCGTCTTCTTTTTTTTTTATTGTTGTTGGCTCATGACGTGTGTCGATGATGCGATGGGGACGACGTGAACGTGGACGTGGATAGAAGAAGACCACTCCGCCGGCTAATGAAGTTGTTTTGCTTTTTGGATCGTAATCATAACGCGCTCTGATCAAAAGATTATCGCGGCGAAGTCTCCCGGGGGACCTGAAAGACGCTGCAGCGATTGATTTCCGCTGATTAATCGGAATGAGATGGCTTGACAGGGGCCCTCGTACTTGTCAAAGGCGGTGCCGCCTTTGAAGACAGAGAGAGGGGCCATTGGAGACCATCTCAGCTGACCCCGATTCGCACAAAAGACCGTCGTCAAAGGCTTCAAGGACCTCAGTTGTCGGACATAATTACGACTTCACACTGCAGTCGGTTTTCTTTTAATCAAAAGATGTCCGACGAAGGAGTGAGAGAGTGGAAGTCCTTTCTCTCATTAGAAGCGAGTCCTTTCTCTCAGTTCAAGGAAAGACTTTCTTTCCTTCTTCGGAGTCCTTGGAGACTTAAATGCCGCCTTAAGCGCACTGACCCAGAGCTCGTTTCCAATCTGAATGCTCACCATCAAGGCGAATCATTTTCTCTCTCGTTGCCCATTATCCTGGTGAATCCTTTCCCTTCCATTCTCTTCCTTTCTTTTTACTTTTTTTATGCTGACGAAGAGATTATGTGCAATCAGATAAATTTTGAGGTGCTTCCAAATGACATTTTCCCAGTTTCCTTTTCTCGTCCTTTTTTTTGTGTGTGCACTCCTTGTGTCTCTCCCTCTCTCTTTCTCTTCATCATCTCCTTGGAGCAGTGAACCTTCTTTGAAGGAGGACATCAAGTTTGTGGGAGGTTGGAAAAAGTTGTAATTGTGAAGGGAATTGCCCGTCGCAGGAGTCCCTCAAAAGGCTTTTCCATCGAAAGTTTGTAGCGGCGGAGGATGGAGCAGGTGTGATTTGGGAATCATGTTGATTTTGATGCTTAAGCTGTTTGGGACGAGGAGAGCGAGGTAATCGAAGGAAAGGCGTTGGGTTAGAGTGGCGGTTTATGATGTAGATTGTGGACAGGAGGGACTTAAAGATGATGGGAAGTCTTTTTTTTTTTGGAGTACGGCGCACAAAGCAGTCGAAGCTCAAATGTTGGCAAGTTCATCGGAGTTTTAATATCGAAAAAAAAAAATGGAAAGTAAACAGAGAACTGTCTGCTTAGATTATCAGAATTTCTTGAATTTTTATGAAACTGGTTAGGTCGCAGCTGGAAGAACTTTGAAAAACGATTTTTGAGGATATTTCAAAATACATGAGTGAGGGTCACACACAGATCTTCAGTTCACAGCTTAAGCGCGTTCATGGACAATTTTTTTGCTTTTCAACATTTTTCAATTGCCTTCTTGAATCTGTATGCAATTCCATAGACAGACAGACATATTTCAAGGATTTAGTAGATCTTCTCTGTAGATCGAATGGCACATTTCAGCGAACTTCTGTTCCGCACAAACGACCTCTGTTGCGTTCGAAGACCTTCAAACACATCTCGGAAACTCCATTCGCATTCATATTGCGAAAGGCATCTTGACTTGAGGAAATGTATTCCGAGAGAAAAGAAAATCAGTGTTAGATGTTGTCTTGACTTTTTTTGAAAAAGTTTCCACATGAATTCCACAAAGAATTTCAAGAGTGGTCAATTTCAAGACGAAGTTTTGAATGACAAGAAACTCAGTAAAGTGCTTTCAAAAATTAAAAAAAAAAGAAGAAATTGATGTAGATCTCAAAAACCCAATTGTTTAAGGTTCGTCTTTGACGAATCGGGGTCCCAAATATCCACATTATGAAGTTTTTGTTCGATGTCCAAGGACATTCATTGACGCTCGTAAACGGAGAAAGGTTATCAGTGTGAAAAAAATCAGTCAAAATCATCACCGTTTTGCCTTCTTCTACGAAGACAAACTTTTCAAAGAAGTCTGCTCGATACGTCAGTGATTTTGATGTTGAATGGGGCTTAGATTTTACGAGGGCTTTTTTTTTCACGAAGGATTTCTTTTCAAGTATCGCGAATCCCATAGAGGTGACAGAAACTGTGTCCACGGATCTCGGTCCACAGATCACGCTGATAGGTTCGCTTTTTTTTTTTTTCATCAGGCTTTCTAGATCCTCTTTCAGGCGTCAGAAATTTCCCCAAAAGGTTTGATTCTTTTGTTAGATCCATACAAATTTCCAAAAATGATCTTCAACTTCCACTTAGGTACTCCTATTTTCATCCAAAAATCTCCAGCTGTCTCTCAAATACCGCCATCTATGTCTGAACATAAAACAAACTCTCCCATGAAGTCAAAAAAATGGTAACTAACGACCTTTTCTCTTACGGCAAAAAAAAAGATCTCAGGTAAATCCGCCTTAAAATCTCGCATCTCCCAGACATTCCACTGACGTAAGAAGTTGTTCCCTCTCTCTAAATTCTCCCCCCAAAAAAAGGGCGAGACTGGAGACACCCCGACCCCGACAATTCAACGCAGTCGGTAGGATTCGAACCTACGCTCCCAGAGGGAATCTGATTTCTAGTCAGACGCCTTAACCGCTCGGCCACGACTGCTTGCACAACATCCACCGCGTCCAAACAGCTGCCCCGTCCAGCAGTCGTTGTGTTCCAAAAATACCCCCCGATTAGATCCGCCCCGATAGCCAAGCAGACGGTCTTTTAATTAATTTCGCCTCAGAGATTAGAATCGCATCAAATTAAAACGACACACGCGTGTTACTCAATCGCGAGCCAAGGCCACGCAACACTCGACACCTGAGAGCCGCCGAAAAGAAAACCCAGAGCAGCATCCCACCAAAGATGGCTCGCGTGCATCTTTTGTCGGCTTTTAGACTCTTCCATCACAAAGACCAATGCCGCGCCTTTGCATATGGCCGACTGACTCACAAAGAGTCCTCCCGCCCCCTTCTCTCGATGTAATTGAATCCTTTGCTTCATGGTGCAGCGCACTTTGCAGTCTCCGCCAATTCATCTCCATCATTACCACGTGCCAGGGAGGAAAAGGGCGGCCAAACGAAGAGAAGGACGCACACCATCATCACCACAAGCGACGCGACGCAGTATCACGGTAATTCGAGGAGGAGGGAGAGATTGAAAAGGAGTGAGTGGTGAACAAGAGACACGCTTAGGAGCACACGATTTTCCACTTAATAAACCGGAAGGAGGTCTCCGGAAACACAACCGCAGCCAATTCGACGTCTCGTTGGGATGACACAATTGGCCACCCTTACCCCCGAGACACGTGGCACATGGCATCATCGCCGATGGCAGCCGTTCTGTCACAACAGAACGTGAAACGTAAAACGTAAAACGTGAAACGTGAAACGCAACAACACGACGCTCATTTCCATTCCACCTGCGGTTAAGTGCGGTGATGAGTTAGTCGAGGCGTGCTGAGTGAATGCGCATCCTGCGTGAGTGCGTCCAATTGATGCATATTCAATTTTTGGGCGCTGCCTGGTGCGGTGATTACAGGCCACAGAACGAGCGCTATCTCTCGGACGTCAATTATGCACGCCGCCATGAAACGAAACTCACCACGACGTAGACGACGCAATGAATTGCAAATATGGTGGAAATCTATTAAGTTGCCGTCATGTGATGATGAGGCTGAGGGAGGAGGGAATCAATTGCACTTGGAACTCCGCCTTTTGATGGCAGCTCTCCGGACCGGGCCAAGTTTGTGGGAAAGCGGCGTGCGATTGGCGAAGATGCCAAGGTTGGCCGCTTCCGAGCGACGGCCTCGATGACAGGCAAAGAAACACGAGTTGACGTTCAACGGAGCGGATGATGAACGCAGTTCGCTCGGCGTGCAATTGCAATTGCGTTGTGGAGTTGTGGATGCCGCTGATGCCGTTGATGCCGATGCCGACGCGGTGGCCATGTTCTCGTTTTTGCGCGAGAGATTCATTTGCCTGGGAGGGGTGGTGGGTGGTGGGTTGCATCTGTATTCAGGAAGCTAATTGAAAAACGAAATTATGATTTACGGCGCAGGGGGTTGATGGTGTGTAACACGCACTGTGGGGGAGACTATTGGTATTCAAATATTCGGCCACCCACTGGGCTGTGTTTGGTGCGTGCGGCACGAAGCCTGGAGCGAGGCGAAACAGACTCTATGGGGAGGTACGTCACTTTCACAAAGCAAGCGGGATTTCTCTAGACGGAGGCAGGCGTGAATAAGCTTAGACGACTGATATGGATGGAGTGACGTGCTTTGAGGAGAAGTGAATTTCTTCAAGAAATCGTTGAAAAGCTTCCAAAATCTCAAACACGTCGTGGCGAATTCACTCTAAAAAGTGGGAAATGCTTCAAAATGTTCTAAGGTGGCCAACCAAATTTTTTTTAAGCTTTGGAAATCGGAATTTGGAAATACGCCTGCAAAGTTGTCAAATCTCACTGAGGCGACAGAAACTGAGCTCGAATTTGCATCTAGACGCTGCCAGCTTCAAAGCTCTCCAGCTCCATCTTAGGCATTGCCAGCCATGGTTAAACGTCAGAAACTTTCTTATTAAACACAAAAGATGGTCCTCATCGCCTTTTCTCTTGAACCAAAACCTATCTCCGGGAAATTCAACTCAAAATCTCGCGTCTCAGCCAATCCTCTGGTATTTCAGTATCGCAAAAAGCTGCTGCGTCTTTCCAAGCCCTTTCAAAAAGAAGGCGAGGCTCGACACTTCACCCCCACAATCCAACCGCAGTCGGTAGGATTCGAACCTACGCTCCCAGAGGGAATCTGATTTCTAGTCAGACGCCTTAACCGCTCGGCCACGACTGCTCCACGCAGCACCCATTGCCAAGCATCCGTCAGATTCCCTCCTCGGGGGAATGGTTGGTAATTCAATCGAACTCACATCTCATTATTTTAATTACAGTTCGGGCTTCTTATCTCTCTCCCTCTCTCTGTCCCTCTGCCCGTTCGATGGGCAGTAAGTGAATTAAACTCTCGGCGATAAAATCAAAATAAAAAATTCGATTGGGTTGAGTGGGTGGGGTGGGAGGGAGTCTTTCTACACCATAACGAGAGCAGCCTTTAGGGCATATGGCCCGAGTGGTGCACGGTCGCGTACACTCGAGTGCATCTTACACCGAATGAGTGGTTGTTTCTCTTTTTTCGTTGTGGGTGGGTGTGGCCCTGCAACTCTCTCTCCCACTTCTCCTCTTGCTGCTGATCATCGAGTAAATGAATCGGGATCTTTTTTTTTTTTGCTTTCCTCTCTCTTTTTTTTTTTGGGATTTTTTTTTTTTTTCTGCGCCCATCCGCGCGTGAGGAAAGGGCAACTGTGACCTTTTGTCGATGGATGTTGCGGCAAGTAACGCCGACTAATGGCCAATGGATGGATGTGCCCACGTTTATCTCTTTGGTTGGGTTCGGTTGGGTCGTTGGTGAGAGTGGGGCCATCCCTACTCGACACCCTTCGCATGTGATGAGGGCGTGCGGATGGATGGACGAACGATGGACGGACGAATCGATGCATGAGCGGTTCCGTGGCATTCGCAGCGGCAATTATGTTCAGGAAATTACACATTTCGTTGGGCGCACAGTGGGCTTCTTTTCCTCTCTCTCTCGCTCTCTCTTTTCAAATTGAATGAATCGACAGAGCGGAGGCGAAGTTGCAAAGTAAGCGGAGCGGGGCAGAAATGAGCCAGATGTGCTCCCTAGGGTTGTGGGCCAAAGTGGTTTTTCGTGGGGAGAAAGCTGTGGAAACGGAAGAAATTCCTCTTGAAGAAAATCTTTAAAGACGTCAGTTTGGTAGAAGGCACTCTATGTGTTGCACAAAATTCACTCATCGAACATGTCAATTGAATGTCAATGATGTTCTTTTGCTAACAACCATGCGTGCATGTCGTGTTTTATTTAAGTTAAATCCTAAATCCGTGCTCATCATTGAAATTAAATATTGAATCGAATTGAAATTGAATTGAAACTAAAATCCGTGCTCATCGATATCACTTTGGCAGCTGGGGACGTCCTGTCGATGAACGAAAGAACAAAATCCTCAACGACTGAGTGCCCATCGTGAGATGAATCGTCAACAATTTTGAAATCATCAACGATTTTATTTGAAACGAAGTGTCAAAGGCAGTTTAGGAAGACAAAGACTTCAGGCGAAATTTGTGGACGTATTTTGGGGACCTAAAAATTGATTTCAGCTACAAAAGACTGCGTTACTACGTCCATCATTGCGTACATTTTTGAAGCTGAAAAAAGCCGCATTTGTCAGCGAATTTATTTTTTTAAGACAATTTGTTTTTGGAACCACAATGAGTCGAAAGTCCTCAAGACGATGTGGAAGCCAACTTCAGGGCTCTGTCTTCTCATAAATTTACTCTGAAATTCCGAATCCCTTGAATAAGGTCAGATGTATGACATCTTGTAGCTTCGTGACACGAACTGCCAAGCGTTGAAAACAGTGACGAAGTCTTAAATAGTCATGGGGTACTTGGTATGGAGGGACTTTTTTTTACATTACATTGGGTGACGTAACAGCTCGTTGAGAGTCACAGCCTAGCATTTCGCGCCTCCACTGTGCTGTGCGCGTATAATTTTTGGTCACATGTGAAGGAGGAACTTTTTAGAATGAAAAAAAAAAAAAAAAAATTCAACTTTAGATTCAAATCTTCTCTGCGATCGTGATAAAAATGAAAGTGGGTCACAAGAGGCTTTGGTTTAAGAAGCTTAATGACTCACATGAAGCTCTGGAAATTCTGCGTTTAATATCATCATCATCGTCAGGGGCGTAACAACCCGCAAAGGGCCGTAGCCTAGCTTTTTGCGCCTCCACTGTGTTGTGCGCGTTATAATTCGCTTACATCTGCCTCCATTTGCTTTTTGCGCCTCCACTGTGTAGTGCGCGTTATAACTCGGGTCCATCCGCCTCCATTTGCTTTTTGCGCCTCCACTGTGTAGTGCGCGTTATAATTCGGGTCCATCCGCCTCCATTCGCCTCCATTCGCCTCCATTCGCCTCGCAGACTAAATCGAATATCCGCCGCAGAATGTTTCTTTCGAAGGAACCAAATATCAGCTCTGCAGTCATGTTTATCGTCCAACATTCGGCTCCATACAGTAGAACTGGCAGGATAAGGGTCTTGTAGACCATGAAAAGTAGGAAGTAGAGGCGGTGGTGGCTAAGTAAGGAAGGTAAGGGAGGTAAAAAGTCAATTTTATTTAACGCCAAAGTTCATTTTGGTCTTAAGTGAAGTTTCTGATTCAGAGATCGTCTCGAGTGGGGGCTACATTAGGTCTTTGTTGCACCAGAAAACAGAATCAGAGGCTATTTTCCAGCTTCCACTTGTGACTAAATTCCCCTGATGTTGGTTTGTATCCCGAAACTTTTGGAGGAAGATTTTCTGAATTTTTCTAAGCCTGAAGGCTGATAGTTGGGAGGTTTATCAGAATCGAAGAATTTTTCTAGGTCTGAAGACTGATAGTTGGGAGATTAATCAGAATCGCAGTAAGTTCAAAGGTTATTTGAAAAAATTCATGGATCACTGGTCCATCAATGGATCATTGGTCCATCAATGGATCACTGGTCCATCAATGGATGACTGGTCCATCAATGGATGACTGGTCCATCAATGGATGACTGGTCCATCAATGGATCACTGGTCCATCAATGGATCACTGGTCCATCAATGGATGACTGGGCCGTTAATTCATCACTTTTTCGGAGATCGTCGAAGTTTCATTTCCAAGATGATCCAAAGTCTTGCTCTGAGTGTGAGAAATATCAAGCATTCCAAATGACTTACAATCCACAAATTTCCTTACTAAGCTTTAAACAAAACTTAAAACGTGGCAAAGCGTTTAGACAGACACTCGATAAAAAAGAGGCTCGAATTAAAAAAAAGAGGTACACCCATTTGAAGTGTCGGACCATCAGCTGAATAGGACAGCTTCCCATCTTAAGGAAACAGTCAAAACAGCCGAGACCAAATCTGTTGCCCTCGTTCCACCACGTCAGCTGCAAAGGGGTTGGAAAAGAATTTCCTTTTAAATAAATCGAAGTCATGCTCTTTTGCCCCCACAAAATTGAGTTTGATGGAGAGAAGATGATTTTTTGAGTAAGATTTGTGAAAGTACAACGAGGAAACAGACGCAAAATATTCGTCTTAGGTCTTAGGTCTTAGGTAAACGTGACTGCCTGCGCTGTAGCACAGGCTCACTTAGGCCACTTATTGGCCCATTGTGTTGTCACACATCCGGATTGTTTTCAATTTCGCCGGACTCGCTGCCTATAGATTTCCTGCAAATACACCAAACCAAAGTATTAGCAGGCATGTCATACTACCTGTTTGAAGCCAACGTTGGTAGTCTTGTATCCCCCGGGCTATACCCAGAATATTCGTCAAAATTAAGGGTGTTTTAGGCACGTTTGGACGACACCTACAGACCACATCAGCAGACCATTTTCTACGTGAACAAGCACATCAGCGAGGCAAATTCCTCGAAAATTTGTGGTGTCTTCGAAGTTGTCGGATCCAAGTTGTGGTCTAAGCCGAAAAGTGTTCTCGAAGACGGTCTCTTAGCCCAGTAGGTACAATTTAAGAAAAAAAAAAATTGAATTTTCGTACAAAGCACGTCTTTTCAAGGACCTAAAGATCGTTTACTCCTGCGATCTGAATAAGATTTTCTGAGAGAAGACAGTTTACTCATCTCAATAATGATCTTCCACATCCATGCCGCCTCTCAAAAACCTGAAAAGAACATCTCCTGCCCACCAAACTCCACATCTTCCTCCAACACACACATCCACTCAACCCAATTCCAAACATCCACTGTAACAAAAAGTTTGTTACAAAACATTTTAGAGTATCGGTTATTCGAGAACTAAGCATGCGTCTCACATTCAAATCAAATCGTGTTCATTTCATATATTTTTCCTATCTAGCACGATTTAATTTACCTAAAAGCTACGAGCGTCAAAAAATTTTAGTGAAAAACCACATTTGAAGACCTTTAACGCCTTTTTTTTTTTCATTTTTTTGAAAAACAAAATGCTCAACCGCCTGGTTAGACCACTGCAAAATTATTCAACGGTGTCTCGCTTCACGAAACTTTGGCGGATACCAAACATAAGAATGGCGAGTTCGAAAGCGCCTGTGGTAAGTTTGTTGTGCTGTATTATTCACCATCACTCAGCTGTACTGATTGTGGTGTGAATTTTATAGAAAGGACTTGTCTTGGGCGTGTGGGAAAAGGAGGGTGAGAACCCACCGAAATTAACGCCAATAGCTGAGAAATTCGATGATAAGACTCATGGAAAAATCACGGGTCTCATTCAAGAGTGAGTGTGGTGAATTTCTTCTTAAATTTGACAGATGTTTGACAGATGGTCTCACTCTGTCTTTTTCATCCCTTTTATAATCCAGATGTAATATCAGCGGTAAAGTGGGCAAAGGCAAGTGCTTTCAGAACATCGATCCCGAATTTAATTCAGTCGCTGTGATTGGCCTTGGCAAGGAGGGCGTTGAGTACAATTCCGATGAGGTAATCGAGGAAGGAATGGAAAACGCCCGTATTTGTGCCGCTGTCGGCGCAAGGGATCTACAAAAGCTAGGCTGCACAGAAATACACGTGGACGCATTGGACTATCCAGAGCAGGCGGCTGAGGGTGCGGCCATAGCTATATTCCGTTATCAGGATAATAAGCAAAAGAAGAAAAGAATGCAAATCCCCCACCTTTGCCTGTTCGAGTCCCCCGATATAGACGCCTGGACTCGTGGTCTTTTTAAGGCGGAAGCTCAAAATCTCGCCCGACGTCTGTCGGACGCGCCTGCTAATCAAATGACGCCGACCGCATTCGCCCAGGCAGCAGTTGATGCGCTGTGCCCGTGCGGCGTGACCGTCGAGATCCGGACCATAAACTGGATCGAAGCAAATCACCTTAACTCATTCCTGATGGTGGCCAAGGGCTCCTGTGAGCCACCAGTGTTCCTTGAAATCAACTACTGCGGCACCGCACCGGAGGACAAGCCGATTCTGATCGTCGGCAAGGGGATCACATTCGACAGTGGCGGCCTAAATATTCGTAAAAAGCCCATGGGTCATTATCGTGCTGCGATGGCGGGCGCTGCGGTCGTGGTGGGAGCGATTCGTGCCGCTGCAGCCCTTTCGCTGCCCATCAATTTGGCTGCCATAATTCCGCTCTGCGAGAATATGCCCTCCGGTCTGTGCTGTAAGCCGGGTGATGTAGTCACGTGTCTGAATGCAAAGACCCTTTGTATCGAGGTGAGTTGTTTTTTTTTTTTTGGTAACGCTTGTGGATTGTTTCAATTCCATTTCGATTTCGATTTAGGAATGTGATAAAATTGGAGTACTTTCAATGGCAGACCCGCTGGTTTACGGCCAGGCCACGCACAAGCCGAGAATGGTTGTGGACGTGGGTAACTTGGCAACTGGCGTTAGGAGCGCCTTCTCTGGCGGGTGCTGTGGAATATTCTCGAATTCGAACGATGTTTGGGAGAGCTTTAAGAAGGCTGGCATTTTGACTGGCGACCGGATGTGGAGGATGCCACTGTGGAAGTACTACAAGAACATAGTGGCAAGTAAGTGACAGTTAGACAGACATTTTCTCATCTCCAACTTACCACGATTCAACTTTTAGAGCACACGGCTTTTGACATAAGCAACAAGGGCTATGGTCCAGCTTCATCGTGTATTGCTGCTGCTGTCCTAAACGTAAGTTCTTTTTTTTCTAACTGCAGTGAATTCTTTCCTTATGGACACCTCTCATCTCTCTTAACCGGACAAATTGCTGGGTATCGTCGGTGTCCGGTTATGGGAGGGTGTATGGGACGGTAATTTTAAGATTTCATTCAGATTTGATTCTCAATTAAATCGAATTTTTGGAAAAAATAACTAAACTCAACTACAATCCAATTTCGACTCAATTCACGTTCAATTTACGTTCCACTCGAATTTCCTTTGCTTTAAGTCCAAATGAATTTCGATCCAAAATCATGTACAAAAAGAACTAAAATTCGAATTCAAAAATTTCTCTTTTTTTTTAGCAATTTGTGCCGTGCATAGATTGGGCACATTTGGACATAACCGGCGTCGGTATGCTAGCCAAAGAAGGTTGTGAGAAATATTTAATACCAGGTCGTACGACTGGTCGTCCGACCCGAACTCTTATTCAATTTTTGTACCAAACTGCATGCCCCGAAGAGTGCAAGGGTCACTGAGTTAATTCTAATATCTAAATGGACGTCATTTGAGGGAGATTGAACAACAATAATTCTAAATGTCGCGTTGGATAGAAAGCAAAAAAAGAAATTGTTTGTGTAACTGTATATATATGTATATCAAAAAATCAAAATGTCAAAATTTAAAAAAAAAAAAATCTATTTGTTAAAAAAAAAAGAAAAAAAGAACAAAAAAATTCTTAAAATGTATCGAAAAAAAAATTTTTGTAGTATCATTGTAAAGTAATAAAAACGCAGCAATGAGAAAAAAAATAATTTTTCCAACGATTTTTATTTTGAATTTGGTTGAGGGGGGATTAAATTTTGCCAGAAGGCCAAAAGAGCCAGAAGACGACTAAAGAACTCGACTTTTAGGTCAAAACTGGATTTTTATTTAAAACTAGCTGTACCCGGCGGGCCTTGCTACGCATAAAATAAATAAAATTTTAAAAAAGTCACAGAGGGCACCCTATCCCTGTTGACCTTCTTATCTTTCCAATGGTACTTTTCACTGACGAAACCCGAAAAAAAGCTCAATCTAATTTTTAAAAACCTTTTGGTAGATACATCACTCGAGAGGATCAGGCGAACCCTGAAAGTCAGCACCCACCCGAATTTCACCCGAATGGGAGCCATCTCCCCCCAAAAAAAACCTTTTCGACAGAATTCTGAACAAAGTTGCCAAAGAATTTTTTTAGTTTCAATTTTTTTTTGTTGAGGAGAAAGAGGCCTTTTTGGGTCTTCATCAAAATCGAAGTCAAAACTGGAACTAAGTCGATTCCTAGAAACTCATTGCAAGTGTGAAAGGCTTCGAAACTCTAAACTCTGTCACCGACAGGAGATGTCGAAAAGACGATGGCCGACATCTCTCGACATCTCAGGAACAACATTCAAGTCCACTTAGGTGAGTGGTTTTACCAGCAAACTACGATGAGATTCGAAAAAAAAATGTAAACCTACAAAAGATGCAAGTTAAAGACGAGAGAGGGTGGACTTAAGCCGTTTCCAGTGAAGCCATCCAACCGGATAAGGTCGGTCTCTGCGCACCTCTTGCTACCGCGCTCCTCCACATCAAATCCAATACCATTGCGGCAACCAATCTTAGGTGGTCGAATGGTACTACTTGTCGCGTTACCAGGGAAATCTGGCCTAGGCTGGATCCTGAACGCTCGCTTAGTCTCCTAAGACTCAGCAGAATTCAGGTTAGGAACCTGATCAGTGTCATAACTGGGCACTCCACTTTTGGCAAACATGCCACCCGACTAGGCCTCCCGGCCAACGACTTCTGCAGAAGCTGCAGAGACGAAGAAGAGGAAGAAACCTCGCTCCACCTTTTAGGAACCTGCAGCGCCCTCGCGAACCGTAGAAAGAGGCATCTCGGCTACTACTTTCTAAACAACCTCGGTGAACTTGCTGACACCAGCATAAGCCGTATCCTCCGCTATATTAACAGCTCCAATTGGTTTCCAGAGTAGTGGGATGCTTTTGCATCCGCTCCATGTGGTATCACAATGGGCCTCATCTGGCCTAAGTGCTTGGCTGCCTTGCGTAGCCCACCACACGACCTACCTACCTACCTAAGCCGTTTCAGACGGAGGCTGAGATGTAAATAAGGAAAGTCATGACACCATTTTTCGAGAAGGAAAGTCGTGATACCATTTTTCCAGAACGAAAATCATGATACAATTTTTTGTAGCACCAAAGTGTTACGTCGGGCCTATGTGAGTGAATAATTGAGGGCTCCATGAGGACTCCTGTAGGGCTTCTCTCCCTTTTTTTGAAGACCTCTTTAAACAAGAAAGGTTCGTAGGTGAAATTATTTATTCAAATTAAGACATGGGATTCAAGATTCGTACTTCGGAAAAATCTCAAAACAGCGCTGTCAGAAGTTTTTTAAGCCATAACGGTTAGACTTCCGTCTTCGAAATACAATGAGTTGGAATTTAAGCTATTTTGTCTGGGCTTGAAAAACTTCTGTCAGCGTTCTTTTTAGTTCTCTCCGAAGCACGAATCTTGAACGAGTCGGAAGTCAACGATTAGACTTCCGTGTTCGAAATACCGTGAAGTGGAATTTAGACTAAGGGCCAGCACTAGAGAGAGGTAAGCGAGTTCTTTTAGAAAAGTTCGAAAAAATGGCACACCAGGGTCTTTTTGGGGGTCCGGGAGAGTTTCAAAGGGTCGTTTTATGAGGGCATAATTGCCCTTGGGTTAAGGATGCGGTTTTTGAATTTTGGCAACGAAGTGGGCACAGTTGCCGCTAGGGCAAAGATGCAGTTTTTGAATTCTAGCAACAAGTCGTGACAAAAAACGATTGGACTTGTCTTCGAAGTTCATCGATGAAATTAAAATTAAGGGCAGCCACGAAATGAAAGGTAAACAAGTTTTTTTTTTTAGAAAAGACTGAAAAAATGGTATGCAAAGGTCTCTTTGACGGTCTTTGTCAGTTCTCGGGAGAGTTTTAAGGGGTCGATTTATGGCCGCGGAGTTGCCACTGCGTTAAGGACGCAGTTTTTGAGTTCTGGCAACGAAGAAGCTCTTCATAAAAAAGACTTCGGTCATCGTAATCCGTCGCAACGAGAGAAGAAACAAATTTTCCTCTAAAGAATCTTTTCTAGGTATCTGAGAAGGACCAGATGGACGGACTCATCGTTGGATTTAGGTCACCGCGAGTAAGGAAAGGGTTACAACCTCCCCATGAGGAACGCAAGGAGTCCACAAGGACCTAAGCGTGGCAGAACTAATTCTGTCAGCTCGCCTACCTAACGAGAGAAGAAACTGATAAAGAAGTCGTCGAGTCCAACAACAACAAAAAATTGAAATTTAAACAAAGTTCTTGTCCGAATTCAAAAAAAAAAGGTAATGTTTCCAAAACTCTCATTAAAATAAAAAGATGGACAACCAAGCCATTCAATCAAATTCAAGTCTGAAACCCCACCTGAGAATGAAATTTCAAACCACCAGGGAGACCAAAAATTTACCCACGAATTCTTTCATTCCATCACATCCTCATCCCGCCCAAAAATTCATCGTCACCTAAATTCCTGAGTTCCCCCTTTTCCTCGTTGTCCTCTTTGTCTCATCCATTGGGGAAAAAAAAATCACAACTTGAAGCCTTAAAGGCACACCAAACCTAAATCGAAACCGACCGCGTGGTAAAAGTAGTTCATCAGGAAGATGGTCTTCTGAACCTCTTCCTTCTCCATCTCCTCCTTTTCCATCTCCTCCTTTTCCATCTCCCCCTCCCTCCCCGTCCCTCAGTCGTTATCACGCGAAACGAAAGTTTGAGGATCCACAAAATCCTAAACGAAAAAAAAATGATTTTCTAAAAATCCGGTTTCTCTTTCAGTTGGTTACAAAAATCAAAAAAAAAAACAAAACACGCAACCAGCGCCAGGCCTGCAACGAGAGATTCCGCGGCTTCTCCACACCGCGTGTGCCGCTGATTCTGCTGCCTGCGTCATTGTGTCTTTGTGTTGGTGACGGCATCTGAAAAACTTCACATGGTGCACCGGGGGAGGAGGTGGAAAACACAACAAAAAGTGGGTGGCATCTGTGTGCACGCGTCTCCGTGTGTGTTTGTGTCAGTGGCGTATGAAATTGCGATACTTTTTCATGTGTGCCATGGGATAATAATTCACCGCATGTGGATGTAAGAAAAACTGAAAAAAAAAAAAAATGGAAGACAGAAAGAAAAAGCTCCCTCATCGTCATCATCGTCGTGTGTTCTTTGTGTCCACACGCGGGAGAGAGAGAGCGTTTTGCGAATAATGTTGCCAATGGGCGCAAAGCCGCATGCGTCAAAAGGTCTAACAAAAAACCGATTGACCGTCAGAGGGTGTGAGGGCAGAGGGATGAATGCGTGCATGTGCCTGAGTGTGTGTGTAGATAGACGGCAGCGTCAGTGATGCATAGCGATGCATGGAGATGCAAAAAAAAACACACACACGAGTGAAGCGAATGAGAGAGAGTGTGTGAGTGTTGGGTGCAAAATGATTGTGTGTGTGTTTTTGGGGTGGGAGTGGAAAGGGGTGGTGTGAGTGACGAATAAAGGATGGGAGAGCTTTCTTGTGCCGAAAAAGACGTCGATAAATGTTGCCATAGGACCAGAGGACTTTGTTTAGAAGCGACTCGGCTCAACCGGCAAGGAGGTTTTAGAGAGACTAAGGAGAAGGATGAGTTCTTAGTCCTTGCGGGATGAAATGTGGAACTGTGGCATCGAGTTGATTCTAAACAAACTAGAAAACGCTTTGAAACAAAGACGGAAAAACAGATGGGCAACAAATTGAGGTGCAACAAGGGCAAAGGCAGATTCGGAGAGGCACAACCGAAGAGCTAAGCGAGTTCTTTAAGAAAATACCCAAAAAATGGCGCGTAGAGGCCTCTTTGATTGGCCTTGTCCATTTACGTGAGAGTTTCAAGGGGTGGGTGGGTGGTGATGGAGAGGGAAGTGCCACTGCGGTTGTTGAGTTCCAATAACGACAGGCGATGCCTAAAAGACGATGACCGACATCCCAGCGATCGGCTTTCAAACGTCCTGCAACATGCAAATGACCGATGTCCAAGGGATAGACGTTTAAGCGACAGAAGTCTACCGGCAGAACTCCACCGACAGATGTGAACCGATAGACGTGAACCAACAGGCGTGAACCGACAGACGTAAACCGACAGACATCCAAGCGATGTATAACTCCAAGTCGACTTCAATAAGGGACAGAGGTTTTAGTAATTTCAGTAATTTCAGTAATTTTTACTGTTTCATCAGATTTTTGTAGCTTTGCGAAATTTTTGTCAGATTTTCGGAAAGTCATTACATTTTTGGAGTTTCTGACATTTTTGTAGCTTCGATTTTTTTTATTTTTGTTTTGTTTTTTTAGCCTCGCCGAATTTTTGTATTTTCGTCCAACTTTTGTGGTTTTGTCAAATTTTTTTCCAATTTCTTCGAATTTCTATAATAATTTTAGTTTGTCAGTTTTTTGTTGATTTGTCAGATTTTTCGTAGTATCGGCAGATTTTTGCACTTTCGTCAGACTTTTATAGCTTTTTTAAAATTTTTTATCAGATTATCGAAAATTCATCAGATTTTTCGGGTCAAACTTTTTTAGTTTCATCCAATTTCTCTAAATTTTTTTTTTAGATTTAATTTTTTTGTTTGTCAGATTTTTCGTAGTTTCTTTAGATTTTTGACTTTCGTAAAATTTTTCTAGTTTCTTCAAATTTTTGTATTTTTTTTTTTTAGGTTTGTCAGATTTTTCGTAGTTTTGGCAAATTTTTATACTTTCGTCAGATTTTTATAGCTTCTTCAAATTTTTGTCAGATTTTCGAAAATTCATCAGATTTTTTGAGTAGAGTAAAAATTGCTGCAGCTCACGAATGATACTGGCTGATATTGGATGATATTGATATTGGGATGTCCCAAGCAAAGTGTTGGGAAATTCGAGTGACAGAATGCGATACTGCTTAGCCACCCGAAGCCACCCGAGGCGGGAACTTGAACTACGATGTATTCAATAATTTATGGTAATGTTTGCTCTTGCTAATAAAGTCATAATACTTGAGAATTCTTCTGTTTATTTCATTGAATTTTTAAAAAGAAACTTGTATTTGGTCCACGCTGTATTTTTCTCAGATCCTTTTAATTTCGTCAGGTTTTGTATTTGGCCCACACTGTATTTTTATCAGATCCAGACCAGATCAAATTTGTCTAGTTTCTTCAAATTTCCGTAATTTTTTTCTAGATTTTTTTTTTGTTTGTCAGACTTTTGTAGTGTCATCAAATTTTCGTACATTTGTCATATATTTGCAGCTTCGCAAGATTCTTGTCAGCTCGTTGAAATTTTTTTTTTTTTTGAGTTTCGTCAGAGTTTTGTTCTTCTATCAGATTTTTTAGACTCATCCAATTTTCGTCGTCTCATCAAACTGTTGACGTTTTATCAGATTTTTTCAAATTTTCGTAACTTCGTAAGAGCTTCTAGCTTCGTCAGTTTTTTTTTTCTTTATTAATTCCTCAGATTTGTCGCAGTTTCGCCTGATTTTCGTACATCATAATATTTTTGTTATTTCTTCCAATTTTTTCTTTTTTTTGTTGTTCCATTAATTTTTATTTTTTCGTCAGAATTTTGAAGTTTCGTCTAATTTTTTTTATTCTCTCAGATTTTTATAAATTAGTTAACTTGTTGTAGTTTTGTCAGATTTTTTTAAAGACTTCCATCAAATTTTCGCCTTTTGTAGTTTTTTTTTTCAAATTTATATGATTTCGAACGATTTTTGCCAAATTTTTCAAACTCCTGCCACCTTACAGTATTTTTTTAACCCTCATCCAACCATTTTTTTGACTCCCGACGTCTTTTGACCGCTCTTTATCAACAAAAGAAGTCCAAAAACGTCAATTGATCCCAATTTAGAACACAAGAATTCATCCAAACCTTCACATCTACCTCGGCAACTCTGTCTATGGCTCAAAAATTCCTTCGCATGTCGGTCGCACACATAGCCACTCGCTCATATAACTCCCGTGTCAAGTAAGTTCATCTCAAAAATAACCCCAAACGCCTTCCTCTTCATCGTCGTCGTCCTCACACACTAAATGAACACACACACACACACACATAAGACTCTCGTTAGCTATCACCTCGGCTTCCTTTGACTCGACATCCCCAACTCCCTTTCGAAGATCCGCGCCACAAACGCGCTGCATCCGCTTCGCTCCACTCCACTCCACTCCACTCGACTCCACTCGAATCCACAATCCGAGGAACCGAAAGAAAAACGAGTTATCTTCTTCTCCTCGTCGTCGAGTGATTCACACACCAACAGAGCAACAGAGCACCACCGGAGCTGGGAAAAGACAAAAACGAAGGATTTATGATCTCGTTCAAGGATACGGTCGCGTGTGGGGAGGGCGGAGGATGAGGTGGGTGGTCATCAGAGGTAACTTCAACTTCACCGAGACCGAGAGAGAGAGTATCTCACGTAGGCGTATGAACCAAATACAAACACACACACACACACACATACACACATACACATATCTCGGATTAGGACCTGCAGCGTGTGTGTGTGTTGGTTTTTTGTATCCACCATGTGACGGTATGAAATGGCGGCAAAACGCGCCCAGCAACGATGACGCTATGGATACACACGTCGTCTTCTTTGCCCATGCACTTCTTCTTCGTCGTCTTTTTTTTTTTTGTTTTTTGTTCGTCGTTTACTCGTCTTCTTCTTTTGCTTTTTTTCTGGTCCAAACAACAAATAAAGCTACGGTCAAGGGCGTTCGCAGTTTGAATGGGAAAAATCGTTTTGTGTGGAAATTCGTTTCAAAAAAAAAAAAAAAAAAAAAGAAAAACGACAACTCCAACGGTGAAAAAAAAAAATAACAAGAAGACGAAGTGATGGGAAAAGGAAAACAGAGAATATAGAAAAAAAAAAAAAAAAAAACACTAGACCTGTGATTTGTACAATGTTAGACGGGGAGGAAGGAAAGTCGCGTGGAGAGCTTTTCTTTGACTTTGTTTTGTTTTGACATTCGGAAGTTTCGATTTCCTCGTGTCTTCTTCGGTGTTTTGCTTTTGATGTTTTGGTTTTTGGCTTCGGTGTTTGTTTTTTTTTTAGACTGCGTTTGTGATGGGGGTGGGGGAAAGTGTGTAAGGCAATTCAGCATCTGGGAAATATGAATCGCAGCCAGTCAAGGACCGGTTGGTGACCTTTAAAGGAAGGAGGATGAGGGAATTGGTAGAAGGATAATTGGAAACGTGTGGATGACGTGTGGGGAAAGTCATCCAGTGTCCTTCGAGGGAAAGAATATGACGTCGTTGATGGAGACAGCTTTTTTTTTAAACTCAATCCAAAACACGCACCGACCGTTCCATGATTTCAACGAATCTCAGACGACTTAAACACTTCATGGAAGGGCCACAGTTGTACAATAAAGATCTAAGAAGATTTAAAGAGGTCTAAGTTTTCTGGAGGAAATGAATTATTCAATCTTAAGACACAAGACAAATCTTAAGACAAGACACACAGGGCAAGATCAGTTTTCGACGTTGACGTTGGGATAGATCAGAAATGATCTGCAAAATGATCCTACGCGAGTTTTTTGTCCATGAAATCATGAACCGTTTGTAGTTCGAGGTTTGAGGAGCCTTCTGAGAAGACCTTTCAAATGCAGCATTACCGATCGAACTGATCTTGCAGTACAGAAGATCAGGAAGAAGGTCCTAAGACGACAGCCAAGATAAGACAGCTTCTCCAAAGACAAAATTTTAGGCCATTTTCGAAAAGCATAGACGGAAAACAAGACAAAGTAGCTTTTCGAAAATGGCCTAAAATTTTGTCTTTGGAGAAGAAGCTGTCTTGTCTTGACTGTCGTCTAAGGACCTCTAGTGGCCATTTTCGAAAAGCGTAGACGGAAAACAAGACAAAGTAGCTTTTCGAAAATGGCCTAAGATTTGTCTTTCGAGAGGCTATCTAATCCAATCGTACGATAGACGGAAAACAAGACAAAGCAGCTTCTCGCAAGACAAATTTTAGGCCATTTTCGAGAGGCTTCCTTGTCTTCTTTTCCGTCTATCATACGATTGGATTAAACCATCTTGAATTCCAAATATTTATTCGAAGATCTTAAGATTTGAAGCTCAGTCAGAAGACAAAGACGTTGATTTTTTTCCTAAAGCGATTATACCATCCATCACTTTTCTAAATCCACCATCAAACGTCTTGAACAGGGTTGAATTCTGCTTGCGTTTCAAGACTGACCCACTGATCGTGCCTTTTTTTTACCATTTAATGCACGATCAGACGATAAAGATGAAGAATTTTCATCGTTTCGAGGATTGCTTCTTCCTAAATCAGCCATCAAAAGCATGGATTGGCTTCGAATTCGATTCATTGGGACTATTTTTCAAATTTCAAGACTCATCCACACCGTTTAAAGCTCAATCAAAAGGCAAAAACGGCGGTTTTTTTGAAATTTAGATGATTGCGTCGATCACGTTTTCTCTAATCCAGCAACAAATCATCAATCAAATTCCGCTGATGGTTAAGACCACTCGTTAACACAATGGGGCTAATCTGGCCTAAGTGTGGCTGTGGGGCTCAGATGCCCCAGCCAGCCGCTCTAACCTACGACATCAATCAAATTCCACTCTTTATCACAATGGGCCTAATCTGGCGTAAGACTACTCGTTCCTACTTTTTCATTTAAGGCACGATCAAAAGACGAAGACGATACATTTTCGATGTTTCGGGGATCACTATTCGATCAATTTTTCTTCCTCAAGAAGCCGCAAACTTCATCCAATTCCACTGACATTGATTTTTTCCCTAAATACTGCTTTCGAGATCATTCAAGACCTCTCAATTCTTAATTCTGATGATATTGTCCATCAAATTTAAGAACCTTAAATTGATGGTCCACTCATAGATCACCCAGTCGTGTCCCATTCGCAACCTCCCATCTCCTTAATCAGTCTACAAGTGTCTACTTTACCATCTTTCCATGCCTCCGATTCACCGTCCTCAAACGCACATTTCTTCCAAAGCAATCCCCCTTTGGCTCTATCAAGATCTCTATCATCATCCCGCGATCTTCGCATTCCTCACCAATCCACTGATCCACACGAACCAACTTCCCTTTTGCGATCGTAAACTTGATCCTCAGCGAGATTTCAAATCGATGTTGCAATGTTTAAACTACACGACGATAAAAATATACAAATCCGTCTGTCGACTACGACTCCGCCGATGCCGACTACAGCTCTAAGCAGCCGTTGAAACCCGCATAAGCAGAGCAGCCCGCTCACTCGCTACATTGTTGCAGACGACAACGGCGGCACAGCCAATCTTACGATCCACAAGATCACGTCTTTTAACAAATACAAAGTTGCATCCCATCCACAGGAGTAGAAGATTAGCAATGGCTGTTGGTTTGAGATTTGCACTTGACACCTCTCGGAAGCATGGGAACGCGTCCGCTCCAGACATGAGCTTGCCTGCGTGTGTCTGTAAGGAAGTTTTTTTGTTCGGCGGATAGGCGCCCGAGAAGTTGTTGGTGTGGACCAGAAAAACACGAGGCAATTCCTATAAGAATGTCGGCACGGTGTTCTGCTTAATCAATTAGCAACATTGTTGCAAAGAAGTGTGGCAATTTCTATGCTGAAGGAAGTGAGAGATGGGGTAAGAGTGGTGAACGGCCGACTTGGATGAAGCAATTCCGTATGGAACAGCATGGAAAACGAGGTCGACTTTTTTTTTTCTTTAAAGTACACGAACTTTTTGTTCTCAGTGACATTGAGGAGTTGTTGTAGCAGCTGAGCCAGTTTCTTTTTTTTGGGGGGGCAATTGTGACAGTTTGGACCAAAAAAGAATTTGGATAGAAATCAAATTGAATAAGACCGATCTTGAGAGCTAATTCGATAAGAAGTTCAGACACAGACGATCTGCGAAAAGCAGCTTTGAGCGCTTCACAAAAAGTCTGGCTGATCTCGGGTGATCCTACGTAAGAAAATTCTCTTAGAAACTTCGATGATCACGTTGAAGCTGGACTGGATCACGTTAAGGCTGGAAAGCGACACCACTGGACTCGATCACGTTAAGGCTGGAAGACGACACCACTCTGAAGTGATGAGAAAGCGGTCCCAGAGTGGATGGTGTCATGGAGAAGAGGTCAAGATGTGGTTTCAGTGGCTGAAAGTCTTACACTACTTGGAGCAGAATCGGCCTGTTCCCCCTGCCTATTAGGTTTCCACATCGACCTCAAGGCAAAAAAAAAAGGCTGAACTCTTGGAACTGATCGAATAAGTTGAATCCTGAGTGAATTTTATGGCCCCCAAATTGATTTCACTTCTTGTTCGGTCAAAAATTATCACAGCTGTGACTCCATACCACGAAGTCTTCGAGGATCCTCAACAGAACATGACGTTGGAACAAGAAGCGATTAAACACCTCAGCGGTGAATGTTTTCAGCGATTTTTTAGACGTCCGTCGATCTACACCTATTGAAGATCTAAACAATCGCTTGATGCAAAAAAAAGTGGGTAGCCACAGCTTCAGAGGCTTTTGAACTTTATCTCTTGATTTGACTTGACCACAAAAATGTTCTTAATAAGATTTTCGAGGTAAATTCATCCACAGGGTGCAACTTGCCACCAAAAACCACTCAATGCTGCATCTTTTAGACTCTTTCAACGCCATTTTCGATGGTTTCCAGCTGAAACCCTCCACCGAGCAGAGGTGTAAAAGAATGCAATCTTTTGATGGAACATCGATTCAGACTTCAACTAAAATTCTTTTCTTGGGGTCTTTAGTTGAAGAGGTTTTTCAAATGCTTATTGCTTCAAAATTTTCCTTCTTAAATGGCCTTTCATGTTAATTTCAGCTTTGGTTTTGGCTTCGAGCTGAAAAAAGCCTTTTAAATGACTCTTCTTGCACAAGCCTCTCACTGGAAGTACTCAATCGACGCTGTTCCTCGTTTGAGTTGATCCAACGTCTTCCGAATCGTCTCCTTTTTTTGGTTCTGAATAGCTGCCTGCATATCGACCAAGGCCCATTCCGATGTCATTCCTCTTTTGATTCCACGGCCTTCTAATCGCAGTCTGGAGAAGGAGATCAGTTTCACCGCCAACCTCTCGGCCTTCTAATCGCATTCTGGAGAAGGAGAACAGTTTCACCCCTCGCGATGCATTCTTTCAAACTCGGGTTCCACCACCATGTTCCACTGATTCTTCGTCCACTGATTCTTTATCCACTGATCCTTCGCCTACTAACTCTTCGCCCACTGACTCTTCATCCACTGACTCTTTGTGCATTGACTGTCTGTCCACTAAAATCTCCCCAAATGCGTTGCCTTCCTCCACTCCAAGCTGAATCTCCAAATCCAGTCCACATCTGGGTCTACCATTGAATCCACATCCATCTCCTCCTCAAATCACGACCATTACACCACGACAGATTATTCAAATTTCAATTAAAAAAGAAAAACTCGACCTCATCTCATCTCCCAAGACAGATCCCATGCCTCCTGGAATTTTCCTCTACCTCCTCTTCCTTCAGTCTTCCTCTGAGAGATCGCCACCACCACCAGGAGACCACGAACAGGAGTCAGCAATAACACACATCCCATGCATGGATTATTAATATTGATTAATGGACGCAGTGCACTCCTGCGCTCACGTCTCCCAAAGACCGGTCCGGCCGAATCCAGTCTGGAGCACTTCACAGGCACTCGGCGCGTCGAGCGCTTTGTAATTAATGTTCGATTTAATCGTCAGTTAACAGGACAGTCGACAAGAGTGATGTGGACTCAGATGAGAAAAAAGGAGCAGAAAAAAAAGAAAAAAAAGAAAACAGGACATCGCATCTGTAATTTTAGATCCCTAAAGCGCGTCCCGTATTTCGAGAGTAGAATCATCATTCATTCGACCAGAATCCTCACAGAGGAGCAGCATGAAAGAAAAACAGAGAAAAAAAAAATCCCACTCAAGAGGATACGAAGATGAAATATCCTCCCTACCTCCACCATCCTACTGGAGCCCCGGGACATGTGGTTTACAATGTATTCCCTGTTCGCACACACAAACACGTCCTTTTTTGCGAGGAGGAGTTTACATCAATTTTTTTCCTGCCATGCCATGTGCGCAATTATGTGCACACAAAAATGCATAATGCGAGGACGAGCTGCAGGATAAGTGGCAGCAGTGGTGGCAGAGGGTGAAGGATCCAGGACATCAGTCCACACACACACACACACAGAGACATATCGCGCCTCGCCCTGCGGAGAACGATGTAATATTTTATCGACAAAAGTCCTTTTTACGAGTTAACAGGCACTCCTGGGTGGGTGGTGTGGAGTGAGGATAATGCCACGATGGACATTAATATAAGTGGGCCGTGGGCAGGATTTTTGTTTGCACACAGAGAAGGTGTTCGCTAGGTGGTAGTGGTTAGTGGCCGGGACAACCATGTAACTGCTGACGATTTATCAATGTTGCTGCTGCTAGTGCACACACACGACTGCAGGGGGCGGCACAGTGTGATGGAGCGTGGAAAAAGCACCAAAGTTCGTCCGAAAAAAGGGCGCAGGGATACTACAGGGACAAAAAAGAGGCGAAAAAAAAAAAAAACTGCCACGTAATGCTGCTGGTCTATAACTTTTGATTGTGGAAGCAAAAATTCCAAATCGAATTTATTATTTCGTACACGGAAAGGACGATGGGTGGTCAGTTTTTTTCTCGATGGGGGTCGAGAGTGGGGAAAAAGAAACTGAAGGTTTTTTGGGGTAAAGTAATTTCTGCGATGTTTCGTTTTTTTTGGGGTCAGGAGTGTAATGTAGACCCGTGGATGACGGCGATGAATTTCTTGATGCTGATACTCTTGTACCAACAGACTGAAGGGCTCAAAAATAAGCCTTTTTATACGTCTCGAAGGTTAGAATAGATTATAAAGACATGTTAAAAATGCTTACCTACCCACAAAGGCAGAGGCTTTTATTTGAATACATTTAGGCGAAGATAAATTCAAGCCACTATAAAATTATCAACGCAGGGTAAGGAGCCACAAAGATTGGGGCAAGACAAAGACTGGGGACAAATTTACTTCGTTAGAGAAGTAAAAAAAAAATTGTTTGTGTGTTGAAGGCGAAAAATGTGCTGAGAGACAACCACAAGTCGTTTAACGCAAAATCAAAAGGCTTTTCTTGACACCTTTTCTTTTTTTTTGTTTTTCAGCAGCAGTAGCAAACTGAAGTAAAACTACATAAGCAACTGACGACATCAAAATTTGGAGTGAAACTAGAAGCGAAGTCGAGTTTCAACTAAAAAAAAGACAATCTCTTGGCCCATTTTACCATTTCTTAGCCATCGGATCTCTCAGAGCTCCGATTTAAACTAAAGGACCGTCGTCAAAGTCAAACTCTGCAGTCCTTTACATTCACAAATCTAAGTCTAATTCAAAACACCCCATTATCCCAACTCAAACCCCTTAACCTACGTTTCTTTTCTCTAAATTTCCTCGCCTAGAGATCAGGCTAGTTGAAATGGACTCTGAGCTAAATTTGCGAGTTACAAAAAATCACTCAAAGCCACCCCTGCAGCTGTCCAACCTCTGACTTTAGCCAAAGAAATGACTCATACAAGACCCAGCGCCTGTCTACGTCTATCCTAAAAGCATCCTCTCGCTGACTTTATGGACCTTATGGTATGGGCTGTTACGCCGACTATTTATTTTATTTTTCTCGCTGACTTTGTTCTGGCCTCCTAAGAAAGCCTGCAGTTAATAATAGAGACTTGAATCTAAGCGCAACTTCAAACGACGGGTTCAACCTTACCGATTACTTAAAAAGGACTTCGCGAAGTTTCCAGTTTCGACGAGGCCACCGCTGTTATCCTAAAAGTCGACCTACGACTCAAACACTCGAAAAAGTTTAGAAAAATCGAGGTCCAATAATGGGTATAGCCTAGCAAATTCAAGCCAGGCCTAAACCAGATTCAAGTTCCGAAGAAAAATGTTTTAAGAGAGTGTTAGAAGAACTCAGAGAATCCTGAATCTGAAGAAAATAAAGATTCTAGGAAATTAAGTTTAAAAAAAACGCTAGAGGTTCAAACTCTCCTTTCGTCTAATCTTCAGCAACATAACATTCACGTAATCTTAGATCGGGTACGTGTTAAAGAAATATAGTCGAAGCCCTCTATGTCGAAGCCCTCTAAGTCGAAAAGCCCCCTAACTCGAACTTTTCCACCATATTTTGGCGAAATCCTCTACGTCGTCCTCCCTTTAAGTCGAAAAATCCCTCAAACTCGAACTAATTTTGATATCTCGTGAAATTTCGACTTAGAGGGCTTCGACTGTATGTGAAAACCGAACCTCCGCTTAAACAACCACCTTCGTCTTTTCTATGTCCGCCACTACTCAGCCCTGGTTTCAGAGTCTCGAATTTTACACATTCTCCCACTCAGCTCCAATTTTCCAAAATCCATTGGTCCTTTTCTCTCAGTGCACCAAGTTAAATTGTGTAATGATTCGACAAGTGAACATAAAAACCAAACCCACAATATCCCACCAAGTCGACACCAGCAGGGCAAAAAAGCCACCCATCCTCCGCCTGTCCACCAACCAGCCCTCCACTGCACGGAGAACATCAAGAGGGCGGTTGGTACAGCGCCACACAGCGGTGGCGCCCACTCGCCCACTCACCCATTCACCCCCCGTCGCCCGCTTTCACGAAATCACTCACAAAACAAAAAAAGGGCGCCACAACACGCAGTATGTGTGCATTGTGTGCGCGAGTACATTGACGTACAGCAGAGAGGTAGCAAAAACACCACCCACCCCATCCCCCGAACATATGTAAGCGATAAAAACGTAACACGAAGGGATGAGCGAGTAGCCTTAACGCTACGCCACGACACACACCGCCATCCTCGTCGTCATTGTCCTCATCATCTCCTCATCATCGTTGGGGTGCACCCAAATGCACAAGGCCTCCACATCCCCTCACAACCACGCACTCCCATCACTCCCACTTTGCTTTGGGTTGAGGTAGGTGACCATCGTCGTCGTCGTCGCATCCCCCACCGAAAGGACGTTGGGGAAGGAAAAGCACACCACAGAAAAAGGAAAAAAAAAAAAAATTATCCTCGAACTCTCGACCTCCCCCAAAACAATTTCACCACAATGAACCATCATCACACTCCACACTCACACACACACACACACACAGAGGCGAAGGAAAACACACCACACAATCATCAACAGTAGCGTCACGACCATAATCGCTGAATGCCCCTGCCTCGTGTTGTCAGCCCGAGAGTTCAAGCACACACAGCACGCCGACCTCCCTCCCACCGTCGTCAACCGCCTGACGACACAACGGGTGGCAAGAGTCCATATCCGGACTCTGTGTGCATTCCGCATCACCAACACCAACACCAACATCAACACCGAGACCAAATGAAAGAGAGAGAAAGGTGAACAGAGAAAGCTTTTTTCGTGGCTTTTATCGACGTTCGCCGGTCCTGCACCCCCAAAGGGGGTGCGCGCTCACAACTGCGCATGACTCGCACGCAAAAAATGGAATAATGAAAGTTTTTTGTTTTGATTGCGATTTTACAAAAACATATTGAGGCGCTTGGCGTTGGCATACGCAACAACAACAAAAAAAACTGAGAGACAAAGAAGAAGCTTAGAGCTCCAGAACAGGAGAATTTATGACCAAGAGAAAACACACCGAGAAGCTAAGCTGGGGGAGGTTGGGTGTGTGGTGTGATTTCTACGATGACGACTCTATTCACGGATTCCATGGACAGAGTCATAGGGAAAGTTGGACACATCTCCGAAACAAAAATGGGGGAAAAGTGGTCCTATTTCTTTGACAAAGGACAAGACAGACAGGAAATTAGTCGGTGTCTTTCAATTCATAGAAGAGGGCTTATTTAATTTAAAAAAAAGTTTAAAAAGACAAAAAATGTCGCCAAGTCACTGTTATCGGCCTAAGTTCGGCAAATAGTAAATAAATGATCTAAAACTAAGAGAAGGGCAGCCGCCATAGAAATAGGAACCAACTTATAATTTGAAATTTGTAATTTTTTCGAAGTTAAAGGCTGACTAATCGTTCCAACGATGCGAGATTGGTAAAATTCAAAATTCAGAAAAAATGATTTTTCGACGACAACTTTAACCATAAAATGTCCTTTGACACCATTAAGAACCCTACAGACATAGCAATCTTTAAGCCTTAAGATTGGAAAAAATTCAATATTTTTCGAGCCAAAAGTTTCATTACAAAAAAATGTTTTTTCGACGACCACTTTAACCAAAAAATGTCTCTTGAAGCCATTAAGAACCCTACAGACATAGCAATCTTTAAGCCTTAAGATTGGAAAAAATTCAATATTTTTCGAGCCAAAAGTTTCATTACAAAAAAATGTTTTTTCGACGAACACTTTAACCAAAAAATGTCCCTTGAAGCCATTAAGAACCCTACAGACATAGCAATCTTTAAGCCTTAAGATTGGAAAAAATTCAATATTTTTCGAGCCAAAAGTTTCATTACAAAAAAATGTTTTTTCGACGACCACTTTAACCAAAAAATGTCTCTTGAAGCCATTAAGAACCCTACAGACATAGCAATCTTTAAGCCTTAAGATTGGAAAAAATTCAATATTTTTCGAGCCAAAAGTTTCATTACAAAAAAATGTTTTTTCGACGAACACTTTAACCAAAAAATGTCCCTTGAAGCCATTAAGAACCCTACAGACATAGCAATCTTTAAGCCTTAAGATTGGAAAAAATTCAATATTTTTCGAGCCAAAAGTTTCATTACAAAAAAATGTTTTTTCGACGAACACTTTAACCAAAAAATGTCCCTTGAAGCCATTAAGAACCCTACAGACATAGCAATCTTTAAGCCTTAAGATTGGAAAAAATTCAATATTTTTCGAGCCAAAAGTTTCATTACAAAAAAATGTTTTTTCGACGAACACTTTAACCAAAAAATGTCCCTTGAAGCCATTAAGAACCCTACAGACATAGCAATCTTTAAGCCTTAAGATTGGAAAAAATTCAATATTTTTCGAGCCAAAAGTTTCATTACAAAAAAATGATTTTTCGACGACAACTTTAACCAAAAAATGTCTCTTGAAGCCATTAAGAACCCTACAGACATAGCAATCTTTAAGCCTTAAGATTGGAAAAAATTCAATATTTTTCGAGCCAAAAGTTTCATTACAAAAAAATGTTTTTTCGACGACCACTTTAACCAAAAAATGTCTCTTGAAGCCATTAAGAACCCTACAGACATAGCAATCTTTAAGCCTTAAGATTGGAAAAAATTCAATATTTTTCGAGCCAAAAGTTTCATTACAAAAAAATGTTTTTTCGACGACCACTTTAACCAAAAAATGTCTCTTGAAGCCATTAAGAACCCTACAGACATAGCAATCTTTAAGCCTTAAGATTTGAAAAAATTCAATATTTTTCGAGCCAAAAGTTTCATTACAAAAAAATGTTTTTTCGACGACCACTTTAACCAAAAAATGGCTCTTGAAGCCATTAAGAACCCTACAGACATAGCAATCTTTAAGCCTTAAGATTGGAAAAAATTCAATATTTTTCGAGCCAAAAGTTTCATTACAAAAAAATGTTTTTTCGACGACCACTTTAACCAAAAAATGTCCCTTGAAGCCATTAAGAACCCTACAGACATAGCAATACTTAAGACTCGAGTGTAATTCCAAGCCATTCACAATTTTGAAGTTTTTTGTAGTTCGAAGAATTTTTTTTTTTTTTAGAAAAACTGTAGAAGAAATGATTTTTTTAATCAAAAAATTTGTTAAAAAAATAAAGTACATTTACAGTACCGTACAAAAAAGGACATAAAAAAAAAATCAATTTCTTCACTTCATCACCAAAAAAATGACATAAATTCGAAGTCAAAGTTCGAAATTCGAGTCGAAATCGTTAAAAATTGTGATGTTTAGTAATTTTTTTTAAAGAAGTGTTTTGTGAAATAGGACTAACAGAGGCGTGCAAAAATGGATAAAAATTCGGCGGTTTTTTATAAATAAAAAGCCTCCTATTCGACCGATTTTAAAAATTGTTCTTATTTTTTTCCTTCATCACTAAAAACAAAAAGTACAAACAATTTTGATCGCATCTATAGGACCGTAAAAATTCACAAAAGTCAATTTTGACGCCAATGTCTCTTTTTTGCACGTTTAGAAAAAATTATCTACCGTCCAAGCCCTCTAAGTCGAATTTTCACGGGATATCAAAATTAGTTCGAGTTAGAGGAATTTTTCGACTTAAAGGGAGGACGACGTAGAGGATTTCGCCAAAATATGGTGGAAAAGTTCGAGTTAGAGGGCTTTTCGACTTAGAGGGCGTTCGACTTAGAGGGCTTTTCGACTTAGAGGGCTTCGATTGTATTTTGCTGTTTGGAGAGAGTAAGATAACTTCGGCGCCAAAAATGATTGATTGATTTTTGAAATGATTGATTTTTGAAATGATTGATTTTTGAAATGATTGATTTTTGAAATGATTGATTTTTATAGAGGAGCATTTTTAGGATTTCGTTCCAAAGGAACAACGCAACCTTATAGAATCACTTCGGTGTCCGTCTGTCTATCTGTCTGTCGCCTTTACATATTTTCTAATACCTTCTGAATCCTTTGTATCTAAGGGATGAAACTTGGAATGAATATGCATCCCGGCAACCCAAAAATAAATCTGAAATTTTTCCCGAAATTAGTCGTATATTAAAGAAAAAGTTAGTACTGAAACTAACGTTTGAAAAAACTTTAATTTTTCACTATGGGAGGAGGCTGTATCTCACCCCGTTTAGGAGGTAGAGGCAATTTAAAATCCAATCAACATGAAAAAAAAAATCATTAAAAAACAATGGCAGCACGAACAACAAAGTACCATACCCGTTTTGAAAGCCAGAAACTTGTTCTTTAATTTCCGACTTAATTTGGATTATTCATGTTCACAATTCGTGAAAAATTTGCATTCAAGTTCAAAACGTTGATAAAAAGTAATAGAAATAAAAATGTAGATCATTTTTTCTTCACAACTGTGTGTCGCGGTGTTAACTAAGGATCTTGTCCTTGAATCTAGGTCGACCAAAAAAAAATCGAATGGTCTTATATCTTCTTTTCAAAGATTTAAGTTCGTTCCTCAATGCCGCTCAATGGTACTAATTTCCAATCTAATTTACTTTTCAATTTTCCAGAGCTGTGGTAGGAAAACAACACTTAGTGCTAATGGGGCTCTTCAGAATCACCACCTCACATACACTATGCCTTCTAGGATTGAAGAAAACTAGAACGGACCAATCACACACATTTTTAGCTTTATCCACATTAATATTAACCCACGTAACACACGTACCTTTCGCTTTTTCTACCTTCCACCCCATCATAGCCTCCTAAATGGGGCTGTTGATCCACTAAAACTAAAACTAAGACTACGACTCTAATAAACCCATTTCCCGGATGTTGCGCAAGTGTAATTCCGCTCCCACTTTCGACTTCAGCATGAATCCCTCCACCTTAAAACTCCGTCTCAGCAGCCTCAACCACGTTCCCTGTTAGATGCAAAGTTAGGTTAAGTTTTCACTTAGTTTTTAAGTTAGGTTAAGTCTTCCCCGCTTGTCTTAGACCAATTAATGGGGCTGTTGCCCACTAAAGCTAAAAAACTGTGCACAAAGGTACTTGGCTTGCGGTAATAGTAACTCAAATTTTCTTTAAAAAGAAAAAAAAAATGCTTAACAGTGCAACAGGAATGAAAATTTTGATAGAAAGGAAAATTGAATTTTGAAAGTGGCGCACTATTTTTGTATGACCAACTTTCCTGTTCGATTGCAGTTTGCTTCAATTAAGGATTTTAAGAAAAATGGGTAAAAATTCATGAGCAAACATTTAATTTAAATGCTCAAATGGGACTTTTCCAGTGGCAGTGGTGAGTTCCTTGGAGTTTCAAAATTAAAAGCCATATATAGCATACTGTGTAGCAGAGTGTAGTTTGATGTTGCCAGCTGCTGAAGAGAACCCGAAGCTGCACTTAGACCAGATGAGGCCCATTGTGAGTGCAGTAGAGTGTAAAACAGAGCCAACAATTTTTGAAAGGCGTTGAAAATTTTCAGAAAAATGTGTTTTTAGTGCAGGGACCACTATTTCTTCAGCTTCTTTTGAATTCATCCTACACCTGTCCTAAGCCCATTTTGACCTCAAGCAAATCCAGTGAGTTATGAATTTCTCTACTCTCCCTTCCAAGTCAACGCATGCTCCTTCACGACCATCGGTCCTCTCAGCCTGCCTTCGAATTTCAACCACTCCCATCGAATTTTTTCGACTCCACACATCTTCAACTTCATTTTTAATTTTCGTCCTTTCGCCATCCAACATCGGCAAACATACCCTACAACAATTTTTTGGCACAAATCAAACAGCAAAAATTGTCTTGTACAACACTTTTTCGATTGTCTTCCATTCTCCTCTCTGCTACACACACTCTCTCCCTCTCTCTCTCTCTCTCTGTCTCTCGTTATCCCTCTCACTCACACGCCAATACAACGCGCATCGTAACCCACACCAACACACCCCAATACCAGTTCGTCCTCTCCAGTTCGCCCCATCGTCCCATCGCCCTCGCACACACACCTCCCTCCCACACCGACCCACCTCCAACCCAACGACGACGACGACGACGACCACAAATCCATACATGCCCCGCGCAGAGATACACATAGGCAAGTGCAATCCATCCGTCTGGCTCTCAGTGACGCTAGGTAGCTTTTTCGCGGCAGCCACAAAAAAAACAAAAAAAAAAAAAGCAGAGAAAAAAAAATAAACTCAAATATATAGTATCCCTCTTTTCATTTCGAATGTGAAAAAGGAAAAAATAATTAAAAAAAAAACAGAAACGAAAAAAAAAAACAATAATCTGTACACACTCATACACACCTACTCTTCTTCTCTGGCCTGGCCTGGTGCTGGGGCGAAAAAAAAAAACACATACTCACTCAACACACAACATAAACCGAAAACAAAAGACAAAAAAAAAAAGTGAGATACGGGTGAACAGAAAAATAAAAAGAAAAAAATTAATAAAAAAAAAAATAAAAATCGAGTCTACGATAACTTTCCTCTCAATGGACGACGACAACGCACGGCGGGGTTGCAAAAAATAAAAAAAAAAAAACTGAAAATTAAGTAACAACAACAACAACGTCGACGACGACAACGAAAACGACGACGACGACTCGGACGAGGAAGAAGGAGTAGAAAATACAAAAAAAAAAGAAAAACAGAAAAAAAAAGTGCAAACAAAGTAAAAATTTTGTGTATTTCTGCGTGAATTTGTATCTCAACCCCTTGACCGACAGACACAGAGAGCGGCGACCGGAGGGGGGCCGAACGCAAAATTCATTTCCTATTGTTCTTCGTTCGTTTTGTGTGTTGCGTTTTTTTTTTTTTTTTTCGTTTACAGTTCGACTTCGATTTTTTTTTTTTTTTTTGACCGCGCTTTACTTTTTGCAACATTTTCGTCGGTCGGTTTTTCGTTTCGGGAGTTTTCCGAACCACCCCATCGTTCTTTTTGAGGGTGGTAGGTAATTTTCGGAAGGACATTTTTTTCCAGTCGCTTTTTAATTTTCGACTGAGAATGGGGCGGTAGTTGATCGAGGCCGACACCGTCCAGAGGAAGCTCCGAAGTTGGAGACGAAGTCGAAGCTGAAACCGAAGCCGCAACGGGGTGAGTTTAGTAGAGATGATAATGATAATGATGATGATGATGTGGGCTTTTGGTAGTTTTGTTTTTTGATTTCTAGGACATTTTCTTTTTTATTTTATTTCATTTTTTCATCCATGCATGCGGTATGTGTACACACACATAGGGTAGGTTAAGAGTTTCTCTTTTCCTTTGCGTGTGTTCGCCGACGAGGAGAAGAACCCGCGCGGTTTGAACTTTTATGAAGTAGTTCAAGTTCGTAGAGAGTCGTGAGGTTTATGGACAGATGAAGTGGAGTTGGAGGTTCAGCAGTGCACCGGGTGGCTTAGGAATTTTAGGGTCTGACGGTGTTCGATTCACACTTTAGCTTCCTGCACATTCTTACCGCGTTTTGAATTCAATCGCAAGTGATTTCTGACTTTTAAATCCAAATCGATCAAAGTGTGGAAATTTTAGCACGGTTTTCATCCCAGGAAGCTGCTGATGCGACGGCCCTTTAGTTGCCTTCAAACACTAAGCTGAGGCAGCCATGGCAAATCTTCTACAATCATCTCCAATTCAAGTTTACAGAGAATTTCGGAAGGTTTGCTGCCGATGTGATCACAATGAGCCTAACCTGGCTTAACTGCGGTGGTGGCTTTTCTTCTGCAGCTCGCCACATCTTCGGCCAATGTGGCATAAAAAAGTACGCACATGAACGTCAAAATTTATGGACAATTTCCTCTTATCAGCAACTTGCACCAAAATTCTCTAGATCTACAAATCGAGACAAAAAAAAAAAAAAAATCTGCGTAACAGCCCATACAGGGCCAGAGCATAGCTTGTTCGCAAATCGAGACAGGAATGTAGAAAAAAAAAACACTTTAAATGGTTCAAAGTCTTCATCGATTCCAAGCCTTTCAAAAGGTTCGACCCGATCTTTCAATACAAATGAGGGTTTCATCCGCAATAGACACAAGATGTACAATAGACCTTTTACGTCGCAGTCGGAGCGGCTCAAAGACACTACAAAATTTCTTCAATTGATCCGCAAATGAGTCCTCCCAGTCACGCTGAAACAAAAACTTTCACATTGGAAGATTTTAGATCCTAAACTAAGTTAATTTGTCAGTCGATGCGTCTTTTCGCACGGCCACTTTCGTGAGTCGTTTAACAAGTTCATCTAACAGAAAAATACTTCAACAGATTCCGACCGGCTATTTTTCAAAACCGTCTTTTTTTTTCAATTTTTTTGCGATAGACTCAGTCACAAGACTGTGTGGCTTTGAAAGATCTCTACGTCTAAAAATCCGGCAAATTTTTTTTACTCAAATTTTGTTCTGAAAAGCAAACATTTGGAAAACAAAAAAACACGAGTCTTTCATCTAAAACCCCACCATTTTTTTTTACTGACATCATGTCCTTTAACACATCGAATGCCACGCCATTTACGAACAAACTTAGTGCCAGTCATCGGTGACCCCCATGGCATTCAAGGTGTTAAACAAATATGTTTAAATAATAATTCACTAGCCGATATGCTGTTCATATGAAGAGCCTTTGATTTCTTTCAACTCACGTTGCTTAAAAAAAGTGGAGCGTTACGCTTTATTTTTATCACGAAGCTCCTGTCTCTTAACTCCTGTTTTTTTTTTTCAAATGTGGTAAGAGGTTCTTATCCTGTCTCTTAACCCCTGTCTTTTTCGAAATGTAGTAAGTGGTTCATTGTTCGTTTTCTGTTTCACTTTTGCTTTCACAAAGTTTTTAGCTCGAATCTTTTTTTCCATTTCGTCTTTTTTGAGATTTTGCTAAAGCATGTCTTTAAAATCATTTTGAGTTCCTGCCAAATTCCATATCCCCTCATGGATTCAAAAACGTTTCCTCTGTTGAAATGTTCTGTCCCTACATAATTTTTGTTCTACAAAGTCACCTGTCATCAGTCCTTTGCTTAAGAATTCATGAATTTGATGCCTAACTAAAAATTTTACTTAATTCAACATCCTTTTTTGATCTTTGGCCCAAAAAAGCAGCATGCATGCTTCTGAAATTCGTCTAACTCTGAATTCTATGACTCCTCCTCAGTCGGAACATGCTTTTCATTCTTGGATCCACTTTTGGTTCCCTTTTTCTTTAAATCTTTCCCGCTTGAGACTGTACAATCTGTTTCATATCCAGTACACAACTTTGAGGATTGATTGAGACATTCGACTGATCTTTTTGTACTCTCCAGACTTTGGTAACACCTTCTTTCAAAAATCACAAAATTATTTTGAGTCTCGCAATGTCCTTTTCTTTCGTTTTTTTTTCGGTTTCTTTGGTTTGGCTTTGGCTTTGGTTATTTTCGGTTTATTTTTTGGTTTATTATTCTATAATAAACCTTTGTAATCGTAACAGAAAAAACAAATTTAACACCCCCTCAAACTTTCACAGTTTGTGTTTGGCGGGTTGTAGAGTGTATTTTTTCTTTAGATTGCCTAAATGGCATCTTTTTTACTCTAGATGGCCTTTATAGATCTCCCTCTAAAATTGTCTATCACTGTACCTTTAATTTTTTCATCAGGTTTGTTCCACAGACATAGAATTTCTTCTCTTTATACAATTTTTAACATTCATTTCTCTGAGGTTGTTTTTTTTTTTTTTGGTTTTTGTTTATTTTATGTCGTTGAATTTGTATGCACTTTTTGCAGTTTTTTTTTGAAGTCACAGATCTATTCATCACCTTCCTGTCATCACTTTCGGTGATGTCTTCGTTTTCGCTGAAAACTCCTTTCATTCGATTTTCGTTGCTCTTCCTAAATTTCAAAATTCCATAATTTCATTTCGTTCGACACCTTTTTTTAGCTTTAGACAAGATCTAGCAAAACTTTCGTTCCCACAATCCCTTTTTGGAATGTTTTATTAGATTTTTCTGAGGATATTAGCATTCTTCATTTTCGTCCTTCTTTTTTTCTTTTTTTTTTTTCTTGATTTCATTCCATTTTCATGAATATGTTTGCTTCCATTGTATTTTATTTTCTCGGCTTTTTTTTTTGCCATAGATCTCTGCAACTCCGTCCTGGGATGTAGCATCAATTTGGCTTTTTCTCAAAAAAAATTTAGTTTTAATTTTTGATCATAGAATAGATCCCACAAGTTTTATCGCCGGATTTTCATGAATTTTCATGTTTTATTCTTTCCATTCGTTAAAACTTCCTAAATTTTGGTCACAAGCGTTTAGAGCTATTTCCATCTCCTTTCCACTCTTAGGTTCCATAGCTGCAGCAACTTCCAAACCGCCTTTTTCTTCTAAATATCCCACAAGTTTTAGCTCTGGATTTTCATGAATTTTAATTTTTTATTCTTTCCATTCGTTAAAACTTCCTAAATTTTGATCACAAGCCTTTAGAACTCTTTCCAGCTCCTTTCCGCTTTCAAACTTTTAGGTTCCACAGCTGCAACAACTTCCAAACCGTCATTTTCTTCTGAATACCGTCTTTTCATTTGACTTCGTGATTCCTTGTCTCAATCTCAGACCCCATTCACCGTCTTCCATGAGATCAAAGCCGAATAAAAGGTCCAAACAGCTGATTTTTGGCCATCAACTTGAGCATCCAACCCACTCACGACTTCAAATGTGATGCTCAACATCTGGTAAAGTCTTCGAATTAACAAATTTACTACAAGATCTCCCTTCTAGGAGTTCAAAAGATCCACCTCCCAACGATCCAGAAACCCCATCGACCCATCCTCCCACACGAATCTCATCCATCCATCCTCTCTCCGCCATCATTACAGCTTCTCCGTATGTGTCTTCTCCAAAAATGAAACCAAACCAAACGAAACGAAAAAAAAAGCCCCACTTACATTTATCCCATGTACCCACAATATGTTCACAACTAAAAAAAAATAATCTCTCTCTGCCTAAAAAAAGTAAAAACACACACACGCGGGTAAAAAAAAAAAATTCTGATGCACATGACACACGAAAAATAAAAACAAAATTTTCCCCCCAAAAACGAAAAATAAAAAAAAAAGAGTAGAAAATTCATTTTCCTGGTCCCTGGCGCGCAACACTTAATGGATAATTAGTATCGATGGAGCTTTTTCCAAACGCAGTTTATAATCATTTTCATTCCACAATCTAAGTTTCTGTCTATTTCGAGGTTCGTCGTTGCCATTTTTGTTTTTTTTTTGGTGTAGTTGGTGTTGTTGGTGCGCGTTGCGTTAGAGAGCAACACACGCCAACGCCAAACGACGACAACGACAAACGACGACGTCCCGGCTCATTACAGATACATTTGCTCTTCATTCCCATCGCATTCGATGTGTTTTAGTGTGGCGGGTCTCTCTATATAAAAAATATATCATCAAAACCCGAACCCGAAATCCCCGAGCGCAAAAAAAAAAAAAATAAAAGCACCGCACCAAACCGCGCTAACCCCGCCACCGCACCGCACCAAACCACGCCGCGCCGCGCACACATAACTAACTCATTAATAAGAATGCAAACAGAGGCAACAAAAAACGTACAAAAAAAGAACGTATCTTTTAGTTTAGAATCGCCCATCATGACTGTTGGATACAGTTTTGTCGTCTAAATACTGAACTATATTTTGCTGTTCGTCTCTAGATACGTCGTCGTCGTCGTCGTCGTTGTCCGCTGAATCGAATCCATCTTTGTTTCTTTTTTTTCGCTTTGGTTCGTTTATCTTTTTTTTTTTTCGCATTTTCCACTCGTCGTGGTTGTTTTCCGGTTCGTCGTCGTTGTTGTATTTGAAGTTTTTTGGCGGGATTTTCCATTCTACGGCTTTCTATCGGTCTACAAAAAAAAAAGACACTGGAGTCCCCCCAAAAGCGACGACGAAAAACAAAATTCATATTTTTGTTTCTAAAAAACTGAAAAAAAAAAGAGTGCAAAATTTGATTCGGTTTTAGACGTCCTCCAAAAAAAAAAATTGTTTTTTCAGATCCCGTCTTAGAATACAAAGAAATGAACGGATGGATGGAAAAGATGATAATTGCAAATACATTTGCGTTCGCTTCTTAAGTGGTGTGGCATCGTGTGGTATTCGTGAAATTCGCGCATAGTACACGGTTTCGTTTCGGTTTTTTTTTTGGGTTTTCTTTTTTTCGTCTTTTTTTGTTTTTGTGGTAGTGTGTGGGGTTGTGTATCTGTGAGTGGATGCATTCGCTATTTATATTCGATCTGGTGGAGTATGCAGGTTTTTCGTTTTTTTTTTTTTGGGGGAATTTTTTTTTTTGCTTGTAAAATACGCCGCGCAAAATATATCGATGCAACAATGTATGGACGTTGAAGGGCGACCGAGATGGTTATAGTGAGCTGGCTGCGTCGGTGGAGTATGACTGTCCCACTCGTGGATGCATGGAGGAGATGTTGGTGCTTTTGATGAACCCCAAGAGAGTTTAGGTGAGAGTTTTACTGGAGTTGAGTTTGAATTTTGTGTTTGGGTTTCGTCTTCTATTTGAGTTTGGAGGTGAATTTTTTAGTCTTTTGATGAAGGGTTTTTAATTGCGAGAGTTTTTAAATTTATTGAGAAATCATTAGGTAGCAAAATTTCGTTCTCTTCAATTTTGTTGAAGTCTCAGCTGTAAAAGCAGTTGAATGGTGACTTTATCTGGGTCAACTTACGTATTCAGATCCACGACAGGAGCCAAAAAATAGAAGTTCTTCATTTTCTATCATTTTAGGATGGATTGGAGTTTGAAGTGTGAATCTTTTTTGTGTTGTTTGAATGATTTTATAACTTTTTAAAGGACTTGAATCGTGGTTATTTTCTTTCTGGGCGGATTTTCCGCTAGTTGGCTGTGAAATTGATGATCATCTTCTTCTTTTTTGCGTAGAGCGGGTCTGTTTCACCTACCTATGAGGTTACCACATCTTCCTTAAGGCAAAAAAGAAAAATAAAATGAAAAAAGAAAAAAAAAAGCAGTCCCGGACCTACACCTGGGCCTCCGTTAGCAACCTCCTCCATCCAGCACGATCCAGTGCAAGCCGCTTTCAGGGACACACACCGAGTTGGTTCAGGAAATTGATGATCAGTTGATGAAATAATTGACTACTCTACGAACAAATTAGAGCCTTGAAGATCTGTTGCCCTAAATTTGTTCAAAAACGCACAGCAGTTTAGGGAATGACGTTTTTTATTGGCTAAAGTTTAAGACAGCGGAGGCAAGGCCCTGGATTTTTTTTTATAATTGACGCGTGCTGAAGAGATTGGGGCTATCATTAAGTATCCTCTGTAAGATACAGCACGGGCTTGTTATATTCAGATGTACAGACAAGAAAGAAAAGTTTCCGCAGTTTTAGTGGCTGGTGTTTAGGTTGAGATAAGTTGATCAGGTTAAGGGTAAAGCATGTTTCTATGTGCTATTTTAGTTTCTTTTTTTTTGTAAGGACAAATTAGGTGAAAGATTGAGCGAGAATGATTGAGAGCTGCGGTTTTGAAACCATAGACAATCGATTTCTTTTTTTTTTTTTTAATGATTTTTGTTTCATCTGATCATTCATCTTGACCATCTTTTTTATTTTAATTTGTTTGGTAGGAAATTTGTTATGAAACATTTTGTTTTTAGGAAAATTGGAGAACTCGAAAAATTTCCTTTTGTGTTTCGGAGCTGGGTTAGTGTTCCTAGTCCTGGATTACTGCTCCCAAAGAAATAGCCGTTAACACATTGAATGCTGCGCCATTTACGAAGAAACTTAGTGCCGGTCACCGGTGGCCATGGGGGTCAACGTGTTAACTAAATTTTGATTGCATTTTTTTGTTAATAAAAGTGACCTCAAAATTCAGATTTCTGTCATGAAAATCCAACCTATAAACGACTTCAACGACTTATTTAGGTTTTTGGAGACTTCTACACGTGCCTCGTACTAAGCTTCAACTTAAGAATACCGACGGAACAACCAAAAGGGAGCTGGTAGCTTAACTTTGCTTTGAAAGTAACTTGAAAAACTTTGAACTTTGAAGAGACCTAAATTAACATACGCAAAGAGAACGAAAAAATGGATCCAGAAAATCTTTCTTAAGACTTTTCTGTTAGAGTTTTGCTAAAGATGGCCTTAATGACTCTTACTTTGACTCTGTCAGAGTTTTGCTAAAAATGACCTTAATGACCCTTTTTAAAGATTCTGCGTCAGTTTAAATGTAGAAAACGACCTGCAGAGTCTTCCTTTGAGACTTAGTTTTCATTTTAAGGCTAGACGAATGCCTAGACAGTTTTTGCTTAACACTTAGTCCATAGTCTTGTGGTAGGGGTGGACCTTTGAAGCCTTTGTTTAAGATCTTGCATTCAATTTTTGGGTTGATTAAGACTTGGGGAGCTTGTTTTTAAAGTAGTTGAGTAAGTGTGTACTATGGAGTCTTTTTTCCAATTTTTTCTGCCAGTTTTTGAAAAGAATTAGACCTGTTCAGTCTTAATTTATGACCCCTCGCTCAGTTTTTGGTTAAAAAATCATTTATAGAACAAATCGAAGCGAATAATTAATCCTCCATTTGTGAATTGCTATTATTAGGAGAATGAAGGACCCTAGTACCTAGTAAATTATTAACTCACAACATTAATAACAATGCCATAGAATGGTGAATGGAGCACCTTAAAGACCCCTTACCAACGTCTCCCTCTCCACATTAGCATGTTCTCCTGCCTTCCCTTGCATGTGCAACTTAAATAATCAAACTGCAATTTCATGTGCGAATATTAAAATACCTACACGAGTATCTTCTTCAATAAATTACATTGACTCAAGTGTTTACCTTCCCATAAGCACTTAGGCTAGTGAATCTTGTAACGTTCGTTGGTTCGTTGTCAGTTCTGGGCATTGGTTTTTATCGATTAAATCAGCAATTTGCTGAAAATAGATTGAGGAGGAACGATGAGGTTCAGAAATGAGCGCCATTTTTAGATCGGAATTTTTAAATATAAATATAGTGGAATTTTTTTTTTTTAATGTTTTAGAAGTTTATAGAAGTTAAGTGAGAAAATAGACCTTTAGATGGAGATGATCTAACAAATCACTTATATTGGTTGAGGCTTGTTAGAAAAATCAGTCCTAAGTGGACCAGTGTAAGAATATCACTTTTTTCATCATCATTAGTGGCGTAACAGTTCACGAAGGGCCAGAAACCTAGCTTTTCGCACATCCACTGTTTTGTGCTCGTTATAATTTTGACACAGTTGGAAGGGACCTACAGTTTTTCACTCTTTTAGGCAGACAAAATCACTGGTTTAGGTTGACAGAAGTAAGAAAATCACTCGAGTAGAGTGGAGAAACACCAGTTTCTGTGAAGACGTGTTAGGAAATCCATGGAAACAAGAACTTAAATTAAAATGCCTATTGTTAAATTGTTACATGTACTAAACGACACTGTAGTCTTACTCTTCGCCGAATAAAATTAAATTGATTTCAATTGAACTGAAGTTGAAAAATCAGTCGTTCAGGTAGAAACGAGTTAGAAAATCACAACCTTAAATACAATCCAGCTAGGCTATTACACGTCAAGATGCAAAAGTCTTAGAAAATCGCCTTTTTTCAGTTTCGATGATTTGGAAAATCACTTTTTTCTTTAGAGATGAGCTAGACAGGTGGAGGTGGACTATGAAATCTTTTTTTTTTTTTTTGTCAGCCTTTGTGATGGACATGAATTGAAAATTATTTTTTTTTCCATATAAATGTGTTAGATAACCACTCGTTTAGGTGCAAATGAGCTAGAAAATTACTCGTTTATTTACAAACGAGCTAAAAAATCACATGTTTTTGTAGAAATGAGTTAGAAACTCACTAGAAACACACGAAAAGAGACTTAGAAATATGTTTTGGCTCCAAGAGTCGTGTAGGCACAAATTTTTCTAAAAAAGTCACATTCAAAAAACGCGGAACACCGACGAAGCTTGAAACTCAAGCGACAAAATTTCTGACGTCCACTTTTCAAGGACCCCAAACCCGAGAAACCGAGCTTTTCCGCATTTTTTTTCATTGAGCCAAAAGTTAAGCGTTCAATTTTGTGTCCACTGTCTCCAACGCATCAAAAACAGACTGAGTCTCCATTCTCCAACGACGAAGTAGACTTCCTAACTTCTCCCATCCACGTGAAGACTCCTTCCGAACGTTGATCTCCTTTTCCAACCCTAATCGATCGCAATTTCCGTCGGATATCCCAACACCAGGTGCCTGTCTGTTCATCGACAAAGCTGAACAAAAACACAAATCCACCCACACAATCGCCCATTGTCCTCCATCGAAGTTCAATGATCCATTGGCTGCGTCGTCGTCGTCGTCGTCGTTGTCCGCTCTCAATGAATCGCCACAAAACAGAGAAAGTTCAGCTCGCATATAAAACTTCCAACCGAAAACGACAAAACACACAAACGCCAACTTAAGCTCTCTCGCACCACTTGACACATCGTGATTCGTGAACACCACCAAAGTAAAGTATTGGGACTTTTTTTTTCTCTCTCTCTTGTGCAAAACTCCTTCACACACAACCAAAAAATGCCATCGCAGAGTCTCTCTCTTCGAGCCACACATGCCATGAGTCAGACCGAGAAATACTCGGCTCTCTCCAATAGAGCGAGACGGGCCGCAAAAAAACAAAAAAAAAACACTTGAGATACAGAGATACACCAACACTTGTACTTCACTCTCTCTCTCCTACACACACTCGCAGGTGGCGTATGCGAATGGGGGGTGGTGATGCGTGTGTACGTGAGAGAAGAGCTTTTTTTTCCGCGCGCTCCTTCGCGAATAAATTTTTTCGCAATTGTGTGTGGGATGGGGTTAAATGGGGGTGTGCGAGTGTGTGTGTGGGACAAACAGAAATTGATAGTGTTCGGCCGGTTTTTTTTCTCCCTCTCTCTCGCTCGCAGGACTCTTGAAGTCACTTCATTACGACGGATGATGATGATGATGATGATATAAAAATTTCAGCGGCGAAAAATCATGAGGAAAAAAAAAAACTGATAAAGTATCTGAAAGCGACGTCGTCTCACCAACACAGACGGCACTCAGTCTCTCTCTCTCTCTCACACTTCTTCGTCGTCGTGGTGCCTCGGTGTGCGAAAGTGTATCGCAAAAAAGGCAAAAATCGTATCTTGACGGTGCAAAAAACAAAAAAAAAGAACTTCAACTACTTTGGAACTTCACACAGAGAAGGAGCACACACCAAAAAAAACAAAAAAAAAAAAAAAACTTAAACGTCGTCGCGCTCCGTCCCTCGCCATCCCGCCCTCCCACAACCCGTAAGATTGACGCTTTTAGCTTGCCTCTGTATTTTTCGCCGTCTCTCTGTGTGTTATATTTTATTAATTTTCTGTTCTTTCTATTTGGGGGCACATTTTCAGTTTGTAGATTACATTTAATCCGTTCAGAAGGGCTGCCACGGTCTAACCACCGGTTTTTTTCTCACAATTTTTTGGGTTGGTCTCTTATACTATTTTTGCGGTGTTGTGTATACTACTTTACTTTTTCTCTTGTTACTTCTTCTTGTGTGCTACTTCGTTGATCGTCTCGTCTTGTCACATCTTCTTCTTTTTCTTATTTCATCACTTTTTTTTCTGTGTATAATCCTTTTTCTTTGGATACAATTTCTTTGTTTTTTGGTTACTTTGTGGACTTGTGGTCTTTTTTTTTTTTTTTGGTAGCTGCACTCACTCGCTCACTTCACGATGGTGGTGTGGTGTAGTGTGGTGTGTATGCGAACAAGATGTGGTGTGTAGTATCTTCTTCTTGGGGGTATTTTTTTATCGGGCAAAGCGCGGGCTATGCCATACTCACGCGAAATCCCCAAGGAGAAGAAGGAAGAAGATATTTTTCTTGTGTGTGCACAGAATAAAAAAAACGTTTTTTGTTTTTACTCCTTCGAGAGTGTGTCTTAACGATTTTTTCGGACTTGATCAAGTTTTCTTTTTTTTTGAATATTTTTTTTGTCTTCTGATGGTATTTGCAAGGTTTCCGATTCCAAGAATACAAATCCAAAAAGTGTGCAACCAAAAAAAAAGGGCGACTATTTGCGCGGTGTAGAGTGTGCCTGCCCCTCGAAGAATGGGAATATGTCTTCAAAGTCCTTTTTCTTATTTTTTTTTGTTTAGTCTTTTGATGATGGTTTGCGTTTGTCGGTGTTCTTGTTCTCGTTTTTTTTTTTTCTTCTTGATTTCATAATTGGAAAAAAGGAAAGTGTTGTGTTTTGTTTGTTCGTCAGTTGAAGTGCAGTTTTTCACGGTCACACGAAAAAAAAAATTAAAGAACAAGGATATACTCGTACGTGTTTTGTTGTTACGCGATCTCTGACCGGGTTTGAAATGAAAAGAAAACAAACGATGAACATTTTCGACGCGGAAATTTACGTCATCACGATTGTTGTCAAACAAAACGAAGGCCTCTTTATCGCGTAATTGGTTTTCCTTTTGATTTTGAGATCATCAACTGTGACAAATCGGAGAAAAAAAAAATAAATCAAATTAGTGCCACCCTCGCGCCAATTATTCTTTTTTCGAAAAAAAAAAATTCCGCCTCTGCTCGTTAACGACCTCTAATTTATCGGTACCTCAAAAAAAAGCCGACAATTTACTTGTGCTTATCGAAAAAAAAAAAAGAAAATTACTTCTAAACTCGTCGTGTGTGTGCCACAAAATTTCGGATAACATTTTGACTTGGCCCGCTCTCTCCCTCCAACGAAGGTATTCATGTATCTAAGAAAAGTTTTTCGAAAACTTGAAACAAGTGACAGTTCTGGTGAAACTTTACGAGTGTCGAAAAAGCCATTTACTTGGCCCACAAAATGGCGCGCTTTTGAAACAAAATGGGCTGCGCTTGATGCGGTTTCTTCTTTTTTTTGTGTGTTGTTGAGAATTTGCGGCAAGTTTCTTGTGAGAAAGTGCTTTGGAGTCCTTCTTGTTAACTTAGAAAAAAATACAAAAAGAAATGTTTGAAACTCCGACTTGTGTCCTTTTTGTTACCTCAAACAAGAAATGTTTGAAACTTCGCCTTGGGTTAAGTAAACGTGGCATAAATGTCAAGTTTGAGAAGCAAAAAGCGTTTGCATTGTGGTTTTTCTTTAAAGTGCTTAGAGAAGTCGTTTTTTTTTTTTTGCTGAACTTGTAACATCTGCAGCTGGGTAAATACACCCACGCGGACTGCTGCCCAGTTTTGTGTCACATCAAGTGCAGCGTGTCACTTTTGTTGACTCAGCTCTGAGTGATGTACGACAACGATTGACATTTTAGAAATGTTACGAAGAGTGAAACTTCTTAAAACGGCTTTAAATTTGAGTACACGATGCTTTTCAAAGACCTCGAAAGTGGCAAACAATGAGAAGCTTAGTGCGTATTTCTTCGCAACAAACATTTTGTCTACCGGCCATAATCTGGCGAAAATATTAGCAATCAACTTCCGACGGCAAATAAGAAAAATCTCATCAAATGACGTTGAGTTGAAAATAAGGCAAAAAATGTTTGGAGCCGCCTTCATCGAAATCTAAATATTCTAAGTGGACTATTCTTTAGCCAAATTAGAAAATTGACCGCCAAATTTGTTGGCTATCGGTGAACCTTATTTCGCACATGTGAATGTTTTTATACAAAATTTGTATCATTGAAACAAATTGCAATGCAAACTTTCTTTTTTTATCGGCGGAACCAAAATGAGATTACAAAGTCCCATCGAGTGGAAAGACTCGAAAATTTAGCTGGAAAATAGCAACGTAGTTCTGGATAAACAAAGCGTTATTGATTTTCTAATTGTGACAACATAAATTAGTCTGACTTAAGGTCTAAGTGGGTACAAGAGATCTTTTTAACATCAACTTTTGATTGAATGCCACGCCATTTACGAAGAAACTTGGTGCCAGTCACCGGTGAACCCCATGGCATTCAACGTGTTAAGATCATAATATTAGATTCCATTCCATCTCATTCCATTTTCCATTTTCATTTCCATTCCATTTTGATTAATTCATTTCAATACAAGTGCTAAGTAAATAGGTTTTCTGCCAAAGAAAATAAGCCGAAGTGAAAAACATTGAAAAATACGATAGTTTCAGTCTCGAATTCAAGTCATAAAGCTAGTCCTACAGACGGTGAATGAAACTATACAATCGAGTCAAACTCTAGTTAAAATTTCCAAACTTTGTTCGGATACCACAGCTTGTTTGGTACCCAGCAGTTTAACACGCGGCCACAGAAGATCATGATGATGATGATGCTTGGACTCCCACAAAATAAAATTTTTGTCGCTTTACAAAAATGTGAATCTGATAAACTTTTTCGTTCGATTTATAACCAAAATACGACCGAAACTTTTAAAGGTTAATATTGATATACAGCCCGTGAACTAAGATTGAAATTCAATTGGTTTCACTGTCCAATTGGAACGTTCAATAGGAGACGATATTTTTGATGGAAAACTCGAATTCATGCAGAGGATCACGATCTAAGAAATTTTGTATAAAACATTTTTTGAGTATTTCACAGATGCTCGAAATCAACTGTGGAAACTTTTCTTTTTTTTTTGTTTGTGTTATTCAAAATCTAACAAAATTCTAAACGTTGTAAAAAAAATTCTCGATTTCAAGTTGCACTGCGCAAGCTTACGTGGAAGTTTAACTGCCGACTATAAATTGATTTAATAACATTGTTCGAATAAATGCACTTTAATGACCATTATGAAATGGTGGGAGCTTCTTCATATGAAGACTACTTTGTACTTGGTTTCTGTTTAGTTTTGAAATGAAGTCGGATCTCAATTTTACTGCGAACAAAAAGGATGTTTTACAATTTTGCTGCTGGTGACTTTAAATATTTTTGGAAGACCATGGTAATTTAAAGACATAACCTGATATCCCATGACTGTCAAAGCTCTGCGTCCATTTCTACATGAACCTCATGAACAAGCAGAAATATGAAAATTATATTAACTTACCGTACCAATTATGCCAACTTATTGTGCCAGCGTGACCGTTCGGTCATATCCAGAAGAACTATAGAATAATGCTGTATGTCTTCTATTAAATTCACCAAAATCAAGAAATAACCACGTGAAAAAAGTAATTAGAGCGCAATTCGGGTCAACCCGAATCAACAACAAAAATTTGAGAGGGTGTTACATTTTTTTTCTGTTACGATTACAAAGATTTATTATAGAATAATAAACCAAAATTAGTTGTGAAAAACAATCAATGATCCATGACCTCGGGAGTTGATCTGAAAGTCTATTTCAAGTGACTGAACCCAACATTTTTTTAAATTATTAAAAAGGATTTTTTCTCCTTGCACAGATGCAAATGCGCTCTTCCTCACGTCTAAAAAAAACATTAAGAAAATTAACCGAAGTGAATTATCGTGGAGATCGAATTTTTTACTTGAATGGTGGTCTTAAAGGCGAGTTCCAAGCCAGTACAAGTGGCTGCTCCATAACAAGATTCATAGTCCGACAAAATTTCTGTTTTAATTTGAATCAAAAGACTTTCAGATAAGAGGTGTAAGAGAAGAAAATGAAAAAAAAAAGTATACATTTTTTTGTGGAAACAAAAAATGGAAAATGAAAATGTTTCTGTGTTTTTTTTTTTCTGTCGATTAGATGGGCGAACATCCGTCAATGATTGAGTGCCGCAGAGTCGTTCCCCAACTAGAATTGAACTTGAACTTAAGGTTTAGGAAGATTTAGGAGGATCTTAAAATCTAGGAAGACCGTAGTAGAAACCGTAACCGTAGAGAAACCGTACTGTAAGAGAAAACGCAATGAGGTCGCATATCAATAAAATTTCCTCAGTTGTGGGAACATCTTCTGTCGATCTGAATTGTGAAATGCAATTGCAATGCTGTAGTAATTCAAGTGTAATAAACTGCTTTCTATCGAATAAAAAAATAAGTTCAGAGAATTTGTTTAACTTTGCTCATTTAACTTTTTAAAGTAAAATGAAAAAAAAAAATGGATTCAGAGAATTTTTTTAACTTAAAAGCTCATTTAACATTCTAAAGACAACGAAAAAGAAATAATTATCTACTGACCCGAGTCAAAATAAAGGCTTGTTTCTTGAATAGGAGCGAAGACATTAGCTTCAGATTGAAAAGGGTGTAAATCACTCCTTCTTTCTGCTAAACCATATACCTAAGTACGTTTCTTTACGAATTGAAGCAGCAAATTAACGCTTTTCATTATTGTTTCTTCTCAAATTAATGCTCAGAAATACAAAAAAAATTCATAAACACTCTAAAATATCTTTCACAGTTGAAAGAAAGAAGAAATATCATACCTCTGTGTGGTGGCAAACCTTCCACAAATGTTAGAAATAAAATAAATACCTATCTATCAAAAAGAAAACAAGCGACATACAAACAACTGACCACGCGCCAAATAGATCCCACCGAAACCATTTCAAAAGACGTCTTTTAATGATTCACTTTGAACCCGTGGAGATTTAGCAACCATAAGAGACCAATTAAAAAAGAAACCTCTCGCCAAAAAAGCCTACAGCAACCTTCTTCCTCCAATTTAACTCCCATTCGAATTCTCTCGATGACTTATTTCTTCCACCGACACCAAGAGGCTGTAAATTATGCTCAAGTTCACTTCATCTCCACCAAAAAAAAGACAACCTCATCATCATCGTCGATGTACGTCAATCGCCCTCTCCGCCAAAAAAAAAAAGTTCTAGATACCCACGTATCTGTGGTTTTATTTATAAATCCCCCTCCAGCGTCCCTCAAAAAAGGTTCACGTTTAACTTCACCATCTATCAGAGACTTTCATCTATTTACATACGCGTGGCAATATTTCAACCCAATCAATCATTAGAACAAAAAAAAAAAATATTTTTTTGCAAACCCCCTGGAAAAAAAAAGCAATTTCTACCGCGCAAATAAATTACCATGAATGAAATAATTGTATCTATGCGTGCTTTAGCCAAATATCAAAAAGATTGGAGGAGGAAAAAAGAAAAAAAAAAGAAAAGAACCATCAGCTGGGTGAGCGCGCGCAATCGAGAGGCAAAGCTAAAGTATCTTTTGGTTGAGTTATTGCCTTCAAATGTTTCAAATTGCCGTCGGCAATATTTCTCTGTATGAAAAAAAAATGAAAAAGAAAAAAATAATAAAATCATCTAAATTATACCCGTCGCTCTTGGTGATCACGTGTATCTCTCTCTTAGATTCATCAGAAGAACCTTACATTACAAACAAACACAAAAAATTTCGCGCAATCTGTTCGGGTTCAGGTTTGAGTTTTTTTTTTTTTTTTTGTGCGAATTTTTGAATGACATCATACACAATTAGAATACACGACGACGTGTCGGCTTAGTTTAGATACAGATACTATATACGTACTAGTTCGCTTTCTATCTTTCCCATTCGACTGAAAATTATCTTCACCAGATACAGATACAATTAACTCATTTCGTTTCGTTTTTTTGTATTATGCTGCTCAACTTTTGTGTGTGTTTCTTGCCTCGACGCGCGCAAATTCGAATTCGCGGTGAATTTGTGTAATAATCATAAAACAAAAAAAAAAAAAAAAAAAGGAAGAACAAATGTTTTGTTGTTTCTTTTTTTGTTGTTGTTCTCGAGCCTCCACCATTGTTGTTGATTTAATGAAAACATTGTACAATTGCAATGTTAATTAGCCATGCGTTGATTTGATTGCAATTTAATTCGTTCGTTCTTTTCTCTGGTCGCTTGGTTGTTCAGGCAGCAGTTGCCGTGGTGTTTTGGGAGCTGATTTTTTGGATTGATTATTGGATTTACCGCTTGATGGAGATGTTGGTTGTTTATTTGAATAGCGTCGTCGTTCAGTGTGCGCCGGGGAATAAAATCCGGATGCCAAGAGACAGACCAGAGAAGAACATGATCGTGAGTCACAGGAAGTCAACTCGACTCTTTCTCCTGTTTTGTGGTTGGATTATGAATTTTATTTATTTATTTTATTATTTTTTTTTTGTTGTGTTGTGTTTATTTAAAGTCGATGAAGATGATGATGATTGGGTTGTCTTTTCTGTTTGAACAACCAGTTTGTGGAAAAAGTTTCTTGTCTAATCGGATTTAGGTGTTAGATGAATCACGCCGACCTAGTTACGCGGCTTGGTAGACACGTGTGGATGGCTTTTCGAGTGTTGTCTTGAAAGCGGTTGAATTTTGATACTTTATTGCTCCATTCAACTGACTCCATTCGTTCTCTACACTTGCCCATTCATTTACTGGACTCTCGAAAGCTTCACGCTCACGACTAATAACAAAATCACATCGCTTACACGCAGTCGCAGATTCTGTAATAAGGGTGCCGGGATTTTGGGTTTGACTCTATCGAATTTTGCGATCTAGAAAGTAACGAATTTAGTTTTTTTTTTTCACTTAAAAACAGGCGGAATTTGACCTTTCTAACGATTTCTTCGTGATCAAGAACTTCGTTTATTAGACTGCGACCAAAAAAATGTTTCTGGAAATCAGAATTTGATTTTGTGTACGATCAGGAGTCCCTTCCCCGGTACCTTCGGCCCGTGCTGTATCTTAATCACGATATTTAAGGGTAGCCCCAATCCCTTTAGCACGTGCCAATTATTAAAAAAAATACGTTTTATTCATAAGACCGAAAAGAAGAGATTTAAGCAGCAGAATTTGATCTTCAAATTGGGTTTTGTGTGGTCGAGTGTTCTAATTGTTAGAACAAAAATAAAAGAACCTTTTAAATTTAAGAACTTGTAAGGACATTTTTGTAATTAGAACTTGTACAAATTCTTGTAATTATTAAGATTCTCATTCATGAGATCAAAAAATGAAACTTGTCTCCAATCCTTTAGATCGTCATTTAAAACCATGGAATCTAAGCTCTAAGATTTACTCTTTAACTGAATGGGTTAGGTTAGGTTAGTGGGTAGGCGGGGTTTCACTCTACCTCACTTACATCCTTGTGGACCCCTTGTATTGGGGAATGGGTTATTCGAAAGAACTTTGGCAGCATATGCGTCGCTTTTGATGACCTTAACCGAATTGTTTTCAAGTTCTTGAGTTCTATTTTTGCATGAGTAGTGAGTTTTCGAAAAGTTTTAAATTTAATTTTGGATTGTCGTTTGTTAAAACCGCATCCTCAGTTTCACAGCCATTTGGGCTGCCTTTCCTGCCACTTGGAAAAGTCTGCTGACGGAAATTTTCTTGAAATACGTTTCGTCCCGATTAATCAGCAAGTTTCTGCTGATTTCGGTCCGATCGGTGCCTTGAGACATCGCGATTTCAAGCCTTTTTCTCGTTTGTACGACTCGGTCTTTCGTTTCGTTGCACTTGAGAAGTTTGCTGATGAAATTCTTCCTGAAATTTAATGCCATCCGAATGACCGATGAGTTTCTACGAATAATCTCAGCATTCATCATTTTCATGACACAATTTGTTGTTTTTTGGTTTATTTTTCTATAATAAACCTTTGTAATCGTAACAGAAAAATAAAATTTAACACCCCCTCAAATTTTCACAGTTTGTGTTTGCGGGTTGTAGAATGTATTTTTTTTTTTTTAAATTCGATGCACTTCACTAGTCTTTTTAAGAAAATCTCTAAAAAATTTGTTTTGTTTCGAACTTTCAAGCAAGTTCTGCAAATCAATCAAATTTCAACAAAGTTCTTGCAAATTTCGATCTGATATGAACCTAAAAACATCTCCGTTTCAACCGTGTTCCTCTTTTTCACGGGATTCATTTATTTCCAGGACTCTACCGATAGGTAAGGTTAGGTAGGCGGGTTGACAGACATTTGTTCCTGCCTCACTTAAATCCTTGTGGACCCCTTGTGTTACCCATTGGGTGAAAGGTGTCCCTCTCCTCACTCGCGGTGTCCTATTCCACTATGTCCTCGGTCCATTTGGTCCTGCTCAGATAGGGGCTCAACCGATACAATTTGTCGTAAAGCTCGACCGAAACCGAATAATCAGCGAGTGTCTACACAAGATGTTGATCTAATTTGTGGATAAAATCGTCGCCTTCTCGGACGCCATATTCACTTTCATGAGATAATTCGAATGATAAGCGAGTGTCTACACAAGATGTTGATCTGAATTGTGACGAAAATCGTCCGCTTCTCATACTCCATCTTCATTTTTATGAAATAATTCGTCGTTCAGTCCAAAATCAAAGCACTTGATGAGACTGCCGTCACTCCCCAGCCAGTTATTTTCCACTTCTTGAAGCCCAATCCGGTTTTTGAAGATTGATTGAAGATCATTTCGTCCGTAAAAAGCAATTTCATACACGTCTTTGTTCATTTCGTTTGCAACAAAGCTGTTTCGTTTAAACAAAGCCACCTTATAGATGCCTTTCTTCCTCCTAAGGTCATTTGAGACAATGTTTGATTTGTTTCAACTACAATCGCTGGTTTTTCGCGCGTCATTTGAGACAATGTTTGATTTGTTTCAATCACAATCGTTGGTTTTTCTCGCTACTGACTGTCGACTGAAGTTTTGAAAAGTTTCTTAAAGAATGCCCACCTCATCATCATCCAACTGAGTCTCTTCCATCACTTTTATCTCTCTTATCCTTTCCATTTATCATCACTCAACTCCATCCCCATGTGCACATTAATTTACAATAAAAAAAAAAAGAAGTTAACACAAAGTAATAATTTACACCGTTAATACCATTAAAGTTCATCATAAATTCATTACAAAAGCGATAACCGATAAAACCCCACGATAAGAAACGTAAATGTTTGTAGCCACCGAAGTGCGCTTGTTTTTTTTTTTTTTTTCTCTCCAACTTCTCCCAAGTAGAGACGTGAGATTCTGTAATTAATCGCAACACGTTTAGCGATTGTGTGTGACAGTTTAAGGATCTGTCAATGAGAGATGATAGTTGAGGCGATTTTCGGAAGATAAACTGGACAGGGGTCAGCGGCAACAGCAGCAGGAGCAGGTTGAATCGCTTCACGTCCTGGAGGCGATGCAAATTGGTAGCGGAAAACACCTGCGCAGTTCATGCTGCTGTTGATGGTGCTGCTGCTGCGGTATCCTTTTGTGTGTTGTTTGTGGCTTCTTTCTTCTCAATGAAAATTCGTTTCATTTCGTTCCGGCAGTTTGTTTCGCTGCGGGCTTCGATTCGGAAGGAAGGAAGAAAGGGGATTTGGATGGGTTAAGTGGCTGCGGCAACCACTTTCTTCGGTGCTGGGGTTTGAGGCGAGAGATGGTGGCTGCTAAGGCCGAGGTGGGCAGAAAGGCTTTTCGAGAAGATGAGGCCTACGGTGGTGTTTGGTGCTTAGTTTCAACCCACATGCAGCTGCCGTCTGTTGTCGTCTAACGAACGAAGGTTTCGATGCGGTAGTCCAGGAGGACTTCGTTATCATGGTGGTTAAGTTTGACGAAGAGGAGGCGTGGTAGAATCCGTGGGTTGACGAAGCAGCTGCTTTATGAGGCTTTCTGGAAATTAATCGATGATCGGCAGAGTCACGGAGTATATTCAAGAGAGAGTGTAACAACGTACGTCGATTGAACTTGAAGAATTTCGTGAAATGACCTATAAGACACTTGACTGACAGTGCCTGCCGTATGATTTCCTGCTGCTGTCGAGATTGTGGTTGTCAAAGGTCGGAGGTAGCGAAACTTTTTGCTCAATTTTTTTTATAATAAATTTCTTGCAAAAAATAAATAAAATTGAAATTGAATAACTTCGTAGGGATCGAAGACGAATTTCATTAGTTGAGAAAAATGCTTCACGAAAGTAATGTCAGAAGATGGGACCCATGAATTTTGAGAACCTGCTTCTTTGAATTGTTAATACACGCATTCTCCACACAACGACACGTCCTTTAATGATGTAGAGACCTACGGGACAGAAAACCATTGGGACAGGACAGACAGAAGGACACGTGGACAGACGAACAAATACGAATTCATGTTGAACTAGGACTCGTTAAAATTGGAAGTTGAATAAAATCAAATTGGAAACCAAAAAAAACTGGAATGTCAATCAAATTGCAACTCAATAACATTGAAAATTAAGTTGGGAGTCAATCAAATTGGGTGTCACCAGGTCTGAATGAAAAGAAGAAAAAAATCTCTTCTCAACTTGGGATGGAACCTGCACCTTTTTCTGGATAATCACCAATAACGGACCCCACAGCTTTCCTTTAAGTGAAAAACGACCACTCTCCCAACAGACAAGGACACGTTTCTAGGAAGACAAGAAAATCAACTTTAAATAGACCCACGTGTAGGCAACCAGCCTCTTCCTCGTTGTCCTTCGCTACATCTAGGAGCCACTTTATACTCCCTTTCGACTTAAATACAAAATATCACCGCACTTATCCTCTCTCTCCACCCTCTTACTCTCCTCGTTTGAATAATCTGAGTGGAGTATTGAATCCAGATAAATTGTCTCCACCTCGCGAAAGGAAAAAGTAACAAAAAAAAAAAAACAAAATAACCCAACAGAAGAAGGGCTACGATGAAAAAACAAAAACGGAGAATTTTTCCATCCTCATGGCTCATTAAAAACGCGACTTCACAAATTGGTCCTTTGGGTTTAATTTTTCTTCCATTAAATTATCCCCAGGACTTCCTTTGTGTCTGCGTGTTTCTCTTTCAATCTTTCTTCCTCTCTCTTCATCTCTGGGATCTCCTGGAACAAAAAAGTGTTGTCTTTTCTCGTCTCTCGTTGTCCTAATCCTGACACCAAAGGGACTCATTAATATTCAAAGGAAAGGATTTGTATAAGAACCAAAAAAAATAAAAATGGAATCGAAACTCTTGCCAATGCCATCACGTCCACAAAATTTTAGCCACAAATTTGATGTTAAGAGTCTTTGGACAAATTTACTAATTTAAACCTTTTTCTTTATCTATTTTCAGGTGCTTTTTGACTGTTTGGAACATTTTTAATAATTACGTTAATAGTTGTTAAAAAAAATCAATTTTTGTTATATTTACCGAAAAATAGTTAAATCTCCTTATTTGTGCAATTATTTCTTACAACACAACAACAACAAAAAAATAGTGTAATGAGTTTAATTTAGATTCAAAAAAAAAAAAACGAAAAAAAAAAAAGAAATATTTTTAAGTTTCCTTAAATACAAAAATCAATAACAGAAATTCAAAATCTCTCTCCAAGTGTTCAGTTTCGTTTCGGTGTAATACGTGTTTGTTTTTTGTTTTGTTTCTCAACTCACTCTCTCTCACTCACAACCAATCAACCAACCAACAACAACAACAACAACAAGAAATAGAAAAATAGAAATAAAAAAAAAATAAAACGCCGCCAACCAACAAAATGCAATAAATCAACAAAAAGAAATAAAATCTAAATAAAAATAAAAATAAAATAACAACCAGCCAATCAAACCAAACCGAGTTTAAGTTTTCGTTATCGTTTTTTGAAAAAAAATAATAAAGAATCGTTTTTTCATTTTTTGTAATTGAAAATTGTTCTAAACTGCAAAATTTACAAAACCAAAAATTAAGTGATTTTCGACAAAAAGAAAAAAGAAGAGAATGTGAAAAAGTGTTTTTGAGAAGAAGAAAAAGATTTTTGAAAAAAAAGCAAAAAATTGAAAAGGAAAAGGAATTTTTTTTCGGCTAGAAGAGGAAAAAACCATGAGGACTAAAGAATTTTTAAGAAAACCACGGATTTTTATGTGAAACAAAAAAAACAAAAGATTTAAAAAAAGAGAAGTTAGGAAAAATAAAAAAATAAATAAAGAGAAGTAATTAAAAGGACCTGTATCAAGGCAGAGACACTTAGATGCAGATTCGATTGTAGCGGTCTTTTTTTTTTTGGAATACAAGCAAACTGGAGGATCACCGGTGGCGTTTTGAAGTGGAATCGGATGAAGGTGAGTTTTGTTTGAATTGGTTTTTTGGCAAATTAAAACAATTCTAGAGAGATTTTTTGTGTGTAGGAAGGGTTTTTGTGTGAATTAAATCCTAGGCGTTAATGGGCTACTTTTAAGGTTCCAACTATGTTTAATCACTCGAGCCGGGTCTTGAAGCCGTGATTTGGGTTCAAAGTCTTGTCTTTTACTCAGATTTCATAGTTTCTCTTTAGATTAAAGAATCTGCGAAGCATTTTCCTCTCTAAGTGTCCGTCTTCAGTCAATTTTATAACCTAAAAGAGGAATCTGGAGCCACATGATCTCGAAGCCGAGCTTTAAATCCACAACACTGATAGGTTGGGGCATTGTCAATTCCTCAACAACCCCGGTTTCTTTCGAAAATGAAATTCAGCAGTTGATTTCTCGAAAAAAAAAAACAAAAAACACAACTCGACAGCTACCTTCTTCTCCATTTTGACTCCTTCTCTTGCTAAGACTCTTCAGATGATCGCCTGAAGCTACCAACGTCGCTCTTTCCTTCCAACCTCCTTTTTACTCGAAATTCCCATCCGTCTCTTGTCGGATTCCCTCTCGACTTGAAATTTTGATTAGATTAGCGCCCAAAAACCTGCACTGCACTCATCTCAGAAAAAAAAAAATAAAAACATCCCTTGAAAAGAACTCAGTTGACAACTTCACCAAAGACTTCCTCAAGAGCTCGCCACTCAACTTCCTTCCGTCACAAAAAAAAAAAAAAAAAGGATAACCAGGCCAATTTTTGATGAAGAGTTCAACATCCACCCTACCACTTCGTCTCCGCTTCCTAATCGACTCTCAAAAGACAAATGAAGCACCCTAAGCCACGCGTAACGACAAGAGTCACCACCCCATTTCCTGCCACGCGACTGTGCCATATGTCAGACTGAAAAAGAAAAAAAAACAAAAAGAAACAATTAAAGCAAACGAAACAGAACCAAAGTAGTAACCCTATTCCACGAAAACTAAACACAAACAGTAAACACACAGAAACTCAAACTCCGGAGGAAAACTGAAAACTTTCCCAGAAGCGAAGCACTTTCCCTTTCGCGTCTGGCAGCCCAGCAGCAGATTCACATCCATCGTCCTCTCGCTTCCCTCCTCCTCGGGTTTAACCCAAAATTAGTCTCTCTCCCAGTCAAGAAACGTACACCTATCGGTTGTTGTTACACAATAGACCCCCGAAAAAGTGTTTCAAAAACCAAATTAGAAGTTCAAAAAAAAAAAAGGAAATCATTTTTCGACGCTGCATGCTGCAGGGGAGAGATACGTGTACGTGTACATACCGATGGAGGAAAGCAGAAAACAGAAACAGAAAGCTCTTCCTTCGAGGGTGTGTATGAGTTTCTTTGTGTGTGTTCACCATGCCTCCTCTCTCGTAGGCCTACCTCAACCCAAAAAACTATACCAAAGGGGGTGGTTGTGTATCTCTGTCGAGCATCCCTTTGTGTGGTGCTCTGACTCCTCTCCCCTGCCGAGTGTATGTGAGTGTTTGTGTCGATGAAGGGATGCTCGCTCGTTACGGAGGAAACGGGAAAACAAAAAAAAGATTTTGTTGTAGGTCGCGGAACGGAGTAATTTTTTTGTCCTTGAGCAAAGCGAGGAAAAAAAAAAAGGAGAAAACGAAACGACGCGCAACCCCTTTCGAACATCCCTTCTGCTACCGGGGTAGAGAATTAAAATCATTTTCGATTAATTTGATATTCGCTGCGCTCATGATGATGATGATGATGATGATGATGACGGCGCCTCGGGATAAAACCACCCCCGGTGACAGCGCAACTGTACGCTGGACAATGGAAATTAACAGAAAAACAGAAAAAAGACGAACATAGAAATCGCACTGGGGAGACAGACGGAGGCGCTTCTCCAAAATGAGATTTAAATTGGAAATTTCATTAATTGCAGGCGCACACGCGGTGGTTGGGTGTTTGGGAGTTTGGGCGTTACGACGGACGCACGATGTGGGACGTTGTGGGGGTGCTACAGCTTTACTCCCTCTGTCGTTTTTTTCCAACGCGGAAAATACATATTTGTGCTGCTCTGTTGCCATGGAGGCGATAATTGCAAATATGTACCCGGATGTGGAGTTTTTTTTTTTTTATTATTCTGCTCTTCTCTGGCGCTTCTCACACATAATGCGATGCTAATACCTGGCTTATCTGCAGCCAGGGCTTATGTACGACGTACGATGCCGCCGGCATATAGCGGCGGAATGGAGGGAGCAGGAGGCTGGCTGATGCATTTCTTTCGGAAATTAATTGCGAGTCGCAATTTGGGTGTGTCCAGTCGCGGGCTATTTACTTAATTTTCGCTATGTGCACCGCGATGTAATTATGATTGGGTGTGGAGGGAGGAGGGCCTTTGCGTTGCGGGAGTTTAATTTGGATGAGGAAAATGGAGATAAAATTTCATATGGTACGAAAAAGGTCGCGGCTTTGAGTGGGCTTTTGCCGAAAAATGGAAAATATGAAGGCAACTTAAGGGAACGAACCAGGAAAATGTCTTTCAAATGAGAGGAGAGGAAGGGAATAAATCGACTCTTATGGTTTCTCGTCTTTTTGCAGCTTCAAATGTGTCTCGGAGACGAGAACCAAAGTATTCGTGCCGAAAAAGAACCTAAGCTGTGACTAAACGTCTTTTTTATTGCGTTAAATTGCAATATTTAAAGAAATTTCCAGCTGCTTGTGACTTTTTTCAACGATATCAATGTCGGCAGACCATTTTCTAAAGACAAATCGAAAATTAGCGTCTGTTCGACAAAGTAGGGAAGTTTTTCTTCACCAAATGAGCGTTAGAATTAGGATTCCGGAAGACTTTGACGTCGACTACGCAATAAGGATTCGTTTTTGTTTGTTTTGAGAGGAATCAATTCCTCAAATGAAAAACAAAGTTATCTCTCGATCGCCACTAAGATCTGAAGCACTTTTTCTCGCCGCGCAATCGCAGATTTACCCGTGTTTTTCTGAATTATACTTTCACGTTTGAATTTTTGATTATTTTACATTTAAACGCGTGTAATTTTGCGAAATTTGGATATGGATTTGAAAACTTCAGACGAATATAAAGTCTTTTTGCAAATTTTTGAACGCTCTTTTGCAGACTTTTCACGTTTTCACATTTTACTAACTTAGATGCCGACATAAGAATCGAATTTATTTTAATTAATTTCACACGATGTCGGAAAGTTTAAAGGCTTTTGATGAATCTGAAGTCTCCAACGCTCTTTCGAAGACTTTTACCGATTTTTACACTCAACTCGTTCATTTGCCCACCGGGGCATTGAATTTTCGATAAATTTCACACGATATTTCCACTTGAGCAGTCTGAGCATGCCCAATTGGGAAAACTATTCACTTTCTTTCCTCCTTTTCCAATTACACGCGAAAATTCCTAAGCTTCCGCCATTTCGCGAACACCAAGATGGCGGCAGTGGTGCTCCGCCGCAATCCACTTACCACACGAAACTCTTTTTTGCAATTTTATCAGAAAATTTCATTTTTCGATTGGAATTTTTTACACCACTTTCACTTGCGCAATTTTTGGAAACTTTTAAGCCCACTTGCAGCGAGGAAATCGTCGAAAAAATGCACTTTTAAAAAATATTCTATCAGGACAAATGGAATTTGTTCTACACAGTTCTTTGTCTTCGGGTTAAATGACTTGATTTGGTGCGAATGAACATGCAACTTATGGGAGTTGGTATGTGCGAGAGGGAGATGCACATAATCGAATGCAGTTTGCTAAAAATTGGCAATAATGTCCATCAGGGGTGCCACACCAATTGGGATTTTGTTCGAGACGGAGACGAATTGCTTTGATGGTGAGGTTGGAATTTTTTTTTTTTTAAGTAGACGCGAATTTTACAAATTTTTGGCATTAAATCGAGTGTGTGAAGTGTAAAAATTATTCGTGATCATTTTTTATCTATTTTTTGAACCATGTGTGATATTCCCACATGTGAAAAATTAGAGAAAAGCTCCCATCAAATTTCACTTGCCATGTGAACCCAAACACATGGTTTCATCGAAAAATTGAAAAAAATACAAAAATCTGACTAAATTTCGATGGATTAGCAAAAAGAATACTAAATTCTAACAATTTGCATTAAATTCCAACCAAATCTCTCTCTGGGAATCGATTTTTACGAAATTCCATCGGTGCACGGAAATCAGCCGAAAAAATGCAGTGGGAAAATAAATTCTCCGAGTAGACTTTTTTCCGTGGTTTGATGCGCGATTTTGAAAACAAGTTTTTTTTCGCAAATTTGGCTATTTTGAGGCGGTTTTCGGGTGGAAATCAATGTGTTGGACAGGAATACATTTCATTTTGAGTGGCGCCATCGAATTTTCTGTGTTTTGGGCGTTTGAGGTGAGAGTGGTTTGGCTGGCGACGAGACATGTTAGAACTTGTCTTTTTTTTTTTTAAATGAAATTCTGAGTTTGCTTCAAAGAAAACCAGGACATTGAGTAAAAATAAATGAACGAAGATGTAGGACGGTCGAAAAGTAATAATTTTTAAGGAGGAGTGGAAAATGTTTTCCAAACGTGGTCTAGATAGGAAACGTGGTCTAGGAGCATCGTCGTTAGCTCTTGAAGTGGCCCTTTTTTTACACCGTGGAGATGAAATTTTGGGTTTATTCTTAAAAAGAAACGTGAAATTGATTAAAAACTAATGCAGATATATCATAGAACAGTCGAAAAGTAATCATTTTCCATGAAAAATGAAAAGATGTCTACCTAATCTGGCTCAGACCATCGGTGGTTCGTTGAGCTTTATTTATTGTTTGTTTGCTTCGAAAAAGAGTGGACATTTATTGAAAATTACTGTATTGTGATGTTATTTACCTTGAAATCGAAACGCAGAAAAGGAATTTACCTATTTTGAAGTCAAACAATAGAATTTCGAGTGTCTGGAGAATTTGGAATCCGATTCGTCTGCCTAGAAAGGAAGTATGAACATAGGGAGTCGTTTGTTGATTCAATTTTGATTCCAAATGTGCAAAGAATCTTCATAAATGCTAAAACCTGCACGAAACACAAAAGAAAAGAATTAAATCCGCCCAAATAAGCTTCGTTTCTGAACAATTCGTCGGTCTTTAGGAATTCGCTTACGACACCACACCTCGAAGACCACCTCCCATTTGATGGTGTCTATTACCAGTCCAGTGGCCCATTCCGTGGCTCTGCCACCAATCGCCGTCTTCACTCAGCTCAACGAAATGCCATTAAATAATAATCACATCATAAATTGAGGTTAGAGTAGGTTCAAGTAAGCTCTCCCCCAAATCAGCTTTCTACACCAAGAGTGCCAAGGGTTCAGCGATCGCACATAGAGAGACAGAGAGAGAGTGTGAAGTGCTTGACTCTTCTGCTTCTTTGAGTCAAACAGACAAAGGGCTCCACTATCAACGTCGTTGTCGTTGTCATCGTCTTGGGGTGAAATTGATTTGAAAATTGGATTCCAAAAGGGTCACCTCCTCATCCTTCTCCCCCTCCTCGTCCGACAATGACAGAGCATATGCAAAAAATTCCATTCCATTTCCTGTTGCATGTGAAACATAGTCACCTCCCGTCACCGGCGCGCTCAGCTCAACAAAACACCAATCGGATTGTGTAAAAGGTGCGAAATGGTGTGTTCTTCTCATCGGGTGTTGGGTGGAGAAGCACATCGGCACACACACCGTGACTTCAAAGGCCAGCAGCAATGCCAGCCAAACAGCCGCGGTACTTAGAAGTGCGACTCGTGACAACAAGACTTGGAGCTTAATATGCAGAAGAGGTGCCTTAAATACTTTTCCCATGCCGCACCGAGCCGTGTGTATGCACAACAGATGACAACAGAAACACAACGACAAACGTGTGCACAATTCCAGGTCATTTGCTTCTCGCGTAGTTAGCGTGATGCGGCTTAAAGCCACCGAACCACCGGCACTCGGGTGGGACGAAAGAAAGAAAATCCTTTCACCGCCCATTGCAGCCCCCGGGTCCTCTTCGCTTCTCGACTTCTCAAATATTCATCGAGTTCCCGTCCGCTTGCTGCTGTCGTCTCCGTCTCCATCGTCATCGTCGTCGTAGTGCTGCTTAATTTTGCATGAAAGTGAAAACTTTCAAAGGACGTAAAGGACTTGTTTTTTTTTTTTTTCCTGTTGTGTTTTTGTTGCTGTTGTTCGCTCGCTCTCTCTCTCTCTCTCGGGGGGAGGTGGTGGATGAGAGTTAAAAGCCAAAACCTAAATCCTTGGTTTCTATTTGGAACGTTGTCGTCGTTGCTGAGAAAACAAAGCCACATACAAACGGAAAGAGAGAGGGGAAAAGCAAAAGAAGACGAAGAAAAACATGCAAAAAGGATTCGTGAGCTTGTGAGAGGCAGATACTTGGGCATGGTAAGTATCTCGAGTGCACTTGTGCACTCTATTGGCGCGCACTTTAAAGTAAACAGATCCAAACGGAGGATGAAGATTCAAATGGAGCGGAGGGTGGGCAAGAGGAGACCCAAATGATGATGATGATGATGACGACGTTGGCGGCACGTTCCGTGGAGCACGTGTGTGGGGGGCGGTGGAATTAGAAAATATTCACAGAGACTGGGAGTGGGTGGTGAGTCGGTGAATCTGTTGAATTGAATTTCGGTTATACGGTTGTTGGAAGCCATTAACCTGCATACCGCGCGACGGGGGGTAAATTACTTTGGCATCATGGCGCTTCGAGGAGAGGAATTGCTTGGGATGGTGGGTGAGTCTTCCGCTGGCGTCAGTGGGCGGTGGGAAGTTCTTTAATCGCTCAGTGGGTCGGTAGATGATGTGAGGACGACGGCTGGGATTTCTGGGAGGAGACTTATTTGTTGAGGTTTGTAGTCAGATTTTTGAGGGAAACCCCTTTGGGTCCGTAGAAGTAGATGAGGGAGTCGGCTGGCTCTCTAAGGGACTTCATGGAGTCATTTGATTTCCACAGAGAGACCGTGGAACAGTTTTTTGCTTGTTTCGGGCTTCAACTACATGAAATCTCGTTAAATGAGACGGTGGTATTGGCTTTGGCAAAAACTAAGAAGAATGTAGCCACGAATTTTGAACTGTTTGGGCTTAAAAAACCTCCACGAAGCACATTTAAGCATTTCGACGAATTGTGAGAGTGTTCTTTGGCTGTTTATGCCCTCAGAAAAGTGAATTTATGAACATTAAGCGATTACTCTAAAATTTGGTTCACTTAGGCCCAAGCTAGTCTGATTGTAGTGACAACCAATTCTTAGCTTCAAGCAGGACGAATAGTTGTATTTCTCTTCTTTTTTTTTTTCAAAGACCCGAACCCCGAGGACTGAGAGGACTAGCACTTTGTCTGAAAAGTCCTGAACGGAATCGATGGCTTCGGTAGATTTGAAAATTATTTTTAGGAGCAAGAAATCAACGTAAAACCTTAGCAGTCTCACATTCAAGGCAAAGAGACTCGTAGAAGGCTCGAAGACGCAATTAAGAAGGCCTGGAAATCTGAATAAAATTTTGAAGAACCTCTTGACTGTTCTTTAGTTTCCTTTGTTAGTTTGATCAGAAGTACTGAAGACTTTCTGCGAAGTGTCCAATTTTGGTTCTTGAAAGCTTCAAGAACTTTGATGATCAGCTACAGAAGCGGGAAGTTGTCAACAGTCTTAGTAACTTTGCAATAAAGTTCAAAACATTTTGAAATTTTGGTACACTTAGGCCAAAGTTAGGCCCATTGTGCTGTCAACCATCTTTTGGGTACAATAAAGATAAAAGGACACTCGTAGGCCGACCATGGATCTAAAGCCTCTTGAAGAAAGACCCCATATATGCTTTGAGGGCTTCAATGATATTTGGTTCTTGTAGAAGCTGTCCGAAAACATTTTGAGTCACAAGAAAAAATAGTTTACCAGAAACAAGAAAAATCTCTCATCGTAGTCTAGAAGACTCGTTACGGAGATCCGGAATTTCGTACAAGACTCTTTTTTTGACGTTAGCGAAGTCTGTAATATCATAGAAGGCTCTTTTTCCACGTTAGAGAAGTCCAAAACTTCATATGGCACGCTTTTTGGATGTTAGGAAGATCCGAAAGATCATAGAAGAGTCTTCTCGGACGTTAGGGAGATCGTTAGGATCATGAGATGTGGCCAAGAGACTGTTTTGTGGTATCTCGGCCACATCTGTGGCTTTGTCACTTCGCCCTTCAACTTTATCACTTCGCCCTACAACTTTGTCATTTCGCACTTCAAAAACTTAGCACTTTAAAAAACTTGAACAGTCTCACGATGAAGCCAAGAGACATCCACTGAAAGATCAATCGGTTTTCGGGCTCTTGAAAATATGCTCGAACGATTCTCTGATAGTTGCCGGACATTCCAAACCTTAATAGGCTCACACAGACATGAGAAAGACTCTCTGAAAACGACCAGAGACCTTAAGGATTTTTGAGGAAGTTTCCGTGGACGTGTTTGAAGGCTACAGGGATGTGGTTTTCTTAGTTTGAGGAAAAAGTTTTGTCAGTAACTTTAAAAAACCTAAAACCTGCACGAAACACAAAAGAAAAGAATTAAATCCGCCCAAATAAGCTTCGTTTCTGAACAATTCGTCGGTCTTTAGGAATTCGCTTACGACACCACACCTCGAAGACCACCTCCCATTTGATGGTGTCTATTACCAGCTGGCACGAAAGGTTCTAAATATGTCAGAAGTCTTATAAGACTCACACCGGATGCCAAAATTTGTACTTCCTGATAGAAATTTACTGTGATTCTGGTCGCAGCTCCGCGTGGGGATATTGCATCTAGTTAGACTTGAATGTGACAGGTCTCTGACTGTTTTTTAATTCACGCGTGCTAAAGGGATTGAGGCTACCCTTAAGTGTGCAGTTTAAGACACAACACGGCCTGAAGGCCGGCCGATAAGCTTGTAGTCGGCCGTGGCAAACCTCTCACCGATTTGAGTTGAACCTTAAAGCTTCGTCTCCTTTTAACCTCTCTCTGTATTTTGGTTTTCAGTCTAGTGAGCAACTAACTTCCCGGATTTGAGGTTGGTAATCGTCTGTCTACTTGTGGCAAGTTTCTATATTTTCAAAGCCCGCTCTCTAAGCCGCGAAAAAGGTTTTTCCGCATTCAGAATGCCAAATCCTTAAGCAGATTATATGATATGAACAAAAACTCACACCATCTCCCTAAATAAACTTCCTTCAATCACCCCACAGATGCCTCAAATCTGTATCGCCCCATCTGGACGACTCCAACTCTCAGCCAAGTGCACCATCGAGTTGTTATCAGCAACCAAACAGTCCCAACCACATCCTCGCCGCTGCATTCATTGCACTGCATCCCCTCACCAACACCCCCACTAATCCCCTTTAAGCCGGCACTCAGATTTTTAGGCATCTGCCAGTAGTCGTCCCTTTGAATCTTTAATCCGACAATGGAACACCATTTAACTATAAAAGTATCAAAATCCTTTGATTGGCTCACTTTTTTGTTGTTTGGTTGCAACCAACCAGTCCGTCTATTGTTGCAGTTTCCTCCCCTGCATTTATTTTCGTTGGCTTTTCAATTATTTAACCGAACCAAAAAAAAAAACACACACACACGTTTGGCATCCGTGCGCATACGCTGGTGTGCTCTCGAAAAAGGATAATTAAAAGAATTTCGGGACTCAATTCAATTTCCTGGATGCATTTTTTCGGCTTTTCTTCTTCAAATGTTTTTTTTTTTTTTTTTTTTTCTTTTAGGGGGGTGATGTTGCTTTGGTGTTTCTTCTTTTGTTGTGTGTTGTCTCTGCCACCACCGCCCCCCACACACATGTCGCTTGGTTGACTTTTCCTTTGAAGGATAAAACAATCGAAATAATTTTTTTGTTTTTTCGGGAGAGACTGGTCGGATGCATTTTCATTATTTTTTTGTCGACTCGAAATTTTCATTTTTTTTTTTTTTTTAATTCAATATGTATGGATGGAGTCAGGGTGGAGTACTGAGGCCTGGATTGTATTTACCGGGGCCGCATGAGTTGTATTTATTATTTCGCGTTTCACATTTTCGGCAACGCGGGAGAGACAAACAAAACAAAGTCCGCAAAAAAAAAGGACTTTGTTGTACGAAATGCATAATAATGGGCATGTGAACGAATAAATAAATAAGGATACACTCTGTATGTCTGTCTTTGTGTGTCCTGTGTCCTGCAGTAATGCGCATACTCGTTGTGAACTTTTAAAAAATATTTTCTATAAAATTTTCGCATGGCCTCCCCGGCATCGAAGCATCGAAGCATCGGGCACAGACAGCATCACCCCCTCACATACTCGCTGAGGGATTCTGTGTGTGGAGAGTGGACAGGGATGTTGGTTGCAGTTAGTTTTGGATTTTTTTTTTCTCCGACTGCCTCCCCTTTTTGGACACAATGGAAAAAAGGATTTTGGAATTAAATTAATAGGAAGCGTGTGTGTGGGGGTGAGTGGCGGTTTGGCTGATGGAACGACGACAACGACAACGGCGCGGCTTTATTATGTGAATTTTTAATTTCCCACTGCAATTGGGCAGAATGATAATGGCGCTGACGGAAATTGCAAAAAATGTTCTATTTTGTTTTATTTTTTTTGGGACCTGTAAATAGACAGAGGGATGAAGAGGATGCATTTGGAGGAGTGTCATTAAAATTAATTGGAAATTTCAATTTTAATTTTTAATTTTTATGGACTCCCGAGAGTGGCGTGGCGGTATGTAAAAGCGGATTATGGATATTCGAAGCGAATCGAGTTGTTGAAAGAATCGAGGGAGGAGGAACATTAACCATCATGAGATTGAAAGAATGGATGGTTGGGGGGAGTGGGCGTGGCGGCTTTTAAGCGAATTACCAGAGGATTCACATCGAAGCTGGTAATTGGCTGGGATTATGTGGAAATGTCAGCATTTCAACGGATTTTTGATGGCGGAGTTGAGTGTACAAACAGACCTTAAAAATTATTTTTATGATACATTTTTCTCTCTTTTTTAAAATATGGTAAAAAAAACTTGACCAGGCATTAAAATAGCTCTTCCAAGTCAGCGAAAAAGTCCACTTTAATGGCAAGTTGCCACTGTGGTCATCTTCAGCACCGTCACCAATCCCGTCAAGGAGTCAAACTTAGACCTTCTGCAGTCCTACAAAAGGCATTTTTCATAAACTCACAATTTTTGCATCCAACCAGAGGAAACGTTCCCTAAATACTCTTCGAATTTCAGTTCAAAGTGTGTTAACTCTTACATAAGGCTTTCCGCTTGAGTTAATGAAAGTATTTTTTTGAGTTCTCCAACCGCCCATCGCAAATGCAATGTCCCTGTAAATCTTCCTAGAAGTTTTGTCGCTAAATCTCAAATTTCAAATAGCACGGCTCCATAAAAACCCCTTAAATATTTTTTTAGAAAATTTTCAATTCTCAAAACTAAAAAGACGAAGCCTTCTCCAAAAAAAACTCTTTTAATTCCCACTCAAAGCATTCCTTTGTCTCCTTCAATGCATCGTTTTCTCCCCAAAAGAAGCAAACACTGTGTCCCTGTAAGCCTCTCACACACATATCGCATAATTTTACAAATTTGTAATCCGAAAAAGAGGAATCCTTCTTAAAAACTTCCTAAATTTCAATCGTAGCATTTCTTTAACTCCTTCAACGATTTATTTTCCCCATTGCAAGTGCAATGTCTCTGTAAACTTCACACACAGCTTACTCTTAAATTCACAATTTGTTTTGTGAGCTCGTGCTCCTGTGAACCGCTCACTCATTTTTCTTGCTAATACCCTCCATTTTCCACCAAAACCACTCCAAATTACTTAAAAATTACTCCAAATTTCAATTCAATTAAAAAAAAATTCTTTAAATTTTCTTCCATTGATGACATTCAAGTTATCACCACACTTGTCAACGACACCCACCACATTCCAGTTAACCACCAAATTAACTGACATCACACCGTTCGCTGATTCTTTTCTCTTTTTGCACAAAAAACTCCAAAAAGATAACCAAAATTCGACTGAATTCGAATAGATTTCATTAAATTGCATTCAATTTTAATAATTTGCATCAAATTTCAAAGGATTTATCATCGGAAAATTGATTTTCACGGAAGTTGATTGGTGCATGAAAATCAGTGGTAAAAATGAGGTGGGTAAATAAATTATTCGAGTGGACTTTTTTCAGTGATTTGGTGCATAATTTTGAAAACGAGTTTTTTTTTTTGTAAATTTTGAGTGTTTAAGGCAGTTTTTGAGTGGAAATCAATGGGTTGGATAGGAATATACGTAATTTTGAGTGTGGCCATGAAAATTTGTGTTTTCGGGGCATTTTAGGTGAGAGTGGTTTAGCAGCGAAAGGATGAAGCGTGTTGAGACTTGTTCATGTGATGAAATTTTGTATTTGGTCAAAAAACAATGTGAAATTGATTAAGAATTAGGTTAAAGTGATGTTTTTTGGATGAAACTAGAATTAGGTCATGAAATTTTGTGTATTTGGAGGGTTCGAAATGCGAGTGGTTTGACTTGAGAAGCGTGAGGCATCTTTAGGCTCGTTTTTTGATGATTTTTTTTTGAATTTGTGTTAACAAAAACAACGAGAAATTGATTAAACATATGTGCACGGTGATGAAGGACTGCCAAAAAGTATTACTTCTTAAGGAAAAGTGGGAAAGTGGCTTTAAAATTTGACCAAGATCAGCCAACCATTGTTGGATCGTTGATCTTCGCTTGTTTCAGATCATGGCAGGACCTTGGTGTCAATTTTAAAGGCTCTGATTGGTTTTTTAACAGTTCACTTCTAATTACAGATTAATTCGAATTCTGTTCAAAGAGTCTAGACATTTTTTTAGTCTTAAAAAGTTCTGCAAGGGCTTTCCGATTAACTTGTCGACTTCTCTTAGTTTTTGTCTTTGCAAAGGGTTCTCTGAGGTTGCAGCCTCTCAAGGGTTTTGGAGACTTTGGCTCCTCAAACACTTCAGCTCCTCAGAGACTTCGATTCCTCAGAGCCTTTGATTCCTCAGGGACTGCAGCTCCTCAGAGACTTCGGCTCCTGATTGACTTCGGCTCCTGAGAGACGTCGGCTCCTGAGAGACTTCGTTTCCTAACACTCTTCAGCTCCTCAGAGACTTCGGCTTCTCAGAGACTTCGGCTCCTCAGAGACTTCGGCTTCTCAGACACTTCGGCTTCTCATAGAGTTTGGCTCCTCAGAGACTTTAGATCCTCAGGGACTTCGGCTCCTGAGAGACTTCGGTTCCTAACACTCTTCAGCTCCTCAGAGACTTCGGCTTCTCAGAGACTTCGGCTCCTCAGAGACTTCGGCTCCTCAGAGACTTCGGCTCCTCAGAGACTTCGGCTCCTCAGAGACTTCGGCTTCTTAGAGACTTCGGCTTCTCAGAGACTTCGGCTTCTCAGACACTTCGGCTTCTCATAGAGTTTGGCTCCTCAGAGACCCTAGATCCTCAGGGACTTCGGCTCCTGAGAGACTTCGGTTCCTAACACTCTTCAGCTCCTCAGAGACTTCGGCTTCTCAGAGACTTCGGCTCCTCAGAGACTTCGGCTCCTCAGAGACTTCGGCTCCTCAGAGACTTCGGCTCCTCAGAGACTTCGGCTTCTTAGAGACTTCGGCTTCTCAGAGACTTCGGCTCCTCAGAGACTTCGGCTTCTCAGACACTTCGGCTTCTCATAGAGTTTGGCTCCTCAGAGACCCTAGATCCTCAGGGACTTCGGCTCCTGAGAGACTTCGGTTCCTAACACTCTTCAGGTCCTCAGAAACTTCGGCTCCTCAGAGCCCTTCGCTCTTCACAGATTTTGGCTCCTGATTGACTTCGGGTCCTGAGACACTTCGGCTCTTCAAAAACTTCAGTTGCGGTTTCTCTATGGCCTTGATTTCTCATAGTTTTTTGGTTTTCGAGAGAGACTTCGGTTCCTAACAATCTTCAGGTCCTCAGAGACTTTCGATCCTCAAGGACTTCGGCTCCACAGAGACTTCGGTTCGTCAGAGACTTCGGCTCCCCACAGAGTTACGCTCCTCAGAGACTTGACTCCCTCTGAAACTTTGGCGCCTCAGAGCTTCTTAGAAACTTCACCCAATAAGAGATATTCGCTCCTCATAGACTTCGGCTCCTCAGAAACTTCGTTTTCGGCTTCTCTAAGGCTTTGATTTCTCATAGTTTTTTGGTTTTCGGACGCGTTATCTGTTTCTTGACGGGCTTTTGAAACTTCAGCCACCCTAGTTCAACTGCAGTGGAATTGGAACGTTCTCCAACCCACAGATATCCCGAAGCTGTCCTCATTCCGTCCAACCTCGTTTTCAAAGCCATTTCAACCGACTTCCTGACAGAAATAAAACCGCCATCCGCCTAATGAGAGACAAAAAGCAGCCAAATGAAGAACAAAAACCTCCAACTAACCGAGTGTCTGTGCGCCGCAGGACCTTGCAGCCATTTTTATAAATCAAAACCCAACGCACCCACCCACCCAACAGCCACCAACTTCACATCAAAGCGAATTGATTCTTCCATGCGACAAAGTTAATAGAATTACCTGCCTTTCGACGCGAGTCAAACAAACAGAAAAAAAAACAAAAAAAAAAACCCTTCATTTCCATTACATCCGACGCAAAATAATACGGCCGCCTAGGCACACAATGCCCACTTAATTTCCGGCGTTCACATGCGCCCCCCAAACTCACAAACGGTTCAAAAAATCCTGTCCATTAAAAATCGCCACCCAAAAACAAAAAAAACGAAAAACCAAAAAGCAAATGGCACCTTAATGTGCAGCCGCCCCGGGCGGCGGGAGATGGATGAAAGGTTGGTTTGCACAAAAATATCAAAATTCAGCGATGAGTCGACACGGTGGAGGGTTGGGTCAATTCGGCAGCTCTGCTCCGAAGCTCTGCATCGAATTAATTCGACCGTCCGAATATTTTTATGTTCATTTGTTTATTTATATTTTATTGTGAATATCAAATGAACATGCACAGCACACGGCACGCTCTCATGGATCACAGTTGATAAATTAAAAGAAATATCAGTTGTACATACTCGTATGTGAGTTCAAAAAACTTTTTCGTCAAAAAAAAAAAAAGAAAAAACACCCACCCCCAGCCTCAGTCCGCACATTACTGCTGAAATTTTTATATCACATCTCATATAATGTGCTCACCTTACATATGAGATCCACCCGTGCATGTATCTAGATACATTTTTTATTTAAAACGACGATGGGGGTTGTGGAAAATAATGCACCTATGCGATATACAATTTTTTTTTTCCATTCCCAACCAGGGTATTTATTGGCATCCCCTCGGTTGGGGGATGTTAGCCAGAGAGCGCGAGAGTGAGTGAGAGAGAAGAGAAAGCTTCGCTGGTTGTGAAAAGTTCGGCAAAAGTATCGATCGCCTAAAAAAAAGTCGAGAGCGATTTTATATTTCCAACCCTCCTCTCGAGTGGTGGACCACCGCTGCTGCGAGGTGGGAGAATTTTATAATGCAAGGTGCATTAAAAAATAACGCTTCACCGCTCGATTTTTATATACACACACACACACGCGGGAGTGTGTGTGGGTGAGTTTTATGCGTCCAATGAGTGGATGTACAGATTTCTAGGATGACGGTGTCCTCCGCCAATGACCAGGCCTCGTTGATTGAGGCAGATGCCTGATTTTTTAAGTCGACAATGCGTTGACGGATTTTTATCGCATTTTTTTTTTAACTTTTTTGTATTTTTCTGTGTCCTGTGTCCTCTGGACCATGTCCCGAGTCTCGTTGTTCGATTGGAGGAGAACCGCGCGGTGCAATTATGGGCGGGTATTTGAATTCCAACACCTCCTCATCCCACTTGGATGATTATGGATGCTTTTTAGCGATGTTTTTTTGTCGCATGGATTTATTGTCGCATGGATTTATTTACAAACCCACCCCGTTTCGATGCAAATAGAATCCTCCACTGACCATCTGTCATTTACACACTCCACCGGTCGTGTGTTTATATGCATAATGATTCCCCCCCCTCGAATTGAAATGTCACCGTTGTCTCCTACATTTAGTAATTATCCATGTGGAAATTATTAAATTATACAGGCTTTGGTTAATTTTTAATTATTCCCCACTGATGAGATGTCCACCCGGGGGGTCCCAGACGATGAAAAAACCGCAGCCGGACGTGTGTGTGCAAATGCAAATGTACTCTCAAACCTCGCCCGAGGAAAAAAAGCCTCGACTTTAAAACCTCTTCCGGATAGAAAAAAAAATCTCGATTTTCAAACCTCGCCCGGACAAAAAAAAGGCTTGATAATGATTATTGCGTAATTTAAAAATTTTACCATCAACCATTCGGTTAATTGATACGATTGCCGAGCATGGCGGCAAATCAAAATCAAAAAGGACAAAAACGCGAAAATCCTCATCCTCGCCGTGTTGTGGAATGAGGAAGAATGAGCTCATAAGCCGATTTGGATTGGGGCTGATGTTGGATTAAGCTAATGAGAAAAACAAGTTTTGTGGTGATAGTCAAAAAAATTCATTAGATGACGAGTGAGTGAGTAGTTCTTTTTTTTTTTTTTTTTCTTGACTATTAAGATCGTGAAAAAGTCGTGAATAGTTTATGAGGCTGATGTTGGAGTTGTTGACAAAGAAGAATCTGGTTGAGAACTTGTTCGGTTGGGATTCCCCTGTGGGGTTTGCAGGTTTTGAGCGGAGAGGCGCGTGTTGGGATGAGTGGTTGTGGAAAAGTTTTGAAGAATCATCCTTTAAGGTCTCTCGTGGGTTTTTTGATTCCTTAAATGATTTTATTTCTTGAAAAAAATAAAAGAGCCAAACCTCATTCCAAAGGAAGACATGGCCTTTCTTTAGAGAAAAAGAAGCACCGAAAAAGTCAGAAGACAGCTTCTTTTTCGGGGAACATTTTTTCTCTAATTCTACAATTTCATGTAAAGTGATGCCCCTAATTATCTCTTACGTACTTTTTTTTTTCGTAAATTTTCAATTCGTTAAACAAAAAAGTCTAAAGCTAAAAAATCTCTTGAAATTCTGAGTCAAAGCATTCGACTTCTTCAATACCTCGTTTACCCCTACCAGATGCAACCGTCATGTCTCTGTAAGCCTGTCACACACATTTCTTATAATTTCACATTTTTTAATCCTGAAAAGACGAGTTCTTTTTAAAAACTTTCTAAATTTCATTCAAAGGATTTCTTTAACTTCTTCAACGACTCATTTCACGCAATGTCCGAGTAAACTCCACTCGCAGTTTTCTCGCAAATTCACAATGTTTTTGGTTAATTTCTTGTAAACTCGTGTTCCTGTAGACCTTTCACAATTTTTTTTCGCTGATGCACTATATTTTTCATAAAAAAAAACTCAAAATTCGCCGAAAATTCTCCAAATTTCCATTGATATTAAATATTTCCTTAAATTTTCTTGTATTAATGACATTCCATTTGTCACCTCACTTGTCAGCTACACTCACCACATCTCGGTGTATGAATGGCTACCCACCAACTTCACTGACGTCACACCGTTCGCTGATTCTTTTCTTTTTTTGCACAAAAACACCAAAAAATTGCCGAAATTTGACTAAATTTTGGTAGATTTCATCAATTCAAATTCAATTCTAACAATTTGCATTAAATTTCACACAATTTTCCATTTGAGAATCAATTTTCATGAAAGTCGATTGGTGCATGAAAATCAGCAGAAAAAATGAGGTGGGAGAATAAATTCTCTGAGGGGACTTTTTTCGGTGATTTAATGCACGATTTTGAAAACGAGTTTTTTTTGGCTAATTTTTGGAGTTTTGAAGTAGTTTTTCAATGGAAATCATTGAATTACAGAATTTAAAAACAGAAATCTACTAGATTTTGAGTGGGGTTGTGGAATTTGATGTGTTTTTTGGGAGTTAGAGGTGCGAGTGGTTTGGTTGCGAAAGGAAGAAGCATCGAGACTTGTTTTTGGGACGAAATTTTTGGTTTTCGTAAAAGAAATACGTGAAATTGATTAAAAATGATTAAAAAGTATTGCATGGCAATATAGGATGGTCGAATAGTTGAATTATGTGTGTTTGTATGGTCTGAGATAAGAACGGTTTGGCTAGGAAAGAATTTGGCCTGTTGAGGCTTGTTTTCTGTTGAAATTTTGAGTTTATTCCAAAAGAAAAACGTGAAATTGATTAAAATTTTTTTTAAAATGAGTGCATACTATTGTAGAATAATCGAAAAGTTGAATCCTATGCGAAAAGGGCCTGAGATGAGAATGATTTGGCTGGGGAAGAGTATGGCCTGTTGAGGTTTGTTTTTTGATGAAATTTTGAGGTAGCTATAAAAGACGAAAGTAAAAACGACTGAGAATTTGTGCATGGCAATGTAGAACAGTCGAAAATAGTCATCCTCCAGAGAAGTGTATAGACGTCTTCTAAATATGTCCAGAGTGTCGTTGGTTCGTTGCGGTTCGCTTATTTCAAACTGTGGCAGATAACATTTTGCGTGTGCTCCAAATGTATGAAATTTATTGAAAATAGATGTATCCCGCTATAGGACGTTCAAAAAAAAAATAGATTACTTTTACGTTAAGTTAGAAAACATAAAGCAAATTTGATCAACCTTGGTCTCTGCAGTTCCACACTTCAGATAATGAAAATTCGAGTTTAAAGCGATGTGAACGTGAAAAACTGTCCTACAATGAATTTTTTTTTGTATAAGACAGCTAAAAAGTAACTTTCTTACTTTGGTACGTCCTTTTGGAGTCGGCGCTAGTTCCATAGTTTGGCTTGGGGTTTTTTTGGCTTGTCTCCAAAGCTCGGTTTTAGGGAGGGTAGGAATTATCAAGGAAGATAGAGGCATATTTATTAGTTAACATAAAATTTACAACGACTTATAGTTATCACACCTATTTAGTACAGAGGTATCGCATTGATCTTTTTCCTAAGACAATACATAAAAGAAACATCTAAAAATATAAAAAAAAGCCATGGCCCTTGTAAGGAAAACTACCAGCAAAATCTTTAATTAGAGACAAACTTTCAATGAACTTTTCACTCATTTGACTACAATGAACACTCCCATATCCGGTACAGAGAAATTTGTCCGGTTACTGGAGGTGTCCGGCCCACAGGAAGACAATTTACTGTATTAACACAACTCCAGACCACTTGAATTCCCTCAAAATAATGAAATCACCCCACGAAGACTCATTTCCTCAGCCCATTCACAGGTTTCTCTACAAGCATTGTCTCATTGTATGCACAATTCATCAGAAGCTCGATTTTACAGCCCACTTTATCTCCCTTCCTCCCCAAACTCCGACCTTCACAGTCCTTTCCATGAATGGTTCCGACTTCCTCCCCACACGTGCACCCTCTCGACTCAAGTCGCTGCCGCCGTCAGACCAAACTGGTTCCCTTCCTCAAATTGACCACATCCGCAAACCAAAAAAAAATCTCTCCCTCTGACCCGGGTATCTGCTCCAAGACAATCTTCCTCCGGACCAAATCAAAGAAATTCACGCGCTAAAATCACAACACATCGGTCAGCAACCCCCCCGGCCCATGGGGTGGTGTGTGAAAAACAAAAACAAAAAAAAAGGAAAACCTTCACTCGCCTCAGGAGATAACAAAACAATTTTTTTTTTTCAAAAATAACCCCAAACCCGGCGTCGCAAAGCAGCTCCTCGCAATTTCTCTCCCGACGAGATAATTACGTTGGTAGTGTGTTGTGTAGTTTATCAACAACAAAAACAACCGCTTTCGCTGTGTTGGTGAGTGTTTATTTTCATTTCATCGGAGTTTTTTTTTTTTTTTGTTTTTCTCGTCGTACGCAAAAACTGATAACACAACCATCTCCCTCTCGGTCTGTCTGTGTGTCGGTCTTTTGTTCCAATTAAATCGAAAAAAAAAATCCCAACGCGTATCTCCTTTTGTTTCTCACAAAAAAAAAAAAAAAAACAACTGCACATTTCTTTAAATCAAAAAGAAAAGAAAAGCTTCCCGCGTGGTGGTGCATCGTTCGTTTACCCACAAAAAGTCGATCACCCATTAGGCAGTCAACTCTCGTGGAAAAAAAAAAAGAATTCTGTAACAACAACAACCACAACACCCCCATCTGCACATGTATCTACACAGACGAGAGATACAAAGATGGTGTGCTTAGATACACATTTGGGTATTTTTTTTTTCGTTTTTACAAAAACACATGCACAAGATGTTTGTTTGGCGGTTGACTGAAGCTTTAGATTCACGCTGCTGACGTCATTAGCAGATGTTTTTACTCATGAAGCGCACTCGGGGTGTTCTTTTTGAATCGATTTTGCAAAAAAAAAAAAGAAAATGTTGAGGTATCTTTTCTGTATGTGGGTTCACCGACAACAACAACAACGACGACGATGGTGAGATGAGTTCATGAAGGGGAACGAAACTAGCTGAAGGAGCAGTTAAAAACCATTAGATACACTCTTAAGATGGATGCTACTGGTAATGGAATATTTTATGGATTTTTTTTTTTGTTTGTGTGGAGATGTGAATGAGTAGTTAATAGTTTTGGGGGGGAAGATTGTCTCTCGTCTCTCTGAGAGGCGATCTCTGAGTGTATTTAGATGGACTCGGTGTTGACGGTCTGTGCAGTGGCAGAGGAGAAGTGAATTTTGCGGATGATGAGGTGTCGATGGGATGGCGCGAAGTGAGGTGAAGTTCATTTTGGGTGCGCTATGAGACATGACACGGGTGGCTGGAGTGCTTGGAATTCAGTGGAAGATGCTGAGGAGTGGGATTTTTTTTTGGGGGATAGTCGGGTATCAAAATCGCGGTGGACTTTCTATTGGTTTTTCAAAGCCTTGTATCAGGCCTTCACCGGCCGAAAATTTCACCAAAGCGATCAAGAAATATGAATACGTGTTTCGCAATTGTCCTGCAGATTTTGTAGACGTCTCCAATCAATCAAAAATGTTTATAAAATTCAAAAAAAAAAAAAAAAACAGACCTGTTCCGAAATTCTTCTACATAAGTACCTCAAAAAAATTCTAAATTCTCTAAATTTTCTAAATTCTCCAAATTTATTTGCCTTGGACAATAAGCCCTTAAATATTTTGGAATCCTTAAATTGAAAACCAGGGTAAGAAGATTTTATAAAGTGATTGAAAAAAAAAAAAACCTAATGGAACTGGCATTGACTTCTTTAGTCATATTTTTTCTAACTGTTTGAAATTTAGTACCAATCCTGAGAAAAGGACTAAAAATTAATTCAAATTCGCCGGGGAGTTGCTGTAGACGTCTGCAATCACGTTTTACCATTGTTTCTGGTGGTGACGAGCTTATGACCTCACAAAATTTAGTACCAGTCCTTTTTGGTAGAAATTCCGGCAAAAAGGAGCAAGACCTAAAATTAAATTGCTGCTCAAACTTTCGGGTTTGTTCGGAAGGAGCTCAAAAATTCTGTTCAGAGTACCAAAAGACGATGGTTGTTGCTGTGGACGCCTCTAAAAAAATTAATTCTATCGTTTTAGGTTTCACAAAATTTGGTATCAGTCCTTTTAGTTCAAAAATTCTGCTAAAATACCAAAGCATGATTTGGAATTGCTCAAATCAAATTTTTTAGGAAATATTTACGACTAGCATCGCACCTTTTAATACAGTCGAATCCCTCTAAGTCGAATTTTTACGGGATATTTGGATTTGGACTTGATCGTTGAGTGGATGAACAAATGCTCTTTGAATTTCGAATGAAAGCTTGAAGGCAAATTTCAGACATTCCTTAAGGTTGAGGCTTCAAAATGTCATCGAAATCTTTTGGTCTGCGATTAGGTTAGGCGATTTTTTCATAATGGCGCGTGTTAAGGGTACCCTTAAGTATCCTGTTTAGAACACAGCACGGGCCGGAGGTACCCAGGGAGAGATTTAGCATAAGGGAGTTTATAAGGGATAAGTTATGGTATTAAGGACTTGAAAATTGACTTTTTGAATTATGAAATACGTATTTTTACCTTTTTTTTGCCTTGTGGACGATTTGGAAATCTACCTATTTTCACCTTGAACAGTGTTCAGAGTTATCTTAAAGACTTTGAATGGCTTGTATAGATGGTGAAGAGAAAATTTGGGCTGTCATAGTCCATAGACGATTAGAAATGCTAATTTCGGTGTGTCCAAACTGATTGTAGCCTCTTTGTATTTTAAAATGTCCTTCAGATTTTCTACAGCTCTTTATAGATGATGCGAGGCAAATAGACTTCAGACTTTTTCGGTGATTTAATACACGATTTTGGAAACAAGTTTTTTGGCTAATTTTTGGAGTTTTGAGGTAATTTTTCGATGGAAATTATTGATTTGAACAGAAATTTACTTGATTTTGAGTGGGGTTGTGGAATTTTGTGTATTTTTTGGGGGTTAGATGTGCGAGTGGCTTGCCTGCGAAAGAGTGAAGCGTATCGAGATTTGTTTTTGGGACAAAATTTTGTGGTTTATCCAAAAGAAATACGTGAAATTAATTAAAAATTCATAAAAAAAAGCCTAAGAAATAGAAGCTAAGCATGGAAAATTGCCTTAGCGAAACAAATGGTTCTTTGATTCCACTTTTTGGCCAAATTTCATGAACTTTTCTCTTAAAAATGTTGAAACTCTCCTCAATGTTCAATTAAGTTTTTCTAAAAAAAAATTTGAAACTCTCCTCAATGTTCAATTAAGAGCGCATACATGCGTATTTTTGGATTAATTTTTGTACGAAATTTCATCGACTTGTCCGTATGACATTTCTGGGCGACGTGGCAATGCCTCCAATGTGGCTTAACCTCAGTTGGTCCAAAACCCTTTTCCTAAATATAGAAGAGCACCAAGGATCTAAACTCTTTTCTTAAATATAGAAGAGCCCGAGTACGAATCCATTGAGTAGTACCAGTTATGTCGCTAGTGAGGTTCAGAAACGAGCCTTAGAAGTTCGATTATGGTGTTTCCGACTCATTTATAGTTCTCGTATAGGCTTAAATTAAAAAAAAAAAAATATGCTCTAAAATCGCAGCAAAAGGCAACATATTCGATTCAGACTCTCAAAGCTCACGTCGGGCGCCATAAATTGAGCAAGTATAGCCGTCTCTCGAAAACTGTCCGGCTCCACACTCCGCAAAACTACGTCAACACTATCGCCATTTACCCCTTCAGCAGAGTAGCAGAGTCCTCCTAACACCATCACAAGCGCACTCCCCTCCCTACCCCAACCCCTAACACATCTTTATCTAAGCTCGTTCGCTCTTTCTCTGTCTACATGTTTCTCTCTCACACTGCACTCTCTCTCTCGTTCTCACAAAGCTTCGCAGGGGTCAATTCATACATGATAAGATACTTAGATATTTTTTTTTCTTTCTATTTTTTTTTTTTACATTTTTGTTGCCATTTTTCTGTGTCCGCCGCCATGCTCCATGCGCTCCATCAAACGAAAAGCTTTGCAATTTAGTTTAGTTGGTGTTTGTTGGGCTTTTTGCGTATACTTTCACTCGCCGTGAGTTTCCGACATTTTTACTTCTTTTTTTTTTTTTATTTTCTTGATTTCGTTTGCTTTTGTCTTCTTCGATTTTTCGTGTGTGTTTTCTTTTTTTTTTTTTTTTTTATTATTATTTCCCCCCTCGACACAGAAGTGAGAATCGAAAAAAAAAAAGAAAAATAGAAACCGAAACCTGAGAGAGAATTGTTTTGTTTACGGATGTGTAAACATTGAAAAAGGCACACAGAAAAAAAAAAGGAAATTCAAAACAAACACGAGGAAAACAGTTTTATTTTGTCGTGGAAAAAGATACAAATGCAGAAAAAAAAAGAAAGATATGAAATATTTTTTTGTGTAAAATGAAAAAAAAAAATATGCCGGCACCGACACAATTTGACTTTTTTGCAAGAGCGAGTGAGTGAGAGAGCGAGACTGGGCCGCTTATGGGTGTGAGTGGAGTGTTGTTTTAGTTCTTCTTGTTTTTTTTTTGTTTGTATCCTATACTCGAACCAATTCGTCATCCACCCACCATTTTGTTTTGGTTTGTGAAAAAGGGAAGAAAAAGAAATTCGCGTTGTTTTCCTGCGAAGAAAGCAAAAAAAAAAGAAAAATAAGTGTATCTTGCTTTATTTTGATTTGAATCTGAAAGTTTTTTTTTTTTTTTCTCACAAGAAACGTGTTTTCAGGTGGCTCGGGGGGAAGGCAGAAGACAGAAGACAGAAGACGGCGCCGCGGCCAAGATAAATACCACCGAGTGACTTAGTCCAACCATGTGCTCTGTTCTCGGTGGAGGGAGAGACTCTGCAAGTTTGTTGCAGTTTCATTTCAATTTTTCTTTTTTTTTTTCTGTTTTTGTTGTAATTAAGAGCAAAAATCTTGAAATGAAAACGACATACGGTGCTGTGAGCGTGCCTTGCGAGTGCTTTACTTAACATGGTGGAGAGGTCAAGATCACCGTGATGTTGGTGGTGGTTGTGTTGTGGAACTTGTAACCCGACGAGAGTTGTGGATGTGAGATTATCGTCCCCGTATTTGGAATAATTTATTTGTGGTACGTGCGAGAGATAGGCTCACGACGCGATGGTGGGTCGGGCATTCGGGGGAACGCGTGCATCTGGCTCGTTCGTTTGAGAGGATTTGAAATTTGCATATGTGACGGGATTTGAGTGGTTAATTGATTTTCAATTATGGGATTAAAGTTGTGCCGACGGGGTTGGGGGAGACGTTGTGTTTGGATTTGGGAGTGGTGGTGATCACATGGGATGATTAGATTACGGGTTTGGGGCCTAAGAGCTTAAGCCTGCTGGTTGCATGCACAGTTTTTAGTCGTTTATGGCTTTAAAATCATTTTTTTTTTTAGGAAAGATTCACGACTAGAATCGCAACTTTTAATGCAGTCGAATCCCTTTCACGGGATCAAAATTGGTTAGAGTGAGAGGGAGTTCGACTTAGACGATGGTTTTTGTATGCAAAATTAGAAAAAATATGGCGCAAAAATTTGAGTTAGAGAGAAATTTGATTTAGAGGAAGTTCGACTTCGACGGGAGCTCGAAAAATTTCGAGTTAGAGGGAAATTTGACTTAGAAGGAGTTCGACTTAGCGGGAGCTCGAAAAAATTCGAGTTAGAGGGAAATTTGACTTAGAGGGAGATCGACTTAGCGGGAGCCGACTATATTTACAACATTTTAAGGGCTTTTTCACTTTTAAAGAACTCTCAATTTTTTGTTTCTTTTAGACTTAGAGGCTTACCGCTTGAAAGGTTCAAATTTTGCGTCCGAATTTGAACATTTTCACATGAAAAGGTCCCTCATTTCCGAATCGGTCGGTCGGTTGACGTCCTTATTTCCAATCTTTATTCTTTTCGAAGTCAAGAGACAAGTTTGAAAGAAAGCATAACTTCGAGTCTTTGATTCTTTTTGAGGTAGAGGTCGAAAAATTCTATAGCTGTTGTCCAAATTTGGAATCTTCAACTTTTCTTAGGAACCCAAATTTTTTTAGTCGTTTTTCAACCGTTGAAGGTTGATGTTTGAACATCCAATTGACGACTTTAGTGTTTAAATTCTGCGAAGCTCCGAGTGAAATTTTACCTTGGACTCTACGGGTGTTATTTTAATTAAAAGTTCACATGTAGAGACCGACATTTTGACTTCATCAGCATCCAAAAACTTTCTAAGTGAATGATAGACATCGAAAAGTCAAAGTTTCAACGCCTTTAGTATCCATAAGCTTGATTGTTTGAACTCGTGCCTCAGTTTGTCAACAAATTTTGAATCGTTTGGGGTCAAAACAGCCTTCCGGGCTATATCCACATCTTTGTGCAGCTTATAAAGTTCGCTGTTATGCCTTCTCCTCTATTCGGCGTCCTCGCAGACTGGATCGAATATTCGGTTCACCGATTAGAGTCGACAGCAAAGAATTTGAGAAATGGTGCTTTTGATACCAACGCCTCTTGACGTTGCCCCAACTTCTCAACGTCAACTCTTCTTGATGCTTCTCCATCTTCCAACCCTCAAAACGTTGTTTCTTCGTTAGGAGACTTTTTGACAGACATTTTTAAGACAATTGGCAACAATTTTTAAACAACTCGCCGTTCGGAATCGACGTTAAACAGTAAGTTGGGTCCCCTCCACTTGTGTCAAATTATATCGCGCACAACACAGTGGAGGTGCGAAGAAGCTAGGTTCTGGCCCTGAATGGGCTGTTACGCAGATTATTTATTTTTTTTATTTTATTTTTAAGACACTCGTTTTCAGAATGATATCAAGCCTTGATGATGTCAGCCTTAAAAATTCAACATATTTTCGACCAAAAGGTCTTTTTCGGTTATGGAAATGCTCTTACTCAGTGTAGCAGATCTGATATAACTCAATTCACACGTCTTTCAGAAACTATGGATCACAATTTTACGCTGTTAAGCTTTCTAGATAGCCTGCTTCATATATTTTGAAGGGAATAGTCATGCCAATTTATATAGACTAAGGTTTTTATTAAAATTATTTTTCTAGTATTTGCAGCCATAAATTATATGAGAAAACATTTTTTTTAGTAACAAAAAAAAATCGAGTAGGGGTGTCACCAAAAATGGTTGGCTAGGTCCAGCAGAAGTCATTACGGCTCGAAAGTATTGCAAGAATCGCACTTTAGCTGCCACTAGTGCTTCATTCAGATGAGTTCTTTTGTCCATAAGCTTCCCAAAACCTTCTAGTGATTTAATTGCTTCTATTTGATGTCTGACTTTGATTTGATTGCTTCTATTTGACATGACGACTCATGTAACGCCATCGCTATCTCCTTGGCCTGACGGACTTGAAAACAAGGGCTGGTATTCGTTAGGTGCCGACAAAATTTGAGTGAATAAAAACCTGAGTGAATGAAAATTTAAGTTTCGAAATTCTTTAGTTCCGCCCAATTCTCTGCCAGCCAAAAATTTCCCAAAAAGTATCCAGATAAGAATCTTGACCTTCCGCAAAACAAACAAATCAAACGAAACCAACGAAAAAAAAAAGCCTTTGCGATATCTCCGCTTTGTATGCAGTACATCCACACGGTCGGTCGCGTATCTTTTGAGTTGGGTGTAGTTGAAAATTCTCACATTTGAAACACCACGACCGCATAATCGAAAATCCGATTACGTTATCGTCTGGAAATGTGTTTTGTTCTTCGACTGCAATTTAACTCCTCGTGTCTTCACCTCTCAACTTTACACTCAAACGATCCATTTGCTTGTTGAATCTTTTTTCAAACATAAATTCGATTACTTAATCAATCGATTTTTTTTTTTTGTGAATTTATATCGATTGAGTCACACACTTCTCGGGTGGATGATTTAAACAAACATTGAACTGCCGGCGTATTGAATGAAATCCTCTCTCTCTTCGACTCACTCACTGTGTGCGTGTGGAATCTCTTTTAGATACAGATACAAAAAAAAAACAAAAACAAATTACATTTTTATCGCATTCTAATCGTCTGTGTTCTTTTAATTTCAGATACAAGACACAACCTTAAGGCGGAAATTTTTTTTGTTTTCGGTAAGTTTAATGACACGTGAGGGTTTTTTTTAACGAGAGAGAGAGACCGATGGGATGATGGAGATGCCTTTCGGGGATCGATTATTTTTAGACCTAAACAAATTTAGAAATTGAAAGCGCGCCAAAATGTTGCCAACCGTGTGTATGTGTGTCTGTGGATGCGGATGAGGTATGTGGCGACGTTAATGAGATGCATTCGGATGGAGTGCAGTTCTTTTTTTTTGGTTTTTGTTTTTGTGGTTATTTTTGTTTCGTTGGGTTGGCTTTTGTCTGTTTTTAATTTTTTTTTTGGGGAGGGAATCATTGTGTAACATTTGCGTAGAGGAAAGACGATGCAATTTACGAGGGGGTTAGGGAGCGGCGCGACATCTTGGCGGGAGGTTGATTGATTGAAGTCGGAATGTGAAAGGGTTGTCGGTTTGTTTTTTGTTCGATAGATTTGGCCGGGGGACGGGTCTAAAGGCGTCTGTTGTCGAGCTGAACGGAAGGGAGTGTCTATCGAAGTGTTTTTTAAAGCTCCTTCGGTTGACAGGAGTCTGGTTGGGACCATTTGGTTTGACAGGTTTCGCCAGAAGATGTCTTTGATGATCTGCTGCAGTCGACGACGAGATTTTTTGACTTTTCGGATATTAAAGGTCTTTCTCTGGGGTTTTTAGTAAGTAACTGAGCGGTTTGAAGCTCATTTGAATTTCAGGTAACGGGAGGGGTAGATCTGTTAGAAGAAGCGTTTGAATTTGTTTTAAGACCAATTAGAGTACTGAGAGTACTGAGCCTGTAATTCCATTTTTTTTGTTCATCGTTAAAGTTTCATTGTTCTTCGTTTTATTTTCTTTGTTTTTTATCCAAGTTTTGCTGCCTTTCATTGTTTTACGATATTTATAGCGATGTTATTGTCGTTATAGCCATTTTTTTGTGTCCATTTATTTGAAGCCCTTTTTTGAGAACGATAAACGTTCCTTTGTTGTTTTTTGGAGTATTTTTTGAAGTTCCTTTTTCGCAATTATTTAGTAATTTTTTGTTGTTCATTTTGTCGTTCTTTTCGCCGTTTTTGTTGTTTTTTTCGTCGTGCCGTTCGTCTTTCTTTTTGTTGTTCTTTCTGTCGTTCTTTTTGTCGTTCTTCTTGTCGTTCTTGTCGTCGTTCTTCTTGTCGTTCTTCTTGTCGTTCTTCATGTCGTTCTTTCTGTCGTTCTTTTTATCGTTCATTTGCCGTTGTTTTTGTTGATCTTTTGCCATTTTTTTAACGTTCTTCTTGGCATTTTCTGTTTTTTTGCTTTTCTTTTGCTCTTTCTTATTTTTTGGAACTTTCTTTTAAATTTTTTTAGACGGCCTACAAGTTGACACTAAAAAACCATTTTTTCAATTATTTCTGTTCGCATTTAGAGTCATTAAGGCTTAGTTTTTTAATTTTCAGAAAGTAGTCGTTAAACAAAGGCACAAAGCTATGTCGGCGACATCATTTCAAGCGCTGCTGGGTCTTCATAACGCCTCAAAATTGCAACGCATAGTGAACCTCTTCAAGAATCCTTTTTCTAGAGGTCTTTAAGGACGCAAAGATGCTACAGACGTCGTAAGACTACTCGATATAGACTCAAGGGGTTATTTGACATATTTTGGAATGCATCTGCACAAATTTTGGCTTGCGAAAAATATTCTCCTTTTTAATTTATCAGCCCAAAAAGGTCTCCTCTGGTGTTCCACTCCTGTGCGATTCGTAAAACCAGTCGCGTTGATCTCTGTCTCAAAATTTGAACAATTCTCATTGAAAGTCATCAAAATCAGACGTTTTTAATCAAAATCTACATAAATATTGATACGTTTCCAGAAACTTTTTATGATTTGCTGCCTTTAAAGTGCTCCAAGGCGCCTCAAAAGCTACCCCGACAATCTCCAACTCCCGAACCTTGCAAAATCCTTCAAAACACTTTCTCCACCATAATTTTTCATCAAAACTTACAAACATATCGACGAGTTTCCAGCAATTTTTTGCTTATAATTTCTGCCTTTGAAGTGTTCAAGGCGATTAAGACCTCGAGGCCCTTTAAAACCACTCCGACAATCTCCAACTGTCGATCCTTGCAAAATTCTTCAAAACACTTACTCCACACAATTTTCAACTAAAACTTACAAAAATATCGACGTATTTCCATCAGTTTTTTACGATTTGCTGCCTTTGAAGCGCTCCAAGGCGACGTAGACACCTTCCAAAGTTTTCTGAAGCAACTCCGATGAATTTGAACCTTCGATCCTTGCAAAATTCTTCAAAACACTTTCTCGACCATCACCTTCGATCAAAATTTACAAAAATATCGACGTGTTTTCAGAATTATTTTTATTTATTTTTTAATTTCTGCCTTTCAAGTATTCTAAGGCACCTTAGGCACCTTTCCAGCCCCTTCAAAGCCACCCCGACAAACTGCAACTGCCGATCCTTGGAAAATCATCAAAGTACTTTCTTCCACATCATTTTTAATCAATATCTACAGAAGTATGAACACGTTTCCAGCAAATTTGTACGATTTACTGCCTTTGATGTGTTTCAGAACATCGTAGACACCTTCCAAGCCCCTTAAAAGTCACATGGATAATCCTTAACTCCCGATCCTTGCAAAATCCTTCAAAACATTTTCTCCGGTAACATTTTCAATCAAAATCTTCAACCATTTGGTCCTAAATTTTTAATTTCCAGAACGTGACATCGAACATCAAGAAAAGCCGACTCAGAACCGTTGACATTAAACTTCATTTTTTGGACAAAAAAAATCAAAAATTTTGTTTTCTAAAAAATCGGAATACAACCTCTTTCCTCGTCGAGGAAATTTACATAAATTTCCCGTCCCGAAATGAAAGTGAACCCGAAGAAGAAGATCGCTGCCAAAAGTCCTCACATCGCACTCTGCAACTGTCTTCACACGACTGCCTCTCTCTGACGCTTCACTCTTTTCTGATTTTCTCTCATTTTCTATTCCTTTTTCCATCTGCGGCTTGCCTTCACTCCACTTGACTACATTTAACCCGACAGTTGACCCTGCTCCAAACGCGTATCTCAAGGCAACACCACACCACCCTGCTACGCATCCACAACCACTCTCTCTCTCCCCCCAAAAATCACACATCATGAACTTCCATAAATAGCAGCCCGATTGCTGAATGTGAATTTCTCAGAACTCAACTCAGTTTGCCCTCAAACGTTTGACGTGAGTGTGTGCAATTTTTGAGATAGATTTGCATCTCAATTCGGAGATTGGATGCCTTGTGGTTGTGTGTGCCCCATTTCTATCCGTTAAATGGCAAATTGTGATAGATACAAAAAAGAATTTTCACCTTAAAGTGGAGTGGTGCCTAACCTTTAATCGAAGAGAACACGAGAGCACTACCGGCCAAACGTGTTTAACGACATTTTTCGGCGTCGTGCCGCACCGATCTGAATCTATGAGCACTCGTATTCGTACTCGTATCTGGTAGATACAATTTCTTTTCGTTCAATGAATCTATTGTTTGCACGAGTCTGTGAGCGAAGGGTGCCGGTGGGAGGGGGTGGGAAAATTTGCACGAGTCTCTGTTTCTGTTTCTCTCTCGGCGACTAAGAGGGTGGTCATGGGAATGTGGGCGTTGGTTTGCCCGCTGCTCGGCTCTGTTGCGGTTCAACGAGTTCACGTTTAGATTCGAGGTTTTGTTTTGTGTCTGTAACTCGTCCTGGGAAGGGGGGGTTGGTGAGATTTTTTTTGTTGTTGTAGTTGAAAACTGTGCGAAGGATAATCATAAAATTGAATCTTTAAGAGGTGGCCATTGTTTGTTGGGTTCCGCTTCACGGTGGATGGATACGTCGAGTTGGAAAAGAATGGAGTGGAAAGATGATGATGAGTTTGTGTGGGAGAAGGTGTGGGAGTCGGAACTGGACCTTAATCTGGTGATAAAGCGACCGAGAGTGAAAGGAAATCATCTGGTGAAGGTAATTGGAACAGATTTCGAGAAGTTTTTGGGTATTGAAGGCGTGTGGGAGGAGATTTCGATGTGGCAGACAGGGAAGTTGGACGGAATGAACGTGCTTTAGTGGTAAAACAAAAAAATGAGAAAATATTGTTGTGCAAAGGGACTGTGGGTAATTTTGTAAAACATGGGGATATCACTTTTCATTGCATGAAGCCTTTTGGCGGAAGGATCTAGTCAAATAAATAAATATTCGGCGTAACAGCCCATACAGGGCCAGAGCCAACTTCTTCGCGCCTCTACTGTGTTGTACGCGATATAATTTGACACATGTGGAAGGGGCGAAGGACCTAGTCATCTTTGAAAAAATATAACAACCATCAGTCCTTTAGACTTTGTTCAAGTCTCTGAAGTCTCGAAGTCGCTGAAAGGAAGGAATAGCTCACCAAATCGATGAAAACAGGACTAGTTTACCAAATCGATGAAAAGAAGAAACAACTTATAAGACATAGCTCAGTCTCCATTGGAGTGCATCTCCCAGGCCGTCCCTGAAGTCTTTTTCGCATTTTTTCGGCAACCAACGACATCATCTTCAAAATTCAGCCTAATTCTCTCTTCTAAGTCCGTAGCTAAATAATTTCCAACGACGCTTAATCCAAAATTTCTTTTCCATTTGAAATTTAAAAAAAAAAAAACATTTTGTGCGCAGAAAATACGAGGAAATGAGAAAAAGACTTAGAGGAATGGACTGGGGGATGGACTACAATGGATACTGACCCATGCCTTTGTAAGCTATTCCTTCTTTTCATCGATTTGGAGACTTCATGTCAAATGCTCAGAATCTTCTTTTTTGTGGATTTTATCCCACGTCTTGGATCTCAAAAACTTTAATCGAAAAAGATGGACATTTTAACTGAAAGTCGTCGATTTTGAGTTATTGAAGAAGGGTTCGAAGAATTCATTGATTTTTTTGGTCAGCTTGGACTTTTTGTCGCTGAAAAGTTGCTTCTACACTCAGTGTCCCAATAAGTGAGCAGAGATTTGAAGTCCAGAAATCCATGAATCTGTTTTTATTTCATTTTTTCGTCCTTTTTGCCCTTTTTGCAGAATTCTTTGTTGCTCTGATCGACTTCTTTGTTTTCGACGTTCACTGCAAATATACTCGACCTCCTCAAAAATTCGTTCCTATCCTCTGAAATTGTATTTCAAATCACTTGCCTGTGTGAGTGTCCGACATCAACTCATCTACCTTTACATCGCTATCGGTCACTCCTTAGTTCTTGATCTGCCTCCCAACTTCCTTTCAATAGAAGACCACCCCACTGCCAGCTCCATCCTTGAAATACTTTCCGCGGTTCAAGTCCACCACCATCCTCTCATCCTCTCCACCCACCCCCACTCACTCATGGCACGCATGACTTGTTTCAAATCCAGAGCAACCCCGTGACGGCCAACCCTTTTCATGATCAACCCACAAAAGAAGACCTCCAGAGAAAAAAAAAAAAAAAAATTAAGACTCACGAAAGGAGAAAATAAAAAGATTGTAAAACTCAACTCAAATAGAGGTCAGCGCAAAACTTCAAAAACCTCCTCCCCCATCCATCCATTCGATGTCAAGTGACCCTCTCTATCCCTCTGGGATTCAGACTCCACTCCACTCCCCAACCCGTCTTGGCGCTCCTTCACCCATCTGCAACAAAGTAAGCAAATTGCTCGGCGGGATGTTGTGTGTGAATCTTGAATGTTGCTCGTGTGCCTGTTGCTGCTGCTCCGAGGCTGTGCTCGCTTGCTGGCCACGTCTTTGTTTGGTCTTGGTTCGCGTTGTCGTTGTTTTTTTTTTTTTTTTTTCGTTCGTTTTTGTTGGTCTTTCTTTAATCGCATTCGGGAATCTGTTCACGAACACAGATACTCTGGTGTGTGTGTGTGTGTGTAGCGAATCTTTATCGGTTTTGTCTGTCTGCGATCTCTTAATTCAAAATTATTGCTCCAGGCGCAGCAGGGCAGGGATAGCCATCGTCGATTGGACAGGACCGGCGGGAGGTTGGGGGCGTCACATCATCATCATCAACATCATCGTCATCGTCGTCGTCGTTGTTGTTGTCGTTGTGTCGTTGTGTCGTTGTGTCGAATCGCGGCAAGGAGTACGCTTTTAAGTCCCCCTCAAGGTTTTTCCAGTTTTCTTTCGTTGTGTTATTGTTTCGCTTTTGGTTCTCTTTTTTTTTTTTTTTCATTTGCTTTGTGTTTCTTTGTTTCACATTCTTTGTGCTGCTCTCAATATGTGTGTGTGTGTGTGGGGAGTAGGACGTTTCATTTTTTTTTTTGAAGCTTCAGGGTGTTTGTTGGTCTCATCGGATGTGGAGGAGGAGATCTCTTTTTGGCCCCGAGGCAGGAGTGAAGTTTGAAATCTTCCAGGAATTGACATTGTGTGTCATTGTTGTTGTTGTTGATATTTTTAAACTTGACAATGTGTGTCGCATGAGGGAACAAAACCACAGGGGGAAGGGAAGAGGAGGTTTAAGTAGTTCGTCATTCATTCGATTTGGTGGCAGCAGCAGTTTAAGTGGACACGCGATGGGAGTTTGATTAATGACGGCGGGGATTTGTGTGGAGATAGAAGGCTCCTTAGTTTGGAGTTTATTCGGTTGTTTTTTTTTTGTCTGTTCAAAAAAAAAAAAAAGGTTGAAGAGATTAATCGTGCGGCAGCGGGTTGGTTTTTGAAGGTCAACGATGCGCTGCGGATGTGTCTCATGCAGTCAGGCAGACGGGGTCAGTGAAAAGGATCGACTTTTTGTAGGAAAATTTTGAGAAAATTGAATTGAATTGATTTTTTATGATTTGATCCAAATTCAGTAGTCTGGTATCATGACTATACGCGATCAAAATGTGCTCAAGATCGCAAGTCAAAGATCGCCTTGAATAAAAAATTAAAAGAAAAGCCAAAAATCAAAGGAGCTGTTTTTTTTTTGTAAATGATGAGAGAGAAACTCGAATGAGAAACTCGAAAATCATTTCCAAACACAGGTTCCAAATTTATTCAAAAAAAACAGAGAAGGGCTTTAATTTCACGATCAAGCGCTACAGAGTCTAAAAAATCGCGATCAAGCGGCGATCTGAAAATGAACTTAATATTTCTTTGAAAAAAAAAAACAACATAAATGAAGAGCAGATAAAAAAAAACTATCAGCACTAGAGATTGAAAGTGATTTCTACATGAAAATCTAACATTTCACTCCAAGTTTTCAAAAAATGACGAGGATCCAGTAAAATTCGACGATCAAGGTTCAGAAAATCGTGCTCAAACATAATTCGTTCTTTCAAATTTTTTTCTTAAAAAAAAAACAAAACAAAAACCATGAAGAGCAGATCATGATCTACGGAGTTTCGAAAATTGCGATAGAAAATATTTCTACATGGAGATCTAAAATTTCACTCCATTTTTCTTTTCTAAAGAAACTGGAGTTACAGATGAAATGTGAAATTCGATGACCAAAATCTACTGGGACAGCAAAAATCGTGATCAGAAAAAATTCTCAGGTGATGATCTGAAAGTGAACTTTCTTTTTCTCAAAAAGTTGAAAATCATGAAGAATAATTGAAACAAGTAGTTGATCTACAGAGTCTTAAAAATTGCGATTAAAAATGATTTCTTCATGGAGATGTCAAATGTTACTCGAAAATATCTAACGACGACGAAGAGCAGATGAAAATGAATGGTCGAAACTCGCTCTGGCTGCACTATCGAAAAAAATTAACATAATGATAATGATAATTTTTAAACTCCAAAAATTCTGAAATCTGCTAAAAAATCCGAAATTTGTTGGAAGGGGAGAACTTTTAATATAAAATTCGTACAGAAACTAATTTTCTACAGAGCACGATGATCCATTGAAATTCAGTGATCAAGATCTGTTAAAAACTCTATTCAAGGAGTGGTCTTGAGCAAGGCTCTGTACGAATTGTAAATTCTTTATAAAGCACGATCGTAAGCTGAAAATCAGTGATCGAAAGTAATCCTCCTCCTGTACTTCAAATTCCCTGAAAAATAGAAAAAAAAAATTTAGAGACCTAATCCATATCACGATTTATATCGACCTGAAATTGCCAGTAAAAACTGGCTACAGAATCGAAGATCAGTACGAGCTTAGTGTTCATAATCCGCGATGATCATACGGATCGTGAAGATCGGAATCAAACTCTATCAACGGTTACTCCAAGTTCGATGATCAGTAAGGTTTTAAGTGCTCATCTAAGTTCAGAGTTTGGTTTTGATTCAAAAGTGGTTTAAGGACTTAAATTAGTAAAGATTGAACCATCATGGTGGTCTATGTTTAAAGATCAATAAAAACTCGACAATTACCATTCGTCTGGACTTAGAACTCACGATTAAAAAAGTCATCAACATCGAAGATCGGTAAAGGAGTAACTATAACGATCGTTCCGCACTCGAAACTTGTGATCGAATAAGCCTCTAATATTGGAAATCAATAAGTACGTGATTAAAAGATCAAAAAGCAGTCAGGACTCGACCGTCACGGCCTTTGACGTACAAAATTTGCGATAAAAGTGTTTTCAAGGTTGAAAATCGGCATTCATGATCCGACATAACCTCTTTCTGTTTTAAAAATGGATCCTGGACGGACTTTTGACAGTGGATATGACTCTCTAATTGCTCGCTTTTCGGTTGGTGACGAAAAACTTAATTGGATTTCCCTTCTTCACGTTTGTATTCGTTTTCTGAACTCGTAAATAACGTTGCAGAAGAGTTCTAGCTCCTTTTCATCATTCTGAAGATTCCACTTTGCTATTCGGTCCTCGCAAAACTCCCTTCAGATACCCCAGTGACCGATTGGGCATCATTTTTATCCCCAATTCCATTTTTGAAACACCAAAGTCTCCAAAGTAACCCTTTTATGGAAAAATTTCCTTGAATTTCCATGCATGATCTCCGAAAGCCTCCAACTTTCGCCTCAGTTCAACGTCCCCGTCAAAACGCATCCATTAACACATTCCACAGGCTGCGTTTCGATGCCAAAGCAGACGTTTACTCCCTGCCCAAACAGAGACACACAGATTCCACATCGAGCTCTCAACTTCCAGTTGAATGACCAACTTTTATGCATTCTTTTTCAATTTTTTTTTTTTTGCTTCCCCCAGCTGCCTGATCGTCACACGAGTAAGTTAACGACGCGTCGTATATTCCACAATGTTGCACCAAACTACTAATCACCTTCCACATATCGTCGCTAACAATTGACGGTCACTCACGATCGTTTATTGATCTCGACGGCGCGGCGGTGGGGCTCTTCCACCCGCCACTCATTATCTCCTGAACTCGCACGTATCCACCCCCATAATTCAAATAAACCCGCATGAAAATTACATTTCAAAGATACGACTCGCTACACCGATGACGAATCGACGACGACGCGGTACACAATGCCATCCACACACAGAGTTGTTGGTGTATTGTGTTGTTAACAATTCCGCGCGCAGTTGGCGTGGCGTATTCGTGAGATAGACCGTTCGTGGATGCAACCAACAATGGCTGCAACACATTTGCAGCAATCCGACGTCCAGTGGGCTAGATGGAGGCCCGCAGCGCAAACAGCTAATGACACTTCACAAGGCAACACTCTGCAGTATGGGTCCTATTCGCCTCCCCTGCTCGGTTCCATCTCCACCGCCGGGATCGTAAATCGTTTTTCGCAAATTAACAACTTTATTTAAAGTTTTTGCTGCCGTCGTCATTGTCGTCGTTGTCGGCGGCGGCGTTGTTGTTGGCCGTACTGCTTTAATGGCCTACAGTGTGTGCCTACGTCAGCCGTGTGTCGAAGCAGCGGTCGCCGTAGGCCGTACCGTGGCGAAAAAAAGGGTTCAAGGCGGTTTAATCGCTATCGCTAAGCGATTTGCAATTTTCACAGCGTGCAATGTTCCACCGTGCCATCAGAAAAGCGGGAAAGGGAGGGCGGGTGACGGGCGGGTGACGACGATCGCGATGCGTTTTGCGTTTATGGCGCTTTCAATTAGCAATTTATTTAATGCGTGCATTTTAAATTGTTAATTAAGTTTCGCCGAGACTGCCGGAGCGTGGAGAGGAGCAGTGGCGGCGTCATCGTCATCGTCTTTATGGGCAAGGGGGGTTGATGGAGTGTTTATCGGGGCGCGATACTCGAACTCGACTGAGGCTGCTGATTAATTGAACGTCTCTCCTTGGAGGTCAGCAATTGAGTGAAATCTATTGGAATGGATGTGATTTTAAGTCCTGATAGGAAAGGTTTGTTAGCGTTGAGTTTTTGGCTGAGACGGCCTTAAAATGTGGAGTGGAATTAATGGGGTGTATGTCGTAAAAGAGGGCTAACCTCATCGAAAGCGATCCCAGAGTGGATGGTAGTGGAAGAGATCAAGATGTGGTTTTAGTGGGTGAAAGTCTCACACTACTTGGAGAACGCGCCTGTTCCACTTGCCGATTAAGCTTCCACAAAGCAAAAAAAAAAACTCGTTATACTTAGGCATATTTCTAAGACATATTTCTGGTTTCGCGAGGATGATGAACAGAAAAGCTAGTCTCCGTGAATTGCTTAAAAGGGGGTGGATTAGATTTCTGGTCTAGCGAGAATGGAGAAAAAATCAACTCACATCTGTAAATTGTTCAGAAAAAAAGGAAAAATTTTGGATTAGCTGGCGGTCAAGACACGAAAAAGGTTTCTGAAATATTTGGTTGTATAGGAATGATTATCAGTGTTGAATTGTAGATCCACATCGGATTTAACCTCAAAACCACGAACTGAGACTTTTAAATTGAAATCACTACGAATTTCGCATAAAAATCTATGAAACGTCCTAGTTTTTGGCAAAAATCAATTGCAGTTTTGATTTAGTTTCAAGGATTTTTAAATATTTTGGTTCGAGTTGGCCCATATGGGTGGTTGAGTGGAGTTCAACGGAGGAGTATTCCCGGCGCAACTCCAGCACCCAATTCATTGCCACAGCGCTGCCTTTATGTAAAATGGATTTAAAACATAAGAAATTTGAAAGAATACTCACTTTTTCATTCGATTTCAAAAAAACAGTCCGTGTTTCTGTCTTAAGACGCCGATCGTCTGTCGAGCGGAATCTCACTCTGGTCTATCACTTTAAGATGGGCCACCATGGTCCACCTTCCGCTTTCAATTCAAAGCATAGTGCTGCATTGATGAAACACGGATTTAAAAAACAAAAAAATTTTAAAGATTACATGTTCTTTCAGACCATTTACAAGTGTTTCCTCGAGTGTTTGTCCTAGGACGTTGTTTACCAAGCAAAGGTCCACTCTGAAGCCTCCAAACCACATTGCGTTGATGTCCGAAACTGAATCTGCTGCTCAATCAACTCAATCCCTTTTTTTTGCTCAATCTGAAACTCAATCCTGTTGTTTCAAAAACGAAAATCAATCATTTTCCATCGAAATTTTCACATATTTTCCCCAAAATTTCATACATTTTCCCCAAAGTTTGTAAATTTCAAAACGTGACACGGAATCTCAGAAAAAGTTGACTTTGGGTCAAATCTTTCGATGTCCATTTTTTTACGTGAAAAAATGCGAAAAATTTGTTTTTCGAAAAACTGGTTCGGATCAACTTTTGCATGCACAAATTTGTTAAGGGAATGTCATGTGAGATCAAAAAAATTTGAATTGCTGGAATCGGCCCATGGGGAGCAGGAGGAATCCTGAAAAAAAGGACCTGGACGGGTGGAACCAAGTCCAGGCGTAGGAATTGGAATGGATTCGTATTGCACTCTTCATTTTTTTTTTTTCGTTAAAGGTTCATTTCGTCGAAATCTGTTGACGTAAAAGTTTTTTTTTTCTAAAGAAATACCTGCAGTGGGATCTCAAGCTTGGAGGGGGATTGATAGGTATTTTGATCTGACTTTAGAGTCGCCCCAGCTTAACTCCTACATCCACTTCATCGCCACAACAATACTCTTATGGAAAACAAACTAAAAAAACGAGAGACTTAAAAGATGGTTGGCAGCACAATGGGCCTAGCTTTGGCCTAAGTGGACCAAAATTAAAAAAAAAAAAATAAAAGATTTTAGCAATTTCGATGTCATTTCAAAGAGTTTCCCCGACATTTTGTCTAAATACCTCGGTTGCTAAGTGAAAGTCCACTCTGGAGTCTCCAGAGCCCTCGATGCCTTCGATGCCTCGATCCCTTCGATACTCAGATCTCTATTTTCAAAATAAACTAGAATTCCTGATTTTTTATCCAAATCTTGATATATTTTGACCAAAATTTGAAGAATATTTGGAAATTTTCAAACCAAAAAAATCGACTTTGGGTCAAATCTTTCGATGTTCATTTTTTGGACGAAAAAATACGAAAAAAAATTGATTTTCTCAAAAATCTTTTGCAACACCTTGGAATTATGGAAACCAGTTGGGAAGATGTATTTTGAGTTCAAAAAAGTTTGGATTTTCTGGAATCAGTCCAGGGGAAGCTGTAGAAATTCTGAAAAAAGGATCTGTCTGGAATGGGACCAAGACATTGAAGACTCTAAATTAGTGATCCTCTAATCTTTCTGATCCTGTGACTGGACCAAAGTCAGGTCCGGTGTAGTTTTAAAGCTCAATGTCAGTAAAGGCTGAAATATGACGATAATAACGATATGTGGGAACCTTGTAGCGACGATCACCATCAAATTTGAGAAATTCAAAGGCTCTGTCAAGCTGGTTTTTAGTGGAGACTGGTGAGCAAACGTTGGATAGGACCTAGAGGCCATGATCAGTGTGATCCTCAACCATCAAGGAGCTTTTTTTGAATAAAAAGATCAAATAGCAAGATTTTGATAAGAACCGTGCTCCTATCGTGGAGAATGAAAAGCTGAGCCAAGATCACTTCTTATTTGCCCGATCAGCGTTCCCAACACAGAAAGAAGTCTCCAATCCATAAAGACACCTCTCCCATCAACACACACCGATTGACCTCAATAGCGTCGCCTCGTGCGTCAGAGTGGTTTTGCATTTGAAAGCGCCATACACGTCCACATCCGTCATCTGGCGAACTTCCCCATTACGCATTCCGCAGTGCACTTTCTCTGTCACTGATTTTCGCCTCTCTGTTGGTTTTAATTTTTTTTATTTTTCCAACGACAATTGACAGTCGTCCGCCTCGCATTGAAGCCTCTTTTGCAGTCGCATTTATTGCGATGATCAATCCGGGACCGGATTCACGTGGCTTGATGCTCCTTCAATAAGTGGCACGCACCAGACCTGAACACTGCACACGAAAAAAAAAAGAGAGGTGCAACTTGACTCATTTTAAAGTTGAGGTAAACCAAGGCTGCTGTCAGGCACGGGCTTGAATTTAAATTCAGGTGAAACACCCTCCATCCCCATCGCTAATAAATCCCAAACGCGTTCGTTTTGTTCGAGACATCAATTTGATGCCTTTGTGTGTGGCTTCTCGTTGTTGCTGGTGGTTCTCCAGAAAGGATTATACGCGCCTTCGATTGTGCACTGTGCGCCCATTTACATGGCAGCGGGCTTTTTTACAGCCCGCAGAAGCGGCAGTGAGGCGAATGAGCGATTCGTGTCACGTTCCGACGTGGCATGGAAATGACTCGGTGGTCGTGGCTATTGTCATCCAAATGAGGCGGATTGTGCGTCAATTAGCGAAGGTTGACTTGTTAATGACAAACGAGGTGAGGCTATTGTTTGAGTCGTCGATGGGATGTGGTTGGGGATGCGTTTTGGATGCCCTGACGCAGATCCGTGTGGATTCCAAGAAAGAGGCGATTTGTTAAGGAGGCTATCTATGGGGTGGACGTTTTATCTTGCGAAATAGGAAAGCGGATGGGATTCTGTTGGGTATTCGATGATTGGTCGCGTGATTCATGAGGCAGAGTTTTTTGGAGTGTTCCGTGGCTTGTAGCGCAGCTCTAATGGGTGACTGAATACAAAGTAATCGATTGGGAAATCGTTTTTGGGGGGAACCACTTTGTGGTTTTGCCGAAGCACGTTTTGTAGACTTTTATGGAAGCAATGGCGGTGGTTGTAGAGGTGGAGCAGGTGGTCTGCGGTTTAATGGTTGTTCAGGTCTTTTTTTGGGAAGTTAGTGTTGGTGAAAGGATTTCTAGGAATTGTCTGAACGAGTGTCGGAGGAGGCAAAACAACACTTAGATTGTAGTCCTTATCCGGCCTTCAAGCCGATGTCTCAGATCTTCCACGCGTCTTTATTGACCTTGAACCAATGTCTTAGATCTTCAACGCGTCTTCCTCGACCTTCAAACCAACGTCTTAGACCTTCCACGCGTCTTCCTCGACCTCAAACCGAAGTCTTAGATCTACGTGTCTTTCTTGACCTCAGACCGGCGTCTTAGATCTACGTGTCTTTCTTGACCTCAAACCAATGTCTTAGATCTTCCACGCGTCTGCCTCGACCTTCAAACCAACGTCTTAGACCTTCCACGCGTCTTCCTCGACCTTCAAACCGACGTCTTAGACCTTCCATACGTCTTCCTCGGCCTCAAACCGACGTCTTAGATCTACGTGTCTTTCTTGACCTCAAACCGACGTCTTAGATCTTCCAGGCCGTCGTCTTCAACGCCCCGAGTTTCAAATTTAAGGTTTGCACAGCAAATCAAGAGTCGTTAACTTGGTAGCCTTCTGTGCTTCACCTCCAAGTGAATGCTGTAGTCTTCCAGGCCCTCGTCTTCAATGCCCTGAGTTTAAATTTTTAGGTTCATAAGACTTTTAGGCAAATCAAGAGTCGTAAACTTGGTAGCGTGGTCATTTTTCATAGTCAGGCGTACTCTGTTTAGCTCAATTTCACCTTTTAATGCGCTAGGTCTTCGGGTTGAAAGACTCTGACCTTTCCCTTTTTATATTTTATTTATTTCTGGCCAAAAATTATAACCACGTAAAAGTAAAACGGTTTAAAAGTGGTTTCACAGTGATCCTGGTGTTTCACTGCCTTGGCTCGAGATGGTGCCCTAGAGCCGACGTCAGAACCATCAAATAGTTGAAGGTTTAAAATCTCTATGTTACTGACGCCTAATGGAGAGCGTACAACGTAGTTGCCTGGCAAATTTTTATGTCTTTTTCCGTTCCTTTATGTCCACAGCTCAAAAGTTATTTTTTTTTTCTTTCTCAATTTTACTCATAATTTTCAATTAGGGAAAAGGACATCTTTAATTCGTCTTGATCAGTCTCAAGCTTCTTGGGTGACCTTTCTTAATTTGCATTACGTTTACACCGGCAAGACCCCCTGAAACCCACACCAATGGCCATTACTCCTCTAATCACCACCACTACTTTCCCGACCACGATTTGTCACCACCACCAGCCAAGCTCGTCCCCGGCAGAGAACTCTGAGAACCTCGTCCAGCCGCATTCCTAGACGCACATGGACTGTCCACGGCCACGTTAATCACCCACCATTGATCCCGAACCGTCACGTTAATCCGCGCCGACGACTACAAAAGCTGCCTCCTCCCGGCCCCCCGCACATGCAAAATCAATATTCAAAGACCCGCTTCCGCACCCGTGTGTGCATCTAGGCGATGATGACAAAAGGCTTCTTGGAATTCCCTCCTCTGTCCCATCCACGTCTGCAGCAGTCGCAGATAATTACTCACTCTCTCTCTCTCTCCTGCTCGTCAGTCTTCAGTCGGCGTTAATTCATCTTGGTGCCTTCTGTCTGCTGCCTTCCTTCTTCTGCCGCCATCATCGCCGCAGATGCCTCGCGTCAATACACTTCATCCAAGTGTCAATTTTCCTCCCCTCCTCTGGCGCATCCAATTCCATTCCATTTATTTATTCACATTCATTTTCCCCTCATTTTGATTTCCACAACGGCAGCAAAGTCCCACCGGCTCTTTTATGTCCTCGCTGTCCATCTGTCTGTCCGACGATTGTCCGACTGTGTGCGACTGTCCGACTGTGGCACGTTGTCATCAACGCGCGCGTTGTACACACGTAGCCGACGTGTGTTCTTCGAGGCAAAAAAAAAAAAAAAACGCTGTCATGTTAACGCCATAAAAACGTTTTGAGGTTTTCTCGGCGGCGGCGTTTTGTTTGTCCAGGCGTCTTCGTCCTCCTCCGTTCGCCGTCGTGGTAATTGTATCTTCCAGATGCCTCTGTCTCGCGAGATGGTGTGGTTGTAAAGATGATGATTTGCAGGTAAATTGACCACTTCTGAGGCCGTGGCGGTGACCACTTGACCGCGTGTGCGCGATTTGTTTTTCTGGTTGGTGATGGTGCGCCTTGCCTGTCGTCGTGATGGAGGATTAATTTCCCTGGTGCGGGTGTGGCACAGACAGTTGTTAGTGATGAGTAATTTGTTTTGGGGGAAGGGAAAATCCTTGTTGCGAATCAATTTGTATGCACGAACGTCCAGAAGCATCATCGTAGCCGTCAAAGATTTGGAGGAGGGGGCGAAAAGGATCAGCAATCGATCATCAGATGGCCCAACCCAAAAGCGGTGCATTCCAGCGCGTTGGAGAAATGATTTAAATGCGAAAGACTGGCAGGGGAGTGGCAGGGGAATTAATCGACGAAATGTCGAGAGGACGTGTGAGTGGGCGACCTGTTTTTTGTGTTTTTTTTTTTTGGGTCTGACGGCGAAGTGTGTTTGCCTTGAGAGTGACATTGCGGACAGCCATTTTAAGGTCACAAGTGAGCTGTCTGTGTGAATCTTTCAGGCGAAATGGGATTCACAAAATTGACACAGAAATTAAACAAAAGAACAGAAAAAAAGGAACAGACACAACAAAGCTCAGTCATGGACGACGGTTGTTGGTAGAGGCTTGACTTTTTACGAACAGAAGAACGTTTGATGTTTGTGGTGGACTTTCAATGGACGGGTTAAATCGATTAGAGGAAAAGTTTGAACGAAAATCGACTTCGAACTTGAGGATTTTTCACCTCCACGGTGGCGTATACGTAACATTTTTTTTTTTTTTTTTCAATCCGACCCTTGATTGAGATTTGTAAAGTGACCAAGCTCTTTGAAGGATAGGTGTGGTCTAAAATGTGCTACACAGCCTTTTAAATCTGCTTTTCAATCATTGTGATCTTAGGTCGGAGCATTCGTTTGAAGAGAATTCTCTGTCCGACCGACCGAACGTGCCGTTGCGATTTGGGCTTAATTCGATGGGTCACGGATACGATCTCTTTGATCTAACTCTCGCCTACAATCCCGATGCTCACTTCCGCATGCAAACCCTCCTCAGGCAAACCTTCTCAACTTCTTCTCACATCCCACCTACGAAACCATAAACGGAGCGTGATTCGCTGCGGCAAAAGTCATACCCGCCAGCTTTCCATCTCTGATCTCTGACTCACGCACCAATCATCGACACACTCGCACCAAAACTGGTCAACTTCGCACCAACTTTGCACACGTTAGCGAATAGTTCTCTGCGTGCTATTTGTGTTGTGCTCAAAACAAACAAAAAAAAACACGGCCAACATGCAAATTTATCCGTATTTCTGCATTTTTTTTGCGGTCAGAAATTCCCCGTGAGTCATCATCTTTTTTTTTTCTGTTTTTCCGCCATCGCAAAAAACGTGAACCGCAGCGAAACGCTCTCGTATCTCAAACAAACAGCGAATTCGCAACGCGTCGTCGGCCAATTGTGCCATATGACAGCCCAACAGGCAAAGCAACCTCCCTCAATAATTAATGCCATCACTTCTAACGCCGTACACACTCGTATCGGCGTTTGAATTATTCAACAATAACAGCAAACCAAAGAGCGAAGATAAATTATGACCTGATGGCATGTAATTGTGTACACGACACGGCTGCTCCGGCGAAAAACCAGGAGAAAATTATGCAAATGTGTCGCTTGCTGCGCGTACCCGCAAGCGACGTACGTACGCGCCTTGCCCGCGCCCCGTCATACGTCGCTCGTGTATCATCAGCCATTGATGGGAGGGTTACGTGTAACGTATGCGGGCTCTCGCCGCGTCCGCATCGCCACGCTATCGCGACAGCCGCGAATGACTTGGCTTCAGCAGAGGCGCTGTGCGCTTATGTCACTTGCCGGATGGTTATTTATGACAATTAATTGCAGCGGAAAGACGCTTTGACCAATTTTGATCCTCTCGATGAGAATGGAATCTTACACGATCGACAGGATCGTGACAGGATTGTGAGTTCCCTTGACGGCACCACGATGGACGTCAATGCGGTAAATCGCGGTTTTTTTTTTTTTTTGACGTGTCGGCCTGACAAATGGAACCAGATCGCAATCACGGCGCGAACAACAACGACGATCTTATTTAAATATGTGAAATAAAAAATGCAGACAGCATCGTAGTTCCGGTGGTCGGTAGTTATGGCGCGAGAAGGCACACTCTCAGTGGCCGCATTCACAGTCAGAGACGGAGGAGCCGCAATCTCAGCCAAACAAACATCAAACGAGTGAGATCGTAAATTGAAAATTACGAAATGATTTATGCAAATGATCGCACGATGATGTTGATGATCGGCGTCGCCACTATGCCGCCAATCCCAACGGCGCGTCGATCGAATTGGCATGTGTTTTTGTTTTTTTTTTTTGGTGGGTCTGTTGATTACGACGTCTTGGCGAGCGCAATCCTTGAGGCGATGAAGAGGGAGTTTTTTTTTATGTATGCGGAACAGGTTATGGGGAACGACTGCACCCAAGTGTGGGGTTTTGTGAGGCTTGTGGAAAGCATAATCGACTTTCGTTCGTTGACTGAGCATGAACCGGACTTAGTTTATGGATGTGTGACTGATTTTAGGGTCTATTTTCGTCGAAAGGGGATGCGGGCAAGTCATTCAGAGAAGACTTCGGTGTTCAGCTGTCTGGCTGCCGATCTCTCTAGCTGTAGCTCTGTGCTGGCGGGACACTCATAAGGGCCCTCGCTTACCAGCCGTTTGTCCGACTGTCCGATTCATGTCCGTAGACAAATTCGTAAAAAAAGAAAAAAATAATAAAAGAAAGAACAGCTTGAGGAAATCGCATATGGTAGAGGAAAAGAATTCTAAAAAAGGACGTATTTGACTTTCGCAATCAGGCTTTAGACCAATAAACTAAAAGTTGTAAAGATCTGTAGCTTAAAACTTCACAATTTGTGATTAAACTTTGCTCAAAACAGAGCAAATGCGGTGGACACGCATTTATTTTCTAAAAAAAAAATAATAATAAGCTTGCTAAGTATCCATTGGTAGGAAATCTGAAAGCAAAACCACGTCGAGGGAAGTCGATCAATATCTCCAAGAGAAGCAAGTTTCAAAAGATGCGGTATAATAGTGTTTGAGGGTTTGTTAAGACCTATCCTTACAATAACATTTAGTCTATTTATTGGCCATTATGAACTGAAACAAAGGCACTTCTGCGATAAATTAATTCCAAAGATTAGGATACCTTGCCTCACTTTCCAACGATGACCCGAAGAAACACACAGCCAGCACTCGGCATACGTAGTTCCCTTTTATCACCTTGAATCCAATTTCCTGACTCTTTGCCCACTGTCATCGTACCTACCCAAGAGTAATTGGTCACTCTTGGCACAGCGCCACTCAAATGACCACCTAGGGTGGAGTTGGCACAACCAAACCTAACCTCAAACAGAAGTCATTTATCATGCGAACGAAGACTTGAAGTGTACACAATAAAAAAAACCAAAAAAGAAATGTGGGGTTGGCCTTGCTTTTAATTCGGTTCGGTTTCACGTTTCTGCTGTGACATGAATTAAGCACCCAACAGTTTAAACAATTTTCGCTTCTATCACAACACAACCAACTCACAGTCTGTCTTTTTTTTTTTTCTTTTCAGTTTGAATTAAATAATCAGCCAACTTCTGAATGGATCTAGTAAACGTATCTAAAAGAAGAAGAAGCAAAACAAAAACCGAAGTGCAAAAGAACATCACAAAACACAAGTTAAACAGAAATCCAAATCTAATCCAAAAAACGCAAACAGCAACAAAAGAACTCAATGAAACAACAAGCAACAACAACGGAATGATTACGTAAAAGTTTGAAATTGTTCTACACCGTTAAAATATACACACACAAAAGAAAAACAAAAAAATCAAATTAAATTTACTTTCTAATGACACACCACAGAGTGATAATCCTTTCTTACAAGCGTCGAAGCAAAAACAAACAACTTTGCTAGTACAAAATCAGACTCTGAAATATCTCAAAAAAAAAAACAAAAAAAAAGAGAAGATCAGAAGAATCACCAACTGTATCGATATAAGAGAAAAGCAAAAAACTAAATTAAAATTCAAAATTTCCGGGAACACAACGCGATGGCGATAAATTTTCCGGCATCATTTGCGGCATGCATAGCTGCGGGTCTCAAAGTGCCACGACAAATAATGTACTGCATATCACAGGACACGGGTCAGCCGTATGTTCTGTATAAAGATTCTCAAGAGGCGGCCGAGAGGAATGCGGCCGCTTTGGGTGGAACAGCAGCGCAGTGGGGTACGGAGATGTATCCAGCGATACAGCAGAATACACAGACGCATTTGGCAGCGCAAAATGCGCAGAATTCATCGCCACAGATCGCAGCAGCGGCGGCGACTGCAGCCGCGGTGGCCGCCCAGCAGCAGCAGCAGCAACAACAGCAACAGCAGCCACACAGTCCGCCCGGTGAGGTCGATCAGTCGCGCGACAACGGTGCCAATGTCCGTCAGCAGCAGCAGCAGGGATCGCCGTCGACGAGTCCGTATCCGCAGCGATCGAACGGCGGTGAGGAAGACGTGGCCATGAGTCAGGTGAGGATTGAGGTAATTCACAATTAATTTGTTGCGCATGAGGGCCGATGAAGGCGAGCGCCCTCCCGCACACAATCACGAGTTTTTCCCACTCACGTTCGTCTTTTCTTTTCTTCCTCCCCCAGGTGGCTGGAATGCAGCAGCAGCAACAGCAGCAGAATGCCGCACAACAACAGAACCCAAACCAAAGTACCAACGATCCACAACCGATATCTGTCGATCCGGCGTCAAATAACCAAGCACAGCAAAGCAATGACCAAACCTTTAATCCACCGCAGGGAGCCGAGCTCGGCTACTATGCGCCCCGACACCCGGGCGGGACGATGCTGGCGCCACCGGGCTTCCCGCCGCTGCAGCACTATCTCAATAAGCCAGTCCTGCCGGGTATGACCGGCTCGATGGATCAGAACGGCGGTCTTGAGGCGTACGCAATGCCTGATCTCCTGCCTGGCGGTGGTGCGGGCGGTGCTGGCACCGGAACCGGTGCCCACGGTGGAATGCATCAAAACGCCACCGCAACCCCGACGCCGACCACACACAAAACGAAACCGCACAGCGATCTGCGACTCTTCAAGTGTACAACCTGCGGCAAGGACTTTAAGCAAAAATCAACGCTGCTGCAGCACGAACGCATCCATACGGACGCACGGCCGTATCCCTGCTCGGAGTGCGGCAAAAGATTCCGTCAGCAATCACACCTCACTCAACACCTGCGCATCCATGCCAACGAGAAACCATTCTCATGTGCGTATTGTCCACGCAGTTTCCGGCAACGAGCGATCCTCAATCAGCACATTCGCATCCATTCGGGTGAGAAGCCCTACGCATGCCCAGAGTGCGGCAAGCACTTTCGCCAGAAGGCCATCCTCAATCAACATGTGCGCACCCACCAAGGCGAGCGACAGTTATTGAATCCAAAAAAAAAAAAAAGAAAACAAAAAAAGTCCAAATTCGAAATTTATCCGAAAAAAGTCAAAAAAGAAAAAAAAATTCAAACCGAAATTTTTTGTTTCGAAATTCTCATTTTTTATTTATTTTTCAAAATTTCGCTATTTTTTTTCCAACCCCCATTTGGCAAAAAGAAAAATCCAAAAAAAAAGAAATTTTAAAGAGAACCATTTTTTGGCACATTCCTTTTTTCGAAATTCGAATTCAAAATTTTTGTGAAAAAACAGAAAAGAAACGTTTTTTTAGTTGTGCGAAGGATCGTTTCGCTTTTAGGTTTTATTGAAAAACGAGAAACAATTTTTTTTTTTTCACAAGGCTTGTGTTTAGGTGTCGAGTGTGTCTTTTTAAGGAAGATTACAAGTCTGTCCGTTTAAAAATTTCACATTAGGGAAACTGTGGAAGTATAAAGCCTTCGTTTTCTTTGGTCTTTTGCAAGGAGATAGTCCATGCGACTTCGATGCCTCAAGGAACTCGAAATCGAGAAGGATGTAGAGCCGAAATTTTTTCAAATGAGAACCTCAGTTCAGTTTGTTGGGTATATGTCATACTCCATTTTGCCGAAAGGAAGCCTTTTACAACTTCAGAAAATCCTCATTTTTGCCACAAGGAAGCCTTTTTCGACTTTAGAGAATCCAAGTGGAAAGAAGAGCGATGATTCATTCTGCAAAGATGAGCATCACACTTCATCACTAGAGTCCATGCAATTTTGGAAGTCCAAGCAATAGAGTCCAGAATAATAGCAGACGCTCAATGTTTGCAGCACATGCTTAGATCCATCCCGAATCCTCGGATATGACTTACTCACATGACGTTTCCATCCATTTATCTGATAAGAACGTTTTTTTTGACGTCGAAGAGTGAAGAGCGATGCTCAATAAGCTTCAGGAGCACCCATTTTGTTGAATAGGATGCCACTTACGTAAAGTCCGTTTTCAATTTTACGGAAATAAGGTTTGTCTGATTTCAGAAGCCCAAGGAAATCAGTGTTGGCGCTTTGGCTTAATCGTTAGTGCGTCGGACTGATAAGCGAGATTACCCAGATTCGAATCCAGCTCGGGAAAAGAACACCACAAACAATTTTCACGGCCCCACCTCCAGCGAACGACTGACAAACCTCCTGGAATAACCTCTGTCATGAAAGGCGTTCGCAATTCGCCGTTCGGAACCGGCATTAAATAGAAGGTCCCCTTCACTTGTGTCAAATTATATCGCGCATAACACAGTGGAGGTGCGAAGAAGCTATGCTGTGTCCTGGCCCTGGGCTATTACGAAGATTATTTATTTTTAATTTTAAGCAGAAAATGACCTAAAAGCTCAATGTCATCACTGCAGAACCTAAAACAGACACATTTCGTTAAATAGAAAACTAGTCATTGGTCGTCGTTTCCATTTTGGTGGAAAAAAAAGTCTCTGATACTCTGTAGGTTCAAGCAACTTAATCAGGATCCACATGAAACATTAATGTCTATACAAAGGCTTTATATTTTCATCACAGGATCACAGAATCAAGCCAAACAACTGAGTCGGGATTTACTCCTCGTTCAAGCAAATGTTTATTGTGAACATTCAAATACCTGAAAAGATTCTTTAGAGGTAAAGAGTTTATCTCATTAAGGTCTTGGAAGAAGTAACTTCCTAATGTTCTGTGCCTCAGGTGACAAAGGCTGGGGCAGTGACAGAGGAAGTGTTGAGTATCTTCCCGCTCCACCACGTAAGCAATGATTCCCATTTTATTCGTTGTTTTGTCATTTCGTGTTCATTCATAGGTTCCACTTTGTTGGAAAGAGTGACATGTTTACGTGCTGTATATTTTCATTTCTATGAAAGGAAAGTTCATGCAACCTTGAAGCACCATGAATTTTTGTCGAGAAGTAACACAAATAAGGCAGAAATGCTGCTAGCCCTAAGCCTTATGATGAACCTGAATGTGCTGATCAAGAGAGCAGGTTTTGTTAAATAGATAAACACGCATGTATGAGCTTCTTTATTTGATGAAGAGAAAGTCTTCACAATCCCGGAATTTCAACAATTTTAGTGAAAATACGAATACAAATCCTCACAAAATCACTGCAGCTCAGCAAAGCTATCCATTTTGGTGCATAGAAATCCAATAAATACCCTTTTTCGTTCCTCTTTGTTTCATTTCAGAGAACATTTCTGTGACCATCAACTACTAATCAGTTGATTCACAAACAATTCCAAGTCTCTTATCTTATGGCGCTGAAGATTTGTTTGTGCTTACAGACGACAATCAGTTGTTGATCAAGATTTCTTTAAAAAAAACATTTTCAAACCACTGTTGTGCTTTTTTGTATTTTTCCTAAAAAAAATATTCCATATTTTTCAAATATCTCCCTTTCGCCTTTTTGTCTTTTGAATTTCCTAAACCTTGTCGTCCAACATCAACCTAAGCACAACTTTTTATGCCTTCCATTTTTCTGAAGAGCGAAGAAGCTAGGCTCTGGCCCTGTGTGGGCTGTTACGCCGACTATTTATTTATTTATTTTTTATTTTTCCGTCAAACTTTGGCTCTAAAAAAAAACTCTTCTTGAATTATTTCAAGTTGCCTAGAACTTCACAGAATCATGTTTTCTAATTCTAAAGAAACAAACCGACAACGTCGACGTTGATTACGTAACCACGATAATCTGCCGACTTAAACAATCTGCCGACTTCAATAATTTGCCACCTAAAGTAATCTGATAAGAACGATACATTTTAAGTGCTACACGTAACCTCCCGGGTTTGCCACGCAGCTATTCACATGTCTCACAAAAAAAACTTAGTTCCGAATTGAAGAGACACACCCTCGCCTCATAACCAATCCAGCCTTTGAAAAAAAAGAAAATCAAAAACAAAAACAAAAAGAAATCATATCTCTGACTTTTTTGAAAGTGTTTTTTTCCAAATTTAATTAAAAAAACAAAATAAATCAATTCTCTATCACTAACTTCTCTGAGCTGCTTAACGCACTTTTCACACACACAAAAAACCACCATTGAACTCCTTCCCAATTGCATACTAACAATTGTTATTTTCGTCTTTTTTTTTTTGAAAATAAAAACTTTTCAGATGTCTCCCCACATCTCATCTTTAAGAATGGTCCCCATCCAACGCTGTGGCCACAAGATGTACCATTTCCCGGTGATGAGACTGACACAAAGAATGACATTACTGGCTATCAGGATGATGGTTCCCAAGGAACACCCGAATCGAGAGCCTGTTTCTCACCCGATGGCAATGGTGGTATGCATTATCCTTCATACTTCAAAGACGGCAAAGGTAAGTGTGAGTGTTAACCGAAAAAAAAAATTACCTAGTCGAGTGTAATGTAAACTAACTCAAACCATACACTCGATATAGGGCAAAAAATGCTGCCCGATGTCATACAACATGGTCGTGCAGCTGGTATGCCACTCTATGTGAGATGTCCGATTTGCGAGAAGGAATTCAAACAGAAGACAACACTCCTGCAGCACGGTTGTATACACATCGAGTCGAGGCCGTATCCATGCCCCGAGTGTGGCAAGCGATTCCGTCAGCAGTCACATTTAACGCAACACTTGCGGATACACACGAACGAGAAACCATTTGGTTGTTTGTATTGTCCGCGTTTCTTCCGTCAGAGGACTATTTTGAATCAGGTAAGGGAAAAGGATCTAGACTGTCAGGAGAAGTGTTTCATCATTTTTTCGGTCCTCTGCAGCACATTCGAATCCACACCGGAGAGAAGCCGTACAAATGTGCACAGTGTGGCAAAGATTTCCGGCAAAAGGCGATACTGGATCAACACACAAGAACACACCAGGTAGTTGTAATGTTTAAAATGCGAATCAAAACCCAAAATACACACCAACAAATCATTTATTTTCAATACTTACTGACGATTTTCTCTCCTTCCTTAGGGCGATCGACCGTTCTGTTGTCCGATGCCGAATTGTCGGCGAAGGTTTGCCACCGAGGCGGAGGTGAAGAAGCACATCGACAACCACATGAACCCGCACTCATCGAAGTCGCGTCGTCAAGTGAATCACATGACGAACGAGGCAAAGAATGCAGCCGCAACAGCCGCTCAATTCCTCACGAACATGGACAACAAAACCAACATAATCCCGCGTATGGGTCCAGTGGTCAAGCACGAGCTCTACTTTCCACAGTGCTACGGCGCTCCTTTCAATCAATCGTTCGGTGCCCAGCAGCAAGGTCAGGGCCAACCAGGGCAACCACAGCAACAGCAACCAGTCCAGCAGCAACAGAAGCAACAGGGCCAGCAGCAACAACCGAATTCAGGGCACAATGGCAATTCGGCACCGCCGAACGGTGCCACAGGCGCCGGCGGCACGGTGGTCACAGTCGCGAATTCCGTAGCACCCGGTGTTGTGCAACAGAATACAACCACTGTAGTGGCTCAGTGACATCCCCCCGCTGTGTCGCTAGCTCTACCTCCACCACCGGCAGCGCCACCACCACAGTCTGTGCAATCGGCATCAGTGCATTTGCCAGCGCCTCAACCCCAGTCAGCGTCTATAGTTCCCGTGCCCACAGCAGCGATCTCAGCGGCAGCAGCAGCTGCTGCCGCAACTGCTCACACCGTAACATTATCTATATCATTACCGCCCTCAGCATTACCTCAAGGCGCCACAACGAATGGTGTCGGCGGTGGTGGCGGGGCGCATGTTCTAGCACCGCCTCCAACATCAACAACAGCACTTCTTCCGCCGCATTCTGTTGCGCCATCGACGACGATATCGCATGCGATTCCCATTCATCCTCACATTCACTCAATATTCGGATCTCTATGATACTAAGAAATCGGATTACAAGATGACACCACAAAAAAAGGATAAAATTTCACCCTACTTACCACCCACCCAAGTCTTTAGAAAGCAAAAAAAAAAAAAACAAAACAAAAACAGAAAATATTTTGGGGACTCACAAAAAAAAAGAACAATTTCTAAAAAAAAAAAACAAAAGAAGGACTAACAAACAAACAACAACAAATCACATTTGCAAGGATTCCAAATCAAATAAAAAAAAAAAAAAAACAAAAAATCTTTTAACACAGCAGAAAACATAAGGACTCTTGTATACTAAGTTAAGTATAAAACAAAAACAAAAAAAAAAGTAATACACATATGAATTATTATATAAATATAAATATTAATATTAAACAAAAAAAAAATTATTATTAAACAAAAAAGTAAAAAAAAAATATAGTTTTACGCTAGTCTTTTAGGAAAGGACTTTAAACTTACCGTTTAAACAAAAAAAAAAAATGTTATGTTCTTGAAATTATTATTTTCTCTTTTCCTTTTATACTCTTCGTTTTCATTTTACGACTTTTATTTTTCTTTTCATTTTTTTTTGTCTATTTGTAAAGAAAAAAACACAAAATATTTTATATATTTTGCGAGGCGTGTTTAATGAGAACAAACAAAAAAAGCGAAACATACAAAACTAAAAAAAGAAAAAACTCTTCGGTTAAAAAAAGTAGACAGACATATATATTTCATTGTATATGTTGTACCTAAAGTTCTTTCAAAATGGTATTATAAAAAAGAAAAAGAAAAAAATCATAATTTTAATTTTAGTTTATTTTTTGTTTAATTTTTTTAGAATGAAGGGAAAAATAATTTTTCTGCACTTTTATTGCATATAGGGCAACAATACAATTTCTTTTAAGTGTAAAACCCAATTTTACATATATACATATATTTTTTTTTTGTTGTTTTAAGAAAGAGTATTTGTTATTTTAGTTTTTTTTTGTAACGCAACAGATGATTTTTTTTTTCTTTATTTATGTGTTTTTTATTTTAAAGAAAGAAAGAAAAGCTGAATATTTTTTTATTGTAAGATTTATTATTTTTTTTTTATGTAGAAAAGAAAGCGCAGCTTGAATTCAGTCATTTATATTTTTTTTTTATGTTTAAAAGTTTTATTTTTTTCTTAAGTGTAAAGAAGAAAAGTTATTTTATCAAATTGTCAAATTTTTTGGCATTTGAGAAGACGTTTGTTGTGCGGTGGTAAGCGAGTGGGGTCCTTGTATATCAAATTCTGAGAGATGTGGGTGAGGAGGGGTCTATTTTTCCTCAATTTGTTGTTTTTTTTTTTTTTTTTGTATTTTGTTTTCAACGAGGAGATCTAAGGACGAAAGGTTTGAAATCCAATCTATTCACATTGTTCTCGTGCCTCCGATTGATCCAATTGAAAACGTAAAATTTATCCAAAATTTAAGCAATTGGCAGTTCATCTGCAAGCAAATTTACAAAAAAAGAAATAAATTTTTCTCTAAACTATTCAAAAGTTTACTTGAAAACAATGCTAAAACTTAATCCAGCAAAGTTCACATGCAGAAGAACTAAAAATGTCGTGCAATTTCTAAATCTGCCTCTACGCAAGAACTGAAATTGCACTCCATTTTTAGTTCTTTCTCTTTTGACTTCTGAAAGAAAAAGAAACCCAAAGTTGTTGATGCATTCGTTTTTGTAAAGTATACGCCCTCGCTTCCAATTTAAAGCTGAAAGACTTTACTAAATTCTTATGATGTTGCGAAATGCGTTTACCAGAAATTTGCCCTGAATTTTGAAAGCTGAGTGCAGATCACACAGATTATTTTATTTCTTTTTTTTTGTTTTTCCTGAAATTTTATTCAACAGATTATGGCATGCTTAAGAGCCTTGGGTGAGTTCATTAGGATAAAACTGCGGCCGTCCCACAAGGTTAACATTCATAATTACTTTGCAATACTGCAGCAGTTTTACCTTTATGAACCCACCACAATCTCCCCTTCTGTGCACTACATTTACTTCGCTTAAAGCAAAAACTTATACAAAATGGTACCATAAAAACACACGACATCAATCATAATTCTTTCGCAAGAAACGGGCCGTCGAACTCATCCAAACTTGATGTTTCAAGAATTTTTCTATAGAAATGCAGATTTTTGAGGAAACTAGAATTCTAGAAAGAAGCAAAAGATCATACGAAATTGTAGCAATGTAAAAACATGCGACATCAATCATAATTCTGTTTCATGTCTTGGGCTTGGAATGTTTCGTTCTCACAACTTGCTGCCCGAAAAATCGTGTAACAGCCCAAAACCTTATTGCCACTGCTCCACACATCAATAAAAAGGGAATTCAAAATCATAGCAAGGATGATGCATACTATATCAATTCCAAATCTGCCTCTACGCAAGACTCTAGCTTTGCAATGCATGCCTTGAGCCTTCGGAACTTTCTCTTTCGGGCATGAGTTTGGCATGCATTTGGTTCTTATCCAATAAAAAGTGCACTTGATGCGGCTCCTACCTATCACGTTATTTCCTCTCAAAGAAATTCAAAATTATAGCTACATTTATTCACATAAAACATTCGCTCCAAATTTTTACTCAAATTCTGAAGATTTTATAAAATTTCTGTGTACATTTATTCGGCCTACGAACATTTTTGTTCAACAAGTCCGGTCATGTCTCACAATCAGATCTTCATCGGTGTCAAAACCAATTCTCTCCCATCACTCTCCTTTTGTCTAAGTGCTTATCTCACTTACCGTTTGACTTTTAACAAGTGAACATTCGTCGTGGACACACCACACCATACTTGTGAATTTTCTGTAAGTGAATTTAAAATGTAAGAATTATTTTTGTTTATTTTAAAAAGATTAATTTGTTTTCTCAAATTCAAAAGTTTAAAGTCTGCGCTCGCCAAAATCACTTTAAATTTTACATCAGCAATAATCATTTTTCTTCGTGGTGTAAGTTTTGATGATCAAGTTTGAAGCCGCCATATTTGATTTCTGTTCATAGAATTTTTTTTCTATTTTCGATACCCGTGTGTGATAAATTGTGAACAAGAATTAATGCGTTCGTAAATTTTTTATAAAATTCGAGTCCTTTTTGTTTGTTGGTATGAAATTCTGGAAATTCTGTGAAAATTGAAAATCCGATAAAATGTGAAGACGAAAATGAAAGCGTTCCTAAGTCTTGCATATCGTTTACGTTTGATCAGTGATACAAAATTCCAAACAAAAATCTAAAAATCTGAAATCCCCAGTTTGTAAGGGAGAGTAAGAGCAAGTGCATTGACCTTTTACTGATTTCCTCCGGCTTGTTGTTTACAGTCTTTCGTACTGGTGGTATAACTCGGCTTATTCAAGTTTGTTTAACACATTGAATGCCAATTTACGAACAAACTTAGTACCGGTCACTGATGACCCCCATGGCATTCAACGTGTTAAAATTGTGTTCTTGCAGAACTTTATTTCGTGTATAAAAATCACATACATGAATTCTTCATACGAAGGAGTTAGTTGAGCTTAGTGAAGTAGACTTGGGGTTTCTTTTGTTTTTTACATGAAAATTGCAATGGGAATTGTATGTTTGCATTTCATTTGTTTTCTAAATGAAATTGTTTCTCTTGAATAGTTTTCGTACTATGTGCAAAAAAGAGCGTGCATAAATGTCTATACAAACGAAAAAAAACGTGGTAAAAATTGGTTCGAGGGCATCAATTGTCAGGTCATCCAGGGCGAAGATGGCTTTCAAGCAACCACAGCGGGTTTCTTTTTTGAGAAAGCTGATTCAGAAAATTTGATGAAGTTAATTGGGATTCCTATCGGCTCAAGCGATGTTGATTTACAAAAAGTTATGGAAAGCAGTTGATTCTAATTCTTCTGATCTGATTCTGTATCTGAGGTTTCACGCACAGTGAAGTGAAACGAGGAAACTATTCGCATATATTTTATGTACGTGCGTATAATGAAGCGATTTTGTATGCGACATGTGCGGACATAGGAGTGTGTAAACAGTTGTCTCGCCAGCAAATGCATTGCTTTCTCGTCTCACTATGCCCGATGCCTGATTCTTTTGTTTCTTTACCAATATTAGCATTAAGAGGAATCTCCTCATCTTCACTGATTAATAATCATTTTTTGGTTGTTCGTTCTAAAAATTCATTTTTTTCAGTTCACATTCATATTCTTCGGCAATAATTTAATCATTGAACCCAAAAATAATGTCTCCCAATTTTTCTCTCCTCCTACCCACGTCTCATAAACCAGCAACTTCCGGGTCCACACACAAGTCTTTAGCTCTTCCACATAAAAAGCAAATTGTCTGTCCTTATCCAGGTGCCATAAAGTGTAGATAGATATCGTAGGTATTTCATATGTCGAAAAGGACACATTTGCTACCCAAAATTTTCCGTTTTTCCCACTCCCGCGACCACCACGCGTACAACAAAATCACAACGTATACGCATCCTTATAAACTTAAATGTAAAACAAAAAAAAAAAGTGAAATTAGATATCTCAAGTTTCGGAACTTAAAAAAAAAAGAAAACATAAAATTCTTATCGTGATATTTGGAAAAAAGAAAAACTTCTAATTCGGAATAAATTTAGTACCAATGTAAACAAACTCAATACATTTTCTTTTTAAACAAAAAAATTTCTCCTACACATACTTTTATAAGATTAATTAATTATTATAATTTTTTTTTTTCGTAACTGATAAGCAAGTCTCAAGTGTAACATTATTTTTTTTTTTCTTTAAGCAATACTAACCACAAAATATTAATTTTTTTTCTCTATAATTTTACGCATTTATGTTATTCTTTTTTATATTTTATTTAAATGAAAAAAAAAAGCAAAAGCTGATGATTTTTAAATATTATTATTTGTTTTATTATTATTTTTCTTCGTGAAAAAAAAAAAAGAAAAGAAAAACAAAAAACAATGTATGTTATATTATTGATTTTTAATAAAGAAAAGCTGAAATATTTTAATTTTTTTTTTTGCATTTTATTTTGTTTTTTTTTTAATTTTGTTTTGTATTCCTTTTTTTTTCAATGAATGGAGTGTGAGTGAAAAAGTGTTTTGAATAGGTAAATGGAACAAAATTCTTTGAAGAAAATTTAAAAAAAAAAAGAAGCAGATTTATGAGGACAAACGGAAGAGGAAAAAGAAAATTTTAAATGTTTAGGAAAATTTGTTTTCGTTTTTGGAGATATAAAAATCAAAAATTAGTCAAAATTTTTTATATAAAAAAAAGAAGAGAAAAAGTAAGTTGGTAAATAACAAAGTATTTTTGACAAATAATCTAAATTTAAAGAAAAAAAAAAATTATAAAATACGTTAATGGAAAAATTTAAAACTTTTCGGAACGGATGCTTTTATTGGAACTGTCTTGGGGGTGTTAGTTACACGTGTATATTTGGCTAGGACGAGTTTAGGACAAAGCAATTGTATAATTCTTTCAGTTAGTGTAATTTTTTTTTTCATTTGTTATCTTTTTCAAAGAAGAAAAAAAAAAGAAATTCAAAATTAAGATAAAATCAATTTAATTAGATTTTAGTTTGATTTTTGAGATTCCCACATTTCCAATAAAAGCCAAATTTTAGACTGAAAGTCTCTGTGATAACAAAATTTAAGAAAAAAAAAAAAGAAATTACTTAAAAATTATTATAAACAAAAAGTAAGAAAAATTTGCATCTAAATTTAGGAAAAACAAAAATGATAACTAAAATTAATCAAAATTTTTATAGGACAAAAAACCAAAGAAAAACAAAAAAAAATTAAAGCTAAAAGTTAAGTCGTCGTCGTCGTCGTCGTATGAATGAGAGGAAACAATTTTTGGTTTAAAAAAAAAAATATAGAAGTTTGGTAATGAAGTAAATTCAACTCCGTTTCAAAACTTTCTCTATTCCGTTTTTTTTTCGTTTAAGTTCTTTTATTACTTCCAATTTGATTTTTCTTGATTTTTCTTATCTTTTTTTTGTGATTTAAAACGTAAATTCACATTGTAAATACCAGGAAAAATCTTTTTTGATATATAAAGTCATCAAAAGAAAAAAAAATTAAGAAAAAATTTAGTAAGAAACGTATGCAATTAAAAATTTTATAAAACTTACTTAAGTAGATTTGTAAAATATTCACTAAAACAAAATGTATTTAAAGAAAACACAAAAAAAAAAAAACAAACGATAATTTTTCGGCTCCAAAAATATGCAATTCAATGAAAGAACAGCAAAAAAAACAAAAAGAAATTTTCGAAAATTTTCTCCAATTAAACAACGCTGAACGAAATAACCAAAAAAAAAATTAAAATGAAACAACTCGAACGTGAAGTAAAACCCTACGAATTACTCGAAAAAAAAAAAACCAAAAAAACCATTATTGTACTTGAACTATTCAAATTCATAAAAAAAAACCTTTCGGCCTCTTAAAACAATTTAAAGTTTTTTTTTTTTAATCGTCTTACGTTTCCTTTTTTACCATGTAAATTAAACAACCAACCAACAAAAAATAGTTAAATTAAATAAATCAATTTTTATGTTAAAAGAAATGATAACAAACAATCTATATATAGTATATAAACAAGAGAAAGAAACATGCAACACACACACATGCAACAGCAAACAACAAAAAAAAATAGCCCGAATATGAACAAAGAGTACAAATACATTAAAGAAAATAAAAAAAAACTTTAAAGAAATAAAATAAAAAGTAATTGCAATGAAAAAAAACAAAAAATAAATAAAACTTAAATTTAGTAACTAAATTTAAAACCAACCCGAGAGTGTGGAGAAAATTCGAAGCAACATATTTTTAATTTTATTTCTTTCTTTTTAAATTTTCATTATTTTCATCTAGTTCTTTTTTTTTTTGATATTGTATAACAAACAAAACAATTTTATATGAACAACAAAAAAAAATCATATAAAAAAAAACACACACACACAAGAGAGAGCGAGAGAATGAATCGACCCATCTTTTTGTATACTCTAAATATACGAAGTACATTAAACAATATGGATTAATTTTTAAAATATAAACTACTAGTCTAGTATTTAAGTGTATTAATATTGTCAGAAAGAAAAAAAAATAAGGAGAATATGAAAAACGTGAAAGATAAATGTACGTCCAACTTATGGAAGAAAAACAAAAAAAAAAAATCAATTAATATGGCAGAACCAAAAATTGAAATTTTAACTGACCAACGTAGGGTCATGGAAATTACAAAACAAAGAAAAGAAAACGAAACAAAATTTACTTGGTCATGTAACGAAAAATAGAAGAAACAAAAACGACATTTTATTTTCTAATAGGTTTTACGTCTTGGAAAGAAAAATAAGAAAAAGAAATAGTTATGTACACAATTATTTGAACAACAAATCACACCAATTAGTTTTGTACAGTTCTCGCTATTTGGAATACTTTTTTTATTTGAATTTCTTGTTAAAGAGATGGATGGGTTTTTTTTAGGAGTTCCGTGTGAGTGTGCATACAAAACTTTATCATAATTTTCTACTTCTACTTTTCGTATCAAACTTGCGATTCTACATTCTATTTTCTAATTCAGTCTGTCGAATATTTTTTAACCGAATTTTAGAATTCAGATTTTCTAGAAAAATTAACTAAAAATTGAATTTCTTTTAAAAGATCCAAATCAAGGGAAGTTGAAATCAAAGTTGAAGTCGGATTCAAAGCAAGAAGCCAATAAAAGGCTGCTAAAGATCTCCCTTCCCACATCTGTGGGTTTTAAAATTTCAATTGGAAAAAATCAAAGTCGAGATCAAAGTCAGAATGAACGTAGTCGAACAGAGGGAACCTTTTTTCAGTTTTAGTTCGCGCATGAATCAGAAAAAATGCCTGATTTTGGTTAATCTGTTCGAAAAAGGTAAATGTCAAGAACAAAGTCATAGTCGAAGGCAAGCTAAGGCCTGTTCTCATCTCGGTTTTTGTAGTTAACCGACAGAGAAGAGCCTTTAAGTACCAGAAAAATCCCGCTTTCAAATTATTTTGCGTACTTCTTCTTTCTTAGCTTCTTAGAATTTCAATTTAATTAAGAAACTCGAATTGAGACTCAAAATCGATGTCGAAATCATTCTTCAGTTAGTTAAATTCACCAATGGAGAAAAATTGTATTGCCAGAAACTGCCGGAGACTCGTTGGCCTTTAACAACTTCCATTGAAAAATCAGGTTGAAGAAGGAATTTAATGGCGAAGTTGCAGTCAAAGTCGAGGACAAGCTTGAAAATTTACGGTAGCCCCGAAGTTGAAGTTTAGAGAAATATTCTCTTTATCATTTCTTCTTCACAGAATTCGAAAAATTTTGGAATTTTTCAGAGAATTATATTTCTAATTTATTTTATTGTGTGTAATTTATACAATTCCACTTTTTTTAATTCCACTTTTTATTAATTCTAGCATCTCGTCAATCTGTTGGCAAACATTTTTCTTTCCTTTCTGACTCTTTTGTATTTCAATTAAAAAAACCGAAAACAGTGTGCGATTTGGAGTAGAAGAAGAAATCTAAGGCAAAAACAATGTCGGTTCGTTTCGTCTTCTTAGCCAAGTCCACCAACCTCACACAATTTAAGGACAAAAAAAAATTGTGTACAGAAAAAAGCCGCCGACATTTCCGTGGCCTTTTACCTTCCGTGGCCTCACAGAATTTCTAACAAAATATCGATGTCGAGGTTAGAGCTAAATTGATATCGAAATCTGGAGAAGTAATAGCGCTCTGTTCACTTCCTTTTCAGTTGTGTGTGATCCTCTGTCTGTCTGATTGTCGGTGTTAAGCCACATCTAAATCTTTTCAGAGTCTGAAAATGATAAAATAGAAAATGCTGTCTCAATTCACGACATGCATCGTGAAACATCTCCTTACAATTTTCTCACAATAAGTGGTTTGTGTTTCTAATTGTGTTCACAACTCTAAGGGTCTAGAGTCTTATCACAACCTTTGCTTGTCTTTGATACAACCTTGGAGCTAATGAATAATTCTGACTGATAAAACTGCCAATGTTCTTCTGTACTACAAATTTCTATATTTTCTTAAAACCCAATAAAATAGTGAGTAGGTAAAAGCTCGCTACTCTATTTTTATGCTGCGTAGAGCACATTCCGCACTGACCTCCTTACAAAAAAAAAGTCTCCATCTCATTGATTCGCTTTAATTTTTTACCACACCCCCTTTCAAAACTTCAACAATTTCAATTAATTTTATTTTACAATCCCAATTCAATGCAAATAGAAATCCACACTTACAATATACAACACACAAAAGAAAAAATAAAAAAAAAACAAACAAAAAAAATAAATAAATGCCTACAAAACATCAACAACAAACAACCGCATTCTGCAATAGTGATAATAGTTTATAAGACTTTACCTACAACTAAATAAAACAGAGAGGAAAAAAAAATTAAAAGAAATTTTTTTTTTTAATTAACAAACAAAAAAGAACATTTAATTAAATTATATTAAAATTATTCTATTAAATTGCAATAGTTATTAATTTTTAAGAATTTAAAAACAAACCATCAAAGCATACATACGCGTAAATAAGAAAATAAAATGTGTATAATAATATTTTTTAAAATATATATCTATATATGTATATTGTAATTTAAAAACCAAGAAAAAACTGCAAAACAGAAGCAAAATAAAAGAAGAAAAACTCCACAACAACACGTAATAAAATAGCAACAAATTCAAAATGTAAAAAAAAAAAAAACAAATATATATTATACCGAAACGAAATATATTATTTTTGTTAACAATAGCCTCAATGAAACAAACCATAAAAAAAAGATGCTTGAATTGCACGTGTATTCTTTTGGTTGATTTGAAAAGTTGTTGAAAAAAATAAAACGAAACTTTAAATTTAATTATTTGCTAAATCATCGTTATTTAAATGGTTCCTTGTTAAACAACAGAAAACAAAAAAAAAAAAACAAAAAAACGTATTTTAAAACATAATGCAAATAACAACTATTTTTTGATTTAAAACAAAACAATAAAATGAAAATCTTCTTAAACTATAAAAAAATAAATAGCTAATAAATAAGCAAGTATCTGTGCTACCTCGTAATAATTAATACAAAAAAAAAAAGAAAACAGTGAAAAGCAAACAAAAAATATTATGTGTACATAATAAAGCAATTATTTTATATATACAAATTTATTTAATAAGCAAAACAACAAAACAAAAGTCACAAATATATTGAAATAGCCGTAACAAAAGAACCGAATACAATAAAACAAAGAAAATAGAAAATGAAAATATTTAATTTTTTCACCACACCACACCATACAATCAACAATCAAAAAAAAAATAGAAAAAACAAAAAAACAATAGCTAAAATCAACAATAGAACAAGTGAACAAATTTAAATAAAAAAAAAAAACCAAAAACCAAACCAATAGACAAGTGAAATAGGAAAAATAAATCAATTCGTATAAAAAAAAAAAATACAAATAAAAACATTTTTTTAGTTTGGTTTTTGTGTGTAATTTTTTTGTTGACATTTTAAAGTATAAATAGTTATTGCGTATATAGAACAAAGGAAATAGAAATATATTAAAAAAAAAAACAATAGATAATAATTAATAATTATATTGTTTGCAATAGGATAAATATTCTAAAGAAAAACAAGAAAAAATGAAAACTTAAATCTCGCCTTCGATGAGAAGAGTCATTTTTGTTTTGTGTACAAATTGGTTTTTTGTTATTTCAAAAATTTAGCCGCTTTTATTTTGTGAGGGAGAATTATTTTTCTAAGGTTCCTACATAAATGTAGTCAGATTATGACTTTATTTCGAATCAAAATTGTTTAGGGATTTATTTTAGGATTTTTTATACTTGGCTGCGAGGATACAGTCAGGAGGTGATCCTTTTACCAAAATTGTCAATTTGTTCATTTTTTGGACCATTTGGTTTAATTTAATACTCGCTAAACGACTTAACTCGGGGAAAAAACACCACAAACATTTTTCACGGTCCCACCTCCAGCGAATGACTGATAATCCTCCTGGAGTACTTCTGTCACGAAAAGCTTTCGCAATTCGCCGTTCAAAGCCGGCGTCAAACTATAGGTCCCTTTCACATGTGTCAAATTATGACGCGCACAACACAGTGGAGGCGCGAAAAGCTAGGGTCTGGCCCTGCGTGGGCTGTTATGCCACTAATAATGATGAACGACTTAACTAACCTTTCTTTTCATCTTTTTGTCCAGGAATTCAATGGAGTGCAGAAGACCAAGACCAAGCCATCGAAACCTGCAACTCACGTGGTTGATTTTTAGACGGTCTTGCAGCTAAAACGGTTGGGTTAGTGCATTCCCAGATTGTGCCTCATTAAGAGCCACATAATTCTTACATCATTCTTAGTAAACATTTTTCAATCTCCAATTCAGAATCTACATGAAGTTCTTGTCATGAAAATCTAGCAACGCATGAAAAAAAAAAAACAACTGTTTCCTTTAACAGAAACAAAATGGCATTGCCATCAATTCCAGAAGTATTTGTCTTCAAAAGTCCACGGGGAATGATTTACGATTTATTGATCTTCATTCCTTGTACTAGTTCTGAAATTTGGAGGAGAGTAATCCTCATCGTTCACATCACTCAGTTGATTAAGAAAAATCGATAAGAAGCTTCTGGCAATCATTGGTTAGGAGGACAGCCCTCCTTATGCCGAAATGGGTTTTATTTCATGAATCAGGTGAAGTTTAGACGCTGTAAAAGAGAAGAGGTGGCCTCAAATTTCGCAAAGAAACTTGGGCTTAGTCGTTTACTCACTCTCAGGTCATTTAATTTGAGTTATATGTCTCTGATTTCTGTCTTTTTGCAAGCTTCATAAAAAAAGTTGTGAAGGTTTCTTGTTATTCTTGGTTAGCAGGCCTTTAGTCTGATTTAACCTTAATCTAGTCCTTTCCCAGAAAGCAACGCAAATACTACTCTTATTTTTTTTTTTTTTGAGTAACTTTTGAAATACGTTGGGTTTATTACAGCCCTTATTTTACAAAAGCATATGTCTCCATTATTTTCTTATTTTGAATTTTATGAAAAAATAAAAAAAAAAATCATGGAAAACACTAAAATTCTCCAGTGCAAATGAAATTCTTCCATTTGCATAGAAATATGCGTACAAGGGTAGACAACTTTATTGCTTTTTGAGGATAAGATGGAGGTCACGATGTTTTGTTCTTGAAAAATGTTTCACTACTACTTTCGAGTCTTTTAACGATTCTTTCGTAATTCTGGCTCCGCAAGGCACAAATGCCAACCATTTGAGAGATCTACGAGGTCTTTGTCTGCACTACTTCAGTGACTGTTTGACATTGCGTGCTTGGCAATGTTTTACTCCTTCGCAAGCAACATTTAATAAATGCAAATAAACTTTTTCAAAATTGAATATAAGGCCTGTTCCAAATGTAATGTAATTTTGTAAAATCTCAATAAAACAATACATACATACATACATACCTTTTCGAAAGGCCTGCCCCCGTATCATTAGTTCTGCAGGCTTGAGTGCTTCAAAGGGGTGAAGTTGTAACCACAACGAACACCTAAGGTCCGATTCAGGTGCCTGAGAGGTCTTCAAATTTCTATCAAAAAGCAAGTCTATCATCATCATTATCGTCCTCTTGGCCGCATGTTCCACTAATGGGGTCGCTAGGGTATTGCATGTAGAAGAGATCTTCACCCAACTCGATCCTTCGCCGCCGACTCAAAGGTATGCCCAAGTGTAACCAAACAAGATTTTGGACTTGGTCCAGCCAACTGATCCTGGGTCTGCCGAGCGATCGCGTACCTGATGGGATCGCATTCAAGGCACCCCTCCTAAGTCGTGATGTCATGGACCTTCGTGCCACATGACCAACCATTTAGCTCTTTCCGTTCGAAGAAGCACTGAGCTCTCCACACGCCGTTGTGTTTCCCACCCTATCCCGGTGAATTACTCCCACAATTCCACGCAAAAATCTCATCTCGGCAGCTTGTACTCGCGGTTTTATTTTTTCGGTCATTAGATACCCAAATTCCATGACCATTGGTGAGAGTTGGAGCAAATACCGAGTTAAACACCGATAACTTAGTCTTGATACCAAGCTCGGCCTTCCTGATTATAGATCTTGCTTGATCAAGCTGTTTTTTTTTTTTTGCTAAACGTTAGTGGATAACTTAGCTATAGTGATGGAGGATTGAAGCCATCACATGGATCATTGTTGGTCGGTAGTGCATTCATCACATCTCAGAGAAGTGTAGATGGGCATCGCATTTCTGCTGCTTTGGCAAAAAGGCCTAGACATTTATATTGTTGAATTGTACAAAACAAAAGATTTGATCTTATATGTACAGAAGCATCTAAATGATAGTAAAACATTCAAACATTCAAACATCTTTGCACAGTTGAGGAACTTATGTGCTTCCGAGTCCGCCATCTATTTCATTGATTACCCGAAGTAACAGTTTCCTAGAAGTTGTTGTCGAAATTTCTCGTCTAAGCTCCCATCCTATGGCTATTTAGAATTTCGAATTCCAAATAAAAATTTTGAAAAAGAAATCTAAGTGGAGGAAGAAGTCGGAGAAGAAATGAAAGTCAAAGTTGAAATAGAAATCGGGTGCTTTCTTCATTTCTTAAAGGAGCAGTTAGCTGTAGTTTTATAAGTCGTCACAGAATCGCACGGTTTCGCTGTAGAATCGTCATAGAGTAGGATTCTCGCAGTTCATAAGTCTTCAAAAAGATCGGAATTTTTTTTATTTCGAACTTTTATGTTCCCTTAGTGGCCGATATAAAATCAACGAATATTCTTAGTCAGCCTTAATTTAGAAAAAAATAAAATAAAAGTTATTTTGCTTAGTTAGTTTTAGTTATTCTTAGCTAGTCTTATTTTAAAATGTGATATCTCATTCTCCCTTCTTTAACAAAACCACGTCTCACCATTCGATTTTTAATTTCTTCAACTTGTTTTTTTTAATATTTATTTTTTTCTTGCTTATGTAAAATCAATCAATCAAATAAATCAACAACTCATTAAATCAACCACAAAAATCGTTCGGCATTCAGCTCTTTGCAACAATGTGCCATAGAACTATAACTTTAATTATTGTTTTTTATTCAATCTCTTTACCAGTTTCTTTTTTACAAGCAACAGATTACCGAAAGAAAAAAAAAATGAATAAAAAAAAAAACATAAAACAAACCACAAAAAAATAGTAAAAACCGTAAATTGAACCGATTTACACAAAAAATATGCAAAAAAAAAAACTAAACCAAAAAAAAATAAAGAATCTTTTTTATACAAACAAAGAAAAAATAAATAGGAATCAAAACTGAAATAAGAAATAGAAAAAAAAAAAAAACAAGAAAACTTGTTTTTTATTCTGTGTAATTGATTTCTCTCTCTAAGTTACAGCAAATGTTAATAATAATCTTTTTTTTTTTTTTCTTTTTTAAGGAAACACATAGATCAAATCAATAGTAAGGAATTTATTTATATACAAAAAAACCTAAAGAAACAAAAAACCATAATGAAGCCGAAGAAGAAAAAAAAAAAAGAAAATAAATAATAAAAATAAAAAGAAAATAAACAAACAATAGCAGAGAAAGTAAATGAAAAAAAAAATTAATTTTTAATAAACTGTTGAATTATTTTTAATGCAAACCATAAAAAATAATAAGAAAATATTTATATTGTGTATATAATATATTATTAAATTATATATCTTTATATATATATATGGATGACGAAGATGGACTATATATATGTATATGTATATCTGTGTACGTTTATTGCAATAGATGAAACCAACTACAAGGAAGAAATATGAATAATTCATAAATTATTCTAAAAAAAAAGAAAAGAATCATATTTAATATTAATTTATTAAAAAAAAAAAAGAACAAACAAAGCTTTTATTTACACATATCTCACTCACTCACAATACAATAGATTTATTTCTTCAAAAAACAAAAAAACAAAAAAACGAAACAAAAGCAAATTTCTTCTTCTGGAACTCTCTTTGGCTAAAATGTAAAAATAAAAAGAAAAACAAAAAACGAAACAAAGTGAACAAAATGGAAAAAAGAAACGACAAAAAAAGTGAGAATTTTTAATATTTACAAGGAAAAAAAAAACAAATTTTATTTTGTCTACCAGATTTTTTTTTTTTTCCTTTTTCTCAACAAAAACAAATCATCACAGAAATAAAACGAATATTTATTGTGCAATCAAATGTTCTTACACATAACTCTTTTCTTTTTTTTCTCAGTTATAACTTCACTATAATTTTCTGTACAGATCTCCGTAAAAAAGAGAGAAAAAAGAAAAAAACATTTTATAACAAGAAAAAAATAGTACAATTATATATTTAAAAGAAAAATAAAAATACAAAACCAACAATAGTCAATAAATCCAATAGTGTAATACCAACAAACAAATAAATGAAAAAAAAAAAAAAACAATATAATAATTATTGAATATTTTAAAATCTCACTTTTCTAATGAAACAACAAATAAGAAAACAAAATGAACAAAGTTAAAAACAAAGCAAAGAAGAATGAAAGAATGATATTAGAAGAAGAAGAAGAAAGAAACCGATAAAAAATGAATAAAACAAAAAAACCCAATAGAACAATAAATATAAATATAATTTTTAAACAAAATATAATCAAAATACCAAATAGAAAATGAATTTTGTTAGTTATGTACATGTTTTTTTTTTTTCAATTTCCTATTCTTTCTCTTTTATGTTTGAAACTATGAAGAAAAAGAAAAAAAAATGAATATTACAAGGATTTATTTTTACAAACTTACCAAACAACAATACACACCCATAAATGAAAACAAAACCAAAAAAAAAAAAAAAACGGACTCCGTCGTCTGTTAAGTGAAGATATATATATTACAAAAAGCAAACGTTGGTTCATACATTTTCATCATCTTTCAATGGCAACAAGAAACAAAAAAAAAAAAAAAACAAATCTTAAAACAATGTCGAATAAATGCAGATGGGAGTTTTCGGGAAGACTTCGGTTTTGCACGGTGGAGTTAGGTTCGAGGACGAGGATGTTTTTCTTTTGCAAATATTTTTATTTTCGGTGTAGGTTTTTGGCAATTCATACCCCTATTTTTGTATACACCCTTAAAAATTTGATCATTTCTTAATCTCCCTACTTTTTTTTGCAGATCTTCAATGGTAGTCGTCTTTAAAAAATAAAAAAGGCATCGTCCTTAAGACTTGTTCAAAACTTCTTTTATGTTAAAGTGCTTTGGGTTTCTTTGAGGAAATTCCAACCCCAGTTTTCTTTTCAATGATTTTCGTACTCAAGACAGCACCAAAATTCGTTTATTTAAAGGCAGCTTGTTCCTTCTGCACAAATCATCTTTGTCACAAAATTGTTTCAATTGACAAAAGTCACACTCTAAGAGTCTTGGAAATAATTTGTGTGAAATCCACTTGCGCCCTTTGAAGCAATTTAGTCGATCTTTTTTCCTGGAAATTGAAAAAACATAACGTGCTTGTCCTTAGTAGTCAATCTTCTAAAGACTTTTTTCTTGGAAATTAAAAAAACATCGTTAGCGTGCTCGTCCTTAAGTTGAAGCAGAAGCCTAAACTTATATTTATTTTGTCGCACAAGTCCTAGAACCACCAACCGCATGCTTTCCTTTCTACAAAGCAAACTTAAGCAATCTAAATCGAATTATCTCATATAGTTTATAGAGGAAGATGTCAAGAAGTGAGACCAACAAAAAAATTCTGCCCCCCTAAATTTTATCGACCCTGATATTTGCCTAGTTTTTGAAACTGTTTTTAATAAAATAATTTTTTTTGCTTGAAGGATCATCTGGTTTTTGCCTTCTTACTTAAGGACAATTTAATGGCATTATCACTGAACATAAACAGAATGATTTTAAGTCTTATCTGGGCACCTTCAGGGCTATTTGCTCAAGTTTGCCTCTTGTACAAAGAAATCTTAGGGTTTCAGGCCGAACACTAGAGTCCTTACGTATTGAACTTAGGTGAACTTTATTTTTGTTAGCGGATTTAACACAAAATCCTTAAAACTTTATTCAAGCATGAGCTTAAGCTAAGATTAGGAGGTTCAAAACATAAAAGTACTAGGTTTTTAAGAAAACATCAAATCTACTACTAAATTTGATTTAAAAAAAAAAAACTTAATAACGCATTTAACGTTGTTTTAGGTAGGTCTCACTTCATTAAAAACAAAAAAATATTTTTGAGCAGTTTTTCGACCCAAATACGTTTTTTCATTCAATACAAGTGTAGGAAAATTAAATTAAGAAAGCAAAATTAAGTTTCAATTTCTGATGAAAACTTCCTTTTGGTAAATGGTGAAAGCCCTTAACTTTGGGCTGAAATTTTCTTCTTACCACAGTTTGGGTTGCTCTTCTTTCTGTCTATTCTGAGGACTAGGTTAGGTTAGATTAAGTTGTGTGGTGGGCTGCGCAAGACAGCCAAGCCAGATGACACGTATTGTGATACCACATGGAGCGGACATCCCACTACTCCAGAAACCAGTTGGAACTATTGATATAGCTGAGGATACGGCCCATGCTGGTGTCAGCTAGGTCGCCGAGATTATTGAGAAATTTGTGACCAAGATGCATTTTTCTACGGTTCGCGAGAGCTCTGCAGGTCCCGAAAAGGTTTGCGAGCGAGGTTTTTTCCTCTTTTTCATCGCTGCAGCTTTTGCAGTCCCAGTCCCGTGGCATATTTGCCAAAAGTAGAGTGCCCAGTTGAGGCTCTTATGACGTTCCCAACTTGAATTTTGTTGAGTTTTAGGAGACTGAATGAGCGTTCAGGATCTAGCTTAGGACAGATTTCTCTGGTGACGCGGCATGTAGGATGCGGCGTGTAGGATGCGGCATGTAGGATGCGGCATGTAGGATGCGGCATGTAGCTCGTGGCATGTAGGACGCGGCATTTAGGATGCGGCATGTAGGATGCGGCATGTAGGATGCGGCATGTAGGATGCGGCATGTAGGTCGCGGCATGTAGGACGCGGCATTCTGAGGACTAATAGTCTAACCCTTGTGTGTAGCAGATCTGATACAACTAAATTCTTACATCTTTCATAAACAATGCACCACAATTTAACTCTGTTGAACTTTGTAGATGATCTACTTTATATACTTTGAAGGGAATAATCATGCCAATTTATATAGACTAAGGGTTTTTTTTATTATTTTTCTGGTATTTGGAGCCATAAATTATGTAATAAAATCTCTTTTTTTATTAAAAAAAAAAGTCGCGCAGTGTAGAGTTAATTATTTTGTTTTAAAGAAAAGAGAACTTATTATAATTTTTTTTTTCTTAAACGAAAGTCCCTTTAGGATCGTCTATCACAAATTTGTGTGGTATTTTAAACTTACCAAATTTTGACCAAAAAGGTTTTGAATTCAATTTGGAGAGGATATATTTTGTAATATCTACAAAAAGTTGATTTAATTGGGGATAAGATAACGAGGGAAAAAAATCTACACGAACAATAAAAATGGCTGTTTGAACTGTGAAAGAAGCTGGTGAAAATTAAATTTATCAAAAGACTTGATCTTTTTTTTTCACATTTATTGAAAGCGTTCTTTGTTTTTTGAAAGCAGTCATAAGCCGTAACGACTCTGTGGTCTGTGTGAGACATTTCTTTAAGAGCTACCCTTTGTACGATTGCCAATCAGAGAACAATAAATCTATGTCGACGGTCTTAGCAGCAAAATTAAGTCCGAACTGCACATGGACAAAAACTACTTTTAAATTTTTCTTCATATTTTCATGCGTTCGTAGGTGCATTGTGACTGCTTTAGGAATCAACTTCCGGCCATTAGCTCTTTTGAAAACTTGCAGTTCAGTTGACGAATTTCGTTTCACGTCCTAAAGCTAGTTTTCTCGCAACCTAGTTTCGTGACTGTATTAGAGTTTTGTGGATGATAAAATGGATAATATTATTGTTTTTCTGTACGTCACTTTAGAAGTCGTTGGGGTACTTCGTTTCCATGAATGATAGAATAGGAGATTACGCTTTCCCGTGTTTCGTATTCTTCTACGTCACAAGAGATCCCGAAAGAGAGGCAAAATTCGTAAAATCAAGTGGAATCGATGACGTAGACGCGGAATAAAGAGAGCGACGGCGTTACCTCTATTCTATCAATCTTGCTTAGTTTCAGGGTTTTTCTACTCATCAAGACCAGGCAAAGGGCATCATAGGCTCTTGTGAGTTCGACATAAACTTCCTTCCAGTAAGGAACGGCAATCATTTGATTCAATTCTCTTAAGTTTTAACCTTTCAAACAAATTCCTTTAAGATTTCTTCAAAATCGCACTCTTTCTAAACGAATCTAATCCGTCATGCTCTCCAAGAACCTTCATCGACTCCCATCTGATGTCTTTCTTTCTACTAAAAAAAAAAAATTAAATTTAAGAATAAGAAAACAAAAAAAAAAAACGTAATTAACTGGAAAAAAAAAACTTAAGACATAAATTTAATCACCCTAATATTTATAATTTTTAATGCGTAATATTGTGTAAGCAAAAAATAAAAAAAAAAACCAAAAAAAAAAAAATATCTCTAAGTCTACAACAAAATTCAACACACACCGGCAATGAACAAAGAAAAAAAAAATTATCAATTTTTGAAAACCACTCAATCCCAAATTCTCGAAGAGGTCATGGTCGAACAAAAAAAAAAAAACAAAAAAATCACAAAAAAGTATATCTATTAACAAATTCAATTATCAATAAAGAAAAAAAAAATTGTCATTTTTTGGAGCAAATCATATAAAAAAAATCATTTAACTAAAACAAAAAAAAATATCATGAAAAACCAAAAAAAAAAAAATATATAAAAAAACCAAACTTTAAAAAAGTATTTTAACAAATTTTAGGATTACATTTTAAAGGAAATACAAAAAAAAAAACCAAATTCACATTCATTTATAACATTATGTATAAGTAAAAAATAAGTCATGATAAAAAAAAAAACATTACACGATATAAAGAAGAAAGAAAAACAAAAATGGAAAAAAAAAAAAATAAATTCAAAATTTTATTGTTGTAATAATTGTATCCCCAATCCTCCCTTCCCACCCACTTAAAATGAAAATTATAAGTCCCCCCTTAAGTCCAAAAGGATAATGGAAAAATAAAATTTAATAAAAAAATGAAAATAAAAATTATCCCCATGTCCTGCGTAACAAAAAAATGATAAACAAAAACAAACAAAATATCTTCTTCTCGGTTAGAATTAAGAAAAGAAAACAAAAAAGAATAAAATTACACACAACCCATTCAGAAAATTAATTCTTAAATTTGCAAAAAAAAATGAGAAAAAAAAATGATTAAAAAAAAAACAAAATAAAAAAATTATTATATATTATATACAAGAAAAAATGATGAATAAAAATGAATCTTGTAATATAACGAGTGTTTTTCGTTCGGGTTTTAGTTTTTGGCTAAAAAAAGTGATTCTTATGTGCTCGGCAGATTTCACAAGAAGAGGAAGATATCTTAGATTTGCAGATTTGGTTGGTTTTAATGTCTGCAAGCTACCTCCCACGGAGTAAAAGATCTCTTAGGCGTTCAAATCGTGAGAGATCGTAAGTTGCTGTGGTCCTTCCTAACCTTTTCAATACAGACTAAGCCCTTAATAGTTTATGCCAATAGTGTAGCGTGATAGCAGCTCACAAGAAGCGTCTCAAAGAACCCTCATGTAGTTTTAGCAAGTTCTCTGGGGATGTCTACACGTCTCTGTGGAACAGAACGATGCTCCTTGCAACTTTTGTCCAGTTTCCTGACTGATTTTAAGCTCCAAATACATATAGGTAAGTGTCTTCAATAATTTTCAGTTTCAGAATAAGATTTTTTTCGAAATTTCAGAAATTTCATGTGTTTTACCTTAAAAAATGCAGTCAAAATCAAATTCTCAGGATAGACTTTTTCTGTAGATGTGTGCTGTATTTTGAGTTTTACAAATTTTGAACAAAAGCCGTGAGAGTTTTGACTAAATTGGATTATTTCTGAATTATTTGTGGTGGATGGATAACTTATTCGGAGGTCGTATTACCTAGGGATTTTAAATTGTCTTAGAAAAATAATCAAAATTAATTTTTTTTATTCAAATAAAAAGAAAATAAGCAAAAAGAACATGTGTTTTATGTTAAATAAACCGCCTTAGTAAGCTGTCGAAGACGTTTTTATTTTCCTTAAAGTCATAACTGAGTTTGTTGTTAATAAGCTGAGTCGCCTTAAAAATGTGCATCGGGTAAAAATCGCTACAGCCCTGTCTTTCTAAATCTGACTGCTTCATGTGCGAGCTATGTAGATTCCAGATCTTATTGGTATGAGTGCGCCGAGTCGAGTGTTTTGTCAAAAAGAAATAGTGAAATGGGCGGGGCCAAATGAATGATATTCATCAGCACTGGGATTTCTATTGCCAGTCACTGTTCGCTTGGTGCACGAAGTGGACGTGCCAGTGGAGCGATAGAAACTCATGGGAATGTAATGGATGAGGGGAGGGGGGAAGGGAGATGGTTCGAGGCAATGTCTCGTTCGCTGGGTGGGCTCGGGCCTTGCAGGTTAAACCTGGGGCTTCATTGAATTCACTAGGATTTAAACCAAAACTGATGTGAAACTCCATATAAAAGCATTTTGCTGGCTTAAAATCAATAGCGCCCCTACTTCAAAAGGCGCCTTTGTCATTCAAACGTTGCAGTACAGCCCTGTCTTTCATAACTGATCCTTATCTCAAATGGCCACTGTGCTGGCCAATCAAAACTCTAGCTCTCTCGCTACCCATGTGTCAGACGTCACCCACACAGAAGTAGGCCGAAAAAATTTCGTCTGGCTGGGAGCCGAGTATACCAGCTGCTTTTTCTGATCGCCTGGTAGCTGGGTGCCAGATTTGTATGGAAATTTACTCGGCCCAGAAATTCTCTGACGGGGTGTGCATTCTGGCTGGTTGGTGATGTTGCTAAATAGCAAGTTGTCAGTGATCTCCCATCATCCAATGTCACTCTCGCAACATTTTGCACTCGCCACGGTGCATCGCCCATAAGCAGCACACCCCGTCACAGAATTTCAGCGCCGAGTAAATTTCCATACAAATCTGGCACCCAGCTACCAGGCGACCAGAAAAAGCAGCAGGTATACTCGGCTCCCAGCCAGACGAAATTTTTTCGTCTGACACGTCTGATACATGGGTAGCGAGAGAGCTAGAGTTTTGATTGGCCAGCCCAGTGGCCATTTGAGATAAGGATCAGTTATGAAAGACAGGGCTGTACTGCAACGTCTGAATGACAAAGGCGCCTTTTGAAGTAGGGGCGCTATTGATTTTAAGCCAGCAAAATGCTTTTATATGGAGTTTCACATCAGTTTTGGTCAAATCCTAGTGAATTCAATGGAGCCCCAGGTTTAACCTGCAAGGCCCGAGCCCACCCAGCGAACGAGACATTGCCTCGAACCATCTCCCTTCCCCCCTCCCCCCATCCATTACATTCCCATGAGTTTCTATCGCTCCACTGGCACGTCCACTTCGCGCACGAGGCGAACAGTGACTGGCAATAGAAATCCCAGTGTCGATGGATATCATTCACTTAGCCCCGCCCATTTCACTACTTCTTTTTGACAAAACACTCGACTCGGCGCACTCACACCAACAAGATCTGGAATGTACACAGCTCAAACATGAAGCAGTCAGATGTAGAAAGACAGGGCTGTAGCGATTTTTACCCGATGGATCTCGCTAAGGCCCACTTACACGCGACCAATGACCTAGAAATGCAGACAAAACCTCGAACGCAAGCATGGAGAGCAGAAACAATTCTGTTTCTTTTTAGATCTCAACTCCCTTAAAAATAAAATCAACACCACTTTTTTGTTTCTACATAAATCTTTATTAAATTCTTCTGTATTTAGTTGTCTTTTATTTTGTTTCTTATTTTTCATATCGTATAATAGTTTTTTATTTTTTTTTATTTTGCGTTATTGTTTTTTTTTTTTTTAATTGTTATTCTATATATAAATAAATAAATAAATTATTACGATGAAATATTCGCAAATAGTAGCGTAACTCATCCATTTTATTTTTTTTATTTTTATTTAATTGGTCAAAATAAGTTATGCAATAGAAGTTTTTTTTTTGTTTATTTACTGTTTACATATATATATAAATGTTTTTTTTCTTTTTTTTTTTTGTTTATTCAAGGTAAAGTTTACTTTAAGGTAATGATATAAGTTTTAGTTGTACGAGAATAATAAAAAGATGAAGAATTTTCTTCTAAAAAAATTCCTATTCTTGTTTTTAGTTCATTTTTTTTTTTTTTGTTTTTTTTTTTTACAGTCACAATAAGAGTCTTTAATGAAGTTTAACAAAATAAGAAAAGAAAAAAGCATCAGTATTTATTTTTTTTTAAAGTATTAGTTAACATATTTGTTTTATCAACATTGACTTAAAAATTAGTAGCACAGAATAGAATTAGTGAGTGTGTGAAAAGGTGAGGAAAGAAGCGAGAAAAAGAAGAGAAAATAGAAATAAAACAAAAAGATAGATGAAAATGAAGCAAATAAGCAATTCTTCTTCTTAAATGTGCCTTAATATGTTTCACATTCATTTATATGATTTTTTTGTTTTTTTCTTATTAAGTTTCCGTATAAAATACACCAAACATTCATTGATATTATAATTTTTTATTTTTTTTATTTTTGTATACTTATTGTATTATTTATTTATTTGTGATAAATATCAGTGTTATAGGTGAGCGATAGTATTTTTTTTGTTTTTTTGTTTGCTATTTAAATATAAATTTTAATTAAGACTTATAATACTAATTATTGTTACCATTGTGGATGTGTATGTACTTGTATGAAAAGCGAGAGTAGTACATATGTTGCATCTTTAATTCAATAGGAAACAGAAAATAGATTTTGTTTTTTACCATAAATTCAAAAGGAAAGAAAAAATGTAGCAAATGGGAATGAATGTAGAAAGCACGAAGGGGCTCTTTTTGATTGAGATTGGAGATTGACGACTCTTTATGTGAACATTTCCATTTAACTTGGAGTTTGACGACTCTTCATCTGAACCTTTCCAACTGTAATAAACGCGAACTACATTAAAACAACGTCATGATCTTTCGAAGCAGATGTTGTTTTTTTTTCTCCTGATTTTTTGCACGAGCCCTGAATAAATCAGTTTTGATTGTTCATCCCAAAAAGTTGAAGAACATTAAGGATCAATCTTCAACTCTGTTCCAAACACTCCAAATGTGTGCTGAAGATGGTCGCACTCTCAAAAATGATTCGCCTTTGAAAGAATTTAATTACACCCAAGTTTTCTACTTTGAAACGAGTGTAGTTAAAATGTGGATAGACAAAATGTGGATACACAAAATGTGGACACACAAAATGTGGACACACAAAATGCGGACACACAAAATGTGGACACACAAAATGCGGACACACAAAATGTGGACACACAAAATGTGGACACACAAAATGTGGACACACAAAATGCGGACACACAAAATGTGGACACACAAAATGCGGACACACAAAATGCGGACCCACAAAATGTCCTGAAAATAGTCTCCCATAAAAATAGTTCCTCTCCAAATACATGAAATCGCTTCTAAGTTCTCTGACAAAGATTTAAGAGCCATGAACGTGGAAAGAAGACAATCGGACACTTAGAGAGCTCAAAAAAAATGTTCGTATGAACAAAATTAAGCTCCGTAGAGTCTGGTGGGCTGGGCACCTAACTCGCATGAGTGAAGAGGACTCTGCTCGGAAAGTCCCTTAGAGTACAATTCGTGGTACAAGACAGCGACGCAGACCGCACTTACACTGGAAGCCTCGGCAAACGATGGGGTTGATGGTCTTCTGTTGAGAGCTATTCAGTCCTTATGTACAAACTGAGCAGCTGTTCGGGGTTAACGGCAGCAAATCAACACATTTCACCGTGGGCGTTGGACTTCGTCTTGTCACCTCTCCTGTTCATTATATGGACTGGATGTTACAACACAGTCGAGGTGGGGAATGCTTCACACTGGGAGAGCTGAGGGTAAGTCATTTGTGTTTGCAGATAACTTAGTTAGCCTCACATCCTCCCAAATCTATCGAGGCAGACCGCGCTTACGCTTAAAGCATCGGCAAACGATCGGGATAGGTGGAAATGTTTGCTGCAGGAGGCCCGTGCCGGACACCGGTTGTTGCGTCGATGATGATGAGCGAAATCCTTTTGCAAGTTTCGTGACACAAACCAAGAGTGTTGCTGAACAAAAATGTATGGTGAATGTGTGCGGCCGCACTCCCAAAATTGATTCAGACATCGAGCTGCACCGAATCTTGCTGTCATGAATTGGGTGTCGTAAAATGTGAGCACACAAGGTGTGTTCTGAAAATAGCCTCTTAAATCGTCTTCATCAAACTTGAATTGCTTCTAAGTGTTCTGTCAAAGACACTAAAGTCACGATCATGGAAAAAAGACAGTCGCAGAAGCTCACAGCCTTTAACATAATCCTTTTCGAAATCTTGTGACACAAGCCAAGAGTGTTGATGAACAAAAGTGTGTGCTGAAGATGATCTTTCGCTCACAATTCGCTTCCAGAAAAAAAGTCCACATACTTCCTCAAGCCCCATGTGCTTTCTTTCCATCTATTCCCTAAAATTCAAAAATAAAATTTACTTTAGGCCAAATTTTTGTTCTCCTTCTTTTTCTTACACATTTATCAATAAAATGACTTAAATCTAAATTAAACAAGCTTACCTTGGCTGTGATTTTTGTTTTTGTTTTTGCAAGATGGATGAATACAAAAGTGTCGATTAAAAGTGAAAAAAAGTGATGATGTTGTTACACAAGTGAAAATGCTGATTAAAGAGTGTGAATGAGCGTTGATGTTTGATGATAATTCGTTTTCTTTTTTTAGTTTCCTTTTCATTTCATTATTGTTTCTTTTTGTATTTTAATTCCTTCTAAAGATGATATGTGTGATGATTTCGCAAAAGATTTGTTTGAATTTGTGAACAAATTGATTTTGATTTGATTTGTTTTTTTTTTTCTGTTTGACAAATATGATTTCTATGTTGTTGGTAATGGTAATCATTTTAAGTAGTGATTTTTGTTGGTTAGAGATGAGGAAAACTGGTCAAGGGATGTGCTTAGAGTGGTGTGGTATGGGGACGAGTTCATAGATTTGTAAGATTGAAGGCTTCGAACTTGTCTTGCGCCTTGCAGAAGCCTGGAAATGAAATGGTGCTGCTAAGACTTTCGATGTTTACTTATTTATTTTTTATTTTAATGACTCTGTATTCATAATTTGTGGGGCCGAGGTCCAACATTAGTTTTCTTTGTCCACGTTTGAAAGCATTGAATTTGGAATAAGATTAGTTTGTCAAATATCTCCCTTCCGCCTTTTTGTCTTTCGAATTTTCCGGCTATGTGCAAAGCTCTGTAGCACTCTGTAGCGCTTTGCACATAGCCGGAAAATTCAAAAGACAAAAAGGCGAAAGGGCGATATTTGACAACCTAATATCCAAAAAGAAATGAAAGTTGCTTAGGGACAGTCAGCGAGCTATTCTAGAAGTTGGATTTCTTTACTTTCTGCCAACATTTGCATCTGCGATGAAGAAGCGATGAATGTGGACAACTATGCATCTGGACAACCATGAGTCTGCACAGTTATGAATCAAGACGTCCATGAATTTCTGGACAGAAAAAATGTGTGCTGAAGATGGTCACACACTCACAAGACTTCGAAGAATTACGAACTTTTTAAAAAAAAATCCAAAGGCACAAGTAACTTTAAGACCTTTAAGACCTTCAAGAGGTACTGAGATGTCGTTTACAAACGATCTGAAGAAAACGTCTTAAGTTTCAAGACTCGAAAGTCCAAAACAGGTTCTTCAAGGATGCTTAAAAGCCTCTACAGGTTGTTTTCCTAAAAGTCCTTGTTTTCTTAAAGCACTGTAATGTTATTTTTATAAGCATGGAGTAACCAGGCATTCGAGAGAAAGATCCTTCGCGTGATCTTCGGACCTGTCTGCGTAGATGACGAGTGGAGAAGGAGATTCAACCACGAACTGTACGGGCTGTACAGCGAAACGAACTTGGTCAGAAGAGCCAAAACTCAGCGGCTTAAATGCTCAGGCCCGGAGAGTCTTCGAGTTTACCACCATGGGGAATCACGGCAAAAGAAGACCCAACCTCAGGTGGCGCACCCAAGTGGAAAGGGACCTTAACTAACTTGGTGTGCGGAGCTGGAAACAGCTGGGAAACAACCGGGTTAGCTGGAGAGGCCCGGACTGTAGCGCCACCTAAGTAAGTAAGTAAGTAACCAGGCATTCGGAGGAGGCTTCTTCTCTTGCATTCAAGGACGTACAGTCCCAAATTCGACAGTCTATCATAATTTCAATAAAAAAAACTACAAGGCAGACACCTAGGAGCAAAGAAACCACCTAAAGGATACAGGAACCATCTTAGTGCCACAAAAGCGAACTAAAGTGACAAAAAAGACGCTCAAATCCTCAAAGCTACCTACAACGCAAAGAAAGCACCACCAGCCTGTAAGAAACTTCCAAAAGTCTCAAAGATGCCATCTACAGGTGAAGGAGTTTCTAAACACAAACCCTCGACCAGTTTCTCTTCCTATTTTGAAGCACTTGGATAGTCTTCACTACTTAAACAGTAGGTACATGTCTATTAGTTTACATATTTTTCTTTCGTTTCAATTTGAATTGTTTCATTAATTTCTATAAATCTATTTAGATCTTTTTAGTTTAAAACTATTCTATTTAAAAAATTTCTTAAAATTTCTTCTCTTTTTGTATTTTCTGTTTTTTTCTAAAATGGATATGACGAGATGATGAGGTGAATGGATATCATGAGTTTTTTTTTTTTTTGTTGATGATTTGATTTAACTTCTTCTTTTTTTCAACTGATCTACATATGCAGTTTAATTTGAATAAACTTCTTTTTTTTTCAACTGCTTTACAGTTTTTTTTTTTGTCTTGAAAGTAAAACTACTTTTTCTGAAAACAGTTGAAAAGGTAATTAATTTGAATAAGAAATGTATATTATTTTTTTTATGTTTACTTAGTTTAACTACTTCTATTAAAATACGTCTTGCTATAATATTTTCTGTTATTTTAAGTAAATTTAAGTTTTTTTTTTTATTTGAAAACCGGTTTTATTGCTTTGCTCTTGATGTTTTTTTTTTTTGTTCTTTATCACTCTTTAATAAGAATTTGTTTTTTGTTTTTTTTTTTTCAAGTTCATCTGGATGTACAGACAGATTGAATCTTCGTGCGCTAAAAGAATTAAATTTTTTGACTGTGACAATTTTTTTTTTTTAATTTTTTAACAAAAAAGAAAGAAAACATTGTGCGTGAGATGTTTTTTTTTTTTGCAAAAAAGTTAACAAATTTATGTCAATTGAATGAAAGTAATTTATATTCTCTAAGTTCTACCAAATGTTTCTTTTTCAAATATTTTTTTGAAATTCTAAAAATTTACTAATCAAAATTGATTTTCTTTGTTGTTAGTTTTTTTTTTTCAAATAACTCAATGCGCTAGAAGATTTTTGTTTGTTGTTAAAAAAATTTCTTTTTGGTGTTCAAAGAAATTTTGATGTTGTTTAAATGATTTTCACTTTTTTTTTTTTTATTGTTGTAGGTTCTTTTAATTTGATGCACTTTAGCAATTTTCCATAATTTTTTTTTCAATTTTATTTAGTTTTTTTTTTTTTTCGTTTTACTCTTGTCACTATCACCAGCTAAGAGAAAAAGTAAGGAAAAGGCGAGCAAACATAAAAAACGAACACAAAATAAATGAAGATTTTGCTAAAACAAAGGAAAAGGGAACAAACTAAATACAAATAACAAAACCATTAAACTTTAAAAATATCAAAAACTTAAAAAAGACTTAACAAAAAAACTTAACAATCATTCTTTGTAGCACCTGGTTTTGAGAGAAAGTACGGTGAGCATAACAAAAGACACGACGTTTTTGATCGACGTTTGAAATTGAGGAGGGGCTTCAAAAAGGAAATCATAAGCGAGTGTCTATTTTTCAAAAAAAAAAGACTGCTGAGTCAACATTTGATGTCAAGAATTGACTCCGCAGAGAACCATAAGTGGGTGCTTGAGTAAGGAATGTTTTGGAGGCAACAGACATCTGTCGCGGTAAAGAAATTCTACAAATTGAATCGCTACATCGAATTTTTCTGTTTTTTTTTTGGTAATCTGTTCATCTACTACTTTGAAAACACGTTCAATTTGTAGAAGTATTTTAAAAGTCAAGCAGGAACCACTGATTTAAGTCATTCGCAAAGTCAAAGTTCTATCAGCCTGGCACTGTTGCAGAAGCTGCTTCCACTGATTCAATGATATGGCTTTAAAAGGCTGCTTGAACATTAGCAAAGAACATATATCACCCTTTCTTAGGTCGAAGTTACTGCCACGAAGATTCGCAGCCCACGTATGCCATGGATTGACCCTTTATATCACAGAAAATGTCCTCGAAATTTTACAGAGAGTCATGTAAGGATTAATTTGTCATAATGAGACACCTGTCGCAATGATTTGAGCCCAAAAGTTTCAGTCTATGATCCGAATACCGGCGTACGTGTCAACAAAAGTGACGCGTCTTGCAGAAACACATTTACACCTTCAGTTATTCATAAGCCGATAGCTGATGCGTTTCTTTGAGCCCAAAAGCTTTTGTCTAGAATGCGAATGCTAACTTACGCGTCAACAACGTCGCGGATAAAAAGAAACACTTCGTTTGAATGGAAGTTACTTACGAATGGAATGAAATAAAAGGGCACCTGGTGAAATCGCTTCTTGACTGAAAAGAACACTCTGAAATGGCGTCTTAAAAGCGGCTCCTGAAACGCCGTCTTGAAGATGAGGGTGTCTTAGACGACCTTATGGAATGGTATCTCGAAGAAAAGAACTTCGTGAAATAGAAGAATATCTCTTGAAATGACTTCTCGAAGATGGTCATCTCGTAAAGTGGCGTCTTCAAAAAGGGCACTCGGCAAAATGAAGACTTTATTAAAAGACGTCTAGAAGAGAACCTCGTCAAGAAAGAACACCTTGTGAAAGGTTTAAGATCACGTTGTGAAATGGCGTCTTGATTGTAGAATGGTACTTCGTGAAAAGGTATCTGGAAGACGAGCACCTTATGAAATTGTCTTGATTGAAGAAGAAGATCTCGTATAAAGTCTTCTGGAAAAAGAACAATTCACAAAATGTTGTCTCAAAGAAGATCAACTCACGAAAAGACGCATTGGTTGAAGTAAGAGTCTCGCGAAATAGCGTTTTCTAGAAGAGCATCTCGTAAACTGCCCTAATGGTTGACGAAATGAACCTCATAAAATGGCGTCTTGAAGAACACCTTGCGCAAAGGCTTCTTCATTGAAGAGAATGTTGTAAAATAGTGTCTTGAAGAAGAGAACCTCCCGAAATTATGTATCGGTTTAAAAACATCCCATGAAATGAAGTTTACAAAGCCTCTTTATGAAATAGCGTCGTTCGAACAGTGGTATCTTGGTTGACAGCTGTCTGCAGGGTTTTCTGGCCGCTTTAAAAAAGGAAACTTTTAGTTTCTTTAAATTGTATTAAAATTAACCCAATTTGAAAGCATTCTACGACACAAAACAGGACAATAGATCACCGACTAAGATCTAAGACGACATTCTCAACACACACAATTCTCAACTCAACAGACAAACACTTGTGTCACAAACAAAAACAAACAAAAAAACTTTAAATTAAAATTAAATTGAAACTTAAATTTTATTCTCAAAACATAAAACCAAATACATAAAAATATTTCAACTTATGTAATAAAAAAATTAAGAATTAAAAACATTTATCAAATACGCTTTGACTGACATGCATAAAAGTAAAAGACGTCTATCTTTCAATTGTACGACAAATTAATAAAATAAAAATAAAAATACTAAACGAAAAACTGAGTAATTAAGTGCACAGCAATTAAGAAAAAAAAAATAAAAATAAAACTGCTTACAATTATATCACAAAAAGAAATCTTTCTCTCTTATTACTTCTTTCATCTTCTTCTTATTTCTTCTTTTATCATCATCTTCTGCTTCGTGTAAGTTGGCTTTCTGTTTTTCCTATAAAAATTAACAAAACAAAACAGAAAAAAAAAATATAAACATTCAAGTCGAGAGATGACCTGCTATATTCTTCTTTGGAATTTTTACAAACTATTTTTTTTTTTTTCCTGTTAAGTAAAATTAGGTTGTTATGTTTTGGTAGGCTGCCATTGTTTCATTTATGCTAAAAAAATAAAAGAAATATAGTTTGAATCCTTTTTTTTTGGTCGAAGAATCGAAGAAACTTTTTCAATTTAAGTTTAATTTTGCTTTTCGACCGTTTGTTCTCATTTAAAAGTGCGGCCGGATGAAACTAAAGAAAACTAACCTAAGAATTAAAAACAAAAAAAGACTAAAAACTATAAACCTGCTCTCCCGCTCACTTTTGTAAGAAAAGAAAAAAAAAAACTGGAAAATATTCCGGAAAAGGAAAAGAAACAAGATACAAGAACGATTTGTTTTTTTGCTTTCATTTCATACTCTCTCTCTCTCTCTCTCTTTGTTTCTCTGTTTCTGTTTCTTTTTTTCTCTCTCCTCCTCCTTCCTACACCCCCCTACGATCTATCTTTTCTAAGTTTAATCATTTTTTAACAATCTTCCAGCGCTTGCGTTTTGTCATACGAAATCCAAATCGGATCGCGTTTTATAGATCTTCCGTTCCATGGTTCGTTCGAACCATTTTTTGATCTCGGCCACAATTAGCACGGAGGATGTCAAACTCAAGAGGAAGAGTATGTCGTAGGCAGAGAGGGCTTCTGTTTGGAATACCATTTGCAGCGGAGGGAAATAGATCACCAACATTTGCCCGATGATTGAGAATCCCACGGCCAGGAGGAACATGCGATTTGAAGTGAGACCGATCTTAAAGACGCTCTTGGTCTGTGATCGGCAGCTGAGGGCGTTAAACATGTCGAAGAATACGAAACAGGTGAATGTCATGGTTGTGTCGCGTTTTGTCTTGCCCAGCGTTCCGTCGGCCATCTCACGCTGGAATACCCACAGCGTGCCGAGGATGATGATGCTGGCGCTGAGGAGAACGTTCACGATCACCGACTTGGTGATCATGGGCTGCTTGACGTTGCGAGGCTTCTGCTTGAGGACATCGTGGTCGACTGGCTCGACGCCGAGTGACTGGGCTGGTGGGCCGTCCATGATGATGTTGATCCAGAGGATTTGCATGGCGTTCAGCGGGTTAGCGATGCCCATCAGTGTGGCCAGCGCGATGAGGGAGAGAGCGGCGATGGATGTACTCAGCTGGAAGCGGACAAAGTTGCGAATGTTGTAGAAGATCGCCTTGCCCTCCTCGATGGCGGCACTGAAAAAAGGTTCGATTAGGACAATTCGAAGCTTTCTTGGGCGATACTTACATGATTGTGTGGAAATCGTCATTCACCAAAATCATATCGGCAGCTTCCTTGCAAACATCTGTGCCGTTCTTTCCCATGGCAATCCCAATGTCAGCCTTCTTTAAAGCCACACCATCGTTAACTCCGTCTCCAGTCATCCCGACAATGTTCCCAGTCCTCTGCAGCGACTTCACGATGGAGAGCTTGTGACGTGGCGTGACCCGATAGAAGACACTCACGTTGTTGGCCACCTTATCCAACTGGTGATCATTCATCTGATCCATTTCCTGCCCGGACAGTGTCTGGTGGTGAATTGTGTCGATGCCAATTAAGTTTGCTGCACGAAAAAAGAAAAATATTTATTTAAAAGGCTATAGAACTTGTGTCCCTCTAAAATACATTCATTGCACTCTCTCTCCTCGAAAACACATTCATTCCTGGCACTCAATTACATGCACAATTAATTTGACTCGTCCTTTTTCCGACTCAATGCCTCCTTGCAACTGTCTGCATGAACTTCCCATCCTTCATTTCAAACGCCCGTTATCCTGGGTATAATTAACCGCACTAGTTGCCTCTTTCCATTGCCAAATGAATTACTCCTCTCCATTGTATTTGGAGGATAGCGATGTTTTCGAAGGAGGAGATGAGTCTTTCCCCTCCCAACATACAGACAGACAGATAGAGACACGACTAAATGCAAATAGGACCACGAGGAGTAGGAGAACTAGGAGGACTACAGGAACTTGGAAACATAGGAGGAGGAGTAGAGAAACTAAGAGGACCAGGGGAACAAGGAAGACTAGGAAGACTAGGGGAACCAGAAATGCTAGGGCAACTAGGAAGACTAGGAAAGACTAGGAGGACTAGGGGAACTACTAAAGCTAGGAGGACAAGAAAGAAGAAGATTGAATTCTTCCTCTGCGCGCATTCAAATGCATTTCGTTCGCTCCACTCGCACGTTAGTTTTTATTTTCCTACATTAATTGAATCCTTAAATGATATTCCCTCGAGTTTGATGGGAATTCTAAGTTTGTTCAACTAGAGATACACACCAAGGAGGACACCAGGAAGGAGGAGATACAAAGCTGATGAAACGGCACAGGTTTGTCGATTTGTGTGTGTGCACTGCAAGAATTTTGCGATTGGAATTGAAATTGACTCCCTTTTAGTCTCACACTGTGTAATGGGGAACCTTATTTACGAAATCAAGTGGAAGGAAATTAAATTGAAACGTCTTAATGGGACTGCGTAGGCTTGCAATTTGATTTTGGTTCTGATTAAAGGGAAACATTGGTCTTGGATGATGTCAGAGATGTGGTGGTGTGGGCACAAAGGCAGACTGACGGAATGAAGGATCTCGGAGATTAAAGGGTCTTTGTACCACCAATCCACAACAATGATTGGTGGTAGAAGCAGGAGGCAGATTCTTGTTTTTTTTTTTTTTTTTTCCTTGACGATGTGGAAACCTAATATGCAGGTGGAACAGGCCCGTTCTGTTTCTGTGTGAGCAGCAGCAGATTGTTAGATGAAGAGAAGTTACCCATAGCCCTTTTTTCAATGAACACGGAGAAGCTGATGTGCCTGTGTGAGCAATCTTCAAGATTTGAGTGCAAAGCTTCCCTCTGATTTTTGAGAAAGACTTTCTGACAGCGAAAGAGTTGTGGGTATTTAAAAATTCATATAAAATGCAATACAACAGATGAACAACAGAAGAATAGATGTAGTTGCCCCTCGGGCTGTAACCCCATACATGTTACATTTAATTAATTAATTATTTTTTCAACTACCGAATTTTTAAAGTCCAAGGTCTATCCTTGACATGCAAGTTCTCCTGCAGACTTCATAAAAACACCCACATTCCTGTCCACAGTCGTGCTAAATTCTACATGACCGTTGTCAACTGAACATAAAATATACATTTCCTGCTCATAAATCAATAAACTCCATCCATTTTCACCAATAAAACGACCACAACTCATCGCAAGCATATATCACATCCAGGAAAACCACAAACCTATCAATTTATTTATCCGCCTGTCTCATCCCGCCGCCAATTAATGGCAAATAAAAAATTCAAAATGAAAAGCAGCACAACAACCATGTTGATTAGTTTCTGTGGTCACACGGTTCGCGAGAGAGACAAGGCGCATCCTTTTTTGCATGCCAACGGCATTGATTTCTGCTGCTCTGAGTTTATCAAATAACCTTCCTGCCTCGCGCACACGCCACGCAAATCGCAATCACGATCCCCGTCCGCCTGCTGAACGCCAATGAATTAAATCAAATTAACAAAACGATGTCCTTTTTTGGGGGGATGATGGAAATTTTCCATTACAACATCCATGCCATAAATGTAATTGACGTGATGATGTTTTTGTAAGGATTCTCCATCTTGCGGAGGGGGATGACGGCAGGGTAGGCGTGTACGAAACCGTAAACAGGAAACATGAGATAATAAAGAATCCCGCTGTTATCTGCCCTCCTTCACCACACCACCAGCCAAAGCTTGTAGTTTTAATTTCATTATTCTATCACGACGTGCGGAGGAGAGAGATCCATTTCCTTTGTGTCCTCTAAATGAATGGATCTCTCCATTCTGCTTTTCATTCACCGACCTGACACTGACAGAGAGAGCAACCAAAAATATACATCTCGAAAAAAAGAGAAACCGAGATGAATCCTTAGAAAACCATCCCCTCATTAGGATGTTATTTCATTTCGGTGTGAGTGAAAAAGACACAAGCGAAAAAATATTTCTGGAGTGATGGAAACCTAATTGACGAAGCCACGACGACCGACGACGGGCCAAAGTCTTTTGATAATGAAATTTCAAAATGAAGTAGCAGAGTTTTCATCTTTTTTTTTTTTGACCGTATCTCCAACCACATAAAATATTCGCAACTTTCCAAATGGCTGCCAGCGGCAACAGAAGTCATCAGGTGGAAAATCACTGTTGAAACTTTAAAATTCAAGGGTCTGAGGTAAGACATCGTCCCTCGAAAGTTTAAATATGCTCCGACACTGACCACGAAAGAATGCCACAGAACTATCTTGGAATTACACACACCAACCAGGACATGAGATTAGTAGCTTGTTCTTCTTCTCCTCGGATTTAAGACCGACGACGATGAAAGGACTCGGTGGTGGAGAAAAAAAGAAAAAAAAAGCAGAAAAAAAGGTTCTAAATACACTTGCCTTGTGCTGTGGGGGAACGAAAAAAAAAAAGCATACACAGCAACAGAGAGTTGGTGGTGAAAAATTGCCAATGACGGGAGGAAAAACTTTCGGTTCTTTACTCTTTCAATCTCTGACTTTTTTTCCCTATTCATTTTTTTCTTTCTCCTCCCCTCTAACAAAAAAAAAAAAAACGGGTTGAGTGTAAATCCTAATCGACGGTCATAAGGACCAGTTGTGTGCCCAGTTAACCGTCGGCATCCATATGTGAGCTGAACATGAATGATTGAAGATGTTTGTGTGGATTGAAATTCAAGTACAGTTTTGGGAAAGAGAGAAGTTTGTCCAGGATAAATGCACAGACAAAAAAAAAAACGAAAGGATAAAGTTGTTCTTCGGTATTTTCTTCTCTTTTGACAAAGTTTTCCCAAACATGAACATGAAGTCATGTGAATAAGACAGGAAATTTAAAAGCGGGAGGTGGAAAAAATCGTTTCGTTTTTCTCTAAAGCTTATGAATATTTCAAGGAGTTTCTTATCTTGAAAGGATGAATCTGTTTCCTGCAGGGACAACAATTGTGTCGGTGATAAGTTGTTGGTTTTTCCTTTTTTTTAAATTGTTTTATCTGAGTATTGGGAAACAAGGAATCACGGTTGTTTGGACAGAGTGAGAGGGACTAGATTTGTTTTTTTTTTTCTGGGAATTAGGGGAGGATTAAACTTTTCTGAAAATCTTGGGTCTTTCCTTTAAGTCGTTACAGGGGTCAGTCAAACCTTAGAGCACATAATTTATAGCACACACATAAACAAAAAAAGCTTTAATAAAGCAGTGAAATAGATTAATTAAACACATTCACATTTGTTTTGATGTATGCAAGTTACATCATTGTAGAAGAAAATGCAAACATGTGTGGGCCATCTTGTGGTTTCTTTTTAAATCACATGTGATTTTAGACACTAAAAGCTGTTTCGCACTCGGTATTTGCATAAAAAGTCAATATGACATCCCCGTGGAACGAAATAAGTCGCTTTACATTTGAACTACTTTGGGAAATATTGGCATTTTTTTTCATTTTTGTTTTGTGAAGAAATCGTTTTACTAGCCGTCTTGGTGATGTGAATTCGCCGCCTCAGATCTACGGTTTGTACCCTTTCGTCTTTTTTGTAAAGAAGGATCGATGTTATATCAACAATCCGAAACATATTCAAGCATTTGAGGCCAATATCATCTGGGGAATCCGTGAGCTAGAGGTCGAAATCATCAACAAGGTCTTTTAAAAGTGGAGCGATAAAATGAGCTACTGGTAAATCAGTCGAGACAGCTATTTAAACGACGTTGTCTCCCATAATTAATGGGAATGTTTGCTCTTACTAATAAAGCTAAAATATATGGAAAACAATTAAATTTTGTTCCTTTTATTGAACTTTTAAAAAGAAACTTGTATTTGGGCCACCTTCTTGTTAGTGCCTGATGAAGCTCAGAAAAGCGTGTTAATGAGTGTACGCGAATTTTTATATAATATGTGGACTGTAATTTTAACGAAATATGAGACGAACGAAGCGAGAGCAAAAGTAAACAACGTGGTTTCAGTACTGCTAACAGAAGACGAAATAACCGTTTTATTTAATGTCAAAATTAACAAAAAATTAAATTCAAAGAAAGAAAGAGATAGTAATATTTATGTTGGATTTTGAGCAAATTAGATGGGCCAAAGGGTAAGCAGCAGATGGGCCAACAATGAGTGAAGATGAAAATTGGACGACAAGTGTGGGGTTTTCACAGACGAATCTACACCTTAGAGCCACAAAGTCAGAAGTTTCTTTTATCTTCTTTAGAAGCGTTTGATACAAATTTTAGCTGAAGCTAAAGAGACACAGGAAAAGAACAAACTTTTCAACAGATTTCAACAAAAACCACAAAATTTCATAAAAAAAAAATATATTTCCTTTCAGCGACTGGAACTCCAGTGTAGATTTTGAAGTCTTCAGTTCCAAGAAGACCAAATATCAGGGGAAGCTCAGAGACAAGACGAAGACTGGAGAAAAGAGGAAGCCCGGAGATAAGACGAAGACTGGAGAAAAGAGGAACCCTGGAGACAAGATCAACCCCAGAGACAAGAGGTAGCACAGAAACAACGAAGGAGCCCAAAGATAAGAGCAAATTCCTTAGGTTTTGGGGCGAAAAGAGACATTAAGCCGTACAAATTATCTTCGAGCTGCTGCAGACTATTGCTCATCGCTGGGTTACCTCCCAACAGCAGTTTACGGGCTCCGCCAACGCTGTAAAGTGCTAATTTCGGAGGAGAAATCGGGCTACGAGCCTTTTCTACTGGCGCCCTGTAAATCGGAAAATAATAGAAAATACAAATTTACTTTATGCTCGGAGTTGAAGCCGAAAGTGATACAAAATAACCTACAGAGACCAGAGGAAGCCCAGAGACGACTAGAAACTCAGAAAACGAGACTTATAAGAAAGCCTAGATGCTCCAGAAAGCATAAGTCTATTACAATTCAAACTAAAAACAAAGCTCCCTCCATTTGAAAACATAAATCTATTTGGTAAATCTTAAACTATAATGTGAGAGCCCTTAACAAGAAAAAGGAACAACTTTTCAAAAGAATTCTAAGAAAACTACAAGTGAAGAGGTTTCTAACTCTCTCAAGTGCGTTTGAAGACACCCACTCTTCCATCCATCCTTTCCAAGACAACATCTTTAGGTCGACGACCAATGCAAGATGATTCTTATGAAAAATTCCCATTTCCCATTCACATGAAAGCATATAATAAAAAACAACCTGGCAAAGCACTCAATTTCCCCCGAAAAACGTCTTCAATAATCAACTCTCAAGAAAAAACCTCATCATTATAATTACTCACGAAGTCCCCTCTGCTGGGAAAACTATTCATACAATTTTCCTTACTCATTGACTTCGTTTAACTTCATTGTCATCTTCAGATTCACCTTTTCCACGAGAACCAAGATGGGATGGAAGGAGGTGAAGACAACGACAACGACGACGACCAGGTATGACTTCACTTACACAAAAGTCCTTAAAAGTCTTTAATTTAATTTGTAGTTGAAGTGCAAAGTTTCTCGTCCTCTGAGTCACTGCAGAATCCATGAGCTCAAAGAGAGAGAGAATGAATGATAACATCCACCACTTTCACCTGCATCGTTCCCATCCCTCCCTCCATCGTTGAACGTTCGCCTTTCATCAACATCAACGACAGTCTACAGGAGTCTCAGGACAATGAAAGAGCAAAATGTTTGAAGAAGAAAGAAAACTGCGAAAAGAAAATGGAAAATATGTCCTCACAGGTAGATGAAGATGAAAAAAGAAAAAAAATGAGAATAAATTGAAAAAGCGGACTGCAACTGAAGCAGTACAATGTCCTTGCACTTGAACATCGACCTGTGTCACTGTCTCATGTCAAATTCCAGGATACACAGGAAAAAGGAAAAACAAACTCAACCCCTCTGTGCGTGTGCGACGAGAGAAAAAAGTCAATTTCTAAACGACATCTGATGATTATGAAACGACGACGCAGAGAGACAGACTGACTCTCGTTTGCACAAAAATGTGCATCCTTTTGTGAAGAAAGGACTCGTCGGAAATTGAGGGCTTTTTGTTCGAGAATTTATGATAAGTTGATGAGGAAAATAAAGACCATGATCATCATCATCATCAGCAATTTGTGAAAATGGAAAATGGAAAAGTTCACTTCATTTCATCCTCTTTTCCATTCTACGCTTAAAGCTTTTCCGTTTCATTGAGTAAACGATGGAAATCTTCTTCTTTTTGGCATTTTGTCCGTTTCTGTTGCGTCGTTAAAAAAGTTTCACCGGCAACCATAAAGTCTTAATCAATGCGAAACGAGGGAAAGGAAGAAATTTTCTCCTCGTGCACGATGTACACACCTAATCAGAGCAGGAGAAGAGTTACTGGAGCATGTTGGGGAGGAGAAAAGTTGTTGAAGCATGCTGCTGACAAACTTCCAAACTCCTCCCTATGACCTAATCTTTGGCTTATACTTCTTCGGCAGTTGTTAAGCTCCTTTTTTGGGGATTACTCGACAAAATTTCTACCACAAACTCGGGGACAAATTTTAAGAAAACTCGACAAAATTCCCACTGACACATCAACTTCCACACAAACTCTTTCCACAAATTGTGTCACCGGTTGGTCGAGGACAAATTTTAAAGTAAACACACTCACCAATAGCCATAGCGGTCTCCTGTGAATCGCCGGTAACCATCTTCACACGTACACCGCTCTGCATCAGCAGTTCAATGGATTCCCGAACGAGCGGTCGCGGCGGATCGGTTATCCCAACCAATCCACAGTAAACCAAATCCTGGAGAGATTTACCCTTCGCCAACGCAAGTACTCGCAATCCCTTCCTGCCAATTTCATACGCCTCAGCAAGGAACTCCGCTTCATTCTGCTTCGATAACGTCACCACCTGTGAGCCGTACATGTACTTCGTACACTGAGGCAGGAGCATCTCGAGAGCACCCTTTGCAAAGAATATCTCCTCCTTGTTGTTGTTATACTTGTGAATGCACTTCACTGCCATCATTTTTTGCTCCGACGAGAATGGGTACTCCTGAATCCGCACATAATTCTCTGCCGTGGCGTACATGCCATTTTTCATGGCAACCGCAATTAGTGCTCCTTCTGTTGGCTGCCCGAGGAGTGTCTCGTTTTGGATGTAGGCGTTGTTGCAGACAGCACCGATCTCCAAGAGGTTCGTGATATTCTGCTTGGCCACCTCGACGTTGTTGCAGTTCCTGATGTGAATCTCTCCCTGGTCGTTGTACCCGGCGCCGGTGACATCGGCCATGTACCCATCTGAGGTTATTATCACAGTAACCGTCATCTCGTTCTTGGTCAGGGTGCCGGTCTTGTCGGAACAGATTACGTTAACGCAACCCAAGGTCTCGACGGTTGGGAGCTTCTTCACGATGGCGTTGCGTTTGGCCATTCGCATCACGCCAAGAGCCAGAGTGACAGTTACCACGATAGGCAGACCCTCGGGAATGGCTGCAACCGCGAGACTCACGCTGATGTTGAACATCTCCGTCAGGGGTTTGCCCTGCAACCAGCCCAGGAGCATGATCACGCCGATGATCAGGAACGAGTAGAAGCTCAGCTGGGCTCCAAGGATGTCCATAGACTTCTGCAGAGGGGTCTTGGGCGCCTCCTCAGCCTGCATCATCTTGAAGACCTCCCCGAACTCACTGCGCTCTCCTGTGCTGACCACAACTCCCTGAAATTCGACACGTTAAATCACGTGTTTTATCCAGACATTTGTCAATTTCTTACCTTTCCATTGCCACACCTCACGAGCGTTCCCATGAACGCGATGTTCTTCATGTTCGTGTGGTCCTTGTTCCCGCTGTTGTTCAGCACCAGCTCCGTGCACTTCCTGGCCGGCTCTGTCTCCCCGGTGAAGCTCGACTCGTCGATGGATAAATCAATCGCATCGAAGAGCCTCACATCAGCCGGCACACGGTCACCCACGTTCAAGTAGACCACGTCCCCAGGGACCAACTCCCGCGCCAGGAACGTGTCCAGCCTGCCCTCACGCAGGCAATGACATTCCGGTGGAACCAACTTCTTCAGCTCCTCGAGCGACTTCTCTGATCGATACTCCTGAATGAATGCCACCGTGACAACGATAATTATCGCAATCGTTATGCTGACAGCGTCATCGAACTGCTTCATGAAGATCGACACCGCTGCCGAGCCGAGGAGCAGGAGAATCAATGGATTCTTAAACTGCTCGATATACTTCTTCCAGGTGGGATCCTCTTCAATCACATTCAGCTCATTGTGGCCAATTATCTTAGCCCTATACTTTGCCTCGGTCCACTTTAGTCCGGACCTTACGTCCACCTGTAACCGGCCGGCAACCTCCTGCGCGGTGTACGTCGACGATTCCGCCGTGGATAAAAGCATCTCGGGGGTTAGCGTTGAGCCCGTCTGCAAAGAAAAGGAAATAAAAATAAATTAGTCTCGGTGTGAAAGTCAAGAAAATTTAAACTCCTCGTCGAGTTGAACGAACCACATCGTGCCATCAACTCGGTCCTTCGTACACACAAAGTTAAGCACAATAAATTAGAAAACAAAAAATAAAAAGTTTTTATCTTTAAAACTCTAGGATTGGATGTTTTGTGCAGTCTCCTGGACACAATGGGAACTATTTTCGGGGAGAACAATCCATCGGAAATTTAGATTCAGGAGTTTTCCTGCTTCTCCCTCAGGCGAAAAGTGTAAAATTGTACTCTCGGAAAAAAGGGTGGAACTATTAGCTCTGAATACAAAATGTTGTCAAAAAAAAGTTTTTTTTTTTGTTTGTGGTTATTTGTTTTGTTGTTTGGGTTGTGTTCTGCTCGTGATTTGGAGTAAATTTTTGACATTGTTTGATGGACACAAGTCAGGGGGATGAATTTGATTAGTCGAATACCTTTTGCGATTGGGAGGGAGGAAAGGCAGTGGGCTGTGAGGGAAAAGTTTTCCCTTCTGCCTCGTTGCGACAGAGGGTTAAGTGTTTCAGAGTGAGTGGGAGTTCAACTATTTTGCAATTTATTGCTTCGTCGAGTCTTTGAAAAGAGTTTTGAGCTGAATTTTTTTTTTCTGTGTAATCACTGATGAAAAACTGGACAAAAAGTTGCAATCCTGTTGGAATAGTTTGAATAGTTTTTTTGGGGCCTCTGTTCTAATTTGATTTAGTTACACAAAACAAAGAAGGACAATTTAAATTGGAAGTTTACTTTTTATTGTAAATTCGTGAGAGAGAATATCACAGGGTTTTCAGTTCTCAAATATTTTTTTTTCAAACATAAACTACCCTCCGCTTCTACGCGCTAAAAAATAACAGAAATGAAGATTTTTTGTTAGCTCTCGACAATATCATTTTTGCCATGCAATGATAGATAATTGTCGCTCACTCAAAAAAAAAAAAGTAGAAATTTCAAAATGAACATTTGTGAGTACCAGCGTTTGAAATAATAAATCACGAACTTTGACCAAACGTTTGGTTTACTCGATTTACTTCATATTTTTTTTTTTTCGTTTCCTCGTCGCTATTGAAACTCTTGTAACTTTGAATTCTTTGTAAATTGAAATTTTTCTCTAGTCCCAGATTTTTCAAATTATTGAGAGTCGACTGTATCTTCACCACGAACCCAGTCCGTCCATCAAAGAACTGAAAAAAAACCGTCACGAATCAGCACACATTAAACGGCTGCTGACTGAAAAACTAGAATCTGGCCCTCAACGGACTGTAACGCCACTAGATTAATTTCAGTTTTTTTTTTTATTGAATCGAAAGGCAGACTGTTCTTCAGCTCGTGCAGCACGGACAAGGAAATTAAAATATCGCCTTAAGAGTACGACAACCCGCCCAAAAGTTGAAAAAATTTTCACGAACAATCACTCATTAAAGAAGCTGCAGCATCAACAGAAAGACAAGTGCAGGCTGGATTAGCACAGCGAGGTTGAAAAATCTTTTCAAAGAAACCATAATCTGTTCAAGAGTTCCAAAAATATTCACAAATCAGAATACATCGACGAAGCCTTAGTCTCAGGCGACTGTCATGATGGTTTCCAGGTTGTCTAGATCAGGCAGCAGAATTTTCTATTGAGACCGCTGTCCTTTGCTGCTTCTAGAAATCAGATTCGGCTGGACAACGAAGTGTCTTTTGAAAACCACTTCAATTTGCTGATCTTAGAGACGAGTATGCAATCAAACTAAAGGTCATCTCAATCATGACATTTGATTGATTAGCACCAAACTGCTTAAAGCCAGTTAGACAAAAAAATCGCAATTTCTCATGTTGACCAGACCAGATCACTTGAGTTACATAATCCACTTCACTTCAACCAAAAAAACACCGCCGTACAACAACATTACACTGATTTACAACGTATTTAAAAACACATTAACACGACAACGACAACGACAACGACAACGCTCGACGCATACCTTAGTCGGATCCAAGATAACACCATCACTGATTGAATTCTCCGTCATGTTCTCACATCAGTTAATCACAAACTAAATCTCAGTAGAAGATTCCTAAAAAGAACAAATTCAACCAAAAATTTCCTTCAAATCCAAGCTGACACGTCTTTAATGCCCATATTGACCATATAGGCTGACTTCTCCCCCTCGGAGACCCGAGACCGGATAATGATCATTCATTAGAACCAAACAATTAAACAAAGTGAATGATGTATAATGTATAATTGACCATTTTTCGGTTAATTAAATTTTGTTTTTTATCCATATGTGTTATTAATTTTTTTTTTTGTTTTTTTTTTACAGAGAATAACAAATTTTGTGGATATTCGTAACCACGTCCAGGTTTTAAAAAAAAGATAATCCCACCACTCTCTCTCTCTCTCTCTGTCTGGTGGAATAAAAAAAAAAAATAACAATTCTCCAATCAACAACCATGATCAACAACATCGAATGCAAATACGCGAGAGTGATTCCAAAGAATTTCAAATACACAAAAAAAAGAAAAAAAAAAATCAAAACGAATGTGAGGAAACAAAATCGCAAGATATACGTGTGTACTTCATGAATACTTAACCCAAAAAGCGGTTATACCACCACGGGCGTTCCATAGTCCCATCAGGTTTTTTTTTTTTTATTTTTAATTGAAAATGCTTACAGCGTTCTACCTACTCAAGGTGGAGTACGTATGTACGGTACGCAGCTGGATGGAGGACGCAGTTAGTGTGTGCGAGAAAATATAGACCATGATTTAGAATTTATGTATGAGGTGGCAAGCTCTGTGATAAGACACTCAATAAAAAAAAAATAAGACGACGACGACGACGGCAACAGACGCTCGAATCGAAATGCTAATGAGCTGGCTGATGTTTTGGGTGATGATAAGAGCGGGCCAGTGGGGTTGTTCGGAGTGAGGTGAGAGATGTGTTAATGAAACGTGGAAGTGCTGCAGGGGCGCTAATTTCCGCTTGACTGCATTTTCGGAGGCAACGTACTTCTGACGCATTTCAGGGACTGTTAAAAACCAGCTCGTGTATGAGCATTCTACTTGACTGCAGATTGGAAGCCAACGATTTAAACGACCGACTTTGGGGACTGTCAAGAGACAGTTCGTGTACTCACATTCCACTTGACTGAAATTTGAATTCTAACTACGAAGATTGGGGACTGTCAAGAAACAGCTCCACTTGCAGCCATTTGTCTGCAGTTTTGAAGCTGACAATTCTAACGACGGACGCATTTAGGAGATCGTCATGAACCATTTCGTGCATGGGCTTTTCACTTTCCTGCAGTTTGGAAGCCAACGATCCCAAGGACGGACTTTGGGGACTGTCAAAAATCAGCTCCACTGCCTGTAGACACTTGACTGTCATTTGGAAGCCGACATTTCTAACGATTGAGCAACTTGTAATAATTGAGTGGTGTTACAGCGCATTGAGTGTCAAAGTCTAGCTTTTCGCAAATTAGGGACTCTCAAAAGCCAGTTCGTGTATGAACATTCCACTTAACTGCAATTTGAAAGCCAACGATTCTTACGACGAATTTTGGGGACTGTCAAAAGCCAGGTCCATTACCTGCAGCCAGTTGTCTGCAGTCTTAAGGGCGATAATTCTAACGAAGGACGCATTTAGGAGACCGTCATGAAAGAAAGTCCTGCAGTTTGAAAGCCAACGATCCTAACGACGGACTTTGGAGACTGTCAAAAATCAGTTCCAATGCCTTGGCTGTAGTTTGGAAGCCGACGGTTTTAACGATGGACGCATTTAGGAGACCGTCATGAGCCATTTTATGCATAACATTTCGTTAATTTGATTTTTCATCAAAAACTGTACAACGTGTATGCGTTTCCGTGAAGCCTTACAAAGGCTTTTTTGCTAAAGATTTCGTCTCAGGATTTATTATAATTGAAATTAATTTAATTTAAAACCTTTTCAGTAGCCTGCAGTTTGAAACGACGGCTAACGCCGTGCACGAGCTTTTCACTCGACTTCAGTTTTCAAACCGACGAGTCTAGCGACGGACTACTGACGCATTTTGGGAACAGTCAATAGACACCTTTCTACTTGACTTCCAATTTCAAATCGAATTCTAACAACAACAATCTTCGGGACAATCGACAAAATCCAGTCTGTCCAGGTTGTTAAAACTCGTCTGGAAGTGTCAACCTTCATTGCTTACGTAAATCATTTTTAATATATTCGTTGGCATGTCGCAGGCAGTCATTAAGTGGAACCCAGCTGCAGTCTATATTTGGATCTATAGAATGCATCTGTATCAACACGCGACAAAGTCTCATGGGCTTGACACAATTGGCAGAACTCAACAAAGTTGTCGTTAGGCTGTGGAACGTATACTTTTCAGATGTGAAATTAAAAAAAAGCAAACAAATGGAAATGATCGTGTGTAGACAAAAGGCTTTTTTTTTTACGACTGATAAAAAGTGTTTCGGCTGTGTAAGCGAAGTCTACAAGTGGTGGTTCATTGACGTGTTCAATGACTGAGTCTACAAGAACGGGGTTCATTGACGTTCGAATTAGGTTCTAGACCTGTGTGCCGTATTGGTTTTATTATTTTTTTAAATTTTTTATACTAGTTTGTCAAATATCTCCCTTCCGTCTTTTTGTCTTTTGAATTTTCCGGCTATGTACAAAGCGCTACAGAGCTCGTATCCAAACTAATCATGCATAGCGTCGTTTTATAGGTTATGTCAAGACCTTTCAAATGATGTATTGCCAGATACGAGCTCTGTAGCGCTTTGTACATATTTTCAAAATTCAAAAGACAAATAGGCGGAAGTGCGATATTTGACAACCTAATATAATGAAGAGAGAAAAAATTGAAATTCTGTTAAAAATTCGAAGATTTTGATGACGAAAAGGTTTGTTAACCCTTAAATGCTCAGCTCTAAAAAAATCTGCCTTGAAGTCTCCTTACTCTCTACCCGACGTCACGCCTTATTGTTTCTCAGTTTATTGACTTTCATTCCATGGAAAATTTTAAAACAACCAGAAAAAAAAAAACAAAATCTTTTTTGAAAACCCCCCACACAACCAAAACCGAGTAATATTAACTAAGTCTGATCTAAGCTAAGTAGAGATTCTCTGCCTCTCTTTAACTTCCAGCCGATGTTTCACAAAAAGGAATATTTCTTCAAATTCATCGTTGCTCAATAGAATCTCAACTCGTGAAATAACAATCAAAGTTATGTTTGTCAATAGTTCTTAGCGTCAAAGCTGGAAAAAACACAACCGACAAGATGCTCAAAAATAGGCAAAAGAACTCACCACTCAATATCTAGTGAGCTCTAGATTGACTTCCAAAGCAACCAATTGTCGACTTATTGCTTTGGACGTCAATCTAGAGTAATTTTCCTAGCTAGATCAAAGCTGTTAAGTAATTTTCCTTGATCCTAATTTTGATTCCTTCTTTCTACTGAATATTAATCAAATAGTCTATTGAATGGTGGGTATTCTGTTCGTAGAATGATCGAAAAGGAAGAACGACGAAAGATCTATTTTCAACGATTGGCAGAATTCAGAAGGGACAGACCAAAATTAAAGAAATCGCCAAGATCTATTCGAATTGAATTGCATATGTGGAATTTGGGCTATTTTCTAACTAAACTAGTTAAGAAAAAATTGATCTGGAAAAGAAGTTGAACGAAATTGAGGACTGGGAGGTAAAAACACGTTAAAAGATGAATGTTGTTTGACAAAGACTTGAAGAAAAATTCGCCATGTTTGGCTTAGACTTAGCGCAATAAGGAACGGGTTATCGCATGACAGTATTTGTAGGTGATTTAGACGAAAATCTACCCGTCCTACGTGTAAATTCTCAGAATTATTAAGGAAACTTAGGTATTTAGTAGCTTAATAAAAAAAAAGGAGAGTGAGTAAGTAATTTAGTAATTTAATAAAAAAAAAAAAAGAAAGGGTGAGTTTAGTCAGTAGAAATCTGACACTGCTATGACTACACGGCAGTCCAATAGTGTCTTTTGAAGATTCTCACTAACCCACGAAAACAAAAAAAATTGTTGGCTTAGAGGGCTAGTAGCTTATTGAAGATAGCTTAGTTATTAAATATTTTTGTCTATGTAGCATGTAGGTTTTTCTATAAATCTCTATATATAAAAATCAATGTTTGTTTGTTCGTCCTTTATAGACTTCTAAATGGTAAGAGATAGAGCATTGATGTCTTTGGCAACTTCGTACAGAATTCTGTCCAAAAAGTTTTGGTACCATTTTTTTTTTTTTTTGGGAGATGGCTTCCATTGACATGACGTGGGCGCTGACTCTTAAAGTTCGCCTGATCTAGTGATATATCAGGTGGTGCATACTTCTTTAAGGAGTTAAGCGAGCTCGATAGCATGGATGTGAGGCGCATCAGCGGCTTCATAAGCAGATCCAACTGGGTTTAGACCAGGGGATAATAGACTATCAGCACTGGCATCAGACAGGTAGTATAACACACCTGCTAATTACTCTTTTTGGTTTGGTAGTTTTGCAGGAGACCCTTAGGTAGCGAGTCCGGATCGGGTGGAAGCAACCCGGAGGAGTGGCAACACAATGGGCCTACAATAGGCCTAAGTGAGCCTGTGTATAAAGCAGGCAGCCACATACAACCTAACCTAACCTAGTGATATATCAACCAAAAGGTCTTTGAAAATGAGATTGAGCTTTTTTTCGCGTTTTGTCGGTAAAAACTACCGTTGGAAAGATATGAGGCTCCAAAGTTGAAAAAAGGGTGTTTTTTTTAAATTTGATTTATTTTATGCGTGGCAAGGCCCGCTGGGTACAGCATTTGCATTAAAAATATAAAAAAATAAGGCTTCCGAGAATTTTTAAATTCTTCGCATACAAACCTTAGTCAAATAATCCATAAAGATAAAATCGCTATCTGATCGTCTTCGCCAAACGACATGACCACAGACTAATCAATGCCCCACTCATAACTGACAAATTTCTAACGACTCCCATACGAGCTTAAATTACTTGATTTTTGGATGGAGAAAGGGTGAAAAGAAAAGACAAATTGCAAACATTTCATGCATCAATCAATTAGTTTAAAGTCAAAACCTCTTCAGACCCCTGTGAGCCTCCAATTAGTACCCCAAATTCACTCCAGCAAAACTTGTTGTTAGTTGTTATTAATCACACACACTCCAACTTACTTTCGCTACATTTCCCAATCACCCGCCATTAATGATCTAGTTTTTCTACAAACCAAAGAAGAAATTTAGAGGGTAGGATAGAAAAAAAAGAAAAGAACAACTTCCAAACACCAACAAAAAAAAACCAAATAGAAAGTTCCACTTACATCAGACCACATATTTTCGGAAAACATTTGAAACGTTTACGTTTACGCGCGCAAAAAAAAAAACAAACAAAAACTCCTTTTACAAACACAAACCTTTAAACAAAAACAAACACAAAAAAAAAGTATTCTTTTTTTCGCCGGCAGAGTATTTCATGTTCCACATAAAATTGAGTCTCCGTCACAGCATGACGATAATCTTATGTCCCTCAAGACTTGATTGAAACATATTCTTATGACATCACTTGATAGTTGTTTTTCGCAACACGATATCGGTGAGTAGTAGGGCCGTGCTCATCTGACAACGATAACGACAACGCAAAACGTGGCGAACGCGGGTAAACGATAATCGACAATCGAAAGCGGAATACAGACACAAAAATTTATGTCAGTGTTTGCTCGACATGATCGAATATCGAACTTTCACTAGAACTTGAATTTATTATTTCCATGATGATGGGGTTTTCCGTCTTCTTTTTTAATAAAAAAATTTAATTGGACAACACACAGACGGAGACGGAAGTTAAACACGAAAATATTTCAAAGAAACACTCGTCGTCCATTCTGACAGAAGGCCGCGGACGATGGTGAGCGGAGGGGGACTTACTTCAGACGCTTGACATGAGAATTGGAGCGTGATTCTCGCGTGGTACGACTTACACTTGATTGCGCGGAGAATGTTGTGTTACTGACGTTTGTGTGGCGGTGGCGTTCGTTTCGGTGACGATTGGCGTGCTAAGAAAAAAGAGATTCTGAAAAAGCTCTGCGCTTAAGAGAGGAACGCCGCAGCCACATGATCGACGTTTAAGAGAAACGCGTGTAGGAAAAAAAAAAAAAAACGCTGATACTGCACGACGTTGGTGGCGATGTTTGGAATGCGTATTCTTGATTACTAGAGTCGTGGAGTTGTAGAGTCGCGGAGTCATCTGATGAATGGGAGATTTTCAAGGTTTCCCGCGGTTCGTCACGGGCAAACGCAAATAAAAACGCTAACGCAAATTCAATGCAATTCAACGCACAGACGCTGGTGAGTCAATGGCAAAGTTGAATGACGTGTAACCTCGCGCGAGATACGCAGAGAGTGCAGATAATTTAATTGGAACACGTGATCGTCATCAGGGTTTGATGACCGTGGTTGATTTTTATTGCGTTTTGGGTGGTTCCCGGAATGTCGCAACTAATGAGGAAGTTCATTTCGTCGTCTTCCGAAAAACAGAAACGGGCCAAGTCCATTGATGGTGCAGGAAATCAGTTTGAAAACAGGTTCATTAGCTAAAGTGGTTTTGGGGGATTTAAAAAGTCTTCGACCGGACACAGGAGCGAGAGTGGACGCGGAAGTGATAAGTTTGTGGGCCAAAAATACCAAGGAATCGTTTGGAAGCTGTTCAGGATATGTTTTTAAGGTTTCAGAAGCTTACAGCGACTAATTTGAGTCAACATCACATAAGGAGCAAGTTTTCAATGGAATTCCTCTGTAGTTTAAAACGATGGACGAATACTTGGAAATTGAATAGTCTGCGTCCACTGACTGACCACTGGTGGACCATAGAATGATGGCTGTTTTGATGAATTCATCAAGAAATTGGCTTCGCAGTAACGTAGTTAGACATCGGAAAACCACTTTAATGCTCAACCACCACTTGCCAGCCGAACATTTTAAGGAAACATTTCCGGGAGTTCCGAACCAGCCTATTAATGGATCCATGGTCAACACAATTTGTTGAAAAAGACTCAGGGAGCCCAATCCAAACATCAGAAATCAACGCCGCCACTTTCTAGTCCTCAATTGAGTCGAAATTTGTGATCACCGCCACTATCCCAGGCCTCAAATGAACTGAAATTTGTGATCAAAGGCTTTCGAAAATCAAACCAGGGTGACGAAAAACCTTTTCAGTGATCAACCGGCAATTTCTAGAGCCTGAATAAGTGAAAACTTATTTCGGGAGGCCAAAATACCAGTCGCAAAAACCCCTTTGACACTCTCTAGACATCAATTGACACCAAATTTGTGGATAAAGATTTAGGTCTAGCGTTAAAAAATCTCCTCACCACTTTCGAATCCCTAATCAAGCCCAAACTTATGGCCAAAGGCTTCGGGGAGTTGAAAACACATTGCCGTCACCTTCTAACTCATTTCTTTATTTAAATTGAATGGGAGTTCCTGATTTTTAGGCATTAGCAGCCTTGAATTGAGCAAAAAGCTGTGAAAAAGACTTCCGGAGCTTAAAACCACGTGTCGGAAAACCTCTCACGTGGCTCAGATCTTTTCTTTAAGGTCGTCCATTCATTCATTGGGTGGCGTAACAGCGCGCTGAGAACCAGAGCCTAGCTTTTTCGCCTTTCCTTTCTTTAAGGTCAGTCAGTGAAAAAAATACTCGTCTCCAGTTTGAACCTCTTCTGAAATCGCTTGAGCCTGATAAAAGCTTCTTCCTACTCCTCATTTAAACAAACACACTTTACGACTGATGAGTTTGAGAAAATTGGAGTGTGCTTTTGGTTTTCGCAGTTATTCTGAACAGATGGAAAAAATTAACCCGAATTGCTAGAATTTGTTTTTCTGTATGTAACCATTCGTTCATACCGGCACAATACGTGTTAACAACAACACTGTCCATGACCCAATTCATCACCTCCAACTACGATATCAATGTCGCAAACTGATCCAGATCATTTTCAGCCAACACGCGAACGAAAATAAAAACCAACTCAACCTTGGCCATGAAGTCGCACGTAGAAACGTGAAATGAATCTCTTCTTTTCAATCACTTCTCAGCTCGATCTAATTGCAACCAACTTCACTGGGATTGCAACAAAAAAAGAAACAACCAGAACCGCGTGACGATATCGACTTCTACTGCTGCTGTTGACCAACTTTCATGGAACAACTTTTTCTGAAGAGAAACGATGACAGCACTCGTACGAAGCCCATGCCATGGTTTTGGTTTAGTTTTTGAAATCAAAGAAAATGGAAATCGATCCGAGAAAATGGAAATGGAAACCCTCCCATCCGCGTGCCGTGACGGCACACGCAATCAACGCGCGACTTCGTGTAGCAGTGTCGTCCAAATGCACTTTCTCGATATGGAGGGAGGTTTGTCATTAAGATCTCGATATGGCAAGGCTTTGAGGAGGCACGTGATGTCGTCAAAAGGGGGCATTCAACTCGAAATGGACGTGGTCTTCCATAAAGATAGAGGTGGACGAGAGAGGACAGCATTTTTGAGTGGGATGACGTTTGATCCAAAGTGACAGAAATCAATGAACAGGACGGAATACCCGGACATGTGGACGACATTAAGCCGGAAAAAGGTCTACCGTTTCCGGAGCTCTACCGGTGACAGTGGATGTCGGTAGGAAAGTAAATGACGGGGAAGAAAGTGACTGCGAACGTTATCTAAATATCCTTTTAGTTGAGCACCTCTCATCGTCTGCGAAAGGAAATTGAATTTGAAAGTAATCCAAAATCATGATTCGCAAATAAACACGCCAACCCTCGTCGTATCCGTTAAGGCACGATCAAAACGCGTCTTATTTGGATGCGTCTACACGGCCAGCAAGGAAGGACTCGACGAAAGGAAACACATTTATTGATTAATCAATCAAAAAAGGAGCCCCTTGCCCGTCCTCTGGCATACATTTCAAACGCGTTCTGTTCTGACTGGCCCCGAGAGTAGACACTCTGAGTGCACATGACATAATAAGGACACATGGAATGAGCCTGTGCCCCCTCCCCCAGACAAAAAAAAAAAAAACCCACCACAGAGAAGACTGAACCGAGGACACGGATTGTGCATTCGCGGAGATAAAAAATTCATGAAAATTCATGAAAACACGATACACTCACAGGACACACACACACACAAACATACACACGAAGGACGACGACGAACGACAATGGCTCAGATGAGTTTTCATCTATGCTCTCTTCCCGGTGTCGATAGACTCCTGGAAAAAAAACAAAAAGGATGTGCATGGGATTTGTGATACACATAACAAGGAAGTTGACACACTACATGGGTAGCTGCTTCAAGTTAACCGATGTGTAAGCAATTACAAGAGGGACAATCCTGCGAGAGAGATAGAAAGAGACATCCATCCCTCTGGAGCTCAACAGGACTCTGTGTCCTCGTGTTTAGCGCGTGCAGGAAATGTAAACTCTTGCAGCGGAAATTTTGTTATTGAACTCACACAGGATGTAGTGGGAGATTTGGTGGTTGTTTTCAAAGGATAACAGAGGACAAGACTCCAACTGGGTCCTACACCAAAGATGAGGTGGGAGATTTGGATGACAGAGAGCTGAGGTCCTATGGCGAGGATGTGGTGCGAGATTTGGATAGATTCGAGGGATGACAGGGAGTTTGAGGTCCTCGAGGTTACAGTGGGAGATTTTGACGAACTCAAAGGATGACAGAGAATTTGAGGTCCTGTTGACACAGATGAATTCGAGTGGCAATGAACCCATCTCAACCCATTAAAGGGCTCTCCACCCTCGTGTCGAGTCTTTAATAAAAATTCATGTCATGCACTGGCAGCTCTCCGACGTCTGGTTGTGGTCCCAGCTGCATTCATTATCCTTGGACGTTGTTACAAAAAAGAATGAAGGAGCAAACTGAACAAATGACATTCCCCATCGATTCACTCGGCCATAAATTATCAAAGTTCTCGGAGACGCAGAGGACGGTGTCTCCGTGTTTTTCCAGGGGAGGAATTTCTTTGAAGTCTCACCTTTAATTTGCATTTTCTGTTCGATCTTGTCCTGGGTAAATATTATCCTACTCCGCTTCACCCTCAAATTTTTTTCTTCATTCGGTTTTTTTTTTTCAAATGTGTGTTTAATCCTTCGACCACTGTTAGGGAGGATTCCAGGACGGAGAAAGAAAAAAATTACAACGATTTTCGGTGGTTCTGTGGTTTTTTGGAACCTCCACACGGTACGGGGACGAAAATGTTTAAAAATAATTCAATTGGAAGAGGACCTTCTCTCGTGTGGTTGATTTTTTTCTGTCCTCTTTCCACCACTCACTCATCCCACAGGACACTCGACTGTCGATGGACGATTCCCTGCTCCATTCACTCTGTGGTCCTGTTGCGGTTTGATTATCAGTCGTCCTCGTCGTCGGTGTCGTCCTATTCGCCCGTGTCGTCCTATTCATCGGCGTCCTCCTCTCCGCGTTCATCCTCGTCGTCGTTGCTGTCCTATTCGTCGATTTCGTCCTGTTCATCGGCGTCATCCTTGTCCTCATCCTCGTCCTCCTCTTCGTTGTCATCCTCCTCGTCATCCTCATCCTCATCCTCGTTGTTCTTCCCCGGTAGCCGCGTACAGCGAATCCATGTGTATGTGTAATTACATTCGAATTGTCACTTCGTGCTGGTCACATGTTGCCATGGACAACGGCGACGCGACGATGCAGTGCGGACTAAATGCTGCCGGCGAAAAGGGCAACTTGAAAATTGAAAAATCAATTCGCCATTAACCCCAAGTCTCTCTCTATACGTGTGTGTGTGTGTGTGTTTTTTTGCACATCCGGTCGATATCAATATGAAATTAATTTTGATTTAAGATGGCGGCGACGGTTTAATGCAACGAACAGCAGTTTGCACTTTATTGCCACACCACACTTGCGCCGGTGGGGTTTCGGGAATCGGAAACGGGTTGATATCGTAAACTAGTCGGGATTTATGGTTAAGCTCGACTGCAAAGTCGAGATACTGCCAGCAAATGGAGCAGATATAGCTGCCGCTGTAGCGGGTCACTCGGAGGGGATGGATGGTCGCTTTGTTGGTTTAAGCGACACGTTGGACAGGGAACGTGGTTGTTAGTTGACGATTTTATTTTTCTGAGAGGGTGCTAGTAACGATTTTGAAAAAGACTTGTGTATTCATAAACGAAATGAAATGACGCGGAATTAAATGGAGAGTGGAGAGCGTTTTTGTTGACGGTTTATGGACGTGCTAAAATGCGATGGGAACTGCAGCTAAGCTGCACAGTGGGGGATATATGGGAGTCCTTAAGCACATTTTAGGGATCTGAGGGAGTCATTTGGCGAAGTGAGGTCAAGGAAAGGAATTTTCGGGTTGGAAATTGGGATGGGGACTGCGTGGCGTATACGCAACAATTTTTTTTTTTTTTTTTCTTCTCAAAATTTTGTCTCGAGAAATTGATTTCAACAAAAAGAGCCCATTTTTTTTGCTCGAAATTAATACATATTTTGTCAGAATTAAAATCGAATTAAGAAATTTTCTCGAGATTGGGTGAAAAGAATTTACTATTCCTTTAAAAAAAATTAAAAATAAAAAAAAAATAAAAATTTTTGCTGGAAATGAATTCAAAATTTTTGTCGAAACTCGAACAATCAACAAAAATCTTTGCCGCTAATTTTTTTTTAAACATTCAATTTCATACAATTGTAGACAAAAAAAAAAGTTCTAAATTTTTGCCAAAATTGAATTAAAATACAAAAATGTCTCCAAAAACTAATTTACAATTTTTTTTTTTTTTTAAAAACTACCAAACATTTTTTTTTAAAGATTTAAACTGTTTGACCGCACAACGGCTTTGAATTTTGATCAAAAAAAAGTTGCAAAGGCAGATGGCTGCAAAAAAGTACCACAGGATAGAATTTTGATGTGTCGCGGAGTTGATTGTTTGCAAACAATTTCACAGTCAACGTCAAAAGTGAGTGTAGAGTCATCTGAACGAAGTTTATCCTCAAAATTCAAATACGTCAGCTTTAGCAAAAGCTCCTACTCAGCCTCTTTCAGACCAAAAAAATTGGTAGAAGAAAAAATTTTGGAATCAGGCAGTAAAATAGGCTCTTCTTTCATTTGCAGGTTCACTTTCATGAAAAAGCAGATGGAAAAGACGAATTTCTTACTTCCCAATGCACCTGGCTTAAAATTATAAGTTTATTTTGCGACAAAAGTAGGACGTAAAAAGGAGAAGACAAATACTGCATCTGTGTAGTCCCTTCAAGTGCTACTTAACTTTGAGTGGTGGTAGAGGTTTTTTTTAGAAAAAGATGTGAAATATATTTTTTTTTTATTTTGTCGGCCTAAGAAAACCTATTTGATTATTTTTTATATATAAATAATCATAATTAAAATGAAGTCAAAATCAAAGAGAGAAAGTCTTCCGACAAAAACATGTCTCTAAGCAAATTACTCAGTTTTTTTTGTATAACCAACGAAATACGAACAATCTAATCAGTCTCATGGGAAGATTTTCTACAATCAGACACTGCAGCTTTCCCCATCCCAACTGTTCTTAATGAAGGTGTTATCAAACTCCCATTAATTCCCCACTTTTTAGATCGACTGCATTTTCCATGCTCCAAAAAACATTCTCTCCTGGCACAAGTCCATCTCACGTCTCTTGTCGCAAAACAAATTCCATTAAGGCGATGCGATTTTGAGGCCACCTGCATCAGTCTCCCTGTCCCAAACGTGCACCCAGCCTATCCCACAGCTTCTGCCTCCCGGTAGTAGGCAAACACTCCCTAAATCCCTTTGAAATTCCCTTAAAATGACACACTCCCCCACCCATCGTCCTGCGACATGTCCTCATTTTTTATCTCAGAACAATGAAAATCACACACAGCCACAAGAAACGAGAGCGCATTCTTTCGTCCTTCGTCCGTCTTCTTCCATCCGCACAATGAGCGTCTTTATGTCACAACGATGACACTAATGCCACACAAGGCTCCGTCTTAGAACTCCCACTCCCGCTCCCGCGCTAAGACAGACAGGGAAGACATTAACCATCTATAAGAACAGCAACATGTGTCTTCTTTTGTTGAGCGACGGCGTTTTTATGTGACGTCACGCGTCGGAATGTCCTTTGGAGTGAGAGATGAGAAAGCGGCCTTTTGATGGAATTCATCTTCTCCACTTAATCCTCTCTCTTCATGGGAATTTATTAAAAAAGAAAACGTTGTATAATCCTTCCAAACACCCACCCACACACACACACGCAACACTTGAACTCAGTATTGAACTTGGCAGGACGAGAGAGAGGAGACTGGAGAAAGGATGAAAACTGCATGAATATTTGAAAAGGCGGTGTGCAAATCATTTTCCGCTCAGGACTCTAAGAAAAACTGGGTGTGGCGCAGCAGCGTGTGAGGAAGATGTGTGTCATTTTGTTGCACAAAGGACAAGCCGCAGAAAGGATGAGCAGCACCAGTCACAGGAGGAGCAGGAGCAGTAGTTTTTTTTAACACTCGAGGCTGTTTTTCTTCCTGCTTCTGGTGGGTTCTTCAGGCAGACGTTCCAAAAAAAGAAAAAAATAACCGTTGAGCTGTGAAATAGTGCGCAGCAAAAAAAAAGGACTCTCTGCTTGGGACAAATGAAAAACTTAGTCCTTTGCACTTTCCACAAGGACCTAAGTGAGGCGGTATATCCGCCGGCCCACCAACCTAACCTAACCTAGTCCTTTGCACTTCGTTACAAAAGCAGTTAAAGGATGATGCACTAGATACAGTGTGGCATGCCAAGCAGGCTGACGAAGGGAACCCGTGTTCCACGAGGACGTCCTTGTTTCGGCGAAGACATTTGTGTGTGTGTGTGTGTGGAGATAAAAGCGCATTCCGCCGAAAATCGGATTTTCTGAGAAGCTGTTGAGGCAGTTTTATGGAGATAAATTTGCGGAACACTTTTGAAGTCGTTATCGAAGGGGAGGTGATGGAGCATGTGGGCAAATATGAAGCTAAAAAAAAAACCTTGTGGGAAAAAGTAGACGTTAGACTCTGAAGATGGCGCAAGATGCAACAACTCGAGATGATTTGGATTTAGGAGGAATTTACCAGGAAAAGCATGAAACGAAGAAAATCCAATGATTTGCCCGAAAACGAAGACGATTTTGGGAGACATCGGTGAGAAGATTTTGGCGTATGTAAAACTTTTTTTGATAGAAAATAAAGGCATCTAGCTGTTGGGAGCTATTGGTTTCGAAGCAACCTTTCCTATACGCCTGCGGTTCTTTTTTTTTCTGGTACACGATTAGCCTCTGCAGCCTTTGTAGCCATCTCATCAAATAGACGAGTAGCTTAAAGGACTTTTAATCAAATTTCGTGACTAATTAATGATCTCTATGTGCCTATAAAATTCCTCTCAATTGGCAATTGTTTGAAAAACTTCGGAAGCATACCCCAACGTTTTCTTTGTAGAGCTTGAAGCCTTTTTTTGGGAATCCATGAAGCCAGTGGCCTTTTATGTGAACTTCTAGGAAGCCCCATCCTATGGTGGAGATCTTATTTTGGAAGAGAGGTTCATTGGGTTTTTTTGTAAATAATTTCGACACCTAGATTTGTTTGCAAGGCGTACGTGGAGGCTTTTTTTTTTTCAAATCACAGATGATCTTATCTGCACAAGACTTTATTGAAGGCGATTTTTTCTATGAGCGTACTGAGTCCGTAGACAGTTTGAGGTCGGTCTTAAGAGCGGGTGAAAGTTTTTTTTTGCAAAATTTGTTTTAACCGATTTTAGACATATTAATTTCAAAATTTGCTTCTCTTGGACAGATTCTAGCATCTTTGAATTTCTTCTTCTTCTTCTGTGACCGCATATTTCACTAATGGAGTCGACGGGGCCATGCACGCAGAAGAGATCTCCAGGCAACCCGATCATCCGCCGACGACTATAACTCATTAGAAGGTCTGCCCAAGCGTAACCAGGCCAGATTTTGAGCTTGGTCGAACCTGGGTCTCATCCTAGGTCTGCGGAGAGGTCGTCTTCCTGACGAGATCGCACTTAAGGCACGCCTTTTCTTCAATTTATTTATTTTCATTTTTTTTTTAAGTCTCAACTCTATGTGAAACTCTTAGGTTTTAGGTATTAGGAGCTCTGTAGCGCTTTGTACATAGCCGGAAAATTCAAAAGACAAAAAGGCGAAGGGAGATATTTGACAACCTAATATTTATGGGAACTTTTGTAGACGAGTACACATGTTTCCTACAATTTCCAGTGTTTAAGTTGTTTGCTCTGGTCGTGAAAACGAGCCGATTTTCGTTTTTTTAATTTTGAACACCACATCAACGATGAAAAGACTTAAAGCTTGATAAGTTTTACTCTCCAATTCCAAGTCTTTAGGATCATAATCATCAAATTAGCCTTAAAGTTAGGTAATGCTTCTCCATGGATGCCTTTTCCGTCGTTGTTTCTCGTTAAAATTTTTTTTTTTCGCCCCCATTTCATCCATAAATTCTTCCCCTTTAAACACGCCTTCAACCTCCTTAACCTCCTTTAAAAGTCGTCACTCCTTCGAACGAGTAACCCAATCACCTCCGCTCCATCATTGAACTCCAAGGAGCCTCAACAATTAATTGCAAACAATTCAATTCAATCCTTTTCCCCAAGGCACCTCAATTCCATTCAAGAAAAATGAATTAAGGAAATAAATGAAAATCAAAGTTTTCAAAATCTCAATCAACGCACCCCCGCTGGCATTTTTCAATGACTTTCCAATTAATCGCTCCCCTCACAAGGACCTCATTTATTTGTGATTACCTTTGAGTTAAATTCCTTTTTTTTTTTTTCTTCCTCATTCTTCTAATTAGCTCCTTGCCTGCAAATTCACCTTCAGCACTGTTCTCTGACATCACACACTGTACCAGGACCTTCTCACACGCCCTCGCCTCCCTCACATTTATAAAGTAATGCCTGAAATTTTCTTCCTCATTAACCGCGCACAGTTTTCCCTTGCCGTGCCTCACCGTTTTGATGCCACGCTCTCAACGCCGCGCTCGTTCCACATAATGACTGTTAAAGGATCAAAGTAAAGAGAGAAAGGAAGGCAAACATAAAAAAAAAAATAAAGAAATCCCTTCACTGCCATTCGGCGGGAGAGGATAAAGAAATTTTCTCTATGGAGGTCCTTGCATGAAAGAAGTTAACTGTTGCAGACGCTGCAATTATGAGTGCACCACCCCCGGAGCACCAACGACACCTCTTGCCGTCGAGGTGGAGACGAGGAACGCTGTAATTTTCATAATTTTCATTTTTTTTTTGTTTTTTTTTCTTTTTTTTGCAAAAGGATCTCTCCTCCTTCATCTCACTGAGGGAACAATTAAGCGATTTTTCGCTGCATTTTCAAACAGGATTTCCCTGTTCCGGAGACGTCCTTTTTTTTTTGCTGCCTGCAGTTCGTTCTGCTGCGCTGCGTTAACTGATAGTAGAGTGTGTGTATGTGTGTGGAAGGAGGACGAAAAAGACAACGTTCTGGAGCCATGTTATCCTTGCGAGACGTCTCTGATAGCAACGAAGTAGAATTAATTACCACCTAAGGACGTCGAGTCGGGTGGGCCAGTTGTGAAGTGAGAAGTCTCGTGTTGTCTTTTGTTTTAAGGTCTTCTTTTATTTTTTTCTTAGTCGACGTTCGACCTTTGTTTTTGGATCCTGGACGAGTTAGGGCTGTGTAATTAAATTCCTTTTGAGGTCGAAGTCTCTCTTGGGGATTGATTAAATGGACCAGTGGAGAGAATGGAGGAGAATGATGGGGAGACATGCGTCTCTACCAGGTTGGAGTTTTTTAATTGGAAATATGGATCGAAGATGCCCATGAATTCAAGGAGAACGGCCATGATGATGGGTGGAAGCAGACCAAGGTGGTAGCTCGAAAAAGGGACTAAGAAAAAAGAGTTTAGGAGGGACCTGCAGACGGACAGGAGGTGACCAAGAAGGGAAAACTAAGGAAAAGACTAAGGAAGGGAGTTGAACGAACAGGAGTTGACTTAGATAGAAGGGAGCTTAGGAAGAAAATGGAAACGGAAAGAAAAAAAGACAGTGAGGGAAAAAGAGATTAGGAAGGCACTGTAGACGACCAGAAGGTCGCCGAAGGAAGTGATTGAAAGAAAGGACTCTTAGGAAGATGAACTTAAGGACCTAAGTGTGGCAGAAGAAATTCTGTCAGGCCGCCTACCTACCTACCTACCTAGGTTGATGAACAGGAGGTGGCTTAGGAAAGAGATTGAAGGAAAGAACGGTTAGAACAATACTGCAGGAGCAGAATTTTCAGGGTGGAGTTCGAAAGTTCAAAAGAGGATGATGTTCTCTAAACGACGTCTTTGAAGGACGAACAATACAGACAGGATGAGGATAAAAGGACATAGGAGCAATTAGTCAAAGGATTTTATGTTCTATGGAGGTTTTTTGGGAGTCTATGAGTATCGTCAATTGGAAGATTAAATGACAAAAGGCCACGGGGATCATAAGAAAGGGTAAGACGAACATCAAGACAACAATAAAAAGACTCAAGAAAGTCAAAAATCCGCTTTAAGGGCAGATGGAGGCCTTGGGAGCAAGAAAATTCATCTTTAAAATGTTCGTTTAGAGAGGAGAACGACCAGACAACAACAAAAGGACTCAAGCAAGTCGAAATGCCGGTTCCGAACGGTGAGTTGCGAAAGCTGTTCATGACGAAAGTACTCCAGGAGGATTGACAGTCGTTCAGTAGAGGTGGGGCCGTGAAAATTGTTTGTGATGTTTTTTTTTCCCAAGCCGGGTTCAAAAATATCAGCGGAGTTTAGGACTAGCAAAGAAAAAAGGAAAAGGAAATCTTTTTTCAAGAAAGAAAGGCTTGTGATTGAGTTTAGAGTAAAGGAGAGCCTTGCGGTGGTGAAAAAACATCTCTGAAAAGCCAGAATTCGATGGACAAGGAAGAGGCGAATTGCAGAAAAATTTTGAAAGCATCCCCAAATCTAAAGACGGCTTCACGATTAAAGGTGGAGAGCTTAAAAAAGATATGACTCCTATGCCGAAGAGTTGAAGTGTCTATCGAGGCGTTGAAGCGTCAGTCCCATATTTTTCAGATCTCCAGGTTGCTTTTTTTTCAAAGAAGCTTGATGAAAAAAAACAAAAGAAGTTTCCACCTTTTCAACTAAAAAAAGAAAAAATAACAAAATTGCTCCTGGACAAGGGTTAATCGGTCAGAAGTCGACACCCGGGACATCCAAATGCCACCAGGGACCACCTTCCAAATCGTCATCTACAAGAAAAGTCCCCTTTAAAAAAAACAAACAACTCAAACTTGGTCGCTCACCAAACGCCACAAGGCGTCGCCGAATTTGTCGTTTTCCAACAAACACCAGTGCTATCCCTCCCTCCACGACCCACTCGAGCACTCTTCATTAACTTTTATCCCGAAGGACTATCTCCGGGCTTGTCGAGCTCTCTCTCGGACGAACAACAACAACAACTTCAAACTGAAGTGACTCGCGTTCTGTTTGCTCGCGTGTGAAAGTCTTGTGAAGAAATAAAAAACCGAAAAACTTTAAGTGGAAACTTCTCTCTTCTGCGCTCGGATCCTTCAAGGGGCATAAAAAAAAACTTAACACCCTGAAAACTAAAAAAAAAATGAAAATTAAGGAAAAACACACTCTCGGATTCATACACGCCGTTTCGCTTACCAACATCCTGCCACATCTCACCATATCCTTCTCAACCACTTTTATATTTTATTCGTTTCTACCACTTTAATTCCCGTCCAAAAAAAAAAAAAAAAAAAAAAATCAAAGAAAAAACATCCAAAAAGTGAGATGACTAATTTCATGCAACAGGAAGGAATTACATCATAAAAAAATTTACAAGAAAAAATATCCTTCGTCCTCTCCCCACCCCACTTCAACGTCCTTCTCTTCTCTCGCAAATGCACAGATGTAGATTTAAGGAAATTTCTTCCATTCTTTTTTTTTTCGTTTATTCCATTGTGCACCGTGGCGTATCCTTTCTTGATTCCTTGTATTTACCGAAGCATGAAATTTAAGCTCCTTTTTTTTTTTCCACACACACTCGCAACACTCGCACACAATCCTTTCTCTAGGAGTGTTGTGAATTGAATTTCATTTGGATACCAACTCACTCTCGCACACGCCGAAAAAAAAAAGGATTTCATTCTTTTGTTAGTTCTTCGAGGCAACGAAAAAAAAAAAATTCAAAAAAATAGTTATCCATCCCGGAGGGGCGGAGGACGACAAGAAGGAGGAGGGAGCTGACATCAATAAAATAAAAAAAAAAGATAAATAACATGCAGTATATAAGGACACTCCTTGTTAAAGGATGAATTATTCAAAAGGACTCAATTGCTGTTGATTCACCACCACCATCTCTCTCTCGTTTTCCCGTGTGTGTGTGTCTGCAATTGTTGAATTGCATTGATCCTTTGTGTGGATGGATAGAAGGGACGTTGTTGATTGATCCGCTTAAAGCGCAAGGATACACATATCTTCGAGAAGGATTTTTTTTTATTAATTACTCTCCTGGCATTTTAATTGAGTTTTCTCTCACGACTTTTGTAGGGAACGGGATCAAGAAAGGAGATTGGAACAGGGAGGAGAACAGAGAATAGAACCGAGACCGGGATCTTAAGTGCGAAGCGAAGTGACGCGTGTGACGTAAGCTAATTGTTCCCTTCAAGGATCCAGATTCCGGCGATGGAATGGGCGGTTGCTAATTGAAGGGACTGATTGTCGGGAAATTGATTGAAGGCGAAGTGTTTGCGTCCGCTGGGGCGTATGTGGAACTTTTTTTTTGTGATTTTGTAATTTGGTTTATTTTTCATCAGAAAGGCGATTGGACGGGGTCGTTTGTGGACCGGTTTGACAGTTGCAGCGATGTGTAATCAAAAAGCCTGTTAATTTAGCAATTCGAACAAGTGTCAGGGTCTGCAGCTATTTTCTGTAAAATTAATTAAAAGGGTCAAGGACTTTGTAGCTCCAGCGAACGATTCACAATTCTCCTGAAGTAACCTCTATCATGGAAAGCTTTAGCAATTCGCCGTTCGGAACCGGCATTAAACAGTAGGTCCCCTCTATTTGTGTCAAATTATATCGCGCACAACACAGTGGAGGTGCGAACAAGCTATGCTCGAGCCCTGTATGGGCTGGTACGCAGATTATTATCTTTTTTTTTTCAAGGGCTTTGTAGACGTCCTTTTTTTTAAGAAAATTTGAAATTCTCTGAACGATTTTTAGAACTAAGTTTTAAGAGCTGACGCTTATGAAGAGTCTTTACTCAAAGTAAAGCAGGAATCAACAGTTTTCGAACCCAAAAGATGGTTGGGAGCACAATGGACCTTGGCCTACGTGTACCAAATTCAATATGTGGTTGAGGCCCAAGTCCACCCCGGACTGTAGCGCCACCTAAGTAAGTAAGTAAGTTTAATAAAAGTAAAAAAAGGTGTTAATTTTGAGAGGTTCCAGAGCTGTTTCCTCGTCGAGATCGCAATCATTCGAACTGTGACAGTTGAACAGGACATTGTTCGTCCGAGAAACTAAAAAAGAAAAGCCGCACCGAAAACAATTTTCAGACCTTAAAAGAAGCCTTGGAAAGTCATTCGAGCGTATTTGAAACATTTATTCGTTTTTTTTTCTTTCGAAAAAGTGAAATCCAGATATCTCTGAGTTTCATGCTTCACTCCAGACACCACGTCAGTGCCGTTTTTCATGCCACGACCCTCACCGACACTCGCAAACCACCCGTCCTCTCGTCTCTCAAGAGGCCTCTTAACATCGATTATTGCCAAACAACATGTCATCGCGTGCACTAATTGCAAAGCTTCTCAGCAAACATGATTCCCTATCATCCCCGTTGCGACGTCGACGGCAATAAAACGATAATGTCGCCTATAAAATCTCAAAGCAACAGCAACGACCCACAATGACAACTAATGATCTTCCACTTCCTCCCCACCGACCGACATCAACGTCAGTTTTCTTTATTTATTTCAGAGGAAGCTTACTCTCTCCGACGTCCCTCTTTATCACCGACGGTGATATTAAACCGCGTCAATCACAACACAATCGTGTTGTCTTATCATCAATCCATGGGCACTCACGTTCGTGATTATTGAAAAAAAAAAAAAACTGAAAAGCCCACATAACTGATAACACGAATTTTCAAAGAGACGGAGACAGGGCAACCCCCTCGAAAAGTTTGCAACAACAAAAGAAAAGTATCTATCGACACACATTTTTTTTTTCCTGCCTTCTAAAGTCCTCCATGCACAACCATTACATGGCAGCTTTTGGGTTAATGTAAAAATAATGTTCCTCGGGGTAACATGTCTCCACTTTTTCGTTTTTAACCCAAAAGAGTGGGCCTTAAGTTGTTTGGAGTTTCAGTTTGCGGGGGGGAAAAGTCATATGAGGGGGGATAAGAGCTAGTCCTCCTCCCATCTCGTCAAAGTAAATTATTCGAGTCGAGTGGGCCTCTCGCAGGTAATGTAACGAGCCTCAGGTGAAGTGAAGGTTTTTTTTTTTGTTATGAAATTTTTTTTCTTTTCTTTGGAACAACAAGAGGCGGAGAAGGGGCGAAGGGAGCTCTTAAGAGGAATGTTTCTAAAATTTGTTAGATACATTTTTAATTTGAGGAGGATGGATATCAAGTAATTGGAGTAAGTGAATCCCGGAATTCGTAAATCTGGAGTGGTTGTTTTGTTTTTTTGTTTTTTGGGACACGCTGAGGGTAGTCGTGTCGAGGGGATTTTAGAGGATGTAAGGGATTTCGAAGTCAATGAAGGGACTACTTTAAAGTTGATGGAATTTGTGAGTCATGAATCTAGAAAACGTATGACATCGACGATTGAAGTAGACTGCAAAGGGAAACTCTTATCTTCCTGAGAACCTCTTAAGCCCAGCAAAATCCGTAGAGCCGTTCAAAGTGGCTACGAGAAAGTTCTGTTGAAGAAACTTATCACGAGTTGGAAAAAGTATTGACTTTTAAAGACCTTTAAGTCCCTTTCAACAAGTTGTTGCATGTTCGATAATTTGTTGAGGTTTCTATCGAACCAAGAAAAGTGGGTCTAATTCAATGGACGGGTATCTCCACTGCTTGGTTTTTCTAAAAAAAAAAACTTGAGTGTGACAAAAATGAAATAGAAAATAAGAAATATACAAAAATCAAGAAAATCATCTTTGAATTCTTACATGATGGTGGCTTCGAATTTCTAAAGTGGTTTCGAGTAAAATAAACTCAGCGAAAAATGATTCAGATACGCCAGAGTGGTTAACAAGACCTTTTCTGACCCTAAAGACTTATAGTTCCTTTTTAGAGAATGAACAAATCTTTTTAAACTAAAAAATTTTTTATAAATCGGACTTTGAATGCTCGAAGCATAGGTGCACACATTCCCTTGACTCTGACTGTGACTCCGGCTCACTCTTCAGCACAATTTCCTTTTACAGACACACGAGAGGTCGTAGGTAGTAAAAAACCACACCCAATTGGCTCCGATCTAAGTCGTTTTTTTCTTTTTTCCTTCCATCAAAAGTCATCGTCTTCGAATTTGCCATCCTCTACTGCACGTCCCGACCTGTCACAAGCACACTCTCCTTCATCTTTTCTCCCCCCATCAACCAAAAAAAGAAAATACGAACCCATTACGCCTCAAATCACACCGCGGAATGATTGTTTACACACTAGATGTCGCTCTGTGAATGCAAATGAACTTTAAATCGCTCCTCACAGAGCAATTTTCTCAGTGCTTTGTATTCAAATCACTGCACACAGCTTGGAATTCTTTCAGAATCTAGGGATGAATGCTCTCACCCTCTAGAAAAATCAACCCTCAGAGAGAAACATCAGTTCCTGTCACATGTAATTAGCTTCACAAACTCGTTGTGTGTGTGTGTGGGGGGCACTTCAGTGACTCATCATCATGCGGTTAATAAGTGAGGCAGGGCAGAAAAATGGACATGCCTCCAATCGCATAGAAAAATAAACAAAAAAAAAAAGAGAAATGAAATTCCCTCGAATGAAAAATGGACATGCCTCCAATCGTATGGAAAAATAAACAAAAAAAAAAGAGAAATGAAATTCCCTGGAATGAAAAATTGACTCGCCTGTCGGTGGTTGTAAACAACTTGTTTGACGAGAGATGACCGCGTCGTTGTCGTGCTAATGACGTGGCTCATTAATTTGCCGAGGGGATGAGGGCGGACGGACTCAGGGCAGAAAATCAAATTTCATTCAAATCCACACCCTCGGCCATTCGTATCCCGTATCAAAACTCAATTTAGTTTCGAAAACATGGATTGCCGAAATTAATCCCACTCGAGTCCTAGGGGCGTCGCCTTTGCGAGGAATGCTTCACAATTAAATCACTTGTTGAGACGCCTTCGCCTCCTACCAGACTCCCACTTGCCATTAAGAGGATTATACCCCCAACGATATGTGAGTGTCGTTATACACATCCTTAGCTTCCTGTAAGCTCCCCCTCCCGTCATTATGATTCCTTCAACGAGATCCAAAAATAAATTACCTTCCATTAAATTGCATTGCCGCCTGTTTTTCGTCGTCGTCCTTAGTCCTGACTTGACTTGACTTGGCTCACAAGGACGGGAGTTGGTTGTTTTTGTGGGTTTTTTTTTTATTCTCCTGTCGCCTGGTAGGATACGATAAAAGTACAAAAGTACATTTTCGCCCGTTAAGAGGAATGTTTATGCGAGGGGAGAGAGATCTTCGTCCTTTCTTTTCATATTCACCGTTTATTCGTGTCATAAATTAATTTGCACATCATCGACGGAGCAGAAAAGATCCTTTGACTCATTATCCTGCGTTCTCTCTTTCATTCCCGATGCTCAATTGAGTTTTCGATTGCTCTCTTTAAGGGTCTGTTTTGAGAGGAGGAAAGGAAATGGGAGTTTAAGGACATTTTCTTTTTTTTGTCATCCTGTGTTGAATGACGTCATTTGCGTATTCAAATTAAGTGCGAGTGGTGAATAAATTTGCTTTTGTGGAGATTTTAAGGACGCACTTTGCGCATTCGAAGCACGTTTCATTGTCCTGCAGAGATGCAGATCTTCTGGTGGTTTTTCAGGTCGATCCAATTTTATATGGAGACGGTGTTCTGGCGCCGACACAAGACGGACGGCAGTCAATGTTTATCTCGTTCGTATCCCGGTCGTGTACCTATCTAACAAATCACTAAATTCGTTGACAAAAGGAAGCCGCCTTTACGGTCATGGGAATGGCAATTTTCTTCAATACAACGGATGTGGACACAAAGAGGATAAACATGACTCTCTGTGTTGTCGTGTGTCGTGTGTCTGGGAGTTGGTTTTGTGGGCCGAGAGATGTCCAAAGGATACGTTTGTTTCTTGTGTGTATGGCTTTCTCTTTGTTCATTATTTGAGCTCCTGCAGAGGTCACTGACGTTTGGAATGTAATTTAAGGGGGAGAAACACGTTCCAGTGCGGGGAAGGACACAGTGGGGAGTCGTTGGATCAAAAGATTTGGGGCTTTCTACTTTCTGAGAGTGAATTCAAGTAAATTGGTTAAAAAATCACAGTCTCTGTCTCTGGGTAGAAGCCCCCGTCGATCACGTTTGTCTTGAGTTATTCTATTCTGAATCTCGGGTAAATTGATTAAGGAAATCAAGAAAATCTGCATTGGAATTTGGAAAAAATCATGTCTAGGTTGATTTTTAAGTCCCGCTCAAAGCACAGGCTGCAAGAAAAGAGAGGACAGAGCTAATGTAGCAACTTCCTGACATTCACTTTTCCCAGCATATTTTTTGTTTTAATTGCCTTAAAGTTGGGTGTTACTTCGTAGTTTTTGGTTTTTGCCGCAATTTTTCTTTCTTTATTTTTATATTTGTTGCTAACTATATTTTACTGTGGAACCCATCGACTTTTGTTTGAATAAAACAATAGCACGGTCAAGAAAAATGTGTGAAAGCCTTCAATTTGGGTGTGAGTAGAAGGAAAAAGGACGTAAACTCCTCTTCTTGCGATAAATCATCGAAAAACATGCACTACAGAAAGCTAGATGAAGTCTCATTCGACTTGAGCTCCTCAAAAACGCGCCTCTTTACCCAAATGGCTGTGGTTGCATGTCACAACTTACAATCCACAAAATCCCACATTTAGACCCCTGATCCAACACACCGCAAGGCACTTTCCTGAAAACGACTAAACACAACTAACAAAACACTGAATAAAATGAAGTTCAAGGTCCGTCACAGAGCCCATTACATCACAAAAAAACCGCGCACTCTCATCTCCACCACCACCATCGCCACGAGCCTTTGATTAACATCCAAAACGCCCCCCTGCGGACATGACACAAAACCGCCGATGACAATTATTTTCCACTTTTATTGGCGGAAAATTCGAAAAACACAAAAAAATTAAAAATAAAACGACCACGAAACTCTCGTTACATGGAAATGATTGCCTTCGGTTTGAATTATTTTCCATTTTGTTTTTTTTTTTTCCTTTTTGTGTGTTCGTGTTTTTTGTTGTCTGTTTGTTGCTGAACAATTGCGGATCACAATGAAAATAATTGTAATTCTGTGTCAGGCCGTTGCCGTGCCTCCGCCGCACCAATAATTGCCACTCGCGGTGGGGTTGTGCCCCAACCCTCATCCCCACTTGAAGTTCTATTCAGTTGTCGTCCAAACTAGCGCAGGTTACATGTGTGCACGTAGGTCGTCGGAGCACGTCGGGCGCGTCTGGGCAACGTGCTGCAGCAACATGGCCAAAGTTGCACATGACAACTGGGGGTGGAAAAGGGGGGTGGCGTGCTGCGGAATGCAATTTATTTTTTGTGGCATGGGTGGAAGGGTGGGTGAACATATGCACTTCGAAGCAAGTCGTGTCACTCGTCGGAGCACACACATACAACTCTCCTCTAGTCTCTCTCGTACTCGGGTGGGAGGAATGGGGAATTTTTGAAATTTATTTCCGTAATTTTCGGTTGCAATTTGCTTTTAATGGACACACACGCAGCTGGATGACATGAAATTATGAGTCATTGAGTTGGGTGCGGGTGCCTTAGTGCACGACGAGTGGGGCAATTGAACTAGGAACTAGGACAGGAGAGAGTAGGTGCTCTAGCCAGGGATTAAGTGAAATAAAATTGGCTGTCTTAGTGAACTGCTACGGAAGTCTGAAAAATGCAGAAACTTGTGCAACACTTCATGAATCTTAAAATCAAAAATTTAAATCGGACTAAGAAAAATTTTATCAAAAACATTGAAAAATTTTCAATATTGAAAAATCGAAAAAAATCAGTATCAAAATGAAAATCTAAGAAATTGAAATTCAAAAAATTAAAGAACTTGAAAATTCGGAAAATCTAAGAACTAAAATATTGAAATTGAAAATCAAAAAATGAAAAATCTCGAAAATTCGGTAAATCTAAAAACTAAAATATTGAAATTGAAAATCAAAAAATGAAAAATCTCGAAAATTCGGTAAATCGGAAAATCGAAAAACTAAAATATTGAAATTGAAATTCAAAAAAAAAAACCTCGAAAATTCGGTAAATCGGAAAATCGAAAAACTAAAATATCTAAAAAAAAAAAAAAACAATGCAAAATGAAGAAACGGAAAAATTAGAAATTGGAAAAACGGAGAGATCGAAAAACTAAACAAAATTAAAATATTTATGAAAAAAATTAGAAAACCGAAAAAATTCAAAACTCGAAGAAAAGGAGAAATCAAAAACAGAATAGTCAAGAAATGGAACTGTCGAAAAATAGAAAAATGGAAAAATATCAAAATGAATGAAAAATTAAAAAAAAAATGAAAAACTAAAAAATCTATAAAATTTGAAGAAGCCGAAATATGGCGAGCTCAAAAAATTTAAACTTAAAAACAGAAAATGAGAAAATTAAAAATTAAAAACAAAAAATGGAGAAACCTTAAAATGGAAAAAAGAAAAATGCCGACGTCAAAAGGAGGAGCTTGAGGAGCTAAAAAGTCGAAAAAATAGCAAATCTAAAAAATTAAAAATAAAAAATAAAAACTTAAAGAAAAATAAAAAAAATAGACAAATAGACGTTTTTTTTTTCAACTTATTTTACACATCTGTCTTGATGGACATTTAACAGGTTTGAGTACTCTTTTGAAAAAAAGAAAAAGTAAAAAAAAAAACTTAACAAATTGAAAATTGAAAAAAGAAAAATTATTCATGAAGCAATTAAATAAAACGGAAAAAGATTCTCGGAAAAGACTCATTGCCTTAGGATTCAGAGCCCCTTAGTCAAAGCTGTCTAACTATTTAAGTAGACATGAAACATTTCTTGCAGCAGAGTTTTCAATTAGTAGCAGAAAATACATTCAAGACCGGTAGCAGGAAATACATTCAGTGCCGGTGAAGCCAACAAAATGTCTCTGAAACGGCGACATTAAGAACAAAGTGGCCTTAGACCCAGCCAGTTAGGCTTAAGATTGATAATTGTTAAATATTTTTTTAAGATAACAACAGCAGTCGTGCAGCTCTTTAATTTAAAGAAAATGGTTGAAAACTTAACTCAAGACGTCATCCTGATTGAAATAACCTCATGACTAAAATGGAAATGAAGGGTTCTAAATGTTTAGAGCCATGGATAACCGAAAGAAACGAGTAGGTCAGTCCAAAGGGAACTCTTTATCTATCTAGACACTCGAAAGGAATGAATCTAGCAATCTCCTGACACCTCTTGATCACTTTCAACAGAGTTCCTTTCGCCAAGAAGCTAAGAAAAGACGAAAAACGTCATAAAATCGCTGAGGTAGAGTCCCCGCAGAGTCCTTTTTTGAAAAGGCCGATCACAGTGGGTACAGGCGTTTTACAGGAGTTGCAAACATCAATGCTCATGACCTTCTAGAATTTATTCAACGAAAAATAGCCCACAAAGTACTGAAAAATGATTTTCACTATCATCTGGCTATACAGGAGCTCACAGAGCCCTTCCCAATGACGTTCAAGCCTCAAGCTGTTCATTTGAATTTCACAATCCTGTCCCACGGCTCCTCACGTCGATGGGAATGCTTTTCTTTAATCCCCGGAAACCGAAAGAACTTGAAAGAGACCTTTAAGTTCATTGTTTTCAATAATCTCCGGAAAACGATAGAACTTGGAAGAAATCTTTAAATTCTTTTGGTCAAAATTCAGGCCTGAGAGACTCGAATTTCGAATGCAAAATACTGCCCCAAAGCCTTACAAATCCAAAACTAACGACAAATGGACTGCAGTTGAAAAACTCTTTGCCTTAAACTTGTGAGTCGAAATGTTCATTCACATTTTCCGGCTTGGATTTCTCTTAAAAACGCTTCTCTTATCATTTAAAGACTTCCTGACATGTGCTCTCACCCGCCTGCGGGCTTGCAACGTGATCTCTGGGAGTAAGTCCCTCATCCAGCGGCACTCCCCGTCCTCCTTTTCAACTTTTTACCCTACCGATCGCTTCACCCGTCCATCCCTCCACCCTTCAACCTCTCCACCCATCGACCCCACCACCCCACCACTCATTCCACCCATTTAACCCTTTCAAATGTCAAGAGGCATTCAACAAAATCATCACCATGACGACTCCTTTTCATACAAACCACCCACACCCCTATTCAATTTTTCAAAAATTCATATTTTCATCACCACCCTCTGCCCCACTCCATCCGACTGGGGAAAAGTTTTGAGAAATGCTTCTGCCAAATTATTCTCAAAATTAAATCCACTTATTCTCATGTGATTCGGAAGTAAACACACACACACACACACACGTCCGTACCGTACGCAAACAAAAGAAAAACAAAATGCTAATGCCATCAACTCGGTCGTATACGCAACATATTCGCCATGACAGCCGTCGTCGTATCTCGAAAATTTCAGGCACTCAGACAAACACACACACAGACCACACTCCTCTCGCCCTTTGGTTATAATTAAATTATTCACAAAATGCAAACATCACGTTAGTTATAGTTTCGTTAACCCAAACAATGCAACCCTCGTCAGTGTGCGGCGCGTTGTTTTGTTATTAACACTCCAATTCACCAAATCCACCTCATTCACCTCAACTCATGCCCTTGGATGTGCATGCCTGAACTGCATTCGGAGGGACTCGAGCTTTGGATGAGTGTGTTTTTCTTGAAGCCACCAATTATCTTTACGTGGCCATTGTTCTGAATGGGTGGTGGGTGGTTGGGTGGATGGGTGTTGGTTGGAGGACAGTTGGTGATTAATTACAGTCCGAGAATTAATTGAAATTGATAATGTGCTCGGTACTCCCCCCCCCCCCCCATCCACTGAATAACTGAACTGAACTCAAGTTTTGAGTGAATCAGCTTCGTGTAATTAATTCCGGAAATCGGTTTTACAGCGGGATGTGTACAGAACGGTGGCGGCGGCGGATGGATTTATGTCAGAAATCAAATTGAAATTCAAATTGCGACCAACGAAAGAGAACGAGAGAGACAGGAGTTGGATAGGAGCCAGGTGGACGTGCGGATGTGAGATTATGGAAGATCTACTCGGGGGATGAAATTCGTGATGGCAGATGCGACCCAACTAAGGATGAGAGGATGAATTATAAGTGACTCGTAGATGGAGGTGGAGACTTGTCTTAGTGAAATATTCATCCGAAACTTTGCTGGTCTTTGAAGTGAGTGAAGAGAAAGACGTTGAACTGATGTCCTTAGGGACCCGACCCTGGCATAACCTCTGCAGTTTTCCTAACGTAAGTGGAAAGGGATCGATGGTGAACTAATTAACCATCCTTCTGTGTATGTGCCTTATCGAAGAAGTTTCGAACTTTTCAAAGAGAACATGTTTTAAAAAGTTGTTTAGCAGAGTCAGGTCTTGCAAACAAAACTCCAACATATTTTTCTGCTCAAAAACTGTGAAGTTCTTTAAATTTTATACATAACAATCATAGGCCATTTTTTAGTCAACAAAAAATTCAAATTTGATCCTTGAACATGGAAAATACAGTGGTGTGCATGGCTACATACTCGGCAGTCGTATGGTTTTTGTAAATATACAAAGATCAATAATTCATATTTTCACCATCACCCTCTCCTCCAATAAACTGGGAAAAGTTTGGAGAAAAGCTTCTGCCAAATTTTACTCAAAATAAAATCCACTTTTTTTTCCTGTGAAACGCTTGCCTGCATTAGTATCTCAACTGTTATTCAAAAACCGACTAAAAACAAAAACAAGGTCTTATGAATAATTTTTTTTTTTAAACCTTTACCACCAAAAATTTCCATGGAATACCTATTTCCATCTACAAGACAAAAATTGGCTAAAAAAAAAAGATAAAAAACAATTTTTTAAGAACACCACACAAAACTCATTTTCAATTGAAAGTCAAAAATCACTTAGAATTTTCTCAGAAAACAAATTTTGTAAGGCTTGCATATAAAAAATTCACTACGAAATGCTCATTTTTGCAAATAAACTAGAAATTTTTCAAAAAAAACCTCCGAAAAACTTATTTTGGAGAGCCGACATCACCGGAAGAATGTTAAATTTGCGTCTAGAATTCAATAATTGGTAGAAAAGTCAAACTTTTTAAGAAACTACCAGTTCCAACAAATTATAAAAAAAAAAATAATTTCCGACTTTAAATCAAAAATCGTATAGAAATTTGTCAGGAAATAAATTTCTTAAGTCCCCTGTTTAGAAATTTCTAAGAAAACGAATTTTTGAAATTCTCCATTACAACAAAAAAAAAAAACATTCAGCAGAGTTAAAAACTCATTTCGATTTCATCGTCATCATCTTCTTAATCGCGTGTTCCACTAACAGAGTTTGCGAGATCTCACTTCGATTTGTGAACCAAAAATCGCTTAAGAACTCTTAAGAAAACGATTTTTTTAAAGCCGTCCCCTCGCAAAAACGCATCACAAAACGCTCAATTCCGACTGCAGTCAATCACTTGAAAAAAAAAAGGTTCAATAAACGATCACATAAATCCCCAACACTTTTCCAACTACATTTTTTTCTACCACTCCAACAACCGCCGCAAATCATCAAAAAATAGAAAACAATTTTCAAAAACCCTTCTCCATCATCAAATTACCGGAAAAACATTCACCGAGGAAATTTATTTCCCTACACGGATTTTTTTTTTTTTTCCGATGATTTTTTATGTACCGAGAATTCGTTTTGAAAATCGATTCTCTGCGGTGAAAAATACAATTCGAATGAATGCAAATTACCAGGTGATAGTGTTAAGTGAATAAATCTATCAACTCGTGTCGAGATTTCAAAAATTTATTCAATTTTTGCTGTGAAATTAAAATTTTTTTTTATGAGTCGGCTATTGGGGGAAGTGAGAAATGTTGTATAACATGCTGAGCGGTTGGGTTGTTATATTTCGAACAGTTGAGTCAAGAAATCGAACAGTTGAAGGCAACTGTTAAATCTGTAACTGTTGGGTTCAGTAAGGCAACGAATTGATGGAATTTCTATGGAAAGAGGTTTGGTGGACGATGTTGAATTATAATTTAAGGCTTTCCAAAGGCTTTTTAATAGAAAAAATTGTTTCTTCCTCTTTTTTGAAGCACTTAAGAACCACAAAAGATGACAAACGCTAGGAGTTTGAGCAAGAGCAAAGCAGCGAGCCAGCAAATAATTAAACCAAGAGGAAAGTCTTGTAAAAAAAGACGATCATAATCAGAAAAGCTTCATCGTGTGATTTTAAATGATTTTTTGTTTCTTTTATAAATATTGCAAAAAAACGGCATGATTAGTAAGTATAAATAAAACGTCGAGAGTTCAACGAGTAAATCAAAGATTTGGTAAAAATATGGCAGCAAAAACGTGAAAAAATATTTTGTGAACGATTTAAAATAATAATTTAAGCCTTTCTAATTTCTCTATAAGAACGATAATCCTATCTAGAAAATTAAAGAGACACAGCTAAAGGACGTGTACAACGAAGCAGAAAAAAACATCAGACGAAAAAATGATTTCACGACGATTTAGACCCCGAAATTCAGGCCGCAAGTGCTTTGATTCAATAAAAATGTGTCCTTCTACCAAATTCGTAAGAAAATAATCTACACACGAAAGAGATTCAAGTAAGGAATTGAAGAGATAGTTTGTGGTAAAGAGGACTGCTGGATCTGCTTATCTTCTAAAGTTTTGTAACTTGATCGATAATATAATAATGAATAAATGAATAAATGAATAAGGTCTTTAAATATTCATTTCGAAAGATTTTTTCTGCTAGCAGCTTAATTTACAGCTTTGACTAAGCGACAACCGATTTTTAGGCAAATTTTCATAGCATCACAGCTAAGGCAGGAAACATTTTGAGCTCGAAAAGACGAACAGTTTTTGCAATGTAACACCAAATTCTGGTGCCACAATTGTATTCAAAGCGAGACTCACGATTTGCCTCACCTAGGCCTTATAAGTCTTGTCTTAAAACAATTTTCTACAAAACTTCCATTAAAAACCCTATCATTGCACTGTGGAGTCAAAAAGTGGATAAAACATAAGAAAATTCACGATAAATGATTCCAAAAAGCGAGTTAAATGACGACTCAAGTCCAAAATCATTTTTAAAAATCGTTTTTCATCAATCAACACAATTTTCATTTTGACATTTTGAAATTTTGGTACACTTAGGCCAAAGCTAGGCCCATTGTGGTGCCAACCATCTTTTGGGTTCACTTTGATATTTCTGATGAAAAAGTGATGACAAACAAGAAAAAAAAAGGACAACCTTCCCAATTTCCTACACTCCTTTTAAAATCCACACCTCTTTCAACACACTCACTTAAAAAGGCTTCTCCACCGCCTCAAAAAAAAAAATGTAATCCTCTCCGATGAATTCTCCAAAAATACCCCCACTTAATGCCACAATTAAGATTAATGATGTTCCAAAAAAATAGAAAAAAAAATTGTTTTCCTGTCAACCTCACCCAGATGACAGATGATGGAATGGACGACACATCCATTAAAATCTCTTCTCCTCCGTCCATCTGAGTCCTGCCTATTTCAATTTTTGTCCCCAAAATTCTCATCTAAAAAGGAAGGAAACTTATGTAAAATTACGCACACACCACCACTCCTCCTCAAGTCGTCAGACTCACCGTGGCCATCTCCATCACCGTCACCGGCGGCGGTAGAGCCCGTGTAAACAACACGTAAAACCATCCGGACAATTACCTAGAAAATCGCATAAAATTTAATGGCGCAAATATTGCAGATAAATTCCTTTTTTTTCTTTTCTTACGAAAGACGAGGGTCAACCCTCCAAAAAAAAGTAACAACGGAGTGGAAGAGCAAACGGAAAGGAATCTCATTTAAACGGCTAAAAGAGAAGTGTGGTTAGGTTCGAATATCCTAAAGCAACAGACCGCCGATGGATTCTCCAGGAAATGGAATTAAATTACTTTTACCCCAGAAAAAAAAAAGCGAAAGCCAACATGACACACAGGACGAAGACGGAGAGGGGGTACGAGCAAATTTTCACAAAATCAGTCACCTTTTGTCCCGTCTGACAACAATGGGATCCGCTCCGCTCTGGCCGGAGTGGAGTTACGCCGACGGGGGACACAGGACAACTTGTAGGCCAATTGCACAAGGGTTGGTTTGGAGTCGAACGAGGCAGACGAGAGACAGAGGGGAAAACAAAAAAAAAAAAAAAGAAAGCCACCCTCAACCCACCGTGAATCGTCAAATTGGATTACCATTCGAGCAGAAGCAATTGTTGTGGTGTTTTAGGTTTTACTTCGGCCGACGAGAGACGGGCCCACACGGAAGGGACGTGAAACGATTAAATTCTGACATCTGGCTAGTTCGCGGATTAAGAGAAGATAATTGAACACTTGCCCCTCGGTTCGTGTACCGACAACTTTCGCGGTCGTGTCACTTCGTCTGAAATTCAAATTTTCCGGGGGGCAGGACATCCTTTCGAAGATTGAAAATCCCAATTAGGCTAGAGACGAGGGAAATGAAGACATTTTGATTTTGAAAAACAGGCCGGAGTGGTAAACTAATTTTGAAGAGCTTAACGTGGGACGGGTGATTGCCACGAAGGTCCACGAAGGGATGCCACTAGGAAGAGCTGCCACCATGCAGTACTCCTACCGCTCTGAAAAGCTACCCCAACTCTTGAATATGCCGCTCCAGTAACAAAAAAGTCATCGCCATAAATATTTACTTTTTATGAGTTTTACGAACGTGGTGCGGTGGTGGGGCACGTCATGATGGGTCGACGTAAAGTTCGAGATCGGTACAGGATAATGGTTAATAACTTGAACTTTATGAGACTTTGTATGCGAGTGGATGAGATGAAATCTGTGAACAGTGTGGCGGAGAAGTTTTGGAACACATTGGCGAACAGTGGTCAATTTTACAGATCTGACGGAGCTTCAAAAATAGAGGAACTTTAAAAATCAAAATAATCTGAATGAATATTTTTGGATGTGAATGGTTAGTTGGAATCCCATAAAAGCGAATTTAAACCATAAAGTGATTATGAAAACGATGTCTAACGCTGTGTAATGCATCACAGGATATGGATCCTTCCAGAATAATTTTAATATGAAGTACACAAGAACTGAATTGAAAGAAATTGGTGTGTGGAGGAACCGCTTACTCAGTCCTTTTTGAATTATTGAAAAGTCCATTTAGTTACATAGTTTCACGCCTTTTGCATTTGCGTGGGAAACTGGATTGACGGGAACGACGTAGGTGTGCACATTGAACTCAAGTTTGGGGTTCGCCTAGATATCCTGAATTACGTCCTTCCCAGTCAATAAATGACAGAGGTAAACACAGTTAAAATATTAATTTATGAGATTTTTAAGAACTTACATTACCTGTAGGAGTTACGAAAAGGTTCCTACAGATCTAAGGACCTAGATCCAATTGAGGTTAGGATTAGAAGCGCCAAGGACCAAGGGAACCGACCAAGGGAAGGCGACCAAGGGAAACGCTTTTGCTACTGCGAACTTCAAATTTAGTATTTTTAAGTATAAAATCTGAATAATAAAAGTTGTGATGCGCTCGACATGTCTTAACATTTTCAAAATTGTAAAAATTTAAAAACAAAATGTTTTACCAAATTTACCAATTTTTTTTTTAAACAGTGTAAGGGTTGTATGGTATCATGTAAGTCATAAAAAATAAGTTAAATTTCATAACTGCGTAAGTACATATCCAAAAGACTGAATTCAGAAGCAAAACGAATAATGTTCCATGAGATCTTGAAAAATGCCCACTGTAAACCGGAATCCACAAAATCCAAATAACAACATGGCCAATCTGCACTCCATTAACTCTGATCCCGAGAACTCGTTACCCGACTCCACCAAACGAGTCCACAAAGTTATGGAGCCCATTGTCCAATCGGTGGCCACGGATAAAAACGAAAAATTATCATTTTGGCCACTGGCAGAAGAGCAAACAACACTCCCCCACACATGCTGGCCTCAGATTTAATCTCTTCCCACATCGTTATACCATCGCCACTGACTGCCATCACACTGAAAAACAACGAACTCTCAACTCCCAGTTACCGACACCCTGCTGACTCTCGACTCCCAAACTCCCATCTCTCAGTGCGATGGCATTTTCAATTTCAAAAATATGTTTGCCAACAAACTGCTGTCGGTCGGACGTTGGGCAAAAACACACGCCAGGATACAAGAGAATTCGAATACGAAATTCCATTACCGGGACGGAATCCAGGGATGCCCTTAACTGCAACCAACCGGGTGTTTCTGGTGATGATGATGATGATGGCAGAGCAGGCCAAGACCAACCAACCAACAGAAAACAAAACTTATGACCACACCACACACACACACATACTCGTTACCTCACAATCTATTTCCCATTTTCGGTCTGAGGTCCAGGCCAAGCTAAAAGAACAAAAAAAAATAACCCTTCCGCCATTATCAGGCGATTTTTTGAAAATTTACATCTCCCACTCTCAGTCAGGACCACCACAATGGCTCCTCTCTCCTGGAGGATCCTTGAAATGTTAACAGGATGACAATAGTTCGTCGTCCACACCCACAACCATTCCCCAAAATGGCCAACAACTGAGGCTGAGTTGTGTGGTGATGGTCGCTTTTTGAGGGTTTAAATTATGAACCGAACATGTGCTCGTCAAGAGAATAAGGAAATGGCACTCCCACTCCTGGATGTCCTTTTTTTTGTTGTTGTTGAAATTGAAATCAATTGGTAACGAGGAGCGGTCGGGTAATCCCGACTTGACAAGCCCATTATCTCTGTTTTAGGGGAGAGAAAAGGATTTCGTTGTTTTATTGTTGTTTTCAGATGTAAATAAGACTCAAAGGATAGACAGCAGGACAATGAACGTCTTGTTTACGTACTTAGGACTGCAACTTGGGAGGTACCTTTTTTTCTGTGGGAAAACAAAAAAAGGGGTTTCAGTGGAAGAAATGGACCAAAAGCATTCAAACGGACGGAAGATTGAGGTGGAAGAGAGTCTGAAGATTGAATTCGACATCTGGGTAAAGGGAAACGATGATCTTTTTCAGATCGTATTTTGGGTGAACTACCGATTTTTGTAGGGTCCGGTGATGAAAAGGCTAACGAATCAGCTGAGGTGGTTTCTTCCCCACGACCGGTTGGGGAATTTGATTTATCCTCATTTTATCCTCAAATGTCCATTTTTAAAGCTTCCTTCCAAATGAATTACGAAACCCTTATGAAACCACTTCAGTGTATGTCTGTTAGCCTTTTATTTGCTTTGTTCTCTTATAAAAGATTCCATGCTTTTCCCAGTGTTCGTTTTACATTCGTCCACCTTTAACTGCACCTATCCAATTTTTATTACAAAATTCTTGTATCATTTGTTGAACTTTAAAAACCACCAAAGCCAGCGCATGTCCTTTTCCTTTCAACCTCTCTTCACACCACTGCCTGCCCACAGTAAATAACCTCGAAACTAATTGGGGATAGCTTGCCTGTGGCTTTACCCTAAAATTGACACAGCTAATCACACGATGTCTTGGAGCCTTAGGAACCGAAAAAGAAAAAAAAACTAATGAACTGTCACCAGATCAGCCATTTTGTGTTGGCCACAAACAGGCAAACACACGCCCATAAAGAACCGGAAAGACTCTTTACTCTGGATTTTCCTGTGAAAGAAAAGGATCCGCCGGCAACAACAACACCTTCGTTCGCCCTCTTTTGTTTCGACACAAGGACGAGCGACTGCAGTTAATGTTTGCCACAACAATCGACCACAGGAGTAAATAAATTAAAAATTAATGACGGTCTTCGATAGTTTTCTCTTGTGCGGCAGCAGGAGTTTTGTTTGGTTTTAAGACTTTGACAAATGGCTGCAGGGACATTCCCAACCAAATCACCCACACGAAGGGAGGGAAATCGATCGATATTGATACTTGCCCTGGACATTGTTGCAAGGCAATTTGTGTCCTTCTCGTTGTGTTGCAAAGCAGAAAGGATTCTCGGGGAATCTAAGATGACATCGGAGGAAACTTTGACAACCCGAACTGGTCACTGGATTGACTAATGGGACATTAAATGTTTTTTTTTTCTCTCTCTATTCGTGCCTTTCTCTGGTTCCTTTGTCCTTCGTCCGAGGAGTGAAGGAACACCATTATAATCGGATTACTGTCAACTTAGCCATTGGGGTTGAAAGGATTTGTGTAAATCCCCTCAAAAGGAGGAGGACGAAGTACTCTCCTTTGTTCAAAGAGAGAGAGACCGGGTCTATGGAAAGTATCTGGGCTGGAATGACGATAAGACCTTTTATTTATTAATAAATTAAGTTTTCCAATTCGAATCGATTTGCAGTGAGGTGTGGGCGGGGAGGTTGTCAGGATATTCATATTTATTTATAGCTTCACTATTCGGTTGTGTACTGCGCAAAGTCCTTTCCTCAGGCTGGAGAACCCCCCACAATCGATTATTTACCTAAGGACACTTGGACGCGATGCAGTGTGGTGTGAGATGGTGCTAGTGGTGCTAGTGGTGGTGGTGTTGGTGGTGTCCTGGTGTGGAGTGGTAATTTAGGGCAACAAATCACTTAGAGGGTGTAGGAGTCAGCAGTCGTCCTGACGTGGACGAGTAGTGTTCGAAGTTCGAGTGACGTGTCTGTTCTCGGGGGTTGTGATTGGCTTGGACGGGAAGGACGAGTCTTCCTTCTCGTCGTTAGTGTCAGTGTGATGTTGGTCATTCGATTGAGTTGTTCATTTTTGCGGGTTCGAGCTGTGAAGAGATCTTCTCCACTCGGGTGTTGGAAGAGGAAGAGTCGAGTGGTACTCGATAGAAATGGCTTCTGAAGGGCGTCATCCTAGGAGAGACTCTGGAGGTTGCAAGGGACAAACTCTGCAAATGCAATAAAGCAGCATGAGTGTTGGTGTGGCGATGCTCAAACGCTCGGTTCAAGTGGATTCAGGAGGCAAAACCAGCATTGTATTTCAAGGGAAAGACTCTTTAAAGAGCGCGTTCTGAAAAGATGGACTTAAAGAAGCCTTTTATTGTGTGGATTTTCTAAACATGAAATCCGTAATTTGAAACACATTAATTTTCGAATCAAAATATATCGCACATAACACAGTGGAGGCGCGAAGAAGCTAGGCTCTGGCCCTGTATGGGCTGTTACTATTTTTTTTAATTTTTGAACGCCTTAGGTATATATGAGACCTTCAGAACTGACTCAAGGGCTCGATATTTATTTGTGTTCACTGAAAGAGGAACTTGGAACAGGTTTCGTTGTATTGATTTCAGTTGCCTTGAGGCGGGATTTGTCTCTCAAGCCCACACAGAAGTCTTTAAAAAAAAGGGAAAGGCAAAAGAGACTTAAAAGAGATTGCACACTCTGGATTGTCTGTTATTCTAGCGAATCCGTCTTCAGGACAGTTTCAAAAAGTTCTTAAAGCTCTTGTGTGGAGATTAATTGAACCTTCCTCCTTCCTCTTCCGAAGGACACGAACGGTTTTGGTCGTCATTCCACTTAGTCCTCTCGTGTTCGCACTTTATTTCAGCCCTACAAGAATACTTTTTGCTAAAATCCGTCTTATCAGGTTTCAACTGAGCCAAAACTGAGAAAACAAAATGCCAAAGCACGAAAGGAAATGAGGAACGACATAAAATGCTCTACAGCTGCAAAATTCTGATTACGGAACCAACGCTTTTGGATGCAATGAAAAACTCATGATGAACCCTAAAGCGGCGAGGCTCTGCTTTAAGAGACATCGTTGAAGACCGTCGAAAACTCTTTTGAAAGAAATATTTTTTTTCCAGATTCACACATACGACATTTAAGGGTAGCCCCAAACCCTTTAGAACGAACCAATTATAAAAAAAAATCTGAATCCTTCTACCGTCTTAGGGCTTGAAGCAAAACTAAAATTGAGCACTCGTCTTGAGTAATTATAAAGACTCAAAAATGTGGTGGCAGGTGAAAAACAAAAAAATCGACGTCTTCCTTTGCTGCAAATCGAAAACTTTACCACCAACTTAATTGATCGATTGAAAATTAAGAACGCTAAATAACTAATTCCACCGTTGATTTTTAGAACTATAAACGATATCAGAAAATAAAACTACTACCAGATTTTTAAAACCCGATGAAAAAACCAACGTCTGGTTGCAAAACACCGACATCAAATCGATCAATCGATGTCATAGAAATTTTACAAAAAACATTACCTCTGGTTTTCTTCTCTTGATCAACTTGCCCGCTCGTCTTCGTAAGCGTAATTTTTTCATTTTTGAATATCGAGTCCCCTTGAAAATGTTCCCCAATAAACTTGATCGGAGTAGGGGATTCATGCAATAATGATCACCGTGAGTTTTTGAAAATGGATTTTGATTCTTAGTTCTTAGAAACTAGTTAAATATAAATTTACCATTAGGGATGGGTATTTTTTGAAGTTGAAAGGGGGGTACATACCTGGAAAGAGAGAAAGGAAAATGGCGTTAGAATTTTCAAAATAGCGAGCAGAATTAAAAAAAAACAGAACAAAAATTAGCCATTGTTTAGAGAAAAAAATTTAATTCGTTTTTGGAAAAGAAAAAGGAGTTTTTATTTTTTTAAGGGTTCCATTCCAAAGGAAAAATGAGCAGAAGCAGAACAACAAAGTCCCGAAAAATCACAAAATTCATGGAAATTCGCATTAAGTTTCTAGACACCTGGGCATGAGTTAAACAAAACACTGTCAGAACTAAAAAAAGGCGACAGACAGACAAGCAGACATAAGGGCTTCTCTTTGGAACGAAACCCTAACAACTGGAGAAAGTTTTACGATAAAATCTACAAAAAATGTGAAAATAAAATCCACAATAAATAGAATCTACATAAAATCTACAAAAAATATGAATCATGGAATAAATAGTTTTTTCCGTCCTCAAACTCCCACAAACATTTGTTTCTTTTTTTTTCTTTTCCAGGACAAAAACAGACTCGACCTCGATGCAAATTCGCAGTTTTCATCATCAAATAAACAAAACTTTCGATATTTCCACAATTTTTTGTGGAATTTGAATTTTTTAAAGGAAGGTTTGTGTTTTCCTGTTTTCCTCTACTCAATTTGAAAATGAATTCCCTCTCTACCCTCAGGCATCTTTCTCGTCTCGCCGGTGAATGAAAATTAAAATTAAAATAAAAAATCAATGCCTCCGCACTTATGCTTCAACACGTTCTACACTCCATCAGACTCGTCGACTTAACCCTCAGGGTGGTGACAAAATCTCCCATTCAACCCCATCCGACCCGAGTCTTTTCCCCTCTTCCATTCACTTGTTGCCGAAAAACTTACGACGGACGGACTAATTTGAAAGGCAAATGCAATATCCTTAATGCTTGCCGTTCTTAACACTTAAGCCTCGCTGGCATCGCAACCCCTGTGGAAAAATATGCAGTTTTAATCTTTTGTAGGGTTGGTTGCCAGGGCTAGCTCCAACTCCAGTGGTGTCATTAAATTAGTGCGGTCATCGGGTAAAGTACTCCTACTCTGTTGATGGACTCACGGAACACAACAGCACTCCGACGACGGTTGTAATCCTTTCAAATTACAATTTGTCTGTCCGCACTTTCGGCTGGGTGGTGCGGGAGAGTCATATCGGTCGTCGTATCCAAGTACAACAGATGGGGGCACGATGATAAGCGCGCACACGAAGTCCTATTGATTTTCCCACACCATGGGGTGCTTCTCCCTTGTGTTTGTTTGTATGTGAACCTTTTCTCGGCTTTCGTCGTCCAGCCCTCTCTCGCGCTAAGTGCTTTTTGGAACACGGCACACGTTGCTGTGTGCATCGCGCGAGCTCACTCGGCAGGAAAGTTTATTTTTACACGGCATGACCTCGTTTGGCAGCTGCAGAAGCAATTGCAACGGAAACATGCCAGCGAATGAGGCGTTTTCTTCTTCTTCGGTGACGGTTTTCTTTCCTTTTTCACATCTCTCCTACTCCCAAGTCTTTGTTGTCGTTGGGTTTTTTTTTTTTTTTAGTTTCTCAATGCACATACACCCTGGAAGTGTTCTTTTGTGTGTTTGGGGGGTGTATTCTGGAGGGAGGCTCCAAGTGCTCATCCATTTCGCCCTCGTTTAGATTTTGGATTTTTTTTTTTTTTGGAACCCCGAGCGAGGTGGGGAATGACGCTTGAACTCTCGTGTGCTCTCCTCCGCTGTGTGACATAGTTGCGGATGCGGGAAAAATGTGCTGCAAGCAATTTAACATTTTTTTTTTTTTGACATCCGAAGGTACAGGAGAAAGACACAATTTTTTTGTGCTGACTCCTCCGGCATATTCAGGAGTCGCAGCGAAAAATTTGTTAAGACATTCAAGTTGGAAGTGACGTGCCCATCTGTTGTCAAAGGAGATCGGGCTGACAGCTGTGCAGACAACAGAAGCAACCATTTTGATTAATGTGCAGTATGCTTTTGACGCTGGACGCAGGACGAAGGAGGGAGATGAGTGATGAGGATGAGCGGAATCGGAATCCGTCACAGGAGCTCTCAGAGGAATTCGTTTTGCGTCGAGAGCACTTTCCCATCGACGAGGAATTTCTTTGAAAAGGTTTCAGACGGACAGAGGACTCCCAAAAGCACAAAAAACTGCAGCTCACATTCCAAAGTGGGAGACAACCTGCTTTACAACGTGGGTTTTGAGTTTTATGGAGTTTTCTTTTCAACCGACCTAGCCATCGATTTTTTTTCTCTCCCATCAAAGGTAACTCTGCTTCACTGTAACACAAGTTGAGGGCTTTTTAAGCACCCCCCGGCTTACAGGAGCATATCAAATCACTGCAGAACATCACTTCCATGCAGATAACAATAAATTTCCTGCGTAATTCCTCTACACCCTGCTCTCCGCTCGTAAAACACCCGCACAAACGCATATAAAGAGAAAATATAAAATCCAAAGGCTTACGCGTTCCAGCGTTACAACCCAATAACTTTGTTTTCCTAAACAAATATTCCCTACTCAAGAGTCAAAACAAATAAATTCACCCGAAGTACCCTGTGAATCATGTGATAACCATTTTCACGGACACAAACATAATTCCCGCTGCTATCAAAGTATTCCCCATGGGCAGAGAGAGGCAACATCCACAGCCAATGAAACACAAATCTGCTACAGCAAACAAACCTCTGAACATCCCTGGAGTAGACTTTAAGGCCAAAATAAACCAACATCGGAGTTCTCTCTACGGTGGTACATAAATTTGATTTGCTTGTGAGCGATGGCTTTGTGACATCAGAACAACCAGGAGCAGGGATTCCTTCGCCATCCCCCGGCAAATTCCAAAAGATTCTGGGGGAGAAAAAAAGCAGAGTTCCTTTGAAAATCAAAGCAATTCATAGAATAGAAACAAAAAAGGAAATGCCTGATGGTATCTCTCCATTAAAGAAGAGCACATCTCCATGGTTACCTTGCCGCTCTCATCATTCTACACAAATTCCAACAACTCCCAATGTGGCGACGACGGAAAAAAACATCCAAAGGGATGCTAAACAATATCCCTTTGGCGAAGTACAACACACACAACCACCACCACCGATGGAAAAACACTCCAACTTCTGTGAATGCCGGCGGTAGCGCCATCACCAACACCACCGCCGACGCCAACGCTACCGCCACCGTGCACAGTCAAAGGATATTAAATTTTACAAAACCGATACGAAACGGAGATTCCCAACTCCCACCAACTCGGCAACAAGCTCCGTCGAAAAATTGATTGATGCGGGGGAATACGACGATCGAACGACATCGAGTGGCTGTATGCCGACGGCAGGAGAGAGATAAATGCCAAGCGGAACTACTACGAACGATGGATGCGATGGGGAGTTTTAGAGGATTAAAACGAAGTTCTCAATTAGCACCCCGGAAACAGTTCACTCAATTCTCGCCCAGGCTCGACGCTGTGTGTGCTCCTCCGCTTTTGTTTCTCTGTTTGCGGGCTGCCAGTGGTGGGCGTGGCGTACAAAGCCACACCACTGCGATGAGGATTTTTAATTGAATGTGGCAGCAGCAGGATTGCTACAACTGTGTTGAACGATAACGATTATGAGGGGGAGCGAACTAGAATTGGGAATCGATAATTCATAACTACCACCGAAAGTTTCTGTGCTGGCGGGGGTCTCCTGTGCTCCCCCATCTTCAGGATATGTGGTGGATTTTCATAAAACTTACGTTAGCATAATAAATGATGAGAAAAAGATTCCGTGAATCACCCAATTTTGGGGTTAATTTCGTTTGATTGCGTGGCGGGTGGTAGCGACCACAAAACACGCGGAGAAAACCGAAGGATAATAAAATTGATTTGTGGCATTTCGGTATGTCCTTAGCACACATTTGAACGATAGAAGGAATAACAATGGATAATGATACATTAGCAGTGGTTTGGAGGGGAGTGAGTGAACGTGGTGGTGGCTTCCCACCTCTGGGACAGCGCATGGGATTACGAAATTGGGTCGCATGCCTGCTGAGTGCATGGGGCGGACTTTTTGGAACGTAAGCACTGACCCATTAACCTTAATCTTCATTCCTGCAGAGTAAAATCGGTGCCAGGGAAATAAATGAAGAGGAAGATTCTATTTCGTAGGCAGAGTGCCAATTGTAATGAATTTTCCACGGCTCAGCAAAACACACCACGAGGATTTGCAATGAATTCAATTGCAATCTATTGGAGTCTCCATTGGATGTAATCTTTTTTCTTCTTTTTACGGATACAAGACGTCGCCAGCGACGACTATTTATCTGAAATTGAATAAAATCCAATCCAACTCAAAAAAAAAAAAACTAACCTCTGCACCTGCTGCGTTCGTGAACGAAAATCATCACAAAATCTCCCGAATGCAGAAAAGAAATGCAAATTCTTACCTCGCGCAATAAATCCACACACAACAACCACAAAAGCACACAAAATCCCATCAAAAGATAAACTTTTTTCGAAATTTGCATCAAATCCGCTATGAAAGTCTCCGCACAACATTTTTTTACCGACAAAGGCAAATTCTTCAAATTCCTCTGTCAGATAGGAAACTCTGCTGAAATTGATGCAAATTCTGAAATTTCAATGTTAGAAATGTTTTTCTATACATTTTTAACGATATTTTGCTACAAAATAAACTTACATCCGCACTTTGATGTTAACGAATAAAAAAAAAATTACACACCGTCAAGTTGTTGCACCAAAGGAATGTGTTCTTCTGCCGCCATCTTGGCTGTGGTAGGAAATGACAAGTTATAACGTGAATTTAGAATTTAGAATCGAAAACGTGGTTAGGCATCTCGAATTTAATCTCAATTAATCCGTGTGTATTTAAGTGATTATTATGTGCAAATATTCTCAAAATAATAAGAAAAATGTATTTTATCGAATAAATATAAGCTCGATTGGATTTGAGCCTGGTAAGTATGAAAAATTCTAATTGGTATATGGCGGTGCTTGACCACGTTTCTATTTTACAATTGCAGACAAATTTTCCAACATTCTGGATTGAAATCAATCATTTGTCTTGTCGAAATCATCATTCCTCATCGGCTACTGTGTTATTTTGTCGAAAAATTCACAACTTTATCGAAAAATTTCCGGATTGATTTCCAGCGGAACCCCCGCTCTGCAATCAGGTTTGAGAAATGTCCTTAAAATGCAAATTGCACGACAAAACTATGCGTTTTATGTTCCATATTACATTATCGCACTGAAAATGTCGCCCATCGTCAATATTCTGCCACCGAATTTGTCGAATTTGTCGTATCTTTGCTGCGTTTAACCCAAAGAAAGATGCTTAAGGCCCGGTGCACCCAAGATTTTTTTTTTACGCTGCGGAACCACTTCAGCGTCTTACAATACCCACAAATTAATTGAGTATTTCAAACAAGCCTGCGATAACGCTGAATTGATTTGTAAGCATTGTAAGACGCTATTGAATGACGGAACTACTTCCCACGTCAAGAAAAAACGCTTGTGTGCACCGGGCCTAAATCAAGCCACAAAAATTCGCATTTTGTGACCAATGGCGAGGTTTGAAAAGGTTTCACAACCGGTCCAACCCACAAAAATATGTTTCTCCCACTTTGTCCGTGGTCCCGCGAGTCTTCGAAGAATTTCTTAAGTTGCACCCAAAAACGTGATTCTTTTTTTCCTTTTTATCCATCGCCGCTGGTCCTTAAATCCTTTCCCAACCCAACCAATCCATGAAAATTGTTTTTTTTTTTTCTATTTCGTCACTCGACGCGCAAGTTTCCTAAGTTACACCAAAGTCTACCCACGAGTTGTAAGAGTTGATTTTAAAAAAAGTGCTTAATTAGTTTTGGTGATGTTTTTCGTGTTTGTGTGATGCTTCAAGGTGTACCTACGAAGCTACGGCTTCATCCAGTTAAAACTGAATCACAAACGACGGGAAAAGCACCATCAGTGTACCTACGAAGCTATAGATTCATCCAGCTACAACAGACTTCCAAACGAGGAAGGAACATCAATTGCTAGTCAAGTGAGTCCACCGCCAGCCAAATCCATTTAAAATAAACGCCCTTAAGGACCATATTTTCCACGCTACAGCGACGCAGGTTATGGGGATACATAGAAGCCGTCGGAAGCGCATATGGACAGACCACAAGCCATCCTGTCTTCATCAACGTCTCCCAAGCGCCCACAAGACAAACAAAGCCGTCTCCATCGCGGTTCCTGTGATCGACACGACCGAAATCCCAAAGAATAGTCAATCTCCTCCCTTTTACAATCTATATCCTCCAATCTGCACCACCACACTCCCTAAACTCAAAGCAAATCCCCGCAGAAGTCTTCATCAATCTAGAAAGCCACACTTCAACTCAAAACGCAACCCGTCATCCTGCACGACAAAATCTTAACATCAATAAACCCCAGGACACAAGGAAAGTAAGTCTTGAACATATTTTCCTTGAGGCTCCCTCGGCGCTTCCACACTTCTGTGTATCTTCGTCCATGCCATGGCTCATCATAATTACTTTCACCACACAGGAATACACACTCACATGCTCCGGTGCCAGGAGAAATTAACCATCGTGCCACATGCTTCACCTACCCTTTTCTATTATTAATTTAATAACGTGTCTGAATCATGTACATTTTTAATGTCCTAGATGTCGTTTCTGCCACGAGCAGAGAGCCTGTCTCCCTGAAAAACCGCACAACGTAAACAGCAGCAAATTACACTCTCTCCTCCATCCTGACAACGCACACCAAAAGGGGCTCAGGAGCACATAAAAACCAAAAGAAACCAAAACCAAAAGCAAACTCTGGAATCCTTTTGCTATCTTCATCATGAATATTCATTAAGAGCAACGCGAGAAAAAAAAAAGGAACCTCCCCCTTCCATGTGTACAACTACAAATGAATCCTGATTCCCGGAAAGGATGACGGGTGAACTCTCACCCACCGGTGCGCTAATTCGTATCCTGCCTTTCTTCTAATTTACTGAGCCCACGTGGAAATTTACTTTAAAAGGATTATGACTCGGGGAAAAAATAATTGTTCTCTGGTTCTACACACATTCACACCTCCCAAGTGTTGGAGGATGCCAGCTCCGTCAGGATGACCTGAGTCAGGAGGGTGACTACAAGCCTCCACACATAAAATAATTTATATCCAACCCATGAGGATGAATGGTTGTCATTCGAGAGAACTGGACATCTGCACAATGGCAAAGTTGTGTTCGACGTGGGTGCTGATGGCTGAAATGTAACTAACTTTGTGACAGTTGAAATATGAATTCGGTTCTCATGTGACACGAAAGGGAATAATAATTTCCGGGAACTTGCCAGCGCAGCGGTTGAATGAATACTCTTTCCTTTTTGATTTTTTTTGTGGTTGTGGCTTGAGGAAAAGGAAAGGGAAACCACCATCAAAGTGGTCATGTAACAGTTGCGTAAGCTGGAGTAAACTTTTTCCAAAAAAAAAAAAAAAAGGAAAACGAATAGAAACCAAAATACTAAACCGAAGCAGATAGCCTCACTTTTCCAAGTCGAGGTTCGTGGTTCGGGCGTAGGAACTAATTATAGAGGAAGTTCATTTTAAACTCAAAAGTGGAAAGTTATAATTATTTTGATGGATGTTCTCGGGGCTGTATGCAGTGCAGAAGGAGTCAATTTGGGAACCAATTTGGGAACCTGTACTTTGTCTTTGAGTTGTGCAGTGCAGCAAGGAGTCGTCATTTGAAAGGTTTGAGATGAAAGTGATTTGAAAAGGCGGGGCAAGACTATCATCATAGGAAAACCAGTTTACAGACGAAAAATCCTTCTGATGGAACTATCTCCGTCGTGGAAAAATTATCTTGGCTCTTGTGGTAACACCGTCAACGTCATATGAAAGTTATTTCAGAGACCTTCTTGTGGAACTCTTTCCAAAAATGACCATCACGGTCACGTATGACGAGAAAAGACCCACAGCTCTTGTGGTGGAACTATAAACATTTTAGGGAAATCATTTTTCAGACGGGAGACCCTTGTGGTGACACCATCATGGCCATAAGAAAATGATCTATCGACAGGAGGCAGGCTCTTGTCATGAATCTCTTTCCGGCGAAGACTATCGCGGTCACGTATGACGGGGAAAGTTCCACAGCACTATCATCGTCATAGAAAAACCATTTTACCAAAAAACAAACATTTCAAAGACAGAAGGCTCTTTTGCCGACACCATCAACGTCATATGAAAGTTATTTCAAAGACTTTCTTGTGGAACTCATTGCTACAAAAGCCACCACGGTTACACATGACGCACCAAAAAACATTAATAATCCCTGTCAGCTGCAAAGCACGTCATGAAATCGATAAGTCCACGTTTATCGATCAAAAAGTAATCACAATGCGTGGAAGAGTTGAATTTGTCGATGATATGACCCACGATTAAAAGTCACGTAAACCATTTCGGCAAATTGTAAAGAGATAAGATTCCTCAAACCAGAGGCCGTGAAATTTCCCGCATTAGATCGATTAGATTTCATTTTAAGACAACAGATGGCTGTCGTTTTGAGTGGTTGATCTGAAGCTCAAGACAAAAAAAAATCAATTTCGAGTGGCCTATCTGAAGCTTAAGACAACAGAACGGCGGATTCTTAGGCGTCTATTTGAAGCTCGAAATAGAAGAAGGTCCTTTGAGTGGTCTATCTGAAGCTCAAGATAACAAAAGGGTGGAATTTTGGAAGATCTAATTGAAACTGAAACCTAAAGAAAGATTTTGAGTGGGCTAGCTCAAAATCATGACAAAAGAAGACTTTTTGTATGGGCCAGCTGAGGGTCAAGACAACAGAATTTCGGCTTTTTGGGTGGTCTATCTGAAGCCTAAAGGAAAAGTAAGTTTTTTGAGTAGTTAACCTGAACCGCAAGAATTTTTTTTAATGGTCTAGCTCAAAATCAAGGCAACAGAAGAGCTTTTTTTGGATGAAGATTAAGCGAATGTCGCAACTTTTCAGTCAGCACGTCAACCAGAGACAGTTTTCAACCTCTGAAGGGCAATAAGATTAGAAATTCACGCCAATTTGTAAACCTTCTCCCAAAAGCTAAAATCCTCCTGAAGCAGCTCACCTCCGGTTCGTTTTTATTGCCGCATGACCTTCGTTGGAGTCTCCGACACCCATGAGCCATAAATCGTCTTACTAACTCATCGACAACCAACAACAGACGTCATAGGGCTTCATATTTAAACACGAATTAAGTCGTGAAAAATGCATACACCGGTCGGACACATCCGGCGACATCTCCAGCGCCTGCACTTGCTCGTCGTCGTCAATTACACAACTCGAAAAAAAAAAGCTGCTATGGTAATTACCGTCTAAGGAGATACTGTTCCAAGTTAACGGCAAATCGTGCTTCAGCAATTAAAAGATTGCGACAGCCGGACGGTGTCAATGTTTCAGTTCAAGGAATCCATTCGCCGCCGGGTGGATTCACAAGAATCACTACAAGTTTTTTTCCTTCTTCTTCGTCTTCGTCTTCTTCTTTATCAAATCATGTATCGCAAATCCCCGAAAACCCATTAGAGAAACGAGAACACACACAAAAGAATGCCTTCACTTGCCGGCGTTTTAATGACGGACAAGCATGAGAACAAAACACGAACAAAAGCCAGACGACACAGCCGGCCAAAACAACTTCCAAACGAGTCCTCATCACACGAGGAGACCCAAGAAACCAGTTCTGGACACAGAAAAAAAAGAATCAGGCACTTAAATTCTAAGTAATTCGTCGAAAAAGAAAAAGGCAGAAAGTGAAGTCGATGCTTACCAAAATCGATGCGATATCGTCACTGTCACTGCCGAGACCCTTTATCGCTGGATACTTAAGTGGACTGTGTCCACCACCGGGGCCACTGCCTCCGCCTCCTGCAACGCCGATCAGCGCCTGATGTTGATCGCCACCGCCGCCTCCACCGCTGTCGCTCTGTTGCTGATCTAAATTGAAGCTCAAGTCTAAATCCTGTGGCAGCTTCTCATATTTATTTTGTTTCATATTTTTTGTTATGACCATTTATGCACCATAAAAACCAAGAGACTGACTGGAGAGAACCGTAATGAGAAATCGATTCCTCTGCCTGTGCGAAGGCCAACAGGTCCTCTGGATAACCACCAGCACTGCACAGAATTGCACACACACAGGGACCGTATCGGCACCTAATTATTTGTTGAATTTTCTAAAAATTTTCAAATCAAGGACACACAACTCACTCCCGAAGGAATTCTCAGCAATGAATGACGAAACGAAGGAAAAAGAAGAAAAAAAAAATTGTGAATCATCCGAATATACCACCGCCGCGAACTGAATTGATTTTTCCCAAGCACACACCACCGCTGCTGCTGCTACACGGTGGAAAGAATGCACCAGTGGCAGAGCAGCACAATTAAACGCGACGAACACACGAAATTAGATGAGGAGACAATTTGAAAGAATCAAAAATTCTGGAGTTTTCTTCTTAACCACCGACATGGCGGGGAGAGAGATTTTAGTTTAAGTTTATCAAGGACAGACTTTTTCTGTTTTCTTGATGTGTTTTTTTTTTTTTTTTTGGCCCCACACAAAAATTAATCCAAAAAAACGAAAACAAAAAAGATGCCAACCGACAGTCCAACCGGGCGGACGATTCCTCAACGTTTGACAGCCGCACGGATGTGAAATAGCAACAAAGGTGGATTTTCTTCTTCTAGAGAAGTCCGATCGTTTCGCTTTTGTTTCGTTCCTATGCGATGCGCTTGGGAAGAGCACAAGAAACAAAAAAAAAAAAACAGTAAAACGAGTGAAAATTTTCCTCGGCGCAGTGGATGAAAATTCGTTTTTTGTTTTGGTTTTCTTGTTGTTGTTTTGAGAGATGTCAAATGTGGATCTATTACAAATTGAGTGTGGAACTTGTGGATTGCATTTAATGGTGGGAGTGCATAATGCAGAAGAAAATTTTTAAAAAGAATTTTTGTCTGAAGTTCAAGCGGACGGAAAATATGTTAAAAGATCGGCCGAAATTAGTTTCAAAAGAGGAAGAGGAAGAGAAGAAGAAGGAAGACAGACAGATATCCGTCAAAGGCTCAACTTTCTAGTGACTTAATGATTTAGAGGTTCATAAATATTGCATGGACTTCAAAGTTGGTCAACTGCTAATTTTCCGACGAGTTGAGTAATAGTCCTTCAGGGTCCATGAAAACTGCGTCGACTTTGATTTACAGAAGGAAAGCTGCACGTCCCTTACCGCACAGACAGCAAATACGCAGCCGAATTTAACGCCACTGAAAGTTGCTTCCTTTCCACGTTTGAGTTATGCGACCAGTTTCTCCAAAGGCAATAGTCGAATTAGATTGAACGATCTTATAGAACATTGACTTGGGATTCGAGTTTTCTAGAAAGCTAGAGAAGAAAAACCGCATACAGCAGCCAGAGGCTCACCTCTCTAGCCGCAGATCAACATTGCGTTGAAAGAATTACTTCGACTTGTCATTCGTCTCACCGCAGAAGCATCACATCCCGAATAAAGCCCAACCTCCTCAACAGTCAAAAAGTGGACAAAAAAAAAATCTACCAATTCCACAAGAAGAAAAAAACGACAACATTTATTATTGAATCACATGAATAAGCAGCATAGACATCGATTGATAAAAAGAAAAATAGAATTTCCAATGTTTACGGCAAATCCAAGTCAAAGTTCCATTGAACCTCTGGCGCTGGCGGCGGCTCACCAGTTGCCTCATTAATTGCATCACAATCCTGCTGCCCGGAGATCCACAGCTATCCATCGGCTGGATGAGATCGAAAGCAATCCATGTCGAACCATCATGTCTGCGTGTGTGTTGACTGGAAGCTCCCAATGAAATCGTTATCCTCATCCTCGAACAGCTTGAGGAGTTCCTCACACGTCTGCGTGTGTTGTGTGATGCATCCGGATAGGGAGTTCTCATTGCACGAGTCGAGCAGGCATTGTGTGAAGCTTGTCTGCGTCTCTGTGGACACCATCAGCTCGTCGTGAGCTCCCGCCGAGCGACTGTTCTGCATCGGTGTATCGTCCTCGTCCATCGCTGGCCAGGTGGTCTGCGTTTGGATGTCGGAGAGGCCGAGCTCTGTGAGGAATAAGTCGCAGGTTTGTGTGTGCATATTAGAATACAGCATCGGGTCACAGACTCCTGAGTTGAAGTCCAATTCGGTTTGGGTCTCGATGTCGCAGTATGGGGACTCTGTTGGCTCTGGCATCGTCACCTTCATGCGCTTCTTGAGTGGTAGAGGAATGGGGACAGCAGTCGGGTCTTTTCTCGGAAATGTCGTGCTCACAGGCTTCGGGCTCTTGAAGGTCTCGGTTGGCTTTAGTCGTGGTATGGCAACTTTACCGTCGTCGACTGGAGGCTCGACTTTGGTCTTGTGATTCTTCCGTTTCGCGTGCATAATCAACGCACAAGCGCTGTCGTAGCTCCAGCCACACTCACCGCATACGTATTCCCGCCCGCAAGTCCTCTCGTGGTAGTTCCGGATGGCACAGGTTCCGAACAGCTTGGTGCACTTGCCGCATTTGAATCGCTTCTCCGTGTGCATCTTCAGGAAGTGCATCCGGAGGTATTTGAGCGTCTTGAAGTGCTTCTTCCTTTTCGCGTCCGTCTGCTCGTGGTACGGACACTCTGGCTTTGGGCAGAAGTACTTCTTGTTGCCTTGGTCTTTTGGCCGGTTGGCAGGAAGCTTGTGCCGTCGCTCCAGGTGCATGTAGAGATGTCCTCCGTTCTTGAAGATCGAGTTGCAACCGGCGACGTGACACTGAAGGAGGGAGTTGTACAGCAGTTCGTCTGCCGTGGGAGTTACGTGGACGATTGTTTTTATGTCGACCATTTCTTTGAAAAATTTTGTAAATTTTCTCCAGTCGGAAAAGTTTTCAGACGCAAGAAAAACAGAAACTTCAAATGGTTTGTTGAGCTGTCATCAATGTGGATCGCGTTTTGGAGGTGCGTTCACTGGGAGCAGAGGAACAGTCGGAAAAACCTCAGCTGACTTGTTGACAAATTCGATTTATTTTTCGAGGATTCATCTGCCACGTTTTGCATTGAGGATGAAAATTGAATGCAAAACACCTCTTCGAAAACACCACTTGTCAAACCACTGACATGTGGAATGTATTCCACTCTCGCCACTGCCGCCTGTAAACGTAGTAATCCACAAAAACTGTCAACCAACCTCTTTTGTCATTCGTTTCTGTCTGTCAAAACTAAAAAAGAAAAGAAAAAAAAAACGAAAAAAAAAAGGAGACGAAGCAGAATTTTCCCTTTTCAAATTAAAATTTCAGAATTTTTACAAAATTTTCCTACGAAACTCTCGCAATAACCAAAAATCCTGAAATCATCATTCGAGGAGAACAAAAACACACGACTAAACAACCGGATTGAAAGAACACTATGGCAAATGAGAATGAGGATATCCTTCAGAATAACAACGAGACAGAGAATGACCAACAGACGACGACGACGACGACGACGATCGGAGGAAAATCTGTAAAGGCAGTGATAGTCGGTCGATCTGGATGTGGAGCAGGAGCAGCAGTCACGACAAATGGCGAGACCACAGACAACAACAGACAGCAGACGAAGTACACGGTGGGGTCGTCGGGAGCGATGGGTGACTACAAGAATATTCGGGCGACAACAATCAATGGTAAGGGATGGGATGGATGGATGGAGTGGAGTGGCCATGACGTGATGTGATGGATGTTTTTTTGTTACAGCAGCAGCAACTCACAGTGATTCACCTCCACAGCAGCAGCAGCCGGTGAGAAGGGAGGAGAATCCGTTTTCGTTTAAGCACTTCTTGAACAGGGAGCCGACGGCGGGTTGCAGCAGCAACAGCGGCAGCTTCGTAATCAGCAGCACGACGCTGGTGGGAGATTCTGTGGCGAATAACAATGAGTCAGCGGCGACAGGTTCAGCGCCTACGTCTACGTCGACGACATACCAGACGTCGACCGGAGCGCGTCCGAAAGTTCCTCAGTCCTCATCGTCGTCGTTGATCGGGAACAGTGGCAGCGGCGGCGGCGGTGGTGGTGGTGGCGGCGGTGGCAACGGCAATGCCAGCACAGGAGTGCCGACGGAATCTTCGAAGATGAAGCGGTCTCCGCGGTTTTCTTCCTTCGACTCGCAGGCGAGTTTAGCGGAATACGCGGCCAAGGGTGACGGTTCCTCCGCGTCGACTGGGATGAATGCGCGTTCCTCGCCGAGCTTCCGCATCAGTCAGAGCACTGACGACGAAGTGACTAGCAGTTCTGGGTGCGTCGCCGGCCTGCGAGAGGATCTCTTCTTGGGCGATCGTGACCATCGGCAGCAGTTCGTTCCGCGGCGGTCATACTCGAACTACGACATTGACGTGCACCCATCGCACAGACGGAGGGTGCTGGAGGCGATACGTCAACCGCGTGGCTTCGCAAAGCCGCAGCTGAACTCACACCACCACCATCACAGTTCCACGAGCAACGCCAACGCAAGTGGTCAGCGTCCACCGAACGCGGAGTTTGCGGCGGCCGCAGCTCTGCCCGACTTCGTGCAGGACCACTGGACGGATTCGTGGTACAGCAATGAGATGAACCCGAACTCTCCGCCGAAATCGCCGAACTCTCCCATCGACTTTGTGGAGGATATCACTGGTGGGGCGGCAAACGCGGGACCGGCGGGCAACAACGGCGGCAACGCCCCCGACACCAAATGCCAAACCTTGCCTGACTTCCTCTCCGACGGTCCGATAATTCACTCGTCACAGCGGCTGGCAGATGTTGCCGCCGGTCTGCCTTCGGCGGCGAATTGGTCGAACTTGGACTCACCGGAGGATGACTCGCCAAGTCTGCAGCTCTCGCGGCTGAGGCTGGAGAACGAGCGTCTGTGCTTCGAGCTGAACGAGACGCGACAGGCTCTGGCAGACAAAACCAGGCGGGTCAGCGAGCTGGAAAGATCGCTGGAGCAGACGCGGAACATGGAGTCGGCGTTCAACCGGACAATGGCGCAGAACATGGGGCTCGTGGAGGAGAACCTAGACCAAAGCAAGAAGCGCACAGCGGCCGCCGAGAGCCAGGTGGCTAAATTGAATCTGCAAGTTAAGGTGCTTACGGTAAGTAGGCGAGTTGGAATTGTTTGGAATCGTGTAATGAAATTAACTCATAGGCCGAAGTGAACTCACTGCGTCGTGAGAATGAATCGTTGAGGGATGCCGACGGTGCCGTTGGCGGTAGTAGTAGTAGTGAACGCACCTCGGCACCCGGCTCCTCGAGAACAAGACCGTCCAGATCGCATCGGGTCTCCAGGGAACTCCTGCGAGCGGCTTCGACAGCTGAAAGCAATTTGAGGTAAGTGGTCAAGAGATAGACCAGGTGATCTGCTCTGTCACAGACTTTCATGTGCTGAAAATAATCAATCAATTTTTTACCAGGCAACTCCTAACCGGTGTCGAGAATCTCCGTCAATTGGCTGCCGACATAGAAACTACAGAAAATCGGTTCGACTACGACGAGTCTTACAACTCGTCCACCTATCCACCGATGACCGATGATTTCCTCGACGGCTGCGACGACTACGACGAGTACACCGGCGGTCCAGCGTTGTAATAAACTGCGCACCTACACCCCTTCCCCTATTCCCAAATACCCTCACACCCCTGCACTCACTGCAAACAAATATTCCATTAGCTATGACCCTCAAGTAAAAAAATCAAAACACTGTCCTTTTAGCATCTGCGTTTGCATCCGCCTATCCTTCCAGATTGAACAAAAAAAAAAAAAGAAACCCCAAGCAGCGGATAAGCTCCCCCAACGCGCAGAAAATGTGAAAGTTTTAACTAATTTAAATGCAAAAAAACTGCTGTTACAAAAAAAAAAAAACAAAAAAAAAAACAGCACTTAGCGTTAGGAATGTTTTCTGTTCGAATTTTAATTTATAACAAAATTAATGTTTCACTACGTTTATTTTTAAATGATTATTTTTTTTTAGTTGGTTTTGTTTTCTCTTTGAGGTCTGAGTATGTAGATGCTACATACACGACGAAAAAAAAAAAGGTTTGTTAAAAAAAAAAGAAAGAAAAACAGGAGAACAGGAAAAAAGGACACTAAAACAAAACGAGTGATAAACAGAAAAAGGAAATGTTCTTTTTTTTTTTTTTTATTAAATATTTATTGTGAAAGCGAATATATACGTATACATATTGCAAGAGGCAACGCATTTTTTTCAAAAAAAAAAAAAAAAAAAAGAAAAACAAAAATTATATGACGAATTATCTCGTCTGTGTGTTTCTTTGCTTGTGATTTTTAACTAAAAAAAAAGAAGAAGAAGAAAAACAGGACGTGATCCACGCAGTGATCTGGACAGTCGATGATGCCGAAGAAGGAGGAGTGTAAGATGAAAGATAAAAGTTGAAAGTCTTTGTTTTTTTTTTTTTTTTTATTAAATGAATTATTACTGCTACCTATTGATAACCTATGGCTTGTGTTGATACAACTGAAAGTAAATGCATATAGTTATATATATAAATATATATTTTAAACAAAAAAAAAAAAAATAAGATGAAAACTACTTATGGCGAAAAGTGATTTTAAACTTAAAAATAAGAGCAAAAGAAAAAGCACTTAATAAGAAAAAACAAAAACAAAAAAATAATGATAATATTGATAAACATTATGCATAAAAAACATGAAAGAATAAACAGGAAAATAATCCTATCAGTTTCATTTTGGGAGGGAAAAGAAAAGGATTGACTAGGATGATGGTGAGTAGGGAGATTCTCAACAAAGAAGTCAAACAAAGAATAATCTGTCTTCCTTTTTAGGATAAAAAAAAAGGTTTTTGGCCCACGAAACTCATAAAATTTTCAGCTCCAAAAAAATCGAAAAAAAAACAAAAAAAAATCACGAAGATGGATAAATAAGCTCGTTTTCACTCTTGAGGCTCCTTCAGTTCAAGTGATGTTTGCTGTCCCATCTTTTCTGCCCCCACACATCATCCAATGCTTGATTGATGCCAAATATCTGGAGTCACTTTGGATTTCTTTTCTATAAACTGAGTTGAAAAACAACTCAAACTAATCCAACCTTGTGCGTACCTCGTCAAATTGTTGTAGATCAATTAAATCGAGTGATCTCTTCATTGCCACTCATCTACCAAAAGTTAAATTATATTGCAACTATTTCCAATTCCAACCACATTTTGATGCCCAATGTCTGGAATCATTTTTCTTTTCAAACCGAATTTCAAAACGATTTGAACCAACCCAACCTTGTGGAACTAGCAATATTGCCCTTGCGCCTTATCTTCGACAAATTCAATTTTGTTGCAAATTTTTCGATATTCATCATCATCATCAACAACCGGTGCCCGGTCCGGGTCTCCTGCAGCAAGCACTTCCACCTGCTCGATCTGGAAGAAGGAGTTTTGTACAACTTGTTTACTTCGTTCAAAGATGTTTGTCATTTGCGTAAGCCAGTAATTGAGTATACTTTTCGATTTTCAGCCACATCTTATTGCCTAATCTGAAGTCATTTTCACAGCTCTATTCTGATACACCTCTGTTCATCAGATCTATTCTGATACACACTCGAGAGGTTTTCATATTCTAACCAAAAACCTCTCGTGTTGCGAATCCCTACACTCTGGCGAGGTTATTGTGACTTCGTATTCTAACGAAAAAACCTCATAAATTGTGAGCAAAGAAAAACTGTTAAAATTATCAAAATTTTCACCTCCCTGACATTTGACAGAAGTCACACTACATCACAACCAAAATAGGGGCATTAATTTCAAAACAATTCAACCCCAGCCTATTCATGCAGATTTGCAAATCTAGTGTCGTGCTCGAAAGAAAGGCTTCTACAAATTCGATTTTGTTAAAAAAAAATCCAAGTGCAGCCATATTTTGATGTCCAATCTGTGAAGTCGTGGGCGCCGTTGGCTCGATCGGTTAGTGCGTCGGACTGTTGAGCGAGAATACCCGGGTTCGAATCCAGCTCGGGGGAAAAAAAAAACCACCACAAACATTTTTCACGGCCCCACCTCCAGCGAACGACTGACAACCTACCTGGAGTACTTCTGTCATGAAAAGCCTTCGCAATTCGCCGTTCGGATCCGGCATTAAACAGTAGGTCCCCTCCACATGTGACAAAATTATAACGCGCACAACACAATGGAGGCGCGAAAAAGCTAGGCTCTGGCTCTCAACGGGCTGTTACACCGCCCAATACATACATACAATCTCTGAAGTCATTCATTTCTGCAAATCAGAATTCGAAAGTATTCGAAATCACGAAAAACTAGGCTCTAAGGCCCTCCACGAGCTCTTACACCACCCAATGTACAACAAAATCAAAATCAACGTCGCCATTAAAATTGAAAAGCTTAAGACGAATACTGAGCTAATTTGTCCCTCCTTAGCTTCCCAGTTTGATAAGTGTGAGTTGTCTTGTTGATAACCTTGTGCGCCTGACCGAAGCCGAATTCTATTTATTTTCAGGTATTCAAATTTGGTGCTATCTAGGTTGTAGCTAGACTCGTAGCTGGCCTCATATATGTACCATCATTAGTGGCGTAACAGGCCACGAAGGAGCAGAGCCTAGCTTTTCACGCGTCCACTGTGTTGTGAGCGTTACTCTTGCTTAACCGACGTATGGATTGTATACATGGACTTACCTTTCCTACTTTTTTTTGCCTTAATTTGTCTAATTTGCAGTCTCCTACGTCACTCTCCTTTTAAAATATCCTATTTGTCGAAAAGTCGTTATGACTCTCTCTAATCCCTTAAATTGGCTTACCTAAAGCACCTTCCGTCATGCTTGACTCATTTTTCCCGATAGACGTGTTTGTCAATAAGCCCGATTAATCTTTCTTTTAAGTAATCTAAGCATCTATCAAAAAAGCAATTTTTTAAAGCCCTCAAGGTATAGATATTGGTTGAAGTGGCCGGCGGCAGCAAATAACCCACAGCTGCATTTAGGGCAGACTAGGCGCATTCCATGATGCCACATTGCGGACAAAACTCCGCATTACCCGTCGAACCCAATGGAGCTTCGTACGAAGCTATGGAGCAGTCCGATGCTGACTCCCCTTAGGTTTTCATCATCATCATAAGTGGCGTAACAGCCCACGAAGGGCTAGAGCCCACCTTTTCGCCTCCTTAGGTTTCACTCCTTTAAAAACAATCGCCCGTTATTTAGACCCTTTTATTCAATTGACCTGTTTCACAGAGGTATTTGTCTTAATGCAAATCTCTTCAATTTGTCTCTCCTCAAGCGTCCTCCGTCATTGCTGTGTCCACCAGAAGTGTTTATGGAAGAGCCGTAGAGGTTCATTATTTTTTAAGTCCTTTAACTTTACCTAAAGCAAGTTCATCTTCACTCTGAAGTAATGCGAAATCGGTCCCAGAGTGGATTGTGTCAAGGAGAAGAGGTCAAGATGAGGCTTTAGTGAAGTGAAAGTCCCACAGTACTTGGAACAGAACGGCCCTCTTTCACCTCCCTATTAGGTTTCCCATTTGTTTAAGGCAAACAAATAGTTCACTTTTTACCACTTGAATATATGTATCTCCTCTTAAGTCTTCTCCATCATTAATATCCTTTTTTATCGATTGCTGTGTTTTTCAAAATTTTATCGGAAAGCTCTAATTTTTAAATGCCCTAAGTTGACCCCTTTCAAGACAACCCTGCTTATGGTGCCTATTGACGTGTATTTTAGAAACGTTTGTTGAAAAACCGACGTGACCTTTTTTTGAGTCCCTTAAATTTGCCTACTAAAGTATCCACCATCATGCGTTTGATTGATGTGTCTCTAAAAAGTTTTTAACTCCCAGTCTACACTTTTTCAAGTCTTCAAACTTTGTCGAAGCGCGAAGAAGCTAGACTCTGGCCCTGTATGGGCTGCTAAGCCGGCTATTTATTTTTTTTCATTTTAAACGTCGACTTACTCATTGAATTACATTTTTTGACTCGTTCTCTTGAAGGTGTAGACAGAAAAGCGTAGTACCTAAGTCGAATCGTCTTTTCTTAAGTCCTTTAAATTCGTCTCAAAAGCTCACCAGATCCGTTTAAAGTGTGCCACAGTCTTGCTAGAAAAATTTCCTTTTCCATTCGCGTTCAAGTGCTAAAGTGAAATGAAAGACCAAAATTTGTTTGTTTTGTGAAAAGTTTTATTTTTTCAACACAATTTGAGTTCAAAAAAAAAAAACTTTTGAATATACTACGCCAATTTTCTAAGCTTGAATCAATCAAATTCCATTCAGAATGCACCCTCCGTGTCTGGGTCTGTTCCAAATCCGCGAAGCCGTTGAGTTTTAAAGTTTGTTTCGTGTCTATTTTCTAAATCCACTTCAGCCATTGCTTCATTTCTGGACATTTCGATGCCAGCTACGACGCTTTTTGTTGTGGTGATCGCCGAGGACCGTTTCGAGGACAGTTAGAGCGAAATCGACGTCTTCGTAAGTCACGCAGAGTGGTGGTTTGATGCGCATGACCTGGAATGGGAATGGAGAGTTGAATAAAATGAGCTTAGAGTGAAGCTGAAAGGAAACAATGAGGTAAAGGAACTCAGGTGTTACTCAAGCGACACAAAAAAAAAAAAAAACAATTGGAAGCCTTACTCACGTACTTTCTAACGCATCCAACCGTCCTTAAGCTAAGGGATGTGATTATCAGCATGCAAGATCAAACACACAAGGGATGGGAGCATCAATGAGTGTTCACGAGGGAGAAGCTGCCAGGGCTCAAGAAAGACTCAAGCGATACTTGGGAAGAACCCGAATCAACAATGAAAGACGAGTGTAATGGAAAATCTTTATTGCAGCTTAGCCTAAAGGAAAATTTGTTGTCTAGGCAACAAGCCCAAAAGCTTTAAATACCGTTTGCCTGAACAAAACAAAATCATGAGGTAGTTGGTTTCCAGTTGGACCATAGGAACAGTCTAGGAACTCGAAAGGACCACATTTGTAAAACTCTCGCCACTCGTCTACGAACTCTTGCCAACAAACTCCGACAGAACCCTATCGAGAACGTCCACAGCGAACTTAACATCAGACTTGGTCACACACATTGGAGGCTTAATACGGAACACCTGGAAGTTTTCGGTTAGTGATGGGATGGCCTTAGTATGATGGATTCAGAGAAGGATCGGGTATTTGGTTGACTTACATTTCCATTGATACCTCCACGGCCGAAGAGGACTCCGAGGTCTTTGCAGGCCTCCCAGATCTCGAGGACATGTGGGACACTGAGCGGTTCCTTGGTGACCCGGTCAGAGACGAATTCGATGCCGATCATGAGACCCTTGCCGCGGACATCGCCGATGAGGTCGTAGCGCTGCTTGAGGTCCTCGATGGCTTTCAGGAAGTAAGTGCCGACCTCGAGGGAGTTCTGCTGGAGGTTTTCCTCTTCGATGACGTCGAGGACGGCAAGGCCGACCGCACTGGCGAGTGGATTGCCGCCGTAGGTGTTGAAGTGCAGAGCCATGCTGAGGGACTGGGCGATTTTTGGGGTCGTCACAACGGCTGCGAGGGGGAAGCCGTTTCCAATGCCTGGGGAGTGGAGGAAAAGGAATGAATGAGAAAATGAAAAAGAGAACCGATAATCTCGTACCCTTTGCCATGGTGACGATATCGGGGACAATGTCGTGTCCCTCGAATCCCCAGAAGTGCTCTCCCGTCCGTCCGAATCCGGTCTGGACCTCGTCGGAGACGAAAACACCGCCATTCGCCCTCACCATTTCAGCAGCCTTCTTGATATAGCCCTTAGGGAACTGGACAGTTCCACCCACGCCCTGAATGGACTCGGCAAACATGGCGGCGACCTTTCCCCGCGGCAGGGAGAACTTGAAGACCTGCTCCAGCTGCTTGTAGTACTCACTTCCAGCCACGCAACCCGTCTCCGAGGAGCACTGGCACTTCCTGTCAGTCTGGCACGGTGAGTCTCGGCATCCGGAACCGCCCCAGATGCCCAGATATGGATCGGGGTTCATCACATGGTGGATTCCGTTGCTGACGCCGGGCAGTGGGAACCGCCATGTCGAGTGGGCGGTCAAGCCCATCGTGTAGGGAGACATTCCGTGGTAGCTGTTCCGGAATGTGAGGATGTCGTAGTTGCCAGTGGACAGACGAGCCATGAGCATTGCCAGGTCGTTGGCTTCGGAACCGGAGTTCAAGAAGTAGACCTGCTTCAGGTCTCCTGGGAGTTTGGAGGTGAGCTTTTCGGCGTATTCGTGGATTTTTGGGTGCATGTAGATGTTGGTGGTGTGCCAGAGAGTCTTCATTTGATCCTCGAGGGTTTTGTTCACTTTTCTGCGGAGGAAAGAGAGGAGAATTCAAAATGGAGGAATAGATTGGGGAAGACTAGTATGGAAGGAATGAAAAATGGGAAAAATAGGGAATACATCAGAGGCTCGATTTGCGTCTTAAATTGGGAGGGAAAAACAGATAATGCATGATTGGAGAGTGAAGAAGTGGCAATGGAGGAGTCGATTCTGAAGCAACTTACGGATGGCAGTGTCCCACGGAGACGGTAACGATTCCACCGAACATGTCCAGATACCTCCGTCCCTCGTGATCGAACAGCCACTGCATGTGACCGTTGTGGATGAGAAGCGGCTTCTTGTAGTACGACGTCACGTTTGGTGTGAGGTGTTCCTTGCGAATTTTGGTGACCTGGTCATAGCTGGGTCCTTTATAGGCCGGTGGAGTATGTGCGCATTCGGGCATCTCATTTTGAACGACGGGCTGCGCCGTAGGGTTCAGACTCGACAGAGATCGGAAGGCCTGGTTCAATTTGGCTGGAGCTGGAAGTGAAAAAAAAAAAAAAACATTCAAATGAAAACAGTCCATCAACCCCTCGGTGCATATTCATGGCGCCTCGGCGGAATGTCAAGGCCTTTGACAAACGACAAGCTCTCAACCCCCCATTGAATGGCTAATTGGATTTTTTCTATTTGCGTTTCAATTAACTCACCCACCCCCGCTCAATGCACCGCGGGGTATTCAAGTGAAACTATAACAGACGCGAAGCAATAGAAAACGTACGAAAAGCAGTCGCATGTGTGGTGGCAAATTTATTTATTTGCGTTTTTATTTTTTCTCTATTCGACTGTCCGCCGGATACTTGTTGTGATGGAAGGCATGAGTTCGAAGAGCCCACAAGTCGCGACTTGCGAATGCAAAACGAGTAGTTCCAGACTTAGTATTCAATTCATTTGCATTATTCCGATTAAAGGAAGAAAAAAAAGTGGAAAAACACAAAGAAGAAAAACAAAACAAATGTCAGAAAAGCAACAGAAACTCGAAAGAACATAGCTCGAGGGGGTTGCATTTGTGGTTGAAACGAATCGGTTTTTCTTCACGAAAAACGGAATTTTTCTATTCTTCACCCGAATTGAATTGAGGTCGCGGATCGGGCTTAGATCGGATTGGATTCATGCATGGCTTCGTTTTTTTCTTTCCTTGAATTGAATCGGGCTCCGCCCAACCTCACATTTCACGAACAAACTTGAGATTTGTGGACTTCCTGCGTCTGTTCATCACTTCTCATTCAAGATCCCACCATCGCTCGTCATGGACCTTCAGCCCAATCATCATCATCACGTCAAGTTCACGTTTCCCAACATTGCTCTGATTTTCTTTGTTTACATTCACTAATCAGTCGTTACACATGTTAACGTGAACTATTTTATTACTGCACGTCACGTTTTGAACTGATGAACTCGAGTGATTGTCCAGCTGATAGGGGGTCTTAAAATAAAATTTAAATAAATTGTTGTGATATTGGGAGTCAGAGTTGAATGGAGGATTGAAAATAAACTTCTAATCAATGCAGGAAATTTGAGTCACAAGAGCAACATGAAGTGGTGGCATCACAATGAGCCTAGTCTGTTCTAAGTGCGGTTCTGGGTTATATGCTGCAGCCGGGCACTTCAACTTAAGATGAAGGGATTCTAATTCCGTGCAGAAATCAGTTTTCAGTTCGGTCATCGGTTATCAGTTGACGTGATTTTTGTGGCAACTGATTGATCTACAGCTGGAGGTCGGTTCAGACTGAGAGAGATTCGTGCTAAAAAGCCGTCTACTTTATTCAAGTCACGAATATATCGTGCGCCGATGTCAGTTCTATAACTAAATCGTTATGGAACGATAAAGGTCTTCCTTTACAAGGACCTAATCAAAGTTCTGGGAGTGGACCTTCAATAACGTGTCCGTCAGAGTCCTCCGAGTAGAGAAAACCTAAATAATCGCAAGAGAAGTGACAAAGAAACAAATGAAGGGCAGCAATTAAAGGAGAAGAAAAAGTACAGTCGAATCCCCCTAAGTCGAACGCCCTGCCCTCTAAGTCGAATTTCCCTTTAATTCGAATCTTTTTGCTAAATTTTAGCATTCCCCTTCCCAATTTTCCATACAAAAACCATCCCGTATCCCGTGAAAATTTAACTTAGAGGGATTCGACTGCATTTGAATAAGAAAATTAAAGAGGAGCGGAAGGACTTGCATATTTAGAAGAACACATAAAGAGGGACGAAGAGGATTTGGCACAGATTCATGAACATTAAGAAATTGGGCAATTAAAATTTCATTCTTATGAAATTACCAAGGTGAAACCAAGGTGGGTTAAAATTTCTTCTGTGGACCGAATGTAGATTCAATTGAATGACTTCTAATAAATTGGAGTGTGGGTGTGTGGAGTTTTGTCAGCAAAGTCGATCAAAGAGTTCTTTCTCTTGAAGGTCCATGGACAAGTAGACCACAAGTTACGTGTCATAAGCATGTAGAGGTTAAAAGCGTTAAAACCGAATATCTTTTTTTTTTTTATATTTTGGTGCGTGCTAAAGGGGTTGGGGCTACCCTTAAGTATCCTGTTTAAGACAGGAGCCGAAGGTACCGAGGGAGAGAGGGAAAGAAGATGGAATCATGAGTTATTTTAACACCGTACGACCTTCTTCCTACTAAAATTCTTCGTCTTTAAATCAGAAGCAACAGTGATGTGGAAAACTCATACAGATCGGGAATGGCAAAGCTGTCTAGGACTGGAAATTCGTTTTCTTCGAAGGTAGGAGTAGGATCGAAATTGAGGAGAACGATTTTTTAGCGTCTGAAATTTTTCATTTTTGACACACAGCAGAGAAGGAAAGAATTTCGTATAGAAAGCTCCTTACGATGGGAAATTTGCTATCTTCTAAGACAGAAAAACAAATTGAGTTAAAAATTCGTTGAAATTGAGGTGGATAGGACTTTCTTGGTCCAGAAATTCAGCCCGAGCAAATCATCTTCTATTGCTGGCTTCTAAAATGAAACAATCACAAATCGGAGTGTCATAGAAAGTCAAAATCACTGCACAAAGATGTTTCTGAGTCGGCTGCAAAAATCAAAACAAAAAAACAAAAAAACAAAAAAAACAAAAAACAAAAAAAAAGCAAAAAACAAAAAAAAAAAAAAACAAAAAAACAAAAAACGAAAAATTTTCAAGAAAACACGGTTTCAAATAGGAAGTCTGAAAAATATGGATCCATAAACAAATCCACTTACCACACAACTTGAATGTGGATCCTCTTGCCGCATTACGGAAAACAAGGACACGGGAGAACTACCAGAAAAATCAGTCCCAAGGTGGGAAAATCAAGAAAATATAGAACAATAAATAAATTTATGGAAATTTCTCATCGTCAAGCAAGGGTTGCTCAAACTCGCAAGTCCATCAGTTGGAACGTAGGTTGTCTTCAAACTCGGTCTGGCAGTTCACACATTCTGCAGCACCAAGATGAAGCGTTATCCCCTTTTCAAGTGCCAGGAGGCCACACACTTGGCATTCTAAATCTTATTTTCTATTTTCAGCAACTCCGCAGTAAATCCACTCTGACCTTTTCAAAATTAGCTCAGCACCATCGACGTCAGAACAGCCCCAAACCTCTGACCTTTACCAACAAAAACAAGAACTGTTGTTTCTGTGAAATCTAAAAGGTCCCCGCTCTTGATGACAAGCTCCAAAATAAATTGTTTTCCAGCTCTTCATGCTTATCAGGCTTCAGATAATGCCGCTTGGTGGAAATTATGCGGGGGGTCTCTGATAGTGCACCGTATCTCTGCAAACAGCGTTTTATTTTTAACTAATCAGACGAAGTTTTAGGTGGTAAAAGATTATAGCATGCCCGGGATAAGTGATTTCGAGTGGTTGGGTGGCAAGTGGTGAAGAGTGGGAGCAGGTGGTGAAGACTGGAGGCGAGTGGATTCGGTGTCGAGGAGGGTTCTGTGAAGTGGAGGCGCTGGTATCGAAGCCCCGGCAAGTTCTTTGTGGAAGACAACTGTTGTGGAAGTCAAGGCGAGAACTGTTGAAACGCTTGTCCAGCGGACGCGAGTGCCGTGGAGTGAAGATAACTGTTGTCAAAGCGATGGCCAGTGTCGTGTAGCAGACGCAAGTCTCGTCGAAGGCGAGTACCGTGGAACAGAACCGATTGCCGTTAAGTGGAAGCGCGTAGTGTGGAGTTGACTTTGTTAGCAGATTGGGAATGATATCTACGAATAATTTTTAAGGGAATAAGATGCAATAAAAGTGGATTAAATGCATGCAATAACGAAAGCCCTTTCGCAAAAATGAAGGTCAGACATATGGACGCAAATTCAGCACGAAACTGACACAACTGGGGCTGCATGTTGGTTTGTCTGCATACGGAGTCGAATCCAATCTCAACACAAGATCCAAACCTGACCAAACTAAAAGAATCTCAATGAATGTAAATAGCACCACATTCCTCACCTAAAATCCTTCTAGGAGCCATATTTTCAACTTTTTTTTTTCTCAAATCACCACCGGTTCGTCTGTTTACCAAAACAACTCTCGCACACAAATTAATTCAAATCACTGCGTATATATTTTTTTTCTTTTATTAAATTAATCTCAATGAATTCAAATTGAATCTATCGTATCGTATCTCTATCGCGTATCTCTTGTATCTTGCACTACTTTGGTTTCTTTTCTCACTCACAACAAGATCACACCAACAACACAACTCAAGGTCGATCGATCGGTAACCAACAACGTCTGACACTCTATGAAGGCGCAACCGTTCTAATGGAATTCCTACGAGCAACTGAGTGGCCCGAGTGATTCCGTTTTCATATTTAAATTGGATCCATTGAATTAACTAGACAAGAGGCGACAAACTAGCTCATACCCACGAGCATGTGTAATTGTAAGCGTTTGAAAGTCGCATACGTGTTTGGCGTTTCACGCGTTGGTGTAAAGAAAGGAGTCCATCGACTGGAGTGTGAATGAGGTACTGATAAGCGGGAAATGAGTGAGTTTTGACGCGATCGGAGTGGAAATCGAGCTGAGGCCGTTTCGGTCGGTTGTTTATCTTTGAGGCTGAAATTCAAACTGGATGGACGATGAAATATGAGAGGGTAATAGATGCAGAGCGGTGACAGGGAGACGTTATTTTTTCCAGACAAGTTGAGGAATGTGGTGCTGTAGAGTGACTGGAGGACATTTTTTTAAAGAAAAGTCTTTGGAGTCAAATTTTTATTCTACTTTTATTGAACAGTTTTTCACACATTTTGAAAATTTACCATCCTGAGGCCAATGCTAGGTCCATAACCAATAGATCCAGCCAATTGTTGGGCTGGAGTTAAATGCACGTGTTTCGAGGTTGGGCTAGGTGTGATTTTTTGTAATGGTGAATTAAAGGATGCAGCAACATTTGTATATTTTCGCGAAATTTAAGCCGGGCGGTTTTTTGACGCGATGGGGACGTGGCGGGACCGCTTAAGCGTCATTCAATACTCACAAATTAATTGAGCAGTGCACAATGGCGCTCAATAGATTTGTACGTATTGTATGACTCTCAACCATTGACGCCGCATCAAAAAACCGATTGTGGCCAATAAGACTTCTGCAGAAGATTGTTTTACATTTTATGATCAATTTTCTACAAGAAAGATTAGTTTTATACAAATTACTTGTTGATTTGTTGCAATGTTTCGACTTTTTCAAGATAAAAGACTGATATTTCATATTTTGCAGTTTTTTTTTGGAGAGTTGATAACTGGGCCCCATTCATGACACCACTTCGCCACATTGCTGAACTCCTCCTGAATAGTTTTTGGTGCCATCTGCTGAGATCTGTAACGCACCACAATTGGCGTATCGTCTGAATACGCGAATACAATGGTCTCTTGAAGACTCGCAGCAGTTCATTTGTGTACATTGTGAACAGAATTGGGCCAGGATTCGGTCCTTGGGGGACTCCGTACTGCACTTTTTCATTTTATCATCAATTTTCACACAAAACTGTCTGCTGTTTAGGTATTCGCGTAGTCAATCTCCCATCCATCGCCTTACATTAACATTTTTCTGTACTTCAATTAGTTTGTCGTGGCTTAGTGTATGACAGCCTTACAGGAGTCCACAAATAGCACAAAATTATGGTGCCTTTTGTTAAGGCTTTCGCTGACATAATTCATAAATTCGCCTAAGAGCTAACACCAGAACTTTTGTTTTTTCTGAAAGCCGTATACTGGCAACAATCATGCAGCTAGGCTGGGGACCCCTTATCGTGCTCACTGCCGTACAACTACAGCCCTTATCATACTCACTGTCGTAGTTGTAATAACTCAGGAGAACCAGAATCATTCACACACTTCCTTTGCACTTAATCAGAGCTTGCCAGGGCAAAGCAACGAACCTTAGGCAATCTCTTTCCTGAATCTCTCGAGCGAGGTATCTCGAATGAACATGGCAAAAACTTGATTTTGTTCCTCAACGCCGCACGATGGTTCTAAATCCCAATATACACCCAGCTTTCAGAGCTGTGGTTTCAAAATGACACTAATTGGGTTCGCTAAGAACCACCACCCTATACACACACATACTGGCAACAAGATTATCGTGGCTTAATGTTTCAAAAATTTTACTGAAGTCTACGAATAGCACTAAAATAGAGTACCTTTTGTTAAGACTTTCGTTGAAGTATCCCTTAACGGCTTGCTATTTGCATCAATGTCGCATATTTTAAAATTTAAAAGCTGCTGTAAATGTTCCAAGGACCAACAAGGAAAACTTTAATCATCAATTTGGGATCATTTTTTCCCAAATCTACTTTTTTGAACTTTAAACTGAGGTTCAAAATATTAGACATTTTTGGAAGAATTTGCTAGCTCTACGTAGTAACTTTTTTAGAGAATTAATATGATGTAGAATTTCTAAATATCGATTCGGGTTTGATTTTTTCCTTCTCCCTTGGATCATGCTGAGAGCACGGACCTTAATTCGAGCTTGCGCAGAGTCTTGTTAGTTCGGGTTTAAAATGACGTAGATTTTGAGGTGTGAAATAAAAATCCACTATTTCTTCTGATTCGAACCAAGTTTTTCCTAGAGATTGTTGAGCAATTTTCTACGTGGAATCTTAGAAGGACTCTTCAATTTACATAGAGTTCAAAATTGGTCTAAAACAGCCTCTACAACCCTTTCCTGACCGCATATAATTTCAGACACAAGAAAAATATTTTTTTTTCACTTCACCAAAAATGAAGTCAAAGATTTTGATGTGCAGTGTCTGATGCAGAAATAAATGAACTCAGATGAGGTTCCAAAATGAATTTAAAACACTTTTACTGCAATTGCGCCAACATTTTGAAACATGAAATCAAATTAGGTTCCAAAATGAATTTAAAACACTTTTACTGCAATTGCGCCAACATTTTTGAGTTTTCGGCGGATGAAACTCATGTTGCTCACGAACAGCACTGAGAGTAAATTGAACCTTAGAAGTCTTTCAAGGATTATTTTTAAATATAATCAGCAATTCTCCCAAAGACCAAATCAATTAAAAGTTTTGACATGAACAATAACAAGACAAGACAAAAAAAAACTTAAATATAACATTTTGTTTAATTTGGTTCATTCATGGATTCCTTAACAATAATTTCATTCGCATATAAATAATATAAATTTAAAGATTATCATTTTTTTTTATAATTTGTTCTCTTTGTTTAGTTTTTAATTTTTTTTGTTTTTTTTATTTTATTTCTTAGGCACACTCCGCTGTTAGAGCAACTTAGAATTAGGTTCTCGATAGTGAGCAAATATTTTTTTTTTGGACGTTTTGTTAAATGTGTTTTGTTTTGTTTGTTTTCTTTTTTTTTTCAAGAAGAAAAAATATATAAAACAATATACAATAATAACAAATGAAAATAAATATATAAACAAAAGTTTTATACTCTCTACGATTTTTTTTTTATATCTCGGTTTCATCGTATAAATGTTAACTTTTACAAAAATTTTAAAATTCTCATAACATATTTTTTTCACAATTAGTCTTTTACCATCTTTGTCTTTCTTTTTATTTTACATTTGATTTTGGTTTTTGTTTTTTTTTAGAGAAAGAAAAAGAAATTTGATATTTTTCTTAAACGAAAAATATTTTGTGATTATTTAGGAATTTTTTTTTTTCTGCTTCTTAATACATTAAAAAAAAAAATGCTTTTTTTGACTTAGATTTATACAATTCAGAGATGAGGAAGCGTATTTTTTTTTTGTCTGTGATGTCTGTCATCTTTTCCTCTTGCATTTTTGAACATTTACACTAAAAACTACACTTGAATGTTTGTAAGTTTACTTTCACTGCCAGAGTACTCGGAGAGAAGTGTTTGAGAGAGTTCCTTGCGGGCTTTTTGGACCACCCAAATCATTAGACCAATGCCAAAGAGGACCTGAAAAAAAAAGAAGACGAGTTAGAGTGGTCTTAAGAAAAATGTTTAAGGTTTTCAGGTTTAAATTTAGTTTTTCTTTCATTGTTTGAGCTGAACCAAGTTTATTGCTTATGATTGGGGTTGCATTTGTATTTGAAACGAATCGGTTTTTCGTCACGAAGAACGCAATTTCGTTATTCTTCACTTGAATTAACATCCATCCGTCCGTCGGATGATTCTTTTTTGACCCTGAAGCAGTCTTTTTTCCAAAAATATTTCTAAATATTAGACATACAGCTTTGAAATTAAGTGACTTTTGTTTTTTAAACGTGTCTGTCTAGTAAACACAAATTTGAATTAATTATTAGGTTCGTTGCAGTAAAAATAGTGAAACTACAGTTCCTCAAGTCGTTTTGATGTATGAATAAATGAAACAATCTGCGTAAGAGTCCACGGAAGGCCAGAGTCTAACTTTTGACCTTAAAAAGGTTAAGTTTATTTGTTTTTCAAGTCCGGGAATAACAATTTGAGTGCATATGAGTGAGAATCCGTGTGACGTAAGTTGCAGTGAGTTTGAAAATCGGTTTCTGGTGCTTAAATTGTTCATTATCTCGTGAATCGTGAGTTGTTAGTCAAGTGTATTGAACTCCTTCAGACAAAGCTTCGTTTATTTTTTGTTTTTTTTTTCGTCTTCTTTGAAGAGAAACGTTGTTTCACGCAAAGCAAAGTCGCGCAAATTGGATTTGGATAGATATTTGGAAATCGCGCAAAGGTTAAACCGCGTAAAACGAGACCGCGCGATGGGTGTACCAAAGAACGATCTATGTGTTCCACAATCTGTCTCTAAACAGAAACTGCTTTGCTCTCATTCTTAATCCAGACAGCTCCTATCTGCGAATGATCCTAATCGTGGTTTAAAAGTGTTTTTTGACCACCGAGAAACCGCCACCTTCTTCTTTTTTGGACCTAGACCTGAACCTCAGCGAACATGCTTCGCCATCTAGCGCGGTTTTGGGCTAGGCGCCTCCAATTTCATACACAGAGCTGATTTTGGTCCCTACCTAACTGGTCACGCCACCGGACGCGAGGTCTTTCTCTACCGCGTTGCCCCTCAGGGTTGAACTCGAAGACTTTACGATCCGGAGCTTTAGTGTCCATACGTCCTAATCACCTTAGTCGGAACAATCGAAATCGTTTGAATTGAACGATATCGTGCAGCTCGTAGATTTCGTCCTTTAGTCTTTTCCTCCAAACACTCTTTGCGTAAACGGGACCAAAAACAATCCTCCAAACTGCCACAACCTTCTCAAAAGCCCTCCATCATCGCTGCCGATCACCCCAACATCGTTGCATACCCCACAGCGCCAAGCCGCCATGATTTCTCGGTTTATGTACCAGCTAAACAAAAAACAAATTCACCATCAATCCGCCAAAACTCACCTCAACTCCAAAGCTGATGTACCCCGTCACAGCAGTCCCATGATTGTTCAGAACCTCATGCATGGACCTCAGCGTCGATCCCAAGTACACGTTTATCGTCTGTGCCGGCAGCAATCCCAGAAACGATGCCGTATGATAAGTGCGTGAGTTAACTGAGCTGACCTGAAATAAAAAAAAAAACCAGCAATAATCCAATTAATAGGGCAGCAAATAAAAAAAAAAAAAAAAAAAAGAGAATAAAAATTAATGGCACCCAAGTACGCATGGAGCAGCGTCTCTATCGTTGACATATGGTCACTATTAACTCGGGCCGCCCCCAAGAGTCTCCCAATCTAACGATAGCGAGGGTGGAAGCGTGTAACGCCGTCGTGGTGGTTCTTTATTTCTTTTTATGGGTCACAAACTGCTCGTCATGGCTGCCATGTTTGGTGCACACGAGTATATCTGGGTATTGTAATCTTTTTCGTACAAAATTCTCGCATGATGTGAACTGAATATTTAATTCGATTCAATTTTGTTGTTGGTTGATGGAGGTAGCACAACTTAACAATGACGATGACGATGAAGGGTTTTTTGTTTCGAAGCAGTAAAGTTTTCTATACCTTTTATGGAGCGTGTACGACGACGACGACGACTACGCTTACGTCTATGGCTGCAGCCAATTGAACTCGCAAGTCAAGTGAGAGTGATTTGTGTGATTCGAGTTATTTTTTTTTTCTTTTTTTCTATTTTATTTTATTTCACTGTGTTTTATCACACCAGAGTCAGGCGAATAATAACGACACTTTTAAGTATTCACAACGAGAGAGGCAATGGATGGAAGAGGAAAATGGGAGAGAGGCAATGGATGGAAGAGGCAAATGGGCGGATAGAATTTCAAGTTTGGCAAAAGTCAATAAAAAAAAAAAAAAATAAATAAATGGGAGCGATGGCAACCGAGGAGTCGGAAGAGTTGTTGATGAGGACGATTGATTGGAAGTTCAAGGTTTCGCCGCAGTCGTAGTGCGTGTGGAGACAGTTGTATTTTTTTTTTTTTTTTAAATTGAAAAGCAAAGGACAGTGTTGAATTTATGGCAACGAGTTGATGAATGACAATAAACAAAGAGATCGAGAAGTACAAGATCATTGTCGGTAGGACTTGAAATTCGTTCTCTCAACGGAAAAGCAGCAGGGGACCTTGTCAAGGGGCGCTCTTCGAAACAAAATCGAGTGGTGTTTTCGTAAACCTAATCAGAGTCTACTTGTCACGAACCTGAACAGAGTCGAGGACGTTCTTCGAAAACCTAAACAGAGTCGAAGGGCGTTTACCGCCAACCTGAACAGAATCGAAAGACCTTTTTTCGAGAACCTGAACAGAGTAAGAGCAGTCATCGCTTCACCGGAACTTAAAATTGATTCACCGGCCGGGAATAAATCATCAAAAGTCGAGTGGAATACAGTGACCTGCTTTATGCGACGAATCTTATCAATAAATTTTGATAATCGCATGAATCATGTTCGCAGGCCCAGTAACTGATTTGAAAGGTTTGAAAGGGAAGTGGAATTAAATTGCCAACTACTTGTAGTACATTTGAAGTGAATTCGGCGAAAACTCGTTGAATATGACGGCTTTTCTGGAGCTCATCCGTGAGGCGACGAGGTTACGGCGACCCTGAAGGGTGTTCAGAAGCCCTCAGAAGAGATCTCCTTCCGAACGTCGTGATCACCCAGCTGTCAAAGGCCGTTAAGGAACGTTTGATGGAGTAAGAACACGTATATTTGCCTGTTCTTTTGTCTGATTCAATTGTTCAATTGCTTTGTCAATCATTTGTTCTTAAGTCAAATTGATTGACTATTTATCAATCAATTGGCGTCTTGTCATGCACCTCTTCCGTGCTTTCAGCTTCAAGGCTGACCCCACCCCAGCTTGTTACCAACCCCACCATCGAAACTACGTTCAACCACGCGACCAAATCCCCACCCACATACCGACTGCGTGTGTATGCAAAACAGAGCACCCTCCCATATCACCTTTAGCTTAATCATTTAACAAGTAGTTTTGTTATTCAATTACCGATCCATTATCGCCCTATAACCCCGCGCTTCATGAAATATACAAAGTCCATTATCACACCCAATCACTGTCAACCTGTCAATCATACGAAATAATCCGATGTGGAGAGCTGCCGCCGTCAAAAAGAGAGCAAAAAAAGAAAAAAAAAAACCAAAACAAAGTTTCATTTCCCAAGCTCCATAATCAACGGTAACTGGTACTAATTTATTAATGAGCCTCGGCTGTCCGATTGCACACATTTGAACTTTATGCCTAAGCAAGTGCTTAATTATGTATGTCCCTCTGTCATGGAACACGTTTGCTGTTGGTGTATCGTGTGTCGTCGTGCTGTTTTCTCGATCACATTTGTTAATTACCATTCTCACAAATGAGAGTATCGCCGCCATCTAACTATCAACCGCCCGCCGGAACTCCGGAAGGGAGACTCATAGCCGAGTAATTAAATTTCCACACAGATCGGATTGTGTGTCCGTGTGATTCCCTAATGACACCGCGGTGCGGTTGTATTTCAATCAAATGTGCTACCAATTTGGAGTAATTGGTGATTGAGGGGACCTCTGGTGGCTTATCGAGTGGAGCTCATTTACAAATTGGGGGGATTTTTGATTTTTGATAACAAAACACAACTCTCCTTGTTATCTCGAGTAGGAGGGAACTGCTGATTGAGATGTTTGAACGTGATAAGGTGGCTTGTGGAAGGTTTGGGTTGAAGGAGGGAGAGAGATAAGGGAGCGCCCATCGAACGAAGTTCAATGTTGAGGGCACTCGAGCAGGAAGTGTAGAGAGCTTTGGTTAACAGTCCACGTAAACGTAAAACAAACTTCAGAAGTTAATTTGAGCGCTTGATAACCAAAACCACATGATCTGAGGTCTCTGCGCAGTAGAACAAACATCAGAAGGGAATTTAAGCGCTTTCATGCTCGAAACAAAGAGCTTCGAAGTCCTAGAGTTGTAGACAACAAAACCAGAAGTCAACTTCATTACTTTAGTGACTGAAACGGAACTCCGATGCGAAGTCTCTGGACTGTAGAGCAGACATCATCATCATCATCATTAGGGGCGTAACAGCCCACGAAGGGCCAGAGCACAGCTTTTTGAGCGTTGAGTTTTGAGCAGATGGAGGGCAATTTAAACACTTAAACTTGAAAACTTGACTAGGTCCAATGTCCCTTGCAATGAGATCCTTGGACTGTAGAGCAAAATAGCAAAAGCCAACTTGAGCTCTTTGATAACCGCAATGACGTGCTTCGAGGTCTCAGTGATGTAAGACAAGCATCAGAAGTCCCCATGATCAAAACCGCCAACTGCGGGCTCCTTAAGCAGTAGAGCATGGCATTTGATAACCGAAAACACAGGCTACGGAGTCCCTCGGCTATGGAATAAAAGATCAAAAGTCAACTTAAGCGTTTTCGTGGTCCAAATGACGAGCGCCGAAGGCCCTGAGCTGTAAAGCACAACATAACAAATCGACTTGAACACTTTGATGGCCGAAATCACATGACTCTAGGTCTCTGGACCGTGGAGCAAAAGATCAAAAGCCAATTAAAGTCTTTGATGACGGAAATGACGTGACGTTACCCGAAGTATTTGGGCTCAGCCTCTGGGAACAGACATCAGATCACTTTCGGAGCCAAAATCTGACGACATCATCAGCCATATAAGCGGTGAGTTTGAAAAGCAGGTAAATAACTTGAATCAGCTTCCCAACTTCCTACCAAAACTGCTCTGATTACAAAGACGGTAGACAACGAAGGGTTTTTTTTTTTTATAATGGCGTGTGCCTTTATAAGCAATAATCCTGCACGGGCTGACGTTTGCCTGTGACAGAATCAGTTTACAAAGGCGCAGATAGCTAAAATCAATGTCCACTTATTTCAGAGGACCTTTAACTGCATAAAGCGGCTTCAACAGGAGCATCGGCCACATGACTAAACAAATTTGAATGCCAGGCAACTCATTCTCCGACGACATAAAGCAACCGAGATTGTCTGTCTGTGGTCAAGTTCGTGTTACAAAGCCGCAAAGCGTAAAAATCGACGTCCAATTATCCAACAACAGCTTTATTTGCCTTGAACTGCTGACTACAAAGACCTAGAGAACCCCGCGCCATGTCAAAATCGATTCCATTTATTTTAACGCGCCTTCAAGTGTCTTAATGCACTTCCGACTTATGAAATTCGTTTCACAATAAATGAAATGCACTATGAAATTGAAATTATCATCCAGACACTGATTGCGAGATCACGGCAGCGAACCGATCGATCAATCTGCGTCGTTGCTATGTACGTGACATTGCGCCACTCAGCACCCCAGTCCTCCCCGATCGACCCACAAACGCACCTGAAGCAACAAATAACACTTCTCTCCCCACAACAAGTTCCGAAAAGACTTTCAATAATAATTTTCCCCCTTCTGCTCGCGCACTGGTTGCCCTCGTAAAAGTCAACTCCGTCACAAATCGCTTCATCTCTCGCGTGATATCATTCCCCATAGAACCAGTTCTCGTTTTCGAAAGCTTAAACAAAATGAGAACGTACGTAGATATATTAATTTACACCTTGCTGCTATCAAAACAATCAACAACTTGTTTCGGGGCAGCGAAACAAACCATCCCACCCTTTGTTCGGGTGATTTTCCGAAGCCCACATCCCACGCGGAGTGTCGGTCTCTATTTGCCCGACTCAAATAATAATTCCATTGAAAAATGTCATTCCAAATATCAAACGTGTCAGAATAAAGAATCTATTTTCTCTGTCCCCAATCCTCCTCAAAAATATGAGAGAGAAAATAAAAAAAAAATTGAAAAATTTTCGAAAAAAACTTACCCCGAATATTGCATTTTGCACACCGAACGGAATCGGCGTCAACCGAGTGAACAAAACGACTTTGAATGCTCTTGGTCCAGAGATGACCCGGAGTATAGCACGGCCAGTCTCGTTCTTAATTAATCTATAAATAGAAAAAAAAGAGAAAAAAACAAATTAAATTCAAAATTTATCATGGCACATGGAGCAGGAGTGAAAATAAACAAACAAAAGTGTGACTGGGAGAATAAATCTTGCAGCGGACGACCGAAAAAACGTTTTATGTCTTTTCTGTTTCGGTTGAGCGGAGGAGTTCGAGGAGGATTTTTCTTCTCTCGTCCAGACGGCTTAACTCAATTCGATCGAAATTCCATGTGAACGGAGGGGTGGCGACTATCGGAACTTAGCTCGATCGAAATTCCATGTGGCGACGCATGAGAAAAGGAAAAGCATTCGCCAGTAGCGGAGGTGGTGGTAATTGGAAGCCTTGGAATTGTTTACAAACACACGTCAGTAGGTTGACGTGAAATGGAATTAAAATTGTGATGCTGTTGCAAAAAAGTAGCCGGCTAAAAACAATCTGTGTTCCCAGAGATGTGGTCTTCGAGTGGCGCAATGGACGGATTGCGTCATTGAACAATGGATGGGAAATTAATAGGTCTGATACCTTCCTCGGGTCATGTGATTTCAGCCATCAAAGTGTTCAAGTCGATTTGTAATGTTGTGCTCTACAGCTCAGGGCCTTCGGAGCAACATGAAAGCAAGTCTCAGAGGTGGGAAGATCTTCTGCAGAGAGACTAAGATGTATGGGCCCGACACTCCCTGCTATCATAATTTGCTCTAGACATGTACATGTGTGGATTTTGGGCCTACATGAGACGTCACGCCACCTCTAAGTAAGACATCTACCTCAGTTACTGCCGGGCAGGGTCGACTCAAGCTTGAAACTTATTTTAAGGTTTACGCTTGGGAACTAGATGGGAACGTGGAGAGAGGGAATCACTTCCTGGAGAAATCAAAAACCGCTCACGTCTGGAGACTTGGAATTGGAATAAGAAACCTCTACAAATTCTTCTCATAAATACGCCTGATTGACCTCTATCGAGTCATGCAGACGTAGACGTGGAGGTGGAACAAACGAAGAACTGGATATTCTTACTACAAGACTACGAAGACTCAAGCTTAGAAACTTGACAATGACGTGCAACGGAGAATTTATCAAACATTTTTCTCAGAAGTCTGCCTGACTAACTTCGACGAGTTACGTGGACAGAGGAATTTCTATCCATCTTCCATCTGCCATCGAGTGACGTAGATGTGGAGGTGGACCACACATCTGTCACCAGATAAGAAAAACCCAAACCTGAAATCCTGAAGACGAGACAGAACAGACGAATTACCAGCCATTTTTGGACGACCAACGCTAGGAAACTTGGCAATGATTTGGATCGAAAGAATTGCTCCTCATTCTTTTCGCAAAACCGCCTGAGTCCCATGGAATAACGTTGACTGAGGAATTCTTAACCATTCTTCTTAGAAGTCTGATTGCATGTCGTTGACTTATAAGACGTGGATGTGGATCAGACGACGCACTAGCCATCCTAGCTACCAATTAAAGAAGACTCACGGCAGGAAACTTAGCAGTGACGAAGAATAGAGGAATCACTGACCATTCTTCTCACAAGACAAGACTTAGCTGAGTGCCGTGGAATTACGTGAAAAAAAGAATCTCTATCCATCTTCTATCTGCCATCGAGTGACGTAGACGTCAAAAGGAGCATCGGCCACATGACCAAACAAATTTGAAGGCCAGGCAACGCATTACGCCCAATCTCCGACGACAACCTAGAGCGTTTGCCTGTGACGAAGTTCGGGTTCGGTGTCTGCCATCGAGTGACGTAGACTCGTAAGAAAATTCAGGACTGAGATCCTGAAGATGAGGCAGACGAATTTCCAGCCATTTTTGGAAGACCAACGCTAGGAACCCTGGCAATGATTTGGAATGAAGGAATTGCTACTCATTCTTTTCACAAGACCGCCTAACTGAGTACCCGTGGAACTACGTAGCCCGAGGAATTCTGTCATCTTCAGCCTACGTAAAGAATCTATCAATTAATTTTTTTTTTCACGATTTATATCTCGTTTATTTTTTCCATTTTTGTTCTTTTTTTTACAATTTAGTACGTTGGAGAATTGTCAGTGGCTCGCTGTTCGCAATACTTCTAACAAGTCCGCATGGCTGATTGACGTCGAGTTGTAAGACGTAGACGTGGACCAGACCACCCCCTAGCTACAAATTAAAGAAGACTCACAGCTGGAACTTGGAAACGGAAAGAGGAATCTTAACAAATTCTAACAAGAAGAGCTAATTGACTCCCGACGAGTTGCGTGGACGTAGTTGTGGAACCTAAAAAGCACTAGCGATTCTTGCTTCCAAACAAAGAAGACTCAAGTCTTGAAGCTTGGAAACGACGTGGAACAGAGGAATCTAATCATTCTTTCTACTAGACAAAGAAGACTCAGGCCTTAAAAATGTGGAGACGATGTGGAAGAGACGAATCTCTGAAAATTCTTCTTACAAGTTCGTCTGATTGATTACCGTCGAATTACGTGGAACATTCAACCCACAAGCCTTTCTCCACACAAATCCGCGTAACTAACTGCCACCGAATTACGTCGGCACTCGCAGAATCGCAATAACGACCGACACAAAATCCACCGGTCCTTTAGTCCATCCACACTGAGCTGCCACTGCCCTAACGACCTATACCCGTTGAACTTTTCCCAACTCGTCTGACGTAGACGTTCCAATGGACGTCAGCGCAATGCACGTGGATGACCTACTGACGTACAGAAAGGACTAACGACTCCAGGGACCCGACTCCGGGTCGATTTGAGTGCCAAAACAAAAGCTCATTGCCTGCATTCAACTTTATGACCACTCACATCGATGAATTGCCACTCTCTTTCCCCCCCAAGGCAACGTCTAATCTAACTCCATAAAGGCATAAATCCGATTTCATTATGACCCACTGCCGTGTACTTTAAGTGCTCCAGTCTGCAGCATATCTTTCCCAAGCTAACTAGCTTCGGTCACGGAACAAGAAGAAAAGAAGAGACTCCCTCCCTCCTCCGTATCGAAGACGACTCAATCACCGGAAGGTATCAGTTTAATTTTTTTCCAAAACGCGAGTATATTTGCGATGCTCATAAAATATGCAAAATTCCATTACGGAAATGACTCGATATCGTCGGGTCTTCGTTGTCGTCGTCGTCAATTGAAATGTCACGCAATCAGCTAAAAAGAGGGGGTGTGCAGCCCCCTTACAAAGTAACTCTTTCATTTCGCGAAATAAATTATATTCGAGTTCATTTGTCGTTTGAAAACTTTCAATTAGGCATATCGTCCGATAAACAAGTTCACTAGCCCGACAGTTGTAGGTCTTCAATTACTGCTGTTGCTGTTTGTGCTGCACCCCTGAAGTCTCGGGAATGATGGTGGGGTTGGAATGAAAAAAAACAAAAAAAAAAAGCCTCTGCACACCCATGTCCCACCCCATGTTGACCTTGTGGACTTTTGTTTTGCATGATTTACAAGGAAAATTAGCGTGACAAGGGACTGTTGCTGGAGATGGTTGGAAGCTCTGTGGCTGTAGTCGCGTAGTCGATTGGGGCAAATAGAAATTATTGGGAAAAGCCTTTGCGTGAGTTGTGGGGACGACGACAACGGCGGTGGCTAGGACGAGTGCAGACAGATTGCCATGCGAATTGGGTTAATTGGTAGAAGTTGATGGAGAAGAAGGAGCAGGTCGTTGATTGAGGCAGAGTGCTCAGAGGTGTCCGTAGATTGCAGTCAGTGACGGAAAGATAACGAACGAATGGTTGTAAAAAGGTTTTTTCAATTTTTTTTTTCCAATTCAATTAATTTGTACTTGACAGTGAAACTTAAAGTCAGATAATGGGTGTCAATTTTAAACAATTTTCTCCCACATGTGGCTAAAGTATACCTCGAAGAACACAGTGGTTGCGCGAAAGCTAAGCTCGGGCCCTTCATGGACTATCGCGCAGATGATGATAAGGTGAAAACCATTTGCAGTCGTCTGTTTTAGAGACACGATTTCATTCGTACGTACACGTTTTTTTTCTGTGCGGACAAAACAGTCGTGTGTGGAACGAGCTAAGGAATCCTGCCTAAGTTGTTGGTCGACTTTTTCTTCTTATTTTTTTTGAAAATCTAAAGTATAAAGTATTAAATCTCCTTACGCGCTCCCGTGTTTCGCTTTCTTCTACGGTTTTTTTTTTGAAAATCTCAAGTAATTAAATGCAAGATTTATAGAATCTCCTAACGCATTCCCTTGTTTCCCTCTCTTCTACGTCATAAGGGATCCCTAAAGAAAAAAAATTCATAGAATGAAGTCGACTCGAGTCAAGGAAATTGGGTCCCTTATGAAAGGTTTTAGGTGCGTCTACGTCGCGGAACAGCATTACGGCGTAATCTAAAAAAAAATTATCTGCATGACAGCCTATACAGGGCCAAGTCATTGCTTGTTCGCCGTTGTAGGCGCCGTGGCTTAATCGTTGCTGCGTCGGATTGTTAAGCGAGAGTACCCGGGTTCGAATCCAGCCCAGGGAAAGAAAACCACAAACAATTTTCACGGCCCCACCTCTAGCGAACGGCTGACAATCCTCCTGGAGTAACCTCTGTCATGGAAAGCTTTCGCAATTCGCCGTTCGGAACCGGCATTAAACAGTAGGTCCCCTCCACTTGCGTCAAATTATGTCGCGCACAGCAAAGCGGATGTGCGAACAAGCTCTGCTCTACGGCGTAATCTGGTTCTCTATAAATGTTGATTGGATGTGGGAGCAATTCAATGTGAACCACGCCATTAATGAGAAGACAAGCTTGTTGCGAAAAGGCGTGATCGGTCGAAAATGTTATTTTTCCATGAAGACAAGAGTTAACTCGTGTTTGGAAAAAAATTTGTGAAACAAATTCCAAATTTACAGACGGAGCCATGATTGAGTCTGAAGCAAGCACGTGAGGCTGTACTCTAGTGGTCCTAACCTAGAAATTTTCTTAGGCCTCCCTGATCACTGCAGAGTTTTTCAGACGGCGATTTTGGCGATTAAGGAAGAGCTATCTTGCAAATCAAATCCGCCCTAAAGTGCAGCCAATGTTTAGGCGAGACTTCTACCTTATCTAGGTGCCTGAGCACGTAATGGCAGCGCTGTCGACCTGAAACCTTCTATGTTTGTCTGATCTCCTAATGCCTCGTAGAAGAATACATCTCGGTAAAGATTTATTTGATACGGTGGTTAGGCCATGTAGAGCAAATGGACAGCACAGCTCCGGCTCGAAGAATATTCGACTCCGAACCTATGGGACACGGCAGCAGTGAATGCCCGCGTGGCGTACACAGATAGAGAAGGACCTGAACCAACTCGGTGTGCATCACTGGAAGCAGCTGGCACGAGATCGTGCTGGATGGAGGAGGTTGCTAAAGGACGCCCAGGTCCACCCCGAACTGTAGCGCCGCAGAAAGAAAGAAAGTAGAAGTTGGTGTCGCGACATGTCGGTTCAATTTTCTCAAGTTCGTTGTCTTCAATGGTTGTCGTGTAGAGATTTTGAAAGCAAATCCAGATTGCTCCTATGATTGTCGCCGGATTAAAAATAAAAAAAAATGACGAAATGAATTTGAATGTGAAATGTGTTCATCGTCTAGGGGATAACGCAAACGAGCACGTTCGACGCGGATGTTCGTCGTCTAGGACCACTTTTAGTAATATTGAAAATATCGTAATATCTGACATATTGGTATTAGTAATACGTAATATTCAAAAATATGATATTTGATATCCTAACGAATACTAATATATTCCCCCCACCTGTACTTCTCATTGCCATGCTTAGCTTCCATCTGAACACATTCCAAGCTACAATAAATCGCCCAACAGTTGATTTCTCCGTGAAATTGGGTCTGCATTTGCTCTTCACACATCCCAAGCTACCAAAAACAAAAAAGCATCCGTCAACTGTTGAAATCATTTACTGGGATAAGAGCAATCAACAAGAACACGCGCAGTGCCGCTGTGTCCGTACAAAACAAAAAGAAAAATCAATAAACGCTCCAGCATTGTGCTATCAGCTGAGATGTTTGGAAATTTCCCGGTGGTTAAAGTCCCAGTGCCACAGCTCGAGACTTAACACATAATTTTCCCCTTCGTGAAAACCACATCGATGAGACCACAAATTTCATTGCGCAATCGTGCGCTTTTCAAGTGCGAACTACGTCGTCTGCACTTAAGTTCCGAGAAAAAAAAATCGAAATGTTAAAAATTCCCCCGACTTTGACTGATAAGAAAATTTCACAATTTTTCAAGACCACCGAAGCCACCCCACTCCGCTGATAAGCTCCGCGCAAATTTCCAGTAAGCCTCGCTGAAGCACACAAAATCCAAAAACCAAAACTTATCAACTAATTACACTCACTTGTGAACTGGCAAACGATGCCGCAAGCTCCTCAGCGTCACATGAGCAATAACAATGCCCAGATTTGCACCCAATATCACAGTTAGGAAGCCCTTCACACACCCAAACAAGTATCCGCTGCTGATCATGAGAACAAAGTATCCGACCACCACCGGGAAACTGACCACAACGAAGAGGCACATAAAGATGGCAAAGATCAGCCAGGGGTTCTGTGTCTCGATCCAGAAGAGCAGCTGCCGCGCGTAGTCACGCATCAGGTACGCCACTATCACAAGGGCGACCACAATCGCCAGCGGCACTAGATAGCTCAGGTACCAGTGATCCGAAATGAAGTGATGCACACGCAGGCACACCGATTGTCCGCGCCGTCGCGTCTTCGAATTGGTCAGGGTGTCGAATTCATCACGCTCACAGCCACTGTCGCTGTCTGTGGTCAGGCTGGTGTTGATCTTGCCGTTGCTCTCGTGGACAATCATAGAAGCTGCAGGCTTCGATTTCACCGTCGTCGAGTCCTCCTGCAGCCTCGTGGTCATGTCCAGATCCAGAATCATCATTTTCTCTACAGCCTCGGCTACGGTGGTGGATGCTGCTGTTGCTACAGTTGGTGTAGCTGCTCCTGTCGTCGTCGTCGCTGGTTCGGTTGGTGATGACATTTATTTCACTTGGTTTTTCGTACCACCTTATGGTGCTTTACATTTCACTTCACAGATGAAATACACTTCACTTGATGTTTTGCTGCACTACGCGAACGCGTCTATGACGTCAGTTGTCGGTGGTGCGCTCGGTGGCTGTTGAGTGTCTCTCAGTAACGAAAGGTATAGAAATAGAAAGTTCATAATCCAATTCTGTTGGAGTTTGAGGTGAGGAGCATGTTTCACTTTTTCGTTCCACTTGCTTTCGTTGTGTAATCGTTGTTGTTTGAAACAACGGGTGAGGGAGGGATGAGAAACTCTCACACAAAACAGGAAAAAACAAAAAACATAAAATGGAAAGAAAAGAATCCAACGGAAGCACTTGCTAGACACTAAGAACGATGGTCGCGATTTAAATTGCTCTCAAGCGAGTGAGTAAATTATTTTCGGAAATTTAATGATTTTTTCACACACGTACTCGGGGTAAACACTTGCAGCGTTGGTCACGGAACGTACAGACCCAACGATCTCTACCTGGCGCCACGAGAAACTGTACGACCGAAGGAATTTGTATGTTTTGTCTACCAAGAGTCAGCCAGCGCAACGCAGAACATAAAAAAAGAGAACTAAACACAGAGAGAGAGAGGAGAAAACTCGCACTGACAGCGAATGTCACAACAAAAAACAGCTGTTCAGGGAAAGTGGTATACTGCGAAAGTTGGAGGCGAGGAAAAATCAGTGAAGAATCTAAAATGCTCATAAAAGTGGAATTCAGGCTTGGATATGCGAAAAAACAGCATAAGACCTCAGATGGAATATCTGATTGTCGAGATTTAACAGTTTTTCGGATATTTTTGACGTTTGAAGACCCCACTGCACTGAAAGTGACATAACCATCTGTTATACACACTCAGCTGTTTCCGTTTGACAGCTGACAGCTGAGTCTACGAGCACGAAGAGATATATTTTGAATTCCAAGTGAAAGAAATCAAAAAAATGATCTTAAGGATACCGTATAAGATATTCGCAAGAAGATGGCTAGAATTCCAAGTGCAAGAAAGCCAGAAAACGGTTTTAAGAATACCCCAATTGAACTTGATCGGTAACAGAAAGTCCTTCTCCACCCCCGCTGCTTCTGAGAACACCCCACCATTCAGCTTCAGCGAACAGGAAACGACTCGCATCTTGAACATCATCAACACAAAGACGGAGGAGCAGCTGGCCAGGTGAGTACACGCTCATTCACCACATCACCGAGTGAATCTCCACCCCTGCATTTCAGTTATGACATCGCAAAAACGAGACTACACAAAATCGAAGCTTGGAAGCAGAAAAACGGCGACTTCCAGAACCTCGACGATGTCCTGCACCTCGATGGTTTCTCTGTAAAAGTTGCGGAGCGATTCTTTCGAAGTCTCCTCAGCGAGGCACCGAAAAAACGATTAACACGCAAAGTGCCGTCTTTCGTGACACCACCGCTGCCGGAATCACACGCTGTTGACATCAGTTCGAGCGTGTCAATCAACGTCGGAGTATCCAGCATCATCTGGTCACGACTGCAGCTACACGCAGATGGGCCATGTGAGCTCACGCACTGGGAGCGGCACGAAATCCAAGGTCAGAAGCTGCATTTGCATGATTTGATTCACCGCTGCCTCTACGCGGACTATCATATCCCCGAAGCGGACTGCTACATCTTTGAAAACCCCCAAATCGCTCAGAGTGCCGCTCCGGGAAACGCGGAGCAGGTGAACATAAACGTGCAGCGAGCCCAAATGACGGCAATGCTGGGGCTTGCACTGGCAAAGCGAAACAAGTCGGAGGAGCGCTCCAAGACTAACATTTTCTTCCTAAGGAGGTTCCTCGCCGCACGGCTTTTCCAGAACTTGATCGGAAGTGAACGTGTCTCTGCGGAGAAGGCAATTCTCAACCTGATGCGGACATACTACAACATCGATGACATGACAGACACCGAGCAAGAGCAAGGAGACAAATTCTCGAGCCGAGGCAATGTGACATTCCCCAGCGAGCTGCGAACGATGTACAAGCAGGCGGAGCCATACCACCGAGAGTTCCTGGGTCAGACGCTCCTGCTGAATTTGGCATTTGTGCGGTTGGTCCTGCTGCGTGACTCAAATTCAATCAGTCAAGTGTCCCGAACTTCCAAGTCGACTGAAGTAGAATAAATGTGACGCTGTTGTTTTAGTTTGTTCTTTTTTATTCCGTCAGAGAGCGAACACCTTTACATAATCAATGAACATAGCACTGCCCTCGGAGTCCCATGTCTCCAACCAGTTCCTGTGGTCCTTCCAAAAGTGCAGCTCCGCTTTAGGGTCTCCATTCTTCCACGGCTTCGCCGTGGAGTTTACTCCATTTCGAACCGTGTCGGGAAACTCTGCATGTCCACCAACAGACAATCCCAACGTCACATAGAACTGAAAAGAGAAGAGAACATTCGTCATGGAGTCTACCACGGATATCCCTATTCAGAACCTCTCTATCAAACGGGGCCATTCTTTTCTTGTGGTTCGTGATCCCATGCAACTCTGCCTGTACGTCTGAGAAGTAATCACTGATGCTCCCATAATTGGAGCCGTCGACATCCAGACTGATATACTGGTCAGTCCACGTCAGCGCGTACGTGTGAAATTCCCGGCTCAGGTCTTTTGCGGTGTTCTTAAATCGCAAATACTTTCTGCGTTTCTTTTCGTCGTTTGTCATAATAACTCCGCCTTGCACCACAGCGTTGTCAAGTCTTCTATATTCATCCATTAAGATTTCGTTGCCATAGTTAAAGGCGATTCGCATCTGTCCCGAAGCGTATCCAGTCGCCCCGTAGAAATTCTCAAGAGGCTCCAACAAAAGTACTAAAAGAAAAGAAAGCTCATCTCATCAAGTGAGTTCTTCTCCGCACAATACGATCAATTCTCACATGGAAACAACCAATCGCCTTTGGGTAGCTTTGCTCTGATCTCAACCCGTCCGTAGCGGAAAGAAAAGAAGTCTCTGGTGCGAACTCTACCCGAAAGAACAGGTGGCAAGATTTGATAATACTGCGCCCTCCGTTCGCATTCATTTTTCCGATCCACTATACCTGTGCATCTGAAAGAAAAGAGACGCCTTCATAAAGTCCAGGATGATCGATGAATTGATGGAAACTTACCGTGCTGTCAAATTAATGAACCCGGACCTTGGTGTGTCGTATTCCATGTCGAGAGCAGCAGTCAACAAGCTCGGTGTGATGATCATGTTCCCATGCGTGACGTAACAATTCTCCAGGCGGTTTTGAAACGAAACAAACTGTCCATCATCGGACGCGAGTGGTATACGAATCTCTCCGGACCATTTATGCGACATGTCTGGAACGTTGAAATCATCCTCGAAAATCAATTCTCCCTTACACGCCGGCTTTCCACGTACAGTGGTTATTGATGGCAGACAAGTGGGTTGGCTGCCATTTGAACACTGTGGCGTTGATGATTCTGCCGGGGCAGAGCAGGAAAGTAATGCCACTGGAGTATGTTCGGACAGGGTTACCGTTCCGACGTCTCGGTAGTTTTTGCCATACTCTCCGAATTTCACGTGAATCCAGTAGTTGATTTTGCTACCTGGTCGAGCTCTGGTGTTGATGTTGTCGAAAGTCCACTTACCGGCAGTGGATTCGGTGATAACGGCTGAAAAGTCGCCAGTTTGGTAGAGGGTGATCGGCTGATCGATTTTCACGTAGAAATACACGTCCGTGATGCCTGGCTCATCTAATGGGGTAACGATTTTGGGTTAAAAGAGTCGGAAAGGGATTGAACGATTGAAATTGGTGTCGGAAGAGGAATCGCAAAAGGTGTTTTTAAAAATTAAATGATTGAAATTGGTCGCAGGATGCTGTCTTCATCTGATGGGAAACAAATTTTGTGTCAGAAGAATTGAAAAATGAGTTTTTGGAAGCTAAACGATTGAAATTGGTGACGGGAAGCCTTCTCCTCACCTGGGTGGATATACATTTTGTGTCAAAAGATTCGGAAAAGTGATTTTTGGAAATTAAACAATTGTAAACTGTGCCAGGATGTGGAAATTTACAGTGAAACAGTTACAGACAGACAGACACCGAAATGATTCCATAAGGGTTTCGTTATTCCTTTGGAACGAAACCCTAAAAATGAGCTTATGACATTCATATGGCCATTTGAACTTCGTTCAGAACCAAAACGTTCCTTTATTTCTGTTCAGAGCGACTGGAGCAGAAATAATGACGAGATAATCATCTTTCCAGTTGGAAGACCCATTCTCCTTACTTTTTCACGCATACTTGAAAAAAGGTTGTCGGTTTTCACGCATATTTGTTTAAGGCCTGACGGAAAGTCTGCGAAGTTCGTCGTTTTCTGGGGAAGCTTGTCGGCTTATTTTCCTTCATTTTATTTCTTTTTTACTACTACTACTTTCCTTTATTTCTGGACTGGAGCGCATTGAGCATGCTTTGAGTGTCGAACAAGAAACGACTCGCATCTTGAACATCAACACGAAGACGGAACAGCAGTATGCTTTGTGTGTCTTTTAATGGCCCCTGGACATTATAGCCAAGTCTAAAGGGAATTCCGCTGACGACATACAAATAAAAAGAAAATACATGCGTATAAATAAATCAAACAGAAATCCAATCTAAGTGACCCAGTCAGGCTCAGTGATAACCCCGCGGTTCGAAAAAAGAATCTTGTACTGAAATCTGCTCGATCCACCGTTGTGGTGATGCGTGTTGACGCGAAAACAGGTATGAGAATCAAATTAAACCAGCTTCTTGGTAACCAACTAATAAAATTTTCCGTCATAGGCTGCACTTGAAACCAGTTCCTCCGTGTGCTGTACAATGGATGTCGTTTGGAGGAGGCGGATTGACGCAGTGGATTTTTATTTTTGTTTGTAGAAAGGTCATTGCCGAGATGATTAGGATCACCGGACACATATTTTCCTGAGATGGAGAGAGCGATGAATTGCAGTTAAATTTGCTTAAGAGTGCATGAAACTTGATGTGATTGTTTGTGAGGTGGAGTCTCTTAAGTCGGGGAGAGCCTTAAGGGCATGGCAAACTAAAAGCGGGACACTCCTGTAACTATTTTATCATCGAAGGCACTCTTGCAACCAGTTTGGATTCCTGTGCGTGTGAGGTGGTGGTTCTAAGAGAACCCAATTAGCACTAAGTGCTGTTTTGCAGCTCCGGAAAGTTGAATATAAATTAGGATTTAAAACCATCGTACGGCGTTAAGGAATGAAATCAAAACTTTTGGCACTCTTATAACTACTTTGGATTCAAAAAACTCTTGGAAACACTTTGTATTGAAGGCCTGGTTAATTTAAAACATTCTTGCACTTGAAGCAACAACTGTCATGTCGGACTCGAAGGCACTTTTGCAACCACTGTCAGATTGGACTCTAATCACACTTGCAACTGCTCTGAATTCAAAGGGCTGAGTGAACTCGAAGGTACTCTTGCAAGCACTTTGCGTTCACGCCCTTACAAATACTTTGGATTCGAAACACACTTGTGATTTGCTCTGAGATCTGAGTGATTTCCAAGACTTCTTGCAACCATTGCTAGTTCGGAGTCAAAGACACTTTTGCAACCACTGCTAGATTCGATTCTAATCACTCTTGCAACTACTCTCGAATTCGAAGGGCTGAGTGAACTCGAAGGCACTCTTGCCAGCAGTCTGCGTTCGAAGACACCCTTACAACTACTGTGGATTCGAAACACACTTGCGATTTGCTTCAAAGATCTGAGTGATTTCCAAGACCTCTTGCAACCATGGCTAGTTCTGAGTCGAAGGCACTCTTGCAACCACTGTCAGTTTGGGCTTTAAGCACTCTTGCAACCCCTTCCAATTTAAATTTGAAAAAAAAAACCCACAGAAAACTACGCAGTACGTAAGAAAAAACACACAAAACAAACCTGGTATCGAAAGACTAAATCCTTTGGGACTCAAAAGCACAACTTCGACATCTGGAATCGTATAACCAAATACACGAACGATGATTGAGGTTAAAAATAGACTTAAGACTAAAAGTAAATTCATTTCTCTCTCGACGTGTGGCTCGAAATTTATCACGATTTATTAAATAGAACCCAAAAACAGCATCACTTCAAGCACTCGTAATTATTTTCCGGATCTGGAAATGCTAATCTCAGGGTCAACCGCCCAAAAACGCTCGACGTGTAGCGTACAGATTCGTCGGCAAGCGCGAAATGACTGAAGAAACATCGCTTCCCAGTTCTATCGGAGCTCTGGTGTGGGCTTTTGCCAGATAAGATGATGCGATTCTCTTTTGATTGAGAACGAAAATAGCTACAGAGAGGAAAACATGAGAGTTATTGTTTTGAAGAAAAAAAAGAGTTTGTGTCATCTCAAATTTTCCGGTGAAGCGTGATTTGGAAAAAAAAAAATCTTCGCTCAAAAAAAAAAAAAAACCTCTGAAATTGAATTGGCGTCAACTGAAATTGATTTTGCGTTGTGATCGATGCTTCTCTGCTAATTGCACGGCATGCGGCTTCGTAAATTGATTTTTGATTCGCTCATAACGCGCTGTGAATGACGTGGGATCTTGTTGGAATTCCCAAGAAATCAGATGTTACTGACGACAAGATTTGGGAGTATGGCATTCAAAACTGACAAAAAACAAACACTTCAACGGTTGATTGTTTGCTGAGTAAGGTGATGTCACAATTCAATTCAATCATCATCAGCGATTGATTGTCTGCTGTTTAAGGGTGAATTCACAATTCAATTCAATTCAATTTTATACTTGCAGGAAATTTCTAGGCAACGAGTCCGAGTTTGGAAACAATCCAGAAATGTGGCAGAACAATCGGCCAACCAATGGCTACGTGAGTTGCGAATACTCGTGACGGTCAAACCTAAGAGCTAAGACCTAAGGATAAATTCATAAAAGGAACATTGCGGCAGTCTAGCAAAGCAATTATGAACGAAATGTTTTTTTTTTGTGGGCTACCCTTTTGGGGCTACCCTATTGGGGCTACCCTTAAGTATCCTGTTTAAGACACAGCTCGGGCCGAAGGTACTGAGGGAGAGATGGAAAGAAGGTACCGGTGCGCGTTGGTTTTAAATGTTGTCATGTTGCAGGACTTCCGCCATATTGCTTCCATATTGCCGCCATAATGGCATTCAAAAGGAATGCGAAGGAGGAGAAGGAGAAGGAGAAGGAGAAGGAAGGGAAGGAGAATTTTAAACCCGTCCATGACGACAAAATTTGGGAGTGCGGACTTAAAAAAGCCGATGAAGAATTTCAAACTCAAATCTGAGAACTCATTTCCACCTCAATCAAACAATGAACCTTTTGCTTAAACTACTTTATTCATCCCATCTGCCCCTTGAGCCTCACAGAGCATACACCCTGATGTATTCCACATGCAAACCAGCATTCTCTCCGTTCCAGGTCTTGTACCAGTGTTCACGGTCCTTCCAGAAGCCGGACATGGCCTTTGGGCTTCCGTTGTCCCACGGTTTCTCCGCGCGATCTTCTCCAGTGACGCAGCCATCGGGGAAGTCTGAATGTCCACCGACTGAGACGCCCAGGGTGAGGAAGAACTGAAAGACAAAAAGCCTGCCTTAAAATGGAACGTGGAATGGATGAAGTTTTAAAAAAATCACTAGATGGGCCTTCCTTTATATGAAACCTGAAGGATTCCACATCTCACTTCCCACTCACCTCTCTGTCGAACGGCGCCATATAGTGTCCATTTTCCCAGTGCTTCGCATATGGCTTCGTGGTGCGGAGACGCCGGGCAAAACCCCCTTGGAGGACTGAGTAGCGATTGCCGTCCACCTCGAGAACGATTGAATCCTCGGTCCAGGTCAGCGCGTACACGTGAAAATCGTTACCGAAATGCGATCGCTCTGTGGTCCCCTTTAGCCAGGTCTCTCGGAGGAGCTGTCCGGTGGAGAGAACGACGCCACCACTGATCTGTTTGCCGGAGATGTCAGCGCCATGTTCGTCTTCGAGAAATTCGTTGCCGCGCATCGATGCCACCCTCATCTGTCCCGACGCGTAGCCGATGGATCCGTAGTAGTTCTCCAGGGGTTCCAGGAGAATCACTGTGAAAAGAGAGAATCAGACTTTCAGAGATAGACCGAAGGAGGGAGACAGAGAGCCAGATAGGAAGACATTCACAATCTGAAATCAAGAAAAAGTCGGCTGTTGCAACTCACACGGAATCAACCAATCGCCCTTGGGCATCTTCGCGCTGATTTCCACTCGACCATACCGGAAGCTGAAGAAGTGCCGAGTCCGTATCCTCGCCGACACGACTGGCGGCAGGATCTGGGAGAACATCGCCTCTGCCGTGCACTCCTTGGCCACGTCCACGATTCCCGTGCAGCTGGAAAGAAAGAAAAGGCAAGTTAATTGAAAGGACAGACCTGGACAGACTGGATAAAACTCACTAGGACTGAAGATCCAGCTTTCCAGAAAAGATGCTCCTAGCGTTGAACCCTGGCACGTCGCTGAGCAGACTTGGGACAATGTGCAGCTGACCACCTCTGACATACAAGTTCTCTGGTCTCCGCTGGAAGGACAGAAACTCGGCGTCGTCCACGTCGAGAGGGATTCGCACCTCTCGGTTCCACTTGCTCCAGTCCAGCATGTCGAAGTTGTCCTCAAAAACGAGTTCACTCTTGCAGACTGGTTTCCCTCCAACCGTGGTGGCCGATCGAGGACACCCAGAGGGGAGTGTGAGGTTCCGCCTGTTGGAATTCGGCTCCGAGATGTCCATGTAGGCCCCAGACACCATCGCACTGCCGACTTTTTCCACAGTCGTCTCGCCATACCGCACCACGACCCAATAGTTCACCTTAGAGCTGTAGTAGACCATTGTCCGGGTGTCCTCTAGGAACCAGCGACCATTCGAGGGCTCGTTCACAGTCTCCGAGTAGTCGCCTAGTTGATTGCTGTTGATTGGCTTGTTGATATTCACGTTGAAGATCACCTGGGACATGCCATCTTGATCTGAAAAGAGGACAAGACGTGTCTGTCAGATGTCAGATCGTGGAGTCAGTGAAAATTCCCCAAAATCTGGAAAACCAGTCATCCAACCAGCCCCTAAAAGCGTCGTCTTTCGTTCTTTCTCTGCGCTGCCGAGAACCCCAAGAAGAGAGAAGGTGTCTATCTCTTGAGATTCTCTTAAAATACAAATCGTTTTTTTTTTTTACTCACAACTCGATAAACACGAATTTTTTTTAACTCACGTGTAGCTGCGATTCGGAACCCCGTTGGCAGGAGGATCTCCAGCTGAAGTCGGGGGAAACTCTGAGAACACGCACTGGCAGCGAGGCACAGCACAACGATTGCAACGACTGCGTGCAGATTCATCAAAAAAAAAAGTCAGTCTTAAAAAAAAACAAATTTGGTCTTGTCCCAAACGAACTCGGGAAGCACACCTCTGAAGTGAATCGCGAACAAAACTCAAATGATTGCTGACCACTCTCGGAGGCCGCGCTAGAAGTCGTGTGTCGTCTTCGAGAAACGAGTTCCTCTCTTCGACGATCTTGACACAGCCGGTTATCGCGTGGGTGAGAGTTCAGTCGTTCGTTTAACTGTCGGCACGTGCTCTTAAGACGCAAACAACCTGTCCAAGTGAATATTTAGCACAAGTTGTGTGAGAAATTAAGTCAAAAAAAAAACTAACAACGCGAGAGAAAACAACAAACAAGACGCAAACAACAACAGAAGAAGAAGAAAAAGTAGAAGAAAAAAAAACATTTTTCTAAAAAAGAGAAAAAAAGTCGTCTTTCTAATGGATGACCTTTGGTTTGTTGTTTGTAAACAATGCAAAGATCCTTGGCGTGGAAAAAACAAAGCAGCGTGCGTCATGGCATGGAGCCAATTTTTGGAGGTGGTTAGGGAATTTATTGGCCTGGCCAAAAATTGCTGTTCGATTTAGTTGAGAACACAAATCAGTCAGAAGAATCAGTCAGTTATCCCTTGCTTCTTCTGCATCAATCTGCTAGGTGATTTTTGTGGAACACAGCTTTCAGTTTTATGTTCCACATGACCCAATAATGTCTTGGGGGGTGTTTCTCTGTACACCGAAATTGGTTGGTAGGTGATTTTTGTGGAACAAAGTTTTCAGTTTTGTGTTCCACATGACCCAATAATGTCCTGGAGAGGATTTCTCTGTACACTGAGATCTGTTGGCAGGTGATCCACATGACCCAACTATTTTAGAGAATTTCTCAACACAGAGATCTGTCGGCAGGTGAATTTTGTGGTAGGAAACTTCCAGTTGTATATTCCACATGAACTAATGGGTCGTAGAGAGTTTCTTCATCCACTAGGATCTGTTGGCAGGCAAATTATGTGGAACGAAGCTTCTAATTTCATGATTGACATCAATTTATGGAGCCTGGAGAAGTTGATAGAGGAAAATTCAGTAAAAAGCTGACGATGATGTTGACTAAAATACAAAACTAGAACGAAAGCGAAAAAAAAATTGAACAAAAATTTGAATTTGGAGGAACAATAGAAAAATAGAAGAATATCTGTTGAGGTCGTCTGGAGCACGAAGAGATCCTAATACCCAAATGGAAACAAATTTCGACAAAAATTTCGAAGAAAAGTGAAAGGAAAATAGAAAAAAAATTGTAGAACGCCCGCTAAAGATACCGGGAGCAAGAAGAGACACTCCCGCCCAAATAGAAACAAAATTCGACAAAAATTTCGAAAAAAAAAAATGTAGAACGCCCGCCAAAGACGCCTGGGGCACAAAGAGACACTCCCACCCAAATAGAAACAAAATTCGACAAAAATTTCGAGGAAAATTGAAAGAAAAATAGAAAAAAAAAAAAAATTTAAAACGTCCGCGAAAGACGCCTGGAGCACGAAGAGACACCCCCAATCCAATTGAAAGAATATTATCACAACAAATTGGAAGAAATTAAAAAAAAAAAAGACAAAAAAAAACGAAGCGACACTTCCAATCCAAATAAAGAAAATTATTTTCTAAAGAAATTGAAAGAAATTGAAGAATTGACAAAAAAAAAATAGAAAAATGTCTTGGTAAGACTCACAGAGCACTAGGAGACACCCACAAAAAATAAAAAATAAAAATGTTGAAAAAAATGTAAAGGAAAACAAAAAAAAAACAGAAGAATATCTGCTGAACACGCTCGGAGCATTAAGAAGACGATTCGAAGAGAAAAAGAGCGGCACGACTCGAAGAAAAGTCTTCAAAAACACACTCTGTCTGAAAAGGAGCAAGGAGAGTGACTAACCAGGTAGTTTTAGACCACCAACAAACGTCACACTTCACTCTCGGGTTCACTAAGTCGCCTTAAGCCACTCACTAGCCTCTAACTTCACTGTTTGATCAGCTAGACCTTCTTAGACCACCCACAGGTCACACTCACTTCACTGTCTGAGAATTTCTAACCGCACTGACGACTAACGACAACAACGACAACCAACAACCGATCGACGTCACCGGTGACAAGTTTCAAAACCCATTACCCTTGTCCAGAACCGGTCTCTGAAGCTCAAAAGAATTTCTAAACCAAACAAAAAAAAAAAAACTTGCACTCACGTGGAATAGCGATCCGAAAGCCTCTCGGCAACAGAATCTCTAGATGACCGTAGGGGAACGTCTTCTGCTCAGCAATCACGACTGAGATGAAACTTAAAGCCAGCCACTGGCCCAGTAAGAGACGCATTTAAATTTCGGTTGTTTCCCGAGACGGAGCTCTTAAAATCAAGCGACTTTTGCGTTTTACGTTCGCGTTTATTCGCGTTTATTTTTTATTTTTTCATTTATCTCTGACGTGCGAGAAACAGAGCGCCGCCACTGAACATCGCGGTAGAACTAAATCGACTGAGCGACATTCGTAAAGCTGAAAAGAATCTCTCAGTTATCGAGAGCGTTTTCGACGAATTGGACGGTCTTAACAAAGTCAAACGAAACTTAAATAAACACGTGAAAGCCGGAAAACCCGTCACTCGCCTTGAGATTACACAAAAAGAAAATAAATTTAATCGACAACTGGAGAGATGAAATCGCGTCTCGGTTTAGTGATTCCGCTCCTACACGTCATTGTGGGATCACTGAGCTACTCGATTCCAGAGCCCAAGTTGGAGCTACTGAATCCGAAAGGATTTCGGATTTCAATTCCTGGTGAGTAGAAAGTCGACGGAGAAGGGAAACTTTGCATCAGCCCAATGGACTGAGGTTATCAGTCGGCTTACAAGTGTCAGCGGCGATCGTGATAAGTACGCGTCTAGTGATGCATTTATTCGGATGATTTCCCGTTTTTCTGGGCATTTTTTTTTTGTAAACAAATTTTGTTTGCTAATCGTGGTGTCACGTGAATTGGGAAAATTTATTAAAGCTAAAAGGGCTTATCATGCTGAAGGGGGTACAGAAGAGCTTCCTTTTCGTGGTCGGTTTGCTTGTCGGAAATACCAGAAAAGGAGGAAACTAGGATCCAGAAACCGCAAGTGTACAAACTAGGACACAATTGCAATTACGAAACTTGAAATTTGGAATACGAAAACCAGAATCCAGAAATGTTACAAGGAGCCTTACAGATAAAAGGATTAATTTGTGTGAACCAGGAACCTGCCTTCCTCTGGCTCCTGCAATCATCTTCCCAAACTCACATCTTTTTTTCTCTCTTCCTTTCAGATGAAAGCGACATTCACCTCGTTGCTTTCCACCTAAACGTCAACTCAACAATCGTCTTGAACAGCCCGGGCGCCTTCGCAGCCGATATCAAGAGCCCCACCAACGGACGATGGGTTTTCGACAATACTCTCGCCTTCGTTAGCCCGGGCGACTTAGTCGGCTACTGGATCCACGTCCAGCACCGAAATCTCGCCTATCGGAAACTCGGTTCAGCTGTTCTGGCAGGCGAACCTGTGGACATAACCGAGCCCATCTCCGGTGGCTCCCATTCAACCCACATACACCGCGTCAATTCCATCCTTGTGTCATCCACCTCCCGTAAGACGTCCTCAAGGACCGAAGCTCGACCTTTGCCAATCGCAGCTCGGGCTCCATCTTCTACAGGTCGGGCTCCGTCTTCTACACCTCGACCTCCAGCCTGTGAAAACTCTCCAACGACCGTCGATCACAGTCCCGCCTGCAAAGGTCAGCTGATCTTCGAGGACAACTTCGACACGCTCAATTGGACGACGTGGAAGCATGACGTCCGCATGTCTCTCGACCTGAATGATGCCGAGTTCGTGTCCTACCAGAGCCGTTCAGAGAACTGCTACATCAACGACGGTGCCTTGCACATCGTGCCGAATCTGCTGTCCGAGGTGCCGGGCTTCGACGAGGCTTCCATTCGATCTGGCTACCTGGACTTGGGCACAAAGTGAGTAGGAAACCATCGTCCGGTCCACCCGACTGAATTTCCATCATTCCAGGTGTACAGCAACCGTGGACATTGGCCACGAATGCACGCGGCAGGCGCAGGCCTTTAACATCCTTCCGCCGATCGTGTCAGCGCGGATCAACACAAAAAACTCCTTCTCATTCCGCTACGGAAGGATCGAGGTGCGGGCAAAGATGCCCAAGGGCGATTGGTTGTTTCCACGTAAGTACAACGTTCCCTCCAGGACCATCTGACAGCAGTTTGTCTTCCACAGTGATCCTCCTTGAGCCCCTGGAGAACTACTACGGCTTCACTGGCTTCGCCTCGGGGGAGATGAGGGTCGCATACATCCGTGGCAATGAGCAGCTGGAGGATCGAAACGGCGCTGACATTGGCGGAAGTCAAGTATCCGGCGGAGTTATCCTCGGAATCGCTCCAGAAGTGCATGACTTTGGGCTGAAAAGCAGCAGCCGCAAGGAGCATCTGGGCACGGACTACCACACGTATGCGCTCACGTGGGCGGAGGATCACATCTCGTTGGAGATCGACGGGAACGAGTACTCCTACATCCGCGGGGGCTTCTCCCGCCTCCACCAGACGCACGGCCTCGCGCATGCAGCGCTGTGGGACAATGGCAACGTCATGGCGCCGTTCGACAGAGAGGTCTAAGCAGATCAATTCCTTTGCTCAGATTGCTTGATCCGTGAGATTTTTGTTTTCAGTTCTTTTTGACGCTCGGAGTGGCAGCTGGTGGACATTCAGACTTCCCAGATCGATACATGAACGGAAAGGAACTCACGCGGAAGCCGTGGCGTAATCGGAACCCAAGGGCTGAGTTAAACTTTTGGAACGACCGTGAGAATTGGCTTCGGACTTGGAACGGCGACGATATTGGACTGCACGTGGACTACGTGAGGGTTTATGCGTTGTAGGGGGTGATTGGACAAATAGACCGAGATAACGACGACGATAGGGAGTGTTTGTTTGGGGGAGGGACACGTTCGAGAGAGTCCAAGTCGCTTTATTGGTACCAAACATTGCTGCGAAACACCAGAGGAAGCTTTCTAAGGTTTCTGTCTTCTTTTGCTGCCACAGCGTTCTTCGAAATCTCTCCGGAACTCAAAAGTTAACTTTCTCTTAAGGTTTTCATACTTTTCTGCCGCCAAGGATCTTTAAAAATCTCTTTGAATTCTGATATTTGGCTTTCTCTCAAGGCTTTCATGTATCATCATCATCATCATCATCTTCTTTGCCCGCATGTTCCACTAAAGGGCAGTGCACGCAAAAGAGATCTTCAGGCAACCTGATCCTTTGCTGCCTCTAACACCTCGAGGGGAATGCCCAAATGTAACCAGGTGAGCTTCATGTAGACTTCTCAAAAATATTTATAAAGCTTCAGACATCCCTTTTTTGAAAAATTTCGTGTTCTTCTGCTGCAGCAGATTTCTCAAAAATATTTCTGAAGCTTCAGACATCCCTTTTTCAAAAAATTCGGGTTCTTCTGCAGCAGCAGACTTCTCAAAAAAAATATTTGAAGCTTCAGACACCCCTTTTCTGAAATTTTCGTGTTCTTTTACTGCGGCTGATTTTTAAAAAATCTGTCTAAAATTTCAGAGAGGATTTCCTAGTCTATTCTTCCGATGCCGTCGACTTCTGAAAAGTTTTTTTGTTAGGAATTGTAGTGGGCTTCACCATTCTCTCTAAAGTTTTTCATTGGATTCCTCGTGATAGTCTTCAAAAACAAAAACGATTGGCACAGACAAAAAAAGGTGTCGACGTACTCGAAAAGCGATGGAATAGAATGTCCGAGTCTAAGGACCGATGGTGAAGACAAGAGAATACAAAACAAATCAAGGAAATCCAGACTTCAGATATGCTTAGGCTCTTGAACCAAAATTCAAAGACAAGTTTCAGATCCTTGCACAAGACGACGAAACTAAGGAACAAACTTTAACGTTTTCCAACGACCAACAGTTTGGAATTTCGAAATCTTTAAAATAAAAGTTCATTTTGGAAGAACGATTGTACCAGAAACCATCGACTGGGAATTGCGACGTTCATGTGCAGTTTGGAACTTCGAAATATTTTAAAAAAAAGTTCATTTTGGAAAAACGATTGAACCAGAAACTACCGGCAGGAAATTGCGACGTTCATATGCAAGGCCCGATCCCAAAGACAGGCGATGAAAATCAAGAAGAAGCTTAGACGAAGGCCGTTCGCAATGAATGAACCAAAGAAAAAGTAATTTTCCTCAAAAAAATGTCCCAAAATCCTCAAAAGAACCGTCCATTTGTAGGAGTCTCGTCCATTTTTCAACCTCATGCCGTCTGCGTTGAAAAAATCGTTTTGTTATCATTTCATACACGCTCCTGAGTGCCTTAGGTCTTTGGCTCTTGGCTTACTAGTCGTTGGCTAGTCATAGAAGGTTCGAAGGCCTTTCATGCACTCGATTGACTCATCTCTTGATGCCCTTCCAGGATTTTGGCCATGCCCAGTGTCCGGAACGTATAGCTTTCGTATTTCTTGATCTGAAACTCCTAAATTGGTCCTAAATAAGAATAATACAGTGCCAGAGCATAGCTTGTTCGCGCCTCCACTGTGTTGTGAGCGACGCACTAACGATTAAGGCGGTGGCTTAATTGTTAACTCCACAGCTCCAAATTGGTCCTAAAACACATCTCATAAACTTGCAATAACGTCTACAACACCGTTCAACCATTTCGACACACCCGAGTCTTTTTTTGAGGTGCGTCCCTTGATCTCGAACTCCAAGATTGATCTTAAAAAGCATCAAAACGTCTCCGTCTCTCTCTAGAGCTTTAAGATTGATTTTAAAAACCATTAAAACGTCTCTAAAGGTTCCAATTACGTCTCCAAGACCCCTCAAAAAATCACAACATCACCACATCCTTCTCAACCCCTGTCAACTTCTTTATTTCTCTTATCAGTCCCTTGTCGAGCAGTGATCCTCATCACAATGCGTAGACCCGAATGTAGTCCACATGCAGACCGGCATTCTCGCCGTTCCATGTCTTCAGCCAGTTCTCACGGTTATTCCAGAAGTGCAACTCTGCTTTCGGATGCGTGTTCGTCCATGGCTTTGGTGCCCGCTGAGGGCCATTCTTGCATCCATCTGGGAAGTCGGCATGTCCTCCCACTGAGACCCCGAGGGTCAAAAAGAACTGCAAAAAAAGAAGAAAGTCAAAAAATTTCCCAAAAAGAACCTCATCTCTTCCCCACCTCTCTGTCGAATGGTGCCATGGCATTGCCGTTGTCCCAAACCTTGGCGTGAGCCACTTGATGGGTTCGATAGAGCCGAGCAAAGTCTCCCCTAATGATGGCGTACTCATTCCCGTCAACCTCGACCGCGATATATTTGTCCGTCCAGGTCAACGTGTACGTGTGGAAGTCGTCAGCCAGGTGATCCCTGCGAAGACTGCCCGTCAGCCAGATGTCACGCAGTGATTCCTTCGTCGAGAGTACCACTCCACCGGCGATCCTGTGACCGGAAATTTCGATGCCGTCCTGGTCTTCCAGGACTTCGTTCGCGCGGATGAATGCGACTCTCATCTGACCGGAGGCGTAGCCCGTGAAGCCATAGTAGTTTTCGAGGGGCTCCAGGAGGATCACTGTGGAGGAAGAAAAACTCTCAGACTGGTCGGGAAGGAGGAAAATGTACTCACGTGGGAAGATCCAGTCGCCACGGGGCATCTTTGCCCGCACCTCGACCTTTCCGTAGAGGAAGCTGAAGGAATCCTTCGTCCGGATCCGGGTCGAGACCACTGGCGGCAGGATGTTCGAGTACTGGGCCTTCCTCGTGCACTCCTGTTGGAAGTCCGTGATCCCCGTGCATCTGAAAAGGGATTTCTAAAAAAGCCGATCAGGAGTAGGGTGAATGGACCACTCACTCAGTGCCAAGGTCCAGCGTTCCCAACCGAATGGACGTGTCATTGAACCCGAGTGTGTCTCGCAGCAGACTCGGAACGATGTGCAGCTGTCCATCCCGCGTGAAGCAATTCTCCGACCTCCCCTGGTACGAAACGAACTCCACGTCGTCCAAAGGAATCCGAATCTCTCGCTTCCACGTCGTCCAGTTAAGACTGTCGAAGTTGTCCTCGAAGATGAGCTGCCCCTTGCACACGGTTTGGCGATTGACGATGGTCTTTGAAAGCTCACATCCGTCCTCGTCATCCGTGACGGTGCTGGGCATCGGACGAGGCGGGGGCCGAGGCGTCGGCTGGTCGATGTCCACCATTCCGTCTTGGATTTTGGCAATGCCCTGCTTCCGGTACGCGTAGCTTCCGTACTGGACATGCAACCAATAGTGGACCTCGTCCTGGGGGTCCACAAACACCTGAGTGTTGTCGAAGACCCATCGGCCGTTTGTGGGCTTTGTGACCTCAGCCGCGTAATCACCGGGCTGGTGAAGGGCAATCGTCTTGCCCAGGTTCATGTGGAAAGCCACCAAAGCGATGCCCTTTTCATCTGAAATTGTTAGAACGTCAAAAGTGGTTCCATTTCCGTTGTTTTTCAAGAATTCGAAAAAAAATCACAAACTTTTGTCGCCTGCAGGGGAAACCCGCTAGAATATCCGTCTAATTTTAAGAGCACATCTCTCTCGTCGTCACACGAAGCTGCACCCGCCGATAACCTCTTCGACAATTTTGCGCAACTTATCGCTACCGCGAGTCGCACAACAATTGAACTGTGTATCTGCCGATTCTGCTGATCGTCGTCCAGATTCATTTGATTACTCAAGAAGAGTCGTTTTTATCTACGCTTAGTCAGGAACCGGTTTATCTTTGTTGTGGTTCTTCTCCTCAACTCAAAAAAGTCCCCCGCAAACAAGAAAACCAAAAGACAGCACTAACCTGGAATGGAAATCCGAACGCCTTTGGGATTGATCAGCTCCACTCTCGGCTCTGGGACGGAGTAACTCCACGCACTCGCGATCAGGAGCGGAAACAGGCACGAATAGAGTAGTGAACGCATGACTGGGATGCGGTCAGAGGAATCCTGTTCCTTAGGTTCGTTGCTCTTCTTGGATTCCGTCTGTTCGTTGCTCTTCTTGGATGGGAGTCTTCTCAATGCACACGACTGTCAGTGTTGGCTGTCCGAATGAACTCTAGAAACGAAACTGATAACTCACGACGTGCTCACAGTGCGACTTGATGTCATTGCGAGCTTGTTACGACTGAGCTGAGCGAAGGCTACAGCTGACGGTGTAGAGAATTAGATGAAGCCGGGGGAACTCTTCACGGCGCTTGTCCGGAAGAGAGTGTGCGAAGAGAAGACGCTGCTCTTTCAGCAAACGCAATCTTGTTTTTGATTAACACTTCTCACGGGAGTATCTACGAGCAGCGAGAAAAGCTTGGAGCTGACGCGAAACTGTGTGTCTCTTCAGTTTCTTTTCTCATCGACGTGTGTACGTGAAATTCGAAAGAGAAGCTCCAATAGCGATGAGACACTTGGGAGGCCAGTTGATATCCGTGGATCTAATGAAAATGAACCCCCAGCTGCCGATTTATTCGTTGGGACCTTTAGAATTCTTGAATCTCCATTTCCACTTTTTTAACTAGAGGTTGATTGAAATGAATAGAAGTTCCTCCATCGACGAGGCTCGTAGGAGGGCAATTGAAGTTGTTAAAACCATTAAAACCGCTGGAACCACAAGATTCTTCGAAATCCGCCAACATGGTCCACCACTCCAGCAACGATTTCTTCTTTGCGAGTTTTGAGGAGCGCAGATCTGTCCAGCTGGGGGAAGTAACGCTTTTAAAAAAAAGGCTTAGATCTGCCCAGTGTCTTGGTAATAATGCTTTTAATATAATTTGCACAGTCAAGAAAAGTTCAACCAACAATGAGAAGCTCTTGAGAGGAGAACTAGAATTCCTAAAACGTTTAAAACCAATGGAATTGCAAAACCTCCTAACGCAGTCCATACCACCAGATTCGGAAGGATTAGAAAGCTTAAATTTTAATTTTTTTTTTTTTTTCTTTGACAGAAAATTGATTGAGTAGAAATCGGATAAGAAAATGAAGCTTCTATGGAACGCCTGCTAGTCTCATCGATGGAGAGGATAATTGGAGTTGTTGCAACCAAGATTTATAGAAAAGTAGATTACGCATTCCCGTGTTTCACTCTTTTCTATGTCATAGGGGACCCCTTAAGAGAGTCAAAACTCATAGAATGAAGTAGAATTGGGTCCCTTATGACGTAGATACAGAACGACTAGGACGAACGAGTAACCTGGTATTCTATGAATCTTGGTTGAAACTACTGAGACCACGGAAATCATCTTTCTTTTTTGGAGCCGTTGAAAAAGATCTACCAGTGCTGACACCGGCAAAATCCCCAACACAAATCAACAGGAAAAATCAAAACTTCTTTGGAACCCTTAGAAAGTTGTGATTTATCGCTCCATTTTTTTTTCTCCTGAGAGGTAGAATTATTTTTTTCAATTTTTAAAATTATATAGTTAATAGTTATAGTTAATTAATAGTTCTTAAAGAGAAGCTTCACCAAGTCCTGGGAAGGAAAGTTTTATTTTTAGAACCGAAAATGAAATCTCCCAAGGCAATTCAAGCCCCTAGCTGACGATGAATTCCTTTGGCAGGTAATTGGAATTCTTAAATCTCCTGAAACCAATGAAAGCTGCCGAAATCCTTCAACGCATCCTCCGACTGCAGCTGACGACTTCTTTTTTTTCGGAACAGTAGCTAAGAAATTGTTCTTGTAAACCTTTTCATCAAGTTGGAGTCATACTCTGTAGGAATGGAAATTGAAATTCCTGAAACCGATGAAACCGTTGCAATCGCCGTAATCTCCCAACAGGATGCATCAGTCCAGCAGATGATTTCTTTTTTTGAACCTTAGGATATCTTAGGTGGCTGCTTCATTTTTTTTTTCTCTTCGGCTTGGGGTAGACTTGGGATAGTCCAAGCATTAAAGAGAAGCTTTAGCTGCGAGGAGACTTCTAGGAAAGACATTCGAATTTTTGAAAACGCTAAAATCTCTCAAGACAGTGCAAAAAGCTAAAGGTCTGCCTTTTTAAATCACTCGAATGCTTCAATTTTTCTTTATTTTGCGGTAAGGTAAGGCTGGCGATAAACGTTGATGATGGCTCAAAGACACTACCCATTTCCTTCTCTTCACAAAAAAATACCTTTCGAGGGCATCTGGAACTCCCCCAACCGCAGAAATTTCTCCAACCGCTGAAATTTCTCCACCCGCTGAAATCTCTTTAACCGCTGAAATCGCGATGCTGTGGCTGGCTGTGCTGTGTGTGTAGTGGCCCACACTCGTGGGTAGACTCCCTGAATTCTCTAAGCCCCCTGAAACTTCCCAACCCAGACCAAAGACAAAACACCACACAATGAAAATCAAAATCAGCTCAAAATGTATTTGCACACAAAAAAAAATGATTTCCGTATAAAAAAATGTTTCCCCATCAAATTACCCAAAAGAAAAAAAAAAAAGTTCCAAAAAATAAACTCAGTCCTTTCCAAACTTCCCCTCGGCGATGAGCTTCAGCTGCTTCTCCACATCCTTGATGTACTTCTCGGGCAAGTGTGCCTCACGCATTGCAGCCAACTTCGACTGAATGACCATGACGACGTTCCGCTCACGCTCCTTCTCCTGCTCCCTCCATTCGAACACGTCGGCCTGGTCTTGCTCGATCTTCTGACGTCTGGCGTACTCCTTGTCGTTCATCTGCCTGATGATGTCGTCTCTATAGCGATCGCGGTTCCTCATACGCTCCTGGAAGAGTTTTTGCTGCTTCTCCTCCTCGCGCTTGAGATTCTCGACAATCTTCTTGAAATCGTCTTCGTTGTGGGCGATCTGAAGGGCCTCACGCAGCTTAGCTTCGTGCAGTTGATTGACACGCGCCTCGTGTAGGGCCTGCTCGACGGCCTTCTTTCGGATAGCCGCCTCCATTTCCTTGCGTCGGAACTCACGCTCTATGTTCTCCTGATCGCGGAGGAGCGCCATTTCCTCGCGCTTGCTGGCCGACTCGAGCCGCTTCTGCTGCAAGTCGAAGAGCAGTTGCTGCTTGCGCTCGAACGCCTGCTTTGCGAGCTTCCTCTCCAGCGCGAGGGTCTTCTCTCGCTGCTCCTTGTCCTTCATGAACGCGCGGATGCGGCGCTCAGCCTCCTGCTCTTGCTCGAAGAGCATCTTCTGGAAGAGATTCGACATTTCACAGATCTTGTTCAGCTCGGCCCGCAGCTTCTCCCGTCGCTCGTGGTGTTCTCGGAGGCGCCGAGCGTCATCTCGCTTCAGCGCCTCGTTCGCCTGAGCCATGATCTTTGCCTCCTCGTCGATGCGCTCGGCTTCCAGGAATCGCTGGTTCTCGCGCTCCAAAAGCTGCTGCTTTATTTCGGCAGCGTACTTCTTCTTTTTCTCGTGCGTTCGAATGAGGTCGTCGTCGTCCTTCTGCAGCAGCGCCTTGGCCCGATTGATCATAATCATGTCCAGCTTGTTGTCCTCCGCCTTCAGCTCCTTTTCCAGTTCCTCCTTCTCCTGCAGCTGCGCGTCACGGATGGCGTGGCACTTTGCGTTCAGCATGATTCGGTTGACCTGCTTCACCTCCTCCTCCTGCTCGTGCTTGGCGATGAACGAAGCCTCCAGAACCTTCACCCGGTCCTCGGCGAAGATGTCTGTCTTGTCGCCCTCGCGTCCTCGCATCTTCGCCTCGTCGATCTGCTTGAACAGCTGCTTCTGCTTCTCGGCCTCCTCCTCGATTTTTCGGATCTCGTTCTCGTTCTTGAACTGCGCCTCTATCCGGTCGTCCATGGTTATGACCACGGCGGCGCTCTTCAACCGCTCGAGATCCTTCTTCGCCAGCGTCGTGGGCAGTTTCACTTGATTCTGAAGCACTGCTGCGCCTTTAGTCCCGGCCGGAAAGTGGTTGCCCGACGGTGTCGGCGGATCCCGAGCCTTCTTCTTCTCCAGATTCGGGTCCACTTGGAATCTGGACGGAGGCCGTCCCGGAGCCGATCCTCTTCGGTCATTTGTGGCTGCCTTGGATATCATACCTTTTCTACCGAAGGTTTGACTGTAAATTGAATTCGAAAAAGCCTCTCAACGACTACGAAACTTTATAACAGAATGAAGTTTTATTTTTTTTCTAAAATTTATCGATCAAACGTGAGTTGATGGAGCTCGAACTGTAAGGTTGCCCTGGTGGACGGTGGACAGTCATGGTGACGGTTGCTTGGAGTGGGTTTTGTTTGATGTCCTGCACTCAGTTCGCCTGCAGGGGGTATCCTTAAAGTAACATTATCTGCATCTAATTAGAAACCATCCACCACCACGGCAACACAGCCCCTTTATCAAACCGGTCTATTCCCGCGACGTTCCACGACACAGTGCCTCTCGCCATCACGCTCGCCCGCCACCAGCAAAACGCGACAACAATAGACAACAAAACCGGCTACGTGTTAGCTTGTTGTTCGTTCATTTCTTTCGACGCACAACACCACGTCCCAATCCCACTGCGTCCACATGCCGACCAGCCTTCGCAACCCCAACTCGTAGAAAGAGCACACATCACTCCTCGAATTCCAGTTCGATTCCGAGATTCACAAAAAGAAATTCCATACCGAGTTCCTCGATTATTTTCCTTTTAATTCTCAACGTGTCAGCACCGGTTAGAGGAGGAACGTCCGTAAATTATTCTCTTTTAATTTCTTTTTTGTACACTAGCCTAAGTATTAGCGAATAATTTAATAGTCCAACAAAGGAGCCAACGTGAAAAAAAAAATAACAAAACACAAATAATAGAAAAAAAAAAAATGAAGCCTATTCTGTGCGCGTTACTTGTGATTGCCGTCGCGGCGACGGCGACTCAGACCGTCTTCGCTGACGAAATCAAATTGGAGGATGGTGTTTTAGTTTTAACCAAAGATAATTTCCAATCCGCCATCGCCGACAACGAGTTCATTTTGGTTGAGTTCTGTAAGTACTTAATTCTTATTTGAATAATTTTTCTTATATTCCAATCAAACCTCATCCGGTCAATAATCTCTACAAAGAAGTATAAAATACATATTTTTCTGCAAAAGCAAAAAAAAAAAAAGATTTTCAAAAACAAAAGAGACAACTGTCGATGGCAACATGTGTTTGGGGCAGTGCGTGCAAGTGAAACAAGTGTACCGGTCCGTATACATAAAACGGTGGTTCGCAAGTCTCCAAACGATGCTTGTGACGTGTCACTGTTCTGATATGATTTTCCTAATGAAATTGTAAAAAATTTCCACTTGGAATCGTGAGAAAATCACCACCACTTTAAGTTTTTCATAAATTTTCCCACTTTCATTTAATCGGTGGTGAGAATTTCGAGAAAACATGAAGTGTCGGTGAAAAGTCTCCACTGTCCAACTAAAGTGACAAATGTCAAGGTTCGTCATGGTTGCAAATTATCTCTCTTAACTGTTTTTCGATCGAGAATTTGATCAAAAAAAAAAAACTTCACGAAAAGCCAAATTCTGTGTCAACATGTTCCTCACGGAGAGATGATGAGAATTGGTCTTTTGCTTGCGTGTCAGTTTTTTTTTGTTTCTTTTTACTTCGTCTTCGTTTTTTGTTGTGTTTATGTGGAGTTCTCTTTTGTTCTTCCTGTTTAAAGTTTTTCATCTCCTTCTCACTTGGATTTCTATTTAAAACGAAAATAACTTTGTTTAGGTTATCTTTTCTGATTTTCGTTTTTTATTCCTCTCGGTCGTAATTAAAGGGAACACAGATTTTGGTCAGTGCTTGTGACTTGTTGCTGTTCTCGAAAAAGGGGGGAGACTGGGACTTTGACTGGAACTGTGAATGTGCTGGGGCGTGGTGCAGATACAGGTACCAGGTACTCGTCTCCTTTTAGAGCCATCACATAAAACTAGAAAATTTGAATTTTAAATGAAGTCACCAACAAGCAGGTGGTGGTAGTTGTGGTGCCAAGCGCTGTGATGTTTACCAGGAGAGAGATGAAATGCGGAATTTGCATAATTTTTTACGCTGCGCGGAGGTGTGTTGCTGCTTGGGCAATTACACCACGAGAAAGGGTGTGAATCATTGTCCACGTCACGACTATCGGTTTGTTTGCCTGCTGTTTTTCATAATTAAAGACTCTTTTAGTCTCTCACTTACCTTAGTGTTGTCCATGTTTCCATGAGTTTGTAGTTCTTGTTCAATTCCCTGGTAGGAAAATAGAAGGAAGCTTTGTGGGTCGTTTTTACAGTCATGAGTTCGTAGTTCTTGTGTAGTTCACTCATAGGAAAATAGACGCGAGTTGTTCTCATCCATTTTCGTATGAGTGTGTGGTTCTTATGCTACCTTTCGTCTATTTGTGTGCCATTCCAATACCAGATCTCGACCATTACGAGTGTGTCATTCTTATGCCAGCTTTTGTGTACCATTCACACGCCAGCCAGCTCTGTTCCCCACATAGACACAAGGGAATTGGCGTAATTTTCTCGGTCTTAGTTCATATCGCACTTGCTTTTGGTCTTTAGCACGTTCTCATTTCGATGAAGTCGTAGAAATTCGTTGTGACTTTAAAAGCGACAGAAATGTGGGGGTGTAGGTTTGCCGATTTGTGATTCTTTGTCTCTTTATTGGAGCAGACATGGCAGCGGTGATTGTTCTTAAACTGGCACGTGCGAAGATTTTCTTTTACTACGCCGCTGCACAGAACTCGCGAAATTTTCTCGTAAAAAGAATTTCTTTTCATTACGCCATTCCACAGAGCTCGCGCAATTTTCTTGTGAAACGAATTTTCTGGACAAACAAACTACGTTTTGAAAAAAAAAATAAAGGAAATACAGAAACGAACTTAAAAAATTCTTTTCATTTCCCAAATCTGCATTCGTCGTTGATACATTTTCTGTTTCCTCCACGGAGCTCGTGTAGCTTTCTCGTGAAACGAATTTTCTGGCCCAACAAATTACGCATCAAACTTAGAAATAATGCGTAAACAAGCACCAAGCATTGTTTAAATAAACTTAAACAATGCTTGGTGTTGAAATCCGCATTTAGATTCATTCGTCTTTGTAAAGTTTCCTACGTTTTCTCCACACATCTCGCGTAGTTTTCTCCTGCAAACTGCGCGTTGAACTTAAGAAATTCTCATTTCCCAAATCCGCATTTAAAATCATCCGCCTGTGTATTTTTCTCATAAAACGAATTTTCTGGACCATCAATATTATTCTACGCATTGAACCTAACAAATTCTCCTTTTTCCCCAAATCCGCATTTGAATTCATTCGTCTTTGCAAAATCCCTCCATTTTTTGTTTGTTTTCTGCTGCTTGTCATTTGTTGACGCAAATCGTGTTCCTTTATTAATATTTTCTCTGTGGTCTATTTGCATATGGTTCAACTATCAGGTCTCCAAAAGTTATCAAAACAATATCAAATCGATTTGAAACTTGAAATTCAATTTGGTCATTGAACTCTGAACCGAACCTGCTGCTGCCTCCTCGTACCTGTTTGTGAGAGTTTGCGGCCAATCACCTAAGCATGGCATCTTTGAGATCTGGATTTTTATTTTTGTTGATTGCTCTTGATAGCCTTTCCTTAATTCTGCGTATTTTAACAATCTTTGCTAAATTCTTTTCTATCATTTCATTGGAATTCGTTTTCGACGGTTCTTTGATGTTCTTATTTTCTATTTTGTTGAAATTCTTATTGTCCATTTCGTTGAAATTATTTAGAAGAAGAATTCCTGGAAATTCTTTTCAATCATAGACGGCTGCTCACTCATTGCGTGGGACGTTAAATCTTTCTGAGTGTGTACAGCAGTCTATTTGCCTTCAACACTGTGACTTTGTTGAAAGAGAATCTGCAACTCTCGGCATTTCGTTATTCGGATTAAGAATTTCTTTGCATCTCAAGGTCCGGATTAAGACAATTTGCAATTTCACTATATCTCGAGGTGGAGATTAAGAAATTCTGCATTTTCTTCTCTGCAATTCGAGATCAGAATTAAACAAGTCTGCAATTGCTTCTTTGTATCTCGAGGTCAGAATGAAAAAAATGTGCAATTTGTTCTCTGCATCTCTAGGACGGGATTAAGAAGTTCTGTAATTTCATAACGAAGTCTAACTTAAGATATTTTCTAATTAACTTATTCAACTTGATCAAGACTTATGGTTTCTCGTGCAGAAGCAAATGGAACAATTTGTTGCCATGATAATTGACTTGCGAAATATTTCTTCTTTCCATGGCTCTGTGTGTAAACTTAGAAACGTCATATAGTTCTCTTTACCTTCGTTTACAGTGCAACCATGTGGAAATAGTGATTTTAGAAAGCGCATGTAAGTTTTAGACAAGCAATTTAGTTGTGATTCGAAGCGTTGGACGTCGTATCACATGTAGCTTCTTCCAAACGTCTGCGTCTTCTACCAAACGTCTGCGCAATTGACGTAACATTAATTTTTCCAAACATCGGGGGATCATTTTAAACGACTGCGGATTTTTCCAAACGTCTTCGGCTTCTTCCAAAGCGTCTGCGGCTTCTTCCAAAGCATCTGCGGCTTCTTCCAAACGTCTGCGTCTTCTACCAAACGTCTGCGCAATTGACGTAACATTAATTTTTCCAAACGTCGGGGGATCATTTTAAACGACTGCGGATTTTTCCAAACGTCTTCGGCTTCTTCCAAAGCGTCTGCGGCTTCTTCCAAAGCATCTGCGGCTTCTTCCAAAGCATCTGCGTCTTCTACCAAACGTCTGCGCAATTGACGTAACATTAATCTTTACATTCGTATTTTGATCACTTTCATGTGATTTTTGACCGCATTTGTATGATTGTTGACCACATTCCTGCAATTGTTGACCACAACTCGTGCACTCGTGACCCGAGATGTGAGGTTAAGTCCACCCAAAGGTCCCCACTCCAAAAATTCAAGCAAAACCTTTCGCCTCAAAGTTCAAAACTTCCCCCATATCTCCCCAGAAACATCTCGTCCGTTCATTACATCAACCTTAATTGTCTCAACCTCTTCACAACTTCACAAGCAAACACGGAGGGTCATTAACCCCAGCCGGGTTTAATGGACCGGTGTTCACTCTTTTCTTTTGCCTTTCCCCCTATTTTCGTAGTACCGATTCAACAAGAGAGACCATTAGCACACACCGAGTGTGTGCAAATGACATAAACGACAAACTGTCGACGAAGCGTAGGCAACATACAAACGAAAAACCTAGTTTCCGATTGCTTTCCCTTGACATTGGCCGTCAAGAAAGAAAAAGAAACTAAAGCAAAGCAAAAATCAGACAAAATGTTTCCAGGTGCCGTTCAAGAATTTTGTAGAGAGAACTTGAAAAAAGTCGTATGCAAATTTCAAGTGATTTCATAATTATGTAAATCATTTTTTTGTCGTCAACGGTAATTGTGTAATCACTTGGAAGTGTCGTCTTAAGAAATACAGGAGTGGGAGCACAGTGGGGCGGAGTGAGATAAATCGAAAGGGGGGAACTCAACCATTGACAATCATCCATGTGGAAATGATTAAAAATTAAATCGAATTAAATCTTATCTACTTACAAAACGAACAAGGAGAAAAGTAAAATTTATTAAATCGAAGTAAATGCGTGCTGAGCTGATAAGCGGATAACCGCTCATCCCCCATGTGTGTGCTTCCACGTTGTCGGTGCGCTGTCGCTGACGTTGGCGTTTGTGCTGGCGTTTCACAATCTCTCTTCATTTTTTCATAAGGCTTATCGGCATTTCTAGAATCGGCGTTGGTTTGGTGGGCTTAGCCACGTTTACTCTGTGTACGTTGAATGTAGGTTAGAGCTTGTTGTGTTATCAACAAACGCCGCATCTCATCTCCACTCCTCTTATGACGTGTTCATCTCCTTGCAGCGTGTGTTTCAATGTCTCATACCTCTTCTTTTTTTTTCATTACAGATGCTCCATGGTGCGGTCATTGCAAAGCTTTGGCACCCGAATATGCTAAGGCTGCTCAGAAATTGGCCGAACAAGAGTCACCAATTAAATTGGGCAAAGTTGATGTAACCGAAGATGGAGATCTTGCTGAGGAATACCAAGTCCGAGGTTATCCCACGTTGAAGTTCTTCCGTAGCGGTGTTGCCGTTGAGTATGGCGGTGGACGTCAAGCTGATGAGATCGTTGCTTGGGTCACAAAGAAGACCGGACCACCAGCTAAAGAATTGGAATCTGTCGATGAGGCTAAGAAATTCTTGAAGGACAATGAGGTAAGTAATCGGAGTCTTTTATTTTTTTTTCTTTTACCTGCAGCTCTTTTGACCTATGTCAACAAAACCGGTTCTTGGGGCTGGGGTCAAGATTTCTGGTCGATTAGATGTGGCGTTTAAGATTTTTCTTGTGTCCACTTTCGATGCTGGAAGGGGATTTGTGTGTGCGTGTGGAGAATCGGATTGGATGTTGTGTAATTTATTTCGTGACCCTTTTCAGTTGCCTTTTACTTTCTGTGTGCATTTATAGCAGGGTCTAGGTGCTGGGACATAAATTGGAGTTAATTCGATGCTGCAGTGGGAAGGGGATGAGAACAGGTTTTTCTTCGGCGACTGGACACTGGAAAAACTAGTGTCTGGATTTTATTTGGATTCATTTCTTTCCATTTTTATTGATACAGTATTCAAATTAAATGGAAAGAAGCGCATTTTCAGTTGCAGACGTTGTCACGTTTCCACTTTTTTTGGTCTTCAAAATGTTCATCAAATGCGTTCACTAAATTTAGTCCTCTCTTGTTTTTTTTTTTTTTGTGCAAAACTTGCGTTCAACAGCTCTTGGACTCTGTCTAGTAAAAGCCCCATCTTAGGTGTCTGTCAAGCCAAGTGTCCAGTCCTTGGATTCCGTCTACCAATTGCCTCGTCTCTGAACTTTTCTTGGCATTTGTCCCATCTTTGGAAACTGCCTGGCAAGTGTTCCGTCTTTGGATTCTGCCTGCTAAATGTCACGTCGGCGGACTCTACCTGAAAAGTGTCCTTTGGATTCTGCCTGCAAAGTGACCCGTCTTTAGACTCTGTCTGATAAAAATCCAGCGTTGGATGGCTGACAAATGCCCGGTCTTTGAACTCTCCCTGGTAAGTGTCTTGTCTTTGGACTCTGGCAGAGTCCCGATTTCAGACTCTTCCTGGCATGTGTCCTGTCTTGGGACTCTGGCAAGCATCCCGTCATTGGGAAGTATCTGATTAAGTAGACGGCTTTTCGGTGCAGGTCCGCCACAAATTGAAGAACGTCACAAGTTGTTCTGATCTTTCTTGACAAATCGATCACAATAACTACGGCGGTAGGAAGTCTTCGAGTTTGTAAACGTGTTTCAAGTGAAGTGGAAAGAATAAATTAAACTTATCAGTGAACAGAGGTGCTTTCCCATAGTCTTTCTTGACTGCAAAAAGAAAACAGACAGAATTCTGTGAAAGAAACTCAAGGGGTCTTCAATATCACTTGCAATTAATAATCAATTAATAGTAATCATGCTTGACTCGACTTCGAGTGAAAAGAAATTTTCCTAAGGTAATCTATTCATTTATTTAATTGTCCACCAATCATTAGATTGCTCATGAAGATGTCTTACACGCTGATGGACTTGTTAGCCAGAAACCCGTCATGGTAAACTGGCCACTGAAAAGAAAAAATGACGAAGATTTAGAAATGAAAAATGACTCCCAGCTTTCGCAGAAACCCAAACTTCCTAAATTACTCATTTTTCCTGAAACTCGTTCCATAAATTTCTCTCATTCGACGAATCATGAACAAGTTTTTTTCCCCCCGTGAACCTGTCAACTAAATTGTAAACCCTAACTTACGGAGAAGTCATAAACTTATACACCTCATTGGCAAACAAATAAAACCCATCCATTCAAAGATTTTCTAGCAATAAAATTAGTTATCGGCGGCGCTCCATTTGAGCATCCGTAAAAAAAAAAAAATCAACGATCGACAAATGGTTTTGCGTGACAAAATAATTTCCACATCAACATCTGGCAATAAACGATAAGTGTTCGTTTAAATTACCTCGTTAGTTTGTGAAGTTTGATTGAAATTTGCATCAAAGCATAGAATCTTTCTGGTTCAATTAAACGGGGGGAAAATTAAATGTCCCCGTGGTCATTGAATAGAACCAAACAGACGTGGCCTTTGTGATTAAGTGTCGAACATGAAGTCGTGTCACCAAATTTCTGATCGCGTGTCGTATTTCATGTTTGTCATTATCAAAAAACAAAATCTGCTGCTATGCTACACCCTGTTTGTCTTAATTAAAAACAACCAAATGATGTGTCGTGTGTGTTTTTTTTTCAAAAATTATCACTTTCCACGGTTGAGAAGAAAAAAATCAAAAATCGATGTCGAGTTTCTCCTTAACCTCGAAATGCTTGATGGTGTGTCGTCGTGTCAGAACGTTGGATGTTGCTTTGCCAACAGAGCACAACGATGATATCATAAAAGGTGGCCGAATATTAGAGGGATAACCTTTTACCAGGTAAAGAACACTACTTTTGCTTTCTTTTTTCAATGAATATTGAACAATCACCTCCCCAGAGTCGTGGCACAAGAAAAACGAGTACGATAAACTTTACCCAAGATAAACTCAATGAATTACAACCCCAAAACCCCCTTAAAAGCTGCCCGACAATTTATAGCTTTTCTCCACCTTAAAAGTCAATCCTCTGTCTTCTGGAGTTCATAAAACAATTCAACCAAGATAAGAAGAGATTTTCTTTTTTTCATTCCCAATTGGATGGAATCTATGAAAAAGGTGACAGATATCACCGCTCAGTACTCCTCGAGTGTGTGGTATTTTTAAACACAATTATCACAACACCAAATTGAATTGCGCAATGAATGGTGGCGGGCGTGGAACATCAGAAAAGCAAATTCACGGCCATTACTATTGCTATTCATTGGCGTGTCAAGAATTTTTTTTTTTTTGTTGTATTGTTATCTCTCCACACAGGGAGCTGTGCAATTTATTTTTGACACGACACTTTTGATGAGCACCTCTCTTGTCTTATCAGAGAAAAGACTAATGAGAAAATTACAAACAAATTACAGTTTTGCTTTCACGGGTAGTGAATTATGCACCTGGAATTGAAAATTCAATTAAATGAAAAGATTCACAAACAAATGGGGGTCTTCTGCTGCCGCCACTGTGGCAAATTACGCGTGAAATGATTTTCAGTTTCAGGATTGGTTGAACAGTTTTTTCGGTTTTAGAATTGAAAAGCGGAGTAGTTTTCTGTCCCGGAATTGGTTGACCATATTCTTTCAGTTCCAGAATTGAAGAGCGAAGTGGTTTTCTGTTCAAAAATTGCATAAACAATTTGCTCAGTTTCAGAGTGAAATGACGGAATTTTCAATTCCAAATTTGTTGTTTAGTTCCATGAAAGACATCATCATTAGTGGCGTAACAGCCCACGAAGGTCCAGCGTCTAGCTTTTTTGCGCCATGAAAGAGCAAAATTGTTTTCTGTCCCAAAATTCATTGAACACATTTGTTTTGGTTAAATGATGGCAATGGACATGAATGGATTGCATCAAGCAGTTTAATTGGCCACTCTGACGGAAGTCACGGAGCTAAAAATAAAGATAATGTTTCTTTTTAATTGCAATCGTACTCAGAGTCGCATAAGCAGATAACTCTGAGGTATGAAATGGCTCTTTAATGTTGCCATGCCAATTTGACGCTGGTCGCCGAGCGGCAGACTTGTCAGTACTTCTTTTTATGAATTTTTGTTCGTGGGTGCAGCAGCGATAACCTCAAAAAATGTGGATGAGGTGAATGAAATGACATCTTTCTGCGGGTGAGGTGGAAGATTGGAGGAGCTTATCAGCCAGTGCAACCACTCCCGGATGTAAATATTCCAAATCGGCTGGGAATTCTATGTCGTTGGCTTTCTAAAAATTGTAAAATAGAGGTTGAACTATAATGAAATACGACTGTACTCGTATTCGAGTTGCGTGATTGGGGTGAATATTTCGAAATTGAGCTAATTCTTTATCTTATTTTAAACACATGTTTATTCAAGTTTTTAGAGAAAACTATCATGGTGGAAAAATTGGCGTATCACTAAGCCACTTTTGATGACGACGATTGGTGAAATGGGGAGTATCACTTAGCCACTTGTACTGCGACCTAAAAGATCTTTTATACCCCTTTCTGTGATCTAGGACTTTGCTGCCTTCTTAAGTTAAAAAAAAAAATTGGTTTAATCGCTGATGAATTGGTCCACGTCACTTGCATTTTAAAGCACAAGCAAAAGATTCCAACGTAAACTACAAATGGAATTCGGCTTAACAAACCTAGTTGCCACTAACTGAACTCTTCCTAACCCAACTTTTCTTTTCACGAGAACTAAACAGCTCCTTGTAAGAGAAGCATCTCTCTACACAAAAAAGAACCCATGAACAGTCGTATAAACTCAAGCTCGAACTAATCTCCTCGGAACACAATATTTCCCACCTCTTCTTCTCTGGACTGCCTATAAAATTTCTTACCTCTCTAAATCATTTCAGATCGCTCTCGTCGGTTTCTTCACCGATCGTGAATCAGAAGCAGCAAAGGCTTTCCTTGCCACCGCCAATGCCCTCGACACATTCGTTTTCGGTATCACCAGCAACAAGGACGTGATTGCCAAGCTCGAAGCCAAGGACGGTGACATCGTTCTCTTCAAACCCTTCGATGACAAGAAATCAGTCTTCAGCGGAGAAGCCACCCAAGAGGAACTCAAGAAATTCGCTCAAATCTACTCCCTGCCACTTATCGTTGACTTCAACCACCAATCGGCTTCAAAGATCTTCGGCGGTGCCGTCAAGTCGCATTTGTTGTTCTTCGTCTCGAAGGAGAAGGGACACGTTGAGAAATTCGTTGATCCATTGAAGGAAGTCGCCGGCAAGTTCCGTAATGAAATCCTCTTCGTGACAATCAGCGCTGATGAGGACGATCATGCACGTATCTTCGAATTCTTCGGCATGACCAAGGAAGAGATCCCAACCATTCGGTTGATCAAATTGGAAGAAGATATGGCCAAGTACAAGCCACCAACCGCCGACTTGAGCCCCGAATCCATCAACACTTTTGTTCAGGACTTCTTGGACGGCAAACTGAAGCAGCATCTGTTGACCCAGGAACTGCCAGAGGATTGGGACAAGAACCCAGTTAAGGTGCTCGTTGCTTCCAACTTCGATGAGGTTGCTTTTGATGAGACTAAGGATGTACTCGTGGAATTCTATGCTCCATGGTGAGTTGAAGGAGGGGGAGATCTTTCAAGGAGACATCTTATAAAAAATTTTTTTTGAATTTTAGGTGCGGACACTGCAAACAGTTGGCGCCAATCTACGATCAATTGGGTGAGAAGTACAAGGATCACCCCACCATTGTCATCGCCAAGATGGACTCCACTGCCAACGAGCTGGAACACACCAAGATCTCGTCGTTCCCCACACTTAAATTCTACCGCAAGGGAGACAACCAGGTGCTCGACTACAACTTGGACAGAACCCTCGATGACTTTGTCAAGTTCTTGGATGCTGGTGGCGATGTTGCTGCTCCTGTAAGTTGAACACAGAGAAAGAAGAGGACTGGTGTTCCTGTCCTGTCATTCGTTTGACTAACGATTTTCTTGGTTTTTCAGGGTGAAATCAACGTCGATGATGTCGTTGAGGAGACAAAGGAAGAGGAACCATCAGAAGACAAGAGAGAAAAGGATGAGTTGTAAATTCTTCGCTGGCGCGGAAAACAAAACAAAAAAATTAAAAACAAAAAACAAAACATTAGCAGCAGTTTATAGCCACCTTTTTCACAAATACAATCCAATCTTCTGTTCATTCTTAACTAGGATCCACGAACGAGAGTTAAAAAAAAAAAAAAATAATAAATTGTTTTTCTGCTTACACTGATATTTTTTTTTACTGTAAGAAGAAACATTTTTCTTTTTTTTTTTAGTTATAACTAAGTTTTTTTTTTATAATTAAAGTAAAATATGTGTAACTGTAGTAGAAAAGGCGAAAGGAGAAGTAATTACAAAACAACAACTAAAAACAAAGAAACTAGAAACTTCCATAATTATTTGTAAAACTTAAAACAAAAGCAAAAAAGAGAAAAAGAAAAAAAATAAACACTTTCTGTGAAAAGAACTGATAAGAAAACAAAAGAAAAAAATATAATAAAAAAGAAAAACACTAATAAAGAGAATCAACTTTTTTTTCTAAAACTCTCTCTGTAGTCTGTTTTCTGTCCGATCATCAAAATCATGTTGGATTTCGTTCTGAAGACACCGTCACAGATTTCCTTCGTTCATCCACAGTCGATTGATGGAAGGAAGGAAGGATCTGTCTGTTCGCGTGGGTATTTTATATATTTTTTTTTTAGACGGATATTAAATATTTTCTTAAAATTTAAAAGAATACTGTAAAAGAAAACATCTCTATACATAATAATTTTGTGATTTCATTTAAGGATTTATTGATGGAATGGAAAAAGAAATGAAAAAAATAAATAATGTACTATACAATGTGAGGGTTTTCTTCTGTCCGGGAGTGTTTATTGGTCTTGGCTGCTTCGTTGTAAAGATTGCCTCTCAGCTGGAAAAAATCGATTGTTCATTCCTTTGGTCCGTCCTGAATAAAAGTCCATCAGTAAAAAATTCCAAATGTTCATTTCGATTCTTCGGACTTAAATTTTTGTTTCGAAAAATATCACAATTTACATTGAATGGCGTAACAGCCCGTTGAGAGCTAGAGCCTAGCTTTTTCGCGTCTTCACTGTGTGGTGCGCGTTATAATTTTGTCACATGTGGATTAAACAATTTGGTTGCAGTGATTTATATGTGCTCCTTGCTTCCTGCTATAAAAAAGAGTTCACTCAGTACCGAGACATTTAAACAGATTTTCGGTTGTCTGGTTTTCTGTCTGCGTGTTCTATATTCCGACTGAGTCTGCTATCTTCTGACGCATTCCTCTACCTTCCAGCGAAGTTTTCGATCATCCGGCGAAGCCTTCCATCTCCTGCCGTAGTCTTCATGCTTCCTTCTGCACCTAAGTAATCGCATTCACAGTGTACTCATTTTTTAAATCCCTTTCCGATTTCTGTCAACGTTTATTGCCAATTTTGATTTCTTAAAATCCCCAAATTGTTTAAAGAAGAGACTTCTTGTGTAGCCTTCTTTTACTAACGTATTTTTTCTCTCTTTGCAGATCTACACTCAAATGGATGTCTTGTGATACAACGAATCGTCTACATTTCAGTGCAAGGCTCGCTGTTTATCAAAAGGCTTAACTAACGCTGTTAGACAAAAGATTGTCAGACTATTCAGCTTAACGACATCATTCTTTGGACTTCTCTTTTGTGGAGTTAGCGCCATATTCAAGCTCATCATTTCTACGAAGAAAGTCAGTTTATGGCTTCGTTTGTCTAAAGGTACTCCTGTCAAAAAAGTCAGTTTATGGCTTCGTCCCTCTAAAGGTACTCTGTCAAGAAAGTCTGTTCATGGCTTCGTCTGTCTAAAGGTACTCTTGTCAAAAAAGTCAATTCATGGCTTCGTCCCTCTAAAGGTACTCTAGCCATGCCTCGTCATTCCTATCTTTCTTCTTTTGCGAGCGCAACAGTCCGAGGTGGACCTGGGCCTCAGCCAACATGCCTCGCCATCTAGCGCGGTCTTGGGCTAGGCGCCTCCAGTTTCGTACGCCCACCTGATTTAGATCCCTATTCAATTGGACACCCCACCGGAGGCGAGGTCTTTCTCTACCGTGTTGCCAATCAGGGTTGAACTCGAAGACTTTACGAGCCGGAACGTTAGTGTCCGCACGCACCACATGACCTAGCGATCTCAGTCGGAACACTCGAATTCGTTTAACTAGATCGATGTCGCTGTATAGCTCGTAGATTCACTCGTCATTCCTATCAAAGAACACAAGTCACGTCCTTGTTCCGTCATTCCTGCCAAGAAGACAACCAATGTTCATGTCCTTTCAGTTTTGCCAAACCCATGCCTCCGATCAACGACTTAGGCAGCATACTTACGTCAGTTTTGTGATGATTGGAGTTTACTCCTGAATGTATTGGACAGAATCTTTGACGACTTTACCGAGGATGCCATCAAGGAGTTCACTCCTGGATGTGTTTCGCTCAATTACACACAACACGCTGATGTTTTATGAACATTTTGCGTTTTTTTGCCCGATTTTTTGGGAAATTTGGGTTCAGCGCATCTTGATGATTTAATCGGAAGCTGGAACTTTCATGCCGGCAGGTTAATGTTAAGCTAGAAGTTTTATGACGGCAAGTTTTCCTTCCATAAGCCAAGCTGGTAAGACCCGTAAAAAACATCAAGCATACTTTTAGGCATTTTTTTTTTTCATCGTCGTCTTTGGATATCTCATTTCCCGTGTGTTACTTAAGCACACCAGTTCAACCGTCAGAGCTATGACGACTGCAGTCATTTGAAAAACGCAGTAAGATAAGTTGAAGTCAACTGACTAGATCCTTTGAATAAAAGTTATGGCTTAGTCTTACGACTTTGACCTCAAACCTATAGTCACCAATTACCTTGGACAGTCTGACTAATACGCCAACTAAACTAGTCAATTGACCGTAAATTAAATGACTTTACTAGCCGAAGGCCTTTGTTGCTCTGGCTACATTTTTCTAGCTGACAATTTTTAAATTTTCCGCTAGCTTTAGTCAACATCTGATGTTGAATCCAGAAAAATTCGTTGTTCTCAACACCCTGGCGTCTAAAAGTCTAATGCGATTCATTCCTGCTTTGCTCTCAGCATAAAATTCCGCCCACGCTTGAGTCTTCCGTATCAAAAAACGAAATGTATGTCACTACCACTGCCACTTCAAATCGCTATTGGCTTCATGACATCCCTCTAGGTCGTCTGAAGGCCCTATCATCTTACATGAAGCCCTTCTAGATGTGAAATAAAAACTTATCAACAAGTCGCAAAATAGTTTGTGTACATAGTTCATAGGCCTTCCTTTGATATCACTCCTCAGATATCTGTGGAACATGGATTATCAAATGGCCGGATAACGATAGACGTTTATCATGCTCAGAAACTAGTTACGATCGTCATGAGAATTGTGTTTGTGATAAGATTTCGCGTGCACGCCTACCGAGAGATTGTTTTGGTGCAGATAACCTATTTTCTTTGGTTATGGCTGGCAGCACAATGGGCCTAGCTTTGGCCCAAGTGTAGTAAAATGCCAAAAAAAAAAAAAAATGGTCAGAAGGCAGAAATTGTCGCCTGGGTGTTGATTGTATCAAACGGTGAGCACATGGTTGTGAAGAAATAAGTGTTCGGCGATGGAAATGTTTGGAGATTTGTTAGTTTCCTCTTTTATTGTGCCTTACGCTTCTTTAAGTTGCCTGAGGTTTTTTAGTTTCCTCTTTATTTTTTCTCAATCTTGGAAGCTGGCGTAATCCAATGATTTCTTTTTTTTAGAAAACCTTCCTCTTTGAATGCAAGCTAAGCAGAGGAGATTCCCAATTGTGCTGTCACTTTCTTTTAATTTATTTCAATAAAGTTTATTGTTGCGTATAAGATTTGATTTTACATTCAATTGAATTGTGCAGAACGTAAGATAAAAGTTTCTTTTGCAGTCTTGAAATGGAAGATCAGTAGCCTGAAAAATAACAAAGTGAGAATGTTGGTGAAAAATAAACGCAATTCAAAGTGTTTTCAACTTTGATTCACCAATTAGTTTTTAGCCTCAAAAATAGATAAACCTCCTAAAAAAAACACAAGCCAGTCGCGGACGAAGAACTAAAATTTTAGAATGAAGGATGTGAAATTTTTCATAATTTTTTTTTTTTCATAACCCCATTCATTTTCAGCGCCCAGCAATTGGGCCTTACTAAGTGTCAGCGGTCAAAAATCACTACAGCCCTGGCTTTTTAAAATCGACTGCTTGACATGTGAGCCGTGCACATGCCACGGCTTATTTGTGTGAGTGTGTCGAGTCAAGTGTTTTATCAAAAAGAAGTAGTGAAATGGGCGGGGCCAAGTGAATGATATCCATCAACACTGGGATTTCTATTGCCAGTCACTGTTCGCCTGGTGCGCGAAGTGGACGTGTCAGAGAAGCGGCAGAAAGTCATGGGAAGATGATGGATGGGGGGAGAGGGGATGGTGATGGTTCGAGGCAATGCCTCGTTCGCTGGGTGGGCTCGGGCCTTGCAGGTTAAACCTGGGGCTCCATTCAATTGACTGGGACTTAAACCAAAATTGATGTGAAACTCCATATAAAAGTATTTGGCTGGCTTAAAATCAATAGCGCCCCTGTTTCAAAAGACGCCTTTGTCATTCAGACCCTTCAGTACAGCCCTGGCTTTCATAACTGATCCTTATCTTAAGTGACAACTGAGCTGGCCAATCAGATCGCTAGCTCTCTTGCTAGCCATGTGTCAGACGTCACCCACACAGATGCAGGCCGAAAAAATTTCGTCTGGCTGGGAGCCGAGTATACCTGCTGCTTTTTCTGATCGCCTGGTAGCTGGGTGCCAGATTTGTATGGAAATTTACTCGGCCCAGAAATTTTGTAATAGGTGTGTATTCTGGCTGGTTGGTGATGTTGCTAAATAGCAAGTTGTCAGTGATCTCCCATCATCCAATGTCACTCTCGCAACATTTTGCACTCGCCACGGCGCATCGCCCATATGCAGCACACTTCGTCACAGAATTTCTGGGCCGAGTAAATTTCCATACAAACCTGGCAGCCAGCTACCAGGCGATCAGAAAAAGCAGCAGGTATACTCGGCTCCCAGCCAGACGACATTTTTTCGGCCTACTTCTGTGTGGGTGACGTCTGACACATGGGTAGCGAGAGAGCTAGAGATTTGATTGGCCAGCTCAGTTGTCACTTAAGATAAGGATCAGTTATGAAAACCAGGGCTGTACTGAAGGGTCTGAATTACAAAGGCGCCTTTTGAAGCAGGGGCGCTATTGATTTTAAGCCAGCTAAATACTTTTGTATGGAGTTTCACATCAGTTTCGGTTTAAGTCCAAGTCAATTCAATGGAGCCCCAGGCTTAGCCTGTAAGACCCGAGCCCACCCAGCGAACGAGACATTGCCTCGAACCATCTCCCTCCCCTCTCCCCCAATCCATCACATTCCCATGACTTTCTACCGCTCCACCAGCACGTCCACATCGCGCACCAGGCGAACAGTGACTGCCAGTAGAAATCCCAGTGTTTATGGATATTATTCACTTGGCCCCCTCCCCCCAAGTCTCCTCATCTTTTTAACAAAACACACGGCTCTCAGCCAGACGAATTTTTTTCAGCCTGCGTCTGTGTGGGTGTGGTCTTGCACATTTGATTTTAGTGCCACACTTACCAATTGTGCGAAAGACACCCACACTAGAGTGGCAGCTTTACTCCTCACACCCACAGGACGAGTTGTCAAGTCAAGATCGTGTGTGAGATGAAATTTTGTGTTAAATTAGAACCCATGGCCGTCTGTTAGGCGGCAAATGTCTGAATGGGGCGACATTTTTTTTTAAAGAATAACAATTTTTCTCTGAATTTCAAACTTTTTCTTCAGTGATAAATATTTTATTTATTTCTTTACAAATATTTAAAACGTGTGCACAATGTATTAAGGCTGATGATTGCATTTAATTTAGAAAACTTTACATGAAACAAATTATCTGAATAATTTTCTAAATAGTTGATCAGGGTTAACATACCATTATTGTCAATGTAATTAAATTAGCTGTCAAAAGACGTATAATAATAATAATATTAATAATAAAAACAATAATAATATTTAATAGATTAAATATCATTGATTTTCTTTGGGTTTTTTTAGCCTGAAGCAGAAGTCATGTCTCTCAATTCAAACTAAAAATCTTCTTCGTTCACATCATTGAGAACCTTGCAGCTTGATATCTGACATCATACGGCCCTGGCAGTCACCCAGCAAATGCAAGCAAGCAACAAATTTTTCCATCGAAATCATTTCTGAGCTCCGAGCCGGTTGGTAAGCCACGCCCATTTGCACATGTGAATGCCAAAGCAAAGATCGTCCATGACCAAGGTTTATCTGAAGTGAGAAATGCAGAGACATGCACGTGTGTGTGTGTGTTGCCTCGCAATCAATTGCTTATTTCAGTGTAATGAGCTGGGATCCATTTTGGAAAGCCAGGGCTGTAGTGGGTTCCACTCGCTGGGCCTTGGTAAAGGGCGTTGTGCTCTTGTCAAGTGTCATAGCCATCATCTGGAAATAAAAAAAAAAAACATTATTATTATGAACAAAAATAAAAATTGAGTGAAAAAATAATAAATAAAATAATTGTTATTTATTAAGATAAAAATTAATTCCTTTACCTGAATACTCGAAAAAGATCTAACTTCTTCAGGCATCCTTCGGCTAAACGCTGCGAATATGCAAAAAATCTGGGCTTACGCCACCCCAGTGAAAATGCTGTACGTTGAATTGAAGATCGAAACGTATTTTTCGATTGGATTCTTCTTCCTTTTCTGGTAAGCTGCTTCGTCTCTCCGTTTCTTCTGACCGTTAAATGACCCATACGGCCATATGCGCTTTTTAAAATTGTCATTGTTTGTCAATGCTCGAAAAACTCGGCCGGGGCCCATCTTTGTTTTAAAAATGTTGTATGTGGAACTGAAGATGGAAACGTATTCTTTCAGTTGGGTTCTTGCTTCCTTTTCCCGTAGGATGCTTGGTCTCCGAGATTTTGACGACTGTTTTTGGCGAATGCTTGGAAAAGATCCTACCTTATTCGGACACGACAAATCCCAGATCCAACAAAATTCCATAGTGAAAATTGAAGATTGAAACATGGTCTTCGAGTTGGATTATTATCCCTTTTTTCGTGTGACGCTTCTTTTTTGACTTTTCATCGACTAAAAAACAGGAAAAAGTGATTTTGAATTTTGTGAAGTTTTTCCTGCTGATTCTTCCCTTTCAAAGGAACACAGAAGTCACTGTTGTGAAATTTGTAGACCTCCATTACATCTACAGTCGAATCCTTCTAAGTCACATAATCACGAGACATCAAAATTAGTTCGAGTTAGGGGATGGTTTTTGTTTGGAAAATTGGGAAGGGGAATGCCAAAATATGACGAAAAAATCCGAGTTAGAGGGAAATTCGAGAGGAAGTTCGACTTAAATGACGCCGACTGTATTTGCCCTTCGAAGGTTAGTTCACAAACAACATCAGACTTTCATTGTTACAATTTACACTCACTCTTATCAGGCGCAAATAAAAAACATCACCAAGTGCCCAACATTCCCGTGCTCTACCCTATAAACAACAACCATTTATGATGAGCTTATTAAAAGAGAAAAAAAAAACGCAAACACCAACAACAAATGATTTGTCAGACAACTTTTTGATTTACGAATTGTGTACGCTCAGCGAATCCACTTGATTCACTTCGTATCCACTTGATCCACTTCACAATTATAACGCTTGATGATTCTGCGGGCGTGTGTTTTGATATGCGCTGCCTTCTGTCACAACAGCGCCGACATAATTGATTCAATGAGCTTTGATTGGCTGTAATTGCGATTCGAATATTCACTGTGTGGAACAAAATAAAGAAGTCACCGTCGGAAGTCAACCAACCCAAATGGGCTCGCGAGCGCCGTTCGATCGCGACTGTTATGGCCAGTGCCAGCGCCAGCGTCATCGCCTTAATCGGCAGCCCCCTACATCGGTTTCTTTGTCGTTGTACACATTCGCACACGATAGGAAACTTCGATATGACTCAATTCATGTTGTGCAATGGCAAACGACTTTAATCACCCAGTTACAGTCGCACAATAAATGTGATCGGCTGGACAATGGGAAGCGTATAACCTCAAAAAAGTCGACTACCTCGCGTCGGAGCTCTGTGCTCGATATTCTCTGGTGGTGTGAGATTAGACCGAACGATTGATTTCAACATCGACAGGCGGCTACGTCAGTTAGCAACGACGAGAAATGAGACTGCAGACGCTTCCAAAGCGTGTACACACAGGGGCAACGACTCTTTACACCGCTCGTCGCCGTTCGATTGTGATTGTGGAACGTTCCTATGATGACTCTGTAGCACAAATCAGTCAGCGTTATTTCTGCTCTGTAGGAAAGTGAGAGATGACTGACTGCGCGAGACCTTGGCACGATTTCGGCGAATGTAATGGAGATGGTCGGTGCGGAGTTCTTATCACGAACAGCTGGGAGCGTTCCTCGTACGCTTGGAATAGCTTCGGAAAATTACTCCATCCGGCTTTAAGATGAATAAATTGTTATTTTTGACATATGATGTGTGTTTTTTTTTTTGTTTTTGTGCGAAATTCCAATTTGTTTATCTCGAGTGAGGGAGTAATCACTTGGAAATTGTTCCTCGTGTTCTCCACGGGGGTCCAGACGATCTTTGAAGCAGGGAATTTCTGCCCGGTCTGTCGATCTTTCACACGTTGAATGCCGTGGGTGCCGCCGGAGACCGGCGCTAAGATTGTTCGTAAATGGCGTGACATTCAATGTGTTAAGGCAGAGAATTCCTGTGCAGTCAGTCGATTTTTAAAGCTGAGAATTTGTGAGTGGTCAGTCCATCTTGTGTTGCTCCCACGATACAGATATAAATTCACCTTGTGTTGCTCCAACTGAAAGAACGTGCCAAGGGTCGTAGCTGCACGGGGAAAGATGCCGTAGACGTTTCGGACAGGCAACAAAACGCCAAATCTCTGATCTAACGCCAAAACTACAAAGAGAAGACGTTGAGAACGAAGGAAATCATTTCTATTCCGTCAGAAATTTGTTCAAAAATCAATCTCTCGTCACTCACACGGTATTGAAGTCCCAAAAACGCTTAACGAAGTGCGATTTCTTTTCCAATTTGATTTGAGTTGAAAGAATGACACAAATCTCTTAGCAAACGTCTTACAGACCCGATGAAAGCACATCACTGGCAACACAAAAACGACGCTGGTGTTGAAATTCCCCCAAACGATCATATTTTTGGCGTCTCGTCAAAGCAAACTCTCATCCGCCAGAGTCAACATACTTCCAGTCACCCAGCCTACAACCTACGGCGGCATTGCTTAGATTAATTTTTGTCTATGTACTCTGCTTATCACCCGCGTGTTCATAAGGCGCGTTCTCCCCCTTTTACTGCTTAATCAGCCAACGCTTTTTCACGTTCCCTCCTCAACGATCGCCCCTTCAAATCCCTGAACTCTTCCCTGCTCTGCACAGCTGTTCTGCAGCAGCCAACAAAAACCAACATGCGATATAATTCCGTTGCCACCTCCGGAAAGGCAGTTAAATTGCATGGCACGACATTTGCATAAGGAGGGAATTGCTTTAGGAATGGATTTCTTTTTTTTTTCCCGTTTTTTTTTGCCATTTTTGTTTTATCTTTTAATGAAATTTTATTACTTCGAAATGTAATGGCGTGTGAGTGGGATATTTCGCTGACGTTAGGTTTCAACAAAGAGCTAAACATTTGCATTCTGATGCGTCAATTTAAGTTGGATGGAAGCCTAAATAATCTTTTTTCTGGCGTTGGTGTTTGTGGGTGTTCCACTTTCTTTTCTTTCGAAGGGAGAGTCCCTCTTTGAAAAGAACAAAACACTTTGGCAGACAGTTTTTTTTTTTTTGGTTTGGAAAACCCCAACATGACAACCAAAAAAAAAAACAAACTAAAAACAAAATGATGTCATTTGTTTACGGAATCAATTGAATGAAGCAAACAACCAAATCTTCCAAAGAAGACAACAAATGTTTCTTTTTTTTTTGATTTATTAGTTCCATGAAATTCGGAACTCTTTCAAATCGAATATCGATTGATTCGTCATAACAAATCATAAAATATCGAATGTCCCTCGGCCAAGTTCAATGCGAAATGCTCCGGCGGTAGGCATCGGTTTGTAAATAAATTTCGTGGAAACTCGGTTAAAGAGATGGATCGGAGCTGCGGGCTAGCCTAGTTTTTTTTTTTTTTTTTTGTGATGATTCAAAAGATCGGATTGAATAGATAACAGGCGGGTGTTAATTGGCGTGCGTGCGTGCGTGAGATGAAGACGTTATGACAAAAGCTGAATGGCTCATTATCGGCATTCGAATCTAACACGCGTTTTTAGTGATCTACTGGACCGCAACTGCGAATCAACTCTGGTGGGAAAGGTGTCTCTATCGGAATCGCAATTTAAATCAATTTGCGATATTTAGTCCGAAGTTGAAAGGTTTGAAAAGAATGAAAATGCGGATTCGTCGCTTTAAGAGTCACAACTGCAACGAGAGAAGACGTTGAGAATGCCTCAGGTTTTTGGAAAGGAAACAAAACGACGTCAAGCGCGGTACCTGCAACGAGAGAAGATCCCAACGACATTCCGGGTCCATTAGAAGCCAATAAAACGCAGAATCTTTGATTTAATACAAAACTACGTCGAGAAAACGTCGAAAATGTCAAAAGATTGTTGGATAGGCCACAAAACGATTACGTCAATTTGCGACATTGCACGGTTGGAAAGGAATTAAAATGCGGATTAACCGTTTCAAAGGTCGTATTGGGTTCTTTGGAAATCCAACAAAATGCAGAATATTTGATACATAGCCAAAAACGACATCGAGGCGAGGTAGAGAGTGTCAGGTTTTGTTCGAGAAACAATAAAACGATGCAAAGGGTCGTAGTCGAACGAAGAGAAAATGCCGAAGACATACTGGGTTCCTTCGAAAGCCAGCAAAATCGCAGAACCTTTGATCTAAGACTAAAACTGCATCAAAAAGATGTCTCAAGTTAGTTAGAAAGGCAAACAAAAAAATAACAAGGGTCGTAGCTGCACTAAAAGAACGCCTGAGGGTGGCCCAGGTTGCACTGAGAATTCAAAGCGCGTAGTTTTTGATCCAAAGCCGTAGCTAAGTCGAAAGACAGCAAGGGTTTCGCAGGAAGCAAAAGGAATGAATGAAATTGAGGAGGCAAGTAAAATTACCGAGCTTAAGGTTGCAATAAGAGTCAACAAATAAACTTGGATAGGTAAAAAAAAACGCAATTTTTGGTCCGAATGTCGCAGTGAACAAAATTCAAATTTCAATACAAAGGTCGAAGATGCATTTTTTATATATTTAAATCCCAAAAAAATCTACAAATCTACAATCGAGAGAGGACGCGATGGTGGCCCAATTTTCTGTCAGAGTGCATTGTAGCATTTTCAAAAAGGAAAAAAACCTTCAGACTTCGATCAAAGGAGTAAAGACTATATGGAAAAAAATTGATGGGAGTTTACCATATTTCAATAAGAGTCTGAGGATAAGCAAAATGCAGTTTTTGACTCAAAAGTCGGAGCTAAATCGAAACATGAAATCAGTGGTTTCACAGGAACCCGTGTGAGTACACAAATGAACTTGGAGAGGCAAGCGAAACTGTCGAACGTGATCTTGGATGGGCAACCAAATGCGGAGTTTTTAATCCTAGGGTTAAAACCTATCACAGTGGGACTCGTCTGGCCTAAGTGCTTGGCGGTCTTGCGCAGCCTACCACACAACCCTAGGTAAAACTAAACTGAGAAGACATCAAACGTGTCCCAGAACGCGATTGAAGGTCACAGCTAGACTTTGGAAAGCAACAAAAATGCAGAGTCTTCGGTTTAAGGGTCGTAACCATGCCGAGAAATTGGAGAACGTTAATCAGGGTGCATAGGGAGTTCATAAATGACTTCGAATGCCAAAAAAAAAACGACATTTTCTACCAAAAGATAAAAGCTACGCTGAGAAGATGTCAAGAGTGACGTAGCTTGCAGTAAGAGGACACGGCTGAACTCTGGAAAGGCAATAAAATGCATTTTTCAATCAAATGGCTCTTTAAGAAAACAACAAACATCTCCCAGAATGCGATTAAGGCAACAGTTGGATTCTGAAAAGGGAACAAGAGACAGAGTCGTCGATTCTAAGGGTCATTACTATGCCGAGAAAAGGAGTTCACAAATGAACTTGGAATGCCAAAAAAACCTAGGTCTTCAACCTTAAGATAAAAGTTACGACGAGAAGATGCCGGGAGTTTCCCAGCTTGCAGTGAGAGGCTTCGTATGAACTCTGGAAAGACAACAAAATGCAATTTTCAATTAAAAGGTCGAAAGGTGTAACGAGAGAGGACGCGATAGTGTCATTAGTTTCTGTCTGACTACACAAATGGACCAAATGCAAAATTTTGAACCAAAGGTCAGAGCTACGCCGAATAGATGTGTTAGGTTGAACCTAGAAAGGCAATCAAACGTGAAATTTCCGATGTGAGGGTAAACAAAAAATTCAATAAAATGCGGAGTCTTGAATCCTAGGGTTACAACTACTCTGAGAAGACGCCAAACGTATCCAGAATGCGACTAAAGATCACAGTTTGACTCTGAAAATGGACAAAAATGGGAAATCATCGATTTAGTGGTCGTAATTACTCCGGCAAGATGTCAATGATGTCCCAGATTGTTATTAAAGGCAAAACTTAGAATTCCTGATTCTATGGAAGCATTCTTGATTCTATGCGGAGAAGCTATGCTTTGGCCCTGTATGGGCTGTTACACAGATTATTATTTATGGTCGAAGCTAAGTCAAAAGACGGTGCTGATTGTTTTCCGTTATAGATTGATATAACAACAGCAACGATGAATCATTTACAATAACAAGAATCTTCTATAATTCCACAACAAATCAACAAAAAACAACTCTGTACCCTCTAGACCTTGTAAACGAGGCAATAAAATGAATATTTTCCACTCTCATCGCTGATTTGTAACCAAACAAACACCTCCTTTCAACACGAACACAAAAAAAAACAGCCGGAACCTCAAATGCATTTCCCCATTTTATCGCCAAACAAACAAAATATTTTCTGCAGATATCAAATGACACACTCAGAAATCTAATAAACAACGATAACCGACATCATGAATTTTGCAGGTCATTGAAGCACCTTGCACTCGCGTACGTTTGCTTATCAAACAAGTCTACGCCTCTCATCAACAGCGTCACCCAAGGTCTGAGTTGTTTAGGAACTCCAGCAGCTCGACAAAAAAAAAAAAAAAATAAAAACATCCGACCTTGTGTCATTAACTGCAACAAAACTCTGTTTATTTGAATTTGTAGAAAAACACACGTCGTAGAAAACACACGCCTTATCTGGATTTACGACCAGACCCGCTTCTGTTTTCTAATTGTTGCTAGCCTGTACCCGATAGCAAATCACAACTAAGATCGCACATGAAAAGTAGAAAAAAAGAAAAAAAATATTTATGCAATCGGTTGTCAATCTACCGATGGCACTCCCTTGATTTATTCCTTCCGCAAGCGTCAGACTACAAGGAGATAAGAAAATCAAACTCCAACTGTGACTCAGCGATCCTCAATAATCTCGAGAATAAATAAAACATCTGATGAATTTAGGAAAGAAAATTCCAAGCATTGTTACGTAAAAATAAAGACATCACAATTAATTAGTACAATAGGCAACAATGTTTTTTTTTGTATATTTGTGTGTAAATACTTTGCGTACTTAACTTAGAGGAAAAACAAAATCTACAAAAAAAAAAAAATAATAGAAATGTATAATTAAATACTTTGCAGAAGAAGAGAACAGAAAAAAAAATCCTACAAAAATCATGTGTAAAAATGAGTCTGTCCACTCGCCGTCTAGGCGTCCTCCTCCAGGAGTCCGCCCTCGATTTCGGGGCTCGTCGGGTCGTCAGTGTCCTTGGGGTCCTTCTTGCCGATGAATGGCATGAAGCCCCAGAGGCTTGCACCGGCCAAGAGGATTATGCCGAGCGTGTGAAACAGCGGACTGTACGTGCCTGTGCTCTCGAACCATAAGCCACACAGTGGCGGACCAATTAACTGCAGGATGCCGTTCACGAACAGGCTGATGCCGTAGGAAGACGTGAGACGCTCGGTGCCCAGCATGTCGGCCATGATGACGGCTGTTATGCCGACGTAGATGCCCGAGGCCAGGCCGAAGACAGCACACCAGAAGCTGGTCATTCCGTAGGTCGTGGTGAAGGGCAGGACTGCCAGGGAGACGCCCGAGACGGCGAGGCCTCCGATGAAGTACCACGTCTTCGGGATAAGATTCAGGTCGGACAGGGCTGAGCCTCCGATGCGGCCGATCAGATCCGTCATCGAAACGATCGAGATTAAGTACGCGGCCAGGGATTTGTTGAAACCAAGCGCGACGCCATACGCGGGCAGCAGGATGATGAAGTTTGTGTAGCCGATGGCGTTCGTTGAGTTGGAAATGAGGATGACCAGGTAGACGGGGTCCTTGAGCAGGCTTAGATCAAAGAACTTGGACTTCGGCGGCGGCTCCTCCGGCTCGCCGTCCAGCCGCTCTTCATGCAGTGCTCCTCCACTGCCCAGCGACTTCAGCGAGAGGTGCGACGAGAACTCCTTCGGCTGGAAGGAGAGCGTGCTCCCGTGGTACGGCGTGCTGATGTATTGGAAACTACTTGTGGAAGGCGAGTGTCTGGACAGGCGGTGCCTGGAGCTGTTGCGCAGCGCCGGGTTGCGGTCCAGCCGGCTGTGGGATGTGCCGCGCTCAGGCACAGCGTAGAGGGACGACTGCGAGTTCATCTGTCCGGGCGTGAACGTCTGGTTCCGCTGCGGCACAGTGCTGTACGACGGCGTGCTCACCTTCCTCGACCGCGGATTCGTGCTGTACTCGTCCTGGCTGCGGTTGAAGCTCTGCACCACCGCCGCCGAAGCACTCCGGCCGAACTGCTTGTCCGCTCCATTGCTCATCAGGTACTGCATGTCGGGCGACTGCTTAACGTCCAACTGCTGCTCGTCACCGGCCGTCAGGGCCGGATTCGCGTCGTCCACACTCTCGAACTTAAGTACGATGCCCACGTCCTCCTCCTCGATGTCCTCGAGAGCCTTCTTCGCCCGCGGCACACGGATCATGTGGTTCTCAACTGGTTCGTAGAATATCGCAGCTACGAACACGTTCAGCGTCACTCCGCCCATAATAAGTACTGCTCCTCGGTATCCGTAGGTTTCCAGCAGAAACCTCAGCAACGGTGGCAGGATGATGGAACCCAGCGCCGAGCCCGATATGCAGAGCCCGTTTGCCAGCCCGCGCAACTTCACGAAGTACGACGTCACGATGTACACGGTCGGGGGGAACGACAAGCCAGCGCCTATTCCCACCAGAACTCCGTAGCTCACGTACAAAAATGTCACGGATGTCGCCCAGAACGAAATAATCATCCCGATGGCCGCCGACGCGCCTCCCAGCAGCGTCACTGTCCGGTACGAGTACTTCACTGACAGTATGCTCGACACCGGCCCCAGGGAACTGTACAAAAAGTAGCAGAGCGCCGGAATCCACGCCGCCGTCGCCGGTGACGCATTGAACGCGTCCAAAAACTCCAGGAACAGCACGCCAAAGCTCTTTATCGTTCCCGGCACCAAAATGTTAACCATCATCGATCCGGCTAGAACCAGCCAGCCCCAGCCACCATCCGGCGGCACTAGATCATACTCCTCTTCCGGTCCGACTCCGGCCTTCTGCTGCTTTCCCACTCTCATCGGCGACTTTACGCTGCTCTTATCAATCTGCTTGAATTGCTCCCCATTCGATTTTGCCGGACTCGAATTCGAGCCTGCATTTATCCTGTCGGTTACTTTATTTTTATCCACCATTTCTGTTGCTGTTCTCTCAGACTGGCTCTCTGCAGGCGAACAAGAAGAAAAAGATTTTCTCTGTGTTTCCAAATGTGCTTACATTGTAATTAGAAAAAAAAAAAAATTCACCAATTACCGAGTCATTTAGCTGTGCGAACACACGAATTCACATAACAAACAAAGGAAATTAATTCAACAGCAGAAGAGGAGAAAAAAATATCGTACGAGGAATCAAGTGTATGCACGGGCAAACAAAAAAAATATATTAAATAAAAAAAAAACGCACAATGAGTGCGATGCCACACACGGAAACTGTCACTTCACGTTTTCTCGTCGAGGGGTGTGCGGTGGCGCTCTCGTGTCCTCGTTATCCAAGAAACTGAAACTGTTTCTTGGTTTTGCTTTGCTTCGTCGTCGTCGTCGTCGTAGTCGACGTCGTTGTCGGTTGTTCCGCGGAGAGATTCATTCACCACACCACACCAACAAAACTCAAAAAAACAAAAAAAAAAATACGATTCACTTGCTGTCAGATCGGGTCGCAGTGTTGGTGTGTGAGAGATGATGCTGTTTTTTCTCTGTCAACAAGTCATCGTTGGTGAATTGACGTTGGTGAAGTTTTTAAGACGTGAGTGTGTTTAGGACTGCTTTTGAAATAAAATGTTCTTTTTTTATGACTAGGCTGGCGATGGGCGTCTGCGAATGGGAGTTAACGTTGCGATTATGTTTATTTGTCCATTATTTTTAGTGGCAATGTAATTTTAGAAACATTACTCATCTGGCTGTTGGTGATTTTGACTGAAAATGTTGCGTATTTTTTTTTATTGGGTTTTATTTCCGGCTAAGAAAATCGATGGCTGAGTTCAATGGTGTGTGAAATTTTAGTAATTTTGTAATATTGATGAAGAATCAATTTTGGCATCGGAAACATATCCAAGATCTTGTTGGGTTGGTTGTTTTGCACTCGTTGAAACTAATACACTTAGTAGGATTCATTTTTCACACAAATACACTCGGAATGATGCAATTATTGAAATAAAAGCACTTAACGAAACTTATCGAAACAGAAACCGTCTTTACAAGTGAATTTATAGAGACTTACGAAGAGTTTTAATTTAAAAGACGAATACTCGAGAATATACTCTCATCGAATTAGAGAGGAATAAGAAGTGCGACACTTAACGAAACTTATCAAAATAGAAATACGTAGCAAGACAAGTGCACTTAGCGAAACTTATTAAAACACGAAGACTCGTAGCAATAGGCTCGCCGAATTCAGCACGAATTTAAATTAATACACTTAACGAAACTCATCGAAACAGAAATATTTACCAAAACAAGTATAACAATGAAACTTATTGAAACGCAAATATTCTGTCCACCGAATTGGACTTAGGTAGACCTACAACTCGCGGTGGACTTAAAAATTAAACTGGGCACGAATTTAGAGTAAGGCCTTAGATATTAGCTGACTGCCTGTGCTTTACGCAGGCTCCGTGGGCCACGTAAAGAGACCAGAAGAACCGAAAATGACTACAAGGGATCAAATTTGAGACGAAAAAACGGCTGCCGATCTTCGAGGCAACCAGTACGGCCTTTTTGTTGAAGCTGACAGATCCGAGAAAGATCGAAAAATATATCTAACAACCAAAATCAAAACAAAATCGTACTTCCAGTTTTGCAGGCCATATTTGCCGGATTTCTCTTAAAGCTAACAGACAGGAACGAGGTCGGAAAAGCCAGAGATATCAAAATTGAGACAAAAAGGTCTTAGTGATCTTGCTGACAGCTTGTACTGGCATTCTATCGAAGCTAACAGATACAAGGAGGACCGGAAAAGACAAAAACACTTCAAGTCGGATCGAAACAAATCTTCAAACACTAGACAATCTCCAATCAGCTCCCATGATTTCCTCACACAACTTTCCATTCCACTCTCTATTCTTACTGTACAACTGCCACCCGCTGACGTACACCACACGTGCACGACAGTCATCGTCAGCTGTCAAAACAGCCGGCGAATAGACACCAATTTGCTTAGGTTGCTCCACATTCTTTCCTACAGATTTGTTTATCCTCCAAAAACCGTCGTCGAAATGCCAGGAGAAGAGGAAAAGCCACAGGACGAACTCGCCTACACTCAGCGGAAAGAATTCACATCAGAAATCTACAAAATCGAAGTGCGGAACTTGGGAATCTTTGGGATTGGAGTGAGCATTGTGAACCCACGTTACTGTCTCGCATGAAACTAACTCAATTTTTTCCAACAGGAATTTAAGAAACTCCTAAAGAACACCCTCAACCTCGACGCAAGTAAAATAAAATCACCGAACCACAGAGATTTTGCATTCATTTGCTTCCGGAGTCAGGACGATCAAGAGAAGGCCATCTCTGTGCTGAATGGGTACAAGTGGAAGGGAAAGGTGCTCTCAGCAGCGGTGGGTAGACATGAATTCACATTTATCGCACGTTAACATTCTTTCTTGTAGCAAGCCAAAGCCTCAGCAGACCCCCTGATCAAACGGCGGAATGAAGACAACCGTCGGAAAGATGACCAGGCCAAGAAACCGAGGAACTCCACACAGGCGACGTGTCCACTCGCTGGCCTCTCATACGAGGATCAACTGAAGCAGAAAAGCTCCGAGATGACAGATCTCCTGAAGAAATTCGGCAGGGAGCTGGTCAAGTCGAACTCAGAGGCGAAGAAGGTCTGCTTCACTCCAGGATCTGACCTTCCGTGTGAATTCCTGGGTATCAAAGAATCCCCAGTGATCAACGGCTACCGCAATAAATCGGAGTTTACAATCGGAAAGAATTCCGAGGGCGAAATCGTTGTCGGCTTCCGTCTAGGTTCGTATGCCGACGGTTCCGTGGAGGTTTCGGCAGTGGATGATCTCCCGCATCTGCCCGAGCGGGCTAAACTCGCAGCCAGGACATTCCAGGAATACGTGCGGCAGTCGAAGTTCGCTCCATTCAATCCCGAACACAACTCCGGACACTTCCGTCAACTAACGGTGAGAACTTCCGACGAAACTGGTGAAGTGATGCTCGTCGCGGGGGTCTACTCGTCCAATCTGACGGAGGAACAGATTCCACAGCTCAAACAGGAGCTTATCAACTTCTACTCGAGCTATGACAAGGCGGTGTTCGACTGTTCCAGTCTCTACTACCAGGATCTGAAGCGACGTGAGCCTGGTCAGACACACAACCCCGTCTGTCATCTCTCCGGGAGCACACACATCACGGATGTGATTCTGGGACTCAAATTCCGCATAAGTCCGCTGGCGTTCTTCCAAATCAACTCGAAGGGTGCTGAGGTTCTCTACCAAGAGGCGATTAATTTGGCATCCCCAAAGGAGCAGACCACAGTCCTGGACATCTGTTGCGGCACCGGGACCATTGCACTGTGCTTCGCTAAGCACTGCCAGAAGGTCCTCGGCGTTGAAATCATTCCTGAAGCCATCAAAGACGCTGAGTTCAACGCGAAAGAGAATGGAGTGGAGAACTGCAAGTTCTACGCAGGCAATGCTGACGACTACATCCAGTCCATGGTCAGGGAGGTCGTCTATGGAGCTGGAATTCACAAGGATCGGTTGGATTTGGTGGCTGTCGTTGATCCACCGAGGGCGGGATTACGTAAGTTGGGGAGGTTTTTGTCTGTTTGAATGACTCTAACCGCTGTTTTTGCAGATAACAAATCCATCGCTGCGATTCGCAGTGCGTATCATCTCAAGCGTCTCGTTTACATTTCCTGCAATCCGAAGTATGCTCAGCGGAATTGGCTCGACTTAGCTCGGCAGGAGTCCAAGAACTACAAGGGCAGTCCGTTTTTTCCGACAAAGGCTGTCGCCGTGGATATGTTCCCACATACAGCTCACACGGAGATGGCTATTCTTTTTGAGAGAAAGGAAGAGAAGGACACGGTGAAGGATTCCGAAATTGTAAAGGAATCGATCGAATCTAAGCCAGAGGAACCAAAACAAGAAGATAAGGAAGCCGAAAAGGCAAAGGAACCTCAAAAGGCTGAAGAATCGGTAAAAACGATGGATGTCGAAGAGGTGCTGGAACCCGAAAAGCCACACGAACTGAAACAAGACGAATCAGCACCTGCCAGAGACACCAAACCCAAAGAAGGATGACGTGCCAAGCATGAGGTTGTGTAGATAGGAACTTAAAAAAATTAAAACCTGTCAGACGCGTCTTTGTATTAAGAGAACTTCTATGGACAGTGTAAAAAAATGAAAGCGAAATAAATTTTAATTAATAAGAAAACTTAACTAAACAAATAACAACTTGAGTTATTATCTCCCAATTCGTCAAGTTTCTGTAGCACCCGGGGGGATGGTTATGTAATACGATTTTAGAAATGTGATTGCGAGCTATCTGCTAAGAAATTTAATGGGGGAAAAAATCATTTGGTTGAATTAGGAGAACGACAACAAATTAAATATAAATTAAAATTCATATGTAATTAACAAGAGCACTAATTGCAGAGCTGCTGGCACTTAAAAGTAAAGAAAAGAAAAAAATGTGTGATCGATAATTTGAGACTCGTTAAATTAATTGGATACTTCTTGATTATTTGGAATTTTAACCCGTCTCTTGAAAAATGTTTGATAAACTGAATAAAATCAATATTAATTAGACATCAAGAGATGCATCTCAGTCACTATTTATTATTTAATTGAAGCTAGCTGAAAATTTAAAAATTGACAGCTTGAAAAATGTGAGCAACAAAGGCCTTTGACTAATCTAGGTCACTACTTTCTCAATAATCTCGGCGAGCTATCCTCAGCTATATCAATAGTTCCAACTGGTTTCTGGAGCAGTGGGATGTTTTGCATTCACTCCATTTGGTATCACAATGGGCCTCGTCGGACCTAAGTGCTTGGCTGTCTTGCGCAGCCCACCACACAACTTAACCTAATCTAACCCAACCTAGACCACTCGGTAATTTAAAGTTGAACAAATAATCGTAAATATTTTATCATCCGAAGCCCTGGCGTCCCCAATCTTTAATCATAATCATAACAAGATAAATAAAGTTTAATTATTTCCAACGAGCAACTGGCATACAAAATCGTCATTCGTCTTTTCTATAAATGTTGATCTTTATAATTTAAAGCGCTTTCTATGCACAGACCTGTCACAGACCAAAACAAGTATCAACAAGTCGTTTGCTTACAAAGAAAGAATATGCGTGAGTTCGCAGTGCAGTCTTATTTTAAATTATACAAATACCGTCCGCTTCTACGACTTAAGAAACTACATAAGTGAAGATTTCTTCTCACCAATATCGAAAACTCATTTGACAACGATAGACAAAAGAGAGTCCACAGTAGCCCAGAGTAGAATAAAAGTCCACAGCAGAGTACTACGTTTGATTAATCGCATAAATAAACGACTGTGTTTAAAATGGTCACACCAGAACGCTCATAATTGAGTTTTAATTGTCGAAAGAGTACCCGCCTCGGAAGGGATGGAGCGAAATAAAAACGCAGATAAACAGGAGTGACATCAGTTCAGAGACATGAAAAGTGTGGACAATGAACAGTAAGAAGACGAGGTCTAGAGATTTAATGAAATAGTTAAAAACTTTTAAAGAGGAACTAATTTGTTTCACTCACGCTGGATACTGCGTGTTAGGATAAGTAAATGTTGTCATGAAGACACGAAAGTGGAAGCGATTTAGAAGGAACATAATTACACTCATCCCTCGTTTTACGCGGTCTCCTTTTACTCGGTCTCGTTTTACGCCGTTTTCCCTGCGCGATTTCCAAATATCTACCGAAATTTTATTTGCGCGAATGGTTTTGCTGTCCATTATGGTTTTTCTGTCCACTATGGTTTTTCTGGTCAAAAGACATCCATGTACGCTCAAAAATCGTTTTTCGCGGCTTCGCGGTTTCAGTTTGCGTGAACCTTTTCATTCAGCTAACCCCGCGCAAAGCAAGTGCAGAGTGTACCATTTAACTTACCCAAAGTTTGGGAATTTGGTAAGGTCTGGATGACGTTAATTGCGTCCTTCTGCTGGTAATGTAACCAATTTAAGGAAACAGACGATAATGTAGCGCATGGATTGGAAGCCAGTTGGGAATTGTGTCAAAATTTCGACTTGGGAAGGTCTAAATGGCGTTGATTACGTCCTCGCGCTGGTCACATTCGTCCAAGTTCAGGAAAACTAAAAATTTTATAGATGACGCCCGACTGTGGTTGTAAGCCTGCTGTTGCAGTTGACAAAGTTCCATTGGGCGTCCAGCCGTCGGTAAAAGGAGCTGGCAATTTTAGAGATGATGCTTGACGAAGTCATCGCCGTTCTTCTGTTGGACACGGAGTTCTCGGTTGAAGAAGCTTGTAGTCGCAAAAATGTTGCTTGGTTTTAATTGGTAGCTTCCTTTTCTCTGGCGAGAAGCTGTCAGGAATCACAAGGATCGAGAATCAGTTCACACTTTACTCGAAATTTGACACCATCGTTTTTTTTCCAAGAAGTCTACTAAAATAGAGCATTAAGGATTTAGAGAAGTTTAGCTAAATTTATGACAAAAAAGACTCCTTGACTGTGGTTATCATCTTTCAATCTTTAGATCCATTTCTCCGTTCTTGGAAACTACAATTTCAAAGGTGGGACTCGACATCAGTTTTTAGCGTGTCATATGGCGTCCAGTTCTCGATTAAAGGAGCTTCTAAATTTAAAGATGTTGCTCGTCTTTCGTGTTTTGTGTCCGTTTTGTTGGCTAGGCATTTCTTAATCGTCACAAGAATCAAGAAACAGCTGGCAGTTGATTCAAAATTTGACGCCTTCATTTCAGTTGTCCGCATTGAATTTTCTCTAACGTCCAGTTCTTGGTCGAAGGACCCTGCAATTTACAAAAATGTTCATTAGTATTTATTTTAAACATTTCTGATGAAGAAATCTCTTAGTAGACCGTAAAAAAATGAGTCCCACAACAAAACCAACGTCAGAACAACCTTCATAACAACCCACCCACACTTTTCACGGAAGCAACAACTCAAATACACACGAGATCCCTCGGCAAATGCCAAGTTTATGACACAACAAACAAATCACACTGCACCGCGTTATCATGGCGCATTTTCTTCTGCATCACCTGCAACTGCATGGGGGGTTTAGGGGGCATTTCCCCCATCGTTCATCTACATTTATTACGCGATACTCTCTCAAACACCATCAAACAACAACCCCTGACTGTGATTTGATTGAATTTAATCTCAGCTGCCAGACAAAGTGGATTATTCCGAGAGTATGTGAGAGCGCGCGCACAGCGGTAATAGAATAATTGCAACAAAAGGCCCCGCCTGGCACGTTTGGATTGCCCCGTTTAGTTGGATCTTCTTTATTGGCATTCATCGGCGCTTTTCAGTCGACACATCCTCATACGGGTGGGAGAAGTGTTCAAAAGCATTCAAAAATAAGCGGAAACATCAACAGTTGCTCGGGATTTTTCGTATCGAACGAACGGTTGTAAAGTTTTGAAAGATTTTTCATTTTCGGTGCTTTGGCAAATGAGTGTCGACGTTCCCACGGCGGCGCAGGCTGATGTAAGAGAAATCGTTAAATTTTTATTCAAATCATTTTAGTTGTTTGCTTTTAAATTGAATCTGTGAATTTTTGGTGGCTAACTCGTCGTCAACTGCGCTCCTGAACAACAAAAAAACACCTGAAGTGGTCGTGTGTTGGTTCTAAAAAAATATGTTCGAGTGACCGAACAGACAAATGTCGAGGATTTTTCGGTGGTTAAATTGGTGTCAACTGCGTTGACATTGAAAAACCTGAAGTGGTCTTATGTTGCTTTTCAGGAATCTCCGCGGCCAAGTGCCAACGACTGGAGGGTGAAAACCAGAAATAATGACATGACGTCATGAAAACCACAAATCAGTTAATTCGTGTCTTTGGTCAAAACATGTTCGACTTATTATGTTCTTAACGTCGGCGAACAAGAAATTGAACGAGATTTAAGAGGGGAAAGTCTCGGGCTTTTATAAATAACTTCGAGTGACGCATAAACGGCTTACACGTTTCCTTTTCTTTAAGAAGCTGTTCCTCATTGGGGGTTGTATGCACACTGCCACTTTACTCACACGTGATTCAATCGTTTTTCCAGCTTCTTATCGCTCAGTGTAAACAAGTACTGCGTGTGTAGTGTGCCCTTCGGTTATTTGAATGCCCTAGCACAACGATCTAAGTGCGTTTGAGGGTATATTGCTGCTGACGATTAGAGATTATCGCTCGTTGTTGATGTTGCAACACGAATAAGCTCAAAGTACAGCATCAGGGCTCTGATATCGCTCCAAAAAATTTGCTGTATGGCAACTGAACTTCCTGGAATTTACTTGGCAGTTGAATGGGCGTAGTTTATGAGGTGAATCAGGCGTTTCAAACATAAAAATCGTTCCAAGATCACAGCATTCACTTGTCTGCAAGTCGAGTAAGTGAAATTTGTGTGTAGTTGGCTTATACTTTGTCGACAGAATTAATTTATATCACGTGCCTCGAATATAAAGCTTTAATATCGTTCAAAAATCCATCGCGTCACATCGTTCAGGTCTTCCTCGAATCTGCCTTGCAAGTATAAGCGATGGAGTTTGTCGAATAGGCCTCTGTTGGAGAGTCATTTGTGAGTTGAGTCTGGCGTCGCAGGCATAAGCATCGTCCCAAAAAATCGCTGACCGGCATTACAACGTCCAGCACTTTCTAGAATCTGTTGTGCGAGAAGAGTAAGTGCAATCTGCATTTTATTGGCCTCAGCGAGGGCGTCGGTTGTCAGTTGATTTCGAAATTTCAAAAGTAGAACTTTGATATCGTCCTTAAAGTCTATAAAAGATCGTAGTACACGCAGAGCTCTAATATCGTCCTTAAAGTCCATGAAAGACCTTTGTACAACTTACAAAGGGCTCTGCTATTCCAGAACTCCCTGGATTCTGCTATAGGAATTCAATGACTGCAGTTCGTCGAACAGAGTTTTTCTGGAGCGTCGTTTATGAGTTGACTCAAGCGCCTGAAGCATAGATATCGTCCTAAGAAATCAAAGTCCAACTTTGAAGCATACAGCACTTCCTGAATCTGTTCTTCAAGTCCTTCTACTTTCCAGAGCTCTGGTAACAAAACGGCACTTAGTGCTAATTGGGTTCTTAAAGAGCTACCACCTTACAGCCTCTACGAGTCTAGTGATTACAGTTTGCGTGTGCTTAGTTCTTGGTGAGGTATCAGATGCCACTTAACTCAAGCCTTTCAAATGTAGAGCTCAAAAATCGTCTAAATAGAAGCCGCCATCTGACATTACATCGTGCAGCACTGCCTGGAATATGCCTTGTGCTTCGAGTAGGCGCAAATTGCTGCAGTTGACCCCTGTTATGGCATCAGTTGTGAGTTAATTCACGTGTCCCAAACATGAAACTCAAATACCGATCCAAAAAGTCCATGAAAGTTATTAGCGCGACCTTATAACGTCCAGTGCTTCCTTAAATCGAACATGTTTTTTTTGTTTATTGTCTGTCTTATTGAAATTGTACATCTAATGAGGCGTCTCGAATATAGAACGTAGATTTCACCCTAAAAAATCCCACAAATCGCAATCAAAATGTCCAGTGCTTCTTGAAATTTGTTCTGCAAGTCGTGTGAATCAAATTTGCCAACTATATGGCCTCTGCTGTACTTTAAGATGTAGCTTGACCCCGCCGCCACGAATATGCAACTCTAATATCGTCCCAGAAGTCCTTGAAATCTACATCACGGAATTACAACGACCAGTGCTTCCTGGAAACGTATGAATCCAATTCAATCCAACTATGTATATGGCCTCTGCTGTACCTTTAGATGTAGTTTGACTCCGCCGCCACGAGCTTGACACAACTCTGATATCGTTCCAGAAGTTCTTGAAAGGCACATCATGGAATCTCAACGACCACTGCTTCCTGGAAACTGCTTTACGATTAACAATCGTTGATTATAGATTGTGTACTGGACTTCTGCTGGCGTTAGCTGTGAGTTAATTCTCAAACAAAGACCTCTGATATCGTCCCAAAAAGATCATGAAAGCCACAGCACTTCCTGGAAACTGCCTCTGCTGGCACCAACTAGTTGTGAGAGGACTTGTAATAAAATGAATTCAATTAAATTAATTTGACTTGTTGATGACTCAGGCGTCACCAGTGCTCCCAGACAAAACTCTCCGATGAATCATTTTTTCAAACTCCCTCTCCGACCGGAAACACCCAACTTCGCACATCCGCAGCGCCGCGTAAAGCTTCTATTCTCCGCTAGATGTAGCCCAACGTTTGCCAACACAAGTGCGTGTGTCAAATTTCCATTGAACCCTGACTCATCCACATTTTTCCCTGCTTCTCCACAACCCAATGTACCCATGCCTTTTCCTGCCTCCCTCCTGACCTTGGTAGCCACGTAAACAGAGAGAGAGTCGAACAACAGAAACTACCACCACTACCACGACTCTTCTCTGCAATTTTTACTACACAACCGCCCCAACGACAACGATCCGCCGCCATTCATATCCGCAAATTGTATCTCGTGTGCGACCAAAGTTCAATCTGAGAGAGTGTGTGCGCGAAGCACCAGAAAACGGTCTGACTGTGGCTGTTCGGTGTGGTGCTCGTGGTGGTGAGCCCCCTTTTTTCTTGTCTGTTTTTCTTCTTTTTTTTTTTTTTTCTCCTTTAAAATCGCTGCCGAAACGACCCACATTTGTCGATTGTTTGTTGACGCGAACTGTCAGTGTGCTCTGCTGCTGTTAGTTTTCTTGTTGTTACTTTGTGAAAACTGTACAAAACATATTTTTTGATTATAAAAGAAGTTAACTCTTTTATATTTTTCGTATCGAGATTAATTTCAAACAAAATGGTTAACAATTCACCATCAAAACCGAATAAATCCAAAACAAAACCAAATAAACAATTAAACCGATTCAAAAGTGTTTTATAATTGACACAAAACTGTCTCAAGGAAACTGTTGCAGTTGTCAATTTACAAAAAAAAAAATAATAATTTATAAATCATAAATCAAATCAACACGGGAAATCCATCAAATTTGTTGAAATAGAAAAAAGAAATAGTTATGATATCCGCCGTTTCCTTGATGTACATAGAAAATAATAATTTTCTTCTTTTGTAAATATATTCTTTTTTGAGTTCTAGTCAATTTATTTTCGTTTTATTTTTTTTTTAATCGGGTGTGCAATCTGTGATAATGATTCTTTATTGATTTTCCTTTCGGTTTTTGAAAATTTTTTTTTTCGTTTTTCCAATTTTCTTTTCCTAAATACGGTTTTTCAAAGGAGAAAACACTCCCTTCAAACTCAAGATAAATCAATTTTTTTTTTCAAAAAAAAAAAAAAAAATCTCAACGAGGAACAACTCTCGTCAGGAACTTTCGGTTTTTGTTTTGGTTCATTTTACATACGATTATAATTTAAATTCGACTTCGGTTTTGGGTTTTTTTTTTTTTTTTTAATTGAATGAAGAAATTTCTAATTAAATCGTAATCATGTCTGTTCCAATGGTGTTGAGTGTTTTGGATTCTACAACGTCGACTGTACCTGTTATGGATGAGCACAGTGAAGATGTAAATACTTTTCTTCTTTTTATCTTTTTTTGGGGGTTGAATTTTGTTGCTGATGTTGCTTTTCATGTACATGGCAAAACAAAATTTATTTTTAGATTATTTTCATTGTTTTTATGCAAAAATAACCTTGAAAATGTGACAGATATAGAGAGACCTTCCCCTTAACTTGTGCATGGGCATTGATTTTGCGCAAAGTTGTTGTGACGTTTCTTTTAAATTCTGCGTGCATTTTTTTGAGTTGGTGACAGGTGCAATTTTGGTGTTGCCAGGTTGGATTCATCACTATTTTATTAAAATTTCATTCACTTTCTAACTTTCACTTCTCCCTTAGACCGAAGGCGCCTCTTTGTCTGGGAATCTACGCAGCTGGTTGAGTCCTTTTTGACCTCCATCGGATCATCGACTTTGTTTCGTTATACAAAAAAAAAAAAAAAAAAACCCCGACTGCTCTCTTTTGCGTGCTTGCTTTCGAGTAAAGAATTTGCGTCACACAATTTCGTTGTGTCGTCTCTAAAATAAATACAAAAAAAAAAAAATAATTCATCTGTAAAATTTACACGCTTCCGATAAAGTTTGCTTAACAAATAAACGACCACGAAATGTGTGCTTCTGGAAAGCGAACAAAAGCCCACGCTCATAAGCGAAAGGCCACACATTCACGCTAGTACACACGTGAGTCTTTGTTTTGGTGTTTCCAAGTTACATCACAACTACGTCAAGTCCAATCAATCGACGGAAAGTGGAGGAATAGTTATTGTGTTGAAGGGGACGGTAGTAAATCGTGCACCTGTAATACATCTTGTTTGCTGATAGATTTCTTTTTTTGTAGCTTTATCTGTCCACTTAGCGAGTGATTAGTGAGGCTAATCATTCTCCAGAGAAGCCCGACCAACTAGCGTGTCTTTGTTCCAAGTCAATTATGAAGCCATGAAGTCTCATCAATGTGCTTTCTGGTCATTTATGAAGCACAAATGTCCGATTGACGCTCGAGTCTTTGTTTGTAATCCTTTGTGACGCACATTAATAAGCGTTTCGTTCTTATTTGGTCATTTCCAAGCCATAGAAGGCTTGTTGAGCATGTGCTTCCTTCTAATTCTTTGTGCGGCATTGATTGTTGAAAAAGAACATCTATGGAAGTCTATTACAAAGATCCGATTGAAGAGAAGGTACAAGTTCCTAGTCGTTAGTGAGGGATTGAAGTTGGATTGAGGATGTGATTGACTTACAAGGAGCTTGTGTTTGTTTTTACTCGTGAGGCGCTACTAAAACGGAAAGATTTTTTTGAAGTCTATCGAAGGGAAGATTGACTTCCGAAGAACTTGTATTTACTCCTAGTACGACTGAGAAATTGAATTCCGATTGAACAGAAAATTGAAGTCCCGAGAGCTTGTGTTTATTTTTAGCCCTCTGTAAGACACTGTACGTTGAAAAGAAGATTTGTGGAAGTTTATGAAAAAGATTCGTTTACCTAGTACTATTTGCAAGGAATTTCTAGGCGAACGAGTTCAGCTTTTGAACAAACCAGAAGTGTGACAACCACAGACAACCCAATATAGACACCCATCTGGGCAGCTGCTATTTCCACTCGCTCATTGATGAATTTGATAGAAATTCACGAATTTGCCTGAAATACAGGAAGCATTTTGACAGTAATTTAGGAAACATCGATCACTAGCTCATAATTTTTAGGCAAATTTGTTTGATTTTTTGTTCAAAGCTCTCACACGTATTCATAGACACAAAATGTTATGAAAAAACGCTGTCAAATAAAATCAAAGGGCAAGAGAAGACGAAGTTCTATATCGATATCTGTAGCGGCACATTTGTGGTGACAACATAATGAGCCAACTTGTGATCTGCGTGAGCTGCAAATCGTGGCAGTTACACCTGCTTAAGACCTATTCCACAACAAGTAGGACATTAATAGTGTTTCTTGCTTTCAAAATGTCTATAATGCAGCCTCCAAATGATGCAGATGATGGACATCATCCCAATTCCTCCATGTCCATCGCCAAAAAGAACAAACTCCCTACCTGGAGCATTCAGTGTGTGAGGATTGTTTCTTGTTTTCATACTCCGCGGACCTAAAAATGTCTCTGACTGCCTGAAGTGTCTTAGACCAAGAAATTGGTGTCTGTGACTCTTCAAAGTGCCGGTTCCACTATTTTCATTGTGTCAGGAGATTTTCTTTTTTCGCAATCCGCTTATCCAAAAAGGTTTCCAATTGCCTTTTAAGAGTCTTAGTCCATGACGTTGGTGTCTACGACTCTCAAAGTGCACGTTCGACTGTTTTCTTTCGTGTTTCTTGAACTCCTTTTCATCTATTGTAAATTTTTTTTTTATTTTGTCCAATTACCGAAAAAAAATGACGCACCACATTTCATCCGGTGTCCGGTTCTCCTTACAAATTTATTTATTCAGATTCTACACGATTTCATTCACTCCTCAAAACTGCCACTGAGACAATTTATTTCACTTGAGCTCGAGTTTCGTTGTTGAACTTCAAATTTCAAATCTGCGACTTTAGCAGTCTGTCGCCGCATTTGAGCTCGAGTTACTTTGTTGCTCTTCAAGTTTTCAATCAACAACTGCAACAACACTTGAGCTTGAATTTCTTTCTTGCAAATCTACGATTGAATTCACAACCCATTGCACTTGAATTTCTTGGTTGGCCATTAAGTTTCGAATATACGATTGAATCCGCTGTCCATTGCACTTGAACTTAAATTCCATTCCTCAATTTTAAGTTTGTTTTGATTTTAATGCCGGGTGTTGTATGCTACGAAAGTCAGACGTGGTGCACGGTACGTTTTATTGAGTTTGAGCTAACAGCCAACGCTTGATGCTGCTACGCTTCCTTGTTCCATTGAAGATACCTTGATGATGGGTGGATTTTTCATGAGACAGACTTCCGATGAAGCATGACTAGTTGATGATAGGAATTTCAATTTGCAATTTGAACTCAATTCCCATTTATGAACTCTAAGTTTGTTTTCCATCGCTTTCCGGAATGAATTACCAGCCTGTTTTGAGTCCTAAGTCTTCCGCTTTGTCCAGATTTGAACTTCAATCTTGTTTTGATTTAAATGCACTGTGTCGTATATTTTCCTAAACAATCGCTCAACATGGAGCACTACGCTTCATTGTGTTTGCACATCCACGCTTCATGCTACTAGGCTTCGATGTTGCATCGAACACATCTTGATGATGAGTTCATTTTTCGCAAGACAGACCGCCAATGAAGCACGACTAGTTGATGAGGTGATTTTTAATCGTGTCGTGTAATTGATTGCCTCTGGAGAAACCCTTCACATTCATTTTCCAGTTAAAGAAACCCCTCTGTCCATCTGCCAGCCACTCAAAGTTCAAATTCTCCCCACAATTCATTAACCCGCATTGCATTTTCTGCATCGACTGGCAACAATTCTTTGTACGCATAAGCAGAAAAGAAAAATCTGCATTTTCTCGCGTCATACGAGACTTGCACAACTCCGCAGAAGCCATGAACTGACGTGGTCGACGTCATTGTCGTCACATACAAAAAAAAAAGCCAAGTCATTGCTTTCCCACTCTCGGAAAAAGGACGACGACATAATCAGTTTAAGTTCAATTTGCAAATCCAAGCAGATTTCGTGTGTCGTCGTGTTCTTTTTTTTTTTTACATCGAACAATCGTATAAGACGTAATTCAAATAAATACGCACCTTCTTCTTTCTCCGCGTGCCAAAACATCCGTCTTGTTTACATCTTTGCCATTTCAATTAATTAGTTTGTTGTTTATTATTGCAATTGTGTGTTTGTTGTTTACGATAGTTTTTGTTTTTTTTTTCCGATAAGAAGCACAACGAAGAAACTGGCTTAAGTTTTGTATTAGTTCTTTGTTTTTCTTTAGTTTAACACAAAATTGGCGACTGTACCATGAAATACGGTAAATTGCAAATTATTTGAAAAATCAATAAAATCTGCGCACTACAAAATTGAGCCTGACAGGTGACAAATGACATTGACAGCTTAAATTGTTGTCGTGGGTCATTGACACATTTTACACAAATTGTGTTATCTCTGATCAAACATCCGGTTGCTGGTCACAATTTCAGTTGCAAATGTTTGTTTTAATTGAATTTGTCTGTGAATTAGAGAACTGAAAATGGAAGAAATAGAAATAAATGCTGATAAGATTAATCACAGTGGTGCTGTGTGCCGATGTTGATGTTGTCACAGTTGTTGTGAAGAGTTTCTTTGTTTCCATGAATTCTCATAGGGGGCTAGAGCATAAATTTAATTTTTTTTTTTTCGAAAGTTGTTTTCTAGTTTTGATGGGTTTGTTTGTTGTTGATTGTTATAGCGAATGACGTCATTGAACAGTGGGATGTTCACAAATGAAAATTAATTAGCGGCAAAATTAATCGAGGAACAAGGTTTTGCTCAAAGTTCGAATTTTGAATGCAGTCGGCGGTTTGTCAGTGAAATTGATGATAATCAGCGATAATCATTGAACACATGGCGTTCACATGGAGCTACTTTGTTGGGGTTTGTGCTTAGTTGCTGACTTATCAGTGTTTACAATTGGAATTCTTGTCTGGGCAGGAATGTGGAGCGTGATGGAGACGGATGAGTGATGCAGGAGGGGTGTTTCATCATGTATTCTATCTTTCCACTGTGTTTAAGCGTTTTGATGATGCTCTGTTGGAGTTCAAATTGCCAAATTCATGCTGAATTTGTAGGCTTCTTCTCCTTTTTTGTGCTGCGCTACAGTCCGAGGTGGACCTGGGCCTCCATTAGTAAACCTCTCTAGCCAGCTACTTCCAATGGCGCACGACGAGCTGATTCAGGTCCTTCTCCACCTGTGCCCCACTAAATTTGTAGGCTGGAGTACGAATTAATGGATTTCCGGTAAAAATGAAGCGCGAGATTGCCACTGGTTGTCTTATGGGAGGCTATTTTATAAATTTCCATCCTTTCAGAGTGGGATGGGTATCAAGATTGGAAGAAAAAGAAATTCCGAATTTTCATCCTGAGAAATGATGAAAGGATGAAATTTCGAATTTTTATTCTTAGAAAGGATGAAAATTCGAAATTCCTATTTGTTTCATAAATTTGTGTGTGAATTGCCAGTGGTGTCGTCTTCAAATTTTCATCGTTTTAGGCTGTGAATTGATACCCAGTCGCTTTCAAATTTTCATCGTTTTAGACAGTGAACTGATACCCAGTGACATATTTTTCAAATTTACATCCTTCTAAAGCGTGAATGAAACTCGATCTAGACAGGTTTTAATGTCAATCAACAACATCATGTTACTACGCCAGCTGCAAATGCTCGCACAGCTTTCCCATGCGTCACAGCTGTCCATTTAATTGCATTATACACGCCTCTTACACGGGTCTGTAGATGCATAATGCCGCGGACTTTGTACACTTCACCGCAATTGTATTCGGTTCGGTAGATTTGCAATTGAACTCGAACTCATTACTCAGCACCGCCTGGTGAACAAAGTCCAGGATTGTTGTTTACTTTCGATGACAAGCAAATTCGCATGGGAAAACACCCCATCGATTGAACTCCAGCGTAAGTGGTCACCAGAATTTCGTCAGAATTGTTATTCTGTTAGCACTTTACAGACACACCTTCTTCTGCAGACAGTCACTTCTGTTGTTAACACATTCGATAAACAAATGATCTCATGCCCATTCCCGGGGGTCATTAGTCTTGCCATTCTAACCCGTCTATTTTTTTCTTCTTCTCAACTGCCCCACAAAAAAAAAAAAAAAAAATAAAATAAAATGCCCGAGACACACAAAAGTCATTGAAATTTGCATTCCGTCATATCCCAATGGCAATGCTAATCGCCACGATACTTGAAAGCCTTCACGGAAGTCACACCACCATCAAGAAGCTCTTGTCGCTTGCCAAAAATAAAAAAATGAGAAACAAAAAAAAAATGTGTGTTTAAATTAGTCACAGTCCCATTGTGACACGATTTTATCTCTTCCAAACTGGTTCGTTGGGTTGACTCTATCGCCCATGCGTGAGCTTTTCAAAAAAAAAAAAGAAAAAAACGATTAAAAAATCAGACGAATATTTGAAATATTCAATTTTCCACTCGTGACCATAAAATTCGAGTGGACTACCTTCGATTTTATTCCAATTAACACGTGCAGCGGTGAATATTGTAAAAACCGATTTAAATTTACATTCCTCGTTCGAGGGGGAGGTGGAGGAAAAAAAAAGCTCCGCCAAAAATAAATTACAAACAAACGTGACTGCACAATTAAATTTAATTTCCCTCAACGACGCGAAATGCTTTGCGCATGTTACTTACAAAAAGGAACAATTTTTGCAGACAGATGCCGACGTCTTCGTTATCCGTCCAAATGATAAATGTTTGTTAAGAGTTTAGAGAGAACACTTTCCTTAGATTCAGTTGGTAACAAATTCTGTTGTTTTTACGTACGTCTCGTTGTTCTTTTTGTTTTTGTTGTGAGAGTTGTGTTATGTGAGGCTTTGGTAATCAGTTTTTTTTTTTTTTTTTCGTTTAATTACTTCAAATTTAACAACAGCGCAGTCATCTAAATGCGAATAATTACTTCGCGTTTGAATGTGACTAAATCGTTCGGTAAAGTTTTAAATGCTATCGACAAGTGCTATTCGATTAAGAAGATTACGAAAGCGCTTCATGTGGAGGTAAAGTCAGAAGGTCAGATGACCAATGGAATTGATTTTGAAAAGAAATTTTAAACTCTCCTTTGTTCTCCAGTGTCGTGCCTTCTTAAGTGTCTTTTCTTTTGGCTATTCTGTGAGTGAGCAGGGCTAGTTTAACGACGAGAATGCAGGAATCGTTTGGTGAGGCAGAGAAGTCAAACGAAATTCGGTAGGAAAGTCTTTGAGTGAGTCTTCCGAGATGTAGAAAGGTTTTTTCTTAGACAAGATCTGACCATTCCAGCAGAGTTCCAGAGTTCCCAGAAGTCGTTAAGAAACTCTGTGAGAGTCTTCAGACAAGCAGAGGAGAGATTTTTGTTTTTAACATGATCTAGAAGTTCAAGCAAAATGGAGTCCCCAAATGTCGACATAGAACCCTGTAAGAGTCTCCACAGAAAGGAGTTTTTTTTAGACAAGAGTTTTAAAATAGAGTTTCTAGAAGTCGATAGGAAACTGTGGAGTGTCTTCAGAGATGCCGAAATGTGTTTTTTTTTTAAAAGACAAGTCTTAGAAGTTCAAGCAAAATAGAGCTCCCAGAAGTCGTTAGAAAACAATGTGAGAGTCTTCAGACACGCAGAATTGAGTTTTTTTTTTTAAACGTGATCGAAAAGTTCAAGCAAAATGGAGTTCCCAAATATGAAGCCCTGTGACAGTCCGTAGAGGTCCAGAGAGTTTTTTTTTTTAGACAAGTTCTGACCGTTCCAGCAAAATAGAGTTCACAGAAGTCGTTAGGAAACTTTGTGAGGGACCCTAAAGACACAGCAAGGCTTTTGGTAAAGAAAAGTCATATAGATCAAAATAGAGTTTCTGAATAGTTGATAGGAAGCCTGTGAGAGGCCTCCTGAAGTGCAGAAAGGTCATTGCTAGAAGTTTCAGCGATATATAGTTCTTAAACGAACTTCCTGAGAAAATCTATGAGTGTCCGGACGTATTTTGCTTGAAACAAGTCTGTATGCCGGTTTGTACCACTTAGTCGAGTCCTCAAACGAAGCCTCCAAGAGTCTCCAGACGTATTATGCTAAGGATAAGCCTTGAAGTCAATTTTTATCACTTGCTAGAGTTCTCAAACGAAGCCTGTAAAAGTTTCCAGACGTATTAAGCTAAAGATTAGCCTTGGCGTCAGTTTGTATCACTCACTAGAGTTCTCAAACGAAGTCTGTAAGAGTCTCCAAGCGTATAATGCTTATAAACAGTCTTGAAGTCGATATGTACACCTCACCAGAGTCCTTAAACAAAGCCTGTAAGAATCTCTAGAAGTTTTGTTCTTGAAAAAGGTCCTGAAGCCGGTTATTGCCTCTCACTAGTGTCCTAATATGAAGCCTATAAGAGTCTTCAGAGATATTTTACTTCGAAAAAGTCTTATAGCCAGTTGTTGCCATGAAGACAAAGCCCCAAAAATCCACCTGATCATTCTTTCCTGCCACTTTTGTTTATCTAAGAAAAAAATCTAAAAATAAAATTCAGTGATAATTCTCTATGAAAAACAAAGACTACAAAGCCCCTAGCCCATCAAAAAGTCTGTGGTTTTTATCAGAAGACCACACACGCTTCTATTTTTAGGAGCTGGTTTTGTTCGTTGAACTTTCTCGTCAAAAGAGAACGTCAAGGTGAGACGGGCTAACAGATCAGGCCATCAATTTGAATGTTGGTGAATAAATAAAATTTGAAACAAAAATGTGTTTTGATCGTAGACTAGCATTATTCATGTTAAATAATAATCGTGTAAATCGTTTCGAATGTAAGTAATTGTTAACGTGAGTGAGCTTCTACTTTTTAATTACTCTAGGTTGACCTTAGCTGGGCAGGGAGCACGAACGTAGACAGGAAGGTGATGGGGGAAAATTGATGACATGTGGAAAGGCAATTATTTGTGAATTAGGGAGTTAGGGCGGACGGTAATAGAGTGCTTAAGTGATAGGAGATAAATTAATTTGATTTTTTTTGGCGATAGATCATCATTTGGTTGAAGGTAGAAGGTGGAGAGCAAATGGCTAGGAGTTAGTTGTGACTAACGAAAGTCTAAGTAAGCACGTTACACTCTTCAATCTCCTCACGAAAAGCCCAACTATAGCTCCAAAACTGTTGCGATTGTTTTGATTGCTCCGTTTTCGTCAAAAAGACTACATATGTATTCCATTCGTTTCATTCCTCCGATTTCCCCACGGAAAGAGCTTCACGTCCTCAACCGCGGAAATGTAGGCCCCAAAAGTCGTTCTTGTGTTTTGATTCCTCTGATTTCTTCAAGAGGACTTCATAAATTTCTTTCAAAGTTCTTCTATTGACCTCACCTTTCTGGTTTCACAAAAGCGCGTCTTTCGCTCCTCAATAACCGCCATGAAGACTTCATAAATGTTCTCCAATGCCGTTCTTTCTAGTTTTTCGATTCCTCTGTTTTTCTAACATGACTTTAGATCCTCAATCACAGGAACAAGCCCATTCTCTTCTTCAAGTTGAATGGGACTTTCACGCCATTAAAATCACATCGTCATCTCGTCTCCTTGACATCCTCCGCCGCTTTCTCATTACTTCACAGTACTGTCGTCTTCAATTGCCTTAGCCTGGCCTTAGTATGGTTTCGAGCTTCTGTTGCTCCAGCCTTTCACTCCTACCTAGGATCTGAATAAAGCAGCTTTTCACTCGACTTACTACTCATAGAAGTTTCTCTCTCTCTCGCTCTTCAAATTCACAAAGCAAACAATGGATCTCAAATCGAACGTACGATATAAAACTTGCCTTCCACTACGTCTGACAATTTTCGTATTTGTAGTTTTTTCTTTAAAAATGTTATTTTCGTACATGGGAAAGTCACCGTTTCGTGGTCGAGAGAAGTCCTTAATTTATGGTGTGAGTATTCTTTTGAATGGGAATCTTGTCCGTTGTTCTATGGATGTGGAGCAATTCTGTGGACTTGGAGAAGTTTCGTAGAAATGGTGGAATTCTGTGGACTTGAAAAACTTTCATGGATTACGAGAAGCTTCGTAAACGCTTATTATTCACAAAAATGAAAGTCTTCACATCGATGAGGAAGATTCCATTGTTGTCTTCAGTCCGTCGAAAATCGATAACCGTTGATATCGATAACCACCGACCGTCGAAAATCGATAAAAAGGATTCTGTTTATTCTGCATGCGATCACGACCGTCTTTTTGGGGTTTTTGTCCGATTTGGATACTCAAAAATGGATCTGGAGGATTTTGTTTGTTTTTTCAAGCTACCATAATCGTCTTTCTACCGAGTTTTGTCAGAAATGGACTTACGAAAATTTATGAGGAGAATTCTCTTTGTTTTTTAGCCACGTCGAACGTCTTTCTGTCGAGTTTTGTCGTATTTTGGCCCTCGAAAATCGATGAGGAGGTTTCTGTTTGTTCTGCATGCGACCATGATTGTTTTTTGTCGAATTTGTCGGAAATAGACTCTCGAAAATGGCGACAACCCTTGTCTTTTTGTCGGGTTTGTCGAATTTGGATTATCGAAAATCGACGAGAAGAATTTTGCATGCGATAACGATTGCATTTTTGTCGGATTTGTCCGATTTGGATCATGATTAGGAAGAACCTGTTTCTTCTTTGAGTGTCTTTCCGTCGAGTACGGTCAGAAATGAAAGCTCATTTCCTCATCCTAGACGCGACAACGATACAATCGTTTGTCGGATTTAGATCATCGATGAGGAGGATTCTGTTTCTTCTTTAAGCGACGACACTGTCTCTCTGTCGAGTTCGATCAGAAATGAAAGCTCAGAAATTAAAAAAATTATCAATCGACCATTTCCTAACGCCCAAAGTTTGAGCAGCTCCCGCGACGGACTTTCCTCCCGAAGCTATGCAATGAATCGCTGCTTCCGAATTGTCTTGCGTATTTCTTTTTTCTTTCTTGCAACCTTGAAAAGTTGACTCAGCCGCTTGGAACAACGCACACTTTAATCGGCGGTTTCTTTTTTGTTCAAGCTTTATCGTTTATGCTTTTTCTGTGTTTCAATTTTCATTGGCAACCACTTGTCAGTGATGAAAGTTTGAACGATCAGAATTGCCAATAACTGACGTCGACCCTTATCAGAATTGGAATGACCCCACAATAAAGCTGTGGTTTCCCCCACCAGCGGTTGTAGAAACAGATCAACCTGTTCGAGTGTTTCTCCGTCAGTTGTCGTGAAATCATTTCGGGGGAAGGTTCTCTTTGAAGAAATAAATTATTTGCTTGAAATGGTCACGAACGTGATTACTTACTTGTGTTTATTTTTTCTCGCCCAACAGTGCAATGCCATCGCCAACAATGTGATCCAACGGGCTGGCGAGCCTACAGTTGTGACGTCGCCAACGGAGGCGTGTTTCCCGTCGCCAAGAACATTCACGGTGCAACTGAAGAGTCCGCTCGAGTCTAATGAGCACATGGGTCTGACTGGCGACTCGTTTGAGTTGGGCGCATGGGATCCACTGCGCAGTGTGCAGTTGACGGCAAAAACCCCGAATATTTGGAGTGGTGTGGTGAACCTCTGCAGCCCCGGACAGGTGCAGTATCGTTACTTTGTTTACACGCTGGATTCGATGGGACGGATTCAGATCAAGCGATGGGAGTCGTACGTCGAGCCGAGGAACATGCGAACCTGTAACCATGGATGCATGAGGATGGACAGCTTCGGAGTGATTGAGGATCAGGAACAGATCGCCAGGGGCTGGCTGACCAACGAGACACTCGTGCAGTTGAAGCTCTTCAACAATGTTTTCGAGTTCGTGGATAACGCTCCGAATAAGGTCTACATGAAGCTGGTGGCGCTGGCCAATGAGACTGACTTGCCTGAGTACAACGACGGTCTGGACAACGTCGAGGTTGTGAACATGAAGTACCGCAGGAGCGTGATGCAGCGTCAGCCGAAGTTGGGCGTGCTCTATGAACTCGGGGACATCGTGGTGTTCCAGCTGGCGATTCCCCTGGGATCCGAGAATGGATCATACGCTCTGGTCCTACACGCCGAGGATGGCAAGCCGGTGGGACACGCTGTGATCGCGCTCACGCCAGCGCTGGAGAACGACGAGAAGCTGGAGCTGAATGTCACCTGTCCGAATGCAGAGAGGGTCATCGCCAAAATGAAAATCTCGTACTTGGCCATCAAACCGCTGCCGGGAGTCAAGCAGAACTTCCGCACGAGCTACGCGTACACATGGAAGCCGAAGTGGCAAAACCTGCTGGTTGGCCACCGAGGCACCGGCATGAGTTTCAACAGCAATCCAGCTCCAGTGACCGAAAACACCATCGCCTCGTACAAGACGGCCTTTGAATCGAATGCCGACATGATCGAACTGGACGTTCACATCACTCAGGACCTCGTGCCGGTGGTGTACCACGACTACAAGTTCTACACGGCTCCCAATGGAACGCAGCCGAATTCCACAGCGGACCTGACGCAGATCTACATCAAGGACCTGCGATACAGCCAACTGCAGGACATGCGGGTCTACCGCCTCATAAACGATGAGATCCGCGTGTTTCCCTCACACAATGAAGAACAGCGTCCCGACCACCGGCTGTTCCCGACTCTCGAGGAAGTTTTCCAGGAGGTTCCCATCGGCCTGGGCATCAACGTCGAAATCAAGTGGCCGCAGGCCCGCAAAGACGGCACCCTAGAGGCCGAACAAGTGCACGACAAGAACCTCTTCATCGACATGATCCTGATGACCACGCTCCGTCACGGCTGTGGCCGAATGCTGATCTTCTCCTCTTTCGACGCCGACATCTGCACGATGGTGCGAGTCAAACAAAATATGCTACCTGTGATGTTCCTTACCCAAGGAGCTACCAAAAAATGGCCTTCATACGAAGATCCTCGTGCCAACAGTGTCGAAGCTGCCGTGAACAACGCCCAGGCATTCGGTCTCAACGGCATCGCTCCGCACGCCGAGGATATCCTCAACCAGCCGCAACTGGCCCGCCTGGCCACCGACCTCGGCCAGAAGGTCTTCATCTGGGGTGATGACATAAATTCGCTGGAACGAGTGCGATTTTTCGAGAACGCTGGTGTGACTGCCAACATCTTCGATCGCGTAGACGTCATCATTCCCAAGGATAAGGCTGGCAGTGTGTACGACAATACCGAGTCTATAGATTACTTTAGAGGACAGTGTCCAATGTAAAACCGTTTTATCTTTTTTCTATAACACTTGCTCATACAAAATAACTGTTTAGAATTAACTTTTTTTTTTTTTTTTTCTATCTCTATCTCAAAACGAATGCTTTATGCCAAAAAAAAAAGAGAAAAATCTGTTAATTTAACTAATATTCTCACGCAATACAACGCACGTATAAAGAATAAATAATTAAACTAAAAATCTTTAACGATAAGCAATTTGCAATATGAAACAAAAAAAAAACACAAAAATGTAAAAAAAAAAAAAGATATTTTTTGGTAAAGGACAAATTTCAATAATTAAATAGCTTCACTTTTGACCACTATTATGATATTAAATTATTTTTAAAACAGAAAAGAAAAAAAAAAAAAACAATAAAAAAAAAGACGCTATAGGCTTACCACCTACACCTGACAGTTGGCTTTTTAATTTTTATAATTTCTCCACGTCATTTTTGTCGGCCATATTTAATTGAAAGAGGGAGTTTTGACAGCAATCGGGGGATTTGACATTCATTATAATTCACTTCATGTTTGGTTAACCGGTGGCAAAGCAGAACGAAAAAAAAAAAATTAAATTCATAAAAATAAAATGCAATTGGATTTTAATGATATGCCAGGGGGATTTTTTTTTTTTTTGTTTTCAGTTCTCGGAGCACTTTGTAAATTGAAATTTAAATGGCGTCAATGTCATTTGATGTTTTATGCGCTAATTGGATTAAAAACTGTCGATGTCGCGATTATTTATTTTGGATCTGGAGACAATTGTTGGTAGGGGGATAATCACACGATTAAATGTCCATTCTAAGCTGCAGTTTAAACATCATTAATCGGAGGCAGTGGTTGGGAAAATCAGCAATTGCATTTTTTTTCTGGGAGGAATTTTAATGAGAGTTAAATAGACATGTGTTTGGAATTCAAAACACACTTTAAATGGTTCGATAATTGGGGCATTTAGGGGTTTTTTTTTTTTTACACTTGTTCTAGAGGTGGATGATTTCTACAGATCTTTCCACCAGTTATCGATTTTCTATAATTATTTCGTTGTGAGATGACCAAATCCTGGCCAAACTCTGCGATTTCAATTACGACTGTAGGACGGCGTAGACGTTGCAGAAACTTCAGGGCGATGTAGAGACTTCAGGACGATTGAGAGACTTCAGGATGATGGTTAGACCCCAGGGCGATGCAGGGATTACAGAGCGATGCAAAGATTTAAGGAAGATGTAGAGACTTCAGGACGGTGAAGGAAGTTCAGGACGAAGAAGGGACTTAAAGGGGATGTAGAGACTTCAGAATTATGGTTAGATTTTAGGGCGATGTAGGATTTACAGGAGGATGTAAGGATTTAAAGAAGATGTAGAGACTTCAGGACGATGTAGAGACTTCAGGATGATGGTTAGACCCTAGGGCGATGCAGGGATTACAGAGCGATGCAAAGATTTAAGGAAGATGTAGAGACTTCAGGACGATGTAGACACTTCAGGACGGTGAAGGAACTTCAGGACGAAGAAGGGACTTAAAGGGGATGTAGAGACTTCAGGGTGATGGTTAGACTTTAGGGCGATGTAGGATTTACAGGAGGATGTAAGGATTTAAAGAAGATGTAGAGACTTCAGGACGATGTAGAGACTTCAGGACGATGAAGGGGCTTCAGGATGATGAAGGGACTTAAGGAGGATGTAGAGACTTCAGTATGATGTTAAGCATTCAGAGCTATGTGAGGATTACAGAACGATGTAAGGATTTAAGGAAGATGTAGAGACTTCAGGACTAGCTAGAGACTTCAGGACGATGAAGGAACTTAAGGAGGATGGAGGGACTTAGGGAGGATGCATAGACTTCAGGATGATGTTTAGACTTTGGGGTGATGCAGGAGTTACAGGACGATGTAAGGATTTAAGGAAGATGAAGAGACTTCAGGACGATGTTGAGATTCCAGGACAATGGAGAGGTTTCAGGAAGACTTCTTTCTACTTTCATCATCATTATCATCAACTTCTTTTCGCGTGTTTCAATAATGGAGTCGCGGTACCCCCGATTTTAATACTAGCGCAGAAAGAACTGAAAGCATTCGGTGTTTCGTTACTGGTTATTGCTGTAGGATAAGATCTAACACATCTCCGCGACAAGGGTATCACTTTTTCTATTCCTAGAATTACACTCTTACTGGAATTACTTCGGTGATAGAAAATTTCAGTCATGCTTTTCAGCTATCCTAACCTAAGTTTCTTAATATTTAACCAAGCAATGATTTTAGAAAGTTTCTTCTTCGAAATCGAGACTTCGAACAAAGGCGATAGACAAGCAGACATCGAAGTGTTAAGCGATTCCATAAGGTTTTCATTAATTCGTTGGAACGAAACTGTAAAACAACGGTGAATAAACTCCTTCCTTCGGTATTCTAGAGCATTGCATCTCAACAGCAGAGCAGCCTGTCGAAGGAATCAATTTTCAAAACGGAAGAAAAACCAGTCGTTGATGCTCTATTTAGTAGGTTTTGCTTCCAATAGAATAAGATTATAATTTTAGGACACAGATCTACAGAAAAAAATGAAACAAGAGGTGTTTTTCCCTTTTTTATTTCCCTCAAAGTGGTGGTGATCGCGTATTGCAAATTCTTTTTCACCTACTTTCTAGAACAACAGAAGGAAAAAGTTCGGGTGAAAAAAAAGTTCTCTCGGAATTTATAATAGGGCTGAACAACTTCATCGGATTCTTCGCGAACTTTCCAAAATGTAGGAATACAATTCGAAAAATATATCACATGAAAAGGGAACAACGACCTTTACTATTGAATAAATTTAAAAGCATACAAGTGGAAGTTGGGATGTTTTTTTGCACCAATTTCTGAATTGGAAAAAAAAATCACACCTACAGTAACATTCACAAGAAGCACTTGCGACGAGAATTAAATTGTAATTTTTCAACGAAACTACCACACTTTGTGACGACAAAACACTTCAGATTTATAGAAAAACATTTAGTTTACACATTTCACATAATTTTACGGTGAAAAACAGAAAATTTACCCGAATTTAGAATTTTTTTTCCACGAATTGCACCGAACGAACAAACACAGGCGACCATGAAATGTCACTAGCGCCATATTGGAAAGAGGCGCGAGATTTGAATTTTTGAATTAGTGGGTGATTTTAATCAGAATTTGAATTTTATGGAAAATAAGGAAAATTTTTGGATTTTATGGCTGAAGGTGGATAAGATTTCGTGGAGTATTAGAAGATCAAGATTGATAGAATAGAGGTTACGCCGTCGCTCTCTTTGTACCGCGACTACGTCACAAGATACCCAATTACCTTGACTCGATTCCACTTGATTCTATGAATTTTGCCTCTTTTTCGAGGTCTCTTGTGAAGTAGAAGAAACACGGGAAAGCGTAATCTGTTATTCTATCATTCTTGTGAGAAGATTAATATGTGGCCGATGGAATTTTTTCACTTCCTGTATACAAAAACCCCGCTTTGCGTCGTTAATTGGGACCAGAAAAACACGATGCAGATTAAAACGACGCCAACGTAAGTCGAATTGAGGTTTTAATGTATTTTCATTTTATAAAATTAAAAAAAACGACTCTGTACCGTAAATTGTGCGATTAAAACCATGTAAATTTCGAAACGCAATAAATAATCAGAGTTTGTAAAAAAAACGACCGAAACTAAAGTAAAACCGATTCAGCTTCGAAACTACGATCTTTTTTTAAACAACGCAACTTCACAATAAATCGCAACGATTTTAACTGAGGCTTTAGTAAACTTTAAGTGCTTGGACATGACACAAAATGTTCCTCCAGATCTCGATCGGAACATTTCACAGTCTCAAGAGGTCTACAAGCCTCGGTATCGACTCTGCTTTCAGCTCTAATTCTTCTTTGAAACCTCCTACACCAGAAAATGAGCGCCTTGAATCGACCAACACAAACTTGATGGAGTCAAATGGCCTTCAAATTCTAAAGTCAACCGTGTGCTGAGTCGAAATCGCTTCTCTCCGACGCCTCGTCATCCAAAAAAAATATCAACTTCTGAACAAAATCCCTCATCCCCCATAAACTTGACCCTGTCCCAACTTCCCAAATGATGCTCATTTCCACCTTTTTGCCATAAAATCCACCGTCCCTTTCATATTTCATTCTGTTTTCGAACTTTTTCTAACACCCTCTGTAATTTTTTAGACTCACGGACTTATTTTTGAGTAATACAGCGCTGTGGGTCAACTTCAACTCACAGCAGTAGAACCAAAGGCTCAGTTGTCTGTCAACACGTGCTTTGCTTTACAGGTCGCAAGCCGATAGGACACTAGACAAAGTTCATTTTTTTTGAACACACAAGGAACCATTGTGGTCCTTTCCTATAAGGTTCACAAGTCTGGAGACACCAGACGAAGCTCTATTTTTTACATTGAACCAATTCACGGTCACGCTCAATACACGTTCCTCTCCAATCTTCCATCTTGAACGCTTAATTAGAAACTCTTCATACTTTTTCGTGCGAACAAGCTATGCTCTGGCTCTGTATGGGTTGCCACGCAGATTATTTATTTTTTTTATTTTATTTTCAGACTTTTAATGTTTGTAAACTAATTAAGCCTTGAGTATCACTGTCTAGAAATCCCCGAGGAAAATGGGAAATAAGCTTCTTTCAAGAGATCCACTACAGGTGTTGCTGCTTTCACCCTCAAAATTGATTGCTTATCATTCTGAGCACCATGTTGTTTTTCTTGACCAGATTTATACCACCAAATTGACACCAAGTACTAAGCAATCGTATCAAAACAACACTCCAGGTCTTCTTATCGCCCTCTGAATAGGTAGGCTTTCCGTTTCAACGAAGAACTTTTATCTTGAAATTTTAATTGTTATTTTTTATTGCTCAAGTCAGGCGAGCTAGCGATTGAAATTTTTATTTACAACCGAAGCGATAAAAAATTAATTTTTATTTGTTCCGCTGATTGTATTCGAGGGTACAGTAGGTGGTGGAGGTTGTGAAAAAAAAAAGGTTTGGATTTAAAGGGGTTTAGAGGCGTGTAGCGATTTTGAAGATGTCTTATGAAGTTGCCATTAAGATGGATCCAATTTTGGTTTTAGAAGGTTTTTTTTGGGTTGCGTTACAGCCCGTTGAGGGCTAGAGTCTAGCTTTTTTTTGCGATGCTGGTGGTCACTTTAATGATCTCCATTCGTGACAGGATGGAGAAATTAAAAGCATCCTGTCAATGGGTAGGACAACAAAGGAACAAATGTTTTTTTGTAATTAAAAGGAACTAAAGGCATATTCTATGGGGCAGCAATTGAAGACATCTTTTTAGGTCGAAAAACGCATGAATAAGAGGCATCCTGTCGTGTGAAAAAATAAAGCAACTAAGACATCCTATCGGCTGGAAAACCAGAAGCTCTGCAGACATCCTGTCAATGGATGGATAAAACGAAGGAACTAATTAAATCCAAGGGAGCCGCAAGTCCTTGTCACCATCACAAATGTTATTGCATTTCAAGCAGAAAACATGTGTCTGATCGATATTAAATGCCATCCACTGCATTCTGTCAAATAACATCATCAAATTGTTTTTTAGAAGAATCAATCACGTGTCACGGGGGAAAAGAAGCCTTTCTCTCTCGTTTGTGGATGCGTGTGCGTACCAATTTCTGGTCCATTGAACTTTGACACACTGCAAAAAGTCCTCTCTCCATCCTGTCAATTGACGCGTTGGTGTCGCTGCTACTCCTGGAGGATGAATTAATGTTGTCATTCGCTTTTTCCCAGAAAACATAAATGGCGCAATAAGGATTTTTCGGAAGGGCACATACAACCTGAGCCGGGGACCAAGGACGTCAGTCGAATAGACGAGGAGGAGGAGAAATCCTGGGAGTCGTAGGACGTTTGAACTAAATGCCACGCAGTAGTAGTGTCTGTACGTGTTTGTTCCACTGAGGATGTTAATCCTCGATGGTGTTGAAGGAAAGCGGAATCCACACGTGTGTGCCTCTTACAGTTCTTTGCATAAATCAACTTTCACAGGCGAGGATGAGGACTATGTGCGACAGTGTGTGAGGCAAGTAGAGGAAGGATGTGTCACGGTGTTGACCCTAAATGGCCATCGTTGTGAGTGGATGATGAATAGGCAGGAAGAGAGAATGCAAACAGTGGTCTTCTGAGGACGATAGAGATTCATGTAAACGCCAGCCGTCCTAAGTCCAATCAACGGAGATGAACGTGTTTGTGATGGTGGAGGAAACGTGAAACGTCGTGTCCTGTGGTGGCGCAGGTTGGTTGAATAAATGCAGTCGGAGTCAAAAGGAACTTGCTGCTCTGACTGTGCCAAAATTGTTCCCAGGTTTCAACTCTCACTCACTGTCTCTCGGGACAAAGGAGCGCTTACCAAGTCATAGATCAAGTCGAGCGGAAAATTACAAACAATGTGGAAAATTATTATGCGGTATCACACACACATACACGTTCGTCTCTCCTGCTCTGTGAGAATTTGAATCCTTTTTCGTGTTCTCGACTCCTTGGGCAGCAGGTGGGCGCTCATGGCAATGACATATGTTCGACGTTGGCGGTGGAAGAATACACCCACACACACACACACTCATAAAAAAAGGACTACAAATACAGACGCCCACAAAAAAAAAAGGGTTCAACAAGGACTACACACACGTTTGTTTTATTCATTCCGGAACTTTTGTGGTTCTCTCTTTTTTTCTGTCCCACCAGGAGTGTGACTTACGTGCCTGGGAGGTTTGTTTTTACTACAAATCCGATTAAAATTCGTGTTACGCAAGGACCAGACACAGAGCGAAATGTATAGGAAGAGAATATCCTTTGCATCCTTTGTTAGAAAACGCTCGTTTCATGGATCTGTGCAATTTGCGAACGCGTAGAACACAATCGAAATGAATTTTTATGATTTAATTGAATTAAACTCCACGAAAAAAAGGTAAACAAAAATAGACTCATGTTTTCATATGGAGAAATTTTTGGAAAAAAGAATGATTACAGATTGGGATGAGTGGGGCGGAGAGACTCCGCGTGTGTGTCCGCGTTGGTTTTTCTGCAAAAAAAGGTTTAGAGAACGTTTTCCATTCTTTTTTTTTTTCTTGTTGTTGAGAAAAGCGGATTTTCCACGAGCTTAGTGAGAATATTGAGATTTTGTGTCAGATGAGCGGATTATGTTGGACACAGGAATCTCTGTGGAGGTCTCTCTCAGGAGGTTATCGTTGGATGGGATTCCGATGGTTAAACGGGAGGATTAGGATGACGGGGGAGTTTTAAAAGTCGGGAACATTGGCATTTGGGGTTGCCTTTTCAATTTTGCGTGGCTTTTGGTGGGGCGGATTCATGTGGCGAGCGATTTTGGTGGTGTTTTCTTTTTGGAGTGTGGGATGCAGGCGAAGTTCTTTGGGGCGAGGAATTTGAGTACGCGGTTGGGTTTTTTGTGAAAAGGAGAAAGGTGCATTCGATGGTTGAACAAGGCGCACTGGTCTTTGAAAAAGGCGAAATTACGACGTATGAATGTCACTGTGGCCGTGGTTTTTTTCCTTCTAAGATCAGGAACTGGTGCTAAAAGGAACCTGATCTGAGGAGGAACAAAGACACACGGGTAGGAACTGATGCTTAAAGGCACCCGATCTGAGGAGGAGCAAAGACACCTGATCCTAGGAGGAATAAAGATACGGACAGTAACTGGTGCTAAAAGACATCTTATCCTAGGAGAAAAAAAACACGGGCACAGTGATATTCATATGAATCACTCGCGACAGGAATTTGATTGCGTTTTCCTAGTAAAGTTGACACATTTCATGGCAAGAAAACTCTTCAGATTTACAGAAAACATTTCGTTTACACAATCCGCAGGATTTTAGGGTGTAAAAAGAACACTAAATTAAAATTTACCCGAATTTTGTCTGCGTCTGCGGCGTTTTTTTGATGTCTGGGACGCAGAGGAGACTCTTTACAGCGCGCAATTTGAATACGTGGTTAAGTTTTCCGTAAAAAATAGAAAGAATTGAATAGGAGACACTAGTTTATATAAAGGACGAAACTCCGACGTTTTTCTCGGAACTAATTTCCGATTTCAAGAGGAAAACACAAGCGCTCCATGGCATTCACAAAAACCACTCGCGACAGGAGTTAAATTGCACTTCTTTGATAAAATTAACAAATTTTTTTTGACGAAAAACACTTTAGATTCACGTTTTACATGATTTTAGCTCGTAAAACTGTGAAATTTTATGAATTTAGAAATTGTTTCCATGCCCCCGGGAGTTTTTTGATGTCTTGGGCGCAGAGAAGGCTCGGAATTTGAATACATGGCTGAGATTTTTGTTAAAAAGCAAAAAAAGTTGAACTGTAGGTACTAGTTTTTTAAAAAGGCATAGCTACGACACTTTTTTCGAGACCACTTTCTGATTTTAAGAGAAAAAAAAGCACGCGCACCATGACATTCATAAGAACCACTCGCGACGGGAGTTAAATTGGACGTTTTTGATTAAATTAACACATTTTATGACGAGAAAACACTTTCGATTTACGGAGAAATATTTATTTTACACTTTTCACATAATTTTACGATTTAAAACCGCGAAATTATCGGAATTTAGAATTTTTTTCCATGAATTGCACCGAACGAACAAACTCAGGCGGCCATGAAATGTCACTAGCGCCATATTGGAGAGAGGCGCGAAATTTGAAATTTTTATTTGGTGGGTGATTTGAATTGGAATATGAATTTTATTGGAAAATGAGGAAAATTTTTGGATTTTGAGGGTGGGTAAGGGTGGGATTTTGTGAGGGATGAATAGATGGATGCGTGGGATGTGGAATTTTGTTATTTTCTGTATATCAAAGCCGCGCTTTGTGTCGTTAATTGAGGTTAGAGAAACATGATGTGGATCTAAAGGATACAAGTCGAATTGATGATTTCCATGTGCTTTTTGCCATGAAAAATATAAAATTATGGAATTAAATATAAAAAAAATTGAGCAAATATATGAATCTTAATTTCGTAAAAGACGCCAACTGAAATAAACCAGAAGCAGCTTCGAAACCACAATAAAAAAAAAAAACTTAACATCGGAACAGTGCAAATCAGAATGATGCTAACCGAGGCTTTCCTGTGTTTAGAGTGCTGAGATTCTCTACAAATTGTTCTTCCACAATTCGATCGGCTAACACTCCAAACACCCGAAAGGTCTACAAACCTCGATGTCAACTGTGCTGTAAGTTAAAATTTTTCTTTGAAGCTTCGTCTGCTAGATAATGATTCACTAGAGAGTAGTCCTTAATTTTCCACGAAGTTAAAAGTTGAAAAGGTCTATAAAAAGCCCAGTTCTGAGTAGAAATCACTTCTTTCACGCCCCGTAGTCATCCAAAAAATCATCAACTTTCGAACAAAATCCCTCGTCCTCCACAAACTTGACCAAGTCCCCGCTCTTCGAACGACGCTCTTTTCCATTCCACTGCCATAAAATCCACCGTGAAATTGAAATTATCTATTTTCTTTCCATCGAAAAACACCCGAAAAAAAGAATTTTCTTTTGAATTCATAACAACCTCATGAATGTGAAATTTTTCAGTTCAAAAATTCACGTCAAGAAACAAAATCTTTCAAAATAAAGAAACGACACACGAAAAAAAAAAAAGATCCACAAAATAACTTTTATCCGTCCCTCCCCAAAAAAAGGACAAAGAATTAGACGCTTCTAAAGTCCAAATATAGAAAACAGAAGCACACACCACTCCAAGTTCCTTTCAAGGATGAATAAGTGATAAAGGTTTCATGGGAATCATCATTTAGAGGTGGAGAGGGTAAGAGATGGAGCTCTAGTTTGTTGTTGTGTTCCTCTTTTTTTTTTTTTGAGTGTTTCCCTCTCACGTTTCCTGTAGGAGAATGCATAAAAGTTGTGGAAGACAAATGAATAAAATATGACAGAGGAGGCTTATGTGGGAGGAGGTGAAAGGAAGTCTCCTGAAGAGGTGGAAATTAAGAGCAGTTTAATTATGAAGTTTCGAAGGGACGGATGGTGGAGAAAAAGTTTCAGGGATTTGCGTAAGTGGTGTTGTTAAAATTGATGGGGGTTATGAAGTGAAAGAGGTTCCAAGAATGGAGAGTTTCTTTTTTTTTTGAAAAGAAAAGAGAAGGCTCTGTTGTTCTATTGACACAGGATCCTGATGAAAAACAAAAACATGTAAATCACAAACAGGAGGAATATCACGATGTGCATGAACTCCTGGTCATCCTTGTGAGTCGATTTCGAGTTCAAGTCAAGCGGAAGAACCGTGTGCATGGCGATTACTTACATGGGTTGGGGAGAGTTTATTGAAAACCTGGAGCTTCTGATACGCTCCTCTTGTAATCAGATGCAGAGGAACCTTTTTTTATGGGAATGCAAGAGACACAGCAGCAGATTAGAACGTCTTCTAATCTCTGCCGTTAAACCTTTTGTGCTGAAAACGAAGGAAGAGTCATTTAATCCCCACTCCATCCACTCGCATTTCATAAACCAATTGAGTTCTATCCGAATCAAGTCTCCCCAAGCCACTGTCGGCACAAAATTCAATTTATTTCCACCCCTTGGCATATCAATCTCCTCACTTAAACACTTCACCACAATTTAGCGACACGCCCAAGTTCCCCCATCAATTTTGCCGAATGCGGAGCTACTCCAAAATCGACGGACATAAAAAAAAGGAGGACACTTATCACTTCGTCACCCGCGTAAAGGAACTTTCCAACGACAGTCAAACTCCCGAAAGGACTCCCGATAATTTCTCCACTATCATGTCGCTGACGCGAGCGCTTCATTGCTTTATCCTTCTGCTTTGCCGCGCGACAGGATTCATAATCCTCCCTCCACCGTCGTTGACGAAATAATAATCCTTAAAAGCCAACGACGACGCAGTGGTGACGCAGGGAAACCCAATTTTGAAAGCATCACCAGAGGGAAGCGTCCTGTCGCAGTTGAAAGGCACCACCGTCGTGTCCCGTCCCCTCGCGATTGAGAATCTCCATCGTCCTTGTGTTCCCTGCGTCAGAATTGAGAAGCCCAGTGTGTCCCGTCCCGCAGCAAGTACCAACGGCGTGTCCCGTCTCGTCGCAATTGAAAAGCACCACCGGCGTATCCTGCCCCATCGCCCTTGATCCTGTGAATCTCCAACCGTACGAAATGAAAAAACCAACTCAAAATGAAACGAAAAAAAAAAAAAAAAGAAGAAGATGATAACTATCGGGGATGTCGCACATCCTGATTTAATCGAAATTACGGACGCCCTTATGCTGCATGTTGACAAGGATATCGTCAGAGGTCTGAGAGGAGGAGGATACGACGCTCAGTTCTGCTCTTTTAGTTTACGACCAAGTTACTACCCATCATTGGCAATTGCCTTTGTTAGGTTATGGCGCACGTTGCGTTACGTTGCGTATTTTCTTTCGTCCTCATTTTTTTTTTTTGTTTTTTTTTTTTGGAAGCAATCATCCTGAAGGTAGTAGAGAGTCCTTGGTGAAGTGATATCCCTCAAACTTTGAAAATGAAAAGAAAACGAGGAAATCGAAGACGAAGGATGAAGGCAGAGATACAAAAACGAAGGGAAAAGGTTTTTTTTGTTTACGAGGGGAAAATTGTCCCGATTTACCAACGACGATGGGATTGCTTGCTGGTCCTGGTTTTAAGTGGAAAGTATCCTTTTTTTTTGTTGATGTTGTTTTTTTCTTTTTTTGTGTTTGTGTTTTATCCTCTTCGCCTGAAGTGTACTGTGTGTTGATAGTTATCTAGCGATGGTTTGAGTTGATAGGCCAAATTATTGAAGATAACTTAAGAAGAGAAGGATAACAAGGATATCTGCTGAGAAGTTTTTAAAAGGACGACCTGGAGAAGTGGTGGAGAGGTGTGTTCGTTCGCCTGAAGGTGTTGGCTTTATTTTTCGGATGATAAAAGTTTTGAAGGAGTACTTAAGTGAAGTTTAAGTGTTTTGCGACGCATGTAAGCGGGTGAGTAATGACGTGACAAATTAAATAGAAGGACGTTGCAGGAGAATAAGGAAACAGTACAGTATTTGCTTTGGAGGTGGGTACAGCTTCATCAGAGCCTACAGAAAAAGAACTAGAAATCTGAAGGCTTGTTTTTATATTTTATATGCAAAATTCACTCCTTAAACTCCTGGAACTCGATTCTCGTGGTAAGATTTTTTTATTGATTCTCTTAAGCAAGCTGTAGCACAAGTTTGAGTATCCTTCTTTTGAAGAGAACATTCAGTTGGGAGCTTTGATTGAAAGATAGACGCAGCTTTGTGTTTTTTTTTTGGAAAGATGACACTGTTTTGTCTGAGTCTTCGAAAGGAGAACCAGAATTATGAAGGCTCGTTCTTAAGTTTATCGAGAAAAATTTGGGGTGGCTGATGCTCTTTTTGTAAGCTCGTCGAACTTAATTCTTGTAATTTCTAAGGCGTATACGTTATATTAGGTTGTCAAATATCTCCCTTCCGCCTTTTTGTCTTTTGAATTTTCCGGCTATGTACAAAGCGCTACAGAGCTCGTATCCAAACTAATCATGCATAGCGTCGTTTTGTATGTCAAGACCTTTCAAATGATGTATTGCCAGATACGAGCTTTGTAGCACTTTGTACATAGCCGGAAAAATCAACAACAACCTAATACATTTCTAATTGGATGTAGAATAGCTGTAGAATGAGTCTGAGTGTCCTTTTTTTATGAACAAAAAAATCAGTTTGAAGCTTATAACCTCAAAGATGATGAAGGACTCAAGAAAAGTCAAGAGAAATCACTCATTTCCCATGATCCAAGTGTGATTTTTGGTTTTTTATTTCGTTTCTATTACAAAAAGATGGATTAGCTCGCGAGTAAGACAATTCTACGCCTTAAAAATGAACTTAGTCTTTCTTTCCCGGGTTATCCTGTAGTCGTGTCTGTGTGACAGAGCCTTACACACGGGTACCTTTCCTTCTCAAGTCAAAGAACTTTTTGTTATTGAAGAAGTACTTCGTGTTATTGCAAGGGTTCTCCTTTTGCTTCTACATAATAATAAGACCACGAGCGATGGCCTTAAGCACGGATGACCTTTTTCCTCCTTCTCCTCCTCCTCTTCAGTTTAAATGACTCTGTTTATGAAATGCGCTTACTAAATGATCATAGAAGCTGTTTTAATTTTTCATCCAAGACTTCAAATACAATGATTCAAGTGTCGAAAGGAGTTGGTTGAGTCGCTTCAAAAGTGTTTTGAAGTGTTCAATCACTTTTTCCCGAAAGTAGGATTTGAATTGCTTTACAACGCAAGTTATTTGTCATTTTTAGGTGTTCGCAATAAGCAGTTTGCTAGTTTTAAGTGTCTTAAGAAAATAATTTGTCCATTTTAATGGGTTCCAAAAATTAAAAAAAAACTCCCAATTTTAGGTGTCCAAAAAAAGTTGTTTGTCAATTTTTTCTACACATCAAGGTGCAAAAAAAGGGCTCAAATTTGAGTGGAACCAACTGCTGGAAGTCTTGAGCTACACAAACTCTTTTCTGTGAGTTCGAAGCCATGAGTTTCCCAACCACAAGGTATCTTCTACTCAAAAATCACTCAAATTGGATGTGTTTTCAAGAACTTCCAACCACCCGTTTAGCATTCACCACCTCTGAAGCTTGCTGCGGACGTCTCTGCGACATCTTCGTGCATCTCTGACCCCAAAAGGAGTCGCTTTCCTCCGATTTTCGGCTTTACAGCCTTCTCTTTTCATGACCACTTAAAGAGTCTCCCCTTCGATTTTCGGCTGTTTTCATGACTAAAATTTTCGCGCAACTGAATCAAAATTTTATCGCCCACCGCTCGTCGTAAAAAAGAAAACAACACATCCCGACCAGAAAAAAAAAAACAAAAAAAAAAATCCCCTCCAATTTGATTTCGAATATAAAATTTTTTCTTTTTTTTTTTTTTTTTTATTAAATTGTTGGCTTCTTACAAATATTATCCTAAAGCAAAATACCGACATGAAATGCCCACCAAACCCCCTGACACACACTCTCTCTCTCTCTCTTCTTTTTCCAGGCCTAGCTGCAGGTCTCGTCTAAGCAGACGCCCCCAATGCACGCCATCACGTAAAGTTTGATGCCAAAGAAACGATTTGCGATAAAATCGAGTAGAACACAAACACGTAGAAAGAACAACAGAAGGAAGAACGAAGAAGAAGAAAAAAGACGATAAAAATAATCGCACACCGTCCCACCCAACTCCCCAAAAAGGATAACACAACAACCGACACGAAACACGAACAAACACGGCACATTCCTTTTACTGTTTTTTTTTTTTTTTTTTCTCATTTTGTTCATTTTTATCGTCGTTGGAAATAAACGAAATAATCAAGCGACCATAATTCAGCTCTCTCTCCCCCTCTATCCCACCACGAAATAGATAAATTGGATACACATTAAAATTTAACACGTTTAAGTATAGCGACGACTTAGAGACGCTGCTGGGATGTTGCAATGAATTCTATTTTCGATTTACATTGCGCAGTCCTTGTTCAGGAGATCGATGTAATCGCCGGCCATGCATGCGACACCGGCACGTCCGAGATACTTGCACTTGCCGGGGATTCGCATTTCTACCTCAACGCTGCAGTGATGTCCTGGCTTCCGACTGGAGTCAAGCTCTAGCGGTCGTCCTTTACCCATGTCTGCCTCCACTTCGAGGATGTTCGATGAGGCGTCGTGGAGGAATTCCGGCGGTAGGTCGAGGATGTGGCCGTCGGCGGCGGTCGGCTGGTGAGTGACCAGCGCGAGAGTCACGTAGATTGTCAGAGATGCGATTGTTAGCTTCATTGTTTTTTTTGCGTGTCTCGTCTGGATGCGAAGGTCCTTGTGTCGTCTGGGTACGTGTGGATTAAGGGTCCTTTTCTCGGGTTCCGATTCAGCGAGTGTGAATGAAGTGGTTTCGATGGGTTCAGCTTTGGGACTTGCAATGACATTGACTCATCGGCAGTTACGTGGTTTTATAGCAGCGGCGAAGCCCGCCTGGTGGAGGCTGTGACAGATGTGGAAGCCTTTGAAGTGCAAAGCAATTGTCGTTTTTTTTTTCGTGGACTTAATTGCCTGCATGGGTCGAGAGCGGATGAAGGGAGAAGAAAGGTCCTTAGCTGCGTTAATTAAAATTCATGAAAGTGAGCGATGTTTATTGGAGTTTATTACGCCGCTGCTCAGGGAATCGGAGTGGACAGAAGGCATGAAAACAGAGGGAGGAAGAGCCAATGAATGAGATCAGTAGGTAATTTTTTGTTAAGGTTAGGTCTGGTCGACGGGCTGACAGAAGTCATTCTGCCTCACTTAGGCTCTTGTGGACCCCTTGTGTTACCCAAGGGGGGAAAACCTCAATACTTCAAAGAGCAGCAGACTCATAAATTGTAGTCGGTTGCAAAAATAAAGATGTACTCAAAGTAAAAATTGTATTTCATGTCCCAATTAAGAAAACTGAACTGAGAGCAGACTAAGCCACCAAGGGCCTAGGGCGCTATGGAAGGTTAGGTTAGGTTGGTGGGCTGGTGGAAATTCCGCCTCACTTAGGTCCTTGTGGACCCCTTGTGTTACCCATTGAGGTGGAAGGTGTCCCCCTTCTCACTCGCGATGTCCTATTCCTGTGCGTCCTCGGTCCATTTGGTCCGGCTCAAAGGTGTCCCCCTCCTCACTCGCGGTGTCCTATTCCTGTGCATTTGGTCCGGCTATGGAAGGAAACCAGGAGCATGACGAAAAGTGTGTGGATAAGGTCTTTTCGTAAAGCCTATGGGACCTACAGGTCCATGAAAATTTGGGTTCCTTGAAAAAGAATTTTTCTTTCAAGTCTTCTTTGCGTTTTACACTTCTTGAAGTCGATGGTAAGTCTAAAAGGTCTCTGTCTACATCGATTGATTTTAAGTCATTGACATTTTTGGATTTGCAGTTCGTTCAAAAAAGGTAGCAATCCCACCTCTCCACCCACCTCTCCTCACTCGACATCCTCTCCATCCCTTCGTACCAACTGTCTTGCTCATCCCCCAAAGCTCTTCATTTACCATGACTTCCCACGACTGCTTTTTTCCAATTTTTTTTGCTTTTTTCCCAATTTCTTAAAAAAGTCTCCGAACCCGTAGGGAGAGTTACTTCACTTCCACCTTCTGTCATCTTCGAATTTCTCTTCGCTTCAGTGCTTTCATTAACTCTCACCCATCCAGCTAACTTCCACCCTATCCTCCTACCCTATCCTCCCACCCTATCCTCCCACCCTATCCTCCCTCTTACGTACGAAACAATAAAATCAAATCCACCTCACAGCCCCGAACCCCAACCCATCGGGGTAAATCCCTTCTTGACGTAAGCAGAAAACCATTACCTTTCGAAATAAGAGGGAGGGGGGATATATACACTTCCTTTTCCGGCCGCCATCAGACTCTCCACCCCTCATGAGCGGTGCAACTTCAAACAAACTGAAGAAAAACGGAAGGATCCCTTTAGCAAAGGAAGACAACAACACACAAGACAAAAAAAAAAAGTGAAGTGAACCAAAATCAACGACCAAAAAAAAAAGGAAGCTTATCCTTCCTTCTCATCCCCCCTCCACACATTGACTTAGAAGAAAAAAACAAAAACAACGATCACAGAGCATCGGAGGACGAGGACGAAAAGCCGAATTAGACAAAGGTGCACAGGAAGAATGGGAAGAAGGAATATTTTTGTGTGTCTGCCTTTTCCTTTTATTATCCTGAAAGGAGCCTAGGAGGTGCCTCCACCCACCCATCCATCCACCCACTCTTCTGACACACACTGAATCGAACCAAGAAAACCAGGATAAGGCTCATTACGTACGGATACTTAAACTTGAAAGGAAACAATGATAATACACCGAGAGTAAGAGATACTTTTATATTCGCTTCACTCGCAGATGCTTAGATACACGCGAGGGAGACACAGGAGGAGGCGGGGCAGCAGGAGACTGAGAGACTGAAGACTGAAGCTGTTTTAGAATTTTAACGCCAGGCACATTCCTCGCTGGGTGCTATGCTCACGATTTCACGCGTGTGTTGCTGCTGTGAATGACGAGCCCGGGGGACGAGGACAAGGACTCTCCTCTCGGCTTTTCTATTCCCGTTCCCGTGCAACGACAGGTGATTCCAATTATTTCTCGTCCATAATCTTGAATCAATAATCGCCAGGGTCCCCTCTCTCTCTCTGTCATCAAAGGACTGTCGCTCTGGTTTGTTGCATCCGCAACAGCGATTATACTCGTCCTTTCACAAGAACACACATCCTTGCAGACCATATGCACAATCGATTTATTTTAATCTGCATCGTGAGTGTGTGTGTGTGTGTCTGTGTGTGACCTTATAGCCCGGTGAACACCGTCAGGATGCAGGATGTTGCTGCAGTGGCTTCTACCTTCACCTCGAACTCAAAGTCATTCACAGTTTGTGTCGGATCTCTCTCTCTCTCTCTGCCGCCGCCGCCATTTGTCCGTCGCTGACGCTCAGGGATATAAAATTAATTCGATTATCAATAATTTTCCATTTTCATGGTTTTAACAACGTTCCAAGGTGTACTCGACTCGCCTTACAACGACGGATGACAACGGTGCCAGTGGATGGGTTCCTCACATAATTGGATGCGTCCTAGCACCGAGTGGGGGGGGAGAGATGGTCTCCTCTTGGTGCAGGTGCATCCAGGGAGATGGAGATGAGGGTGACCTTTGTGCAAGAGTGATCAAATCGATGCTATAAATAATAAAATTTTATTAAAGCTCTTCCGACGGTGTTAAGGGGTTAAGGGTGCCGTAAGGATGTGTCCAGGATGTGATTACGGGCGGCTGTAATAAGATTTCCCATCACAGATTCCCATACCGTGTGGGGGGGCTCGAATTGAGACAGAGGAGTGGGGATGAGTTCCAAGAACTGTGCAGATCGAGGAGGTTACTCGTTAACGGTCGACGAGTGAAGAGGGTTTTGTGGAAATTCGAGGTCTAGGACGTCGTTGGGAGATGTGAAGTCGTTGAAAATGGTCGTGGGGCTTAAACGACCTGAGAGAGGCATCTCTGGCTTACTGAAAGATGTTGAGTTTGTTTTTTCAGATTTAGACTAAAAAAGAAAGAAAAATTATAATTCGCTCTGACTCAGATTTTTGACAAAAATTCAGAATCGAACTATTTTCGTACTCAAGTGCTTTTTTCGAAAAATCCGAAATCTTAGTTTTTTTTATTTTTCCCAGATTTTTTCAGGAAACTGTGAAATTAGGCTTTTTTTTGACTCATCGAAATATTTTGGAAAAAAAAAACTGAACTTTTCTCGTACTCAAGTTTTTTTTTCGAAAAATCCGAGTTTTTTTTCGATTTCTACCGATTTTTTCAGGAAACTGCGGAATTAAACTTTTTTCTGACTCATTTTTGAAAAAAAAACTGAGATTTTTTCGTACTCAAGTTTTTTTTTTTGAAAAATCCTAAATCTTAGTTTTTTTGATTTTTCCCAGATTTTTTCAGGAAACTGTGAAATTAGGCTTTTTTTGACTCATCTAAATATTTTAGAAAAAAAGTGAACTTTTTTCGTACTCAAGTTTTTTTTTTCGAAAACTCAGAGTTTTTTCCGATTTTCCTCAGTTTTTTTTTTTAAAAAAATCATCCCCCCGCAGAGGAATTGGACTTTTTTCTGACTCATCTCAAAATTTTTGAGTAAAAAAAAAAAATTTGAGATCCGAGAGGTCTAGGACGACGTTGAAAATGGTCGTGGGGCTTAAAAGGCTTTAGACTGGCATATCTGGCTTCTTGAAAAACGTTAAATTTATTTTTTTCAGATTTACAAAAAAAAATTATTGTTCACCCTTACTCAAATTTTTGATAAAAATGCAGAATCGTACTTTTTTCGTACTCAAGTTTTTTTTTCGAAAAATCTGAAATCGGAGTTTTTTTTTCCGATTTTGTCAGGAAACTGCGGAATTGGACTTTTTTCTGACTCATCTCAAAATTTTTGAAAAAAATCTGAAATCAGACTTTTTTTCGTTTTTTTCTAGATTTTTTGAAGGAAACTATGGACTTCGATTTTCTTCTTATTCATCTAAAAGTTGAAATCGGCCTTTTTTTCGGATTTAACTCCAGAATTTAAAAAAAAAGACCAAATCAGCCTTTTCCAACTCATTTTGGATTTCACAGAAGGCATCTTTGAGGGAAATCCCAAAATTGGGTTTCAATCGAGCTCGTCTCCGAATTTTTGTGAAAATTTTCTACCAAGGACTCAAAATTCCAAATTTAGTAGTTGTTGCCTTCTTATCAAAAACCTGTAGATGAGTGTGAAAATATTGTCAGATTCCTAAATTTTCTCTTCGAAATCTGAAAAGAGTAGATCTCTTGATTTTTCTTAACAAGTTCAAAAAAATGTCGATTTCTTTTTGTTTTTCTCAAAAATCTAGAGAAAAATCTGACAGATGATCGCTTTCAGATTTTTCTATAAAACCCAAAGATGCGTCTGAAAAAGTTGAGCTAGGGATGTCCGTCAAAATCTGAAGAAGACCGATTATTTCATAAAATCCGAACATGCGCAAAAGTTTATCTCATAATTTCTGATAAAAATCTAGAGAAGAAGTAAGCCTTGTTTTTTTTTATTCAAAAATTTTAGGAGAAGAAAAGCAGAATCCATTTCTTTTTCGAAAATCTAAAGATCTGAAAAAGTCTGACTCCGATTTTTCTGTAAAATTTGAAAAACGTGCTACATCAAATTTTTACTCAAAAAAATGAAGAAGAGTACAAAGTTGAATTCAAAATTTTCTCATCATCATCTTCTTGCTCGCGTGTTCCACTAACGGGGTTGCGAGGGCAATGCTATAATCTGAAAATGGCTGAAAATCCGATTTCAAATTCTAGATTCAATGATTATTGTCTTCTTAGGGTTACCTACTGCCCTCTCATTTTGGTTCAGACAACCATATCTATTCCCTTCCCAAGATTTTAAACTCCACGTTCCCAAAGACCACATTAACTCTGATTAATGTGCTCATTTTGTAGCATTTTCCCCACCATCTCACCCTCTTCCGCTCCAATTTCTTTCGAATAAAAATTAGCTTTAACCTGAAATGGAGGTTGTTCGTCCTTTGGTCTTCTTCTCTTTCTTTTCTCCCTTTTTTTCTTTCTTTTTTTATCTGTCTTTTCCTCTTCACTCACCCAAAAGACTAACACTCGTCCTCTTTTCTGTAGACACAACAACTTAATTATCAGCTCCTTGAATGCCAATCACACGCTCGCCATCTCATGCGAAAGACACAAAAAAAAGGAGAAGAAGAAACCTGAAAAAAAGCTTCTCAGATCCTTGCATATCCTCTTCCCATTTTAAACTGAAACACGAAACTACTTAACTAACCATGAACAAGGACGACGTCGTCCGTGGCCGTAGGTGCCGTGGGTGCCTCGCTAATTACCCGAACCCTGTTCAGGAGTTTCGTCCAAGTTTAAGAGTCCCTCCACCGTCTTCAACAACGTCCTCTCCCATTAAAAAGTCTCCTCTTAAGGAAGCAGAACAGACTGTTTTTGGGTGACACGTTGTTCTTTGTTTGCCACCCATGACAGCTCCTTTTCAGTGTCCTGTCGATGAAATTGTTGTGTTGTTGGTTTTCTTTTTTTGATGACAGAAAAATTTATCTCATCAGAGGCATTTGTTTCGACCCGGTCTGCAGGTGAATTGGAACTTTGGTCAAGGCCATGGGAAGTACGCGCTGCGCCATGTCGCGCCTGCAGCTCTGCACAGGACGTGAGTGAGACAAACAAAGACAACGGATGACGGGCAGAGGTGTGACGTGACGCTGGTATTGTGCTTAAGAACAATAGGACTGGGTGATGGGAGTGGGTGGCTGCAAATCCGAACCAGAGCCCATCGTCATCATCATGGCAGAGGAGTTCAAGCAGAGCAATTAAGAGCGAATTTGAGAGCGCTTCGCGTAGCTCAGATTCCAGCGTGATTTCGGTGCTAATGGATTCACGGATGCATGTGCTCGGCATTTAAAGCAATTAAAACTTTTCGTGATGACCTTAATTGATTGATAGTGTTCTCCAGGGGGTAGAACGTGACTTTGGAGAGTCAGAGAGAGAGAGACGTGATAGCCTGTTTGGGCCAGTGAATTAGTATGGGAGGGGCAGAAATTTGATTACAGGTCATGACCTGGAATCACGATCCACAATGCTTCGACTTTTTATTCACCTTCAGTTATGAATGTTTCTAGACTGACAGGGTAAGCCCCATCTCATTTAAGTCAATTTTGCTCTCTAATAGGCTGCAGTCCATCGTCTGCTAGTCACCGGCAAGCGGTGCCACTGATGACGAGGGTCTACTTCGAACTGCCATCCGACCCTATCATCCACCCGCCAAAGGTCACTCTTTGGCTGTCAAATCCTCATCAAAAATCCCCCAATACACCGCTACAGAGAGAGAGGGAGGTCCACTCCATCTGTCGCAACACCAGATTGATTTTCAAAAAAAATTTTATAGAAAAAACAGAGAACCATTTTTCAATTTGAAAATCCAATAACCGCACAACGCCATCGTTTCAAAGTCAGACTTAGAAAAAAAAAGAACACACGAAAAAAACAAGAAAAACCCAATCAGCGTCCACCCATCAAAACGAAGTCCCATTCAAATTTGACAGCCCCGTCAGTGTGGATGTGTGTGATGTGTCCTGCTCTCTTTTTTTTTTCGTCCATTACCAATCGCCCACTCAATGTAACATGTATGCGACATCACGCCACCGCACCACGCCATCGCACAACGCCACCGCATCACGCCACCACACCATGCGTCCTCAGTCTTTGGAATCAATCATCAAACTGCACGACGCAGTCTTACGCCAACAACAAAAAAACCCAGAACGAGTGGGAAAAAAAGGACCACCAAGAACCCAGGCCCAGGACCCGGAATCCAATAAAGTTACCATGCTCCATCTGTTGCGATGGCTGCAGGACAAATTTCCCAGTCGCACCCTCGCAGAGTCGCCGAGTCGTCAATGTCATGTGTGTGTGTGTGTGTGTTTCTTTTCCGCCCGCATTCATTGTGTGTGTTCACGACAGGACACTCGTATCCTTTCTTTTTTTTTTCGAAAGAGATTTATTTTTTTTTTTGCAAAATTCATGCACAAAAAGAATTGGAGGAGAATGAGCGCCCGCAAGATATCCGCTGATGTACAAAGCACATCCTTCCCTCTGCACGTCTAACAAGTATCCTTTACAGGATCTCCGGAACGGGATGATAAATGGAAATATCATGATCGATATTATTATTGCTGAATTCTGCGGGGATTGGGAACACACCAAAATTGGAATAATCATCGATGGATGATAATATACGTGACTGCTGTGGTTAATGGGAATTTGATTGTTATCCTTGGGGCGATGCCGCAATGTCGGCTGCGGTGGTGGGACAAGGATGAGGGAGGGAGATTTTCTCAAAAGAAATTATAATTCGAGAGATGACGCCTTTTTTTTTTTTTTTTTGTTGTTGTGACGTATTCAGCGAAATTTATCCGGAATAATACAAAAGCGAGGGTGAGTGGAAACGAGAGCGAGTGGGCTTTTGACATCTGTCAGATACAGATGAGTGACTTGTGCCGAACTTAACGGTAATTACCCGTATTCATGATGGCAAATTGGATTTGCCACGGTCGGGGGGGTATGAGGATGGCTAATTAACACTTTATGTTTATTGATGACGCGGAGAGTCGCTGCCTCCGTTGGACTGGAATGAGTTTTTGGGGAGGTGTCCATCTTATTGCCTAATCGGGTGTTTTTATGGGGGAGAATGGGGGTAGTAGCTTTCTGTCGCTTTTGAGAATGTCAAGTGAAGTGGAGAAGAGTGTTGGAAGACCGTTGATGTAGAGGGAATCGATTGAGAATGATGGAGGATGTCCTTCGGCATGATGTGTCCTCATTGACGGGTGTTAAGGACGATTGAGAGGTTGGTTGATTGTTTTCGATGATATTTGAGATCATTTGGTATGCCGAAGAAACCAACAAAAAAAAAAATCTGTGTAACAGCCCATACAGGGTCAGAGCATAGCTTATTCGCACCTCCACTGTGTTCTGCGCGATATAATTTGACACAGGGGACAAACTGCTTAATGCCGGTTTTGAACGGCGAATTGCGAAAGCTTTCCGTGACAGAAGTACTCTAGGACGATTGTCAGTCGTTCGCTGGAGCTGGGGCCGTAAAAAATGTTTGTGGTCTTCATTCCTCGGACTGGACTCGAGCCCGGGTACTCTCGCTTAACAACAGAGATTCAACTATGCCCGAAATTGTGAAAAAGTCAGTCTAAGGATCAGCAGTGAATTTTCGAAAATTAGAAATAAAAAAATACAGGTGGCGTATACGTACTTTTTTTTTTGATTTTTTGTGAGTCAAATTAGAATTTTGTGAAAAATCAAAAAAAAACTGTTGCAGGTTGGAATTGTTAGATCCTTTATAGTCTTGTGTCTGTCGGTGTTCTGCTTTAGGCTTGTGTCCAACGATTATACTATGTTCCGCATCCAACGAATCTTCTGTGTTCCGTAAAGGACGAGAGCTTATGAATCCGATGTTTCCTCAAACGCGTGTTGAACACTTCGCCACTTCATTTGTTCGGACACTTAATTCACTCTTAACTCAAATTTGTGGATGCCCAGATTCACACGTCGACCGACTCATCAATTCTCAATCCGTTCAGTCAATTGCCACTAAGTGAGCTTCGTACCCACTCCACCACTCAAATTAGACCCAAAACACAAACAGTGAGTGCGCACTAATTTCGCATTTGAAAACAAACTCAATCCCTTCTTCCCACCCTCATTCAATTACAATCCAAATAGAACTCTCTCTCTCACGGAATGTGAAGCACGCCAAACGCCAAGCGTTCCCAAAGCGCTTCGTAAACTAATTTGCACACCCGTTCACTCGCTTAACCCCCACCCAGCCCTTCTAATAAATTTTCACTAAATTTCACTCAATCCATCGGGGAAAAAGGCTCTGCCGGCTTCAGCTCCATGGCTCTCTTCAACCGGCATAATTCAATAATATCTTCAGCTCGATAAACTTCAGTTCCACAATGTCGGCGATATTCCCGGATTCTCCGATTCTCTCTCTCTCTCTCTTTGCCATTCACACTAAATGCAATCCCACCCTCAACCCCCTCTATTCAATGAAATTAAATTAAGTGCTCGCCCGCCATGAATCAACGGTGAATTGTTCTTCATCAGTGCCGCTGAGCCGAGTGTCGAACGTCATCGAGCGTTGCTCCACGGAAAATTAACTTCTATTCATAAAAGATACGTCGAACGACGAATAGATACGAATCATCGGGATATTACGAAGCATATATTTCCAATCGAATCCAAAGAATCCCCAAAGAGTCATCGCTCCTAAAGACGATGATGAGGAGGAGGACGAGGAGAAGAACGAACGACGACGAAGACGACGACAACGACGAGGACAGAAGAGATATCCGAATTGAATTATTCATGAGGTTTTGTGTACTCCTTCGGTCATAATTGGAATATTTTCCCTCGGTCGGTGGATGGATAAAGGACTCGCAACAACAACGACAAGGACATTAAGTTTGTTTGATTCTTTATTTTCGAATCATCTGGTCCTTTCGAAGTCCCCGGAGGCACGTGATGGACTTCTTCACGAGGATCTCGGTGAAGAGTGTGACCACACCTGCTACGAGGCCGTAGCCAAACATTGCGAAAGCGTAGCGACACTCCGTGAGTCCGATGGACACAAATCCGCCAACGTTACTCTCACACTTCGGCTTCTGTGGGAACCATTTGAGCGCCTCACGGTTCATTAGGCCGACCTCACGTTGCCAACGGATCCTGAAAAGGAGATGAATTGGGAAGAAGAAGATGAAAAGAAGAACGAGAAGAAGTAAGAAAGGGAAAAGAAGAGGAAGAAAAGGATGAAGATCAAGGTGAAGGAGAAGAAGAAGAAGAAGAAGAAGAAGAAGAAGAAGAAGGAGAAAAAGAAGAAGAAGAATCAGCAGAGCGAAGAAAGAGAGGAAGAAAAATATGAAGAAGAAAAAGAAAAAAAAATGAAGAAGAAGAAAAAAATGAAGAAGGAGAAGAGGAAGACAAAAAAGAAGTAGAAATGGAAGAAGGACAAAAAGAAGGAGAAAAAGAAGGAGGAGAATAAGCAGAACGAAGAAAGAGAAGGAGAAAAAGAAGAAAATGAAGAAGAAAAATATGAAGAAGAAGAAGAAAAAAAAAATGAAGGAGAAGAAGACGAAAAAAAAGAAGAAAATATGAAGAAGAAGAAAAAAAAACGAAGAATGAGAAAAAAAAGAAGAACAAGAAGCAGTGAAAAAAAGGGGTAGAAGAAAAAGAAGAAGTGGAAATGGACGAATTAGAAAAATAAGTAGAAAAAAAAACGAAGAAGAGAAGAAGCAAAAATGAAGAAGAAGAAGATGAAGATGAAGGAGATGAAGAAGAAGAAGAAGTAGGAGAAAAAAAAAGGCGAAGAAAAAGATAAAGAAGAAGAAAATGAAAAAAAACAAAAAGAAATGAAATAAGAATATGAAGAGGAACGCGAAGAGCAAGAAGAAGAAGAAAACGAATAAAAAAACGAAGAAAAAAAAAAAAGCAGAAGGAAAAGTCTACCTCTAATCTAAGAAGTCTAGAATAAGAATAACTCCAACTCACTGCCTTCGAAAAAGCTCCTTGTAGGGAAAGTTCTTCCTCACAGGAATCGCCAGCATCGGCAGCTTGAACGGCTCGAGTTCCTTAAGGCCGCACTTCTCCGGTTCAGCGAATGTATCGCTGATCACCTGGTAGCCAGCCTGTAGCTCAACTTGGTATGCAAAGAGCCCCGTTCGGACACGCTCCATGCCCTTATGCGGACGCATGTAGACGTGGTCGCCCTTTGGTTGAATTTTCTTCTGGAATAGAGTCCGGGTCACGGGATCTGTCGATTCCTAAAAAGAATCGAGGTTTTATTTTCTTTTTTTCACGAAATAAAGAATGAAAGAAAGGAAAGAAAGAATCAATTCAAAGTAGAAGCTATCTGTCTTACGTTAAAGAAAACCTTGTTGTAGACCGTGTCCTGAACTCCGATCTCCAAAGGAGACTGTCCCAGATCCCCCAACGAGCTGATGGCCTCACTCGGGCTCTGAAGTAACGCCACGATATTCGCCGAGAACGATGTGAACAAAAATAGCGACGTGATGAACGTGGTGAAGACTAGGATCCTCCCAGACCGATTCGGGATTTCCACATGGAATCCCTGCTGACAGAGAGCTCCCCAAACAAAGATCACACTCTCGAGGAAGTCCATGCCGGCGTGGAGCGGCGAGAACACCAACTCCACGGTCATCACAACCGCTGTGAAGACCATGAAGACGAGAATCGATATCCAGACGTCGTTGTTGAAGGGCATCGCGAAAATGTTCGCCACGGCTGAGAGCGGTGGCTGTCGGAACATGATCCCGGCACGGATGCGGTAAGTCTCGACGGCGAAGTGGACGATGGCAACACGATCTTGCCGCATGAATATGGCATTCTGGGCGAAGTCGAGTTCGAAACGCTGGAAACGACCCATGAGGCCGTCGAACGTGCCGTTTGGCTTACGCCAACCCCAGTTGTCCGTTTGGTGGGTGTTGAATCTATGGAAATATATGAGAGGTTTATAAATGGGACAGCCAGACACCGAAGTAGCTCTATAGGGGCCTTGTAGATTAATTTGGAATGAAACCCTAAAATTAAACAACGATGGTCTTAACCCTTATCCGTTCCTCAGGTAATTTTGTAGTCACAATTTTTTCAGCGAGGAATCTAATAATCAACTTGAAATAAAGGTTTTGCCAAAAGCCCCAAACTTAAGTTACTTAATTTCAAAACTACATGTTTCATATTTTGAAAAATTATCTAAAGGCACAGGCGACGGAGCCCGACAATCTGTCTGTCGCCTTCTATAAGGGTTTCATTGTTTCCTTTAGAACGAACCCCTAAAAGAACTACTTCTGAGTCAAAAAGACCCATACGAGGGACGGATGGGGGTAAAACGCGTTCCAAATTCAAGTGATCCTCACCTCATGTTGAGCTTCTCGCTCAGGGACTTTGTGAGCGGGTAGTTGACCTTCGTGATGGTGTCGATGTGGCGCACCGTCAGATCCTCGATGTCCGTGAACATATCCGGGAAGGCGATGACCAGGCCGGTCTTGAATTCGAGGCCTTCGAGGTCGAATCTGTACGAAATCGCAGAACCGAAGAGGCGAAGGCTTTCCGTCAACGTGGCTGTCGTGTTTATGTTCACCCCGACTTCTGTCTCCTTCAGGGGCTTCGAAGGACTCACCTTGTAGACGTCCACTAGGCGTCCATCTCTCTGTAGGACTCGAACTTCTCCATCCGGAGGGACGAAAACGTCAGGCATTGTCACGTTGCCACCCACCAACAACCAGAAACGATTCGTCGTAAAGAGATTCTCCTCCGCGGCTTTCTGGAGAGCCTTAGGGGCACAGGACGCGTTCAGGTTGACAAGGATCCCGGACTTATACCGCAACGGAGCCACGTCCACGACGTCGTCCACACTCACGTAGAAATTTCGCTCCATCAGCCCTCGGACCACGTCTCCTGTCCACCGGCTTTGACCGACGTCCTTCGGGCACGCAACAATGGTGACCGCCTTCGCTCCATGAAACCGAAAATACTCGGCGTATAGCTCCACGGTCTCCGAAGCCTTAACAGCGCCAAAAAGGAGCAACACCACACCAAAGACTTGCATCATTCTTGCGCCAAAATGCCTCCATCGTCCTTTTTTATACCGTTCTTTTCCCCGACATCCGATTAAATTGGTGGAAAATTATACGCAATTTCCTTCTCCAATTCCCGTGCAATTTAATCAGCGGCGGCTGAAAGGACTAAACGACACCTGTGGCCGTCGTTGTGGTGAGACTGTGATGCATATGCACCGTGTGATTGTGGCAGTTATTTATTTAAATTTCCCTCAATTTGAAGGGCGAGGCAATGCCACCAGGTGGAGTTGATTGTTTGATTGCTTGTTTTGTGTCAGCGAATGATTAACGTGCAATTTTCTGTGATTTATTGATTGTGTGTGTACACACCAGATGGCCACTTACATCATCGTCATCGTCAATCGATTCCCACAAGGAGTCCTTTTAAGTCATCACACAGTTAATTCCTTTTTCCTTAGAGACACGTTCAAAGACTCTTTGAGAGACTCGTTCAATGCAATCCACTTACCTTCCACTTCGGTGGATTAACGAAAAAAAAAGAAACCAACCAACGACTCTTCGTCCTGGCAGTTTCATTTAAATACGCAATCACAGCTGAGTAACTTGACGCAAAAGGGATACCCACGGGGTACAACCTCCTCGTCTCATCATCATCCTTTTGCCGTCACAGGGTGGTGCGTTTCATGTTCGCCATCAGATTTTCACTTTCATTACAACGTGACTGTTTGTTCCTTTTCTTTTTATGTATGTGTGTGTGTGTGTATTTTTTCCCCTTTCTCTTCGCGTTATCCCTTCATTATCTGAGGTCCTTTTTAGGGCTTCATATCCAAACAGCAGCAGCAGCTTCTTCTTTTTCTCTGGAGAAGGAACCCATAAAAACCACCGTTGGAACTATAAAACGAAATTAAATTGAGGTCAACTTTTTGGGTTGTTTTTTTGTTTTTGTGTTTGGGAACAAGTCATTCGCGGTAGTTTGGAGGAGGAGATCCTGGGAGATAAGTCCGTGATGAGTTTTACAAAGTAACCGACGTTTTAAGGTGTCCTGAGGGTGAATTTGATTTTTGTTTTTGTTTCGTGTGCTCTTTTGGGGAGCAGTTTGTAATGACGCCGGTTGAGGGTAATGCGCTTGAAGAGGTGTGAGGACAATCGGAGTTGGATGAGGTGAGCTTCGGGGTCAGAAAATGAGTTTGAGAGCAAACTGGTGGAAAGGTACAGGATGAGACTGTTTTGTTGAAGAGGCCAGGGAGATTTGAACGAGCTGGCATCTTTGAAAACTTGTTTTTAGTCTTTGGCTGGTACTGAACGTCTTCGGCTGGAGTTGTCAACGAGTGGGACTCTCATCTCGAAGCCTCAAAAATTGTACAGTTTTTTATGAACACGAAGAAAAACTTAGGATCTATCAAACAGCTGTGGAAACTTCTAGAACCAACCAACATTAGGACGTGAAACTCAAAAAAAAAAATTAAAAATAGTCGGCGTAACAGCCCATACAGGGCCAGAGCCTAGCTTCTTAGCGCCTCCACTGTCCACTGTCCACTGTAATGCCGATTCCTAACGGCGAATTGCGAAAGCTTTCCATGACAGAGGTTACTCCAGGAGGATTGTCAGTCGTTCGCTGGAGATGGGGCCGTGAAAAAAATTTGTGGTGTTCTTTCCCCGAGCCAGATTCGAACCCAGACAGGGCGTAAAACACAAATTATCTAAAAAAAAATTTGATTATTTTATGACCTTGAAGTCTAAAATAACCGAAATCGTTCCCAAATCACCTCCAGCTGTTTCCACGAAGAGATTCACCACACCGCTGTCCAAAAACGACAGAACATCCACTCACAGCAATTACTTCGCCCAAAACAAATGTCTTCTTCACCAACTCCCTTTGCCTGTTGAGTGTCACTCCAAGACATCTCCAAATTACCCGCCTCTCAGTCAGAACACAAAAACCAGGACCACAAACCACAGACCAACTTCTCCAAAAAAAAAAAATAAGACAACGAAGAAGAAGCACATCAGCAAAAAGTGAACACCGAAGTCCTTAGTCCTGTCCGCATTCTCTCCGCCATTCGAAAAGCCCAGCGATTAATTAGTCTCAACAATAAATCATTTCTTCGTCGTCCTTCTCTCTCTCTCCCTCTCTCCCAAACACCAAAACAACACATGCAAACTGTCAGCAATCTTCCAGCCAACTATAATACTGTCATGTTGAAAGTTTCCTCCATTAAAATTCCATCGATCACGAGTCCATTAAGAAGGAGGATTCCTACGGGAGAGAGAAGGATACAACAGAGACGATGGAGAGGCAGTGGCTGCAAGGACAACAAAAAAAAGAAATAATTTCGAAGAAAAAGGAGAAAAAGAACGAACAGGAGTTGCAACAAGTTTTAGTGATTGGAAAAGTTCCATTGTTTGTCCACGACGATGGAGATGAAGATGGAGATTGTAATCCAATTCGATGACGTCTGCCGGTCGTTTCTGTGTCTGGAAGTGAATCCTTAGAGCACACCAATCATCAGCGAGAAGCCATAAAAGTGACGACAAAGACTCAATTACGAACTGCAATTGGAACTCAAAGGGAAGTTGCGTGCAGTCGGGTCGGGATGGAGGTCGTCCAAAGGATTGAAGGACTTGGTCGTGATCCTTTGACCGACGGAAACCTGGGCCGATGTACTGAGAGCAGGCCCAAAACTAAACTGGCCACATAGTGCGACGTGGAGGTTTTTCGTCCGACTTGAGATGGTCTTTCTGTCGACGTATGACGGTCTCTCTATCGTCGTGTGCTTTTTTTTTATTTGAACGACAGGAGGCTTTTCTCCCCATGGTTGGTGGCTCTGCCTGCGACGAATGACAGTTCTGTGACAGGCTATGGTCATTCTCCAGCAGGTGTTGGCTCCTCTTCGAACGACCAATGCTGACTCGTTCCACGGGTGGTAATCGTTTTTCCGACGGGTGGCTTTTTTTCGTCCGACGGGCGGATGTCCTTCGTCCGTCGGGTGGTAGCCCTTCTTTGGATGGCTGGAGATCTTTCTTTCCACATGTTGTTGTCTCACGGCGGTTTGTAGTCCTTCATTCCTTCGTTCCCTTTGGGCGGCTAGAGGTTCTTCTCTTCACGCGTGTTGATCCTCCGGCGGTTTGTAGTCCTTCGTCTGATGGATGTTCCTTTTGAACGGCTGGACGCTCTCTTCTTCACGCATGCTGGCCGTCCGGCAGGTTGTAGTTCTTCGTCCGACGGGTGGCCGATCTTTTAGCGACTGGAGGTCTTTTTATTCAGGCGTGGTAGTCCCGCGGCGGGTTGTAGTCTTTGGCTTGACATGCGGCCGCCTTTTTTCCGACAAGTTGTGGTCCTGCGATGGATGGCGGGCCTGGAACGAGTAGCAGTTTGAGACGAGTCACGGTCCACGACATGCAGCCGCCCTTCTTTCGACGACAAATGGCGGTCATGGAGCGAGTGATGCTCCTGAAACCAGTTGATGGTTTGAGAAAATAGGCGGCCTAGGACGAATGACAGCCCAGCGACGACTTGAAGTCCTTTTCCCGACGGTTAGCAGACCTTCTTCCAATACAATGGTTCCCTCTTCATTTGATTCTCGAGAGAATTTGCTCGGTGAAGCGGCAAAACCCAGGTCCCGACGGTTGATCGCATTATCGAGGCGGCTAAGCCATGTGCACCGACGTGGAATCCCAGGTTCATGTGTGGGTGGATGGTAGTGTGCCTCATCGAAGAATCGAATTGAAAAATTCCAACTGCGGATTCAAATGATGGACAAAATCGACAAACACAGACACAGGATAAAAAATGAAAGAAAAAAAGGATCTAAGTTGTTATCCTTTCTCTCTCGATTCGGTGGTTTTGCGAAGCAATTCCTCTGCTGTCAAAGACACGACTCTCAGATTGCGACGTTTTCAAGGGTTTTCTCATGTGTGTCTGTGTGTGTAAGGGAGGGTGGGAGTGAGGAATGAATTGCCGTGGTCAGTTTGGGGATGAACCCCTTAACGACGTTGTTACGATGAAAGGACCTCTTGTAGCTGCAATTTTTCTCTCTGTCCCTAGAAGCACACAGTCCTAGTGTTTTAAGGATTCACCCACCAGCCCTTCACTTGTTTATTTTCGAAATGCGGTTTTCAACTCGAGAGGATGAGGTGAGGTCAAGTGTGACGGCTTGTGTGTGAGGGTGGGTGTAAGTTTCTGTTTACAGCTTGAGGACAAATCCAATTTGCAAAAAAACAAAAAAAAAAGGAAAAACACAGAAAAGGACCAAAAAGGACCAAATGTGTGTGTGATGCTTTAAACTCCGCTCAAGTGAAAGGATTTTATGGTGAAAAAGGATCCGAACCAGGACGACTATTTGACTCGGTAAACTGGGAACTGCCAATGTGATTGGCAAATAGTGTTATGCTGATGGGATAACGTCCTAGTCGGAGGAGTCAGAGAAGTTGGGAGTCCTTCTCGTCGTCGTTGAAGTCGTTAGGCGTTCCACACCCGCCCACTCACTCTCAGCTCGTTTGATCGTTGGCCCAAAACACGTGCTGACCATTTGAATCAATAGTGGGAAGTAGTTCGGGGGTTTTTGTGGATAGAAATTCTAGGGAGGATTTTGGTCAATCAACTGTAAATTGCGGTCACACTGAATTCGAATGTGGTTTGATTACTCCGACGGCCAAGGGCACTCTGGTCAGGGATGTGGGCCGGGATATGGGCAACGATGTGGGCAGAGATTTTCCAGTTGAATGACGGAGGGGAAATTGCATTTTAGGTTGCATTTTGTGGCCAAAATCTCTTCCACTCAAATCGACAACGATAATCTCGAATCCTCGTCCCTAAAGTGTCAACCCTCGTTGTCCGGATGAAAATAAACCTCCAAAGAAAGGTCATTTCCATTATCCTGGGCCTATCATCCACTCCCCTTCTTTCAATTCAACTTATAGAGCTCTCCATCAAAACGGATTTCCATCTCCTGCTGAGAGTCCCACTGCTGCTGCGATTCAACCTTCAAAAGTGAAAAAAAAGACAGACAAATCCTTACGTCATTCGTCGCCTTTTAGCAGCACATCGCCTTAGAGAGTCCTTATCGTTTATTTTAATGTGCTTCCAAAAAATTGTCCTTCATTCCTAATTTACATCTTTCTCTTGTCTCCAACGTCTCGTTCTCCATCGTCTCGTTCTCCATCGTCTCATTCTCCATCGTCTCGTCCTTTTTCGTCCTGTTGTCATCATCAGAGAAGCAAAAAAAAAAAACAAATTATTGTTATCCCTGCTTTCCTTCGTCTTACCACACAAAAAAGAAAAAAAAAATTATCCTTTGAGTGAACCACGCCATTTAACCAGAGGATTCCTATCCGATGACTTTGGCCGCCCACCAAAGGCTGACTCCTACCCCTTGGACCATTATCATCATCAGCGCCATTTCGACGTCCTTCCGTTGGCAGCTTCATCTTCTCTCCACTCGCCCCCCATCCATCTTCATCCATTACCGGAATATCATAATAAAACTAAAGGATCCTAAGGATAACACACACACACAGAAAAACAGAGAGAGCTAAAAAAAAGGACTCGCCTTCTCATCATGAAGTAATTGCCAAATTTAATGATGTCATTATAATTCAAGAGAAATGAAGCGCAGGGGGGGTCCTTAAGGACCTCTCCCTTTCTTTCTCGTGTGTGTGTGTGTGGTGTGGCCAATGCGTGAGTTTAATTAAATTTTCATCACAGACGTCGAGGCCTGAGGCTTGGGTCACGAGGAAGAAGATTGACTGGAAGCGGTTTCATCGACGGTGGCGTCTCATCCAAGGATCTTCTCTTCCACATCCACATCGTTATGGATTATTAATTTTAATTTAATTCGAATTGGCAGGTTTGACTGTCTGGCTGTTTGCAGGACATTCAGCTGGTCGTGTCTTTCCCAAGGAGGGAGCACGCACAGACGCTCTGGAGGACGTGATGGGATCGAGTCGAGGGGGGGCTTTGATGATTTAAAATTCCAATCGCATACAGAGTTGTAAGTAATTCATTGAATAGAATTGGCCCAGTGGCGGTGGTGGGGCAGACTTCCTGATCGGAGGTTGAAGGAGACTCCCTGCTTAGAGTTGATACGTGTCTTGCGTTAAGGACTAGCCGCCGGGGGCAGTTTCGGTGTGCTTATGAATTTCGTAGAAATTTTTTTTTTCGAAAAAAAGTCGAGGAAGAGAATGCCGAAGGAGAAGAACTCGATGGAGAGGAAGTCGAGGATAATTTTTTGCCAAGCAGAGACAAGAGCTAATGAGAAAGTTCCTGGAAGTTACAAGAGGTCGTTGGGGAGTTCCTGGTAATCCTTAGAGGTCTTCGTGATTCTCTGGGGATTTTCTTAGAATTCTTTGGGAATTTCTTAGGGGTTCCCTGGAGAGTTTCCACGTGGAAACTCTCTGGAACACTCAGGGGTGCCTCACCGGGTGTCGACGTCGAATGACTGAGACCTCTAGGGGAGTTCCTGGTAATCCTTAGAGGTCCTTGTGATTCTCTGGGGATTCTTTTAGAGTTCTTTGGGAGTTTCTTAGGAATTCCCTGGAGAGCCCCGATGTGGCAATTCTCTGGAACACTCGGGGGAGCCTTACCGGGCGTCGACGTCGAATGACTAAGACCTTTAGGGGTAATTCAAAAGCTTTTCTGTTATCGGCTCTGTTGCTTTGACGAAAAGAAAGTCATTTATTCATGTTTTTCAATTGAAAGGAATGAAACTACTTCTTTTGGTCTGATGACGGAAAACTGGGCAAATAATTTCAAAAATTGAAAAAAAGTTAAATGGCTTTCACAAAGCCGCTCAAGATGTGTTGTGCCTTTCCAGAAGATGCTCTATTCCACAATTAAAAGACTTTGTTTAGGTAGTTTAGATACCCAGACAGGCTAAAGAGAAAGACAGAGAAAGACGTCTGAATCGAAAAAGACTTGACGTCTAAGTCCAGAAAGACATGACGTCGGAAACGAGTTCCAGGTGGCCTGTTTTCAGCCTCCTCTGGCAACTACAGAAAGAACGGATGTTCTGAAGGAAACTAATTCGCAACTTTCGACGCGTCCGAGAAGACTTTTAAGAGCTATAAGAATTATTGCAGAAAACGGCGCCCAATGAGACTTCGTAGAAAGACCTTGTCTACTGTTCACTCCTTGTGTTGCAATTCCCCTGGGTGAGTTGATTTTCAGAGCTAATTGGGTCCCATTGAAAGACGACGAATCTCTCTTACATCCCAAACTCTCTTTCTTACTTTAGAAAACCGTTAAAATCACAAATGGGTTTCGTTCCATGGACTCCGAAATACAGCTTGGCGCCCAATGGGACTTTGATGAACGCCCGTATCGACTGTTCATTCCTCGTGCTACAATTTCCTGGGAGAGTTGAATTTCAGGGCTAATTGGGTCCCATTGAAAAACGACGAATCTCTCTTTCATCCCAAACACGCGTTAATCGTCATTAGCGCCCACTCGAGACTGTTCCTAGCAGTCAAAGAGTCACTAGTCCTCTCCGACGGTCTTCCTTCTCCCACTCTCAGCTCCCCTGTTCTTTGCTCTCGTCCTCCCCGATCCCATCCTCATCCTCAATAGCAGTTCCGTCTCATGTCCCAAGCTTCCGAGCAACACTACTCCTGTCTCGCCTCTCCTTCTCCACCACACGACCTGATATCGTACGTCCTTAAATCATCGCATCCTTTGCTCCGTCAAGTGAGTTTCATTTCAAGTATCACTCAACTCTCCGTCATGGTCCCCCATCAAAGGACACTCCAGCGACTAAAAATCACTAAGTGTCCTTTCCTCGAAACTATCCCTTCCCCCCCTCACTCTCTCTCTGTGTTCGCATTTGCAATTTAAATTGCACACTCCTCTATTCCGGTCGCAGTCCTCGCATATCCTCATCCCTCCTTCACTCAATTTCGCGAAACTAATTTATTCCTAAGGACCCCCGAACTTTTCCAAAAAAAAAAAAAAATCCTTTTCTCGCTCCCAGATGTGATAAATCAACTTCAAGCGCGAAGCTCTGCTCTTGCAAAAAAAAAAAAAAAACTTTCCATCTCATCGGCCAAAAAGGACGAAATGTGGAACAAAAAAATTTAATAAACTTTAAACAAAAAGTCCTGTGTCTGAGAGACGGCTTCTCCGGGAGCTAATTTGTTGCCATTTATGCAGCGCCTCCGCCAGCTGACGCACGCGGAAGTGAAATTAATACAAAAGGACGAAATAAGGATACACAGAGGAAAGGACGACACCTAAAATTTGCATATGAATGAGAGGCATTGCAACAATCCTGCCGTTCGCTACCCAAAGGACCAAGGAATGTTAATCAAGCAAGTGGCCGAAGTAATGGCCTTTAACGGTATTAAATTCAGCGCCCTACTCTTCTCCTGGTCTCCCTTTTAACAGCCCCCCCATCTCCCCGCCCGCTCGATTTCAATGGCGGCACTAACGTTGTGTGGTGGAAAATTTATCGCACCGACGTTTGTTTAGAGCGCGCCGTTCTCATTCCCGACAACATCCGATCGAACGGAAAAGCGGAATAAGTAACGACTTCCTCCTTTGCATATGGCAAAAAGGATATACCCTCAGCAGGGGGAGGCATCCTTAGGCGAAATCAATATCCCAGATGTGGGCGAGGTCAATCTAAATTGATTGTGCTGGCCCTTTTTCTCTTTTTTTTTTTTTGTTATTTGTTGTTCTTTTTCTTGTTATCCTTTCGGAGTCCTCTGGTCACAGGACGAAGGTGAAGTTTTCCCGTAATGGTTCAATTGTTCTTCTCTTTTGCTTCTTCTTCTCATGGCTTTGCTTTTCCTGTGATCCCAATTAATTAGCCGATAACTAATTTTATGGATTTTTCTTTTGCGATTAATTAACGAATTAAAAGGAACGGTGGAGGGGGTAGGGGGGGGGGGATTATAGATACAGCTATTATCTTCCAGTTTTTTGGGTTTGTGATTCGTGGAAGCCCGCTCGTCAGGATTAAGTGGGACATCAAGGACGAGTTTGGATAATTAAATTTTATGTTTCCCAAAGTCAATGGAGGCCATGGAAGGGGTTTTGCCAGTGAGCCAAATGAGTAAACGAGTGTGCCAAGAGGGGGGATAAGGAGCCAGAGTGGTTCAGGAGGCTTGAGTGAATTACGAAGAAGACATGAAAGGGCTTTGGTTTCTAGGAACCACGGCTGGATGACTAATTTAGTTGTGGAGGAAGTTTTTCGAAGGATTTCGAGGCATGTGTGGCAGTGGGGTGAGTGGTTGGAAGGATTCCAGAGGGAGGATTGGAAAACTGGAGGTCGTTTTTGAGTGCTTTTTGTCCTTAACTGAAGGTGACCTCGCTTATCATAAAGCTCGACGTTTAAGGGTCTCTTGGAGATCAATTATGAGTGTCTGGCTACAAAACGTCAAATGGAACGATCAAGATCTGACAAATCAGCGGACTTATTGAAGATCTCGGCTTAAAAATCTTAACTGGAGCGACTTAAGAGGCTACCAAAGCCCGCAAAAGTGGGCGCCGTGGCTTCGTCGGTTAATGCGTTGGACTATTAAGCGAAAGCACTCGGTTTCGAATCCAGCTCGGGGAAAAAAAACGCCACAAACATTTTTCACGGCCCCACCTCCAGCAAACGATTGACAATCCTCCTGGAGTACTTCTGTCATGGAAAGCTTTCGCAATTTGCCATTCGGAATCGGCATTAAAATGTAGGTCCCCCCCACATGTGTCAAAATTATAACGCGGACAACACAGTGAAGGTGTGAAAAGCTAGGCTCTGGCCCTTCGTGGGCTGCTACGCCACTAATGATTAAAGCCTGCGAAGGGCTAGAGCCTTGCTTTTCGCGACTCCACTGTGTTGTGAGCGTCATAATTTTGACACATGTAAAGGGGACCTACAGTTTATTGCCGGTTCATCATCACTGCGTCGTTATTACATCGTTGCTGCGTTTTTTGGAGCTTCCAGATCTCTTCCCAGTTATCAAACCTCCAACTTTAGGCATACACTTCGTTGATCCAATAACCACTACCCGATTATCTCGCCTCAATCCGCTTGTTCCCGTCCAATCAATTACGATAGGCTCCGCTTCCCGGAAAATGTCCTTTAAAACGTCCATTTGTCCATTGAAAGCACTTCGAGGAAATTTCATTCGGCACTCGTTTTCATTCGCAGCAACTTTTTTTTCCATCGAATCCTCCTCTTTCCGGGCCTATCCTCTCAGTCCCCCTAGGAAATTTAAATTCCTTTAATTTTTTTTCACCCGTTCAGGCGGCAAACAACAACATCCAAGACCACAAGAGAATCCACACTCTCCGGCTCCGGAACCCCACGCCACTGTGGTTGGCATCATAAATCGAACTGCAGCTCTGAGCCTGGCCAACTGAATTATGGAATTAGCCTCGGTTTCATTTGTCGCGGTCAACGGCAACAGAGAGTGGAGGGCGGTGGTGCTCCACGCCTCACGTCCAACGCAACCACAGCAATCGAATGAATTAGGGACTTTTCGAGGGCGCTGATGCTGCTAATTGGGTTCGATAGACAAAGGGGGTAGCCAGGGTGGCCAGAGTGGCTTCGAATGTGGACAAAAGTATCGCAATTTTATATCTCATTTGCACCTGAGAGGCACGGTGGGAGGGAAATTGAACGGTAACCATGTTTATGAGTTATTTTGTGGTGTCGATTTTGAGGTCGACATGGGAATTTCGATGAATTCGGAGAACTCGGGGGAAATTTTAGAACCACGAAGGATGGGAAAATAAATTTTGGACTCTCTGGGCTCTGTGGAAACTAATTAACTTTTCATCGATTCAGTGGTTTTCAAAGGGAGGTCCGTGTAATTAGACCTTTTGATTGGGCGTGAGTGGGTGCGGGAATAGTCAAAGGAGAGGGGAAATGGAGATTTTGTGATTTTTGGCGCAGTCATAAGCTACCGGAAATAAGGATTGAGAGATTGGTCTAAGTCACAGCCCTGCACTCATCAACCACTCTTGCAGCGGAACTTAAAAGACTTGGTCTCATGTACAAAACAAAAATCTTTTAAATAAATAAATATGAAAATATGACTGCCGTTAGGTATCACTTCGCGGGGCTGGTTAGCTATTAAGCTCTATTTACTGCCTGAGAGATTAGTCCGAAGTACGCTGATTTGTGACCATTTTCATGCTCCGCAAATGACTTAGCATTCTAAAGAGGATTGAACCAGGTTCCACTACCCCCACGGACATGATCCAAGTCATTTTTGAATCACACCACGGCGCTCTAATCAACAATCAAGGTCTCATCTTCGAGACTCCAAAGAGTCTCAACGATTTCTCAAGAAATCGTTTTTTTTTTTTTTTTTAATTTTTTACCTTCCAGTGGGTCTCCAAACACGATCCAAGTCCAGGATTTTAGACTCCTTACACACGCCCCCAAATGATTTTCAACTTTTTAACAAACAACTTTTTGAGGAATAGAAAATAGGGCAGGTCCTGAAGCAAGGAGGACTCATCACGACCACCTGAAGACTTCATGATCGTTCGTAGCCACATCAGAAGTCTCCTTATGGCATCAAAGAGCTTCCACCTGCCCGTCTCCATTCCCAGAAAAGTTTTCTAGTCCAGTAAATCCACCCTGACGAACAACCCATCCACAAAATAAAGGTGAGTCCTACCTCCTGCTTCACAGTCGAACAATTCAGTTTATAGAATCCACAGAAACCAACAAAACACCTTCCACCCACCCACAACAGACCACCGTCAGCGGTCAGAAAACACAATTGTCCCGTAGGGCAAGTCCAATCTTTCAAGAAACCCGGAAACAAATAATACAATTCCCCAGGACCCAAAGCCCACGACAGAACAGCACACAAAAAAAGGAACAAAAAAAAATAAAAAGGATTTCATTTCGAATACAAATCGTTTCATTACGTTCCCTAGGATCTCAAACACACACACACCGCTGCTGCTCTCTTGTGGATACTTTCTACAATTTCATTCACCGTTACGCCACATCATCATCCCACTTATTCCCCTTCTTCTCCCGAGTTAAGCCCACAGAGAGAAACGAGGATGACGACTCTTTTTCTACACTTCAAAAATTCCTTTCGAAAATAGTTCATTGAGCAAATTTTCGGTTTATTTACAAGGATTTGCCGTGTGAGTCCTTAAAAACTCCATTCAAGAAGTAGATCCGTTTTGCATACAGATGTGTGTGCGGAGGGGTGGGGTGGGGTGAAACTGTAGTGAACACGTTCTACATGTGTAATGCGAGGGAAGACATAAAACCTCAACAGTAACCGTCTGTCTGGGACGAGTGCTAAGGATGCAGGATTAGGAAATGTTTTTCGTACGGGGGTATGCGGGTGAGTTGGAGAGAAAGGTGAATCCTGGGAGCTATTCTGCCTGCACTTGGGCGGTAATTTCAAAGGTCCCGAAATGGACTACTAAGGACACGTTATTAGAGTCCTAATAGTAAATTAGTTGTTTGTTGGGGGTGCATGGGTGGGTTGGGTTTGGATCTGATTGGTCCGTTTTGAGGTGCGCCTTGTGGGACACACAAAAGCTGTGTAATAGAATTCTTACAGAGAATGTGCCAGTTTTGTGGGAGAGAGTTAATTAAGGATTCTGAGGTGTTGAGAGACAGAGTGAAATGTATTCCGAAGCGGTTTAGGTGCAGGATGCGAAGGAATGTGGATTCGAAGGATTTTATTCGGTGTGGAAGCGAGGGAATCTATGTGGTTAGGATTTCTTCCACTGAGTCTGCAGGCATGTTCTGGGTTATTTTCTAAGTGCAATTCGACCTACATGGACGACCAGTGTGAGAGGCTTCCATAGGCGGAGAAAAATCAATGTCTGACTGCATTCTAAAGAGGATTTCAGCAGCTTTCACTAAATCCAAAGGCATCATTTTAGCCATTTTAGCATCGGATCACAACCCTCACAAGAGACTCCGATCAGAAATACATTTTTTTAAGGAATTTTCCATTTCTCCAGTTTTCAGGGGAACTCCTGACAAGATCTTCGCCAATTCAGAAGCATGCCAGGACGCTCTAACTAAAAATTAAAGACACATCCATGTGAGTCCCAAGATAGCTTTAGAAATCGGTTTTCTAAGGATTTCTCCAGCTTTCGGTGAGACCTCGGGCATGATCTTTATCATTCTAGAGCCACACCACAATTCTCGAAATTAAGGTCTCACCCACGAGACTTCCAAGATGTCTCCAGAAATTCGTTTTTCTAGGATTTTTCCACCTTTTATTCCCAAGATGGCTCCAGAAATTTACTGTCCAGCTTCTACTCCCAGATGGCTCCAAAATTTTACTGTCCAGCTTCTACTGCCAAGATGACTCCAGAAATTTATTTTTCTAAGATTTGCCCAGCTTCTAGTGCGACCTCAGACATGATTGAAGTCATTCCAGAAGCACACACCAGCACCACAAAGTTCTAACTGAAAATCAAGGTCCCATCCTCGAGATTTCCAAGATGGATTCAGGAAGCTATTTTTTTAAGATTTAAGATTCAGATTTTAAGATTTCTCCAGCTTTCAGTAGGACCTCAGACATAATCTCGGTCATTCAAGAAGCACACCACGATGTTTTAACTGAAAATCCAGGTTCCATCCTCGAGATTCCCAAGATGGCTTCAGGAATCTATTTTTTCAAGACTTCTCCAGCTTCCAGTAGGATCTCAGACATGATCCAGGCCATTCCAGAAGCACGCCACGATGTTCTATCCAAAAATCAAGGTTCCATCCATGAGACTCCCAAGATGGCTTCAGAAATCCCTTTTTTCAAGATATCTCCAGTTTCCAGACGGGTTCCAAACATGATCCAAGCCATTCTGAGCTCCTTACACCTGCCTCCAACTGATTTTCAACTTTCCTAAGTTCAAAAATCAATAATTTAGAAAATTGGAAAATTATAATTTTTTCGCCCAAAAAATGCAGTCCGAGTCAAATCTTCAATTTTTAGTTTTTCGGTTATTTTATGTCGCATTTTAGAAATTCAAAAATTTGACCAAAATGGGTATTTGTGTGGGGTGAAGGGGATTGATTTTGACTCGTTTTAAGAAGAATTGAAGAATTTGAAGGTTCTGGTTCCGGCCAACCCCAGAAGCTGGTGGATCAGTTGGTGGATCTAAACCGAAACTTGGGATGAACAAATTCGAATTTTTTGTGGCAAATTCAATGGAAACATATGGACAAGTGTTTCTTTTGAATGAATGGGATTGAGCCTTAAAAGCGAGAAAAAGTCTTTAGAGAGGCAAACTGCCTTCAAAACAAATTGTAGGAGAGAAATTTGGATACAAATTAAAAATGGACTGAAAATGGAGTTGAAAATAGAATAAAAATGGATTAAAAACAACTTAAAATTTTGAAAATTCTCTCATTGTAAGAAGTTTCCTATATCAGGGGCTCAAGATATTGAAAAGAAACGTCGGAGAGAGTCTCCAAAGGCTTGGCTCAGCCTTGCAGACGTGGCATTAATTTTCTTTGGAAATTTAAGAAAATTTTAACCACGAAAAAAACTCAAAAATGTCGCGTATACGCCGTGTAGTCCAGGCACAAAGCCTGGTACATGAAATTTGTCCCTTTCTAAGTCTATATATGGCTTCAGCTTCATAGTCCCTTACGGTCCAATTTGGGGTCCAACTTAAGATCCTCCCTCCTTAGTTCCACATATATAATCCAAGTTTTTACTTTTATTCTTTAATTTTACCCAAAAGATGGTTGGCAGCACAATGGGCCTAGCTTTGGCCTAAGTGTGCCAAAATTTCAAAATGTAATCCTAGCTTATGATCCACTTGACTATTTCAACACACGTCAGGAAACCCTCTTACGCTGTCTTTGACTTCTCCTTCTCCTTTAACTTGATTTCTTGTCCACAATTCGTTCCCTCAGTTCCACCAAATAGCCCCAAACCACATCCATTACTCTAAACAAATTTCCAAAAAACCCTCTAAAATCCACCTCGAAAATTTACAAATCAATTAAAAAACCAAACCGCCAAACCGTTGAGCATTTTCCAAAACGTCGACCCGTCGCAGACACCACCGTGCCGGCATTCGAGCATCCACAATCGCCCCCCGCGGATGCATACTAAATCCTCGAGATGGCGAAACTTTAACTCTCTGACATTAGATAAATATTTTAAGAACCCCCACAGCACAGCTCATACCATCGCCCCAAAAAGGGGTGACAACACGGGGTGGGTGGTCACAGCATCGTAGAAGCACAGTCGTCTCATCCTGCTCGAAGGACGAAAACGAGAAAATCCATTCACTAATTGTTCGAGGGATTCTGAAATGAGAAAACAATAAGAAGACTTCTCTGCGATCCTTGAGAGTTTTCCCACCCCTCCTGTGAATTTACAACAGCAGGACTCTTCCTGCATCGACGTGGCTCTTCTGCTTGACGCGTCCTTTTGTTCTTTTTCGTCCTTTTGTTGTTTTTAATCTTCTTAATTACTTTTTGAATTTGACACTCAAGAATTGTTAACAGCATAACGTACCGCTGCTAGGATAACAAAAACAAAAACAGAAGTAGGAGTAGGGACAAGGAGAAGTAGGAGTTCGAGCTGAAGCAGCAACTTGTCGCGCGCGGTTATTTAATTGGAAGAAATGAATCCTTGAAGTGATTACCACGACGACGATGACGTCGATGTCCCCTGTCCTCTGTCCGTTTTCGTTTTTTTGTTAATTGGAGAATATGAATTGAAAATTATCCTTCGGAATGGAATCGAATTAATTAACGAACTGCTGGCTCCTGGTTCCTGTGTGATAATGAGAATCAACGAATGAGTGTCCTGTGAGTGGGTGAGTTTCATTTCCAAAGGACGAGGAGGAGAAAGAAGTCGCAAGTGAATCACGAATCAAATCATCAATTTGGGAAATTAGATTATTCTTTTTTTTTTTCGTATGGGGGCGACATTGCAGTCGATTCTCCGTCACTGACCCAGGAGTGGAAATCATCAATTAGGAGAAGGACGAGAAAGAGGCTACCAGCGGACATGTGTTACAACATCGTGAAAGGTACGGTAATTAATCAAAGGATTCTCTTTCGTTCGAATGTTTGGTATTTCGGTTTTTTTTGCTTTTTTGCTGCTCCTTTGAGTAATGGTAGGCACAGTGGGAAAGCGTTTAGAAAAATTAAGAGTAGTTTTCGATGACAGGACGACCGATGGGATGAGAGGGGGGTAGTTCATCAATAATGGTGAGGAGGTGGGAGGAGGATGACGGAGATGGATGAGATTCGTTGCGGCCTATAAAAGAGATTCGAGTTAGCTAAGTGGAGGAGGTCAAACACAGCAGTGGAGATCCTTTTTGCCATCAGTGAGAGTGCTGAAGTTAATTGGGAGGCAAACAGAGATGTGGAGCTGTCCTAAGGCTGCTGGCAGACAAGCAGAGATGTGAATTTTTTTGATACCAGGCGAGCTCAGGAGAAAAAAGAACTTGCTTTTGGAGGTGTGGTCTTGAAGATGCGAGCAGAGGAGAAAAAATGTGAATTTCTCGATACAACGAGAGTTTAAAAATAAAAAAAATCTGCGTAACAGCCCGTACAGGGCCAGAGTCTGATTTTTTTTTTGCACGTCAAGTGGAGAGGACCTAAGGTTTATTGCTGGTTCCGAAAGACAAATTGCGAAAGCTTTTCATGACAGAGGTTACTCCAGAGTGATTTTCAGTCGTTCGTAGCCGAGTTTCGGAGAAGCAAAAATGGATCTTTGATTGGCAGGGACTTTTTTTCTTAGCAGAACCTACGGTAGCTTCTCTGAATAAATTGGAGAATTTCTTTTGCCGCATTGCTGAAGACCTAAACTTAAATTTTGCAACAACCAAGGTAAAAAAAAGGATGAAAAAAAGAGAAAGAGGAGGTAACCGAGCCACAGAAAGTGTCAAAAAAGGCAAAGAGAGAAGGTGACAGAAGGTAATGCCAGTCGTCGTCGCAGTCGAATTTTGTGTAGGCCCAGGAGACTTCTTTGACTGAAAGTAAGTTCCTCTCTGCGATTTAATAAGAACTGCAATTCAAAAGAATTAAGAACTGCAATTCAAAAGAATTCAAACTGGAGGACTGGAGTGGACTGGAGCTTTCCAGGCAACAAGGGGTGGTCTTAAAAAGTAAGCATTTTTATAGAGATTTGAGATTTTTGAGATAAAAAAAAGTCGGAAAATACAACTCCTTTTTGAGACTTAGATTCTTAAGAAGGTTTGAACTTTTTTAATTGGATCTCTTAAAGAAAAAATAGTGCTTCAGATTTCGACGGTAGAAAAGCTAAAGAACTTCGAAAAAACACAAAATTTCCAAAAAAGAGACCAATTTTTGAACAAATTCTTGGGTTCCCACAATTTTCAGTTCTAAGAATTTAAAAACTTTGAGGATATGAATAATTTTCAGATTCTGATCTTTTCAATTGCAAAGAAAAAACAAAAAAAAAAGCATTTAGCTAGTAGCATCTAGCTTTAGCATCTAGCTTCAGCATCTAGCTTCAGTATCTAGCTTCAGCATCTTGCTTCAGCATTTTGCTTCAGCATCTAGCTTTCATAGCTAGAATTTAGCATCTAGCTTCAGCTCTACAAAATCCAAGCTTCAGCTATTTTACTCTACAAAAGCCAAAGATCTTCAATTACAAAATTTCTTTCGATTTGTTTGGAACAGAGGGCATCATAAAAATGAATCTTCTTCTGTTTTAAACGTTTTAAGAATCCAAAGACTCCAAGAACTTTCAAAGAAATTGGATTATTTAGCTTTTCTTCAGGTTGCGCATTTCAGAGAGCCAAGGAAGGTATCGAAATCTGAATCTTTTGAGGATTGGACACATTGAGAGCTCAAGAGTATCAAAAATAAAGATTTACACGATATTTGGAGTTTTTCGACAGCTAAAAGGCTTTGAAGTCATCAATTTGCATGGATTTTGATTTTTTTGAGAGTCAAGGAAAATCGAAAGTAAATTTTTCGGCTTTTTGAAACACAGAGCTTTGTCAAATTTCAAATCTTCTTAAGATTTGAAGCTTGTAAGAGCCAAAGAACTTGGACAACACGAACGTCTATCAGAATTAATGTTGCCAAGAAACTCTAAAAGCGCAAATTTAAAATTTTTTTTCCAGAACTCTGAACACGTAAAAAAAACTGTCTCTTTAAGAAAGACGGAAATCGAAAGTAAGTTTTTCGACTTTTTGAAACACAAAGCCCTGTCAAATTTCAAAACTACTTAAGAATTGGAGCTTGTAAGAACCAAAAAACTTGGAAAATACAAACGCCTTTCAGAATTAACGTTTTTTTTTGGAGCCAAGAAACTCTAAAAGCGCAAATTTGAAGATTTTGATGAAGATGGAATTCTGAACACGTGAATTGTCCTTAAAATTGAAGCCCTTCAGACCGAAGAAGATTAGAAACACTAATCTCCTTATGGTTGGAGTTTTACAACACAACCATTCGTGAAATTTGGGTTTTCTGGGAACCTGAAAAAAAAAAAAGAAAATGAGGGAAAATGAAAAACTTAAAAAAAATATTACGTATACGCACCCGTTTCGAGCACAAAAAAGGCCAACAAAGACCAACAATTTCGATCCCTTACTCGAATTTCAATTCTGACAAGGCTCTACACCTCCTAAGACCATCCTTCATACCCATGTTTAAATATTCGTTCAAAGTTAGACAAATGTCCGAGTTTTAGCAGCTCTCGGATAAACGAGGCCCTCATGTGGACACCCGAACGGTCCTCCAACGGACAGTGGACTCTCGAGCAGATATCTTAAGGTATTTGAACTTCTTAAAATGCGGCTTGCAGTCCTTTTTAGGTTCATACGATGATGTAGCACAATTAAATGTAGAATTCAGTCAAAGACCCTTTTCTTGTCAATCTACGCTACTAATCATGCTCCTTTTCCCCTCACCAGTCAATCACCATACCAATTCAAAGTCCCTCCACCGTCTTCTTTTCAAATATCAACGCCTTTATTTTTAATAAATATTGTTCTGTCAGTTTTTTTTGTTTTCTTTTTATGTTTTTCTAACATACGAATAACTAATAGGCTTATCAAACAATTATTTTTTTTATTTTTACTTCTCAACTTTTACTTTACGATATCTTTCTATCAGTTTCTTTTTTCAGTTTTCATTTTTCCTTACTCGACTACGCATACCTACTAAAAAAAAATGTTCAACTCCATTGCATTTATATTTTTAGTTTCAATGTACAACTTAAGCTTAGGCTCTGTTTCAGAGATGCCAAGCGATAGATACGAATACGCTAACATGCTTCTGTTTTTTTTTTTTTTTTAAGTTCTAAATTTTACATATTTTACAAAATACTGTTTACGTATCTCTAAAGCATTTTTGTGAGTAGGCTTTGTTAGGACAGGCTTACAAATCTATCTACAACTACGACTAAGACAGGCTATTTACATTTTTTTTTTACCCATAAACATAGAGGTACGTGTCTAAGGACTATTTACAGGACACACTATTTACATTTGCTACTTCTTTCCGAACCCAATTCTTACAAAAAGACCACAATCTGTGCATAGATCTCAACGGCCACGAGTAGCCCCATAACCAAACCGTTTAACATGCACCGATATCGTTCCAAATGTCAGACGGACGCCATTGAATTGCTGTCGTAGGCGACGAGGAGTGAGTCGTTCTCCTCGCTACCGCTGCCGGCGCTCTTTTCCAGCTCGTCAATTACCTCAAGACGCGTCTGTTGGTGAGTGATTTTGTATTTGTGACGCTTGATGAAAAGCGTTCGGATGTTGTTGTTGTTGGTGGCGGCGGAGTTTATTACGGTGGAGCGCTGTCGCCGGCATCGACGTCTTTTTGCACGTCTTTTACCGGCTGTCGCAGAGTCCTCGGAGGTGCCATGGTCAAGGATGCTGGTGTCACTGTCACCCCCGCCATCGGCGTTGTCGTAGTCAGCGTCGTCATCGTCGTCGTATGCGTCTGCGTCATCCTCATCGTCGTCATCATCGTCGTCGACATCGGTGCCGTAAATGTCGTCCTCGTCGTCGATGTCGAAGAGGAAACAGCCGGTGGCCAACGATGTTGTGGTCTTCGCCTGGTGGGAGGAGGAGGATGGATATGTGGTGTGAGTGCGCTCAGAATCACTGGCTTTATATCATAGTTCTATTACCTCAGGGCCCTTCCAAGTGATGCCGGCCCGTACAAGATTGTAGAACCGCATTACGCCCCACATTGCGAGCACCTGAAATGAGAAGAGAAAAAAAGAGAGGATGCCAAATGGCAGTTGAGAAAATTGCAATTTTGAAAAAGGAGATGAGAGTGAATGATTTGATGGTGGATGGGGGGAATGAAATGATTTCGAGTTTCCAGAAGATCGAGACTTGGGCTTAAGGTATGAATGAGCAGTTCGACAGTCAGTTCCAGACAGATTACAGAAGTTCAAGGAGAGGGTTTTCAGTCATTGGGCATCTTTGCAGATAAAGAAATGTTCTGAACGTGATTTTGTAGCTTATAGAGAAGATCTTTGGAAGAACTTAGGGAACAGACGACGTTTTCGAAAACCCAATTTACTCAGAATTTCTCCAGCTTTAAATCAAGTCACAAAATCAGTCTAACAGTTTTTTTCTAAAATTTGTCTGTTCCTAGTCTTTTTCTTAAAACAATCCCTCAGATCCAAATAAATTCACTGTCTACTTCTCTGGTAGGCTCTATTATTTGTGTCGTCTTTCCTGCCAACTCTGCTGTAACTAAACCTTTCATAAGTTCCATGTCCCTTTACCGTATCCCATTTATCTTCCACATTCTCCGACCACCAATCCATATCCATCACGTGCACACATAAATCTCCCAATCGGATTTAAGTCCCCTTCCATACACACACCCTCATTAGCCCTCCATTAATACCCGCCACCTTTAGGCTAAATGCATTTGCATTGACCGCTGCTCCTTTTTTTTGTTGTTGTTTGCTGCTAATCTCTCACACCTCATCCCTCCCGGATATTTCACATCATTTCATAGTCTTATCTGCTCACCGGATAAATCTACTCCCAGAGGCCCAGTGCCTCTAGCCTAGAGGTAAGCCTGATGTCGAAATGAATCGAATAACAATAAATCTACCCGTTCTTCAACCCCAAGCGCCACAACAACAGAGGTGTCTTTCATCCCCTCCTCGCAATGGCCACCACAACGAGGTAATCGAAATTTATTGCGGTGCAAATTGGGAGTCGAAATTTATTGGACTGCCTTCTCCTCATCGCCGGTGGATAAATGGACGGCTGCCGTTGGCGCGTATGTGAATCCTTTTTAGCGAATTTTCATAATTAAATCGACGTGTGAATTTTTAGATGAACTCGTAGATAGCTGGGAGCCAGTCGGGAGCTTGTGGAGAGCCAGTGAGAGTCAATTGGAAGCCAGTTGGGAGCCGAATTTGTGGGGTTAATTGAGTGAAAGAATTTTGAAAATAACGCGTAGTTCTGCCAGAGGCTGATGAAACAAAAAAACTCGCCTCTTACCCAAAAGTTTTCTAATCTCGCCGTAGAGCTTACGTCTTAAAATATCCTCGGGAAATTCAACCCCCACTAGAGGTGAAATCCCATTGCATCCAAATTTACTTGCCGTAGATCAACATCCCTCCATGGACCACCACAGTCCTCGCCACTCCCGCTCGCCCTTGCTCAAAAAACGACCCCCAGCTATCGTGTCACCCAACTCAACCGCGTGACAACATGACATTCATCCCCATTAACCACCAATTCTGAGGCGACCGCGGGGGGGCTGGTCTGCCGCTGTGTCCTGACATTTATGCAGACGATTAATTCCGCGAAAGGTGACATTTTGGGTTGAAAGTCGTCCCAAACAAAAAAAAAGGAACAACTGTCAATTTAGGATACACACACACCCGCCCACAAGGGATTTTTGATGCCAGAGGAGACGACGAGAAAAAAAAAAACATTCATCCCTGCTGCGGGTAATTATCCCCCAACCTTGCGTCTTCCCCAAATCCACATGATTTAAAATTTTTCACAAAAAAATTGCCAATTTCCTGTTCTTCTCTCTCCATTTTGTGTTTTTTTTTTTTTTTGCTACTGTGCCACCCTTCCGGGTTGGGAATTTTTTTTGATTTTTTTTTTAGGAAAACCTGGCGCTTAGTGTCCTTTCAAAATTTCGTCAAAATGTACAAAATTCAGCATTTCGATAGGAAACTCTGTGAAGGCGATTCACATTGCAACGATGATTGCGATGTGTATTCGATATGGCGATTGTGCCCATTTCGCCGATGGGAATCGCTGAGGGAGTTCCTATTTCCAACAACAACGTCCACCTGCCGCCCCGAATGGTTTCCACTAATCTATTGGATATCTCTCTTCATAAGTATAATGGGATTTGTAAGTCACATATATATATTTTTTTTGAAGTTTCAGTTTTTTGATATTGATTTAAATTTTTTTGATTTAGTGTTTCAGTTGCTCAGAGTTTTTGTCAATCTATTATGGGTCCTGGACACTTTCCACATTTCGGGAGCGTAAATATCGCGTCATACCGCTAGTGTTTCGAAGAAATGTGCGACTCATTAGTGCGGCTTTCATGACCAGAACGTGGGCAAGTTTATTTTTTGGAATTATTACGGTGAGTTGAGGGGATTTAACGTTCTCTTTGGTTGTCCTTTCGTTTTTTTTTTTTGTGCGCGAGTCTCCTTGCTCATCTTTCAGTCAAAGCGTGGAAAAAGAGGTGGTGCTTTTTTTTTTATGAATAATTACTCTGAGGAACGAAAAACTTGTTAGTTGGCGGCCACGTGAGGCATGTGGATGCGTTAATTGAAGGAGAGAAATTCGGCAGAAGGCTCAAAGGATGCACTAACGATGACGGTGTAGAATGAACTTGATGCCCTTAAAGTTGGCGATGTCTCTTTTAAAGAGGAATTTATGAAAAAAATGTGTTTCACAATCGTTCTCTGTATTCCTGAATTTAGAGGATGGCGAATCTCTTTCGGTTGAATCCAAACCGCCGTTTGGCATTTATCCAAAATGCTTTGTAGGCAGAATTCATCCCCCAAGATGCGTTTCTGGTGTATTGAAGTTTTCCAAAGCATTTCCAAATTCTGTTGCTTGGAAAAGGGCACTTCTTTTGATCGTCGTTGACTTTCAATCCTGATTTCGTAGGTTTCACATTCTCCAATGTCTTGGGAACTTCTATGGGATCATCTTACAATTCCTGCAAAGCATTTAGTTTAATTTACTTTAATTCTCATTTCAATACATTGCGAGGATGGCTTTTAATGGTTAATCCAAATCCTAAATTTTTTTGGCGTAAAATTTTCTTTGAAGCCCTTTGAGTTTCATTTCCTAGTTCCTGGAGTTTGTTCAGTATACGCTGGTGGTTAGAATTTTTTAATTCTTTATCAGTAGGTGTACAATTTTGCTTCCGCCTTTTTTTTCGAAATTCGAGGCTTCATTTTAGTAAACTGGTAAAACATTTATGATTCGTTTTGCGTTTGATTCGATTACGTTTGACACGAGTCTAGATCAAGTAATGCCGCCAATTTTGTATCTTCGGAAACATTCTTTCTTCCACCGCCATACCGGTCTTCGACGTCAAAATCAACGTTCTTGAAGCGTTCAAACAAAAAGCTGTTGAACGAACGTGTACGAGAACTCAAAATTACCGAGTCTCTCATTCGATCTTGGAAAAATGCTTAGAGAAGTTCTTAGACTCTCATTTCTGGAATTTTAGCACTTAGAGAAGTCTTCCAAGACTAAGATGATGAGCGTCGACTTAAAGATAGGTTCTGTATAAATTCATCACATCTGATCCAGAAGGAGGTGGTCTTTTAGAAAGCAGACTTAAGTTTTTTTTTGTTAGAAGGGCATTTTGTAATTTCTTAATATATCGGACTATGTGGGCTTCATTATCATTAGTGGCGTAACAGCTCACGAAGGACCAAAACCTAGCTTTTCGCGTCTCCACTGTGTTGTGCGCGTTACAATTTTTGACACATGCGAAGGGGACCTACGGTCTATTGCCGGTGCATCTACATCTTTTTTTGACATGAAATATCTAACCTTGTTTAGGTTAGGTTAGGTTAGGTTGTATGTGGCTGCCTGCTTTATACACAGGCTCACTTGTTTATCACATCTAACATCTAACCTTGTTTAATATCCAAAGAAAAAATTGTGTAGATAACAAAAGTTTGTGTCCGTATTTTCAAGAATTTTCAGCTTTAAGGCGATTATTGGTGACTTTGTTTAGGTCATTGAGTTTGATGTTGCCAAAAATTAGTTAATCCCAAAACATTTTCGCTGATTTTAAAAATGATTCGAACCTGGGTACTCTCGCTTAACAGACCGACGCACTAACGATTAAGCCACGGCGCTCACAAGTGGATTTGTGGGCTTAGCCAACGCTGAACAAGTCTTGATAGAAACAAGTCTTCATAGAAAAAAGGAGGAATACATTTTAGCTGACTCCAACTTGGACACCAAAATTACGTAGATCAGGATTTTTGATTCAGGGGAATGAAGAGAATTGCTAAACTCTGTGCTTTCAGTTCTTATTTTTGAAAAGCAAAGATTCTCGCCTAGACACACTCTCCTTTTAGCTCAATGCATTCGTTAATCTTTATCTTTTAAGGTAAAAGAGTTCGTTGAGGCCCATAAAATAAGCTTGGGTTTTGTTGATGGAACTCTTCATTTAACTAAAATTGCTTACGGCCATTTCATTAAGTTTGAAACAGTCCAATCTCTGGGAACAACTATGAGCTTTGCTCTAGTTTTTTGCTTAATTTCTTTTTTTTCATTTTTATTAAAATTCGCGTGATCTCGGTGGAACCTAAGCATAAAAGACACAACCCACCGACTGAAAATGTGACATTAGTCAATGAAAAGATTACAATTAGTGAAAAAAAAACTCTAGCATTTAAAATTCGTCTTCGCGAAAGAAAATAAATTCGCGTTCCAAATGAAATCGACTTGTAAAACGGTCATCGTTCATCCATCCATACTTCATCCATATTTTTTTTGGAGAGGTCATTGAAGTGATTAAGCTCTGGACCTCCATGAAGAGAAGTACTGAACTAAAATCAAAATGATGTCCTTGTTTCGATGGAATTTCTAATAATCCCTCTTTTTATTTGATCCCGGTCTTAAGCTGTGGACTTGAACAGCGTTCTCATGAGTTCCTCATGTTTCGATGGAATTTCTTATAATCCCTCTTTTTATTTGATCCCGGTCTTAAGCTATGGACTTGAATTGTGTTCGCATGAACACCGCTCCTGATCCGAAGCACTTCCATCGGCTTTCAATTCGACTCTTAGGAAATCACCACATTTCTACTCTTTAAACCCCAGAGGTGATGTTTGCAACTAGCAGCCAATCTTTCACACGACCCCTTTCAACCACTCACTCCCAACAGCATCGTCTGCAAAGCGCCATTCACACAAAGCCCCTCTCAACAGTCCTTAAAGGCTTACTGACCACGCCAAACAGAACACCACCACTCGCGCAGAACATTCTCCACTCCCTCAAACTCAATTTCCACGAAAATTAATTAAAACCCAATTCCCCAATCCAAGTTGAAAAAAAAAAAATATCCTCGCACTCATTTGTTCCTTTTTGGGGATTTTTTTTCTTTGCAGGTTACCCCCTCGTCGATTTCAACATGGCTAACAATCTATTTTGCAATATTTTTTTTGGAACTAATCCTCTGGATTGGCGAACTTCTATTCAGAGTAATTAAATTGGATTTTAGATCTGTCTGGTCGCACTGCATGTCCATCACGACATTTCTGTTGGTGCGTTGCGTGCGTGATGTTTTCATTCGAAATATAGACCGCCATTCGAATATTGAAGAGATCGCATTGATGCCAAAACTGACACATGGATGGTAGGAAAAAACGTAAAATAATTAAATGTATCAAATGAGATCAAATGTAAAAAAAAAGAAAATAAAGTGAAATTAACAAGTTACTAGGACGACACAAGAGTCTTTTTTTTTTTTGTGATTCAATGGCCTGCTAGGAAGGACATTGTTGCTGTGACACACTGTTTGGGGCGGGGGAAATGCTTTGTGAAGGATTTTCCTGTCCAGTCAGAGGATTACCAGAGGGTGGGTGGAGAGTTTTTTTTTTTTTATCAATCGAGCAGAGAAAGGACAGGACAACGACGATGGCTTCAGGGGTGAATTTGGAGCTCTTAATCTGCATCCGGAACGTCACCTGCGGACAGACGAGCAAAGGTGCTTCCTCGAGTGACACAGGCATGTGGTGGAAGGAAGGAAGGATGTCCTGTCTGTGTGTGTGTGTGTGTGGAGGAGAAGACCAATTGCATGGGCATGAGATGATAAAATGGAAATTTTAGTTAAAGTCTCCTTTGAGTCGCTTTTTTGAAATTTGCATTTTGCTTCCTGCTGCAGGACGATGGACGGTTGAACGGATGGACGACTGAAATTGGGTTATCAAAGCAGTTCGTTTTCTTCTTTTTTTTTTTTTGCTTATCAGCTAAGCTGATGAGGTTTACATTTTAATTGTGGGGAGTGTGGGAGGGGAGATCTAATGGGCTAACGTGCTGAATTTAATTATCTGTCAGAGATGCAGAACGCAGGAAGACTGGGGCCAAAGGCAGGAATTCAGGGAGTTTATTTAAGCTCTGATTGATTTTAGATGAGAATCTGGGGATAAGCTCAGTGATTTGAGGCAGCTTAGGGCGGTTGCGGTGTGGTGCGGTGGGGTTGAAGGGCTGAGTCAGAAAGCGATATCCTGTCAGCCATGAGGCATGTTCTGAATTGGGTGGACGTATGAATGACGACCGGTTTCAATTTCGGTATCATGGTGAACTGAGGCAGCACTGAGATTGCCTGAGTGACATCCTTGTCATTGGTTGGGGGCTATGAGGCTGATGAGGCTATAGGGTTCAATTAAACAGGCAAAGACATGTCCTGGAGGACAGGAAAGATAGCTGATGATTGTGTTGGAGGCAATTATGTAATTTGGATCACAATGAAGTGGTCTAAGAGGTTGAGTACTCATTTTGGGGCTACAAAGAAGTGGAAAATGTTCAAACGTCCGTAAGAAGGCTGCTCACTACTTCTGTAGGAATGAAAAAGGAAGAATAGTCAGCGTAACAGCCCATACAGGGCCAGAGTCTAGCTTCTTCGAACCTCCACTGTGTTGTGCGCGATATATTTTGACATATATGGAGGGGACCTGAAAAAAAGAAGAAAGGTCAAATAAAAAAAATAAAGAATCTGCGTAACAGCCCATACAGGGCCAGAACATAGTTTGCTCGGAAGAAAGGTCAAAGGAATTGTCTATTTAGGGGTTTTCCCTTGAGTCCAAAATGAGAAAAACTTATGGTTCATCTGAAAAAAGGTTTCCTATCGTCATGAAAAAATTACTAATTCGTCCTTAAAGTGGTTGCTTACTGATTCTACGGCTACGAAGCAAAGAAAATTGAATGACTCGCCTTTAAAAACGTTGCCCTGCACTTCTTGGACTGGGAAGGACTCAAACTTAAAAAAAAAAAAAAAAATACAATCACACGTCCGTGCAGAGGCCTTCTACGACGTTTTCTTGTCTTTTTCAGGCTCAGATGAAGACGACAGAGGTTTTGTTAAGACACGTTTCCTTTCCATTCTCATTCGAGGCATCCATGGCGTATGCGTAATATTTTTTTCAAATATTTAGAGGTGTCTCGGAACAAGAACCCGGTCCATTTCTATACAAGGCCTCCATGGCGTAGACTTAATTCTTTTTTTTCAGCCTTTAGACGTGGTTGGGAACCAGGATTTGGTTCATATTCATATGAAGCCTTCATGGCATGGACGTAACATTTTTCCATCAGCTTTTGGACCCAGCTAGGAACCAGGACTCGACCCATTTTCATACGAAATCTCCATGTCGTAGATTCAAGCATTCAGAACCAGGATTCAGTCCATTTTCATGCGAAGCCTTCATGCCGTAGATTTCATATTTTTTTTCAGCATTTAGACGTGGTTGGGAACCAGGATTCGGTTCGTATTCTAATGAAGCTTTCATGGCATAGACGTGACATTTTTCTTCCAACCCCTGGATCCAGCTGGGAACCAGGATTCAGTCCATTTCCGTCCATTTCCGTACAAGGAGTGGACTTAATATTTTTTTCCAGTATTTAGACGTGTCTCAGAATCAGGATTCAGTCCACTTTCATGCGAGGCCTCCATGGCGTATACGAAAAACTTTTTTCTCAGCCTTTGAGCCTATCTTCGACCCTCATCCGATTACCAGCGACTCTCTAAATCGCTTCTCCTCCACCTCATTTTTAAAAACTTTCAATCAAATCACTCCAACTGTCAGAAACGCTTCCACTCCAAAGAAATTCCCACTTCAAGGTCTCACATTCCACTCTTCAACTAACTGCTCTCCTCAAATGACGATGAATGACATGACATGAAAAAGTGTCCTTGAAACATCTCTACATCATTTTAACAAACAAAAAACTTACATTGATAAATGCTCGCGCTATGAAGAAGGTCACTTCTGCTTTGCACATGGTGTCGAATTGCTAAAAAGATACAAACAGAGAAAAAAAAGGATATCATCATCAAGGAAGCTCTCAATTTTCTTAAAAATAACACAAAAATATCCCTCCGTCATCTCCGTCATCATGAGTTTCTCTCTTGGATACCTGAGAATCCTGCAAATTCATCGTTAGGACAAAAGACGCTCGCACGAGCGCACGACCTTCAAGTTCGCTTCGTGAATTGAAGTGAAGCTCGATTAAGCAAATTTCCATACTTGACGATGCCCCCTCCAGAACAAAAAAAGGAGAGGAAAAGGAGATTAAGACGACAAGGACACCCCTGACAGGCGGCATTTACAACCCGACAAATTGCAATAAAGAGCCGCTTTTCAACAAACAAACAATTTCTAAAACCACTGACATCCATAACTTGACCTCCGAGGACCGCTTTGACATGTATAAGTTGCTGTTGTTGTTGTTTGGAGGAATCCCTAGGGAGGATGTCTCCTGCCACCCAAAAGCCCGGAAAACAATGAGTCCTCAGTAGTTCATGAATTATTTACGAACTTCTCCGCATTTGGTCTTGTACGGTGGTCTACTTAGCATAAAATTTGAATATCCTTTGATTATGACAGAAAAAAAAAAGGATGAGACGAGTCCTTGCTGGGAGGACACAAGACTTCGGTGGTGGTGCTTTAGGTGCCTTCGATGGCGGCGGTGAGCGCGTATCACATGCCTGCGGTGTTTGGAATCAAATCACATTTCGTGTTTTTCGTTTTGCGTTGTTTGAAACAAGACCCACCCATGTGTTTGTTTTTTTTTTCGATTTGACGGGGAGGATATTGATTCGGATATTTGCATTCCACACACATACACAATTTCATACACTCACCTTATTTACATGATCCCGGAGGACGTTCGAGTAGACCATCGCTACAGCTTCTAACGCCATAAACGTTATAAAGCCAATTATCCAAGGCACTATAAGTCCGGGGTTCTCCTGCAAAGAGAGGGAGATGAATTTGAATTCATGTTTTGATATTGATTTTCGAGTGTGGGGAAAGGAGGGAAGGATAAATGAGAATCGGCGCTGGAACATGTGCCACAAACATGCATGTGTGGGTGGTAACATTTTTGGAGGATGACCTTGTTTTGGATGCACTGGCTATTCAATCTGGTAATGGATTGATAAATTTATGAATGGTCTGTTTGGTTGGGTTTTCTGCGAACCCTTAAATGATGAGGATGGTTTTGAGAGGTTTGAATGGTTTTGGGAAATTTGTAGTTTACTTTGAGGTTTGTGGATGGTAAACGAAAATTGATGATTCAGGTCTGAGAGTGATGGCTTTTGGAGTTGAATGGGTGCTTTTGGCAATGAAGTGGATGAAAGAATCCAAAGGAAACGTCTAACAGACTCAACAACTCTCATTTTGGTCAATGAATAGAGTTTTGAGTCGCAATTTTCACTGAGAAATTTAATTGGAGTGTAGTTGTGTCCTTTGTGGTGGCCCCTATCTATGTCTTGAGAGTCTGTAAGACCATAGTTGTCAAATTTTAGCCAATTATGAAAGAATTCAATAAATTTTCGTTCTGTTTTCAAAAAATGTAAGTGGCAGATCACCGCTCATTCGTCTTCTGCTGCTTCAGAAGTCTCTGAGCTACTCCAAGGGATTTCTTGCTCATTCCCTCTACCTGTGTTTGTAAACTCTTTTTCGCCGCTCTCAAAATTACTTAAATTAAGTCTCCATTATTCAAAATAAGCATCATTTCCTAAGTTTTTAATCAATTTACCAAAGAAAATCCGCAATTGCTTAACCTGAGCTCTCTTCGTAATCCTTCAGGTCACCTGCCAGCTTTAGTGGCTCACCCCATGCCCCAGAAGTCTCTAACTCTTTAACTCTTCTTCAAAAATAATTAAAATCAATCCCATTTATTTAAAAGAAACATTTGTCCATAAGTTTTCAATCAGTTTTCCACAAAAATCCAAATTTGTTCATTCAGAATTTTGTTCCACATCGACCGACTGACTTTTCAGCTTCTACGGCTCCATCCTTGAACCCAGGACCTTCCTATTCCTTAATTCTATTTAAAAATACTCATAATCAATCCTTTTCATCCAACACAAATAGCCTTTTTGATCAAATTTTCGGGTTTCCAAAACGCAACATAAAATCCCCAGAAAACTAAAAGTTGAAGATTTCACTTGGACTGCATTTTTTGAGCGAAAAAATGAGAATTTTTCAATTTTCTAAATTATTGAATTTTGAACTAAGAAAAGTTAAAAATCAGTTAGGGGCGGGTGTAAAGCGCTCAGAATGGTTTGGATCATGGTTGGAACCCATCTGGAAGCTGGAGAAATCTTGAAAAAACGGATTTCTGAAGCCATCTTGGGAGTCTCATGGATGGGACCTTGATTTCTGGTTAGAGCATCGTGGCGTGCTTCTAAAATGAGTAAGATCATATCTGAGGCTCTACTAGAAGCTGGAGAAATCCTTAGAAAAGAGATTTCTGAAGCCATCTTGGGACTTGTGAGGATGCGATATTGATTTCTAGTTGGAGCATCATGGTGCCCTTTTTGAACGACATAGGTCATGTTTGTAGGTCAAGTGGGAGCTGGAGAATCTTGGATTTCTTGAGCCATCTTCGGAGGATCATGAATGAAATGTATACTTCCCAGTTAGAGGGTCCTGGTACGGTTCCAAAATGATCTGAATCGTGGTCCAAGTCCTAGTGGAAACTAGTGAAATCCTGAAAAAAGGTACCCCATATTCTATTTAGATTTCTGAAGCCATCTTGGGAGCCTCATGAATGGGATCATGCTTCCTAGTTATAGGGTTGTAGTATGGTTCCAAAATGACCTGAATCATTCTCCTAGTTCTTGTGGAAGCTAGTGAACTCCTAAGAAAATATTCCCTTTTTGAAGAATAATTGAAGGTTTTATCCATAGAAGGGAAGTTTCTGAAGCTATCTTGGGAGTCTGATATAGGAAACCTTGATTTTTTGCTGTGTTTCCGAAATGACTTAGATCACGTATGAGGTCCCACATCAAGCTGGACAAATCAGAGTTCCCGGAGCAGTATTGGGATTCACGTAAAAAGAAGAATTTAACCATCAAATTTCAACTACCTCATTTGAGGCAGCAAGACTCTAAATCCTCCTCCTCCATGACCAGGAAAAGCAAACTGCGCTCTTTAAACGCATTCATAGCACCCAACCGGAACACTCATAGCTTCCTCAACCACACGACGTCTTCGTTTACAAATCCTCGAGCCCCTAAGCTATGAAAACAATCAAATCCTGTACCACTTCGACGCAATTTCACTTCAAACAAATCATAATCTCCATCCTGCACCCACAGTTCCTAATTTCTCCCGCCGAAATGCGACGTTACATTTACGCGTCGTGTCCTGGAGAACAGTGATTTGTATCAAAACATAAAAGACAACATAAACAGTTCCGCTCGCATGCTGCCAGGGCAATTTTTTTCTTTTACTAATTCCATGTAACCATGACTCTGGCAGGGGCCATAAGCTCCCTCCCCCAGTCGTAACAAAACAAGGATGCAAACTTTCGTGTTGAAAATGTTTGCTTTCCTCCTCCTCTTGACGGGTCATCATCATCATTCCTGTGGCACCCCAACCGCTGTTCTTTAAAATAATTTTCATAATTGTTCACCATGCGCGCAAGCTATAAACAACAACAAAAAAGTAACACACAAAAACAACAAGAAACACTAACAAAGAAGAAGGACTACCCTTGTCTAAGGACACCTCGCTCAGTGTTATCCTTCGCCTGTCTTAGACGCCCGCTGGCACCGAGGCAAGCACTTCAAGGAAGTTTTGCAAAAACAAATCGCAAAACTCATACGGATAAGACAGCAAACGGGGTTCATTGCCAAGGATTTGGGGGATTCGGATTTATGCGGCGAGGACGATGATAAGGACGAAGTACAAGGCGTGACAATAGAAATATTCGCGGGAGCACTTTATGACACATTAGGCTTACACAAAAAAGGGACGAATGAATTTCATTCACGAGTGTCGGTGTCAACTGGATCTGGATGTGCTGCTTTTTTGTATGCGAGTCCTTTTTTTGGATGGATTTTTATGTGACAAATGAGGCAACACATCCTGCGGTTTCTCGACTCGAGTCGTTGGGTAATTTCTCACTGAGCCTATCTGCTGGAGGGGCATAAATATTTTATTACACTACGGGGATGAATCCTGCCTCGTGTAACCTGAGCGAGGAAGAGAGAGGAGGGGATCCTTCTGACGGTGGATTTTGTAATTAAATTTTTGTCACATTTGGCAGGATTTCCCCCGCCCCAAAAGGACGTGATAAATTGCTCGCCGTCGGGGCTGGCGAAGGGAGCTTCAGCGGAGGGAGCTTCAGCGAAGGTTTAATGAATAGGAGATCATAAATACGGCGATTTTGTGGGAATTGAATCTCTCTCGGAGGTTGTGTTCCTGTGGTTGGGTGTTGGAGCTGATGGGGGGGCTTTGTAAGTGGCCATTAGAACCGCTGGACTGGAATGGAGACTCGGTGCCAATAACGGTGGCGTTTATTGAGGCAATAAAGGCGCATATATGCTGAGTGTGATTGCCAGTGGAACTTAATTGAAAATCTAAGCGGAGTGTGTAGGTGGAGGAATTTACCAGAATTCCGAATGGGGACATTCAGAGGGTCCCTGAAATAAATGGAGGGACTGGGTTAGATGATAATTTGAGTCAGCAGAATGGGGAACAATAAAATCTGTAGAAATGCGTGACATTTTTTTCGAAAAATCGGTTTCATTGTCCATTTCTTGGAGTCGCTCATGACTCATGGCACGGCCGCTTTTCTAGACATCGTTTGACCTCTTTCTCCGAATTCCCAGACTTTTCCATTATTATAATCTGCGTAATAGCCCATACAGGGCCAGAGCATAGCCGATTTTTCTATAAGAACCTTAAAATTTAGCCCTAGCTAAGGTTAAGATACATAAATTAGGTGGGAAGGGAAATTTTTCTTCCGCAGCACTTGAAATCATGCCTAAGCTGAGCTTAGAACCCAAGAACAAGTAAATAAGCTGGGACTATCATCTACGGAACTCATAATGAGTTCTAAGCTGAGAGTTTAGCTCAGAAGAGCTCTAGGAAACGGCGGCTGAGCTGAGATTTTCGTAAATGAGCCGTAAGCAGAACTTAACTTTTGTAAAAACAGCGGCTTAGCTAAGATTTTTGTCTTCCAAATCCGCAATGACACCTGAGCTGAGGTGAGCTTCTCTAAAAAAAACGGCTGAGGTGAGATTTTTGTCGCCGGTACTCAAAATGAGCCATAAACTAAGCTTAACTTATCTAAAAACAGCGGCTAAGCTAAAATTTTTGTCTGCCAAATACAAAATGACGCCTGAGCTGAGCTGAGCTTCTCTAAAAATGGCGGCTGAGGAGAGATTTTCGTTGCCGGTACTCGAAAAGAGCCATAAACTAAGCTTTCCTTCTCTAAAAACAGCGGCTGAGCTAAGATTTTTGTCTTCCAAATCCGAAATGATGCCTGAGCTGAGGTGAGCTTCTCTAAAAATAGCGGCTGAGGTTAGATTTCCATCGCCGGTACTCGAAATGAGCCATAAGCAAAGCTTTACTTCTCTAAGAACAGCAGCTAAGCTAAGATATTTATCTTCTGAACTTGAAAACACCCCTGAGCTGAGCCTAACTTCTCTAAAAATAGCGGATAAGCTGAGATTTTTATCTGCACAAAAAAGAAATAAGCTATAAGCGGTGCTCAACTTTATAAAAAACAGTAAATTAGCTAAAATTTTTAGCTGCGGAAGGCGGAGTAAGTACTAAGCTGAGCTTAACTCCTAAACTTCTAGATTTTTATCTGTGGCACGTGAAATGAGCCCGAAGTCAATCTTAACCCACGAAACGATGGCGGCTAAGCCGAAATTTTCATCAACAAAACTCGAAATAGTCCCTAATCTGAGCCTAGCCTCTAAAAACCGCGGCTGCGATTCAGATTGTCATCAGCAAAAGTCAAAATAGTCCCTAAGACAAGCTTAAGCTCCTAAAGAACGACAGCTTAGCTAAGATTCTCATCTGTGTCATTCGAAATGAGACCTAAGTCGAGCTTAAGTTCTATACGAACTGCCGAAAAGCGAAGATTTTTATCTGCGGCACTGAAAATGAAGCCCACTGCTTTTCATGATTTCAGTGGATTTTGAGTTTCCCTCCACAGCAAAGATCCCTCACTTCACACTTCACTCACCCAACAGCATCATTTCATCCCTTTCGACGTTGTATCCCTTTCAATCGGCGTCAGAGGTGTGTCTCCACGAAAACAACATGCCCTTTGCCATATCCCAGAAGCCAATTGAACATGTCTCCCCAACACGCTTGATTGAAGCCTTCCACATCTAATGGCAGCCAATTACCTCGGAATTTCATTTCCATTGTTAACTGACGGCGATGTCAACAACGTCCTCTCACATCAACACCGATCTCCCCCCAACGCTCACCCTAAGCCAACAAATCCAAAAAAAAAAAAAAAAAAAACCATCACAACAAAACTCGCCCACACTGTTTGCATTTTGGAAAATTACAAAATTGTGTGTGTTGCCACGAACTGTGACACGGCCTCACCCTTACCCACATATAAACTCATTACGTCTGACATCCAAATACACCGCGTTGCTGCTCCTTGTTTCATTTCCATCCCGAACAAAGGACAACCCTCTCCTGCCAGGACTGAAAGAGCCAAAGCAATTCAATAAAATTCCACGACGGCTATCAGCAGCCCCTTGGAGCAATCCAATTTCCATGGGGTGGTGCTTGGTTCTTGTATCCTTGACAAGACAACAACAAAAAAATCTCCCCCGAATTCCATTGCCAAATATTTCGAAATGTTTCCATCAAAAGGGTCAAACACAACGATGTCATGTACGCACACCCACACAAACACACACGTATCCTTAAGTATCCTCATTTCCATGCATTCCCGAGAATTCCTCGGTAAATACATCGGCAAATACTGAGATTGCTATTTGCCCAAAACTGTGGGGTTGGGGGTTGAGGGTGTGTTGTGGTCGGGACTCGGGATCGGGCTCTGGATAAACAACGCAGGGAGGGGGATTGTGTATTGTGGATTTTCAATTTTACCTTGTAAATCCCAAACATCAGCATAACGCTGAGGCATATCATTGACATCTGGGTACCGATGATGGCGAAGTAGGCTATTTGAACACCTGAAATGGAAAATTGTATTTTAAAAGGACTTTTTGATTTTGAAAATTATTAAAAGGGTGGTTGATTTACCGTAGTAGACATCTTCCAGTTCACCGGATCGCCTGACGTTGACACTGATCCGCCAGGCGTAGATGAGGACGATAAGTATTGAAATATTCTGAAAAAAGAGAGAGAGAAAAGGGGGTTAGTAAGTGGGGGATGATTTTGGAGTGATTTTGAATTGAGTTAATTTTTGTGTCCTGGTCGAGGGTCAATAAGAAGTGAAAGAGTCGTAAGAGGCTAGAGTGTGCTGTAAGTCCATACTCGAGCTGAGGGAGCAAGACAATACAAAGAAGTCCATAATTTTTCAGTAGATACCTTCCAATGCCTGTTTCTTCCGTTTTAGTTGTCCAATTGACAAGCGCTAAACGACGTCAAAAACACCAGATCTTTGGCTAAAAAAGCTTCTCAGACAGTTTTACGATCGCGGGATTCGATTTTATCTGAGCGGAGCTCAAAGAACGCAGTCCATACTCGCGCTGAGAGAGCAGGACAGTGTATAGAACTCCATGATTTTTTTAGCAGATAGCTTCCAATTCCTCTTTCTTCCATTTTAGTTGCCCAATTGACAAGAACTAAATGGCGTTAGAAAGACCAGATCCTCGGGTAAAAAAGCTTCTCAGATAGTTTTCTGATCGGTTGACTTGATTTTATCTGAGCGGAGGTCAAAGAACGCAGTCCATACTCGCGCTAGGAGAGCAAAACAGTGGAAAGACGTCCATGATTTTTTTAACAGATAGCTTCCAATGACTCTTTCTTCCGTTTTAGTTGTCCAATTGGCAAGCACTAAATGACGTTAGAAAGACCAGATCTTTGGCTAAAAAAGTGTGTTCCGACAGTTTTGTGATCGGTTGATTCGATTTTGTCTGAGCTGAGGTCAAAGAAGGCAGTCAACAAGGAGGCAGAGAGGCTTCAATTCACAGATTTTTTTTTCGAAGTAGAAAAAAGTATCTGCTGATTACATTAACGGAATTTTTTTAATGAAAAAAGTTCGAAAATAAAAAAAAATTCGATGGCATCCAAATCAACATTCAAAGATGCCTTCCTCACTACCACGATGCCTGGCAACATGCTGCTCCGAATGTTCCTCCCATCTCATTTTCCAGTTTTAATTTTTCCAGACACCCTCTACCGAAACATCGCCACCGGGGACATTCCCTGTTCTGCTTTAATTAATTTTCCTCAAAATTAAGTTTTTCACCAGAGAAAAGGATTCCACGAACGATAATGTCCTTTTTGTAGCCCAGTCAATGTAATGATGTTTCTTTGTATTTATGTCTGATACTTGGAAAGAGCTTTTGTCAATAATCCTTGAGGTAAATGAATTCAGTTGAAGGAGTACAACAGGACTCAGTACAAGATGTCTCTGACGCCCTTGTGGCTTTTTTGGGTCGGTGAGACACTGTTTTTTTCGGAGACATCGGAGTTGGATGTGTTTTCATTGAGTTGATGTGTTCCAGGAATACGCTTTTGTTGTAGCCGGTTGGATGTGGATGAACCTTGTGGGATAAGAGATGTCTGTGGTCGGAGATATTGATTTGGAAGGTCAAACAGTGGGACATGAGATGAGGTTCATGGTTTAAACGGAGGGGAAACTGATGGTGTTGTGGTGGAATTGTGAGAAGAAGGATGAGGAACATAGTAAAGGTATTAGAATTCCAGGGAATTCTGTCAGCTAGCGAGACGAGAAAGGACTGTGTTCAGCTAGATCCATTTTGCTGTCACCGAAGACTCGCAACGAGCGCACTTTCATTATGTCTTCCCAAAAAAAGTCCTTTCTCCAGAAGAAAAAAATGTTGCACATACACCACATTGCCTTTAAATTCAAAAATAAAGCCAGTGTCTCGTTCCTTCAACTTGGCTCCTCTTGTGCATCATGCTTAACTCGTTTGGAGCAGCTGCTCTCCCACCAGCTACCCCTTTAAAAGGGTTAAGTAACGAACACTGCTTCCGACAGTAATTTTATAACGACTGCACTTCTTAGCGCACATGCCCCGCAGTTTTTTGGATACCTTTCATAATCACCCCTGACTAGTGGGGGAGATGAAGGATACTGATGAAATTAGGAAACTCTAAAAAAAAAGGGAAAGTTGGAAGCTATGAAACATTAACCACTTCGTTCTGAAAATAGCACGTCCTTTGCTAGGTAAGCGACTCTGGGTCTCTGAAGGTGAACAAAAGTTACTTCATCTTTAACTCTGAGTCTCTGAAGGTGAACAAAAGTTACTTCATCTTTAACAGTCCATGCCAAGGACTCTAAATCTCTGGAGGTTGAAACAGAAGTCATTTCCAAAGTCCCTGCTCAGGTCAGAGACTCTTTTCTGTTTTCTCTTAAAGGTCACTCGGTTATGTTTCTTTCTTGCAGGTTCTTTTGTTCTAAACATTCGCTGCCCAACCTGTACAGTTCTAAAGTTGGAAGCTGCAAAATAAAAGTCTCTTCATCATTAACGTAACCCGTCTAGGTCCCCACTCCTGTCCCAGTTCCAAGCATTTTCCCCTTCAGCAACAGTTCACCTCCTCCAATCGACTTACTTTCTACAAAAAAAAAAACCTTCTCCCTTTCAAATCGAAAGGACAAATGCAACAGAATCGTAATCACCCTCATCTAGTTAACATTTTAAGTAATTTCCCTGGCAATTATACATTGAAAATAAAATTATCCTTGCGGTGGAAAATTGCACACGTTCCAAGCACCCGACTTGAGTGCGGTGCAGAGAATTAATTTTGAAACTTTCGTCCTTTCCTCTCGTTCTTTTAATTTTTTTTTTATTTTCACACATGTTGACTCCGAGAGTTGAGGGAGTTGGGTCCTTGTGCCGTGACAAAGTCACTTAGCGTGTAACCGGCGGGTGAGGGGGAAAGATGCAAAAACAGGAACACACACAAGTCAAGAAAAAGGACGAAAAAAAAAAAAGTTTTTGCTCTTTTTTTTTTGCTTTTCTGTGGGTGAACTTTTTCCATCTGAGGTTGAAGTTGATTGTAAAGCAGTAAATGTCGCCAAGCGCATCGAGTCTAAGGATATTTCGGTTCAGCTGCTTTCGGAGGGTGCCTTGTACAGTGCCTATAAAACTCGCAACAGGGAAAAAGGATGAAGGGAAAAAAAAAGGGAATTTCTTATTTTTTCACAGTTTTTTGCTGTCGTTGTGTTGCGGATTTTGTTTTATGTCCGTCGAAGTGAAAAAGCCTTTTGTGTGTTGAGTTTTATCGCGAGTTGCAACTTTTGAAGAGGTTCCTGTGGTTGATTTCTGCCGTTAGAGTGGTGCGTAGAAAAAACAACCAACAAATAAAAGAGTCCCCCATCTGTGAACCGTGACTGCCTCGTCGAAGGACACAATTGGTCGTATAGATTTTGTTGTTTCACTTACCAATGTGTATATGGCACTGGTCACTGCCAAGTGCTTCGCATGCAACATACGACAACATCCTGTCCCTGTTAGTGGACCGTAGGGATAGAGTATCGCCGACTTCATTTTCTCACTGGCTGCTATCGCACAGGGTTTCGTTTTCATTTTGTCATAGCCGCGAGTGGAGGAGGGCAGCCTGATGGGGTGGAGAAGGAGGTTGATGGTGTCCTTTTTGTCTATCGGTGTGTTTCTGACATCTGCGAGGATGTTGAATGCAAGCTGTTTATCTGCTTAGTCTGTTGTCTTGGTGTGGTTTTCGGGCTGAAATGAGAGAGAGAGAAAAAAAGAGAAAGATAAATTGATGGCATCCTTGCAGGGGGGTGGTACTGCAATGCAGAGAGGGGAGTTAAGCTGGCAATTTTGCTTTTAATTTACTTAATGGTCCATGCAGTGGGGTGGACCTTTAAATTACAAATTTTACTTAGTGGTCTGGTCTAGATGATCGTATTGTGGGTGTTTGTTTGGGGGATTGTGGTCGGGGTGGAAGCGTCTTGGAGGTCGCTCATGGAAATGCTTCCAACGTAGAGTTGAAGGAGAGCAATTTTACTCAACGTACCTTTGTTTTGACTGTACATGATGTTCTTATAGAAAATTAGCTCGTGTAGAAACTTGATCAAGGTATATGTGGATGGTCCTTCTACAAAAGAAAAGCGGAGAACTGATGATAATTGGTGAGAATAGGTTGTGAACCACGTCGATATCGTGTGGCTCACAGGGACAGTCTTGAAGGCGCAGTTAAATGCAAAACATTCAAAGAAGGTGGTTTTCTTTGCCTAAGACCTCGGAAGCTTAAAGTTGAGATGAAACTTCTGACGCTTGAAATTGAAATGAAGCTCTAAAACATTGAAAAAATTCTAGTTTCAGTAAACTGAATAGGACACTATACACCAGAAGTCTCCGTTTCTGTACGTTCTTTTAAAAAACGCAATCTCTAACACTCGCCAGAACTCCACGTGAAGCCGAAGACCTCAGTCTCGTTCTGCAGCAGCCACAAGCCATTCTTCCGTGCAATTATTCCTATCCTCACTCCCAGAGACGCCACATTCTACCACAAACCATCATGCCAGCTCTCAAAGGACTTCCTAGACAAAAAGACTATACAACCTTTTTTTTTCTAATTGGTGACACAATCCACTTAAACAATTCCTCTTTTCAAACGTACACTTCTAGCATCAGACAACACCACTATAATGACTCTTAACGAGTCCTTTCACAGGTTTCATTCCCCCTAGAGATACAGCAGCCTTTCACCACATGCGTGCGTGCCATTCTTGTTTATCCTTACTGACCAAATGACCACTCGAGAGACCAACCCTCAGGTCACCTACAGAGCTCATCATACAAATTCAGAAAATTGCTTTCCTCTCCTACCTCCGTCCCATTCATCAGACATTTGCAACAGTTTTCAAAGTGACCCTACGGCAACAAAACACAACACACACATATTCCACATAACTTGAAAGGAACAAAAGGACTCTCCTGAGGTGGGTTTTTAAACGATCTCCACAAATCAGAGAATGCTTTAAGAAAATTTCCACTGGTCATGTGTGTGCGTGTGGATCGATTTAAGGAAATCCTCAAACAAGACAAAAAAAAAAGCTGAATTACTTCCCCCATAAAAAAGGCAAGCTCCAATTTCATCTTAACGTCGGTCTTAAAAAAAATTTTAACAGCAACCACTCGACCTCCACAAACGTGACTTTATTACAATGACGGATGGAATATTAAATTAAATGTCAGCGTTCAGTTGGAATTTAATTTAATGGCTTTTGCGCGGTGTTTAAAAAGATTTTTGATTTTTTTTTTTTTGTTGAGTTGTCCGGTGACCTCAGAATCGCGATGCTGGACCCTTTTAAAGCCATTTACACCCGCGTTACGGTTAATTCCTGTCACCCTTAAATTGATTGTGGTTTGTTTTTTTTTTTTGAAGGGAGTTTTGAATGTTTTGGGGTCTAATTTAATTTGAAAGGTTGAAAGGGTTGGTTAATTTAATTACGCGGGAGGACGCATATTTAAAAAAAAATAAAATTGTTTTAATTTTTTTCGACGGGGGGTGTTTCGTGTTGATGGAATGGCAATTAAGGGATTCGATGCGGACAAGATGGAAATGGTTGTTAAAATGAGGATGAGATGGGCACATCTGTAAAAAAGGAAATTTCAGTTCTTCGCAGATTTTTTGTTGGTGTTTGGAAATTGAAAAATTTGACTGAAATTAGCGCTTGGTTTGGATGGAGGGGTTTGATTTTGAGTTGCTTTAAGTAAAATTAAAGAATTTAATTAACGAACATAGCTGAAGGTAATTTGACTCCCTTTTTATCGACAAGACCCTCAAATCCTCCTTAACAAACTTCCTTCTTTAAGATTTCACCAGCTTCCACTAGGACTAGGAACATGATTTAAGTCATTTTGGAACTACACAACGACCCTCTGACTATGAATCATGGTCCCATTTGTGAGACTCCTCAGATGGGTCAATAAATTTATTTTTTTATGATTTTCCTGGCTTCCCCTTGACTTACTAACATGATCCGAGACATTTTAGAACCACGCCATGACACTCTTACCAGAAATCAAAATCCCCTCGACGTGATGATGGCTACAGAAACAGAGTTTTTCAGGATTTCTCTAGCTTCCATTGGAACCTCAGACATGATCTAGGTCATTTCAGAAGCATGACACGATACTCTAACCAGAAATCAAGGTCTTATTCATGAGACTCCCAAGATGGCTTTAGAAACCATTTTTTTCAGGATTTCTCCAGCTTCCAGTGGCTCCCCAAAGATGATTCAGACCATTTTGAGATCCTTACACTCGCCCCCAACTGATTTTTAAGTTTCCTTAGTTCAAAAATCAATAATTCGAAAAATTTGAAAATTGTCATTTTTTCACCCAAAAAATGCAATCCGAGTCAAATCCTCAACTTTAAGTTTTCCGAGGATTTTGTGTTACGTTTTGGAAACTCGAAAATTTGACCAAAAGGGGTGTTTGTGTTGGGTGAACGGGATTGATTTTGAGTTGTTTTAAGTAGAATTGAAGAATTTGAAGGTTCTGGGCTCAGGGGATGAGCCCCAGAAGCTGGTGGATCAGTTGGTGGATGTGGAACAAGACTTAGGATGAATAAATTGGAATTTCTTGTGGCGAATTCAATGGAAACTTATGGACCAGGGATTTTTTCGGAATGAATGGGATTAATTTTAAGTGATTTTAAGAAGAATTGAAAGAAGAAAAATTTCAGAAAGAGAGTCCTGGTTCTCGATTGTGTGCTGTAGAAGCTGAAAAGTGTTCTGGACGATGTCGAAGAGAGCTCAGGTTTGGATTCAACCAATTTGCAAAATAAAGAACTGGAATGCCTTATGGGAAATTGGTTGAAAACTCCAAAAAATTTAGAAAATTAATTGGAAAATTATTGGAATTTGTTAAGTTCTTTCAAAATTTAGTAGTCTTAGACATCAATAACGTCGTGTGGATGCTGAAAACAAGCAGTGGAAGGTAAATTTATGACAGAATGTTTCAGTCTTTTGGCAAAATTTGAGCCAGGCAAATTTTTGCAGCTGGAAGTTGAAAAATTTCCTTTATTTATTTATTCAAAACTAGCTAAAAACTTAAAAAAAAATGGGAGCTACAGAAAATTTAGCTAGTTCAATAAAGCCCTTTGGTTTGAATTAAGTAAAAGGATCCACATCTCAGCCAAATGAACAGATTTTGACAAGCTAAGCAGCTTCAGTACTAGTTCCAAGTATGTTTTTAAATGTCACGACGCGACTAAGAAGAAGACGACAACAAAATCTAAAAAGACACGTCAGAGTCGTGACTTCTCCGATGCTCATTTGACTACCTCTTTAATTTCAATTTGAATTCAATTTATTTTTAAGTTAACTCTTGACTTAAACTTCCTTTTTTCTTCTAGAATTCCTTCTTTCTTCTTCTAGCATCACATTTCTAAGTCCACGCCTTTTCATTTCAACCCAAATGCCTGCCTCCATTTCGACAAACTCCTCGGAAGCTGCTCATTTTTCCCGTCATCTCAAAAGACCCACCATCAGCCGACAAAAGAAGAAAAACAAAACACAACCAATTAAGGGCCACCCCAGAACACCATCCACCGGCTTCCATTCAAAACACTTCCCCACCGTTGTTATTGTTCCAACCCCCATAATGAATTTAATTAAACCTCACTCGAAATTCGGGTCGAAGTTGAGGCAACCCCGCGGCATGCAAGGCGTATGTGGAACATTTTTTTTTTTTCTCGGCAACATGTGTCAAGCGACATGTTTTTCACGTCCTTATCTAGTCGTCCTCCTGTTCACCTTCCACATCATTGAACTTGAATTCACCTCCTCCTTTGTCTGTTCATTTGCACGTTCGTGTGATGTTCTGGCATTTTTTTCCGCGTGTCCTTTTGTAAAGAGGTCGATGGGGAAAAAAGAAGCCAAAGGCAAAGGTACGCAGGTAATTGCCGAAACGAGAGAAAGCAACATTTCTCTGTTCATTGCTCTTTATGAGGGTGCGCGAAAACACGACAGAAAAGAAGGTCATAAGTTTATAATTTGTAAATGTAAATTCGTTGTTTGAATTTGAGGGGGGCGCCTGGAGACAAAACTTTTTCGTTTCATAAAAATTTTTTTCATTAACGCCCCAAAGAAAAACCTCGTCGGAAGAGATCGAGGAAAAAGAACCAAATGGGAATGAATGGGAAGTAATTTATTTAAATCAGCGCGAGAACGTGTCCCTGGGGGACGTCAGAAGCGTCCAAGTTTGGACTTGGAACGATGAATAGGGATGTAATAAGCCCGGTGCTGCGTCTTTGTGGCTAAAAACAGAACGACAGTCTGTGTTTACTCATAATTTTGTCTTTTCACCACTGGGTGCCAATTAAGTATCGCCACCACTTAACAAAACTTCAATAAATCGAAAAGCAGAAAAAAAGAAAAGACTACGACCATGATGTGTAATCACCTCATAAAACATGTGTCCATGTTAGCTGTCGACTTAACGCCCTGTAGTAAACTTTTATTGGTTTCACTTAATTTTAATTGCCCCACAATTACCACTCCCTCGAGTGGTGATATAAATTTTATCCGACCCGATATCAAGGTCAATCGTTATAGTGGAACACAATTACACTCTCACGTCCTTCCGTCCGCAGACGTCATAACTCACTAAGCGCTCACACAACAACTCGCACAGAGGAGTCCTTAATTGAGCGTTGTCGTAAATATCCTCGTCGCACTTGCAACCAATTGGCAAAGTTATCCGAAAAAGAGCGTAACTTAGAGAGGGAGCGAAACTCTGTTCTGCCCTTCTCGTTAGTCCTTAAAGGAGCAGCCGGAAATTTCCTCGAAAACTATCTTTTGAGCGAGAGCCCGGAGTCCTTTTTTGTGTCTATTCTCTGTCGCCGAGTGGCAGATTTATGACAAACCGAACTTTTATCGTCGACGGAATAGCAAGGAATGTGTGCACACGTAGATGACTCTGTCTCCGTCGCAAGGATATGAAGGAAAATATGAAAATTTACGACGACATCAAAAGTCCTTTATTTTGTGAGTGCGTGAGAAAAATATTCCTTTAAGATCCTCACTGCCTGCAAATGGCTTATTTTGTCGTTGCGCACTTTATGGCGGACCAAGTGATGATTTGTTATCCTTTCAGCCAGCCACCCATCCCCACTGATGATCCAATCAATTGTCGAGAATATAAATCTTTGATTACAAAAGAAGTCGGGTTTCGATTACAATCCCCCGACCTCCACGTGACAGCATCGAAAATCCTGTACGACATCGAAAGGATCTCTCTTACATGGCATATCCGTTGACACCTTTATCTCCAGACACACGGGAGTGTGGAGTGGAAAAAAAAAAAATGCTACATCGAAGTGAGTTAAAGAATAATCTGTCGGAAGGAACCGCCAGAACAGAGACTCTGTACAGTGTGTAGTAGTCACACGATAAGGATGAAGGATAATGTTTCTTTCGAGATGGAGAGAAGAGAAACTTTCAAGTGACACATGACACGTTGAAGCAACGAGGGGAGAAAGTTTAAAGAAAAGAAAAAAAAAAGGAAAAAACGAAAAACGAAAAAGTATCTGAAAATCTTTTCCGGAAATTTGAGAAATTTCCGTTACAAAGTTGTTGTTAACGTTCTCGAAAGGAGATGGAGATGAAGTTAGGAGAGGCAAAGTACAGGCTCTTGTATGTTATCTGAGCTTCTGAGAACGGATGTTCTTTTAAGTGTTCAAGTTTTAAACTGGAAAAGGTTTTTAGGGGAGGAGTTGTGCCTGCGGCAATGGGAGGATTCGAAATCTTTTGAGTTTTTGATGGCTGAATGGGGTCAAGTCAGTGGGTTCAGGGGTTGTAGCCTACTCGAAACTCTTACAGACATCATCCTAAGTGAACATGAAATCTAGTTTGGAGATTGACAGTCATTCAGTGCTGGGACGGTATCAAAATGATTCATTTTTTTTTTCCCTTAAGGACGATGTGGAAACCTAATAGGCAGGTGGAACAGGCCCGTTCTGTTCCAAGTAGTGTGAGACTTTCACTCACTTGAACCACATCTTCACCTCTTCTCCTTGACACCATCCACTTTAGGACCGCTTTCGCATTACTTCAGAGATCTAAATGATTCATATGGAGCCTAAAAGAGTCATAGAGATTCATAGAGGGCGGTTGCATGGTCGTTTGAGGCTCGATCACAGGATATGAGGAATTTAGGGGTCAAATCTCAGACTTGTTTTTCAGGGAATTTAATCACGTTTTGAAAATTGAAAAATTTAACAAAAAATGTGCTTGTGCTTAAGTTGGTTTAGGTACAATTGATGAATTAGATCTACGAACATAGCTTTAGGTATTTTGACTCCCTTTCCATCGCCAAGATCCTCAAACTCTCTTCAAAAAAAACAATTTTTTTAGGATTTCACCAGCTTCCACTGGGACTAGGAACATGATTTAAGTCATTTTGGAACCACACTACGACCCTCTAACTACGAATCATGGTCCGATCTGTGAGACTTCAAGGATGGGTCGAGAAATCATTTTTTTAAGATTTCCCCAGCTTCCAGTTGATCTGCAAGCATGATCTGAGTCATTCTAGAAGCGCACCAAGACGCCCTAATCCAAAATCACAATCCTATCCACGAGACTTCCAAGGTGGCTTCAAAAATCAGTTTTTTCAAGATTCCTTTAGGTTCCACCTGACCTACAAACACGAACTATGCCATTTTCGAACCGTACCACGACGTTTTAACCAGGAATCAAGGCTCTATTCCGGAGAATTCCAAGATGGCTTCAGAAAATCGTTTTTTCAAGATTTCTCTAGCTTTCAGACGGGTTCCAAACATGATCCAAATCATTCTGAGCTCTTTACATCCGTCCCTAACTGATTTTCAAGCTTCCTTAGTTCAAAAATCAATAATTTGGAAAATTGAAAAATTCTCGTTTTTTTGCCCAAAAAATGCAGTCCGAGTCAAATCCTCAACTTTAAGTTTTCCGGAGATTTTATGTTGCGTTTTGGAAACTCGAAAATTTGACCAAAAGGGGTGTTTGTGTTGGGTGAACGGGACTGATTTTGAGTTGTTTTAAGTAGAATTGAAGAATTTGAAGGTTCTGGGTCCAGGGGATGAGCCCCAGAAGCTGGTGGATCAGTTGGTTGATGTGAAACACAACTCAAGATGAAGGAATTCGGATATTTTGTGGAAACTTACTTGAAAAGTTACGGAAAAGTGTTTCTCTAAATGAGTGGGTTGATTTTAAGTTATTTAAAGAAGAATTGAAGAATTATAGCCTTCTGGGTCCAGGAGATGAGCTACAGATGCTAAAAAGTCAGTCGGTTGATGTGAAACAAATCTTCGGATAAACAAATGAGGATTTTTGTGGGAAATTGCTTGAGAACTTATGGACAAATGTTTCTTCTGAATAAGTGGGACTGATTTTAAGTTATTTAAAGAAGAACTGAAGAATTAGAGACATCTTGGTCTTGAACGTGAGCCACAGAGGCCTATCAATGTCTTGAACGACGTTAAAGAGAGTTTGGATTAAAAAATTGGAGTTCCTTTTGATAAATTGGTTAAAAACTTATGGAAATTTCGAAAATTTATTGGGAACTTATTAAAATATGTATTTTTCTTTTGAAATTGAGTATTTCTGGGCATCAACGACGTTGTGTGGTTCATAGGAACAGTCGCTGGAGGCTCAACTGGCAAAAGAATGTTCCGAGCTCCTACTTCAAAAACTACAATCACTTGGAAAGATTCACCAAAAAAATGTTGCGAATACGACCCCTCTAACTCGCTTTTTTTATTTTCTAAAATTCAATTTTTATGCGACTTTGAGTCACATTTTTTTTAATTTTTATTTTTTTTTGAGTCACAAGATCATGCCTTCGACAGTTTGGTCTTCAAATTGAAGCCATTTCCAAGAGAAAATGAGCGAAATCACGTTAACAGAAGAGAGTAGCATCAAGAATGATATCTTCTAGCCATAAAACACTGACAGCCTGTCTTTTAACAAACGTTTTGAGCCCCCAACCTTTAAAAACGACCAAAATTTGTCTCAAGGCCACATTTGCCACACCAACAAGTGACCATCGTTCAGCTTAAGTGGGTGAAGCACAAACACAAACCGCCCAATAAACGAAATCCTTTCTGCATCACAAATTAGAGAAAATAAATCCACTCACAACAACGCATTTTGTCTGCCTGACTGGCTTCGGTCTGAGCACGCAAATCCCCGGAACGTGAATTGTTGCCATTAGCGAGAGAGATGTACCACCATCGCCCCAGCATCACCCACACTCACATCACCCACACCCGCAATCGTCGAAAGTCATTAAAACAACGAGAACATGTTTTCGTGAGAGTGCTTCCACATCCCAAGGATATTTCCACCCACACACCCACTCTCCACCGTCGACCAATTAAACGGATGAAGCGAAAAAAAGCTTTATTGCACTTGTTTTGAAAGTCGCAAGCTGCAGAAAGCCACAAGGATATGATTCGAGGATGATCATACCAACTTTGGTTTGATTTCAGTTTTTGTGGTTGGTCTGGGACTCGGGAGAGTCCTTCGGTTTTTCATGAGAAATCATTAAAAAATCCTTTCGAGGTGTGTCATCCTCGATGGGATCAAAAGGACAGAGGAATCATTTTCAGATTTAGGATCATAGACAAGTGGCAGGGAAAAAAATTCCTTATTTATACGAATGAATATGTATAAAGTAGTCCTTACAGGATATCATGTGCGTTGAGTTGGGTTTTAATTAAGAAAAGTGGATACAGGAGACTGATGACGACGAAAGACAGGCCAAAGGAGAAATGAATGCTAATGATGCAGTGAAGTAAATGAAAAAAAAGAAAAAGAACACACAAAGCCACCGGAGAAGGATCCTTTGCACTCGAAGGATTATACAGGAACAGATTCCACTTGCTCTAGATCCGTGCAACATGTTGCTTAATGAAGGAAGTTTAGTTAATTAAATGAGACTGACGAGAGAAAAGCCGCTTTTATGAAGTTCTTGCTCTCGATTTAAGGTCCTTAAAGCTGACCATCCCCTCCACCGGTAGACGAAACAAACAGAGCCCCAAGGAGTCGTCCAGCAACACACTCTCGTCGTCTTTAAGATGAAACTACGTGCCGACCAAAGTTTCAATGGAATGAGAGTAAGAAGCCAAAGCAGTTTGTAGCTTAAACGCCGGCACGTGATACTTTTATGCGATGCCAGACGATGCCAAGGATGAGTTCCCATAACTAATTAAGCAGAAAACCATCCGCTGGGCTTTCTCTCCGCCACCGAATTCATTTAATTTCACTTCGATCCATTTGTCCTGAAGATGCATACGCGCACGATTCTCTCCTTTATCCTGTGTGCCGTTTGTGTGGTTTGGTTGTCCTTTTCTGGCTTCAGAGATTTGTTGTCTCGCTTTAATGTGGCAATAAAATTGATATACGAGGTAATTACATTTATGGCTTTGAGGCTGTTATCTTTGCCGTGGCACATGTTTCGTTTTCTCTTCTCTTTTCTGTTTTTTTTGGTTTTGTTTGGCGGCACACACAATCTCCACTCTTAAGGACTCCTTCAAAGGACCAAACGTGTTTTGGTGGATGAGATTACCGCTTCATTCTCTGCCTCTCTTTCGCTTTGTCTGTCTCTGGTGGTGTTTTGTCATCAGAAATTGACATTCTGGGTCTCGTCCTTCTTCTCGGGATGATTTGTTGGAGACTTGGGAAATATGTGCCTTATCGCTGCAGGGACTTTGATGCTCGCTCTGTGTTCTCCATCGTCGTTCTTCTTCCTCTTTTTTTTTACGATGGATATCATTTATGGTCGCTTAAATTTTTATTTTTTTTTTTCTTGTTTTTTCCTCACTAAATGAGTAATGAGGTGGATGGCAGGGATTTGAGACAAAACAATTTATTATCGGTCAGGAGGTGATTAATCAGGACTCTGCTGGTGCTGTTTGTGTCTCGTCCCTGTGGTGGTCACGTGGAGGACAGAAACAGAGCTGGCGTATTGAGAGATCAACAAATATTCACCAGCCTGAGGGCGGTTTTTGAGGATGATGACTGCCAATTTGTTGTGGATTTTTTCCTTTAAATTTTCACCGAGTCTATATGTGGAAGGTGTCTGTTCGGGTTGAATTCATGTTGTGGGTGCTTGAGGCGAGCCACACGTTTCTGGTTGAGTGGTCTGCATGGTCACACATACTCAAAAAAAAGGACACGTTCGTCATACCATAGTCAGACACGTGGCGTATAGCCAATATTCTTCACTCGAATGTTGTAGAAATGGAGTCGAAAAAAATTAAGAGCAGAAACAGGTCTTTAAAATTGCTCTAAAATTAAGAAAAGACTTTGTAGGGATTTTTCTTGAGAACCTTTTTAGAGGTTATTTTTTGCTTTGAAAAAGTGTGGCAATGATGAAAAAATGACTTGTAGTAGCAAAAAAAGACAAGAAAATCCTTCTATTGAATTGATTTGAGGTCCCACTGTTTGCCCAAGGTACGAAATATTCATCCATCGTTCAAAAATGAGCTTGGAAAAGGTATGAAACGATTACAGTCAAGCGAAAAATTTTTTTAAAAAAGGTGCAAAGGTTAAAAGCAATAACAGAGGCATTTTAGAAAGGATTTCGATGGCTTGGAGTGGAATGAGAGACATTTTTGAAAAAGTTTAGACGGTTTCGAGTGGCTAGGAACATTTTCGAAAAGGTTCCGATGACTTATGGTTGAATCAGAGATTTTTTTGAAAAGGTTCCGACAGCTTCGAGTCAAATCAGAGATGTTTTTGAAAATTAATGAATTTTTTAAGAAGCTGAAGTCGCGAAGGCCTAGGTTCCGACAGCTTCGACTCAAATCAGAGATGTTTTTGAAAATTAATAAATTTTTTAAGAAGCCGAAGTCGCAAAGGCCTAGAAGGTTGGAGCGAGAGAGTGAACTCAAAAACATTTTTCAACTAAAGCGAAGGCTTTAAGTGGATTTAGAGATATTTTTGAAAAGTGTAAAACAAATGAAATCAGAGACATTTTTGAACATAAATATTTTTTTCAAGAAGTTGCGAAGGCCTGTGAAGTGAACTCAAATTCTCAAAAAAAAGGGAAGGCATTATGTTTATTTAGAGAATTTTTGGAAAAGTTTCCAATGTCTTCGAGTGGAATCAGAGACATTTTCGAAACGTTTTCACCGGCTTAAAGTGGAACCAGACATGTTTTTGAAAAGGTTTTGGCAGCTTCGAGTTGAATCAAAGACATTTTTTAAAATTTCAAAATCGGAGACATTTTTTAAAACGTTCTGAGGGCTTGAAAGGGAATCAAAGGGATTTTTATTTCAACGGCTAAAAATGATACCAGAGACATTTTTGGAAAGACCTCAAAAGCTTCACGTGAAATCAGAGATATTTTTTAAAACTAATGATTTTTTTAAGAAGTTGCGAGGGCCTAGAAGGTTAAACCCCAAAAACAATTTCCAAAAGATGCGAAGACCTTAAACGGATTCAGAGATTTTTTTGAAAAGCTTATGACGGCTTAGAGTGAAGCTAAGCAAATTTTTGAAGAGATTCCAATTCCAATGAATGAGGTCAAACATATATTCAAAAAAAGATTTCAAACTTCCATATCATTAATTTCAAAAAAAAAAAAAAACAGTACATCCCCATAAAGACTCCTAATCGCCTCGACGTGTCAGGAGAGCTGGTCAACGCATAAGCGACCTCCTAAGCACTGCACCACCTCCAGATTAGCTCGGTTGTGGACAAACAAGACCATTCTCAGTCATCCTGCAACTCCCTCTCGACCACCTCTCTCTAACTAATATCCCTTTCTCCGCAATTAAACACCGCAAACTACTTTACCCATTAATCACGCGAAATTATAATTAATATTCGTCGCCCTCTCTTCTCTTCTCTTGGGAAATTTGATTACACGAAGCGTTGACAATTTCCCATTTGTTATCCTTCAAATTAGTGTCCTTAACTGAAAGTAACCGTCTACACCGTGTTCTACCCCAGCCAATCCTCGAAAGGTCAAATTAATTGTCTCATGGTTACAATCTCTCGTTTGTTTACTTTAACTCCCACTTCCTTCTTCCATTCTTCGTGTCCTGGGATCGTGCGACAACAAGAAAACAAGAAGAAAGAACAACGAAAAATAAAGAGGAGAAAAAAAAAGGAAGTGCCGTAAATTGCAATAAGAATCACAACAGCAAGTTCATAATAAATCATGAAGTAAGTAACCGAAAACAACAGGCGCTGAAGGCAAACAATCGCAAGGACATGGACACGAAGACAGACACAGACAGCGACACAAACAGAGACGACTTTAGTGAAAAAGCGTTAATGACTTCTTTTAAATGCTCATAGTTTTGGACGGTTTTGTAGTGATTTTCCAAGGGAGAAAAGGATAAAGGAAACCTAACAACTTGTGATTTCTTCAATCAGAGTTTGAGAAGTTTTCCTTTTTTCTTTCCCTCGTCAACTTGTTGAGTGACCAAGTAACGAGTTCAATTACTTTAAGTGGACACGAGGAAAAAAAAAAATCACATACACACGGAAAAAAAGAAAAATCCCTCACACATGGTCATAAAAGTTTCATGGACCAAGTCCATGCTGCGTTGCAGATGTTGACAAGAGATTTTCTCACGTCACGTATGTCCTTTATACACGGAACACCACCTATTCATGTTGTTTACACATCTACGCCCGAGGTGAGCACTTCAAATGAATGAAGAGCAAGCATTTTGGAGGAAATAAATACAAAAAAAAAAAATACAGAAAAAAAGGAAAAGAAGATATGTGTGTTTGCTTGGACGACGGGGTTGAAGGACAAAGTTTGGCGAGTCGAAAAAACGAAACGAGAAAAAAAAAATTGGAGGGTCCTGCGGGGATTCGAGTTTTAATTGAGCAGGAGTAGCCGAGGGTTTCATGTGATTTGAATCTTTTTTTGAAGAACTCTAAGAGAGAAGAGGATTTTTTTTTTGACGACTCGAGTTGGTTTTTGTTTTGAAAAGGATTCGTCGAGTGGTTGCAACAAAAGTTGGATTCGGAGCAGATGGAGACTTGAGTCTACGATGTGTGGATTGCAGGAGTAAACTTTGGCGAAAAAAAAAATTGGTTTATCATATAAGTTGAGATTCAAGACCGGGGAAAGTGGTTTGGACATGCATTCATTCAATTTTAGGTTCAAAAGTTCTTGTTGGATGTCCGTAGTTCTTAGGTTCGAAGGTTTGAAGACTTATTTGAAGATTTCTGTGTTTTTGTCTGGAATTCTTCGATAATCTAGATTCGACTACTTTGAAGGTTTCTGTAGTTTTTAACAATCTCATATACATCTTGTTTCCAAAAAAAAAAGTTCAATACCGAGCCTAGAAAGTAATTTTCGAGCTCAAAACAGCTGTTCTTGAAAGCAATTCATATTCTTCAATAGTCAAATGAACTTCAGAGACGAGGAACAAGAATTCTGTATGGCGATGGAAAAGCACAAATAGCAATTCGAATGATCGGAGACTTGTACAGTTTTCAATATCAGGTTTGTCTGCGGTGTTAAGTTTTTTAACCACATCTTCCTAATTGAGAACTCTATGGCGTAGGTGCCCTAAATAAGAATTCACAAAATTCTCAAACCGTCTGCCAATTTAGACTTCGAAAACGTTGAATTCTATCACAAACGCAGTATTTTCGGCCATAAAAATGGTGTTTTCGACAACAAAAATTGTGTTTTCGACCTCAAAAATGCTATTTTCGATCCCTAAAACTCTGATTTCGACCCCAAAACGCTGATTTCGAAACCAATACATGCTAAAGAAACCACTTTACGAACCATAAAATACCACGCGGGGGTAGAAAGGATCACCACAATGCCCAACGTTGGAGGAATGATTTTTCAGCTCAAAAATTTTATCTTGGAAAGCAAGTGTTTCAAAGGCCAACGACTAAACACTTTTTTTATCTCAAATACTTTATTTTTGAAATCAAATAGCATAAAAGTCAATAACACTTATTCCACATCAGAATGAATAGCGTTTTTGAGCATAAAGACTCAACTCGAAAGCCTTTGAAACACGAAATAGGTGAGGTAAACCCCTTGAATACCCACGGAAGTCGACACTATCATCAAAGTCAACACAGTTTTCGAAAAAGCGTTCTTTTTTCTGACTCTACGTGAAAGTAAACAAAGTGAACTTCCTTTTTTCGCTTCCATGTCAAAGTAAACAGCGTTTTCGAGTGTAAAAAAGCTCTTTTTCAGGCTTTAGGGCTATGATAACTCGCGGAAATTCACACTTTGTTGAACGAATCTAGTTTTCGAGCTCAAAGTGCTTGTTTCCGATTCCATGGCAAGTCTTCTGAGCTATTTCCGATTTCGCATCAAATTGAGAAACGTATTCACACTCAAAAACCCTGTTTTGAGTGTTTTGAGCCACCACACAAACGACCATCACTGCCACTTCATTGATGTGAACAAAACATCCTCCTCCATCACAACACTCACTCGAAAACCCCCCGTCGATTGACAACACCCCGCTTAAAAGTGAAAATGAAAAGAACCTCTCACGGATGGTTGGGTTGGCGACGAAATTCCACTTTCCAACGCGCATTTCTGACATCCGATAAAAGGACAGACAGCGAAGTGAAAAAGAGCACCGTCCCGCTCTCCGCGAATTTAAATTAAATTCTTGTCATCAATTGAAATTAAAAAAAAAAAAAAATCAGAAATAAACGCATTCCACCAGAAAATCCGTATCTTTCGAATCACCTTCCATAAAAAAAAAGCCTACGCCCAACAGTTTTTTTTTGCAAATTTTTTGAGATGAAAAAAAAAAATTCACAACTCAACCCAACTCAGTCATGGAATGTCACAGAACGGCATCCGGCTTCTTTTACCCGCGGAACCGTTTGTGCCGATACACAGATTTGCAAAAAAAGTGAAAGAAAAAAAAAATGAAAAGGACTCAAAGGACATCGGCTGTGTTTTGCCGAGAGACCGACTCAGCGGTCGTTTCATCGACTTCCACCCATCTGAAGCCGTGAATCTGTCAGCGTGGCATTGGTGCGTCGCATCGACATAACGAACGCTGTGCGATTTCTGTTGCAAAATAACACGTTTCTACTGCCATTATCCTTTTCTGTTTCCGACGAGTACGAGTAACAAGGACTCCTCTTCTCTCTGTACAAATGTGACTAGGAAAGGAGTATGGGAATGGAATCCATTCACCTGGAATGTATTTGACAACGTTTTGCTGTACACAGTGCAGGCAGAGTCTCTCTCTGCTCCTCTCACTCCTTTGCTTCTGCCTCTGGATTTAGATTTTTCTGCTGTGTTTCAGTTTCCTCGTCCTCATCGTCCTCATCGGCCTTTCGGTTCATTTCGTTTTATTGCACCAGGACCACTTTATCGTGAAATCGATTTAACTTGAAGATTACTTCCATCGCCTCCTCCGCCCGTGGCGTTGTCCAGGTCCAGGATCCGACGAGGTTTTGTTCGTCGTGGATTTAGGACGAGCTTTAAGTGCCTCACGGTAATCGCATTAAACGATTCTGTGTGGAATTGCCAACGTATGAAACCCAATTTCCAGGCGAGAATTGGCTAAGATCCGATCGTGAACTTTGAGGGTTCTTTGTTCCTTGGGAACGTATCCAAAATCCAATTAGTTCCTTCGCCTTCATATGTTTGCCTTCGTTTGGGGCAAAAATTGTCTTTCATTTTTTTTGAAAAATGTCAACAATCCAATTTACACCAAAGACGACAGGTGACGATAGTTGGAACAGCCCCCTCGTGTCTTCTCGTCGTAAGGATTTCTGCTTCATTTCATCGTGCAAGCTGCAGGCTTAACACGGATGACATCCTTGAAAGTTTATCCTCGTCGCTATGCATCGTATAATGCCAATCTGAGAAGCATTAGGTTTCTTTTTTTTTTTTTCTGCTCGTCCTCCTCCTTTGCACTTCATGCAGAGAGCGAAAGGATCTTGGTGGCTTTCATTTGCATGTTGATGTTGGTGGGGCAGAGAGAGAGTGTGTGAGAGGTCCTTAAAGATTTGATGGATTGCACTGATTCACCTCTGGTGGGAGGGGATTTAATATTTTTGTGTTTGTTTTTCTTTTTTTTTTGAAAAAATCTTCTGCGGTAACGTTGAAGTTTTATGGGGTCTTTGGATTTATGGCAGATGGCGAAGGGGGATAGAGAAAAACTATTCCAAGGAGACCGAGTGGGGTCCGTGAGGACATTAGTTGGTGTTAAGGTGTGTAAGAGGGAGCAAAAATAGACACGTATACGCCCCGTGGCCGTGACTTAGATTTTGGGTTTCATACGAGTTTTTCAAGTCTTTTTTTTCCAACCAAAGTTGTTTGTCGACGTTTAGGTGGTGCCATCATAACTTGAAGTCTTACGGAGATGGCTCTTAAGCCGCTTTTTGAATCTACAGTCAGATTCAAAACTATTCAGGTTTTAACGATAAACTAGGAAATATTTTTGATACGCTTTTTGTTTTTAAGTTTTTGCTGATAAAGCAATTTTTAAGCTCAGATTTGCACCAAAGTGTGGATTCAATCGGTTGTGCCAAAAGGATGACTTGTGAGTTCCTTACAGAATTTAGATATAAGTTAGACGTAGTTAGTCGAGCTTACAGTCTTTGAAAAGCACTGGCAATACCCAGTAATCGGTTTTCTGGCAATATCCAGTTCTCTGGCAACTCCAGTCCCTTAGCGGCTCAAAAAAATGAATGAAAAGGCGTAGAGGCCTGAAAATATAGTCCATTCATGATATCCTGCTTAAGTCTCTTGAAAAAATTTAAGTCCATCCACGATATCCTGCTTAAGTCTCTTGAAAAAATTGAAAGAAATTCAATGGTGCCTGGCCTTAAATGGACCATAAAAAGAGATAAGATAAAAATTGATCCCTGATTATAAAATATCCCAAATTCCTCTACATGTCATCCCATCTCATCCCTTCCCAGTTGATTTAATAATCACCCTTGAAAATCCCCATGATCCCATCAATGTCCTGACAATTACTTCCGACTAATTTCATTTCCGTATACCCTCGTCATTCACATAATCGTTATCCTTTTATAGCTCAAAAATAAAAAAAAAAATGTCCAACCCATCAACCGATAAAAAGAAAACGTATCCTGTTTCTCCAGATGTTTAACTTTCAAAAGGTCCCACTCCTCATCACAAAGACCAACTCAAGTTTTCTTCATGCCAACTCCACCACGCCATCACCGGGGATCTCTCTTCAAAAATTCATCCTTCCTCGTCCAGGTTCTTACTTCCTCCTTGATTGCTTGGGAAAATGCATTCTTAACAAAAACACACACACACATACAAGTAGTTGGAAGAAAATTTCAAAATTTTCATCCTTTTGTTTTGCATTTGGAAGAACCATGAGAAGTGCTTCCTGCAGCGCGTTTCGTTACGCTCAATTCCTTCGCATTGTTTTTCATATCTCGAGGTGGTTGAATGCGCTCGCACGGTAAAGGATAACAAATAAATTTTGCCATTTTGTTTTTGCATTAAATGTGAGGGAAATTTTTGAAGGATCCTTGAATGTTTGTGTTTGGTGAAGGAAATTAGGTGGGCGAATGGAATGGTGGCACTTTAGAACGCGGAGTGGAGGAGTCTTACGAACCAATCTGAGGTTGAGGTTGGTTGAGGCTGTGAATCAACCACAACCAGAGGTGGGTTCGCTGGAGAAGTGAAAGAAGTTTTTAATTTGCTGCAATGATCGGGGGAATTTAAGGTCTTGAATGAGGTTTTCTGTTCTCTTTACAATAAAAGAGACGATTGAATAGGTGCAAGGAGCCGTTCCTTTGAAAACGTTTGTGAGGCGAAAAACACGAAGGAATTTGTGGCAATCAGAATAAGATTCCATAGCTTGGGAAAAGGCATCAGGGACCATTTTAACGACTTACGAGTTCTAGGAATTTAAGAGATGTGCAAGTGTGAGCTTCCTCCTTATTCTTTTCTGTTTTTTCTTTCAATTCAGTTTATCAACCTGGATCTTCATCTCGAACTATCCATAGCTTCAAATAAACATGGGAATCGATTTAAGGGCAAAATTTATGATGACCACAAAAGAACAAGTTATGATGCCATCCACAGAAGTCCCAAGACAGCTTCAGAAATCAGTTTTTTTAGGATTTGTCCAGCTACTACTTGGACCACAAACAGAATCTATGTCATTCTTAAAGCACACCTCGAGCATCTAACAGAAAAACAAGAACCCATCCACGGAACTACCAAGACAGCTCCAGAAATAAGTTTTTTTTTAGGATTTGTCCAGCTTCTGCTTGTACCACAAACATAATCCAAGTCATTTAAGACGCGCAATTTAACACTCTCATCGAAAATTAAGGTCTCATTCTTATAAGGCACCTCAGTAACCCGCCTTCAGGAAAACTTAGCAATGAGAACCCCAAAGCGTTCACCAGAATTCGGATTTCAACGATGCGTCCAGCTTTCACTGTGATCAGAGACATGATCCTAGTTATTTTAAATTCACAGTACCTCACTCTCATCAAGAATCATGGACCCATCCACGGAAGTCCCAAGACAGTTCCAGAAATTGCTTTTTCAGGGATTTGTCCAGCTTCTACTTGGACCACAATCATAACCCAAGTCATTTTAGACGTGCAATTTGACACTCTCATCGAAAATCAAGGTCCCATCCATAGAAGTCTCAAGACATCTCCAGAAATGAGCTTTTTAGGATTTGTCCAGCTTCCACTTGGACCACAAACACAATCCATGTCATTTTCAAAGCACACTTCGACCATCTAACAGAAAAATAAGGTCGCATCCATGGAACTACCAAGACAGCTCTAGAAATCAGTTTTTTTATCATTTGTCCAGCTTCCAGTGGGTCCACAAAAACAAACCAGACCATTCTGAGCTCCTTACACAGGCCTATACTGCATTTTTCACATTTCGTAGCTCAAAATTAATTTTTTTAGAAAATAAAAAAATTTCAATTTTTTTGCCCAAAAAATGCAGTTCAAGTCATAACTTCGCACTCGAGTTTTTCTGTGATTTTATGTCGCATTTTGGAAATTCGAAAATTTGAGTAAAATGGGTGATTGTTTTGGGTGGAGGAGGTTGATTTTTAGTTGATGGAAATAGAATTGAAGAAATTGAAGGGTCTGGGTCCTCGGAGTGAGTCTTAGGAGCTGGAAAATGAATCTGCAGAGAGCTCAGGTGGGTTCGGAGGAGAACTAATTTGAAAATCTAAAGACTTTTTATTGAAATAAATCAAAAACTGAAGAAAATTTGTTGGATATTTTCAAAATAAATCAGTTTTTTTGAGAGAGCCAAGTGCGGATGATCTGAAAGAGGATAAAAGAGTCCTTAAGACGATTTGGGTGTGATCCCAAGCTCTTGCGAGGAGTATGTTTATATGAATTTTATGGAATTTTGAAAAACCAAGAAAAAGTTGATGAAATGAAGCAAATTCTGTACAAAAAGTAGGCAAGTAGCAGTCCTGGTTTAAAAAATAACACATGCAATTCAAGATCAGGCATCTGACTTCTACCCACCAGGTTTTTCTTCACAAATTGGATCAACTTCTTCTCTGACCACATCCTGCAGACACAACTTCCCACAGCAGACATTATTTTCCACTCACTTTCCACCACCTTCGCCCACCTGACTGCGGATTTCAAATCCAATCGTTTAATCAATCCTCTGAAACGACCCGCAAAAGTCACAAGAAAAGAAGAAAAGAAGGCCACATATCGACCAGTTTTTTTCCTTTAATCTCTCCGATTATCCCCCTTTCTGATCCTCCCATTACAAGCTATCCGCATTCCTCGATTAACCTGACATGCCCCGGTTTTCTAGGAATCCCATCATCTCCCTTCAGCAGACCACCGCCGGCCTCTGTGGTTCGGATAAAGGAATTTACGGTATCTGCCAGCATCAGCAGAATTTGTATCCTGACAGGAGAAAAAAAGAAAGGAACCCACCTGTTCTCATCCCCCCGCAGCGGGACACAAAAACACACGCGCCGATTTAAATCCAATAAAAGATATTTTATGCACGAATCAAGCTGCAGCGGAAATTAAACGAATTGATATCCTGTTAAGAGCCGGGAATGGAATATAAAATAATCCTTTCTTCCCCCCCACAGTTAAGCGAGTGAAAAATAATTTTTGTGCAAAAATTAAAAGCCACGGGTGAGTGGGAAACAAAAAAAAAAGAAATCTCATAAATATGCGAGTTGGCATTCAAAGGATTTATCGTGTGATGAGGCGAATCGAAGTCGGACAAACGAAACAAAAGACGGAAAGGACATAGTTCGGTATCGAAACAATGTCCTGGATGGAACAAACGTGCCGTGAGGCTTTAATTAGAAGTAAATGTATCTAAACAGGCAATCAGTTTCCACACGAGAAGAGATCCTTCTCATTAGGATGAAAGGCCAACTCACCGGAGTATCCTTTTTTATTTGGTTTTCTTTTGTCCCTGGGTGGTTGCCTGTGGTTGGCTTTACGAAGATGGCATCCACTTCGGGGGTTGGAGTTATATAAAGACAGTTAACGATGTTAATCACAGTCACAGACACTTTCACTCACACACGTCGATTGCCTCTGTGGTAAGGATTTGAATATTTTTTTTTTTTTTTGTGTAAACTCTTCTTGATCCTTTGAGGCTTCACACACTTCACGACACTCACGAGTTTTTTTTTTTTTTCGCGAGAGATGACGACTTGCGACGTGAGACTTTGGCGAATTTGAATATTTCCGAAATGGGGGAGGCGGTTGTTTCTGTTTCGTTACACTCAGCCGTTGAAGTGATATTTCCACGAGAGCATATCAGTAACTGATTACTTGAGCCGTGTGGATCACGTTAAAAGACACACTGTTGGAGCTTTATCCTTACCGATTGGTATAAACATCCTCTGCGCCGACTCCTCTCTTCGAGAGATATAAACAAAAAAAAAAAACACCATGGAATCCTTCCTCACACCGCTGTCACGTGCTTCACATCAAACATGCAAAAGATGGATTTTTAAAAAGCGAAAAAGGATTCATTTCCCGAGGGACTGACAATTGTGTCCTTGAAATAGAAAACCGCATAAACAAACAAAAACATTTCATTTTTTTTTTCTGTCTTTCACTTCTCTGTGTGCGGTTGTCGTCGGAGAGGAGAGGAGGTTAATTGAAATTTTCGATTTTTTTTTTTTTTCTTTCGTCCTTGAAGAAGGAGCCTAATTACATGTTAATGAGCCGTTTTCCATGGTAATTAATACCGTTATCGAATATGGTCTTATGATTATGGATTGCTTATTGATTGTCCTCCTTGGAGTGAGGCGAGTGGAGTGGTGGTGACCACTTTTTTTTTTTTTTTTTTGTGTTCGGCTCGTGTGGCGTTTTTTGTGAGATTACGCGGGTTTGGGAGGGACGGAAGGAAATGTTTGTAAAGGATACCGGAAGTTGATTTTTGCCGTGGAAGCAGTTTTCTTTACTGCTTAATGGTTGAGTATGGAATGGAAATCATTTGGGATCCATAAACAGTTTTTTTTTTTTTGTGTCGTCAGCAGACACGTGGATTGAGATGGTTTGTTGAAGGAAAAAAAGGAAGGACTTCAAATGGAGGCCGAAGTGGGTTTAAGTGAGACGGAGGAAGGGATTGGATGGGAATTAGAGGCAAATGTTTGAGTTTCGAAAATATAAAGAAACTCAGCTGATTGTGGATGACGAAGGAGCTGGCTCAGCGGTTGTGAGGGAGTTTTTGAATGGGATGGGGTGATGGAATGAAGTTCAGTAGAATTTAGAAAAAAATTGAGTGGAACAGAATAGTACAGAAAATATTTAAAAAAATTGAGGCGGTGTTAAATTTTTTTTTCTGTTACGATTACAAAGGCTTATAATAGAATAATAAACCAAAATGTTTTGTAGTAGTTCTTTAAGCAGTGATTTTCCCAGTTGAACTCTGCCTCAGACAAAAGCTGTGCAGAACCATAACAACCAGCAGGGCTCTCTTACAGCAAGCCTAACCTTTTGACCTTAAAAATCTGTAAAGTCACCTCAAAGTCAGTATGGGACTGTAGCCGGTACTACACCACATGGCCAGTACAAACATTTTTGTCTGATTTGGATGCCTGGACACTGTGGTCACATTGGAAACGAAGACCACATTGGACCCACTAGTCAAAAGAGGCTCCGCATCAATTTTCATGATGACACCACTGTTCTGCGGCATGGTTACTAGCACTACTAAGTGCTGCTGACTGAGGAACCAATGACTAATTTTTCCTGGAGACAAACGGAAGGAAACAGGCCAAAATGTAACTACAAACCTTCCAGAAATTTAAGAACTGTGTAAAAATAAGCTCCCTCTTCGTATTTACTTGCTACACTTTACTCACGATTGTGGCAGTCAGGAGAATCTCCATCTCTACCCAACTAGGCGCCATCCAAATAAAGAACTTCAGATCAAGATGGGAACAAGATTAGGAACGAAATTGGTGATGACTACATAAGAACATTTTATAATGCTTTCAGTTGGCTTGATAACATTGATTTGAGGCCCACAAGGCTACAGGGCTTGACTTGTGGGCAAAAAAAACTTGGTACACGAAACCCAAAAATCGTTCACCCGAAATCGGATTTTAACAATTTGTCCAGCTTCCACTGGGACCACACACACGATCCAATTCATTTTAGCTGCAAAATACCTCACTCTCACCAAAAATTCAGGTCCCATTCACAGAAGTCCAAAGACAGCTCCAGAAATGAGCTTTTTAGGATTTGTCCAGCTTCCACTTGGACCACAAACACAATCTATGTCATTTTCAAAGCACACTTCGACCATCTAACAGAAAAATAAGGTTCCATCCATGGAACTCCCAAGACGGCTCTAGAAATCATTTTTTTATCATTTGTCCAGCTTCCAGTGGGTCCACAAAAACAATCCAGACCATTCTGAGCTCCTTACACAGGCCCCTACTTCATTTTTCACATTTCGTAGCTCAAAATTAATTTTATTAGAAAATAAAAAAATTTCAATTTTTTTGCCCAAAAAATGCAGTTCAAGTCATAACTTCGCACTCGAGTTTTTCTGCGATTTTATGTCGCATTTTGAAAATTCGAAAATTTGAGTAAAATGGGTATTTGTTGTAGATGGAGGGGGTTGATTTTGAGTTGGTGAAAGGAGAAATGAAGAATTTGAAGGGTCTGGGTCTTCGTAGTGAGTTTAAGGAGCTGGTGAATGAGTCTTCAGAGAGCTCAGGTGGATTCGATGGAGAACTAATTTGAAAATCTATGGACTTTTTATTGAAAAAAAATCAAAACTGAAGAAAATTTGTTAGATGTTTTCAAAATAAATCAATTTTCTTTAAAGAGTCAACTGTGGATGATATGGAAGAGGATATGAGAGTCGTTCAGACGACTTGGAAGGTATCCCAAGCTCTTGCAAGGAATATTTTTATATGCGCATATGTTAAAAAATGAAGAAAAATATTACGAGAATGGTGTTAAGTTTTTGTCAAAAATTAGGTAAATAGTCTAAAAATTGTTTTCAAATGTCCTGTAGCACGATTTTTTAGCTCCAATTTTCATCCACAGCCAGTCAGGTGAAGAGGATGATCAAATAAGCTAAAAATCCTTTAAGCCCTTTCACTAAAATCGCTGCACTCACTCTCTCATCACTCCAAGGGCTCAACTCATTCACGCCCCATTCAATCTCAACAACACATTTTCCACCAAATATCCTTTTTTTTTTAATTGAGATCTCTTCATCGATTTCGATTCATCTTCAAAAAGGTTTGACTCTCATTGTTTGCCATCATTTTTAAAAAGCCTCCTCAACGAAGAACCCTTAACACACTCTCATTGTTGCTGCTTTTTAAATTTTTTTCAATTTTTTGTTCTTTTTTTTTTTGTGTACACACACATTGATCACCCTCTCACAGGACCTCTCCACAGTCTACTTGCGCCTCATTGGATTACGGATACTGTCGATTGTATCGCGAATCATTTCACTTTCAATGAATTTTCGTATTTTTTTTTTTTGGTTTCCTGGTGGAGGGACGAGGATATTTATTAACTTTTTCCTGCCAATCCACCCGTGACAGAGACGGGGTTGTGGGGGGTAGTAATTTCACTGAAGAGCGCCTATTTTTCCGCACATTTTCACCAATTGTGAAATATTCCTGGGTGTGCCATTAATAAAACAGTTTACGTTGAGTAGATATCCTTTTTCCATCCTTTGGATGTGCCAAAGGGATGGAGGGAGGCTCGTTTAATGGGCACTTTGAGATTATGATTTGGGATGACTTCGGTGGGGGTGTGACGGCGACGCCGGTGGCGGCAGCGTACGCGTCTTGTCTGCGATTCCGATTGAAATGGTAATTTGCTGCCATTTAACGCCGAGTTATGTTTCTGGGGGTGATGGGGTTTTGGAAAACAGATGGCGAGCCGAGAAATTTGTTGTTCTTATGGGGCAGGCTAAGAGAATTTGGGCACGGTGGTTGTCCTTTGGACGGAATTCTTGTTCTTTAAGAACACGCTGAGCAAATTTGGCTGAATTCGTCGTCCTTTGAACGAAATTCTTGTTCCCTCAGGAGACTTTGAACGAATTTGGCCAATTTGTTGTCCTTTAAACGATTTTGTTGTCCTTTGACAATATTTTGAACGAATTTGGGTGAAACTGTTGGCCTTTGAACCAATTTTTTGTTCTTTGAGGACATACCGAATTTGTCCTTTTCAAATTTTTCCACAATTCTTCCTCTTCAAGAACACGCTAAGCGTGCATGTCAATTGTCAATTTGCCAAGACGATAACAGGCCTTAGGAAATTCTCTCCCCCAACGATGTCCTGTTGCCTGTCAAACGCGTTGCCGAACTTTTCTTTTTTTCAGGATTGTGGGCCCACCCGATTCTCGGTAAGTGAAATTCAATTTTATCCTCGAAAATTCCTTCAAAAGTGTCGTGACTTGCCCACGAGCAGCCTATCCCCGTCATAAGGACATCGGCTTGAATCATTAATGAAGTTTTTTATTTTTTTTTTGTGCGCGATTTTCTCTCCCAACAAAGACAGAGTCCTGTGAAAGCTGAAGCACAAATTACACTTGAAAGAGATTCCATTCTCCTCCTGTGGATCGTATGTGCTTTCATCCAGGACTGTGAGTTTAAATGGCAATGTAAACACTTGAATCCTCAGGAGGAGACACTTGTCAAACAATGGACAATGGATCTCTTCTGCTCCTTTGTGTGGAGTGAGATTTTTCACTCTGGCCGAAAAGGAAATGATTTCTAAAGCTTCAGCTCCAATTCCTGCCTTCGATTCACACACACACACGGTCGGAGGATAATAGATTCTCACACTCTGGATGAGATTTTCATACACTGGAGGAAGTTCTCAGAGATCCTTCACCCAAACTGGTGAATGACCGAAATCCTGTTTATATTTGTCGAAGGACTCTATCAGTGGAATTATCCTGAAATCGGTGAAATAAATTGATGACCACATTTGAGGCGTATGTCACTAAAATGTTTACCGATGTCCTTTAAACGGCTTTTATCGGAAAATGGACGCAAACAGCCTTGGTAATTTTTTTTTTTTTTGGAAAATAGACGCAAACAGCTTTGGGATTTTCTTTTTTGTCGGTAGGGAAGACCTTGAGTGTGTTTTCTTTTGCTGAAAATGAAAGAAGACGACAATTTCGGCGAAAGGAATCACAATTTGACGTCATCGTGTGACCTCGACGGAGGCTTAGTGGAAACGGTTTTTCCAAGAAAGCCTCCCAGACGTGATGACAAAATTCCTTGAAGCATGAGAACATTAAACATCCGACGAAACATAAACAGAAACGCACATCCATTCTGCTGGCTGAGAAATAAGCAAATCTCTTCCAGTTCAGTGTCCTTTTTCGTTTTTTTTTTTTTCTCCCAAAAATCCATTTTAAAGACTCCCCTGGTGCCGAAGGATATGAAACTCAATAAGGGAAGAAAACAAATTTTTTTCCAGGAAAAAGGAAAAAGTCTGTCTCGTCAAAGGAGAACGAGGTTGTCATTACAAAATGAGAGTGTTGTCATGCTTTTGAGTTAAAGAATTATCCTTCTTCAAGGATATTCACTCGAAAGGAATTTTGAGTGGATATAAGCGTTCAAGTGACCCGAGGCGTGAAGCTTACAAGGACGAGGTCACAGACTTTCACGTCAAATTGAATTCAATGTGTTGATGTTTGGAAATAATTCATTTTTTGGATTTCTGTTGATTGTTCAGGGAAAGAGGGAGTCCTTCCATCCACCGGCTGGCATCCTCCCAGGAGTCTCATAATGAACACCATTTAAAAAAAAAAAAAAAAAAAAAACTCATCAAACACCAACAAAAGTCCTTAATTGTAAGCAACCATCTTTCAAAACATAGAAAAAAGGACAACAAAAGATGCGCTCCCATGACGCTCATCGATGCGAATGTTTTGCATACAGATGCCACCCTTGAGGCGCTTGAGGTCCTTATTGAAATTCCCAAAATGTACTTTCATTGTCTGCTAAAAGGACACAGACACATGTTATCGCGATGGAAAAACAATTATTCTCTGTTGCAAGTTAAAGTCGAAGGCGGGATTCAATATTCAAGGCACATGGGGATTATTTTTTTTTTTTCGTTCTTTCTCTTGTTGAAGATCCTTTTTTCGGTTGTTTTTTTTTTTTTCGTTTTTTTTCTATGAATAATGTGTGACAGGAAGTACGTGTTGGAGGCGCAGTGCTTTTTTGTGTTGGAATTAGATCGGATTTGCAAGAGAGCAGATTCGAACAGATGGTGCGAGATACATTGATTTCTATATTTGGAGGTGGGTGGACTTTGTTTTTGATGGAAAATTGAAAAAGAAGTCATTTCAAGTCTGTCAAACTGGTTGAAAATGGTTGGAAAATAAGGAAAAAGTCATTGGAAGTCCTTCGAACGACTCAATACCTTCACTTCTTTGTTTGGAGGACTCAATTTCTGGTTGAAAAATGAAAAAAAAAAATACCTTTAAGGCGTTCAAACTGATTCAAAATTTAAGAAAAGTCGTTCGAACTCGATTTCTGGTTGAAAACTTGAAAAAACAATCCCTTTAAGGCGTTCAAACTGATTCAAAATTTAAGAAAAGTCCTTCGAACAGCTTGGTGTACTCGATTTCTGCTTGAAAAATTAAAGAAAAAAATCCAAACAGGCATGACGTTCGAGGCTCATCCGATTCGACACTAAGACTGGTTGAAAATGATTTAGAATTGAAGAAAAAAAACCCTTCAAGTCCTTCGAGAGATTGCAAATCCCACAGACACTCCTCTGAAGCCCTCAAAAGGACGCATACGAGTGTTTGAACAGTCGAAGGCACTGCATATGTGGCTCATTACGAACGGACAACTGACCACAACTTAATGACCTCATCCAAAGAGTACGTGACAGCTGTTTACCATCCACTTACATCTGCATGTAGGACATTATTTGCTTGCAGTCAGGACGAGTGCGGAACTTATTCAAGGACTAATGCCACACTACCAGCTACACAAAGTTGAGAACACTTGTGAAGGAAAGGGACTTTGAATCGATTGATGTTGAAAGGCTGACTAATGCATGAGCCTTCGCTGTTCAAACTACAAAAAACATTAAAAGGATTAACAACTTCTCACAGAGTCCCCGTGAATCCGCTATAAATCTACAAAAAAGGTCTGCTCTTAAAAACTCATCGAAAGTACCCCTGATGAAAAATTCATACGACCCACTCCCATGGAGAAGCCTCCTAACTAATTTATCTTGACGAAAAAATAATTCACTCTTTCAAATCCCCTGTGACTAAATTTTTTTGGGGGGGAACAACCAAAAAAAAAAATTCCAAAAAAAAAAAACGAAATGCGGATAAACTCCATTGAATTGGATAAAATCCCAGATGGTGCTTCATGAATTTTTATTGCGAACATAATCCCACGTGAGGGGGCGGCGAAAAACCTTCGGTTCATTTTTAGTTATATGACGCCGTCAATCATCCCTTCTGACCATTGACTTGACTTTTCAACGACAGAGTGGATGGTTGCAGGGAGAGAGAGGGTTGATTTTTTGGTGCAACAAGTGGTGCGCACCGCTGGTGGTCGTCTCTGAAAGTCGTCCCTGTAAATCGTCCCTGTAAGTCCTCCTTACAAACTACAGAACGATAGGGGGGAAGATTTTGTGTCCTTTTTTTCCCGTTGACATATTGATATCAGTTTGGGGGTTAACCGTGAGATGAATATTGGTAAAGACGTTGAAGACGTGTCCCTTTTTTTTCGGGGGTCGAACAAAATTTGATTTTCTCTTTTCATTTTTTTTTTGATTCTTCTCTTTTTATTACCCACGAGGGTAGTGCGCTCATTTTGGCGGAGCAGAGGGTTCTTTTTTTTATGAGGACAATTTACGAAGTGAAAGGTAATGACAAAAAGGATGAACGACAACGACGGTAGGATACATCTTCTTTTTTTCGATTGTGATTAAATCAAAATTTCATAAATCAAATTGTGGTCCTTTTTTTGAACAATGGTTTGAATGTAATAACAGATAAATGTCATCATTTTGATTGCAGTGAGGATGGGCGAGGAGGTTTGGAGGTGGAATTTAATCAAAAAGTAAAAGGAACTTGGATGGGAATGTGCCTCGATGAGATTGACGTCATCTTTGACTTGTATGGAGGGTTTTTTTGGCTTAGTTCGAATTTTCGTACCAATTTTGACGGATTTTTTTGAAGTCATGGACCGAGGAAATGGGAAAAATCTCAAGATTTTGGATTTAGCTCTGAGGAAAATTTGCGATTGAACAAAAGTTAGTTGGAACATGTTCCCAATGTGACCTTCCCATGAGCTGACTTAACTTCTCCCAGTTTGACCTCAGCAAATTGGATTAATCTTGAAAAAAAAGGATACTACAGATTCAGAAAAAAACCCACCACCTCTTCGTCGCCCACTCATGTGTAAGGTTCACAGACTCCTTCAAATCACAGATCACTCTTCAAGGACTTAAATTCATTTCAGTCCCCTAAATAATTGTCCTATCGTCTTATGACCAAAACAACCGACCGATCAAAAAGTGTCTGGCAATGTTCACTGTTGCGGTGGAGGTGTGAAAAAGGTTCAAAAGAACACAAGTGAACAATGTTTGTGTCCTTTTCTCCACCCACAAATTTGTTGATCTCAAAGGTGATTCCTTTTTTTTTTCATTTCTTTTCTCAAAGGACTTGTTTCCACTTGAAAATTCATAAAAAGAAATGCCGTGGGTGACATAAACAAAAATATAAGAGCTGAAGAGAGTGTAAACAAAATTCAAAAGAATGTCCTTGGACATGAATTGAGTGCCTAGAGAGTGACCTCTTCAACGAAGGGGGATGAGTGAAATCACATACCACGACAGATAAGGACACGATGAGGTAAGTGTTGACTTTTTGTTTTAACCTAATTAAGTGAATGGCTCAGTTGGCACGTGTTAATGAATAACCACGTAATTAGCATGAATGCATCAATAACATGGCAGGCAATTAGAGTGATATTGAGTGATTCACATAAAGCTCTGGGGGACGGTATTAGAGAGATTGATTTAATTAGTTACAATGCACCACGGGCAGTAGAGGATCTCTGTGAGACGTGACTGACGGGTGAGGAAGAGATCAGAACATGTGTCGAATGAAGGATAATTCACAAGCCGAAAGCAATAGCCATCTGTTTTTAACAAACTGCTCTTGAAGCAAATCATGTCTTAGTAAATGAGGCAAATAAAATGAAATATGACTTAAAAGGCAGCAACTCTGTGAGAAAGTATGAGGAAAAATTCAAGAACGCCCAGCTAGATTCCTATTTCACTAGCTTACGAATTTATACATTAATACCGCATTTTATACAGCCCTTCTTTTTCTTATATAGTCGTGATTGTTCCCAAGCCGTTTTGGAAAAATTGCAATACGAGAAAATTTGCAGTAATGTTGCCCTAAAAATCTATTCACGCACAAATTTGTGGTTAAGAAATCCGCTGAGCTTATCTCCCCATAAAAAACAAAATCTTAAAACCCCGACAATCGGCGGTCTCACACAAAAAAAATGAAATCTTACCCTTTAGAATTTTAACAATTATCTAGAAAAGAGATTGGTCTAGATGTTGAAGCTCTGCGGATAGTGGACGCTTGATGAACGATTCATTTGCCAATGGAGGAGCTTTGGAATTCTCTGATGAAGATATGATGGTCTTCTGTGGGAAACTTTCCTTTTCCAATTGGTTGTGGATGGTTTTATAAGATTTTCTGAAATCAAAAATAAATTTTAAAGAAATATAAAACTGAAACAATTTTACTACGTTCATATAAAATAAAAACGAACAAAAAAATATGAATTTCTCTGTGGAACACAAAATCGTGTTCGTCACTTACGTAGCACTCTCGCTAACAACGGCATGTAGATAAGAAAACTGCTAAACAAGAACAAAGGCTCTGTCTCGGCTTCAAGACAGAGAGTCTTTCATCCGATCAGAGAGACACAAGCAACCACCGTCCGTCCACCTGCAACCATATTCAGCTGCAGTTGCTCTCCCAGCAGACCTCCAGGCGGATGACATTCGATCGAAGCAACGGGCAACGAGAGCAAAGTCATCGAGTCTGACTCTCAGCTGAAGGAATTCTCATCCACAGATTTAGAAAGTTTTGCTTTTAATTTTTAGTTCTCTCGTGAAATCAAGTTTGGACAGATCCTGTTGGGTAGCCGTACAAGTGTCGAACGATCGTGATCGTTCTTGTTCAGAGAGCTGGTGGAGTGCCTGTGGTTGTTGTTGGTGAGAAAATATTTTGGGCCAAGCATTTAATATTTATCAATTTAAATCTGGTGCTAATTTGATAGAAACTCTTGGTAAGAATAACGAAATTTTGTCATATTCTGATTTTTTCAAAATACCGAAGATGTCGACGTCAAGTGGCAGCAGTTTTGGAGCAGGAAGAAAACTATCAAACAGTAGTAACGAAGTTTTTTGTTGGCAATAATTTAGACGTTCCTAGAATTATAAGGAGTAATCTGGAGTTAGCCAGACTATGGTTCCTGTGTCATGTTCGTTAGAAAAAACAGCCAGAAAAAACAAGACAACAAGAGAATTATCACCGCGTGTCTTCGTGGAAAATTGTTCGAGGTCAAACAGTCTAAGGAATTAAATTTAAACTATAAAGTTTCCATCTGAGACCACAGAGTACGTGTTCAGGTGGTGTTTTGTCTTCATGGGAACCATCGTTATACAAGCCGTAGCTATCTAGTTTGGGTGTTCGAGTAATTTTGATTTGATTTTGAATTTTGAAGTCAGTGAGACGTCTGTATTCCAGGCTCATGCATTTTTTTTGCAAAGCCTCTAGCATGCCTTATAGGACGCGGGGCCTCTTACATACTTAAAGTTCAGCAGAGCTTACTACTTGCCGTAGAGCTGGTTACTTTCCGCAGAGCCTATTACATGCTGCAGAGCCTCTTACATGCAGGAAAGCCTCTTACTTTCCGCAGAGCCTATTACATGCTGTAGAGCCTCTTACATGCAGGAAAGCCTCTTAGTTTCCGCAGAGCCGCTTGCTTGCCGCAGAGCATCTTACATGCTGCAGAGCCTCTAGCAGAGCCTTCAACCCGCCGTTGAGTAGATTATATTCATTTCGCTGTGAGAAAATTTACAGGATCTTGTTCTGTGTCCTTTATGCTTTCCAACTGAGGAACTTTACATTGTTTCTTGAGTTCTCATGATCATGCTTCATGCTTCAAGCTTCTATTTTCAAGTTTCAAACTCTTACCAGAATCAAGTCATTTTGCACATGCATCTCATGACCATCTTTACCGCGAATCCTTGGTAAAGAATTTTCAGAATCTTTCTACAATTTCTGGAAATTTTCTGAAAAATTCATGTCAAGGTTGAGTTTTAAATTCCTCAATTCGTAGGCGCTTAGCCAAATCAATCTTCAGTCTTCAAACCCCACGTAGATGATCCTTGTCATTGAAAACTCACTACATTTCTATCTAACCGCTAACCAAACTCCCATCGAAGAAACCTTTATGACTTCTCCAGAAATCAGTCTTTCAGGATTTGTCCAGCTTCCACGAGGACTACAAATAAGATCTAGTTCATTCTAGAATCCCACCAGGGCCCTCTAACTAAAAACGAAGGTTCCAGAATGGCTCCAGAAATCTGTTTTTTCAAGCTTCCAGTGGGACCCTAAATACAAACCATGCCATTCTGAGCTCCTCACACACGCTCCTAACTGATTTTAAGAATTTCAAACGCTAAAAATCGTTTTTCTAGAAAATTGAAAATTTCGCATTTTTTCGCCCAAAAAATGCACGTCGAGTCATTGACTTACATTCAACGTTTCAGTGGAATTAGTGTCGCGTTTTGAAAATTCTAAAATTTAGTCAACATCGACGCTTGTTCCGGGTGATGACGATTGATTTGAAGATGTTTTGAAGGAAATTTTAGAATCTGAGGCGATTGTGTCCAGAGGTAGCTTAAGAAAAGTGGCAATAAGGGTGCTTGCACAACTTCGAAGAAAGTCGAAGGGAAAAAATCTGAAAATTGAAAGTTGATTTAAAACACGAAATTTTTTTCATTGATAATTTTATTGTTATATTGTTTAACAATTTTGCACATTTGACATCTAATTTTAAGCCTTAAAAGATCCTTAGCGCCGTAGAAGGGTGGATGTTCTCGAAAAAGGTTTCAGTTTTTTGTGGAACTTATCAGTCGATCCTTTATTTTTCTTAGTTTGTTTGTTTGTTTCCGAATGATTTATAACATTTTTCAATATTTTTCTTTTACTTTTCATCCGAATTTTCTGGATAAAGAAAGAAGAAAAAATAAGGAGAAACATAAAGACTCCTTAGAGCGTCTGCCTTCTCAACAGAAAATCAATGCGTCTGAGTCTATTCGACATCGTTGCTTAAAGACTGTGACTACATTTTCTCACCAAAAATCCTTGAACTCCGTCATAACCATCGTCCCCTATTTCGATCTCCCTCCATCCGTTAAACTTTGTTCACTTTCTTTGCTCTCTCATTCAAAATTTAAACCCCCAACAGGCCTTCCTCCTCGACGAAACACACAAAAAAAAGAGCCAAACCACAGAAGACAAACGATGAACCTGTCCATCACACCTGACTCTGACTGATGAGCTCTGCTTCTAAATGAAGAATTTTTTAATTAATTTACCGCACCTCCCAAGCATTTGCTCCTCTTCCTCGCCGCCATCAAGTCAAGTCTATGAAATAGAATAATTAAGTGCGAAACAACCCTAAAATGACTGCGGGTCTCCGCCACAAAGCGGTCTAATTAATGACAACATTTTACAAGCATCGCGCTCTTGTCAAACATTTTCCTAAGAAGCCCCAAAACGACAACCAGCCCGTGGCTACCTCTTTTTCCCCGTGACCTCGTCCTGTTTGGTGTTGGCACAGTCGAAAAACTTCATCGTCGACTGAAAAACGAAAAAAAAAATAAGAAATATGTTTCCGGTTAAAGTTTTCCATAAACGAAAAATATTCAAAAAGAACCTTCGGAAGGAAGGAAGTCACGGGAAGGCAAACAGCCATAACTCCTATTAGGCGCAGGGACATTCGATGGAGAGGTCCTTTGGTGCATTTTTCTTTAGATAATTCGGTTGTTTGTTTTTTTTTTCTTCCTTTCGATTGTCAAATTTAAAATTTAAATGAATTAATCAGAGATTTTTGAGTAGAACCCAAAAAATTGAACTTTTGCAATTAGCCCGGGAAAAGCTTGGAAAATTCAATGAACCGCTAACCATAATCAGAAATATAAAATTATGAACAACGCAGTGGCGGTGGGAGGAACTGTTTAGCCCCTCGGCGGTCGGTGGGAGTGGGTGGGTGATGAGAGGGTGAATATTTTATGAATTACACAAACTTTAATTAGCCGAATGGTGAATGGCGTAAAAGTTCTGCGGTTAGTGGTTTGGCTTTAGGCACTTTGGCTAAAGTTAAATGCGTTTAACTGAAGGGCGCGGATTTATTTTAAATCGTAGACTTTTTTTTTTACGCGTGTATTGGTTGTTTGTAAAGCAAATTTTGCCCGAGGTGAAGTCAAACAAGGAATAATGGGGTGGATTTCAATCGCTCAAAATAATGTTTTCTATTTTAGTTTCAGGAGTTGTTGGGCTGTGATTCAAATTCATTCAATGATGGGTTGGGATTGCGTAAATCTTTAAACAGCCCACTGGGTGTTCCAGGAACAATTTAGCGCTTCGGAGAAAAACAAATTTTGGGGGGTAAATTTAGAGCGAAAATCAGTGAATGTGAAGGCATACTTGAGAAATCGTTTTTACTCGAAAAAATTCGTACGAAGGAGGTGACAGGAAAAGAAAACAGATCTCAATTTGGCTTCTTAGCCGTTGACTTCAATGGAATTCCATTGATTTTGAGAAAAATTTGGTACGATTGAGCAAGATAAATAAGTAAATAAAAAATCTGCGTAACAGCTCATACACGGACAGGGCATAGATGGTTCGCATCTCCACTGTATTGTGCGCTGTGAGGAAGATACTCAATCAAAATCAAAAAAATAAATTTTACCAGCTTCATGAATTAACTTGAAACTAGACCTTAACAAATGCAAATTCATCAGGCATAAAATTAGTAAAAAAATATTTTTTTGAAACAAAATAACCAGTTTCTTTGAAAAACACGGGGGCGTATACGTAACTAAAAAAATTCATCAACTTTTTCAAACTGATTTTTTTCACGAATTATTCGTAAAAAATCCAAATTTCTTAGTCTTATGCATCAATTTCGTACAAAAATTCCAGAGCTCATAAAAACATAGTTTTTTCTTGGTACAAAATAATGAATTTAAATTTGAAAACACGTCCTGTATAAGTGACAAGAAAAAAATCAAAAATCCAACAGACTTGATCTCTACATGAGTTTAGCTCTTCAGTAGAGACAGGGTCGTACTTCTTCCTTAGAGAGCCTTCTACCCCAAGCTCTCTTACCCTTAAATCGTCAAGCTCTCCTACCATTATATCGTCAATGTTATACCTGCACACATTTTCGAAAACTCAAAAAATGTACGTCCTCTCAATCATTTCTGGCATCCATCATCCACCCCGTCCATTATTTCCATTCGAATAAAATTGCCCATCAGTTAACCCTCATGTCCACCTCGTCCATCAGCCATTACGCCTCATTATTAAGCCCAACAATGTGGCAATTTAAATTTGTTGGCCAATAACTTTGACATGTGGTGGAATTTAAAGTCCGCCACATGTCAAAGAACCTGACAGTCGTCTCTCTTGACCACAATCCACTCCCGTGAGACCTCCATCCACCCCTCCTACGCACCCTAATTAACCAAAAAGCCGCACACGCCACCAACGGACGGACGGAGGTGTCATCAAGAAGATGAATATCCGGTTATTTGTGTAATCGAATACCCAATTACCCGGCCAAGTGAAATGGCATCTCATTCCGAATGCAACAGCCGTCCTCAGGACGTCAAGTCACTTGGGCTAATCAACTTCGCACAGCCAATTAATTTCAAATCGAACACAAGACACACCTTCCCCACTTGATCCTTGCGGGCATCCGTCGACGTTGGTGATTGATGAATGTGGCCTGTGGCCCGCAGGCTGAGGCTGCAAGGTGAGCCTGTCGGTGAGAGTATCCTTGTAAGTTGTCAATTTACCGCCACTCTGCCGCTCCGTGTGGCATTTATCATTAATTCGCCTCTCGACAGGGACGCTTCAGTTAATTAAAAAAGTCCATCGACTACGATGGACATTGTCCAATCCACGAGTGGATGACTGGTCAGGATAATCGCATTTTCAGCGACACGAAACACGAAATTCGGTTTAAATTCCACAGGACACAACATGTCCTGTCAACGAGACCGTGAGAGGTGACGCAGCTGTGGTGGAATTCGAATTGAGGTCCATTAATTAACCAAGTTAACAAGTGAGGACGATGTTTTTGTCCATCCAACACACAATCCATCACTGAAACCAGGCAGATCAAAGCTGTCCACTCGTTCGGGCGATTATAACGCCACAAAATCATCCTTCCTCGGTTCGTAAGCCGATTAAAGAGATCCACAAGGTCAAAGACAAGACTGCACTTCCCTCGTGAAAAGATTACACCACTTAAAACTGTCCACTGAGATTCTGAAACTTTTTTTTTGAAAAACAAAAACCCACAAAAAAAACGAGAGAAATGTGTGTGTGTAGGAAGAAAACACTCTCGTCTTCCATTTCCCCGCTTTTGTGTTTGTTCTTCGTTTTAATGGCTTTGAGGCTTTCGAGAAAGGATTTTCTTTCAAAGAACAATGAAAATTAAATCAAAAGGAATTAAGTAAAGCTACTATCCCCCTGACTCCTGGGAACATCCTTTTTCCTTTGAACTCAAACTACCTCGACTTGAGGATTTTAATTACAGAAGGAGGACGAAGAAGAATTTAAATCCCCAACCATTCATTGTCGGCTTTAATAGGACGAATGTTTTTTGTGGCTTGTGACCAATTGGTAATGAATGTCCTGCCATTGAGAGATAAATTTTTCCTCCTTCGTTCATAAATCACAACACAGAGAGATATCCCTTTTCCCCCACCCAACTGAATTGGGATCACAAAACGAAGGTGTCCTTTCGTCCTGGGGAAGGTGTGTGTGCGCTTGGGGTTTTCCTTTCAATTTGATCTTTCCTGGATGTGTTTATGGGTGACAAGAGGACACGTGCGACACAATTCTCTAACGTGACTCGAATCGGGGTTTTTTTTTTTTGCCTTCACCTCTGTGCCAAAGCCCGAGGACATACTTCATTGAGATTAAAGGATTTTCGTTGTGGCGACGAGGTGTGGCAGTAAACCATACTTCACCACCTTTTATTCGTGTGATAAAACGCAAAAGACGACTATTTGATGGTGACACAGGCGCCTTAGAGGCGATGGAAATCAGTCACGTGCAGGTGTGAACAGATTTCAATCCAATGTCCTTCCGAAAATTTAGTTCATAAAAAAAAAGCAAAACGACTACAGAGCACTTCATTTCGACGCATAATCTCGTCATAAACAACTCGGACTTGGACTTTACAAAATCCAATTTCAACAAATTTCCCACCCCCACCCACCGAAAAAAAAAAAACCATTTGGCGGACATTAAAATTCATTGTGTTATATTGAATCGTAAATATTTTGCTTAAACACGAAATTTCCTTCGTGCTCGTGTCCTTTGCCGCCTGTTAATGAAGCGGCAGGACGAGGTTCGCAGGAAAATTTTCACATCCCATCTTCATCGTTCGCTAGGTTGGCTTCTTGTTGTTCGGAAATTGAGAGTCCTACTTTTGCGTCTTCCTTATTTCCATTTAGCACGTGTACTGAGTTATTTTTTTGGTTTTTTTAATAACAAGGCCTCAATTTATTGCCTCTTGGTTTTGGGGTAAAGTTTTATATGATTTTTGTTTGTTTTAAATTGTTGAATTGGAGTGTGCTGCTCCACACCCCTCCTCAAAAAACCCACAAACACTGCTGCAACTTTAAAGCAATCCACCCTTCCACAGCAGAAAAAAACCAGAAACACCCTCAACAACATGGAAAGTGACATGTTTTCCCATTATGGCAGCTCGAAGGACACCAGCAGCATAAGGATCTACAGGGAGACTTGAATTGCAGCATGCACCGCTATAATAACATAACTAATGGAATCGTGTACTCGGCAACTTGATAACTCCTTTCCCCAAACCCCAACCCACCAACCAAACAACGACCACACTCTGGCACGCCATTTCAGAAAACTGTGAGAACGGAAAGATAAAACTCAGGACTATAAGGCGAACAGAATGGGATGGCTTGGCAAGGATATTCATATAGCAGTTTTATGTGCAACTTACAGGGATGTGTGAGGCGTGAAAAAACTATGTTTTTTTTTTTAGTTTTTGTTGTTCGCGGTACAGGGGGTCAATGGAGGCGGGGAGATTTATTGACCATGTCGGCAGTTTGTCGACGTAATTAAGTGAGAAAAAAGGGGTCTGGAGAGGGAGGTGGTGGATTAAAACGTTGCGGGTCATAAAGTCATTGAGGCAATACTTTGAGACGTGGATGGGGCTCGCAGTGTGCTATAATTAGAAGCCATAGAGTCAGTCCTTTAATGTGACCATTTTTTTTTTGGAAAATATTTGTCTTTTTTTGTACACGAGGATGTACAGCTGCGGTCAAAGTAATAGCAGTGCATAGCAGTAATAGTGTGAGGAAACATTTTTTTTTCTTGAAGACTTTCAGAATTTTCGTCTACTTTAGAACAATAACTGAAAGAAATAAAAGATTTTTCAATCAATAAGCAAGATTTTACTCAAGTTGCAAAAAGGTATTCTTCAGAAAGCAGCACTGCTATTGTTTTAACCCCAACTGTACGTTACGAAAATGCTCATCAAACGTTACGAAAATGCTCATCTAACCGCATGACAGCTTTACGTGTCTTAAACAATTCGAGAAGTCGATCTAAAAAAAACTGCTAGTCTAAATATTTGGGAACAACGTTTTGATTTCCTTGTAAAGAGTTTTGTTCCAAAATTCTGACTTTTTTGTAAAGAATTTTTTATGAAATTCGGACTGTTTTGTAAAGAATTTTGTTCCCAAATTCTGACTTTTTTGTAAAAAATTTTGTTCGAAAATTTTGACTTTTTTGTAAGGGTCGTATTCGTAAAAAAATCCTGAAACCCAAGATACCCTAGTTCTTTTGGCTGATACAGTAACGTCGTACGAAATCTACGAAATTTTCGAAACCAAATTTGGATCTTTGGGGACGTGTTCGTAACCGAGAAAAAATTAAAAAGATTGGGAGCCTATTCCGTTGAGATAAGAAACTGGGTGTATACGCAAAAAAGACTCCAATTCCTAAGCTTATGCAAAAATTTCGTACACAATAAATTTTTTTTTAAGAAAATGTTGATCTTATAGAAAGATTGGGGGCGTATACGTAACCAAGAAAAAGAACGTTGGTGTACACTTCATTCGAAGAAGGAACCTTAGAGGCTTTAATTCGACAGCTTTATGCACAAATTTCGTACCTTTGATCTGAAAGATCATGTTTTTAGAGCATTATTCGGTTTGTGTTTTTTTTAGTACATTAAATGCCACGCCACTTACGAGCAAACTAAGTGCCGGTCACCGGTGACCCCCATGTCATGTACATACTCAGCGATAAGCCTAATTTTATGCCAATTTTTTTTTCTGCAGTCTAAGAGGCAAAACAGCATTTCTTAATTTTTTCTTACAGTTTTCGATCGATGTCAAAATTTGTATCGAGGCAATTAGTTTTTCCCCGATTTTCGTCTGAGATCAAAGATTGAAAGAGAGGTTGTGAAAGAGTTCTTTAAGCTGAGCAAAATTTCCTAAGATTTAAAAAAAAAATCGTTAAAGAAGCTTTAAAATTCTCTGCCCTTAGTCCTTTTTTTATAATTTGGCATCCTTTCCTAAACGGATGTCCATACTTCGATGTGAAACCTTTTCGTACAAAAATCAAGAAGCACGACATTTTCCTAGAAATTTATTTTTTGTTGGTGGTTAAATTATACACATCGACTCCAGTCACGACAAAAAATAAATTGTTAAAAGAAGAAACTGAGCAAAGTTCCTTGGCACTGCCAAAGTCCCTTTGCCGGTCAACTTCTCCACATAAATGTCACAACAGGCAGAATAATCCCTTCCAATGTTCTCACCAACAACTCCCATATGTGCTGCACAGTGAAATGAACATTAAACTCAAATAAAGTTATCAATTTAATTGGATTTTATGTCAATTGCAACGCCGCTGGTGCGATGAAGCACAACAATAAACTCGACTGCGTGTCCGGGACATGGTTGCATTTTTCCACCATGGGGTGGCAGCAGCTCCAAAGAGTGCAACAAAAGGGTTTTTCCAGGATGACGATGAAAAAGAAAATCAGAAAAAATAGAAAAAAAAACCCACCTACAACACAAACACGGTCGGTAGTTGCCTTTCACCTACACGAATGGGATCTTGGAATTCAATTAACGATAAAACGTATCCTCCCAACGGCAAGGATGTCACATTTATTTGAGTTTACTTCTTCGACGAGGAGAGAGCTTTAAGAAAGTCGATGGCAATCAAATGCCATTAAAGACCTTCGAGAAAAGTGACGAGCCTCACTCCCAGTCGCATCCTTCAGACTTCTCTAAGACTAGTTTGTCATTGCGAAAGAAGGACGAAGTGACAACTCACATTCATCACAAGGAGCTGCCACCTGTGAAGGATAACAACCACCTCGTTGGAATTCCTCTCACCCTCACCGTTGCCTCGTCACGCATTCCAAGTTGAAAACTTTCGCGACAATCCGAAAATTGTGTTAGAATAATATTTGCACTGCGGTTACCGAAAGGCTTAGGGTCTGTTTGCCTGTCACACCCACAAATCCCACCCTAGTTTGTTTGCTCTTCGAATAGGCAAAGTGTTTCTCGTGCCAAAGGTGAACTTATAATTTAATTCCATGACTTTTCTTCCCCGACAAGACGTGGGGGGCGTGTGAAATTCACTTAAAACAGGAACCGGAAGTTTTTAGATTCAAAACTTCAGTTTGGGTGGGGTGTGTGTTTCATTAACTTGAAAAAGGAGGGTAGAGGATTTAAAATTGTGTTAGAGAAATTTATCTGTTGCCATGATGACTAAGAAGTCACTCGTAAGTAGTTTAAATGGAGCTCAGTGAGAAGTTTTGAATGAATAACTCAAATGAAATTAGGGCAGGTAAGCAAACACTGGTTGTTCTCTAAGTTCAAAGGTTTCTCTCAGTTCTAAATAAAAGATGAAAAAAGCTTACAAAGCCGATCCACGACCTTCTCAGTCCCCATGGATAGTTGAACAAAACCCCAGCCCATCATCGGACCAGTGAACTTGAAAGTTACTTCCATTGTCATGCTCAGAACAAAAGGGAGACAGAGGGAGGACATGGGCAAATGAGAAGTGAAAAAAAAACTAAAATCCTCTCATCTGTAAAAAAAAAGGAGAATACACTCCCCGATCCTTTTCTATCCAAAAATAGCTCAATGTTCTCGATGTAATCCGATTTTCAGAGCCTTTTTTCGCAGTCCACAGGTCGGTGGTGGCGGAGATGGGAAAGGAAAATCAGTTTCACATTAAAGTTTTCCTTTTCCAGTGAGCACGGATGAGGAAAATTTTCACTAATTTTGTTTTTTTTTTTTGGTGGATGTGGTGTAATCGTCGTTGAGAGGGAAAGGCCTGTAAGCCGAAATAGATTTAGGGACAGTGTAAAGGTCATGTCATGGCTTGAAGTTCTTTTTGGAGACTCAAATACGCAAAACGAAATTTTAATAAACGAATTTCCAATATGGGGCCGCCAGAGTCAGAAAGGAGACGCAATTTTTGAACGGAGAAGAAGAAGAAAAAGGAGAAGAAGTTGTCCTTCGAAGAATTCATGAAAATTTGAAATTAATTTGAAAATGTTTCCTTTTGATTCAAATTCATGGCTTCAAGTAAATTTTGGAGACGCAAAACGAAAATTTAATACATGCATTTCCAATTTAATATTCCTGTAGTCAAAAAGAAGACGCAATTTTTAAACCTTCCACATAAAAAAAGAAAAAAAAACAAAAGGAAGAAAGGAAGGAAGGAAGCAGGCATCCTAAAACGCGTGTAAAGATTGTCCTAGTCCCATGTCCCTCTCTCACGACATTAAATGCGCCACATCAAGATCTTTCACCGCTCTGATGACTCCAAGAGCCATCCGAAAAAATCTACTTAAACTGAAAAGTAACGCGCCATTAGCACAACAAACGTCGCCACTTAAAATCTCCCGCATTCAAGCGGCACGTTCATTCCCGAGTGACTCAAAAAAAAAGAAGTATTCTCTCTTTTTTTTCTTTAAATTTAAATTAAAGTTACAATGTCACCTGTCAGTCTCGTTCACTCACCAAAAAAAAAAAAAACAGAAAGCCCAAGTGAAGCACGACGATGACGCTCTGGAGACTACAAGACAAAGCAATTGTCTGTGTCATGATTTCCAGGTTCCAAAATTGTCTCGCTGTACAAAAAACAAAAACAAAAAAAATTATGGCAACCGTGCTTTTGTGATGTGGGATTAGGAAGAAAAACACGCTGATTTTTTTAAAGGCCACCCCAACACGACGTAGCTAAGCAATCTCTAATTAGTGAGCCGTTTAAGGAATCCAGTCTCCAGGCAGTCTTTGAAAATTCAAATCAGAAAAAAAGAAATGATGTTGTCCTTAATTTAGGAAACGGTCGGTGCTCCTTGTCTCAAATATCGCCCGTCCGCCACCTTTTTTTCCGGTCATTATCTCAGGTGAATTGTTTCTAAGAGGGAATCCATGTTCTCAAACACACACACAAGCACACACCACCTCCTCCCACGGGAGCAGTAGCTTTTTCCAATTAATGACACGTACTAACGACCTTTGCTTGTTTTTCTTATAACTTTCCAGTGGCACCCCTAACCCCATGGTCGTACATGCAAACTGCTCGGGTCTTTAATTGCTTAGCTTTGCTTTGGTTTTAGCTCACAAAAAGGATCCACAAGGACGAGAGAGACGGAGAGAGAGAGAGAGTTATAGCGCTTTCATGTGAAAAATTGTAATCATCACACAAGCTAATGGCTTTACGTTTATCTTCCGAAGCCGACACATATCGAGAAGCTACAACAGAGCGTGTATCTCATTACGAACTCGTGTGGAATTATAATGAATTAAGCCATCGATGGGCACCATCCGATAGCTGGACGGTCTTAATGGGCTTTTCCAATCAAACAACATTGGTGAGGGCTTAATTGGGTTGAAGGACATTTAGATGGAGGGGTGGTAGGAGAGTAATTAATACTCAAAGGAGACATTTGAAATCTTTCGATGCGATACGATGAACCAATGAAACGATGAAACGACTTAATGGTCATTTTTATGGAAGACCCTTGTTTCACACACGTTCCACACACACTTGACCCTGAAGACCCAATTGTCCTTTCACTTCTGATTAACCACAAGAGATTGAAAACTCCTGAATTGAGTTTCAAATTAAGATTCTCTCTGTCAATCATCATCGTCTCAACTATGTGGTTGAAAGGATGCACTTCAGACACACACACATCCTTCAGTCTTAATCCTTTTGTGTGCTGGGTGGATGATTTAGATTTATTTGACGACTTGACGAAAATAAAAATCCAGGAGAGATTTCATTAAATCAATTTGAGTTGGTGGGGATTTTACGGTTGAGTGAAGGACTTTTTAAGGGGAAGTGGATCCTAGACAGTCGTGAGAGAGTTGAAATTGGAAAGGAGGAATGGATTTTGGAGGAGACAGGGTTTGTTTCCATTGAAATGTGTTTATTCTTTTTCGTCTTCTAAGGAATCTATCCATGAAAGTCCTTTTTCATCTCGAGGTGAGGTCTGATGGAGTCTTTTTCTCTACGAGATGAGTCTTTTTTTTCTTAGAACTGTGTGTGGTCGGAAAAAAAAACTTAATTTTGCTTTAAAAACATCGAAATTCTTCCGGATTTTTATGAATTTCCACGTGTCAACATTGACTCCTTGCTGTTTTTCAAATTCTCTCTAAATATTTACCAGCTAATGAGCCTCATTATGGCTGCCAACAGAAGTTGCGCCTTGTAGTTGAAAACAAAATTCAGCGAGAAGCCCCAACTCATCTTCCACGGAGAATTCGACTTTCTTTTTCATTGAAAAACAAACTATTTTGAAAAAAAGACCAAACGTCCTTTTGAATCCTTTCCCAACTGCCTCATCTGCAAGCAATTACCCACTCAAACCCACCGCAGCCCGACCAAAGAAGTTTTCAAAACTACAACCCGCCTCCGATCCACCGCCAAAGAACGCCCAATCTTCCCCAAAGCCTTTCGCTTCAATTTGCTAATTTACCCTCAATCGTGGTCATTCTGCTGCCACCGACAAAATGTAAATTGCAGTAAAAATGAGAAAAAAAAAATTCAAGAAAAAAACTCCCCGGAAACAGACCGTCCATGTCTGCCTTTGGAATCCTTCCAGCTGGACCACCCAAAAAATGTGGCCAGACCAAAGAGTTTGTGGAGGAATGGAAAGACTTCAGAGGAATTTCATGCATGCATGGTGCTGTCTGCAGTTTTTCCTCGGTCTTTCTCCTGTGGAACATCCTTTTTTTTTTTTCCCACCGACATCTCTGTGTGTGCTGGGCTCTCCTTCCTCATTTTTTTCCTTTCACGCTTCGGTTACCTTTTTTTATGATTAATGAAGTTACAACATCTTGGTGGAATGTAATCGACTTTATTAGGGATGCGACTTTGGTCTTGATGCTGCTGTTGCGAGTCGAGAGGTTATGAAGTGCGGTTAAGGAGTGAGTTCATCATTATGGTGATGGCATCAGTTGCATCAGAGTGGTTCTGTTTTGTGTTGCAATCCTTTTAACATGATGACGCGAAATTGCATCGGTCTCCAGTGGGTAATCAGGGGAAGTATGTTGAGAACTGTCGTTCTTAAGTGAATGAAAGAATGAATGGGAAATGAGATGGCAGGCATCTTGTTATCGGAAAGTGCACTCTGAGGTCCCAGACGGGGGAAGAGGAGTCGCTTCTTATCGACGTTGGAAGCAGTTCAGAATTTATTTTATTCTTCGTTGCAACTCATGAAGTCAAATATGATTGAGGTCTCTGAGTTGAGATCTCCTTTTTACGACATTTTTGAGTAGCACGCAGCTAGTAGATGAGCATAAGACTTATTATTGCGAATGTCTAGTCTATTTATGGCCACCAAAAATCCCTTGATGTTTCAAGATCAATTTAAATCAATTTCGAATCAAATTCAAGGAAAAATCGCTGAAAGAAAACTGTCTCAGAGTCAGATTTGTCTCAGCGATGAAACAAATGAAAGAAATGAATCCCCGACTCCTTTTGGAACGAACAATTTAGGACATTTTTTAAGACCATGCCCTTTCGCAAGTCAACCTATAAAATTCTAAGCAAAACAAAATTACCCAGAGAGTCTTAGCCCTACACAACCCGCAGTGTAGCAGATCTGTTACAACTTAATTCTTATGTCTTTCATAAACTATAGATCACAATTTTACTGCGTTGAGCTTTGTAGATGATATGCTTTATATATTTTAAAGGGAACAATCATGCCAAATTACGTAGACTAATGGCTTTTTCAATTATTTTTCTGGCATTTGCAGCCATAAATTATATAAGAAAACACACTTTTTTGTAAAAAAAAAAAGTCGCAGTGTAGGGTTAAATGCGCGCACGACTTAATTTCTCACAGAAATTTCGAAAATTGTCAATGCTAGAACTTTTCTCACGACATTTTTGAATTCACTTAATAAATTTTGAATCATAAAATTTTACAATAAGAATTTGAACCATGTTCTTGTAAGAAATCCCGTCAGAGAGCTAAAAGTCCTTTTTTCGAATTTGCTAAGGTCTTTTCCTATCATTTCACTTGACCTCAACCCTCGCTTATTCGGTCCTCTGTCTTTTCTTTCCCTCTTCATTTTTTACACAATTTCTTTCCACACTTTTTATTAAGAAACTCAACCCGCGGCAATTTACTTCCACAGGACAAAAAAAAGTACGCAAGGATACAGGAACAACTCCTCTGAAAGACTTCTTCCTGTTGCTGTTGCTGCTCCTGCACCCGGATAAAGTCAATAAATTGCAGAATTTGTTCTTCTCCTCACAATTGCAAACGATAAATTACAATTATTTCTGTTTCATTATTTGCTCAGAGTCTGGGTGGGGTGTTGTGGCTCGCTGGATCTGCGGATGCTTTCCGAAAGCGGTGTGCAGTGTTTTAATGATCCACACTGCTTGGCGGACATGTTACGTTTGCACAACATTTTTTCACATTCACTGAAATCGGTGGACGCGGAGGATGTCGAAGGTGGATTCCATGGAAAGGAGTGAAGTTGGGTAAATATGAGGATGAGTGTTTTTTTTTCGTGTGCGAGGGTCGTTACATGTTCTTTCCGCAATCAAATCACAACAAGAATCTGTCCATCAGAAGGACATAGAAATAAAAGTTGAACTTCTGACATCGAGACATGCCCCAGAACATCCATTTCCCTGCTCATGCTCATTAACCCTCCGAGTTCATGTCCCTCCACAACCACAGACAGTCATTAATATTAACTCCCCATGTCAAGCACTGCCTGCGTGTGCATTTCAATGACCCGAACAGGTCCTGATTCCGAAAATTTAATTAAACGAGGTGTCAATCGTCAACGACGACAACGAAATTGGAAAGATTCCCAATAACTTGACATGATTGCAGACATTACCATTTCCACTCGAGGCGTAACCAGGGTTAAGACCGACACAACACGAGTCGAAGTTGGGTTGAAGATTTGGGCCTATGGCATTAAAATTCATTTCACACCCTTGGAGCACACACGTGTATAACTGAATTCATAACAATAAAATCCGATTAAGTCTCCTGGCAATTGTCACCCAACTACGACGAGACTGAGAGAGTCTTAACTGTGGTGAGATTAGCTCGGAGTCATTTCCGTGTGTAGGCAGGGTGTAAAACTATTTGCTCAGGAGTCATAAAAATTTTGAAAACACGCGTAAAACAGGGGGATTCTCTCCTGCCATCTTGAAAGCTTCGACTAATCCGGTTTACACGACGACCAAGGCTATCGCGTGTAAATGAAACGGATTCAGAGTCCTTAAGCTGCACACTTTGTCGTTGTATTTGTTGCGATGACACTTTTATGCGACGGTTATTGCCTCGTAAGCACTGATGTTGCGTAAATATGATGAGGAGGGTGAGGGGTCCCCCATCGAGAAGAACAGAGATGATGAAATGGAAATCCGAAAGAACGACAAAAAATTTGAATTTCAAGGGATACACTGGGTGCTGCAAGGGAGATGGGAACTTTTTTTCAAAGCAGCTCACTTGAGCTGAGAACCGGCATTAAAGAGTAGGTCCCCTCCACATGTGTCAAAGTATATCGCGCACAACACAGTAGAGGCGCGAAGAAGCTAGGCATGTAGATGTGAAGTCCTCTGCCGCGTGATTTCTAGCTTCCAAATGTCCGTTGGCGTTGCCCTTTTCCTCGTCTGCTTGCTGCAAACAAGTTTCCTCCTCCTTCCTTGAGCTTTTTACTTGTCATTTATTTGATAATTTACAGAGTACGATGAAGTATAAAATATTTGACACGATCTCTGTCTGCGCCACACACTGTCCCATCTTCAACCGCATAAAGCTCAAAAAAAAAGAAAGAAAAAAAAAAAATAACCATGTTCGTGCCTAATCGCTCCCGTTAAAAGGTGTCTTTCGTTATCCCGCACGCACTCAAAAGCCACCTACAAGAGAACCCCATTAAACAGGAATGCGCCGCGGTGGTGTCTCAGCCACGAGAGGAGCGCGACAGGATGCGATATCATTTTAAGCAGCCAGACCACGAAATTCCAGTGAAGCTTAATTGAAAATTCTCCCATCCTCCACTGTACTCTCATCTCAATCACTCAAATGATGTGATTCTTATTCCACCAGAGAGTCAAGGTGAGCCACCCACTCACTCAGCCCGACCCCTACTCACAGCCCAAGCACACGTGGGGCGTATGTGGAACATTATTTTCAAATTTCTCGCAACATGTGTCGCCAGTTTTTGTTGTCATGTAGAACAGCAGATATCTTCTGCGCCATTGAATATGAAGTTGAAAGTACTTTGGTTGTTTACAGGAGCGTGTGCTTTGCCTTGAATGGGACACGACTTGGGGTGGGTTGGTGGGGTTGATGAGTTGGCAGTAAAAATGCCATGAGGTGGGGGAGATTTTCAATTGGATCCCTTAATCACAAAAAATCGTGTGCTTGCGACTCTTCACGGTCCCGCGGACAGATTATCATGAAAATAATGAGATTCATGTGTTTTTTGTCGAAAATTAATTTTTCACTCGCGTAATCCTTTTTTTTATTCGCAAACACGCTCGGTAAATACTGAATTGTAAATTGCATCGAGAATCCGAATTTTGTGTGTGTGTGTGTGTGTGTTGTATCAGCTGGACAATAAATCCCGCCACGCGTGTCCTTTTTGATAAAACTCCATTTCCATTCTCTGTAGGAAAACGCATGTCATCGCAGGATCTCCCGCTGTTATTGGATTGGCTTGAATTGGCTTCCCACTCGCCTTCGAGATTCAACGAGCCGAGGGATTAGTGAGAGGGATTTTCGTCCTCCTGCGTCCTTTGCGATAATTGTATCTGCATTCCCTTCCATTAAGGCACTTGCATTAAACAGTAATTACGAAGAGAAGCCATTAACTCTCTCTCTCTCTCTCTCCGCTCCGAATCAAGAAATCCATTAAATGTGCATAAAACTGCACACATCGTCGTCGTCGTCTGGAGGTGGTCGTGATGATTGCACGATTCTCGGAAGGACTTCAACTTGATACACCCCCAAGGCGCGACATTAACATCAAGGACTCTCGCCCGCAATCACAAATTAGCTCGACTGAGAACTTTAAAGAGCGGCTGCTTAAAGACTCACACATTTGCTGGGCGTACGTCTTTTTTCGACCGAAGGAACTTCCATGGTAAAGTTTTTTTTTTTTTTTCGAAAACTATGCTGCCAAAGTTTTGAGTCTCAGGTGTGTTGTCTTGCAATTTAACATGACGTGACCTTTTCGAAGGGAGGATGGGAGAAAGTTTAGGCCAAAATGTTGGCATCGATAGAAGGGGGCGAAAAAATTTTATTTTGCAAGGATGAAGAGTGAAAGGATTGTCTGGAGTTTCCTTTTCTCTGAGAAGTGACCTTTCGGTGGCAGCTGTCATACAGGTGATGGAAGGGAATGCACTTTGGATTTGACGGAGGCGTTTGTTTTGGGGAAGATGGAAAGCAAACTTCGTCGATGTTGGTGGTGTCATTTTTCAAATCGTTCTGCTCTTTGGGAAGAATAACAATCAAGTTGCTGAATATTAAGTGGAAACTCTGGGAGGTAGAGAAGGAATTTGGAGGGAAATTTTAAGTGGAATGCGATGCCTCTGGACGTGAGGGGAGTAGACGATTTTGTTGGTTTTGTTTCAAGTCTTCAAACGTCATTCAACTTCTACTGGGAATTGAAAAAGAACCCTGAAATTCGCGTAGTTCCTAATGGCAGGACCTTTAAAAATGCTGAGGATTAGTCATCGCTTCGTGGAATGGACAGAAATAACTTGGACCTTATATGTATGTGCTGCAAGATCCAAGTTATTTTTAGAAATTGCTTGAAACCTTGGAAACAGCTTGGAAATAGCTTGGCAATAGCAATATCTAAGTCATTTTTGATTCACAGTGCACAGAAACATTATCTAGTATAGGTACTTGATACCAGGATTCGAATCCAGCTCGGGGAAAAAAAACCTCCAGCGAACGACTGACAATCCTCCTGGAGTACTTCTGTCATGAACAACTTTCGCAATTTGCCGTTCGGAACCGACATATAACACGCACAACACAGTGGACGCGCGAAAAAGCTATGCTCTGGCTCTTAACGGGCTGCTACGCCACCCCAATGCAATGCAATGCAAGATACTTGATTGATCAAAAAAAATCAAAAAATTAATTCGTAAGGATTTCACCAGCTTCTGCTAGACCTACAAACAAGGTGTTCGTCATACCAGAAGCACACGAGGGCCTTCGAATCAAAAATCATCAAATTGCATTAAGGAGGCTCCTACAACGCCTTCAGAAATGGGACTTTTGGGATTTGTCGAGCTTCCAGTGGGGTTTCCAACACGATTCATACCAATTTGAGTTCCTCATACACTCCTCTTACTGAATTTTATAGCTTAAAAGTTCCAAATAAGTTTTTTGGCAATTTAATTTTTTTTTTATTTTTTGCCAAAAAAATGCAATCCGAGTAAATGACTCAGGGTCGACTTTTTGAGGGAATTTGTCTCGAGTTTAAGAAATTTCTAAATTTGACCGAAATTCTTGGTTGTTATGGGTAAAATTATTGATTTTGACTTATTTGTTAGAGACCTAAAGAATTTGAAGGGCTTGGCGTTAAGTGGGTGGGCAGTAGGAACTAAGAAGCGAGCTTGAGGCTGTTCTGAGTGATCTACAAGAAGCTAAGGCCCAGAATAATTTTTGATTGAAAACTTGTTGTCTTAAAATTGATTAGTTTTGTGTAATAGGAGACTCCCATGTAATCGATGAACGACTTCAAAGGCTCAGACAACGAAAGTATTTGAAAAACTCTTAAAAAGCATCCAAGACATCCTTCATCTCCCTCTCATCCTTTTTTTTTCACTTAAATTCACTCAACTTCAAAGCCCAGTTGCTTACACCACAATTGCATTTCATAGCTTTCAACTCGAGTCCTTAGATTTCGTATTCCATTTGTCCGAATCCAAACACCCATCAACACAAAACCGACAGGCCTCCCCAAATGCTGTCCACATAGCAGCCCACCAATTCACTTGGGTCAATTCCAATTCATTTCTATTCACCGGCAGGACATGCCACCATCCCCCTGAGGACACAGACACCGTCTCTTCAACCTCAGTTGCTTTAACCTACTAAAACCAGCAAAGAGGTCAATTTGATGGGACACAACCGAACGGAATATTAAATTGAAAATTTATTTATAAAAAAAAAGAAAGAAACACATAAAAAAATTTTTTTTTTTTTGTTGCCCTTGTCCTGTGTGTGGGTGTGTGTCAAGGGAAAATTAAATTTCCTTTCCTCACATTTATCGAAAAAAATATTTTTTTTTGTGTTCTTTTTTTTTTTTCTTCACACCACAGATACAAAAAAAAAGGAAAACGAAAATTCCCTTTTTTTCCCAGAAAGCAAAGTGACAAAGTAATTTGTGTTCCCTATTCCTGGCGGCTGTTGGGAAATTTTTACCAGTGGTGGGTATTGGACCGGAATAGGAAGTACAAATGTCCACGCAATTGCGGTTATCCTGCGGTGAATTTATATTTTAATTTTGTTTGAATTTTTTTTTTTTTATTATATTTTTTCGTGTTCTTTTTTTTTTGAGTTTATTTAACGAGCTCACGTTGGGGGGGCGCACAGGAACTGACGGCTTTCATGTGGAGGATATATCGTGACAGTTATTGGACAATGGAGTTTGGTTTATTGTTTTCAATAAAGGACGAAATAGAGGAGGAGGAGCGGTGGTATAGAGGTGGCCTTCGAACAAATTTCGCAAAATGTGGTCGTGATTTGGGTGAAATTTTGGTTTTTTTTTTGGATGAGAGGAAAAATATTTAATCTGCTTACCCGGTGTGTCTATAGAAAGGACATCATCAATATTTGCAGTGTAAACTTTATACACACGTGCAGTTGATTGAGTGAGGGGACAAATTAGTTATTAGTTCATAATCACAATTTCACAATTCGTCAAGGACGAAAATTAGTTTTTGAAAATGAATCAATGGTGGGTTATGGAAATTTATTGGATGGTGATTTTTTTGTATAGACTTTCGGATGCCTCTGAATAAATTTAATACACAATATTAAACATCATCCGAATCATTTTAAAAACAAAAAAAAGAGAGGGAGAAAAAAACAAACAAATAAAAAAAAATAAAAATATGTGTACCTTCACCGGATGTCCTGGAAAAACTCATTTCATCATATTTACTCAATTTCACTCCTTCCTTCGAGCCTGAAAAAAAAAAAAAAGAAATCTCTGACAGTCGTTCTCTGGCAGCACTCATATCCTTCATCATGGAAATTAAACAAAAACAGGAGAAAATAAATTACGTTACGTATACGCATGTATACCCATGTCCTGTGTCCACATTCAACAAGCAAGAGTAAGGATGGGAAATAAACAAAAATACAAAAATATGCATTCGAATGGTAGGTGGCCATTTATTTGCGACTGTTGAAGTTGTAGTTGAAAGAATAATGAGTGGAAAAAAACAAAAATTGCAATTTATCGTTGCAGGACAACAAATTTCTGACAATTTATTGACTTTATCCGCTTTGCAAGACTCACAGGAAAGAGAAACATGAATGGGTGTTGTTGAAATGATGTGTCCATTCCAGGTCCGAGCGTGAAAAAGGACCTGCTACAGGAGTTGTGTTGTGAAATGTTGTGTTGAAGTGAAAATGATTGTGAAAGGACTTGAGTGATTAAAAATGGAAAATGTTTTTTCTGTTTTTTTTTCAATGGGGAAACAGTCATTTTGTCAGATTCGTTTGTTGAAAATATTTTTTTGATTATGGGAAATGAAATGAAATCAAATGAATTGGGAATCTCTCTGACTCAAAGAAGTAATTAATTAAATACTCAAAATCAATCAATTTTCCATTGAAAATCCACCGAAGACGGCTTCCTCCTCAAAGACTTCGGGAAAAGAAATGAATCCTTATGATTGCCAACAAAAATGAATGCTACCTCCTCCTCCCAGAGGTCAAACAAGAGAGAACAAATTGCGTATATACATCCATATCCTTGGCACTTAATGACCTTGCCCCAACCACATCTGTATCCTTCATAAACAAGCCTACGTGTCCTCACCGACTTCATCCCCTGGCACTTAATAAACAGACTCCAAAGCACAAATGAAAGTTTTTCATGGTTTTTTTTCTGTTGATGTATGAACCCCCTCTTGTGATTACGTCCAACTGTTGCTCCTTTATTAATCTCATAACCATGACAAATGACGTAGTTATCCTTGATGAAGTTGTCAATATTCCCCCCTCGGTGTGAACCTTATGAGGCCATTTTCCCCATTTTTTGATGGATACCCTTTTACGGTCAGTTAACTGAACCCCACTCAATGAATAATGAGACTTCCTGATGCACGAAAAAGAATTTAATTCATCACTGTGGGTGTAATTAATCAGTTTTCCCCCCCAAAAAGAAATAAACCCCTTCGACTTGTTGATTGGACAAACAAGCCTCATATTCATAAATTCAAACCTCCAATTCATAATTCAACTTTGGGTTGTGTTGTGTTCCTTTTCGAAATTTTCACACTGGAAAATTTTCATAACAACATTATCATGGTAATCTGCGATACAATTTGTCTTGATAATGGGTTCATTTGCCGGCGTGTATTATGAATGGAGGGTGCGTGCTATTATTTGCCTATCTCTGAATTCGAGCGCGGCATGTTACCCCCGGCGAACATGGAGAGTAAATGTTTAATAAATTTCACGCAGTTTATGTGTTGTGGGTCTTAATTTTATTTTGTGATAAGATTTATGTTAAAAATAAATTTTTGCTACACAGCAGTAAACGAAGGAGAGGACGATGGCTGGAAGGACTGTCGGGAGTAATTCGAGGCTTTGTGCAATGATTTTATGATGAAGCTTGAGGGTGGTGATTAGAATTTACGATGGGAAGTCCTTGTGTGGATCCTATACCTTTCACACTCAGGGGTAAGTTGTTTTTTTTTTGTAAGCCCAGCACTTTGGTTGTAAAAATTGGACAAAGTACGAATTCGGTGTATTTTCTCTACAGATGCAAATTTTAAGAGCCACACAATTACTAGCCGCGACCACATTAGCGGAACACGCGGTCAAGAAGATGATAATGAAGGATTAGTAGTTGGCCAACAAACTTTGATTAGAAATTAGTCCACCACTGCAACGAAACTTTAAGCCAAGAATTCTTGAAAAATACAAATTTGTGGACGAAATTCTCCGTTTTTTGGACAACAGTGATGACTTACAATTTATCACTCTTTTTTAGTCTTCCAAGTTGAATACCATGGTTGTCACCGGTGGCCGGCACCAAGTGTGTTCGTAAATGTCGCATTCAATGTGCTGAGGTCCGAAAACCGAAAAAAATTAACAAATAATAACCAAAAAATGAAGCGATCCAAAATCAGTTGAAGTCTAAATCTTCGGACAACAATTCGTGACGAGGTACTAAATTTATTTAATTTATCATCCTATGTCAATATCCACAGTTCTCATTTTTTTCAAAATGTGGAAAGAACCCAAAATGCACTAAACAAACATTTACAAGTTTCTATCACTCGGGGCGAAGATTTTGGAACCATCTGTAGCCATGGGGTACAAATTTAGTATTTAAAATTTATCATCTCCTGTCAAGAGCTGTAGCTCACCTTTTTTTCAAATTCACGACATTTTCGATTAGAAAAACTTTGATGAAAATTTCATACCAAATCCTAAAAAAATGACAAATTTCTGTCCAATGACCTTAATTTCTGCACAAAGTGAGAACTCAAATTGTTCACCCAAATCTTAAAAAAAAAATCAAAAATTTGTGACCGCAAAACTTAATTTTTGGACCCACTAAGAAGTCAAAATGCTCACCAAAATCTTAAAAAATTACAAATCGAAAAATTCGATTTTCGGACCCACTGAGAGCTCAAAATGTTCAACCTTTATCGCTCTTTTTTGTTAAATTTTGGAAGTTTTCAAATTCACGATGTTTTCGATTAGAAAAATTGCCGGCCTATCATTTTGATGAAAGTTTCAACCCTTATATACCAAACCTTAAAAAAATCGAAAATTTGTGACCGAAAAACGTAGTTTTTGGACCCACTGAGTACTCAAAACCTTCTTAAATTTCGGAAGTTTTCAAATGTGAAAAATTTAATATATAAATATGCAATATTGTCATGTGCGATCATAGATCGGGGTCAAAATTTTGGGACTACGCGTCACAAAGGTCTTCAAAGTTTGGTACTCAAAATTTATCAACTTCTGCCAAGAGTCACAGTTTTCTTCTTTTTTTTTTGTAAAATTATGAAAAGAACTAAAAATGCGACAAAAAACTAGGTCCATGAGCTTATTACTCCGGGTCCACATTTTATACCGACGGATCCAAAATTTAGAACTCGAAAAAATTTGGTACTCAGAAACGTCGGTCGAAAACCGTAGATCTCCTTTTTGATAAATTTCGAAAATCACTCAAAATAAGAAAAAAACAAGGAGTTACGGAATCCGAATCGAGGTACATATTTTGTACCGATTCCAAAATATAGGTCTCAATATTTATGACCCTTCCTACAGGAGTCGCTTAATCCAAATTTGGGAAACCTCAAAGGGCGACAAAAATTAAAAGACGCAGAAAAAAATTGAAGCCAATAGCTCTATATTCAGATTTTTGAGCGGTAATGATAAATGCGAAATTTTGGAATTTTTGCAAAAAGTGCTTTCAAAATCAGTCATGAGATTGCGTTAGGCACATAAATTAGCTAGGTATGGCTAAAGTGAAGCCAATAGCCCTCTTAGAGATGGTGAATTCATTCGACTCCTTCTTAAAAAGGACAACTGTAGGCAGCTTGTTTTAAAAAAAAAAGCCCATTCTCATTTTTGATGTTCATTGCTGTCTTTTGTTCTTCTGCCCTTTTTTTAAATGAAAGAACACAATTCAAGGCCTTATGCAGTGAAGGACCTCGAGGTTGCTTACAATTTACGATAGGAAGACCTTGTGTGGATCGTATGAAAGAGACTCGTTGCATTTTCCCCTCAGGAGCAAGTTTTTCAAGTGCCCTACTTAGGCCACGAAATTGCTACTCGCTCGAAAAACTTCGGCTTAGAGATAATTCACTGCGGTGGTGAATAACCCCAAAAACGAGCCCCACCACCACACAAACGCCTTCCAACTTTCCAACCTAAATCTCTAACCTCTCGAGCACTTAAGTTTCCACTTTTCACATTCAAACTTATCTCCCCCCACAGCCCCATTCCTGGTAATCTGAAAGTTATGTCATCCCAAAAATGAACCCTTCCACTACAACTCTGTCTAATCACCTAACCAACATCATAAAGAAAACTTAAGTAACATCAACTCGTCAACGAGTCCTTCGGTTGGTCGGTCGGTTGGGTGGTCGGTTGGCGGCCTACGACGACTCCTCGTCCCCTTGAAAAACTTTGTCCTGCTCCTGCAATTCCATTCCATTGCCAGGGCACGTTCCTGGGGAAGGATTATCATCATTCGTAAATGAAAAGTAAAAGTCTCACCGCAGAAGGGCGAAAAGTTTTCCCTGTTTTTTTTTTTTGAAAAACAAACTACACGAGGAATTTTCGATTTGTCACCCCCGATGAGCTGCAATTAATACGAAATGATGATATTCTCATTCATCAAGTGTACTCGAGGCTCATAAATAACCATCAACATCTCATCCTTCGTCCTTCGTCCTTCGTCGACGTCGACATCGTCGGAGGAGAAAAGAATAAAAATGATGATGCTTCACCGCAGAGCAGACAGTCGGCTTCCTGGCTGAAGGATTCAAAACATCTCGACCTAGATAATTGGGTGTGAGTGGATGGGTGGTGGTATCCGTTTTTTTTTTTGTTCTCCTGCTTCTCTCATTTAATCGAGAGCGAAGTGAAGTGAAGTGAAGTCCTTCGTCCGCGTAGAGTGGGCCTCTTTAATGCGGTGGCCGATATGAAAGGCGCCATGGAATTGCGGTGGTGATAAGGCAATGATTATACGATGAACAGGATCTTCGCCTTTCACTCTCTCTCTCGTTCTAGCTCTCGCCTTAGTTTTGTTGATTTATGGAAAAGGATGTACGGATGTGTATAAATCTTACTTAGACGATGAAGGATATCATGGCTTGAGTACGTTTTTAATTAAGAAGAGTGAATGAGTGAGAGTCGAGCAGAGCAGAGAAGACGGAAGCGATGGCAGAGTGAGTGAAAAAAAAAGAGAAAAAGAGAAAAAGAGACGAAAACTAAGTGAAAGGTGGGTGGGCGGACAACGAGGAGCAAGGTCTTGGAGATGGATGGACAGGACATTCGAGTCAAGGTCAAGAGGAATTATGTACGTCGAGAGGTGAGCTACTCTCCTCTGAGAAGTTTGTTATGATGAAGTCGAGGTACAAGTGCGAGGAGAGCTCATTAAATCTTAAAGCGGAAGCTTAGTGAGAAATGCTAAGGTGGTCTTGTGGAGGAGGAGACAAAGGCGGCAAAGGACGAGGATGAGGCGCTGAAGAAGGTGACGGCGGAGAAAAAGGTGGTGAAGAAGAGCGGCGGTGAAGAGGGCGAATACGAGTTAGAAGGAGGAAGGTGAAGTAGGTAGACTAACTATTGAAAAGAAAAAGGAGGCATTTAGTGAAGCTGTCATTAAGATAATTGCCTTTCTTGTGATTCAGGTATACGCGGCGTATGAGTAACATGTTTTTTTCCACTTTCAAGCCTCAGGAAAAAACTTTCTATGAGAGCAACGACATGTAGACGTCTTTAGTAGCCTTTATTTTGGTAGAAAGAGGTTGTTCTTTTGAATGAGCGAATGCAAGACGAGATGAGAGGTTTTTGAGATTCGAGGAATCAGCTTCCACTTTCTCTGATTTAGTCGTTTCTACTAAATTCGTTTACTACTAAAAAAAAAAGTTACCACATGTCCTCCTGTCTGCATAGAAAGACCTTTAACAGACAACGAATTAAACCGCTGACGTAAGCGCTCTCTATCTTGGATATTCTCTGAAACATGCCGCAGCAAAAATGCATACCTTCCCTATTCAAAGACTCCCTTTCCCTCGTTCCAAAAGGCCCCCTCTATTTGCTGCTTATTACTCACTTCCCTCGCCTTCTTTTGAAATCATTGAATTCGATTTACCATTTCCATTCTGCCATTTTTGCCGCAATCAGCAATAACTCCGTCTCCCTGGAATCCCATGCGAAGGACCCACGGAACAAAGCAAAGTCCTTTTGTTATCCGCAGAGAGATTCGCTTGCGACATATTTCTGAAAATGAAAAGAACTCAAATAAAGATACGAATATTTTTCCTCCTGCGACATCCTGCAGGATACAAGAACAAAAAAAAAGAACCATCTGCCTGTCATCTGCCGACCTATCGTCGTCTCTCCTGCAGCAGTGCGTCGAGCGCTGAAACTGCGTCTGTCGGATGCAATTTTTTTCCCAGAAACTCGGTGAAGGTAGAGCTTAAATCGAATCAAAGCAGCAGCCGGCGGCGGTGGGGGAAAGGTCAAATGGAATTCATTCACCCAGAGAGTCGTCTGAGCAGATTTGCTTTCTTTTTTTCTGGATTTGATTGCACTCAAATGGCAGCGACCCAATTTTGTTGCCATCATCGCTCAGACACATGTTTCTAGCTTCAGACGGTTTATGGCAATTGTATTACCCGCGCATCAAATCGCCTTAGAGGATTCCTTGAGCTTGTTGAGAAAATGGATTAGGATCGTTACCGCACCGAGTGGAGTGCAAGATGAGCTGAGCTTGAAAACATTCTGCTTTGATGAGAGGGAATCCTCTTCTGGGCACACAGAAACTTTCCCCAAGCACACTTGTGGTCGCCTTTTACTTTTTTTCAAAATTAAAACTAAATTTTGAACGTGGAAAAAACTTTTTACAGATACTACTCGGCTTGCCACATCGATAGTTTGCGAAGCGCTTGTGAGCGGACCACATTAAGCTACCGGGATATCCTTCACAGACTGAGAGAAGGAGAGGAAAATTGTGGAAAAAAAGGATCTCTCAGCGATTGTTTGAGTTTTGTTTGAGCGTTCAAGAGCAATTTATGTTCGATTTTCGAATTTTCAAGTTTCCAGCGCACACAGCGTCTTTTTTTTTTTTTGTTGCCGAACTCTCACGTTGAGTTTGAGCATCGTTCGTTGTTTGCCCGGTGCAGTCATAAAGACACGAAGTTTTTGAGCACAGGAGAGAGAGAGAGAGAACAAAAAAATGGAATGAAGAAGCCAAACGAATGGACCAAAACGAGGAGAAGATGTAACTTTCCCCCACCAGCACCCACAAGTCGAAACACGGAACGTCTTTGTTACGTGGCAGGATGAAGGACAACCATCGGGGTGTGAGAAGGACGACGAGGAAAAGAAAAAGTTTTATAGTTTTAGAAAAAGTTCACCGTTGTGTGTGTAGTTATTGGTGGGAGAGGGGGCGAGAGAATTTCATCGTTCTTTACCGCTTGGCGAGCTATTTATGAAAGTCTCAAGGACTCATCTTCGATGTTCTCTTTTTTTTTTGCTCGCCCCCTCTTTTAGTGAGAATGAGAAGTAAAATTACCGACGAGTTATGATGGTGATGCTGCCCTTGGGTGTCTGGTCCATTGGATGGCGTTCTTTATGTTTGTCACGATTGGCGTTTTGAATTGCCCTCTTTTTTGTCGGCTTAAGTTTGAGGTCCTAGATAGGGGGAGGAGGAGACCAGTGGTGATTTGGAGGCAGAGTTTTGTCGGCAACGAGACACTAAAAAATGGTTGCTTAAAGGCAAAGTTCGTCGAGGGGGCTTTAAAGACGTGTAAGAGGTTTTTTTTGCCTGCCTATTAGGTTTCCAAATCATCCTCAAAGCAAAAAAAAAGGAAAAAAGAGATTTTTTTTAAAAAAAAGTTTTTTTAAATTTTTAAATCAGAGAATTAGTCTGGGTAAACAAATTTTAAAAATATGGTCTTTTCGAAATTCTGCTTCATACAGCGTTGACTTTTGAATGGATTTGGACTGTTCAATTGACAGCTCAATTGAACAGTCCTCTACCCTCAAATCAATAGCTGACTGCCAAATCTACAGCTGACCCCCAAATCGGCAGCTGCCCTCAAATGACCCATCCAACGTCGATCTTTAGATAGATCAGTACATTTCAAATTACTGGCCAACTTCCGAGGTTCAAGCAGAAGCAGCTGAGGGCAAATTGCACTAAACGTCGAGGTTCCTAAGGATCCAGAGTCTTTAATTGGCAGCTTATTTTGAAGCCTCTTTTAGCGTCAATACTTGAAAAGATCAGCTGTAGAAGGCAGTCTCAAAAGCTGTCTGAAGAAAAGTAGAGATTAGGGAATCCGGAGGCGTATACGTAACATTTTTTTCAAAATTCGTTAACTCACATTTTTCTGTCAAAAAAAAATCAATCCCATAATCTGGTTGAGCTCTGCTGATTTCAGCGTCGATTTTTTAAGAAATCAGAAATTTTTAGTTGACTGCCGACTTCTCACGTTTTATTCAACGTCGTTCTTTAAAAAGATCGGTATCGTCCAATCGAATTCCTACTCCCAAATTCCACTCAAAATTAATATTTTTGAAAGATCAAGATGCCAAATTCAGCTAAACATCGATATTCAGAAAGTTTACGAAGCCTTAAAGGGCAACTTCATCCCAAATCTCTTCCAGCATCGATATTTAGGAAAATCAGGGTTCTGCCCATTGGCTGGCCATTCCTTAATCCATCATCACATCTCATCACAATATTAAAGCCTCCTTTATGTTCCAATAAAATCTCATCACAAAATCTAAGCCTCAACATAATTAAATCAAAATCCCCAAAGGCCCTTCGAACCCACAACTATCGACTCCTCATCCTCTTCGAGCTCGTCTCATCTCCTCCACGCAATTTCTGTCACCAGACCCCCATCCAACCCTAAGTGTCCTCCAGACAAAAACCGATAACAAAACCAAAGTCACTGACCGTTCCACCACCGTGGGACAGCTATCACATCATAACCACTAATAAGGACTTTGCCCATCACGATAATTGCCCGCCGACGTTACGCATGATGATGACACGTAGTTCGTTCACCCATCGCGTATGTGTCCTTGAAGGACTTCGCCGACGGCGACAGGCGCCTTAAAGAGACCACAAAAAAAAGACAACAAAAAAGACGCCAACTTTAATTCCAACGAAAGTCGGCGTAATGGGGAAACGCCAAACCACGTGTGTCACCAAACTTTGCGTGCTTAAAAGACTCACAGGACCTGTATCTCCCGTCTCGTCCTTGTGTCGACTTTAAAAGACATCCACGTGCGTTTGATTTGTTTTCAAACAAAAAAAAAAGAAATCCGTCTAGGGGAACAGGAAGACATTTAAATAGATGAGACTTTGATTACCCGGGGAGACGTCACCGAATTTAGGGGTTGGTCTTTTTTTTCCTCCTTCCGGAAACAGGCGGCTGGAAAAGATCTCTCCGTGATTAGTTTAATTATGTATAATTTCTTCAAATAATTATTAAATGGAAAATTTGGTTAACCACTGGAGTGAGTGGGGTAGGTGGAGGGGCACATTCTGCCCTCGAGTATCATTTTACAATCAATTTGCATAATTATCGATCTGTTTACAAAGAGGGGGGATGGGGAGGCAGGTCGAGTACAGTGAGAAAGAAGATGAATTATTTATCTTTCAATTTTAAATGAAACGAGACTGAGAGAGAGGAAGAAGAGATCCTAAAATCAGAATGAGCTACTTGAAGATAGAAATTTAATAGAGCTAAATTCAATTTCCCTGGTAAATAAATTTTATTGAGAAATGGATGGGAGGGGGGCATGGGAATGGGAGGAAATTGAACTTTTCTATGAAATTGATTGTGGGGTGAAGGCGGAGAGAAGGTGTACTTGCGTTTTTGGGGTCTCGTGTTGACGGAGGATTGTAATTTGCAAGCAAATAAGTCGGAGATGGTTCATGGTTACGGTGGCTTTTTAAGAATTTGAGGTGGAGGTCCTGTGGCGTGGGGGGAGAGCAGTGGACTGTGGAGAAATGATGTGGGGCATTTGAATTTAAGGAAAGAGATACGAAGAATTCATGTGGAATGTCAGACATTACAATCTGATCAAAAAGCGATGTTGTTTAAGGGTGGAAATCTCCAAGACATCTGTGAGGCATTCGAAGCAAAATCTAAGCGACGGCATTATTTTAAGAAAAAGCTATAGAAGCTATTTCAGAGAGCTGAAAAGATATTTTCAGAGATCTTCTTATTTTCATTTTCATTCTTTTAATCCTAGTGTCAGCGTTTTTCTTTTTTCATCATCAACATCTTCTTGACCGCGTGTTCCACCAACGCGGTCGTGGGGGCAATGCACTCAGAAAAGATCTCCAGGCAACCCGATCGTCTGCTGGCGACTCTGACTCATCAGGAGGTATGCCCAAATGTAACCAGGCGAGATTTTGGACTTGGTCCAACCATCTCATCCTGAATCTGACAGGCTGTCGCCTTCTTGACGGGATCGCATTCAAAGCGCGCCTACTGCTAAAATAGCAGGAGCAGAAGGGATTATTACCGTGAATCGAATACCTCGCACAAAATCTCATTCTGTAAAAAAAACATAAGACTACTTTTCAACCAAAGTTAAAGTACTAAAAACCACTTAAAGGACCCGATTTTCTCTTTCTGTAGACTAAGATCCACCTCTTACAACGATTCCTCGTAAGTTTTGATTTATCTCCATCAAGTTTGAAAGATAAGACTTTACCAGGTTGATCTGAAGACGCCTTAGAACTTCTCTGCGGTTTATAAGGCCGCAAAAAAGTTTTGTATGTCCCTGACGGTCAATAAAAACCCATAAGACTCAACATAATTACCTTGAAATGACCATGAATGAAAATGAATGAAATAAAAATAGGACATGATGAAAAACATAATATCCATTCTCAAAATAACCTTGTCAAGCTAGACTAGTGAGTCCGACCTCTCTACATCGTCGCCGTGTGAACTCATGGACGACATTTTAATGAGACACATGTATCCAACCCCACATCCACATCCCAATTAGTCCATTCCGGTTGTCGTTGGGTGAATCCTCCCACGGTCCGCCTAATCCACTCCAACTAACTTCAATTCAGACCCAAAAATAAAAGCTGACCCAGCATAATTGTCACTTCCCGTCGTCGTCATCATCATCACGGTCCCAAAAAAAACATTTCACCATTTCCTCGAAACACAATACACTTGCTACCACCTCTGCTCATTTCCACATCCTGGATTATTTTTGTTTTCAACTAGAAAAAAAAAAAAAACCAGCGGAGGTGGCCAACAATGAGAAAAAAAAACAAACAAAAAAAAAAAGGAAAGCAGTTCTGGAACAATTGCACGCAAGAGGAAATTACTTTTTCGTTTTAATGAAAGGATCCGACTGAGGAGGTGAAACTGAGAAGGCACTTTGCCCCGGCAGGATATGTGAATGAAAAAAAGAAAAAACAGCAACAACTCTTCTGGCCTCCCCCTCCAGTCCAAGAGAGTAAGAGTTTAGTTCATAATGGTTATTAAAAAGTACGCCTACTCACTACTCAGCCCTCACAAACTCCCCCAAATCCACTCTGTAATGAGAGAATGTAAAAGGAAGGCCGGCCTATTTAAATCTTTCCATGTGCACGGGGGATAAAGTGCCATTACTTCTGCTACAATTGTTCGATATCAAAGAATCTGCGGTATTTCACTTCAAGAGAGGCCTCTCAAAGAGGCACTTTGTGAAGAATTTTTCACTTCAAGTGGAAGCGAAGAATGTCTGAAACACCCCGTAACACTTTTCAAAGGACGTACAAATCATTCACTGATTGCCTTGTAAGTAGAGCGGACTTTGTGCCAGGACTGCGACTGAAAGCTTTTGATGAATGGTCTAAAAAGGAGAGAGACGGTCGAGGACATGCGCAGGATGAGTATTCTCTCTTGAAGGAGACCGTGAATCGTAAACAACAAGAGCCGAAGTCAACCGGCCCCCCAACTAAACCCTCTCACGTGCTTATCATCCTTCAAATCGGGAACTTCACAAAAGGACGGATATTCTGTCCTTCAAAACTTCTCTAGTTTGCCTTCAGGACTAGACAGGAATTGGAAATTGTTTTATGTTTTGGAAAGGGGAAAGTTAGTGAGGCAGTCGGTTGATTTAACGGTGATTTTGATTAAAATTCAGCTGAGTTGTGGTTTAAGTTCGTTTGCAACCACTTAGTGGCCTCCAACCTCATTTAATATGCCTCTGTCATTAACACAAACATCTAATTAAAGCCAAATTTAGGTGTACATATCGAAAACAAGCATCTATCAGTTTCGACCTCCCGTCCAACGATCCCCAAAAACCTCCCTCCAAAATCGAACATAACTAACAACTTCAGTGGGTATGAATCACATGATAGGCAAACAGCATTGCGTGTGATGGTTTATGGAATGGTTCGTTAAGTTAATTATTCGTTTTTGGACTCGATAATTATCGATTGTCTGTGAGACTTTCTGTATCGCTTGAGGGAGGGCTTAATGGGGGAGTTTAATCAGGTTGGAGAGGACGAGACAAGAGACTCATTGAATGGTGGAGCAGCAGGCAACAGACATGGAATATTTTCTGTGTAAATGCATTTGAATTTATGTTTCATTTGAATCCTGGCGAAGGATGAAAGGAAGGTTTTTTTGGCCGCAAGTTAACTGATGAAGGGCTCTGGGAGGAACTACAAAGGGAGTGGGTTGGGAGCGAGTGATGGGTGGTGACTGTTGGCGGGGCTTATGAGAGGCTTTGAGGGTTGTTTTTCACTAATCACAGCGGCTTACAACCATTGGCTTGGTGGGACAAAACTAGGGAGCAATGGAACGAGTTTGTGGAAATTGAGTGCCCACTTTCAGGCGCTGAGGTAAATTCAAATTTCATTTGAAAGTCAATGAAATGATTTAAGTGGGCCATGGGGTTGGGTAGAGGAAATTGTGATGAAAATTGGACTTTTTTTTAGATTGAGGGAATTTTAAATCGGCAAATAATGTACAGTCGAATCGCTCTAAGTCGACACGGGACATCAAAATTAGTTCGAATTAGAGGAAGTTCGACTTAGAAGATGGTTTTTGTATGGAAAATTGGGGAGGGGAATGCCAAAATATGGCGAAAAATGAGAAAAATTCGACTTAGAGGAATTTTGACTTAAAGGGAAATAGGATTAGATCGATTTCGATTTAGAGGGCGTCGACTGTATATCAGAAAATGTGCGTCAAAAATGGATGGAGGCTCATTCGCTTCTTTTCCTTGATAAGGATCCAATGTCGGCGGTAGGTGGATGGAGTAGGGCCATTTTTCACAGAAGCTTTAAGGCGCTTTCGGTTTTTTCCATCAAGAAAAATAAAATTTCAGCGCCTATTGTCGCCTTCTTGATAAAAAAAAAATTTTAGCGACTTAATTCTTCTACGAAAAGAGAACCCAGCTTGGTTTCACTTTACACGAACCCCCTAAAAGTTCTAAAACCGCCCAAAACTAAATTCAATTGCTTATAACTCGAAAATTGCATACTTTCTGATGACGTAGCAAATTCTAAATTCTTCTAAAGGTCCCTAAAATGTTTTTGAAAGGTGCTTCTTTCATTCTCGATCAAAAAAAATTCAGGCCACTAAATTTTGCTTGATAAAATTAAAGCGGCAGGGCTATAATTGACGCCCACTACTTAAAAAATCTTAAGTCCAAGAAAATCTTCAGTTGATTATAACTCAAACATTTCTCCTGTAAATTAAGTGCATGGTTTCACTCAATATAAACAATTTTAACTTCTCCTTCAAGTCACTGATATATTTTTGAAAATCGTTCCTGTCGCCTAAATTCTATTTAGAAAAAAAAAACCGAAAGCGACTTAGTACTTCTTTGAAAAGTTGTCCTACTTCATCCACCTATCACCGACACTGGATCGTTATCAAGGAAAAAAAGCGAATGAGCCTCCATCCATTTTTGAGGCACATTTTCTGATATACAGTAGACTCCCTCTAAGTCGAAATCCTTCTAAGTCGAATTTCCCTCTAAGACGAAATCCTTTTAAGTCGAATTTCCCTCTAAATCGAAGTCCTTCTAAGTCGAATTTCCGTCTAAGTCGAGATCCTTCTAAGTCGAATTTCCCTCTAGCCCATAATTTGGTATTCCCCTTCCCAATTTTCCATACAAAAACCTTCTTCTAGGTCGAACTTATTCTAGCTCGAATTAATTTTGATGTCTAGTGAAAATTCGATTTAGAGGAATCCGACTGTACATTATTTGCCTATTTAAAATTCCTTCAATCTAAAAAAAAGTCTAACTTTCATCACCATTTCCTCTCTCCAACCCCATTTCCCACTTAAATCATTCATTAACGCTCTCCTCACATCATCCACCCACCCCAATCAATTACCAAAACTTGAAAACATAAATTGTCTAATCCCCATCCTCACACAAGAATTCAAAAATTCCAAAAAAAAAAACACAAAATGTAAATCATTCTAAACTCAATTCAAATGAAAAACTTAAAACGAAAAAGTTTCTAATTAAAATAGAACTCGTTTCTTCGGACGATGTGAAGAGAGAGAAATGATGGTGGCAAAGCCTAAAACAGAAAAATGGAATTTTTATCTGAATAATTCATAAGAATTTTTCGCATTTCATACACCTGAGGTCAGGGAATGAAATGAATTTATATCTCTTCATCTAGAGACGTAGTTTCTTTTACCACCTGCCCTTACACTGTTTCGTCAGACTTTGGCAATGAATAACAAATAATTAAAACTTTGGTCCTTGCTGAGGTATTTCGGTGTGTCCTCACATCTTCCGCTGTTTAGGCTTAAGGCTTTCATTTAATATGCATTCGCAGGTTGAATTTGATGCGACTGGAGAGAGGGGAAAACAGAGAAGGTGATCAATAATAATTTCTGAGTGTTTTCATTTCTCCGGCGGGAGTCGAATGAGGGAGGTGGTGCTTTGATTAAGGACCTATGCCTTCAAAGGATGTTAATTATAAAAGTTTTTCGTTCTTCTTTTTTTTTATTTTTGTTTAGTTGAGGATGCTGGGACTAGTCGGTTTTATTGATGAGCGAAAGTTTGGGAGGCGCGGTGGTTTTGTGAGGCCTGCAGAAAATCAATACGTGTCTGTAATAGATGGTCTCTTAAAGGTATATTGAGTCGTTTGTGTCCAGAGGTCGGTTCGTAGAGTGACGTTGAATAAGTTTTCCTTTGTGGTTTGGGACTTAGGGTAATCAATATTAAAGCCATAGAGGTCATTCAGGCCCTCCAATGCGAACACTATGGTTGATATTCATAGATTATATTTTTATATTTTGTTTATTTTAGCTAGATTTTGAAATTTTTGAAAACCGATGTTTTTTCTACGGACAGACATCGGTAGAAGCCTCTGACTAAGAGACTGAGGATATTGAAGTAAGAAGTAGATATCGATACATGCCTCCTTGGAGTCGGTTCATCGTTCGCATAGGAGCCTAAAAAACGTCGATGCTCTAAAATTGAATAGTTTTGAAAGAATCTAACAAAATTCGACAAGTTTTAAGTTAAGAACCCACATTTATTGTATTTAAATTTCATTTAAATTTCATTTAAAAAGTGAAAAATGAGTCTTAAGCTTTATTCTCAGCTCCTATTGCCCATACACTAGACCCAAGTCCATAAAATTTATCAAATCTCTTTCGAATAGTTAAAATAAATTCTATTCACTCCAAAAAAATACTCATTTTAGCCAAATTTTGGAATTATCAAAAAGCGACAAAAATTCCCTCAAAAAGTCGACTCGAAGTCAATGACTCTGACTGCATTTTTTGTGGCGAAAAAATGTAAAATTTTCGATTTTCCAGAAAACTAATCCTTGGAGCTTGAAGTTATGAAAATTTGTTAAGGACGTGTGTAAGGAGCTTAAAAATGTATTGTTTGTGTTTTGGACCCTTCTGGAAGCTGGTCAAATCCTCATAAAACTGATTTTTAAAGCCATGTTGGGAGTCTCGTTGGCGGGACATTTATTTTGTGTTTGAACGTCCTGGTGAGCCAATAAAATGACCAGGTTCATGATCGTAGTCCTAGCGGAAGCTGGAAAAATCCTGAAAAAACAGATTTCTAAAGCCATCTGTTAGTCTCATTAATGGGATCTTGGTTTTTGGTTAGAGCGTCCAGGATTGCTTTTGAAATTACGTGGTTCATGTTCGTACTCCTAGTGGGAGCTGGTCGAATCCTGAAAAAAATGGTTTCTGGAGTTGCTTTGGCACATTCTCAATGCAATCTTGAGTGGTGTCGTGGTATATTTTCGAAATGAATGAGATCATGGATGCAGACGTAGTGGAAGGTGGTGAAATTGTTAAAAAAAATGATCCCTGTGTTTGTGATTTCAGCTTGGACTTCGAAGTAGTCCAGATGACTTCACTCCGAAAGCGTTTTTTGAATTATGGATACAAAATTGGAGTTGACATATAATGGACTGGCACTAGGACACTGGAAACTCGATAAGTCATGGGAAAATTATGGTCTTTAAGGCCGCGATAAACGTTCGATCATGGGACTCTAGATTTTGGTGAAAGAAGTAACCTATTGAACTTAATTTGGACATTTTCCTGAACACTAGACTGGAACCACTCTGCAAGGATCAGTCAAACAGTCTGTTTTAGCGACGTCCTTTGAAACCGAATCCAAAAAGAATCAAATAGTTCTTGCTTCGGCAGAACATATACTAGAATTTTTAACAATACAGTGAAGATTAGCATGGTCCCGTCAAATGTAAAGCTTATGATTCCTTCTTTTGGATAAAAAGAGGTTCTGAGCCATCGATTTAAAATTAAGGGGTTTTAGAAGCACCAAACACTCTACAATAAGTAAATTTTGTATTCCCGTGACAGACAGTCGTTCTTTTCGGCTCTCCAAACGACATAGTCCTGGCACTGCACTTGTCAACTAAAAACAAACATTTCTCCTTTTTGTCTATAACCAGGAGACATGCTGAAACTAAGAAAATCAACAAGCTAAAGTTTTAGTGAAAAAATCGATTTTCATTCTTTTCACATACTTGGGCGTATACGTAACATTTTTTTTTTTTTCAATTTTGATTTTCTCTCTTTATTTTTTTTTGTTGTCAGTCCCACTCACTATCTCATGCAGATGTTGTCATCGAACCCTCCTGCTTTGTTGTCCTTATACATAGATTCCACCTCCAACCACAGTTTCGAAAACACTGATTGATTTTCTATCGAAAGTTATTTTTCCCCAATTTCCTCCACCACCATCCTTTTACTGTCAGTTAACAAAATTACGTACTCGACCTCACACAGGACATCCTGCATCCTGTGTTCTGTGTCCTGTGTCGTCCTCTCATCCTAAATAAAAACATACACACACCCACCCGTCCGGATACCAAAAACCGGAACATGCCACCAAAAGGAAACCGCCTGCATCGAACCATCTGCCTGTTTATTATGGTAATGAGAATCTGTTTCGACAACGACAGACAGAGAGGCCCTTTAACCACCAGAAATTGCCACAAAATTGATGTAGCCATTCCGAAGGATAACCACATGCAAAATTCGTCCTCACAATTCACCCCCACCGAGATGGATGCCGCAGCAACTGTCAGATCGTATTGCGTCAATCAGGCCTCGTGGTGATGTGACTAATTAATTCGATTACTCAAGAATGCCACTGAATGGAGGGCTGGCAAGAACCTTAATAACCGTCAGTCTGAGAGAGATCAATCGATTTTGGTGATGTCACACAAAAAAGGGGTGTCATCGAGAGATAATTGAATCGTCTTAAGAGGGGGGGAATAAATCCCTTCCACAAATGCAACTTTTAATTAAACAACAAGGATCCATGTGTGTGTGGCGATTCGATGGAAAACTTTGCCGTCCCTTTTTAAGGACGAGATGTTTACATTTGAAGGGATCCCAACTGCGGTTGGGACACCGAGTTTTGCATACACACGGACAGGAAAGTTTTTGAAAGTTTATCGAAAAATTTAATTGTTACCAAAAATTGAGGCGGATAGAAAAAGTTTCAAGTGCAAAACTTGCGGCAAAGGACTTAATTGCAACTTGCAGAAAAAGGATCTTCCATCTCCCAGAACTCAATCGAGTCTGAGAGACTTGAAAAAACTTTCTCGAACTTTTATGACGTTCGATTCGATGACGTCGGCCCATAAATCCTTCCCTGATTTTCACCTTTACACACAACAACAACTCCTTGCTCGTCCTCACTTAGAATTCACAAAGCATCGAGGTAAACAGGATACAACACCCGTTCTCGTTGTCGTTGTCAGAGTTAGGCACATGCCATTATCCATCCTTTGTGCTTCGTTTGCCAATTGAATAGTGCAAATATTTCAGTTCACGTCTTTGCCATTTTACCACACCTCGTCTCACCCTGTCTGTCGAGCAGACAAAGCAGCATTATTCTTTCTTTTTCTCGTTCGTCCTTTCATCCCTTCGTCCTGTTGGTCAGTGTCCTTTTTTTGATGAATCTCTTCTATGCGACCACTGAGGCACGTCTACACCTCGTGTCATACCTTGAGGCGATAACAATGAAAAAAAAAAAAAAGAAATGAAAGCACCTCCTGTCAGTGTCACCTCGTCCTTATTCCTGCTGCGTGTGTATTCCAAGTAAAGTCAACACTCACAGAATCGACACAAAATACGAAGAAAAGAGAATTTATTTTTTTTTTAATAATAATACCAACTATGACTGCCTTCGGGGGAGGTCCTCGTTTTCGTTTTTTTTTTTTTATTTATTGTCCGTGTCTTTCCGTTTCGAATGAGGAATCTTTGGTTCCTTTGAAGGATTTCATTCTCAGAAAGGAATTTCATTTGGAGAGTTCATAACTTTGCAGGTTGCTTTTTCGTTTGTTTCATTGGAACACAATCACCGAAGTGCTGAGAGTTCAGAGTTCGTTTTTTGGAATTTGTTTTGTGTTCAGGCAGAGAGGATGGGTGATGATTAATTTTTGACACACACACACACACAGAGGAGCACAAAAGGGCGGCTAGGAGTGTAGGGAATTATTGCTACAAGCGATTTGACACTTGACAGTTTGTCACACGACGTCGTTGTTGTCGTGTGACAAATTTAATCCTGACGAGGTGTCACTGGAGGCGTCTAAGTTCAGTTGAGTTAAGAGATGGCGACGCCGGAGAAGATGAATAGGGCGGGTGGGCAAGGTCATGCTGTTGGCAGGTTGCTAATTAAACGCAGGGATGATGAGTAGGAGGTGAGATTATGATGAGAGTTGATGGATGGAGGTGAAAGTTATTGAGAAATTTCTTATGAAATTTTCAATTTTATCGGTGAGTGAAGACGGATTGAAGGGCGCAGAGTTTGAGGAGATTTCTTGAGTGAAACGGTGATGAAGCGATAAAAGCAAAATCTGTATCAATCATATTCTTCTCAAGCTACTGTTGGTCTTGAAGGAGGTGAGAAAATCTATTCCACGAGGTCTGATGGGTCGAATGTGGACAGCTGGACAGTCTTCCATAGCCAGCTACTTGAAGTTGAACGAAAAAAATATGATTCCATCCCATACTTTCATCAAAATTCACTCATTCAGGTTCCTTTAAAAAAAAAGTTCTTGGATTGTTGACCCATTTATTTGCGTCTTGAAAATCCTCTTAAAAAATCGCGCCTTAGAAAAATATAATGCCTGCCTAAGAAGGTTGTCATATCAATTAAACAAATTTTTTTTGAGATTCTGCTACGTCTTGGATTTTCTTTAAGACAACCTACCGCGTTGGTTGGAGAGGTGGAAGGAAGGTATCGGTGCGCCTTGGTTTTAAATGTCTGCATGTTATATTCAGAGGGGAAAATTGAGTTTGGAAGAGTATTCCATATTCGTGTGGTGCGGCTAAAGAATGACTCACAATGGCAATGCCAGAGGCAATGCAAGGGAATGTCAATTAAAATGGCATCACTCTCTTTTTCCTACCCCCTTTCCCTAAAATGTCCTCGAAGTCAAATCCATCACTTTGTCCTTCAAGAAAAATCTCTAAATTCATCAATCCCAACCTCTGCCATCAGCAGTCAAATTAGCTCATCGATTATCTGCCGAAGACAATCCCAAAGTCTAGCCCACATCCGCTCACGGGCTCATGTCACATCACTCAGTCACTTAATTGCTTCAAGACAGATCCTACATCAATGCCATCAGCCACCACTCTCCATTTCACTTAAGCAACCCACCTCCTTTGGGTTAAGTGATACCAACAAAAAAAAACCAAGATGCCAAGGATTCGAAGGATGCGTCTTTCTGCTCCACCCCACTACCAGGCAATTCCACATGTAATGAGTTGTCTTGACAACTAATTACGAGATTACGCCTCACAAAAACCATATTCAGCCACAGAACATTGAACGACGACGACGAGTCAACGAAAATTCCCATTACCCGACCATCTACCCAAACCCAGGGCTCGAATATTGAATCCGTACATCCCTGGTAAGAGTCATTAGGAACATGATGTGCGCGACAACGACCACGACGACATTGCGATGATGAGGATGATGAGGATGACGATGATGGCGACGATGACAAGGGTGGCAGCATCAGCAACAGAGAGGATGACATTCTGTCGAAGTGCAGCTAAATCCCCGCCAATGAGTCCCCGGATTAGGACGGAGGGCGAAGGACTGAACAGCTGGGCCATAATTAGCTTTCCGCTTCAATTTACTCGAATCCAGTTGACGGGATAGGTTGTTTTGTTTTCTCAGCTGTTGTTTTTGACAGACGACGTTGATTTTTAAAGGAGGTCGACTCCTTTTGTGAATAATTGAGTATCGATGTTAACTGAATCCTTCCACACGTGCGTGGAGTGTCAAGTGTCCTTGGCATTTCAGAATATATGTGCGAATACCTCATGGATTTTCACTTGAAACTGAAGAAGACCTCCTTCATCACCTACTCAACTCAAAAAAAAACCAAAATCAACTCACCGAAGGAGTAGGGATCCAAAAAACACAATATTGATTAAACTAAAGAGGCACGTGACTCGCCTTAATGGCATTATGTTCGCCTTTATAGACATTTACGTCTCGAATAGCGCGCAGCCATTCAAGTTTAGCCACAGGATTCATCCATCCATCCACAGGCACAGGACTCACCAAACGCACACGCAAACACACACACACACACTTCATTCCACATGACTGGTGCTTGGCTGCATATTTATTGAGGCATTTATCGACTTCCATTTTAAGTGCTCGAGAATTGATGACAACCGTAGTCCATTCGGTTTGATTGCTTTTCATCAGTTAGAGCCGAAATTTCGATTGACTTAATATTTTTGCGATGTAAATGAAGAAAAAACAAAAAAAAAAAAGGACGACAATTTTTTTGGGGGTGCGTTTGTGTGTGTTTGTGTGTCCTTTATGATCCTGGGGGTTTTTGTTTTAGTGAAAGTAATAATATTAAAACGGTTACGACTTGTGGAGTGGAAGTAATTATTTGGGCGGATCGGAATAGCGGTTGAGTCAGGGATGTGGGATGTGGGATATTGTTTTATTTTTATGGATTTTCGATTAGCTGTGTGAGCCTTTAAATGGATGGATTGAGAATTTGTGGATTTTTGGTGAATTATGGCTGTGATACTTCTGGTTCAGGGATGTTTTGGACTTTTGGCATCTGCTTGAATAAAAAAAACTAGCGCCTAACCTGTCATCGTTTCGGAATCATGCATCGGAAACGTGCAAAGAACTCAATAATAATTTTACGAATAAAACTACAAACGAGTCACTTGGTGTCAAAAATGTCTTCAACTCCTTCAGATTGTTGGATCCTTGACTTCGAATCCATTACCTGAGATTTTTTTTTCTGAAATGTCTGTTCTCTATTTTCCACAAAATCAATTCTTAGGATTAAAAAGTCTTTTGGGGATCAAAATGACTTCGACTGAATGAAGGGTTGCGTCGTTGACTTCCATTCAAAGCTGTGGCACGTTTTTCCTCCTAGGTCCAAAAGTACGAAATTTCTGCTTCGTGCTAAAAACTGCCTTTCCTACTTTAAGACCAAGAAAAAAATTGTGGCATTGGGGCTCAAAATGATCATCCGAATGAGGACATTGAATCTTTGACCCCGAATCAACCATTTGGAGTACCTTTTTTCGTATTCGAATTGTACGAAATTTCTGGTTCTTCAAAAAAACAATTTTTTAGCTTTATTAGTCCTTCCGTGATCAAATTGTATTCAATGGAAGAAGTTTTTGCGTGATTGACTTTAATTTAATTTTTGAGTCCAAAAGTACAAAATTTCTGATTCATACAAAAAAAATAGATCTCTCTGTCTTAAGGCTACGAAAATCTATTGCAAACTCAACGTTTGGAGTTCTAAATTATTTCATCTGAATCAGGAGACCTTAACCTCGGATCAATCACTTTGTGTTCTTTTTTGGGTTTAGGTAAATGTATAAAATTCTAATTTCATATATTGCATTTTTTGACTTTAAAACCGCAAAAATCTGCCCTAGATACTTTTCTTAGGTTTTATAACGACGTTCATTCAAACCTTGACCTCAAACAAATGACTGCCAAGAGAGAGCATTCGCCAAAATGGACACATCTTTCGCACATATCTCCGCTCATCTGAAACGCACTAAATCAAAACGCTTCAATTTTTCCTTTCTCCAATTTTATTCTCGAATTATTTCCATCAACTAAACGCTTGGATGCACTTCAAAGTTGTATTCCGTTTCGTTACACTAGAGAGAGGAACCATTTCCGGGCAATCGATGTGAGATGAGGCTGAGTTCATTTTCATTTTTTTGTTTTTTACTTTTTCTATTGTCCAGGGAAATGATTTCTGTCATATTTTTCTTTTTTTTTCCGATTTCAAAACTTTGCTTTTATTTTTCAGTCGTGAATACAACGATGGGGGAAAAGAGAAATAATGTTTGTTTAGAGAAATGCACAGAGGGAAAGTTTTCTTTTTGCGTTTTTTGTAATTTTTGTGAACATCCTTTTTGTTTTTGTCTATCAGACTTTTTTTTTTTTGGGAACAAATTTGATTGATGGGGTCTTGTTTTTGAGATACTGGTAGTCCCATCGAGAGGAGTATGGAATCGGTGAAGAGATGGTGGAGTGAATCGTTTTTTCAATGACGGGAAAACAGACACGTGATTTGATAGACCTCTGAAAATTAAAATAGGCAGACTTTAAACTAAGAGAAGTAATACACATCTTCTTAAGGACATCTGAAGTGAACAATGGAGTCTTTTCCTAGACCTCGTTGAGCCACATGGATGTTTTTCCAAATGTTTCTAGAAGAGAATTCTTGGTTCGTTCCATGTGGCCCCTAGAAGCTACAACAGCAAAGCTTGGGAGGCACGCAAAAAACCCACAATTCTGATTGAAGCCAAATTGACTTAAGAGAGAGACATCAAACCAAAGTCTGAGTCACAAATACAAACATGGCTGAAGGTACAGCCTACTCTAACAATTTTGATTAAAACACATGTTCCACTTTTAAAGGTTCAATTAATTTCCTGACTACCCATTTTCGCTTTAAATCCATCTCTCGAGCAAAAAATATGCCCAAAAGAATTAAAATTGTATTTTTCCACGCCAACCAAATGTGCCAATGTCCCCGCAAGAGGATCACGACCTCCAACCACCCTCACCAGGACGAATTAAAACCCATTCACGGCCCAGTGACAGGTGATTGTCGGGAAAAGTCCCATGTGTCCTGTGAAAATCCGTTAGCCAATGTTTACACATCCTTTAGACCTCTTGTCCATTAGAACCCATTCGAATCGGTAGCAACAACAAGCAACAACAGCAACCATAAAAAAACACACAAACAAAACAGGATTTGCTCTCCTTAATCCGATTTAATCGGCTGTTCAATTTGATGGAAACGCTCACAGTTTGTCCCATCCACACACACGAGGAATAAGTCAAGCTACAAATCCTTTTCGCATTAGAATCACCCACCAGAGAGCCTGTGCCTTCTGCTAATGAATGTGAACACAGAAAAAAATAAAATCCTTCGATCCCCACGAAGGCGGAAGGACACCGCTCCGTGTGTAAGTGTCAAATGGAAATTTACACACACGACATAGAAAAGATTTATCCAGCAGACCTGCCCTCCCACCCTCACTCTACTTAAGGTCTGTTTCGCAGGAGAAAAAGGATTCTTTGAGTTATTTACAAGATACTTTGAAACCAACAACAGGCGTTATCTTTATATCTCCCTCTGCCAGAGGCGGAATATTCCCTGCAAAATATGTGTCGCCTCCCATGCCCTAGCTCACACACGAGAATCGAATTATCACGTACATGTTAGCGTGCAAGGATATCATCCTCGCCTCTATCGTTATCGGGGCTTTATGTGTGTTCTTCGGTCTCTAGGCCAAGGAGTCTTGGTGTGGAAACTCCATCAGGACATGGTTCCTCCTCCTTCAACACACAACCGCCACCTGTGCGTAATGCTCAGCAGAATATCCTTATTCGAGCAACTAAGCAGTCTGCCGTCTTTGTAATTCAATTTCTTCCTCTCCTCATCGTCCTTGTATTTGATTTTTTCCTTCTTCTTTTTTTTTGTCTCGAGAAAAGAAAATTTCCCTTGTATTTCCCTTCGTCGTCGTCCTTTTCGCTGGGTACAGGACTCACAGTGCAAATGGTGTTTTCGATTTCATGGTGCATTGGAAATGTATAATCGAATTTATCATTCGCATCCTTCGCATTCGGAAATGGGCAAGGATTCTACTCTGCATTCGATTCAAGATGAAGACGACGATGGTGAGAAGAAAAAAAAATCGCGATGAAGCGATGAAGTTAAGCAGACGCGCCACATCTGTGTGATGATTTTTCGCGGTGTTTAAATTGGATTTAGGTGTGAACAGATGAGAGAACCTGTGAGCCCAGCACCGCCCAACAGCCATCCTTGAGGTATTCAATGGAAATTCAATTATCCTTTCCCTTTCCGATGATGGAGAGGAAGAAGATTGATGGCGTTTTGAAAGGTACGATGGATGAAGATGTTCAATTACCATTCATTATTTCGATCGCGAAGGGAAATGAATTTAAATTGAGTTTTCACGCGTGGTTTTGACGTGAAATTTTGACGTGTGTGAGGGATGTATACGAAATTTCATCTCTCAGCCTAAAAGTAGGCACCGCAAAAAAAAACAAATTCCCAGATGAAAAACTTTCCACTCTCACAAAATTTCTTAACTTTGACTTCTTTCCACGCCATTGCCGGCGGAAAAATAACAAAAAAAAGAGGAACAATTTTCAAATTTATTGGCATCCTTGAGGAATCATTTTCGCTTCTCTTATTTTCCCTCTGTCAATCATCAACACACCCATCCTGCGCGCGAATAGCAGCACTTCCATGGCTCTCTAATATCCTTTCATTGGACTTATTATTCTTTTATTGTTATTTCTTCTCCATCTTTGTCTGTGTCTTTCTCTCTCTCGGGGTAATTCACATGAAATGTAATAACCCAACAACAAAAAAACGAAGTCAGCCGAAAGAAAGAAAAAAACGCGTCACAAAACAAAAAAAAAAACGAGAATAAAATAAAATTAAGATGATGGAACAGCGAAAGTATTTCGCAATATAAATTCCCAGAATTCAATGAGATACGAGTATTTCCTCAGAAAAGAAAAAAAACAAACGGGGACGGGATGGCTCACCAAGTCTACGCCGACAACAAGCGGATATAAATCTTCGTCCTTTTTCCCTTGTTTTTTTTTTTCAAACGTCGTCCTTATCACCGCATACTAAGAGACACGCCCATAAATGGGGTATTTTTACACCAATGCCGCCGCCGTCTTTTTTTTTTATGTCATTAATATTCATTGTCTTATTGAATCATAAATAATTTAAAGGATGTCGGTGTGGCAAAGCGTACGCAGTCCTTTTCCCATATTCTTTTGTCCCGTTGGCCCTTTTTTTTACGACAACGTCGCGGTTCGCTTGAGTTAACCGGTGTGTCTGTGATTAATGGCGGCGGGGAGGGAGCGAGTTTTGGGTTTTAGGTTTCCCAAGACTGGAGAGAAGAAAAAAAAGCCCCAAAAATTCCCTCGGCGACGGAAGAATTTTTGTGTTTTTTTTATTAGAGAGAGAGTTTTCTTTTTTTTTTGTGTTTAAATTTCGCTTGAAAATATGATTAGATGGGAGATGGGGGTGGGTTAACAAGGATGGGCGACAGTTTACTCGCTTATTACCGCTTAGCACGTGCTCTGTGGTTGTTTCTTCGTGTCGAGGTCCTTTCTTTTTTTTTTTCGTAAATTTGAATATTGGATTGAGTTAGTGAGGGTGTGGGAGAAAAGTGGAACAATTTATTTGGTCAAAAGTTTTGCCAGTGCAATTATTTGGTATGCAAAGAGGTCCTTTGATAAAAAAAAAAGAGGGCAATTTTGTGAAGCTAAGTGGTTGTGGTATTGCGGGGTTATCGCTTGGGAATGACGCCTTTTAAGTTTATAAACTAATTTTGAGATGTTTTACAAGATTCATCTTCATTTTGAAGCCTCATCGGGGGAAACTTACTTCTCTAGACTCTGGAGCGTATACATAATTTTTTTTTCAGAATTTTATCGAAAAAGTTTTCTTTGCATTATGTAAAGTCTTAATTTTATTCATGTGGAAAATAACACCACGAACATTTTTCACGGCCCCAGCGAACGACTGACAATCCTCCTGAAGTTCTTCTGTCGTGGAAAGCTTTCGTAATTCGCCGTTTGCAACCGGCTTTAAACAGTAGGTCTCCTCCACATATGTCAAAATTATTACGCGCACAACACAGTGGAAGCGCGAAGAAGCCACGCTCTGGCCTTGTATGGGCTGTTACGCCGACTATGTATTTTTTTTTTTTTTTCATTTTATTTAAAAATTTGGTTGTGCACTAGATTCAACGTGATAAGTTATCCTTTGGGGCTTCATTCGAGAATTTTCGCACATTTTTTTTAAAGAATTTATTTTCATCGTAGGCGTATACGTACCTTTTTTTTAAGATTTTTTTCAAAAAAAATCTCAAAAGAAACATTTTGGTACACTTATGCAGTGAAGAATTTTTTTTTTTCTATATTTTAGTCTCGTTTTATTGATTTCAAACTTCTTTTTGTACATATTGCTCCGGTCCAGTCTTACTCCTTAGCCTTTGTATGGTGTGGCCGAAGGCCTTCTACCAAGATTTCTTTCTATATTTCATGCAAAGCCTTAATAGTTGTGAAAAATTCTTTCATGAACTCAATATACCTGCTTACGACTATTGTACAAATTTTAAAATTTTACGATATTACGTCTCTGGGTTTTTTTTATTCAAAAAATCACGAATCCAAAAATATTTGGGGTTCCTCGAAAAGAACAATTTGATCAGAATTCACAAACTCAATTTCCGCATCCGGGAATATTTTTTTTATTTTTTGAAAATGTTCTTTGGACAATTTAGGAAAACGTTCACCAGTTTTGGATATTTTCTTGTCAGTTTTCGGACTGGTTCTTCGGGGCATGTTATCTGTGGTTACAAAATCGTCCTCAAAGGCCTTCGGGGCTCATCACAAAAATTTGCAGTCGTAAATTTTTTTCAAATTTCTTAACAAGGTTTGATTCCTGGCTTTTGGTCAAAATTTGCACAATTTTTTGTCGAAAATTTGCAATTTCGTACAATCGAAACATGGAGGAAAACAATCGTTGTTGAGTGAAAAAAATTTTAAGCTTAAAAACCATCTACGAAAAACTGTAAACTTTCAACCAGTTGTCTATAAATGTATCAGTCGTTAGAAAAAAAAAGATTGAACCCTGAAACTTGGTTCGAAATTTTCATCGCCTGTCGTAAACGACGTAAAAAAAAGTTTTCTTGCAACTTCTAAGTAACTCAATCGCAGTCCTCAACATTGTCCTTCCAAACATCACTTGCAGTTGAGATTAGTATGACTTCTGGTCCAAAATGGAAAATTCATACAATTAACGAATTTTAGCAGATAGCTTTTGAAACTTACTTGTCAAGAGATTTTGTACCAAATTTTGATGAAGAGATTATCTGTAAAAAAAACAAGTCCAGCTGATTTAACGACCCTGGGATAGTGAACCATTAAAGTTATGACCTTAGTTTTTCATCCTAAATGTTCCAACATAATTAGATCCAAAAAAAAGCCCCCCAAAAGAAGCCCATTACCTGCCACAACTTTCCCACAGTCATCGAATTGGAATTCTTATCGTCCGTAACATCATTAATACGCCCGAGAGATTGCCACTTAACCTCTCTCAATATTCCAATTACATTCATAACTTAATCCCGTATCAGCTGAATGTTCAGAATTTTCCACGAATCTCATTAAGACCCTGCCTAAGCGGATAACTTCATAATCTCAATGCTCCCTCAAACTCTGTTTTCTCTCTCTTTGTTCCTGTGCTTATCCTGCTGCGTGTTCCTCCCACAACCTCCCACGACCATCCGCCAAAGTTCGTAATCCTTTCGATTCGGTTTTGCAGATATCATTGAGGCCATTATCTGGTGTAGTTTCGCACAACTTTCTCCCACCTGCCTGAAAAGAACCTTTAATTGGCTTCACCACAACGACACAACTAGGACTCACATAATTTCCCCTTTCATCCGCCGGAAGGACAATGGAAATGGTGGTCATAAGCAAAAGTCATTAGTTCATGACATTAAACAAGACAACATATTCATTTCGGAGGACATTTTTGTGGTGCTAAAAATGAGACGACAAACTAATCGATGACATTTGTGGCACACGTTGTCTTCATGCTTTTAATGAGTTTCCCTTGTTTCCGAGAGTTTTATTTTGGAATTCTCATTTTAATCCCACCAAGGAAAGTATTAAAACTGTAGTCCTCTTTCGAAGCATTTGATCCTGTCGTGTAGCATTTATTTTTGCATCAGGATTAAGCGGCAGCTTCTCGTTTTACCGAAACAGTTGGTAGACGTTTCCTCTTGAACAGCTTTCGTTTCCTGGCAAAACATTGTTTTCAATTTTTTCCCACCTCACCCCACACACAGATGCATCCTGGATGTGCAGTTAAAATTTTGTGACCAGAAATGTCGATGGGAGGTTGAGGTGAGTGGGAGTGGGAGTGGAAGTGTGCTGCTGGAAAAGTGCTTTTCCGTGTTCGTATACAAATTATTTTGGTTCAGGGATGATTTAAGGATGTTCTGAGGAAAAGTTTTCCATTATTTTTTTGTGACACATGACAGTGTGTGATGTGGGAGGGCAGGAAAAGACTGAATTTACGTTCATCTGGATGTAAATTTTTAAGGGTCTCACTTCGACATTTGACAAGGAGTCGTTTTTGACCTCCTAAGTGAATCCGGACTGTGTTCTTTGTAACCATTCCCCATTTATTCTAATTTAATGATTCTAAGGTCATTGACCACACCCCCGTCATTAGGCCCAATTAGACGTCCATAAATCGCCGCCGGACGGGCTACACCCAACAAGCGTCAATTGATTTCCGTCCACCACTTAGCTATGCAAATCTGCCTCGCATAATTTTGCAGCCTAAATAGCCAACTGAGTGGTTCTAATGCCGTCTTTTTCCACGAAAACAATTTTCTTCCAAGGACATGAACACACACACACACGCGTACACTTTCTCACCAGAAATAAATCTCCCGAAAAACAACCTCAGCCACGCAAAGGCAATTCTTTTTTTTTTTTTTTTTCATTTTGCTTTTCCTGACTGTTGTTTGGCTGCCCCTCGACGCTAACTAGAGCAGGAATCGCGCACATAACGACATCCTGTCACGATATGGCGAAGACGTGATAATTAATTCCAAAAACGTCAACCACCTGTATCTCAATTTTTCCTTCCACGCACACACACACATGAGTGAATAAGAATCACTTTTGTGTCCAGTCAAGTTAAGTGAAATTAAGACCACAAATTTGTTTTGACAACTCGATGATGAAATTCGAGACGAGAAGTAAATATTTTCATAAGACCCAAAGATGGGATGTCCTTGTTCTTTATCCTTGGTATGATAGATAAATATTATTAACCGGTAATCAATCGTAATCGAGTGTGAATGGGAAAAGGGTGACAGGCAGGATGTTGTTGACTTGTCAAAAAAAAAAACTGAGAGAACAGGAAACGACTTCCGTCGAACTCTGAAGATCCTTTTTTTTGTTCAAGCACACGTGTGTTTGTCCGTTCACACTCCATCTCATGAAGGAAAATACGTCCCAGAACATTGAACGTGTGTACTTTTCCTCGACGAGAGAGAGAAACATCCCAATTACATGAAAGTGCATCACGATTTGTGGATTTTCTACTGAGCTTATAGTGGATGTGGAATATCAACAAGGTGTGTGTGGTGTGTATGTGTGTACACATACACACACTTAGGAGGCACTCGAATGGAGTTCATGCTTCGGTATTGCACGGATGACACTCAATGAGGTGGCATTCAATTAGAGATAAAACGCTCTCGACGATATGAACGTGTTATAAGTGTTATAAGGACGACATTAGATTGGATCCATTAGGAACGGGCTGGGAGGGAAGGAAATTTGTTTGTTTGATTGAATGAAATTCAATTTCGTTGCTTTACTTTTCAAGTTGATGACCTTTTGATGGTGTCAGAGACAATTTCGGGACTTTAGAACAATCTACGACCTTTATTGTGATATCTAAAACATAACCAAGACTTTTTTTTTTAGTGTTTAACACGTTGCATGCCACCGGTAACCGGCACTAAGTTTGTTCGTAAATGGCATGGCATTCTGAAATGTGTTAAGCTATTTTCAAGATAAATTTTTGTAAAGGTGGGTGTCAATTCGTGCCCACAAGTTAAAACAAAGGACTTGGAAGTTAAAGGCAAATGTATTATATAAGAGCGACAGAGAAATAGACAGACAGACAGACAGACACCGAAGTGATTCTTTAACAATTTCGTATATTCCTTTGAAACGAAACCCTAATCATTTCATCAATCATGGAGGTGCCTATTTCTAGAAATGTTGCTTGACTTTGAATCTGGTTATCAGTCTTCCACCCTTGTCAAATATATGTAAGCTGTACTCGAATACTAGATCAAAGAAGGGAGTACAATAGATCTTTTAGGTTGCTTTAGAACACTTCCCATTTCATCAATCAGGGAGTCAAGTCTTTTTAGGCTTTCGTTTTAAAGGAATAAACGAAATTGTTAAAGAATCACTTTGGTGTCCGTCTGTCTATCTGTCTCTCTGTCGCCTTTACATATTCGCCTATAACCTCCAAGTCCTTCGTAATTGAGGGATGAAATTTGAGATATTACGCAGATTATTTATTTTTTATTTCTTTTTTTTACCAACAAGACAGGTTTCTGATTTTTTTCGTCAGAGATTTAGTAAATGCCCTAGAGAGCTCTTCTTACACTTTATCGATTAAAAGGCATATTTACTACTGTAAAAACATCCTTTGGCGTTAAAAAACTTTTTTTCTTTTCACTTGTATCATCATAACATCATGGGTCTACTTCCGTTCATGTCCTTTAGCGAACTCTAGCTTATGGTTTTGACGCAGTTCCTCGCCTCTTAGGACCGCCAACGATTACAGTTTGGCTTGTATTCAATAACTTACCTATCGCCTTCTCAGTTAGTCTTTGACATGTTGTGGCCGTTTCATCATTCTTTTGAAAAATGTTTGCAATTAATACCATTTTCGATTTTGGAGGATAAAAAAAGTCTTATTACACGCAATTGAACACACCATAAACAAAAATAATTAAAGCATTGAGAAACAAGCCAAAAAATGTGATCATATTGGTACATTTTTCAGTTTTTTGGGTTAAAATATAAAAGCAAATGTTGGAAGCAAAATTGAGTACATGCGGATTGTTTTTTGTTTTGCTCGTTATTTCTCGAGCTTTTAGGTTTTCCGTCCTGTGTTATATACCGTACTTTTCGTCTTTAAATGTAGTAAAAATATGTTTCAGCCTACCTCATTCCGTTTTTTTTCTATAAAAACATGTACTCATTTATGCATCTCACTGCATGTGGCGCGGTTGCTTTCTGAGTTAAAGTCCAACTCATTGCATCTAAGAACAAATAAGTTATCGTTTTAGGGTACGACATACGAAATCTATATTCCGAATTTCATCGAAAGAGTTCAAGAGTTCAAGAGTTAGAAAAAATATTATAGGTTTTCAAATCGGCTCTATTGGATCGGCTTGACAGATCTGATTGAAATTTGGACTCTCCTTTTCTTGCAAACATGCCGTGAGTAGGACTACTAGAAGTTTTACTTCAGTTGTGTGGTCTAAAGAACAATCTTTTTTTTTTTTTTTTGAAGCGAATTTTTTTGTAAATGGTTAACGCTAATAGGCTAAAATTATCCGCCTGTGGATTTATGGTAAGTCGTTCTAGAAATAGGACTTCATATTCAAACGAAAACGAAAGTTTGCATATAAAATTAAAGATCTACAGAAACAACCTCTTAGTCCCTTAAGTTCATGAGACCGAAGGTACAAAGTCGAATATTCAGTATACGGAACCGAGCCTAATACACATCTTTTTGTATAATACCATTTTATGCAAGTTTTGGCTTAAAAACTACTTTGATCGTTGTGTAAAAAGACCTCCAACTCATACGAGCAAGTCGACCTTCAGTTAAAGCGAAAGTGTTTCTTGAAGACTTTCTTAGTACCGCATGAATACAGATTGAACCTCTTTAAGTCTCCTGGGTAGAGGCATGAAAACATTGAAACAGAGCTATGAAGGAATAAATCAGTAAGGAGATCCCACAAATTAGCGCTGTTCTTCGAGAGAAACCAGAAACCAACTTCAGCTCTCTGTTATTCTAATTTTAAACCTTCACAATTCCTTCCTCAACATCCTTTAAACCGACAATTTATGTGCTCCACTGGCCCGAAGTACACCCCTCCAACATATAACTATTTTTCATCATCCTAAGCCATTCCATGCAGAATGATTAAGGATAATGTGACAACACAACCCTCCCCGTCTCCACACCACACCACATCAGTGTAACCCAATTACATCTCATAATACAGCCATCATCAGCAGTAGAATCTTCTTTGGAATTTTTAATGATCCCCTCCGACGACGATGTCGTAGACTTTTCCGACAACAAACCCTTCCTAATTTGATTTGTGACAAAAACCACAAACTAAAAAGGATATTTTTGTCTACAACAACACCCAGATCCTTCGTCTCTCTTTTTGTTTGTGTATGTGAATGGGGATACAAATTTCATTCATATGGATGAGTGGATGAAAGTTTTAGTGTTCATTGCGACTGTAGTCGAGATGTGTAGTTGTTGTTAATTAATTTAAAAACGTGTAAACTTAGTTAAGCACTCGAAAAATGGGCGGATGAGAGGTTAGAGCTCGCTTCGTTTGTTGTCGCGTTTGGTGCGCTTCGTTAAATTCATTAATTTCAATTAGTTCTGCAGATTTCGTATCTTTGAACTGCAGAATCTCTCTCATACTCCCGCATAAATGAATATCAAGTGGTGGTGGTGGTGGTGGGTGGGTGTCAATGACTTGCAACTTAGGACGGGGTGGCGGTGGTTTCGCTGTGGTTTTTCCACGACAAGGTGGATGATTAATGGGGATAAGATAAGAGACTCTTGGGTGGGTTGCAAAGGAACCGCATTTTGATTAGAATCTCACTTTGATTTGGTTGTGGTCACCTTGACAGTTGTTCAAGATTTGTACTTTGTCCTTGCTGTCACCTTGACAGATGTCAAACACAATGACAGATGAATGAATAAAAGATGGGGGCAAGCAAATTGACCAAGGAATTTTCTCCCTCCACGCAAATTAACTAAATTAAATCTTGAAACAGTCGTTGCTCTCTTTGATGAATTAAAGATAATTAATTTAGACGACGATTTTAAAATTCTCCGTGTGATCGTCCTTAATTAAGCAAACTTTCCACTTTCGCACCCTTCGCGAGAATCCGAAACGAAACCACCCTTTCACCTCGAACTCAAAATATCAACGAAAAATCAATTTTAATTAACGGTTGCATCCAAAAAAAAAGAACCATCTCTATCTACCCGTCCACTCATGCACTCAAAAAAAAAAAAACAGAATCCACTTCACTTCTTCTCCAGGATTGAGGGCAAAAAAAAAAACGAGAGAGAGATTCCTCCCATTTCACAGGATCCAACGTGTGTTTGCTGGAAAATTGTGTACATCTCAATCGAAATCCAATTATTTGTAGGTGAAGCCATTTAAAGGTGTTCCGCTCGAGTTCGAGTTGTTGGTGTTGTTAGTCCTGGCTGAAGGATTCTCTCGCAGTAAAACTGTTTTGTTTGTCTGTTTGTGTCTGTTCTGTAGTGCTCTTCGGCTGTCTCTCACTCTTTACTCTCATGTTCGTTTTTCGTCCTGCCAGGAGAGATTAATGGTGGAGTAATATCTTATCTCGTCATCCAACAAGGACGAAAGGTGCTGTAGGGTTAATGGGAATTTGTTGTAGTGTTTTATTTTTTTTTTTTATTTTGTTGACCAGGATGGAAGTTTAAGTGATGGGCGGGGTGGTATGTCGAGTAAGTGCGCGTGTGTGTTGAAGGATTGACGATGGGGCTTTGATGGTTGAGGAGTTGTGAGTGAGAGACATTCTCGTAGGGGGTCAGAGGTGGGCGTAAATGCACTCAAATTGTGTTTTATGAAAAAAACGATCTATAAGGAGGCAAGCTTCGAGATTAACTTGAGGCTCTTTCGTAGTTTTTCAAAATTAGACGCATGTTAACTCAAACAATAGTCTTGGATGAAGTACTCTATGAGGTTACTGGCACTAAAGCTTGCACTAAGCCTCGCAGTAAAACTCCCACTGAGGCTTACACTGGGGCTAACTTCAGACGATCACGTAAAGGCTCCAAAGTGGCTGTAAGTTGACTGGAGGAAGAGCCAGATGGCATAGAGGCAGATGGTACAGAGGCAGATGGCACAGAGGCAGATGGCACAGAGGCAGATGGCACAGAGGCAGATGGCAGAGAGGCAGATGGCACAGAGGCAGATGGCAGAGAGGCAGATGGCAGAGAGTCAGATTTAGAGTTCATTTTCAAAATGTTTGCACCGATTTTCATTTATTTTCAGCAAAAAATGATAGCAAAACACAGCGAAAAAGTAGCACAACCTTTATCTTAAAACGTTTCCTCTTATTGGCTCTCCAAAACCTATTAATCCACCTACATAGTCTTCTTTTTATGAAACTTCGTCGTCCTGATGATCCAAAAATCATTGATCCCCCCACAGAGCCGTCTTCAAGAACGCATTCTCTTCTTGATGCTCCGAAAAGGAACGATCCTGCCGCAGTCTTTTTTTCAAAACGCTTCTTCTTCTTGAAACTCCAAAAACGATCAAGTCTGCCGCACAGTCTTTTTTCAGGGCACTTAATGTTCCTCAAGCTTCAAAAATCATCGATCACCCCACAGAGTCGTCTTCCAGAACGCTTTCTCTTCTTGATGCTTCGACAACCATCGATCCTACAGTCTCCTTTTCAAAACGGTTCCTCTTTTTGATATTCCAAAAACCGTCGATCTTCCCACACAGTCTTTTTCCAGGACGCATTCTCTGCTTGATCTAACATTCTTTTCGAACCTGCACAGTCTTAATTCAGGGCCTTTTCTCTTCTTGCTGCTCCAAAAAAAAAAAAAAATAACGATCCTTCCATTTGTGGTCAAGGATCTCTTAAAATTTCATCGTCGTGTCTTTGAACTTCATCGTGTTCCTCATAAAGACGTCTGTGAAGTTTCGAAGAAGACCAAGTTCCATCGCGTCAAAATTCTCATAATTGACCCTTTAACTCTCCCCCAAAAAAAGGACACCAAGGCCAATCGATATTCACATCAAAAAATGTCCTCACGTTCGACCATGACGTTTCAGCAAAAAGATCCAAATTATGTTTGACGACAGTTAGGACACAGTTAGAGTAATTGACAAAACCCCCACCCGACGACGACATCGAAAACTTTATCCTTGCATCTCATCTCAAGTGTCCTTTTTTTGGTCTTTTCTTTCTTATTGATTATCCATAACCATCGCCAGAGGCGACAACAAAAAGATCTGTGTGCAAGTTTCATTTTACAAATTACCCTAAACCATGATGTCCTTTATGAGATTATCCTTTTTTTTACAGCATATCGAAAGCATAAATCTCCTCGGGAATGACCAGAGATGCAGTCAGGAGAGGGTGGAAAATGAGGGTGCTTGTGGAAGCAGGAGTAGGTGGAGTAGAGCAGGATAATGGTCGTGATGGTGGCAACAGGAGCAGTAGCACCAGTAGCAGCAGAAGTGAATGTCTCTCTAGAGGGTAATCAGCAAATTTTCAACAGAATGTTTGTTTTATGAGCCAAATTGGAAATTTAAATCACCAGAAGGGTGAATGAGAGGATAATGAGGGGAATTTCAACGAAATTGAGTAGTGAACTTTTTTTTATCCAGTGGCCCAACAAATTGGGGAATCTTTTTCATTGATTTGCATAGATGAGAGCCCTCCTGCAGTTTTTGGAATCTTCCTCCCTTCTTCTTGACCATCTATCTTCTTTCCATTAACACAGTCTTCATCCTGTCGAATGTCTGCTTAAGGACACACCTCCCTCCCACTCCGATTTCTCATCATCTATTGTCTACTTCTATCATCCAATTACTCACTCCCCAGCCAGGCCAAATAAATTCTCGTCAAAATTGCTTCAATTGAAATGCAATCAGAGAACAGAAGGCACAGAGGGGGATGTTGACGTCCATGCTCCGTAATGAATTCCCTCCAAAGTGAATATCCTTGTAGAAGAGACAACAAGAAAAAAGACGAAAGAGATACATTATCCTTGTTGGTTGGAAAATAATTTCATATTTCACTTTGCAACATATGTACACACTTTCGAAGGATTCCTCACTCAAAATCCGAGTTTAATCTCTCTCTCTCGTCGGTGATGTGTGAGTGTGTGTCTGGATTCACATGGTTTGCCCCATTTCGTCCTTTCGATAGAAGACGAAGAACAATCGCAATTTAATTTATTTTTCCCCAACGAAAAAAAAATCCTCATCGTCAACCGTCTGCCGGTGGCTTTTGTTGTTGTATTGACTTAAAATTAGGCCTCCACCAGGAAAAAAAGGATCTTTAAGACAAAAAAACAAATCCAATATGTGAAAGTTTGTGTTCGGCATGAGGGGAGTGAGTGAGTTAATGCGTTGTTTTGTTTGTAACTTAACTCCTTTCGGTGTTTTCTCATCTTGTTATTTTTCCTGTCGTGAAAATCCTTTCGCTGACGACAACATAGGCGCACACACATCGGCGACAGGAATGAGAACTCAACTCGGCAAACTGACGAGAAAAAGGATACCCGACGTGACTGGAATTCCTCGGCGCATTTTGTTTGAATCCTTACGCTCGAGTTATGGCGACGACGGCGTAGTGGTGTGTCGGTGGTTTGGATTGATTTGAAGAAAGAAAATTGAAAAAAAAAAAAAAAAACTTAAGATGAAGAAAAATCCTCCTTCTCGGTGGGACTCTTCGAAGGACATGCGAGATGCTGACGAAGAGGATTTTCTTATGAAATTCTGTCTCGTAAGGACTTTCGTAGGAGGCAGGATGGAGGTTGTAATGAACTTACACGAGCTTCTAATTGACGCAGGGCAAATGATGTGGTAATCAGCTCCTTGTAATTGCGGTGGGTGGATTTTTTTTTCCCTCTTAGTGGAAAGGAGGCAAAGTCATGGTGTGGTGGCAATTTCTGAGATTTTCTCGGCTTAAAGTATTTTGGGAAAAGTCTATTTTGGTAAGTGACTGCGGCAGAGAAGCAGTTGAGTAAACAAATTTTATGGAAAACCTTCTTGATGATGTCAGGGATTTGGAAGGAGTCAATTTTTTTTTTGGTAAAAAGCAGCAACAGGTGGCTGGATTTGAAGGTAATGCAATGGAGAAGATGAAAATAGACATAGGTTTGACGTCAGGACTCAAACGCAGTCGAAATCTTGGTTCTGATGATGCAGCAACATGAGTCTGAGAGCTTCGTAGAGAGAAATTTCAACGAATTTTTAGTAAAAAAATTCTTTTTTCTTTTAGTTTTTTTCCGAAAGGTATGTTTCTCAGCCAAATTCTCAAAACTCCCACGAGTTTCTTACAAAATTTGGTTTTTTTTATGGATAATTTCTGTTTGAATTTTCAGAAAAATCTTTTAGAATATTCAATGCATGACGTCAGGCTTCAAACGCACTCGAAATCTAGGTCCTAATAATAAGACATGAGACCAACATGAGATTTGAGAGCTTCGTAAGCAAAAATTTCCGTAACGGACTCGATGTCCTCGAAAATTCAACGAATTTTGTATGTTTTTCAGTTTAATTCTCAAAATTCTCAAATTCTCAAAACTCCCACGAGTTTTTTTACAAAATTTGAGTTTTCTTATAATTTCTGTTTGTTGAGATGAATTTTCAAAAAAAAATCTTTTAAAATGTTTCACGAATTTCTGAAAGAGTTTGTTTCTTTTGTGGAGATGAGTTTTTAGAAATTCGATGCATTTCTGGATAAACGTATAAGTTCTCCTTTTTTTGTGGAGACGAATTTTCTAACTTTCAAAAATTTGACGTATTTCTCAACAATTGGTTAAGTTTTTTTTTTTTTCTTTTTTTGTATGGAGGCGAATTTTCCGGTCAACATCTTCAAAATTCGATAAAATTCTGAGAAAAAAATTTGCTTTTTGTGGTTGCTTTTCCTGGACACCAATTTTTTTTAGCTAAAAATTTCAAAAATCCTACGAAATTCGTCAAGATAAAAATTTGTTTTTGTGGACTTTTTTCCGCATGAATTTTCTAGCGGAAAATTCTTTCTGAAATGAATTTTCTAGCCACCCGAATGGACCTCCGAATATCGAATTCGATCTTTGTGGGAGGTATCCTTGTGTAAATAATTTTTGGGAACATGTGATAGACGTTCAAGAGACACAACACATACTGAAAGTCCGTCGTCCTTAAAGAAAAACCCCTTCCACACCTCTTATCATTCTCAGGACTCACCCCATGACTTGGCTCCTTCCGTTTATCCACAAAAACTTAACCAACACAAGCTGTTTGACTGTTCTCAAAAACTTTGCTTAACCAAATCAAATAACTTTCAACTTTTTTTTATACCAAAAGGCACACGCTGCTGTTTCCTTAAACCTCAACATCTTTCCTCCCTCTCGTCTGAAATTCAGCCACCTACTTACCACATTTAGCTCAATACTCATCCCAATTCGTTCGTTTCTTCTCTGCTTGCCTTAGAGAGACTTCATTAAATTCCTCTTTTAAATCATCACCACAAATCCACATCCGGCCAACAACTTTGGTTCACTTCGGTTGCTTCACTTCACCCACCAACCACCCCGAAGCCTGCTCCATTTGCTTCTCTTTCTTCCATCGTTTTCCGGATATCCTTTCAATGAAAAATGGAGATTGAATCAAAAGAAATTAAGTTCCGCCTCTTAACGTCCTCGTTCTCGTCGGAGTCGTCGACGTCCTCGTCGTCGTCGTCCACCGTCCACCGACCATCGAGAAAGAAACCAAAGTTTTCCACTTGAAAGAGTTTCCACCCGCTCGACTCTTCGTGCTCCATCCCCCAACGACACCGACAACAACAACGGCTAGCCAACGTGACTTTCGTTATTCCAACACTGGTCCGCGACCGAGACCGGCCTCAGCACTCTTTACACTTTAATTACAGACCAGGCAAAAGTCAAGATAAATTACCGGCCGCAGCTTCAAACTTTAAATCTACGGCACGTTTCGGAGAAATTCCCACGCAAGGTACACGAACTTTTCTGCTTCACAGGACAGGACACAGCTAACCCTTTTTTTTCAGTTGTTTTTTGTTGTTTTTGGTTGTGTTATGCTTTTGCATCCTGCCGTCCTCAGCGATAAATCACATCGTGAATTCATCCTCCAGCGAATCCGAATCCTTAACCACCACCACCATCAGCCGCACCACCAACGCTAACGTCGCCTTCCAGCGGCCAAATTGAAACAGGATCAGACACCCAGGAACGTCCGAGTGGGTGGAGTAACGAAAAACTGTTTACAAGTTGTTATCATCATTTAAGAGTTGGATTCCTTTTCATTTCGGTCCTCATCCTGTCTCCTCAAGGGTGACGATAAGGAGGAGGTCTTGTCTGTTTTTTTTTTTTTTTTTCTGCAAATTCATTCTTTTCATATCGAGAACACGGTAACACGTGCGTTTCGAACGTGCCACGAATGAAAGATCCTGAAGGACATACTTCATTGAAAGAAAAATGGATTTTAATTTGCTAGGAGAGTTTCTCCTGGAGCTAAGTTTCCCTCTCTCTCTCTCGGTTGTCAGTGAGTCTTTTCTAACAAATAACTCTGTGATGGAGGGCGATAGAAAAAATGGAAAAGGGAGGCGAAACTTGACGTCGTGTTCATTTTGTGACAGAAGGACGAATGAGGAACGTGTGACATGTGAAGGTGGAGAATTGGCTCCATCCTGCAAATTGGAAAGGAAAAAAATTTGACACAGCGAAGGATTCAAATTGTGCCGCATTCGTTCGCTTTCGAGTTGGTTTCAATTTCCTGGTCTTTGATGAATTCACCTGATGGTGTGCATCCTTTTGGGGAGTGGAACACCGCTGTAGGCGGTTGTTGGAGGGAAATTTGATTGTTAAGGAGAGAGTTATTAGTCTGTTACCACTGTCGGGTCATATTTCAGTTGCTAGAAGTGCTCTCTGTGAATATTATTTTCTGGGATCGCCGATGGTGCACTTACGATATCAAGGTTTGAAATCTACGAAAAGCCTTTGAATTGAGACGGAAAAAGTTGTTTCAGGGTTAAAAATGTACAAGGATCCTTTGAATTAAGACTAAAAACGCCATTTCGAGGTGCGAGTGTAAGAAAAAACTGTCTTATATTTTATTAGTTAGAGGCAAAACACGTGTGTCAACAGTTTTCCAGCTCGAAAAGTTCAAACTAAAAAAAAAAAGGAAAAATGTCAGCAATTTCTCAACTTGTGCCTGAGGACCTTTTAAGTAATTGGCCATTTCCAGCTTGAGCCAAACATTCCTGACAGGTTAGCGAGGTCGAAAAATGGTCTTTCAAAAAGTCTGTGCACATTTCAAGCTTCTACTCAAAGTTTTTTTCTAAAATTTCGTTTGTTCTTGACCCGGAACATTTCTCTCTAGCAGATCTTCAAACTCTATGATTTTAACTTGTGGAGAATTTATGATCAGATCTTCGAACTCAAAGATCTTAACCTGTGGACAATTTATGAATTCATTAACGTTTTCTTTTATCTTCGAAAATTTTGAGCTCAGGCAAGTGTTTCTGGCAGTTTTTTAAGCTCGAATACATTTTTTTTTTTCTCTAAGTTTTTCGCAGATTTTATGATTTCCCAACTTCTGCTTCAAGTTGTGTCTCTGATCTATTTCGAGCCCAGAACATGCATTTCTAACAAATTTTCACACCCGAAAAATTGTGTTTTGAAAACTTTGCACGAATTTCAGTGACTTTTTCAGTCTCTACTCGATGTCTTACCCAAATTCCAAACAGTTTAGACTTTAAAATGTGTTTCCAAAAGGTTTTGCTATTCGAAAATTCTAATTTCGAAAAGCTTGTGAACATTTTAAAGATTCTTTAGCTGAGCTTTAAAGATTTTCGATAATCGAAGTCATTTTAAACTCGCGTTTCTAGCAAATTTAAAAACTCAAAAATCTTAATTTATACACATTTTACTAATTTGTTAGCTCCTTTTTTTAAGAACATGGTCATTTCGAATTTAGGTCACGCGTTTCTCGTCAGTTTTTCAAGCCATTTTACAGGTTTGTAAGAAAAATCACCAGATTCTTACTTCCTTACTCAATTTTCGGCAAAAATAATCCCGAGTCAGAATTAATGACGACTTTACCTAAAATTTTTTGCTGCATTTTGATTTTTTTTCAAGTTTGCTCCGAAAATCCTGCCTCTTTCAAACTTCGAATGGATTGCAAGCTCTCAGTCGTCATAGGAGTGATTTGCCGACGTCATTCCACCGTCCAACCAGCCCCCACTCAAAAAAAATCCTCCATAGACGAAGCAAATTGGATTTGTCGTTAATAAAACTCGTTAACAATGCGATGATCCCCTTCTCAATCGATTTACCCCGACTCCCAAAAATTTAGACCCTATGTCCTTTTTTTGCAACTCTCTTTCTCTCTCCACAAAAAAGGTTTCATTTCATTTTTTCCATTTTTTTTCTTTTGCTTTGTTTATTCCCCCACAATCTGCGGATTTGGAAAATTAAATTTCCCTGTTCTGTCTGGGCATCTATCCATCCATTCTCCCTTCACTTCCTCACTCAATTTTAAATGATCCATGTCCTTAATCGAAGTCAATTTCTTCCTTTGAATCAATCAATGCCAAAAATTTCAGAGTCTTCCCTCTAACCTCAGAGTTCATTCTCAATCTTGAGGTGCTTACACACAACTCCTGTCGTGATTGATTGTCCTGCATACATGTGTTGAGCTGCAATTTTCTATCCCCCCCAAAAAAAAAGGATATGAGACGAGACGAGACTCCACACTCCTTTGATGATGAAAAGTGCAAGAGAGAAATGATTCCGCCGGCTTTTTTAGAACGAAAATTGCTGACTCTGCGCTCGTCTCTCTCGCGAGGACCTCTTATGTCGCTGGAATATGATAAATCCTCCAGAACTCATGGAGACTAATGACCGAGCTCGAGTGCTGCTGTTGCGAGGATGCCGCGAGCCCCGTGAGAACGACTCTGGAGAATAAATCACCTCAAATTAACCACGAATATGCCGCCAGGCTCGTTACCGTAGGAAAATAAATTTCCACCACGCGCTAATTGGTCGCTTGAAGAAAAGATGAGTTCTCCACGCGGCAGTGGCCCAAGGACTTTGAGATTTTTGAACTTCCCAAAGCCAGACGACAACCAACGACGTCGCTCTCGTGGCAATCACGCCGCTGGAATGGAATTTTTCTGGCATCGCCTTCATCGTCGTTGTCGTAGTCGTCGTCGTCTGTGTGGCTGCTCTCATGAATATTCAACTAGGATGTTTGTCAGGTGGCACTCGGAGGATTGAGAATAAATTACCGGACCTGAGGCCAGAGCCCGAGTGGAATTCATGGCACAACTAGTGTCGTTTACGGCATCAAACAGTGTGCTCTTCCACACGACTGCCTGCATATGAATAGAGGAGCCAGCCACCAATGTTCCTCCATTGAGTGTAATTAATTCGAAGGTGAACATCCTCTTCAGCTGAGGTGTCTGTGGATGGGGTGGGATGTAATCGGTGGAGTGGCCAAAATTGATTTCCCCAACACGCATGAACTCGGCCTGTTCTCATCATCAGATGAATTCCTTCGACGCACAATTTTCTCATCCAGTCCTTTTGTCTTTCCGGATGCATGATTACTGCAAATTGGACAATGGACTTCCTGGAGGCAATTAGAATTCATTAAATGAAAAAAGTTTCAGTTCGGCTTTCGTTCAGGGTCGATGAGAAGACGATGGATGGAGAAATTGAGTTTCGAATGAAAATTGTTTTGTCAAACTCGAGGAAAAGTTAATTTCTAATTTGATTCGATTGAATTTCACTCACAAACAGGATGAGAGAGAAGAATGGGTGAATGGAAGTGACCAAAGTGACTCCTTCTTCGACAACTGGACGTTGCTATAAGTCTTCGATGCTATTTGTGGGCGGCAGAAGGCTGTCAGGTTCACTTTTGTGGATTCTAGAGAATATCAACTTGAGTTTCTTCTGTCCCTTGTTCCTCAAAATCACGGGAACCTCTTAAATTCTTCTTAAATATTCAATGCCAACGATTTTCCGTAGCCAGTGCTGTGGAATTCAAACGTTGTTAACGGTCTTCGAAATTATTAAGGGGCAGCAAAAGTTTTCGGATTCCTTTTAAAATCTTCTACAACATCGCGTGAATTTTCCCTTGTCTCTTGTTCCCTCAAATCACAAGAAGGACTTAAATTCTTGTAAATATTCAATTCCAATGATTTTCTAAAGCCAATCCAATACAATTTTGTCGTAGTTATCAGTTTTTGAAAATATTAGTGCGCAGCAAAAGGCTTTTTAGTTCATTTTCGTGTCTTCTAGGACACCAACTAAAGTTTCCATCAGCCCCTGTTTCTTCAGATCACAAAAAAAAAATTAAATTATAGTAAATGTTCCACTTTAAATGATTTTCAAAGCAAACGCGTACAATTTAAATTTTAAAAGGCTTCTATCACGTAGCAACGACACAATTTTGGTTTGTGTACCAAATTCGGTTTTCTTCTTGAGCTTTCGCCATCAGCGACCATCAAATTGTCATAAAAACAATTCTAGAACTTCAAGTTAGCCGCTTATTAAGTTGCTTTTCATTACTTTCGTATCGAGCAGAGTCCTTTTCATTATTTTGACACCGTAAAGTAGCCTCTTAGGTTTCTTTCAGCCTTCGTTCAACCCTTGTTCCTCCAAAACACAAAAAAGACTTGAAATCTTGTTAAACATTCAGCTATCAAAAAGTTCTCAAAGCAATTGCCGTAGAATTTGAATTTGAAAATTCTTCTGCTGCGTAGCAACACCACGCTTTTGGTTCGTGTAAAAAATATCCGTTTCCTCATGACCTTTCGCGTTCAGCGAGCATCAAACTGTCCTAAAAACGACTCCAAAAATTCAAATTATCCAACGGTTGAAACGCTTTGAATCGCTGTTGAATCACTTTTCATCACTTTGATATCGAACATAATTCTTTTAAGACTTTTGCCATTACTTCGTTCAACTCTGGCTCCTCCAAGTCACACAAAAAACTTGAAATCTTTTTCAAAAATCAACTGAAAACGAATGCCGTGCCGAATTTGAATTCGTAAAAGTTTCAGCCGCATAGAAATGGCATGCAATTGGTTTGTGTACACGGATACGCTTTTTTTCCTGGGCTTCCATTCTCAGCGACCATCAAACTGTCTTAAAAATGAGTCTGAACATACAAGTTACACACCTGTTGAGTCAATTTTCATCACTCTGAAACCGCAAGGAGTCCTTTTGAGTCTCTTTTCATAATTTTGAAACCTAATAGAATCTTCTTCTCCAAAGAATTCGCAGCTTTCTAACCACAAATCTGAGAAAACTGTTCATAGTAGTTATTTGTTATTACTGTGCTCATTTTATCCCAATCACTCTGTTTCAACAGATGATTCTCACTGATTTGTAATCTTAGGTCATCTAAATCTCAAAAATAGAGACCTCATCATGTAACAATCATGTAAGACGACAATCGCCCGATGATATCGTTTAAACGAGACCTCAGTGACGCAGCTACGTGATGAAAACTTCTGACAATATCGTTCAATTTAATCGCCTAGGGTTCATCATGAAACTTTTCAAACAATTATCGGCCTGTCGTTTGAATAAAAATGTCAACTAGTTCCATTCCTTACATCTGTATCCAACCAACGCCATGATTTTATCCCCACCACTCTGTTTCCGGGCGTCCAAACCTCAAAAACACCCCTGCACCATCAACTTTCCCTACTCTGCACCGTCATTTGTCATAATTTCCCGCTCGCAATCAACATCCAAAGCTCAAAAAACACTCAACACAAAGATCAATTTATCTGCACGTAATAATGTCCACTTCTCTGCAGGACTTGCACGCCAACATCCTTGACTATCTGACCAAGAGAAGCCGCATCATGTTCGCCCATCGTTTGAGTGTCTGGGACGACTTCATTCCGTACTACAACTATTCGTACTCCGACTACAGCCGTGAAGACTTGCGCAATGAGTTCATGCAGATTATCCTTCCGAAGGTGTTCACTTACAACTTGACGGAGATTCAGAAGCGAAAAATCGTGATCTTTGCCAATCACTACCACTTCAGACAGACTGAAGAGGGTTTTTGTGGATTGCAACCGAAGGCTCATCATCTCGCAGTCGAGGGAAGAGATTATGTGCGAGAGGAGACGGCTTCACAGGTAAGAGCAATTGATTCTTTGGTCACAAAAGTTAAGTAGATATGCAAAAAGCATAGTAGGTAGCTTAAATGTTTTACATTAAAGATAGATAGATTTATTTTCCTCGTGGAAAAATAAGGTTTACAATGTTGCTCGAGATTCTATGCTTGTTGTTGTTTTATGAAACCTTTCTGCTGAAAATACACTTGCCCAGCTGTAGGAATATGCTCAAACTTTTGTATCGACCTTATTAGATTGTATTAACATGCAATTTAGGCCTGTGGCGACAAGGAATTGCCGCCTAACTCGCCTAAACATTATTTCATGTTTTTAAAAAACCTGAAACCTTATGATCTTTCTGAAAAGTCTTCAGGCGATTGCCCTTGAGCCCAAATTACAATAATAAACCAAATTTTTGTTCTTTTTTTTGTGAAAAATAAAACGAAAAAAAACTGGAAAAAACCTCCTTTCAGTTCCCGAAGATTGCCTGCATCATAGTCACCTCCGACGACGCCGGGGAACTCCAACAACAACCTCGTCCCGACCAGAAAATCGCCGCTTGGGTATCGGCCATCAACTCCAAGGACAGTGAGCTGGTCTGCTACCGACTCCTGTACAACTCATCTCTCCACAAACGCGCAAAAGAGACCCTCGACACTTTTCGAGAAACCGGTCAACTCCCAGTTAACATGAAACAGCCCGTGGCCAAGAAGATCTGCGGCTTTCGCAGCCGCGCGGAGAAATTGTCTGCAAAGTTGAGTGAACACCTCTTGGGTGGACAGTAAAAAAAAATTGAAAAATTGTCTTCCAAGATAAGTGACCACCTTTTTGGTGGAGAATAAAAAACAAGAGTCGTACATTAAATTGAATTTTATTTCTAAGTAGGTATGCTCAGCTCCTGCACAACTCCTGCGAGGATTTCCGGGGTCTTAAAGCACCAGTTTCTGATGTTCTTGCTCACACTGCACCAGGCCTCTCCGTGCTTCGGCTCTGCTGCGACACAGCGCTCCTGGACTTCTTTTTGTTGGTCTTCGTTGCCATGGATCAGCTCGAATTTGAAGAAATACGCCCATGCGTCTCCAAAATCGGGATCAATTTTGACCTGGAAAGACGAGATGAAGGTTAATCGGAGGCAGTTTAAGGAATGGTTGTGAGAACTTACCGTTCGATTGAACCAATCCCGGCACTTGGAGAACTTGTGCTCGGACCAAAACAGCTTCGACACGGCCAACAGGACGTGCGGATCGTGCTCGCACTTCTTCAGTGCGTCCACAGACTTGGTCTTCCTTTGTGGCTTTGATTCCATGAAAATCGCCTCGGCCCAGAGTTCCCCGGCTGTTGGGCATTCCTGGAGTGCCCTCGCCATCATGGTCGATGCGATTTCCTTAAGTCCTGCGCGGAGTTCCACACGAATCGCCTCCAACCACAGCTGCGACGTCTTGGGGTTCTTCAAACGGCCGCGTTCTAGAATTGACCGCGCTTTTGTAAGTGTGCCCTTGCGCTCCTCTAACGACGAGGAGAGGATCCACAGCGGGATCGAGTTGGGGCACTTCTTCAATCCCTGGTTGTACGTGTTGGCGGCGTCTTCCAACCGCATCTCCTGCTCCTCAATCTGGCCTTTCATCATCCAGAGTTTGGGGAAGTCTGGGAACACCTTCACGGCTTCGTCGAGCAGACGCAATGCTTCGTCCATTCGGTCCAGTGCCCACTCGAGGCGAGCGGACTTCATCATCACACGGGGAGTAGGAGCAGAGGCTCGTGCCTTGGCCAGGAGGCGACGAGCTCGCTCGTACTCGGAGTTTTCACTCTCCAGTTTGACGGCGGCCAACCAGATGTCCTCGGAGTTGGGATTGGCCTGGAAGGCGAGCGAGAGAATCCCACGCGCAGCGGGTACGTCGCCGGCCAACCACTTGGACTTGGCGCCCATGAGCCAGAGGACCTCGGACTTGGGGCAATGGGCGACTGCACGCTGCAGTAGCGCTTCGAGACTCTCGCGGGTGCCGTGGTTCTTCTCGAAGTACGCGGCTCGCAGCCAGATACTCTTCTTCGATGGGAACACCTGGAGGGCGTAGGCGTAGACCGCCCGGGCGCATTCGAATGCGTTCTCCTTTGCACACTGAAATAAGAACTCGTCAGTCAAGAGCTCCAGGGATAAGGGGGAGGAAATACTTACAAACTCAGCATCATCAATCCACGTCTGCTTCCTGTCCTCCTCCTCGACGCCGATTCCAATGACCGCCTTCACGATCGCCTGGCAGCAGTGAACAGCGCCGGACTTCTCCGCCTCGATGGCCTCCTGGAACCACTGCTCGCGGTTGATCTCGACTCCGTTGGCACTCAACGACGTGAGGGATCTGTCGATGATCTTCTCGACCATGTGAATGTTCCCGTTCGCTTCCTCGAGCTTCGCAGCCGTGGTCCAGATCTGCCGGTCAGTGGGGATGTTCTCGCGGGCCTTGTTCAGCACCTTCCGTGCGTTTTCATACGTTTCCAAACGTGCGAGGGCCAACCACAGCTCGACGCTCGTGTTGCAGCACTCCACGGCACGGGAGAGGAGAATGCGTGCATCGTCGGGGTTCTCCAGCTCGACAGCGGCCTTCCACAGACGCACGGAGTTGGGGATGTGTTCCAGGGCCTTGCGGAACACACGCCGCTTGGCTTTTGTCTCGGTCTCCAGGTCGGCGGCCTTGATCCAGATCCGCACAGACGTGGGGATGTGTCGTGCCGCCTGAGCGATGACTGCCTTGGCGGTGTCCGGCGGTTGGAGGCGCGCCGCTTCGAGCCAGAGGTCCTCGCTCTGCGGATTCATCTCGCAGCCCCGCATGATGAGGTTTCTGGCCATCTGCACCTTGCCCGTGACCTCTTCCAGACGCGCCGAAGCAATCCACGCCGGCGGGTGGTTCGGGTTCGTCTCGCGGACACTCTTGAGCAGCAGACGTGCCTTCTTGATGTCGTTGATGTCTCCGCCGTAGGTCGGTATCATGCTCTGGAGGTCGGTGAGGTAGCCCTTCGGGTCCACCACCGTCTGACCCTCCACGGAGTCTGAGACCTGCGACAACTTAACGTTCATGAGAGTGTTCCTGGCCTGGCCGATCTTCCGCAGATCCAAGTCTCCTGTGGGCGTCAGCATGCCCGGCGTAGTCACTCCTGGGACCATGGAGGACAGACCGGAGCGCGGATCGATTGTCGACGACGCTTCGCCACCGAGATTCCTCGACAGGACGCTGTCCGGCAACGGGGTGAACTTCTCGGCACGCGGATTTCGCTGCTTTCTGTTGCGACTGTCGCCCACCTCGGGGATTGTCGACCACTCCTCGGCCGTGACAGTGGCCAGGCTCCGCTTCAGATCCGAGAACTGCTGCTGAATTTTCGGCCGCTCCTGACGATACTTCTCCAAGTCCTCCTTCATCCTGCGGTCTCTGTACTCCTTCCGCTTCTCGTCCATTCGCTTGTCAATCGACTCGTAGATCGCATCGGCCTCCTCGTCGTCTTTGTCGTAGGGATCCTTTGAGAAGAGCGATCCGCTGTAGCCGCTGAACTCGTCGTAGTTTGAGTCGTTCAAGTCCTCGTCGTCCTCTTCCTCCTCTTCTTTTTTCTTTCGCTTAGCAGCTGGCGGTGCATGTCTGTCGTCTGATACATCGTTAGCATCCCTCGCCGGACCAATATCCGAACGTGTGGTGAAGCCCGTAGCTCTGGAAAAATGATAAACGTTTACAAAACGAAAAGAGATTCACTAAGACTGTGGACAACTTACCCTCTTCCCACACCGGCAACGTAGCCGAGCGGCGCTGGAACTCCAAGGAAATGCTTTTTGTTGCGGTTTGCAATTACGGCTGCTGTAATGTTGGACATGATTTACTTTTTAATTAATCACGAATGCAACTAAATAATTTCGTCGTGATGCGAAAGAAGAAATTTTTGTTTTGTGTTTGGCACTTGTGAGAACTGTCAAATGGCCGCCATTACCATTTGACGTCGGCAGCGCCACCTGTATGTGAGTGCGTAACATCGTGGGAGGTTCGCAGAATGGAATTGAATTTTTTAGAATAAGTTTGCCAGCCGATAGTACCGGTTCACCGTTACGGTTTGCAGATCACATCGAGGGAGCAGCAAAAGTAAGTAATTTTTGAAAAAAAGTACTTTTCGTGTGAAATTAATGCGAAATAATTCGAATTAATTGTGTAGGAAGTACTTCGACATGAATTCGTGATATGGAAACCCTGAAAGCTGAAAGGAAATTCGAAATGGGAATTTTGCTGGTCGATAGAGTCCGAGATGAACGGAAATTGAATTGGAAAAATTGATTCGAGTCGAAGATTGGTTTAAAAGTAAGTGGAAAATTGATTTTAATCGTTATTATGTGTTATTTTGAATATTTAAATGTTTTTGGTGTGTTTTTTGGTCGGTTGAGGGTGGAGGGGCTCCGCTGGACAATGGCGTGACTTTAGAATCCGGGTCGATAATCGAACGGTGATTGCATATATATATATATATAAGTAAATGGCGATTAATTTGATCTAAATTTGATTTCGAATTTAATTTTACGTGTGCGCGAGTGGTTTTTGATTCCTTTTTATCGAATTTAAGAGTCGTGGGGTGTTCCTGGATTAATTTTGAGTCGGTTGCGGGTGGTGGGGCTCCGCTGGACAATGGCGTGACTTTATAATCCGAGTGGGGAATCGATCGATGATTTGGAAATTAGTTAATGGCGATTAATTTGAACTAAATTTGATTTCGAATTTAATTTTACGTGTGCGCGAGTGGTTTTTGATTCTTTTTTTTTACCGAATTTGCATGTCGTGGGGTACTCCTGGCCGCCGTCTAGTCGAATTATGTGTGGTAGGGCTCCGCTGGACAATGGCGTCTCTTATAATTCGATTGAAAAAGTCAACGTTGACTTGGAAATTAGTAACTAGCCTTTTTTTAAATTAAATTAGGTTGCGCGATTGTTTTTTTGATTCTTTTTTACCGGATTCATAAGTCGTAGTGTGTTCCTGAACTCCGTTTGGTTGAATATCGTTGTAAGATGCTCGTCGGATGACCTTTTTCGGCACATATTTAGCCAAATAAGTGTGCTGATGAACATCCTTTAACGATATTCGTCCAGTCGGAAGTGGATATTTTCAGGAAGCAGGATATTTTCTTTGAGTCTTTGCAAATTTTACAAGTTTTTTTTAGCCTGACTGATAAACTTACAATAAACCCATTATATTATATTACAAAAGACAAAAATGTATAGGTCGTTTGTTTAAATTTAAATTGTACTTAACGCCAACTATTTTCTTCTCTCCCTTTTTTTTAGCCTCGAATGGTGTTCCTGCTGATGACGATGTAGATCCTGATGTAAAAGATCCTGATGAATTGAAGCTCCTGATTAAGATGCTGATGGTCCAGTTTTGTGAAGTGATTTTATGTTATGTGATGTGCTGTGCTGTGATGAAATTTGAGTGAAGTGATTTGTGCCGATTTTTCATAACAGCCTCCCAATCCGCTGAGACATTTTCAAAACACGATGGACTCTAAAGTCGTGTGGCGTTGGGGGCAAATATCGCGTGTGAAGTGTTAGTGAAGTGTTTGTGAAGTGCTAGTGTTTGTGGTTCCTGTTGTTGCTGCGTTCCTGTTGTTGCTGTCGTTCCTGTTGTTGCTGTCGTTCCTGTTGTTGCTGTCGTTCCTGTTGTTGCTGTTGTTCCTGTTGATCCTGATCATCAATTCAAGATTTTTTTGTTTCGGTGAGTCTTTTACAGTTTTGTCACTATTACTGAGTAAGATTTTGACTTAGAGCAGGATAGCTTAGGGACTGGGTCACTAATCATTCTTTTCCCTTTCAGCCTTTCAGCTTCCACTCTTTTTTTTTGTTTTTTTTTGTGTGTTAGATTTAAGATTTTTTTTTTGTTTTTTTTGAGTGTTAGTTTTAAGAATTCATTTATATTTTTATATTGCATTTTAAATTTACGACCCAAAGAGAGTAGGACCCCCAGTTAGCAGTTTATGTTACCCCCTTCCCTTGATGAGTAGGACCACAAGTCCTTAGCGAGTAGGCGAGCTAAATTAAAACCGACTTGAAAAGTCATTTGCACAGGTCCCGTGTCTGTATGTGTAGGCCGGACATCAGCCCCTTGTCTGTGGCGTTTTCACTAATCAATTGCTGACAACCCCATGCCGTAGGGACCGCGCCGGGTGTAAAACAGTGTAATTGGTTGCTCGGTGGTTGTGCCGTGGACTCGCCACTCAGAGTAGGGCCTCAGAGCACACCGAATATCCCTTGTAGATCAGGTGCGAACTGCACACCCCCCGATTCTGTATGGCTTAGGAGAAACGAAACCCAAAGTCTGTTAGATTTGATTAGGAGAGTAGGCCCTTGAGCGTAGATTTCAGCTTAGGTTAGCTCCAAGAGGCGGAGATTATTATATACGAAAACGTACAAAGGAGAAAGCCTCAGGTCCCTTCTCTGTGAGCTTAGGTGGGACGACAACGGTGACCATTGTCTCTTAGCGCAGGGAAAAGCCACTTCCCCTTGAGATTAGGTGCGAACTGCACACCAACCCCAATCTGTTAGCACAGAATGAATAAACCCACTTCTCAATTAGTCAGGTCCAAGAGTAGGTCCTTCAGAATAGGCGAGCTTAGGAAAGGCCACCACCATCACCATTGCAAAGCCGTAAAGGCGTCCAACATTTTGTCTTAGGTCCGATGTCTCTTAGCGTGTAGGTCTGCCAACAATGTGAACCCATTTCTGTTAGAATAGGGACAAAGCCCATTTCCCTTGTAGAGTAGGTGCGAACTGCACACAAGCCCACGTCTGTTTGCTTAGAAGATGTTCCCCCTGTCCCCTGCCAATTGAGGCCCCATTGTCTGGAGATTAGGTTGGACAACATGAACAAAAAAGCCCTTTAACCCCTTTCCCTGATGAGCTTAGCACCCAGATCTCTTAGATTAGGAAATGGCAACAACACAAAAGAAAAAGAACACAATAAATTTAAAAGTCTGCCAGAGTAGGGCCCTGTAGACATCTTACTCAGTTCGTTTGTATGAATTTATTTACTTCACAGCTAGGTTGGCTTCACCTCAGATCCTGAATCTGTACTTTCCAAGAGCTTGTGAGTCGTGCTGCACCTTCATGATGGACTACGCGTTCAAGGTTTTTTTATCAGTACATCTTTTTTCTTTTATTTTTCTTTTTTTTATTTTATTTTTCTCTTCTTCTTTCTCTTTTCAGTTTTTCTTTTTTTTTATTTACATCAGAGCCTAATCCTTTGATAGGTTTATCAAGGATAGGTCCCTTCCAGCCAGTGAAGAGCGAAATTCTGGTATTACTTTTTTTATTTCTTTGAATGTCTAGGAATTTCCAAAAAATTGAGGAGACTACACGTTGTGACTGGTCGTCGTCTACCACTTAGGACCCGTGCTACCTCCCAATTTTGCGGGTAAGTGCAAATTAAAAAACAAAAAAACTTATTTAGTGTTGGGCTTAGAGTTTCCTCTTCGGTTTCGATTCAGTGTCTGGTTGAAATTGGGTTTTTTTTAAGTTTGTTAGGGACAATCTATTGCCAGTCAAGTTTGGACAGGGGAAGAGATTAAAATTCATTTTTTTTTTAATAAATAATTATATTAGTTAATCCAGAAGTCTTATGGTTAGTCTAAAAATTGTATCTCAGTCCAGCGTGTGCGCTGTTGTCGTTGTATTTGAAGTTCCTTGAGGCTCCGCCGTAGAGCTCCCAGTTCTTGCCGATCGGATGAGTGTAGCCAAGGCTGGCGCTGGAGCCGTGTCGTCTGCTGTGGTCGAAGCTGCCTTCAAATCGACGTTGGGGTGAGCGAGCAACCCTCACGAGCACGAGGTCGCTTTCAGTAGGTGGCTGCTGTAGATATTCCTGTAGGAGGTTGATTCGTTTGTTAGCTGGGTCTAGGCATTTGCAATTTCTTCAACTTACCCATGTGGGCAAACTTAGTCTGTTGCTGATGAATGGCTGGGATTCCTCGGGAAGGGTGAATCCAAATGCGACTGCCAAGAGACCGAAGAAAATCAAAGTTCTGAATTCCATTTTTATTTTTATTTTAATTTAATTTTTGTGGTTTCGTCTGAGATTGCGAATTGAAGACTGATTGCTGTTCGAGGTGCTCGCTTGGGTTTTATACAAACGCCAGCTGAGAAGATAAGACGCGTGTCACGGTCCATTATCTCCTTCTCTCGGTTCTCTTAGCTTCTTGTTGGGATTTTGAATTGGGACAGATTGGTTCGTTATCAAATTTCTTTGCGGATTTTCCAAAATTCTAAGGGGATTCACTTTTGCCTACGTCTGAAGGTGTTTGTCCAAGAGAGTGAGTTTTGGTCAGATGTTCAGAGCTGGGAAGTCTGATTTAAATTCTTGGATCTTGGAAGGACTACGTTCTTATTATCTGTAGTCTTTTGTAAATCCCCTTGTTCTGATAAGAGATGCGCTGGGCTTTTGTTTCTTCATTCCACGCACGATTTCTTTTGCACTGCGAGTGATTCCCCTCTAGGACAGAAGTAGAATTATCTTTATGGAGCTTCCTATTTTGTGAATGAAAAGTTGGGAATTTGTTTTCAAAGTGATTTACATTTATTGTGTGTAAAACAAGGTTTAGTTTTTCAAAGTAAGGTCGTTTTAAAACTTGAGTCTTAAGCCAGCATGTCCGCCGTGGTCGTTCTTGAAGTTGGTCGATCCACCTGCGTAGGCCTCTAAGTTCTTGTTGATAGGGTGCACGTAGTCCACAGTTCCACTGGAGCCGGAATGCTTGCCGTGCTGGACCTTGGCGTCTACGTGTCCCTGTGGTGAGCGAGCGTTCCTAACCAGGGGAGCAGCTGTTGTTCTTTTGTAGATGGGATCGCGATTTTGTTCCAAACGAATCTGGAAAGAATTAAATTTTTATGGGGCTTCAAAATGGAATGACTGTGTTGGAGTCTTACCCAGCCGGGGTCGATCCGCCGAGGTGGAATGGTGGAAAGTCCCAAAGCCACTGCCAGGAGCCCGAAGAAAATGAAAGTTTTGAGAAGCATTGCTTGGCGTTGTTCTTTAGAGTGACACTCCGCGATTGTATGCACTTGGAGGTGTTTCTTCGTCTTTTATAGAACACCTGGATGGAAGAAGAAGAAATCGGGGAGTTTTTTCTATGATTGATCAGTTATTGTTGTCGTTGGTGATTCCCTGCAGCCGACATTGTGTTTTGAGGAGGAAATGATTAGGAAATGTGAACGCGGCGTTGTGACTTACTTTTTCTGCGGAGCTGTGTGACTTATTTGGCAAAGTAATTTGTTCATGAACAAAGAAATAAGCATCGTGAAGTTTCTTATCAGCGCTGCTTGGCGGTGGATTGAGAGAGATAGCAAGGCATCAAATCATCAAGCCGGGACGACCTTGAGTTGTGACGTAGTAGGGGCATGCATATTACTGATTTGTTTGCGGTGTGTGTTTAGGAGGGAGTTTTTGTTTTTTTATACGCAACCTAAGAAGAACTAAGGTTTGTGTGAAAACTTAGGAGTCTGTTGAATAGAAGTGAGCTGCTGAGTAGCCTGTAGGAGGGAAAGGGTTTTTCTTTCTGTTCTAAGCTTAGCTGATGTTCTCAGATTCCCCAAGAGAGTCTAAAAAAAATTGATTTTCTTTTTTTCAATAAATATTCTTTTTATTTTATTTCTATTTCGAATAATTCTTTGAAAACTAAAATTTAAATCTCAGTCCACCGTGTGCGCTGTTGTCGTTGAATTTAAAGTTTCTTGATGCTGAAGCGTAGGCCTCCCAGTTCTTGTTGATGGGGTGTGTGTAGTCTACCGTAGCGCTGTTACCCTCTCTCCTGCTGTGTTGGAAGCGGCTTTCGAATCGCCTTTGTGGTGACCGCGCTGTCCGAGAGAGGATGACTTTGTCTCCATCAATTGTCTGCTCTACGTACTCCTGAAATTAGTCGACAGTCAGAAAGACAGTCTCAGATTGAGGGTTTGTTTTAGGGACTTACTTTCCCAGGTAGTCCGAAGGCGTAGGATCCCTCGAACTGTTGCTGTTCATCGGGAAGAGTGAATCCAAGTGCGACTGCCAAGAGTCCGAAAAATATCAAAGCTTTGAATTCCATTTCGGCTGTCGTCTGTTTCTTTAGATTGCAAAATCACGATTGATATCTGTCCGAGGTGTTCGCTTGACTTTTATACAAACGGTGATAAGAGGCGCGTCTCGTTGTTTACTTTTGGTGATCTGTTTGGGATGCTCTCGCAAGGTGGTTCCCGGCGGTATCTCGGGTTGGCTTTGCAGCTGTGACGAATTACTAAGAAAAAGATTATAGGATGATTTTTTTGGTTTTTGAGCGTTTTGGGATTTTCTTCGGGGAGTTTCTGGTTATCTTTGTTTGACTGATTTTTGGTGATTGATGATGAAAATGCATAAGAAAAGGCTGAAAATTGAAGATTTCAAAAAGGGAAAAACTCGGTTTCTTATGAAAATCAAAAATAAATAAATCGTTTATTCAAATGAGCTCCTTAAAATCTGTAACTAAGTCCAGCGTGGCCGCTGTTGTCGTTTCTGTCGATGTTCCTCGAGGCAGCGGCGTAAACATCCAAGTTCTTTGTGATGGCGTGATTGTAGCCGAACGATGCAGTCCTTCCATCTCGTCCGCTTCCGTAACTGCCAAAAACACTGCCCTGTGGTGATCTGGCCCTCCTCACCAGAAACTCGTTATCAGAGTAGTAAGCCGGTGCCTGTTCTTCATATTCCTAGAATTCGAATTGCTGAGAGTGTTCTAATGGCGGTGTCTTTAAACTTACCACTTGGGCCTCGGCGAATTCGTATAGGTCGGCGTATTGTTGTTCGGGAAGAGCGTAGCCCAGGGCGACAGCCAGGAGTCCAAGGAAGACCAAAGCTTTGAATGCCATTTTCTTGTTGGTTTAGTGTTGAGAGCGAGCTTAGTGAAAGCGAATTCAAGACTGATTGCTGTTGGAAGCGGTCTGCTGCCTTTTATACAAATCGCACGGTGATAAGCAACAAAGTTCGCTTTATTGTAGGTCGGCTTCGATTATTTCTGAGCTGTTCTGTAGATCCCCCCAACCCATTGAGCTGGAGTATTTTTCGTAGGGTGACTTACTTTTTCGTTTGTTGTATTAGGAGCCCTTACCTTTGAATTTCACTTAATTAAGTCCTAATCAACTCTTTCTCTTTCAGCCTCTGATGATGTTCTAGCTGATGACGATGTAGATCCTGATGTAGAATATCCTGATGAATTGAAGCTCCTGATACAGATGCTGATGCTCCAGATGTGTGAAGTGAAGTGATGTGATGTGAAATGAGTGAAGTGATTTGTGCCGATTTTTCATAACAGCCTCCCAATCCGCCGAGACATTTTCAAAACACGATGGACTCTAAAGTCGTGTGGCGTTGGGGGCAAATATCGCGTGTGAAGTGTTAGTGAAGTGTTTGTGAAGTGCTAGTGTTTGTGGTTCCTGTTGTTGCTGCGTTCCTGTTGTTGCTGTCGTTCCTGTTGTTGCTGTCGTTCCTGTTGTTGCTGTCGTTCCTGTTGTTGCTGTTGTTCCTGTTGATCCTGATCATCAATTCAAGATTTTTTTGTTTCGGTGAGTCTTTTACAGTTTTGTCACTATTACTGAGTAAGATTTTGACTTAGAGCAGGATAGCTTAGGGACTGGGTCACTAATCATTCTTTTCCCTTTCAGCCTTTCAGCTTCCACTCTTTTTTTTTGTTTTTTTTGGTGTGTTAGATTTAAGATTTTTTTTTGTTTTTTTTGAGTGTTAGTTTTAAGAATTCATTTATATTTTTATATTGCATTTTAAATTTACGACCCAAAGAGAGTAGGACCCCCAGTTAGCAGTTTATGTTACCCCCTTCCCTTGATGAGTAGGACCACAAGTCTTTAGCGAGTAGGCGAGCTAAATTAAAACCGACTTGAAAAGTCATTTGCACAGGTCCCGTGTCTGTATGTGTAGGCCGGACATCAGCCCCTTGTCTGTGGCGTTTTCACTAATCAATTGCTGACAACCCCATGCCGTAGGGACCGCGCCGGGTGTAAAACAGTGTAATTGGTTGCTCGGTGGTTGTGCCGTGGACTCGCCACTCAGAGTAGGGCCTCAGAGCACACCGAATATCCCTTGTAGATCAGGTGCGAACTGCACACCCCCCGATTCTGTATGGCTTAGGAGAAACGAAACCCAAAGTCTGTTAGATTTGATTAGGAGAGTAGGCCCTTGAGCGTAGATTTCAGCTTAGGTTAGCTCCAAGAGGCGGAGATTATTATATACGAAAACGTACAAAGGAGAAAGCCTCAGGTCCCTTCTCTGTGAGCTTAGGTGGGACGACAACGGTGACCATTGTCTCTTAGCGCAGGGAAAAGCCACTTCCCCTTGAGATTAGGTGCGAACTGCACACCAACCCCAATCTGTTAGCACAGAATTAAAAAACCCACTTCTCAATTAGTCAGGTCCAAGAGTAGGTCCTTCAGAATAGGCGAGCTTAGGAAAGGCCACCACCATTGCAAAGCCGTAAAGGCATTTTGTCTTAGGTCCGATGTCTCTTAGCGTGTAGGTCTGCCAACAATGTGAACCCATTTCTGTTAGAATAGGGACAAAGCCCATTTCCCTTGTAGAGTAGGTGCGAACTGCACACAAGCCCACGTCTGTTTGCTTAGAAGATGTTCCCCTGTCCCCTGCCAATTGAGGCCCCATTGTCTGGAGATTAGGTTGGACAACATGAACACAAAAGCCCTTGAACCCCTTTCCCTGATGAGCTTAGCACCCAGATCTCTTAGATTAGGAAATGGCAACAACACAAAAGAAGAAGAACACAATAAATTTAAAAGTCTGCCAGAGTAGGGCCCTGTAGACATCTTACTCAGTTCGTTTGTATGAATTTATTTACTTCACAGCTAGGTTGGCTTCACCTCAGATCCTGAATCTGTGCTTTCCAAGAGCTTGTGAGTCGTGCTGCACCTTCATGATGGACTACGCGTTCAAGGTTTTTTTATCAGTACATCTTTTTTCTTTTATTTTTCTTTTTCTTCTGATTTTTCTTCTCTTCTTCTTTCTCTTTTCAGTTTTTCTTTTTTTTTCATTTACATCAGAGCCTAATCCTTTGATAGGTTTATCAAGGATAGGTCCCTTCCAGCCAGTGAAGAGCGAAATTCTGGTATTACTTTTTTTTTATTTCTTTGAATGTCTAGGAGCTTTCCAAAAAATTGAAGAGACTACACGTTGTGACTGGTCGTCGTCTACCACTTAGGATCCGTGCTACCTCCCATGTTCCAGTTCTCAATTTTGCGGGTAAGTGAAAATTAAAAAACAAAAAAACTTATTTAGTGTTGGGCTTAGAGTTTCCTCTTCGGTTTCGATTCAGTGTCTGGTTGAAATTGGGTTTTTTTTAAGTTTGTTAGGGACAATCTATTGCCAGTCAAGTTTGGACAGGGGAAGAGATTAAAATTCATTTTTTTTTAATAAATAATTATATTAGTTAATCCAGAAGTCTTATGGTTAGTCTAAAAATTGTATCTCAGTCCAGCGTGTGCGCTGTTGTCGTTGTATTTGAAGTTCCTTGAGGCTCCGCCGTAGAGCTCCCAGTTCTTGCCGATCGGATGAGTGTAGCCAAGGCTGGCGCTGGAGCCGTGTCGTCTGCTGTGGTCGAAGCTGCCTTCAAATCGACGTTGGGGTGAGCGAGCAACCCTCACGAGCACGAGGTCGCTTTCAGTAGGTGGCTGCTGTAGATATTCCTGTAGGAGGTTGATTCGTTTGTTAGCTGGGTCTAGGCATTTGCAATTTCTTCAACTTACCCATGTGGGCAAACTTAGTCTGTTGCTGATGAATGGCTGGGATTCCTCGGGAAGGGTGAATCCAAATGCGACTGCCAAGAGACCGAAGAAAATCAAAGTTCTGAATTCCATTTTTATTTTAATTTAATTTTTGTGGTTTCGTCTGAGATTGCGAATTGAAGACTGATTGCTGTTCGAGGTGCTCGCTTGGGTTTTATACAAACGCCAGCTGAGAAGATAAGACGCGTGTCACGGTCCATTATCTCCTTCTCTCGGTTCTCTTAGCTTCTTGTTGGGATTTTGAATTGGGACAGATTGGTTCGTTATCAAATTTCTTTGCGGATTTTCCAAAATTCTAAGGGGATTCACTTTTGCCTACGTCTGAAGGTGTTTGTCCAAGAGAGTGAGTTTTGGTCAGATGTTCAGAGCTGGGAAGTCTGATTTAAATTCTTGGATCTTGGAAGGACTACGTTCTTATTATCTGTAGTCTTTTGTAAATCCCCTTGTTCTGATAAGAGATGCGCTGGGCTTTTGTTTCTTCATTCCACGCACGATTTCTTTTGCACTGCGAGTGATTCCCCTCTAGGACAGAAGTAGAATTATCTTTATGGAGCTTCCTATTTTGTGAATGAAAAGTTGGGAATTTGTTTTCAAAGTGATTTACATTTATTGTGTGTAAAACAAGGTTTAGTTTTTCAAAGTAAGGTCGTTTTAAAACTTGAGTCTTAAGCCAGCATGTCCGCCGTGGTCGTTCTTGAAGTTGGTCGATCCACCTGCGTAGGCCTCTAAGTTCTTGTTGATAGGGTGCACGTAGTCCACAGTTCCACTGGAGCCGGAATGCTTGCCGTGCTGGACCTTGGCGTCTACGTGTCCCTGTGGTGAGCGAGCGTTCCTAACCAGGGGAGCAGCTGTTGTTCTTTTGTAGATGGGATCGCGATTTTGTTCCAAACGAATCTGGAAAGAATTAAATTTTTATGGGGCTTCAAAATGGAATGACTGTGCTGGAGTCTTACCCAGCCGGGGTCGATCCGCCGAGGTGGAATGGTGGAAAGTCCCAAAGCCACTGCCAGGAGCCCGAAGAAAATGAAAGTTTTGAGAAGCATTGCTTGGCGTTGTTCTTTAGAGTGACACTCCGCGATTGTATGCACTTGGAGGTGTTTCTTCGTCTTTTATAGAACACCTGGATGGAAGAAGAAGAAATCGGGGAGTTTTTTCTATGATTGATCAGTTATTGTTGTCGTTGGTGATTCCCTGCAGCCGACATTGTGTTTTGAGGAGGAAATGTGAACGCGGCGTTGTGACTTACTTTTTCTGCGGAGCTGTGTGACTTATTTGGCAAAGTAATTTGTTCATGAACAAAGAAATAAGCATCGTGAAGTTTCTTATCAGCGCTGCTTGGCGGTGGATTGAGAGAGATAGCAAGGCATCAAATCATCAAGCCGGGACGACCTTGAGTTGTGACGTAGTAGGGGCATGCATATTACTGATTTGTTTGCGGTGTGTGTTTAGGAGGGAGTTTTTGTTTTTTTATACGCAACCTAAGAAGAACTAAGGTTTGTGTGAAAACTTAGGAGTCTGTTGAATAGAAGTGAGCTGCTGAGTAGCCTGTAGGAGGGAAAGGGTTTTTCTTTCTGTTCTAAGCTTAGCTGATGTTCTCAGATTCCCCAAGAGAGTCTAAAAAAAATTGATTTTCTTTTTTTCAATAAATATTCTTTTTATTTTATTTCTATTTCGAATAATTCTTTGAAAACTAAAATTTAAATCTCAGTCCACCGTGTGCGCTGTTGTCGTTGAATTTAAAGTTTCTTGATGCTGAAGCGTAGGCCTCCCAGTTCTTGTTGATGGGGTGTGTGTAGTCTACCGTAGCGCTGTTACCCTCTCTCCTGCTGTGTTGGAAGCGGCTTTCGAATCGCCTTTGTGGTGACCGCGCTGTCCGAGAGAGGATGACTTTGTCTCCATCAATTGTCTGCTCTACGTACTCCTGAAATTAGTCGACAGTCAGAAAGACAGTCTCAGATTGAGGGTTTGTTTTAGGGACTTACTTTCCCAGGTAGTCCGAAGGCGTAGGATCCCTCGAACTGTTGCTGTTCATCGGGAAGAGTGAATCCAAGTGCGACTGCCAAGAGTCCGAAAAATATCAAAGCTTTGAATTCCATTTCGGCTGTCGTCTGTTTCTTTAGATTGCAAAATCACGATTGATATCTGTCCGAGGTGTTCGCTTGACTTTTATACAAACGGTGATAAGAGGCGCGTCTCGTTGTTTACTTTTGGTGATCTGTTTGGGATGCTCTCGCAAGGTGGTTCCCGGCGGTATCTCGGGTTGGCTTTGCAGCTGTGACGAATTACTAAGAAAAAGATTATAGGATGATTTTTTTGGTTTTTGAGCGTTTTGGGATTTTCTTCGGGGAGTTTCTGGTTATCTTTGTTTGACTGATTTTTGGTGATTGATGATGAAAATGCATAAGAAAAGGCTGAAAATTGAAGATTTCAAAAAGGGAAAAACTCGGTTTCTTATGAAAATCAAAAATAAATAAATCGTTTATTCAAATGAGCTCCTTAAAATCTGTAACTAAGTCCAGCGTGGCCGCTGTTGTCGTTTCTGTCGATGTTCCTCGAGGCAGCGGCGTAAACATCCAAGTTCTTTGTGATGGCGTGATTGTAGCCGAACGATGCAGTCCTTCCATCTCGTCCGCTTCCGTAACTGCCAAAAACACTGCCCTGTGGTGATCTGGCCCTCCTCACCAGAAACTCGTTATCAGAGTAGTAAGCCGGTGCCTGTTCTTCATATTCCTAGAATTCGAATTGCTGAGAGTGTTCTAATGGCGGTGTCTTTAAACTTACCACTTGGGCCTCGGCGAATTCGTATAGGTCGGCGTATTGTTGTTCGGGAAGAGCGTAGCCCAGGGCGACAGCCAGGAGTCCAAGGAAGACCAAAGCTTTGAATGCCATTTTCTTGTTGGTTTAGTGTTGAGAGCGAGCTTAGTGAAAGCGAATTCAAGACTGATTGCTGTTGGAAGCGGTCTGCTGCCTTTTATACAAATCGCACGGTGATAAGCAACAAAGTTCGCTTTATTGTAGGTCGGCTTCGATTATTTCTGAGCTGTTCTGTAGATCCCCCCAACCCATTGAGCTGGAGTATTTTTCGTAGGGTGACTTACTTTTTCGTTTGTTGTATTAGGAGCCCTTACCTTTGAATTTCACTTAATTAAGTCCTAATCAACTCTTTCTCTTTCAGCCTCTGATGATGTTCTAGCTGATGACGATGTAGATCCTGATGTAGAATATCCTGATGAATTGAAGCTCCTGATACAGATGCTGATGCTCCAGATGTGTGAAGTGAAGTGATGTGATGTGAAATGAGTGAAGTGATTTGTGCCGATTTTTCATAACAGCCTCTCAATCCGCCGAGACATTTTCAAAACACGATGGACTCTAAAGTCGTGTGGCGTTGGGGGCAAATATCGCGTGTGAAGTGTTAGTGAAGTGTTTGTGAAGTGCTAGTGTTTGTGGTTCCTGTTGTTGCTGCGTTCCTGTTGTTGCTGTCGTTCCTGTTGTTGCTGTCGTTCCTGTTGTTGCTGTCGTTCCTGTTGTTGCTGTTGTTCCTGTTGATCCTGATCATCAATTCAAGATTTTTTTGTTTCGGTGAGTCTTTTACAGTTTTGTCACTATTACTGAGTAAGATTTTGACTTAGAGCAGGATAGCTTAGGGACTGGGTCACTAATCATTCTTTTCCCTTTCAGCCTTTCAGCTTCCACTCTTTTTTTTTGTTTTTTTTGGTGTGTTAGATTTAAGATTTTTTTTTGTTTTTTTTGAGTGTTAGTTTTAAGAATTCATTTATATTTTTATATTGCATTTTAAATTTACGACCCAAAGAGAGTAGGACCCCCAGTTAGCAGTTTATGTTACCCCCTTCCCTTGATGAGTAGGACCACAAGTCTTTAGCGAGTAGGCGAGCTAAATTAAAACCGACTTGAAAAGTCATTTGCACAGGTCCCGTGTCTGTATGTGTAGGCCGGACATCAGCCCCTTGTCTGTGGCGTTTTCACTAATCAATTGCTGACAACCCCATGCCGTAGGGACCGCGCCGGGTGTAAAACAGTGTAATTGGTTGCTCGGTGGTTGTGCCGTGGACTCGCCACTCAGAGTAGGGCCTCAAGAGCACACCGAATATCCCTTGTAGATCAGGTGCGAACTGCACACCCCCCGATTCTGTATGGCTTAGGAGAAACCCAACCCAAAGTCTGTTAGATTTGATTAGGAGAGTAGGCCCTTGAGCGTAGATTTCAGCTTAGGTTAGCTCCAAGAGGCGGAGATTATTATATACGAAAACGTACAAAGGAGAAAGCCTCAGGTCCCTTCTCTGTGAGCTTAGGTGGGACGACAACGGTGACCATTGTCTCTTAGCGCAGGGAAAAGCCACTTCCCCTTGAGATTAGGTGCGAACTGCACACCAACCCCAATCTGTTAGCACAGAATGAATAAACCCACTTCTCAATTAGTCAGGTCCAAGAGTAGGTCCTTCAGAATAGGCGAGCTTAGGAAAGGCCACCACCATTGCAAAGCCGTAAAGGCATTTTGTCTTAGGTCCGATGTCTCTTAGCGTGTAGGTCTGCCAACAATGTGAACCCATTTCTGTTAGAATAGGGACAAAGCCCATTTCCCTTGTAGAGTAGGTGCGAACTGCACACAAGCCCACGTCTGTTTGCTTAGAAGATGTTCCCCTGTCCCCTGCCAATTGAGGCCCCATTGTCTGGAGATTAGGTTGGACAACATGAAAACAAAGCCCTTTAACCCCTTTCCCTGATGAGCTTAGCACCCAGATCTCTTAGATTAGGAAATGGCAACAACACAAAAGAAAAAGAACACAATAAATTTAAAAGTCTGCCAGAGTAGGGCCCTGTAGACATCTTACTCAGTTCGTTTGTATGAATTTATTTACTTCACAGCTAGGTTGGCTTCACCTCAGATCCTGAATCTGTGCTTTCCAAGAGCTTGTGAGTCGTGCTGCACCTTCATGATGGACTACGCGTTCAAGGTTTTTTTATCAGTACATCTTTTTTCTTTTATTTTTCTTTTTCTTCTTATTTTTCTTCTCTTCTTCTTTCTCTTTTCAGTTTTTCTTTTTTTTTTCATTTACATCAGAGCCTAATCCTTTGATAGGTTTATCAAGGATAGGTGCCTTCCAGCCAGTGAAGAGCGAAATTCTGGTATTACTTTTTTTATTTCTTTGAATGTCTAGGAATTTCCAAAAAATTGAGGAGACTACACGTTGTGACTGGTCGTCGTCTACCACTTAGGACCCGTGCTACCTCCCATGTTCCAGTTCTCAATTTTGCGGGTAAGTGAAAATTAAAAAACAAAAAAACTTATTTAGTGTTGGGCTTAGAGTTTCCTCTTCGGTTTCGATTCAGTGTCTGGTTGAAATTGGGTTTTTTTTAAGTTTGTTAGGGACAATCTATTGCCAGTCAAGTTTGGACAGGGGAAGAGATTAAAATTCATTTTTTTTTAATAAATAATTATATTAGTTAATCCAGAAGTCTTATGGTTAGTCTAAAAATTGTATCTCAGTCCAGCGTGTGCGCTGTTGTCGTTGTATTTGAAGTTCCTTGAGGCTCCGCCGTAGAGCTCCCAGTTCTTGCCGATCGGATGAGTGTAGCCAAGGCTGGCGCTGGAGCCGTGTCGTCTGCTGTGGTCGAAGCTGCCTTCAAATCGACGTTGGGGTGAGCGAGCAACCCTCACGAGCACGAGGTCGCTTTCAGTAGGTGGCTGCTGTAGATATTCCTGTAGGAGGTTGATTCGTTTGTTAGCTGGGTCTAGGCATTTGCAATTTCTTCAACATACCCATGTGGGCAAACTTAGTCTGTTGCTGATGAATGGCTGGGATTCCTCGGGAAGGGTGAATCCAAATGCGACTGCCAAGAGACCGAAGAAAATCAAAGTTCTGAATTCCATTTTTATTTTAATTTAATTTTTGTGGTTTCGTCTGAGATTGCGAATTGAAGACTGATTGCTGTTCGAGGTGCTCGCTTGGGTTTTATACAAACGCCAGCTGAGAAGATAAGACGCGTGTCACGGTCCATTATCTCCTTCTCTCGGTTCTCTTAGCTTCTTGTTGGGATTTTGAATTGGGACAGATTGGTTCGTTATCAAATTTCTTTGCGGATTTTCCAAAATTCTAAGGGGATTCACTTTTGCCTACGTCTGAAGGTGTTTGTCCAAGAGAGTGAGTTTTGGTCAGATGTTCAGAGCTGGGAAGTCTGATTTAAATTCTTGGATCTTGGAAGGACTACGTTCTTATTATCTGTAGTCTTTTGTAAATCCCCTTGTTCTGATAAGAGATGCGCTGGGCTTTTGTTTCTTCATTCCACGCACGATTTCTTTTGCACTGCGAGTGATTCCCCTCTAGGACAGAAGTAGAATTATCTTTATGGAGCTTCCTATTTTGTGAATGAAAAGTTGGGAATTTGTTTTCAAAGTGATTTACATTTATTGTGTGTAAAACAAGGTTTAGTTTTTCAAAGTAAGGTCGTTTTAAAACTTGAGTCTTAAGCCAGCATGTCCGCCGTGGTCGTTCTTGAAGTTGGTCGATCCACCTGCGTAGGCCTCTAAGTTCTTGTTGATAGGGTGCACGTAGTCCACAGTTCCACTGGAGCCGGAATGCTTGCCGTGCTGGACCTTGGCGTCTACGTGTCCCTGTGGTGAGCGAGCGTTCCTAACCAGGGGAGCAGCTGTTGTTCTTTTGTAGATGGGATCGCGATTTTGTTCCAAACGAATCTGGAAAGAATTAAATTTTTATGGGGCTTCAAAATGGAATGACTGTGTTGGAGTCTTACCCAGCCGGGGTCGATCCGCCGAGGTGGAATGGTGGAAAGTCCCAAAGCCACTGCCAGGAGCCCGAAGAAAATGAAAGTTTTGAGAAGCATTGCTTGGCGTTGTTCTTTAGAGTGTCACTCTCCGCGATTGTATGCACTTGGAGGTGTTTCTTCGTCTTTTATAGAACACCTGGATGGAAGAAGAAGAAATCGGGGAGTTTTTTCTATGATTGATCAGTTATTGTTGTCGTTGGTGATTCCCTGCAGCCGACATTGTGTTTTGAGGAGGAAATGATTAGGAAATGTGAACGCGGCGTTGTGACTTACTTTTTCTGCGGAGCTGTGTGACTTATTTGGCAAAGTAATTTGTTCATGAACAAAGAAATAAGCATCGTGAAGTTTCTTATCAGCGCTGCTTGGCGGTGGATTGAGAGAGATAGCAAGGCATCAAATCATCAAGCCGGGACGACCTTGAGTTGTGACGTAGTAGGGGCATGCATATTACTGATTTGTTTGCGGTGTGTGTTTAGGAGGGAGTTTTTGTTTTTTTATACGCAACCTAAGAAGAACTAAGGTTTGTGTGAAAACTTAGGAGTCTGTTGAATAGAAGTGAGTAGTCTGTAGGAAGGAAATGGCTTTTCTTTCTGTTCTAAGCTTAGCTCTGGTTCTCAGATTCCCCAAGAGAGTCTAAAAAAAATTGATTTTCTTTTTTTCAATAAATATTTTTTTTATTTTATTTCTATTCGAATAATTATCTGAAAACTAAAATTTAAATCTCAGTCCACCGTGTGCGCTGTTGTCGTTGAATTTAAAGTTTCTTGATGCTGAAGCGTAGGCCTCCCAGTTCTTGTTGATGGGGTGTGTGTAGTCTACGGTAGCGCTGTTACCCTCTCTCCTGCTGTGTTGGAAGCGGCTTTCGAATCGCCTTTGTGGTGACCGCGCTGTCCGAGAGAGGATGACTTTGTCTCCATCAATTGTCTGCTCTACGTACTCCTGAAATTAGTCGACAGTCAGAAAGACAGTCTCAGATTGAGGGTTTGTTTTAGGGACTTACTTCCTCTGGTAGTCCGAAGGCGTAGGATCCCTCGAACTGTTGCTGTTCATCGGGAAGAGTGAATCCAAGTGCGACTGCCAAGAGTCCGAAAAATATCAAAGCTTTGAATTCCATTTCGGCTGTCGTCTGTTTCTTTAGATTGCAAAATCACGATTGATATCTGTCCGAGGTGTTCGCTTGACTTTTATACAAACGGTGATAAGAGGCGCGTCTCGTTGTTTACTTTTGGTGATCTGTTTGGGATGCTCTCGCAAGGTGGTTCCCAGCTGTATCTCGAGTAGAGCTTGTTGTTGGTTTTGCAGCTGTGACGAATTACTAAGAAAAAGATTATAGGATGATTTTTTTTTGGTTTTTGAGCGTTTTGGGATTTTCGTCGGGGAGTTTCTGGTTATCTTTGTTTGACTGATTTTTGGTGATTGATGATGAAAATGCATAAGAAAAGGCTGAAAATTTAAGATTTCAAAAAGGGAAAAACTCGGTTTCTTATGAAAATCAAAAATAAATAAATCGTTTATTCAAATGAGATCCTTAAAATCTGTAACTAAGTCCAGCGTGGCCGCTGTTGTCGTTTCTGTCGATGTTCCTCGAGGCAGCGGCGTAAACATCCAAGTTCTTTGTGATGGCGTGATTGTAGCCGAACGATGCAGTCCTTCCGTCAGGTCCGCTTCCGTAACTGCCAAAAACACTGCCCTGTGGTGATCTGGCCCTCCTCACCAGAAACTCGTTATCAGAGTAGTAAGCCGGTGCCTGTTCTTCATATTCCTAGAATTCGAATTGCTGAGAGTGTTCTAATGGCGGTGTCTTTAAACTTACCACTTGGGGCTCGGCGAATTCGTATAGGTCGGCGTATTGTTGTTCGGGAAGAGCGTAGCCCAGGGCGACAGCCAGGAGTCCAAGGAAGACCAAAGCTTTGAATGCCATTTTCTTGTTGGTTTAGTGTTGAGAGCGAGCTTAGTGAAAGCGAATTCAAGACTGATTGCTGTTGGAAGCGGTCTGCTGCCTTTTATACAAATCGCACGGTGATAAGCAACAAAGTTCGCTTTATTGTAGGTCGGCTTCGATTATTTCTGAGCTGTTCTGTAGATCCCCCCAACCCATTGCGCTGGAGTATTTTTCGTAGGGTGACTTATTTTTTCGTTTGTTGTATTAGGAGCCCTTACCTTTGAATTTCACTAATTAACTCTTTCTCTTTCAGCCTCTGATGATGTTCTAGCTGATGACGATGTAGATCCTGATGTAGAATATCCTGATGAATTGAAGCTCCTGATTAAGATACTGATGGTCCAGTTTTGTGAAGTGAAGTGATGTGATGTGAAATGAGTGAAGTGATTTGTGCCGATTTTTCATAACAGCCTCTCAATCCGCCGAGACATTTTCAAAACACGATGGACTCTAAAGTCGTGTGGCGTTGGGGGCAAATATCGCGTGTGAAGTGTTAGTGAAGTGTTTGTGAAGTGCTAGTGTTTGTGGTTCCTGTTGTTGCTGCGTTCCTGTTGTTGCTGTCGTTCCTGTTGTTGCTGTCGTTCTTGTCGTTCCTGTTGTTGCTGTCGTTCCTGTTGTTGCTGTTGTTCCTGTTGATCCTGATCATCAATTCAAGATTTTTTTGTTTCGGTGAGTCTTTTACAGTTTTGTCACTATTACTGAGTAAGATTTTGACTTAGAGCAGGATAGCTTAGGGACTGGGTCACTAATCATTCTTTTCCCTTTCAGCCTTTCAGCTTCCACTCTTTTTTTTTGTTTTTTTTGGTGTGTTAGATTTAAGATTTTTTTTTGTTTTTTTTGAGTGTTAGTTTTAAGAATTCATTTATATTTTTATATTGCATTTTAAATTTACGACCCAAAGAGAGTAGGACCCCCAGTTAGCAGTTTATGTTACCCCCTTCCCTTGATGAGTAGGACCACAAGTCTTTAGCGAGTAGGCGAGCTAAATTAAAACCGACTTGAAAAGTCATTTGCACAGGTCCCGTGTCTGTATGTGTAGGCCGGACATCAGCCCCTTGTCTGTGGCGTTTTCACTAATCAATTGCTGACAACCCCATGCCGTAGGGACCGCGCCGGGTGTAAAACAGTGTAATTGGTTGCTCGGTGGTTGTGCCGTGGACTCGCCACTCAGAGTAGGGCCTCAGAGCACACCGAATATCCCTTGTAGATCAGGTGCGAACTGCACACCCCCCGATTCTGTATGGCTTAGGAGAAACGAAACCCAAAGTCTGTTAGATTTGATTAGGAGAGTAGGCCCTTGAGCGTAGATTTCAGCTTAGGTTAGCTCCAAGAGGCGGAGATTATTATATACGAAAACGTACAAAGGAGAAAGCCTCAGGTCCCTTCTCTGTGAGCTTAGGTGGGACGACAACGGTGACCATTGTCTCTTAGCGCAGGGAAAAGCCACTTCCCCTTGAGATTAGGTGCGAACTGCACACCAACCCCAATCTGTTAGCACAGAATGAATAAACCCACTTCTCAATTAGTCAGGTCCAAGAGTAGGTCCTTCAGAATAGGCGAGCTTAGGAAAGGCCACCACCATCACCATTGCAAAGCCGTAAAGGCGTCCAACATTTTGTCTTAGGTCCGATGTCTCTTAGCGTGTAGGTCTGCCAACAATGTGAACCCATTTCTGTTAGAATAGGGACAAAGCCCATTTCCCTTGTAGAGTAGGTGCGAACTGCACACAAGCCCACGTCTGTTTGCATAGAAGATGTTCCCCTGTCCCCTGCCAATTGAGGCCCCATTGTCTGGAGATTAGGTTGGACAACATGAACACAAAAGCCCTTGAACCCCTTTCCCTGATGAGCTTAGCACCCAGATCTCTTAGATTAGGAAATGGCAACAACACAAAAGAAGAAGAACACAATAAATTTAAAAGTCTGCCAGAGTAGGGCCCTGTAGACATCTTACTCAGTTCGTTTGTATGAATTTATTTACTTCACAGCTAGGTTGGCTTCACCTCAGATCCTGAATCTGTGCTTTCCAAGAGCTTGTGAGTCGTGCTGCACCTTCATGATGGACTACGCGTTCAAGGTTTTTTTATCAGTACATCTTTTTTCTTTTATTTTTCTTTTTCTTCTGATTTTTCTTCTCTTCTTCTTTCTCTTTTCAGTTTTTCTTTTTTTTTCATTTACATCAGAGCCTAATCCTTTGATAGGTTTATCAAGGATAGGTCCCTTCCAGCCAGTGAAGAGCGAAATTCTGGTATTACTTTTTTTATTTCTTTGAATGTCTAGGAATTTCCAAAAAATTGAGGAGACTACACGTTGTGACTGGTCGTCGTCTACCACTTAGGACCCGTGCTACCTCCCAATTTTGCGGGTAAGTGCAAATTAAAAAACAAAAAAACTTATTTAGTGTTGGGCTTAGGGTTTCCTCTTCGGTTTCGATTCAGTGTCTGGTTGAAATTGGGTTTTTTTTTAAGTTTGTTAGGGACAATCTATTGCCAGTCAAGTTTGGACAGGGGAAGAGATTAAAATTCATTTTTTTTTTAATAAATAATTATATTAGTTAATCCAGAAGTCTTATGGTTAGTCTAAAAATTGTATCTCAGTCCAGCGTGTGCGCTGTTGTCGTTGTATTTGAAGTTCCTTGAGGCTCCGCCGTAGAGCTCCCAGTTCTTGCCGATCGGATGAGTGTAGCCAAGGCTGGCGCTGGAGCCGTGTCGTCTGCTGTGGTCGAAGCTGCCTTCAAATCGACGTTGGGGTGAGCGAGCAACCCTCACGAGCACGAGGTCGCTTTCAGTAGGTGGCTGCTGTAAATATTCCTGTAGGAGGAGGATTCGTTTGTTAGCTTGGTCTAGGCATTTGACATCTCTTCAACTTACCCATGTGGGCAAACTTAGTCTGTTGCTGATGAATGGCTGGGATTCCTCGGGAAGGGTGAATCCAAATGCGACTGCCAAGAGACCGAAGAAAATCAAAGTTCTGAATTCCATTTTTATTTTTATTTTTATTTTAATTTAATTTTTGTGGTTTCGTCTGAGATTGCGAATTGAAGACTGATTGCTGTTCGAGGTGCTCGCTTGGGTTTTATACAAACGCCAGCTGAGAAGATAAGACGCGTGTCACGGTCCATTATCTCCTTCTCTCAGTTCTCTTAGCTTCTTGTTGGGATTTTGAATTGGGACAGATTGGTTCGTTATCAAATTTCTTTGCGGATTTTCCAAAATTCTAAGGGGATTCACTTTTGCCGTCTGCCGTCTGAAGGTGTTTGTCCAAGAGAGTGAGTTTTGGTCAGATTTTCAGAGCTGGGAAGTCTGATTTAAATTCTTGGATCTTGGAAGGACTACGTTCTTATTATCTGTAGTCTTTTGTAAATCCCCTTGTTCTGATAAGAGATGCGCTGGGCTTTTGTTTCTTCATGCCACGCACGATTTCTTTTGCACTGCGAGTGATTCCCCTCTAGGACAGAAGTAGAATTATCTTTATGGAGCTTCCTATTTTGTGAATGAAAAGTTGGGAATTTGTTTTCAAAGTGATTTACATTTATTGTGTGTAAAACAAGGTTTAGTTTTTCAAAGTAAGGTCGTTTTAAAACTTGAGTCTTAAGCCAGCATGTCCGCCGTGGTCGTTCTTGAAGTTGGTCGATCCACCTGCGTAGGCCTCTAAGTTCTTGTTGATAGGGTGCACGTAGTCCACAGTTCCACTGGAGCCGGAATGCTTGCCGTGCTGGACCTTGGCGTCTACGTGTCCCTGTGGTGAGCGAGCGTTCCTAACCAGGGGAGCAGCTGTTGTTCTTTTGTAGATGGGATCGCGATTTTGTTCCAAACGAATCTGGAAAGAATTAAATTTTTATGGGGCTTCAAAATGGAATGACTGTGTTGGAGTCTTACCCAGCCGGGGTCGATCCGCCGAGGTGGAATGGTGGAAAGTCCCAAAGCCACTGCCAGGAGCCCGAAGAAAATGAAAGTTTTGAGAAGCATTGCTTGGCGTTGTTCTTTAGAGTGACACTCCGCGATTGTATGCACTTGGAGGTGTTTCTTCGTCTTTTATAGAACACCTGGATGGAAGAAGAAGAAATCGGGGAGTTTTTTCTATGATTGATCAGTTATTGTTGTCGTTGGTGATTCCCTGCAGCCGACATTGTGTTTTGAGGAGGAAATGATTAGGAAATGTGAACGCGGCGTTGTGACTTACTTTTTCTGCGGAGCTGTGTGACTTATTTGGCAAAGTAATTTGTTCATGAACAAAGAAATAAGCATCGTGAAGTTTCTTATCAGCGCTGCTTGGCGGTGGATTGAGAGAGATAGCAAGGCATCAAATCATCAAGCCGGGAAGACCTTGAGTTGTGACGTAGTAGGGGCATGCATATTACTAATTTGTTTGCGATGTGTGTTTAGGAGGAGGTTTTGTTTTTTTATACGCAACCTAAGAAGAACTAAGGTTTGTGTGAAAACTTAGGAGTCTGTTGAATAGAAGTGAGTAGTCTGTAGGAAGGAAATGGCTTTTCTTTCTGTTCTAAGCTTAGCTCTGGTTCTCAGATTCCCCAAGAGAGTCTAAAAAAAATTGATTTTCTTTTTTTCAATAAATATTATTTTTATTTTATTTCTATTCGAATAATTATCTGAAAACTAAAATTTAAATCTCAGTCCACCGTGTGCGCTGTTGTCGTTGAATTTAAAGTTTCTTGATGCTGAAGCGTAGGCCTCCCAGTTCTTGTTGATGGGGTGTGTGTAGTCTACGGTAGCGCTGTTACCCTCTCTCCTGCTGTGTTGGAAGCGGCTTTCGAATCGCCTTTGTGGTGACCGCGCTGTCCGAGAGAGGATGACTTTGTCTCCATCAATTGTCTGCTCTACGTACTCCTGAAATTAGTCGACAGTCAGAAAGACAGTCTCAGATTGAGGGTTTGTTTTAGGGACTTACTTTCCCAGGTAGTCCGAAGGCGTAGGATCCCTCGAACTGTTGCTGTTCATCGGGAAGAGTGAATCCAAGTGCGACTGCCAAGAGTCCGAAAAATATCAAAGCTTTGAATTCCATTTCGGCTGTCGTCTGTTTCTTTAGATTGCAAAATCACGATTGATATCTGTCCGAGGTGTTCGCTTGACTTTTATACAAACGGTGATAAGAGGCGCGTCTCGTTGTTTACTTTTGGTGATCTGTTTGGGATGCTCTCGCAAGGTGGTTCCCAGCTGTATCTCGAGTAGAGCTTGTTGTTGGTTTTGCAGCTGTGACGAATTACTAAGAAAAAGATTATAGGATGATTTTTTTTTGGTTTTTGAGCGTTTTGGGATTTTCGTCGGGGAGTTTCTGGTTATCTTTGTTTGACTGATTTTTGGTGATTGATGATGAAAATGCATAAGAAAAGGCTGAAAATTTAAGATTTCAAAAAGGGAAAAACTCGGTTTCTTATGAAAATCAAAAATAAATAAATCGTTTATTCAAATGAGATCCTTAAAATCTGTAACTAAGTCCAGCGTGGCCGCTGTTGTCGTTTCTGTCGATGTTCCTCGAGGCAGCGGCGTAAACATCCAAGTTCTTTGTGATGGCGTGATTGTAGCCGAACGATGCAGTCCTTCCGTCAGGTCCGCTTCCGTAACTGCCAAAAACACTGCCCTGTGGTGATCTGGCCCTCCTCACCAGAAACTCGTTATCAGAGTAGTAAGCCGGTGCCTGTTCTTCATATTCCTAGAATTCGAATTGCTGAGAGTGTTCTAATGGCGGTGTCTTTAAACTTACCACTTGGGGCTCGGCGAATTCGTATAGGTCGGCGTATTGTTGTTCGGGAAGAGCGTAGCCCAGGGCGACAGCCAGGAGTCCAAGGAAGACCAAAGCTTTGAATGCCATTTTCTTGTTGGTTTAGTGTTGAGAGCGAGCTTAGTGAAAGCGAATTCAAGACTGATTGCTGTTGGAAGCGGTCTGCTGCCTTTTATACAAATCGCACGGTGATAAGCAACAAAGTTCGCTTTATTGTAGGTCGGCTTCGATTATTTCTGAGCTGTTCTGTAGATCCCCCCAACCCATTGAGCTGGAGTATTTTTCGTAGGGTGACTTACTTTTTCATTTGTTGTATTAGGAGCCCTTACCTTTGAATTTCACTTAATTAAGTCCTAATCAACTCTTTCTCTTTCAGCCTCTGATGATGTTCTAGCTGATGACGATGTAGGTCCTGATGTAGAATATCCTGATGAATTGAAGCTCCTGATACAGATGCTGATGGTGCAGTTTTGTGAAGTGAAGTGATGTGATGTGATTTTATGCTATGTGATGTGTTGTGATGAAATTTGAGTGAAGTGAAGTGATTTGTGCCGATTTTTCATAACAGCCTCCCAATCCGCCGAGACATTTTCAAAACACGATGGACTCTAAAGTCGTGTGGCGTTGGGGGCAAATATCGCGTGTGAAGTGTTAGTGAAGTGTTTGTGAAGTGTGTGTGAAGTGCTAGTGTTTGTGGTTCCTGTTGTTGCTGTTGTTGCTGTCGTTCCTGTTGTTGCTGTCGTTCTTGTCGTTCCTGTTGTTGCTGTCGTTCCTGTTGTTGCTGTCGTTCCTGTTGTTGCTGTCGTTCCTGTTGATCCTGATCATCAATTCAAGATTTTTTTGTTTCGGTGAGTCTTTTACAGTTTTGTCACTATTACTGAGTAAGATTTTGACTTAGAGCAGGATAGCTTAGGGACTGGGTCACTAATCATTCTTTTCCCTTTCAGCCTTTCAGCTTCCACTCTTTTTTTTTGTTTTTTTTGGTGTGTTAGATTTAAGATTTTTTTTTGTTTTTTTTGAGTGTTAGTTTTAAGAATTCATTTATATTTTTATATTGCATTTTAAATTTACGACCCAAAGAGAGTAGGACCCCCAGTTAGCAGTTTATGTTACCCCCTCCCTTGATGAGTAGGACCACAAGTCCTTAGCGAGTAGGCGAGCTAAATTAAAACCGACTTGAAAAGTCATTTGCACAGGTCCCGTGTCTGTATGTGTAGGCCGGACATCAGCCCCTTGTCTGTGGCGTTTTCACTAATCAATTGCTGACAACCCAATGCCGTAGGGACCGCGCCGGGTGTAAAACAGTGTAATTGGTTGCTCGGTGGTTGTGCCGTGGACTCGCCACTCAGAGTAGGGCCTCAAGAGCACACCGAATATCCCTTGTAGATCAGGTGCGAACTGCACACCCCCCGATTCTGTATGGCTTAGGAGAAACCCAACCCAAAGTCTGTTAGATTTGATTAGGAGAGTAGGCCCTTGAGCGTAGATTTCAGCTTAGGTTAGCTCCAAGAGGCGGAGATTATTATATACGAAAACGTACAAAGGAGAAAGCCTCAGGTCCCTTCTCTGTGAGCTTAGGTGGGACGACAACGGTGACCATTGTCTCTTAGCGCAGGGAAAAGCCACTTCCCCTTGAGATTAGGTGCGAACTGCACACCAACCCCAATCTGTTAGCACAGAATGAATAAACCCACTTCTCAATTAGTCAGGTCCAAGAGTAGGTCCTTCACAATAGGTGAGCTTAGGAAAGGCCACCACCATTGCCAAGCCGTAAAGGCGTCCAACATTTTGTCTTAGGTCCGGTGTCTCTTAGCATGTAGGTCTGCCAACAATGTGAACCCATTTCTGTTAGAGCAGGGACAAAGCCCATTTCCCTTGTAGAGTAGGTGCGAACTGCACACAAGCCCACGTCTGTTTGCTTAGAAGATGTTCCCCTGTCCCCTGCCAATTGAGGCCCCATTGTCTGGAGATTAGGTTGGACAACATGAAAACAAAGCCCTTTAACCCCTTTCCCTGATGAGCTTAGCACCCAGATCTCTTAGATTAGGAAATGGCAACAACACAAAAGAAAAAGAACACAATAAATTTAAAAGTCTGCCAGAGTAGGGCCCTGTAGACATCTTACTCAGTTCGTTTGTATGAATTTATTTACTTCACAGCTAGGTTGGCTTCACCTCAGATCCTCAGATCCAGATCAGGAATCAGCGCGGATCAAATTAAGTGCCTGGACTCATCACCTGTGAGACAAGAACTCGTATGCCATGCTGCATCTTTATAATGGACTACGCATCCAGGTTTTTTTTATCTCTACACCTTATTTCATTTTCCTTTTCTTTTTCTTCTTTTTCTTTTCAGCTTTTCTTTGTCTTTTTTTTTATGTTTACATCAGAGCCTAATCCTTTGATAGGTTTATCAAGGATAGGTGCCTTCCGGCAGTTGCCAGTGAAGAGCGAAATTCTGATATTCCTTTTTTTATTTTTTTTAATATCTAGGAATTTCCAAAAAATCCAACAAGATTCACTTCTGATTCCGTCTGCTTCGTCATAATCTGATTCTCTGACCCCTCATGTACATTAATTGTTCTTATACGACTATAGGTCCTAACAAATGATCATTTCCTTTCCCTTTTCTGTCTTTTAAACGTTTTCCTTGCCTTGCAGGATATGATTTTTTGTCCCTCCCTTCTCTTGATTTTTTCCTGAAAACATCGCTTGTCGATGGTTCTTGTCTCTGATAAGGACCTCGAAAACAAAATTTACAAAACTCCAAATCTCTTGTAGTTCTTTGACCAAAAATTCAAAGGAATCCCCGTCGGTAGTTCCCTTGAAAAAAATGCTCCAAAATATTTGACAAGAGGTGTCAGCCTTGCTAGGTGAGATTAAACTCACAAGAGGCGTCTCTTATCTCTAAAAATTTCTCTCTAGAGAACGCGTCGTGTTCTCGCCTATAAAACCGGTCACGCGTTTTTAATAAGTTATCAGTAGTGAAATTGTGTTCTCAAGTGAAACAAATTTAAAAAGTGAAAAATCAAAAAAAAAATGGCATTCAAAGTGATAATCTTCTTTGGTCTGATGGCGCTAGCGCTGGGATTCACAATTCCGGAGGATCAATTGTACGAATTTGGAGAATGGGTAAGATTAAAGGATTCTGTATCATCAAGGGATTTTCTAACACCTCCGCTTACACCAAAACCAGGAACCCGTGGAAGAACAACTTTTGAAAGACAAGGAGATCCTCTTGAGGATAACACGATCACCCCAAGGACGCCTGGAGGGATCCTACGGCTATGACGCTCGCTCCGGAAGCAGTGCGACAGTCAACTACGTCCGTCCAATCAGCAGGAACTTGGAGGTCTACGGCGGAGCGTCAAGGAACTTCCGCTTCAACGACAACAGCGGCCACGTTGGACTGAGATACAACTTCTAGGATATTTGGACTCTAATTTATTTAAACTTATTAAACAATGTTCCTTTTTTTTAAAAATTATGTCAAAAACTTCAAGTCTTCCTAACTCTAACTTAAGTCTCCCCCTCGCGCAGTCTTAATCCATGTCTAAGTCGCGTCTTAAAGCCTCTGTCTTCTTTTGGAGCAGATCCTGCATTTCCGGCTCGAATTTAAGGATCTCAACGGCTTCTTTTAACATTTCCATCGCTTGTTGAAGCTTCTCCTGAAAATGAACCGGTCAGACGAATCGACCCTATGGCTTCATTCGGATCACCTCACCTGCGTGGCTGGTGTGGTCAGAAGAGCCCGCTCGTAGTCGCGCTTCGCCTTAACCACCATGACCTCTTGCAGGTCGAGAAGAAGATTTCCACGGAAAATACTCCACCCGGGATCAAAAAGATCAGCGATCTCCAAGAGCTCCTCACACAGATCCAGCTTCCTCTTTACCGCCGCGTCTGTGAGGTCTACAAGGAGAAAAAAAAGGTCTTTACCACGCCCGGAAACTACGTCGCACCTCACCATCCATGAAGAATCCTTCGACGTTTCCGTAGAGCTGCGTCAGCGCGTACTTCACCTGCAGGACATGTGTGTTCTTGTCATGCAGAGTGTCGCGATATCGGTGGAGGAACTCTTCAAACTGCTTCGGTGATGATTTGCCCAGGGACTCGATCTCCTTCATCATGGCGTTGTTGCCCCAGATGATCTGCTTCGCCGTGATTTCATGCGGACACAGGAGACACCTCCAGACAGCTCCGTTGTCCAAAGGATCTGTGGACACAATCTGCAACGAGAGGACAATTGAATTCACACTCCCCTCGGAAAGCAAAACTCATCCACTCACCTTCCCAACCTTGCACTTGGAGCACAGGATAGCTCCCGTGAACGTGTCCATCTCCCAGGGGTCCTGACACCTCCGACAGCTGCAGTCAAAGCACTTGGCCTGCTTCAGATGTATCCGCCTCAGCAGAGTGCTCTTCAGCGGCTGCGTGTACGACGTGGCAATGATCTCACCTTTCTTTATGTCCGTCTTTGCCAGGAACATGATCTGCATGTTCTCGTCGAAGGCATGACGTGCGTTCGAGATGCAGTCGTGTGAGATCATGGCCGCCTTTGGATAGAGACCACGAACCTTGATCTGCTTCGACGGCTGTCGGATCTCGAACGAGTTCGTGTCCAACGTCGCGGCAATTCGAAGTATTTCAGTCTCCTCTAGCTCCTTGAATCCCAGGATTGTCTTTATGAATGTGATTAGGTTCGCTCGTAGGACGTGGTAGTAGGGTGTCTCAATCCGCTCGTTCAGGTGGTCTTCCAGTTCCATGAGCCTTTTATAGGCGTCGGGTTTCTTGAGTTTCATTAAAATGCATCGTAGTGGGAGGATGACGCAGTAGGCAGACTCCTTCTTCTGTTCCTTGGTGAAGTCTATTTTGCAACCGAATTTCTTCTCGGCCATTAGTTGGCACTCTTCGATGTGGTTGGGGGACTTCTCGCATTGAGGGCCGCAGAGAGGCCACGAGCAACGGCTGCATTTGTAGAAAGTTTTTTTTCCCGGAGGTGGGGCGGCAAGCTTGCGATGGCAGCCGAGGCAGAGAGGGTGGCTTGCTACCTTGGGGCCGTAAATAAATGGTTGTTCGCGGAGAATTATCTCGCCTTTTTTTATATCCCGCGTTGCCCGAAGATGTCGACCAAGAACTTCGTTTGTCGCAACCTGTTAAAAGAAATCGACGAAAGGTTGGAAAGGGTTGCGCAAAATTTCATCGCTCATAACTTAAAACAACTGTGGACAGACCGCCAATTTTTTTGCGGCAAATTACTTCGACTGAAAATTCGAATACCAATTCAATAATCCATAAAAAATAAAACAATAAAAGAACTTAAAATAATTCAGCAAAAAAAAAAAAAAACGAGGAATCCTAGAGGATTGCGCAAAATTCTAGTAACAAAACAATTCACCGGAAATAAAATAAAAATCGAAAAGGTTCTGGGTATAAAAAAAATCAATCAACTGTGGACAGACCGCCAATTGTTGGCGGCCAAAAACCGTGGTCGCAAAATCATAATCATTTAAATCAATATCAAAACGAGAATCTAAAAAGAGCTACTTTTTTGAGTCATTTTTTTTGTCTTGTGAAGAGAAAACGAATGGTTCTTGGGTTGGTGGATTCTTTTTGTAGCGAAATTAAATTTTCTACATATAATTTACAATTGAATATCTATTCATATATATAAACTTCGTATTCACAACCTTTTTTTTATTCCCTTTTTTCTTTTTTTTTTATTTTACATTTAACATCTTATATTACTTCTCTTTTTGTAATTTTTTTTTTTGTATTTCTGTATACCAATTTAGGAAGATTCTTTTTTTCTTTTCATCGCAAGGGTGGTGTTTTTTTTTTTCTGTGCCAAAATCGAAAAGGTTTTGGATATAAAAAAAAATCAATCAACTGTGGACAGACCGCCAATTGTTGGCGGGCAAAAAAGTTGGCTAGAACGTGTCTTTAACAAAAGATGCATTCATTCATTTATTATTTATCAATTACAATTCATATTTTAAGAAAAAATTATCAACTGTGGACAGACCGCCAACACTTGGCGGAAAATTACTTCGGACAACGAAAGCTAAAAACTTCGTATATCTCAACTTGTGGAGAAAAATCAGCAAAAGGACAAGGAACGGGAGAGGGCCTCACAAAATTAAGTTTCAAACTATAAAATCAACTGATGGCTGTGGACTTCATCCGTCGCAAAACGTGAAGACAAGTGATCGAGGATTCGAAAAGAATCGCTAAAAATGCCGTCCCAAACCAACAAAGTAATCAAAAGAATGTAAAACACTCGAACACCTGTAGACAGACCGCCATTAGCTAGCGGCCAATTACCTTGCTGTTGCCCGTTGCACTCGAACGGTTTTTTGATGCGGCGCTCATGCGGCAACACATTCAATACTCGCAAATCAATTGAGTGGCACATACAAGCGGATGATGACGCTCAATTGATCTGTGAGTATTGTAAGACGCTCAAGTGGTGACTCCACGTCAAAAAACACATGTGTGCATCGGGCCTAACCCACGTGCCATTCGATAAAAATATCCGCAAAATAATGCACCGAAAATAACTCGAACGTAAACCCCAACTCAACCGTATAGCGCCATCTACAAAAGTTGGCATCACTCACTGCTCCGTCCAAGATCTTGACATTTAAGCACGGAATTTACCAAGACCGTCCATTTCCTGAGTTAAAAGAGAAAGGAAAAAAAAATCACCTCATAACACTTGCACTCGGCCTTGTGACCCTTCTTCCAGTGAATCTTCTGATGCTCTTTCCCGCAGTAGACGACACTCTTGCAGCCGGCACATTTTAACGCAGCAGCAACCCCGCAAACCGGACAATGTGTTGGATTTGTCATAATTTTTCAAACACACACAAAAAAAAAAAGAAAACACTCTACAAAAACTTTTGCGTAATCAATCCCAACACACGGTCGAATTCAAAAGAGTCCAAATTCAGATAAAGATACAACAACGACGATGTCAGAAGACCGACTAATTCATTTCTCATGCTCCTCCGATGCGAGCGAAAAAACTCGAAACAAATTAATTTTAGAAACAATTCGGATTGTTTACTCGTGTCTCTAGTCTCGAAACTCAAATTCAAAACTACACTCGAAAATGGAAGAGAAAAAAAAAAAAAAAACGAAAAATGAAATGAAAATGTTGTCTTTGAGAGAGAATGAGCTTCGTGGGAAACTATTTTTAACGTGGAAAGTAAGATTCGGTTCAAAAAGAATTCAGCTAAAAGGCGGAACAAGTAAACAAAAGTTGTTGTTTGTAAATATCGGATCGACATGGGAACTGGAACGTTGAGAGCTTTTAGGTGGGGAAGGTAGGGACCGATGGGATATGGAAACAGCGGAAGAGGATCGAGATTTGAGGGCTTCAGCTGAGAAAGTAGAAGTCGGTAGGATGTAAAAGAGGCCTCAGCTTGCACATCAAATCGGAATAAAAGAAAAATCGGGGTATACAAAATTTTTGGAAAATCTTGTGGCTGCAGGGAATAACGGTCGAATATTTAAAGCTGAAGAGAATAACAGACAAAATCCGGGAAGCTTCAAATGAGCTCATTTTAAGCAGCAAAGCAAAATAGTGTAGCTGAATATTAAAAGTTGAAAGGATCGACAAAATCTCAAAATAAGAAGTGATACTTAAAAAATTTCAAGGAAATCGATTAGGTCTTGATTTAATTAAGGAACGTAGAAAAATTGTCTGAAAGTTAGCACCCTTTCCCGAATTTAAAGCGTCTCTCAAGCTCCATCTCTATGCAACAGCTCAATGAAAAACAAACAAACATTTCATATTGGTAAATTGGAAATCAGTCTTTTATTTAAACACAAAAATATTAATTAACTATTTCAGATAGCAAAGTGGTAGTTTAAAGAAATTTTTCTCTTTTTTTTTTTTTGTTTCTCATCAAATTCCATTTCATACAAAAAAATAAGAAAGAAAAATCATAATCATTTAAATCAAAATCAAACCGAAAATTTTAAAAGAGCTACACTTTTGAGTCATTTTTTTGTCTTGTGAAGAGAAAACGAATGGTACAAAATCATAAATGGTTTTTCTTTTCTTTTTGTAACGAAATTAAATTTTCTACATATAATTTACATTTAAATATCTATTCATATATATAAACTTCGTATTCACAACATTTTTTTTATTCTCTTTTTTTCTTTTTTTCTTTTACATTTAACATCTTATATTTTATCTTTTTTTCTTTTTTGTGATTTTTTTTTTTTGTATTTTTGTATACCAATTTAGGAAGATTCTTTTTTTCTTTTTTCTTTTTTTTGTAATTCTCATCGCAAGGGTAGTGATTTTTTTCTGTGCCAGCAGTAAAGTTGTTCAAATTTGAGTAAAATTGCATTTGAAAAAAAAAAGAGCAACAGCTTTTTAAGTACCTAAACAAGTTGAGAGAGAATTCATCTTCCCCCGGCACAGAATCACTTTCCATTTATTTTGTTTGTTGGCATCTCAATTCGATATGCATTTTTTTTTATAAATATTGAGCGGTTAATATTATCAAGCTTGTACAATTTAAATTTTATACTAGAGTTGGTATATGAAAAGCACAAAACAAAATTTTCAGTTTTTTTTCCTTAAAATTTAGAGTAAAAAAAAAGCATACGTAATCCAAAAAGAGTATTATTTGTTTTATAAAAGTAATCGAAATCAAAATCCAAAAAAATTCAAATGAAGAGGTATAAAACGTTAAAGAAAACTAAAAACTATTTTACATAAATAAATTATTTAATTAGTTTGTTCCTTAAAAAAAAAAAAAAAAACTCAAAATCAATTTCAATAAACTTTCCAAAAGCATCGTGTCAACGAAGCTCTGTCTTCAGCAAAAACAAAGCGCGAACCAGACGTCGACGCTTCTCACAAAAGCACATTCATACACAGGAAGCAAAAAAAAAAATAACTAAACATACGATTCCCCTACCCACCGCACAAAACTGTCAAACTTAACTTTTAAACTGTCAAAATAAATAACCCCTCCCCTGATTCCTACTCCTATACGCCCCTCTTCTACTCGTCCTTATTCTCAAAGTGATGGTAATGGTGATGAATGTGCTCATGCACGTATCTGTGTATCAGCGACGACGAGCTGCTCGAGCTGCGTCCCTCCTCAGCCGGACCAACCCCACTACCACCACCAGCGGTCTGAGACATCGGCGGTGGTGGTGGAGGCGCCGGTGATGGCGTACGTGGCACGGTGGTAGACTCCTCGTCCGACGTTTGATGCAGCAGATTCTCGCACTCCAGCGGATCTCCATTGATTGGAATCAACGTGACGTACTTGCTGCTGTTCAACAGCTTCTCAGAGCTACCGCTTCCGGAGCTGCCCCCGCTCGTGGCTGGCGCCACTAACGCCGACTGCTGTTGCTGCTGGCTACGACGATGGTGATGCACTTTCAAATTGTGATTCTGCGAGTTGTGCATCCGGCGGATGTTCTCTTTGTTCCCGCTGCTACTCCGTCCTGCACCGCTCTCGTGCTGCTGCTGCTGCTGTTGGAGCTTCTCTGTCAACTTGGCAAACAGCAAATTGTCGTAGTTCTTCACGTCCTTCTTGCACTTCTCGTCGACACTGGCGGCAGCGTTCTTCAGAAGTTTCCTGTCACGTTCACTAAGCCATTTCTCGACGTGCTCGATGGTCTGGTGGAACTTCTCCTGGCTGGACAGATTCGGGCTGAGTGCATTCAAAAGCGAGATGTTGAGCTTCGCAGCACTGTGACTGCCCGACGATGAGAGCCGATGATAGCCGTGGAATTGCGGGGAGTTCTGCTGACTGTGATGGCCGCCCTGGCGGAGTATCTTGCTGGTTTTGATCTGATTGCTGACGTAGATTTTCGGCGAACTGGTCATGATTGGCTGGACCGTGGCCACCGGCTGTGAGTGGACGTGTCCTGTCGCCGGTGGTGGTGAGTGGCTGGTGCCGCCGCCGCATATTGTCGCGTGTAAAAAAGAGTCATAGCCGCAGAGGTTCATTTTGCTGTGGACGATGCCATTCTGGGCGGCCAATACGGCCGGGTTAATGGCCATTTGCTGGTGGTAGATGGGAATGTGCGGCTGAAGATGGTGGTGATTGTGATTGTGATTGTGAGTGTGGTTGTGGCTGCTTGCCTCGTGTGGCTGCAACTGCTGAGGATGATGATGGTTGATGGCTGTAGGATCGGTAGTGTTGTTGGTAGATGTGATGATGATGTTGTTGTTGTTGGTGGTGGTGCTGTTGTTGTTGTGGGTCGTACTGGAGGGAATTTTCGAGACCGTATTTGAACGTTGCCGGTGGCGGATGGGGCTCACATTTGCTTGGGGTTTTCTGTAAAAAAGAAAATGACAAAATTTTAGTTTGGAAATAGATCAAAAGAGGAAAATGTAAAACATTCAAAAAGAGAGGAGATGAGAAACTGAAAATGAGACATGAGCGGGCGAGTGGTTGCTTTAAAGAGGATCTTCGAGTGGCATTTAAGTCCTGTAGAATTTTTATTTCCAAGAAGCCAAGGATCAGCTTTGATGATTGCTTTTGCATACAGGCAGAATGAGGGTCTCTCAACCTCTTTAACCACCTCGAAGTTATAGCTGTCGGTGGTCACATTTTACCGGGACCTGGGGAACTCAGCTCGAAAAGGCTCTGCATGTTTTTTTTTTTTCGTAGAGCTTAGAACTGAACTAAAAAAAACTTGTAGAACCAAATTTTATTTGCTGTACAAAATTCTTATGCATCATTGGCCTCTTCTGAACCAGAGCCAAATTTTTCGCCTCATCAAGCTTTGGACGTTCATGTGATGTACTTCCGTTCATTTAACTTCACGCCGAAATGCCACTCCACATCAATCAACAAAAAAACAACAAAACACTGCCGCCCAGTTCATGATGGAAACACAACCAAGAGATACAAAATAAAGGAAGAAAATAAATACAAAAAAACAACAAATAATAATAACAAAACAGAACAGAAGAGAGATAGAGAAAAAAAAAGGTTCTCAGGGAACATCATCGTCTCCATCATCATCATCATCCTTACCCATTTGATTGAAAACACAGTCGATTCTTTTCCATACTCTCTCGAATGATATCAATCAAATCATTCCGATTCAGCGCGTTATTCCAGCACTCTGCTGTCGCGTTTGATGTATTATTAACCTGAGCCTGAGCTTGAGCGTGAGCCTGAGTATTATGACCACCACCACCACCACCACCGACGCCACCATCAACAACGTCCTGCTCGGGACTTGTTTGTGTGTTGTTGTCTGTTTGCGGGTGGTGTGGCAGTGGCTGTTGATGAGTTGTAGCAGAGGAGGAGTTGTTGTTGATGTTGTTATTGTTGTTGTTGTTGTTGTTGGTGCTGTGCTGATGGTGTGAGAGTGTTTTTATTGAATTATTCGCTCGGATTTTCCAACACGATTCATTTCCAACAGAGAGACTCCTTTGACGTGGCTCATGGCAGTGGTCCTGATACTGAATGAAAACAAAAAATAAAAAAGAAAACCAAAAAGAAAAAAATAAATAAAAATTCAAACTCAAACAAGCAAAAGGAAGGAAACTAAACTCAAATGAAGTAAACGAAAAAGAAAAAAAAAATGGTCACAACACGGAACACATTATTGTATTTACCTTTTGCTTTCGAGCCTTTCGCAGCATCTTCACCCGCGTCGAGGCCTGCTTCAAGTACAACTCAGATTTTTGCTGCTGCGTCAGGCAACCCTTGCACTCGTCCTTGAGATTCGTCATGTTTTCGTAGATGTTCTCGTGTCTGCCACCGCAAGTGACATCCAAATTGTTCTCCAGCTCAATCAGTGGTTGTTGCTGCTGTTGACAGCACTTGGCTTTGCTAGAACTAAACGACTTCTTGACCGCTTCCTTTTCACTTGTACTATCATCATCCTCATCGTCGGTCTTCACCAGCTTCCTGGGTCGGTACCGATGTTGACGTCTTGAGTGACCGCCATGAGTGGTTGTCGTCTGTTGACCACCACCACCACCATCACGAGTCGAGTGGCCGACTGTCTTCTTGAACTTCGAACCGGCGGAGGCAGCAGCTGCGGCGGCGGCAGCTGCGGCTGCTGCCTTTGACTTCCCCTCCGGTGAGACGGTGAGACGAACGTTTATCGTTTTACTCCCACAGTGCGGCACCACAACCGACTTGCCAATGGATTCGTATATCGTGTAGACAATGCCAACGATGTCGTCCTTGGTGATTTTCCCATGGTGGCCATCCAGGTCGTAGAAGGTGAAGGAGAACTGCAGCGGTTGGGATGACTTGCCACCCTCGACGGAGACGTCACAAGTGAATTCCTAAAAGAGAAAAGAACACGTGAAAAGTGGGAAAAGTGCTTGTTGGAAAAGTAATTAACGTGTGCAAAGGAAATGCGAGCGAGTGTGTGGACTTTGACATGTGTGTATTCTGCTGGTCAGGGACAAGGCGGTAATGAGGCACTTGAAAAGAAAGAGTGTAGCATCAATTAACGTGGATGGTTTTACGCTCGAGATGGTTCCTTGGAGGGAATCCATCTTTTGTCTTCTTTGAGTGTCCTATGTGTCAAAGGGAAGGGGAATCGTTTCAATTTACTTTTATGCCCTAAATCTCAAGCACCTGTTTCATTAATAAAAAAAGAAAACTTCCTCCACCCAAACTCTCATCCAACGGCGAAATTGAACCCACTCACTCGTCGTGTGCAGCCATAAAATCAAAACCAACCACCCACTTTGTCAAGACATCAAAATTTGTGACCCTTAAACTCATTTTTACTGCCAAAGTTGGAGGACTTCTTTCCGCACTCGAACTAATTTGACTTTCTTTACGCCATTTAAACGGAATTAAAGTCCCATAAAATTCCATACAAATCATCTCGAAAACTGAAATGGGAAAAAGTTTCTCTCCTCGTTCTTTTTCTTTTTTTTTTTTTTCAACAACTCAAACATCTGTCACTTCACTTTCATCCAGAGAGAGAGAAAGACACAGAAAAACAAAAAACGAGCAAAAGTTCCTCCATCTCCACGTCATCACACCAATTAACACTTTCCTCTCTTCAACTTTATCCCATTTTCGATCTCGGCACAGTTTATCTCTCACTCGAGTTAAATGAATTGCGAAATTATCTCCCATCGCCCCAAAAAAAAAAAAAAAAAGACTGTATCTGTCATAAAGACCCGGCTCCGAGGCACAGCAGCAGCAGCAGCATCCGTCGTCGTCGTTGTCGTCGTCATGGTGGTGCCTTCATCACCTCCTCCTCCTCCTCCATCGTCGTTGCTGTGAGACAAATCCAATTTACAGAAATTCGTTTGGGCTCATTGTTCATTACTACTATTATGATTTTCATTATTATTATTCTGTCAAACAAATCCGCGCAAATCCTAATCTCTTTTTGCAATTTACCCCCAATCCAACCCCCGTCGTCGTCGTCGTCGTCCTCCTAAATTGAGATGAGAATCTCGTGAATTAGCACCCTCGCCTAAAAGTATACCTCCCCAAAGGAGGCGCAGAAAAAAACTTTATTCGATGGCGGCGGGAGAGCTTCCGGCGAGAAGACATATTTAACTCGAGGATATTTATTCGATGGTATTAGGAGGCGACGCTAAAAGGATCGTACGGTCCCCCAAAACAAAAAAAAACTGAAAAAGAAAAAAAAAATACCTTTACCGAAGTATTCGTCGTTGTCGTCGTCGCGTCGTTCAGAGCTCGGTCTCTCCCCCCTGAGGAGCTTTTCAATACTTAATGGGGCGTTTAATTTTCCGGAGTGCGCAGCCATAAATTCCACTTTCAAACTAAGGAGGCACCTTCTTCGCTCAAGGTGAATAAAAAGTTGTTGGTGCTGTGTATGTGTGTTTTTTAAGCGCCCCTCTTCTGTGTTTTCTTTGCGCCAAGCCCACCCATGAATTGGGATTGAGAGATTGATACTTGAGTACCAGCAGCACACGCACACGGCCACGGCCCCCACGTCAGAGGGAATCAGTTGAATCAACAAATGCGGGCGGTGGGAGGGCGACCAAATCGCAGTGTGCAGTTTTCTGCCGCCCGTCCAAAGTTTTCAAAAAAAACACAATACCAAACGACCAAAGTCTTGTTTATCTAACCTTGTTTCTTGTGTTTTTCTTGGCCCGGCTCTGGTTTCGAGGGGTGGTGGTTATGTGTTGTATGCGCCATCCTGCGGTTTTATTTTGTTTACTCAGTTTTTAAAACTAAAAGTTGTGCGGGCTGGGAAATCTATTTCACTTGTTTACCCGCGTGTTTGCTTTTTTTTTTTTTTTTTTCGGGGTCGAGAAAAGTGTTTAGGCATTTTTCGCTGCTGAAACGCAGCGGTGATCCGCAATTTTTTGAAAATTTATTTCATTCTTTGGCAATGAATGAAAAAAAGAGAGAAAAACTGAAGGGAATGAGATCGGAACATGTGATCCGGGGGAAGGAAATGGATATAATTTATCGGGCACAGAGCATTAATTAGATGCTAGGTATGTGTGTGGGAGCTGGCTCCTTAATGGGGTGCCATTCAGTAGCAGTCGAATGGCTGTTTGTGCAGACAGCTAATTGGCAATTTGTCAGATTTAAGATGTTATCGCTCTCGAGGAATTTTTGTTGTCGGATGCTTGTGATACGAAAATTGCTAAATTTTTCCAATTTGAGATGAGAAATGGACCGACAGTAGAATTTGTTGGATGTTTGTGATACGAAAATTGCTAAATTTTTCCAATTTGAGATGAGAAATGGACCGACAGTAGAATTTGTTGGATGTTTGTGATACAAAAATTGCTAAATTTTTTCAATTTGAGATGAGAAATGGAAAAAAAAGTCGCCAGTCGCATCTACAAAAGAAAAAAAAACTCACTTCCAAATGTATCCGCTCGTCCTTTCCCTGCTCGGCCGTAGCGTCCGCTCCACCGCTCTGCGTCTGTGTTCCGCTGGCGTGTGTCGACTTCACGTTGCACGGTTGATGCGTCGATGTCGCCGTCGTCGTCCCCGTCGTTTTGCTGCCATTTTTTGAATTTTTACTAAGAACATCTTTTGGTGTGCTGTGCGTGGGATGATTCTGTTGATGTTGCTGATGATGCTGCGGCTGCTGCTGTTGCTGCTGCTGATGTTGACTTTTGTGCTGTGACGCTGAACCGGCAGGGGATGTTGCCGAAATGATATTAACTACAGGTGACTTTAATGGAATATTGTTTTCTCTATCGCTAACTAAAAGTAGATCCGGTGGTGCACTGCACGAAGATGGTGCCCGCACTTGATGATACATCAACTCTTCCGAATCCGTTGTGCATTCTTGAACTGAAAAGAGACCAAAAAAAGAAAAAAACCCAAATTAGAGAGAGTCTATTTTTTAAGCAACAGTGGGAAAAAAAATCGATTTATCTAAACGCCAAACCATCTGAAGGATGAAGTGCGATGATAAATGACGTGATGTGATGTTGTAACCCACCGACACCGTCGTGGTCGTGAAGCAAACGCTTTCCACGAAGCTCTATCGAACAATAGGAGGCAAGACGATGGAGAAGAAAAAGAAAAAAAAAAAAACACAAACGCCCTCAGCCTAAAGTGTAATTTATTTTTATGAAAGAAACGGCGGTAGAAATAAAAAAAAAAAAAACTTCTCTTTAATGATTTCCCGCTTCGACAGAGGAAGGAGGACGGTTCCAAGTATGTAACATCCATTCGGTTTGCAATAAAAATCCACTTAGCCTAATATGACTCTGTAGGAGCGGTCTTGTGGTCTTGGTCTCCCCAGCCATTTACAACACCCCCTATCTTCCGTTTGAATTTTAAATTTGTAATAGTGTTTTGAGTGGGGAGGGACGACGAAAAAAAAAAAAAAACGACGGTCGAATGGGAAAATTGTTTTTCCGTTGCGCGCTTATTGAATATAAATTTTTAAAACTTCCCCCCTGATGATTATTTAATCAAATGGTTAATTGAATTGTAATTTGTTTTTGGGGTTTCCCTCTTGTAAAACATTTCGGAAATTGATTGAAATATCTAACAGACAGAGAGACGAACACAGAATGAAACCCTAAAAACTTGTGGTTGGTTGTTTAAATGAACACACCTCAGACTCGTGCAATTGGCCAAAAAAAAAAGAAAAAAAGTGTTAATTTGGCTAATTTATGTGATTGTTGTGACAGAATTTTGATTGCCGATAAGATTTTGTTTTGTTTTCAAGCGAGATTGTCTTAGAGTTAAGCGGAATATTTTTAGTGTGGCCATAAACGAAGGTCAAGAGTCCATGCGACTACTGTTTGCCGCAGTGGAGCGGTCTGAGTGCAAAGCAAAGGCGGTGTACTTCAAGTGGAGATAAGGACTCTTTGATGACGCTGAGCTGACCCTGAGAGTAAGTCACGTCTGAAGTTTATTTGCCGTCGGCCACTCTTTGCTTCCACCCACAGGAGAAAATCCCCCACGCAATCGATACCTCCACGGGGTTGACGTCATTCGCAACGACGTCGTTGTCGCCGTTTCTGAATCCATTAGATCACCCACACTCAACGAGGAGAACACGCTTAGCATTCAGCTGACAAGTATGTTGTCGCTGTCGCCGACGCCATCACCACCGTTGCACCACAAGTCACCGCCGCCACCGCCGTTGGCTATTTAGTAATTGTATCGCACATTGGCGGTGCATATCTGGATCTTGGAGTGCAGCACAACAACAAGATTTTCGCGCCAAAACACACGCTAATCGATTAATTTATATCGCCTCGCGCGAATTTCTCAGCTCAGCTCAGATGATCGTAAATCGAATCAACGGCGTCGGCGCCGTCAAGAGGAATGCTGTCAACAACAACTTGTTCGATGTAACACAAAACGAGAAAGGAAAGAAAAAATAACATTCATTAATAGCAACAACAATAAATAAATAAATGTAGGCTAGTAGTGATGACTGCAGCACACTCCGGCGGACGGACGCGGAGACGCTGACTGCATGTGGAAACAGCTGTGCATCAGTCGGCGGTGCCTGGTTTGTATCTAATCGCCCAACAAGGGGCGGCAAATCACCTAAGACTAGTGTGACACACAACACAACGTCGACAACGACGACGACGACGACAGCGAAGCTGCTCGTGCATAGGCGTTGGCGGCGTCGGCAGCAATGCGGCTGTGTGTTTGTAGCAAAGTGCGCGGCGGCGGTAAGTGATCTTTCAAGTGGTGGCGGTACACGGTGCGCGGTTTTTCAGTTTTTTTTTTTTTTTTTTTTGTTAAAGCCAATTTTTTTGTTAATTTTTTATTGTATTCTCGTGAAGCGGCAAATTCTCTTTTATGTGGCGCGGGAACTGGTTTAAGACGGAAATTAATTACGCTTGGCGTTAATTCGAAATACCGGTTCGAGTGAGAAGAGAGAGAGAGAGAGAGACTGTGGTTAGAGCAGACGGCGACGGCGGCGGTTTTGGCGTTGTGGCCGTGCTAACACACAACATCGACGACGGCGGCGGCTTTTTTCTTCTTCTCACCACCATCCCAATCGGGATCTTAGTGGTGGTTATAGGCCTCCAAAAATGGATACCGCCGCCGTTGTATCTCTTCTCCTGGGCGGTAAATTTGAATATCTTTTTTTTTTTTTTGTTCGTGGGTATATTTCTTTTGTTTTTTTTTTTTACATTTTTCTGTCATCACGTTGTGAGTCGCTGGTTGTGAGTCAGAGACTGAGACTTTCAGTTGAATTCCATTATCGGTTATCGATGAAAAGGTTTTTAAGTCCTATCTTGGGTCGATAGAGGGCACTCTGGGTTGATGGAAAAGCTTTTAGGGAGGTATTTAGGTCGAATTCTTTGTTTAAGAAAGGCTTCTTTATTTTATGGTGTCTGATAGGGGCGGGGTCGATGGAAGATATCGAGGTCGTCGTTGAACAAAAATGTCGTCGCCAACAAAATGTCAGTCGGGAGCTTGACAAATGATCTTAAGACTGTATGTTAAGTGAGGTAAGGTTGTGGCCTGCAAAAAAGGGAACCTGATCGACCTGCTGAACATTTTTTAGCTCTATTTTCCATTTGCCAAGAGTTCTTGTTTGGCTTTATGAATTTTTTGTTTCTTTTTTTCTACTTGCAGAGTTTTTTCCCAAAGTTTTCTTTCAGACGAAAAAGGATTGTGTTCAAAGATGAGTCTGAAATCCTTATAACTCGCAAATTAAGAAATTTTATTTGCTCGAGATGTTCAGCATTTTTTAGCTCTATTTCCTAGCTTCCCAAATATTTCGCCCAAAAAATTTGTCAGAAGCCGAAAAAAGAAATGTCTTTAAGTTATTAAAATTCTCCGGCGGTTGTAATAACTCGAAAAGGATGAAAAAGCATTTTCCTTTGCAAAATCAGGAGAGTTGAATTAACTTTTTGGAGGGTGTTATGAAGAAGCGACTTTGGAGAAGATGGAAGCATTTTCCTTTTTTAGTTGGAGGTCGAAACACAGTATCGTAAATGTAAAAATTGAATCAATCACAATCACACTCTCTTTCGTTTCTTTTGAGACGAAAAGTCCATCCATGGCAAGGGTACTTCAATTCTTTTTTACCATTAGAAATTTTTTTGTTTAAATTTTTCAGAAGTCGAAAAAACGAAACCTCTTCAAAAATGAAGAAATTTTACATCGAAAGGAAACTAATTTTGACACCTTTTTCGATACGAAGTCCTCTAACAATTTGCAAACTCTAAGGTCAGTCCAATTTATTTTTCAAGCGACGACATAGGCCAATGATTTTGAAGACGACATTGGCGTCTAGATTTCTTCGTGAATTAGTGTGGACATTTTTTTGATTATGTTCAAATTGAAAAGACGGACGGAGAGTCGAATTGACTCTCTGATGGATGGCATGAGGAAGCGACTTTAACACATTGAATGCCACGGCATTTACGAATACAGTTAGTGCCGGTCACAGGTGACCCCCATGGCATTCAACGTGTTAAAGAAGACGATGGCACCTGGATACATCCGCCTGCAAATTTGTGTGAGAATTTTCTTTTTTCGTCGAAATCCTGTCGATGGCAAAATTTGAGTCTCTAAACAGCCACCCTCGCCTTAGTCACGAGTAAACTGCACCCCTTCAGATCTTTTACACAAATTTTTAAGCCGCACCTTTCCTCTCCAACCTGCAAGTGGTGCCCATCCCACTTTTTATGTTCGAAGCCAAATGCTAAAGGTGCATCTACACCGCTGCGGCATCTTTCAAGTGTTTTTTTTCTTTTATTTCTGGCGCCAATCGTCAAGTGCTGCTCTCTATCCATTTCCATACAACACAAAAAAAAAAACCAAAAATCTTGCGTTTTGGTTACGCTCGTTTCCTCTCTCGTGCGCTGATAACAAACACCCCGTCGTCGAACCGAACCGCCAAGCCCCGCAATTGAATTGTATTTTCCAATCTTAAGTGGGCACACATCTCGGCCGCACTTGAAAGATATCACCGTGTACACACAACACTCGTAATGGAATTCCAACATGATTTTCATGTCTGGCGGTACACTGACTGCGGCTCGCGATAAAGTCATCGACGGTATGTCAATGAATACGCGCGCTCTCGTCTTTATTTAGATAACAAAATATTCCATTCCACGCACTTGTGTGGATGTTTGTAGGTTTTTTTTTTTTTTTTTTGGTCGACTGTGCTACTAGTACTGAGTGTAATCGACCTTCAAACGCATACGCACACGCACACGTATTCGAGCAAACTGTTGACTGTTTTGCAAAACGGAGGTACGCGTCGATAATATTTTTACCTGTCAAATTACTGTCAATAAATTGTTTTTTCATGTTTCCCCAATGACACTGATGATGACATGACAAAAATTTCAAAAATTAAATGCAAGGGGTGGTGAGCTTCTGACGGGTGATTTATTGAAAAATGAAAGTTTTTCTTTTTTTTTTTTTGTGTATTCAGATCCAATCTCTGTTGCCGGATGCAAATTAGATTTAAATGAATTTTTCTCTCTCTCTCTCGGTGTCGGTGTCTTTTCCTTTATCTCTGCGTGTAGAATAGACACAGATAAATTTTGGTTACAAAAAAAAAAAAAAAAAAACTTAAAAGAGAGCGAAGTGTTTTTTGTTTTACTTTCATCTTTTGTTGTTTGTGCGCGACAACAACAACGACGACGACGACGACGAATGCGTGTGTGTTGTTGAGAATCTAATAAACTTTTTGTTCTGTTCCTCTGACTTGTTTCGCTTTTGATTATTTAGTTTAAAAAAAAAAAAAGAAAAGAAATTCTTTTTTTTTTTTTCGTCTGTTTGATGAGCGAGGGACCTTCCCAAAAAAAAAAAAAAAAACCTATTCATCACTTTGACAGAAGAGACGAACATTTTGTTGTGTTCATGATCAAAGAGTTGTTGTCGTTTTCTTTTTCTTTTGATCTTTTTTTTTTTTGTTTTTAGTTTTCTTTTCTTGTCACTAGTATTGACCGTGTTGTAGGGAAGATGAAGTTTTATTGTGCGACACAAAATGTGGGTTGAAAGCAGTTCTTGAGGGCGGATGAGTAATGGGGGAAGAGATTGTCAATTGTTGAGGTACATCGTGGGCGAAGGTAATTTTTCTTTAAGTTTTAGACCTCATTTGGGGACGAGGAGGATTAACAGATATTGACAGATTCTTTTGAAGTCGAAAAAATCGATGGTCAGGATGAAAAATTGGTATATTTTTGAACAAGATGGTGAGATAGGCGCCAGGCGGAGGATTTGTAACCAAAAATTGACTTTGTTCAGCGGAAGCAGCAGCTCAAAAAAAGGGGAATGAAGCCTCAATTCACTTCGAGATGGTTGTAGAGTCAATTTTTGGACAGAGGTTTTCAAAAAAAAAAAAGCAAACTTTGATGTTTATCTTCAACAAGATGACGAAATAGGTGTCAGGTGATTATTTGTATCCAGAAATTGACTTTGCTCAGCGAAAGCAGCAGCTCAAAAAAGTGGAATCAAGCCTCAAATCACTTCGAGATTGTTGTAGAGTCAATTTTTCAAGAGAGAGACAGAGGTTTTTAAGAACAAGGCAAATTTTAATGTTTTTCTTCAACAAAAATACCGAAATGGGTGATTATTTGTATCCAAAATTTGAATGTGAAAGAAGAAATCAGTCCTCAATTCATTTTGTAGAGCCAAATTTGAATAAGAATTTTTGAAGAAGAACTAAAATTTGGGTGCTTTACTAGGCCAGATGTTCGGATTCAAAAGGAAATCAAATTTCGATGCTTCCTCAAGCCAAATGTCCCGATTCCCGTCAGAATTCAGCTGTCCTCACAGTGGGAAGTCAATTTTATATCCCTCCTTCCGCTCCTTTGTTAAATCTGACATCTTCTTTTCTGTCTTCAACTTCCACAAACCAATGACATCACCTCCTTAAAAATCTATCTGTCATCAATATCCCATATCCCCAAGCGTGTCTATATCACCGCTGCCGCCACCTCAATAAAACCCCCATAACTCTCTCTAAAATGTCACCATTTAATGTCGGCCCTAATGTCCCCCACATATGCCCACTCACTCACTCCAAACGACCCCCTCCTCTTGTTTATAACCATTTTACAAAAAAAAGACGAATAGACATCGTCTGTTGTTTTTATTGATTCATGTTATATGCATTTTGTTGTTAACAAGGTTTTCATCATAAACGCGGTTATTTATAGCAAAGAGCGTTCTCTGGACGCGTATGCTTAGCCAATCATTTTTTTGTCTTTATTTTTCCATTTCCAATGAATCGGAGATTTACGACATTAGATAATAAATCGTAAAGAAAAAAAAAATAAATACGTAAAGAAACACTATCGGGGAAAACATTTGAATTTTATTGATTCGAAATGGATAAGGTGATTGGGGATTAAGCAAGCGAAATGCGATTAAGATTCAGTTCAAGACTGATGTCTGGTCGGGGGGGATTTAATTGATATCACCACTTGGTTGTGTGTTGTTGTGTTCCTAATTGAGGCGCCAAGAGTTTTTTCGAGTCTTGTTATTTTGTCGTAAAAAAAAAATTAGTGAAAAAAAGAGGAGGAGATTGCAGTTTATGACGGGACAAGTTCTGGGAAAACAATTTCATTGAAGAAAAGGATGAGGATTGTTGAGTTGCTCAAGTACGTTAAACCGTTTTTTTCAAGAACTATGAATCGTTTTTCAAGAATTTTGAATCGCTTTTCAAGATTCAACAGCGGGCTTTCTTCAGTATAAGGACCTGTCATCAAAAGAACGGGTGTCATCAGAGCTACGGACTGCCATGAGAACAACGACAGAATCACGACAATGAACTGTGGCCAATTGGACATCGGAAACCGCCGTCCAAGTTCTGTGGCCAATTGGACATCGGAAACCACCGTCATCAGAAAAAAAATGGACATTCATCAGTACTATGGACGGCTCCTTTTCATTCAAATGTTTCAAGTCGCGGCCAAAAATCAATGAAGCATTCATCATCAGAACAAACCACTGTCGTAAGAGTTGTGGACAAGTCCCCTTCATCCGAATGTTCCACGTTGTAGCCAATAACTATAAAAGCCTTACCAGCGTCACCGAAAACCTTTACCGATTTTCTCGACCCACTAAATGCCGTGACTCTCTGCATGCTTCAAACAACGTCAAACTTCTCACATCACCTCCATCATGCGTCACACACGAGAGTCGTCTTAAATTCCAAAATCCAACCCGTGATTAAATTTAAATTAAAAAAAAATCAAAATCAACAACCTCTTCCACATACCACCGCGATACGCATCTTTCCCAAGTCCAAAATTAGGACACAACCACCGAATCAAAGTCAAGATAACAATCTCCGATAATTCCTGTCAATCTTATCAGCTCAAAGTCATAAAATTCAAAACATATGTTCAAAAAACTGTTCAGTAGCATTCGAATATTTTCCCCAAAAATTTGAACTCCGTTCCCTGCCAATTATCTTTGAATTAACTGCTCCAAAACACGTCTCATCATTTTCATATCTAACGAAGTTCAACAGGCACGATCGATTTTTATCGTTTTCTCTGTCCACCTCGGTTAATAAATTCGCAAATCAGTTTAAAATCGAAATAAAATCACAGCACAATCGCTAATTTATTCAAAATTCATGAATTCTCCCAAAAAACATCGAAATCTAAATCCAAATTTTTACATTTTTTTGATAACCGATGTTTTAGTTAACCCAACACAACATAATCAAGTTTTTTTCATTTTTATTTTTCAATTAATTAACAACGATGTAGGTTTTTCGTCGAAACAAAAGCCAAAAAGAAATTATTCGCCAGCCAAAAAATTCCCATTCTCATTCTTAATGTCTAGACGGCGATTTATTTAATGTGTCGGAACAATAAACGGAGATCTTTTTTTTTTTTTCTTATTTTTTGCCCCCCTCATTTTTAATCGGATTGAGAGATTTCCGATATTTTCTTCTTTTTTTTTTGAAAAGGTATTAATTCAGATTTTGGGGGACCAAATGTTTTTTTTTCTCTCTTCGCCAAATTATCATAAAAAAAATGTTAAGTTAAATTCATTGTGTGATCTGTTGAATAATTTACGGGGGCTTAAAAAAAACGTTTTTTTCTTCTTTTCAAAAAAACATACATATCTTCTTCTTAAACCCCGCGTGGAGATGACACAAAGATAATTCGCCCCAGAAAAAAAAAAGAACTCAGAGAAGAAAAGAAATTTTCAAAAATACGACCAAAACGATAAATCAGAACGAGATCGCGACGATCAAAAGTGAACGAAGGAATTATTAACCAACCAACCAAAAAAAAAAAAAAGAATAAGGAAGATCATCATCTTTAACGGTGTTGTATCACTATCTAGATACACACAAAGTCACGGGAGATAAAAACGAGAGGAGATACGAAAAAAAAAAAAAAAGAAAAGAAATTCAGATTCCAGTAGCTGATGGCGATCACTGACTTTTTTGTGTTTGGACTCCTTGTGGACCGATGACCAGCTGCTTCTGGTATTAAGTGATGTTTTTTCGTTGTTGTTGTTGGTATTCGTCTTTTTTTTTTCGGGGAGCAACTGGTCTTTTGCAAATGAAGTGCGAAAGATCAGAGGATGATGATCATTTATTTTGATTCTTCACTGATCATCAGTGCAATTTATTATTACTTTTTTTTTTGGTTTTTTTTTTGTTGCCTTCTGTTTAGCTTTGTAGGTTAATTACATTTGTGCAGGAGAAGGAGGAGGAGGAGAAGCTGCAGGTGTGGAAATTGCAGTGATCTCGCTTTGGATCGTCGTATCTTTGCTACGATCGGTGGCTGAATGGAGACCGGTAGCTGGTTGGAAGTGGTTTTTTCACACCCGGAGTTTGGTGGTAGTTTCTCTTAATTAATTCGTTTTTTTTTGTGTTTTTTGAGGATTTTATCTGACTACACGACTGGTCTGGTGATAACGATCGCAACGGGTGATAACTTTTTTTTTCTTCTAGTTGGAGACTCCTCAGAGTTCAGAGAACTGTTGGCATTTAATGAAATTAAGACACAGAAGTCTCCCACCTGTCTATGGCGTAACCACAAAATATGTTGCGCAACATTTCCCAAGGATTTTCTTTTCAATTGAAAGCCAAATGTGTACCCCCCATTCATCATTCATTGAATAGAAAGCAAGAATCGCGTATGCAAACACATTTCTGTGTTATCTTTTCATTAAAACAAAATTCCTCCATCTCTGCCCCACCCACTGAGCCTAAAAGTTTTTCTTTTTTTTTTTCGAAAAAGAAAAAATCGTCGGCTAAACATCTAAAAGCGTCACACACACATCAAGACACAACCACACGCTCGACCCCCAGACGTAGCACACGAAAAATTCAACTCTCTCTTTCTCCATCTCGTCCCTCCATCGCTGGGAATTTCAAAAGCCAAACAATTTTTTTCAAAAAAAAAAAAAAATTCTCCACGAAGATGAGATGAAGCACAGAAACTAAGAAAAAAAAAAAACCGACCGCGTGCGTTATACCGCCTTTGATCTCCTCGTGATATGATGGGCGTAAAGCGTCTCTGTCTCTTACCCCTCCCCTCCGAAAAAGAAGAAACCCCACTCAAACAAAGAAAAATCGCCAAAAAAACAAAAACAAAATTATGATGAGGCGAAGATTGAAATACAAAAGCAGAAGGAGACATTAAATTAAATCATAAACTAAACTAACTTCTTCCCCCACCCTCGCACCAAAAAAAAAAAAAGGATGAAAGTGTTTTCGTTCGTTTGTCTTTTCAAAATTACGATACGAGATAAAAGTCTTAAAAGGTTTTCAAGTGCTGAGTGCCTTACTGTTCGTCGTTCCGGCCCACGCTAACTACTTTCCAGCACCTACACATTCTCGTCGTCGTCGTAGTCGTAGTCGTCTCGTCCCGCATCACTTTCGATTCGAAGAGAGATACATTTTCATTTAAACGAACGAGCAAGAATGAAAAGAGGAACAGAAAAAAAAAAATAAAAGAAAAACTTTTCCCCAAAGTTTTACCGCTGGAATTCCTTTCATCTTCATTTTCTCCGATTCGTCGTTGTCGTTGTTGTTGTTCTGGTCCCCCTCATTCTCTTCACGCATTCCTAACGTTCCTTCTAATAAACTTTTCGAGAGATTTTCTTTTCTAATGAACTCTTCACGGTCATGGCGTAACGATTCGCTTTGATTTAACTTTTAAGTGCTTAAGTGGATCTTTTTTAGAGTTCCTCTATCTTCCTCTATCCCTCTGGTGAGGTGTCAACCAACTTAAAAGAAAAATCCGTTTCAATCCAATCCACCACCACATCTGCCTGTCATGTCATGGAATCGGAAATCATAAAAAACAACGCAACAAGCGCAGCGTTCTTGCTCCTCTCAGTGTCAGTTGTGCGGTTATGAAATGTCAATTTAGTGACACGGCACGGCTCCTTCTCCACCATCTCAATCTCCCAGTGCTCTCGTTCGTTGTTTGTTGTTATTGAGGTGAAGTGGTAATGACGTGTGTTGTTTATTATTTGCCTCTTATTTTTATTTTTATTTTCTATTTCTATTTTTATTTTCTTTCTTTCGTTTGGTAGTAGCCAAGCTTTTTTTATTTTTCTGACGTTTCATCTCCCTTTCGCTTGAAAGGGAAAACACAGTGATTATGACATTTCTATTTGATCTTATTGCATCGCTTATATCATCACTCTGATCGTTTTCAGCTGAGAATGACATTTCCTTCTTGGGCTGGGAATGAACTTTCTAATCACTCTGACAATTAGAAAGTACATTGACACTGACGTTTGTTGTAAATCTCCCCTGCACCACTCTCATGTCATACACGTTTTTTTGACAGCTCAAAATAGTTAATTATCACAGACGAGTGGGAGACCGAGAGGTGATGCGTTGCATAAATGATTGAGTGTGTTCTTTCTTTTCTTTTGTTTTTTTTTTTTATAATTGCTTCAGCTGTTGTTGGATGTCTTGAGTGGATGAAGGTGTTGTTTTTTTTTTCCATTCTTCGAGCGGAGGCGTTGAAATTTCAAAATCATGACTGTGCGACTGTTGGTTGTGATTGAGGTGAGAGATTTATGAGTCGATGTGCTTTTGTTTTTTAATTTGTAGAATTTTTGTGTGTCAGGTCGATAGTAACATATGATGGGGGGAAAGAAAATTCAAAAAAAAAAAAGCATAAATTAACTTCAAGTCTAGACACCTCCTTGAACTCGGTCTGGCCCCACCGTCTGGTCGGTGTGTTTACATGGGCAAACAAATTTCATTATCCCAAGGACAGGGATTAACTCTGAATATTCTTCCATAAATTACTCTCTCGCTCTCTGACAGAGGCAGGGAAAATCAATTTTGCCGTGTAATTTGCTCGTATCGAATATGCACTAAGGAAGATGACCAAAGGGGGAAGCTAGTGCTTCTGAATCAATCATCACGTGCGCACCCCGATGGTGATGGAAAAGGGGTCGAATGTCCTATGGATGTGTTTGCTTGTCATGTGAAACGTGGCGGCTGGATGAGGCGCCACTCAGACTGATGGAAATTAAATTACTTTATTTCTTTTCACAGGAAAAACGTGCTATACGTCCAAGTCAATTTGATTCTTATATCTCGACCCTGGAAATATCAGTTTTTTTTGTTTTATTTCCCTTTTTTTGCTGTCATCTAAGATTATCATCATCATTAGTGGCGTTACAGCCCACGAAGGGCCAGAGCCTAGCTTTTTCGCGCCTCCACTGTGTTGTGCGCGTTATAATTTCGACACATGTGAATCTAAGATTATATATTAGATTATTTTGTTTTTCTGACGTCTTAAAATGCCACTCTTTTCTTATTTTTCCGTTTTCTATTGTCATCTAAGATTGTTGGTTTATTTTGACGTCTTGAAATGTCACTTTGTTTTTATTTTTCCATTTTTTTGTCATCCAAAATTGTTTGTTTTGACGTCTTGTCTTTGTTTTTCTCTTTTTTCTGTCATCCAACATTGTTCGTTTGTTTTGATGTCTTGAAATGTCATTTTGTTTTTAGTTTCCCCTTCTTTTGTCATCTTAGAATCAGTTTATTTTTCAACACATTGAATGCCACGCCATTTACGAACACACTTAGACGGTCACCGGTGGCCCCCATGGCATTCAACGTGTTAAGATTAAAAAGTAAATTTGACTATTTTTCATCTAAGCCTGTAGTCTACGTTGCGTGGGGCGCTTTGGTTCGTTATAACTTTTTAAGAAGAAATTCGACTCTTTTTCATCTGGACACATATTCTTGTCCTCTTCTTCTCATGGCTCATTCATTCGTTTTCAACTTTTCCACCTCGCTCTTTCCAATTTATCTCCCTGCTGACCTTCTCCCGATGGTCTCAATAAATTTCCTACTACTTTACTGCATCTCCACTTCATCATCCATCAACTGTCTTGTTTTTTTTCCCCCATTTAAAAATAAGAATTGCTTCTTAAAAGAACGATTCATTATACGAATAAAACAAAATAAAAAAAAAACCATCACTCCCACAGTAGGCGCCTTCCCAATAAGCAAAACTATTAAGCTTCATTAAATCCTAGACACTGCCATAAACACTCCCGTAAAATGCGCCGCCTGTCATAGCGAAAGTCATTTCCTCCAGACCGTTTACATATTTTTCATCATGTAGTCACCACACTAAAGGAGAATTTATTTCATCCATTTGCATTAATTAACAACCGCATGCTGACAGCTTTTTGACAGTTCTTCGAAATTGCAATCAAATTGCGATTTTTGTAAACAAAATTTATGGCGTCGCCAACCATCAACTACCCTTCTGAATTTTTAGACGAAAAAATGAGAGACAACCATAAACCAAACAAAACGCAACGATGAATAAATTTCCTATCATTCTATTTTTCCTTTTGTTTTATAACACATTTTGACAGCTGACATAAAACCAGTCAGACAACAAAAAAATACCTCCACAGTCGTCACACATCAAACAAAACAAATTCGAATTCTTTTGCTGCCAAACAAATGGCCAACAATCAGCACAAAGTTGACGCAAAAAACAGGAAAAAAAAAAAATGTGGAAAGCAAAGCACACATAAACAGAGTGCGGCGTGTATAATTAAAGCCGCTTAAACTAAACTATTTTGACAGCTTAATTTATGTTACGCGGTCACACACTAAAATATTCAATTTCCTCCCATTTCCCAGGCTGAGTAGGTTTAATTATACGACAACGACGTCGTTCTAGCACACAAATCGTTTCCAAATATAGAATCCAATCCACCTCTCAAGTGTCAGAAGGAAAAAAACTGTGTCATCGTATACAACACACACAATTAAGACAGGTTGAGGTGAAAAAAAAAATATATATACATATATGTATAAGAAAAAATACACACACGATACCCATATGGCAATTGAAAGAAGCAGAATAAGTCACCATTTCCTTCACTTCACCTTGAATTACAATTAAAAGAATCCACATGCCATGCAAATAGGCCTATTTGCACAATCACCGCAAGCACTTACACCCCCTCCTCTCAGCAGACACACAGCATCGGTCTGCTGCAGCATGGCATAGCACCAGACTCAGCAGAACCAACACCAGCACTCTCCAGAATCCAGAAGCAGCACTTGAAGGCGAAGAGCACCGTTCTGCTGCGTCCCAATCCCTCCACCACTCTTTAGGTGGGTAGATAGGTTGGTAGGTTTGCGTGGCACACAAACGTAGAACGAACGGATGGATGACTTACATTTGCCTCCTCGAGCAGCAGAGCAGCCACCGCCACCACGCGATGGAGGAGAGGCATCATTGCAGGTGGCGAAACGACGGAATGGAATAGGATAGGATGGAAAAACTGTTGGAATTTAGGAAAACAAATATTTTTCCACAGCCCCCCCAATGTACGAGAGAAAAATAATAAAATTATGAACTAGCCTGAGAGTCTCATTCAACGCCAGCCGTGTACGTTTCACGCGTCTTCCCTGTGGATGTGGGGGCTACGAGGCCGAACAGAGATCCTCGTAGGGAGCAATAAAACTTTTGTTGGATTCCCATCGTTTAATTAAGTTTTTCGAGTGAAATGAAAATGAATGAATTTTAGCGGAGCGCGCTCGTGTTGTGTAGTCGATGCACGACGATGCAGAAATTATTATTCCCCGATGATGTACGGGGTAACAAAAAATGGAGTTTTTTTTTTTTTTTTTTTTATTTTGTAATTGAATTGAATGGAGGAAGATCCTAAAGAAAAAAATACGAAAGGGCGGATAGTTTTTTTTTTTTAGAGAGAAAGATTTTTAATCAAATTTTTGAGGTCACAACGAGTTGAAGTGACACAAAGTTCGGGGACCTATTTTGAGTTCAGCAGTCGAGTGGAAGGCGGTTGAGGTTTTCAATTTGAAAGTCGTAAAAGTTGTGATTGGGAAGGGGGGGCTAAAATTTACTTTCAGATAACATATGGGATGGTGTTGCTCTGTAGGTCTGTAGGTCTGTAGTTTAAATTGTCCCCAAAAATAAATCTTCCTCGAATGAATGAGGACAACTTGAGCTGATGACTTCATTTTTTTTTTTTTTTTTTGTATTTCAAAATTGTGGGCGCCGTTGGCTCGATCGGTTAGTGCGTCGGACTGTTGAGCGAGAGTACCCGGGTTCGAATCCAGCTCGGGGAAAAAAACCACCACAAACATTTTTCACGGCCCCACCTCCAGCGAACGACTGACAACCTTCCTGGAGTAGTTCTGTCATGAAAGGCTTTCGCAATTCGCCGTTCGGAACCGGCATTAAACAGTAGGTCCCCTCCACATGTGACAAAATTATAACACAGTGGAGGCGCGAAAAAGCTAGGCTCTGGCTCTCAACGGGCTGTTACGCCACCCAATACAAATAAATAAAAAAGTATTGCAAAATCCTTCATAATTTATATAAAGATAAGGTTTCTGCGAAGCCTTTTCGAAGGCTTTTCTGCAAAAGATTGCGTTCCTAGTCATCAAAACTTGTTCAGACGTCAAGCGACAAAGAGGCGGTTTAAAATTTAGCCCACTCAAGAACTGTGGCATGAGTCGAGACTCAAGAGAAGACTTTTGTTAGACTTGTCGTGGCCAAAAATGGAAAAACTTCTGCAGGATGGAATTTTCATCAGAACTGAAAGCTGCCAAAGGATGATTTCATTTCGAAACTGAAAACTGCTTTGACATGGTTGTGTGAAATTTTTAGCATTAAAAAAATCGTTCAAATTGTTCACTGGCATCGACGGCCTTTAAAGATGAGGAATACTAAAGCCGCGGACTTCATTTGAAAGGAACTCGGTCTTGATTTGTACTGTGAGCGTCAACGGCGGCCCTTTTCTATAGAAATTGAATTGACTTGACCTGACCTTAGAGCAGAATTAGACTTAGAAATTTGATTCACTTGACCTTGGACTTCGATTAATAGCTTTTGCGATATTGATGCACAAAGAACATGATAAAGGCTGCAAAAGGATGAAAGGATGAATGAGTTTTGAAATTTGTCCGCGAATGCCAAGTTAAAGAAAACTTCAAGATCGTATACAAAAACGAGAAGTTTAATTTTTGAGCGGTTCTTGAAAGACGTTCAAACAACTTGACGAAAAGTAAAAAACAAAAAATAATCTGCCTAACAGCCCATACAGACCACATAGCTTGTTCGCAAAGTAGAGAGAAGTGACGAAAAGTAGAGTTTTCAAAACGTTGTTGCACTAAAATTTTACTTAATTTTCGATGGTATTCGAGTTAATCATATTGCTTCAGCTCTCCAACTTCTTTTGGAATGCTGAACGACTGGATCCTTCTTGCAGATGTTGCCTCTAATTAGCTTCCAACCGCTCTGTGTTCCCTGTCATAACCCCTGCTTATTATTCCCAAGGTGAAAATCCTCTGTAATCAGCGATGTTAGGCGAGAAAAATTCCGATTCGTCCCCAAATGGCATTCGACCCATCGTCGCCACGAGTCAACCCCTCAAACACTCTCCCGGCTCGCGATAAAATCGCAAAATCTCCATAATTCCGATAAAATCTGAAAAAAAAAACAAAGCACACGCAGCACTCACTCCTCCAGACCCCTTTTGCAAATTCAATTAATCTCCACCCGGCCCCAACCACCGCCTCTCGCTTTGAAGTCGACCGACTTGAGAGAGAGATTATCTACAGCTTCTATCTCGACGGTAAAGCCGTCGTCACTTTTTTAGAACTTGAATCTATAAAAAAAAGCCGCAATTCAGCTGCACTTCCTAACACACTCCCTGCACACCGTCCGACTTGGTCGTCGTGTCGTCTCTACAGATCACACACAAAGTAATCGTGCAATGAAGCTGCCGAGGCCTTACACTTTACCCGCTTTAATAACCGCCGACAAGTTGCTTATGCAATCCTAGAACTTGTTTCCTTATGACCATTAGACATGCAACACAACATTTTCTGTCTACTTGATGTTTTTTTTTTTTCTCTCTGTGTTGTGTGTGTTGTTAACTTATGACCCTAGATCATGCATAAGACACGAAAATGTCCAGGGAGGGCAGTTGGTTGGCAAAAACACACCAACCATCATCTAAAATGCAAACACGAGCGGCATTCTGTTTTGTTAACTTGTAAACGGTCAGACGTGAGATATCGCAATAAAACGAATAAAAATATTCTTAAAAACCTAATAACAAAAAATAGTTTATGTACAGTTGTTGGCCGTGGACGTGCAGTCAAGATGTCGCCACCATAGACGTCAATCAGATAAAAATGGAAAAAACAACAACACCACCACCACCTCATCGGATTGAAGGGAGTGCAAATGCGAGCGCGAGCGTCGCCAACAGCCGAGAGTCAAAAGCCGACAGTCGACAGAGCCAAGAGCCGAGAGTCTCGAGCCGTAAAAGGTTGGAATGTGTAATTTGTGTGGAATTTCTGTTTGTTTTATCTTCAATTTTAATAACACTAAATGACTGTGGGCCCGCGAGAGAGGGGTGGCACACAACTCCAAACTCGACGCGACTTTTGCAGCTCCGTTTCGTGTCAATTAGGGTGCGATAGTGCGAGCCCGATTTCATTTTTTTTTTTTTTCGTTGTGCTGTTGTCTCCTTTGAATGAATTTAACGGCTTGAGATTTGTATCAGGGGGATGGTGTGTGCGAGTTTGTGGAGTTTTGACATTTTTTTTTTTAGCGAGAGTATCTTGTTTCATTGTCGGCGGAGTCCTGGCGACAAATCTTTACGACTGTCTTCGAAGGAAGAAGATGATGGGCAAAGGAGGTTTTTTTTATTTGTTCCTCGAAAATCCACAGGGGATCAGCGCCAATATGTTTTATGCCTAACGACTGCAGTTTATATCGAGAAATTGTCAGAACTGTGGACATTTTTTCTGCTCACACTCAAAATATGCAGAGCTATGAAATGTAAATCAGAAGTGCGTCCAAAAAAAAAGCTAAAACGAAAGTAAGCTCAAACACATTTTGAAAATTTGGTACACTTAGGCTGAAGCTGGGCCCCTTATGGTGTCAACCATCTTTTGGGTAGAATTTTTTTTTTGTACTTAAAATATGGAGAGATTGGAGATGAAATCCAAAAACGCATATGAAACTCGCAGAAAAAACGAAGACAAATGCAGATCATCATCCCGAGTACAACTCGATCACTGGAGAGACAAATGGACGATTGACGATGTCAAATGGGAGAGTGACTAGAGCAAAAAATTGAAGCCTTCAAATTGACGAAGAACAAGGAAAAAGTTCAGTGACGAGGTCAAATTCGAAAATGATCAACAAATTCTGGGATGAGAAAGCAGATGCTATCTAGTTCTACTGTCGCCAAATCGATGACTCGACTGCGTTCGAGTCCTGGAGAGTCTTCAACGACGAGCCTTTCTCTTGAAAAGCGTCAAACAAATCAAATTTGCTCCTTTGCTTTTCCACATTCTGATCTCGAAATGAAATCAAATTTTAAAAACTTCACCGCTCCTTTGCTTTTCCACATTTTGATCTCGGAATGAAATCCAATCTCTAAAATTTATCCGGGAAACCTCGCCGAGAGATTCAGGGGAGGGTTTGCCTAGAGCCCGTAATCTTGCTCTAGCAAGCGCCGGACAGAAGCAAATAATGTGTGTCAGAGATTCTGATTCTGCCGTGTTATTGCAGCTACGGCAGGGATCCCTAGTCTGGCCATTCTAATCTCAGTGTCATTTAATTTCGATAACCATCAAAAATGAACAGACAGATATCTCCTTGTCATTGATTGCCAAGCCACCTCCTATACCTAATTTTCATTCCCACCTTCATGCCATAACCATCTCACTGTCCATTCATTATTCCTCCCCCATCAGGATTCATCAAAAACCTTCATTTTACATTTTCACCGCTAAGAAATCTCCTTTCACCTCAAAAAGGATCTCGTATCCCTTCACAAATGTGCAACGACAGCCTCAACGATTACACAACTCTTAACTCAACTCTCTCATTCCGCTCACAGAACACACAAAAACCGTCGTTGTAATAAATTTTAAGTGAAACCTCACGTAACACGTTCGTTCTCCTCTCACAGCCGTCGACCAAGGCTCGTCATTGCAATAAATTCTCTCTGCAGCTATCTGTCAAACTACATCATCTAAAGTAGAAAACAGAAACGTATCCAACATCAAATTCGTTTCAGCATTTAATATTCATAGATTCATGAAAGCACCAGGAACACACCGATGAACATGGCACATGGAGCACGAGGAAACCCATCCAATTGGAAATGGAAAATTGTTCACCTACCCCACACCTCCGACCGTTGATAGAAGCGATACATAATAAATAATTTCCTTACACATTCCACATACGGAAAAGAGCCGAAAAGAAAAGAAGACAGAGGGAGAAGTAATAAAATTTGAAAATTTATTTCGAAAATAAATTTAATAACTTCACCGTCACTGGCACTGGCACTGGCACACACCACGAATCGAGGAGTGCCATGCCGCGTACACACCTCCGTTAAGTACCCGACGATCGCCTTCTAATGCATTCAATTTCGATTATGTCTGGCTTCCGGTCTACCTGGTTGATCTCTCTCTCTCTCTCTGGAATTAATAATGAATGATCGTAGAGGAGTGACTGCTTTCTTGAGTCGGCTCAGTCGACTCTTGTCCGTCCAAAAATGAAAGCAATAAACCAATCGGTGTCTGAATTTATTTTAATCCACTCAATGGGACTTGCACGCACAACTTTCCGACGGACGTATCTGGATACGATTCGCGTAGAATGTGCGCGGATCGGTGTTTTTCACCACCATTCATGCGATCGCGGGTGTCTCACCGCGGTGTCTGATCGGCTCGATTGACGGCCGACATCAAGCTGAAGTTGAAAGTGAAGGCGAGCGGTAGATAAAAACGATTGCGACAGAGGTGGCGGCGGCGGCTTTAAGCAGTGTGACCAGGTGTGCCATGTCGGTGGTCGGGTTATCCTCGATTTTCAAGTATTTTTCGGTCATAACGAGAAACGGGAGGAAAGCTGCTCCAAAAATGTGAAGTACAAAATCTTTTTAATTTAGTCTGCAGGTCACATTTTGAAAGATCAGTTTTTACTTTCAAATCTCATGCTCTTCCGTTTAATATTTCTGAAAAATCCAAATTTTGGCCCAATATTATCCTTTTCATGAATTTGTTTTCCACACTTCGACAGTTCTCAAAAATTTACGAATTCTGACCAAAAATTGTCGCTTTTTTCAAGTTCTGATCAAAAACCAAAAATTGCAAAATTTCTCAAATTTTGATCAAAAACCGAAAGTTTTGAAAAATTCCCAAAAATTGCCAGAATATCTGCGTTTTTTTCTAAATTTCTTTTTTACACTTCGACGGTTCTCAAAATTTTTCACAATTTCACCAAAAACCAACAATTTTTCAAATTTCTGTACTTTTTCTATAATCAAAACCAAATTTTGACCAAAAACGAAAGAATTTCTGTGCTTTTCCTAAATTTTTCTCTTACACTTCCACAGTGGACTTAAAAAAATTCTAAATTTTAACCAATTGCCAAAAATTATCAGAATTTCTGTGTCTATCTTAAAATCTCTAAATTTTGACCAAAAACCAAAAATTATCAGAATTTCTGCATTTTTCCTGGAATGTCCAAATTTTGAAAATTTCGGTTCTTTTCTTAAATTTCTCTTTTACATTACGACCATTTTCTAAGATTGCCAAAAAAACAAAGCATAATGCATGGTTTTTCGATTTCTGCAAATGCGTCTAAATTTGAAGAGGACCTATCGCCGAAAAATGAAAACCGATCTAATTAGTCTTACAATATTTTTGCGAATTTTCATTATTTTTAGAAAAAAATTTCAACTCACATAAATTTGGACCACAATGGTCAGAAAATTAAGCTTGGTTAACCATTATCTGGCAACACTTGGTGTGACTAGTTGTATTTCTTAGACATCAATTTCGACGCTTACAAATTTGTGTCAGAAAATTCTTGCAAACATGTTCGACTTTCTGATTTTTCAAAATTGGTCTAAATTTAAAGAGGAACCATCGAAGAAAAGCCTACAACAGCTTAACAATTTTGACGCAAACAAATTTGGACCACGTACAAAAAATCGTGTTCCACGAAACTTGTTCAACGATTGTCTGGTAACACTTGGCGTGACTTGTTCCCGTCATACGTCGTTTTCAAGCCTGCCTTCACTTTTTTGTTCTCTCTCTCCTATTTTGCACTCATTCCTTGTCATCCGTTATGGTGACTATACATTGACGACTATTACTTTCGGTATGACGAGTCGTCGACGGCGAAAACGATGACAGCGTCGGCGTGCGGTTATGACGGCGGCATCGTCTACAGCGGCGGCTTTTGTGTTTGGAAATTAAAAACTCAAACAATTTGTTTCGCGAGCCGCGAGCCACCACCCGCCCGACGTCGGCTTGCCGCTTTAATATCCATTCGGTGAGTTAAGTGTATTAAAAGTGCCCCGAGGGCCGTGTCGGGCCGTATTTACTTGTTTGGCAGCATTGAAAAGATATTTGTTAACGTATTTTTTTCCTTCTCCATATCTCTGACCAAAAGGAATTGCCCGAGTGGTTTTTGGTTGACAAATGTGTGAGGCCGAAGAAGAAAAAAAAAAAAACTTTTTTACTGGGAAGGAAATAGATGTGTCAACGAAGTGTGTTTGCCTCTTTGAGAGATCGCTGTCTGCTTTTTTTTTTTTTTGTTTTTTGCTCTGGCAAATTGATAATGATCGCTGAGAAAAATGTCTTTTTTTTTTCTCTATCTCCTTTTATGTGTCAGCGCGAGTCTGTCACGGCACGCGGTGCTTTTGGAAGTTGTAATGGATTTTTATTACCAAAGTGGGGTTTATCTTAAAGAGGTGATCGGTTCGGTGAAAGGTTTTCTAGACGGGTCTTTGGATGAAGGGCGCGTAAGTTCTGTAAATGCTTGAAGTGATTTGTGATTTTGAGATCGTCCATCACGGATGTCTGCCAGATCTTGACAGATGAGTTTTTCATTCAGTTTTCGAGAGAATAATTCACGCGGCTTCTGTGTGATCTTTTTTTTCTGAACGAATGAGTTTGATTACTCAGGTGGTTAACGATTGGGTACTAAGCCACGTGCGAGGGGGTTTCTATTGACTCGAGAAATGTGCTAAGCGGCTTATTAGCGTGGCTTACAATGGTTTATGGTTGTTTCTTTGAAGTCGAGATAACAGCCGACAAGTGGAGGGATGAGAAGAGGGTTGGGAAACGACGAGGGCGGGAGACATCAATTGGGTGTAAACGAAGATGAAGTGAGAACTCGAAAGTTTGAGTGAGGAGTTGATTGTAAACGAAGTTAAGGTGAAAATTCGAGGCTTTGACGAGAAAAGAAGTCTGAATTGATAGAACATATACGTGAAAAAGCGCCGTGGCTTGATGGTTAGTGCTTCGGACTGTTAAGCGAGCTAAGAACTCGAGGTTTGAAGAGCAAAGAAGGCTGAATTGATAGAACATATACGTGAAAAAGCGCCGTGGCTTGATGGTTAGTGCGTCGGACTATTAACCGAGCTGAGAACTCGAGGCCTTGAAGAGCAAAGAAGGCTGAATTGATAGAAAATATACGTGAAAAAGCGCCGTGGCTTGATGGTTAGTGCTTCGGATTGTTAAGCGAGCTAAGAACTCGAGGTTTGAAGAGCAAAGAAGGCTGAATTAATAGAAAATATACGTGAAAAAGCGCCGTGGCTTGATGGTTAGTGCTTCGGACTGTTAAGCGAGCTGAGAACTAGAGGTTTGAAGAGCAAAGAAGGCTGAATTGATAGAACATATACGTGAAAAAGCGCCGTGGCTTGATGGTTAGTGAAATAATTTTTACGACCCCCTTCAGCGCACGACTGATAATCCTTCTGGAATACATCTGTCGTGAAAGGCTTTCTGTTTCTGCATTCGGAACCTGCAATATAGTAGAGTAGTTCCGCTCCTCCTCCAAATTATAACGCGCACAATACAGTGGAGGTGCGAAAAAGCTATGCTCTGGGGCTGTAAGCAGATTATTTTTTTTTTAAATTACTACAACACATCCGAGGCATGGAAACCTAGGGTCTGGGATTCTACGAGCTTTTATGTAGATTATTTATACGTTGAAGGGCTGATGACGGAATCAGCCTATTAAAAGGATGTTCATGTTTGTTCTGGATGTTCTGATGACAAAATTCTACTGAAATCTTACCAACACTCGATTTGCAGACTATGAAACTCTGAAGAAAATTTACCTGAAACGAGAAAATAAAAAGAAAAAGTTATTTTCGATCAGAAATATAATAGAAAAACATTAAAATTTAAAAAAAATAAGAAGACCAACCATTAATAAGATTAAAAGACAAAAAACAACAACAGAAAAGTAAAACTGCTGCAAGCACTCTTAAGCAATCGATGTCAAGATCGATACGCCCATTAGACGCGCACCACTCCGCCCAAACTCCCCTCTGACTTTGGCCTAATCAAGTAAATTGAATCAAAATCGTTTATCAATGCGTAGATCGTCGTGAATACACACCCGCCACGATAAGCGCGCACATGAAGAACATTAATTTCAATTTATTTCATAAAAAAGCCTGAAGCCATCACATTGCTCCCATTCCTGTTCTGGACTTTGTGACTGTTTGGAGGTTTAAGAGGCAAAAGTAGAGGAATCACTTTCAATAAATCGATATGCTCGCCTGGTTAATTGACATTCGGACAGTGTCTAACACGTTCACATCATTAATTTTCAACGCCACTCGACAATTTGTTTTAATTTACTTTTTCTCTCCCTGGTATCTGGTTGTGCTATCAAATGTCATTTGTCTTTCCCTCACCGAAAAAGAAGAAAGAAAAAAAAATAGAATTCCGCAACAAATTAGAGAAGAGCCCCCCAAAAACACTGAGGCAAAAGTAGAACTTCTTGTCATACGCATTTGTAGTCAAGTGACATGCATTCAGAGCTGCTGTCTCTTTTATTTCGTGTCAAATGTCACAGTTTTCCCTTCTATTCTCCCCACCCGACCCGGCCTTGTCAACAATAGAATATCATTTACACACTTGTGTGCCTCTGTCATCCTGGAGTGGGATGAAGTTTTTGGGGGGATGGAGTTTATTTAATAACAGGACGATCTCTCTGTGACAGAGGATGCCCGAAATCACCCGGAATTGACATAAAAATCAATAAACCATCCTGATTCAGCACTCGTCGTTGGAAATTTATTTATTTTTTTTTGTTCATACGCTAGGGCAGTAGCATAGTCAGAGTGCTAACGGGTGTTCCTGACAGTCGCACGGTGATATGGAGATTGTCAAAGAGTCGGCAAAAGGACACACAGCTTTTGCCCGACGGTCGTATACCAAAGGACCGATTGAGCAGTATATACAAAATATTGTATATTTTTTTTTTTTTTTTTTCGAAATCGGAATTTTTAATGAAATCATTTGGTATCGCCAGACGGATTATTGAAAAATTTACCTTTTGATGGCTGCGAAACACAGCCGCCAGCCAGACGACAACATTCAGTTTGTCTGACGGAAGAGGAGGTTTCTGTCTCTCTGATATTCGATACAAAGTGTAATTAAATTAAAATTGATTTCAGTATATTTTTTCGCCCTGTTCCTGTTTGTGTTTCATAATGAAAATCGAAATCGAACTGGAAACTGGCGGGTATGGGGACACATACGAGTCGTGCTTGTATTGCGTATGACATTTAATTAACATTAAGCAGAGAAGAAAAAATTGTCGTTTGACAGTTGTTATTCACCACACGTAGGTGGAAGGGCGTCTCTCTTTGAATACAGTCCTGATTTTAATTTATTTACTAATTTTTTTTTTTCAGTCGACTTTTTCTGTGATCTCTTCGTAATGAAGCTGTAGGCTGGCTGTCGCAGTCCTTTGATGCCCTTAAACACTTTGATTACTTTGTGTGTGCGTGTTAAATTGCAACCAGATGGCTTAAATCATATCCTCCGGGGGCGGGTAAAAAACAAAAAAAACAAAAAAAAGAATTTCCTTCCTCGTTCCGAAATCTGTCGGACTAATAGTCATGCACTCTGTCATTCTGTCGACGGTTGTGTCGGCAGAAAATTCGCTAATGTCAAAAATACACACTTTTGCTCATTATATTTAATTGCTTTATGTGTACCCACGAATCGTGTGGGGTGCATGCCACACCTCCTCGTCGTTGAAATCTTTCTCTCTCTCGTCATTGTCGTCATCGTGTTTGGCGGGTGTTTTTTGAGTGTTCGCACTCGAGTTGCATCTTCATGGTTAATTCGGGAATGGCTCAAGTGCTTTTCCTCCTCTGTGCCTGGATGCGTGAATGCGATTGTTTATTTTCGAACGGGGTGCCGCTTGGCTTGTGTGTGCGCGGTGGTTAAAAATAGACGCCTTGGCTTGTTGTGCTTGTTGTTTATGCGTTTTCTTGAGTTTCAGCGGTGTGGTTGTCTCATCAAAGCAAGAAATTCAATGAATCGCAGTCTGGTGTGGAGTCTCTGAGAGTTTTTCCTTCAGGACCTTCAACCTTGACGGTCACCACTGACAGGGCCAGCACCACTGCTTGGAGTTTTCATTGAATCGCAGTCGCTTTGGAGTTTCTAGGACTTTCTGGGACTAGTGCCAGTTTTCATTAAATCGCAGTTCGGTTTGGAGTCTCTCTTTTCCTGCAACCTCGATAGTCACTACTCGCTGAGACTTCTTCCTTCAGGACCTTCAACCTTGACGGTCACCACTCTCTGAGACTTCTTCCTTCAAGACATTCAACCTTGACTGTCACCACTGCCAGGGCCAGCACCACTGCTTGGAGTTTTCATTGAATCGCAGTCGCTTTGGAGTTTCTAGGACTTTCTGGGACTAGTGCCAGTTTTCATTAAATCGCAGTTCGGTTTGGAGTCTCTCTTTTCCTGCAACCTCGATAGTCACTACTCGCTGAGACTTCTTCCTTCAGGACCTTCAACCTTGACGGTCACCACTCTCTGAGACTTCTTCCTTCAAGACATTCAAGCTTGACGGTCACCACTGCCAGGGCCAGCACCACTGCTTGGAGTTTTCATTGAATCGCAGTCGCTTTGGAGTTTCTAGGACTTTCTGGGACTAGTGCCAGTTTTCATTAAATCGCAGTTCGGTTTGGAGTCTCTCTTTTCCTGCAACCTCGATAGTCACTACTCGCTGAGACTTCTTCCTTCAGGACCTTCAACCTTGACGGTCACCACTCTCTGAGACTTCTTCCTTCAAGACATTCAAGCTTGACGGTCACCACTGCCAGGGCCAGCACCACTGCTTGGAGTTTTCATTGAATCGCAGTCGCTTTGGAGTTTCTAGGACTTTCTGGGACTAGTGCCAGTTTTCATTAAATCGCAGTTCGGTTTGGAGTCTCTCTTTTCCTGCAACCTCGATGGTCACTACTCGCTGAGACTTCTTCCTTCAGGACCTTCAACCTTGACGGTCACCACTGCCATGGCCAGCAACATTGCTTAGAATTTTCCTTGAATCGCAGTTCGGTTTGAAGTCTCTCTTTTCCTGCAACCTTGATGGTCCTGCAACCTTGATGATCACCACTGTCAATGCCAACACTGACATTGGTTCCACTTTTCGGTTACCCAAGAAACAAAGACTGTCCAGTCCTTGACCGGTCGTTAAACACAGAGTCTCTCAGTTTCTCAGTTTCTCAGTTTCTCAGTTTCTTAGAGCCCGCGCACAATCGGTTGAAGTTTCATTATGACAAATCACCTCCATCCACTTGGCCATTAAATGCCCAGCCATCTGTCATGTAATTAAAATACCCCCTGTCTCATGCTTGGCAGTCGCCATCAATACGTTCGTTCACTTGGCTGAATGCATTTTGAAATCACATCCCGAAGGAGGAGGGCGGGCTGTCGTCATCCAACAACAAGGTCCGCTTGCAATTTTCGCTTCAATCGACGCGCTTATTGTCCTTTTTGTTTTTTTTTTTCTCGATTCTTCTCCTTCTCCGTGTCCGTGTTTTTCATTTTCATTTTCTTCTGTTCAGTTGTGTAAAGCCATTTGCCGACTCCTGCTGATTTCCAGGTCGTAAAGACGGCCCACTGACTGTTATTCTCCAGCGTGCTTTAGCACACCACACCACATCCCAACTAACAACTGTCCATTGGTGCATGCAACATGAGCCACAAGACACAACAACAACAAAAAAAAAAAAAGACAACAACAGAGACTCGACAGCAGCATGAACCGAACCACTGAACGGCACAGCACGGCACGGCTCGGCAGTAACAAACGATGACACAAAGAAAGCCGCTTTCAAAAGAATTAAATAACTTGCAACAGCAAAACGGTAGCCATAAACTTTTGGTCGGTCGGTAGTATTTTTCCCCCCCCCCCAGTCCTCACGTGTGTTTGTGTGTGTGTCTTGGTTGGTCGTTTTTGTATCTCTTCTCCCGTTGGACATTTTATTTTTCCGCCTCTTTTCTCGGAGCGGACTTCTACCACCTCTTCCACACTGCTGGGCTGGTTCCCTTTTTTTTCTGTTTTCTACTTTGTTTTGTTTTATTTCCTCTCCTTTTTGGCTTTAATACTTTTCAGAGATTGTGCACGATTATTGCTGTCGTCGAGGATGCACACATGGAGACATACGATCCACTCGGCTGCACGGACAGACGGACAGCAGCAGCAGCAGTGTTTCGAGCCACAAAACAGTAGCGTGTTCACAACTACAAAACAAAAAAGGAGAATCAAAAACAAAAACAAACGAAAGATGAAAACAAAGCTGCAAAAAAAAAAAACTGGCATGGGATTTCCATTTGTTGTTGGAACTTTTCGAAGCAGAACGATGCGCTGAAAGACATCCACCGCTGAAAACCTCAACGGTAACGCATTCGCCGTTGTCACTGTCGCTGTCGCTGTCGCCATCCCTACCGACATCGTCGTCGTTGTCGTCGTCACACTGTCCAGCAAACGAGGGAGCACCACCACCAGCTCGATGACATTGATGGAGGAAGCAAGCTTAAGGAGGAAATTTACTTGCAACTGGATGAATGGTGAGATGGCCAACAAAAAAAAAAAAGTAGAAAAGTTGGAGAAAACACAGCTTTTATCGTTGAATCGATTTTTCTCTTAGTTTCACTCCAATTCCCTTCGTTGCTATTAGTGCTCGATCCAGAAAGATGGGGATGGGGACTTCAGTTGGGAAACGCAATTGACAAGTTGGTTGCACTGTCGGGCAGACGGAGAGACAGGCGAACACAAATCGTTGAAAGGATTTGGAAGACAGGCGATGTATTTGTTTCTGAAAGGATTTAAGTGTCCCACCCAGGCTTCAAGTGTCGGACAGGACAGGACAGGAGAGGCTATCAGAGTGATGCTTGCCCTACTTACGTTCGGCCACAATTTCTGGGCGAGAGGATGGATTTTATCAGTGGGGTGAATGATTTTCAGAGGACATCATCTCAAATTGCAGGATTTGCAAGGAAATTTTGATCCGGTGTTATGGTACGAAAGCCATGACAGGGGTTTATTTCGAAAACACAGAGATAGTTGAGGATTTGATGTCTTTTAATGTTTGGATCATTCGCTTCAAAATATAAGACGAAGTTCTCAATGTTAATGCCTTTATTCGCTGGGGTATGATAGATATTTTAGGTCGCAGGACGAGTGGTTCCATAGCACTCCCCAGTTTCTTCAATTCAATGCCTTTATTCTGTAGCACTCCCTAGTTTCTTCAATTGAATGTCCTTATTCAATAGGACTCCCAAGCTTCTTCAACTCAATGTCTCTATTCCGTAGTACTCCCTAAATTCTTCAATTCAATGCCCCTATTCTGATTGTGACTCACAAATGTCGGTTGTGAAGTTTCTGTGAGCTACCAGCTGTTTGGAACTCTCGCCAAAACCGCACCAGAACCTACTACAGGCTTGGAAGCCTGTTTAAAACCAGAAACCCTACTGCTGCACAAGACACTAGGACATATGGATCTTAGACTTGCGTGTTTAGCCAAAGGCACTGACCTCTGAGGTTGTTGTGACTTATGAGACATAACAGAGGTACGTGTGAATACAGGGATAAATTCAAAGCAAGTAAATCATCTTCGAAATTGCAGAGCAACTCATTTGAGACCAGAACTGCCACCTCGTCATCTTGGAGCCACTTTCCCACTTCAAAGTCCATCACCCACTCCCATGGCGAGCATAAAAAAACATCGCTCCCTCATAATCCGCCGATGATCCATGTTTATTAGACAACACACTCCTCCCAACGACTAACTCTCCAACTGTCATCTGTCATAAATTCTCACTACTGTCAACTAAATGTCAGGCGATTTACAACACACCGCCCCCAGGCTGAGTCCTCTATAAATAAGAAAATAATAATTCGTCCTCTTCAGACAAAAAAAAAAAAACATCCTCCAGCTCCTCTGCCCGCCTAACTCCATCAAATCGCCCATAAAACAGATTTTTTCTACTCCTCTTTCTTTTTTTTATTATCATTGCAAACTGTTGATTTATTTCATCTGTCAAATAAGTCCCGTTCCGCAAAACACACAACTTCCTCCTCAAATAGGTTCATTGTATTCACCACACCACCACCAAGTGAGCAGCATCACCACCATGACGATCAAGGAGATGAAGAAGAGAGAGTAGAGTAAAAAACAAAAAAAAAAAAAAGCGCACATATCCGAAGACATGAAAAGGAGCATCCTCAGAACATTGAACTTCATCAAAAGAGAATCATTCTTTCGGAATTGGCCGCGTCGTTGGGAGCGGAACAAGGCGGTGGCGGCACGGGCGGCAATCAGCCAGCCAGCAGCCGGCATCAGGCACCACCAGAAGTAGCAACACACCACGACGTCGGCAATGGCGGCGACTCTTTAGACGAAAGATAAATGAAAAATGGTCGGGTTTATAACATAACCTCTTAACAAAAAACAAAAAAAAAACGGATTTCCCCCCACTCCAATAACAACAATGGGAAAAAGTATGAATATGAGAAAAAGGAATTGTCTAATAATACAGCACACATTTTTAAATCCCCATGCACGTCGAGTGCGAGAGAGATGGAAAACGAAATTGCTAAGACAGACAGGCGACTGCTGCATCAACAGTTTTTTTTTTCAGCCTCCTCCATCTGTCTGGAGGAGTGGGCCAAAAGTGAGGAGAATTCTTTTTTGAAGGAAAATCATAGGAAACTACAACAAAAATACGCCGCTGATGATGATGCTGATGATTTTGTACCTAATTTCGAAATCTTGTCCGGGGAGACGACGACGACGACGACGACGACGAAGACGATGCTGGTGGGTGAGAGATGGGGAGAAGGCGCAATGATTGTGATGGCGGCGGCAGTGGCAGCGGCAAAGGCGGCGGTAGTGGCGGCGGTGGCGGCAGCAAGCCGTGCGCCCATCGATGTGGTTGGTGTACATCGTCGTCGTCGTAGCCGATGCTCTTTGGTTAAGTGGTTTTCTTTTATCTGACACACGATTCAATTTAGAATTTTTCTCCGTCTCTCGCACATTTTCCTTTCCTTTCATTTCCATTCCTTTGCTCAACTTTATCGATTCTCCTTCCAGAGAAGTTCTCTCTGTCTGTTTGTCTGTCGGCCGCCTATCGCCTGCGTCTTTTCTGTTTCAAGTGCATTTTTGTTTTGATTGCATTCCATTCCGTGGACCTCCCCGACCCCGAACTAAGCCTGGCATTGACACAGCGGCACCTTCTCCTTCTTCTTCGGTTGTCTATTGTGAATGGGGAAAATTCCAGAGTGCGAGTTTATCGCATACACACGCACTTACAGGAGAATGAAGTGAAGTAGGAGCCTCCAAAAAAAAAAAAAGATAAAAACAGTCCACTCGCGGAGGAAATAAAAACGTACTTTATAACGAATGTTGAATGGGAGAGTCGTCTCCTCTTCGGGGCCCTAAATGACAGCGGCGGTAATGGGTTCGTTCAGACACACACGAACGCACGCAGGACATCAAACGTCAGCGAGACATGATTACATTTTGAATGATGATAAAACTTAATGGATTATTATTATGTTGTCGTGTTATCCCCCCGAATATATATTTTCTTCTTATAGTGCACCTAATTATTTTTACATTTTCTCTCTTTCTTTAATCGAGCGCAGAGGGCACACGGCCGCCCGTCGCTGCTGCCGCCATCACCACCGCCGCCGAGAGAAATAAAAGTGCTGATTGAGCATTTTAAATGAACGAAAGAAGAACATCAGCAGATGTGTATGGGAATGGTTGTATTTTTTTTTATGTCGGCAGTGGTACTGCGGTGGCAAGACGTCCGGCGCCTTGAGGGTGTCTTTTGGACTCTCATCATCAATCAAATGGAAGCGGTAGAGAGAAAAAAAAAATGAATAATAATTTTTCAAGATGTACAAATACAAAATTGCCGTGAATGACAGATGCAATTTGCCCCGTTCGAAGTGTCAATGAAGACAATAAGAAGTCAGCAGCTGGAGTGTTGAACGCTGAGTGGTGAAGTTGAAGTTAAGTTGTGTGTTGAGTAAGTGGATGATGATGTGGATGGACGGTGTCTGCAGTTGAAATTTTTATTGAAATTTGACTCTTGGATTTGGATGGCAGTTGCGACATAAGAGCAAAAATTACTATCAGAGGATTATTTGTTTTGAAGAGAAGTCTTGACGAACTCAAAAAAGCCGCAGCGAAATTCAAAACGGAAAAGTCCTTTTGAATTTGAATTTTGACTGAAATTCAACTCCTGAATTTGAGTTCTTTTCTTAAAATGCTTCTTCTTTTATTTAAAATGTCATTAGAAGTTGGAACAACTCCAAAAAGATGCTGTGAATTTCAAAACTGGACCATAAAATGCCTTTTGAATCGGAATATTGACTCAATTTCGACTTTGGGATTTGAGAGGCAGACAGATAACTACCAGAGGATTTTTTTTTCTATTTAAAATGCCATTTGAAGTTGTAAGAACTCTACAAGGACGCTGTGAACTTCAAAACTGGACCGTAAAATGCCTTTTAAATCACAATATCGACTCAAAATTCGACTATTAGGTTTGAAAAGCAGACAGATAAGTACCAGAGGATATTTTTTTCTATTAAAGATGCCATTTGAAGTCTTAACAGCTTAATAGCGCCACACTGAACTTCCGAACTGGAACGCATAATGAAGAGAGAAGTTTCAACAAACAGAAGATGAATAACCATAAGCAAATAAGCAACCTGTTTTTCGTGATTCAAAGTTTTCAGGAAAACAACTCACACTTCCCCTCCTAATATACGAAAAAAAAAGACACCCAAAAAAGGCCCAAACAAACTCCCTTAATCATGTAAATTTCACCTCCTGAATATTCAAGGCATGCCACCACTTCTTCAGGAGCATATGCCACGTCGTTGTCGCTAAAATATTCCGTAACTTCAAAACTTTATAGCGAGAGAATGTCAAATGTAAATGTCAACGAGAAAAGAAAATCCCCAACAGCTTTTAATAAAACCCAGTCACCTGTGTCCCTCTGCCAGCATCAGAACAGCGTAACAAATCAGAAAAGAAGAAGAAAGAAATGAAAAAAAAAAAAAAAAAAAAACTTTCTGCGGCATACCGCCCGCAAATTAATAAGCGCCGACTTACGCCCAACCTCGGAGCCATATCGCATTAAACCGCTAATCCCCTACCTGTCATTAGCAATTTAAATTCGCCATTTATTTTCCGTGCCCTCTTGAGCACGCAGGCCGACCACCACCGCGACACACACAATGGAATCAGGAGCAGCAAAGACTCAACTCCGGCTCCATCTTAAATCGATTTATCTCAGTTAAATCTTTTTTAAAAGTTCATTGCGAAAAGTTTTCAACCATCTTCTTCTTCTTATTCTTTATCGTCCTTAGTCTGGTCCTCGTGGCAATCAACTGTGACACACAAACGGACGAGAATAGAAATCCCCCGAGAGGCGACACAGGCAGAGCTCTGGAAAGGAAGTGTTTTTCTTTAGAACTCTGCCGTTGGTCCTCCCGGCTTCGGTCGTGGAATATCAATTTACCCTCGTGTAAGTGAGGCGAATATCCTTTCCGAACAGAGGTTTTTTTTTTTTTCTTCCCCGAGCAGATGAAAAAATGAAAAGAATCTCCCGACTCTTGTTGTGTCCTGCACAGGGCTTTGTCGTTTCCCTTTTTTTTTTCTCGACCTATTGTTGCCTTCCGCAGGAGTCACCCAAAAGTTGAAAAGAAATCTTCTAGTCTTCTTTTCTCGTCTCGTCTTCATCCTCGCCTCGGCTTTGTCCGGCTTTGGGCTGTGACTCTTTGGCAAGGACATCATCGTTACAAAAAAAATTACGTGACAGGCCAGAGCTACAAACACATCCTCGTAAAGGAGGGAAAATATTTTCCTTTTCTATTAAAAGGACATAAAGCCGGGGATAAGGAGCAAAAGAGGGAAAAGGAAAAAAGAAGAAGAGCATTTTTTTTTGATGATGAAGAACGCGAAAGAAAGGGGCAAACAAGCGTTTTTTTACCTCAACAGTTACAAAAAGTAGTGGGAGTCGTCGTCAGTCGTCGGTCGTTGTTGGTCGTCGGTTGGTGGAGTAGAATGCAAAGAGGAAAAGAAAACACCAACAAAACAACAACGACGACGACGACGATTGGGGCGGGGGGAGGAGTAAAAACTGGGTCAAGTTGTTCCACTCCACGGAAGGACTTTTTATCATTTTTGTTTATGTTTGGAATTGAAAATCCATTAAAATGGAGCGCAGTGCACCAACGAGAGAGGAAACCAAACTGGGAGAGGAGGAGCAGCAGGCAGGACATGTGGTGGTGGGTGGGTGGGTTGGAGAGGTGGCAGGAAGGACACAATCTAGATGGAGGATTATTTTCCTATCGAACGGGAAATGACGGTATTTGAAGAGGAAATAAAAAATAACTGACAGCAGTTTGTTATACATTCTTTTGCCCACCCACCCACTACTTTTCCTACTTTTTTTTTTCCTTTGCTCCTTTATATTCTCGTAAACATTTTTTTGTATGTTGTTGTTATCTTTAGCTTTGTGAAGTGCGGGGGGGTTTGGAACGTGCCTGGAGTTTTATTAGGAGAAGAGGGAGCTTCTGTTGCTTTTGCTGCTGCTGTTCGACAAACGTGCCATTTGTTGGAGAGAGAGAGTTTAAGAAGGTTATTGTGTAATTTAAATTTTTTTGCAACAAATTGGGTCAGAGATCGTAGGCTTTTGAGTGATTAATTGTAGCTACATGGAAAAGATGATGGGTGGGTGCTTGGTTGAGTTCGCCTGGACACGAGGACGGGTTTTGACAAAGGTAACTCTACCGGGAGTCGAATGAAGAAGTGGGTTACGTTGTCAGGAAGTTGATTGTTGGCTGTTAGAATAAGCTGGGGCGAAAAGGAGGACAGCGGAAGGAAGTCTGTTCTATTTGTGCGTCTGTTTTGAGTCGGTGGACTTTGTCTGGGGGATTCGAAGGAAGATTTTTGTTTGTCTGTTGGAAAGGAAGAGGCCTTTGTTGGGCGTCACGAAATGTTCTTCCTTTTCTGGTAACAGATAAACGACTTAAACGAAGTGAAAGGAGCTCTGGAAGATCCCGAACGCCTGTGTTGGAACTCTTATTGTTCAGAACTTCGACAGATGGTAACGAGGAGAGTTCTATTTTGGGCGCCACGCTTTTTCCTCGTTTTCTGGTAACAGATAAACGACTTAAAAAAAGAGAAAGAAGCTCTTGAAGATTTTGAAAGATTCTATTGGGACTGTTATTAGTCAAAACTTCGACAGATGGAAACGAGGAGAGCTCTTTCTTCAAGCCAAGCCATGCTTTTTCTTCATTTTCTGTTAGTAGATCGAGCCATTAACGAAGAGAAAGAAGGTCTAGAAGATTTAGAACACCTGCCTTGGAACTCTTATTGTTCAGAACTTCGACAGCTGCAGACAAGGACCGTTTTCTTGGGCGCCACGCATGTTCTTCTTTTTCTGGTAGCAGATAAACGACTTTAACGAGGAGAAAGAAGCTCTGGAAGATCCCGAACGCCTCTGTTGGAATTTTTTGTTTGTTCTACAGATGCGAAAAAAGTAGATCTCTGTTGGCAACCATGCATTTTCGTCATTTTCTTGAAAATCTAGAACGCTTCGATTGGAACTATTTTGTTTAAAACTTCATCATTTGAAAAGGAGGAACTGACTGTTGGCTGGTAACAGATCAAAGACATTTACAAAGAGAAAGAAGCTCTTAAGAATGCCTCCAAAGTGGCTCTTTCTGCGAGTCTTACAAACCTGAAGCAGATCGAAAAAATAAGCGAAGAGAACATAGGTCTTGAAGATTTAGAATGCCTTCAAAAGGGCTCTTTCTGCGACTCCTGCAGCCCTGAAACAGATCAAAGACATTAACGAATAAAAAGGAGATCTAAAAAAATTTAAACGCCTTCAAAATGTCTCCAAAATCGCTCTACGAATCCGGCCTGTCTCATTCCTCAACACCAATCATCCATAAAGTTCATTGTACCATTCGCGACTCAAATGAAAACAAAAAAACAGCTCCAACCACCACCGGAACTCAGTTTACATGGAACAATGGCCCTAATGAACCACCGCAATCGGCTGGTTAACATCTTAAATTAAGTCCCCACCAACTTTTTGGAAAAACGAATGAACAAAAAAAAAGTTATTTCTCCGGCTGTGTGTGCAAAGTTTTATTTAAATCACATTCCGCAACAACTTTTCTCGTCGACTTCCACGCCTCGCCCAACCGCTGCCCCATCGCTCCGGTCGTCCTCATCGTCGTCGTCGTCGACAAACTTGACATTCACAACGAACTGCCGTAAATCGATAAAAATACCTTCGTCAAGCCGCAACACAAAATGGCGCTTAAATCTAATTTACATCTTTCCTTCTCTCCAGCCACACGGTCACATGGTTCCTTGGCAGTAATTTCGGCAGTTCAAGAGTTCGAGACTTCAGCAATTCAAGAGTTCGTGAATGCGTCCTTCTCTCCCCACCACATTAACCGACTAACTTTGACTTAACTACCACCACCAACCCCAGCACCCTTCACTTCTCTGTCTCTCTTGGAACATGTCGTTTTCGAGGGTAGATACGCATTTAGCAAAAAAAAAAAAAAAACAAAATGAAATTAAGTATCAAAAAGTACAGTCGCACGTCCGACACACCCTTGCACAGCAGTCAACCACCCACCACCCACCACCCATCTGCCACCCTTGAAACGCGTGCAGTTTTATCGACAAAAGGAGCCACAAGCCAGCGAGCAGTTGTGACAGCACTAAAAGTGCCTGACACTGACACACACAGAAAGGTCTTAAGGCATGCCATTGATAAAAAAAAAAAAAAAAGAACGACACACCCTCACACACTTTGGCAGTGGCAGACAGTCAGGCGAAGGAGACCGAAAAAACGGGTGAGCTGTCAGTTCTTTAATTCGATAACGGTCCGAAATGTGACGTTTTATTAAAATGTACACTGTCAGCCACGCTTGAATTGCAAAAGCAGCTGATCAGAGAGATGGAGAGTGAGATGGTTTGACAGTTTATGGTCTGGCCTAATGCGATTATACAGTTAAATGAGAAAATTTTCTCCCCTCTTCTCACACAGCAGGAGGGTGGTGAGTGCTTAACGCTGCTCTGCTCGCAACGCAATCAACTTTGAAGCGTACGAGGGCGTCCGTCCAGTTGATTATGTTTGCGTATGCGATTTAATGTTTGATTTTGATGACATTACTGCGGTGAATACGACGAGGGGTGAAAATGTATACCGAGAAAATGGAGAGTGAAGTTAAATTACTTACGCTTTTCAACGAGTGTTTGTGTGGGCTTACCTGCAACGAAAGAAGAGAAGTGGTGATGTAATTAAATTTTATGTCTACCGAGGAGTTACGACGATGGCATTAAACTAATTTCCCTTTTTCGTCAGCCCTTGATTCGGTCATAAGTCTCTCCGAGCGCCCCAACAGGCATAAAACAAGAAAATCAATTTTATGCCGACTGCCCAACCTGTTACGTAATTTGAATTAATTACAAAATTTTCCCCCCCCCCTATAATCCACTCCACTGATGGTGCTCGTCCTCTCCTCGAGCGATTTTCGCAGAACGTAAATCAAACTCAAACGCGCAGATATCTAACGCCCACCGGCCAACCGGTTTCACTTGCAGAAGGAGAGGGAGGGAGAACTCCCATCGAGCGATTGCAACATCAATTCGGCGGCGTAATTTGCATCCTACAATGCAATTAACCACTAGAGAGAATCGAGATGTAGCTAAATATAAATTAGCAATCACATCCGAATCGGAATCGGAGGGAATCATACACAACAACATCAACACCATAAACACGACGATGCCGAGAGCCGGAGACCATTCCACCACTGCACACACAGTTTTTCAGTCTTCTTAGTCTTTCGCGGCGCAATTTGATTTCGCGTAATGGTCAATTCGTACGTCAAAACAAGCCAATTCGTGGATATATACGGCCGAACAATGACCATTCATATGCAACGCAGCGTCGAGGAGAGACGCGAGTGCTTAGTGCTCAGTGTCCAGTGTCCAGCAGGTCGTCAGTGTGCTGTGCCTCGTGCGGCGTGCAACGAGTTTGCCGCGTAGGCCGATCGGCAGCTTGGGCTAAAGTCTCGTATTCGTCTTAGCTCGTGTTCGTGGAGCTAGGGATACGTTTTTTTGTGGCGGTGGCGGTGGCAGCACGGCGTGATCTAAGAGCCGCTTAATGGGTTTTTTCTGTGTGCGGATGCCGAATGGTGCGCCGCCGCCTGTTGGACGCAAGATTGTGCCACGGCCAATTGGGAAAATGCACGTCGTCATCGTTGTCGGCGTCGGCGGCGTCTTATTAATGGACGAATGCCGCTGCAAGTTCCAAAGAGCCTAACTGTGAGTGCAGCACCGTCACACGCAAGTTAAGTGCCCCCCAAAGTGTCACACGGAGGTGATTTCCTTTCTTTTGTTTGCCATTTGCCGTCGTCGGTCGTCGGTCATGTGACGGCGCCGAAGATCTACTATTAGGCGTTCGGACATTCCAAATTGATCGGTTTTATTTTTTTTTTTTTTTCCAAGAATATGCAACCACAATCTGTTGGTGTGTAATTAGGCCTTTCGCTGCCACTGTGTGGTACAAAAAAAAAAAACAGAAAACCGCGAGCAAGCTCACGAAGGCGATTACATGTTCTTTTAATGGACACCGAAGTGTAATTTACTCGCGCCTCTGTAATTCGGCACGGCTCTGGGCCATTCGGTGTCCTACTTGAGATGTTGCACGTACGAGACGAAGACGGAGAACTTTGATATCAATCTGAGCTCGCATGTTTCTTGTGGTGGGGGGCTGGCTGGCTGGCTGGTTGTCGGATTTCCAATGAAAAAAAAAAAAAGGGGAAACTTGGAGTTGGAAAATGCACCTGGGAACAGTAATTGTGGTGGAAAAATGTGTGTAATCTCTGTCGGTTTGCAAATTATAACTGGGTTAAGCAAATTTTTCGACGCGCAGAGTACGGCGGCTTCAACCGGATTTTGTGGTAGGCTAATGGTGACGGTGCGGTGGCCTTAGGCTAGTGGATTTCGATGGAACAGCTGTTGGCAGAGGAGGCAGGTTGAACGAGCAGGTACAGTTGAACAGCAGGTTTTGTGCAGTTGAAGTGAATCAGGTGGGATTTGGTTGAGAGGACGACTACAACGAGGTCCATGACACCGAAGATAGAAGAACGGAGTTGAGGTGAGGTGAATATTCTAATTGAATTAGTCATTTAAAACTGAAAAAAAGAACAAGGATTCTTTAAATTTCGAAGAGAAAAATGGTTACAAGCAGAAAGTCACCGCGTTTGACGAAAATGGGGGAAAAAAAGACTCCTCCTAGCCGGAAGATATGAACTCGACTTCTGAAATCGCGATTCCAGCACGAAGAATCTGGAGAAAAGAGCAGGGGAGAGGCGAACGCTGCATGAATGAGCTAAAAAAAATGTCAATCATGGCTCTACAAATGACAAAATCACGGATTCTTTCAATTTCCGAATGGTTGAAAGCAAGAAATGGGCTTTTAATTACGGCGCTTGATATGAAGATGGTAGAAAAGTCACATTAAGGTGGTGTAAAAGTCTCATTCACAGCGCTTGACACGAAGGTGGTGAAAAAGTCTCATTCAAATGAAAAATGTCCAACTCAATTTAACTGGCTCATCTTAAATAGGCAGACGCTGTAGAAATTAGCTGGGGAGCGGCTAGTCATCGCTCTAAAAATGAACAAAAACCACGGATTCTTGACATTAAAGTGGTGAAAAAGCCACATTAAGGTGGGGTAAAAGTCTCATTCACAGCGTTTGACAATGAAGGTGGTGAGAAAGTCACATCTAAGCGGAAAATGTGAGTTCAACTCAACTTGCAATAGGCGGACGCTATATGAATGCAGAAGAATGTCCAATCATCGCTCTATAAAGGGAAATGAACAAGAATTCCTTCAATTCTGGCGAGAAAAATGATTTCTGGCTAAGAAGTAGTTTTCCATTCACAGCGCTGACATTTCACAGTGTGAAAAACTCACTTGCTGGCTAAAAAAAAGTAAACTGAACCCCAGAACTTAGACCGATTTCCACCACAAAGCATGGAGTCATTAAAATTCGTCCGAAATCCCGAAATTTGTTTTCCCATCAGTCTTAAGACCTCTTTTCATTCACTCTCTGCCTTTTATGAGTCCCGAATTTATCAGTTCAAATCCTCATTCCCACCGCGGCAATATTGTAACCCTCCATCTCTCTCAAAAGCCCACCGTAACTACGGCGACCCTTTGTAAAATTTTATCATAAAATTCACTTTACCACCCCACTTCCACACTGCTCCCACTGACGCGTAATAATCACACAAAAAGAATTTTTATCGAACGTCATACCTGACAGGAACCCGACAAGGTTCAAGAGTTTAACTAGCGATCGTAAACCAGAAGGAGAATGAATAAAAAAAAAAAATTATATTTCTCTTTCCCATAAAAGACCAGACACTAACTTCCAAGAAAGGTATAATTAAGCAACTCTCTTGAATACCATAAAACCGTGTTTAATGGTATTTCATTTCTCTGCCTCTCTCTCTTTTACTCGTGCTTTGTCTGTCTGTCTGTCTGTCTATTTCCTTTCTGACATTTTTGACGTAATGATACCGTTCTAAGTGTTATGTCTTTTGTAATTTGCAATGGGGGAAATGGCAAAAAGCAAAAGGAAAAAGGAAAAAGGAAATTCTCTCATTTTAGTATTTGAAATATTTCACATTTGAAAACCACTGGTGTAGGCAGACAAACTCTGTGGCCAGAACATCATAAATAATCTCCCGGACTAATCCTGTTCTGCCCTTTCTGGCAGCAATTTATCATCACACAGGACTCATCTCCGGAGTGTAATAGAAATCATTTGCAAATAATCCTGCACAACAAAATGATCGATTTAAGGCGCTCACACCTCACTCACAAACTCCAGCCTCCAGCTCTGTGTGTAAGTGAGAACAAAAAGGAAAGGCTCTCTACTCTATCCCACCATCCGAAACCCCCCGACCGAAACAAAAGGATAAATCCAATTTCACCAATGATGACGACTGCTGTTGGGAATACAAATGACGACGTACGTGTGAAATTTTCCCAATTAAATTGGATTTTTCTCCAAAAACCACACAAGTTGTATCTGTGCAAGTGTGTGTCTGGATGGTGGAAATGGGTGTGTTCGGTATGTCCCACCCATCTGAAAATGGAAAATACCACATAAACCGGGAACCGTAACAAAAAGGCACACACCATCACATTCGGTTTAACACAATAGAAGTGAAATATACTCCGACAGGATATTGATCATGGCAGCAGGAGCTGTATGGAGTATGGCGAGGCCATAACTCATAATAACAACCGCCCCCCAAAACTCAGCCCCCAACTGCCCACAGACGAAATCCAACTGTTTAAATGCGAGGCACGTACCGCACAGTTGAAAGTTTCACTCCGAAGGATGTCATCATCCGAGCCACACAGCCAGCACACAAACGTCAAATGACCCAATTTCAACAATGAAATTTCCGAAAAGAGGGGAAAATAAAAAAAAAAAAAAAAAAGTATTCCCACTTCAAAGAGCTCGCGCGCTTAAATGAGAACTTTTTATAGTCCACGACGTCGAGTGCACCACTACTGCTGCACCAGTCTGCTGCACCCCCCCCCACCATGTTGGTGTTCATTGGTTTAAAGTGTGTAACCAGGCGTCCGAACTGAAGAGAGAGCAACAAACGCGAGCGTCATTCACAAAAAAACAGAAAAAAAACACAAAACAACACAACAGAGCGACACTCAGCATACATCGAGGTGTCGAACACGAACCGTGTAAACAAAGACGATTTTCACACCTCTAATGGTGTGAATTTCCCTTAAATGGGGTGACTACCGTGGCGGCAAGAAAAAAAGGGCTTTGAGTGGAAACCTTTTGTCCACTTTGAGTTGGTTTTTTGTTTTTTATGTCCCGAACTTCGTGATGGCAAAAAACAAAAGTAACAGCAAACTACTAACACGGCCACTTTAGATGGAGTTTGAGATTTCTCATCGTCGGGGGTTAAATAGTGTGTTCCATTATTTTATTGCCTCCCCTGTCCCATGTTGCTGATGCATTTATGTATTCTGTTGACGTTGTGTGCTCCATGCTCCAGTAAATCTCCATTAGTGAGGAGGACGAGGACTGGGAATGCGCACTAAAAACCACTTTTGTGTGCGGGGACCAGTGCATTGCTTCGATACATCTCTCTCCCTCTCTCTTCGTCTCACATTTGGCACATTCTATCGGTGCAAAATACCTTCAAGTGTCCTGAGGAATGGGAGGAGGTGAAGAATCATTGCAAGGAGTCAGAATTAAGTTGCCTTGCTTATATAGCCAGGCCCGCCTGCCGCGCAACCGACAGGAAGTGAAATGTGAAAATTTGAAGTTTGAGATACAACAACTACACTCCTCTATCGTCGATGTCTATTTTAATGGCCACCACTGTAAGCCGGTGTGCCTGCCAGTGTGTGTTTGTGCTGTCGGCAAAGTTAAGTGCTTGCTGAAGAGGAAATACCAAAGTGGTTAATTGCGGCCCGAGATAAAGTTCTTCCTCCTAACGATTGAGGTAATAAAAAAAAAAACAGAAAAAGGAACACAACGACAACGACGTCCATTGGGATCGATCGAAAGTGGAGAGGAGGAAAGACATCGTCGTTGGTGGAACGGCGGTGACCTTGCAGGCACAGGAAGGATCACAGATGTCGGATCGAATGTCAAAGCAGCGATTTTGTATTGGATTACGTTAGGGACGATTGAGTAACGAGACGTCGTTGAGGATGACCGACAGCGGAGGGCTTGTTGCATACCCGGGTGTCAGTTTCACGGAGTGTTGGTGCTCAAGTGGCGATTAGGGAGCGACCAATTGGCAGGAAGTTGGTGGAAATTTTGTGATTAGAGGTCGTAAAGGAGATTTTCTTATCGTACGAGACAAAGTCGTCGGTTTCAGATGAAAAAAAAAAAAACACCGAGTCGAGAATCATAAAGAGATCTATGAAAGCGCTTTGGCTTTAGAAGACGACGAAGTTCTACCAAAATGGTAAATTTTCATGCGGTCACAATCGAAAAATCCTCGAGGGAAGTCGTTCAGAAAGCTATGGAGGAGTTTCGATTCTTAAAGGTGGCGAGTTTGTGTCCTCGTAGGAAGTCGTTCAGAAAGCTACGGAGGAGTTTCGACTCTTAAAGGCGACGAGTTTGTGTTCTCGAAGGAAGTCGTACCAAAGGCTGTGGAGGAGTTTCGACTCTAAAAAGCAACGAGTTTGTATCAACAAATATTTTTTATAGTTTGCTACACTTAGGCAAAGCAAACCTCATTGTGCTGCCAATAAATTCTTGGGTTCCCACAATCAAATGGAAGTGGGCAACGATTTCTGTAGATGTGTAGACCGCCATCATCAATTAATTAAAATGGCGTGCTTTTTTATGTGCTTTTAATGGATAAAACACCTCGCAAGAAGCCCTAAGAAAGATTCTGAAGAAGTTTTGACACAAACAAGACGATTGAGTTGCATCACTTTAAATCTAGTCTGCTAAAAGATCTCTTCTAGTCAACCTGTTCAACAGCAAACCTCGGTTTGGGGTTCGGCTTTCTTCTTTGTGCGGTCTTCTACGTCCCTCCAAAGGTTAAATGATAAGTAAGGACTTCTACGTCAACAAAAAATCTCATTTTGAGGTCAAAAAAAAAAATACAAACGCCCATCAACTTCATCGCTAGTTTTTCATGAAGACACAGACATCGAGGAACATCATCTTGGTTAAAAGTTTTTAAGCACGAATTTTCATGTGATGTTAACTAAGAAACATCGTCCTGGACGACAAAGGCACTTGAGTGAAAATTCTACATTAGAGTCCACCTACATCACTGGTCCACAATAAAGACAGACACTGACTGCAGTGGTCAACGAAGACGCCTTCACTGGGAATTGGACATGTTCACTGGTCCACAACGAAGACAGACACTGCCTGCAGCTGTCAACGAAGACGTCTTCACTGGGCGTTGGCCATCAAAGTCCTATCAATTGGAAAACCTCAAGAAAGAATAGTGAAAGTCGTCGGCGAGTTCAAAGTATTTGACGAGGAAGTCTTTGCTGTGGCTCATTGCTGAAAAGCTACGAGTTTGGAGAAGTAATTGTCCACAAGGACATGCTGCTTGCAGCTGTCTGCGAAGACATTTTCACCAAAAATTGTCACCGAAGGCCGATGAATTGGAAAACCTCAAGAAAGAGTCGTCAAAATCGTCGAGAAGGTCAAATCATGTTGTCGATTTGCGTCAGGTACTTCCAATCCCCATTAAAGAGTGAAGCTCTGTTGTATATTGAAAAGAAGACATTTGAAGCTGTAGAAATCTTCCAAAGCCTATTCAAATGTGACCGAATCGCACGTTGATTGCACATTTCCAATTCTATGACTTTCATTGCCTCAGGCTGCAAGTTGATGAACCGACATGCTCTAGAATCCAAAGCTTTGTGGCCACAAAACGAAGCGCCACTAAGTCGATGGAACAGACACGACATCGTTTGCCTCTCCAACAATCGCACGTATTCCTGCGTGACCAAAAGAGCCATGCCAGGTTCATTGCCGCTCCCCAAGTGACCCGAGAATACTCATCGTCAACTGTCACATACGCAGTAAACTTTCTACTAACAAGTCGTTTGCAAGTTTTCCTCTCGCAATCACATTCTACTCCTCACAACTTTGACCCCATTCCCCAGCACCGACACCACCACCACCACCACCTCTCCCCCGGAGATAGGGGACGAAACATGAACTTCTCGTGAACTCAACTTGACAACAACTCGTCGCATTAATAACTTCTCCCATCACCATGACATTCCTCGAAATGAAACCAATCAAATTCCTACAACACTCGTCGATAAGTTTCACACCCTCCCCCCAATCGGGCCGAAGGAACATCTTCATCTTGGTTTCGTCGTTGGAGGGAGGTGCTTGGGGTCCCCTGAATGTGTGCAAAGGTACGTGACATATTGGGAAATTGTTTGCGATGAAGTCCCGGTAATAACGTGTCTTCGTTTTTGGCTTGAATGTGAATTTTTAATTTCAGTTGTGAAATTTCTTGTTCTTTTGTTTTCCATTTCAATATTTGAATGCCATCGGGGTGTGGAAGGCAACTTAACAAATGCAGAGTTGCGAGAAATCGGAATAATCACGGAACAGCAGTAGCAGGGGATTTATTGAGCTGCAATTTGAAGGTTTTTCGATGAATAACAACCACTAAGCTTGGCTCGACTTGGGGGAATATAAATTCACCCGGTTTCATTAAATTCGTCGACAGAAAGCCGTTGACACCGCCAAAGTGAAACACAAAAGAAACTGATTACACCACACACACCCCCGCATTCAAAGCCGGAAACAAATCCGTCCGACAGCGAATCCGCTCATCCGTATAATCGTCGTCCTTTGGAGGACGAAACCTCCATGCCCAGGCTGCTTCGTCCCCCTTCGTCGCATTAATGCAAATCACTTCCCTTCACCATTTTCAAATCGAAACAAAATCGAAAAGTTTCTTTTGTCCTTTCACACACACCCGAGTGTATGTTTCGATCTAATGAATAGATAATGGCGAAATGTCCTTCGGGAGACATGAGTAGGCCGTCTCATCGCGAAAAGGATTTGTGAAGACATCGTCGTGGCTAACGACACTAGGGATTTTCCAATTTTGAAAATCTAGAACACCGAAAAAACGTGAACAAAAGCCGGAAAAGCCATCCCATCCTGTGTTGCGTCCTATAAAAACACTCTGCCGCCCTTCAAATGTTGACACACCAACCGACCCGGCAGCGTCTTCACACACATATTTGTGTATCAAAGCCGCGGATATATAAAAAGCAACACCGCCGCCGACTGCCTGCCATCGCCTTTTAGTCAGTCCCCTCTATCGTGTGTTATGTCAGAGCCCGCATGTTTAATGATTTATAAACAATTTCACGGATGTGAACAGGTCTCCGCTCTGATGAGGGAGGAGCTGGGTCTACGGAACGACGACGAAGACGCATTCCCCTCAAAGTGTCTTATTTTCTAGGGTTAATTCAAACAGGAAATTGATGCAGCCTAAGTCCTCGAGGCGGTTTCTCTCTAACGGCGGAAGCAATTTGACCGGGAGGGGAAAAGAAATTAACCGCACGGGAGAGTGAGAAATTAACGAACGATCGGGGAGTCGGTTTTTATTTTTTATTTCATAACTGTCATCATGCCATGAGGGCATTTTAAAATCAATTAGAGCGTAGAGTGAAGGAAAATCACACCGTCTTAAGAAGATGCAAGACGACGAACAGTTAGTTTATGGCGCGGCGATGAGAAATTATCCAGGAAATTGACAGGATGGAGGTCGGACGGAGGAATGAATCGCATGGAGTGAGAAAATGTCGTTTGAGAGCAGTCTAATCATTGCGGAAAGTGTGAGATTTTCGACGCTGGAATTCGCTGGAACAGGAGTGAGTTTGAATTGAGAAGGAGAACAAAACTTGCATCAGTGAATTTTCTTAAAGCCGGAGAGAACTTTAGAATTTTTGGAAGATTCTGTAAAAATCAAATTGGGACCCAAAAGTGATCGTTGAAAATTCAGAACCACTTGAGACTTAGCAGCGAATTGGAATTCCACAGAATTTTGGTCGAGGACACCGTTTTTTAAGGTTTCCTTAGAAGCAAGGAGCTCAACTGTGATTTTGAAGGGAAGGATTGAATGGTAGAGTGACACAATTCAAATCTTAGTCTGGGCAAATCATCAGAACAAGGCTTAGCCAATTTTAGTGATAGTTTCAGTAACCAATCCAATCGGGTCTTAAAGCGCACTGGAAGCCTGTTCTGTTCAAGTAAGATTCTGCTAAGGTCTTTTTTTTTACATTTTCAATTTGATCGTTAGGCGCTTTTGTATTGTATTCTGTGTTGTATTAGTGCGCAGCGTTTCACAAGTCTGAAGTGAATTCATCTTCTGTAGGTTCTGTATTCTAGTGTTTAGAGGTTCAGAGACATTCGAGACTCAGACTTAAGAGGTCACCAACCAACTGCCAACAATTGTATTCGATTCAAAGTGTAATTCCTCCTGCTCCTATTATGCTTTTTGCTTCCTATTACCAGGAGACACTCCTTGAATGCCATCCCATCAGGAACGCGACCACTCGTCAGACCCAGGATGAGATGGATGGACCAAGTCCAAAATCTCGCCTGGTTACGCTTGGGCATACCATGGATGGATGGACCAAATCCAAAATATCAGCTGGTTACGCTTGGGCATACCTCCTGATGAGTCAGAATCGCCGTCGGGTTGCCTAGAGATCTTTTCTGCGTGCATTGCCTTCGCGACTTCATTAGTGGATCACACGGCCAAGAAGATGATGATGATGATGATGAATTGTTACTTTAATTTCAATTTTTTCTTTTTTCTTTTTATCGCTAGGCCGTGTTTTTGTTGCCCCACTAAAACTTTTGGAGAGTCATCTTGTGTCTTTATTAGTTTCAAGCTACGAGCGAAGCTGATTGCCTTGACGACATATGCGAGCGAGTTTAGCCATGGTTCAGCTTAAAAATATTTTGTAGATGAGGACAATTAAGGACTTTTGAGGTGAACACTAGCTTAGAATCTTCATCTTATGGCTTCATGATATTAAAGACATGGACAACGATGATCGTTTTAAAAAGAAACGCGAGTCCGTGCTTAGATTCAGACTACTTTAAGCTCATGACGTAATGAGATTTTTTAAAAGAATAACAGCGGACATGGGGCTCCATCCCTACCACGTGTGTCAAATTGTACCGCGCACAAGCCATTGGGGGCGCTAAGCTTTGCTCTGGATCTCAATTGACTGCTTTGCATACTTTCTTTTTTAAACAGCAAGTCGTGGTTCTATTTTTCTGTCTAAGTTTGCCTGTCTGTCTGTCTAAGCTGCTTTCCACTCTCCTGACAAAATTTTCTTAGATCGTTCAAATATCAGTCTTTCCTGTTTTTTTGCAGTCCCCACCAGACTCTTCCATCTACTCACGACGTCACACCACAAAAAATTGCAAGCAGCCGCACGCATCAAACACATCTCCGAGTTTTTTAGTCAACCGCCTGAGCTCCAACTGAGAGATAATTGTTATCGCCTTCAAACTTTACGACCGAGTTGAAAAGTCAAGGAACACCATGTGAGGGTCAGCAGCAATCGCTAGATTGGATCTGTTTTTTAAGGTTCACTTCAACTTCACAAGCTGCCGCCCTCATTTGAAACAAAAAAAGAAAAACGGAGTCCACGACTCTCGAAAACCTCTCATTTGACATTCACAAAACACAACCTCATTTAGACACCCAGTGTAACTGTCAATTCTCCAGAACTTTTCCCCGCCTTCTTCTTCTTCTTCTGTTCAACCCTGATTATCATCTCGAAGTCGGGAACATTTTTCGACACTTCTCCTAGATATTTACCATTATCATTTGAACTCATTCTCAGAATTAGACATGCCTTTCGACGTTGTCGATGTCGGTGTCTCCACCTCCAACCCAGAGCCGTTTTTTTCTTTTTTTTTTTTTTTGTTCAATAACAATAGACTTCGAACAGAGAACGCGCGTCGTCGTCGTCGGTTGGGGCTGGGCTACGGCTGCGGCGGCTGCTTATTTAAAATTCCATTCACAAGGCTTCCTATTCAGAATGAAAATTCCGTTTGCCTCTCACTCGATGTCGACATCAATTGATTACATGTTAATGATAAAAAAACAAAAAAAAACAAAAAAAGAAAGGAACAAGAAACCACGGAGCTATAGATTTTGACATTAGATGTAGCGAATTACAACGCGACGACGAAGCTGAGCAACGTCAGTGAGAAGACCGCCGACGAGAGACCTCTCTCAGCAGCCTCAGCTTGACTTTGGCTGCGGTATTGAATGTGACATTGATTGATTGTCGTAGGTTTAATTTTTAACACGTTTATTGTGTGTTTTCGAAATGGATAAGGCCCCCCGGTTCGGGCACCGGGCTGTGTGTGTGGCGGCTTTCAACGTAACCTTCAGAGAGAGACTCACACCTCTTTTGACAGGCCACCGATGTGCGGCGCATGTGTTTTTTTGGACGAGGAGAGTGATTCAGAAAGAACAACAACTGCGGCGGCAGCGGCGGAGGTCTTTCCAGAGAACTATTGAAATATGTGCATTCATCATTTACGTGCGTGCGCTGTTCTGTACCTTGGGACAGAGCCACACGAGGGGAGACTGATTCCCAAATTGTTCGTGATATATTCCCATTGTTTCGTCATCGTCATCGTCGTCGCCGTAGTCTCCCACGGAGCGGACGGACGTTGTGTCGGTGTGAGTTTCTACAGAATCGCACAGAAAAAAAAATTGAAACCCTGGAGAGACCACCCACGAGCGTCTAAAACGCTCCGCGGGATCAAAACACTCACACACACATCCATGTCCAATCGGTTTGTTGATTTGTCATGTTTTCGGAATGGTGGCAAAAGATTTTTTTCTACGTCCTTTCTGCTCACTAATTACCCAAATTCTCTTGTGAAAGGGATTTCCATTTCCCAGAAGTGAAAGATCTCCCACTGAGTGACCCTCACTCACCATAATCTCCTTAGGCACGGTGAGTGGCTTACAGGCCCGAAAAGAAATTCCTGAAATTCTCTTCGTTGTCCGTCCGGCCGTTCGTTGCGCTGCACGAAATTAATTATGTTCGACCTAATGACGCACTTATGAAATGTCGAGAGAGGAGGGTCGTCGGTCCGTCGGTCGTTGCTATAAGAAGACACATTCCTCGGGTAGAGACTTCCGGATTAGTCGTCGTTGAGAGACTTCTTTTCGAAGGTGTGTGCGGCTCACCGGTAGGTGGTAAACGTCAAACGGCGATGAAGATACCTGTCAAAATGTTTTCCACCTAATCCGGCAATTTATTACTTGACGTTCTTAGAGTGTTAGCGGAGGTGGATTTGGTGGATTTGCACGCGTGTACTTTTTTCATCTGTCAATCGAATGTGGGCTTATAACAATCGATTGCATGACATAAATGTCACATTTCATCAAATTGAATTGCTTTTTCTTCCTGCGCGCGCTGATAACACGAGATGACTTCAATTAAATGGGCCGTTTGACGATGTAATTACGGCCCGTACTCTTCGACGTTGACGGCAAAGGCAACTTAATCAGACGACTCCAGCGGCGGCTATAAATGTCAGACAAAATGTATTGCCAACAAAAAGACACAAAAAAAAAAAACTATTCCCACGATGATCGTCGGCGGCGGCGGCGGAAGCGCGCTTTTGCTTTGTTTTTAATGTGCCTCCCCTTATCACTACGCGGCGGCGTCGTTCTATTCCTATTCCACGTTTCGATTTCCATTCATAATCATTGCCCGTTCGCTTTCTTTCTTTTTAATTGTGAATTATTTATTTTATTGACGCGGCGCGCCGAAGTCAGAGTCAGAGTGGGTCTTATCTCACAATTCACAATATTACATAATTATCGATTTGATTGGATTCGGATTCGTCCCCTGCTCGCTCAGTGTGACCAAACTCTTTCTTCGTTCACAATTTGACAGTTTATTGGCGGTTTTATCAAAATTCCTCTTGGGGACCAATAAAACACGCTCAACGATTATGATTTATAGACTTTGAGGGTCGTAAATGTGTTTCTGTGCTTTTTTTTTTTTCATTTCTTTCATCGTCGATTTTTAGCGCCAATTAATCAAAATCAACACGCCGAGACATCGAATGGGGTATTCCACCTTTCTCGACTTGAGGTTCATTCAAAAAAGAAAAAAAAAATGTATTTTGTTTGTACAATTTTTTTCTTTTTTTACGTTAAAACATTTCAAATACGATGCGATAACTTTCAATTATTTATAAGCAGCAAGTGTTTCGGGTGGCTATGTGGTGGATGTCACTGAGCAGCTGTCAGTAAGTTTGATGGAGTGATTCCCTCGCCTCAGCAGTTTAAAGTTTATAAATTAGGATTCATTGAACTTTGTGGAAAATGTGATTAGTTTGAGTTGTAGAAGAGGAGAGGCTTTATGTGTTGACACTGCCATGAGCGATGGATAATGCAAAGAAACTGTCATCTGTCATCGGCCGGTGGGTAAAGGTGATTGAAGACCTGTAAATTATTACACACAGTCTCACATCGTCTCTCCTCTGTCCTGACGTTCCATTGATTGAGGGCGTTGTAAATAAATTGAATGAAAAGTTTTATGGTAAATTTTGTAAATTTCAAGATATGAAAATTTATCTGCCACAAATCCGTAGGCTAATTCTGGGTGCGGAGAATTCATTCACCTGGAACTTTTTTTATCGACACAAGCGGTTTTTGGAAGAAACATTTCAAGAATTTTTTGCAAATTTTTCGTCTGTTGAAATTCGGTCAATGGTGATGACAGCTGGGGTGGGATTTTCTCTTTTTTCTTAGAATTTCTCTGTCGCATTTTGGATTTTCGCCAAGGATTTTTCGTTTGTTAATTTTTATTTGGGAAGTATTTATTTGAATCAAGTGGATTGAGCAGGTGGAGATTGAATTCGTCGGCGGTGTTTTTGTTCTTAAATTGTATTTTCAGTTCTTAGACCTTGTGGCTTCAGTGACTTTAAGGTATTCAATTATAAAAGAATCTGGTTTGATATTTCAGGCCCCAGATTTTGTGACAGGCTTTAGTGACTTTAAGGAACTCAATAATAAAATAATCTGCTTTGATTTTTCACGTCGTGGCAGTCTTCAGGCATGCAATTACAAAAGAATCCTACGCTTCAAACCCTCGATAGAGGTTTCTTTCAGAAGACTGAATTGAATTGAATTGAATTACACATACACCAAAACTTCGGCTCGCTTTGCTTAAAAATTATTGTTGTTTCGAAGCAACGTCAGTTTTATTTCAGTCAAGAATTTCGTCTGCTGCTGTCGAATCCAGCCCAGAAAAAAAAGCCCCACAAGCAATTTCCAAATTATACCGCGTTCAGCACTGTGGAGATGCGAAAAAAATGCGAGGCCTGGACCTCAACGGGCTGTTACGCCGTTCAATGTAGTGCATGTTTGCCCCGATATCTCTGTCATTAATTCTTCCCGAATTTTATTCCAACGCCATGATCTTTCTCCGACGATTGACCCCGAAAAGTGTAGACTTAGATCGCCATAAAACCAACGACAACAGCCGTGATAAATCGAAAAGGAAGACAAGATCAATCCTACAATCAGACTCGAATCCCTGCCCATCCCTCCAATCCAACCGCATCAATTCAAAACAAAACGTCAATCATACGCTGATCTTCAAAACGTTTATTGTTCCTTAATTATCAGTGCTACGGGGGTAGTCCAACAACCTCCTCCCTGATAAGGGCTGTCGTTCTCTTCCATTGAATTCTTAAAATAAATTAATTTGCTTCCTATGCTTCGAATGGGAAGGGAGAATACAAAAATGAATCGAAAATCGAAAAAAAAAAAAAAAGAAAAAACACAAAGAACCAGCAACATCTGTGTAGTGATTTTCATTTTTAATTGATTTACCATGTCAGGGGAAAAACAAAAATAAAAAATCGATCTGTCATGTTAAGGGGGCGAGAACACCAGATAGACGGCTCAGAAGGACAGCCGTCTTTCCTGCTGCCGCCGACTGGTCGGATTCTGTGTGTTTTTTGGGGGAGTGAATGCATCTGACAGCTGAACACGGGATCTTCAACCCTCGGAGACCACGAAATGAATTCTTGGAAGAAGAAACCTTAAATATGGAATAAAATTAGGTTTTCCTACCCCCAGATGACATGTCATGTAGCTGTCATTCCGACAGCCGACAGTAGACAGTCGAAAACCGACAGCCGACATGCCTCGTAACCTCCGTCAATCGATCCGATCCGAGATTCGATCATTTGATCGCGTACAGAACATGATCGCTTCTGTTTTAATGAAAACCAAAAAAAAAAACGAACAACAACAACGAAAAAAAATGAGATTCATGTAAATAAGACAGGAAAAGGTGTGCCACGGAGAGAGGCAGCAACAAAAGGGTTTTCCAACGAAATCCAAACAAAAAACCTCACCGATCACCGAGGCGATCACGGTGATCTTCCACGAACCAAAAGCATACACAGAATCTCTGAATGGGGACCGGGACCGGGACACGTTCAATACCTTTCTTCTCTCCGTCGTTTCGTTTCGTTTCTCAAAAAACAGATTCATTCAATATGCAGATCTGTGTATGTCGGTCGGTCGTGTTTGGCTGCGATCTTTTTTTCTTTTTTTTGAGCCATAACACCGTAACCGTACCTTGTTGATCTTTAAATGGAAAAATCTTCATAACAATAGGCGAGATCTATTTCAATGGAGTGAAACTTATGAGGTTAATGTGGAAACATAACACACAGCACAACGACAGCGACGCACTGCGATGCGAGGAAGAAGAAAAACCCACTCGGCTGCTTTTGTTTTCCTCCGAACTCCGCTCCGGGACGGGATCGGAGTCGAGTTTGGCTTTTCTACCTCCCGCTATCTTCTTCGCTTTACCTGCGATGTTGTTGTTGTTGTCGGTGTCGATGCCGCTGCCCTAAAAGAAACAACAACAACGATGATGCTGGAGGAGGAAGATGCGATGCAAAAAGAAGACGAATCCAAAACGACGAACAAAGAGCCAAAGAGCCAAAGAGACCCCGAGCCGGAGCTAAGCCAAGAAAGGTATGGGAAGCGGGACACGGGGAAGCGACACACAACAGAGAAAAACCGAGCGCGGGATATTTCGATTACCTGCGGTGCGGCTCTTTGAAATTATCACTGAACGGAGCGATGAAGCGGCAGGCAGGGTTCGGGACCGACCGGGCACCGACTGGGACCCTATGGTTTGAGGGTTTTGAAAATGTCGGCGGGGCGGAGCGGTAACGAAGCTGAAGCCGAGGCCGGTGGCTCTGTGTGGATCTACCTAAAGAACCGCGTTGCCGCCTTTAGCCGCGTCTGATGATGATGATGAGGATGACGACGGCGATGGCGATGGTGAGATGGCGGCAGTGGTAGAGGCAGAGCAGTAGAGGCCGCGTTTATTCGTGGATGGCGGCGTGTATATGAGAGCCGCACGCTCACGTAAAAAAAAAAAAAAAAAAACGACAAGAGATGATGATAGCGGCGAACGGCGAGTGGCGGCCGTATTGCGAGGCCGTGCTTCTTCTATCTCTCGGCGGCCGACATCTTATATCTTTTTTGTTATTTCTTTTGGCTTGGACCGAACGAACCTGATGGCCACTGGGCAGGAGAAATACAAAATATCGTTGTGAGGCAGCAGCGAGAACAAAACAAAGTCCGAGGAATGATAAAAATGAGAGGAGAGAAGAACACGACGAGAGGGATCTCCTTTGCAAAAGACGGTTTTTGAATCTTCGGCTTCTTCTGGTTCTTTGTTTTTTTTTTTTTCGAAGACGTTAACAGTAATACACAGCAGCAGTAAAAAGGCAGCGCGACAGAAGGAAAATATCGCGTCGCAACGATGAAAAAGACGCATATCTCGTTTGATGGGGAAACGACGGAACTTTTATTGAAGTTGGCCGTTTTTTTTTTTCTTCTTCGTTTTTCTGTTTTGTTCGGTTGGTGAATTTATCTTTCTTCTGTTTTGGTGTTATGAAGTTTAGCAGGTTTTGAGGTTGACGAAAGTCGAAAAGACGCGGGATGCAGGTACTTGGAAGTTTTACTTTGAGGGAAGAATTCGTTTCTAAAGTTTTACTTCGAAGGAAGAATTCATCTCTCATGTTTTACTTTGAAGGAAGATCTGCATAGCTTCAGAGTTCTCGTTGGGGATGAAGTTTTTTGCCGTCTTAATGACTTGTTTTTTTTTTTGTTAGTTTTTGCTCCTGATTGGTTTTCAATCATGGAATGGTTAAAGGATTCGTAAGCGACCTTGGTCATCAACCAAAACTCACTTGTCGTAAGCAATCCAAGCGGAATTCTTATGTCGTGCTATTAAATTGGTTCTATTTTAAATCTAGTTTTACCCTTGAGTGACTTCAAGTTTTAAGCATTTCGCTATTGGGAGACATGTGACCGACCTTCATCACTAGAAATCAAAGCCCCCACTAGCTTCAAGAAATCTGATTGGATTAGAAATAATAATAAGGTAGGCATCGATCTTCCCAGTGTTCCTTCACCTTAAAGATTCGGATTTATTGCCTAGAAAAGCGTGGCAAGGACTTTTAAGAGTCCTGGAAACCAAATTCCCATTCGTACGCCATTCTAGTTCTACTTTGAGGAAAGAATTCTTATGTCATGTCATAGAGTTTGTTGTCTTTTGAATTTAGTTATGCCCCTGATTGGTTTTAAATTTTATGGAATGGTTGAGAGGTTTGTAAGCGACTGCGATCACTAGAAATCAAACCCTAAGAAGTAGCCCCAAGTCAGCACAAGCGATTAAATTGGATTATGGTTCCTTTACCACAAAACGACTAAGGGAAGATTAAAATATTCTGCTTAGAGAAGCGTGACAAGGACTTCTAGGGGTTTGCGAAACCAGATTGCCATCCATAAAGCACTTGAAACCGCTTGGAAAGAAAAGTACCATCCTTGAAAGTAAGCCTCCCTCACGTTTCGCCAAAAAGAACGTAAATCCACACTCCACTCAAAGCCACCCAACCCTAAGCACAACCGCAAGCAGAACAAAAAAAAAAAAACAAAACGACGTCAAAGAAAACAAATAACTCAGAGGACCCAAAAAGAAAAACAAACAGACCAGCCGAAGAGACAAAACAAATTATACTTTAAATTCAAGGCAATTAAACGCGGGCCCCTACAAAAAAAAATAAGCGGATCCTTTAGCTCGAAGAGGCAAAAAAAAAACAAAAAACCCCCAACCCATCAAACATCCATCAAAGCTGCTTCTGGATTTTTGTACTCCACTCCACTCGAACCAAGCGGCTCAGCAACAACAAAAAAAAGTAGAAAACGCACCCCAAAACAAAGTCGCATCCAAAAATACAACACACACCAACCTACGCAACAAAGTCGGATTCGAGAATGCACTCGAAAAGAAAAAAAAAAAAGAGACGCGGTGCTGCGGTGCACACAAACGACGGCGGGGAGAGGCCGAAGGTAAAAAGTGGTCGGCCGAATCCTTTGTTCTTCTTATCTCTCTTCAGTTTTTTTTTTGTTCATCGTCGTCGTTGTTGTTGTCGTTTTCTTTTACTTCTCATCTGCCTTTATTTTTTGATTTTTTTGAAAACAAATTTTTTTTTTTTCTTCTTTTTGGCTGTTTTCGAAGATCTCCTCTCTTGTACCGCCGTACACCTTGGGCCATCTGCTTCTGCTACATCTTTCATTTTTTCACCTTCTCGTAATCTTTTCCTTCGTCGTCGTCTTCTTCTTACTGTTACGCCTTTTATTGTGCACTCTTCTTTTTTTTTTTGCTTTGAGTTCCCTTCCCCCTTTTGAAGTGATAAAGAAGAAGAAGGGCAGCAGTGCATTTTGTTGATTTCAAAACCGACAAAAAAAAATCATTTTCTTCCGCACTATCGAAGGATTCAAAAAAATTCAAACAATTTTCAGTTTTCTGCAAAGGATCCGAAAGACCTTTGGGTTCAATATATCGGCCTCTTCTTTTTTTGGAAATCATTATTTTTTTTTCTTTTTGTATCTCTCTCTGTGTCGGTGTTTGTTTGCTGTTTTTGTTTGTCGTATGTTCCCATTCTATCGAAAAAAAAAAATTTGTTCGTTTACAGAACCATCCTTTTATTTGAGATACACTTCGCATCATCGACGAGGAAAAAAAAAACGATAAAAGAAGAAAGATACTTTGTTTGTTGGCCTGTTCAAAGGGCAGGCAAACAAAAATTTTTGTATCTATCGTTTGCGAACAGTAAAAGGGAGTGGATCTATCGATGTGTGTGTCTAACGGATTGCCAAAATTCTATTTTTTGGGAAATGACCATTCAAAATCAATATTTGCTGGTCTACGATATGATGGCTGGATTTGGATACGGGCTGAGGGTTTTGGGAACCTGCATGCAACACAACATGACTGTGTCGATGTCCACTTTTTGCTCGAGGAATTGGACAGTTTTTCAAACGAGAGCCTGCGGGATGACGCGACTCTTTGTTGTTCGACATTTGATTAGCCTTCAACCGAATTTTCGCGGCCGTCCGGTTTCCTATTCGACTCTGTATTTTAGTTTTTATTTGAACACCATTGGCAACCTTTGAATGAGTGTGAGATATTTGAAATGAGTTGGGTTTTCCGTGAAGCGGAAGTTTGACACAGTGACACAGATAAAATTAATTTTGTTTGGAATTCTGTTCAGGAATTCAGAAGAAGAGGAGGTGGTCAGGTTCTTGTGTCCTGTTGGAAGATTGTCTTATGCAGAATTTCTCTGTTACGTACGCGTATCTACCTAGAATCAATTCAATATGTAGGATCATTATTCTGACTTGCAGACAGACATTTCATTCAAAGATCTCTTTCCATTCTGCCGATTCGAATGATTTCTCGGTTCAAAAACTGCCGGGTGCAGAGGGATCTAGAGGACAACGAGGCAGGCAGGTCCTTGTGCCTTCAAACGAAGCAACGTAGGCAACGTAAAATTGGAAGATGGTCTTAAAACCATATTTCTGACTTCAAGACAGACATTTGATTTCAAAATCGTCATTCTTTCAGCCGAAAAAGCTAGGCTCTGGCTCTCAACGGGCTGTTACGCCGCCTAATACAATACAATACATTCTTTCAGCCAATTTTGACGTTAATTCGATTGTCAAACTGCCGGGATCCAGAAGACGACGACCTGGTTGGTTCCTTGACCCAACGGTATTAAAATTCATTGGAAGGTGGTCTTATAAACCATTCAATATGTAGGAGTATTATTCTGACTTTCAAAAACATATTTCTTTTCAAGATTTTTATCCTTTCAGGAGATTTAGACGATTTCTCGATTCGCAAACTGCCGGGACCGAGAGGGATCTAGAGGGCAGTGAGGTGAGCAGGTAATTGTATCTTCAAACGAAGCAATGTTCGCAGAGTACACTTCAAAATGGTCTTAGAACCAATTCTGGAAATAAGCGCAGCATCTGTCAGCCCAGCTACCTAAGTAGAACCACTTCAATATTTTGCGTCATTATTTTAACTTCTAGACAGACATTCGATTCAGAAGATTCGTGTCTAGAAGACGACGACATGGCTGGTTCCTTGTGCCTTCAAAAGAACCAACGTTACCATAATACAATTGGAAGGTGGTCTTATATTCCATCCAATGTTTACGAGCATAATTCTGACTTTTGTACAGACGTGCAATTTAATTTCTTTATTCTTTCAGCGGATTTTTCGATTCAAAGACCACCGGAATCCAGAGAAGCTCAGAGGACTACGAGATGGCCAGTGCCTTTTAACGAAACAAAATATAATCCGAAGATGTTTTAAGAACCTGCAACTAAGATAAGTCAGCATTGAGAAGAATATTTCTGATTTCTGGAGGAATCGATTTCAGAATCCCTATTTTTCCAGCCAATGCAGACGATTTTTCAATTGCATGCATTGCATTGGGCGGCGTAACAACCCGTTGAGAGCCAGAGTCTAGCTTTTTTCGCTTTTTCAATTAAAAAAGGTAAATTCTTGAGTTCTACGTAACACTAGAATTAAATTTTAAAATAACAATAAAGCAACGCACTTTTTTTCTGGTACAACTTCATCAGAGTTTCGTAGGATAGAATGATTTCCCGTGAAACGTTGACGTTCATTACTCTAAAACTTCCGACAGATTTACAACCCCGGACTGTCATATTTCAACCGAACCTCCCCCACACAAACCACGCAACTCGACATCATCCAAAGGATTTAGAGTCGACGAGAAAAGGAAAAATACTACCCCCAAAGGCTATATCGGCAAAAGAACTTACCTGAGAACTGTTTATATCCTCCGAGTATTTTGTGTTTCCACCATTTAACGATATTTCCCGCCATCTTTGCTGAGTGATTTATTTGTTTACTTTTTTGTTTTACTCGTCTTGTTTTTCTCCTTCTTCGCGTACACGAGATGTGTACGTACACACGATGATATTGAAGCGTTCTTCTTCTGAGTCCTAAGGGATCTGCGTTGTTGTTTACTGCTTAATCCTTGTGTGTGATAAAACAACGCCGAAAGAAAAAGAAAAAAATTTTCTAAAGATTATCCTTCATGTTCCTTAGCCGCGTCTCGTCTCGTCTTGTCCGAACCACGAAGACGCCAACAAGTGTGAGGATGTGATGGATTCGTTATCGCCTCGCGTTCTCTTTCGCTCGCTGGCACGTCCTGTTCCAGTGAAACCACCACAGATCAGGGAGGGGTTTGGCGAGTTTGCTAAAACAATTTTTTTTCTTTTTGGCTTGCTTCCCTTTCTTATTGTACACAAACCGAAAATCAAAACAACACAACGAAAACACTCCACGAACTCAAAAACACAAACAACTTTTTTTTTTGGAAGAACTCGTCAAGGCGCGTCAATTGATTTTCTTTTTTTCTCTTTGGGCTTCCATAATTTTATTTTCCATACACCCACGATATTTTCATTTGAGTTTTCTTTTTACAAATTTTCCAATGCACGCGACATTTCACTCTGCCGGGGAAGAAGGAAAAATTCTCCACGGAAACGAACTCGAAAAAGAAAAAAAAAAATCGTTGAAACGTACGAGAAACAGATGTTTTTAGGCCGAGTGTTTTCAATTCGATTCTTCTTCTTTTTTTCGTGAGATTTAACGGGGTGGCGGTAGAATTCTTATTGATTAAGATTCAAGAAGACGAATAAGATACTTTTAACTGTGCTACAAAAAGTTGAAGACAGTTGGAAGATGTTTTGTTAATCCCTTTTTTTTTTTTTCTAAACTTCGGTTCGAGGGAAATAAAAATTCTGTGAGATGCACGCTTAAATGTACTCTCACCCACGAATGGACACTGACTGAAATTGGATTTGTGAGGTGCGAAGGAAAAAGTATCTATGCGATCTGTGCTGCTGGTTGTAGACCGTTTCTTTTTTTTTTTCTTTCGTTTTCCTGTGGTTTTTGTGTTCGAAAAGATTTGTTTTTCGGTATTCGAAAAAGAGAGGAGAGAGAATCATGAGAAATTTACTCTCTTGTTTACGTTTTGAATGAAAGAGAGGCGGTGTTTTCTTTGGCAAAGATACGAAGTTTGTAGGCATGATGAAGAGAGTTAGTTAAGAGAAATGGGAATCGGGTTTGGGCAGGGTTGCCATGAAGCTGGGAGTCAGCTGTTTTGGATTTGTTGACAGGAGCACGTAGTCAGCTGAAATTTGGGTTTAATTTTTAATTTGAATGGCCATACAGTCTGGCCCTGTATGGACTGTTACGCCGATTATTTATTTATTTTTATTTTTTTTAAATTCTTTGAAAGATTTGACATTCTTTTTGATTCTTTATTCCATGGTTTTTGTACATGGGTTTCTGCCTCACTTAGGTCCTTGTGGAATCTTTGTATTACTCAGATGAGAGATTGTGTTTCTTGCTGTTATGTCATGGTGACCTATCATGATGACCTATCATCATCATCATTAGTGGCGTAACAGCCCACGAAGGGCCAGAGTCTAGCTTTTCGCGCCTCCACTATGTTGTGCGCGTTATAATTTGACACATGACCTATAATAAAATAAAACAAATAAAATAGAGTCCTTAAAGGTTAAGAGTTAATCTCGCAGAGAACTTGGAAAATTGCCTTCCGAGCGATCTGTGCCTTACATCCCAAACTTTTCAATTCTTTTTTCGACCTGTCCCAGCTTTCCATTGGGGGTGCAAGTTTTCGAAGAAATCTTTTCAATGAATCTTCTGAAACTTCCTGAGTTACTTCACAGCAATTTGGACGTTTTTTTAAGCGGAAAAGAAAAAAAAAACACAAACCTTTCTTTTTTTATTTTTCTGAACACAAACGTCGTTTATTATTAGATGTTTTGTGCATTTCTGAACAATATTTTGGGTGCTCAAAAAGGAACTCTAAGAACGGCTTCAGAAAAAACGCAAGTAAGGTTCGCGCCTAGCATGGAAATGGAGTCAATTCAAGCTTGAACAACTCGCAAAGTCGTTTAATATCGCTGGCAGTGATGTTCTTTAGTTCTAAAATCCATTGCTTCCATGACGATTTGGGTGCTATTTTTTCAGCGTACCTGGTCTCTTTTGTTTGCTTTTTAAAACAGACGAGCCTCACTGTTTTGCTGCTTTGCAATGTTTCAATTTCTTGATCAAACTTTTAAGTTCTTTCTCAAGAGCTGTTCTATGTCTGTCTGTCTAGCCTTCCATGGGACAAGGATAATGACGCAATATTCTGTCCGAGAAATCTTCTGACCCCCCTAAGATCCAGTGTGGATATACAGTCGAAGCCCTTTAAGTCGAAAAGCCCTCTAACTCGAATACATTTTTTCGCCTCTTAGTCTATTTTCAATTCCTCTAACTTGAATTTTTCGAAAAATCCCTCCAACTCGACCTAATTTTGATATCTCGTAAAAATTCGACTTAGTAGGCTTCGACTGTATTTTTATGAGAGAAAAAAAAACTACGTTTTCTAAAATTGTAATTTTTTTTTTCTTATTTTCTTTTAATGCGACCGGCTTCCTGAAATACCTCAGTTACAGTTTAAGCAATATTTAGCAAAACAGATAGAATCTCTAAGAAGAACCTCAAAATTAAGGTCTGACTCGAAATTGACAAGAAAAGAATTTCAAACTAAGCCTCAAAACTCCGTCAAGTCACTCAAAGTCGCTATCAACCATATTCTTTAGGAAAAAAAAAAGGAATAAACAAAACAGGCTTTACCGACGACGATGTAAGTGCTATTGTTTCATGGCGTTTTAAATCCCTTTTATTTTCCCCCTTCAACGAGACGAGTTCCTTCGCTTCACAATATTTAAATTCAAAGCCTTAACCATTAATCTTCGACTGATCCAAATGATTTGACTTCCGTTAAGGCCCTCAGGTCCATCAGATTTATCCCTACACATTTTCTTCCCGTCTTCCCTTTCTTCCTTTACAAACTGAGAGTGCGCCATTACAGAGAACCCTCTTTGCATAATGGTATTGCCAATGAATTTTTGCAATTCAACATCGACGGCAGCGGCGACGGCGCGCGTTCCTCGAAAAACCTGAAATAAAAACCAAATTAAAGAAAAAATAAAATAAAAAAAAAATATATAATAATAATACCCCGTGAAACGTAAGAAAAAAAAAAAAGACCTCATCCGCATCCATGCCATCCCACATCCATCCATCTTCGCCAAAGGTTCATCTCAATGGCTGTTCACGTAAAAAGACTGCCGCCATTACAGATCCCCATCAACATACATCGCCATCGCCGTCGTCGTCGTTTTCGTTGTCGTCATCGTCATCGTTGTCGTCGTCGTCGAAGCGGACGGCTCCGTCCATCCCTTTTCCTCAGACTCAGAGATCACTGCGGAGAATCAATTTTTTCCAGCTTCAAGATAAGCGTAATTCAGGATTCTTTTTCGATGAATCCGTAATTGCCCATATGTGCGCGTATCGTTTGGAACAAAACAAAATAACATCGGCAGAAGATAAAAGAAAGGCCTCGGTCGGCTGAAGCACGAAGATGGAGAAGAAGGTTCCACCACGATGGAGGAAGAAGTGATCCCGCCACAGATCGCAGCCGAAAAGGTTCACCGACGGAGCGATTGAAGATATCTTCGAGAGGATGGCAGTGTGTGAGGGGAAGTGAAGCAGTGAGCTGTAATAACAGAGAGCCGCCAGACTGCGGACGATCGAGGAAGTGATACAGAGAAGCTCGATTGGTGGAGGACGTGATGTGCGAGTCTTTTGGCCGTGACTTTCATGTGGGATGGATGGCAGAACATTTATGGAGAGTCTTTGCCTTCATCGAGGTGACTTTTCGATGTTGATAATTCTTTTTTTTTAAAGGCGCTGTGAGTCCCTCTTCTGTTCGATGTGTTGTTAGCAAACTGCGATGCTAAAGGTGCCCTATTCCACCGATCTTTGCTCAAGCAAACCACGATGCGAAAACTGTCCTATTCCATCGATCTTCGGCGAAGCAAACCACGCTGCCAATCCTGCCCTATTCCGCCGATCTTTGGTCAACCAAACCATGATGCTAAAACTGCCCTATTCCGCCGATCTTCGACTTCTTCAGACTCCAAACAGAAAAAACTCGAAAATATTATCGGAAAACCCGATTGTGAAAAAACGAAAAAACCGACGTCAGCCATCAAAAGATTACTCCGAGCATCATCCGCATCACTCCCATCATCGTCCTCTCAGTGGTGGCAGAGCATCCTAACTCCCCGTCCACAAAAACAACATTGACAACAAAAGCCTTAGCAGCATCATCACCATCACCAAGCACCAGCTCAGCAGTAGCATCAGTTTGGCGGCGGCATTATCGGGCCACATCCCAAGGTGGGTCCTAAGTTCGTTGCCTGTGTGTGAATAGGTTTCTATGCCTTTTTTTCTCGACCTCTCTCTCTCGGTCTTTGTCTTCTTATTTATCTTTCAAATGCGTATCAATGCCATTTCTTCTCAGACCTCCTTCGACCTTCTCGTCCTCCTTTATCCAATGATCTTGATGCTAAGCCGAAGGTACGAAGGCTTCCGTTTGTACGTTTTTTTTTTCCTTTTTTTTTTTATTGCTTTTCAATGGTTTCGCTGAATTCGGCCGAGAGGCCACCGCAGCAGGACCAAGCTAACTCAAGAAGCATGCATAATCGAAGAAATTGATATCCGTTCATCTCGAAGGGATATTAGTTTCGGTTAAATTTTGATTCCTTTCTTCTTCTTCTTCTTCTTCGGGGAGCTCAGCCGTAGCGAATCGTAATCCGAAGAAGGGCCTTTGCGGGTGTTTTTGTGTTTTATTGACCAACAAAAAAAGAGAGATGAGAAGAAAAAGGGTTGAGTGTGATGGAGCTTTGTCTAACAATCAATGAAATACGTCTGGACACGGACGTCTGACAGAGTCGTGGACGGGAGTCTTTCATTTCGATCGCGTGGTGACCGAGACGGGATTTGAGTCTAAGGTGGGTACTTATACTCGACTTTTTTTTGTTCGATTAAAGGGGGCACTTTTGGGGTGCCGAAGAGCAACAGAGTTTGGCATTTTAATGCGAGGTGAAATTAGGTGGCGCTATAATCCGGGGTGGACCTCATCCTTAACGCTTTAATGCCCAGTGTTGTTCGTGAACAACATGAGTTTTATCTGTCGACAACTTACAAACATTGAGTTCACATTAAGTTCATTCTAAGACCCGATTTCAGTCCATTTACTTTTGCATCAGACGTCTCTTAGTACAATAAGAACATTCAAGGTATTTTACTTCGTTTTGGCGTCGGACTGTTAAGCGAGAGTACCTGGGTTCGAAGCCAGCTTGGGGGAAAAAAACACCACAAACATTTTTTACGGCCCCAACCCCAGCGAACGACTGACAATCCTCCTTTCTTCACTTTTTTGATTGAAAATCTGTAATTTACTTTGCAGTCTTCACAATTTTTGCTCAAGCTCCATCTATAATGTTTGACGTTTTCTGTTTTTATAAATAAATTTATAGGCCTTCTATTTCGGAAAGGACATTCACACAATATACCCTCTTCTTTCCTGATTTCTTTTTTCAATCTAATTTCCAGTAGTCGTCATTTGAAACAAATTAGAGCGAAATTTTCCGCATCCATACCAGACCGTCTCTAACCTCACTCACCCGACCCCAACCACAGCATGTCGGCTTGGTATTCTATTTGTCAGTCAACATTGCAGTTCTCACTTCATCTACAATTAAATTCCCATCAGCCTATTAGCAACACAGAACGCCACATTTGAGAGAGAACCGTCTCTCTGGCATCGCCGTGTACCACCTCAGCTCAACCGAGCCGCCAAATGCCACTACCACCACTATTACCACATCGTCGTCGTCCACATGGCCACTGGTACCCCAAGCCGGCAGCGAATGCTTTGATCTTTGCAATCCGTCAAATTGAATTTGTTACGGGCAATTATCCACGCACGGCGCGTCGATTGATAGCGAGCGCAAGTGAGCAACAAAAAAAAAAAAACAGAAAAAAACAAAAACCTCAACCCAATCGTCGGCTTCCTCTCTCCGTCATTGTCGTTGACGTTGTACACCGCAGTGTCTAGGTCCACCAGAGTCACTATCGGCTTTTAATTAACCCCGCCGAGACGCATAACCATCAAGCGGCAGGGGAGCATCACCGCCAGGCCATCATTATCTTCACCGTTGTGCTGGCCGGGTCGGCGAAAGGAACTTTGCTCGCTCTTGCAATCGATTCGATAGAGTCCGAGTTCGTCCGAGTCTAGTGGCTGAGCTATTGAAGCCGTCTCTCCGTGTGTCTAGGTGTACCACGGCTGACGGAAACCGTGCCGTTGACTGGCGTGATGTGGAAAGAATTGTGGCGGCCCCTAAAACAATTGACGTGGACGCTCTTGGTCGTCCTCTCTGTGGCATTTATAATGACAGACCGCTCTGCCGCTGAAGATAGATGCTCTGCATCCTCACGGCAGCCGTTGTTGGTTGTCGGATGGCGGTCCGTCTTCGATGGTTTCCTTGATCTTCGATCATGGCCGCATGTGCGTGCATACGACGGCGATTAGGTTCTTCGTTTGTGTGTCGTTCTTTCATGGCTTCCGTCCTCTAATCGCGGTGGAGTTGTTTGCTTAAGTGATCATGGCCACGTTGAATTGGATATTCGATTTTCAATAAAATTGTACACAATGACATCCAAGGGAGACTGAGATGGTCTCTGAACTAAAAAAAACGCACCCTAAACCTTTTTAGACCACAAACTGAAATTAAAAAAAATATAAGGAGTTCCAAGTTTGTTCAGGGGTTAAGCTAGAATGCTCTCTGAATTAAAAAAAAGGATTCGCAAATCATTGCAGATCACGAACTGAAATGGTCTCTGACCTAATCGAAAACCGATTTCCAAATCTTTTCAGCCCATGAAATCGACTTATCTTCCTCAACCCCAAGGACACCGTTTATTCATTTCCGATTGACTTCAGAGTCTGGACCCTTTTTTGAGCCTCACTAACCTTCGACCAGCACGAACTCGGTTCACATCCCTTCTGCAACTACAATGAAGAGACCCAATAATTAGATGCGTATTAAAGCGGCTTTATCCTAAAATTACCCTTCCGACCCGACGTAATTAAGTAATTAAGATAAAAACGGTATATCAGGAGAGGAGATTATTACAATCCTAGATAAAAATCTCGTCCATTCGATCTCTGGAAGGAGGAGACAAACACACAGGACAACCCAAAGATGATAATCCGAAGGATGACCATTTTGGTTTACCTGTTGGCAGCAGAAGCAGCAGCTGACCAAAATAATAATTACGGTCTTCTGGATAGAGATGTGTTGTATGTCGTTCACCACCATCATCCTCGTAAATCTCTGGAGGAACACCGACCCGTTCCGTACTCGTGTGGCTGTGTTTGTGTACCCTTTTGCCAATAAATCACGACCATTGTGTGCCATTACTGCAATATGCCCCCCAAATGCCCCAATATCGCGTTTATGGACTAAATGAAGACATTACACGTGCAAAATCACGTCACATCCATAATTCAAAGAAATTACTATGCATGCCGCTCGAAACGATGCGCAGAGCGGTTCAATTCGGTGTGGTGCGGTAAGATGTGTGTGTGTGGCAGGAGCGTGGGATGTCCGGAGGGTGCACCGAAGGGCCCTGCGCGACTCCCAAGAACCAACAAAGCAAAATTTTGCAGATTTACTGCGAACCGCGAACCGAAAACGCGCAAAGGACACCACACACGGCCACGATATTGACCATGCAGCGTTGAACTCTAGTCATCCGACGTCAGCGGCGGGGAGAAGTGGAGACGAACAAAGACCAAATGCCGCAGCCGACGTTCGTCTGGGTTCGGTGGTCGGTCGGCCGGTCTCCTCTTGTTCGTTTTCTGTTATTTTCGCGCGGCTCCAGGGCATCCCAGCACACACTCTGTAATTATGGGCTACGCTCGGCGGTTTTTCTTTTGCGTCTCTTTTTTTGTTTTCATTGTTTTCTAGAATCCCGGAGTCAGTCGGTCGGGGTGATGTTGTTTCTGGCATTCGTCATGGTGGAACCGGGCACTTTTGTTGACGGTGATCTCTCTGCGTCTGTGGAATGGGGTCTATACCTTCTGGACCATTGACAGATCTTTGGATTTGAATGCGAATCGATGGAATGGAGAAGTTGATCTGCCGTGGAAATTGTGTCCTGTAGGCTGATGAATGCAAACATTCTGCGGCACATTTCAATCTCAAGCGTGTGCTGTGTTTTCTCTTCACTCACCACTTTTATGACACTTTTTTTTTTATCCCACGTCTTTTGCCCAAAAATATACCACAAACAGCCATTCCTCAATGTATCATCATCATCATCATCACCCATCATCCGCATCATCAAAGGGGTAAAAGATCTATCATGACACACAAAGTGGAGGAAGTCATCCAGAGTGCCTGCGGCAAATTACTTTACAACCCACAAACCAAAGACGAAAAATTCAAACCAACAAAAAAAAAAATTGTCCTCGTCGCTTTGAAGATTCCCTCGGCATCATCATCATCAAAGTGAATTCAAATAATTTCCATCAGCAGAGTTCTTGAAACATGAACGCACACAAAAAAAAAAAAATTTTTTAAAACCAACGCGACTGAGAATCCCAACCCGTCATCCTCCATTTGGTATCCATTTGGCACATTTGTTCGCACACCGCACAGTTTAGTGAAAAGGCAGAGAGTTGGTCGTATTTTTTTTATTTTTTACTCTGTCAGCTTAATCGTGATGGCTTAATAATAGACCTGGTGACAGATGGGAGCACACGAACAAATCGAACGAGAGTACACTGCCCGTCATTCATCAGTGGTGACATTTTTTTTATTCACACCATTCATTGTTCGAAAAGAAAAATGGTTCAATTTAATAATAATTACAGCATCGGATGCGGATCCGGCCATTTGACAGATGACAGGTTCAGTGGAAACCACTTTACATTTATGGGCGAGCTCCATCCCACAGATTGCCCAACCACTAAGTGAAAATTCCTTTGCCAAGTTCCGCTTGACATAAAGTCACCCATTTGATTACGCAATCAACTCTCCAGTCGGGCGTTTATGGTCCCATTAAACAATAACTAAATTATCAGCCAAATACCAAAAACAAAATTACAAAAGTCCCACAGTCCCAGACCCATCTGCCCACAGCTGTCATTTCTAATACAAAGTTGACGAACATGGCCCCCGCATGACATCCACTCAAAGAATCCCTTTTAATGCAGATGCTTCGCCTTTTTTTTTTTTTATTGCCAATATTCTCACTTCGTTGTCGTCGTTGTTATTTCTGAGGGTGGCAGACTAGGAGAAGTTTTTTTCCAGTGTTTGTCGGTCCACTTACAATCAAATTACAAACTTCAAAGTCAAATGCGAGCGACAAACACAAAAACTGCAGACGACCGAATGAACGGAGAAACGAAAAAAATCCAATTCAGCGCAGCAGTCCCGCGATACGTTGTCCATTTGTGTTACATTGTCGGCTGTGGTGTGCTTTCTGCTTTTCTGCCTCCAACGACGACGATGCGGCAACGTGGGACCGATGGCGCGACGCCTTCGAACGACGTGCGAGAGAATCGCTTTAATGGATTTCTTTTAAAGCAATTATCGCGGAAGCATGTAATTAATCATAAAATCAAAGAGCGACGGTAATTATTTCACAGCGTCGCCTGGCATGGCGGCTGTCGTGGCATGCCACCGGCCAGCCGGCCGGCCATTCGTCGATAAAAGAATATTCGGTGGCGTTAATTAAAATAATTCGCATTCTGTTTACAACCGCGCGAGTGACTGCAAATCGCCGCCACCGACATCACCGACATCACCACCATCGTCGTCGTCGTCGTCGTCGTCGTCGCCATCGTACTCGATTGGTATGAGAAGAGCCGGCTGTCCGTACTTGTCCCGTTTGGAGGAAAAGAGGCAAAAGCCGAGTGGCCTCTTGAGTGGCGTTGATGGTGGCGCAGAAAGTGCGATGGTAAAGCCAGGCCACGAACAAATTGCAGTACACGCTGCGTCTAATTAGCACGCCGAGCTTCAGGACGACCATGGCGGTTGGCTATTTATAGAAACCACCTCGTCCCTCAGTCTCATTGAATTCACCTGAAAACGAAGCCGCAGCATCTTCCAAGAAATCAATACTCAAATTCGCGAGTGCATGCATAAATTCTGCTAAAGGTGTGAAGTTTCCTACGTGACCGACCGCCTTCATATTAAAGCGGCCCCTCCGTCTGAACATTCATCTTGATAAGCCCGGGCCCATTCTCCACACTGCGTCTTCATCCACCGAATTCACCAGCAGAGCTCGCGCTTATCAGATGCCAGTGCAAACGTGGCGTTTTTTTTTTTTGTGCGGATCCTCAAGACCCGCCCGCTGGGTGTGTTTACGAGGGAAGAGCGGAGACTGTGCAAATTTGAAGGCCAACTAAAAATTGTTTTTGTGACGCACTGCCGCCGCCGTTGCTGTTGCCTGTCTGTCCAACAAATTGAGTGAAACTTGAGTTTTCTTTTATTTTTTTTTTTTCGTCTTCCTTTTTTGCTTTTTTGTGCTGCGCCCGTTGCTCGCTTTGTTGACCGCGTCGCTCCTTTGAGTCCGCCACTTTATTAAAAGGCAACCGCGTATAATCGCTTGATAAATAACGAAAGGCTGCATCGGATAATCGGCAGGGCAGGGGGGGACCGGACGGTGTGGTAGGCCGCCTTTGATGTTGATACTGGTTGCGGCAGGAGTGTAACGTCGGCTATACGGGTGGCGGAATTAATACCTTTGCTGCGGGAAGGTCAATGGTCATCGTTGCGTCGTCGCTGGCTCTCGTCATCATCTGTCCGTCTGGTGAGTTTCGCCTCGAGGCGCGAGCTAGGAGATTGCACGTTGCCAGCCCTCGCCCCTTCCTGCAATATGTTGCACATGTCATGGGAGTTGTTGGGCGATTCACTCCGGGGCACGATGTGTGGACGAGAGATTTCATTAAGCGGCAACAGGGACCAACCACTTGAGTGCAGAGACTGAGGGCCCGCCGGCTACAATGTGACTGATTTGCATGGACGATGAAAATTAATTACGCAGGTACGTCGGCGGCATTGGCTTTTGTCAAAGGACGTGAAATTGAGGGACGACAACGGTCGAGGAGAATGTTTGAATTTTCTGATTTTAGATTTTCCCAGCCACTCGACTGTGGGCAATTGAATAGTCTCCCACAACTGTCGGGGAGTTGCCTAATTGCTCATTTCTCTTCTCTCCCACACACACTCGTCTTACGAAACATGTTGCTCCCCAAACAGAAATCCAATTTCCAGATATGTTACAACACTTGTGCGATAATCCATCCTCCGGCGACGGCGCTGCAGCGCTCAGCTGCTGTATCTTTTAATCGCAACGCAACAAATTTCTCATGTAATCATAATTAATCAACTGATCAAAGTGGAGGGGTGAGCCAACGGCAGACAGGCGGTGGAAGAGCCGAACGAAATTTCATTAGAGGGCGCCCTTCCACAGCAAACTCCCAAACTTCATCTGCCGCCTCCGTCTTTATCTATTCACAGCACAGAGACTTCCGCCAGTTGGCGGCAGCAGCTTCCTCCGTCGTCGGTATGCACGCATTTTGATTAAAACCCCCAAAATCACTCATCGCCAGGAAGACCGGCAGCATCTTCGTAGTCCTCCATTTGCTCCTCCCCGCCGCTCATAAATCACTTGACAGATGACTACGATGACGTTTACAGCGCGATGCAGGCGGAGCTCCAAAATAACGAAATCGAGGCCAAATTGGACGCATGAAGGAGCGCCATACTGAGCATTAATTGATCGCACACGCATTCAAACTCACGCACCACGATGCTCGATGTCAAAGGGAGTGTAATTCAATTAATCCACCCCTCCTCCCATTCGCTAGGACATAATTGGAGCATGACATCTCCAGAGAAACGCACACCAGATCCATGATCCAGGTTATCATTGGTGCGGCATCGTCAACAAAAGAGGATTTGGGCACGATGTCACATCCCAGTGGGACACTCACTCTCTTCGGTACACTTCAATCATCTGTCACATGGCAGTGTGTTGCGTTGTCGCCGGAGATTGCCATATCGCATCCAAGCCACGAGCTCTGTCGGCCTACGAGGTGAGGACATTTCGAGTGAAATTCCCCCGCGCTGCTGTCACCCGGCGAGAGAGTGGCTGTGATGAATGCGTGCTCGGGTCGGGTCTCTCAGCCGAGCCGAGCCGAGTGAGACAAGCTGGGAGCTACCCAAAGGCTATTTCCTGGGAATTATTTTCCATTAAAATGATTGATTTGATTTTTCGGACTGGACGCGACCAGGGGTGTTGTTGATTATTACTGTTATTATAGAAACGCAATTATTCCACAGCGGGGTGAAGAGTGAAGGGGACTCAATCAAATTAACTGCTCAGCCGGACTGTCCGATGGATGTGAACTGGATTAAAATATTTTGAGCATTTCTCGACACTGATGGCGATTTCTTCTCCACATGTTCGGATGGAAATCTGTTTTTCGTGATAAAATCAAGAAAAAAAAATGTATTGTAATTTATGCATTCGCAGGGGAGTGACATACGCACGCAGTGAAAGCAGCGCGGATGTCATCGACGGCAAAATGCGGCGCATTCGGCGAGAGCTAATGAGATTAAAAACCCAATCAAATGGAGCTGAGGTAATTTATTGGTAATAAAAATAAGCTGGCTACACAATACATAGAATATATTTTAATTTTTTTCCTAGAACTGTGCTCTCGAGGGACAGGATGCAGGTCCTTGGACTGTGTTGAAAGAACAGGCGATCATGCGGGTCTCTTGGTGCATCTGAAAGAGAAGAAGCAGATCTATAATTTGAGGTAAATAAAAATCAGAAGATAAAAGCGTTTAATTTTTCGCCCTGTGCTACAAAGAATATCCTTAAAATAGGTTAGCATGTCAAAACAAAGATCTTGAAGAGAACGTCAAGTACTTTTCGAATTGGTCGCTCATTGTCAAGTTCCTGGAGAAAATCGTCAGCATTCCCCAAAACCACCACCTAGATCCTGCGAACTGCTATATCGTGCAAACGGGGATTAAGGTCTTCGGCTTATCGGAAGGATGAGCTTTGGTCTATAATGCGATGCTAGGACCTCTTCAATAGGAATACCAGTTCCCCAGATATTTGAAAAACCGAAAACAATTTGCAACGAAGGACATTTCAAGACATTCGTTTTCATCGTTTGTGCTCACAAAGATTTCTTTTTTTGAAAATGGATTTTAAAATGAAATGTATTGTATTTAAAGTCCACATTCAATCCTTTTTTAAATGTTTAATTAATTTTATTTTTTGTAATAGTAGTAGTAGTAAGATTTAAGTACCATAAAAGACTATAAAAATATTATTGCATGACCTAATTACTTGCTTGTAATAGTTTTTTAAGATTTCTTAGTCTGTTATAGACATTTAAAATAGATAAATAAATAAAGAGAAAAAAATGCACTCCGGTTTTTCGTTATCCGTATACATATCGTACTTGCTTTATTGAAGATCACAAGGAGGGACAAGGTTGCATTGAAATTTGTCCTTGCCATTAAAGGGCAACGTTTCAATAATTATTTGCCACAAGAAACGCTCACGTAGAATGGATCGTATTTAAGATAGAGCTATAAAAGGAGAATATCATTACAAAAAGGACATTTCAGGATATTTGTTGATCCTTTTGACAAAATACACTTAGCCTATCGTAAAGTGTGGTGGAAGACCTTTCATTTGACATGTCAACCATATTCATACGATGCTCCGTTCCTAAGTTATCGTCAATTGAAAAATATTTCTTTTGATTTCCCAATTCTCGATGAAATCGTGTCCTTAAATGTCCTTTTTTACCGTATTTTTCGTTTTTCGCCAATATCTCGGAAACGGTGCACTCGATCGCAAAGGTTAATGTCTCAAATTATAGGTCAAAGGTCAGTCCTTACAATGACACCAAGGTCATAAGGATATCTTTACAGTTATCCGAGATATTCACGAAAAACGAAATTTTGACAAATTTGCTGAAAGACACACAAAATTGTAAAATTTTTCTCGACATTTTTGCAATATTTTTTCTTTGATCGCCTATATCTTGATAACGGTAAATGGCAAGGACATGGTTGGGATGTCAGTCGATAGATCTTAACTCGAACTTGAAGAAGAACCTAAGGACATTCGAGTATATCAACAATTGACGGAGATATAGAGGTTCAAATGTACGTGGATCGGCTTTTTGGCCAATTTTGGGACATTTTTCCCGATTTGTAACGGTATTTGGAGCCTTATTGAAATGCCACAAACCTCATAATAAAGACAAATCTATTCTTTATAATTTGAGACCTCATCCAAGTCTGTGCGATGCATCGTTCCTGAGATATAAGCGATTAACTAAAAAACCACCGAAAAAGGACATTTAAGGACCTCTTTTGAGGCACATTTCGGTGAAAATATCAACTTTCAACGCGGATATCTCGAGAACAGCATGATCAACAAATCGGAATGATATATCAAATTAAAGGTCCTTAGTTGAATTTTATGATTGCATTCCAAAATGTACCGTTAGATGTCCTTAAATGTCCTTTTCTCTCAAACCTAAATTGCATTTGTTACATATGGATAACGGTACATCTTATAGCTTGACTTGATACATCAATCAAAAGGTCTAGTCGTGATCTACAATTAGGCATACAAATCATTATCTCACGATTTATAGTTTCAGAGTTATAAGCAATTATTTCAATATTTTCGTAAAAAGGACATTTAAGGATACACCTCAAGCCATTGCAAAAAACCATCGAAAAGTTCAAGTTAAAACCTTTCTTTTGATACCTCATACAAGTCCGTAGGATTGACCATTTTCGAAATATTTTGCACTGAAAATTGACTTTTGCACCGAAATGTGCCTCAAAAGAGGTCCTTAAATGTCCTTTTTCGGTGGTTTTTTAGTTAATCGCTTATATCTCGGGAACTAAGCGTCGCACAGAGTTGGTTAGGGTGTCAAATTATAGAGAATAGATTTGTCTTTACTGTGAGGCTTGTGGCATTTCAATAAGGCTCCAAATACCGTTACAAATTGGGAAAAATGTCCCGAAATTGGCCAAAAAGCCGATCCAGGCACATTTGAACCTCTATATCTCCGTCGATTGTGAATATTCCTGAATGTCCTTAGGTTCTTCTTCAAGTTCGAGCTGAGATCTATTGACTGACACCCCAACCATGTCCTTGCCATTTACCGTTATCAAGATATAGGCTTTCAAAGGAAAAATATTGCAAAAATGTCGAGAAAAATTTTACAATTTTGTGTGTTTTTCAGCAAATTTGTCAAAATTTCGTTTTTCGTGAATATCTCGTGTAACGGTAAAGATATCCTTATGACCTTAGTGCCATTGTAAGGCCTGACCTTCGACTTATAATTTGAGGTATTAACCATTGCGATCGAATGCACCGTTTCCGAGATATTAGCGAAAAACGAAAAATACGGTAAAAAAGGACATTTAAGGACACGTTTTCATCGAGAATTGGGAAATCAGAAGAAATATTTTTTAATTGACAATAACTTGGGAACGGCGCATCGTATGGACATGGTTGGCACGTCAAATGAAAGGTCTTCCACTAGGCTTTATGATAGGCTAAATATATTTTGTCCAAGGGATCAAATAATGTCCTGAAATGTCCTTTTTCTAAGAACACACTCCTATTGCAGAACTATTCATCCCATGTGAGCGATTCATGTGTCAAATAATTAATGAAACGTTGCCCTTAAAAGTCAAGAACAAATTTCAACCCAACCTTGGTCGTCCTTGTGATCTACAATAAAAAATATACGATATACAGACGAAAAATAACAAAAACTCTCTTTATTTTTTCTTTTTCTTTTCTCCTTATTTATTTATCTATTTTAAACGGCTATAACAGACTAAGAAATCTTAAAGAACTATTACAATTACAAATTTAAAAAAAAAACAGAATATGGAACTTAAATTCATCTCTAGATGCATTTACAAAAAAACTTATATGAGCGCAAACGACGAATGTGTCCTTTTTTGTACGTTACATTTCTATTATCTTCAACTACCTCGGGAACGGGGAATTCTACCAAGGATGTCTTTCCAATCATAGAACAGGAGCTCGTCTTTCAGGTGAGTCCAAGAACCCGCATCTCCACATAGTGGCTCACAGGATATTGGAATACTGTTGATTTCGTCCTAAACCACGAGAACGCGTGGCCACTTTGAATGATCCTTGACACCACCTGAAAGATACGATCAAGATATTTAATCTGGCATATATCTCACCTTCAAGAACCTCGGTGCTCCAAAATGTACTCCAGCTTTTCATGCTAATCCCTTTTCACGGCATTTCATTTCAAACTGCCTCCTCACCTGCGCGGCCACAAGGGACTATCTACCTCCACACGAAAACCCCCATGTTCACCCCTTGTCCGCTCACGGTTCCTTTCACTCTTTTCACTCCTTATCCCATTAATCAGCATTCATAATTTCAACCCCTTCGGCTTAACTGAAAGAGGTATCATCTTCGCTTTGATCAAACATCAAACGCCACGCAGATGAAAAACTTGACCTCATTCATTCCGCTTTGTGCCGAAAAAAAAAAGGATTTTAAATTATGCAAACGAACTGCGAGTGGAGGAGCACGTTCCCCTCATTTACGGAGCCTAATGAAACACCATCCCCCGGAATAACCTCCATTCCGGAATACTTGCCAAACAGCCTGTGGTACCTTTGTTGCCAAAGAGTTGCGTCTACGAGAGGACGTGGAATGAAGGATATGCCTCGTCACAGCATTCGACAGAAAACAACGACAGACAGGAGGAAGGATGAAATTAACTCCACATCTTGATGTCTTTTCCGAATCTGGGCTGTTTTTTTGTGTACGAATCCTTGTTCCATGGAATTTCCTTGGAAATTAGCTTCCCCGCTGGCATATGAAACACACGTTCTTGATTGGCCTCAGGATATAGTTCCAGAGTATCGGTGAAGTGGAGCACACACACTCCAAGTTGAGATGAAACCCAAACGCTACTCTTGGATTTTCAGAAATTGCGTGCCACATTCGCAGAAACTCGGCATCACATCAAAAGGCATCACTGTGTCGGGAGTTTGTTGCAACAATTAATCAACATCAGCATCTTTGTCATCTGTAAACACTTCATGGGCGATGATGATGACATCGGTGAAGAAGAAAACAAAGACTTGAAGAAATATTTCCTTCGAAAATGAAAAAAAAAAAAGAAGATTCAAATGTTAGGAGTTTCTTATGAAAGTTTACTCACCGCTCAGCTTTTTCGGGCAACAATAATGCTCATCTGGATAATGAAAGCCTTCGACGACTTAAGAGTGAAGCATCGATGGCAAAGAAGCTAACAAAAGATGGCTAAGAAATCAAATTGAATGAGGAGAAGGTTTCACACAAAATGAAGTTCCACGGAAGAAAGCACTTATACACCACAGGCCGATACTTAATTTGACTGCAGGACATTGCAATTGCCATGAGATGTATTTGTTCAGAAGAAAGTCCTAGGAGACATAACTGGTGAACGCCTTACAAGTAAATCTCAACTGAAAGACTTACTTGCCTTTTCTTAGTATTTTCAGATGATGAATCCAACTATGAATCGACCTGAAGCAGCTCCAAAGTCTACGCATGAAGCTTTATTTGATTGCAGGACATCGGGATTGCCATGAGATAAATTTGTTCAGAAGACAATCCTCACTGACGTCGCCGGTGCGCAACTTACAACAAAATTTCAACTAAAAGACTTAATTGGGCTTCCTTACTCTTTTCAGATGATGAATCCAAGTCCATCAGAACTATGAATCGACTCCCAACAGCTCTCAAGTCTACGGGGGCTTAACTTGACTCTAAAACATCCCAATTGCCATCCACTTCACAGCCCAACCTGAAACCTGAAAAAAAAAAGAAATTTAAAATTAAAATTGTCGTATTGAGAATTTTGAAAAAATTGATTTAATTATAAAGCAAACAGAAAAAAAAATTCTCTTTCATTTCTAAAACTTTCACACACCCCGTCATTTGCTTAGACCTTTTTTTGAGACTTGTTTTCAAATCACCTCTCCCAGCCCTTTGATTCTCCGTCCGCTGCAGTCTCACCACCCGTCCACAGAGTCTTCGCATTCTTCATCTCTCATGTAGAACAGAAAATCTCCTTCACTGTCTTATGATTTGCGATCCCGACTGTGGAAATTTATTAAACGCTCAACTTCATATCCGATATCGCTTTACTGGTGATGTTTTCTCGTCATTTTTTCGTCGTCCTTTCTGTCTCCCAGTGTCCTTTGTGTTTACACGTTCTGCCCATCCTTTACAAAGCCAACCAGCATCCATGGTTACGCGAGTATCAAAAAGGAAACATCCACAGCCACGGTGTATGTTTACACAGAGGGTGTATAAGGCAAGCTACTGCCATCACCACTGTCACCACCACGAGTCGGACAGAAACAGGAGAGCAGAAGCAAGAGCAGGAGCATAAACCGGAGCAGGAGCAAAAGCAGAGACGGTTCCCTAGGTAAATGGTAATTACATGCTGCGTGCTATTGTGCTCACCCGCTACCACATGTGTCAATATTATGCGCCGGCAAAGCTTAATTACTGTCAGTTCAGTGGAATATGATTTAATCAGTTATTCGCTTATAATTCACAGTTAGACGACGACGACGACGACGATGGCGACGGCGTCAGAGGAGGCAGGTGGAGAACTGAATGTCGGCGGTTCGGATGGATGGATACATGCCAGCCCTCCTCTTTGAACACAATGGATAATGAACTGAAATTCGAATCGAGAGGCAATGGTTTGAGAGCATGTGTAGGCATCTGATCCTTGTTGCCATGGTGGGTTGCTTTGTCGACGGTTGCGGCTGATGGGACTGATGGGGCTGACGGCTGTACGTGGGGCAATGTGCGCCTTAATTATGAAATAGTTGGGGCATGGTCATTGAATGGGAAATCAAAAACATTTAAGTCAAGGAGAATACGTGAGCAGTGCGTGGTGTGATGTGTGCGCTGAGGGGGACTCGAGGGCGCTTTGTGTTACATCGTCATCTGCTTGATGTCTGTCAATGGGACTTGAAGTGTTTTGGTGGGTGTGGGAGGGTGTGTATTTCGATAGACGCGTGAAATTCATTGGAAATGAGAGATAGGATGAATGACGGATGAGAAGACACTATCAGGGATTTGGCAGAACATTATCGGAGGCACACTCCATGGCAGGTTGATTAGTGTGACAGGCGTGTTTACTCGGAAAAGCGATTTGTGATAATCAACAACGTCGGAGAGGGATATCCGTAAAAATCAGCACTTCACGTTTATGTTTATCGGAGATTATGTCCACTTCATAACTCAAAAAGCTGTCATTCACTCTCAGGACAAAGTTGCTGGGGAACGGAAACAGAGATGATGATTTTGTTCAAAACAAAGTCCTTCTTGGCATCAGAGGTTTACTTGTAAAGTACAGTACTTAATGGATATAAGGAAAGCTCATATAAGATAAAAAAAAACAAAAACGAGTACAACTTATTATGTTGCAATATGAATCGACCCGTAGTCGCTCCAAAGTCTACGCATGAAGCTTTATTTGATTGCAGGACATCCGAATTGCCATGAGATGAATTTGTTCAAAAGAAGTCCTCGCCGACGTCGACGGTGAACAACTTACAACTAAATTTTAACTAAAAGACTTAATTATATTTCCTTACTCTTTTCAGATGATGAATCCAACTCCACCAGCACTATGAGTCGACTTCCAACAGCTCTCAAGTTTATACATGGGGCTTAACTAGACGCTGGAACATCCCAAATTGGCATCTGCCATTGCCGTCCATTTCATTCATTCGTCCAAAGTGAACCTGAAAAAAAAGAAATTTAAAATAAAAATGTTCGTATTCATTTAGCAGCATGTGGCAGCATTAATTCTGTCAGTCCTCCTACCTACCTAGTTAGTTAGGCAGATGTGATTCCCATCTATGTTTACATTTTATTAATGGTTTGCTTAAATTATTAAGTTCGCTTTTTACGAGAATATAAGTAAATGGTTTTCCTAAAAAAGACGTTCTTTCATTTCCAAAAATTTCAGACACCCCGCAGTTTATTTTGAGACCTTTCTTTCGAAACTGCCAAGTGCTTGCTCCCACTCTTTTTTTTTGTAACAAATCCGAATCTACCTTCATCCGTCCATACTCCATTTACGTTGCCGATTCACTCTCGATTAACTACTCCTCCTTAAAGCTGACTTCGCCAAATTGACTCCACCAAATTCCTTAAAGTCCTTCCTTCCCTTTGGCATCCGATGCTCTTATTTTCATTCTCCACCATAGTCCTTTGAAAAAAAAAAAAACGATCACTCCACACTCATAGCTGTCCATGAAATTCCGTCTCTTCATCACACAGGACGTTAATAGGTCCAACTTGTGTTTTGTATCTCAGCACATCCTCGACATGGTGTGCACACACAAGACAACTAATTACACTCGTCGGTCCAAAGGTGAAAGGACCTCACTGCTCTCCTTGCCAACTCCACGACCCACCTCCACTCGCGAAGTGACTCTATTCACTCGGGAAATCCTACAAAAGCTCGATGTGTGGGGTTGGCATCCTTCTTTTTTTTTTCTTTTTTCTTGCTGCTGCTGGGATGCTTCCTCCCCTTTGTGGCATAATTAACTCCTGGCAACAGGTCGGAAACGTTGCACAAACAGCAAACACACACACATACACACACTTGGCCCCTGCCTGACGTCCTGTTGCTAGTCCTGGCCCACGGCTTGAGAGGAATGTGATACGGGTAGAGAAACCTCCCTCGTCGTCATGCTGGTTGATGAGAAACGTTGGTGGTCCTTCGTGTCAATTCCCTTTGCGATATGCAAATGATTGACTGAAGTGCTTGCTTAAAAATGAGATGAAGAATAGAAAGCAGAAGGATGCTTCAAAAAAAGGAGGACATTCGTTCCTGAGAACAAAGCAAAACAATAATGAGAAGTATGCGGTTTCCACACACACAGCCATACAGACACACACGCATGCACGTACACGCTGTGTAAGTTTATTCGCTTTGGGGTTTCCTGCGGCCGATGCTGAAAGTGAGATGCGACGTTGCTGATCTGGCGCATGCAGCAGCTGTAGCCTGCCTTGCCCCCCGTTGCTTACCACGAGGATCCCATTTCACAAAGGAATACCGCCGCTACTACGTGTAGTGTATGATTAGTGGAGTGGAGATTGAAAGAGAGCAACTTAGTGCGATAGTCTCGTCTCCTCGTCGAAGTAGTATCAAATGTGTGTCGATGGAATGCTAAAAATGTGTCCATGGAAACCTCAAACATATCACTTGTGTCTCTTTAACCGGAGAAGCTTCTCACATCAAAGTGGCAGCGGGAGAAAAAATAAATAAAAATAAAAATAAAAACACAAGACTATGTGGATAAAAGAAACTGAAAAATTGTCAGCTGCGGTTTTAGGACGGTGGCGATGGTTGCGCTCGACGTCACATGTCACCGCGGCATGAATTTTAGCCAAAGTATTTTCTGTTCGCGTGCATAGAGTCGCGGTATGCTGTGCGAAACACGAAAAAGGTTATTCGAGATGACAGACAGTTTTTAAGAGACGACTGACGATGTCACTGCACCCTGAATCTGGAATTTCTCCTTGGCTTAGTGGGATGAAATCTGAGACAGGAATCTGGTTATATAAATATGATGCTGGTGGCACAACTAATTGAAATTTTTTTTTTTCAAACCGCAAGAAGTTTTTGCCTTTGCTGTGGTATCTAATTACGGAATGAGATGACACGCTTTGTCTTGAACTGACAACAAAGGGGGAACACAAGCGACAAGGAAGTTCAAGTTCGTCGTGTGTAACTCAAGGTCGTGGGAATGTGAAAAGAAGTTTATGTTTGTTGAGGTGGAGTACAACGAAACAAGTTCAGGGTTATAAATGCAAAGCAAGGGCTTAGGTGGATACAGAGACTGTGAAAAGAGTCGCATGATTTAAAAAGAATCGCTAATAGTGCAAGGAATACGCAAAAAAAAAAAAAAACGATTTCAAGTTAATAACGGCAGAACTGTGGCATCACAATGGGCTTCATCATCAATAGTGAAGTAATAGCCCGCGAGGGGCCAGAGTCCAGCTTTTCGGGCAAAAAAACTAACTAAACAAGTCAAGCAAAAGGAACGTCATCTTTCTTTTAATACGAACAGATGTATAAAGTGCCGCTCGCTTCAAAGAAACTTACGAATTCATTCTAACCACAAAACACTTTAACCGATACTGCTCAAGCTAAAACATGGATATGTGCAAAGTACAACAGTAATTCATAAAACTTAAATTATATACACAGTTCTACAATCTAAAACCATTGAACTAGCCTTTACCTGATACCAGCATAACATCTGCGGGCAATAGAATGGTGCTTTAGATTTTTTAGGCCGCAGTACTCGCAGTTGCTCAATGACACTCCTCAATTCCTTCAACATCCGCGGGCAGCATCTCCTAGTAAAAGACAAATTGGTCCTCTCGTATCCATTCTTGACACAACTTCACTTCCCCCACAACAATTCCCCTGTGATACTTAAGCCCAGCCTTAAGCTTTTCTCCTTCCTTTTTACCTTTCAAATGCAGTCATTGCAAACAACAGAGTTTGTAGGCGTCAGCAGTTGAAGTGCACTTTCACTTGAAGTTTTCTGTAAATAAACGAAAATAAACTCAATTAGAAAAAAAATTACAAGGTTGTACAACAAATTTAAGTTGAAAAACAAAAAATTATCAGGGCTAATCAGCACGTAGTGCGGTTTCCGCCCCAGCAAATCAGATAAAGACAATGTAACAAAAAAAAATCGGATATTGACAAAATGTCACACTAAGGCAGATCCTGGAAATGAGCAGTGATTTTCGAATTGATACACACCAACTTTTCATTGATTTTGAAGCCGCATATGGCAGCATTCATAGCCAAGAACTGTTTAGGGCGTCGACTGAATTCGACATCTCAGCAAAACTAATCCGGCCGCTCGCTTCAATGAAACTTACGAGTTCATTCTAACCACAAATCACTTTAACCGATACTGCTCAAGCTAAAACATACATATATGCAAATCGCGGTCCAAAACATTCGATGCACCATGCAATTCGACTCATTCCTTCCATTCCTTTTTTAATTTGCCTTGGATTTTGGCAAGGAAACGCCCTGTCATATGGTTTCTTTAACCTCGTGCTGAAGAAAACAGTGTGGCGGCCCAATAACCCAAAAGATGGTTGGCAGTGCTTAACGTCAAACGTGCTTAATAAAAGTAGCAGTGCGACGGGCCAACGTCAACACGAAAGGCACTATCTTCCACTGATGACATAGCCGTGAACTTTATGAACTGTTTGAAGATGTGGATAAAAAGTTCGGAAGACACAAATCTGTCCACTTCAATTGCTCAGCCACATCGAGCGCATAGACATAAACGTTTAATCTAAATGGGATTTTGTGTCCGAGCTTCCTGGTATGAGGAGAGGATGAGGAGGATCCCAAACCTCCGGGACAGAGGAAAAGTGATGGCGGACACAATGCAGCTCGGACTGGATTGGCAGGCAGATTGAGGAAGGTAACTTCAGCCCAGGCACAGACCTTTCAAGGGTTGATTATCTGAAAAGTAAGTAATTCAATCTGATGATAATTAATTCGGTTTTGTGGTGACAATCGAATGATAAATATCAAAAGAAATTTACGTCTCTCACTCGTTGTTAGCCGTTTCAAATTTCAAATTCTCAGCATTTGAAATTTCATAAATGCACATGAAAGTTTCGCTCTCAGCCAAAAGCACGAGATTTTTTTGATACACATTAAAAGACAAAATTTACACTCGCCACATACCCAAAATGCTGATTAGCACACTTCACCGAAGAAACACTAGAAAAATGATGAAAATAAACTAAATTCCCCTTGCCAATACGCTAAGTTAATTTTTTTTAACGATTTTATTTCCGGAACTTTGCAGCAATGACCGTGCACCCTTTTTTAAATTTTTCTTCCTCCTGTAACAGTACCAAATGTCAATTTCTCCCTACTGCTCCCAATTCCTCCCAGACGCACGCAGTGCCATCTACACGTCAAACTGGTTCATCAACATCATACTGAATACCTGCAATGAAAAAAAAAAGACTCGAACAACAACTAAAATTCGAAACAGATTTTTTTTTTCTTTTCCAATATATTCTTAGTATATCACAAATTTTCGCCCCTAGTCCCACCGAAAACATTGCACAAGATAAACACAAAAAAAGAGAAACCGTCGCCGATTATCCAACAATAAGTACACTCGCCCCTACTGCTACATTTCACCGCTGATTGATTTTCTAAACCCCTCTCTTCGGATTTTGGCCGATTCGGATGACCGCCTTCGACGGAGAATCGGTTGCGCCTGTTGCGCGGTATTATAGGACTTTCTTAGTATCGCACGAATAACCAGGAATGGCACCGCAATTATCACACAAACGCCGGCAAGAATTATCAACAGAACGTCGACGAGCTCCGTTTTAAAGAAACCCAAGTGATTAGCGTGTGACTTGAGATGCCCAGCTCCCGATGACTTCAAAACCATGTGAATGTTGTAGACAACTTGCGACATTGGATCAGTCAAGTGCTCGTTGAGGAGTGCTCCAGCTGCGACAATATTCGTGGCGAGCGAGGAGTTGGACAGTGCTTCGTCGATGGCGTCGAGCAGAGAGTCATAGTTGAGATCGTCGAATGGCAAACGAATGGCACAACCACGATTTTCAAGTCGTTTCGCATTCACTTCCTGCTCTGCGAGGATCGGAATGGCTATCATTGGAGTGTGGTAGTGAATCGCTTCGATGACACTCATGACCCCGGCCGCGGAGATGAAGAGCTTCACTTTCGGATGAGCTGGAAGAGGACATTGATGATGGGCAAACATCAAACGGAAACAACGTACCTAGCACTGCTTGCTGGGGGAACCAGTCGCTGGTAAAGATGTTCCCCGCAGAATAGTCCAGTTTCTGAGTCTCCCACTTCAGCAGAACTCGCATCGACTTGCTGAGTGTCTCGAACACGTGAAGGAGTATATCGAGTTTCTGCTCGGACAATTCCGACGTCTTGATGTTGGCTCCAAAGCTCACATAGATCACCCCTCCGTCTGAGTCTTCAATGAATCGCGAGAGATGCTGCGGGAGTAGATTTAAAAAATGAGATTTGACTGCGCGGACACGTAAAAAACGACAAACCTCTGGCAACTTCTCCTCCCTCAAGTGCAGTCCGCCAACCTCCACCATGTTGGGTAGGAAGGACCGTGGATACTGCACTACCGGGTGGGAGTTCATGAGAACCAAACTGATGTTGTGCGTCAGTTCTCTGTGATGCGGCAAAGACCCATCGCGCTTGATCGCCAGGGCTTCGAAGTGCTTCTCGTACACGGCCTGCTGTGAGATCATGTGAAAGAAACTAAGACTGAGATTAGCAACTGAGTTCAGGCTCACGGACGTCTATTTACTTGTAGGTCAACTTCTCGAAGAGTCCCATCAGCGTGTTCACACTTCTCTCCCAGAACGTCATCGTCTCCAAGTACGGCAGGAAATTGCTCGAATCTAGTGCGGAATTTTGCGGGTTTCCAGTCATTTCATTCAGCCAGGTGTTGGGTCCTGTCGGACTGAGGACCACAGTCGGAACTTTGTAGAACTGTGAGAATCTGGAAGCCACAAATATCACTTTAAAATTCACTCGACTCACAAAAAGAACTCACCCCAACAATGCATCACTCAAAAACATATCAACGATGAGCAAATCAAATGACGCATTACTACGCAGCAGATCTCTGACGGGCTTACTGCCCAAAACCAAGTCGGCAGCTGATGCTCCGGCATAGATCATCCGCGTGAATCTTTCCATCGTTGACTTCTCATGCATCTCATCCATCTGCAGACTCAGTCCCATCTCAAGCCAGTTCTCCCCAATTCCATCGATTCGAATCTCATTTAGCTGATTATGCCGATCACTTACGTGAGGTAGTTGACTAGTTTCAGTGGCTGTTGTTGCTTGTTGAAAGGCACTTATCAGAGTTACATTGTGATGATGATTTGTGACCAGTTCTTGAAGAATTGCTCTTCCAAAGAGGTAGTGCGACTTCCAGACACTCGGGAATACCGCTAAGATATTAGCTCCTAATATTACCGGAGCGCTTATTGTGAGTATAGTTGGTAAGGCCAGGGACAGGAATGCTGTGTTCCATTGCGAAATTACAGGCATTTTAATTGTAAAACATTTTTCAAAATGGTTTCAACTTATGAATAGGGTACAAACGATGTTTTTAGAACTTAATTTAATTGTTGGAACTGAGTAAAAAGTTATGGAAAATGCAGATAATTAAATGAAAATATAAAAAAGTTGTAGTAGCACTTTTTTTTTTTTCTTAATATAAATAATTTATGTACTTGACAGATGATATCAAGTTGATAAACTTCCGCGTTTTCGCATGAGAGTAATTCTGTCAAGCAGGAATTTCGCGATGAAGTTGAGGCTACACTTTTTTTCATGAAATAAATATGTTTAAATTCAAATTGGATGCAAGAGATTTACAATATTTAATCTTTTGGATGTCAAATAATGTTTTGGAAAGTCTTTTTTGAGAAAACCGAGAATATGATCATCGTGGTGAACATGAAATTTATTTAAAAATATTTCCCCTTACGAATATCTGTTAATGATTGTTAAAAGAAAATAAATGACATTATTTATTATTTTTATTATAACCTTATCTTTAATTTCAGCACCAGCTAGAAGGGATTTGGCCAGTAGTACAGACGAGACTGTATATCTTGTGGGAAAAGAGCACCTAATCCTGATTTGGCATTCAAAAAAAAGACCCTCTATTACTGATTTCGGTATTAAATTATGATTTTTTTTTTGTTTCAACTCGAATCTTTACCCATAAGCTGTACAAAAACGTTCTTAAGTAATTATGAAATATGCGATATTCATGAATTTTTAATTGTTATCGATTTAAATGTAACACTGACCCAAGTGCCACCAAATCGCATGCCACAACTTCCCCATCCATCGTGAAGTGCTTCATCTAATTGTGAATGCCCAAGTATCTGCTGTCATCTGATGGTCCGTGTCAGCGCCGGTTGTAAAATCGTTTCGCCTCAAAAACAAGATTAATTTGTGCCCAAAAACCATTAATAACTAATTAAAATGTTAACATATTGAATGCGAGCCGCTAAAATCGAAGAATTAACGAATATTCATAGTGAAATGCCAAACGCGCAAGAACCCAAAGGCTTGCTCTCGGTTCGGTGTTGATGCCGCGCATACGATATTTACGATACAACACCAACCGAGGGGTCTGTGTTACATTGTTTCTACTGCTGCTGTCAGCGGGCAACCGCGCTACATTCTGTCCCTTCTTTAAAAAATTGTTTATTACCTTATCGTCGCTCCGTTCGGCCAGATTTCATCCAATAATTGACTCAAGTGGTTACGTCCGCTGTCGTTGCCGTCTCCTCCTCCTGTTGGTTCATTCAGTTTCAGTGCATACATTTTAGAGAAAAAAAACCACAGAAGAGTGCAGAAAATTTCGATTTACTTTCGATTTCATTCGTCTTGGCTGCAATCCAAACAAGTGAATTACTCGGCGTTTTTTTTTTTGTCTTCCGCCAATTGTATTCCGTCAGTGAATAGAAATCCTTGAACTGAAATAACACATCTGCCTTCTTTTTGGCTGGTGTGTGCGGGTTTTCTCGATTTCCAGAGTCATCAGTCGTTACGTAAGAGCAGACGTGTATAGTTCCTGACATAATGGCCTTCCAAACAGGTTAAAAAAAAAATTTAATCATAAAATCGAAGAAGTGTTAAATAAACTTTTTGTCTTTCAGAGCGCATAAGTGTGGACAAGCCACTTTACGATCTTAACACCTTCATGGGTCGTTTCAAGCACTTCGCCTGGATGACCGACCCCCGAACTGTGTTTCTGTCGAGTGACCGACTTTTGCAGGCTAAAAGTCTGATTGAGCAGTATCGTCAAGGACGAGAGCCAGCTGGAACCTCGCCGGATCAGGTCAAATATGCAATGAAACTGTACACATCGGCATTCCATCCAGACAGTGGCGAACTGCAGAACTTTTGCGGACGTATGAGCTTTCAGGTTTGTGGTAATGTCGAGGGCAATTGCAACAATGTAACAATTCGTGGCATCCCATGCATGCTTTTGTGACGGAAATTACAGGATGTGGGTGCGGGGCTCACGTGCCAGCTGATTTCAGATGTCTTTAGATGAAGTTCTATTTAAAGATCTCATTACTAGCAGTTGCTGTGATGCTAATTAGAGTGTCTGTTCGATTTGTAATTGCATTTGGAGGCGAGCGATTGGGTGGAATATATTTTTAGCATGCTGGTGAGACATGTTCAAGGTCACTAAAAGCCTTTCGTGCTAAAAGGTTGATTGATTAGGTGATAAGAGTTGGATTGGAGCGTCTATTCAATTAGTTCTCTGTGTATTTGTATTTTAAATGCTGTAAAGTTTTTCACTATCTTATCTTGAGAGGAGATTGTCTGGGAAATTGTAGGATTATTTGGTTGACTTGCCATCTATATGCACGTAGCGCAGTTCTGCTGGATTAGCAGCTAATCTTAAATTTATCAATGTAACACAGGCAGACTTTTCTTGATCCGAAAACGGCATGTTATCAGTAAGTGCGTGTTGTGTCGATTTTAACTAATAAACATCTTAGCGACATTATGCTGTGATCAGCTTTTTTGCTCTTTTTGCCATCATCTGAGATGGCTCCACAGACACTTAAGACTGGAGACTTAATTCAGGTCATAATATGAAATCAACTGACAAGGGCTCACGCTCCTTTCTCAACTCTGCAACATTTAAAATAGCCTTTGTTGAATTGGATTGCTTTCACCTTCGTCCGTCCCTTTAAATGTTTTTTTTTTTTTACCAAGAAGCAATCTTTTCAGGGCTTCCAAAGGAATAATGAAACCCTAATGGAATCACTTCGGTTTCTGTCTGTCGCCTTTCTGCTTATAACTGATTAGTCCTTTGTTAGATTTTCTTTTTTCAAATATCTTCTAAAATATGAGACGCAAAATTTTGAAATTGAATGCATTTTTATGTGTAATTACCACTGCATTTAATTGATCATTAGTGGCGTAACAGCCCACGAAGGGCCAGAGCTTAGCTTTTTGCGCCTCCATTGTGTTGTGCGTGTTATAATTTGACACATGTGAAGGGGATTATTAGGTTTGTCGTAGTAAAAGTAGTATAAGTACAGTCCAGATGGATGTCTCCTCCATTTAACAAAAAAATGTCTCCTCCATTTCAGGTTCCCGGTGGCATGTTGATCACCGGCGCTATGCTCACGTTCTACCGCACTGTGCCAGCGGTTGTCTTCTGGCAATTCGTGAATCAATCATTCAATGCAGTCGTCAACTACACCAATCGCAACGCCAATTCACCAACCACCGTCACTCAACTGGGTGTAGCATACGTTTCGGCAACAACCAGTGCTTTGGTCGCAGCTCTCGGATGCAAGAGCTACTGGTCGAAAAGGGCATCACCAATTCTCCAAGTAAATCACTTCTCTATATCTCATTAGATACAAGAACTTAAATTTCCTTTCATCTTCCAGCGTTATGTCCCATTCGCTGCTGTAGCTGCTGCGAATTGCGTCAACATCCCACTTATGAGGCAAAATGAAATCATAAACGGTATCGACGTGCAGGACGAGAATGGCAACGCTGTCGGAAGGAGTCGTTTTGCAGCTGTAAAGGGTATTTCGCAGGTAGTCCTTTCGAGAATTGTCATGGCTGCACCAGGAATGCTAATCCTGCCCGTGATTATGGAGAAACTAGAAAAGATCCCAGCGTTTAAGAAGGCGACAGTCCTACATGCACCATTCCAAACAGCTATGGTTGGATGTTTGTAAGTTACATGAAATCAAGATTATCTCTCCCACTCCAACCTTTCCTCTCTCTGTTTAGCTTAATTTTCATGGTTCCCACTGCATGTGCGTTGTTCCCACAAACGTGCTGTGTTAACTCCTCAACTGTGAAGCGCCTCGAACCAGATTTATATAAGGAAATGGAAAAGAACACAAAGGAACATGTCCCGGCGAAACTCTACTTTAACAAGGGCCTGTAAACTAAGAGCGGACAAACTACTTATGCGATTGATTAGCATTAAACCTTTCCTACCAGAAGGGCTACTAGAATGAATGATAAAATATAAACATTATATAAAGTTATATATAAAAAACAAAACTCAACTCACTCCTACTTATGACAATATCGAATATTTCGTCATCACATTGTAGACAGCCTGAACTTTAATAGACTGCTGCTCTTTAGATGGCAAGCAACGATTGCTATCAAGATTGCATTTATTTTAGAGAAAGTCAGGTACATTTTAACTTTTTTTTTTTTGTTTTACTTTTAAGTGTATACTCTTTGTGTTTTGTGTTCTCTTTACTGCTTGCAGTAGGTTTTTAATTTGATTATTTATTTTTTTTTTTTTTTGTGTACATTCGACTTGTTTAGCTCGCAAGTCAAAAGTGATTTCATTTTCAGTATTTTGCTAAACGAAAAACTGCAAATACGTGTTAGACAGAGTAAATAAGAAAACATTTAGTTATATTGATGTGATTTCTAATTTTGTTTTTCTTTTATTTTTAAAAATAACTCTCTATTCATGTTTTTTTGAGAACATTAAGACCTAAGCAATAAGAAAAGTTGTAACCATTTCGGTAGAGTAAATAAAGGAAGAACTCTTTTGTAGAGCAACAAGAATTTGGAAATTTGTTTATATTTGTTTGGGAGCGAAGGAATTTTAGTTGGATTGCAAGACTGTACTTGACAACATGGTGTGGATAAGCATAATCTTTCAAAAGTCCGTACCCCATGACCAAGACCCATGACAAAGACATCATTGGCAGAACACTGAGAGTTGTCTCTGAGGGATTCGCGAGTATTAAAGTAGAAGCGGCGAAGATGGGTCTACTAATCAACGAGGGAAAGACGAAATATCTATTGTCATATACGAAGGACATCTAACACGCCTTGGACAAAGCGTCAATATCAACATATTGACGTACAACTTCTAGGCATTATATAAATCACTTCATTTCTCTAGCTGATGGCCCTTGTTGTTTTGCTTATATTTACTAGTTTTTAGGTGGTTTTAAATAAATAAATAAATAAGTAAAAGAAAAAAATAAACTTCGTGATAGTCGTGGACTTTGTCCTAGGATTCGCAATTTAAAACCACACCATCCTTGAGATCGAGGGAAGAGAGTGAGACTCGTACCAAACGCTATTTGTTTAGGCTAAGAAGGCAGTTGACCAGTAAAGTCTTCTCTTAGAAAGCCAAGCTAACTTTGTACAAGACTCTGAACACCAGTCTTTTTTTACGGCGCGGATGCTTACAGACCGTCATAAAAAGGATAATGACCAGCTTGGTTGTTTCGTTAGAAAGATTCATGTGATGGCGTAATCTCCAGCTCTGTTTGCGTAGAGAGCGAGTGGAGAAGAAGATCTAACCATGAACAGCACGAGTTGTACATGAGCTTGGTTAGAAGAGCCGAAATACAGCGGATAACTTAGTCTGGGGGAAAAGCTAGGCTCTGGCCATCAACGGGATGTAACTCTACATAGTTATTATCAAAAGTTTCATTCAATATAAATGACAATTAAAATAAGGGTGGTTACTAGATGGATGGGCCAGGCTAATGCTGCGACACGGAGTCATGGAAAATCGCGGCAGAGGAAGACTCCAGCTCAGGTGGAGCGAGATCTAAGATAAAAAAAGCCTCCATCTCAGGTGGAGTGCGACCTAAATCAACTTGGCGTGCGGAAGTGGACGCAGCTGGCAAACAACCGAGGCAGTTGGAGCAACTTGTTGGTTGAGACCTAAGTCAACCTCGAACTGTAGTGCCAACTATGTAAGAATTTGCAAAAAAAAAAGGAGTTAAGCATCTTTTTTTGCAAATTTGCATTTGCAGAAGTGCATCGCAAAGAAGTCAAAGTATGTATGAAATTGGTTGACTTGACTTGGGGCTTTGGGCTTTGACGAGCTCTGCAAAACAAAGAAAGTTAGACGATTCTTTAACAATTAGGAATTACAACGAGCAAACATACAAAAGTCCTGCGATTTTTTGTGCAATTTCATTGATTTTTTGTGCAATTACCGAGTTGATAAGCCATCTACGTTTTCTTTTGAGGATTATCCTCTTGCAGAGTATTTCGTTTTATTTTTCTGTCCTTGATATGCGGTTAGAGAAGGATGTTTTAAATTTTCTTGATTGATGGATTTTTATGGGGGGTCTTGACATGACAAATTCAAGATGCAACGGAGATGTTAGCATGAGGAATCTGTAAAAAAAAAAATATATTTTTCTTAGTACATGCTATTTTTTTCTGTGGAGATTTTTGTGATAAATTGTCCTACGATAGAGAATCGTCCTACGATAAAGCGAAATACCGAACCGAATTGACAAAAAAATTAAACACTAAAAGTAATAATTTCTGTTTGGTTGATTTTAATCTTAAAATACATTTATAATCCATGCATACAATGTTGGATGTGTGTGTGTTGTTTACGTCTAATTTACTTCTTTTTTATTTTATTAAATTCAGATTTTTTCTTTAGTTTTAAATAATTTTTTTTTTCACGAACGATCACATTTGCATTTAAAATTTTCGTTAGGTTTTCATTTTATTTTATTTTATTTTTTTTCTTATAATACTTCTGAATATTTTAAATTCAAAAAAACAGTTTTCCGATAACACTGGTTAGTAAAATATCAAATTTTCTTCTTTTATTTTATTTTTTTTTTTCTTATTAATGTTTAAAAAGACGTTCATATTGGTGTAAAATATGGACAATTATTTCAAACGATTTCAAATGTGTTTTTACGTTTAATTAGATTTGGTTTTTTTTTTTTTTTAACAAATTTGAAGACATGCCAATTTTTGATAGAAAAGTTTGATAGAAATTTAAATTATGGGTATGCATCACAAACTACGAGGTGGAGCTTCGTTAACAAAAGGACAATGTTTATCTACTGTCGTGATTGTTAGGCATTTAAGAAACAAATGGAAGAGCTGACATTGGAAGACGGACGAACTAAATTAAAGAAGGTTTCATAACTTGGAAAAAAAAACGACATAAGGAGTCAGTTGGTTTGACTAAGATTTGTCTAGATTATGTTTGTTCACAAATCTCGAATCTAAAATTTGTGGCTTCTGTTACAACGGACACATGGAAGAGCTGATAAGCGAAACAAATCAGGACTTTGATCGAAAAAAAGAGGACAGGCCAATAATAACTCAATGGAAGCATGCCATAGCAAGGAAACTCTATCATTACGAACACCTTTTTGCCCTCGTTCATACCCACAATTGGAAATAATTCACAGAAGTTAAAAATTTTCAATTAAAAAAATTCTTCTTCCCAAGAATCGATAAATAGATAGTTTTTAAATATGTGTGTATGTATTCTTTAAGTATTTTCATTTCCTTTTTTTTTTTTGTTTTTCTTGTAAGTTTTCTGTTTAGAAAAAATAGTTGCCCATGGAATTACAATTATTTTTTTTTAAAAATTTGTATTATTAATGTTCACAAAAATTTCCTATGCATATGAGCATATTTATAAAAGGTACAAATTGTGTTTACGGACTTACAAAATGTGAGTGTTTCTTTTTTTCAATTTTTTGTTTTCTTAGGTTTTTCTTAATAATTTTTCTTTTTGTTTTCAATAAACCCTCTAAAGCAGAGTTATAAAAATTACTATTCCTGTTCTACTGGCGGCATTTTGTTTGCGTCTATAAAGAAATTATTTCTTTATTTTTTTTTTTTTTTTTTAAGAAATCTTTGTTTAGTTCTCAATCTGAAATATATATATTATTTATCATTTGCATTTATATAGTCAAATAAAAAAAAAAAAAAAGAAGTTTACAACCATTTTCTTCATACATCGAATGTATGAAAATGCAAATTACGATACTCAAATTTTTCAATTAGCAAATGTATAATTTTTTTTATCTTATATATATGTATATATTTGACTTATTTAATTATGACACCTAAATGTGGTACATATATATATGTGTATGAATGTATATATATATATATTTTTTTTTAGGTAAAAGAAACAAAATAACTTTTCTTCTTTTTTTTTTTTTGTTATATTTAATAAAATTCGTACACCAATTCGATTTGTACTTTACAAATTGTTAAAGTACAACTTTGCATCAATGGAAATTTATCTTTCCAAATTCGAAATTTCCAATTTCTCTTATTCAATGTAAATGGAATGAGTTGGTTTTTCCGTTTTTGTTTTTTTTTTTTTTTTTGGTTTATTAAATTCAAACACTAAATTGTGGTATTGTTTTTTTTTCATGAATCTATCTACTTACTTTACACACAGCCCTGATTGTAAAATCCTTTAAAATCATCCAATGTTGTTGAAAACATTTTTCCTATTTGTTCATGTGCTTTGTTCTTCGTACATTCAATTTTTTTGTGATTTCCTTCCATTTTTTTTGTTTGGACATTTTGTTTTTTTTTTTTAACAATAATTATTCATCTACAGTAAAATATTTTTGTTCAATTACAATAACTTATTGCTTAAATATTAATTTAAAATTTATTTTTGTGTGATTTTTTTCTTAAGATTTTGGCAAAATTTTATTTATTTAAAATTACATATTTATTTTAAGAATTTATTAGAAGTTTTTTTTTTGGATTCTGCAAAAAAATTATTTTAATTTCAACCATAAAAAAACAACCACATTACAAGAAACACTATTTGTTTTACGTCTTTAAATAGATATTAAGGAAAAGATATATTGACACTTAGATGCACAAACTTTTTTTAACTTTTCAAATGCAAATGGAGGAATGGAATCGTTTAATGTTCTTTGAAAAATCCTTTCTCTTTCTCAAAACCATTGAAACCAGTTATACAAATTTCTGTAATTTTTTTTCTTTTTCCATCCGACAACACCTTTGAAATAAATTACATGAAAACTTTGATTTTCTATGTAGATAATAATCGCGACCTCTGCTTGGAAGAATTTTCTTCTACCCGAAACCTCAATCCAATACTCAAAATTAAATCAACGAACATTAAATCAACAACAAGGATCAACTAAATTTACCTATCCCTGGACTTCCAGTTCACCTTGGCGGGGTCTCTGTCAAATTATTTATCGGACCTTCCCATTTCTAATGAAAATTAGAGAAGCGAAGTTTTATCTTACTAACTATTTGAACTTAAGACCCTTTCATAGCAAAACTAGCTCCGAGAACAAGGTTTCACCTTACGACCCATTTGGAGGACAATATTTGGGACAAAAAATGCTTATGGAACGATGTAATTCATCCGGATCTTGCATATCGGAACTGAACTAGGAAAAACAGCTCAGCACAGAGAGACTCGGTTTTTATCTTACTAACCACTTTGAAACAATATTTGGGACAAAACTCACTTGTAAAACGATTCAATTCATCGAGATCTTGCATATCCGAACCGAACTGGCAACAACAACTCCGAGAGACTAGGTTTTTATCTTTCTAACCATTTTGAAACAATATTCGGTACAAACATCACTAATGGAACGATTCAATTTATCGGGATCTTGCGTATACAAACTAAACTAACTCCGAGACATAAGGTTCTCATCTTACTAACCATTTCGAAGAAAATATTCGGGACGAAATTCGGTTATGGAAAGATTCAATTTTCGTATCCAATCAACTAAACCCCATGGCTTACTAAATAAACGCCAATACAACAAATTAGTAACCCGATCTCATTTTCTAACCGTGCGCCAAGAGTCTATTTTAGTTAAACCTCTTAATAGTAAACATAACAAAATAAAGCAAAACATGTACAAATACAGCATCTTATTAAGTTAAATGAAGCACTTTCTGAATTTCAATCGGAGTGAATATGGCGTTTATAATATTATCACGAAAAAATATCTTTCTTCTTTTTATGAATTCTTAACCATCCGCCTTGCAGATAACGTAGAAAACGATTGAGTAGAACTGCTAAGTGATGAAGTTTAAAAAAAAAATGTATGACTTCAAGTCACTCCCTTGCGAATTAAATAAGTTACATTTAAGTGATGAAGCTAAAAAAATGTATGACTTCAAGTCATTCCCTTGCGGTTTAGATAAATAACATTTTAAAAATATTATCATAGCAAACAGAAAAGAGACCAACCTCAATGTAAAGATTCCTCCTGATAAATCGTCGATCCGCGGGTAATTGTTTCAACGTAAAATACACCCAGCCAATTACACAAAATGTGGGCATGTTTTACACACTTTTAATTTATTTGAACGATTTTTAAAGAAAGAAGATGAATACTCATTTAAATTTTTAACAAACAAGACAATCGCATTAAAAAAAAACACGCCACGGAGAAAAATAAACTAAAATGCACGACCGAACACGATTCACTTACGTCTCACAATCAGACTGGCAAAGAACGGGACTTGAATGTGTTGGCCGTTATTTATGGATGTTGCTGTGTAAACGTCAGAATCGTCAAAATGGCGTATGCGCAGTGTGAAATAGTTAGATTTTTGTTTAATTTCTTAGCCTCCAAAGAAAGATGAGATGTGCTAGCAAATGGCGAGGTATTTTCTTATAAATCTAGCCAAACTCCTGTGGGGACTAAAAGAATTGATCGTCCTTATTAAGGTAGTCCAGAGTCAAGCGTAAACAAACAATTCTTGCAGGGATCGTCATTTAGCAATCTGCGAGGCATTTTCTTACAAATCTAGCAAAACTCCTGTGGGGACTACAAAAATTTATCATTCCTATTAAGGTCGTGAAGAGTCAAGCGTAAATAAATAATTCCTGCAGGGATCGTCATTTTGGGAACCGAAATTCTGGTTATCTTATTAATCTACCCAGGCTGCATTCTGTTCAATATCCCAGCCTACAGAGATCCTGGTAATACCGGGAAAGGAGAAAATCTCTGAATCGTGGTTTTGTGCTTCATTCTAATTTATTTAATAAAGAAATGAATTAGAACAATCAGATCTTGGACTGGACAGGTCATGTTAAGGTTGACTTCAAACAAAAAAATTTTGAGTGCTAGCCTTTTTTGAGCTTTTCTACCAAGTATGAGTTGCTGAACCAAAAGCCATGTTCTAGCTAAAGGGTCGTAGTGACTACTTGGATAATAAACGCAAACAAACCTCCCGGCACTTGCAAATGGACTCGATTGTCAATGAAAAGAATACAATTGTCCGCATTGAAAGAAAATCCATTTAAACCATGCAATGGAACGAAACGAAACGAGTTATAATTAAAGAAGAAAAAAAAAAATAAATAAATAAACTAAAGTTTTCTTGTTTCATTTAATTGTTTTCATGTATTTTTGTTTAACGTTTTTATTTTATTAATATTTTCCAATTTTTTCGTCATCCAATTTTTATAAGTCAATAACAAAAAAAAAAAAATAAAAAAAATAATAATAGTGAAATAAAGATATGTTTTTGATTTTCAAATCATATAAACTAAAAATAGTAATTAAAAAAATAATAATAAATTTATTTATACATTTGATTTCTATATATTCAATAAACATAACCAAAAGTCAGTCTATTACATTGAAATTAACAATAAATTTAGCTTTTTTTTTCTTTTAGTTATAATGTTTATGTTATGTTATTGAATTATGTTATTTTAAATGTGTTGCGAAAAATCTAAGTATGTGAATGAATATTTCTCGTTCAACAAAAAAAGAGTAATGTAAAATAAATATAAAATATGTTTCATAGAAAAACAAAAAGATAATAGTCAGATGTTTTCTTTTTGGGTGGTTGATAACAATTTTACAAATAAGAATGTTTGCAGATTTAGTCTGCAATTATCTTTTGTTTTTTATTCTTATAAAAATACTTTTTAAGTGACTTTTTTCCTTTGTATCATCATTTACAAGGATACAACTTTTTTTTTTGTTGTTGAATAGAAATTGGCTTTTTACTTTTGTTTTTTTTTTTTGGAAAGAACAAACATTTTTTTGTGACATTAATGAGCTTATACATAGTTATGGCTTCTTTTTTTTAAATCTTATTTATATATTTATAATTATATATATTTGTATGTAAAAAAAATTCTTTTATACGTACAGAAAAAAAAATGTTTTTAAAACATTTCCTGTCGGTGTAACTACACTTTTGACTGAGATGAGTTAACAATTGTAGTTTATATATTTTTGTATTTTTAAATATAGTTTTTTTTTTGTTTTAACAATACTAACATTTGTGGGGGGGGGTGTGTATATATATGAAACATGTTCGTTTCTCATTCACTTACAAATTTAAACGCTAAAAAATATATGGTTTTATTTTGTGTAAACAACTTGTTAAATTTTTTCATTTCCATTCTCTTTTGAGTTATGATTTTTCTTTTTTGTCAAAGTGAAACAGCAGCAACCAATCGAGTAGGAAAAAGTTTTGTTTACTGCTCCTGCTGCTCGTCGTCATCTTCCTCATCCTGTTCATCTCCAGTTCCTTCTTCCTCCTCCTCAACAGCATCACAAGAAATCGCTGGATTAGATGTTATACCAGTTGCTGAGTTACTTGTACGAGCGGATAATGTAGCTGACACTGCTGCTGCTGGTGATCGTGGTGCTGGTGGTTGTGGTGGTGGTGATCCAGTGGCAATATTTTCAACAACTGACACTGCCTCAGCAGTGGTTGTTGTTGATGATGACGTCGTTGACGCAGGTGAAACATTATCTGGAGCTAATGCCACCGGCTCCTCACTCCCAGCAGTAGGTGGCAGAACAAAACTCTTTCCTACAAGTTGATCTCATTTAGGTCCTGTATCGGATGGTGTCCATCGATCGAACTCAATGCCAGAATCTGGTGAGACTCCGGTTGCTTTGACGTTCGCAATGAAACCACTCGTTTGCATACACTTGCAATCGTTTGCAATACAACTGCATGTAAATTTATTATTGCCACGCTGATAGCGATCACAACTGCTGGTTGCGTCCATTGAATTTTCGTTGGGACTTAAACGTCGTTGACGTTCAAATGAATTAAGTTGTTCCATGAAATGAAAATTGGGTGAGACATCTGGTTTGCGATCACGTACTAAAGAGAAGGCCTCATTTAGGCAGAGATCTTTCGAATGCATTAGATAGGCGAGTGTTACGGTGACAGAGCGTGAAACACCAGCCAGGCAGTGGACCAACACGCCGGTATTTTTAGAGAGAGCTTCCTCTGCAAGAAAAGAAAAAGAAAATTTTATTAAAAAATAATTCTAGACAATTTCTTATTGCATCAAAGCCCTCGTTTGCGTCATTTAAGAATTATCATGGTTTCGAAGAAGCGTTAGTTTGCGAGTTTCACAAAATGTTGCTTACTTACACGACTTATCGAATTAAAATACAAGAAAATTGTTAATCCGATTTGCGTCGTGTTTTTCTGGTCCTAATTAGCGAGACAAACGGAGGCTTTGGTGTATTCTTTAAGTTCTGTTGCAAGTTTCACCCGAATCTGCTGACGATTGAAATGCTGCCTCATGTGGAAATTAGAGAATGTAGAGCACATTTCTATAAGCAAGAGTTTCACTCACGAAAAAAGGGGGCTTGTTACCCGAAAAGTGATGAAAATTATTGCCAACAGCCAAACAGCGGGCAATAACTTGCGCACACAGATTCTCAAGAAATATTTTTAAATAAATAAAAAAAAAACTCACCAATAAACTGAATTGCTGCTGGAAAGTGCATAGCCAAATCTTGTGAATAATGATCCGTTATTGGAATTTGTAAATAACGTATACCGCCGGAAGCCTCAAAAACATTTGGAAGATCGGGTGTAACATTCAAAACATACTGCAAAAAAAAAAAACGAAAAAAAATTCCATGTAAATATTTCTGTTCAACAACAAACATCGATCATTTTCTCTCTTACCTTAATATTATATTTTTGTAATGCTTTTGAATCCCCACTATGTGATGCATTGCCCAAAAACAGTCCCGGCACAATTTCGACTGGTGCTTCATTGATATTATGATGATGATGTGTTGTACTCTCACAATCTGATGATTCAGTTGAACTACTGCAGGCAGAATCCGAATGAGGTGTCGATATCCGTAATGATCTAGAAAATTAAAATTTTCCAAATTTAATTTGAGTCTTTTGAATTGGTAATTTTCTAACCTAACTACTAACCTCAAACCCATCAATTGATCGGCCTGTGTACCACGACTAGATTCCATTTCCTGATTCTGGTTGCTATCATCTTCACACCATTCCGGAAATGCATCCCGGAAACTTGAGAAACCATCTGGAAAATACAAATGAAAGGGAAAAACATTTATTAGAAAGAAGAGAATACACAAAAAAAAAAAAAAAACTAAAAGAACAATCACAATTATAAATTATAATCAAAAAGCAAGAGGGGAATATATCACAAAAGAAGAAAAAAAAAGAGTCATAACAAAACCAAAATCGGAAATGCAAAACGACATCCGTTGTAGTTGGGAACCGTTTCACTTTGAAGTTGAAACTTCAAATACGTAAAGAGAGTGTTTTTTTTTTTTTTTTTGTTTATTTTTCTTTCCTGTACAGAGAGAATAATGGTTGCAATACCAAATGGCAAACAACAAACGGAAAAAGGAAGTTGGCTTTTCCTGTCACAAACAACACACAACAATGAAACGTGCTCCGATCATAGTTTGGAAAACGTATTTTTCTCCGATTGTAAAGAGCAGCATCAAATTATGTGCAGGAGATTTATTTTGCTCGAACTTTAAACGATTCATAAATTAATATGCTCAAATTATCTTTCGTCTGCCTACTTATCTACTTTTACTGTGTGCTTTGGTTTCCTTTCACCGGTTTTTTACATTTTTTTTTTTTTTTTGCTTTGTTTGAGTTTATTGGTTCATAATTGATATAATTAATGTGCCCTGAAGTTTGCATGAGAAGGAAAAAAAAAATAACTTTTCCATTCTCTAAGAATGACTAATTGTATACTGCTTTTTGACTAGAAATTATTGCACAATGAATTTAAAGGTTATTATTAGTTAACGAGAGCTATGACTTTTGAAGACTTAATTGCAGCAAGATAACACAGTAATAGCGTTTAGAAGAAACTGGGTCGTAAATATGTGCTGCAATTTTAAGTCGATATGGCTTTTCAGTAGAATGAGAAATGTTGCGTATACGGCCCGTGTCCGAATTTTCTGTGAATGGAAACAAAAGGACAAGGCTACCACTAACAAAAGCAACCACTAATCAATACCGAAACCTATTCATCAAAGCAAGGGGAGTTGAACACAAATCCAAAACTACCTCCGATCCATTCATCACGTTCAAAATACCAAACAGCATGTGATACGCTTCACCTCAAAGTCCATTCTGTTTGAATATTTATAGAACACACCCGTGAAATTTAATTAAACGATTATCAATCCATTTCCAACCGCAATCCACAGATGCACATCTCTCACTACACAACAATTTAAACTTTTCCACTTAAATAATTTCCACGCCTCTCACTTCCATCTCCCATTTCATCCTCCGTCACCACAGATAATGAATAAAACAAATTATCTTATAACAATCAATAACTTAAAATGAAAAAAAAGTGATACAATGAAAATCCCTCCCACTCTGTTCTGACAACAATAAATGGGTTAGATGGACGTATTGTGACATACGTGGGCGTGTTCAATTCTTGATGCGAAACAATGTTTCATTCTCAGAAAAATAAAACACTCTTCAAAAACACGAGCGAAACTAACAAATTAAATAAAATTTACGATGACACTGACAGGTGTCAAAAAACATAACAAAATGCTCGTGTATTACAACATCCACTCTCATCTTTTTTTTTTTTTTGTTTCCGGTGCAACGAAGGTATGAAATGCAAACTCTTGCCACACACAAACCATGCTATGCTATTCTTAAATGTCATCTGTCAACTGTCAAAAAAAAAAGCACCAAAGATTGCTTCACTGACTTTTATTCGTTGCGAATCTGACTGAATTTCAATTGAAAAACACTAGTGGTTTTGTTTATATCAATAAACCTCAATTAAAATGACCGATTTATTACTGAGGAGCAGCAGAGACAAACCAAAAAAAAAAAAAACAAGAAGGAACACACTCATACACACTCTGGTGTGGCTTATTCTCATCGCTTTGCGCTTAATTGCTCGATCATGATAAATTGAGACGCGGATCGCAAATAAATTATTTTATTTTTTCCGTCGTTTTCATTTCGCTCTCTCTATAGTTGGCCCGGTGGCGATGGTGATGGCGATGATGATTACTCATTCTCGGATGGGGGATAAGAAGCAGCGTGTAGCGTTTTGTTCTTCCTCCCTGGGATGACGGTGAAGAGTTTCATAAATCGCCTTAATTCTTTGTACTTCCTCGCCACCCCACCAACAAAAATCGAAAAATACAAAAAAAAAAAACAAAAACCGTGCGGAATTAATGGATTTTATTAGCTCGAAACTCATAAAATTGCTCGCAAATTAATAAAAGAAAAAGAAAACATTGTAAGACATACTCTACATTGGATCTTTTTTTTTTTTTTCTTCGTTTTATTGCAAACTGGTGGCATAATTTCTCTATTTCATTTTATTTCTCAGAATTACTGGCGATCAATCGGTTGGACCTCCAACATTGGAGAGCACAACCAGACAGCTTGTGCTGTTTTGTTTATTTAGCACGTTTTTTTTTTCGTTTCGAAATTTTTTTTTTTTACGATTGAACACTCGGTGTGAATGCAAAAGTTATCGCTATTACAGAATGTCTAACCCCGGGGGGATTCCAGGAAATCAAATTCCCTTTTCAAGCGATGACTGACGACGGATTCCAATTTCGGCGTGAGCCACGAAATTATTTACTTTTTTTTTTTTGTGTAGCAACAAATCAGAATTGTCGCGTGTTCGAGTTCAGCTTGAAAAATTCCTTTCTCGTTATCGGAGAAGTCTCGAATAAGTTTTTAAGTTAAAATTAGGTCTGACACACACACAAGTGGAGGGGGTCTCTCTCTCTCTCTGTGGCTTATCACGCCGCTTTGACCGGCACAATGTATGGCGCCCAGTTTTATCTGTCTGTCCATAATTGAGTCACAGATTGGAACAACGAATCAAATGTGAAGGGGAAATCACATGGTGGTCCAGAATGTTGACCTAATCAGCTGTGGCATTTCCTTATTTTTTTTTTCTTCTTTTAATTTCTGACCACACAAACTCTGGCGGTTTAGTGAAAAGTGTGTTGTCGGATAATGCTGAGTAATAAATTGGAGAAACGATCACCTGATCAGAGCGTGAAAAAAAAGTGCATGACACTGCAGTGTCATGTCGATAAACGTGTGAATCGATCGTTACTTGGCACACACCGAATGATTGAGACCCTGGAACATACTCTCACTCGTAAAATGCCAGAAATCACAATCATCCATCGACATCTGTGTCATCAACAACAATACGTCGTGTACCGAGATGACTCATCTTCATTTTTGGTAAACATAAAGCTTCTGTTGTCGTGTCTTAAACAAAATATTTATGTTTACTCATTTAAGTAATCACAAATGATAGCCAACAAGAAACAAAACGTCTCTCAAACTCTCGACAGTGAATTTTTACTACATTCAGATCGTCCGAAAAGAACTAGACGCATCAATAAAACTACGAAAAACAAAAATCCATTGGAAGTCACCCAAAAAAATAAAAAGAAAAAAAATTATGGAGAACACAGTCTTTCAATTTAATGGATTTACCACTTCGACCTGGCAGATGGATGGGATAAGTTTACCAATCGAATCGACACCACCACTACGACTGTTTGCGAGTGTGAGTTTGTCGGGAGGGTATCTCTTAAAAATCCGAACACAAAAAACTCATTTCATTCTTATTTTGTATAGTTATTCGACTGTATCTCTCTTGTGATTCTCTGAATGAATGAAAAACTTTGTGCTGAACGACATCCCCTCAGATATACAATAAAATTTGTTCTTCTATCACACAACGATGACATCGTAAATAAACAAAACTCAACCACAAACACGCGAACCTTCTCTGGAACTCTGATTTAGATTCAATTTCTTTGAAATTCAATACTCAACATGACGTTTTCATGATCAAAATATAATTCATTCGAATGAAGGGAGTGAATTGACCGAAACGAAAGAAGATACGAGTAATTAAAAGGTGATTTAATTGCCTGGCAGTAGGAGAAGAAATGGCAACAAAATTACTAAATCACTCTGAATGATTTTTTTTTGTCTCATGTAAATCAGATCCTTGTGGAACCTGAAGAACAAAATCTATAACGACAGGTTTGGGCTTAAGGGCTTAAACGCTCTTCGCCTCAAGGGCCACCTAACAAAAAAAAAAAAGACAAGGGACTTTCTTTCTCTACGCAAAAAAAAAGTGTTGTATAATATTTCATTTTCCCCAATGTGACGAGTGGAGCTTATGATGTTGTGTCTTGTTTACGGGTAACGACATAAATTATATTTAATGGCAGGGTTGAGGGCTAAAATAATCCTCTTCCGGTTTTGGGTTTAATTATATTTTTCGTTTTTTTTTCGGGTATTATGTTCCTCACAGTTGATGGTTTCGATGGGAAAAATCTCTTAAATTCGTTTGTAGGGGCTGTATCGGTTATCGATTTGACAGTGTCGTCGATTTTGAGTTAAAGATGGGTGAGTTCATTAATGCAAACTTTTCACTGAGCAGTCATCTTCATCAAGAGAAATGTCGAGCGAGTTCATAAACGCAGCATTGAGTTCATTAATGCAACACTGTGACAGTCGTGCTGTCACTTGAGTTCATAAAAGCAACGCTGAGGCAGTCTTGCGAGCAAAACTGTGACAGTCCTGCTGTCGCTTGAGTTCATAGAAGCAATACTGAGGTAGTCTTGTGAAGCTTTTTCGTTCATAATTGCTTTGCAGGACTCGCCTCTGAGCAGGCTTCTTCTCCGTCAAGAAAATAAGTCGGGTGAGTTCATAAAAGCAACACTGCGGCAGATATTAAAAAAAAATAGAAAAAAAAAAATAATAATAATAATCTGCCCATACACAAGGGGTCCACAAGGACCTAAGTGAGGCAGGGTGAAACCCCGCCTACCCACTAACCTAACCTAACCTAACAGCCCATACAGGGCCAGATGATAGCTTTTTCGCAAAAAAAAAAAAAATGATGAGTTTATGAAAGCAAGTCCTTCGAAGCAATTATGAATGCAAAAGCTTTGCAAGACTGTCTCAGTGTTGTTTTTATGAACTCAAGCGACTGCAGGACTGTCACAGTGTTGCATTAATAAACTCACCCATTATTAACTCAAAATCGACTACATTGCTCTTATGAACTCAAGCAGTGGCGCAGTGTTGCATAAATGAACTCAGTGCTGGTTTTATGAACTCGCTAGACATTTTTCTTGATGAAAATGACTGCTCAGTGAAGAGTTTATTTTTATGCAAGTTGTTGTAAAACTTTACAAAATATCAGGAGACCCAAACCTGCTCCAAGTTTCTGTTTTAAATTTTCGCTGGTCAAAATTATTTCCGGCAACTTTCCACCCTCACCCAAAGAACTGTCAAGCATCCGTCATGTATGTAAACTGTCAAACTTCTCTGACAGATGTACACCAAAATTTCTTCATTTAGAAATAATGATTCGAAATCAAATGAAATCAAAAGACAACAAACAAATCATAAAACATAAAAATGTTTCATCAATCGTCGACCAGCCTGTAACAGCCTTCATTCACAATAAAAGTTGACATTCGAATTCATTAACGGAATTCAAGTGTATAGAGAAACGAAAAAAAAACGAACAATCACATTTTTGTATCACTAACCCGATTGTCTTCCCCAATGACAGTCCGAGAGGTAGGCCTATGCTTGAGTTCAGAGATTACTTTTTTCTTTCTTTTATGCGAAATACAAACGTCCACCGTCCACCTCGTCTGCACATGCATGTGAACCAAAGCCAAACTCATTCGAAAGCGATTTTCATTCACAAATTAATCGACCGGAAGTGACATATTTCTCAAGTGGTTGTGCTGTTGTGCTGTTGCTTCATTGCTCCCCTTTTTCGTTCCTCACACAGCGCGTTGCGTTGCTACCGCCGCCATCGTCGTTGCTGCTGTTGGTCTGCGTCTCTGGCTGGTTGTATGCATGTATACTTTTTTTTTTTTTTTCTGTAGGTAGCGTGCATTCGGTGGGTGGTGTTGGATCACCCCACTTAGGCATCCACTACACGAAAAATAAAAAATAAAAATACTACAAACAGCCATTCATCAATCAATTTGAGGTACGTACACCGTATGCGACGACTGTATATGGTGGCGGACTGGTGGCTGTTTCCTGTTTGTCGTTGTTTGCCAAAAAAAGAAAGAAAGAATAAAAACAGCAATACCCCACCATCACCTCGTTGTCTATTTATTTTTGCTATTTACACAACTCCACGACGACGATGGTGGTGTGTGTTGGTGGGAGAACTTTCCTGTCGAACGACGCGTTGACAAATTTGCAAGTCCACAGAGTCGGTAGAGGGGCAACGATGGGAAGGTAGAGATTGAGGAACAAGCGGATAATGATTCATTGATGGCGATGTCATAGTTTTTTTATTTGATTTTATTTTCTATTACCTATCGCAACAAGGTAAAGTGTGAGGTTACACATCGGAAATAGTGGTGCTAAAAAGAAAACCATCATGGCGATTGTTGGTGTGTTTGACAGGTCTGTCAAAGTCAATGAACGCAACGATGACAGATAACAAAGTTACACCACACCATACCAGCACTTTAAAGACAGGAAGTTGATGAGTTTAATTGTTACAATATGGCGTGCTCGCTTCAAGTTGTGAGATGATATCGAAGTGATTGTGGTTGTGACTATTTTTGAAACAAGCTTGTGGGTGGCGAACGAAGTGTGTTATCAACCTTTTGTAGGATGTTTCTCCGAATGAAAAATTGGTTCCTGATAGACATGCTCAAATGAATAGCGGAAATATCACAAACACTGTTGTTAACGACTCCCGGTGACGAATATATGAACTATAATCTCTGACAGCTGTCAAATTTCAACACGAAACATGTGAAACACGTTTGGAAAATAATAAATTCTGAAGAAATAAGAAGATATATTCGAGAAAAAGGGCAATGGCCCTTCTTTTTAAAGGAATCACTACTGAATTAAATTGAGCTCAGTAATTTAAGTCATCTGAAGTCTGAAGAAGCTCTTCAGCGCACGAAATTTTCCGCAAAAAAAAACGGTGATAAAAAGCAAATTATCGTCATAGCATGACCAACAGTAGTATAACCACCGACACCGTCATTACAAACTATCCAACGTTGTTATTCATTACGCCACCAATTAGAATGCATTCTCCACCTGGGCGCGCACACATTGTTCTCTAATTCCCATGTGCCATAATAACAGAGGAGACTCAGTAATTTTTTTTTTTATTTTCTCCTTTCCCAAAAGCAGAGGAAAAACCTTTAAACTACCCGTCTATATGCACAGAGAGCCATCAGTAGTAATTTAAACGAGAATAGGGAAAATATCACAGCCACATGAAACCTTCTCATTAAACTAAGTAATGACGTAACACAGAGCTTTGAAAGGAGGAAGAAGATGAGAAAAAAAAATCACAATAATTACCAAGAAAATAATAAACAACTAGTTGCACCTAATATAAAAAAAAATATATATACAGTATATTCCCACACACGAACAATAAGTTTTTTTTTTTTTTCTTCTTTCTTAAACCATAAAGATGTCGTTAGACAGCAAGAAAAAAAACACTTGGAAGGGGGTGGCTTTAAAAGTACATATACTTGTATACTGAACGCACTCATTCACTTCACGGTATACCAGCCGTGCAGAACACTTTGGGTGGAACGAAAAGACTTTAAAAAAAAAACAACGTAATAATTTCAAGTTTTTCATGAATGAAATTTCATAGTTTACATTCATTACTACACAACTCATTCAAGTTTTCTCCTTTTCAAAAGAAGAAGAAAAACTATTCAAAAAAACGAAGGCGAATAACGACGGACTGAGAAAAAAAAAAAAAAGACTGACTGACAACAATTTTCTAGTTAAATCGACACGCTACAGTGGTCTAATTTGACATACTTACTAGCGTACCACAGAAGATGAGAGAGACGTAAAAACGACAAAAAAAAAAAAAACACACACAAAATCATAGTGACATCGTTCAAAGAGACAACTACATAACTACTTCGACTCTGTGCGCTTGTTGTGTCAAGTGGGTGAGTGTATTTTTTTTTTTTTTCGCTGTGGGTAGTTTGCTATACATGCGTCGAGCTCGAGATATTTTCTTAGGTCACTTTTTTTCTGTTTTTTTGCATACACTGAGGGAGTGGAACGCTGGAGGAGCCACGTATAGAGGAAATTGAAATTTAGCAGGAAATCCTAATAAACATAAGTTGAACACAACAAATTGCACACAGTCATAACAGAAGCAGAAGCAGCAGCAACATTGCACAGTATCATCATCATCATCATCATCATCAACAACAACAACAACATTACCGTGGTCCTCGACGTCGATGTCATACGTCAGATTCACTTGACAAGCTGACAGATGTGTGTGTGGTTTTTTTGTTTTGGTTTTGTCAAAAGCTAATTGCTTCGAGGGGTATAAGTATAAGTATCTCCAGAAATTCAATTAATTTTCAAATTTCAAATTCCAAATTTGTAATTTAATTTCGAAATGATTTTCAAGCACACCCACACACGATCAGAGTCCAGAGTAGAATTGTTGCACAGCACGCTGATGGTGGGTTGGTTTGGTTTGGTTTCGAAATCCTTGAGTCATCTCCCACGCAGCAAGATTTTTTATTTTTTTTTCTCACTCTCAGGTGGCTGGTAGGTAGGTTTGAAAAGAATTCATAAATTTCAGTTCATTCGTGTTTTGATTGAGTGATATTTTGTTCGGAGAGATAAGTTACGTCTTTCGATTTCGAGTGCAGGAAATGCGAAAGAAATTTTTGAAAGCACGATACAAAGCAATCTTATCTGGGTTATTAAACAAGTTCAAGGACACAGATATTTATAACCGAGCTTCAGTTTCGGTTAGGAAATGATAATTAAAAAAAAGTGAAAAATCGTAAGCGATAAGGTGGAGGGTAAAATTAGCAGCAACTGCGGGGAAGTCGTATACGATATTTCGTGCTTGAGCACACGAAATGAACGATCGTTTTTTGAACTTTAGATGTGAAGACGTGTGCCACGGTGGTGAAAGGCGTTATCTTCGTTTGTGACAGGCTTTCGAGGAATGATGACTCTCTTCTTGGGCGTGGCCAACAACGCAAGTGGAAGCTGCCACCTCGAAACACATTTTACATGATTACACAATAGACAGATAATTCGCTTCCTCTCGCACACAATTCTCACAATTGTCATTCACTTTTCACGCGCGTTTTATTCCCACAACTTCCGTCAAACAATATCCATCACCCCCACCACCAGCGCCATCATCGAAAGCAACTCAAGTGCCAGATCTCATTTTGACATAATGTGGTAATTTTGCAAATTGTGTAATACTGACAGACAATATCGACAGAAACCGAACACAATGACGGAGATAGGAGGAAGAAAGAAAAAGCATTCACAATATGCTGTCGACGTGTTTCACGTGCCACCATCGAATCTGTAACACAAAACATCAAGCAGAGATCTTTCGCTCCCTCAATCATCATCAGCTGTCAGTTTGGTGATGAAATTCGATCCGCTGATGCACACGTCTGTCAAAGTGACTTATTCACTTTGGGATGTGACTTACAGAAACTTTAATTTAACAACGTTTACATTAACTGCACTGTGATGACCTTACAACCGACACTTCGCACTCTCGATGCTTAGACAAAAGAAATTCCTGCAATGCGCTTCTGCTGTGAGTCATAGATTTGTAGACGCTTATTGTTTTTGACAGAACGGGAAATGACATACGACACTGACAGTGGAAAGTAATTTATAACCTCACTTCATGAGAGGGGTGAGATGCCTTTGGTTAAGTAGAAATTGCTCGATGAGGTTGGCTTTTGTTTGACAGTTGTTTATGTGTGAATGGGCACAATGAATGGGTGGTGGTGGCTGCTTTCACAAGGCTGTGTGCTCGTTGTGTGCTCCGTCATGCGACGCGAGAAACTGATGAATGCGGAAGGTTTTTTGGGCTGAGGCAGATTCGTTCAATGAATTGAGATAGATTTAAGGGCGATAAGGTGAGAAGTAACACGTCCACAGAAGGGTGATTGATGATTATGGCCGTGAGACGGTGGAGGCTCTATTCAAAGTTCCGCACATGTGAACGATGCGCGGTATAGACCTTGGAGTGGAAAAATGAAAGTGCGATGTAAAACATGAAAAATATGGAAAACTCTAGGTCTCACTCTGAGAAAATCATTCGCACTCAATTTTTGGGATGGAAAAATGAACGTGTAATGTGGAAAAGCTCTAGGCCTGACGTACATGTGAACGCAGCGCGGCTTCGAAAAATCAAAATCTGATGTTTTACATGAAAAACTCTAAGTCAAACTCCGAGAAAATCATTCGCACTCAATTTTTGGGATGGAAAAATGAAAGTGTGATGTTTTCCGTGAAAAATTCTATTGATTGATTAAATGGTGTCACTAAGCCGCCTGCACTGCGGTCTAAAAGAACTATTCCTTTTTTTATCTAGGATCACGATCCTAGATAAAAAAAAGGCTTCACTCAAAAAAAAAAAATTATTCACACTCATTTTTTGGGACGGAAAAACTGTGAAAAACTTTACGTCTCACTCAAAAAAAAAATCATTCACATTCAACTTCCTTTGACCACACGTGGGAGTATGACCTAAAAGTCACCGTCTAAGCCCGGTCTGAGCTCATCGGTGTACAAATTCAAAGCGATTCACATGACACGATGTAAACATGAGTTAATTCCAAATGAATTTGTGTCGCATTTTACCTCAAACCTACTCTCGATTCGCGTTCTTATCTGTCTTTTCCCCAACCCACGCACCTGACGGCGTGTGTTCTTCAGAATTAAACCTCTTAGGTCAGGCTTACACGTATCTTAATTATTGACGCACAAAAAACAAATAGAAAACTCAGAGAAAACCCTATTTCCGGTGCCTGGCCGCCTGACCGCCCACTCGATACCGATTGCTGCCGTAACTTGTATCCAGCTACTGCAGCAGCCCACATTTTATTGATTTACATTTATTTTTCTTTTTTTTTTCGTTTCATTCTGTTCTTCTTTTTTTTTTTTTGTCGAGAGATGGAGAATGTTTATGAGAAGAAGAACGGAAACTGAAAACCCATGCACACCCACCAGCCGACCGACGACCGACTGACGCGATTCATGAACGTGGGGAATTCCATGAAACTGGCAACATCCTTTTTTGGGAAAAAACAGGATGACAAGAAAGGCGACAGCGAACATCGAGGAGGAGTGTGTACCACGTACAAAGTTCCATACCAGCAGCAGAAAATTGTTGGTAAACCACTTCTCGTCGTTAGATGACTTCGCAACAGTGGGAGGATTACAATAGACATCGTTAGGCATCGGCCAAGTGTATATCTTGAGAAAAAATACAAAAAATGCAAATGATATTCGACGCCTGTCATCGAACAAGTCCACCACCAGCACCACAATGGCGACAACGACAACGACAACGACAACGGCGACCTGACATCTGGCCAAGTGGGCAGATTTTTTTGTTTTCCATTGATTAGTGCGGGCGTAGCTTAATAAATTGTATAAACAATTTTGCGTTTTTGCTTTTTTTTTTTTTGTTTTGTTTTGAGGCGAGAGCAGCCTCCATCATCGTGTCGTCCTCCCTCGGACATTTGTGGTTTTGAGAAAAAAAAAATAAGTCATTTATTGATTTTCTTTATTAGGAACTTTTATGCCAAGGAAAACAGAAAAAAAAAAACGTGTGGATTTGACCATGAAATTCTTGCCCCTCGATGATTAAATATATTTATTCTTGTTTTTTTGGGTGAAGTGGGACAGGAGACAGTGTGTAGGAGATTGACACCTGATGAGGAATGTCGTTGTGGGTGACGCCGATGCTTGACAGAGGGTTTGACAATTAGAGGATATTTATTTTTTTCTATGTTTGTGTACTAAATTTAGCTTTAGGAATTTTTCTGTTAAGCCAAGGGGGGCGATGGCAACTTTGGGGACTTTTCTTTTGGCAATGAACTTGCAAGCAATCAAAGATGTTTGTCCGTCAAGGATCGGGAGTAAATATTTTAGAAGGAATTTGATTGGACTTTTAGCTAATATTGACTTTGTGTGTGATTTCTTTTGTCGACATGAATTCTATGGGGATTTGATTGAGAAAAGTTCGGAGGAGTGAGAAAGTCAGGAATTTCAGAAAAAAAAAAAAAGAAAATCACTGGCCCCTTAGGACTGTAGACAGAGTCTCAATTGAACCCTGAACAGAGGTTCCTTTCAGCTTTAGACAGGAACCACACTGCACTGTAAAAAAGAGTTCCTGTGGAAACTAGACAAAAATGCATTTCGACAGAGGCCCCTTTGGACTGTAGACAGAGACTCATTTGGACCCTGCACAGAGTTTCCTTTCAGCTTTGGACAGGAACAACATTGCACTGTGAAAATAGATTCCTTTGGACTCTGGACAAAAAGATTATTTGGATACTGGACAGAAGTACGCTTGGACTGTGGACAGAGGCCCATTTGGACTGCAGACAGAGGCTCGTTTGGGCTGTGTGCAAAGATTCCTTTCAACTTTGGACAACGGCTCCTTTGGACTGTAGACAGAGACTTATTTTGACCCTGGACAGAGGTTCCTCTGAGCTTTGGACAGGAACAACATTGCACTGTGAAAAACGGTTCCTTTGAAAACTGAACAAAAATTCATTTCGAGTTTGGACAAAGGCCCCTTTCACCAAGGTTAGATTGTGTCAAATTCAACTCCAAAGAGAACGATCTAAAAGTTTAGACGGCAATTTCATAGCTTGAGGTAACAATTGGCCTAGGTAAGTAGGTAAGTTGTGTGGTGGGCTGCGCAAGGCAGCCAAGCATTTAGGCCAGATGAGGCCCATTGTGATACCACATGGAGCGGATGCAAAAACATCCCACTACTCCAGAAATCAATTGGCCTTGAATTTGACTTTTGAATTGACTTTTGAATTTAAACTTTTTGCATAAAACTATCAGCAGAGTTTCAATACTGAAGGAGGCTTACAACTTCATTTATAAAAAAAAAATGGCAGACCAGATGGGCGCCGTGGCTTAATCGTTAGTGCGTCGGACTGTTAAGCGAGAGTACCTAGGTTCGAATCCGGCTCGGGGAAATAACACCACAGACATTTTTCACGGCCCCACCTCCAGCGAACGACTGACAACCTTCCTGGAGTACTTCTGTCATGAAAAGCTTTCGCGATTCGCCGTTCGGAACCGGCATTAAAACAGTAGGTCCCCTCCAAATGTGTCAAAATTATAACGCGCACAACACAGTGGAGGTGCGGAAAAGCTAGGCTCTGGCTCTCAACGGGCTGTTACGCCGCCTAATACAATAATAGACCATAATCAAGAGGCCCACTTCAATACTTTTCTCATCGGTCTTCTCCGTTGAAACCTTCGCTATCGTTCTATAGCTCTATAACTCTCGCTAGCAGCTCAAGCCATACCTAGCTAGCTAGCTGTTGTTCAAACGCCCGCTCCTATAACTTAATCAACCTCGACGTCATAGCAGCCGCGTATCCTCTTAACGTTGTCGGCAGTATGATCAAGCCTTACACGCGCCTACAACTAGGACATACCAGGATCAACAAAAGCGCAAAAATTAGCCCGTAAATTGAATTAGAATCGCCTTGTATCATACAAAGATTGTAAAGATTTTCAATTCTACGACTTGAAGAAGACTCAACATGCCATACTATTATCAAATCTTACAAAATCGTTTCATTGAAAACAACCCACAAGCCGCAAAACCCTACCTCAACTGGCCTCCCTACGCACACGATGCCAGCAATCCAATTTCATTGACAAACCTCTTCATCCTTTTTTTTTTTTTCTTTTTGGTTTCACAACACCACCACCGTAAGCCCTCAATTTCATAAACTAATCCCACCCCTTCAATCGGTCTCATTAAAATGCAAAAGCACCCATCAAAGTTTTTAAGTCTTCAAGACAAAAAAAAAAAAAAACCACCACCATCCCTAGGCCAACTTAACTGAACATGGCACAGAAAGGAAAAAAAACGAAAAAAAAAACGTATTTAAAATCAAACCTAAACTCCATAATTCCATTTAAATTAAAAAACAAAAAAAAAAAAAGAACGAAGCTTCACTGAAAAACATCCATCTCTTGTGTTTCTTTTTATAGGAAACACCCTTTCAAAAGTACCTCCGCTCTCTCTGTGGGGGGAGATGCCTCTCTCTCTCTCGACTCTCTTTGTGAGATGAATTTTACATTAAATAATTAATCATAAATTTTCTCTGACCGCCTTCGCTCGTGTCGTCGTCCCTTCCCTCCACCAACCCTCCATCTCGCCTATCTGGGGTACAACAAGCACATTAATTCAATATCACAAAACTTTTTACCATAACAATAACAAAACCGATGACCATCAAGATTGTTTCCCATTAGCGAAGTGGTAGGGAGGGAATGGAGGTAGACCCCACCATCGTCCTGCACCAAAAAAAAAAAAAAAGAACAGACGCACACAAAGACAACACACAAACACATTTGTGGAGACTCGTAGGGAAGGCAGAAGGAAAAAGAAATAAAAGCACATCATTTCATGGTCACTACAGAAATTTATGAACACACTCCCACACGCAGTTGCTGCTTCTCCTGCTGCTGGTGCTTGTGGTTGTGTTCAGAAAAACAAACCCCTGGCATTTTATTCTTGTGAATGAATGGAAAAACAATTGTTCCGCACTTCAACCACCACCACCCCCAGAGCAAAAAAAAGGGGTGTGCATCGCGTACAGAGGTGAATTGTATGTACTCACCTCTTGGTGGATGCGAGTATATAGGACACACCAAGCAGGTCCTGACACTGAACTGGAAACAGTTCTCTCCGTTTCGTTGCTGACTGTGTGTCTGGTGGTAGTTTACACGCACACAAAGTTGAGGGGGTCTCATCCGCGCAGGAGCACTCTTTCTCCGAGAGAGAGAGAGATTGCACAAACTATGCAAGGGGACACAGAAAAAATAGGAAGTCAGGTTCCACATTGTCTATGGCAAAGGTGTGAACGGAAAAAAAAAAGAACTCTTGCAACTATGAGACAAGCGGAAAACGGAACGGAACAGAACTTTTCAATCGCGCGCTAAGGCCCAGCCCAACCCAACCCAATCCAACCCCACCAACAACACACCCCACACAAATGGCACAAAATATCGGATACAAGGCGAATTTGAGGTCAAGTTTAAATTATTTTACCTTCACCCAGCGGCGGTGGGTCGGATGGGATGGGGCAACACAGGAAATACAACAGTTCCGGAATTGGGGGGTTGATTCATGAGACTGCAGGACTGATATCGGATGTTGAAAAACCAGATTAATTTCGTTAGACCCTCCATCGAACCCAGTTGTACCTCCTCCTCTCTCCTGTCGACTATCGATTTTCCATTCGGGGATACAGGTGGAACATTCTGGATGCTGATGAAGTGAACTATGTTTTCCATTCATCAATCATCTCGGTCTGGGAGTGGAAGGGAACCCTTTCGATTGATCTTGTGATGGTTTGAAAAAAGCTCAACACCGCTCGCCCGCCCGCACAAAAGGGAGCCAAGAACCCGTGTTGCTTTGCCACGCGAATGTGGTGCGGCGGTTTCATTCATGAACGATGTTGTGATGAAGTAATTGAGGAAAGTTGCCTCGTCCTTGGGAGAAGTTATATAAAATTGTTTTTTTTTTTTGGCACGAGGGTAGATTAAGGATGAAGGATGTTTTTAACGTGATATAATGTGTTTGGGTTCACAGGGTGACCGGGTGTGTGTGTTTTCTTTCGTTTAAGGTCTTTCGGGAAATTTTGGTTGTTTGTCTTTTCTTTGGGTACACGCGTTGCTAGTGTTTGGGTGGTTCTTTTTTTTTATCAAGATTTTGTTGAGGGAGCGAAGTTGACAAAGTGCGTTCCTGTTGTACGGACACACACGTGACTCAGAGTTCATCGATAGCCCAACAAAGGACGGTTTTCTAGGCATGAGTCATGACGGTAAACTGATTAAACAGTTGCGAAGTTTGTAGTTGCCTCATGCGTCGTTTCTTATCGAAAAAAAAAAGATAATCGCGGAGCGTGGATAGTAGCGTAAGCGTGTCGAAAGAAAAACGTAGGTGCCCTTCAATCAGTCAGAATTTGTACAAAAAACCCAGGAGATTATGTTCGAAAAAATGCGCATAATTTTTGAAAGCGAGGGTTAGCCACAATCAGAAGATTATTTAAAAAAATCGCGCATTATTTTAAAAAATACGTCTGAAAGACGAAGCCATAGGAAGCCATAGCCCATGGACAGCGCACGTGCACACGTCTGGAAGACGGAGGGCTAGCCATAACCCATGGACAGCACACGCGCATGCGTCTGGAAGACGCAAGGCTAGCCATAGCCTATGGACAGCACACGCGCATACGTCTGGAAGAGGGGGAGCTAGCCACAATTCGAAAATTATGATAAAAAAAATGCGCATACGCTCCGAATACAGAGAGCCAGACGATTTAAAAAAAAAAAAATGCGCATACGCCCCAAAAACCTGAGCGGGTCTTAGTTTTCCAAATTTCTATTTTGTTTGGTTTTCTTTGTGGGGCTAAAAGGTACACCATTTTACTCACTCTGATTTTCTTGTCCATCAATTTCAATTGAATGTAAAAGAACGTACCTGAAAAAGAAGAGGAAAACATTTGTTAGAAAATTCACTTCAAATTTTAACAAACAAAACAAATAAATATAGAAAAGTATTAAAGTCAGAATTCGGTGAACATTAAAATATGATAAAAAAGGTGGACCATTTAGTGGTTTCTTCATGAATCATAGTCACAATCCTGAATCTTTTTAAAAAGGGTGGACCATCTGATGGTTTTTATTTTTTTTTTGAATCATGATTATTCAAACCATTAAGACCAATATCATGCAAGCTATTGGTGAACTACAGCCCGCGACCCTCAACAAAGTCTTGGAAAATTGAAGTGACAGAATACGCTTCTGCGAAGTTAGCCAAGGAAGTCACTTAAAAGACGTTGTCTGGGAATATTTTCTGTTATCAATAAAGCCAAAATACATGGCAAAAATTAAACGTTTCTCATTTTATTGCATTTTTAAAAAGAAACATGTATCTGGCCCACACGTACACTTAATAAATTGCCCTAAACCTCAACTGAGTCAAAAGTGGCGACTGCAAAACACCGCTCAACAGTCAAATTGTTACCCGCCACTAACTAAAAACAAAACAAAGACTGAGTAAAATTTTAAAAAGATCCCCAATCACCAAGAATTGCAACACAAGGAGTTCACATTGTCTCACACCTGTTTCACTTCCATCACTGATCAACAAAGTTATTAAATAGACCAAACGTGGGCTTACAAATGACCGAGTGCAATCGTGAAACGCCTTTAAATCGTCAAACAAACCAAATTGGAAAGTTATTCAGAGAGACAAGACCATTAAATGAGCTCTTAATGGCCACTAAGGCAGACACAGCGTTAAAGACAAACAACAACAAAAATCACGTAATAAAACGACCCCCCGACAATGAAATGTCTTCCAAGAAAAACGAAAAAAAAAAAAATACAGATTCGTTAATAGCGTTATCCTGTCAGCAATTTAATTACTTAATTTACCATTCCCCATCAGAAGAGAAGGCAAATAATTATTACAAACGTGCTCCTTCAAGATTTTTATAGCCTTGCAAGAGGAGCTTTTCTTGCATCTCTTCCAGCGCATAATCTGCCATCTGTTACATCTCTGTTTTGCACCCCCACAATGATCGTAAATATAACAGAGGCAATTAAAATAAATCCTAGAATCATTTAAAATGTCTCCTCCACTCGTTTAGAGGTGTTGAATTAAAAATTTTTTTTTTGAAACACAAGAAAAAATCTTCCGTTTAAATGATCCACATCTGCCCCAGTTCCGCCATATGTCACCAATAACTGTCAGCGACAATTTTAATAGCCAAAAAAAACTTCAAAACCACTCCACTGTCATCGTGATCATCACCCACCGACGCCACCACCACCACCACCACCGCCTCCTCCAGCCGGTGATCTTTTTCGATCACCCACGGAAATCAAAAAAACGCGATCGTGCCTCCGCCATATGTTACGTTCCACTTTTCGGTTTTATTATTCAACTGTTGGGCGGCTGTGGGGCAGCCATAATATCCGCCGGCATCATTCGAATATATGGCCTGGGTGGCCACCACACCACATCCGATCGGCTTAATTTGGCTGCCAAGCCGTTTTGCTGCCACCATATGCGTGACACTCTAAAAAAAAAAAAACATTTTTAATGATTAATTCATATCTAGTGCAAACGTCGTAGGCTTTCTTAAGAGTCTACGCGCACCAACCACGCGGCGTGACCATAAGTGGATGAAAATAAACCCGAAGGCATACTTAGACTAATTGGAGCCCAAAAAGAAAAAAAACCAAGGCTTTGCGCGGTACCCTAAATGGCCCACACAAATCTTAAACTGGACGCTAAAGAGAGTGCACATGGTTAATTGTCTGTGAATAAAAACAAAACACATGGCCACCTTTGTTTATGCCAAAAACCGATGAAACCGACGTCCGGCGAAACAAAAACCCCACGGGAGTGGAGTGAGAGATTCTTAATATGCCACGGATGAGATGCACACTTATCCACCTCCGTGTCGATGGAGAGGAGGAGCACCAAACAGCAGAAGTCGAAGCAGAAGCAGAAGCAAAGCCGCCCCTCTTGGTGTAATTTGCATAACAAAATTTTAATAAACAATTTGCCATTGAGAAACGTGTTCGGAATTCTGGACGAATGGGCATAATGGACGGATGCGATGGACGAACCCACACACAACAACACGACGCCGTCGTTACCGCCACCGTCGTCTCTGCCGACACATCAACCGATGAAGTGAATCGGACGGATTCCTGGAAAATTTACGCGTCCGACCGGAAATCTCAGACATGAATACATTCACGCTGCGCGAATGGTTTAATTTTTGAACTTAACCAAACGACGGAATGGACGGACAGCGCACGAGTAGATGTTTGAGAAGTTGAAAGGAATTAATTAATCATCAATGCAGCGTATTGTTGTTGTGCGACCGTGTTTAGATGTGAGGGGATGGGCTCTTCTTTTTCTTGGAAGTGCAAAGGGTTCTGGTCTGACTGGAAGAATGATGGCTTTTGTGCGATATGTTTACTCGCGGGCTACTTCCTGGTAAGAGGAAGTACGTGATGGAAGTGCCTTGCGGTGGATTTACTGGAAAAATGAAAATTCTTTAGTGTTGATAGAAAGAAAGACGTGGATTTTTTTTTTTCAAAATCAATGATTCACAGTTTCTTATGCAAAATTTCACAACTTGCTCCCGGAAAAAAATGTAAACAAAAAGCCCAATTCTGAAAATAAAACTCGACTCGAGTCAAACGGCCGACAAGGAATATTGCCCAATGATGATCATTAAGGCTAATTGTGCAATAAAAACTCTGCGTGCAGGAGGCAGACACTCACACTCCTCTCGTCTGATGTCGGATGTGTCTGATGACGACGATGATTATGACGATCTAAAAGAAATGATCACGTTAGCATCGTCGTTCGCATTCGCGTTCGCGTAGTCGTGAAAATATAAATTTCTTTCAGTTTTATTTATGACCATCATTTGTACATCTCTCTGCGGATGGGGCCGGTGTAGCGGTGTAACGATTGTAGCAGCAACAAATTGCAATTTCTAATTTTACGATGCATCTCTCTGTGTAGTCATTTTTACAATTGAAAAAAAAAAAAAAAAAGGGCAGACACATCCCTCTGACATCTTCTACCAGAAGCATCCAGACACATCCAGAAATGTCAGTTTTCCTTTCCAACCCGCCGCTGAACTCGCCCACCGGATGCGTTAAGTTTATTTTTCTTTGCATGCACAATATGGGGCTGATGCTCCTTCAATACGCGCGCACACACAGCGGATCGTGCACATGTTGTTTAGATGTTTAGAAGAGGCACGTCTCTCTGTGGTGTTCTTATCCGCAAGCCGACCGTCCGCTCCAACAGAGTTCTATTTTTACACAACCGATTCATGCAGCACATGCAGCGAAGAACATGATCGTTTGCTGTCTGTTTCGGCTCGGAGCGGTCTGTATGCGCGCGCCCCTGTTCATCATTCATCGTTCTTAAAGACGTCAAATTTACTTCATTCCACTGACAGCAGCGGTCTACAAAAAGGGGGGGAGAATGATTTTTTGGTCATCTAACTGATCGTTAATTTGGAAAGGAACAAAAAACAGAAACCGAGGCCCAAGGGTCCGCGTGTGCGTGCGTCTTGTTAACGCAAATGGAGGAACATGTTTGTTGGCCGAGAGAGAAGCTCAAGCAGCACACTTTAGAAGGAACGCGATCTAAAATGATCATGGAATAAATATTTTGCCCTTTTACGGTTTTGGGATTCCTGCGTTGTTACCGGTTCACTACTGACGGAGACGATGTTGCTACTGCCACACCTTTTTCGATCGAGTACTGTGAGCCAAGGTTTCATTTCTGCAGCAAGACGAGGTTTCTTTTTTTGATGTTGGATGGTTTCTCATTTCTGCTTATAAGGGGATGAGAGAAATTTTTCTTTTTTTCGAAAAAAAAAAAGTTTTCTAAAACGCAAAGATGTAGCAATTAGACGACAGTTAGAGAATAATGTTGAATATCTTGTTCGCCTTCATGGAAAGTCACAAGTGGAACGTAGAAGTATGCGGAACAAATTATGACATGTGGAGCAACTGATTCCGGAAATCAATTTTTTTTGGATAGGAATGCAGATTATGTTAAACTTTTGGTCTGAACTTTCAACTGTCAGAATGGTATTAAAATGCAGCTTCTGTCAAACTCTTGGTTTGAACCTGTGACTGTCAAACATGTCATGATTCTGGAAATCAATTTTTCGGATAAAAATACGCCTTATGCCAAATTCGAGGTCTAAGCTTCCAACTGTCAAATTTGTATAAAAATGCAGTTTATGTCAAACTCTTGGTCTGACTTTTAAATTTTCAAACATGAATAAAAATGCAGCTCATGTCAAACTTTTGTTCTGAACATTCAACTGTCAAACATGTTATGAGTATTCGGATAAAAATGCAGCTTTTGTCAAACTCGTAGTCTGACATGCCAAGCATGTCATGATCCTAGAAACGAATTCTGCGTAAAAAAAAATGCAGTTTATGTCAAACTTTTGGTCTGACATTTTAACTGTCAAACTTGTCACGATTTCGAAAATCAATTCGGATAAAAATGCAGCTAATGTCAAACTCTTGTGCACGTTTTACCCTTAAACGATCAAACCTGTCAAACTGTCGAACACACTCTTTATATCCGGGAAGGAAATGGACAAATTCGAAATTCATTCCAACAAACTTTCATGAACGCATTGCCAAGTAGAACAATGTGACCACAAGAATCATGACGCATCACAAACCATAGCAGATTCTTAGACCAAAAAAAAAAAGGAAAAACTAGTTATTCCAAATTTCATCGTTGGCTTGCCAAAAAAATTCAAAGAACTTCGACTCCCTACGGCGATAATTATCTCAACACATCGCCCATAAACAAGTCTTCCAATGAATTCGTCATCAACAGGTTCTCCTCTGTCATCTCTCGCTCTTTTTCGGCGCCATAATTCTACCAGAAAACTTGTCTGTAATTTCAAGTTCTCCAAAAAAAAAAAAAAAATTTCATGTTCCAAACTCATTTCACCACCGGAACTTGTCATATATCACACACACAACACCAACCAGTCACAACTGTGACAGAGATGAAAAAAAATTTAAAGAAAAAAAGTCTCCAACTAACCTTCAAAGGTCAGCCAGAAAACAACATTATGACCAAAAAACAACAAAACGTCAAAGCCACATGTTTTAATAACGACGATATGGAGATGTTTTGTCATCAATTTTTCGTTTTCTCTTGTCTCTCCAAATCAACAAACAACGATGGAGTACGAGAAGCCAAAAGCACAGACAAAAAAAAAAAAAAACAGAAACCCATCGCAAAAGCAATTTCGAATTTGTGAATGGAAGATGAAGCATGCTGCCAACGTGAGGGCGTTCAAAAATCTGACGTCAACGTGAATTGATTGTAACAAAACCACATGAGTGTGATATGACATCACGAGACAAAAACTGCCGCCGCCTCTGCCTCCATCGAACAGCGATTTCGACGAGAAGTCAATTTAAATTTACATTTTATAGAAAAAAAGTGTGTTTTTTGCAAGATTTCTTCTTTATGTCACACCGACAGCTCTCACCTGACAACTGTTTGCAATTTACAGGGAAACAATTCCTTCAACACCCCCAAACAACAAAAAAAAAAAAAAAACCTCAGTACATTCCTTCACACTCGTTTCTTTTTGGACAGAGAATGATGTGAGAGATGTTGCATTGTTGTGTTCTGTGTGTTGTACCCCCAAACCCTCCCCGTTCGCTCTTGGGAAACCCACGACGGAACCTACTCAACGCCCACGTGAGGCACACACCACGCGTAGGCACACACCACACATCGTGTGCGCTTATAAAATCGCGCTATCTGTATGCCTCTGGTGCGAGTTGAGTTTTGATGTTTTAACTTAATCAGATAATTTGTATTCATTCAAAGAATGTTTGTTGTTCCTTTTTTTTTTTTTTTTGCGAGGGATCACCTACCACACACACGGACCATTTTTACTTAGGTCTGGTAAAGCACGCGTCTAATGTGGGTCATAAAGTGGGTTGCCAATTTGAGTTTGGGCGGCGTAGACTGACAGATGTCATTTTTGACAGAAATGCTTTATCGACTGACAAACTGCGAATTTTTTTTTTTGTAACTTTTGATGTAAAAGTGAAAGTCACTCACTAACGTCATCTATCACGTCAAAACTGATCTTGAATCATGTCACCAAACTCGAGATGAGAGAGGCTAACTAGCTGTCAAGCTCAGAATGACATCGTTTACCTCATTAAGTCGTGTGTTTTTTTGTTTTCTCCCCAAGAACAAAGAGAAACAATAAAATAGATGAAATGTGACAAAGGATTCACCCGCAGACTAGACACCTGTCAACTGATTCATGTTTAACCACGCCACCTGAACAGCAAGAAAAAAAGAAAAAAAACCCAACCAAACCGAACAATGAATGAACTTAATTTGCTTTTGTGAAATTAAACACCAGTTTACCTCCTTAAAGAATCTTTGGAATGTGTTTACACTCAGAGAGAGAGATACATTGTTTGTTTGTTTGATTTTTTTTTTGTTTTTACCTACTTATTTGAAAGTTTCGGCAAAATTTTTAATTATGAGCACTTATTTTTGGCAGAGTTTTTTTTTCTAATCTTCAACGACAACCACAACGACGCACGATTCATTCGACTAGAGCATAAAGGAAATTGTTAATTGTTTTTACGATAATACTTGTGGGGATTTTGTAATTTCAAAACAATTAGAATGTGAGCTAAATTAATTCGATTCGATATCTAAATTTAGGCAGTTGACTTCCGATGTGGTGGGGTTGTTGTTTTACCGCAAGGTCCACAATTGTCAGTGTGGGGTTATGGCATTTCTATTTTAGACGTGAAAAGCTGTTTTGTTTTTTGCGTTTTACAAACTCATTCTAATCAACGAGTAAATATTTCTTTTTTTTTTTTTTTCGCTATCTGCATCTAATTGGAGTCGCGGAGAACGTTCCCTTTGTTCGGTGCGGATCGAGTGGGGGGATTATATGGGTTTTTATCTCGTGCATATTTGTCACGTGAGTGTGGAGAGTTAGATTTTAGATAAAAAAATAAAATGAGCTCTAATTGAACTTTGACGTCAGTAATTAGAGGGGGATGAATAATTCGTTTAATATGAGGTAATAAATCTTAATTAAATTATATAAACGAAATGTCATTCATGAAGGTGTCAATGAAACGAAACGGTTATTTGCCTTCATTGACGAGGTGGATTGTTTATACAGATGTGGGGAGAAGTTTTTTTTTCCCGCATCGGACAGTTGGGAGTGGAAAGAAATCTATGACGAGGTTTGATTACAGATGTTGGGAGGAGAAGTTCCTCTTTAAACTGGCAGAGTTTGGGCTAGGAAAATGTCTATCAAAGGGAAGTTTTTCTTTAAGCTGGCAGTTTGGGCTAGGAAAATGTCTATCAAGAGGTTTGACAGACACATTCTGTAGAACATGTTTCCCAGGACCCAAACCGTCAAGTGTTTTTGGAATTTACTTTATACGACTTCAGTTGACAGTTTGAACTGAAACGATTTCTACCACGAAGTTTGACAGAATGTGGTAGAACATCCTTTTTATTACTAGAACTGTCGCCAATTCGAAATAGAAAGATATGTACCTCCGAGGTTTGAAGACACTAAAGACTAATATCTAACACGAAGTTTGAAAGAGCGTAGTGTCAGTTAGAAAATATCTACCACGAAGGTTGACAGAGTTTGGTAGAAAATCCTTTCCATGACAAAAACTGTCAAACATTTCTAAAATATGCTCCATACGTCTCCAAACTCCCACACCATCGTCCATTTGGCACGTGGTCAAATGAAAACGAGCTCTGAAAAACCGGAAAAATACTTCGTAAAGCTTCTTATTGTTGAGGGTCAACATTTTTTCGACAAAAGCAAAAATCCAACAAAACGCACGCCAGCAACGCCGCACCGCGCCATAATCCCAGCTTCAATTTTTCATGCCTTCAGTCTGTTTTATACTTTTGTTTGGTCGACTCCTTTTTTTCTTGTCTTCTTCACATGATTCGTACATGATTCCTTAGCATAAGACCAATCGTTTCTTTTTCTGTTTAGAACGAAGCATGAAGCAGGCATGAAACGAAAAGAGGGGGGGCACAGAAAAGGCGCGCGCGCGCGCACTCTCAAGTCGTTGTTTTTGTTGGCGCAGCGGTGGTGGTGGCGGCGAGACAAGCTGCGCGCGGAGTCAACAACCGCGAGTTCAACTACTAAGGAGCGCACACACGGATATTATTGTGTATTATGTCGCGCGTATACACGCAGTGTGGCTGAACAACGAAAAGGGGTGCTGCGAGAAGAGAACTGAGAGTGAACACGATGGACACGAACATGGACAGCAGCAGATATAGTCTCTCCCTCTCTGTTGCTCCCACCTTCTTCTTTTTTTTTTAGAGTTCTTCAGAAATGACGGACATTTTCTAGGGCCTCTTGAAAGTTATCATCACATATGAGTGCGCGCATCCAGCGTAAACGACTTGGACGACTTTTGGGGGAATGGGGTGGAGGATGGATGAACCTACAGACGGACAAACGGATGGATGGATAAATGGATAGATGTTACAAAGTACATCCGCACACACAACACACACGTATTGTATTCCCTTTGTATGTTAGCGCTGAGGAGGAACTGATGCAATAGGAAACCTAAGACTTCGAAACACAACACACACTGGACGTTGACGCGAACGATAGAATATCACAAAAGCGCGTAGAGCGGCTCGTCTCAGCTTCGAAGACGAACAAATTAAATTACATTTCTCATGAGCAACGGAGAGAGAAGAGAAGAAAGAAAAAAAGGGTTCTAAGTTTTCCTCCCGCATCTGTGTGTGGGAATCCGGCAGCCATCGCGGTTGTGGAAGAACGAGATGGGGCGAGTTCATGCTCCCCAGTGCAACTGAAGCGCAATGAAGCGAGCCAACTAACATGCTCCAACAAACGCACAAATGCACACACAACAAACGAAGACTCATCACAATTTGTTACATTGAATTTGACAGGCAGGCGGATGTGAACATGAACGTGCTGGATCTGGATTCACCGTGTGGATTTCAGATGAAATAGGAGGCTTTCATTAAATTGATAAGCCCAGTGACAGAAGATCTACGTAATACACACGGAATCGAACATGACAGCGGGTGTTTCAAATGACAAGTGACACAATCAAGGGTCAGGGTTTTTATGCGTTTTTTTTTTTTTTTAGAAAATTCCAACAAATCACCTAACCACTCCTAAGTGACATCGTTAGCCAATTACTCACCCAGCCAGACTCCTAAGAACTGCAAAACGTCAAAATTGCATTAAATACAATTTCCTCCCCCCATTTCCCATCCTCGAAGTTCACTTTATATCAATGTCTAGGTTCAATTAGTACGTTTCAGTTCAGCGTTTCATATCGAGTAATCTTCAAAGGACGTGTATATCAATTAAGAGGCACCTCCATGGAATCGTCGCCATCTCCATCGTTGTCGTTCTCTCTTCCGTCGCCCTCCTGCTGGTGGCAGAGTATGTGTGACAAAGCAAAAATTTAATTAAAAAACTTGTTCGTTGCACTACAGAGGCAGGATAGGATGATATTATACCCAAGTAAGTCTCTTCTATTGCAGGACGACAGATTTACGCTCTGTGCCGTAGCAAAAAAGATTTTCTCTTTTGTCTTTCTTTCGAAGGGTAAATTTATTCCACTCAACCATTTTGTGGCATATTATTGCATTTTACCGTCAGACAAAGGTGCTGATGGATGCGTTTGGACAATGGTTGAGGTTCTTTATTGTTGGGGGATTCGAGCAAGACGATTCGATACTCTGACACGGTGTCTGTGCTGTTGACACAACCTCAGCAAAAATTCTTTCACTTGCCATCTTCTAGCGTTTTTTGCTGGGGATTCTTGTGGACTGAATTTTTCTTGATGCCGATCAACATCATCATTAGTGGCGTAACACGAACGGCCAAAAAAGGGATTACGCCTTCCTTAAACCCCAAAAAGACTAAATCATCATCATCATTAGTGGCGTAACAGCCCACGAACGGCCAGAGCCTAGTTTTTCGCGCTTCCGCTGTGTTGTGCGCGTCATAATTTGACGTATGTGAAGGGGACCTACAGTTTATTGCCGAATCCGAACGGCGAATTGAGAAAACTTTTCAGCTTTTAGTACTACTGTTGGCTTGCAAGTTTGTAAGCTGACAGAAGTACTCCAGGATTATCTGTCTTTCGCTGGAGGTAGGGCCGTGCAAAAAGTTTGAAATGTGTTTTTTTTTCCCCGAGCTGTGTTCGAACCCGGGTAGGCTCGATTAACAGTCCGACGCACTAACGATTAAGCCACGGCGTCCTCGATGCCAATACTCTGACGTAAATTCTGTTCAAATCAGGCAAAAAAGTTTATAACTAACAAGACGAATAAATAAAAAAAAAATGTTTCCACTTGCCACCTGACGCGAATTCTGTTCAAATCAGGCAAAAAAGTTTGTAACTAACAAGACGAATAAATAAAAAAAAATGTTTCCACTTGCCACCTCTGAAAAAAAAAAGAAACTGCGCAACATGTGCTGATCCTCGACTCCCAAAAAAATCAGAAAATGTCCTTAAAACACAATCGATCATCATAAAATGTGACACAAGAAAAGGATTACCCTCTCGAGAAACAAAACGACACAATGAATTTAGAAATCTGGAACTAATCACTTTGGCAACTTTGTCGTCTTTCACAGAGATCACGTCAAAAGGGACCTACTGCTGGTTTCCATCACTTTCCTCATTGTTCCTTCGATCCTGAATGCCCTTTCAAGTGCTCTGACAGCGGCTATTTTTAAGAATCAATTGTTTGCCAGTAGTTTTCGGGGTTTCAGGTCAATTCTAGACAGTTTTTTTCTTCTACTCAAACAATAGACAAATGAGAGTAATTGAGGAAGGAAACAACACGCCTGGGGCGTCTCACAGCGTCTATCTTATCTCTCCTCTGACTGTACTTCGCATCCCCAGTCACGTTTACACACATGTACTTTTTTTTTGTCGAATTTTTTGCACCGAAATTGACAGAGACGAACAAAAAAAAAAAATTGCTTCTCTCTCCTTATCTTATCTCTCTACTCGCCATTGAATACAGTAGGTGATATTTATTATTTGTTTATTTCCTTTTTTTTTTTTTTCTCCTCCGCGCTTCTGTGCTGTGCCTTGATTGTGGTTGTTTCCCCTACCCTATTGCCGTTGTTGTGATAATTAATTCATTCATTAAAAAAAAAAAAAAATAGAATCGATTTTATCTTGTCCGTCTGACACTTCCTATCAGCACGTTGAGCGTTAGCTTCGAGTTCACCAACGCGTCGCGCCGTGTGGTGAGCTTCAACAAATATGCGACAAAATACTTTCAAATACTCGTTTTTTGTTTTTTTTTTTTTTTTTTCTTGAAAAACTGATCGGCAAATATTTATACTACTTGGGCCCCCAAAACGACGCGATACCGGAGAGAAATATGTAAATAAAACGAGAGAAAAAAAAAAAGAGGCGACAGACGACGAACAGAACACAAAAAAGAAATACACACAGAAATCGTTGAAAGACGATATATGATAATTTTTTGTTGTTGTCGCCGCTTGCCGTCTCTTCCTAAAGAATGTTTTTTTTTTTTTTTTTCGTTTTTTTTTAACGAAACAGGAAATCGAAAAGCGATAAAAATAAATATGAACTAAGTGGGGAATATGTTTTAGAGAACGATGTTTTGAGTTGTAAAGAAGGCAAGAGGTGGTAAAGTTTGAGGTGATTTTTTTTTTTTTGTCTCGTGTGGGGGGAACAGACTGATTAGAATTGTTTTGACACAAAAAAAAAAGTAATCACGTCATAAGTGCGACGATGAGAGATTCTGACAGTTGACAGTTGGTGACTGAAGCCACACGAATTTTGTGTAATTGATAATGATTCGGTTGATGTGGGTCAAACGGAGTATCTTATCAAAGTACTTTTTTTAGACTATAATTTCTAATGACGAAATGACCACCTTTATCGGAACAGGTATTTGTGGAACTTCACGTAGGGGTTTATCAAAAAAAAAGCCATGATATCGCCATGTTTTGGGGGATTTCAGTGGTCTTTAGCTTGAGGTTGTCGTTCAGACACGTGTCTAACACCACGATTTTTGCTGACAGGATAAAAAAAAGGGCTTATGCCTCCCTTAAACCCCAAAAAGACTAAATCATCATCATCGTTAGTGGCGTGACAGCCCACGAAGGGCTAGAGCCTGGCTTTTCGCGCCTCCACTGTGCGCGTTATAATTTTGACACATGTGAAGGGGACCTACGGCTTATTGCCGGTTCCGAACGGCGAATTGCGAAAACTTTCCGTGACAGAAGTACTCTAGGAGGATAGTGAGTCGATCGCTGGACTAAAGGAAGTTATTAAAACGCAACAGACGGACACCGAAGTAATACCAAAAGGTTTTCATTATTCCTTTGGAACGAAACCTTAAAAAAGATAACGCGATTTTTGTCAACTTACTGAATTTTTTACCATCAACCTGACAAAACTTAGAAGAAAACAAAAAAATTCATTCCAAACAATCAAACGCATAATCAAATTTAATGAATTCCAATGATTTCCCTCGCGCTTAAAGACCTTGAACTTCTTTGTTATGACAACCAAACGACCGACGTCTGCCAAGTGGGAGTTAAGTATCCACGCAAGCAAAGCACCAGCATACGCAGAAAAAAGCCCATCCCACAGACTTGTCTAACTCATTCTATTTCAGCCCAAATGACTCAAACTCTGCGAAAATTCTTTGCGTACATTAATGAAGAAAAGCAAATAACATACATACACACACACAAAAGAAATCCAACATCAAACAATTATTCACTGGTTATTAATTAAAATACATCTTCATTATTGAACGGACTATTTTTAGGCAAACCTCCTTCTTTCAATAGCTTTCAATCTTTCATTAATTTCTATCTTTCATTTTTGTTTTTCCTTTTACTATTTTTAGTCATAGCCACAAGTCTGTGCAATGAGCTAATCTCTTCCCACGGATATTTACAAGAGCTGAACGCATTTGCAACAGATAACAATAATGTACCTCGTTAAGAAATGCTAAATTTAAAAACAAAACAACAGAATAAAAAAAAGAACGATGGCTAAAAAAACAATTGAAAATAAAAGTATAGGGAAGAGAGAACAGACAACAAGTGTACACGTGAGAGACCCGAGTGAGTAATGAGGCCTCCACGGTGCCTGAGACTTTGGGCAGACTGCGCACATGAATTTTTTTTTGGGGATTTGGTATACGAAAAGAAATTGTGTCAATATTTAAGGAAGTGATTAGCTGATAGACTATGCGTGTTTTCTTTGCAGTTTTACACGAAGAGATATCCAAAGGTGTTTGATCTTTTGTGAGGTTCTAGACAATCAACGTGTTCAGTGGGGATTATTGAGCTGAGTGGGAGGGCTAAGATACAATGACTGGTTACACACGGATTGGGCAAGGATTCCCCTCTCTCAGAGCCATTTTACTTGATTTCCATGAGAAGAAATTCATCTTATCCGATTGTGTTCTAGAGATCAGTTTGCAAAAAGACGAAGAAAAATTGAAATCGAATTTAAGCGTCCATGATCGTCGAGTTTTTTTTTTTTTGTTTTCATTTGCAATCAGATTGATAAACTCATCATCATTAGTGGCGTAACAGCCCACGATTCGGATCGGATTGGATTCATGCATGGCTTCGTTTTTTTCTTTCCTTGAATTGAAACAGGCTTTGGATTAGATTTTCCTCTAAATCGCGTCTTTTTGTCTTCATTTGAAGTGAACCAAGTTTTTTTCTTTTCATCATTAGTGGCGTAACAGCCCATGAAGGGCTAGAGCCTAGCTTTTCACGTCTCCACTGTATTGTGCGCGTCATAATTTTGACACATGTAAAGGGGACCTACAGTTTATTGCCGGTTCCGAATGGCGAATTGCGAAAGATTTCCGTGACAGAAGTACTCCAGGAGGATTTTCAATCGCTGGAGGTGGAGCCGTGGAAAATGTTTGTGGTGTTTTTTCCCCAAGATGGACTCGAACCTCGCTTAACAGTCCGACGCACAAACGATTAAGCCACGGCGCCCACGACTGATAAACTACCTCAGAGGATAAACTGATAAACTACCATCAGTTAAAGCCGGAGTTAGCTTTAACTGATGATCTACTAGGGATAGGTAGGGGATAAGACCGATTATTTTCCAACGCAAATTTAGGCGTTGATGACGGTCAGAATAAGAAGCGTCAGTGGCGGAGGATCGAGTTGCCTGGAGATCTCTTTTACGTGCATTGCCCCGCGACTCCATTACTGGATCACGCGGTCAAGAAGATGACGATGGTCAGAGTTAGTTTTATCGGATTGTCTAATAGTTGTGTAAGAATTTGCAACCAAACTGATTATCTTCGTCAGAGAAATGAAAGCGAAATTAAGCGTTGATGATGGTAAGCATCATCTGATGATCACATGAAGAGCAACTTCTAGTCGGCCAATTTTTGTTTCATCCTTTAGTAAATGAGGATCAAATTTATATGATGACTTCGACTTCATAAGAGTTCAATTTTAAAGTGACTTCAACTGGATTTTTACGTTTGTTTAGAAGCAAAACGAAAACTCTTCGAGCAATCGAATTCGGCTCTCAGAAAGACTGTGATTTATTTGTCACTTAAATAATGAAACAATCCCAATTAAGTGCTCAAACTGCAATGATAACTTCGTGAGAATGAAGTTCATAAGAGAAAAATTTCGACTTCATAAGAATTCAACTTTAAATTAATGTTCAACTGGATTTTCGCGTTTGTTCAGAAGTCGAACGGAATCCGAAGTTCTTCGGGCATGCGAATTCGGCTTTCAGAAACACTGGTGATCTATTTTTTTTTAAATAAATGATGCAACAATCCTAGGTACGGATTAAGACTTCAATGACAGCATCGTGAGGACTAAATTCATAAGAAAAAGAAGTCTATTTGATCAGAGCTCAGCTTTGAATTCGTGTTTGAATTTTAACATTTGTTCACCTCGTTATTCGAGTCTCAGAAACACTAGTGAATTATTTTCTAATCAAGTAATGTAACAATGGCAGTTAAGAACGTAGGCTTTAATGAGACACTCAAATCTCCTTATGAATATGTTCAACTCGGACTTCTTATCGCTTTCAAAGGATTGAGATCGCCATAATCTCGCAAAGGATCAACCAAGGCTTAAAGGGCATATGCATTCGGCTCTCAGAAATACCGTCGATTTTCTAGCACTTACACTGCAGTGATAACCTCGTGAGGATCAAGTTCACAAGAGAAAAACTTCGATTTCATAAGACTTCAACCCTGAATTGAACTTTAACTGAATTTTCAGCCGAACGGGAGGTTTTAAGCGCATGCCAATTCGGTTCTCAGAAACACTGGTGATCTACTTTCCACATAAATAATGCAACAGTCCCAGTTAAGTGCTTGGATTTCAATGATAACCTCATGAGGATCAAGTTCACAAGAGAAAAACTTCGATTTCATAAGACTTCAACCCTGAATTGAACTTTAACTGAATTTTCAGCCGAACGGGAGGCTTTTAGGGCATTCCAATTCGGTTCTCAGAAACACTGGTGATCTACTTTCCACATAAATAATGCAACAGTCCCAGTTAAGTGCTTGGATTTCAATTATAAACTCGTGAGGATCAAGTTCACAAAAGAAAAACTTCGATTTCATAAGACTTCAACATTGAATTGAACTTTAACTGAATTTTCAGCCGAACGGGAGGTTTTAAGCGCATGCCAATTCGGTTCTCAGAAACACTGGTGATCTATTTTCCACATAAATAATGCAACAGTCCCAGTTAAGTGCTTGGATTTCAATGATAACCTCATGAGGATCAAGTTCACAAGAGAAAAACTTCGATTTCATAAGACTTCAACATTGAATTGAACTTTAACTGAATTTTCAGCCGAACGGAAGGTTTTAAGCGCATGCCAATTCGGTTCTCAGAAACACTGGTAGATCACCATTCCACATAAAGAATGCAACAATCCCAATTAACTGCTCAAACTTCAATGATAACCTCGGCAGGATCAAGTTCATATAAGGAACAAGTTCGACTTCAGCAGACTTCAACTGAATTTTTAGGTTTGTTTAGAAATCAAATGGAACTCCTTAGGGCATGCGTTTTCCGCTCTAAAAAACCTCAGTGATATTCACAATTTTCGACTTAACACATTGAATGCCACGCCAATAACAAGCTTAGTGCCGGTCACCAGTGACCCATCATTCAATGTGTTAAAGAATGCAACGATCCCAACTGAGAACCTAGGCCTTTGGTTATGTGGTGTGGTGGTGGTCCAGGCCTAGGACCTAACAAAGCAGACAAACGCCCAATCAGACAATTTAGAAATGGCCTTACAACGTCTCAAAAAAATTGACATCGGCATAATCTCGTAAAAAGTCAATTAAAATCAAAACGACAGCCCCAAGATGACGAATGAGCAGAAGGATGAGTTCATAAAAGTAACACTGCTGGAGTCACTGCGGCAGTCATGCAGCTCCTTGTATGAGACCTCACCTGAAACCGTCCTGCAAAGCATATTGCTTTTATAAGAACACACCCGAAATCATCAAAACAACAACTTCCTGTTGAAATTCCTCTCAAGATTGATACACCACCCTTTCAATTCTCAACCAAAAACAAAAACAAAACAAAAAAAAAAAATAAACATAAAAAATTTACCTTTCAATGTTACCACACGACAGCCATCTTGTTTCAAACGACGATGCAACACGTTGATTGTCGCATCACTTCCATTGCCTGCTGTTGCTGCAGCACCACCAATGTCCATTGCAACTCCTAAGCCGTTGCCAGTGCTGCTGCCACCACCGCCAACATCACTACCACCATCAGGTGCCGATGACACCACTCCACCACCACCACCACTAACACCACTACCACTGCTCACAAAATTATTAAAACTACTGTCATTGTACAACACGAATAAACCATTTTCATATTTCATACTGATGCGTTCCTTCAACTCGGCTGATTTAATTGTTGATAGCAAATCAATTTTTCCGGCTGACAATCGTCTCAGCATCATTGTGGGGATTGAAAAATTCACAGCTGATCTTATGCGTGATTTGCTAAACTCGTACGAGCTGCGACAATCGAGCAGGATCGGACCCTTGTTTGTCCGCAGTATGGCTTGCAGCCATTTATTGTCTATAAATTCAAAGTCGGTTTCAGGCATTTTTTTTCAGTTTTTTAACACTGACAAAAAGTTTGATTTTTTTTTTTTTAAACACAACAATGACACTGACACTTGGAGCCCCCCGTATGCGTGCTAAGTGCTTTTTTTTTTATGTAACTGCTTTAGTTCTCTTGAGATTTGTTCTGTGTTGTTTTTTCCCCTTCTTTTCCACTTTGTTTATTCACTACAGTTTGTTAACGTGTGTTTCCTTTGGAAGAAGATTCGTTTTTTTTTTTTGGTTGGAAATACACAAAAAATTGCGACACATTTGACAACGACGACGACGACGACGACGACGACGAGAGCGAGAGCGAGCGAGAGACAGAGAAAAAGGAAATGCAGAAAGAATTTTAGTTAAATTCACTTTTCCCCCGTTTGTTTTGTTTATTTCTTCGCTTTTATTTTTTTTTTATTTTATCTGGTCATTCACTGTTGCTTTTTTTTCCCATCGGGGATGTATATCTCACCGCGAAGAGAGGGAAATCAGAAAAAAAAAAAACGATTTTCACTTTTTATATTTTCCTTTTTTTTTTGTATATACACAGCGCCCTCTTCTTTTCCAGAAAACACACCACACAACGAAATGAAAGAAAAATATTTGATTCCTTTTTTCCTTATTTGACTTGAGAATTCTTCATTTCATTTTTCCGTTTTATTGACACTTGGAGTTTTTTTAAGTTAACTTCCTTTCTTCCGATCGCGTTTATTTTCACTTTGAATGTAATTCTTTGTACGAAATTACAAAAGAAAAACTAACAAAAGAATAAAAAAAAATCCATTCTGTCAAAAAACAAAAAAAATGTTTTTTTTTTTTTCTTTTTGACAGGTTCCCAAGCAGAGAGAGGGAAGAGAACACGACCAACTACCACGACCGACCAACTAAATCTGAAGCTATCTGAGATTTTGTGTTGAAAAAATTCTGAAATTTCTTTCAACCTCGGTGCGATGCGGTGTGAGAGTGTGTGTGTGTGTGGGGATTCGAGGTTGGAGAGAGAGAATACACAGGAAGAGTGTATAATAAATAAGGAAAGGAAGCTATACACGGAACGCAGGGAATTGGTGTGCGCATGGAAGTTTTTTCTTTTTCACGGGCCGATGGGTGGGTGTGTGAGTGAGATTAGAGAGAGAGAGAGAAAGGGTCGTGCTTTAGTTGGTTTTGAATGAAATTTACTGTGGAGGGAATGAGAGAGAAAGAGATGGCAGAGAATTCATTGAATCCGCGGGCGGGTGTGTGTGTGTGTGAGTGTGGATGCAGCGCAAGTGTATCGGCACTTGTTTAGATGGGTGGGTTTTTTTTTTTGTTTAACACGCGCTCTTTTCATCGTTCTCTTAAGTGGCTTACCGTTGCCAGATAGAAAAAGAAAAAGATTAATTTGGATTAAAAATAGTTTAGCAAAAAGTAAGGTGGGGTTAAAACATGGATTGAGTTCCACTTGATCTCTGAAGGCTTACTACATATCACCTGCGGACTGAACTTCAGGGTACACGTAAAAAAAATCGTTTTATCTCTGTCACATGGAAAGCCGTTGGGCGCCAGTCGTTACCACATTCACACAAAAGAGCCTTCTCAATATGTCCATGCAAAGAAATTTGTTCTATCACATATCTAATTGAAAAAATCGTAGGGCGCCAAACCTTGCAGTCTCAGTCTATCCATAGAAAAAAAAGGACATTCGAAGCCCTCTAAGTCGAACGCCCTCTAAGTCGAAAAGCTCTCTAACTCAAACTTTTTCGCCATATTTTGGCGGAATCTTCTACGTCGAACGCTCTTTAAGTCGAAAAATCCCTCTAACTCGAAATAATTTTGATAACCCGTGAAAATTCGACTTAGAGGGCTTCGACTGTAGTTTTATGTAATCCTAATTGAAAAAAAATCGTTGGGCGCCAAACAATGCCACATTCACACAAAAGTATTGCCCTCAATTTATTCAAGCAAAGCAGTCACATACTAGGTGGAAAAGCGTTGGGCGCCAGTCGTTGCCACATCCACACAAAAGGATCTTTCTTTTAATTCATTCAAAGTGCTGATTCAGGTACAGAATTCAAATTCTAAATACATAGACAAAAACAGATAAAAAACTGTGCTTTGAAGATCGTTTTAAAACCTAAACACCAGCCGACGCCCTTCAGTGTCCTACAATCGACGTTCACAAGCCCGTGTGATGACTTCAGATGTAGCTACGACCTTACCTACCAAGAGAACTCCCATTCTTCCATCACTCTTCATGTTCTCTTTGCCACTGCCCACACACTCTCGGTTCTAGCGAACTTCCACAGCTGCCAATGTGTTGGTTCTTCACATCACAAGGTAGCCCATGTACTTCCCCGGTACGCTGAGCAAGAAACTGACTTTTTTTTTCCCTATTCGAAGGACACACCACAGCGCATTGTGTGTGCGCCATGCTCCATCATCACGAAGGCACACCGAAAGAGCACACTAATGAACCGATAATGAACTTGAGCGGCGCTCAAAAAGAAGAGAAACAATAAAAGCGCAACCCTAGTCCTCCGGAACATCGTCCAGGCGAGCATTCCGACACGTAGACACCCTTTCTCTTCTGGGATCCAAACCGTCGTAGAGATTTTCGTTGATGGAATTTCTAAGCACTTCGACTGCTCCGACTGGTGTCCACACTGCTTTGTTTACAAATTTAAGTATCGATTCCGGTGCGGGGGCACCCTCCTCAGAAAGAAAAAAAAAAAGATATTACGCTTGACTCCCACAGATACGCACGAATACATGCACGACATCGAAGTAAATTCAAGCGTTGTCGCCCACACTTGGCGCTGTGTTAGTGCGCATGAAAAAATTTCATGAATGAAATCCCGACCTTCCGTCCCGTCCCGTCCGTCCGCAACAGCTCGTTGGATAACAACCCAAATCTCTGTCGTAGTAGTTCCACACGAACTATGATCAAATGGCTCTGATTGAGTGGATCTGGGGTTTTTTTGCTATTTGCCGGAATGAGTAGTAAACCCTCGAGAGAAATTGCAAAACCGCTGGAGTGCGGTGCTCGGCCTCTGGTCGGCGCCTCCACTCGGAGCTACCAGGTCAGCCCACACTTGGTGTGTGCACCCAGATGGCGTTTTGTCGGTTGTTTGTGCTCCAGATATCGAGTGCGGCATGCCGACTGTCCGTTGAGCTGTGCCGTGCTGTGCTTGTGGTGGGCCTATTCTCCCTCTCTAGAGATTGGGCCGTTCCGGTGGGCTGGTGGAGTGGTTATTTCATTTTACTGCCACTTTTGGGCGACAACCAAACAACGAGAGCAGCAACAGAAAAACCAAAAAAAAAAAAATGTGAATGACGACGCCCACGTGCCAAGCTGAGCCGGGAATGGAAAAATTCGCTTGTTTGTGCGCTGTTGACGTGCAAAATGGTTTCTTTTTCCCCGTCACCCCGTCCACCATCGCTCGATCGGGTCGCGTAGGTGTGCAGCATGTGCCGTCGACATGAAAATTGAATCTGTTACGAACAGCGCATCTATTCGGAGTCGATTTCAGGGCTGCTCAACCGAGTGAGCTTAGTCGGTGTGGGAAGGATATAATTAGAACTTCACACCTCAGCGCTGGTGGTCGGTTTTCAGATTATAACTCTGTTCTAATTTTGCTGCTAAATGCATTGCATTGGAAGTTTGTGATCGGAAAAAAGGTTTTTTGGGGTGTGAAGAGCGATTTTAAATGTGTCAGGATGGTGCCCTTTGTGTGTAATTGACCTGTCATGGTGGTGTTCTCAAGTAGAGAACTCTCAGTCTGGATTGAGTCCATACATTTCTGTTCAAGATGAACGACTTTGCGGTCGAATATGCCTTAAGACGGCTTATTTCAATATCACAATGACCCAAAATACACCAGCTGGTTGATGAAAAGCTTCTGGATAGACGAGAATATTTATGTTTTTGAGAGGCCCGCGCACCGCCGTTCCGCTGTTCGGAATCGCCATTAAAAAGAAGGTCCCCTCCGTGTATCTGTGAGGTGGTGGTTCTAGGAGAACCCAATTAGCACTAAGTGACGTTTTGTACCCACAGCTCTGAAAAGTTGAATATAAAGTAGGATTAAGAACCATCGTGGAATGAAATCAAATCTTTAATATTCATCCGGGAAACCTCGCCGAGAGATTCAGGCAAGGGTTTGCCTAGAGTCCGTAACCTTGCTCTGGCAAGCGCCGGACGGAAGCAGAGGAAGTGTGTCAGAGATTCTAGTTCTACCGTGCTATTGCAGGTCCCCTCCACAAGAGGCAAAAATTATAACGCGCATAACACAGTGGAAGCGCAAAAAGCTGGGCTCTGGCCCTCAACGGTCTGTTACGCTACCCAATGTAATGTAGGAGCCAGCGCTATCTCCCGACCACAACCAATAAAAAGTTCATGGGATTTTGTAGATCGAGAGACTAGGAAGCGAAAGACATAGATTTCCTCTGAGTTGATGGGACGAATAGAGTCAGAATGCGAAAAATATCCTCCGACTGATCCCTTGCTGGCTCAATGCCTGAATGACAGCGTGCCTTTCTTCCTAGGTGAGGTTAGAGTGGCTGGCTGGGGCAACAGAAGCCCAACCATACTTAGGCCAGACTAGGCCCATTGTGATACCATAATGTGGAGATCCATTCCGCGCCAAAAATGGAACCAGTTGGAGCTTCTTACGAAGTTACGGATCTAATTGAAGCCGATTTTACTCAGATCGCTCAGACTGTCAAGGAAGTGCTTGCCTAGGTGAGTTCTTCTACGAAGCGGCAAGGCCTCGCATGAACATAACAGATGGAAGATGGTTTCCTCCTCCTCTTCATCCTGACAACTTTTGTAAAAGTCATTGGCAGGGACTCCAAGTCTTTCTAACAAAGGATAAACCACAGTGGTATTATTATATACAAAATTACTTTGAAAGAAATGAATAAATCTGTTAATTTTGAAGTTTTAATGTGTTTTTGCATATTTTTTTTATTCGCACACAAAAAAGACGCATGCATTTGCGACCATGGGTGGACCAACTAATGGTTTCTTTTTAAGACAGGTTATTTTGACACTAACAGCTGTTTCTAAATCGAAATCTCAGCGTAAAATCAGTACTATACCTCCGCGGAACGAAATGAGTCGCTTTACGCTTGAAAAGCGTAGAATTTATTTTCAAAGCCCAAACAGTTCGGCCTTTTTAACATATTGAATGCCACGCCATTTACGAACAAACTGAATGCCGGCCAGACCCATGACATTCAACGTATTAAAAAGAAATCGTGTTATCAACCGTCTTGGCAATATCAATTGGCCGCCTCAGAACTGCTCTTCGGATTTCCTTGTAAAGAACCGCGAAGGATCGTTGTTATGTCAACAATTCGTAAGCGATTCAACCACTTAAGGCCAATATCATTTAAGAAATCAGTGAGTTACAGCCCGGAACCATGAGGGTGACCGGCACTGAGTGTGTTTGTAAACGTAAAACGTATAGCCTTGTGATGAAAATTCATGAATTTAAGGATAACACATTGAATCACAATAATTTCAATCTATTGGTTGAACCAAAATAACTGAAAAAAGGATTTTTGGAAAAATACATCACAGCATAATTATCATCCCAAAAAGCGCAGTGAAATTTTAAATGAAGTTAAGAGACTTTTTTGCTGGATTTTATTCAACTTTTGGGAAACTTGAAATTTTTATATTTTAAACATGTTTTTGAATGCGAAAAGGATGTTTTTGGTTTAAATTTATCTAATGTAGAAGGAATCTCCCAAATTCTCTAAGGGAAGAACTCTAATTTTATGGTTTTTTGGTGTGGGTCAATCTTTGAGAAAGTTTTGATTTAAAAAAGGGCGTTGCTTAGTGAAATCTGGGTTGAAGTGACTTTGAGGAAATCAGTAAGTTCCGGTGAAAGGGAACCGAAAAGGTGAAAATTACCACGAAAAGTTTCCCCAACTTGTAATGGGCTCCGTTTCTAAGGTAACTCCTGTCATTCGGTCGCTCCTTACATCACGGTGCGGTTCAATATACCCATTTAGGATTATTTTCCCCCGGTTCACCCGCGGTTTGTACCGACAATAATAATTCGATGGCCTAACAACCCGCTGAGGACCAAAGCCTAACCTTTTCGCATAAAACCCGCTTCATAGTCTACCCGAAAATAAACCAGATTTGAATTTCATTCTAGACGACCTTGAAGACTTGACAATCTCGACGCGGCCAAGGCTTCAATCCCGAACTCACTCACCTCCATCAGTCGCGGACCCGACAACCTGCCCTACTTGTCACACCGTGACTCGCATTCTGATTTATTAATTCCTCTTTCGTGGTAATTACTTAATTGCTCCCTTTTGTTTTATTCTTTGTGCCGTTGCATTCGTCGGGAATTTTTCTTTTTTTTTTTATGGTCGCGCATAGTGGAAAGCCCCACATCGCATGTCACCGAGTGATTTGCAATAATTGGAAGTGAGAACTATTTATTCAAACCCGGAGTGCCGGCCATCGGATGCATCGCATATTCCCTAAGCCTTCCCATTATGTCTCATGCATAATTAACCGTGCGTCAAAGGTTCAACCAACTGCAACTGCCAACGACGAAGGAGACGCAAAACGATTGCTCTACGGCACGTCCCACCAGTCAGTGGAATGCATCTTCTTCCGTTCGATTAACCCACTCGAGAGTGGAGTGCAGATGAAGCTGAAGAAGTTGAAGAAGTTGAACCCCTTCCTTCTTCCTTCATCGTACATGTTTATTAATTTTCTTTTTTTGAAGAAAAAAAAAATTTCATTACAACTCGGTTTCCGATTACAAAGAGGGCGGCCCGCCAAATGACAAAATGAAAAGAAAAAAAAAAAACACAAATTCCACATGTGGTCTTGTGGTCGGCTGTGATGTGTCTGTATGGTGATACCCTAGGGTAACTGCCGATTGACAGCGACGACCGTCAGAGACGGTAGCGGTTGGTAGTGCCGGCGGTCAAACGCGCTCTGCTGGGTGATGACGACGATGGCATGCACTTTAATTAGCATAATTATATTCCAACTTTACAAATATATCAATTTCCTGTGATGGTTCACAGAGCAATGAGAACAAGACGGCAGAGCGACGAAGTGACGATGGCAACGAAAACAACCACGACGACGACGGCGATGAAGTTTAATGGAAGTGAATGCACTTCATTAATTAAGCTAACCAACGGGGGAAGTTTGGTGGATAAGAAAGAGGAAGGAAAATAAAAACAGCGGCCGGCAACAAGTTCGAGGAATTCGCTGAATTCAACACACGAATTCGTTTCGATGTCGTGTCATCTTGTTACGTGGAGTTGCAATTTACAAGCGGAGCGTGGGAGACGGGGAACAGAAGGAAGTCGACGACGACGTGACCAGAGGGGGTTTCTGCTTACACACGGAGTGTGTCGACCGGAAGAAAAGCGGAATTTTTCTTTATTTTGGTCAGGCTTTGATGTGGCGCCTTTTTATTTTTGAGGAGTGATTTGGAATGCGGGACTTTTTGATATACTAAAGGGACGATGTCAAATTCAGGAGGATAGTTTTGAAATAAAAGCAGGTACAATGGATCCACGTGTGTCAAAATTATCACACACACTGGAGGCGCGAAAAAAGCTAGGCTCTGGCTTTCAACGGGCTGTTACGCCGCCCAATACAATGCAAAGGATCTTTTAGGTTGCAGTGCAAGTGAGTCAATGACGATCGCCAATTTCTTCTTCGATGTTCAATATTCAATCTTCCGCGAGACAGACCGAATATTCAATGATGTTCTATAAGGCTGACCACGGCGAGGCACTTTAGTTTGGTATTGAAAAGAAGCAGGAAGGAAGGAGAAGAGCCTCAGAGAAGTTGGAGTATAGTCATACAGACATACATTGGGTAACAGCCCGTAGAGGGCCAGAACCTAGCTTTTGGTAAAATGTTCAAAAATAGGAAATAAGACACCTGTCTGCTTGGACGTGCTCTGTGATTCAGTCTGATAAACGTTTTGAGTCACCGACCTTAGCGCCTGCAAAAGTAAGCCTTGCTGTCTGGCGGAGGTTCTGCAACAAGTGTTTTTAGTCCTCAGCTTACCCGTATCTCCCTGGATACGCCACAAGTTTTTAGGCAGAGTTAGATTTGAGGCAGCTATGCGAACAAGCTATGCTCTGGCCCTGTATGGGCTGTTACGCAGATTATTTTTTTCTTTAGGTTTTGGGGCTCCATCTCTGATAAAGTGGTTCGAGGGGCGAACCTTAGCCATTCTACCTTCGGTCAACAAGTAGTCTTCTCATTCTAAAAACTGGATCATTAAACGATTTAAAGCGCTTAAGATTTAATAGCCCAGCACTTTATCGATGATCGTACCGCAAAGTTCAACACTGGCTAAGAACTTGTGTTTTTTTTAAAGATTTTCAGATGTTTGGTGGCACTGGACGTCTTCCTTGGAAAGGCGTCGGCGAAACGTCCACGAATTTGACTACAAAAAGATCCTCTCAACAGCACTGGATGTCTTCAGAAGTGGCAGCGCTTCAATTCTAAGCATCCTTTTACACAATTCGAAGCACTCCAGAGGCGGGCGCGCTTCAATTCTAAGCATTTCTTTACTTAATCCGAAGATTTTCTGCAGTTACAAGCTCTTTAAGATCTTTAGTTAGTAACTGATCGAAACCCGAAATCTAACTTCGACTAAGACTGTTGAGTCCACAAATTTGACTCAAAAAAGATCCTCCCAACAGCACTGGGTGTCTTCAGAGGTGGCAGCGCTTCAATTGTAATCATCCTTTCACTCAGTTCGAAGATCTTCTCCGGTTACAAGTTCTTTAAAATCTTTGGTTAAAAACTGAATCGTAATACGAATTCACACCTTTAAAAAGTAGTCCGGCACTTAATCGGAGATCGAAATCCAAAATCGAGCTCCGGCTACCACTGTTGAGTCAAAAAAATATCCTTCCAACGGCATGGGATGTCTCAAGAGGCAACCCTTCAATTTTAAGCAACCCCTCATTCAATTCGAAGATTTTCTATAGTCCCGAGTTCTCTTAAAATCCATCAAGAGTTTGAGGATCGTCGGAGTTCTAAGACTGTTGACGATTTTGTGTCTCAATTCTGTTGCGTCAGGTAAGAACTTCTCTAAGATCCTTCCACTTCCTTTAAATCGTCCACTGCAAGATCCTTCCACGTTTAATCGAATACTTCTATATACTTGCCGTCCCAAAACCTCAACGCCGAACTAGAAGCCAAGCAGTTACCACCCCACAACCTTGAACCTGCTTGTGTGATTTCACTCACTCACTTTCGTCGAAGTTGCAGAAACCCCCGTCGATTCTATTTTTATCATCTTCCACTTCCGGAGTCGAAGTGTTTCAAACGAATTCTTTAGAAATCTTTAAATCAATATCTCTCTTCGATTCCACTTGAATTTATTTAGAATTCTTTCACCCGTCTTTGTATATTTACACAAGGCTCTGTGAATACCACATCCTCATTGCGCGAATCGAGAATGAGACCCAAAACGCCGGTCCACGTGCCTCAAGCTGACCGACACCAAAAGAACGACTATAATAAGTCAATGAATCAAGCCAAATGAATCCCAGGTGGCTACAGATGCCACAAAGACGCATACCGGCGTCGGAATTAGCGTCACAACGGACACGGGTTCTACGACATTCGCAGACGTATGAATTCTCTTGACCGTGACGTTTCGGTGGCCGGAAATTGGAGGCAGATCTTCCTCGACTGCTCGCTCATCTCCTCTTACTCATCATCTCGACGACGCACGACGCAGAATATGCGTTCTATTAAATTAACCTCACAGCATTTCGAACTTCACCCCAAGGCATGAACTCATGCAGGAGATTGGAAGACTGCTCTGTACTGATGATTAGATCGAATTTAATTAGTTTTCCGGAAGTTTTGGTCGTTAAATAACATTTTTTTCCATTTCAATAAATTTTTAATTACTTCGTCTGAAACATTCATTTTTCTGGGGAATCCATAGCGAGGCGAGGATGTGTGTTAATTGATGTTTCCTGATCGGGTTCGGGTTGGTTTATTGAAGTGCACTCTGTGACGTTGCTGATCGAAGTGGTTTTTCGCAAATGATTTCAATGAATGAATCGGTTGTGGATTTACTAACAGAATTATATTTAGACTTTGAATTTTATCTGCAGTTCGCGTGGATGACGCGACGGGGTTTGTTGTGATTAACTTACACACGTCACAGTGGGAATGAATGAGTGGTTTGCCTGGGTTCTCATTCTCTTCTATTGATTGAGTCCCTTTTTTTTATAACCTTTTTCCTTTTCGGGATAAATATTTATTGCATCCATAAAATATCATTCGGTGCATTTTATTTTAATTGTTTTATGACCCTCTGTAACCTCAGCCAACTTAACTCAGGAAATAAATGTCAACAGGAACCGTTGCCATATCAATCATGTGCCAAATAAATTCTTCACTTTCACTCGATTCTAATTTTTTATGAGTTCAGATGAAAAATGATGAAATATCAATAAATTTTATTAGATTTCATAATTGCACACTCGATTGCAACAGTTTAAGTCCATTTGTACGCCTCAAAATTGTGCAAAAAGGTTGTTTTACAAATTTTCGTCGGAACACGATTTACAACGAAAAAAATGCTGTAAACTTGCATATGATTTTAGGGCACTTTTTCCGCTGATTTTATGCAACTTGTAGAAAACTAGAAATTTTATGTTTTCCGCGTGTTTTTTGATGAGAAAATGATGCTTTTGATTGTAATTCATCTTATTCGAGAGAAGTCTAGAGATTTTGGGGTTAAGGGCCTGAACTTACGATGGTTCAGTGAGATGGAGTAGATTGGTAGATCTGGTAGATTTGGTAGATTTGGTAGATCTTCAGCAATGCTGCACGTACAGTGTTGGCCAAAACTAAAACAACTCGACTTTGTTTCATACTGTTTTTCGATTTTCTTCGTTCGTTTACTCATAGCAGATTTTAATTTTCTTTCCATAAATTGAGGGTACAAGTTATGGAATAAACATCCCAACTTTCACCGGCAAAATTAAGAAGTAACAACCTAGAAACCGTTTGACAAATTCGAAAACAAGCCAGCGTAACTGAGTTGACGAAAGAAGACGTTGCCCATGCAGATAAGCTTTCGGCTTCGCAGGTACACATTTTGTCAACTTATTTTATATATTTGAATCCCAATAAAAAAAAAAAAAACGTAAGAAGCGTGGGTGAAGAAAATTCCTCATAGAGGAACAATTGATGTGAATTGAATAAAATTTAATAAAAACGTTGTTTTGTAATAAATTAATTTGCACTCAAACATTGGAGAGAAAGTGTCATGGTTTAGAGGTGCAGCTTTGTACACAGTATCAGTCCAACGAATCAAAAAGATGCAATTATGGATCGATATGTGTACAAGGGCATCCTTGAAAGTGTCGTGCTTCCTCATGCTGAAGACGAAATCGCTCTGAAATGGACCTCGCAGCAGAACAATGGCCCAAAGCACCACGCAGAGGTGGTAAAGGAGTGGCTTAGGGTACAAAAGATGTTATGAAATGGCTTGCGCAATCTCTTGTCTACATTGGGAGAATGTAGACAGGAGATTTGTACGTAGAAATTGCAAAACTAAGGTCATGATTTTCCAAAAGGTTTAGGAAGCTTGGAACACTAATTCACAGCCAATTATTTCAAACCTTTTTGGAAAGCTTTTTGGTGAGAAGATGTACTGCTGTCATCAAAAATAAGGGTTTCGAATTTTTGGGAACTTTTAAGTTTAGTTCTGCGTACGATCTTTGGTCCTGTCCTGCATTGATGGTTACTGGAGAAGAAGGTTCAATAAGGAACTGTTGAACAGCTTGAACCCTCTCTTCCGAACTTTACGGTGGCATGCACGTGGCCAGGGGTCTACGGATCCAACGCCTACGGTGGTTAGACCATGTAGAGCGAATGAACAGCACAGTTCCGGCCCGAAGAATCTTCGACTCCTAACTTATGGTACAACACAGCAGAGGACGCCCACGTCTAAGGTAGCATACACAGATAGAGAATGACCTGAACCAACTCAGTGTGCGTCACTAGAAGCAGCTGGCACGGAATCGTGATGGATGAAGGAGGTTGCTAAAGGAGGCCCAGTCCCACCCCCGGACTGTAGCGTCGTACAAAGAAGAAGAAAGCTTCTAAAGTGGCAGAGTTTTGAGCCGAAGATTTTCTTACCCGTCCTTTCGAACCTTGGCATCGAATCCACGGCTTATTGGCCAGCTGAAATGGAGGCTAAAATAATTTGAGTTCAATTTTTTTTCATCGTCTAATGAAGGGTTATATTCTTATGTTTTTTTTATGTTTTAAGACCCGAAAAATTTATAAAAAAAAAATTGTAAGATCCGACATAAGCGAGCAATGAAACCAAAAAACAGTATGAAGCTAAGCCAACTTGCTTCAATTTTAGGCAACACTGCATGTCGAAAAATTGTGGGCGCCGTGGCTTAATCGTTAGTGCGTCGGACTATACCCGGTTTCGAATACAGCTCGAAATAAAGCAGAAACTTAGACAAAAGCAACACGAAACACTTCTGTGGTACACACAGATGCCAACCGACAAGGCGTCTTTTTTCCACAGACAAAGTGTCGCGTTAGACATTCGCCTGTGCTTCAATGCAAAACCCCTCGACCTTGCTAAAAGAAATTATGTCACTAACCTCATCGGCAAGGCCACCCTACTTTCAAAATGAAAACTTACTTTCAACCCGCTTATCTCCCCCACTGCAGAGCCAATCGCAACTTGCTCAGACGCGTGCCACGGTAGCTCCAATTAATCATTTCCTTCTCGCCTCCAACAAAAAACCGTGCTTACCACAACCGTCAAACAAAATCACGCATCTTATCGCAAAAGCCTTACGCTTCTGTTCTAAGACCGTCAACCAAAAACGATTTACATAAACGAGCAAAAGAGAAAGAAGAAATGCCAGGAGCTGAGTCACATCACAATGCGGTCTAGAGCACCAGAGCATGATTTGACAAGAAACCATCGATTACAACCGGCAAGTTCCGATTAATCTTCAAAGCTGATGAATCGCATGACTCAACTCGCGTAGGTTTTGGACGCCTGCCGAACACGTCATAGTACAGCGTTGCGCATAAAACACCGTACCTTACGTTAGTCATGCGCGCATACACCGCTTGCGGCCAAAAGTCAGCGGGTCTATCGCGGTGAATCAGCACCAGCGGGAACAGGAATTCTAGAAAAATGATAATGACACTTGAGGTTAAGGTTGGTAATGGTAGATGTTCGGGCAGATAAGGGGAGACAATCTCAAGAGTTTTTGTTTACAAGTAGTTGAATTTGCAAAACAATCCACTTGGAGGGTCTTATCGGGTTGTGCACATCGCCATCGTCGTCGTTGTCGTCGTCATTGGCACTCAAATTGAATTATCTGTGAAAGCACGAAAACCTTAACCCCAAGAGACTGCCGCCCCAGCCGAAAAAGCCATTACATTAAAAACGAAATGCCAATATGTCAATTCATCAAATACACTTCCCGTAACCCATTCAAAGGACCAACCAGCTCTGACATCATCAAGCGATCCCACTCACCACCCACACTCTCTGTCATTCATCTCCATCATCCGAAAGGAAAGGCGAAACGAAGGAAATGTCAGGATTTTATGTCGGCTTGATTGAAATGACGTCACTGCGACAAATAGCACCCAGTGACCTTTGAAATGACATCACTAACTTTGACACGTCCCACATAAAACAAAGCAGCGACGAACCAACAGCGTCGTAGGTCTCTCCCTCGGCTGCACCTTATCCTGTTTGGCAGGACTACTGTGTGTGTGTGTGTGTGGAGGACGGCAAACCCTACACCGACGAGAGATCCAACGACGAACGAAGAGTAAATTGATATGAAACGTAATTAAGCACAAGGTGATGATAGAGAGCCGATGTGTACGCGTGCAGAATTGTTGGTTGTTGGTTATTGGCAAAAAGGATACGAGAGATGAGGTGGGCGGGCGAGCTCACACTGGACACGCTCGACTCGGTCTGTTTGGTTAGCCTTTTGTTTAGCACGGGGAGATGGAGGTGTCTCCTTAAGGATTTAATCAAATGGCGAAATGTGTCTTATCTGGTTTAATAAAGGGCAATTTATTACGGTCGTGATTTTTCTCCCACCCGTTGGATTATATAAATTGCTCGGTGTGACGTCATATTGGGGTGGCTGATGAATGACCTTGAGTATAGAGGTTTCATTTATTTCGGGACAAATTGATCTCATTGAGTCGCATGGCAGATGACAGGGTGTTGATTTCCCTAGATGGGTTCGATGGAGTGGTGGTCTAGTGTGTGGGAACATATAATGTTGTAATTATTAGCAGATGTATTACGCGTCAGATTAACGTCATCTCAAGGGAATCGACGGTTATCGTCTAGTGAAGGAGCAGTAGGATGTGTTGTAGGCTAGCCGTCAATCACGTAGACCTACGTTTGGATGAAAAACTAATGATTTATTTTCTACTTTTTTGGCTTTCTCTCCCTTTAAATTATTTGCGACATAATTAAAAACTCAATTTTATAGCTTTTTTAGAGCAACACTATGGACCTACAGGTCTACACCACGTAACCTAACCTATAGCAACAATTCTTTTAAAAGATAAAACTGAAAATCACATCTTAATTTAATCAAGTGGCAACCCAGTTCAACGTCATTCATACAAAGTGTCAACAAGATGGCTGCTGTAAGTCAGCAAAATAAATTCAGCCATGTTTGTAAGACATTTTAATTTTTTTTCGAGAAATATTATTAAAATATGAAGAAATTTAATGATTGCAGACTAAACCAAAGTAAGTTTTAATCAATTTCCATGTCCCAAAACATTGAGGAAAGAATTTTTAGACAGATCTCTCAAAATAGGATTTTTAGTTAAAAAAAATTGAGCGAAATATTAAATGATCTCAAGTTAATTTTTTCGTCCATGGCTAGCGGCTTGTGAAAAACTTTGTATTTTAAGCAGTTTTTTGAAGAGAAAATTATAGTTTTTGTTTTAATTCATTTCATTTGAGAGAACGATTTTGGATAATTCAATGATTCTCTTTGAACATTTTGTTGAGATTTTACAAATTTGGGGAGATTTTAGGGATAAGGATTGTGAAAATTGATGCAAGGTGTCTCCGTCTTGGCTTTTGTCCCACAAATTAACGTAAACTCAGAGGTTCAGAGTCAGAGATTGAGATACAGTCAACTCCCTCCCGACCACGAAAAGTCAATTTACCACTATACAGTCGAGTCCCTCTAAGTCGAACTCCTTCTAAGTCGAATTTGACTCTAACTCGAATTTTTTCGCCATATTTTGGCATTCCCCTTCCCTATTTTCCATACTAAAACTATCCTCTAACAGGGAGAGTGCACGACCTCCGGGTCACCGATTTTGATGAAATTCGGGATAGTTATAGCTCCTCTATAGGATACAAATTTTCCAAAGTCAGGTATTGCAACACTCTCCCTTTTTCGATAAAAACGCCCCCAAAGTTTTCTCAATCACAAAGTTAGAACATTGAATTTCCGAAGTGGCGATAGCCTAGTAGGTGTGATCACGGCTGTCAACCCGATTTATTTTTAAAACCCTCAGTAAACTAAAAGCAACTCCCTTCTCAACCGCAGCTCATCCAACATGAACCCAAAGAAAACGTGACAAAGCGCCATTTTCAACTTTTTGTAAGCTGCCTCCAGCTGCCGTTTTAATAAAAAATCCATTTTCCTCAATCAACGACGGTCGTTGTGAAGCACTCACCCCATCGCGAAAGATGAATAAACTAATTGTTACAAGAGATTTAAAGCGGGGGGTGCATCCATAAGACTGCCGCATATCAAATGACAACGCGGAACCGGCGACACTCACTCAGCCAGAACCCGTCCCCCACCCACTGGCTGGGTACCATTCGTACCCGTTCGTCTTAATTAACGAGCAAATCAATTATTCACGGTATTTCAAGACAAGCTCTCTTCCGCCGGCCATGTTGTGTCACCAATCGACCTTTGCCACCCCAGCACCACCGTCGTTTAATTTATGAATGAAATTCGAACGCCAGTGGCGTTCAATTTTATGAATGAATCGAGTAAATTAAAAGAAAAAATCGTAGTTTCTTACCCCGAAATTATTCACCAACACATCGAGAGACGACACATCACTCAGCAGCAGCAGCTCCCACAATTCCAATCTCAATTCCTATCAATGACTCTTGATTGGATGTAATGATATTGTTTTTCACTCTTGATATGTGCCTTGATATGAAGGCCGGCCCTGGTGTCTTGCGACGACCACGCATGGGGCTAACTGAGGTTAATGTGGAACTCATTGACCGAACGGGTCAATCGGCGCGCAATCGAATCCCGTCCCGCCAACAGTCGAGCGCAAAGCCTTTGCGCCTCCCGGTTAATTGGTTGCAATTAGGCTCGTTCAGACGCTGAGACGGTGCCACTCGAATGAGTGAAGTGAATTTGCACAGAGTGACTGCTGCTTGGTGACAGTGCATCCCAGAGAGATATTGATATCGTGGCGGTATAGGGTGCCCGTGCAGTCGCAAGTGGAATGGGTCTCCTTTTTCGTGGAGGGCGTTTAATTGATGGTGAATGAGTATGCGGGCTTTCGTCTCGAGAAGGGTTGTTCCACTTGTAGTGATGAAAGTTAATTAATAGCAAAGAGCAGCATCTGTCTTGTGGTGCATGGTGGTGATGTCATGCTTTGGGAACGAAGAGACAGATGCGCGATTGGTGAGGGCCCCCTTGTGCGTTTGGCACATGTGTGGTGCTTGAATCACCAAAAGGAAAGCTAAGATAGTGGATGAGATTTGTGTCGGATATCAGAGAGACTTTTCAAACTCTCAAAACCCCATCCAGAAAACAATTTTTGTTTGACTTTGCTTTGTTTGACTTTTATGTTTTTGTTTCAAAAATCTCTTGAAAATGCATAAATACAAAAACTGTTGATAAATTTCATGATTGCACACTAAACTACAACAATTTGAGTCCATTTACAGCACGTACCAAAAAGATGCCAACAAAAATTTGAAAAAAAATTCGCCAGAATACGATTTTCAGCCAAAAAAAGTGCAGTGAAGGTCTAAATCATCTTGCGACACCTTTCCGCTGATTCCATACAACTTTCGAAAAAGATAAAATTTTCTATTCCTAGCGTGTTTTACGACAGGAGAAGGTTGTTTTTGTATGTGATTTAACTCATTGGCGAGAAGTCCACACATTTTTTGAGGCAGGGTACAAATTTATGGGATTTAGAGGAGGAATTGAGAGATTGCCACAAAAAGACGTTTCCAAAAAACAAAAATTCTGACTGAAATAACTTTACAACAATGGAAAAACATTATCAATCAAACTTTAAGAGTTTATTTGACCGAGAAAACGAAATAAATGACCGACAAACTTGGACCAAGCAACGTTTCCTCCGAATTTCGTACCAAAATAGACGTTAAGCACATAGAAACAAGAGAATCGCCTACAGCTACCTTCGCCCCCATTACAACCAAAAATAGTCACCACTCCTCTTTCACCTTGAGCAATTCCATTTCTATTCCCACCACACCTTTCCCGTGGCACATCCCATGCATTTTTGAACATCTTTCTCAGAACTTGTTTTTCTCGTTCAATTCTCCTCTCTCGCATCTGCTATTTCTGTGTGCCAAACATTTCTCCGAAACTCCCCAAAAAAAAAAAAAAACATAAACCACACTCCTATTCCTAATGAGAGGATAAATAAAAGTCCCAGCCCCCGAGTGCCTCGAAATGGAAAAAGTTAAAAAAGAAACCTAAAACAAGGTTAAGTATAATAATTCTGTGAAACATTTTCGAAAACACCCAGTGGTTATTCTCAGCGAGTTTTTCGCGGAAAAATCTGTCCGAAACAGGCAACAGGAGGACGCCTCCGCAACCCCGGCGCTGCTGGCGATGGGCGATGATAATCATCGATACACCTACAACCAACAATTTTCGTCCTTGCGACCGTACACACGAAACAACAACCAAAGACAATGCTCAGAGCCATAAATGAAAGGGATAGGACGTTTCACAACCACGAATCGAGCATCCCCATTTATTCATTCGACTGACTTGTTGGTGTGCAAAAGGCTCCCGGCACTCTTTCTTATACACCGCACAGAGGATTGAAAAACTGAAAAAAATACAATAAAGCCACCCACACGTGCGTGGGCTTCGAGCTACGACAACACGATAGGACCTGGAATCCCAGGAACTAAAGCAACCTAAAAATAGAGGAAGCCAGCAACCGAACGAACCCTGCTTCGAGGTAGCGCCCGAAAAGAACATCCCTTCTTGGAATCAACTCGGACTTGCACTCGGACTCGTCCCCCGGTCAGTCAAATCCATCGATGCTGTCATAATTTCCACGGACACTTAAAGTGGCGTCTCTGGCGGGTGGGTCTTTAATTTGCTCGCCACACAAACCTCCTGCCGGTGGGTGGGGGGGCCTACTCCCTTTTCGTGGAAATCTTCTTGCCTGCCTCATTCGTTACGAGAAAGTTTAATTGCTGCTGATTGATTGAGTGGATGGTTGAGTCCGGGCCCTGCTGCTCTTATCGCTGTCGACGGCTGTCGATGACGTAGATTGAAGATGTCGTGGGAATTTCCGAAGTGTAGGTGCGAATCATTCTCAGAGCGGCACGTGGAAGTGATTGAGCAGAGAGGGGAAGGCCTTTCTATTCGATTCAATTCGATTCGATTCGATTGGAGGTATTTTTAGCACTGAGGACCGGCTTGTGGGCTCATCAGACCATGAAACGACGTAGGTTCGGAGGCGTACCTGATGCGATTCGCTGTTCAAGACTCAAAATCTTTTTTTTTTTTTCGAAGAAAGCCTCCTCCCACCTTACTCACACCCTTTTTACGGATAACTTTCACAAACGAAATTCTATGAATGAAAAACTCTCCTCTCCATCACCCTCTCTGTACACACAAAAAAAAGGACTGCGTTAATCCAAAGTCACATTGAAAGTTCTCCTTTGCATTGGCGAGGACATTCTTACTCGACTCGACTACCTCGCCCCTCGGCCGTGGCCACTCCGTCACCTCGAGAAGAAATTAATGTCTACGCCATCGCATTTTCTCAATGAAACTTTTCATTCACCGTTCGCATGCGAGAACGTCGCACACAAACGCAACACAGAGACGCACACACATCAGACATCCTGTCCACGCCAATCCTCCAAAAATATAATCCTCAAGTGGGTGCTATCCTTACGCCCACCTTACACCTCCTGCTGCTCTTTCTCTGTGTGTGTTTGTGTGTGTGTGTGTGCACACAATCGCAGAGGTGATTTTATTGCTGCGCTGCTATTTTCATGGCCGACAGCGGCGGTGGCTATCACAGGAATAAGGATAAACGCCGAAACGTATATGGGGATCCAGAGCAGGATTCCAGCTTGGCCTGGAATTTTTATGTGGGGGCGGCTTCATCTCCTTGCTTGGCGCGCGTGGGTGATGTTTTAATCTCAAGGCCCAGGACACACACAGACGCATACAGACGCAAGCAGCTTTTCGGCAGGAGCCTATGGCCCCCTCCCACACTCTGATGAGGCACGTTTGTGCCGCATGGCACGGAGGAGGCCTGATTTTGAAATCTGACATCCACCATGAAGTGGATTTAGCATTGCTCGTGTGTATACGATATGAGCTACGGTATAAGCGCTTTATACCGAGCGCTGTTTATGGGAATTTATTTTTGGGGGTAAGGGGATGAGGTCCTGCCGTGACCGTGGGTTGGGGTGTGGCGCTTTAAATATACCCTCCAGGCAAATGATGGATTGTTTGTCGTTTTTATTTCTTATTCCATCTCTCTCACTCCCTCGTTTTGTTGGTTGTGAAAGGGATTTCAGAGCCTCATGCTGGCTTCCTGGCTCCCACTTTCGCTTCGTCGGGACATTTTCGGGACCGACACTGAGAGGATACGATGCGCATACACACATCAGAGGAAAATAATTGAAAATTAATATTTGACGATTTCAGGAGAATACACGTTTACTTTTTGCCTCTCCCGACTTGCTACGTACATTTTCCGAGGAATGTGTGTCCTGAAAGAAGCCGCCTTCGAGTTTGGTAGGAAATTAGCATGGAAGGGAGGTTCGCTTGGGAGGCTGAAATCCTCACGAGATGGGTTTTTGCTTTGACCTCGTATACACCCCCCCGGAGGTAAATCATTGTGAGCAGCGACCACCGTTTGGGTAGTTATGGGCTGTCAAGTGGAATGAAAGTAATTTCGAAAGCAGATAATGAAAATAAGGCGAATGATATTCGTCATATGGAAGTTTTACGAATGCTTTTAGTCTGAGAGGGCTCTTTTTTTTTGCTATTTCTACAGATTCTGATATTCAACTTCACGCGAATTGTGCTATGATCATTTTTTTCGACATAGTTCGTTTCTGATTTCAAAAGACTGAGCGGAAGACATAGGACATTGTTCTACGGTTCTTCTGGAAGTGAACGTACGGCAAAGTGGACACAATTGGGTTTCAAAGAAGAATCTTCGATTCTCTTGAATCCTAAATCTGTTTTGAGGTCTGATGTATGCCCAAATATCCAACGAATTGTGGACGCCGTGGCTTAGTCTTTAGTGCATCGGAATATTAAGCAAGAGTGCCCGGGTTCGAATATCGCTCGGGGAAAAAACACCACAAACAATTTTCACGGGCCCACCTCCAGCGAACGACTGACAATCCTTCTGCAGTACTTCTGTCCCGGAAAGCTTTCGCAATTCGTCGTTCGGACCCGGCAATAAACTGTAGGTCCCCTTCACATGCGTCAAATAATGACGCGCACAACATAGTGGAGGCGCGAAAATTTAGGGTGTGGCCCTTCGTAGGCTGTTACGGCACTAATGATGACAATCCAATGAAAATACTTGAAGAATTATTGAAGATTCGATTCTCTTGAGACTTGAATCTGAATTAAAGGTCTGATTTGTCGTCAATCACATAAGGACCAAAAATATATGACGAATATCAGAAGTTTTCGCACAAGCTATGCTCTGGCCCTTTATGGGCTGTTAGGTCTTAGGTCTTAGGTATTAGTGACTGCCTGCGCAAACAGGCTTACGTAGGCCATTTGTTGGCTCATTGTGTTGTCACGCAAGCTGTCACGCATTTGGACTGTTCCACAAATAATTTTTTTCTTTTTTTATCAAAAGTTTGCACCTTTTGACAGACAAAAGTTATTTTCACTAAAACTCTTCGAAGTCCCGAACTGGACGAGCAGAAATTTTGATATTAAAATTAACTTTTATTTCTGATTCGATGCTTTTTTTACGTATAAATAAGGACTTTTTCCCATCACAGAATAATTTGCAAACTCTTTTTAATAAAAACTCCTTGAACAATAAGCATAAACATCAAACTTCACACTGAAAAAGTTACGTCAAATGAAAGTATGTTCGCAATGATGGTTCCAATTTCTCTGACGTCACTCAGCACGAATTATACATTTTTCAACAAAAAAACAAAAAACGAATAAGCATGTGATAAAAATTCATAGATTGGATGAATATACATTAAATCACAACAATTTCAATCCATTTGTTGAACTCAAGAACACGAAAAAACGATTTTTCGAAAAATTCAGCTGAACACGATTTTAAGCTAAAAAAGTGCAGTGAAATTCTCTGAACTCAAGGGACTTTTTCGCTGGATCTAAAGTACTTTTGAAAAACTTGAAATTTTCATATTTTAGGAATGTTTTTTGATGGAAAATGATGATAATTTAACAAATTAAAAAGAAATCTGCAAAGTTTTTTTGGGGTTTGGGAGATAAATGTTGGTTTGAAGAGAAAAGAAAAGTGGAAGCTAGGCACTTGAAAAAATATACAGAAAAAGATAAATGATTGAAATAAGTGAATTAGTTGGGAAAATACAGTCGAAGCCGTCTAAGTCGAATTTTCACGGGATATCAAAATTAGTTGGAGTTAGAGGGATTTTCGATTTAGAGGGCGCTCGACTTAGAGGGCTTCGTCTGTATATAGAAAGAACAAAATGGAGGTAACAAAAACTGCAGAAAAAAATCCGAATATAAAACTCGCTCAATCATAAATTATTGAAATTTTCATCTACCAAGCCAATAGCTTTAAAAAAAAATCAGACAACCAATTGAAATATCCCACATACCTCCAACTGATTTGGAGTAATTTAGGCAGACGACGTCATGTAGGGACTGGCACCAGAAAATCAACGGATTTTGGTCTAAGAACTCCAGCCAGCCGGACCTCTTTTGAATTTCAATGCGAAATCTCCTAGAATACCCCCACGCAAAACACACCCACACACATCCTACACCCACATTGACCACAAAACAAGTTATCACAAAATTAAAGTAGTGAAAGTCCAGTTTGACCTTGAGGCAATCCACCCACAACCACCCACAGAAACAAAAAAAAAAAAGTGTTCATTCATTCATTTTTTTTTTACTACAAATCACAAGAAAATGTATTCTTCAATCTGCCAATGTTTACTATCAAAGCAACCACCACCCTCCCACACGTTCGCACACACTGACAGCTTCCCTATTTCTTTCGAAGGATATACGAGTATGTACCAACCAACTACCCCACAATATCTATCTACTTAATAAAATCGTTTGTTTTTTTTTTTTTTTCTTCTTTTCTTTTCTTTTCTCTGCGTGGGACTTCTGAATCATTCATTCACCACTAAGGCAAGCCTCATTCCACATCAACCACACACCCGGCTTTGGCCGGGCCACCACCCCCGAGGCCGCGTCGTTTGTACCTTTTTATGCGATGCCCACGCAAACCAATTGGCATAAGGATTTTTATGTTTATCCCTCATCCTCGTCGTCGTGTTTGTGTGTGTCTGTGTGTGTATTGTGTACAGCGATATTCATGTACGAAACGAGAGAGATTCGCACACACAATAAAGTTTACTTAATGAATTTTCATGTCCTGCGGGGGTGGCGAGCCTACAAGCCCGCAACAACGCAACAAAACGAAAAAACAACAAAAAAGAAATCGATTTTCTTCATAATGTGCCTCCTGAACTGGCACTGGCAGAGTGAATCTGTTTGGGAGTACGGTTTTTTGTTTTCACGGAGGACAGGGAAGCGTTCTAAACAAGTCGTGCGGAGATTTGGAGGCCAAGACTCAGCATCAAGGACCTGTGGAGGTGTGTTTATCAAGGTTGTGGTGCGGTGGAAGGAGGCAGAGTTAAAAGTTATCTTCCAGAAAGGAGGATTCTAGCAATTAAGCCTGTTTAATAAATCAAAACAAAAGCAGACAGACCGACAGAAGACAGATCAGAACTGAAGAAATAAGAAAAGCTGCCCTGTGTATGACGGTTTTGATGATCGCTGCTTAACTAAGCGCTAACAATGTTACCCTGCTTCGTCTCACCAACAGACTCATCTAAAGCAAGACAAAGGCGAAGAAGGGAGATGCTGGAATTCCCTTCCAGAATGTACGAAACGAGAGCGATTCAAGCAGTTAAGCTTGGAGGACTCACAAAATGAGAAAAACCGCCACGTACACGAAAGTCTTGATGTTCACTGATCAGACAGACTTACTCTGCTTCCTCTGATCAACAGACACACCTAAACCAAAACGTTTGAAGGACTCTAGTGGATTCAGGGGAGACATTAAACACACGACCCGCCTGTCCCTAGGTAGGTGGGTAGGTAGGCGGGCTGACAAAATTAGTTCTGCCACATGTAGGTCCTTGTGGATCCCTTGTGTTACCCATGGGGAGGTTGTAACCCCTTTCCTTATTCGCGGTGACCTAATTCCAAAGGACCGGGCAGTCCCTAAAAAAAAGTGTTTAAAATTTAGATTCGCACACCAATTGACCTTTTTTAGAGCTTCCTCAAGGCTAGTTGAGGCTAAAATTAAATACCAGACTTCTTCCTGTGGAGCGGCATGATGGATGAAGCCCAAGTCAACCCCGGACTATAGCGCCACCTAAGCTAATAAAACCTGAAACTCGTCGTCTGATCAACAGTTGAATCTAAAGTGAAATGTTTTAAAGGCTAGCAGTGTCAGGCCGATATCTCAGCGACGCAGTCAAGGCAAACAGTTCCGAAGTTGAAAATTTTAAAACGTTAAATTTTAAAACCTTTTGAAAACCTTTCCTCAAACCTACTTGAAGCTGAAATTAAAACCCTCTATCAGTAAAGAAACAATTGAAAATTCTTAGAACGAATGACGTAGGCAATTGCTTTCACCTCACCATGTCCAATCATTGTAGCTACCGATTTCAAGACCAACAAAAGGATTGCATTTAAATTCCAAAGGATCCACGTTAAAGTCAAAAGCATTCCTTAAGTTTGCACTTCAAACGAAAACACTTTTAAAAAGAAAGTATGCTTGAAAATCCGAAATAGATCAAACTTCTGAAAATATTCTCATCCATTCTTGGAAAAGTTTCTCCATGGAAAATGAGAACCTCTTGAGTTCCAACACGATACGCCTTCACTCGACGCCAACGTGTATGGCTGATGATGATTCTCAGAAACGCTAAAGATTCGTAGCTCTGTGCAGTTAAAATTAAATCGTAGCATAAAAGACGTCAGCGGATGACATGAAAGTATGCTATATCCTTTCAGGAATACACCCACCATCTTTGCCTTCCGTTGGTAGTAAACAAAAGCAACATACACAACGCACAACGCCCACGTTGCGTGTGTTTCGCAGAACATTACGGCAGTTTATCAACCTCCACCACGTTGTTGCCACCACCACCACCACCTACGATTAGTTATTTTCCAATATTCCACTGAAAACCCGACCCCAGCTCTCATTCCTCATCCGCTCGGGTGCGTAGCAAGCAAACAAACAAACACCCCCGGGATAACATTGAATTTCTTATGAATGAATTCGACAGGATACACACACTACGTAGTAGTATAGCGGAGGCGAAAGTAAATGTATCGGGTCACCTCACCCTTCATCCTTCATTGTTCCTCTCCATGTGCTCGTCGTGTACATAGCCAGAGTTCGCAGGGTGAATCCCGATTAAAGCCCGTTTTCTATATAAATTTATGCAAATCATCATCATGGGAATCCATGGAAGTTCGTATGCTTGTTGTGTGTGCTTCGTCGCTTCCACTATCGATCTCGGCCCACATTCAGTAACGCCAGAATGCCCACACATCGCACAGAGTCCTTTGCGGCAGATGGAGACGTCTAGTGGGGGGATGTGAAGGTATTGATATGAAAGCATTACATGACCTTGGACCCAGCTGGGCTAAAAAGCTCTTTCTATTACACTTCACATCTTTTTTTTTTTTTTTTTCTTTTTTTGGGGTTCGTCGTTGAGCTTGTGTTTGAGGATGGCGACGTGGGCGTGTGCGATTTTCTCTGTATTCGAGCTGCAGTAGTGGGCGTCTTATCTGTGTTTTGGTATTTCGAACAAGAAGAGAGTTACCTCAAGTTGATACTTGAAAAGTGTGTACAGCACGCCATAAGAAGTCAATCGTGGTTGAGCGAGCGATGTGAGCGATTGAATAGGGGGGAATGAGCGTGGGCGAATCTGGGTCAAGTTCATGATGGAAGGGACTCGGGGGTAGAGTTGAATACCAAGAGCGAGAAGAGTTTTCAATTACGACTTGAGCCGAACTGTGCTCTAGAGAGCTTCGAACAGGGTGGCGTTCTAATAGAAAAAGTCTTTCATTGAAAGAGCGAGTTGTGAATGAGATGAGGTATCATTCTGAAGAAGAAAAAGGCTCGCGCATGTTTCATTCAATCGTAGGCTCGTCGAAAAACCTTTCAGTAATAGAGAACAATATGAAAACGCCATAAAGTATCATTCTAAAGCAGAAAAAGAGTCGCGCAAGTTTCATAAAATCGTATTCTCATCGAAAAATCATTCAAAACTTTGTCCTAAAGCTGATATTCAGTGAAATTATCCACAATTAATTGAGAGATTGATAAAAGACGAGCTAACTCTTCTTCAGAAAGCTCCCGAAGTAGCGAAACAGCGAACCATTTAGATAATCTCAAATCTCTTGTCCGATTTTGATAGGACTACCCTATCTATTTCACGATATAGGCAAACTACGAGCCTTGCACGGGTTTTATTCGATCGTATTCTTGCCGAAAAATTATTGAAAATATTATCCTGAACCAGATAACTAAAGAACTTATCCAGAATTGAATGAGCGATTAAAAAAAGATGAGCTCTAACCAGGGAAACAGAAAAAGGACAAAATTAGGTAGACACTTAGTCGCTCGTACTTTGCTGGGATCGTAAAATAGAAAGAGAAATCTCATTAAAAGATAGAAGTACACTAAGGCCTTGTTTTGCTTTGTTCTAATTTGCATCGCTTCGATTTTGCATCGTTTGAAAATCATCATAGTTTCGAAGCAGCGTCATTTTCATTTCAGTCGTTTACAAAATTACGATACCTGTGCATAATGGAATTAAAACGCGCGGAAATCGTTAATTCGGAATCGGAATCGGTAAAAGGACAAAGCGAGGCTCTAGTGTACAGTCTTTTAATTCGATTTTTCTCTTCTATTTCACCATCTCCGCAATACGAGAGATTGCGCCTCCTTTCTTCTGGTTATTGGTGTTGCAATGAGCTCCTTGAAGAAGAACAGGCACAAAACCTCGCATTTAATTCTTATTTCAGCATTAAACACCGGCTCCCTAGTGCACAAATCCCTTATTCAGCTAAATAGAATTAAAAGAAATAAATAAATTTTGATATAAAACAGTGAAAAATTAAAATACGAAAAAATGTTATACCGCAAGACACGAAAATGGCGTACAAAATTCGCTTTCCTCAAATTATTATAAAAGAACCAAAATCTGTAAGCCATTTTATAATAAAAATAACACTTGCACGTTACAAATAAACACAAAATACTTTCCTCTCCTGCGCAAGTGAATCAAGCACAATCCTCCAAAAAATTATTCATGTTTCACCTTGTCTCCAATGGCTGCCGATGAAAATCCGCTAGTTGGAAAAAATAGCAAATCCAATATGGCCCCATCAGAACATTTCTTCCCCACTCACCACATTTCACCTACTACACACTAGATGGAGCCAAAAAACCACTTCAATCAGCCAACAACCAATCTCTGACAGTTATGTCAGCTGTACTCTTTGTTCTCAACAGTTTTGTTTATAAGTCCTACCTCGCGCTAAAAAAAAAATATATATCCAATAATTAGAAAATTACTGTAAACTTTTTAACTCATCAAGAATAAATTTTCACAGCGCAATTATGGATAAAAAAGAAAAAATGGAACCCGAAGAGAAGCGTAGCCGTGTCGAACCGAAACCACTGAGAAAATTCAAGAAAATTCCAATTTTCATCGTCGACTATCACAACGATGTACTGGAATTCATTTACCGGTGTTTCGGATCCCGCCACCTGCCGCTAACCAACAATACGATCATTCATTTTGATTCCCACCCAGACATGGTGATCTCAAAAGGCATTCCAGCTTCCTGTGTTGAGAATAAGGATTACCTTTTGAATGAGCTCAGCATTGAGAATTGGATAATGCCAACATTGTATGCTGGACAATTTAAGCACTTGATATGGCTGAAGAATTCCTGGTGTGAACAGATTCCAGTTGGGAAGTATAATTTTAAGATTGGCGAACATCAAAATTCCATGTATGTGAATTTGCCAGTTGATTACTTCGTTGCGGAGGGAAACTACTGTGAGGAAGAGTTCTTAAAGAACCCCAAGGATATAAGGTTCGAAGTGTATAACTTTGACGAGCGGGTAGAGCCCCTGGAATTGGAGCGATACATCTTGGACATCGACTTGGACTTCTTCAGTACGAAGAATCCCTTCCTCGATGTCTACAAGAAGGCCAACTGCTACGAGCAGCTTAAGAAAGTCTTCAAGTACGAGAACGCAGAGATGTCGCTGTCTGCATCCAAACAGCGTCAACGCCAACTGGAAGACCTCAAGGCAGCCTTTGAGTTCCTCGACGAGCACAAATCACTGGAGACGTTTGAGAATAAATCCATAGCCGAGAGCACATTCGAAGCACTAAAAACTTTAGTCGCAGCCATGAAGGAACACTACACGGCAGAGGAAGTCGAGTGGTCTCTGGTCTACGATGCCGGCTGCACAGCCGACAATGAAGGTCTTCCGCACCATGTGTCAACCGATGAGGAGCTCGAGGTGCACTACAAGAGGTTCAAGGAGTTTCTGCAGACACTCCCATGTCCGCCAGTTGTGGTGACGATTTCACGCTCTTCCGAGGACGACTACTGCCCAGTGAATCAAGTCACTGCCATACAAAACAAGGTAGTCGAGATATTGGTCGAGGTATTCGGCGATAAGATACATCCGCAGGCGATTATGCATTACTTGAGCGAGGAGTGGGATGTCATGGATCTGTAAGCTGTAAGCTATAGTCTAGAGATGAGAGATGAGAGAAATGGGAGAGAGAGTGCAGTATGTTCTAAGAACGAGATTTCATTGTTGATTTTTTTTTTAAATGGATTTATAATGCATGTGTCTTAAAGGAAATGTAGAAATAAAATAAATTATTGCGATCTGCGAATTTTTTTGAAAATAAAATGGTTCTCTTTTATTTGCTTACCATTTTGTGATTTATAAAAATCACAAACCTGCTCCTTACAGACTCAGTTTTGTCGCACAGATTTTGAATTTCATATTTGACTTGTTCGCATCTGGCTGGAGAAGGTGGCGACAGATTGTGGACGCTGTTGGTTCGAGTGGAAAAGTTCATAAACACCAGCAGACACTTATCATAGATTCATCTTTAACTTCTTTTCATCTGCTTGAGGAATGCGGGCAATGCGCTGTGAATGCCCTTGATTCATGTGGAAAAGTTCATAAACGGACACTTGAAATCCAAGCAATTTATCGTCGTTTTTCTTTTTTCTTTTCGTTTTTTGTTTAGAAAGCACTTCAAACTCGTTGGCGTATTTGACGTACAAACAATTTTAATTTCATTTGTCACCTCAATTTCTGAAGAGCTGCTTCGATTAGATCAAAAGTTAAGTAGAGTGTAAGGTTGTCGTAACTCTACAGTCACGCAACCAAACGATAGAATACAAAGCGCTGCTAAGCTTGTTCTTCAGAGCATTTATCTGTTATGCATTTTTTCTAGTTCAAATCCAAATTTGTGTACTTTTGCAATTATGAGGCGAAATGCTTTACAGGACTGCTTTTATGAAGTCAGATCTTGTTAATGCACCTCTCTGAATAGACAAACCACAAAAGAACAATTTTATTAATTACAAAAACCTTAACCCATCAATTACAATTAAAGATTCATCACGCAATACACACATGTCCCTATTCCGACCGACCCTGTGCGTGTGTGTTTTTGAGTCCTTTTTGAACGATAATTTGAAATTGAATACAGACCATCAATGTGCTACTTTTGAATTTGGACCTCTTTACCCCATTTGACGCCGGGAATAATTGTAACACTAGGGAAGAAGGGCGGTTCATAAAAAAAAAAAAAAAAATAGTCGGAAAAGTAAGGAAGTACACGAAGACTTGAAAAATGAAGTTAGTATGTCGCAACGAAATCAATATATCGAATTGTGTTGACCACAAAAAGAAGAATACTCTTACGTTTTTTTTTTGTATTTTAGTTGTGTTGAGTCTTTCTTGGGTTAGGAGTCGCATTGTGTGCTGCTTGAAGAGACACAGACGGTCAGTTTAGTGTGAGCTGAAGAGGATTTTTTTTTTGGCAGACAAATGTGTGGAACTTATTCGGTAATTCTTTTGTTTTTTTTTTTTACATTGAATTTGTAGTTAGATCTCACATGAAAAATAGACACACGAAAAATCAGTGCGGGATATAACTGAGTGTCGAAGTGTGGACAGGATAAAAAAGTCTCTAGTGTCTCAAAATTTTGTTTCGCCTTTTTCATTGAACTTCAAATTGAATTTATCTTTGCATTGAGCCACAAAAATCATTTAATACTGATAAATAATATCACAGCAGTAAGGTTATAAAAACAACCCATATCTCTGTAAAATATAAAACTGTGTAAGCAGGTGTGATCAATCGAAGAAATAAAGATGTAAAGTAATTGAATTCTATACATCTGTAGAATCGATGTAGAAATAATTGAGTGCCTAACTGTAGGGAGGACGAACAAGTTTTTAGTGTCTCAAATTGATTTTCGTAGCTCTTGTGAATATAAACGAAGTCTAACTCGTCCTCAATGGAAGAATATTCATCTCTGCAGTCGGGAAAATCTGCCACACAAAATTTAAAAAAGAAAAATACAAAAGAAAGAAAAATATTTTAAACAATTAAAGAAAATTTATAAAATTCTAAACCTTTAATGTGCTACAGATCGATTTTCTTGTGGCATCAACTTTGTAGACCAAAGCTTCGCTTTGCGTCTTTTATTAGGAGCAGGAAAACGCAATGCAGACTGAACATATGCATATCGAACTAAATGAAAATCGTTGGTCTTACAAAACAGAAAAACGTAATGTAGACTGAAAATATGCATACCGAACCAACGATTCTCATCTATTTTAATTCCATGATTCCCATGTATTGTATTTTTGTGAACAGCGCAAACTGAAACAAAACCGTCACAACTTCGAGACCATGATAACTTTTAAACCAAACAAATCAAGGCTTTAATAAAATAAAACAATGTTTGGTGTATTTTAATTCCATGTTTGCGAAAAACTAGGCTCTGGCTCTGAAACGGGCTGTTATGCCACCCTTTCTATGCACACACAGTTCTCGGCTAACATATCCCCAGATTTTTTTTTATTGATCATAAATTTGGTACAAGTTCATAAGTTCCAGCGAAGTCTAGGCTTTTCAGCATAAGAGCATTTAATAATAAGCGTTTCTGACAATTTTTAGTTTTGGTTTTATTACATAAAAGTGTCGTTAAAAAATTATAACTACACCAGAAGTACTCTGTGTATGCATGTACTCCAAAAATAGCCACACATTCGTTCAAAAAGGGACACACTCCACACCGCTCCTTCGCAGGAATCTACCCTCTTCTTTCCTAATTACTCTACCACCCCAAAAAAAAAGACCCAACTGAAGCAATTGAAATTCCTTAGCAACACCAATCCCCATACCCCAACACATGTCGCAAGGATACAAGACAAAAAAAAAAAAGAACCGGTAACCACTGTATACAAACTTCATCACAACAACACCGTCTCCCCCATGAAAGTCGCCATACACTAGCTTTTAGTATTCACCAATCACCTTGACCGCAATAGACAGGTCAGCTCCACAAGCACTCTGCGACAAAGGCTCGACTTTTCAGCGAAATGCGAAAACGATTTTACGTTAAAGTCCTTCTCGAACTCCACGCTGTTCGTGGTCGTCATTTTTGAAAGATTTCACATCATTTTGACTTCTTCTTTTCTTCTAGATAACATGTCCTGGTGTGTGGCTTTGTACGAATGGTGCCTTGGAGGCAACAGTCAAGACACTTGGATATTTCTTCAAAACCGGAGCAATGGAACCAAAATTTCCAGCTCTGTGTCATGATCAATTCGTTATGGAAGGATATTTCAAATCAGTTGACTGTGTGTCGGAGTTGGAACAAGCACTAGGAGCTGAGGGTGTGGAGATAACGTTGTGGCAAAATGGAAGACGATTGGCTTATTTTGTTGGACAACTGGCCGATGTGATGCATCCACCAATGCCAAAACTTTCGTGCTTCCATAACGTCAATGTGCAGATACTTATGCATACAACGCAGGCTTTTCCGGTGAGTGCGAGGAAGCGGATGGAAGAAATGTGGGGAGGATATTGCGTCTGCGCGATATCGATTCGGTCACACTTGTTGCTGTTGAGAAGAGAATGTGACGTGTTTTCCTTTCTTGCATTTCCATTTTACTTAATTTCCTTTCCGAATGCAACGTGTTTTCCTCTTTTTCATTATCATTCTTTCCGTTTTCCTTTTTTTCTACTTAACTCTTTTTCCCTTTTCTTCTTTGTCACTTTCAAGTTCCCTTTTTTTCCAGGGAATCATTGCACCGAAACTAGAAATCTCAGCCCGAGCTACTGCCAATGAGAAGATGTGTACAAAGGATACTTGCAGCATGATGTCGAGTTCAAGCCCTTCAGTGCCTGTTTCTAGTTTGCCCAAAGACATTGCTGAACCAATTTCGCATCGCCATGACGATAGTTTAAAGAGCTACGAACACCGAAGACAGAGGCCTGTCTGCCACGCCAAAACTTTTGGGTGAGATAACGCACGTATTGATGGATTGATGAAATGGGGAGTCACTAAGCCAGTTGTACTGTGACGTACAAGATCTACCCCAATCTTTGATTTGAGCACTTTGCTGCCTTCATATATTGGAAAATGATGCTACAAATTCAATCATTTGTCGTTTTAGAACTCAGGAAGTAAAACCCCCAACAGGAAACACATTTTCAACGGGTATAAGCAAGCCAGTTAACCACTGCTTACGGAGTAAAGATTCTATGATATCTCTCAATGACTCCACAGTGCAGTCTCGAAGGATCTCGTCGTGTTCCAGGTGAAGTACCGAACCAACCCGCCTTTATTCCTCACACATCAACCTTCCACTTCAATTTTCAGCTCGTCAACGATTCAATCCTACACTTTCATGTCCGATTCCACTCTAAGCAAGTGCTCCCATTTATTCAGCAATCCCTCGGACACTGAAGACCATCAGCAACACTGCGCGATATGCCTGTCCTACAAAAAAGCCTTCAATCCATCAATAAGTAATTTTTAATTGTTAATTATATTAAAATAAAAATGTAAATACTTTGATAACGTCAGTTTATTTGTTGAGATCTCATTGAAACGTATTTTAAATGAACTCTGCCAAGTCCAGCTGGTCAAATACCTTACAAATGATGAGAATGAAAAGATTGTATGGCACAGCCTTCTCTACATCATTGGGACCGAGTTTATTCCGCAACCTAATGCAGGTCCTAGCAATGTCCCTCAAAACGCTATGAACATCTGGCTCGAGTGGCAAACGAAGACAAGCCAAGCATGAGTAAATCCATGATCCCAGCCATGAATCTTTTCCACACAAATCAACAACAATTTGCTCTTGTTCATCATCCTTTAACCATTCAGATTCAAATTCCAGCAGCTTCTCCAATGAACGCTGATCAATTCGAAGGATTGTACTCAATAATGGTGTGTTCTTGCGACAGAATGCCTCCCATTCATTTTCATCGTCTGTCCCTGGGATATTGGCAGCCTCAGAGCTGCTTTGAATCTCTGATTTATTCCTCATCGTATCAATTCTTGTCATGATACTTATAAAATCCTCTGCTTGAGCATCTTTCCATTGAATTGTTGGCCTTAATGAGGTCGGTGATACATCACTTACTGAATCCTAAAAGCAAATAAAAAATTTCAGAAAACTACCCATCGAGCACATGCATCTTCCATCTTACCATTTCGCTTATTTCTGGGATTATAACGGGACTTTGTATAGAATGTTTACCCTGTGGTGGCTTCACAATAACCGCAGGACACTGCTTTCGTTCGTAAATGACTTTCATTAAAAACTCTTCACCATTTTGTGGTTCAAATTCAGGATCAAAGTCATTATCAAGTTCACGAACTTCAAGTGCTTGTTGTTGAAATGATTCAATGTCCATTGCTCACATTAAAAAATTCAAATGAAATATAAGTTTAAAATAGTTCTTTTTTTTTTTTTTACTAAAAAACGAAAAACATTTCTCAAATCAACAAAAAAAAAATCGACACCAACAAATTGAATGGACAGTTGTGCTCGGTAAGTGCCGGATGATGTGACAGATGTCAGAATGAAAAGAATGTACAGGGATGTTATCGAAATTGTTTGTGATACGAAAGAGGAGTAAAATGTTGTATGCAGAAATCGGTGCAATAGTCTTGGGAGCCAGAAGGACACGTCTACATTTTATAAAGCGATTTTATAAATTATTTTCAAAAAAACGCACTTTGGAAATTAATGTTCAATATTTGCCACAGATCGAGCGTATAGCGATTCATTTCGTTACGCGGAAGATTTTAATAGAAAATATGTCCACTTTTTCAAAAGATTCAAAAAATACAGTTGCTTTGAAAAAATCGCCAGTGTTGATCGATCAAATAAAAAAAACAGGCCCAAAAAATATGTTTTTTTTATAGAAAATATACCCACGTGGCTTTCTGTCAAGATTTTGAGCCGGAAACAACAGCCAAAATAGCCTTTAGTTTAAAGAGAAACCACTAAATAGCCCACCTTTTACAGACGCACAAATAATAGTTAAAGAAATATTCGTGCGTGGTAGTTCGTAGGTGGAACAGAATTCTGAACAAACCTTTAGACTCATTGACTCCTTAGACGCATCAACTCGTCAGACTCGTTGTATCGACCTTTAGCTCCACAGACTCTTGCCATGGACCCTCAGACTTTTAAACTCATCAAACAGACTCCCGAAGTTCATCCAATCGACCTATGGACTTCCGGGCTGCATCCAATCAACCCCTCGGCTTTATTCAATCAACCTTTGCCCTTTATGCAATGGACCGCTGGGCTTCATCCAATCGATTTTTAGACTTCGTCCAATCGACCCTGAGCTTCATCTCATCGACCGCTGGAATACATTTAATCGTTTTTTTTTTGGGCTTTATCCAATGGACCCCTAGACTTTATTCTTGGCTTCATGCAAAGGGCCCCTGATCTTCATCTAATGGACAGATGAGCTTCATCCAATCGACCCATCAGAGTCTTCGACCCCTCTGGGACTCCTTAAGGAATTCTTAGTATCAAATTCAGAGTTCATGCATTCCTAGCGTTCCCTTAGGGATAATTCACCCTGATAGATGGGTAAAATAAGGCTGATGGGATGAAGCTGAAGGTCAATGGCGGATATGCCCGAAAAGTCGGTGGGTCAAGTCAGTTCAAGACCTTTTCCACCTCAGTCAAAAGATGTTGTTAATTTTTCATTATCTTCTCCACACCCAGTCTGACTCATACACTCCCTTGAAAGCCTCTGCTTAATCTGACCTGCACCCAATAAATATTTAAACTATTGAATTACTTCAACTGTCTTATTCTCCCGTCTACGGCTCCCGTTCTCCCCCTGTAAGACTTAAAGAATTGTTTATTTCCCTCCACATCAATGCCTCCACCAGGGTAATGTACTTCTATGGCATCAAGAGACATTTCCGCATCATAGAGATCGATCATCAAGTTTTATGAATGAAAAATAGTTTCATTTGCTTAATGAAGCCGACAGTCATTTGTCGTCTTTCCATCTTACTCGGAATCTGAAAATAGATCGAAAATTAATAAATATATATGAGATTTGTGTCTCAAATGACTTTGGTACATGTAGAGACCGCAAGAGACGTAAAATGATTGAATTTCATTGTCATATACAAAATCTGTGAATAGATTTTAAGGCAGGCATGGGCTGTATGTAGCATTTCAGGTGGTTACTTGTCGATTTTGCAGGCTTTAAGTTGACTGACTATCGGAGGGAAGATTAAGATCCCAAGAACTCGTCTATTTTCGCTTTACGGAGACACACATTATCTACAGGAGGACATGATCACAGAAACTCATCTATTTCCACATAAAATACAGAAAACATACTTCCTTGTGGCCCAGAAGGTTAGAAATTCCATCCAATGTCGCTTAACGCACCACCAAATGACTCATTTCGTCAATCGCACTAAATAAACTCAAGCTCCCATATGCAGACCGGCCACAACCCAGCTTTTCAGACAACCTCAACCAACACGCACTCCTTACACACACCCAAAGACGCAGGAGACAACCACTCCAACGACGAGACGAACATGCAAATTGAGGTCTAAACGTCTCAGATGATTGTGCGATTTCATTGCTCTTTCCACCTTCCTTTTGGACCACAACTCGCATGGAAGTATCAAGTATCGGCTGCTAACTCTGTCACCGATCGAATGAATCTCTGGAATCGATCACCTCTCTCTCCATCGTTCGTCTTAACGAGTTCATTTCTCCGATCGAGTCTGGCTTTCATTCTTAAAAATCCTGCAACTCAACGTTCAGTATTGTTTCAGATCGCTACCGGTAACGGTTACAGACAAACGGCACTTAAGATTGGACATCATTCCACATCTTCCCAAGGGTGTTTTGTGCAACTGTTAATTTCAGTAACAAAATTAAGAGAAACAAAAAAAAAAAAATAAAAAATTCATCACAAAAGAATCGTTACGACATCTTGTACGGTCGGTAATTTGATATCCCGAGAGGAGAATCCATCTCATTTGTGTGCGTTGGGATCACGTGTGTGTGTTGGATGTCCCCCTTTTTTTCGCAATGGTCATTCGGGGCAAAGTAAATAGAATTTAAAGTTTGAAAAATAATATAACCAGTGTAAGGGAATCTCTGATGAAACTGTGACGAGCATCTTCTCATCCCATTCAATCCCATGTAACTCTAGATGAGTTGCTTAGGAAATTGCCCGTCGCGCTTGAGTCATTGCCCATGTCCAAGAGATCGGATGTAGTTTGCTCTCCACTTGTGCAAGGAAGACGTAAAATGCCTTTCTCCAAATAGACTCATCACCATTGCCACCGCCACCGTCGCCGTCGTCGTCGTCGTCATTGAGGCTCGAGGTGACAATTATATTCTAACCATCAAAACAGTCAACGTCGTCGTTAATACAACGACAATCGTTGGGGGTGAAAAGTGGGTAAAGTCTTTTGTAAAAGATTCCTCAGCTGTAACTGGTTTTTCACATTTAAGCTCTGCCCTGGCATTTCATACCACCAGTTGGACTCAGTGTTTCAATCCACGATGGATAGCTATCCCACACGGTGCAGTTTAGTGCAGTGCAATTACAAGTGTTTTGTGATCAAACAGTGTGTATGTGTTTGTGTGTGTGTGTGTTAAAAGGATATCAGGAACAAACAGGACACGAACTCATTCAAAATGAAGAACTGAGATCGGTTGGTGGATAGATGAATTAAGCGTGTTTGCAATTCTAGCACCATTCGAAATCAGTGCTTTTGATTGAAATAATCTTCATGTGTAATTTTGATTCCTTTCCAAATACAGCGCAGTGAATACGTTTCGTTTTTAAATTCGATCACTTGTACGATTTCTCTGTTGGCCTGATGCTGCTGCTGTTGCTCATATGCATGACTGTGTGTGTGTTGCGTGGGGCTTACAAGTTAAGCATTGCGGTTATCAGTAGTCAAAAATGTCGTCATGGGTGTTTGAGCATTTACGGGGAAGCCTTTGAAGTTCTACGTGTGTGAAATTTATAAAACGAAATATAGAAAATATTCTCAATAAAGAAATTTTGTAAATTTAAAGTGTTTTTTGGATTTTTTTTGTCTTGAAGTGATTGATTTTCCAGTCCTCTTGATCATCATTCTGCGTTTGGATGTCAGCCGGGTCGTCAGAAGTGGAAATATTCAGAAGAACGCAAACAAACAATAGAAACGATGATTTCCAACCTCAGGACCGGAGCGTAATTGTAAGACCATCGACGATAGAATTGAAAACTAGTCATAGAGGTCTTCAGACAACCTTTTCCATCCATCCTAATCTCGTGCCGAAGTTTACGTCCAGCTGGATAACACCTTCCTCAATTTTTTGGCAAATGTTATGGAGATGATGAGCATACGGAGATGATGAGCTGTAACTCTTTATTCCTTCTAAAACAGTGTGGACGTGGACGTGGACTTGGGCACCTAGGGCAATATTTTTGTTAAGAAGTCCTCTCCTTAATCTTCATAGATCTTCAAAACTATTTTTGGAAAAAGCCAGAAAATGACACTTAACAGAATTAAATGTATTACCAGAAACACAAAATCTTTATTTTATTTGAAAGCCGATAGCCTTGCCGCTAGTGCTCTTGGTTTTTTGTTACTAATACTAAATAAATAAATATGTTATTTGTCTTCAAAACTCATTGTTAGTTAGTCGTCTTCATCATATGCTTTCAATCGTCTACCGCTCTTTGAAATAAGGCCCAGATGCGTTGGCACATCCGAAAAAGAATGACTGCCTCGGTGACTCTACATAGCGGACTCGATAGTTTTGATCGAAAAAGCAATTTTTAGCTCCCCAATCTTTGCAACCTGGACTCCAATACTATGAGCCAGCATGTGTCCACTTAAAATTCACCTCAGATCTCGCACATTTGACCATTTGACCAATAGGGATGAGCTCATAAAAGCAGAACTGCAGCGGTTTTGCAAAACATTGCGTTCCTAATTACTCAAACCATGGCAAAGTGCAGATTGAATTAGTGTTTTCCTCGATTTTCTGCAACCTGATGGACAGAACTCTTGACCATGCAGTCGCATCATCTCACAATGAAACTTTTACCATTCTTCTTTGAAATTTTGAGAGAGCTCAGCAACTCTTGAACTCCCAAAAGTTGTGTTGATCCTTGCAGACAGTCTTGTCTTCGTCGTAGGGAGGTCAACAGTGAAAACGATGTCATCATCATCAGTGGCATAACAGCCCACGAAGGGCCAGAACTTAGCTTTTCGCGCCTCCACTGTGTTGTACGCGTTATAATTTTGACACATGTGAAGGGGAAAACGATTTGGTCTCTTTAATTTTGCAAAGCCCTATGGCCTACGTTGTCGAATCTCCAAAAATATTCTTAGCGAGATGTGGGTGAGAGAGTCTTGTTCCTGTTGTGAGGTTAAAAACGAAAAAGATTTGGTCTCTTCAACTTCATCTAACCTCGAAAAATATTCTCAGCGTCATGTGAGTGGTCAGTCTTTGTCCAGCCGTGGTTAATTTTTACAGATGTCCTTCATTTAGGTAATTCATGTTCATTGGAAAGCCCAGCAAAAGACTCTACATGTATTTGTTTGAACTAGAACCGCAGAAACGTTCAGACACGCACACAATCCGGATTTCATCACATCGCAGTTGTGACTCATGACAAAAAATTGCTGCTCCATTCCCATTTTTAGGGTTTCGTTCGAAAGGAATAACGAAACCCTTATAGAATCACTTCGGTGTCCGTCATCCCTGTCGCCTTTACTTATTTTTTTTTCTAAAATGCTCAGCAGATAGGTAATCGTCAGGCAGGTGAAGGGAAACGCTACGCACTCCCACAGGACTGTATAAAAAATTACCTGCTGTTATGTAAATAAGTCAGACGTCCTCGTTTAACGGGATATGAAGATAGTCAAAAACAAATATCAGTTTTAAACAAAAGGTATTTATTCACCTTACTTCGCAGTCGGTAGGATTCGAACCTACGCTCCCAGAGGGAATCTGATTTCTAGTCAGACGCCTTAACCGCTCGGCCACGACTGCTGTTAAATTTATAAAAGCTTAACCATCACTGGTTTGAGCTAAAATTTTCCCACTTAATCGCTTTCACTATCATTAATTTATGTGATTAGACTGAATCCAACTGAAGTTGATGAGAAAAAAAGAAATTTAATTCCTCTTTTGCAACACTCATCAAATTATTTCAGATTTCTTTGACATTGGTCGTTCGCTCACCTCACTGACGACCGTCGGCAAAGTTGGTTGAAATAATTCTTTTAGTAAATACTTCCTCGATTTGTTCCACGCAAAAAACTTCCACCGGATATTTGTTTTTGAGTGTTTTATGATAAAATCATCCTCTAAAAATGTTTTTTTATACGGTAGCATGAATTTAAACGAATAAAACTATCAATTTTTGTCAGCAAATAACAAATACTTGATTTTTGCAGTCGCCGAATTTCTTTGACATCAACCACGAGCAAACCATCGGTAATGCAGTTCGCCATTAGCTAACGGCTAAAAAGTCGCCATCAGTGCGAGAATGTCAAACAATCGTCCATTTTGATTTTTAACATCAACGTAGACGTTTGTGCTTTGGTGAGTGCTCTCTAATTTCTTTAATGTAATCTGCAAATTTCTCAAAAATCCTTCAATTATTTGATAAAATTATTTCAAAATTATATTTCCTAGTTCCTCAGTTTCTAATAATCATGTACATTTTCGTTTTATTGCAGTTCTTAAATTCTTTACGAGTCCTTAATTACATTCGCTCAAGATGGTTAGGGAGAACAAAGCTGCTTGGAAAGCCAATTATTTCCTTAAAGTCGTTGTAAGTATTTCCATCCAATCCATTTGATTCAGTGCTCTTTTTTGTGATGAAAAACAATTCCGTCTGAACTCGAATCGTCCGGATACTCAAGCTAGAAATAGCTGAACCCAAGTGTCCTGGTTCGTGGAATGTTTTATAACCGCCTCTCGGGGCTGTCTGAGTAATTCATCCGATTACGAGAGTGCATCGTCTGTGGTCGAGCTTTCTCACAAGCATTGTTTCTTTTTCTATTTTTAGCAATTGTTCGACGAATACCCAAAATGCTTCATCGTCGGAGCAGACAATGTTGGCTCACGCCAGATGCAGAACATCCGTACATCCCTCCGTGGTAAGGGTGTCGTTCTCATGGGTAAGAACACCATGATCCGCAAGGCTATCCGCGGACATCTGGAGAACAACGGCCAGTTGGAGAAGTTGTTGCCGCACATCAAGAACAATGTCGGTTTCGTCTTCACCAAGGAGGATCTCTGTGAAATCCGTGACAAGCTGATGGAGAGCAAAGTGCGTGCTCCAGCTCGTGCCGGTGCCATCGCTCCATTGTCTGTCGTCATCCCAGCCCAGAACACCGGTTTGGGACCCGAAAAGACTTCTTTCTTCCAGGCTCTGTCCATCCCAACCAAGATTTCCAAGGGTACTATTGAAATCATCAACGACGTGCCCATCTTGAAGCCTGGTGACAAGGTCGGTGCTTCAGAAGCTACCTTGTTGAACATGTTGAACATCTCTCCGTTCTCGTACGGTCTGTTGATCAAGCAAGTGTACGACTCTGGCTCGATCTTCTCGCCCGAGATCTTGGACATCAAGCCCGAGGACTTGCGCGCCAAGTTCCAGGCTGGAGTTGCCAACTTGGCCGCTGTTTGTTTGGAAGTTGGATACCCAACTATCGCTTCCGTGCCACACAGCGTTGCCAATGGTTTCAAGAACCTCTTGGCCATCGCTGCCACCACCGAGGTTGAGTTCAAGGAAGCCACCACCATCAAGGAGTTCATCAAGGATCCCAGCAAATTCGCTGCTGCCGCTGCTCCAGTTGCTGCTGAGGCTGCACCAGCTGCCGCCGCTAAGGAAGCTGTTAAGGAGGAATCCGAGGAAGAGGAAGACGATGACATGGGCTTCGGTCTGTTCGATTAAACACGGCATCGCCGTCAAGAATGGCTTTAGTATACTGTCTGTATTTGGGAGGTGGCAGATAATCGTCGGACTTACAATCCAATGGCGACCTGTTACCAGCTTTTAACGAGTATGATTAAAGTTACTTGAACCAGAAACAACTTGGTTTTTTTTTTTTTGAGCCTCTTGGGCAGAAGACTTGGTATCGTTACTCCAAGATGCTCGTGTGGAGTAAGACGAACGCAAACTCAGACGGTTGTTTGCAAAATCGAAACGACGTCACAGGTAACCTAAATCAAAGGATTGCGGAATATACATCTTTGAAGACGAAAAGGCAAAGAAGGACAAGATTCGCCACTCCCTGTGCCACTGTTCTAGATTACTGCAACAAAATTTCGTCAAAATTCTGATGATTTTGGATAATTCTAGATTCATCAAGGCGTACTATCCTATTCTATTCTATTCGGTGGCGTTTCAGTCTGGAGTGACAAAGGTCTCACGTAGAGAACCTCTGCAACCACCTCTGTTCCTGACTAGCCGAACGCCAAGGTTATTAAGGACTGCTTTTACTTATGTGCGCCATATGTTCCTCAGCTTTCCTCTACCGCGCTGACCATCCGAGGTGTATTCGAAAATTTGTCGGGCAGAGCGTTGGTATCCATTTGTTTCACATAGCCTAACCATCTCAGACTTTTATCCTTCTGACCAAATTAGCATCGCTGTACGGCCCGTACAACTCGTGATTGAATCTTCTCCTTCGTTCACCGTCCTTCCTGAAAGTGATGCTCACTGTACTTGTATTCATGTACCATGTAAAAAGACATGAGAAGAATTATTGCATTGTCAGTGCTAGATATTTTAGCATCATAAAGACCGGAACGATTTTATAGGCTCCATTGTAAACCTTTGGAAGTCAATAGATGCTTAGCCAAGCTGTGTAGTTCAACCACTCTATAACTTTTTATTGTCTGAACACCGTGAACGTCTAGAGCTCTGTCACTGCGCAATGCTGCGCTTGACGGCTTTAGGTTAGTAAACATTTGCTATTGCAATTTTTTCAATGCCAATGTCGTCACTTAACACACTCCGTCTGCCTCATACCCCTGCTTCATAAACATTCGAAATCAGCAAGTTCTCGTGACGCGTTCTCGGTCATGTGAAAAAATAAAAAAAACAAACTACCACAAACGTTTTTCATGATCTCGGACATGTGAAAATACAAAAACCAATAAACTACTACATCACTTTTTTTTTTTTATGGCCAACAAACAATCTTCGACAAAATAATGTAATTGTAAACTGTAAATATGATTGTATAATATACTCGGATAAGGCATTTCGTTTGTCTGTATATCGTTCATCAAAAGGCACATCAGAGGACCCAAATTAAAAAAATAAGAAAACAAACAAGCAAACAAGTGATATTAAACAAGCAAAAAAAAAAAATGGGGATAACAATAATTAAAATAGTTTATATTGAGTCCTTAATCTCATTGCCCCATTCCCTGGCGACAATCAGAATTGAGTTGCGCGACAAATTTGGTCCAATAAGTGGGTTCATTTGAGTCATGTAGCAGCACAACCAGCTGTAAGAGAAAAAGAATCAGTTTGATCCCAAACACCCATCACATGATACTTACAAGAGCCAGCAACTAGCTGCTGTTAGCATAAGACAACACTGGATGATTCTATAAAAGAAAAGAAAAATATGTTGAGTGATAATTTTATCAAGATATAACTTTTTTTGATACTTACCCTCGGTTTGGTCCCTTGGCGAAAAATGGACAAATTATTCCAACAATTGCCCAAATTGCTGTGATAATTGTGGGTGGAATAAACTCAGCGACCATTTTTACAAAATCAAAATAATACTGGTGGAGGAAAAACGAAAAAAAAATAAAGGAGGAAACTTGTTGAATATACTTTGTGCGGAAAAAAAAAGAAAATCAGTATTTCGTATCCAGTGAAAAAGTTGTCACATGACTGACGTTAGATTTTAGTCAGGCATATGACCTTAACGAAACTGTCAAGTGATGGCGAATTTTGTGCAATGATAACATGATGCACAACTCCCGCCTCTCCTTCCCCTGTAGGTAACGTAGTTTTTCACATATAGCAACCCCTGTCCAACCCATGAACCCCATGAATGAGAATACGTGTGAGCTACCAAATCCAGCTGCTCAGGCTGCACACACATAAAGGAACTTAAATTTACCGTTCCTGCTCTTGTTTATTCTTTTCCTATTGGCTCCCGAATTCAAAACGACGGTTACCATCAAAACTAAAACAAAGCAAAAAAGAAAATACAGAAAAGGTTCATTCAGCAAGCGCGCATAATCTTCACAATCACTCGGCCGTTACTTTTTGAATCAGAGATCGTTTTTTTCAAATATTTTCTAAAATATAAGACAAAATGATTCGAGCGAATGGTGAAGGTTCAAAATAATTGTAAACACTGAATATTAATTGAATGGTGTTTTAATAGTATAATTTATAGGATTTGTAACTATTTGATTTAAGTGAAATTGTTTTGTGTTTCAAATGTAATGAACATTTGACACTTTTACTGCTTACTTTTCCATGATCCACTTAAATTTTCGTTTCTGTCATATAACAAATGCTCGATGTTTTTATCATTTGCAAGACATACGTTATTAGAATTGGTCAAAAAATTCATTGGAACTGAAAACTCTATTAATGCGGAAAGCGGGAAAGCAAAATAGCATGGAGAACGTTTTGAAATATCATTGTCCGTACAAAAATTTATTAGACAAACAATCCTTGAAAGGTATTAGTTTGAACTATTTGATTTCTTTTAATTATTTCTGTAAGTTATCCAATTAATATGCAATAAACAAAATAAAATAGTACCTTTTAAATACGTTTAGTGAAACAATTGAAAAAATCATTTTCCTCTTGAACCAAACAAACTTGGATAGCAATGGATTTCCAAACCATCTTGTGAAAAGGATTTCGCATTGTTGAATAGATTGGCTTTATTGATACTAACTTAAAAAAATTTAAGACAAGAGGAAATTCACTATTCACGCAAATGTACTTCTATATTTCGCAAATGTAGTAAATCAAAAAAATGTAGTGTAATCAAAAAAAGTTGTTTAACATTCTTATCAATATAATATTGTAAGTTCATTTTATATATGAGAAGTTCGTAAAATTAAAAAAAATATTTTGTAACGTATGTATATAAATGTTTTTAAAAGCCACAAACCGCGTATACCATCGTTAGACGCTACCAAGAGAGATAAAGTAGCTCTGATTTTTCGCACTGCTATCGGTAAATGAGTGAGTTTCGTGGTCTCTGGATATAAATCTTCAAATAGTGTGCGTTTTTTCATACATTTTGGATATAAATTTGCACTGGTGGTAGTGAATCGTCATTTCACACACACTACTATATGCACCCCCTGACCGACAAATGTAGCCGAGTTGTGCATCATGTTATCATTGATTTTGTGATAAGTGATTGGTGTTTGGGTGGAAACAGTGATTAAACTGAACGAATGGTAGTAATTTACTAATTTCTTTTTATTTTATAATTAAGAGCTAGACAATATAGCCAGAGTAATGGACTTACTGCGTCTCCAATGGCATATTTTTAAATCAATGACAATAGCAATGGCGATGACGATTTCAAAGAAGAGTGGGCATTTCATTGCTAGGCAATTTTTTTTTTTTAAATGTCGAAATGGCATTCAACAGCATTGTCCATCAATTCAGTGTGCCAGCAAATTTGATATCGACTTTAGCTCCGACAGACTTGCGACTCTTCATCAATGTTCTTTACTTAGTGATTTCATTTTTCGTCGTATTCAAAAAGGAACTACCAAATCAATTGCTTTCATTATTGAAAGCCATTAATGCCTGCCATGGTCCGGTCAATATTGCTATTTCGGTCAATATTAATATTCGATGCAATGGCAATACATTTTTCAATTTATTGCCTTAAAAATTGCCAATGGGAACGCTGAGTAAGCGAAGCCCATAGCTTCGAAACAAATTCCTTCTCCGTATCAAACAATCACCCTGTGCTCCTATCACATTCGTCAGCACACACTTTAATGAATCAGCTGTTTACCCCCCTTTGCTGAATAAGAAATTTTGTTTACAACAACCCCTTCTAAAAAAAAAAACATCCTTTTTAAAATGCTAAAAAAAATTCACCATCATGAATAAAAGCAGTAGTAAAAACTTTATCTGTGTGAATTGTGGACACCCAGCCAAGGAGCTGTTCAAGAAATTCAGTTCATCCGTCAAAGTTGTACAATGCGTAAGTTTATTTCATGTTCATGGAATAACCTTTCACCAGGAGATTTATTTCGCAGGAAAAATGCCATGGAGTTGTGGACAAATACATAGAATATGAGCCTGTAATGATCCTCATTGATTCTGTGTTGCTATCAGAGACTGCTTTTCGACACGTCCTCTACAACCAAGACTTTAAGGTAAACTTCACGAAACATACTCTGTTGCAAGTTTGTTTGATGTCTTTTTTTACAGCTTCACTGGAAACTCTCATTGGTCCTCTTACTGCTGGAATCCTTTGCACTGTGGAGGCAGAAAAGACAAGATGTTGGCTTTCAAGCTCACGTTGATATGGTTCACGAAAAGGGCTTCTATGTTTGTTGTCTGCAAAATATCATAGGTACACAGATAAGCACCTCACTTTAAACACCCTAACCTTCTTTTCCTTTCAGACAATTTAATTCTCTTTGCGCTTCTTTTCTTCTGTTCGGTTTTGGTCCGACAAAATTCATTCAACGGAAGATCAGCGATAAATTTGTACAAAGGTATTACGATAGCGAATTTCTCAAAATTCTTTTTACTACCTATTATGATTTGGAGAGACAACACGACTGAATTCGGAGCCACCGTACACCATTCTCTGGTGATGGGACATTATCTCTTATCATCGATATTTGTTTATTCGGGTTAGTTTTGGAATAGAGCTAAAGGTTTTTTTAATCTTGACTGAGTTTTATCTTGCAGTTGTGAGCCGACTTTCGAAGATTCGATGTGCCTGCATTGTGCTTCCATTATTTGCATTCAAGGAATATTTGAAAATTGGAATTTCAAAGTACATCATTGATCTTCTCCTAAAATAAATGTTTGGGACAGTTTTAAAGTTTTTTTTTTTTAACTGCATCGAAGAAATGTAATATTTCACGACATAGCTACCTTCCTAATGTCCTATTTGCAAAGTGGATTTTTCTCCAATTCGAAACCAATTACTATCTATTTGAAGCCACGACGGTTCTACGGGTTTTTAATGACAATCGTATTGCCGTGAACAGTAAGAAGTGGGTGTGCTCCTAATTGCAAATTTCCGCGAATGTCATTATAAATCTATTTATTGCTCATACGTGAAGGGACCGTCGAAGGCAATGCTATCACATTTATACAATTTACTACCTGTTGCTATCCGATTTTCTTCAATTCAGCAGCTTGGACGTCCTAGTGTTCCCGCCACCCTAAGGGATGACAGATAAGAGACCATAAGGAGATATGACTCTCGGATAACCTTTATTTCGTGCTAACGAATAAAGTCCTTTTTCAGATCGAAGTTTCAGATTTTTCTCTTGTTTCCTTGCTTGCCCGAAGTTTCCTTATTTGTAAAAATGCTTCTAAAGACGTCTGATTTCTGACCACAGCTGGATAGCAGACTAAGTGCTCTGCTTGTCTCTTTATCCATCAAGTCAGTAGTCATCATTAGGCAGATGTATCCTTTTTTGTCCGATGACAACTGCTCCCAAGATAACTTCTAATGCCCCTAACATTTTTTTTTTAACTTTATTAGTACATAATACAATTATGGTAATAATAGGACAATGCACTAGCTACCAGGCCTTTCGGCAGGTCGTTTTGAAAAACCGTACGGCAGACCCAGGATGACAAGGCTAAACCAAGTCCAAAATCTCGCCTTGTTATGCTTGGGCATACCTCCTGATGAGTTAGAGTCAGTGGCAGAGGATCGGGTTGCCTGGAGATCTCTTCTGTGTGCATTGCTTCCGCGACCCCATTAGTGGTCAAGATGATGATGATAAGAGTTTAATTTATCTCAACCAGAAGAAGTTAGTGCGAACAAGCTATGCCCTGTATGGGCTGTTACGCAAGCTATTTTCTTTTTTTTTTTACAAGAAGTTACCTGAAAGCTTAGTTAGGAATTTTTAGTTGGCCACAGCGTTGAGTGGGGAGGAAGTCTTAGGGCAATGAGGAGACTTACTTGCCAATATCGTTATGGTTTCTAAGGTTCAGTAAGACCTGCGCTGGAAAATAGAAAGACATGACAGCCACATTCATAATCTCAAGTTAAAGGTGAGTGAACAGAAACGAATTTTGTTTCTCAAGTTGACCACAGAGTTAGAGAGAAAAATCGGGCTTAGTAAAACACATGTTGGGCTAAGATGAAGATATGACGATGTTGTGGAACGTCCTTATAGTTTCTTGAGCTCACCCTGTAACCATATGAAAGACCTCGATGCCACTTCCATTATCCAAGGTAAGCAATTCAAAGTTACGAATAACAAAAACGATTTCAGATTGGTTTATTAAAATCTCTTTTATTAGACGATGTTGATTTTTTTTTTTGTTTAAATTGTTTGTTTTTCTTTTTGTTGTTCTTGTAGTTGTTTTATTTAGTTATATAACCTATATATATATATATATGTATGTCCTTAATATATCATGTATCAATTTGCTTGACGTTCACGAATGGACAAAAACAAAAAGGAAAAAAAAAAAAAGAAAATTAAGAAAAGAAAAAAAAGAAACGCTCATTTTGTTTTTGTTTTGTAATTAATTAATATTATGCTGCAAACCTACATTTTACGACGTTACGTTAAAATTTTCTTAATTATTTCGTATTTAATTGCTTTTTTTTTGTTTTTCTGTATATTTTTTGCAGTTTTACTCCACTTAAGTCGAATTCTAATTATTATTTATTATTTATCTCTTGTAATTCTTTAACCTTATCATTCAATTTAAATATAATAATATACTTTGCTTTGTTTTTTGTTTTTTTTTTAGGAGAGAAAAGTTCTATTGTTTTACTCGAGTCAACACAATTGCGTATATAAATATTTGTATTTCTGTATTTTTTTTTTTTTTTTTAGAATTCTATAATATATATTTTCTTTTCTTTTCTTTATTAATATATATATACTTCTATTTTTTGTTTTTTTATTATATCATATCTATTGTTTAACTATTTATTTCTATGACCCATTTATTTTGTTTTGTTTGCCGCTGTTTTATGTTTTGTTTTGTGTTCTATTGTTACGTCTAGATAAAAACAATTTTTTGTTTGTTTGTTGTAAATGTTAAGTTGTTGTTATTGCTGTGTTTTATTAGTATTCTTTTGCAACTGATATATATATTTCTTTCCTATATATATATTCGCACAGTTTGATTTGACTTAAAAAAAAAAAAAAAAACAAAATAAAAATGAAAGTAATAAAAACAATGGTAAAAAAAATGCCTGTAGCCAAAATGAAATAATATTGGGAACAAGATTTCTTTTTAGCTTAAATCTCACACACGTTTAAATTTAAAAAAAAAAATTGAGAAGACACTGAATGCTGCGTCTTGTATTTGTTTTAAAAAGTTTTACGTCTCTAATCAAACACTAATATTAAGTTTTTTTTTTAATTGGATATTTGTTTTGTTTTTTTTTTACTTTTGTAGATTGATCATCCTCTTCTAGTCGCACACTCCTAAGGGAAATTTTAAGAAAAATAATAAGAAGTAAAATTGTGATGAATAATGCTCAGTAGAGGAGGAGGAGCAAAGGAATTTGCTTTATTATGATGTCACATTCCACGACGATGACGATGAACACGAAGAACAGTCATCACTCTCTGGCGAATTATTTAGTGTTTGTGGCTTCGGACCCCAGATCCGTATGGTTGCATCATCGGACGCCGATGCCAACAGGGACGGAAAGGCTGGATTCCATGTAACACAATTGACAGTTTTTGTGTGACCAGATAATTTGGCTAGCGGTTCCTCTCGTTTAATATGCCATATGCATACTTTGTTATCCTCGCTGCCACTGGCAACGAAACTCTCATTTATGCCACCGAAGCATGAGTGAATCGCAAAATTACTCTGCCTGATGCCCTGGAATCGACGTACTAATGTTTTATCCTCTAAATCCCACAGATGAAGACCTTGAGTTGCGATATTTAGAAGGGCATAACGTTCTGATGAGTTGACTGCGAATGTCATCACAGGATGCGGTTCCTTAATGATGTCGTAGTCACTACGTGGATTGTCGAATACATAGCTGAAAGGGGAAAAATGGTCAAACGTAATTAAAATCCCATTAATTGTTCACACTTTCACTTACCCTCTAACGCGATAGTGATTATCCGAAGCTAAGACTGTCTTGTTGTCTGATAAAAATGCCAAGCAGTTCACCCGTACGCCTTCCCAGCTATCCAAAATGGTCCCCTTCAGATCACACAAATAGAACTGACCCTTAAGGCCCCCAGTCACGAATCGTGTCCCATCCGGATTGAATGCCCCGCACGATAAACTGTCATCCATGGCATGAGACATTTTCACTATTAAATTACACTCATCTACGTTCCATATGAAAATTTCCGGTGAATCATCTGGACCACCGACCAGCAGTAACTTCGAATCTGGACTCCAGCATACAAATGAAACACTCACCTGTACATCCAATGTACGACGATGTTTCAATGTTAATTTGTATGGATCCACATCCCAGATAATAACACTAGCATCTTTACTACCTGAGGCCAATTTTAAGCCATTCGGTGAGAATTTAATATACCACACCTCGTCACAGTGCTCGGTGAGAATTTGTAGCGTCTGCATGGGGAAACCTTCTGTTGAACAACAATGGTCCGAGAGTAGAGAGACATTCTCTAGATTGGTCTCCCATGCCATATCGTGGCATGGGCAACGTTGCGTTTGTAATTCAACAGCCTGCGTTAGCAGTGAACGTAAACGACGTGGTGGCAGCATTACGGATGGCGGTAAAAATGCCTGTAAACGCTCCATAACGTGAGAGCGAGAGACAATACCTTTGCCTTCCCATTTAGCACGTTGATAGAGATCGTGATTGTTCGAACACATCATGTATGAGGATAGCTGGTGAACACGTGTGATATTGTGCTGTAGTGGTGTTAATTCGTTGCGAAGGACATGCAATGCATCCAATGGACTACTATCTTCAAGATACTCGAGATATTTTTGCTCGAGTATTATGAATTTCATTTCGGTGATGTTCACATGTTTGGCTTCGATTAGAGGCTCAAGTTCCTAAAAAAAAAAAAGAGGAATAAAAAAAGATGTTTTACATATTTGTGGTGTGGGTGTTCACGATAGTCAACTCCCATCATCATGACAGACATTTGCCACTCCCAGGTTTTTAAAAGACAGTCAACGTCCTTGGAACGAGTCAATGACTCCACCGACGCGACGACGTGCAGAACGTGACAATAACCTAATCTAATGGCACTTTGTGGCAATCACGTTTTCTGTTTCGTGGAATGTCTAATGCATAGAGGAGATCTTTCGTATGAGGTGTGCTTTGATGGTTCAGGGTCGGACAGAGTCAATTGAACCGAATAGTGTGAAATAGAGACTTTCCTACTTCCCACCTATAGAAAAATTACTACGTGCTACAAAACCTTCAGTTATTTGCTGAGTCAAAGGTACAAAGTTGTTGATAACACAACCCAAGGCTATAACTTCAATCAAAACAAACAACTCAGTCATCCGAATGAGTGGAAACTGGTTAACTACGTCGAATTATCACAAAAAGAAATGAACCACATGATACCAAAGATTTGCGACTCTAGAGAGTTCTTCAGGTTCTTTTAATAATTTGCAGGAAAAATTTTATGTGACTAACAGCCGTGTGATTGGCTGAGGGGAACCATTAAAGTTTGACTTTGTTTACTCATTTTGGTGATTAGACTACTGACTACTTCAAATACACATAATGAATCTTGAATCTCGACCCTTGCAGCCACTCTCCAATTACACACGGAATGCATGTACCGAAACAATTTGGGCAATGATGTAACAGGGGGCAGAGTCAATATGATTTACATGACAACAAAGCAAACCGAATTATCTGGCTCTTCTCTCTCTCTCGCTGTGTCTCTTTTTCTGGGGACTTGATTGTGCGGTGATAACCAATTTTACTTTCCTTTACGTAAACATCAGGAAATTAATCTCTCTGTTGACCACAGACGACTCACTGATAAACACACACCATACCGAAGACCGAAGAACGAAGTGCGTAGGAGTGTGTTTGCTGGTGCTGAGTTGAAGCGCATATTCTTCTTCGAATGAGAGAATTTACTTCCCCCCGCATCCGGTTGTTTACTGCATTTTGTAGAGAGTATAAAAATATAAAGTCAATGGTTCCAGATGATATGTGTGTTTGGGGGCGGCAGCGGCGGTGTGTGGAGAAAATAAAAGGCAATTGAACTCTTCTTTGTCTTGCATTCGAAAGAACTCTTCGGAGTCATTGGTTGCGAGTGGAGGGGTGCGGCAGGAGTTGGGGTGACCGAGAATCCAAACAAACAAACATTGTACGCTCTCACACACACACACACACACGCACGATGCCACGGCACACTCATGCAAACAAAGCACATCCGCGTACGCATTACAATTCTCAACAAAGAAACAGAGAAAGGGAGACAGACATTGGGCCGAATTGGAACTCACAAGGGCACAGGGGAGTGAGTGGTGATGATGATGGTGGTTGGTGGATGGATGGAGACGTAATAATAATAATAATAAACAAACCCAAAAACATACCTTTAAATCGCTATCAGCCTTTGTCCAATCACCAGACAATACGTGCTCCCGAAATTTTGTTGCAGCCGGATGCTCCAAATAACAGCCAGACTCTTGCATAAGAAGATCCGCAGTTTTATCCAGGCCAACATTCTGTAAATACTGGCCAATCAGACGTACCATCTCCTGACTCGTCTTGTCGAGATGCAAACGATTCGTCGAATTATTATACGGTGGGCCACTAAGCGTGCCATTAGTCTGTGCGGTGCGTTGTATCGGTATCGCCGAAGAGACCGTTGTGCCATTTTGCGCTATTTCTGGCCCGCCTGAGATGTGTCCGTTTGTTGATTCGCCGCCACTACTGGCTCCGCTGTTACCACCGCCGCCTGGTCCTGGTCCACCACTTACTGCTGCTGCTGCTGATGACGAGTTATTAGCGTGTTGCATGGCAGTGCCACTGGCGCTGCTGCTATCGCGACGTTCTGCTATGCTACGTTCTGCACTACTGCTATCAGCAGCTAACGTAGAACCAGAGGATCGGGGTGAATTCCTTAACAATGTATTCTGTTGCTGAGATGAAGGTGAAGTATCTAATCCTGTATCACCGCTACCTGTGCCACCACCAACGCTGCCACTGCCACTTTTCGAGTGTCGTCGACTATGATGACGCTGCGGTTGTTGGCTACTGCTATCTCCTGCTCCTCCTAAATTATCTTCTCTTAAACTCTCGCTACTATTGCCGCTGTGATTGCGTTGTGTTTCCGCAGCTCTTGCTGCCGCTGCTGCACTGCTCGATGGCTGCTCGTTATCTGCTGTACTACTATTAACACCTGAAGACACAAAAGAGGATGACGACGACGCGTTTGAAGTGGAGGCTGTAGTGCTGTGTTGTGCTGCCGTCGAAGTCGAACGTCTTCCTTTCTTGCGCGGCGGCTGGTCCTCAGATGAGGCACCAGTTGCAGCAGTTTTTTTGTTATTTCTATCAATTTTGAGTCTCTTTGTCTAAACGAGGAGGACTAAGGGAACCTTGGGAGGGAGGGCGGCACAGCAAGCGGGGGACAGCTCTGCTGCTTGTTTCGTTGTACGCGTTCGTCGTCGTCGTCGTCGTGTCGTGTCGTGAGCGTGAGATGGTGTTGGAGAACAGCTGAATATCTCACTCGTTTTTTTGCCTTTTTTCCCTTTCGTGTTTCTCTTCGCTCAGTTGACACAAATTGTTGTTGAATGTGGGTTTTTTTTTTTTTTGATTATTTTTTTTATTTTGTTTGCCTCGATATCTGCGTTTTGTCGATTTCCAAAAATAAAAAGTTGGAAAAAGAAATTCTCTTCGAAATTATTACTCGGCTGATACACACAGTACTCTCCACTGTGTGTGGCAAAGAAGAACAAGAAGCGAGAGTAATTTGACGTTTTGAGGAAGAAGAAAAGAACGAAAGGAATAAAAGGAGGAATTGGAAAGAGCAGAAAAAAAAAAAAACGAAAAAAAGAAAATAAAAAAAAAAAAATTTGTGAAAAAAAAGAAAGAAAATGATTGTAGGAGTGAAGTATTTTCTTTTCTTTTTTTCTCTTCACCAATTCAATTTACAATTTCTATTTTTGATGCTTACGCTTTTGACTCCAAAATTTTGTTATTCAGGCAATGAAATCTCTGGCCTCTGTTTGTGATTTAGCCATCTTCTCCTCTGCAGAAGCTTGGGGACGTGACGTGAAGAACAAACGCACTTACTTGCACTGTTTAATTACCAAATTCTTTTTCTCCGCTGGTTATGATGACGACGAAGAAAGTGAATGATGCGATTGATGGGGGAAAAAAAAGTTCTCCTTTCCTTTCTAATTTTCTATTTTCTTTTCCAACACAAAACTGTGTGTTATGATGAAACAAAGAAATTTCGTAGATGCGTTAACACTTGTCATTGCATTGGGTGGACAAGGAAACGAATAGATAGAATGAGTGAGAGAACAGAATAGTTTGTGAGTGTGCAGCTCAAGAAAGACTATTTTTCTGTTGTTTTTTTTTTTTTTTTGTGTGTTTTGTATGTTCCCTTTATGAATATGATTTACTCTGTCTGACGTAGTGAGTTGAGTTGCTGTTAACGTGGTACTGTCTCACTTTAGCTATGCAATTCAGCAGTAGTTTTTTTTTTTGGTAAAGTTAAAGAAGTGTTTTCAAGATGGAGTTGGTTAATTGAGTAGGGGAAGAGAGCGAGGTACATTTTGTTTTTTGTTTTTTTTGGGACATCGCTCACATATGTTTCCTAGGGTGTTGACGCAAGTGAGCTACAAGGCTGCCAATTGATGATTGTGCGATAATTTTTGAGAATTCTACGATTCAGAATATGGGAAAATGTGTACAGATGTTGGAGGAAAGAGAATGCATAGGCTTTTTATATATTACTCTCAGTTTTCCTGAAATAACTGGCATACGTTCAGCGAATAAGCGCAACAACATGCAAAATTGACGAGTTTTAGGGCAGGTCATTGGTTTGTGCTAATTTTAGTCATAAATGTGGTCAGAATTGGAAGGCTATCGTTGTATATCGTGCCCATAAGCTATGAGCGATGTCGAAACTTAATTCATAGCAGCACATGCTCAATTTTTGTTATTAAATTTTACACATATTTCGCTAACTAGAGAAAGCTTTGAACATTTTGACTAAACTTAGTACAGATCGTCTGTTCGTTGACTTTAAGTAGAGGTGTGATAGGAAGAGAAGGTTTACTGATGCATTTGATCGCCTCAGGCCATGAGCGACGCCCAAATTTTAATCATAGAAGAAGTTTGTCCAACCTAGATGCTAAGATTTTTGTTGTTCGTGGACGTCTAAAGACTAATGTTCTCAAAATCGCAGTGTTTTGCGTATTTCTTTAGAGATTTTGACTTATTTGGAGGGACCTATATACTTGTTGGTTCCTCCAAATAGAGAAATGTTGAAGTTTTCGTACAATAAATATGATCCTGAACGATTTTTATGCTTTCAAAAGAAGTAAGGCCGCAGAAAATGGTTGCTATTGACCCATCAATTCAGTTGGAGGTATCAGCAGCTTCGAATAGAATTTTTTCATTATTTAACTTACAATCAGAGAAGCATTTTGAGTCTAAATTTTTGTAACACCACCAGAAGAATTGCCTTTTTGCCCCTAGACGAAATATTTTGACTTGAGATACTTGTATCATTATCAGATTTTGGCAAAAGATTTTCGTATCACTAAATTGTTTTATTTGTCGACGATATTTGCTTGTTACGGTGACGAAAAATAAATCCAAGGTGCTATTTTAACTCAACATTTTCGCGCCATCAATAGAAGAAGCATTTTGAGCCAAAATTTTGCTAGAATCATTGGGAAAAGCATTTTTGCTTAAGATTTTTGTATCACAATCAGAGGCTGCTTGGTTTTGATTTAAGATTTTCGTATTATCAAGAGCAAACTGCTCAACGTTTTGTCCTTTTAAATCAATGATAAATGGGTCAAGATTTGTATTAATTTTGAATCAATGAATTAAAGTTCAGAGTAACTTTTACTTTCACTAACCCTTATCACAAGACTCTTGAAAGTCTGGTACCACTGAACATAACGATCATATTCGAAACATATGTTTATGCCTTTAAACGAACAAGGTCGACACGCTTTGCAAAAAGTCAAACGAGTGAGATGACCGTAGGGTGTTTTTCGAAATCAAACAATCGAAATACCCGGTTGCTCGTGTTTGAAAATTTGTATAAACGGTTTTGTGTCGGTCTAACAGCAACTTGCCCACGATTTATTTTCGCTGGTCGTACATTATTTAATTACATTTTTTTTTATCTGTGCAACCGTTTTCTTTTTTTTTATCACTAGATACAAATAATCGTCTCTATTATTTTGCAAATATATTTGTTAAGTATTCTAATTAATTGTGTTATTGAAAGAGGCATCTTTCTCGAAGTCTGCGACTGTAAATTAATTTTTTTTTTGATTATTCGCGAAGACGTTTTTTTTTTTATTGTACGAAAAATGGCTTCGACTCGAATTGATGATAAAACGAGTGATATTCCTGAAAGGCTTTATGATTCTACATCGAATACCACCTACAAACGGATGAGATTTTTTGGAAAGGTAAAGTAAATTTAATGAAAAGAATTAAAAATTGAAAATTTGATATTTCTGACGGCGGAGGAGAAGGATTTCTCACGTGCAAGAATGTTGTAAATGTCATTTTCTTTTTTCTGAGAATTTGGTGTCCTTTATGAGTGGTGAAAGGGATTTTATGAGTGGGTTCGTTGGGAATGAAGTTGAGTGAGCAGGTCGTGTGTCTTTGCAAAGAAAATTGCACAAGAAACTATGCAGGAAAGGAAACTTGTCTGAAGGGTAAATCTCTGAGGCTATCTACTATCGGAGATTTACTGGTAGACTAGGCTTGATTGAAATTAGGAAATGGGTGTAATGGAATGAAATTTAGCATTCACTTGCCGTGATCATGTATTTTATTTCTGGGGGCAAGAATCGAAATGATTGAAAGAATTATTTTCTTAAAGTCGTGATCATTGCTGGCAGGAGGTCAATGATCTCATGATACGCACATTTATGCGTGCGCTTGGTGTTTTTTGTCCACGGTGAATTGCCGTCAGCATTGAGATGTGCACCAATTGGGGTAATCGGAAGCTGATTCAGGGGGTGCCGTAAAAGGAATAAGCACATAAACTACATTCTACAAACAACTACCAACAGTTTCAACAGTTTGTTCTGTTCAACAAGTTAAGATCGGACAAATTGACAGGATCTCATCTGTTGCATCTTCTCATTTCCAGGGTGGCTTTGCAAAATGCTACGAAATTATCGATATCGCTACAAACAATGTGTATGCTGGGAAGATAGTGTCCAAGAAACTCATGATGAAGACAAATCAAAAAGAGAAGATGACCCAAGAGATCACTATTCACAAGAGTTTAGATCACAAGAATATTGTTAAGTTCCATGGTTTCTTCGATGACAGCTTCAATGTGTACATTGTCCTGGAGCTCTGCAAGAAAAGAGTAAGTATTTCATTCATCATCAGGAGTACGATCTGTGGTCATAACACTTTTCTTATTATTCTCTAGTCCATGATGGAATTGCACAAACGACGAAAAGTCATTACAGACTATGAGTGCCGGTACTATATTTATCAAATTATCGAGGGAGTTAAGTACCTTCACGATAATCGCATTATTCATCGTGATTTGAAGCTTGGTAATCTCTTTCTTAACGATCACCTTCATGTGAAAATCGGAGACTTTGGCTTAGCCACAAGAATCGAATACGAAGGTGAACGCAAGAAGACCCTGTGTGGCACACCGAATTACATCGCACCAGAGATTTTAACCAAGAAGGGTCATTCGTTTGAGGTGGATATTTGGTCAATCGGTTGTGTGATGTACACACTGCTGGTCGGTCAGCCTCCGTTTGAGACGAAGACATTGAAGGACACATACACGAAGATTAAAAAGTGTGAATATAGGTAAGAGGTTTTGATAGAATTCATGAAAGAGGAAATTTAATGATTTTCTTTTTAAAGAGTCCCGAACTTTTTAAGAAAGAGTGCTGCAGAAATGGTTATTGCAATGTTGCAATCGAACCCAGATAAACGTCCAACAATTCGCCAATTGCTAGATTTTGAATTTATAGCCGCTAGTCAGGTACCAACGAGTTTGCCCAGTTCATGTTTGACAATGGCACCACGACTTGGCTTTGATGAGACAATCGAAGCAGAGGCAGAGATCAGACGCAAGCCACTGATCGAGACAAATGGCATGAGTAAGTAATTGAAACTTTTTTTTTAAGTGTGAGCCTGAACGATTGGTTACTTTTATAGGAGATGATACAAGGCTTGAGTCGACGTTCCTTAAAAACCACTTGCACGATGCTATCACGGCTTCAGCTCAGATCTGCCGGTTGAATGAAGACTACCGCACTGATATCGAGAATCTATACGACCAGCTAACGACGTTAATTAATTCAAAGGTAAATCAGAGTGACAAACGAGAGAGAGTTGTAATGTAATGTGATATCTCTGCAGCCACGTATAATGCCCAACAACCTAGGCGATGAGAACACAGATCCAGCAGCGCAACCCCTCTTCTGGATCTCCAAATGGGTGGACTACAGCGACAAATATGGCTTCGGCTATCAGCTGTGCGATGAGGGTATGGGTGTGATGTTCAATGACACAACAAAGCTAATTATGCTGCCCAATGGACTGTAAGTTGTCATCCATGTAAAAATATCCAACCAGTTTAACTTCGTGTTTTTGAAGGAACGTGCATTTTATCGATAAAGATGGCAAAGAGACTTACATGACCACCACAGACTATCCCAAGCAGCTCGATAAGAAGATGAAGCTGCTGTCGTATTTCAAACGCTACATGACCGAGCATCTTGTTAAGGCAGGTGCCAACAATGTGGTCTTTGAAAACGATCAAATTTCACGATTACCCCATTTACACTCGTGGTTCAGGACAACCTGCGCCGTAGTTATGCATCTCACAAACGGATCGTTGCAAGTAAGTCGAAAAAAATTAGCCTCTGCCGTCACATCCAATTAACCGATCCATTTTTAGTTGAATTTCTCCGATCACATGAAACTGATTCTCTGCCCACGCATGAGTGCCGTCACATATATGGATAGCGAAAAGAATTTCCGCACCTATCGTTTCCCCACGATCACAACGCACGGTTGCTCTAAGGATCTGTATCAAAAGCTGCGCTATGCCCACGAAAAACTACGGAAAATGTTGGAAAAATCGTGTTAAAAACAAAATTGAACAACGCAAAGAAACAAATGAAAGAAAAATAATGAGAGAACGGTTATTTATTATTGTGTTTTACTGTGTAAAAAAAAAAAAAAAACTAAGGAAGATGTCGAAATTGAGGTTATAGTGGCGGACATTTCGAGAAAGATGCGTGAAAAGAAGGGATACAATAACAACAATTAATTTCATTTCTATTTCCATTTCCATGTCTCAGCGGTACAGTTTATAACCATTCTTTTTTTGTTGTTGTTCCTCTTTTTTTTTTTATTATTTTTATTTTAATCATAGAACATAATCAAAAAGAAGAAAAGATTTTCATTAAAATTTTTGATAAAACGAAAGAAAATAAAATCATATATACGCACTGTTAAATACTTTTCATGTTAAATAAGATAACCGTACGCATTGTGAGAAGTAGTTATCGACGAAGATTAGTTGGGGCTAGAATGCAAGGAAATTTAGAGATACACATAGACAACGATTACACCTAACAGAGGTACATACCTACTCTGAGTTGAGCTCAATTAAATTATTACATTATTAATTTTTTTCTTAAGAATTCAGTGTTTCCTTTATTTAGTTATTTTATTTTTGTATTTCAATTTTTTTTTCTATATCATTATTCTTTATTTCTTTTTTCTTTTTTCTCTGGTATTTTTAAAATTCCTTGTACTGTGTCAATTAGTCGCGCTTAAAATAAAATTTAAAACATAATTAAAACGTCGTTTTTTTTGTTTTATTTTTTAGCTACTTCTTTTAACCATTTTTCCAAGTCGAGAAGACCTCTCACCATCTCTGATTTGATCATCAGTGGATTGGTCTGCATTGAACACTTCGTGTTGTTCCCAGCCGTTACTATTTTCCAACAGATGCCTGTTGATCAACATTCCAAAAAGCAAGAAAAAATACACACGGTCTTTTCTCTCGTCGGAAATCAACCTCCTATCCTTTTTGAGTAAAACACATGACACCTTGTTCATTTCGATTTCGAGAAAAAAAATCTTTGTAAACGATTTTTTTTTATTTAACAGGAAAGAAAAAAATTCTATAACCTAAGAAAAAAAAAAAAGGTATATTCTTTGACAGAAATAAAAATACGCTTAACAATTATACAAAAGAAAACTAATTCACGCAGGAAATCCAAGAATCATTACAATTTAATTATTTTTTTCATTATTTATATTTATAAAAAAAAAGAAACAACATTTTATTACAAATTTCATAAATTTTCTTTTTCTCTTTAAGTTGTTTTCTTTTAGAATGGATTCCCTACACTATTCTGTTGTTCTAAATTAGGAATAAAAAAAAAATTATGTTAAATAACGATCGACTACAGTGGGTTTTGTTTTTTTTTTTTTTTTAACTATTGCAATAAGAGCTGAATAGCAGAGCAGGAGTATTTAGATTAAGATTTATTTTCATTTAGGGAATATATCCAGTTGAGAGAGAGGCATCAAATCAAAAAAAAAAAAAAAATAAAAAAGTAAATGGGAAACGCTTGCAGCATGTTCAAAAGAGAAAAAGGAAAAGAAACGTTTTTTTTTTTTTTGTTTGAAACGAATGAAATCCGATGAAACGAATATCTATAGCAATAATAGTAATAACTTCTCTTTTATATATAATAATAATAATTTTTTATATAATAATTAAAATCAACACAAATTATTATTCCTTCGCTAGCCATAATTCATATTTGTACTATGCGATGTTTGAAAGCTGCTGGATATGTTTTTTTGCTGTTGGCTTTGTGGCTGTTTGGTGAAATTATTCTCATGACACCATTCGACAAAATCGTCAATAAGTACTGGCCATGCTCCTTCAGAGTCGTAATTTGTCATGTTGTCATCAATGTGAGTGGCGAAGTCAAGCAGTAGATTCCATGTGTCTTTAGGTATGGATCGTTTGTGTTTTTCCTAAAAGAAAAAAAAAAAGGTAATTTTAAGATATTTTTGCTCTGTAAGTTTGATGGGTTAAAATTATTTTAATCAAAGGTCTAATGCTGTTTCAACTTATGAAAACTACAACACATGATTGCGATACTATGCCACACGACAAGAACAGTGATTACTATCATTGTTTGGAGGCACGTCGAGGTATGAGCTTGTGTGTACAGCGTCTGATAAGAGACCTACAAGTGGTGATAAGACCAATGTGACGCATAAGTTCTTGGCAAGTGTTCTCCCGTTCATTGATAAGTTCTCAAATTTTGAGATTTATGCAATAAACAAAACATTTTCTTCGCAAATTGCACCATCAAACCTTAAGTCATGAACTGAAATGATTATTGTGGATCACCTCATCGAGCCAGCATAAGCGAAACACATTTGAATAAAAATAAACGGGCGAAGATAACTCTCAAAACAGCTGTGTACTCAAACCGAACGGCGTAGTTTTTGAAAGAAAAACCACGAACAAGAGGGCGATAATTTATTTCTAAATACGATATGAATTTTACTGATGTGTCATTCATTATTCACTTGCTCACATAACCAGTTCAATTCAAAAACAAACTTAATTTATATCTTGAAAATACTTACTGTTAAAAATTTGCACCAAATATCTAAGAACTCAAATTTTCCCTGCAGAACAATTCGCCAATAGGCAATGGCCATTTCCAAATCGATTCCCTTCTGTCCCGGATCCTTTGCATAGTTAAATGTGAACTGATAGAAGTCTTTAAATTTTACCGCATCATTTAGTTCACTCTCGATTATTGGTAATTTGGATTTTAATTTATCTACACTATCCACACCCAGGTCGTTCATGCCATTACAAAATTCAACGTGGGAGAATTCGCATTGAGTCTCTGCACGAAATTTCCATGCAATTATTAGTACTAACTTTGAGTCAGGACTTAATTCCAGATCATCTAGGAAACGAATTACACCTTCGGATGTTATCTTTTGTGGATCACAAGGATCTCGATACCGATTGAATAGTGATTCGATACGTTTACGGTCTAGCTCGCGATAATAAAGCTCTGGATTTTGAAAATAATTATCACTGGCCTGATCCAGTTTCCAATCATTGTTTGTTAGGCAATATATTGCGGTTTGTTCTCCCGTCTGCGTTAGCGATATGAATTTCCGCACTTTGTCTTTTTGTGTTGATTTCAATTTATTCTGCAAGAAAACAATGAAGAAAATCATCAAATAATATAAATGCAAATTGCTTTATTTGATTAAATCATCGGCTAGGCAAGAAGGAAAATAAAAAAAAAAAAATAACCCGTAAAAAACTATTTGTGGTTGCAAATTTCAAGGCAAATTTCTAATAGCATGTCCATTCCGTATAGAAGAACGGTTATCCATGGCAAAATTACCAATCATATCTATGGAATTAGAGCGAAAATTCCGCTCTAAAACTCACCATAATTGAATATTTCTATAATGAAAAACTTTTTCCTAAAAATATTTTTCTTCTGTGAAAAGAGAATTTTGACGGACAGTGTTTGACATTTGAAAGTTGAGCCCGAGTGAGAGAGATCTAATGACTGAGTAGAAGAGACGAAGGTAGAGTAAACTTGCAAAAAACCAATGACAGCCAAAGTATGGGGTACGCTTGGAAGATGGTTGTTGCCCGGAAATTATTTAAGTAAGTTGAATTGAAGGTCGTTAGTTTTTTTCTTTTTTTTTTAAATTTCTTTGTTAATTCTTCCTATAGGTTTTTAATCGGGTTTTTGAAAGAATTATAATGACGAAGAAGTCTAGACATTGTTATTTGTTACACCCAAATATACTCTGGTAAATGATTTTGATTTTTTGCTGTATTTGGCTAATCTTGTCGAAACATGTTTGCAATTAACTGTTAAAGTTACTGGACTACCAATCGCACCACCGAGTTAAGCTGTGTCGGAAATTAAATTCATCATTTGTAAGTATTAAAAATTAATCAGTATTATTTTTTTTATTATTTTTTTTAGTGTGGAGTTATAATTTTACCACCCTGCTATTGATTGTGGTGTAAGAGAAAGACTAGGTTTTATTTCCCGTAGAAGTCTCGTGGAGGAAATGAAAGGACTTTCTCTGCCGGTATTGTTCCAAAAGTACTTTAAATTCGAAGGTTTTATGTGTTCTCATAGATTTTTAATAGAAAACAATTTATTAATTTAGAAATTTAGTTGAAATGTCATCATCGAAAACTAGTGAAAGTCTGGGAGTCCTGGAAGATAAAGTATTAGCCAATCTCCTCAATAGGGGTAAAATAACAAAAGGCACGAAGTCCAACCTAACGATCATTGGAACGAATAATTTTTATCTCCAGCATTTCCAGATTCAATTAGAAAATTTAAGGATCAAATAACTTTTGTGAAAGATATATACCATGTCCCGCTGCGGCGGGAGCAAATTCTCGAAAAGGCAGTGTACACAATTTCAAAAATCGGTATAAACCATCATTCGTGTTAAAGAATTCCATACTTATAATCTCAATTTAAGACAAGAAGATTTCAAGAATTGAAGGTAAATCAGAAAATTCAACTATTTCGACTGATCAACGAGAGTTGATAGCCGAAATTGACAAAAATCTAAAACGGCTAAACGATCAAAAGCGATTCCTTCAAATGGCAAAAGATTGCAGACCGGACAGGACATGGGGCGAGTGTCTATCAGCGAATAAGTCGTTAAGAAAATCAAATCGTTCAAGATCAGCTTCAGAGAAAACACCCAGACGGTGTGAACTCGATAAACACCATGTCTGTGAGGTGTTACAAAAGCTATTTGAGCAGAATTGCATAAAAATTGCAGACTCTGGAACACAAGTAGGGACATCGATTGGCCGCAGGAGAGCCAGAGATGAGTGCTTGCAAGACCAACGAGCAAAGAGTAGATCTAAAAGCGCTCGTAACAAAAGAAATTTTGCTCAAAATGTTTGTCTATGGAATGAGTTCGCAGAAAAGAGAAATTGTCAAGAACGAGAACGAAACAGTCCGAGGACAGTTCCAATTAGAATGGTCAGCTCTGGAACACAAGTTGGCATGTGCGCCCGAAGTTCCAAGCGGTATTCTAATAAAAAGAGATACGGCCGGCGCACGTCGTCTGAGTCGAACATTTCGCGTGGAAAATTCGACATTACCACATGCGAGGCATCCGAATGTGCTTCTGGAACAAGTCTGGAATGCCGGTCGAGGTTCCATAAGAAGGGCGAATTAGGTTCCGATGAATGCTTCGATAAATTTAAGACAACATACATTTCCACTTACAAGCCTCGAAAAGGTGAAGGATGTGCCCCAGAAAAGGGTGACCGGCAGAAAGAGCAGTCACGGATTGAAAAGGAAGTTAAGACCCGAGTGATTTACACTCGTTCTCCCGGTAAAGTACCTATTTTCACATCAGACGAGCAGAGTTCAATTAGAGAGCCAAAGAACAAAAAACGAGATAAAAAAGCGAGCGGTTCTTACCACGATCCTCACTACATAGACTCGATCGAAAAGGATTTAAACAGAATGCCTTTCAAACCCATACGACTATGCGACGAACTAAAGGATTACACCCACCAAAAGGTTGTGCATTGTGACACGAAGAATTACAATAAATCAAGTCTGCAGAGTCCTCGAAGGCACAACCGGCCCGACGGTCACGTTAGCTTTCGCTCGCGAACAAAAACTGTAAGGTCGCGCCAAGTAAGGGTGAGCCCGACAAACGACGATGGGGACGCAAGTCAACGGCCACTGTACAGAATTTCGGAGCATCGGATCAAAATAAAAGAGTCTCGTGAAAGGGTGGGACGTTCTCCTGGCGGAGCGGGAAAGCTTCAAACCGACAGAGACAAAGCTCGTTGCCAAACGAATAACCTCTCTGCAGCTTCAAGCTCAACACGTCTACGCAATTTATGTTCGGTCAAGCCGAATGTGATTGAAGACTACACTTGCATTTGTCCGGAAAGTGAAGAAAATAAAAACTATTTGATTCTTCCTTATGATCCCAATTGCACGAAAGTTGCACAGCCTACGTGTTCGCACGTAAAATGCACTCATTGTCTTCAGGATTTCTTCTCGGTTGAAGATCACGAGAAGTGCGCCAGGATCAGGGAAAAATCTGCTGTTATCCTCGAAGACATATCCAGTCGTGAGTCTCGAGTGTACACAGATTCCTATCACCTGCAGGACTCGTCGTTGATCACTGCATTGCCATCTTCTCAATATGAGCCCCGAAGAAATACACCTATTCCTGTACCCTATCTTCTGCAATCAATCGATGAATTTCAACAGGTACCTCAAGTGAGGTCAGCCTCCGACATTGACACGATTTACCGTCCCTCAGAGTTCAAGCGGCCATCTGTAAGGGATTCTCTGAAGCAAAGTCTGATCTCTAAATCTGATTCTCAAGTTAGATCTGCCCCAGATATTGATCCGATGTTTCGTAGATCCGACCGATTTAGTGAGCCTGAAATAATTACTTCTCACAAATTGGATTATAAGCCCCGACAAAGTACACGGTCTAGTATGTTTCCACCAGAAATTAGAGGAGAATATGAAAGACAGGGTTCAATGGCACAGCCTCGGGATTCTACATACGACAGGCGGGAATCAAGAAGAAGCTCGGCAGCACCCTGGGAATTCCAGTATGAGGAACAGGAAATTAGCCCAAGACGGAGTTCGGCCTTACCTCGTGGTTCTGCGTACGAAAAAGAAGAAGCAGAGTTTAGTCCAAGAAGAAGCTCAGCCATCCCACGAGGGTCTTCGTACGAAAAACATGACTCAGAATTTAGAAGAAGTTCAGCTGCGCCTCGAGAGTCTCAGTTCGAGGAACGGGAAGCAGAGTTCAGTCCGAGAAGAAGCTCGGCCATGCCACGAGATTCTGTGTACGATAAACGTGAATCAGAGTTTAGGAGAAGCTCAGCAGCGCCTCGAGAATCTCTTATCGAGGAACGGAAATCCAGCCCAAGAAGAAGTTCGGCACTGCCCCGAGAGTCTTATTATGAAGAAAGGAAAAGTTCCGTCGTACCGCGCGACTCTTCATACGAGAAACGTGAATCGGAGTCTATCCCAAGACGAAGTTCGGCCTTTCCTCGAGATTCTGTCTACGAGAGAGAAGAAGCAGAGTTTAGTCCAAGAAGAAGCTCGGCCATGCCACGAGAGTCTTCGTACGAAAAACGTGAGTCAGAGTTTAGAAGAAGTTCAGCTGCTCCTCGAGAGTCTCACATCGAGGAAAGGAAATCCAGCCCAAGAAGAAGTTCAACCTTACCCAGAGAGTCTCTGTACGAAGGAGGAGACCCTATCCCAGCCAGAAGAAGTTCGGCCAAACGTCGAGAATCTGTACAAGAGAAAAGTGAATCAGATTCCGGTCCAAGAAGAAGTTCGGCCATGCCACGAGAGTCTTCGTACGAAAAACGTGAGTCAGAGTTTAGAAGAAGTTCGGCTGCGCCTCGAGAGTCTCAGAATGTGGAAAGGAAATCAAGTCCACGATTTTCCACTTTGATCCGTGAGGTTAAAAACGAACAAATGGCATCCAGTCCAGTGCGAAAAAGTTCGGTCGCACCTCGTGACGATAAACTCGAATCAGATTCCAGTCAAAGAAGAAGTTCAGCCGTGCCCCGAGATTCTATATTTGAAAAGCATGGTATAGTGTTCACAAAGTGTCCAGCAGCAGAGCAGCGCGAGTCTCAGTTCGAGGAAAGAAAATCCAGCCCAAGAAGAAGTTCGGCCTTGCCCAGAGAGTCTTCGTACCAAGAAGGAGAATATATCCCAGACAGAAGAAGTTCGGTCAAACCGCGAGAGTCTGTAGGCGATAAACGTGAGTCAGAGTTTAGAAGAAATCCAACACGTACTCGGGAGTTGCAATTCGAAGAACTTAGATCCAGCCCAAGAAGAAGTTCGGCTGTTCCCATTGAGTCTGCATTCGATGAAGAAGAATTTAGTCCAGGCAGAAGAAGTTCGGCCAAACCTCGAGAGTCGGTACAGGAGAAAAGTGAATCAGATTCCGGTCCAAGAAGAAGATCGACCAAGCCTCGAGAATCTGTAAACGATAAACGTGGGTCGGAGCTCAGAAAAAGTCCAAAACTAGCTCGGGAGCTGCAATTCGAGGAACGCAAATCTAGTCCAAGAAGAAGTTCGGCTGTTCCCATTGAGACTGCATTTGATGAAGAAGAGTTCAGCCCAGGCAGAAGAAGTTCGGCCAAACCTCGAGAGTCCCAGTATGGGGCGCCGGAGTCCAGTTCACCAGCTCCTCGAGAGTCTCAGTATGAGAAACGAAAATCGAGCCCGAGAAGAAGCTCGGCCATGCCTCGTGATTCTGCATACGATAAACTTGAATCAGAGTCCATTCCAAGAAGAAGTTCAGCAGCTCCTCGAGAATCTTCATACGAGAAGCCAGAATCTAGTCCTAGGAGAAGTTCAGCAGTTCCTCGAGAATCCTCATATAAGGAACAGGCTTTGGAACAAAGTACAAGCTCAGAAGTCCCGCAGAAGACTCCATTTGAAAGGAGGGGATCTAGCCCAAGAAGGAGTTCAGCAGCACCTCGAGAATCTGTTTACGAAAAACCAGAATCCAGTCCTAGGAGAAGTTCAGCAGTACCTCGAGAGACCCTGAACGAGGAGGGAACGAGGGATTTTAATCCAAGAAGAAGCTCGGCCGGGCCCCGTAAGTCCCGCCAATACGACGAACCAAAGTCCAGTCCAAGAAGAAGTTCAGCAGCAGCTCAAGAATCTCAGAGCGATAAGGAAGAATCCACCAGAAAGACAATTTCGGCCGTACTTCGGGAGTCTGTTTACAAGTGGCGTGAATCAGAGCTTAGAATGACTAAAACGAGTAAGAAGTTCCAGTCCGAGAAACCGGAATCTAAATCAAGAAAAAGTTCGATCATACCGCTAGAATCCCATCACGAAGAACCAGGACCCAGCCAAAGAAAAAGTTCGGTCGTACCTCGAGAGTCGCTATACGAAGAACCGGACTTAAGCCCATCAATACCTCGAGAGTCTGTATACGAGAAACAAGAAACCAGTCCTAGGAGAAGTTCGGCCATGCCTCGGGAATCACTGTACGAGAAACGTGACTCAAAAGTCAGGAGAAGTTCAGCAGCATCGCGAGGCTCGCTGTCTGATGAGCAGGTATCCAGCCCAAGGGCAAGTATGGCCGCAGGAGCTCGAGCAGCTTCCAGCCCAAAAAGAAGTTCAGCAGCACCTCGAGAGTCTGTATATGGGGATCGAAAATCCAGCCCCAGAAGAAGTTCAGCAGCTCCTCGAGAATCGTCTTACAACGAGCAAGTGTTGGAACAAAATACAAGCTCAGAAGTACCTCAGGAGACTCCATTTGAGAGGAGAGAATCTAGCCCAAGAAGAAGTTCAGCAGCACCTCGAGAGTCCGAATACGAGAAACGGGAATCAAGCGCTAGAAGAAGTTCAGCAGCTCCTCGAGAATCCTTATATAACGAGCAAGTGTTGGAACAGAATACAAGTTCAGAAGTACCTCAGGAGACTCCATTTGAGAGGAGAGAATCTAGCCCAAGAAGAAGTTCAGCAACACCTCGAGAGTCCGCATACGAGAAAGCAGAATTCAGCCCTAGGAGAAGTTCAGCAACTCCTCGAGAATCCTCATATAAGGAGCAAGTGTTGGAACAAAGTAGTTCGGAAGTACCTCAGGAGACTCCACGCGAAAGAAGGGCTTCAAGCCCAAGGAGAAGTTCAGCAGGACCTCGAGGATCCGAACCAAGGAGTTTGGCAACACAAGAATCTGATGCACATCAAAGTACAGATCTCGAGTTAGAAAATCAGGACTCAAAGCCAAGATTGAGCTTAGTAAAAAAGAGAGTAGCTCAGTTTGAAAACTACCCAAAAATTAGGAAAAGTTTAATACCCGTCCACAATGATAAACGGGAGGCAGAACCTAGAGGAAGCTCAGCACCGCCTCATCATAAACGTGAATCGGAGTCAAGGAGGAGCTCGTCTCCTGTCCGAGGTTCCATGGCTGAGAAACCAAGGAGTTCAACCTCTCCACGACAATCACGTGAACAAGAATCCTTCACAAGTTCAACGTCCCCCCGTCAGTCGTTCGATGAGAAGCGTTTGTCCGAATCCAGGAGGATTTCGAAACCGATTCGTGAGAGTGAATTCGAGCCGAGAAGAAGTTCAGTGTCTCCCCGACAGCCCTACACAGAGAAACGTGTTTCTGAACCCAGAAGGAGTTCGATACCGATTCGGGAGAGTCTAAAAGAAAGGCGTGAATCGGAACCAAGGAGAAGTTCGATGTCTCCTAGACAGTCCTCGGACGAGAGACGCGTGTCCGAACCCAGGAAAAGTTTCACACCCACGAAGGAAAGACGGGATTCAGAAGCAAGGAGAAGTTTGACATCACCGAGAGAGTCGTTCGCAGACAAGCGTATATCAAGTGCAAGAAGGAGCTCGACTTCATCGTACAAGTTAACAGATGTGATTAGGCGTGAATCAGGGTCCATATCCCCCAGGTGGATGTCAATAAGGCCTCAGGACACAAAGTTAGAGAATGTAAATACATTTATCGGACTAGAATCCCCAGGAGTGACTTCATTGTCATCCCAAGAGTTTTTCATGCGTGAGACCAAGACAGAATGCTTTGCTATAGCAGAGTCAGAGGTTATTTGTCCGCCAGTTTCTCGCTGCGACGCCATAGAAATGATTAGCTCATCATCACCGTCACCAGAGGTTATATGTCCGTGTCCGTGTTCTTACCCGACTCCCGTATCACCATGTAGCAATGAGAGCAATGAAATTTTCATGTGCAATGTGGAAATGGCAACCCCGGCGCTGGGGACGATAACATGTGGCGAAGCTATATGCAAACGGGTTGATCCGTGTTGTGACCAAGGATTAACTTCACCGAGGAGCTTATCACCTTCTGTTGGTTATTGGTACGACTTCACGGTCAATGACATTAAAAGTGATTCAGATCAAGCCCAACAAAGACGAAATACACTTCACATGATTCCTGCTGCCGCGAGAGAGTTAGAAGCAAAGCGAGAGTCAGAAGTTTCACGTCGAAGAAGCACTACTGACGCAACTAGGAGCAGATCTTTCACAGAACTCCAAACTGAAAACTACAATCGTCACGTTGAACTCAGACTAAGCAAGACCGAAGACAATTTGTCCACCACAAGTATGGAAGATCAGCCAGTAAAGAGTATACATTTAAAGGCGAATGTAAGGCAGCCACCACCGAAAGAAGTTAAAATGGCAATGCCTTCAGAACGACACTCTGATGGTCCAACGACCAGTCCACAGTCACAGTCCAAAAGCGAAGCATTTTACTCTGAAATTCAAAATAAAAGTGGATACATCAAAGAAGTAGATTCTGAGCTACAGAACTTCATCCATTACCTTCAGGGTCGTTTGAAAGATTGCGACGACATGGTTAAAAAGCAACTACTGAACATAGAGGAATGTACAAACAAAAGCTTCAACCAAGGCGTGGCCAAGATTGAGGCACCTCCTCCCACGGAGAGTGATGCAGCTGACGAGCAAGTTAGCACCCAACCTCGATCGTCAGTGATTGTAGATTTGGGAGCTGAGGGTGATTGTACCTCTACCCCAAATCAGCTAGTGCCAGTTGAAGACCTGACGCTCCCACTGGACAGTAGCAGAATGTCTGGCAGTGAAGACGGAAGCTGTATGTTTTAACTTCTAATAGCTAACAACCTTGGCAGAAGTAGAGACTTTTTTCTTTCAGGTCACTGTTCTCACTGTGAAGAGGGGTCTTCTGACAGCTCTGAGATACCTCCCTTTACCGGGTGTGAATGCATGAGAGAAGACTATTACAAGATAATGAAACTGGCTTACCAAAAGAAGAGAAAATAATTTCAATTACATTTTGATTTATATTTCTATACTATGTACTCTTGGCTTCATGAGAGCGAAGATAACTCATTCTTTATTTTGATTTATTCACTTTTTTTAGGCACCTAGCTGAAAGACTTACAATTAGTGAAACACAGATGTCTTTTGGGTTTTTAAGTGTTTTATTGTTTTTTTTTTTTTTCTTCTTATTTTTTACGTGACGGCTCTCTATAACGTTGTTGTTGTTGGTGTGAACCTAGGACTTTCTTCTCTACTCCGTGCTTTTCGGAATCTATCATCAGTTATATTGTGTCTCAATTCTTGATTTTGCAATTCATACTCTCGTGCTAAACTTTCATTTTTCCGCCTTTTGTCACGTTCCTCTGACAGCTGCTGCTATGAGAATTAAAGAATTTCAATTGATTGTTTTTTGATAGAACTTCGACTGGACTTACTAATAGATCTTCATTTTGTCGCTTCATTTGGATGAGCTCCTGACTTAGTTTACTATCAACAATAAGTTGCTCTTCCAGTTCCTTACGAGTCTTGTGTAGGAGTTCCTCACAAGTGTCTGAGGTGATTTTGGTGCCACTTAGGTTCCGATCCCATTCTGAACGCAGTTTCTCGTTGTCGCGTTCAAGCTTAGGAAGGAATAGCGCTGGTGGTTAGTTGGAAAGTCAACAGTTGAGATCTCATACTCACTTTCTTGCGAATTCTATTCAACTCTAGAATTTCAGCATTGAGCTTATCTCTCTGGATATCCAGTTTTTCACAGAGTTCCTTCTGAGCTGCGAGGTCCACTTTAAGTAATTTCTGTTCATCATACGCCTCTTCCAGTTGATTTTCCAAAAACTTATTTTGTGCATTGAGCATACTAATCTAAAACGTGAAAAAAGTACATTAGTAAATAAAAGCTAGCGATTGTAGAGAACATACTTTATCTTCAATCCGTTCAGTGCATTGTTTGTGAGTGTCTAGCTGCTTCTTAAGAGATACAATTTCTTCTTCGGCTTCTTTAAGTTGTCGTCTTTGTTATTCAAATTATAAACAAAATGAAGCAAATCAAAAGATGAACACAAAAAGAAATAAAGAAAACAAAAATCAAAAGAAAATAAAACAAAACAAAACTACTGTCGTCGGCATCGACAACAACATCTGAAGAAGAAGTGGTCATAACATTGGTTTTTGTATTCCATGCAGTAGCTAATATTTTACACTCGAACTTACTTGCATTCGGCTGCTTCAGCTTCCAAGCTAAGATTGTTGCCTTCGAGCATAACCGCATCGTGAGACAAGCTACGATAATGATCCAACATCTCTTCACGCTCTTTTTCCTGTACAACAATAATATGATTGATGAATGTTCTACTGGTCATTAGCTACTGCCCACTATTCCTGTTCATCTTACCTTATGCAAGAGTAAGTCCTCAGCTTTCTTCACTTCCTGTACATACTGCTTCAGCTGCTGTTTAAGTCGCTCAATCTCTTGTTCAGAGTCTTTTAGACGGCATTTGAGTGTTTGGACTTCCGCTTGACTTTTCGCCAAATCATCTGACAAGCGGCTAGAGATAAAAAAAAAAGTTCAGTAAAAACAAAACTGTCGGGTAAAGTGCGAGACATGCAAAGAAATGCAAAACAGGGCGAGCTGGAACTGGTCTGGAGAAAGCATATCATCGGTACACAATTCATTTTACTGCCTTGACATCTGACACACTATGATGCAAGAGCATTTTGCGTTTTGATTGATTTGCTCCATTTTGTGTCTGTGGATAGGAAATTTGATCGATTTAGCTTACACTGTCACTTACCCATTTTCTTCAATGGCCTTCTCACGACTGTGCTTTACTGCGGCAAGTTGTTGGCGTAAAGATTTAGTTTCTATTGTGGTGTCATGGAGTTCCGAATCACGTTTGCTATTTTGGGCAGTGAGATATCTAAAAAGGTGAAAGAGAATGTGAATATGAGTAATTTCAATGCGAGCCATATGGGGAAGGATATGCATTTATTTTGCAGAAATTTTCTTTGAGAAAGTCTTCATTGAAGCCTAACGACTTCATTGTCAATGATTACACACAAAATTGACTTAATTTAAAAAAAAAATCATCTACCAACGATTACATTCAAAAGTAGGTTTAATTTAAAAAAAATATTCATCTACCAAATTATATGTTTCCAAAGATCATGTGTCTAAAACGAACACGCAAAGATTACACCATCGAAGCGCATTCCCTTTGTCGGGTCTAGAGCTTGATTGAGAAATGATTTATGAATTCAATTTTCACTTGTAGATTATTATTGATCCCGGCACAAAGCCATTAGAAGAAATTCAACATCAAAAGTAACAGAAATTCATTTTTCACTTTGAAATCGAATTGTTTTCTTTGCTTGTATCCACTTGAATTGACCTCCAGTTGCAGAGGGCTCAGCTACTGGTGGCGCTGGTATGTGTGAGAAGTCGATTACACAATTATTCAACTCCCATACCTGACCAACAGACAATAAAATTGTCTGACTTCCTTTAGCGCACCCTAAAAAGCCAAGAAATTTAAAAGATGTGTGTCTACTTCATCCAAATGCCAAGGTGTTATACGAACGCCCCACTATGGCGAAGGAGGATTAGCTCAAGTGATTATGAAGAAGACGTACACAATTGAGTACAGTGGACATACTTCGTAACAGACAGCCAAATGCCAAGCATAAGTCACTGGAGAGTCCATCCGAACACAATAGGCGTGCTTGACATTATAAATGCTCAAGGCATACACGACAAGCTATAAAGGTTATTGGCGTTGATTTTGAATGATAGATGCACTGTGCAGTGGTTACGATGTGTGCTGAAAGTCGGGGGTCGTATAATTTGTGTGGTAACTTGTTCAAGAATTGGTTGGCAGCATAATGAGTGTACCCCAAATGTTCAATATGTTAAAAGGGGTTTAAAGAAAGTGTTCTATTTAACGAGTGATTCGATTAGAGATATTTGATGTTGAAAGTAACATGGAAAAACAGTGACGCAAATTCTCTCCTTAGGAGACGGCGCTTAACACACTTCACTTTTTCCACAACACTCGCACTTATAAGACAACTGTCGCAGTAAGATCAATGACTTAATCTGGTTTTAACGCCAAGCCAAGGCAATTTTTCTTCCTGCTTCTTTCTCTCTTGGAGCAAAGTACTCCTAACAAATCTTCTACGTAGCGCGTTAAGAAAAGAAACAAAGAAAAACAGCTCGAGTTATTGTGCAATGCACTGCTGAGCCCCCATCTAAGCTGAGCCAAAATAGATGCGAAATTTAGATTCAACCGAATCAGGAAGGAAACACATAAAGAGCTGCTCCGAGAGATATTTCAATTTCAGTACTCCGTGTGTTACTCCTCTGTCGTGATGTCTGCCAGCAGGTCGGCCTTTACTTCTTCTTTCTTGTACGACATTTTTTTTTGTCTTGTTGCTGCAAATTTACTTCGGTTCATGAGCAATATACATAAGAGAACGTAATCGTTATTGAAATATAAATAACGCCATAAAAAATATAAAAAAAAAAATAAAATCGAAAGTCATTCACGATTTGAGTACACTTGTGTGTAAAGTTCAAATGTGGGCTCTTTCGTGCATTTATGGCCCCCTGACACCGTCCTAGAGGAAGACATATAAACCACTTTTATATCGAGTCCAAGTGGCACGTAGAGACTCCAAAACGAATTTACGATTCATCGCCTTTGGTTGTAGTGTAACCTCCTTTAGGTTGATTGGACTTCTTGGAATGGATTTAGATTCACTTATCAAAGTTTTGTCAATAATTTCATGTCTGTATAAATCGGTGAGAGGTGGTTGGATGTTATGAACTTGCTATTCTTTTATTTTTCAATGCGACATAAAAGTTTATTCATAGAATTTTTCATTTTAGCAAGTGATGGCACGTACAAAGCAGGTGCCTTGTGATTGTAGAGCGAGGTAGTAATGGCTTAGGTAGCATGTTCGATTTTTATTGTTTGAAATTTGAATTGAAAAGGTTGAGCACAGGCAGTCGTAAAGGTGAGGGAGGACGCATATAGAATGTGGTAGAATGTGAATCAGATAGGAAAAAAAATAATCTACTGCAGCGGGAAATCTACTAAGGCGATGAAAACTTCACTGTCGGGGCTAACCACATATTTGGTAAAGTTTATCCTCATTTCTTTAACTTTTCACGACGACCAAACGTGCAGTTTCGACACCATGTGTTGCCAGAAACATAATTATTCATTTATTTTTGCAATATCGTAACATACGCCACTTCATAAACTGTTAAATAATTTCGGCAATCTTCAGTGGTGCTCATACCTCAAATGCTATTGACACGAGATTTAGCCAAACTTCAACAGGCATCCTAAAGTGAATAATTATTTTGTAATCTGTGCCGCAAAAAAAAAAAAATGAAGAAAACTTAAGCGTGTAAATATACAAATTCGAAAAGAAAAAAAAAAAATCATTAGTGTATACAGTGGCTTAACCATGCAGCCATTTTAATTACTCGTTCATTCGCTTCGCATCAATGGCTTAAAGCCTTCTTCTCGTGATTAATTTTGCTTTGGAAAGCAAATTAACAAAGAAACCAAACGCAAAATGTTCGTGACGATTAATTAGATTAAATATTTTTGGTTTTTTTTGCTAGCTCACACTTTTATTTGATCTCATCAATATTTAAACACGGAGAGAATACGATTATCTTTTAAACATGCATCAATCGTCAAAGCATATGCAGATCACGCATGTGTTCTCAGAGAAACAAGAGTGGCGGATACATGTGTAAAAAAAAAAATATAAAGAGACTGGAAAAGAAAAGAAAACGACAACGACAAAAGGATGGGAATGAACCAAAGAACATTACACATGCTAATTAGTTGGCAGGGTTTGTTAACCTTAGTATAATATGGTGAAAATGAAATCGTTCTGACTGCCATTATTTGTCGTTATGTTTACCAATGACGTAGCCATTTCGCGGTTGTTAAAGAATCGAAACGATTTTCTGGGATATTTGCGGATGTTAATGGTTGGGTTACGGAATAAAAATAACGTCTGTTTGTTATTCATTGGACAGTTTTTGGAGCGTCCTAATTGATGAGTACCTTAGAAGTATGGATGGTATGGATACTCTTCGGTATTGTTTTTTTTTATCGAACAATCTTCATGATCATGCTCATTTTCGTTAATGTTTTACTATTTGGTGCGTATGGTAGGACAGTTTTTGGGAAGAAGAGCAAATAATTTTTTTTTGAGGGGATAGGAAGGAGATGCCGATAAACGTAGTCCTACAATCAACATATAGCAATGCAACGTCTTGGCGGTCCATCTCTTTTTAGCGAAATCTTAGAGCTCGAGTTCTTTTAATCGATCACTGAAGCGCTCATGCCTTTTTTTTATTTAAGATTGGTAAAGACAGCCAAAAATGGCACATGTGCATGTCCGAAATTTACCACTGCTGTCAAAATGACTGTCATTTGCATCATGGCCACTTGATTCACATTCAACGTCTTTTCAAATTTCCGTTACACCTGAGCAGTTAGCTTGGAGGACAAAGTAATTGATTTGATTCACCAGAAAAAAATTTAAAATACCAATAATAAGGCCTTCATGCGGATGTACACCGCCACGCACACGACGAACTTTAACAGGGTCAAATATCCAACTAATGTTTTTTTCTTTTCTGCCTTTTTTTCAGATAACAATACACCAATGAAGACCTTGAAATGTGTCAAAGTCACACAATCGATCCGACTCTGCGTATTAACACACCGGATTAAGAGAGTGGTTTCCCAATTTAGTCTTAGCCAAGTTCATTGCACTTGTCTTCGCTTATCTTCAAGTTAAGCGTGTGGCAGCTCAACATATCATCGAGCTGTTGTCATCCAGTGACCTTTTGTATTCGAGTCCATCACCGGTGATGACATAAATCTGTCAGGAGTTGATCTGCAAGGCGTCACCCCCGATGTCATGGATCAACAAAGGCTACAAATAGGCAGGCAATAATACAAAAGTCATCGGTGATGCTACTACGAGGATAAGTTACATTCGTCGTCGTCCAGGTAGGTGGTAAAGGTAAACCGCTTGTAGGGGTTTCATTCTTTTCTTTTTTTTTTGTCTTCTCTTTGCCTCTTTTGCTCGTTGCTTGGTTGGTGTCGGTTTCTTTAGCCGAAATAAACAAAAAAAAAACCAAAGTGGAAGCAACAGAAGCTATCAGTCTCTGCGGGGTCTGAACAACTTCGTGGAGGTGCAGGTACTCCATTCGTTTGCGACGATCGGTCGGTGGCGGTGCTTGCGAGTAAATTCGTTGCATTTCTTCGACACATGTGCTGCTTGACAGACATTCGAGTGGCGTGAGTGCAGAGTGAACTTCTAAAGGATACTTAAATTTGTTTATCCTCGAGAGAGTGTGTTTTTTATTTGTGTATGCCCTCTTCCTAATTGCCGGAGTGATGAATGTTATTGTGAAGTAAACAGAATGTGGATTGTTGTTTAATCGATGACTTGACCAACCTTGGATTTGATTCGTTGTTGCCGCCCAGCACAGTTGTTCGTGGTCGGTCGTCGCTGTTGTGTCTGGTTATGCTCTAGAGTCAAGGCCATTGTCGGGATGGCAATTAAGTGTTTGAGGTGCATTTATCGTACGGTATTGTAAACGAAACAAACGAATAAGTTTTGTGACTAAAGAGATTTGTCTGAAACGAACTCGAAAACGTGGATTAGGCGATATTTTTTTGTGATTTCCTTTCCTGCATGGATTAAGAGATATTAAAGCAAAGGTAAGACAAAAATGTTGTTTTTTTCCTTCCATTTAAGATGAATTTATTCGAGAAACCGGATCAAATTGCAAATCATGGTGGCCTAGAGGCCCTTACTCTGTGCTTTATTTTCAAGTAACAAATGAATTTGATCTTTTTCGTCTTCGGTCAGGATTTGAGGGAGGACAAGCCTATAAAATTATAACAAAAAGTTAAATAACGATCTTCAAAAAAATAATCGTTTTCCTTCCTCGCGCCGCAACCTCTGGTTCATAGGAAAAGCAAGAGCTTAGTAAAAATCCGGAAATTGAATGGCAATCCACCGCGAAGAAAACTCATTCCATTCCATGTAAAACCTCCCAATGTCAGCTATCCCAGCCTTGAAAAAACAATAACCATTGACCATATTCAACCGGAAAAGCACCGCTCCAAACCTAAATTCGTTCAGCCTCTCAAAACGAAAGACCCCATTCCATTGGTTTTTTTTTTTTCACGTCACTGAAGGAAGGCACCCGGCTTGCAACCTCAAGCAATGAAATCGAAATTACTCTTCTTGAATACACATCGCATGTTACCTCGTGTCTCTCATAACGAGTCTCAAGACGAGTCAACCTCAAGCTCAGAATGTCATAATTATACAGTTTACATGCTGGTCATGTAGGGAATCCACCCAAGGTGTATGTCTCATCGGTTTATAGTAAATCAATCACAAATCTTCGACCCCCTGGGTCCGAATAACCGATTTGTATTTGTTACACCTTTACAACAACTGCACCACAGTTGCGTGGTCAAAGTTTCGTTGCGTTATGTGCAATCGCACTGAGCTGACGGCTGATGGCTGAGTGAGCCGCTAATACGAAATAAATACGATCCATTGGCACCTTCACGGAGTTGATGAAACTAAAAATTGGAAACTTGTTTGTACCTAGAGCTGGGCTAATTACCTCCGTAGGTATTAGCTTTTTATGTTGTGTTTGCGGTTGGACAATATTACACAAATATCAGAGCTTCCACAGCAGACGGAATAATTAGGATGTGAAAGAGATCGGGTCTGGTCTGGCGAATGGATCGAATTGTAGAGCGTGATTTTTTTTTTCTTGCCTCAAGGTAATTTTTCTTCTTTGTATTGTAGGCAGGAGAGGTGTTTTTTTTTCAAGATTTATTTAAATGTCTCAAGGTGTCAGCAGATAACGCCAGAAGTAACCAAACCTGAAAATAAAAACTTTTGCAGCGCCACGAGGGGCGTGCACTTTTACTTTCTTTTTCTTTTTTTCACGTTGCATTCTGTCTGTAAGAATATTGACAAAACAAATTGTCTTGACAACTTTGCTATTAGCAACTGAAGGTTAGGTGAATTGCTTTTGGCTTGTTTTGAAGTTGTAAATGGGACATGTTAATGTAAATGCATACACGAATAGCTTTTTCTACAACCATAAGTAGGCACTGTGCCTATTATCTATATAATTTATGTTATTTGCATCAGAATTGAGCACAATCAGCACCAGTCATTGAGTGATTCTACCTTTCTATTTAAATAAGAAAAAGTCCTCGAATTTTTATGCCTATTCATTTGGGATACAACTTCGATTAATTTCCTAATTATCTACCTCTAAAGAAGAAGTTTCTAGTTTTATTGACAATCAATCAGTGGTTAACTGATTTCTCATTAATTCAAGTGCTTGACAGAGTTTTATTGAACTTTTAACTATCCAGACAGTCATTTCAATGAATCTTCACGGGCCGTAAATACATTTCATACAATTAAAGTCTATAAAGGACTTTTGAACATAAAGCACTGACCTTTTTTCGATTAAGGAGAAAAATAAATAAATTAACTAAAACCTGATTTAGAGAGTTACAACCTAATTTCCCATGTGGTTTTCTAAAAGCAACTCGTGGTTTATTTCCCACGAAGGTATCTGCATGACCAGATTCCTAATTTAAGTTAGTTAATTGGTAATTGTGCTAATCATTAAATGAGTTGTGCTCTAGTGGACTTTTGAATCAGCTGTAACTAAAGAAGCTGTCGTACAAAGAAAACGTTCCAGCTCGATCACGTCATCGAATTTTCTTTCCAACCGCCAAATGCTCACCGTGTCGCGACATTTATCTTGCTCTAAATATCTGAAATGACTTTGTCTTTGTTAAAAGAAACCATTTCATGTGACCCGAGCAGTAATGGTTAGACTTGGATTTTATCAAAATATTAAGGTCAGTTGACAGATCATTAACCGCACGCTTCTGTGCTCATTCGGCAACAAGTTTAATGGATGAATCAAATTGAAGTGGTCAACGTCATTACCCATAATAATATAGAAAGGGTTTTTGTTCCTCTCTTTAATAACTTTTTATTTTTATTGTTAAATAAGACTAAGCCAGGTGTTTGGCCATCTTCCATTACAGTCTCATGAATACTTGAAGGTTTTTGTGCGATCAACGATCACATCAAGGTTCAGCTTTGAAATTACAAAATCAAGTTTGTGGGAATGATGCATTGAAACCAAAAAAGCCAACAAACTTAGCTTATTTTCCCTTGCCTCAAAGATATTAAATTAGCGCAGTAAAATGTATTTTTCGTACGACCTCAACCAATTAACTTTGGAGCTAAGAAAAAACATAAACAAAATCGATTACACCACGTCAAACTGTCGCATATTTTTGGCACTGCAACTGACCGCAAAAAACGTGTCTTGATAACCCTGACCTAAAAATAAAGTCACCGTCACAGTCAGTGGTCAGTTGAAAGAGAAGAAAAGCGAATTTGTGATGAGCGAAACGAGAAATAAATGCAAAAATATAAACGAAAAAGCTTTAAGAGAAGAAACAACGCAGAGAAAGAAATTTCAGGCCGAAAAAAAAAATTATAGATAAATTATCGATCGGAATTTCGTCTGCCGACAGATCAGTTTCCGGAATTCAGGAATGTGATATATGTGGATGCGGACCAGAACCACGTGCAGACGTTACATCATATAAAAGTTATACAAGTGAATCACACGGCTGTGTCATGACGTGTGGAAAAACCAATTCAATGCTCATCTGCAGTTCAACCACGATCGTTTATCGTCACAGTACATTAGCATGAGATAGACGAGTTAAATATATAGAGCATGGCATTGAAAGTGAAATGGAATTAACACCGTGTGTTGATGTTGATGTGCCACGACATGCAAAATATGAGAGAGAGAAATGAAGAAGCTTATCCTAACACGCCGAGTAAGCAGCAGAGGTATCGATTGCACGGTCGACTGATTTCAAGGTGTTTGCAGCTGGGTTGATGTGTCTGAGAAAGCAAAAGAAGCCTTTTAAGTGAATTCAGTGGGCATTTGTTAAAAATAGATTGGAATTTCTCTCAAACCAATCTGAGAGAAAATTGAAATTCGGAATTGATCTATGCGACCACGAGCTTAAGAGGAAGTAAAACAGTCATCTCTGTCAAGTGCTCCACCTTTGCGGCGAAATCTATCCAACTAATGAAACACTACATAATTAATCACAACCGACCTGCTTCACGCATCCGTTTTACGAATGAAGTGTAGTGCCATCATGTGTCACTACTTGACGTACGCACGAGTATCTCTCGTCCATTCAATTATCAAACCCTAATTCCCATTCAAAACTCGATTGTTCAAAAAGATGAGAAGATACAAATTCACTTTATCTTGTCAAATTGCTTTTCTCTGCTCATTGTTGCTAATTTAACCTAAAAAAGAAATTCAGAAGACACTTGACTTATTCACAGATAACTTCTTCCAATAATCCGATTTCAATTGGACACAATTGTTGTGTTTGTTGTGTTGTCATCACAACAGTGTTGGATACACTCCTTTTTTTTTGCACCACACACATTGGATAGATCAACAGGAAGAAAGAAAACGAAACGAAGCGATCATTTGAACATAAACAAAATAAAAAAAAATTACATAATCAAATACTGTGATCGCTTGCGGTTGCTAGCGATAGCGGTAGCAGCGCTCGCTGCAAAAGTCTGGTTTCTTAAGCCGGTCGTCGAGATCTTGCCGTTGGCTATTTTGGTGTTGACAATCTGTGCCGAGTGCTGGTTGCATGACGCCTTTTTTTTTTCTTTTATTGAAACCCAAACATCGTGGAAATGGTGTATATATGTGTCGAAGACTTGTGGTCGAGATAAACTGGGGTAGTGTGTAATGATTTATGCCTGTAAGCGTCTGTTGTAGGAAGTTGTACCCCATGGGTGCATTAACTCGTCATGTTGCGGTGTTTTTGTTTAGTGCAGGAGGCGGTCGGAGTGATGCATATAAATTATTAGATTTAACTAAGCGGGTCGTTGGGGCGTTCAATTTATGCCAACAGCTGGGAGTGATTTTGAATTAGGTCAATCAAAAGTCAACTGGTTGCAATTTGTTGCGCCTACGAAGGTCGATACCTGATCAGAAACAACTTGGACAATGTCAAGTTACCATTCTTTTCCATATCCATGGCTGCTTACGAATAGTTGTAGGACAAAACTCATCATGAATTCAATGTCAACAAATCATTTTCATTTTTCTTTACAGACCACCATGAAACGAAGAAAACACGATTCATCCAACTGGGCTCTGCATGCCTTGTCATTCGTTAGTATTACCCTCACAGTCCTCGTCTTAAGCACAGCGAATATTCGACAAGCAGAAAGTGCCATAGTTCCACCACCATGGAGTGATCCACAGAAGAATCCCTGTGCAACAATGCCTGGCGGATGGCAACTGCTCTACTGGCCACCGTTGAAGAAATGTTTTAAAATATTTCAAGTGGGCTATCCATGCCCGGAAACGATGGAACTAAGTCCAGTGGCAAATTCAAAGTACACGTCAAAAAATGGTGCGGCGGCTGAGTGTCGATGCCCACCGGGAACTGCTTTAAGTGCTGAGACAAACAAATGCCACACAGTTTTTGAACGAGGTCCTTGCGAAGCAGGGCAATTTTTTAGCCCCGTACAAGAAACTCCGCACCAGAAAAGGTAAAGTCTTGATATTTGATGACGAACTTTATTTGATTGGATTATTTTTAGAACAGGAAATCGCTGGGGGATGTGTAAGCAGCCGAGTCAATGTCCGGCGGGGATGTTATTTTGGCCAAGAGATGGAAAATGTTTTTCCGCGTATACGAAAGGACCATGTCCAAAGGGAAAGCTCCTAGTGATGGATGAGCATGGTCTGGCGCAGTGTAAGGTGAGTCTTCTTTGAATCTGTGACATGTCAGACAAGTTGATGAATTTCTGTTTGCAGTGTGAAAGCCTGGGAGAGTTGGGAGAATATTTTTACGCCAGCGAAGAGACCTGCCATGAACACTTCACGAAGGGGCCGTGTCCAACTCCAGGGCATTTGTTTCTACCCGGTGGACAATGTGATTGTGTGCCTAATCTACCTCATTATTACGAAGACAACGGCATGTGTTTTGAGTTGGGTAAGACAGAACGCGCAGGTCTTTGGACATTCATTAATTTTTTATATTTTGTAGGTTCTCCTGGACCCTGTCCACCGGGACACGTATACATCATTCCGGACAACACGACGGGGGAGATCAAACGTGCACAATGTCAGTGCAAGGAAGGCTATGTCCTTTGGAATGATGGCATTTGCTACCGACTCTACACCCGTGGACCTTGTGCTCCGCATGAATTTCTCATGAACGCAACGACCTGTGTACGGAATTTTTGTGGGAAAAATCGGCTTTACTTCCCTGATGAAAAATCTTGTTACCGAATCGGTTCTCAAGGACCATGCGATTTGCACCAAGTCGTGGTCTTCGATTTCACAGCGAGGCCTTCAATAGACGGGGTATCCTTTAATGGAATGTGTGGTTGCTCAGGGGTAATAATGAATTTAGATCAGCAATGCACGCATTCAAACACTGATCCTGAGGCGAACACGTGCGAATCATCCCCCGGAATGGTAGAAATTGATGGAAATTGCTATAAACTATACAGCCGTGGTCCATGCGGTCCTGGGCAGTGGTTGGAACCCATAAAGAGTTCGTCACTTTCGATTTATACCGAAGAATACGTGATACCGATGACAAGCAAGGCGAAATGCGTTTGTCGTCCAGGTTACACGAGCTATGAGACACCGGAGAAGGGTGTGATTGGTTGTAATGCACCAACAGTTGGATTAGCGAGGTATTTAAATCGGCAGAAGTATCAATTCCGTCCAATATCGATAATGACAGCGCCAGAGGCGTAGTGTGTAGATCGGTAGTTGCGATCGTTGCGGTTTTCTTTTGTAAAAAAAATATCGAAACGGATACCTCCTCTTCCAAAGACTGATTTCTTAGTTGTACTGTCTCGTAGGAGTAGTGTGCAGCATTCGAGCATAAATATTAGGTTAAGCATGAAGTATAAAGTAGACCATAGTAGATAGTCTAGGAATTTAAATTTGATTTCTCTTTTAGATATTTCTTATGTAATTTCTAACATGTGCATGACAAAGCGTATACTCTGTAGATTAGGTTTTAATTTAAATTTAATTTTAAACGTGCAGTCTTGCCATTCCTATTTGTTGTTAAGTCATGGTCTTTAGTCATTGCGACTATGCAATGTTTACGTGCATTGATTGAAGTCTTTACTCTGTTTTGCTTTTTAAGGTCCGATTAGAGTTTAAAACAGAAAATGTAAAATTTGGCGTAACAGCGTGTTTAGAGCCAGAGCCTACCGTACATGGAAACCTACGGTGTAATTTAAGCATGCAATCTTAACCACTTTACTGCCTTAAAGACTTTCTTCGTAGACAAGTTTGCATTGACAGAATTCTGAGTCGAATTTGCATGTAAAAACTCCCTCTATGACTCTGTAGATCTACCTTTCCTGCACAATCTTCCAGTGTCTTTCAGATATTTATTAGAGTGCTTTACCAGCACTGTCCATTTGTGAGAACGTTTTTAAAACATGCCCTTTTTTAGGTGGATCTTACAGTTTTTCGGATAAATATAAACAGGGAAAAAAAAAGAGATCCCCAGAGGTCAAATTTGTGTCATTTCACCAGTTAACGTAAACAGGAAAAAAAAAAAAAAAAAAAAACCCCAGAGGTCTAATTTTTGTTATTTCACCATCTAAATCATATTTTTTTAAGTCTAATGTATTTCAATGTGTGCCATGTGAAGAAAATAAATTAAAATTAAAAACAAAACATAAAACGTGTACTTACTCGAGTTTCCTTTCTAATTCTTTAACCTGTCTTTCCAAATCGTTGCGCTTATCTTTAGTGGCCTTTAAGTCAATTTCAAGTCCAAGCAATCTCTCAGTTTTTGTATCCAATTCTGCCTGAAAGTAATAAGTAATCAATTGTATCCTTAAATAGGCAATAATCTTTTCAAAAACTAACCACAATTTTATCTTTTTCATTCTCCATTTTCACATAGGTATCCTTTAACGACGCAATCTCATCTTTCAAATCCTTGATTTCATTTCGAGATGAATCTTGATTGTTGCAGAATGTGTTCAATTGACCCTCTGTCGCTTCTAGTTTCATTTCAGCTGCTGCCAATTTATTCTGATAATCAGACAATGCTCGTTCTGTTTGATCTTGAAGCAACCTAAAAGGAGACAAATATAACAAGATTCATATGGAATGACAATGCTACCACTTACTTTAATTGACTTTGGCTTGTTTTAAGTTTTGAATTTTCATCTTGTAAATCGAACAGCTTTTTCTTCAGCGCGTCGGTTTCCTCCTTCAGTAACACTATCTGCGTTTGTGATGGAACTTTCGTTGTTGTCAGATCTCGATTATCAGATTCTAAAATAGTTATCCGATCATTAAGCTCATCGAGTTTTTCTTGATACTTTTGACTAGTTTCCGCATGAAGCTGTGTAGCACTGTGAAGCTTCTCACGCAGTGTATTTCGTTCATCACGCATTTTTTCTAACTCAATTTTAGCTACATCTTTCTCACGCTCAGCACGTAAAACCATCGCTTGAACACTATCACTGCTGGTTGATTTGTTCGAGCGTACACTTGACGGGTGCTGTTGCCGGTTGTACAGCTCGGTACGAAGTTCTCGCAGCTCATCATCTTTCGATTTGATTTGTGATTGAAGAAATTCGATTTCCTAAAAACAAAATTTTTAAATTCCAAATATAAATAAAAGTATTCTACATCAGCAATTGACGAAGTGCAGGAATGGTATACCTGCTCTAACTGCTGAGTAAGAAGAACGCGCAATTTCAAAAGCATCGAACGGATATAAAAAATTAATATAAAATTTAGAACGAATAATTTGTTGACGCATAGCCAATTGTGAACTTAGTATCACAAGCTGCCTCAAATGTAATAGAGTAAATGATGTGAAACACATCATCGAGTTGGGGTTTTTCGTAAGGAAAGGAAGGAAAGATTACATTCTCAAAATATACTCACTTTTTCTGAACCCGATCTACCGATCATCCTCAGGTACTCTTTTTGGAAGAAGTCTCTCTCCGATCTCAACCGTATGCGCTCCTCGTCGACTGAATTGTCCTCTTTGTTGTTCTTATGGATATTTTCTAAATAAAATGCAATAAGTGACTAAATGTTCGTCCGAAAAGGCTTTGCAGCAGTTACCCTTTTCTGATATATTTAGCTTTCCTTTAAGTTTCTGAATCTTCTTCTTAAGCTTATCGTTCTCTCCAACCAGCTCCGATTCTAGAATTTTCATTTGCAGAAACTTTTCCCAATCAACAAGAAAAACTTTTAAACTCACCTCTTTGCGTGAGTTCATTTATTCGTTCATTAACCCGTCGTTTCTCGTCGCCAGATGACGATTTGGAAGTTTCTGCTTTGTTGTTACCGTTGTTTTCACTTTTAAACCGCAACTGCCTTAGATTCTCCTTTAAATCTTCAATTTCCTTCTCCCGTTCTGTGATTTCAGCATTCGCTTGATTCTCTACACTCAGGGCAGCTTCCTTCAACTCATCCAGCTCGCGTTTGAGCTTTTTATTTTTGTTTTCTAAATCCATTGCTCTCTGCATCGCTTCGTGCATTTTATCCTGGTACTCACGGATTTTGTTGAGAGATTCAGATTTTTCTCTTTGCAATAGTTCAATATCTTCGGTTAAATTTCCCATATCTTTGTAGCAGCAGTCCTTCGCTAGGGCAGCTGTTGGACGTCCGCCACAGAGAATATCATTTAACCGTCGAATTTCTCTATCGCGTGCTTCAACCTGTAATTGAATCATCAATCGATGGAATAATTAAATTGAGTGTTGTGCATAATAGAATAAAAAGGTAATTTGTTGACCCAAATTCGGATCACAACCGGGTACTCACCTTCCCTCTGTAGAGACACACTTGATCTGTTAAATCTTTAATGTTGTTCTCTAGCTTTTCTATCTCCTCACCAGCTGCTGGTGAGTTTCCCAGTAAAGATTGCCTGTAGTAGCCGGCGTTGCATTTTGTGCATTTTATTGGAATATTATCAGAGGGACTCGGAATGTATTCCCCCGATCGAACAGTAGATATAAAAGGTTTCCTATCTAAAAAACAAACGTCTTTTAATCGCAGTTCATCTCTAAGCTATCGAAACTTACTCATGTTGGCACCGTCTTTTTTATTTTTCAGTAATCTTGAATCGGAACTTCTTGTAAGAAAAGATTTAAGTTGTTCTTGCAACTGGTTACATTGTTCAGTGAGATATCGTTTGTCGCATTCCAGACTTCTAATTCGTTGATGTAATTCTGAAGAAGAAAATGATTAAATTAGGAAGAACAGAAGACTAGATTTAGCTCACCGCAAATTCTGTACTCAGCTTCTTCTTTAGTTTTAATTATTTCTACATGCAATTTATTACATTCTGACAATAATCTTGAATTATCACATTTGTATGGTTCCACACCAAGTTCCCAGCATGCTTTTTCCTGACATAATGAAAGGAAAAGAAAAAAAAAAGAACCCAGGTATTGATTGGAAGACGAACTCCACAAATAGACTTGATTTGTTATGGTATCACGAGGTGTCTAAGGGCACATAATAATATAATAAACACCTTACATCAAGTAGATGGCTAATTTTCATTTTGGAATCGCGCAAACTCTCTGTTGTCTTGACGAGGTCCTCAAAGAGAACTCCAACAAGTGATATTGCTGCCAATGGAAGTGGTTGGGTGTATCCAAGGACATCAAGTCTATGCCTTAGGCTACTATATATGCAATCGGCGCTCATTTTCGCTGGATTACATTTAAAATTTGGACTCAAAAAACTCGAAAAATAATTTCGGCAAACCAAATATCAAAATTGGTTGTTTAAATTTCAAAACTACTATGCTGTTTGACTAGGTAAAACAACTGTCACAACAAACTTAACGAGACTCGTATAAACAGAGGTCGGCTGCTCAGGTGGTGTTTGAGTGGTGCCAAGTTGAGGGAAGGTAAGAAAATTTCCCCATTCCACTGTGTGACGACGATTGTGGAAGGGTAAAGGCACAATCTGTGATTTCTTTAAGACACGACAACCTTAAATAAGGAGGTTGTTTAAGAATTGAGTTAAATACTAGACCTGAATTCCTGTCCCTGCTAATCAATAAGCATGTCACCATGACTTCTTTTCCTACTCATGAAGGCGGATAACCTCTAGTGTGACAACTCTTCATGTTTGCTTCTCAGTGGACGGCTGTTTACAAAGCAGCAGCCTGATAAAATTTTGCACTCTCGCTTAGAATGTTTTCCCGGTTTAAATGCGTATCTTTATCAGTTAGCAAAAGTTAATTGTACTTTGTTTTCCTTCTCGGCTAAGAGTGAATTATCATCAAGCAAATAATGACCTAATTGTATTCATAAATTGAGATTGTTGTTAGTAAGATCTTTGGGAATCGGCGACACACCTGATAAGACTGTTTGTTGATACAACTATTGCGTTCTGCGATTATATTGTAAATTTGTGTATTCCACGTAAATTACATCCATTAATCGTGATGATTTTATGAATGGAATGTGAGGAAGCATGGCTGTTATCAATGACGATTACATTAGAGCGTGATTTTTCTTCAAATTCGACTTAAAATACAACAATCACCCCTATGCCACCAAATCATCCTGAGTGGAAACGTCCTCTTTTTAAATTTGTTCCAATTGATGTCAAAGCATCCGGCGAATTCATTAATAACCGTTCACATGAATCGAACAAGTGAAAGAAATGTCCGATCCGCCAGATTTGAGAATAGGGATAAATATTGAAATCCTTTATTTAATCATCTGTACAAAACAAATGGACTCCATGTTGTTGGAATATTTCCTTCGTCTTCTTATTAATTAGATCGATGTATTTTTGTGGAAGTTCTTCTTTGTACGACCCAATCTCTCCTTTTCTCATGAACTTAAATGCGGTTCCTTCATTGTACTCCCTTTGCTTCACTTCGTAGAGACACCTTACAAGGTTTTGATTGTTGCATGTCGGGTTATCTGTATTGTAAACTAAAGATTAACAAACTCTGTTTCTGTGGATACATACCTTTCATTTTGTTAAAAGACAAATGGTAAACCAATTCATCTATTTGTTCTTCAGTGTACTTCTTCCCAACAAAGTCACACACCCGGTTCACAACTGCTTTCAAATCCTTTTTCATTTCCTCAAAGGTGAGGAAAATCATATTCTCCACATCTCGAATCATCCAAAACTCTAAGACATGATTCCAATAGGAAGAATACCAAACTTCGTCAGCGACAAATCCTTCGGCGAATTCCTCCACGGTCCCACGGAAACCGACCATTTTTACAAAGTGATGGCAGTATGAGACTATCACATCCTTTGGGTTTCTTGCCACATATATGACCTAAAGATGATTAATTGTATCATTTTTTTTGTAGTTTTGTCGTTGGTTTTTACCAACCTTACACTTTTTTCTCCAGATGTCTCTCGGTAGTAATCCTATGGGTAAATGAGTCTTAATAACTCGAGGTGATTTTTGTTCTTCAACTGCTTTCGTCGTATCCATTGACTTTAATCCAAGTAAGGCACTAAATCTTTATGGAAAAAAAAACTGAAACATTCAATCCAAAAACTTCAAGCAAACTTACTCAAGGAATATGCTCCTGTCCATAATATCGATGGTATTGGCTTTTTCGTAATCCAAATTATTTATCAACATCCAAGTCATCTGTTGTGCCCAAGTAGTTCCACACTTTGGAAAAGTAACAATCCATATATCATCCTCTCGGACTTCGAAATTTGCGAATTTCTCTGCTAGCGTTACGTAGATTCTTGGCATACAAGTCGGTTTAAATTTCCAGTCTTTTGGAAGCCCCACCGGAATGTCGTCCAGCGGCAGGACATTGACAAATCCTGATGATGACTCTTGCGAAATCAGTTTATCACCGATGACATTGTGTAGGTTCTCGAAATGAAACATTTTTACCAATATGCTGATTTTCTAGTGCAAATTTCAATCCGAACGATAAGACACTGAGTCGATGGTGTTATCTACACCAGCGAAGTAAAAATGAATAATGAAAATTAAATTTGCTGCTGATATGTTATTTTTCGGTTTTTGTGTTTGCAAGAGAAGAACAAGGTAAAAACTGATAAGCAGCACGTTTAATAAACACCATCACTCACCACCATCAAAATTAAATTTTATCAAATTTAAATGCAATCAAGAGAACTCGTGGAGTCGAATAGAGTTACCAGTTGTATGTTTAGTCTCTTCGGTTTAGCTTAGTAAGACATCAACAATCACTGAGCTGTCGAATGACTGAAATTTTATCGTCGTGGTGGACCACTCTTATTTTTTTCGTATGGAAAAGTTTTTTAATCAAACAAATTCGCATGTACTATTGTTTACTTTATTTCTCTTCCTCTCAAATGAGATAAAAATATCACCTACTAACCACGCTAATTTTCAAAAGTCAATATCTCCTTTTAGAACAAACAAAAAAAAAAAAACTTTCGGGTAAAAAAGAATCCCACTCACACAGTGGCAAAACTACCCGAGTAAATCTCTAAACAAGTTCCAAATCAATAAATTCTCTTAATTCTGTTTATTCGTCTGCGCAGTACAAGTTAAGCCCATGTGGCTGGAAGACCTCTTTAGTTCTGGCATTGATTTTCTCTATACAACTTTTTGGAAGCTCTTTCTTGTATCCCCCAACTTGCCCTTTTCGCATGAATCGAAACGCTGTTTCTTCGATGTACTCTTGTTTTTGTACTTCATAGAGGCATTTAACAAGACCTTGATTATTACAGGTTGGGTTATCTATAAGAAAAGACGTAAAAAGATGTGTGCTTCGTGGTTTTAAAAATATTTACCTTTCATCTTTTCAAATGATAAATGGTCGACTAGTTTCGTTATTTCTTCGTCTGTGTAACTCTTGTCTAGAAATCGACAGGTTCGTTCAATAACTGCTTTCAAGTCCTTCTTCATTTCTTCAAATGTTAGAAAGAGAACATTTTCCAGGTCACGGATCATCCAGAACTCGAGGACATGATTCCAAAAAGATGCGTATGACAGTTGGTCGGTTAGGAAGGTTTCCGTGAAGTCCTCTATGGTTCCTCGAAAGCCGACCATGTTGAAAAAATGATGGTAGAACGAGACTACCACATCCTTTGGATTTCTGGTCACATAAATTATCTAACGACAAAATGTTAACCGACAGTTATTTTTGAAAGGATGAACTCACTTACTCTACATTTCTTTATCCAAATGTCTCTAGGAAGAAGACTAATGGGCAAATGAGTTTTTATGACCCGAGGTGATGGTTGCTCCTGAATTGCCTTAAATGCATCCCAGGACTCAACGTCAGCCATTCCATTGAGTCTTCAAGAAAACACTTTGAGTCCTTAAGTACACTCCATACGACAAAACTTACTCAAAGAATATGCTTCGCTGGGTTATATCAATTGAGTCTGCCTTCGCGAAATCCATGTCATTCATAAGCATCCAAGCCATTTGCTGGGTCCACGTTGTTCCACATTTTGGATATGTAATAATCCATACATCGTCTTCACGAACCTTGAAATTGGCAAAGTCCTCAGCTCGAATTGGATACATTTCTGGCATACATGTCGGTTTAAAGTTCCAGCCCTTTGGAAGACCCACGGGTATGTCATCCAACGGAAGGATATCCACAAATCCTGACACCGCTTGGCTGACGAGACTATCCACAATCGGATTCTGTAGTGGTTCGGACCGAAACATTCTCACAAATGCTGTCAAATGAGTTGAGGCAATTAGTTCTTAAACTCAGTCACCGTCTAGCTTCCGAAGCGACAACATCGTTTCGGTATTCGCTCCCGGTCACTTTTTGCATCCTCTCTGATATCATAAAGTACTTAACACTAATTACCTACCGCAGGCAATCTACATACGGGAAAACCCCAAAACAGTTAACCTTCATTTCCGTACAACACTAATTACCAAGTGAATAGACCGAAATCCATAAAGAGTGATAGTTCTCGTGCTTCCAATGGCCTCAGGGCCACGTGTTTTGACGGGTAACCGGTTCAGCGAGCTCGATTTCGAGACGCTTACCGAACCCAAGCATAATAAAAGAAAAAAGACAACCTACACTCCTTTTAACTCCACAACCCAAGCCCCTTCTAACCCCAAATTTATAGTTATCGCTCCTACCACCCCAGAAAAACCGCTATCCAACTATAGCGTCTTTTTATTGAAAAAAGCCATAGACGGTATTAGCACGGCATATGATAACATAACGCAACTCCGCGACGGCAATCTTCTGATCCTAACCAGATCACAAAAGATAGCGGAACTTTTCATCAAACAAAAAACCCTCGCTAATATCTGTCCGGTAAACATAACATACCACCATAGCCTAAATGCCTGTAAGGGCACAGTATACGCTCCCTGCTTAATTAACGTTCCAGAACAAGAAATAATAAAGGAAATGAAGTCACAAGGCGTCACAGACGTATATAAATTCAAAAAAAACACAGACGGCAATCAACGGGCCACTGGTCTAGTGTTATTAACTTTCGACCTTTATCGACCACCAACATCAGTTCACATTGGCTGGTATACAGTCAACGTAAACGAATATTTTCCCAATCCCATGCGTTGCCAAAATTGTCAGCTCCTCGGCCACACGGCCAAAAGGTGCAAAAGCAGCCCGTCGTGCGCCAACTGCAACCTTCCCCCACACAACCCCAGCAGCTGCACACGCACTTTGTGCGCAAACTGCCAAGAAGACCACCCATCGTCATCAAAAACATGCAAGCGGTATCTTCAAGCCAAGGAGATACTCAAGATAAAAACAATGAAAAAATGCACCATGGCCGAGGCGAAGCAGACTTTCAAGGAACAAAACCCCAGCCCTACAACCTCCGTATCCTACGCCGCAATCTCTAAAAACGCATCCCAACCAATTGCACCTACCACACTCCCAAATAACTGCGTAACGCGCAACAAACCTATCGAAACAATCAAAGCACAAGCTCCCAACGTGACCGCAACCTCTACCCCAACGCCATCAGTTTCGCAACCAAAAAACCCACAACCACACAACAATAAAAATCAACCCATCACTAGTCCCAGCACCAACTCTACCACCGTAAGCAGAAACTCAGCCACTCCACAACCCTCTACGACATCTTTCAAGCTTGCCACAAGCACAGCCTATCCTAACACACAAAATTTAAACACTAACACCATTACGCGAATTTTAACCAACCCAACACAAACAATGCCTGACAACAAAATCAACACAATCACACAAACACTCATTAAAACTAACAAATATTTCTTAGATCCCCCTGTCAAAATTGACGATGATGACAACTAATACTAACCATCCGACTCCACAACCTGTCTCTGTTGTCCAGACTTCGAAACATCCGAACTCCAACCGGAGTCCGAATGTTTCGAGGGCTGGACGACAGAGTCCCATCTCACAAAATATATCTAACACCAATGCCCCGAAACACAATCTGAACCCCTACACAACCAAATCATCTATCAAAATCCTCCAATGGAACCTAAACGGTTTCTTCAACAACTACCATGAACTACAACTACTCATAAATGAGCACAACCCTGCTGTAATATCACTTCAAGAAACACATATCAAACCTAACCTCCAACCTATTCCGCCAAAACAATATTCAGCATCCTTCCACAATCTGGACGCAATCACCGCTTCAAAACAAGGTGTCGGCCTTCTGATCCACAAGTCCATTCCACATACATTTCTTAACATAAATTCCAACATATCAACAATAGCAGTCGAATTAACCCTGAAAATCAAGCTCACCATAATCTCCTTATACATTCCACCCGATCAACACTTTTCGTCGTCAGATCTTGACAATATATTAATCAACATAAATACACCAGTCATTATCACCGGCGACTTCAACGCATGGAGTCCTACCTGGGGTTCTGACAAACATAACAAGCGCGGGAAAATAATAGACCACTTCATCAACAATTCAGGGCTAGCAGTCCTCAACGACGGCCGCCACACCCATTTCTCCACACACAGAACATTCACGCATGTTGACTTGTCCCTGATCTCTCCCTCTCTCCTACCGAAAACCACCTGGACTATCTCAGACAACCTATCAGGCAGTGACCACTTCCCTATCTTCATCACTCTCACATGTGGCCCCTACAACTCCCACATAAAGCACACAACAAAATTCCTGCTCGACAGAGCCAACTGGGACCTTTACGGTACCACAGTATCAAACGAACTTTCTAAAAGGTTAGAATCGCCGAATATCAATAGAGAATCCGCACTTATCCACAAATCCATACGAACAGCAGCCAACGTAGCCATCCCCCAAACGACTGGGAAGTTTCACAGGAAGACAGTTCCCTGGTGGAATAAAGAGATCAGCGACCTCCGGAACTACAAACAAAAGGCTTGGCATAGATTCCAGAAATTCCCCACTGACACCAATCTCATTCTGTATAGAAAGCTTAACGCTAAATTCCGCCAAACAGTTAAAACTGAAAAAAAGATCTGCTTCGAAAAATTCACAGCCCATATAAACCCTAACTGCAAATCGCGTAAGCTTTGGGCAGACATAAAAAAATTAACAGGTACATATATACCAACCACCATCCAAACAATAAAAACTAGCGCCACAACCCTTACCTGTCCAACAGAAATAGCCGATCACTTTGCCCAGACTTGGGAAAAGCTTTCTGACGACTCAAATTTTACTCCAAAATTCATTCAGGAAAAGTATATAATACTCAACGCCACCCATTCCTCCTTCAATCCCTCTCCTACAGCTACGACAATAGAAACTAAAATAAAAATGATCGAACTCATATCGTGCTTAAGCACTGCAAAGGGCAAAACACCAGGTTTCGATCGTATCTCATACGCTATGCTAAAAAATTCCCCCCCAGTTCTGAAAAAACGACTATTGTCGCTTTTCAATAACATTTTTAATTCAGGAACCATCCCACATTCTTTCAAAGTTGCAACCATTATTCCAATACCTAAACCCAACAATAATCCTTCCTCTACTACGGGATACCGCCCAATCTCTCTCCTTCCCTGCACAAGCAAAATCCTTGAAAAAATTATCGCCAAACGTCTTTTCTGGTTTCTCTCGAAAGACAAACTATTAGACAACCGACAAGCCGCTTTCAGAAGAGGAACATCTACCCTTGATGCGCTCCTCCAAATTGACCACTTCATCTCCTCGGCGCTGTCAGAGAGAAACCACGCGTCTGTTCTAAGCTTAGACTTCGATAAGGCGTTCGATAGAATAGGTATGCACGTCATACTAAACCAACTCATAAAATGGAAAATTGGTCCCAAAATCTTCACTTTCATCAAATCCTTTTTGTGTAACAGACACTTTCGAGTCAAGGTCTCCAACACCCATTCTAATCCACACCAACTAAAAAACGGTATTCCACAAGGATCATCCCTCTCGGTAGTCCTATTCCTTATAGCCTTCAACGAAATAAGTAAAACAATAGACATCCTTCCATCCATAGACCACTCGCTCTACGCGGACGATCTTTTCATTTTTTCCAAAGCCAAAGACCTTCTTGAAGTCAGTAATACGTTCACCCGCACCATCCTTGCCCTCCAAGAATGGTGCGATTACTCAGGTGCATCCATTTCGCTTTCCAAATCCATCATCTTCCATATTTGCAAAAAACACTCATGTAACAAAACAATAGAACTCTGCATAAACAATACCCAAATACAGAACACAAACTGCCTAAAAATTCTTGGGCTAGTCTTCAATTCAAGGTTTGATTTCCGAAACCACTGCCTTTATATAAAAAAAAGCCTCACAGCCAGAGTTAATATTATAAAATATCTATCGGCGAAAAATAGCAGATCTAATATTAACTCCCTCATTCATTTAACAAAATCCATCGTACTTTCAAAAATAGACTATGGACTTCCTATCTATGGAAAATGCTCCAAATCGTGCATACAACTCTTAGCCACACCCTATCACGCCGCCATCCGAACAAGCATAAGAGCTCTCCGCTCTACACCCATCAAAAACATTCTGACCGAAGCAGGACTCCCTAGTCTTGCAGAAAGATTTGGGAACCTCACCTCTTCGATCATTCACAAAATAAGCTCCAAATACCCATCTGCTATCCACAAAACTATAACAAAGACCGTAAATCGTATTCGACCTCCGAAAATCCAATCAACCATATTCAACGTCATAGCCTCAGCAAGAGACCTAAATATTCCCATATCCATCCAAAACCCCAAAAGCAATAGCCAACCTCCATGGGAGCTTTGCAGCCGCCAACTAATCACAGACCTCTGTAGCTACACCAAATCCCAAACCAACGATCTCATCTTCAAAGCCCTCTATTCAAGCATCTCCGACAAATACAAATCACTTGGCTGGAACTTTTTGTTTACAGATGCCTCTAAAACCGACACCTTCACCTCATTTGCCGTGGTCAACGAAAGTACTTTAGTACTCTCGAAAGGCCTTCTTCCGCACTATACATCAATATTCACTGCAGAAGCTTTCGCCATTCTCCAAGCCATAAAACTCAGTAAAAAAAAAACCATAATCTTCTCAGATAGCCAATCAGCAATCTCAGCCATTAAGAACATTACATCCCCAATAGCAATTATTAATTCTATCCGTGACCTCCTCATCTGCAGCAGTGACAATCTAAAAATCGCCTGGATTCCCGGTCATATCGGCATCAAAGGCAACGAAGCCGCAGATCTGGAAGCAAAAACAGCAACAAAACAGCCACTCAAAATGTTCTACCAATACAGTAAAACAGATATTAATAAACTCATTCACAATAACTGGAAACATAATAGGAAAACCTCCTGGTCATCCTACAATCACACCTACAAACAGCTCAACCCCGACGGCATTAAACCAATCTATCCCAATAACATCGCCCAAAAGCAGATCCAAATCTACACCCGACTTCGACTTGGACATAGTTATATCACCCACAAACACCTCTTCCACAAGGAATTACCCCCTATCTGTCACCTCTGTGATCAAAACCTCACACTCACAATATCTCATTTTCTCACCTGCAAAAAAGTTATAACCACAACCAAAAAATTTTCCAACCATAGCCTTACATATCTCCTCACACATGTAAACAGGGAAAACATAGAACTTGTTTACCAAATCATCGATAACCTCAACATCGCAAAACTCATTTAACAACCTACAATGAAAAACCAACTAGTTGAAGGCCCTGGCAGCCAATACTAGTATTGCATTAAATTGTAATTCACTTGCAATTTAATAACATTATAATAATAATAATAATAGTTCTTAAACTTATTTTCGAAGCGATAAGATTTCTATTTTTATCATATTTTCTTAGTTTGAGATTCTAGTCAGATGTGTTTGAAACAACCAAAGTGCGTCTAGTGTTTATTTACCTTTTTTGGATGAGATGCGGAAAGTGGAAAAGCAACAGCGGGTGATAATCTTTGGTGGAGGATGATTACCGGTGCAAATAGAACTATGCCGTCAGCAAAGTTGGATGTTATCAATTTTAAATGACCACAATATTCGCACGAGTGTTGTTAAATGAGTTGAGGCAATAAGGTTTAATTTAAAAGATAAGATTTATCACTTTTTCTTAGTTTGGAGATTCTAGTGAAAATCTAAATACAGGTGTGTTTCTACACGAATAACTTAATTTCACGTCTACTACCTTTACACGATTACACGTGAAATAGAGGGTTCTAGTTTTAAACTTGTTTTCCAGGCTATAAAATTTCTATTTTTATCACTTTTTGTTAGTTCGAGGTTCTAGTCACATTTGTTTGAAACAACCAAAATGCGTCCAGTTTTTTTTCTTTTTGGATGAGATGTGGAAAGTGGAAAAGCAGCAACTTGTGATAATAATTGGAGAATGCTTACCTTTGTAAATAGAACCATACCAAGTTGGAGTTATTAAATTGAAATCATATCAAAAGAGATTTGCGCAGGGTTACCATTCCTTCTAGTCTTTTCAATTTGGTTTCACCTCGATTAAGGTGTTTTAATGCCATTTTTTTGATGTGCCATTCAGTTGATGTGAAAATATTTAATCTCCAGTTGGATTCAAAAGTAAGTAACAATAAAATACAATTCAAATAAATTTTCTCACATTTATTATTTATTCTTAGATCGACATTTAATGAGTATAAAATAAAAACAAATAATAAACAATTTTTCCTCTTTACAAATATTGGTTTTTCGAATAAAAAAAAAAAAATAATTAAGGAAATTTAATAATAAAAATATTTGAACAAACAGAAAACAGGAAAGTGCCCAGAAATAGTCAAATAAACTCTAATCCCAATCCCACCGTGTGTCATCAATACATGATCGGCCTCTGGGGCATACACATGTTATAATATGATTTCTTATCCCAAAAGTCCATGCCCTTCCAGCCGCACCAGCCCTTCGATTGGATTGTGAACAAGTCATCCGAGCCTGTGTAATGCGGATCTAGAATTAAGAACTTAATCTGCCCCGTTTGCGTGTTGTAGTCGATGCCGATGATGGTGTGCGCCAACACACCACCGCCGATCATGATTGGAGTTCCCTGAGATTGGAAATGCATTGCTAGATCAGTACCCATGGTGCCGAGGTCGGCGCCGGATGAGCAGTGGACGATTTTTGAATCGACATTCAGGAATCCCTGCAGGCACATTGAGACCTCTGTTGAACCAATCCACTGGGTAGATCCCACAAACGACTGTGGTTTGTCACCAATTCGGACTAAGTACTTCTGAACTTCCAAGTGTGTGGGAATGCTGCGTTCGGTGTAGCCCTGCCACCGGAACCACGAACACACCGTCTGGAGGGAGCGATACGCACATCCCCAGCCCTTGTCCTGGGCACCCTGCTGGAGGTAGTGGTAGTAGCTGTAGGTGCCTTGGACGATGTACTGGCGACCGTCGTTGACCCCACTCGAACGGACGCCAATGTGGGTGTTTATAAGCGGTTCACCCGCCGCGATCTCTTCCTGAAACTTGAAGGAGTTTGCTCGACGGAAATATGGACGAGAAATTGGCAGTCCGAAGTGGTAGTGGAGTTTCTTTCTTTTCTGTTGCATCGTGGATTCGTCTTCTGAGATGCCCTCGGGGTAGACGCAGGTCAGGAAATGTCCAAAATCTGGTGGAAAGAAGTGGTAGCAGCGTGGAATCACTGGCGACTGACCCTCCTCCAGACGCTCCGTAATCGCGTACTCGAATAGACGCAGCGATCTGCAGATACTCTCGATAAGAATGTCATAGAGTCTTGCCAGTTTAGTTTTCTTATACAGAACGGCCATTGCTTCAACAATCAGTGGAATACAAATTTTATTCTCGTCTCGATTCAAGTACATGGCAACCGCCGCAGGAGCTGCTGCATTCTTCTCTAATCGTTCTCTTGTCTTGTTCTCCAGCACATCGATGTTGATTATGCTGAATTCTGTCGGTGGCGCCTCCTTAACTTGTTTCTTAGTCTTCTCATCTCCGCCAGACAGGCTTGTCTTTGATGAAACCATTTGAACAACCGACGATATGCTCGACTCGGTGGTGATGTTTTGTGCTGGACAATTTCCGGCTCCGGTTAGGTAAACGTTGGTTTTCCTGATGTGAAACGCTGTGCTGCCTCCGGCCACGGTTTTTCTCAGCGCATGCATGTTCTTTTTCACCAACTCAACCGTTGGTTCTGTGTGCAGAAATAGATTGCACTGAATGCGAGTGAAGCAGAAATCGTTGTATAACTCTTCTGTCTCCATCACTTCGTAAGGTATCTGCTCTAGTTTCTCATGCATGAAAATTGAAGCTTTCAGTCCTACCAGTGTCCCCAGTTCTAATTGAAGTAAAATCGGATTGTCTGTGATGTCAACATCCTTAAGAATCTCAACGATGTGCGCCTCCGCATCTGTGCAATCGCCAAATTTCACCAAACCACACAGATCTAGCTCAGCAGGGAACTTATATTGTATATGTTTGTAATTCAGTTGTCCAATTGTAGATTCGACATTCACTCCCAGCAATAGGAGTGTGCCTTCACCGTACAGGACACCAAATAAACAACCACTACATTGTTGCTTTATGCGTTCCAGACGCTGCTCGAAAGGGAGAAGAAAACTTCAGTTTGTTAAGTGTCCATGGAGGAGTTAGGTCAGGAGAGGACTCACCTTCAGTAGGAAAGATGAGATTTTTAGTTTAGGATGCATATTTATGAAGAAAAAACTATGAAAAATTAACGCGTTGGCAAAACAAGAAATGGTTAGGGACCCAGTTTTGGTCTTCCTACTCTTTTGGGTGACGTTTTGTTTTGACAGACGTGACGTTTTGTAAAAGGTGCAGTCGCAAAGTGGACGGTAGTAGTGTTCGGAGATGATGTATGCTCAGTGGAATGTGAACTTTATTGTAACGTACAGTGAGTGCTTATTTTTAATCAAATTATTTTTAAATCATGATTAATTTGTTGTTTGCCATGGAGTATATTAAAATATTTTTTTTTTGGAATGTTTGAGAAGGAAATTGCAGAATGGTCTTTCGCAGTTTCTATGAGTTGACTGAATTCTGTTAACTGTGGTCTGTTAGGTTAGCTCTGTTAATTAAATCCGACTGTAGAGACGGCCTCGTTTTCATATTACGAACCTCCTGAAACATTTTCCAAAAAACGAACCCCCTTGAAACGAAAAAATACAAAACATCGATTCGGTTTGTTTTTTGTTGGTTTTATACAATTTTTAATTCAAATTTACATTATTTCTGAAGAAGACAAAAAATAAAATAAAATATAGAGTAATCTACGTACAATAAATCAATAAAAATTAATATTTTTTTTTAATTTTTTTTGTTTTTAATGAAACACAGATGTATTGCAGGCTTGTTTTGCCCTAAAAATATGAGATATGAGCAATGAGACTTGATAATTATAAATTTCAAAAGTAAAATCCAATTTTTGAAAACAATCCAAGTTGCTTTCTATATCGTTTTGTTTTTTGTTTCTTTAAAAATAAATAAATAAAAGCTTTTTTTTTTTGCGTGAGTTCTTTTTTTTTTTTTTTCTTTCCTTATATCATATTATTATTATTATTATTATTCCTTTCTTTTGTTTGCTTTTGTTTTGTTTTCCATTGAAATATAGAGAGAGATAGAGAGGGAGAGAGAATGAAATTGAACCATAGAGAAAGACAAACGAGAGAATATATTCAATTCAATTCAAGAGGGGGTTTTCCAAATTTACTTTACTTCTGTTCTTAATGATTGTGTGTGTTACACGTTTATATATGCAATATAACTAGAATATCTGAAAACAGTTGGTGTGTTGTAATCTGACCCCTCTTGAATGTCCTCATCGTCATCATCTCTATAAGCCAGCATTTAAACAGTTGGGTGATTTTATGTTTCACCCTTACCACTGTCATCGCCATCGGCATAATCTGACTCGTCTCCATCGTCTTCATCGTCATCGTCTGTTTGCTGATCATCTTCAGTTTCTAAATCGAAGTCATCATCGAAGAAATTTGTCATATCCAACATTGGCTCTTGGGTATTCTTTCGGGTTGGTTTAATGCAATAATCTTCAAGTGTTGTAGGCACAGTGATACCTTCCTTTGTCGCTTCGGCATTCGCAGCCAGTGCTTGTTTTCTGATTATGTTTGGATACTCGTTGTCCTTCCCCTTGAAAAAAGTTATTTCATAAATGTATGCATACAACATTTGTTTATATGAATTAATGATAATTAATTTAATAAAATTAAAATTGTTTTTTTTGTTTAGTAAATGAACAAAATATGCATCATAAAATCGAAGCACATCCCAAAAGGCAGATCGAAGACAGATGAAGATCTTTTCGTATTTTTAAAGCTTTCGACAATGAAGCCCACTGGTCTTAAAAAAAGGCTTAGTTTTTCAAATAGCGAGTGCAGTTTTTCTTTAGCGATGAGGTCGTACAAGCGAGAAAAAATAGAAGGATCATTCATTTTGAGGTAAATTTTGATCAAAACTTTATTCTGTTGAATTAATCTTTGTCAAAACTTACGCAGTACGAAAGCAGCTAGTCCAGACGTGTTTGGATTAATTCTAGTCTGGATGAAGTCTAAGCTCGACATGTCTGGATTAGCCTCCAACTCTCATCAGAACTTCACGCGAGAGTTATTTTCATACGGGAAGGAAAGCAAGGACAAAATTCAGGTGAACTTTTCTCTACAATTTTGGTTTTTTCTACAAATTTTAAACCACGTATTAAAATTTTAATTTATTTTCGGTGAAATTAATTTTACTGAACAAGCTGAAGACAATCTTGGCGTGTGCATGGACAGAGCTCAACGTAAATTTTTGGAAAACGTGGTACTAGAAATTGGTAAATAGCTTGGAATTTATGTAAGAGAACGATGTACTTTTTTTTGTTTTGTTTTTAGCATGACGAATAAAAAAACGGACGTAACATCGGCAATTACGGAAGTCCTGTAGACTTTAAAGCTCCCCCAGCTCATTCGGCCAGCGGTGTATCTTGAACTCACTCACTCATCTAGACTAGAATTAATCACTTAAGGGTAGCCCATTAGAAGGCGCTTATTGTAAAAAAAAAAAACCAAAGTTCACCATACCTGAATCTATACAGATTCGCATGAAAAACCTGCCTTCACGCACCATCGCCCTTAAAATTTTGGCGTTTTTGGACTCAGATGATCAATTGATGAAGTAATGAAACGTTGTTTTTGTCGCATGACTGAAATTGGAGCAAGCAATGCCAGGCAATGGCTGTTGATGACTTTACTGAAAGAAGCTGTGGGCGTTTTTAGATACGTCTTTAAGCAATCTCTTGCGAAAGACCTTTTGCACTCTCTGCATCGGCAACAACGAACCTTTGGGTAACAACATTTTCGTTTAAAATCCTACTCCAGGAAAAAAAGAATTTGTATTCACCACAATTATATACTGTTTTTGAGATTATTCAGCCGTGTCCCACAAGATGTGAAGACTTTTACCAAAAATATTACATACGCCTCACGCATGGGAAGTTGACAAGTGTAATCACACCCAAAAGCAGCCGCACACAAGTGCGTAAAAATTGCTTGCACCACCCATTATCGATCTAGAATCGCTTATGGACGCCCTTGATCAGTTTCCTGGAAGGTTATCTGACCTATCCGCTTGGCGTAGATAACAAATAAGAAGCCGAGTGGTTTGATTCAAACAATATGAAATTACACATGCGTTTGTGAGAATACTTGGCAAAGAACTAGAAAGTACTTGCCCTAAATTAGTGAAAGTGCCTTCAACAGTGCATGTCCGAAGCAATCATCGCGTCATACTCTTTTATTTTTTTTATTTTGATAACGCATAATAAATGAAATGCGCACAAACAAGATAACACTACCACTTCGCCAGAAAAACCTGCCTCCACGCATCATCTCTCTTGAATTTGGGCAACGTTATCTGCCTTTTGAACCCAAATGGCCCGACTGTACAAATCGACTCACTATGTTTGATGTTTTCTTGGAAATATGAAAAAAAACGAAATCTTTACCTGGGAATCCCTCCATCGCCTGTACATCACTGAGGCATCCACATTCGCCGGTGAATATGTATTCGGTTCGTTGAGCAACGAAATCACCGACAGCAAGATCGTTCGCACATTCTGTGTTGGATTCCATCGCTCGCAAGGCAATTCTCCACTCTGTGGGTCATCCACCGGTGGATGTAAAATTGAAATACACAAATCTCCATTCTCATAGACATTCGGATGCCAGACTTTTGTCAAAAAACGTATCGACGGCGGCGAGTACGGATAGTCCGGAGGGAATTTCATATGTGCCTTGAAGTAACCACCCTGATAGAGCGTGTCTGGTGGACCAAAAATTGCCACTTCCCATTCAAAAAGATTGTCCTCGTTCAAGAGTTTCACACGGAATCCCTCGACTGGCTCCTCCTGTAGTGATTTATATTCGAGTGCAAGGGCACGAACAGCTGAGCTGCTTGGTGTCGACATTTGGTGTTGCGTCTTGTGATTGGCTTCCTTTCCTTTGTTGTAATCGAGCGTCGAACGATTCCTTCCTACTTCTTCTTCTTCTTCGTCTACAATGTATTTACGTACGGGGCACGTGTGTGGGGCGGGGGGAAGACACGATAAAATTAGCTACAATCGAACAAAAATGTTAAATATGTGGCTTACCTTACTCCTTATTAATTTAATGAATGTATACAAAAAATTTCAATAATCATAAGGGGACGGGGTGCACCGTGCACAGAAAACGAGAGCGAGCGAGCAAGAGAACACACAAAGAAAAACACACAGAGAAGAAAAATAATGAATGGATAGAGATGGTTTTTTTTTTGTTTTTTTTTTTAATATTTTTTTTTGCGTGATGAATTGGAAGCTGTTGCGGGTGAAATTGATCTTGAAATTTATTCGGAACTGTATTATGGATTTGGAATTCGTTTTTGGGATAATTACCGAGTTGATTTTCTATAAAAAACTTTGTCAATTTTGCACAATTAAAATTAATTCCACTTAGCAGCAGAGAACTGATCTCAAATGTCAATGTCAAATAATTTGTAATGAAGTTGGCGGTGGTTGGGTTTGTGTATGGCTTTTCTAAATTGTAGACACAAACCAATATGTCGGATAAAAGAAAATTAGTGCGGGAATTATATGGGTGAATTTTAATGTCTAACCGAAATTTTTGATATCGAAAAGGATTAAGTTTTGCTATATTTATCAAATATGAATATCTATCAATCAATAGGACATTTATTTGATGTGATTATTTTTCTATTGTGTACCCTAACTGATGAAAAGAAAACAATGATCGCCTGTTGAGATATGCAAAATCAGCCATTCGGTATTTTCTGACGTGCACGTCCATTGCAGAACAGTTAGAACTGTTAGTGCTTTCGCTCGGCTGTGTCGGCTTGTGCTTGCTTTTTAAATTCAATTTAATTTTAATTTCTGTTTAAAAAAAATTCTAATTCTTGTGTTATTAACAAATCTTTCACTTGTTCTTGTACTGCAGGTTCATCAATGGGACAACGTCGAGGACATCCTGGATAATTTGTAGAACATCAGCGGGACAGCTTCCAATGTTTAAAATTTGCAGAACGATTTTGCAATTTGATATTCTTTCTTTGAGAAAAAAAACCCCATCCGCGTTTTTTGTTTTGTTTGTTTGTTTTATTTGTGATAGTTTTCATTAGAAAATGTGTGTATTTTCTACATACAATAATTTTGGAATAGAGGAAAGTAAGGCTAGACTCTAAATGGAACCGATAGAGATAACAAAACCAAACAAGAATTGTATACGATGTGCTTTACAAGCAAAATTACAGTCGCTAAACTTAGGAATAAATGTTTTGTGAACGATAGACTAGGCTGGCCGTCTCCTTAGCTTCCCGCCACAGGTGGATCCACTCGATCCAGCTTCAGGATCAGTGCGGTCAGTACACAAGCGCCGGTCTCCTTTGTGAACCACGACATATCCTTTAAGGAGGTCTGCGGAGTTGAAGAAGGACCCGGCTGAGATGTTGTTTGCTGCTGCTGTTGTTGCTGTTGATCGTCCAAGTCTCGTTCTGGCTGATCTTCGCTTACCTTCTGCTGCGTCGCGCACAGTGATTGACGCCTCACATACACCTCGAACGCGGTGCCAATTGTGTAGCTTTGCATAGCTGCCAAATACTTGTGGTGTGAGTTTGTGTGTTGGATTGTGGGAGAATTCGGTGAGAAGTGCAGTTCTAGATGTGTCCCGGGCTCGTCCTTTTGATTGGGACCCGAGTGTGTCTCGTGAATCTGTTCGATAGGGAGTGGTTGCCCGTAGTCAAGGATGGCGCGTATCTTGTCCACGCGAGTCATGTAGTAGAGCGGCACCCAGTCGCCGGAATCGAAACTTTGCACAGTCCCCGAGGTGTTGACTGCCTGCTGATTCAGCTTGAAGTACACCCAGCCACTAAGCTTCTCTGAGTTGGACGCATGGCACTGCTCACAGAAGCAGATTGGTTGGCTGTTGGGTTGGAAAAACGTGTGCGGAAGGACTAGGGAGCTCTTGAAGCCACGCACGAGCTTCAGGTACTCGCAGTCCTTCGTCGAGTCGAGACTGGGCAGAGATTGGATGGAGTCGAATTGTGTATCCGCCGGAATGGGATCGCTTACGGGCAGGACAACCGGCTCTTCGTCCTCGTCGGGGTCGTCGTTGACGGGCGTATCGTCTGGCACTTGATTGGTGTCGAGGAATTGCTGTTGCTGTTGGAGATTTTGCTGAATGGCAACGTTACTTTCATCATTGTATTCAAGAAGATTCTCCTTAGAGTTTGTCATTACCGGTTGGACGACATCGTCGCAGGGCGGCTCAACTTGCTCTCGGTTAGTGTCTGTGTTACCGCTGGATGTGGATGGATTGTTGGTGAATCGCTGCGTGCTCTGGCTTCGCTGGATGTTGAGGTTCGTGTTATGCTGCAACTGGAGGGATTCCCGGAGGCAACTAAAAATGGAAGATCCAAATAAACCTTGCAGAACCTCGCATTGGTGTACGGGATTGTATCACTTACCAGGAAGACGTCGGTGGACTCGTATCATTTCTGCCTTCCTTCGAGCGATATTTAATTGACAGATTGATGAGGAGGTTTCCAGTAAAGTTTTGCATCACCGTTCTTGCACTTCAAAGAAAACAAAACCAATTATTCGTGAAAAGGAATTTTCTTACTTCCGTCCATGTGCTCACGTGTTTGAGGTGCTAGCACCTTCTGTTTCCTTCTCGTGCACCTCTAAATCGGCTTTCTCGCACTGTGGGATGCTTCCGTCCGCTTCGGTGAGTTGATCGTGCTCCAACAAGACTTCCTCAACGATTGGTGTTCCATTTCTCAGTTCGCCGTTGATAATGGAGATCTTTTCACACTTTCCATATAAATCGAACACCGGGAACACATGGTTGGGCAGGCCAGCTGCCAAGTCTTCCAAATTATGTTGGCCCACCATAATGGCTGTAATTAAAAAGGCACACAATAAATTCATCAGTCGACGGTGATGGATATTCACTCACTTAATGCTCCAGCATGTGACAAGGACATCGTTATCACAGTTCCTGCTTGAATTTGTTCCAGCGCCTCACCATACTTGGACGCAATTCGGCTGCCATTGATATTGATGTAATCATGAGTGGCCACCCAGCATGGACGTTTACAGAGTACAATTGATGTTGGTAACTGAACGTTTGCCAATTGTGGACATACGCCAAGAGCTCCAACCCCAATTGTACCCTTCCACTTTGTATTGATTGCATCAATCTTAATCTGGAAAAAGAGTAAATTGCAGTTGGTATGGAATGGAATGGAAAAAAGTTCACAACTTACACTAATACTGTGTCCCTTACAGAGAGGTTTCGTGATGTAAACCAGAGCCTGGTTGAATGACTGCGTTCGGATCGCACTGCGGTGTTCATCACCCAATCTGATGTTCTTTCCATGGAACTCACTGAACTCGAATGCCTGCGATTCAGAGTCAATCGACTCCAGCATGGAATCTTGTTTATTCAGTGGATCCACACCGAATTCAAGGGAATCCTGAAGTCGAAGACTGCATGGTCGTAATGGTGACGTTGGTCCTTGAGAGGAAATCACTTGGACGGCCATTGTTGAACCTTGTAACTCAACAACTACGTAGACATCCTAATGGAGGGAAGACAACAGGTTATTGCGGGGTTGGAGAGTGAAGTTGGCAGTTTTTTTTTTTGCTGCTGTAGAACGATGTAGAGTGATGAAAAGGTGCCGAAAGAAAATCATTTTCACTGTGAGTCGAATTGAATGAATGTGAGGTCTCAAAAGAGCATGCAAATGGGGAGAGTCGTTTCTGCTGTGCGAGGAAATAAACTCCACCGATGAGTCGATGAATGTGGTTCTACAGTAAACTTGATCGTGATTGATCAAACTTCATTATGGACCAGTTGTTCACACAAAGAAACGCATTCCAGCTCTAATTAAAGAACAGAATCTTTCCATGTATGAGGCAATTGATGTAAGATTCTGGAACAGCAAAGTCTACTGATGGCAGAGAGTTAATGAAAACTTGGATGTAGTGAGTGTGTAAATGAACGCTAGTTGTGCAGGAGGAGTGAAACGATTTTTCTATACTAAATACTTATCTGTGGCTTTACCGGGACCAGAGCAAACAGAACAAGAAACATTTAACTCGAATTGTGTTATCATTATTTTTTTTGAAATGATTCGTTTTGATTTTAGCGGTTCGATTGAAAGACATCACGCGTCACGATGGCATAATTCGAGTTAAATTAAATTTTTAAATAATCTCCAGAATTATTAAAAAAAAAAAAATAATTTTCGTGGTCAGTTCGTTAGCTGAGTTTGAAATTTTGCTTCATTTGTTCAGCCTGAGTCTCTTGCTTGTCTGAGTCTCTCTCTCTCGTTACTAACGCGCGCAAAATTTCTGTTAAGTTAAAAGTGTGAACTTAAAATTAACAAAAAAAAAAAAAATCTAGACAAGAAGTGCATAAGAATAACACAATCAAAAAATAACAATCGTGCAAAAAACTAGTGAACAGAAATAACTAATTCCTTCGTTTGTAAACTATTTTATTTCGTGAGCCTTGTGACATTGGTGTAGTTACTTTTAAGGGTTTGAAAGATTCTCCGGTCCAATGAGTCTTGAAATACACACACAAAAAGGTTTAAAAAAAGGTGAAAATAGAAATGTTTGTTTGTTTGGATGAATTGTACACTCAAAAAGGAAAAAAAAAAATGTGACTTACTTCGAAACAAATGGAAAATACACAAATACACGGGAAGAGTGAGAAACGGATGGACGGAAAATGCTTGCAAAATTTTTACTTACACTTGAGACATTCTGGAAGTTGATGTTCATGTCCTCGGAGTTGAGAAGAATTCTTAGTGTTCGCGTTTGAGTCATTTCGAGTGCGATGCGATCTCCAACACGCAGCCATTCCAACGAAGCCATGGATCTCTGCATCAGCATGGAGTTGTGTCGCACTTCGTTGCCGGAAACATACCACACGTTGGCGGGAATGCGCTTCATGCTGCTTGGGATGTTCTTGCGGACGTATTCGTCGGAGAGATTCAAGTCCGTGATGCCAATGTTGAGACAGCCTGAACGAGGAGGTGGATGTGAGATGTGAGATGGAAATTAATAATTGGCAGAACTTAGATTTCTCGCGCAACTTCATGGAAGACGCAAAACCAGCAAAAGATGCAACAAGCTTACCTGCAAACAGTGGATTGTGTGAGACAATCTTCACCTCGAATGGCGAGCCCACGGACAGAGGATGCTCGGAGAAGACAAGACACCGTGATAGAGCTGCCGACGCGCCGGTGACTCTCGAGGCCACAGTCCAGTTTTGTGAGAGTGTTACATTTCCCGAGATGCACGTCCACCTGTGCTTCGTTTCCAACGGAGGCTGGATAACCGACGTAGCTTGAAAACTCTGCGAGTTCTCACTCGTCGCGTACGGCGCCCGCATATCCGGCTGGGACAGAGTTAAGCTGACTTGAGCACACTGTCCGTATAAATCGATCACTGCCCACACGTTAGGCATACGACATTCACAGGCCGGTCCCTGGTCCACGCCGTCGATGAAGAAATGAATAAAGTCCCCGTTCCTCATCACGCCAACGCGCGTTCCTGCGGTAAGGGTATCCAAGTCGAACAGGATGTTGCTGCGAATGGTTTTACGATTTTGAAAGACCATCGACCCGCACAGGATTATCGTATCCCCTTCCAAATCTGTAGCGTTCGCTGTGAGCGTTACTTCGTCCGGTCGACTGCCGGTCACACCGATCTCGATGTTTCCCGACCAATGGCGCACCATTGTCTCCAGGACAACCTCGAACAGCTCTCGTTGCCTCAGTGGCCTGTTACTGAACACAATCGCGTCGTTGAACTCTGCCAGAGAATTTGGACGGCTGGCGGTTAGGCCGCCATTTGAAACGCCGGCGTTTTTTCCATGAATCGAATGGAATCGCAGCGGCGGTTCACTGTAGAGAGTCGTGTTCGATATCGTTGAGTTGCCTGTGTCGGGGCTGCCACACTCAGAGGTGTCTACGATGCTGGCTTGTGCTGCTTGGCCGTACAAGTCAATCACCCCATAAACCTTCTCTGGAACATTGATCGCAGCTGCGCCCTGATCGACACCGTTCACCCAGAAGTGGAGGGTTCCGTCGTCCTTACGGACCACTCCGACGCGGTCGCCCACCTGGAGGCGATCGAGATTCTGACCGTATTGCTCGATTACCGTGATTCCGTTGTGCATCACGCCGTTGCCGGTCATCATCCATGTTCCAGAACTACAAGGGCGTTCTTTTAGAGTTCAGCAAAGAAGACGAATGGTGACACTTACCGAACGTTTGTCATTGTGAAAGGAAAGTCCAACTCCTCGGCGCTATGCGTCGTTACTCCCATTTCCACTGAGCCCGCCCACTTGGTCACAACTCGCTCCAGGCGAACTTGGAACAACTCATTCGGCCGAAGCGGCCTCTTAGTCAGGACCACTCCATTGTTGAAATCATCGGATGCACTGAAACGGAACAGAATCTCGGTCAACACATTTGTGGGGGTGATTGGAGGATAAGTACGAACTTTGGCCTTAAAGCAGTGCGACCACTGTGCGTGACAGTAGCCTGAGATCCACACAGCGGATGGAAAGTTAGTCGGTCGTCATTCTTACCCACTCCGCTGACAGATTCCATCTCCGGACTAATCGCAGCCGACAGCTCGTGATTGCCACCATGACCACCGCAGCTGGAGCTGGTGCTCGTCTGAATCGACATGAGATTGTTGCGTCTTGTTACGAGATTCTGTTGCTCTCGCTCATCCCGATCGACGATGGTTACTTTGATGGTCATGCCATAGAGGTCGATGACACCCCAAAGGGTCTGCGCAACTCTAGTAGCCGCGACACCCTGGTCTTGGCCATTTATGAAGTAATGAAGATTTCCATTGATTTTCCGCATCATCCCCACGCGATCTCCCTCACGCAACTCGTCCAAGTTGAACTCTCCGTACTGGCGGCGAGTCCCCTTGCCGTTTGTCAGTATTCCACAACCGGACATCATGATGGTGCCGCTGCGCATGTTCGTCATAGTTGCGGGAAAATGCAGAGCTGCCGGGTTATGAGTTGTCACTCCGACTTCTATGGATCCAGACCACTTGTCGACGAGCTTGTCAATGCGAATCTCAAAGAGTTCATTGTCCTTCAAAGGTCTATGAGTCATGACGACTCCATTGTTAAACTCATCCAGCGGACGACGTCTCTCGGCTGATCGGCAATTGGGTGAAAGCTTTACCAGCGATCCACATCGTGTGTGAAAGCGCAGACGGTCGTTCATGTCGAAGAAGTCGCCGATATTTGCTGCCGGTTGGATGGAGGTCACTGTCCCGCCTCCATTCGAGCTCACGGTCACGTCAACGCACATCGGTACGTCGATGTTTTGAACAATTTGCGTGGAATCTGAGAAGTCCTGCAAAAAAAAGTTTACAAATGAAAAGAGAAATTCGTGATGTTATTCCAGTCGCAATCTTACGAGTTCTGTTGGGCAGATGGACACCTGCACACAGCGACCGTACAAGTCAACAAGAGCGTAGACGACTTTTGGTAAGTTTGTTGCTGCCACGCCCTGAGATTCGCCATTTATGTAGAACACCAGTTCATCTTGCGATGTCTTGAGGACTCCAACACGGTCGCCTTCGTTCAGCGTCTCCAAATCCGTGCCGTAGAACTCGACCAAACAAATTCCATCGCGACGTATGTCAATGCCCGACATGATCCACGTACCATTACGCATCGCAGCCGCGCACGACGGTAGCTCCAGTTTGTCGGGTGTTTCTGAGGTGACTCCAATCTCTATACTTCCACCCCACGATACATTCTAAAGGGAAAAAAAAATGCGATCGGGTAAAAAGGGCGGTCGAAAGAAAAACTCTCATGTACACACTCACCTTCTCTTCGATAACGACTTCAAAGAGAACATCGTCCTGCAGAGGTTCGGCACTAAAAACGAGGGCATGACTAAAATCTCGTATGCTTCGTGTAGCTGTTCGATTATTATTTGTGAGGGTTATTCGTCGGCCGCATCGTTGATGAAATGTAGCCATTATGCACTGGAAACTATTTTGATTAGTTGCAAATGACTTGGAACTCACTATTATTCTCTTTTCTCGTCAGAATTAATTTCTATAAATATTTTCGTCCTTTCTGCCAGCGAATGAATATGTGAAGGAAGCCATCAAATAAATGTCATAACGAGGATGAAAAAATATGTTTTCTGTGTACATGCGTAGTAGGGGAGTCAAAAGAATTTTGTAAAAAAAAGGTTTTCACTGTTGTCTCATCGTGGCCCCAAAAAGGAATCTTCACCGTTCTAATATGAATTTTGGGGAATATTTGAATTTATAATGCCTAATAGATTATTCTGTAAAATTTTCAATTAACCTGGACCGGGAGAAACACCCTATAAATATAAATGGAATAAACAAAACTGCAATTGACAGTCGTGGACTTTTGGCAGCGGTGCTCTTCGAACAGCTGTGTCAATGGGACCCGTCCTGCAAGTAAGAGTGGGTTTTAGGGCAGCGACGCAATGTCTGGAGATGAGATATGATGCATTTGATTCGAGGAGAAGTATCGGAAAATGCTTTTGCTTCAGCAGAACAAAATTGGAACGATACAGAAAAGATTGGCTTAGCGTTGTGAAAGGATAACGCGTAAAATCGTACAGCGTTGCAAATTTTTCTTTATAATCTACAGATAAAAATCAAGAAGATAAGATTTGATAGAACTGTCCTAATCACTTTAATTAAAAAATACGCTATTCCTGTTCATCTATCCAGTGGAACTTCAACTTTCGATTGAAATCAATAGCTTTTGGGAGAGACAAGACTTGGATTGAGTAACCTCGGAAGGAGGAAAATATCTTGAGGACAAATTCATTCCTATTTTCGATTTTTTGCACTTGCCGAAGGAGTTCACTTGGCCAGGGAAGGCTGTAGAAGAGACAACACTTGGTTGAGTAGCTTCAAGAGAATTAGAAATTTCTTCAGAACTTTCATTTACTTCTTTGATTTTTTGACTCTTGCTAAACGAGTTCAAGGAAAGCCTTTGGGATAGAAAAGTCTTGGTTAAGTACCTGCCACAGGACAAAAAAAAGTCTTTTTTTTTTTCAATTTTCGCACACTTGCTGAACATACCCACCCTCGCATCGGTTCTTCTGCAACTGAACCGCTTCCAAGTGCACACTGTCAAAATGGAAAAGTCAAAGAAATTTGTTTTAGCATCCTTCACAGTTCTTCTGTTTGTGTAAAATATTCCGACAAATGCAAGAAAAGAGTATTTAAATCCAAAAAAAAAAACCATGTCTGATACCAAATCTGGTAAAACAAATTCACTCATTCCAAAGCCGGCGAATTTGGAGTGTAAAAACCTACAGGACTATTTGAAAACTCGTTCACATGATGTTCTCGAAAAGCTGTATAACTATCCGACGATTTGTTTGGCTGTTTATCGGTAATTTGATCGTTTAATTTTTCTGTAAACAACTTTGTTATAATTTCACCATTTAAGTGAGCTCCCGGAAATCGCACGTCAATTCGTGATTCGCATTTTGTTCGTGGAGCAGCCTGTACCTCAAGCAGTCGTTGCATCATGGGGATCACAACATTATGCTAAGTAAGATTTCTGAAAACAGGCACACATGAAACTAACTAAATTCTTGTAATGAAACTGATTTTCAGAGAACAAGCAGCATCAACAGCGTGTCTATCAGAGCTGAACGTCTGGCGAGTCACAGCGATTCCCGGAGGTTTATCCGCGTGGGAATTGTGCCCGACATTCAAAAAGAATCTGAAGATTGCTCTCCTAGGAGGAGGTAAACCGTGGTCACTATCCCATCTCATGGACAAGGACGCAAAGCCAAGGGATGTGGCTTTTCTGGATAACTACGCGATGGCCCGCTGGCGGTGTGTTCTCCATTATATGGTCGGCGGAGGAACGACCAGCAAGGGACAGGAAAGTGAGGGCATAAGCCCAGATGCCGTCCGAATTTTGTTACACGCAAACTTGATGAAACGTGACGAACGCGATGGAACGCCGAGTATCACTCGGAAGGGATTTCAGTTTCTTCTATTGGATACACGCTCACAGGTGAGTCGATCATCACGTTCCTAAACCCAGCCATCTTCAAGTCTGTCTTTTAGGTTTGGCACTTCATGCTTCAGTACTTGGACACGTGTCAGGAACGCGGTCTTAATCTCCCCGAGTGCCTCTCTATGCTTTTCCAGCTTAGTTTCTCAACTCTAGGCAGGGACTACAGTTCAGAGGGACTCAGTTCGAAGATGCTAACCTTCCTACAGCATCTTCGTGAATTTGGCCTGGTGTATCAGCGGAAGCGCAAGGAAGGACGATTCTATCCCACCCGACTAGCCCTAAACGTGACAAACAAAAACGGACCAGTGCCAACTGTAACCAATGAAGAGGACAAAAGCCAAGATCCAGGCTACATCGTAGTGGAGACCAACTATCGGGTCTATGCCTATACGGATTCGAATTTGCAAGTAGCACTCCTGGGCCTTTTTACAGAGCTGTTGTATCGCTTCCCGAACCTCGTTGTGGGAGTCCTTACACGGGACTCTGTGCGGCAGGCTCTCCGCGGAGGCATTACCGCCGATCAGATTGTTAGCTACTTGGAACAGTACGCCCACTACAACATGCGAACGACAGAGTCAGCGATCAAGTCGAGATCTCCTCTCCCACCCACAGTTGTGGATCAGATAAAACTGTGGGAGAACGAGAGGAATCGCTTCGTCTACACCGAAGGTGTAGTCTACAATCAGTTCTTGTCGCAGGCTGATTTTATAACGCTTCGAGACTATGCTCAGTCTATTAATGTGCTCGTTTGGCAAAGTGAACGCAATCGAACGATGGTGGTCACTAAAAACGGGCACGACGATGTGAAGAAGTTCTGGAAGAGATATTCCAAGAACGGCGGTTAGAATAAGAGTTGGCAATAAAGATTTAAATATATTTAAACCAATATTTGGGGATGTTTTTTTTTTTTTTCATGTTGACCACACGAATGAACAATTGGGTCGAACCAATTAAAGTGTGACTCAAATATTTTCCTTTCAGCCGAAGGCTTTTTTTGGTCTGGCTATATTTACTAGCACTTATTTTTTTAATCTTTAGCTAGATCTCAAATAAAATTTCTCTTCAAATTTGTAAACAAGTCACTTAAAACGAACTCTAAATTCAATTTGAAATCAATTTGTTTCAACTTAACCTCATCGACTCTCGAACTCGTAACCACGACCAACTTCACAATCCAATTCCAATTTGACATTCAGTGAAATTCTGTCAACATATCTTTTTGTTCAGTAGTTTTCTGAGTCATTCTAATGATTTTTTTCATTTTAATTGGAAGAAAACACTAAAAATCAAACCATTTTCATTGGAATATACATTGAAAATTACGAAAAAAACATATTTCGAAATCATCCCCCATAAAAGTTTTCACCTAATATCTTTTTTTCGTTATTTCTTTCGTAAAACTCAATCGATCGAAGTAAAAGCAGCGTAATACATAAACAAGCGACAATGAGAAAACCATTTGTTTATGACGAACTAACGAATGAATATTAAGAAAAAAAGAATTATATATATATCTCCAATTAATTCGAAGAAACCTAATCTTTCAGAATGCAGTTCATGCATCAAATAATATTTTTACTATCGATTGGAGTCGTAAATGTTTGTCTAACAAATGATATTACATCAAAAGTGTTTGGGAGAGTTCGTGATGGTGTCGTCGCAGCTTTTGGTGATTTCAATTCGGACGAATTAACTGATGTTTTTGTTATACGTAATGAATTTTCAACGCTCCAGATTTTATTGGGTAAGTTGTTTCATTGTGATAATGCATTAATGTCGTGAAGTGGTTGAAGTGCATTGTTTGGCGAAGAGCAGCTGATAAAAGTGAGTTTTGTTTTTTTGAGAGGCACCTGATAAGTGATGACAATATTGTGAGAGACAAAAGGCGTGCCACTGCGAAAATATGTGTCAATAAAAGACGTGTGTGGGTGTTTTCTTCTGCAGCTCCAACCATTTCAAATGCACCAACAGGTCTACATTAAATACTTTCATTTCATTCACCACCTAAGTAAGTTTCATGAAATAACACATTAAATCTTTTTTCTTTCAGGTGCTGAAACAGAGCCTCTCCTTCGTCCCGGACCATATTGTGTTTTCCAGAACAAAATAATCACAAGTGTTGTGCCGGGAGATTTTGACGGCGATGCCTTAATGGATGTCTTAATCACAACCAAATCGAATAAAGGTGATGATATCGTTGATATCTACATCAATTGGGGTGGTTCAGATTTCCTCTCGTGCAACAACGAGTCACACGTCTCCACCAAAGGCGAGCCAATAGCCATCGACTACAATCGTGATATGATAATTGATCTCTTTGGTGTCGACGAGAAAGACAGACGTTCCTATTGGATATACCAGAAGAATCGTTTGCCACCGCAGGTAGAGCTTCAGCCGAGCGAAACTGACACCGGCAAAATTCAGATTCCTCATGCGAATGCGTACTTAGATCTCAACCATGACTTCACGGCAGATCTGTTCGTGCAGACGGAGAAGTTCTATGAAGTGTGGCACGGCAAGACGAATAATGGCAAAGAAGGATTCTTATTTGATCACAAGATTGAATTGGATATAGTTGGAGCACCAAAACCCCACATCGGACAGAGTATTTTCCTGGATGTCGAACTGGACGGGGTGCAGAATCAGATTTTGCCCGTGTGCTTCAACGATGGATGTGCCAACTCGACGATTCTGGTTCATTATGGTCACGGATTCAGGGATCTGCATGTGAATTTCAAGGATCCACAAGGAGTGCAGTGGGGATTCGTTGAGCCGGTAGAAGACGATGTCTACTTGAAGACGATCACAGCCAGGGGAGGTGACTACAACATGGATGGCTACCCAGATTTGTTGGTCACACTTAAGTCCGTCACCGGACCGAAAAGAATGCAGACGTTCTTGTTGGAGAACGTGCCGTGCCAGGTGTGTAACAACCCGTTGAAAAGGACTTTCAAGGTGAGGTGGGATGCGCTGTCGCCGATGGGAAACAACACGGTTGCTGGTACATTTTATGATTTCTATCAAGATGGTGAGTAAAAGGAAAACAGTCCCTATTATGAATTGATGACTGTGTCTGTATTTGCAGGAGTCCTTGATGTGATTCTGATGGAAAAGAAGAATGGGAAGTACCGTCCCCTCGCATTCCGCAACACTCTGGACTACGATGCGAATTTCGTGAAAGTGATTGTCCTCACTGGTCTGATCAACAAGAAGAATCCCACAGAGAAGACACCTCTGGGTCGCAAAAAGCGTACCTACGGAACAAACCTACCAGGACCTCGCATAGAGTATCTCACCACCACGCAAGAGGGAGACATTCAGCGAGGATCTAGCGTGCAACTTCCTCAGTCGGCGTACCTAGCTCTGCAGTTGCCGTACACAATCTTTGGCCTGGGAAGAACGCCAAACTTTGTCGACTCTCTGACAGTGGGTCTGGCAACCAAGTCACGAACTTGGACCCAACTCATTCCAAATTCTCAAATAATCGTCGTTCCCAAGCCAATTGACGAACCTCAGCGCTGGAAGGCGCAGCTCTTTGTCACGCCCAGCAAACTAATTTGGATGAGTGTTGTCGCATTGGGCGGAACGTGTTTAGTTATTGTTTTAATTATCCTAGTTCTGTATATTAAGGAGAAGAAGGAAGACAAACAGGAGAAACTGGCTGAAGCGCATCGATTCCATTTTGATGCGATGTAGTTCCAGCTGTGGATAAGGTGCCTGTGCGTCGTCTGAATTCGTGATAATACAGAATAAGGGTAATTTTCTCTTCAACTACATTTTTGTTTTACCTTCTTTTTTCTTTAATTTAAATTTTATGTAAGAGTGATCTTAGTTAATAATAAAAAGTGTAATTTTTTGTCGAAAACGAAATTGCAGTGCGCGTTGATTAAATTTATAAATGGTCGCTGTTGTATAGTCGGTCTTTTAAACATTCCCGATGTTCCTGGTCAAATGAAAACAAAGATTCAATCCGATCGCCAGCCGAACAAGAAAAAACCAACCATTCATACACAAAATAGAAATTTTATTTCCGCAGAAAAAAAAAACAAATAGACAAACTTTTGAAAAGAACAACACGGAATAACTGTTAAAAAAAAAACAAAGTCATCTCTTCTCTATTCGGTGTAGGAATATTGAAAAAGTGCAGCAGAAGGTGCCCGGACGGGGATCAACTGATTCACTCCGTTCGTATTCCGGAACACCATGTAGTCGCGTCCGTTGATGAGCTTCCTCACACCTTTGTGCTCGTCCTGTTGCCTTACTGCGTGCTGCCACTTGTTCATGCTCAGCGCGGCGTTCTTGTGGTGGTTGTAGATGCTTCCGTAGGCTGGTGGCGGAGTGACATTGTTAAAGTGTTTGGTACTTTCGTTGATTCTTCGGCCAAGAAGGCCACGATTTTTAATCGCATTCCAGCCATGAAGGTTGTTTGTTGAACGGAGAAGTCCGTCCGCGCCGATAATCATGTTCTTCCTCGTTTGTCGTTCATTGAGATATCTGAAGAAGAGCTCCGTGGTAAAGACCACAATTGAGGTGACGAAACCAGCAATCATGATGTAGTATGTCATCATGAGATCTCCGTTTCGCAACTGGCGCTCTGTGCTGCCCAAGTCCTGGGGGCATATTTCCGCATTCGGCAGATCCTTTGCAGCGAGATGTTTGATGATTCCGGACTCGACAAGGTTGAGGAGCCTGAAAAGAAGTGGGTAAGTTTTGAAATAATCTTTAACTCATTGAAGGTTTCTTACTCAGGGTCGAAGATCTGGCTGAGGTTGGATCCCATGGGGTATGCGAAGGCACGCTTTTTCTTCAGGAACGGTTCCTTGGCCATTGCGAAAGGACAGTGAATCTTTTCATTGTCCAAGCTGATCATCTTTCGATAGCGGTAGTCAAGATAGAGGAGATGATTTATTGCAGGACGATCCCGGACAAAGACGTAGCCGTATTTTTCGACGAACGTAGTCAGCGTCACTGTGTCGTTGTTGTTTGCTGTGAAAGTCGCCCGATTGTTTTGAGCCATTTTGCTGAGCATTGAAAGAGTTTCATTGGTCTGGAAATAGCACAAGAATACACACAAGAAAAACATAAGAAAAGAAATGTAATGCTGATTGATACTAGAGATTTTAATAAAAGCAAAAAAGGACGAGAATTGTATTTTTGTTTTTCTGTATATATTTCGGAAGCTAAAAAAGGGAGTGGTTTGGGGAATCCTGTCGATTTTCTTGTGGAACTAGAGGTCTTTTCCACCGTCTGAAGGATCCGATCATTGAAATTATCTCTTGGCATTGAAGATCAATGACTTATCCATACTTTGAAGTATCAATCAATCATCTAGGACGAATCGTACTTAAGACAGTTGCAATTGGAGAATATCCTTATAAAAAAGGACATTTCAGGACACTTGTAGATCTTTTTGGTAAGATCCGTTTCATTCATTGTAAAGTTTAGTGGAAGACCTTTTATTTGACATGTCAATCATGTCGATACGATGTGCCGTTCTAGAGATATCGTCAATTGAAAAATATTTCTTTTCATTTCCCAATTCTCCATGAAAACGTGTCCTGAAATGTCCTTTTTTACCGTATTTTTCGTTTTTCGCTAATATCTCGGAAACGGTTCATGTGATCGCAAAGGTTAATGTCTCAAATTATAGGTCAAAGGTCAGTCCTTACAATGACACCAAGGACATAAGGATATCTTTACCGTTACCCAAGATATTCACGAAAAACTTAATTTTAACAAATTTGCTGAAAAACACAAAAATTCTCAAATTTTTCTCGACATTTTTGCAATATTTCTTCTAAAATTGCTTATATCTCGATAACGGTAAATGACAAGGACATGGTTGGGGTGTCAGTCGATAGATTGCAGGTCGAACTTGAATAAGGCTCCAAGGACATACAAGTACATCCATAATTGAACGAGATATAGAGGTTCAAATGTGTCTAGATCCGATTTTTTGGCCAATTTTGGGACATTTTTACAATTTGTAACGGTATTTGGAGCCTTATTGGGATGTCATAAGCCTCACGGTCTAGAGTATTTTATCCTCTATAATTTGACACCTCAACCATGTCTGTGAGACGCATAGTTCTCGAGATATAAGCGATTGAATAAAAAACCACCGAAAAAGGACATTTAAGGACCTCTTTTGAGGCTCATTCCGATGCAAATGTCAACTTACAACGCAGATATCTCGAGAACGGCGTGATCAACAAATCTGAATGATATGTCAAATTAAAGGTCTTTGAGTGATTTTTACAATTGCATTCCAAAATGTACCGTTAGATGTCATAAAATGTCCTTTTTTCTCAAATCTAAATTGCATTTGACACACATAGATAACGGTACATCCTATGACTCGACTTGATATATCGATTAAAAGGTCTAGTCTTGGTCGATAATTAGGCATACAAATCATCTTCTTGGGATTTTTAGTTTCGGAGTTATAAGCCATTATTGCAATATTTAGGTAAAAAGGACATTCAAGGATATTTCACACTCCATTTCAAAAAACCATTAAAAAGTTCAAGTTAAAACCTTTTTTTTGATACCTCATAGAAGCCCGTGAGATTGACCATTTTGGAGAAATCTGCACTGAAATCTTGACATTTGCATCGGAATGTGCCTCAAAAGAGGTCCTTAAATGTCCTTTTTCGGTGGTTTTTTAATTAATTGCTTATATCTCGAGAACTATGCGTCTCACAGACATGGTTGGGGTGTCAAATTATAGAGGATAAAATACTCTAGACCGTGAGGCTTATGACATCCCAATAAGGCTCCAAATACCGTTACAAATTGTAAAAATGTCCCAAAATTGGCCAAAAAATCGGATCTAGACACATTTGAACTTCTATATCTCGTTCAATTATGGATGTACTTGCATGTCCTTGGAGCCTTATTCAAGTTCGACCTGCAATCTATCGACTGACACCCCAACCATGTCCTTGTCATTTACCGTTATCGAGATATAAGCAATTTTAGAAGAAATATTGCAAAAATGCCGAGAAAAATTTGAGAATTTTTTGTGTTTTTCAGCAGATTTGTTAAAATTAAGTTTTTCGTGAATATCTTGGGTAACGGTAAAGATATCCTTATGTCCTTGGTGTCATTGTAAGGACTGACCTTCGACCTATAATTTGAGACATTAACCTTTGCGATCAGATGAGCCGTTTCCGAGATATTAGCGAAAAACGAAAAATACGGTAAAAAAGGACATTTCAGGACACGTTTTCATCGAGAATTGGGAAATGAGAAGAATTATTTTTCAATTAACGATATCTTGGGAACGGCACATCGCATGGAGATGGTTGATATGTCAAATAAAAGGTCTTCCACTGAACTTTACAACAAGTCAAACGTATTTTATTAAAAGGATCAAGAACTGCCCTGAAATATCTATTTCGTAAGGGTATTCTCCAATTGCAGCTTTCTTAAGTACGATTCATCCCACGGAAGGGATTTATGTGTCAGGAAAGATTGCCCTCTAATGTCCAGAGCTAGTTCCAATGAAACTTTGTCACACCCAGTGTTCTTAAATAACGAATATACGAGATATGGACGATAAAAGATTGCATTTTTCGGAATTTATTTTTTTATTTATTTTAAACATCTATAACAGACTATGACATCTTAAAAAAACTATTACACAAATAGATGCAAAAGAATGCAGATCATGAGTCTTCCCCTTAAATGAGAAAAAGGACCCCCAATCCTTCCTTAAATGTCCCTGCATCAAATCACAGACTTTATTTTTGATATGAATGCAAATGAACTTCACTCCCACCATTCCCAATATTGTAAGTTAGTGAATCCCGAAATGGATATCCATTTTGAAAGGTTGTTTAAGATTTCGAGAGATTTGGTTGACACCACAATCCACTTCAGAGACCTCGCCCTTGGAGAGCTTTGCCCTACGACTTTCCTCCCAAGAAATATCCTTAAAAGTATTTTTATGATTTCCATGTGAAAATATTTTGTCACCAATAATTCGGATACCAAGCAAAATTTATGCCTTTCATATATCAAAGGTTCGTCCGTTAAACACCCTAAGGGAAGCACAGACTGCAGCACCCTCACACACTGCATCCCACACACACACACATACACACACAAAAGGACATCCTAGGATGGTACTCACATTTTTTATAGCATACTCAACACCACCTCCTCGTGGAGTCACAAAGTGCTTCTGCTTATACAGGATATCATCGACCGTATTGAAGGGCAGCGTGAACTTGGAAAGCGTAAGGAAAGCCGTTAAATTCGCAGTGTAGAAGGACGTTAGGATGGTAATAAAAATCCACCATGTAGCGAAGAGTAGACGCGTGGAATCTAAAATGAAAATGTGTTTGAGGAATTAAATGCGTTCGGAACTAAAAAGATCAAAGTTTTTTTTTTTAGATTTTTAAATGAAAGTGAAAAAGGAACGGGTAGGTTCATAAAAGTAAAATTGCGGCAGTCCTGCAAAGCAGCAGTTTAGAGGATTATTCTCTAACCGCATCACACTAATATGGAATACTCTTCCAAATTCAATTTTTCCATCTGAGTATAACATGCAGACATTTCAAACCACCTTCTTTCCACCTCTCCTTCGGTACCTTCGGCCCTTGCTGTGTCATACACAGGATACTTAAGAGTAGCCCCAATCCTTTTAGCACGCGCCAATCAAATAAAAAAAACAATTATTTGCGTAATGCTTGCAGGATGAACGCAATTTATACTTTTAACAACAAAACAAAAATTCGCCCCTTTAACTTATCTGATAAGGGGGACACATTTCCCCCCATGGGTAACACAAGCGATTCACAAGGCCCTAAGTGAGACAGAACAGCTTCTGACAGAAGTTGCCCACCTAACCTAACCTAACTTACCTGCAATAGGAGACAGAGTGCTGCCTTGCTTCATTAAAGCTCCATAGACAAACCAAGCACAGTGACCGAGTGAGTACGGTGCCTGCGAATTGTCGCCTGTTATTTTATTGCGAATGATGATAAGGACGTAGATAATTGGTCCAACTGCCAGGAGGGAAACAAAAATCAAGATCCACACCCAAAACTCAAACGGTGCGAGAAGACCCGAGCCAGTTGCTGATTCCTTTGGACGCTGCATAACCATAATCCATTCACCTTCGTCTAGAGTTGTGGTCGAATAAAAAATGTAGTTTCGGGGATCTGCCAAGAGGGGGATGAATGCTGCTGCTAAGTCTGCTTTCTGAAAAATTTAATTGAAATTTATCAGGGAAGTGAATACATATTTCTATAAGTAAGATTATAAGAATAATTTTGTATACCAAAACCTTGCTTTGCATTGTTAATTATGAGCAGAAAAACACGACGCAAATCTATAATTCCCATGTATTTTGACAGACCACGGAGTCTGAAATAAAAATCAATGCAGCTTCGAAAAAAGGATAGTTTTTAAATGACACAACTTCGAAATGATGTAGCAAACCATGGCTTTAAAATAAAAAATAATCTGTGTAGACGGCCAGAGTCTAGCCTTTTCGGGTCTCCACTGTGTTGTGCTTTTTTATAATTTGATACAAGTGAAGTGAACCTAATTTTTAATGCCGGTTCCGAACGGCGAATCGCGAAAGCTTTCCAAGACAGAAATACTTCAAGAGGATCGTCAGTCGTTCGCTGGAGGCGAGTCCGTGAAAATTGTTTTTGGTATTCTTTTCCCAGGCTGCATTTGAACCGAGGTACTCTCGCTCAACAGTCCGACTAACCATTTAAGCTATGACGCCAACAAACTAAGGCTTTGGTGTAGATCTTTTTTTATAACCGGCGCCGACGATGTCCTCAAAAATCTTTACAAAATCTAAAATACTTTTGATTAATTTATCACGGAAAATCTTGCAACATTTTTCTTATTTTTTTTTCCAAAAGACCCAAAACGAATGACGAAATAATTTCGACGGCTGTTTCCACACCGAAAAAATGAATTCTGATTCTCCAAACTCAAAAGTCTTTAATTAGAACAATTGTGATGTTTAAGAATTTAAAGTCTTCTTTTTATTGAGCATCATAGAACCAATTATGATACCTCTTACGCACACAGCTAAAGCTTTCAATATTAGAAATGTTCTTAACATTTAGTTCGTTAGTTTAATTGAATATTCAATTCACAAAAAGAATGCATTTTAACATTAAGAAATTCTAAGTTTGGCTTAGGACCGTCTGCAAGATTAAATCGAAAATTAACATTTTTAGAAGTTCTCCTTCATAAATCTTCAGGCATTTATTTAGGTCAGGACAAATTTATAAATGTTCTTATGACCTCTTTGTATCCTTTATCAACTTTTTCAAAATGTAAATCAATATCATTTAGTATCTGTAAATATATCTCGCTTTAATGGCTTTTCCTCTTGAATCTCCTTAGCACACAGTTCTTTTCATTTATTTTAACAATTTCGTACAACCAAATGGAATAGAAAAAAGTCATCATCATCATTATCTTCCTTGCCCGCATGTTCCACTAAAGGGGTTGCAGGGCAGTGCACGCAGAAGAGATCATAGAGCACATAGAAAAAAGTTATATGCAAATATATAACAAAACCACGTACAAACAGACGAACACCGAAGTTATTTTATAAGGGGTTTTGTTATTCCTTTGGAAAGGAGCCTTAAAAAAACTTGTCATGTGCAATCGCCGACTTGTCATGTGCAATCGCCGACGGCATTTCGTAATTTCCAAACCCGACGCACTTTCGGTCACCATTTCAATTCCGAGATTTCGAGTTTGTACATTTTTTTGAAAAGCACTCATATTCACAATCATTGATTTTGTTTAAGGAAACGTAGAAACTAAAATAAAAATTTCAAAACCTTCTAATTCCACCGTACAGGGTTAAGTTAGTTAAACAATTTAATCTAAAGACAAATATACCACGCACCGAATTATTAAGAATCTCGATCAAACTCCTTTCGAAGTCATCCGAAGACCCGATTATATTGTCCTCCGGTACAACGACTTCATACGTGAAGTTGTATTTTTCACTCAGGAAATCAATCACTTCGAACGAAACACCTTTGCCCACAATGGTCCCATTGGGCAGAGTCTCGGTGTAGCTAAGTGGAAAATCCTCTAACGTGACGATCCTAAAATGATTTCCATTCACGTACTGCCTCAGCTTCTCCATGTACTCCTTCTTCGTTTTGAAGATCTTAAAATCTCCAGGCACACCCAAATCCGTGGCATTTCCCGTCGCGGAAACGTCTGTAATGGGCACTGTCGTTGTCGTTTCAAGGGTACCATTGCATGCGAAACAAAGGACTGCGGACAAAATTAAATCAAAACCCGCGGCCATTTTGAATTCTTATTTTTTTTATCAACTCTTATTTGAGAAGTTTTTTAAATTTACTCTGAAACTTGATGGAGGATTTAGGTTTGAAACGTTTCATCATCCGAAAGATCAAAGCTCACGGAAGTTCACTTTTCACTTTTCTTCACCGTCCAAAAATAAGGCTCACAAGGTTTGTGGTCCTATTCGAACTGTACCGACCGTTGGTTAAGCGAAAACTAAAAACGAATTATTATGAAATTATTGTCCATAGTTGAAGGGACATACAGGACTCCGGAAAGGACACCTTACTGCGCGGCACGGCGTTACTGCATGACTTATGATTTGTGGTCAACTCGCGTGGTGTGCTTAATGTTTACTTTGTAATTAGCTGCGAGTTGATTTTTTTAGATTATGTGCTGATGGAATGTGGACAATCGGATTGCAGACTGCTGCTTCAACACAACGACGAAGAGGACTCCATTGTGTGCGATATATAATTGGAAAGGAACACAAAAATGTTTGCAAAAATTGTTGAGGTAATATCCTGAGAGAAATAATCGTGGTAATGTGCAAATTATTTTCTTTTATTTTTCTCTCAGATTTATTTATTATTAACGTTCAATAGCGCTTTGGGGATACGGTTTTAAACGATGTAATGAACCGGGTGTCTGTTGCATGCGCAAAGGCACTTAATCGTTCGTGTGCCTTAAAGCTTGATTGTAATTATATCGTGGAGTTCTTAAGTTGATGAGTATATTTAGGTTGACAGCAACGATATCTAAATCCATCGACTGTCGGTTTGAAGACAAACGAATTTATTTGAAGACAGGAACAAATTGTTAGAGTTCAACAAGTCAAGGAAAAAAAATAACTTGCAAACATGTGGACATCTAAATATGAGAGAGTAAGCTGTGACTTTAAAAGTAGCCAGACTCTATTCCAATAAACTAATAGAACTGTTTTCAACAGTCTTGAACTGAAGTTCGCAGTGTAAACCAAAGCTTCTAATATTGTACAACTCACCAAAAAGTGGTTGTGACGAGATCAACAAAATTTTTGGTTCAGACTAGAAGTGGACGCGACGGTGGATTATCGAGTTGCTGGAGATCGCATCTGCGTGCATTGCCAATGCGCGACTCCTTTAGTGAAGCATGCGGCCGAGAATGCTGATGTCGATAATAAGTTCCTACCAAGGATTTTTGTCAAAGTTGTAGGTATGAAGAGGAATCTATTTCCAACCTTCTTTATTCGTGTGATGTCTTAGTGCTTCGTTGAAGATCACATCTAGAAACATTATTTTATTATTATTATTGCGGCACTCATTTCTAATACGCCCGTATAATGAAGTGCTATTATAATTATGGTTACGTGCATTGCTTCTTGTCTTGTTTAACCCCTAAATAACTTGCCTTGAACGGGAGTCGAGTCAAATTCGGTAGCCAAGTACCAGAGGGCGAGGCTAGTAGCTTTTATGTCATTTTTTCCTCTGGAACTAGCGCTCGTCTGTGGTTGTGCTTCTTTAATAGTCTGCCCGATATGAACTGCGTTAGCATCGGACGGCTACACAGCTTCATGCGAAGCTCCAATTGGTTTTAACGCATAGCGAGGGGTTTCGTTCGCAGTGTGGCATCACAAATTCTTTTTAAAAATCACATTTTGAAATTTTGGTACACTTAGGGCAAAGCTAGGCCCATTGTGCTGCCAACCATCTTTTGGTTTCCCACAGTTAGATGAATGTGGGCAACGAATTTGGCTGGTGGGATTTTACACCGTGCGACATCACAATGGTCTTCAATCAATGCACAGATGTATAATTCATGGAAAAAAAAATACAATGGGCTCAATCTGACCTAAGAACGGCTGTGGGTTTTACGCAGCCGGCTACATCAACTTACCTCGATGGTACAGTGAAACTTCTCTATAGCAGCCACTCTCGGGAACATTAAAATCGTACAAAGGGGAGATCCGGTGTAAAGGGCTCGAAATGTAGACTAATCTTCATACCGCGAACCAGAGAGATGTCCCGTATAGAGGGGTATCCGTAAATTTCACTGTAATTCACTCAAAAATGTATTTCCTTTTTCTAAGCTGTCGAATTCTTCGAGTCCAAGCCTTCTAGTTGAACAGGAGTAGTATTAGAAGTAGAAGTCTCCGTTGCAGAGACCAAGTGATCGCGGATGTAAGACAGCTTGGTTTGCCGGACTGGAAGCAGCATGTTCCGGACCATCATCCATCGTTGTAAGGCAACGTTAGCTCAGGCACATACACTCCAAGGGCTGACTGCCTAAAAAGTAAGTAAGTCGAATGTTGTTATCAAGCCTCTATATCTACTAAATCTGCTGCTAAATTAACTAAATTACATGTCTAAGTTATTTTTTTAAGCACGCGAAAGCCAGAAGTTCAAATTTCTAGAAGCGGTAGCTAAAAACTAAGCATTTTTACTTTTTGATCATTTTTAACATTTGGTACACTTAGGCCAAAGCTAAACCCATTTTACTGCCAACCAATTCCTTATTCTAGTGTCAAAGAGACTAAGGATACGCCACCACAGATGGCCTGAATCATAAAATCTGCAAAAGCTTTGTGAGAATACCTACACTTCAAATGAAGCTTTGCTAATCTTTCTTGCAGGATTCACTATTTTTAAGGGATGCAAGACTATTTTATAGGATTCCAAATTTTGAGAGACGTTAGGCTTTTTTACAGGATTCATAATTTTAAAGAATTCAATTCTCCGTTCCGGTGAATGGAATCACACACACCTTTTCAACCAAAAAACTCGACTTTATGAATCTCTAATAGACGTAGCCTTGGAAGCACTGTCAAAGAATGTCAAAATACACATCACCATAACTACTCGGCTATTGTTTCGTCGATAACGTTTTAAATTATTCAGTCTAAATTTAATTTATTGGATACCAAAATTCTTGTTCAAAATCGTTATAAGATGCCATCTGCCGAGGCACCATTAGATGACTTCGATAGTTCGACAGAATCTTCTCAGTCGAATGATTTTTTTCCGGTTAATCGAGACGTTCTACATCAACAGATCATTCAAAATCAAAACCAAAATGTCGAACAGGATTTCTTTCATCGTTCGGATAGTAATATTTCTCTGGACATCGATGAAATTGAAGAGGATGATCAATCATACCTCTTGCCTGTCGAATTGCCTAATATCACAGAACCAACATTAGATGAACTTTTGGTAAGTGTTAAGTTGTTGTTGTTCAAGATCAGACTGATATTTTTTTTTTCTCTACAGAGACGTGTCACTGGTCGCCAGGACATTCATAACGTTGACACAGTCAAACTTCGGGTCATCTCGTACATGGTCAGTTTATGCCGGCTGTCACTTTTCATGCCGAAGTTGGTGCACCTGGATCTCAGCGGAAGTGTTTTGAACTCCCTGAGGGATCTTGGGTGCGGATTGATGCACCTAACACACTTGAATGTCAGCAATTGCGGCTTGAGTAGCTTCGATGGAACCAGCGGTATCCCAATGATAGAGGTTCTCATTGCAGATGGGAACATGATTCAACTGGTGGGGCCGCTCTCGAATCTGCCGCTGCTTAGGAAGCTGAGTGTGCAAAATAATCGCATAATTGATCTGGGAATGCTGTCATTCCTCGGGATGTGCCCGAATTTGGTTGATGTCGATCTCCGGGGGAACCCAGTGACACATTTCATTATGTATCAAAAAACTATGGAAAAAAATGTAACGAGTTTAGAGCGGTTAGATGGATTTGCAGTTGACGAGGAACCACCAGAGGAGGAGTTTCCAGAGTCCTTTGATAGTGAAGATTCCACAGAATTTGATTCGTCTTTGTCAGATGAAATTTACTCCGAATTCGGTGGTAGTATCGTCAGCATTGCTTCTGCAACATTAATTGAGCGGCCATCAACTTGTGATGGATTTTTCAATATCATATCGGACAGAAGTCCCAAGGAGCGTCCAGCGTCAAGTTCGTTACTTCCGTTCACTGATGAGATCAATTGGTTTAGAATTTTCTTTTTACAGCTCCTGGAAGTTGGCCCAAGCGTCCATTGTATCGGAATCCAATGGTAGGATCCGTGATAAGCATCGCAAGGATGAGGAAATGGCGTCAGGACTCGGAAATGTATAAGCAAGCTCATAAAACCGATAGCGAAGATTGTTTTTTAACTCCGAGACAAGCGTAGATCGGCAAAAATGTGGAGTGGTCGTTCAAGTTGTTTGCATTGAAGCGGTATGCAGACGCAATAGAGAAGTTATGTCAAATGGTATTGTGAATTATTAGGAATAAATTTGTTCAGTTAAGTTTACGAAGGTGTTTCTTTTGACACGACTAAATCTTTGGAACAATCTATGCCCTGTCGACTTCATTGGTTCTCATAATTCATGACTGAATCTGCATATTTTCGTCCTCCGCATAACACTCAATCCGAGTTAGCGATTCAACCTTAACCGACTGCCCTCCTTTTACATTCACCTCAAAGGCTCAATAACTCAAACTCATCGTGAGGAACTACCTGCGACACAAGGTCACATCGGAAGCCTTTTCCCATCGGTGGGAGCCGAAATTCATTATCAAAAAAATCATTCACGTCTCCTGCCTCCTGTCAAGGAATGAGTAATCACATATGATTCGTGAAATCAAAAGGCACCCACAGACAAAATAACAAATAATGTTGTTTGAAGAATAAACAAAATTATTGAATGGGCAATGATAGAAAAGGGAAATTCTAGTAATTATTTACGGTTATCCTGCATGGGCGGCTCCTTACGACCAAACAAGCTGTCAACTGTCAAAGTCGAAGGTGGTAATTACCCCTTTTGGACGTTGTTAAGTCATGTTAAGGGTGCGAGAAGTCTGTTGTTTAATAGCCAGGGTGGTTGTTCGCCACGAGGATTATGGTTGACGACGAGAAATTATTTTTTTGGTGGTCATAAAAATAACATTAATCCTTGGAGCGAAGTGCTGTGATTGCATAGACGTGTGACCTCTGAATTCCTTCGTTATGAAACGTGTATGGCAGCTGCTTGACTATTCTCAGGGGGTCTTAGATCTATGGAAAATTTAGGAATTCGAATCGTGTGAGAAGTACAAAGGTCATAGAGACGAAAACTCGTGCAGTAGGTCTTGTAGGAGCTTGAATCTAGATTGAATTTTGATATAGGAAATTGTTACCAATTCGGCCAGCTGAGGAAAAAGATCCAAAAGCTTCGTCTAAGAAATACTAGGCCCATTGTGATGCAACACTGCGGACGAGACGTGTTACACGCCAAACCAATTGCAGCTTCGCACGAGGTTGTGAAGCCGATCGATGCTGATGCAGCCCAGATCGGAAAGAATATCAAGACATATTTTCCGAATCGTGTTCTTCTACGAAGCACCAAGGCATCGTCTAATAAAATATCTTCAGCTGTGAATCAGGCAGACAGCAATGGCATGCAATACTGGTTGTATAAAACTAATTGTAGAATTTTGTGGAAATAATAAAATCTATTCTAATCGAATCAAATTTAAAAATCATTGAGGCATCGCTCAGAAAAAGGCAAGGAATAGATTCCTTCTCGTCTTCATTCGTGCAGCGTCGACAAAAATCGTTAACAATGGCTTCTAGTCTGGTCAAAGACAGATTGTAGCCAATCTAAAAATTGACAAAAAATTGTGGAGATCGAAGTGACAGATCCACAATCTTTTGTCCACAATTTTTCGTAAATTTTTATATTGGCTACAATCTGTCTTTGAGGCTCAGCAGACCAACCATTAAAGTCATAATGAGTATCATTAAAGGACACTGCGCAATTGGCAGACATGTCAGCAGACTAGAAGCCACTGTTAATGATTTTCATCGAAACTGCACGAATGAAGACGAGAAGCCCAAGAAATTGTCAGCTCATAACACCACCAGAAAATACAAATACTGCGTTTTTTTTTTTGTTCCACGACAGAATTCATTGCCTACCTTCCCCCTCTACACCAATCGAACCTAACCTTAAATATATTTGTTTAATATAAAAGGTCTTCTTGCCATTACTAACATCTGCTTTGCCCTTTTCCGGCAAATTTCATCATTGCCCATTGTCAAGGATCAACAATGGCCAATGTACACACACGCTTATGCAAACACGTAATTGTCCTTTTATTTTCTCAACCTTGAACGGTAATAACCTGTAAAGAGAAAAAAAAACATTAAATCGGTTGCATGTTTTAGAAATTTTAAAATCCTTTTTTTTTTCTATCCTATAATTCAGTGACCTAATGGCCGGGGGGTGATATTAGACTTTAATAATTTAATTGCGGGTTAATTGAAGTTAACGCGGAACATGTATAACTCATAGGAAAATCTGTAAACAGGTTGAAACCAACAATTAAAGTTTATTGAATGTCAAACCTTATGCACGCGTTTGTTTGCTTTCCTTTAAGCATTGAATTTTTGTTTTTAACTTGCAGAAATCGTTTTTGTTTTATAGGAGTTTTAGATGCTGTATTTGTTGTATTATTTTACGTCATTGACATTTTTGATGTTGAAGAGGATTCACATAGAAATACTTAAGGGCCTTTTTGCTATTAAAAAATCGTATATTCTTTTTTATCGGCTGATGGCTTAAGACATGCACTAATTGTAAATTTGTTTAGTTTAGTTTTAGTTTTATTTCTTTATTAGTTTTTTTTTAGAAAAACTCTTATATTTAATCGTTAAGAAATGAAATAAAAATTGAATATAGAAGATGATCTATTTAAAGACCTTCCTAAGAAATTTCAAACAAATATAAGACGTGTCTCGCACACAAAGACGGAAAAAGAATAATGAAAAAGGGCTTAAAATTCTCCATACGCCCCTTTCCTTTGAAACAACATCGTTAGAAGTTTTCTTTAAACAAAATCGTTAGACAATACTAATGAGAAAAAGAGCTCACATTTTATTCAAAATATAATGGCCCTATTCTGGCACACCTCAGTGATGCCTAACATGTTACACCAACCTCACCAGAGTTTGGGGAATTCACAACTTGAGAGGTTTGCGTATTCTAACCCAAAACTGTCAAAATTATAATCTGAGATTGAGCAGGTTATTAGTTGTTCAGAACAGAAAAAAGCAAGATGGCGTATCATCACAATTTTCCCCTCACAGATATTTGTGAGTTATGACTACATCACAACCAGAATAGGGGCATAACTTTCATAATGCGAATACTTTGCTTTGCTAAGTTTGAGTTTCAGAAAAGCCTCCCACATTCATCAGTCCCGGATTACGCCTGCAAAATATTTTTCTTTGTAAAAATTGCTATTTGGAATAAATTTAAAACTAAATTGAACACATTAAGAAGCAATCTAGCCGCATAAGCCATAAACTTCACTCACTTTCAATCCACCAGCCTACGCTGTGAGAAGGAAATTGACTTTCTTATCCACCGAAAACTCTCGCCGCTTCACATCCACCCTAGTCATGTATCCAAATCACACGCTCCACGTACTCTATCATCCTCCTCATCCTTCCACCAATCATGGTCGTAAAATAAAAGTCATTCCTGCCCCGTCCGATCTGTTCATCCCATCAAAACCCAATCCGACCCTCCAAATGACGTCAACAAACCGAATTGTAAACTTCACGGATCACGTAGGCTCACACCGATAACGGCGGCTTTTTGGCTCTTCGTCCCTACTCCCCTAAAATCATTAAACTTTCGCTTACAAATTTCTTCTTAATCCGAACATTACGGCTTGGCCTTAACAAATAAAAACCAACTCCCACGCAGAGAGGTACCGCATGAGAAAAATCTTCCCTTTTCTTTTCAATTTTACTCCATAGTCATACTGCCCCAATAAAATACATTCGCAAGTTTTTCTTTTGTAAGAAATTTTCTCTCTCTGGTAACCTTGCAATCGATGGCACAGTGTGTGAGCCACCTTTAAGGATGCCCTTTAAAATAAAAGCACCAACAACATCCCACTCAGTGTCGCCAAAATGCCAAGACTCTCCAACCCCCCGTGCTCATCGTCTATCTCAAAAAGATTTTTTCTCTTTTATTTTTTTTTTTTTTTCAAATTCACTTGAAAAGCAATAACAACACTTTGGCCTGATGATGATGATGTGGTGGTGGTGCAGAGGAACAGAATACAAATCACATTGAAGTACTTTCACCCCGTTGCCCTCTGCTGTGCATCATCGACTCTGTCGTCGTCGTCGACGTAGTCCTTTACGAACAAGTTTCCAAGTCGCATCACGTATCGCATGCCAAACAGTGTATGCGCCCACCCTCCCACCATCGTCCGATGTATTCCGAAAAACTTGAACTTTAAAAATAACCTTTCTCACGATAATTATGCTGCTACAACACATGAAAACATCCTTTCCACACCGCGCCGCATCGCCTTTCATGGCCAATGTTTCTCATACCAATCGCCGCACACATTCAAAACGCGATTTTGTTTTGCGAATTCGCTCGGTGCTTGGCTCCTTCCAGCGGGCGAAGATGGAGATGAGTACTCTTTCTCTTGTGTGGATGTGTGTGCGTGTGGAGCTGACGATGTTTATGCACATGTAGCTGCGGAGCCACCCACCTAACAGGAGCTCTGCTCTTCTTTGTCAGCTGCAGGGGATGGAAATGAAAATCTATAAAAGAATAAGACTATTTTTTTGTTGTTATTTGCATTATTTCTTCTTCTTTTTTTCTGGTTGGCATTTTCGTTTTTTGTGCCGAGAGAGGGAGAGTGGTCGAGTCTATTTTTTTTTTTTAATTTTCGTCGACAGTACGGTTGACAAGGGGCGTCTTGAAGTCGATGAATGTTTAAATTTTGATAAATGCAACTTGAAAGTGATCCTAGGCTGGAAATCTTTTAAAACAATCGAAAACGAGTTTCAAAATTTTTGATCAAATGATCCCCAAATGCGAAGTACAAGTCAATGGTTTCCGGGTGAATCACACAACTAAAACCCCAAGGATCATGTCTACACTGCAGGACGAGCCCCAGAGACAGATGTGACAAGTTCAGCTAATGTGGCAGAATAGTGTCTGAACGTCGCACTATTCTGTCACGTTCGCTGAGCTTTCAACTCAAAAGCAGCTCTTAACTGCTGCATATCCCTTGACGAGATGGCAGAGCAGTTTAACATTCACCTCGTGTGGGTGCCGGGACACTCTAACATCTCGGGGGACTGTTCTGGCCGATGATCTTGCCAAGCGCGGGAGCATTGAAACCATCCAATTGGATAAGATCGGTCTCTGCGCACCTCTTGCTAGAGCGCTCCTCCATATCAAAACTAAGGCTATCGCGACTAAGGCTATCGCGACTAAGGCCATCGCGACTAAGGCCATCGCGTGGCACTACATGCCGCGTGGCCAAAGAAACCTGGCCAAAGCTAGATCCTGGACGCTGACTTAGTCTCCTGAGACTCAATAAAATCCAAGTTAGGAACTTTATCAGTGTCGTAACTGGGCACTCTACCTTTGGCGACTAAGGCCATCGCGACTAAGGCCATCGCGTGGCACTACATGCCGCGTGGCACTACATGCCGCGTGGCCAAAGAAACCTGGCCAAAGCTAGATCCGCTAGGACGTCCAAAGCTAGGACGCTGACTTAGTCTCCTGAGACTCAATAAAATCCAAGTTAGGAACTTTATCAGTGTCGTAACTGGGCACTCTACCTTTGGCAAACATGCTACCCGACTTGGCCTCCCGGCCAACGACTTCTGTAGAAGCTGCAGAGTCAAAGAAGAGGAAGAAACCTCACTCCACCTTTTAGGGACCTATAGCCCTCTCGCGAACCACAGAAAGAAGCATCTCGGCCATTCATCATCATCATCATTAGTGGCGTAACAGCCCATGAAGGGCCAGAGCTTAGTTTTTCACGACTCCACTGTATTGTGGGCTGTTACGCAGATTATTTTATTTTATTTTTTAAGCGAGGCAGTGACAGCCCGGGTAGTTAAAATTCGAAGCATTCCTAACCTAATCGTATGCACAGAAAGAAGAAAGTTCCGTTCATGCCAATCGCTACAACCAGTGAGGACTTAGAACTCATCAAACACACACCATTAGTCGAAAATAAATAACACAGAATTCAAATAATACCTCAACATGCTTGAAGCAACTTAACCTCAAAGTAATTCGAACTGAAAGTTCTTCTTTCCATCTCTCCCTCGGTACCTTCGGCCCGTGCTGTGTCTTAAACAGGACACTGAAGGATAGGCCCAATCCCTTTAACAGGCGCCAATTATAAAAATAAGTTGTTTCCTGCGCAGCCATTTCTTGTATAAGATGTTGAAGGACTAAGGAAATTTAGGATCGAAATGTTGAAACCAGTAAAAACCGTCTCTATTAAATTTTGTTGCAATCAGTTTTTTCAACCACTTGAAATTTTGTAAGAAGTAAAAAATAGTCGTCAATTTTTAGAGAATCAGAATTAGAATGCTTGCAAGCACCTCCTATCAAAAACAGACATCAACCACCTAGCAACCAATCAATCCATTTTTTTTTAGTAGTCAACTTCGTTCGTAATCAGCTGCAAGCTGAAAATATCAAGAACAACCTATTCTCTGGAACTTTTTTCAACGAATGTGAATGTCAAAGTATTTTTAGAAACCCACCGATCACCTAGGGAGTGGAATAGAAAGTGCTCTTTTTTTCAACGTGGCAGATCTGAAGCAGGTTTTTCGAGGATAAGGATATTACTTCAATACCATGTGGCATTTGTCATAATCACAAGCACAATACACCCCGCCCACTACCATTTAACCACACATCCATAACCTTCATGTCATCTTTCGGAGCACACATGTCGACCTTCATGTGTACATTCACTTAAATTTTATTAAATCACCCCTAAGTGCATTTGCAGTCACATCGCATTGCATCGCATCAACTCTCTTCTCCGCTTTTGCTCCAGATACTTAACCACAAGTGTCATGTACACACAAAAATCTTTTCCTGAACACAAAATATCATCGTCAAATGTCGTCGCCGTCGTCGTTGTCGTTGTCGTTGTCGTTGTCGTTGTCGTCTACATCGTCACTGCCTACCACACTGTGCCACAGTGAAACAGCACATCGATACAGAAATACACTTAGCATTTCCTATTAACTTTTCGCGTAGCAGCTCTCTCCTCCCGCCCGCATTCGCAAAAATGGCAACGAGAATAGAACAACAGCAAATCACAGGACATGGAATCCTTGTGCCCACTCCCACCCACCCGCGTACGTCACTCTGCACGAATCCGTTTGGCATTTCGATAATTGTCCATGTGCCGAGGGAAACTTTTCCCATCACTGTGGCTGTCGCTTTGTTCCTCTGTTCACGTTATCGCAACGTGGGATGCCGAATTTTCTGGTGGGTCTCTCTCAGTCCGAGTCGAGGAGACCGACACCAACACCAAGATTTTTCTTTGAATCGTCTGAATATATTCGACGAAAAAAAATGAAAAAAAAAAAAAACGCCCCGAAAATAAAGCACCGCTGTCAAAAAATCCACTGCCAGAGGCTGGAGACTGTAAGGATGCGGGATGGGAGTGGGATGGGATGGTATCAGGACCGATTACCACATGACCGACAAAAAATTGGCAAAATTTCAGTTGACGTCAGCAGCCGGAGCAGCATTGACGTCACCAGGACGATACAAGTCTAGCTATAGCTGTAGCAGTGCCCTCACAGTTCACAGATGACATTTACAACAGAACGTGCCTGCTACCCCACCGTTCCATGATGATGATGATGGTGGTGGTGGTGGATGGCTACGGCACTGGTATTTGGGTTCGTCCTGCCCACCCACATGCGATGCTGAGCTCTTCTGCACTCCCATCCCATCCTGACGGCGCTGCGGCGTTTGTGTTCCCACGCAAATTTTCATGAATGGCGCGCTTTTTCTCCGACGTGGAGGAGGAGGAGGAGGGATGCGGGATTGCGCTGTGTGTGCCAGGACTCTCGGGTCGTAGGATGCGAGAGTATATTGGATTTGTTTCGGTTGCGCGTACTACGTACGGACACCGGTTTGCTGGTGGTCGGTGTGTGTACGATGTGATGGGGGTGTGGGAAACTTTGTTGTTGCGACTGCAGGTGCGGACCGAACCACGTTGAAGACGGCAATTGACGTCATCGAAGGACATGCGCTTCAGAGGAGAGGAATCACCGACAGAAGAAGGAGCACATTGAAAAGCTGCTTTGTGTTCACCGGCCTGTGTATGCGTGTGAGGGTGGTGGGTGAGAACGAAAATGTTACTTAGGCGGTGTTCTAGTACAATTTGTTTTGTGCTTCTGTCGGAGTCGAGGATGCAGGGAGTCGAAGGATGGAGGCACGACAAATGGATGTGAGGATGCATGATGCAATTCAATGCAGTCCTGACCTATGCTCTATGGACTTAAAGTGCAGTGGTATTCAGGAATTAAAAAAATAAACAAAGCGGACATTAGGAACGAACGGATGCCCTTTGCTGGAAGACAAAGCTTCTATTCAACGTTGAATCCTTTCTGAGTTATTTCCTGTGAAAGAATTTCAAATTTTACTCGTAGAGGTTTTTGCATATGTACCTAGATAAATTTGCCGCATTTGTGGATGTTGTGGATGTCTGCCGGCAATCGATCAATGTGAACTGAACAGAGTGGAGTCGAGTGGAGAGTTGTTGCCAAAAATACTTCCAACAAAATCTAGTGATTCACATTTTTCACTTTGGGGTAAACAAATTTAACAGCACCAGCAAAAGTCAGATTGCAGAAAGGAATATAGACGAGAGTGGATGTTGTTCATGACCACAGGCAATTGATCCATGTTAGCTGAGAGTCGTACTCAGAAAACTCAGAACAACAGAAAACAAAATAAAGTCTGTCGATTCGCATTATTAATTTCAGCGTAAACAAATCGAAAATATTTGGCAAAAGGCAGACCACAGAATGAAAAACATTTTTAAAGCTATGTGGAAGCCATTGGTGCAGTTCATAGAAAAAGAATGAAATACAGACGACAGGAAAGTCAAGGCACATGATTCTCTCAAGGTGGACATCGCCTGCTTTAGGTGTAGACTCGCTTCAGCCAAAGAAGAATTTAACTCTGGAGTGGCTCTTAAAAACCTCTTAAATCTCTATCGTTATCATTGTTGGCATAACATCCCGCGAAGGGCCAGACCCTAGCTTTTCACGCCTCCAATGTATTGTGCCCTTTAAAATTTTGATACATGTGAAGGGCAGATGCAGTTTAAAACCTCTAGACTTTGCTTTATTAAAAGAGGAGTTGAACTCTGTAGCATCTTTTCAAGCACCTCATTGTCTACAGATTCCAGTTCCCGAGTACCCTTGAGTTTAGATTCAGTAGCACATTTCAGTGCGCAAAGGACAGGAATTGAAAGTTGAAGCTGAACCCGCAACTATTTTACAAAAAAAGAAAAATACAAAAACAAATGTAATTTTTAAGAGCTATTGAACTATCATACAAAAAACGTACAAATATAAACATGAGTTTATAATTATTACAAACGAAATAGGTGATGTGAGTAAAGTCCCACATCTCCGGGGTAAATCATAGGCAGAGGATGAATGACAAGATTCAAAAAACAAACAGTGACGACGCACAGTGGTAAATTTTCAAGATTTGTTTCGTACTTACTCAGTTATGATATACAACTTGATATCAAATATTTCCATCCCTACACAAAACTCGATTTTTTTTGCAGAATAATATTCTATGAGGTTCCCATTCAAAAAATTTTACTCAGGCAAACTAGATTTCGAAATAAGTTCCACTAGATCCTCAAAATTGACTACTGTGCGACGTGGAGCTGCCAACTAATTTACAAAGCATACAAATTTAAATGAAGTTTTCACAAGAAACTTAAATTGAACTAAGTCATATTGAAGAAATAGAAAAATAAACAGAAAACTTAACACAAAATATAAAGAAGTGAAGTAAGATCAATTAGTTGATGTATATTGCAAAAGAAATAGGTGATGTTAGTAAATTTCCACATCTCCCACAAACACCCCTGTTCTGATACATCAATATAATTTAAACAAAAAAATCAAAAACAACGTGTCAACATTTGAAGATCAAACCGTCAACCGATGCCATAAAAATCTATTACATTCTCACTAAGCCCATCAAAAAGTTGATTTGATGCTTACAATTGCCCCTAAAAGCTCCCGTTCGTATTCCAAACCGACTAACATCTTGTACTTCAAAACACACGGTCTACAATAAAAAACGAAGGGAATCTCAATCTCACAAACAACTCGGAGAAATGCCGATAAAACAATCGAGAAACCTTTAACCTTTTCGCAAAAGCAGGCAGTTAATCCCACCTCAACCCACCACGAACCACCCACAAAAAAAGGAAACTTTTTTTCAACTTTTTTTCCCCTCCACACTATGAGGACATTGAATGTGGGCGCGCTCACAGGACATACATGATATGTCGTAAGTAGATTTCGGGGAGACCCATTTGCAACGACGTAATAGTTTGGTCGTGGTTGTTTTTCTTTGTTTACCTTCGTCCTGTTTTTGTTGTTTTTGCTTGTGGGTTATAAAACGAAAGGACATTGCGAGAAGCCCACACACAGACAAAGCTAAATTATTGATCTAAACTCTGTGGGTATATGTGCAACAGTGAAAGCATCATGCAACAGCGCATGCGTTTGGCCTAGGAGGGTAGAAGCTTTACCAATACACTCTCTCTCTCTTTTAAAACACACAAAAAACTAAACCAACTGAAAAGAAAATCGTTCTTACGTCATCAACCCTCATTTCAATGTGGTAGTTGTTTGTCTTTCTTTCTGGAATCTGCTGTGTGTTTAGGCCAAGCAGCCATCGAATTGAAGCCAACCACCACAGTTTGGAATAACAGCTTCAACATATCCCACGGGCTAGGCGAAAAATAAAATTTTAAATAAAAAGTAAAATTCGTGAAGCGAAAGACAAGTGAAAATTATTCGAATAATTCGGGCTAAAAGGACGACGAAACGAACAAACGAATGACAAACGAAACTAACGCATAACCATTTCCGTGGCCAAAAAAATTCTGTGATTATTTCCCATTACTGTGCTTGTGCTTGTGCTTTGTACTCGTCCGTGTAAAGCAGCTCTAGAGGTCCTTCCTCATCGTCGTGTGTTTGCATTGCAATAAAATTAGTGATTAATATGGCAATTCTGTTCTGTGTCTAAAAATAAAACAAATCTCAGTGTGAACGTAGCTTTTTCCAGGAATCTAGTAATATTTTTGCTCGTGCAGTGTTTAAAAATAATTTTTTTTTGAATTCCTTTTTTTTTGTATCGTTCGTTCGATTTATTTTCGATTTTTTTTAAACGTCACGTTTCTATCGTCGTCGTCGTCGTCGTCGTGTTCGTGGTTGTCGGAGTGTCCTGTTGTCCATACGAGAACGAAAAAAGAAAGAAAGAAAAAAAAAAAAACGTAACGAAACGAAACGAGAATAAAGAGAAATTGTGCAGGGATCTAGAGTTCGTGGATGAGGGTGGAGAAGCTGAAGGTGGTGGATGTATTTTTAGGTCACATCACTTATGAGGAAAGCGCAACACACCAACACCACAACAGCGCCCATCAATAGTGTGTAGTGTGAGCTATTTTGTTGTTATTCTCTCGTGAAAATAGGACAGGAAAGCAGTGCAGTGTGCTGCGAACGAGATTTATTTGTGCGAATAATTTCCACACAAAATGGAAGCCACTCCAAAGGTCCATCGTCATCATCACAGGCGCGACAGGCGGTCAAGTTCGAGAAGAAACGAGCAGCGTAACAATCAAGAGGACACATCGACAGAACGTCGCTCAAACGAAAGGACAACGACAACACCACCTCCACCACCACCACCAGCAGCATCAGAACCTGCAACAAATGCACCGTCACTGACGACAGCAGCCACGACGGCAGCAACAAATCCAGCCGAGGAAACGTCTGCTGGCAGTGGGAGGGTGGTGACAGCTCTGGCAGCAGCTGCAACAGCGTTCGTGAATCCAGGCTCGCTCGACTCCACCACCAGCACAGTGGGAGACGCCGAGGAGACGTCGGCGAACAGTGCGGCAGTTAGCAACCCAGAGGTTCTCGTAAACGGCCACGTCGTCGAGGAGGAGGAGCGGCCCGAGCCGACCACCACAACACCGACAAATAACCCAGAGACATCATCGATCCGAGACACTGCACGTAGCTCCATCGACTCTATGAGTTTACGTAGCGCGATTCTGCAGCACTCCCGCAGACCGTCGCCACATGCTGTCCAAACGAATACCCAGCCACAGCCGCACTCGCACCTCCACCGCGGCATCCTCGGCTTCATGGACCGCGAGCTGAAGACCGGCATTCAGAAGAAGGCCCAGTCCCTGTCCGACCCGCAGGCTAGTCCGGCGCAGCGCTCCACTCGCAGCCGGAGCAGCCTGGAGAAGAGTCCGCGGAGGAAACGAAGTAAATCAGAGTCGCGGCGTCGAAGGGAACGCAAGCTAATCGCCGCTGGAGAAATGGAAGTGCGCCAGGCGAACGAAACGCTGATGCGGTATCTGAAGCAGTGCTCCGAAATGAACGACGCCTCGCTATCCGGCGAACTGGAAATCGATCACAACTACGACGAGCGGAGAGTCCACCGGAAGACGAAATCACAGCGCGACAAGCGGGGTCATCTACTAAGTAAGACAAGTGGTCAGTGGTCCATTGAGAAGACTCGTTTTGTCGTCTATTTTTGGTGTTGGTTTGGTTAGTGAGAGGGGGTGACTTTGACTTTGGCATCATTTCCGGCTTAACGACGGCTTCCCTCGGGGTTTCCCTTTCCTCTTCTTTTTTTTTTTTGGGTACCCTTGTCAGAGGATAATAAATTTGAATTCTCTCGGCATGACGTAGGTCTTCCACTAGCCCGGGGCCAATTTGATTTTCCAAGACAAAATGGAGCTTTTTGATTTGCTTGAGTTTCTCTTTTTTTTTTTTTTGAAGATTTAAATTGACAGCAAAATTATGTAATGGCGTGTGTGCGGGGGAGTGGAGAGTTATAAAAAGATTATCGATAAATAAGGCTGAGAAATTTCATTTTGTGGACTTATGACGGCGGGCGGGTGGTTTGGTTGTGGTTTGCCGGCGGGCAAGTGTAGTCAAAGGCAACAATTTAGGCAGTTGAGTCGGAGTAATGTTTTTTGTTCGACATGTGGGGGGATTAGGTCACAGCTCTGAGGCGTCTTTAGAAGAGGGTAATTGTACCGATGAGGACAGATAGATTCCAACGACAGGAGGTCGTGCATGCATTTCTGAAGATTATATTAGTTGAGTACGGCAAGCGACAAGCCGAACAGATGAGGGTCTAATTTTAACCGACTAAAAACAGTTTTAAAGAAGTTTCTCTTCCAGCAAATCGAAATAAGTGAAAAAATTGAGCCTACTGCCCACAGAAATTATCTTTTTGTGACAACTAACTCAAAATTAGAGGAAAAATTGGTAGCCTGCTTTGCTTATCGCTAATTAGAAGTCTACTTAGCCTACAGGAACTGATAAGTTTCTTTTTGCGGCTACTACAGTGGCATGCAATCGAATCGGGACAGACATAGTTGAATGAACATCGCATTTTATGAAATTTTATTTTCAAATTTTGGTTAGCATAGAAAGTAAAGTTTATTCCATCTAAAAAAAAGACAAATAATAAAAATAGTAAATAAGTATTTATGGTAAAAATAAGTTCGATTTGCTTTAAGGAAATGACTAAATGTCAAGCCGATTTGTTTGGCCCGATTCTTTTGCACGCCACTGTAACTTAAAATAAGCAAAAAAAAAAAATAGTAGCCTACAGAAACTATCCCTATTCGATATAGCGCTGATTACAAGCCCATTTTAAGAAAGATTAGGGCCCCTGACTTCTGCTCCCTTTGTGAAAATAAAACCGTGCTGTCTGATCAAACCGACTATCAATAAAAGACTCACCAATTATTGGACACTTATTCGAGTTTAATAGCCTCGCCAAAGGAGTTCAAATGTCCTTATTTTGCTAAAAAAATTTAAAATTGACAGCCAGAACAACAAAAGCCTTCGGCTAATAACGAACACTTATTCGAGTTTAATGGCGTGGGCGAAGGAGTTCAAATGTCTTTTGGCAGGTTTAGTTTAAAGTTCATTTTGTTGCATACGCCTCCGAGACTCGTTCGCCCTTTCGGTTAAGAGAATCAGTTGAGGTTGGAATTTGCATAAAATCAGAGGAATTTGCATTAAATCAAAGACTGATACTCGGATGTCGTTATCGATTTTTTGAAAGCGGCCTTTGACCTTTTGAAATCTAAAATTTCAAATGCCGTTGGGACAACCGGTGGTTCCGAAATGTCAAATGTATTTTATTTCATTTTATTTTATTATTTGAATTGATATCAGGCAACCAAAAAAAAAAGAATAATGGAAAATTTGAACTTAAAGTTCATCAGTCCACACTCGAGAGTAGGAATGTTGAATTCCAAGCTGTCTTTGATCATCGACCTGTAAAACGATTTCGCCTACTGTTTTAACAACAACACATTCGTTTTAATAATTCTCTCCATCATTGTCGTTGTTGATTTTCGTGTACATGGCAGAAAATAAAAAGTCAAATTTATGAAGAAAGAAAAAACCCACGTAATTCTCTTCCGCAGGATGACAATGTTACAACATCAAGGCCGCCAACGCCCTTCGTCTCATTAGCCAACCTACACACAGACCCCCAACTCTCACCCTCCACCTTTTTATTATAATTTTTTGTTCACACTAAAACTTTTCATTCTTTTCCTCCATCCCTTTTTTTTCCCCTAGTGTCTTTAAAATAAAAAAAAAAAATGCATTTTCTTTGACTTTATAGGAAAACTCTACACAGCTGGTGGATTGTCATCGATACTTAAGGAGCTCTCTGATGATATCGTACCCGCTGATGGTGAGGAGATTTATAATCCATTTACACCGGTGGTATCGCCCACAGAAGAAGCAGCCACACGAATTGATAAAATGTTCATTCAGACTGCATCAGGATATCGGCCGGTTGATCATTGTTACTATAAACATCCAATTAGATCAGATCCTGAGAGTAATAGGTGAGTAAAAGAGTCTCAATTTCCATTTGGGAGGGGGTCCTTGAAAATCGTAGGAAGTCATAAAAATAAATGGCAGATGGGACCGTGTGTGTGTGTGTTTGCAATTGGATTGGGAATGGAGACGACTCTGTCCCGAAATAGACTCACATTTTGTGTGTTTTTTTATGATTATTTTAGGAGTTTCGTGACTCGTTTGATGTTTCTTTTTTTGCTATTTTTTTTTTTTTTTTGTAATATGCTAAATGAACTCTCGAGAACTTTGGGGACCTTGAGCGTCTCTGGGTTAGCGGGCGAAAAAAAAAAAAAAACATTTACTTAAACAAATTACTGAGCGGGGGTGCCTTGGTATGCGGGTCTTTTCGAAATCCACGTGGGCGGCAATGAATTTTTAATGCTTTTTTAGTGATGAACATGATTTTGATGGACTTATGACGGGCGAATTGGGATGTGGATGAAAATGAATCCTAGAATTTTTGGTTTCGAAGTGGTACAGACAGTTATTTTTTTCTATTCAAAAAGCGTGATGGAGAATTCAAGACTTGTTTTTCACCAAAAAATTAAATAAAGTCTTTTAAGGATTAAAGATTTTTTCAATTGAAATTTTTAGACAAGGGGAGTGAAAGTCGGTCCGGGATAGTTGAACGGGTTGAGTGGAGTGGAACCGATTCCTGAGATCTTGTGAATTTCATAAGGAAAATATAAGACTTATCATTATAGGTCCTCCTTCTGTATGCAAGTGCTTCCTCGTCGTCGTATGTTTGCATTGAAATAAAATTAGTGAAATTAATTAGAAAAGCAGCTACAACCTATAGAACATGCCGAACACCTTCAAAGCTGCTTTACGAAAACTTTTTTTTCGACAAAAACCGACGCCTGTGAGCTGGAGAGTCTCCTAACCTAAAGATCACATTTAGAACTAAATGGATGAAAGGCAAATTTTGCATTTTATGGCGAATTTTGTTGGGTTTCCAGTCCTGAAGAATGTCTTAAAGAAATCCATCGGAGTTGTGCAGCTCCAGATTTCTTCTTCGATGATAGGAAGCATGTTATGGTCAACAAGTCTCACCAATTATTCGAGTTTAATAGTGTCGCCGAAGGAGCTTAAATAAATAAAATAATCGGCGTAACAGCCCATACAGGGCCAGAGCCTAGCTTCTTCGCGGTCGGAGCTCAAATGTCCTTAAAAAAGTTCGGTTTGAAGTTCATATTATAAGAGTTTGGGAATTCGAAAAAAATAAGAGCAGGGAAGCCTAATTCCAGTACTGAACAATGACTCAAAGCAATTGATCTCAGTTGTGGAGCTCCAGTCTTAGCGTTCATCGGAATTCAGCTGCGAATTGAATAGATTGAAGACACATTGGAATTTAGTATTTTCTAACCACACTTTTAGCATTCGCTGAGTTAACCCAATTCCTGCCACGTTGTGACTGTGAGTCTCTATTTAATGCTGCGGTGTTTTTTTTAACAAACCCGTGTGTAACGAGCACGTTTTACTAAAAAAAAAATAAACTCCATACAAATAATCTACAGCCAAGTATTTAACTACTTATTTAACACATTGAATGCCACGCCATTTACGAACAAACTTAGTGCCGGTCACCGGTGACCCACGTGGCATTCAACGTGTTAATATCTGTATCTCCGTAAGTTGGGCAATGTAGGCTCAAGAAATACTAAAAAAATAGAAAGTTACACTCACAGCATGACAGTAATAGGTTTAAATAACCAAAAAACAAATAAAAAGTAACGAAAATCTACTCAGCTATGTCTCTATTTCACACCCAGAAGAATGAATTCGATTCTCCAGCCGGCATTTTCTTCCCTACAATAAGCAACTACCCATAAAAACTGACCTCCTCTGCTGAAGTAAACCTTTTCTTCACCACTCCATAATTCGTTGATTTACGTCACCCACGCGGGCAGCTTCCTTTCGTCCTCAACAAAACCCACACACTCCTTCCGGTTCGAGATCCCATCTGCTGTACTCTCATTTTTTGCGTACCAAGCTCACGATTTAATACACGCAGTAAGCATACATTTTTTAGAAGCGACAAACATAAAAAGAAATTACCTGTGGCTTTAAGTATCCTTACCTAGTTATGTAAACACGCTTAATAAATAATAGTCACTGCTGCCTGTGATTGTGTGCGTGTTCGTGCGTCACTCCTGTTGGGTGTTCCCTGAGACAACTCGTGTTTCAAATCTTTTTTCGTTTTTCACAAAAGAGAAACCCAAACCCAAACCCAAACCCAAACGCCCATTACCTTCGACAAGAACTTAAGCTTTATGTATTTGTAATTCAAATGACAACGCACACAAACACGGACACTCACATTCACACTCACACTCACACTCACTTTATTCAAAATAAAATCCTGCCCTTTAGTCGACGTACTCTGACGTAGGAGGCACACCATTAAGACCGACACCAAGCTCTGCTATTCCCACAAAGATCTTCAACAACCGAAAAAAAGGCCAATCTAATGTCTAAGGAGAGCCTTTGCAGCCCACACAAAAAACACACACACACACACCAACACAAGAAAGAGATTCCTAGTGAAGGCAATTCACGAAAGGATCTCCCCACTAACCCACTCCACAGACAATGGCGGGTGCGAAATAATTTCCTTTTTGTGTAATCAACAGCCACCCAATGGTTTTCTTTTTTTTTCTATCACTAAGACTGCTCCTGCTGGTGTTCTTGCCCATTCCTTGTCGTCGTCTATTTTTAGAACCCGCAGTTCGTTTTGAGTGTGGAATACGAAAAATCCCCACCTGTCACATCAGAGATTAATCGATCAAGTTACGTCTCTGCACCCACCAGCCCCATGCCATGCGTGCCTTCACCCCCACATCCTATGTGTGGTGTGATTGTGGCTCGTGTTTTATTGTTGCCGCCATTTTGTGTACTAATCCGGGGTAATTTTTATTTTTATTTGCAGACATGACATCTCCACCAGCGTCCACTTAGCCTGTGCACTGCAACGAATCTGGGTAATGGTTTCGAACATCTGTCATGGCCTGCTCGCCGGCTTGGCACTGGCGCATCTTCTTTTCGTGGCCACAAGCAGACCGCTGGACTGGCCCGATGGTGCGATACGCCATTACTCGTCCTTCGCCGAAGCGTACGCGAATACGTTCTATTGCTTGGCGATTATTTGCATGGTGTCCGTTTTTGACCGGTAAGTTGAATTGTAGGCCTATCTCGGTGTGTAGTATTTTCAGACCCCATATGAGTGTGTGGAATTTAAATTTAGAAAATACGTCCTTTTGTGACGACAACCGGCTGAGCCGGGGGAAAGGGTGATTTCATTGAAGGGCTGTTACTTTGCCCAAGGTGTCATCGTTCTTGTCTGATGGCCTTCTATTGCGTGTTGCGAAGTTATTTCTGTCAATAAGGGGAAGACACAATAAATAAAAAAAAAAAAGAAAAAGTTTTGTGTTGGAATCACAGCGAGACAGAAATGTCGAAGGAGAAGCACGAGCCCGAGACCCAGACCGAGGCCGTGAGTGAGAGAGAACAACGCCGCTTACGTAGTTCCATGTGAATGACGTAGGTGGATGCTTCTTAATGGCTCTGCGAGGCGTATGTGGAACATAATTTGGTTTTTATGTTTGCGTTGTATTGGATAAACATTTTTTTGGTTTTTTTGCTGACGCCTTTGGATACGGCTTTAACCTTTTTCAAGGATATGGTTCTTGTGTAGGCGAAGGGACACCCTCAAGAGATTATAAATTGTCTGAAATTCGAAAAGTTGGATTGTGGAGATGATTTCATTTTCAAAAGAAGTCCTTCCACTAGAAACTAATCATTACTTTTTTTGAGGAGTGGAGGAAATAAATACTAGCCCAAACTGAGCACGTCGGTATGAGGAGAATCTTTATCCGAAATAGATATGAAACCCAAGAAATTCAGCAAGCTCTATCAGGATTTTAATTAACCACACAATTAAGAGAAAAAACTGAAGCAAAAATGTTTAAGAAAATGCCCTAGGCTAAGATTTTTTATTTAGAATTTAAAGAATTTAAGCTAATGAAAGACATCCAACTCAACATCAAAAGAAGGAACTCAGAAAAGTAAGCAGACCTTCCTATCAAATTTTAAAATGAACTAATTTTACATGAATTTTTAGACCGAATTCAACAACCAAATGAAAGACTTTCTAGTCGACATCAAAAGGCTGAAGGTACAAGTGAATTTTTGAGAAAGAACTCGAATAAATAATGAGGCTTTCTACTCAACATCAAAAAGTGGTAGTTACATGTGACACAAGTCCTTAACAGGTTTTCCTTTTATTTGCGGACGTCTATAAAATAACCTAGAAAGGATTCCACAAAAACAAAGCGGTGTGGATAGAAGAAATCTCTTTCAAAACTTTTCAGTCAAGGCTACGCATTGCCTCGCATAGATAGAATGATAGGAATTCAATCACAGTATTCGTGCTGGCCGATGGTTAGCTTAAAACTAATTGCTAATAACACTTTTATGACCACACCTCATTCCAGCCGCAGAAAAAATGTTTTTTTTTGTTTTGCACTTCAACAAAAACGAAATAAAGTAAACCGAACATTCTTATTTCAATAAGAGGCGTCTGATGCGCAATGAAATGGATTAAACTTGAGTTTTAGTTTAATGTTAAGATCCTTTTACTGTTTTAAGTTATCAGCATATAAAATTCATATTGCATACGTAAAACACATGAGTTGAAAGGGTTAAACTTCAACAAATACACACAAATACCTATTCGGCCACTTAAAGTTATTCAACTCATGAACAAAAAGAAGTCGCTACCTTTTTCTAAGCAAGTTGAATCATACATGGTATACGCATACCGACACACCGTCGCGATTACTGCACAAATCCACGACACTGCATTTAAACTTTTGGCCCATGATCTAAAAAAAGAAAACAAAAAACGAGAAAAAGACACTCAATACTAAAAGGACTAACTACTCAGAAGAAAACACCGACAAAATCATTGTTAACCAATTTATGTTAAAAATTGAAAAAACTTTACCGAAGTCCCGTAAGCTAACTGACTGTAGCGAACCACACTCACCGAGCTGTCAAATTAGACTGATTCTGCGCTCATGATCTAAAGATGATTTGCAAGCGGAGAAAAAGCTGAGAGTGCAGAATTTAGTGCGAAAAAAAAATTTTGCACTTAGAAATTTTTTTTTCTCATATGATGACGCGGAATTCACTCCAAAAAGACTGCAAAAATTATTAATAAACAGATTTTTGCATTCGATATGCTTTTAAGGAGCGACCATGAAAGGATCATCATCATTTTGTTGACAGCGTGATTCACTAATGAAATGATTGAGAGTAAAATTACCAGAATGGCGGTAATTCTTGTCTCTTGGAGTTTAAATTCAGTAGTTGGTAGACTTCGGTAGATTGGGCATCCAATTCGTATGAGCGAAGAGGACCCCGCTCGGAAACTTCTTTGTACTTCCGGCTGCGGGCATTCTGCTCACGTGTCATCCAATCTTACGTTTCTTAAGCATAACGAGTTTTCTGGTTTAATTTGTCTGGTGTCTGAAAAAATAAAAAAAAATTAATTAAAAAACAAGATTAGTAAACATATCGCTCTACCTCGTTATTGTACAATGATCTCACTTAAGTTTCTCCTTCTTTCAACGATTTCTGATGTGATTTCCCTGATGTCTGCAAAAAAACAAAATTACTTGATTAGTTCAAATAAAAACAAAAAAAAAATATGTCTGTTCTTTTACTTCCCTTTCAATTTTATGACTGTTTTTTGAAAATCTTCTTTTTATTTTATTTCCAGTATGGACCTATGCCACTTAGAATTCTCAAGCGCATCTGAAATAATATCCTTTCGATGGATAATAATTGCAATGATTTATATAGCGACAATAATCCTCACCCTATGTGCGGAATCCATGGATGAGAAACTCTATTTGACCAAAAACTCAAACGTGACAATGTTTAGAGAAGAAATGGTAAGTGTCCACATACATATATTTCTTTCAAAATCCAAGATCTGTTACAGTGAACTCTCGAATTCGAACTTCCATAATTGAAAAATCTTTGTAATTCGAAGTTTTTTTTTCTCTGCAACGAAGAAATTCGATTCACTGTATTTATTTTTGCAAACCAAGACTTGTTTGCTTACAAAATGTTATCTGTTTTTTTTTTTTTATAGGAAAGCAATCAAGTTCTCAGCGTATGGAACAGTCTATCGATGGCCCGAAGTATTGGTGCCATCTTCGGATGGATAATGATTGGTCTAGCACCGAATGAGGATCTCCTCTATGGCCATCTACTTGAAATGGAAAAATATCAATTGACAAATAATTAAGTGTAGAACACAAAAGTTATAGAAAAATTAAAAAAAAAAAAAACCAAAACAAAATATATATACATAAATGAATAAGTAAAGAAAAATCTAGAATTAAATGTATTTATCAAACAGAAAACAGCATATAGACAACAACTGAACAAGTGATATATTTACCCACATATTTAATATAAAAAAAAAAAATTGAAGTATAAAAGAATGAAAAGTAAAAAAAAGAAAAAGAAATATATACATACTATACTCATGTTTATTACATTCTATTTATTTTGCCTTTGAATATATGTAGTAATATGTAAATATGAATATAACTACCATAAATTAATTTAGCAAAATAAAAGAAATCAATTATTAACTTGTTACTCTGTACAAAACACATTAGCGAATTATTTGTTTTTTTTTTTGGTTTCATTTGTTTTTTCATACAAAAAAAATCATTGTGTGTATAAATGAGAAATGTTTGAATGTAAAGCAATTTTCAAAAAACCAAAAAAAAAAAAGAAAAAAAACTAACGAAATGTATAGAAACTCCTTGTTGATTTAAAGAATTTTTTAAAAAAAATTGTTTTTTAGTTTCTCTTAGGTTATTGTTAAAATTTAAAAAAAAGAAAAAAAAACTTATTGGCTTCTATGAAAACAAAAATATTTATCGCAAAAAAAAACTAAAAGCAAAAAAGAAATCAGCAATGAATGTCTATTAAATCAACAAAAGAACAAAAGAAACATATAGAATATATAGAAGCGGAAAGCGAAAAAAACCAAATAAGAAAGCGAACAAGTAGTAGATGCAAATAAACTAGAAAATGAAAAATAAATATATGAATATAAACATATATCTACTTATATATAAAAATGAGACTTGAAGAAGTGATCGCAATAAAACAAAAAAAAACATGAAAAGAAAACAAAAATATATTATATTGATTATTATATAAAATGAATTTGTGTTTTATTTGTTGGTAGCAAAGAGACTTACCTTGAAGTCTTAACTTACCTGCCAGAGCACACAAAAGGAAGATCAGTCACTCCCACATGACAAACTCACTCACTCACTCCAAAGCCGAAACTTATCTACAAAAAAGGGATACAACAGACTTGTGGCAAATCTTTTTCCACTCATCCAACCCACGATTAAAAGCCAAAACTCAATCAACCGAATTTCTATTTCCATTTCTCTTTCAATTTTGTTTGCCTCCACAAAATCTCACTTCAAACCACGAGACTCAGCACTTTGCACTCGAACCGTCTCAATGTGCAGCCACTCGGGGTCACTTACCACGGTCACTGCAATGTTTATAAACAAAAAAAAAAAGAGAAAAACAAATTCGCAATCAACCTCGGCTGCCCTTAGTACGCCACCAAACACTGTAGGATGAAAAGTGCACTCGTTTTGCTCGCGATATTTTCACCACTCGTCCACGCATGGAATTTAGTCCCACTCGGGCTGAATGGAACGTTTCGCCTGCGACACGTTTCGACTTATTACATTCGCGCGTTTCTATGCATTGAAACGACGTCGTCGGTAAAGGCTGGCGGTGGACCGACGCTGGTGGAGGCTTATTGGCCAGAGAATTTCTTCGCACTCACGCCGAAAGTTTTCCCTCATCCATTCGCCCATGCACGGCCTGGTCGACGGATTGATTGTTCGCTGATTCAGCAGGCGATGATCACACAAGTGGACAGCTTGAATCGACTGTGGCTGCTGGACAAGGGGAATGACGCTTGCAGGCCAAAGATCATCGTCTACGATCTCATTCGGGATAATGTTGAGGTAAGCAGTGTTCTTAAAAAATACTCTAAATTTTTATCTAATGGCATTTAATGCATAAATACACTTCAAATGTTCATTTAGGTCTTTAGAAGTGAGATTCATCACTTTAAGGGGAACGAGGTCATCACAATGAAGCTGGGACCAACGCCAACTTGTTGCCAGGCTGAGGAAAAGGCGTTTTTCGTGGTCAGAGACAAACCATACCTCGTGGCGTATGACCTGCTGACCCACTCCTGGGACAAGGTCTCCATACACAGCCGACAGTACGACAACATACAGGACTCCTTCCCTGTGCGACCGAGGGACATCGCATTCGGCTTTGGCAGCCAATTGTACATCGCTGAGATGTGCGGGAAGCTCTTACTCGCCGACTCAAGGTACAACGGAACCGAAATGCACGCCGAGTTCCTGGGAGATCTCATTGGAACCCCAAGCGGAATGATCGTCGACTCCACAGGAACCATGTACTACTTGGTGCCGAAATTTGGAGCCGTGATCAGATGCCTCCCGCGACGCGGTCTCTCAACTGAGGGAAACGAGATTATCTCCCTCAATTCCTTGCCGATTAACCAAATCTTCTTCGGTGTTCAAGGATCCGTGTGGCTGGCAAGTGAAGTGCCAATCATTGCCCACGACCACTGCCACAGACTCGTGGACAGCATAAGCCCGTCCACCCGGGGATAGGCTTAGTAAAGTAAGCAATTGTGTAGTTTTAATCTTAAATAAAATGAAGTTCCAAATTATATTTCTAAAAAAAATTAACAAATCGTCTACAAATTGATTCATTTCCTCTTCTTTTCGCGCTTCTGTTTCGCCTTCATGGCGCGCTTGTCCTTCTTTTGTCGTGGATCCACCACGCGGTAACGTCCCTTCACTCCAGCTGGACGCTTGGCTCGCTTGCCTGACAAATGCTTCTTCGCCACGACGTATGTGACTTCCTTTTTCTTCTCCTCGGCCTTTCGGTAGATCTTTTTCAATTGCCGCACCTTCTCCTGTGCACTCGCGTCTGCATTGTCCATGATCTTCTCGGCGTTTTTCTTTGCCTTCTCTAGTCGCTTGACTGCACGGCGCTTCTTTCTCGCCTTGGCTTCCATCACCTTCTTAATCGGACGGACATTGAGCTCCTGAACCTTTCGCTCGTACTCCTCCTGGAGGTTCTTCGGCACTGGAATTGGCTTGCGCATGTGAACGTCCTCCTCCTGGACGAACCAGTATGGCAAATTCTCATCGTTGAAGGCGTAACGATTCCAGGCTCCGTCGATCAAGTCGCGGCGCGTCTTCTTGCCCTTGATCATCATTGCACCGATGGCCAACTCCTCCTCCGTCAGTCGGATCTTCTTCGCTTTGGGTTCTGAAAGAATTTTAGAGATTAAGTCCAGTTAGGGGGTAAGTTTATCGTTAGCGTACGCCCGAGACAGCCTACCTTTGCTCATGTCGCCATTGACCTGCTGGTTCTCAACGTTCTCGTCATTGTCCGTGTCACTGCTGTCGCTGGAAGATGACTCCTTCTCAGCGGCGTACTTCGCCTTACGACGAGCCTTCTTTCCCAGCGGCATTTGCGCTGCTTCGCTTGGCTCTGCGTTGTCTCCCAAGACAGACACACCCTTCGCCTTATATTCCCTCGCCAAACGATCCAAATCGTAGTCCTCGTCGTCCTCCGAGTCCACCTTCTGCAAGTTTTCCTTCTCAAACCACAACTGCACTCTCTGCTGACGCCTAGTGTCCTTGTCCCTGAAGTCCCCCGACTTAATAAGTGGATGCTCATCCCGCTTCTTCTTCTTCAGGTCCTTCTTCTTGGACCGTCCAGCTCCTTCCCCATCCTCATCACCACTCAAACCCAGGCCGTCCTTGTCGTAGTCACTCTCTGCCTCCGACTGTGAGACATCCTCCTCACTGTCGTTCTCATACTGAGCGTCATCGTTGATCCGCTGATCGTCCTTTTCGTACTTCTTGTACTTCGGAAGTTTCTCCCGCTCCACCTCCGGTCCTTCCACATCAAAATCCGGCGACACATCCAACATGGCGTCCAATTCCTCCGCCGTCTTGATCTGCTTCAAGTCAAAGACATCTTCTTCGAATTCCTCACGTGGTCCTTCGTCGCCTTTGATCACCATGTTCAGGTTCATCTTTTCGTTCAACTTCGACTTGGCCTTCAGGGTCTTCTTCTTCTTCCTCTTCAGGTCCTTCTTTTCCTCGTCAGCGAGGGTTGAAATCAATTTGTCCAGCTGTTCCATGTCCATCTCGTTTACCTCGTCCTCGGTGAGTGGCTTGGCCGGTGCTTCCTCTTCAATCTCTTTAGTCTCTTCCATCTCAGGCTTTTTAAAGAGATCCTCCTTCACAGCCTTCCACCAGCCCAGGAGACCTTTGATATCCTTCCTTCCAAGCACCTTGATGTCCTTGCAACACTCGAGGATCTCAGTGGTTGTCTTGGGATGTTTCAGCACCGCATCATCGTCCACGATGATGCTTCCGATTCCTTGAAGTGCCGCCAAGCCACTCGTACTCTCCATGAACTCCTTCACCGTGATCTCATTCCTCAAAGCCACCTCCTGCTCTGTGTATCCCTCGGCCTTGATGCGCTTCTGCTTGTCCGGATGCAACAGACTGCTCTTCTTCTTTCCCTCCAAATCAAGCTCTTCGAACACGTACTTGTGATCTAAGAGTCGCGGATCAATCTTGTCCGGGGCGAGGTATCCCTGACAGACGACGAAGATTTCAGCGGACTCCTTACGTGAAGCACTTGGCTTTGTGGCGTGGACCTTCTTGAAGAGTTGCTTCAGTACCCACAGCAGGGCATTGTAGTCCTTCGATCGGAAAACCTTTGTCACAAACCAACCACCAGACCGGAGGAATTGCGTCGACAGCTTGAGCGCATTTAGCGTCAAGCAAATCTGTTGGTATGCGTCGTGCAACCAATTTTTGCCGACATTTGGAGCACCATCGTGCAACACTACGTCAGCCTTCCATGTCTGCAGCTCCTTTCCCAGCGAAGCCTTACATTTATCCGTTGTAATGTCTTCGACCAGACCAATGCAACCAGGAATCGGTCGAATGGGATACAAATCCACACCGACAACGATCGACGACACGGGCATGTTTTGCTTGGCCACCTGCATCCAGCCACCAGGAGCTGCGCACAAATCGATACATACTTGCGATTGTTGAAGGAAGCCAAATTTACGATTCAATTGGATCAACTTGAAAGCGGCACGTGAACGAAAACCTGGAAATCACAAAAAAAAAAAACAGCGACCACATGAGGACGACGAGGAAACTCTTTTATCGAATCATGACGAACTTACCAGTCTCTTTGGCTAATTTGTAGAACTTATCCTTGCGGGCTTTTCCAATTTTTGTCTTTTTACCCATTTTTGTGAATTTTTATGTACGTACGATGAGAAATTTAACTTAAATACGGAATTCACTTTATTTATGTGAACCCGATTCGATCAACAACTACGCACGTGTAAAACGAAATGGTTCGAGTGACAGATGTCACCACAATTCCGGATGACTCGATGGCATGCGTTCGGAAATGCATCTTTACCATCGTCTGGCTCAAAAAAGAATTTGAGATATGACAAATTTTGACGCAAGTCGGTTATCATTTCGAGTTTTCCCTGCGTCAACTGTCACAGGGCCTTATAAGACGCATTAAAATCTCTTTATCGACTCAACTTTTCGGTCTACAATCAATACTTTCGGCCAGGTCATGCTTCATAAACCAAAATTCAAAAATCATAAGAAAAATTTACGAAATTAAGTGCCAAAAAGTTGCAAGATCAATTGCTGTGACAGCTATTTAGAAAAAAGGCACCATTTACTTTGTTCGAAAGCCCGAAAGATGGAGGTTTCAACAATGAGATCGCAGGGAAGTCAACAGTAAGTACAATGTGGAGCTTAAAACTCCCTTCACACGCATCTTGTGCACATTTCCTCGTGTATTTGCCAAATTTTCGACTCCTACACCTGCGAGATTCTCAGCAGTCTCTTAGCCAACTCAGATTTTTCGATCTTAAATGTCTCCTGTGGCGTTTGAAGCAACATTTTCGAATAGCATGCGCTAATAATCATATCAAAGTGAAAATTGAGCTTGATTTGAGAAAATTTTAACGTTTTTACCATTTGTTATCTGTAAAAGTTAATAGAAGGATTTCTAACATTCCCAACAAGGATTCAAATCAATCTGACGGGATTTTTCAGGAAAAGATTTCCCCACGCAGGAGTCAAAGAAAAATCTAAAAAAAAATCGCACGGAAAATTTTCCAGTAATCCTACTACCGACAACAACTGTCAAACCGAAGAGTTTCAAAGGAAAAAGAAAAAATTTGTTGACATTTCACCATTTGCCTCCCCACACACATTTTGACATTCGAGACTCGTCCAACTGGCTGCAAAAATCCATTGCCCACTACAAAAAACTGCATTTTTGTGTTTAATCTTTCAAGTGACGACAGAAGACACCGAAAAAACCGACGAACAAAAAAAAAAAAAAGAGCGAAACTTCTGGTCGAATCAGGTAAATTCTATTTGTTAACCTTGTGCGTGCTATGTGCACCCGAATCCTCGATAAAAAAGCGTTTATTAATAGATTTGAATCGGATGAAAAGTTTATTTGTGAACGGGAAAAAACACAAAAATTGAAAAACTCCCTTTTCTTGTATCGAGAAAACAAGATATTCAACTTTTTTTTTTTTTATTTGTATTTCATTTTGTTGATTCGTTGTTGTGTGCTCGACGTGTTGATGTCAAGTACAGAGAGAAAAGAAAAACTCTTAAGTTAAAACAGAACGACTAGCTAGGGGACGAGAGAAAAGAAAAGTGTGATAATACTGCGCAATTGGATTTATCCAAAAAAATTGAAAATATCAAGTGAAAAAAGATATTGTAAAGAAGTTAAAAACGAAAGCGAAAAAAAAAAACCACAACAGATAACCACGAAGACCGCTGACAACTGGCCAGAAGAATTAAGAATGTTTGAGAGTTTTCTCGGTATGCTCAGAAAACGTCGGCGGGTCGATGGGGAGACGGAGACTACTGCTTCACAGCCACCACAGGCGCAGTCACAGCCACAGTCAATCGGTTCTCCTCACCCCAATCGCACAATGCTAAGTGATGACGAGTGTACCCTTCCAATGCAAATAAATGATTCCGATTCAGATCTACTAGTGCTCAGTCGTCGTCAATTAGCGACAATCGATAGGTAAATAAAAGTGAAGAGTGTGTTGCTGAAGAAGCGTTTTTTTTGCTTTTCTTTCTCTTGTTTCAGCGATTGCAAATAAAAACAAAACAAAAAATACAAAAATAAAATCATAAAACATAAACCAAAGTTTACAAAAAAAAAAAAAAAACAAAACCAAACTTCGTGTGTGTGTGTGTGAAAAATAAATTGTGTTCTCCTCCGCACAAACTGGATCCAGAGGAACTACCGGGCTCCTCTAAGGCTCGCTCAAACAGATCGCCACCCTACGACGAAGACGAACACCAGCATCAGCACCGTACACCGTACTCCAATAATCAACGAGCCCTGCTGTTGTACAACAAAAACCCGCTGTGGGATAATAGTGAAGCAATGGAAATAGATTCCGCCCCTGTGCCTCCGCCACAAGAGTACTCCGATAGCCCATTCCAACAGCAACATTCTGAATCTTCGATGAATTTCGACTACCTATCGAGTTTACATACTTCGAATCCCAACACGGGCGCGTACGGTTCCGGCGGCATGGATACTTCGACGGCAGCGGCGACGTCGTCGTCCTACAGAAAAGGATCGGATCCGAGCGGTTCCGGCTACGCGTATGTTGACGACAGAGCTGTGGACAGGTCAATATTTTTGATTAAAACCAAAACAAAAAAATGCAACCAACACTCTGTCGTTACATTTTATGATTTCTTATTTTTTTTTTAAGTTTTCTCCAACTCAAAAACAGAAAAAGAACAAAACCATAAAAAAAAAATTTTAATTGCATTTCGTAGGAATAATCAATGAAGTTTTTTGATTTGTTTTGTATTCTTTTTTTTTTTTTTCTCGCTCTTCTTTTTGGTTTCGTTGTTAATCACACACACACATTTCCTCCTCCGTTTGCACACGTGCTGCAGACCTTTTAATTTGAATGAGAGGTAAACCGTTGCACTAGATGCGTGATGTCGTTTTTATAAATCTGATTAAGATCCCACTAAGCTTGAGTGTTTTATATTTCAGATTTGTTGGTGTGCTTGATCAGCTAGATGCCAGGGTGGAGAAATTTCGAAAGGATGCACTGGGACTGCAGGAGAAAAAGGACTTTCTACTCATGTCCATTGATCTGATTAAAACCAATGACTTATTACATGGAATGAGTGAATGTAAGTATTTCGGAAGGGGGCTGTACATGATTTTTTTTTATTATTCTTATCGGCGCTAAATTGCCGAGAAAAAAATGTCGACGGCTTTTTCTAGATTTTTTTGCAATCTAATGTTACGCGATAAACGACGAGATAAACTTTTGTGGTTTTGAGGCGAACGTAACAAAACGCGCGAATTCATTTGTCGGGTGTTCTGAAGTCCTCCACAGACTTTGTACGGTGTAGGGTTCCGCATATTGCTTTTGTTTTTGCTGGATTTAAGACCAATCACCATATTTTTAACTTAGATGATGAACGGAGTGTTTTCCTATTGAAATCTATTTATGTGAACGTTGTGTTCCTTATATTGTTTTGGTTTTTGCTTGAGCTGAGACTAAACACCTTATTTCTACTTCAGATGAGAAACGGATTGCCCTCCTAACTTTCTAACTATCGGTGCCCTCTGTAAACATCGTGGTCTTCCGCATAAAGTTTTTGTTTTTTTCTTGAGCCATCCACCTAATTCTTAACTTAGCTGTTGAACGGATAGACTTTGTTATTTTTAATTTAACTGATGAACAGATTGGACTTCCTATTGAAATCCATCTTTTTCGAACATCTGCTGATTCAATGAGTCAATGCAATGAGTCAATAATTTACAAAAGTCATTATCACCCGGATGATTGCCAAATATTCGTGAAGCTAGTTAGTGCCCATGACTAATAACCAATTACGTAACATTTTAGCCACCTCGATTTTGATCCTCTGCTTTAAATTATAGTCCATCTCTCCCGATTCAATTTATATGCGGCATAATTCATAGAACCTAACCTTAAAAATATCGTGTAACAAATTCGTTGAACTCTTCGCCATTCCTGTAGACTTTCCATGGCTCTTACGTATTTCTTGGCAACAGAATCACAAATATTATTTATATGGATTTATTTTATTCCTCTCAATTTCTCGTAATTATATATTTTAAAATTGTTCCATTGGCACGTTTGGTGGTGTTTCTAATTGCGGTTCGATTATGGTTCCCCGAATGGTCACCGTATATAGCTGCTGGTTGTGAATTGTGAGTCGTTAGACTTCTTAGGAAATTAAAAGACACGAATACAAGCTATGCCAACAGAAATATGTGTCTCTATATGGTGTGGATTAATGATTATGCTGGTTTGGGGTCGAAAATCGCGTGGGAGGTCGAGGCATTAAAACATTGCTACTATCTGGTTCTGATTCTTTTTGTTGTTTTCAGCGTGTCTGTGGGTGGATTCGCACAATCATCCCACGTAAAGTCGGACTAAAGCAGGTTTAGTCGATAATTTCGAGAGCAAACGCCTGTAATGTGGTTGCTAGCAGTCCACTGTGCCTTTCTCAAAAAAGAGCAAAAGCGAGCAATGTGGTTGTGCCTTTTTGGACACAAAAAAGTGTGGAACTCATAATTTTCTGCTTAATTTGTCATCAATGATTTGCAAACGCGCTAACTGAACGAAGATAGAAAGCGGCTAGCATCAAGGCGGTAGATTTGCTTGCCTCTCAATATGAACACCTTACATTGATAGCCAAATTTTGGTTTGTGGCCAATCAAATCGCAGTTTTTGGACGCGCAAGCGCCCACGACACCGACTTTTACTAGCCAATTTTTCCTTTACTTGCTGCCCCTTTTCGAATCCTTTTCCGAACCCTTTTCCGGTGCGAACAAGCTATGCTCCGGCCCTGTATGGGCTAATTTGCTGCCCCTTTTCCACCACATCCTCTACACTTCCATCTAAAATGAATTTTTCTTTCCTTTTTTTTAGCTGAACGTGAGGAAATCTCATGCTACATTCAAAGAGTCAACTCCCGACTCTCGACAGTAGAACTGAATGTTCGAACAGTCCGTGACAATTCTCAAGAGGATTCACTTAGCCAAATTAATATGCTCATCGATATGATGATAACGCTGGGTGATCCAGTACTCTCACGACAACGATGTCAACAATACCTCAACGCATGCAGCTCATCGGATGGCAGCAATATGGATCTGTTCAGTGAAGAAGGCATCGATCAGGATGTTATAGTTGACAAGAAATTCGAATGTGCCCTACTCGGTTGCACTTTAGACGATCAGAAGAATATCAAGAAACGACTGCAAGCTCTCATGGGGTACCTAAACAAGCAAACTATCCGCGATTGAAAATGCATTTAAATGCACCACCACCACCATCCTGTCCTTCTCCCTCCATCCATCAATCCCCCCCCCCCCCCATTCAGAACAACAAAACCTAACCATTTACGAAATATAAAATGAAATTAATTTTTAATTAAAAGAAAAAAACAAAGAAAAATGGATTTTCCTTACAACACAATGCCATAATGCAACCTAATTGAGAGAATGAAGTTAGTTAGAAACGTGGAAGAATAGATTTGGTAGAGCGGGTGCTCGCCTTCAAAGTCAAATAAAATGAAAAAAAAAAAAAAACAAGTAAAACGTCATTTCTAAAAGAAAAAAAAAATGAAGAAGATAAAAAAAAATTCACAAAATAGATTGAAATTAATTCAGGTCAAACGAAACCACGCCAATTAAAAATGCAGAATCGAAAATTGTATTGGACAAAGTAATTTGTGTAGTCGTACGAAATTTTAGTTTTGTGTCTTACGTAAATGCCAATTTATATTATTCATCATCATTTTACTTGGCTTTACAATTCACCCAATTTCTGGATTGCAATCAATGAGAATAGATTCGAAGCCGAAGAGTTGAAGAAGACACTCTTGATTGAACTAAATTTCTGAATAGAAAAATTTTTAACTTCGAAATAAACTTTTTTTTTATATGATTTTTTTTTTCTTTTCGTATTCATTAAATTAATTCTTTGTTAACATTATTCATTAATGAAATTAAAAACAAAACAAAACAAAAAAACAAAATAATTATAGAATAATTAATAAATCAATAATATATCCAAGAAAAAATATATTTTTTGTGTTTTGTTTCTATCAACGATGGGGTTGATGCGTATCGATGGGAAGAGATTGGTTTTCAGTTGAGATTTAAAATAGATGAACAACCTGGGGCAACCCTATTGGCTCACAATAAAATCAACACTTGCTTCTGTGTATTGGATTCTGAATTCAACAAACAACTGACTGAAAAGATTGGGAGTCTTACGATGGTCAACGAGTTCAAAGTGAGAAAGGAGTAGGTAAAAAGCTGAAAATAGTTTTAGTTTCCGAAAAAGCTTCTTGAATTCTTTTTAGGCGAATAAGCCGAGGTCTTAAAGAAAACACATTTCAACTGTTTGATTTTTATGAAGAGTGAATTATTTTCTTGTTAATTATTCTTCTGCTGTTGCAACACCAAGTCTTAAACAAAGTTCTTACTATCCAAGGGACACTTAAGCGTATGTGGAAGTAAATTGGAGTAGAAGCTAAGTCTATGGCCTTAACAAGAAATAAATAATCTGCGTAACAGCCCATATTAATAGTCTATGGCCCTATAACAATATAGAAGAATCAGAATCCAATAAAATTAGAAAACACAGCAAAAAATAATAAAGCTTTTTTCGCCCCACGGTCCAAGCCACGGAGCATGCAATTACCACCTTCACAAGATGGGTCTCATTAGCCCTGTAGTCCTCTGCATTAAGAAGTACACAGATTATGTTTTCCTGTAGACATTCTAGTCAAGGAAAACTACGTTTGAAGGACTCTTATTCGTGCAATTAAACACCGCATTAAGGATTTTTTTTTGTTCTATCGAGGTGTCGAGGTAGGTGACCACTATCACAGGCATGGATCGAGGGGGATGTCCTTGATCCATGGCTGCGATGGTTAGTGGAGTGGTTATTCGTGCAATTAAACACCGCATTAAGGATTTTTTTTTGTTCTATCGAGGTGTCGAGGTAGGTGACCACTATCACAGGCATGGATCGAGGGGGATGTCCTCGATCCATGGCTGCGATGGTGGTCACCTAAAGGAATATAGAGGAATTTTGTCCAATTTCTAAAGACATTACACTAATTCTGCAGTCATAGAACGGAGTGCAAAACATTTTTAAGTTCGCGGTATAACCTGCTCAGTGACAATCCTCAGTTTCTTCAATTCAACTCAATTCGTCCTCACGGTCATTTTGGACGGACAACATTGGACGACAACATAACTTCGTAATTTTAGTATGAACGCAAGAAGGACCCGACCCGATAAAATAACAAATTTAATTTTTTTCTGAAACATGCAGATTATCTTCTCTGCGGCTATGAAGAAGGTGGTTTTGAATAAACGACGATATAGAGAAGTGAGGTTATTGATACGTGTTAAGGATATACCATGCAAACAATGTCTACGAACTTGCGATATCTAGGTTAGGTTAGGTTGAATGTGGCTGCCTGCTTTATACACAGGCTCACTTAGGCCTATTTTAGGCCCATTGTTATTGCGATATCTAAGGTGGGTGCGAATCTTGGTAAGTACACCTAAGCCTGCGCTTTCGGTTTTCGGTTTCGAAGATGCAACGTTAATAAGAACGAGAAAAACACGACGCAAGCCGAGGCTTTGGTGTATTTTAATTCCCAAAATGCATATTGTGAACGACGAAAAAAAAAAAAAAACGGACGTAGCTTCGAAACAGGGATCATTTTTAAACGAAGCGGATTCGAAAAGACGGAAACCGAGGCTTATTTTGTACATTCAACAAGGCCAGGCGCACAAATGAGTTAATATTCGGTTATTTGTGGCCAAAATCCAAATTTGGGAGAAAAAACATGAGCGGCACATTCCTTTATCGCCATCAGTGTGGAAGGAACGTGCTAAAAATGTCAGCAATTTGTGAAACTCGTAAACTTTTAGGATGAAGAGATGGTGGTGGTGTGAATACACTGAGTAAAATAACTCGGACGATCTGACTACAGGCTAATCCAATATTCGAATGTGCCTCCGATATCCACTTATTCATCATCCTACTCTGCGAGCTCATCCAATATTCAAGGCACTGTGCCTCAAATGTGTCCATCATCCGGTATAGCAATGAGATAAAGCCACTTTGTTAGCCTCAGTTCCAAATCAGATATCAGCAGTCAAATGGGACATGGAATAAAATAAAATAAAATAAATAAATAAATTCAATATAATAAATATAAGAAATAATAAATAAATGATTAATAATTTTCGATAATTTCAAATTGAAAGAAAACACCGTTCAAACAAAAATAAAAAGAAACTGAAATGACGAAAATTGTTTTTTTTTTCCCGATCGCACAATCACCACTCGGTCAAAAGTTTACACAGCAATTTTGGTACATTCGACACTCAGCCACGAACCGAACAATTTCTCTTAAGAATACATTTTATTTTTCTGTACAATTTTTGATGCGACTTATTCTCCGCTCTTAATTTTTTATAATTTAAAATTTCGCACAATATGGCGAACCGTGTAGAAGAGTGAATGACAAGTGACTTGAATAACTGTCCATGATATGCAAGTTCAGACACGCACCCACACACTTTCAAAGAAAATTGAAGTCAGACCATTTCTTGATTAAATTTACAAAAACAAAAACTTCTCTCTCATGCTGAGTACACGCGATGCAACATTTGTAGCAACACAGTAATGTTGAAGCAACTGGTGCTTCGTTTGTAGCTGTGTTGCCTACTGATTTCTTGCTGCCATAATTGTTGCTGGAAGTATCAAACAATTTTGACATTGATATTTGCAACACTTTGCTTCGACGGTTTCATTTTGGCCATCTATTTTTATTTAGGTTATGGTTTTAAGCTCTTCACTTGATAAAAAATTTGAAAAAAATTGATCTATTTGATGTTTTCAAATCCACAGTCGAGGATTTTCGTAGCAACGAGACTCTGTCTGATAGAAAATTAGAAATGATTTCTCTTGGGGAATTTTCGTTGTAGTTCAAGGAGATGAATATTGCAAATTCTCTCTGGACTCTTACATTTGTATCCTGGACACGATAGGAAGTTGTGCAAAGAGCTTGAATTTGTATGAATTTTTTTTTTAATGTTAAGAATCTTAGCCATTTCTGTGCACGTGTGGTTCCAGATTATATTCTATGAAACAAATGGTTTATGGATCACATTGCAGAGAAAATCAAGAGCAACAAAGTCAACCTTTTACCAGACTGGCAAGGAAAATCCAATTTAAACTTTGAGTAGACATGAATTCTGGTCCATCAGCTTGATCTGGCTTTGTAAATGTTTGTCCCCCGCTCTGTGTGGTTTATGAGTATTCAACATTTTGTGTGTTTCTGATAAAGCAAAGTACATTTTGATACAAAAAGTAAATTTACCCGAGCTGAAAAATAAATACATTTGTGGACTGGGACATTAATTACACAAATTATTAAACCGCAGCCTTGGTTTTCGTCACTCTCTTGTCATCATTTTATTCACAAAGCCACAGGCATATGAAAAAGAATATGAAGGATCATTGAAGGGCTTACGAATGGTGAAATTAAGTCAACGAGATTGTAGTGGAGAGACCTAAGAAAAACCAACTGAACTTCCTGTCCGAATGCTTGACTGGGAATTCTAAAGTAACTTTCTGCCTAACAAGAGATGACTAAATAATCCACCAAAGCCAAATGAATGAAAAGAATCGTACAAAACCTTCCCACGAGACGTAGTGCCGAGGGTGTAGGAACAGTATTCGACCTTTTTGAAATACCGAACATCAGAAATTCATTAAGAAAACACCCAAAAGTATTTTCATATATTTATTCAAAATAAATAGATTGCAATAAATACAAAAATAAATATTATATAAATAAATATATTCGTTTTTTTTTTCTTTGTTTTTTTTTTTCATTTTTATTTGTTTCGTTAAGTTTAAAAAAAAAAAAAAATTATTAAAATGTTTAACATTCATATTGTATGCTTGTGTATTTTCCACTCTATTTATCAAATGTACTGTTGAGGTACCTCAAGCCTTAAAAATTAAATAAATAAATAAATTATTAAAATGTTTTCAAAACACAAAGTATTTTTTACGTAAAATGTTTACATTTTCATTTTCTTTGCTTTGCAATCAACTAGATAAATTATTATTTCAGAAAAAAAAAGGCACTTAAATCACATTTACGTTTTTTTCATATATGTATATATGTTATGTATTCATATTAAATATATAATTCTTTATAAAAAAAAACAATTCATAATATATGAAAATAAAAAAAAAAAATTTCAAAAATTTTCTCTTTTTTTTGTTTTTTTATAAAGTTACCCAACACAAGAAAATAAAAATCATAATCATAATAAATTACCAACACCCAAATTGAATATAATATATAAATTATATAAATATTAAATAAATTATTAAAAAGTGGGAGAATAAAAAAAGGAAACAAGGAAATATCAAAAAATTATCGTTGCTTTTTCCAACAGGGTTTATTGGAAAAAAATCATAGTTTTGAGCTCACAATAAATAAAAAATAAATAGCTATTTGTTTTAGAGTGGGATTTTGTTTTTGTTTTTTTTTTAGTGCTTTAAAATAAATAAATAAATATTTTCTTTTTTCTTTTTCTTCATCTTCCTGAATTCTTCCAATGAAGCCCATTGGGCTTACGATCTTTCAATTAAAAAAAATTGTTGCTTAAGTTTCCTCTTTGTTGTTTTTTTTATTTTTATTTTTGTGTGTATTTTGCTTAAAGCTTAACATACCGTAAAATGTATTTATTTCAATGAAATATATATATATATTAAAAAAAATATATTTAATCTCCAATTTGACAAAAAATCAATCAAAATTGAAGATCGTTTCACTTAATTGACTAATAATGTGTGTTCATAGAACGTACTTCTATATATCATAGATATATGGGTTTCGATAAAAAAAAAGTATAAATATATATATAAAGAAAAGGAAAATCACAGTCAGACCTTGCCGGTGTACGGGACTGTAAGTATACACATCTCCTCCGACGAGATCCGAGTAGCGCAGTTTCCCTTTCAAATTTTTTTATGTTAAATAGAGCATTTGAATAAATAAACTTTAAGTTTTTTCTTTTGCAAAAAATTAAGCAAATAAATATATAAATATATAATATTAAAATGATCTTATGCATTTGCCGGTTAAGCGTTTCTTCCAGTTTAGGAATTTTTTCTTTGATCGAAAAAATTCACAAAAAGGAATTTCTAACGCGTCCGTCAATGCGTCTTAGGTGGATTGTATGTGTGTTCTTATTTTTGTTTTTCTTTCTATGATGAATTTTTCTTTACTTCTGTTGATATTTTTCATGGTAAACTTAAGAAAAATATCAAAGAGTACTCCCGCTTAAGTCTTACAACTAAAAATTAAAAAAAAAAAAAAAATCTGAAAACAAATGCATTCATCGCATTCATTTTCATTTTGTTTGTTCCTTTTTGTTTGTTATTTATAAATTATATAAATAAATAAATAAAATAAGTTATTTCTTTTCATTTCTTTCCATTTGCTTTGTTTTGTTTCAATAAATAAATAAATATTTTTTTAAATGCCAACGTCTGAGAGTTGGCATTCATTCATTTTTCTTTCTTTTTCATTTTTTTACAGACTGTACGGATGACAGAACTGATAGACGAGACGTTGTGAACGTTCGGTTTTCTTCATGATACCTTTTTTGTAGTATTGCCTGATTGAGCGCGAGAGTTTATCGTAATTCATTGCCGGTCGATTCTTTCGACGACCCCAGAGTTTTGCTACACGAACAGAATCTTCGATTTTAAAAACGCCCTTGCTGCGATCGATCCAACGGATTGCTGTGCCATTTACATGCGGTGTGGCTAGGAGTTCCTTTAGGAATTGCCAAAGATGTATGTGGGAACCACCTGTGCGTCCTGTTGGGGTTTTCGTGGCTGGGGTGGGTGCTGCCGCAGAGGCTCCAGGGGTTGGTGTGGATGCCATCGCCGGGGAGCTATTCACTGTGCCGGGTGGAATAATTTCTTCTTCTTCATCTGAAAGGAAAAGGAAAGGGAGGGTGTTAAAAAAGAGTCTTATAGTTTTGTAGTTATAGTTTTTGAGTCTGAATAAGAGTTTCTTTCTTTCTTCTCTTTTTATTCTAAATCTAAGTTTTTATAACCCAAAACCTTGGCAGTTTGTACTAGAAAATGGTAGCTTTGTAATTTTAATTGTAAGGTAACGTATTATACGTTTTTTTTATTCATAACTTGAGTGAAGCATATCGCGCTCTAACCGCCAAATTATCGTAAGCGACAGATTGAAAATTTCACAGGAGAGTCTTTTTTTTTTGTTTTTTGTCTGAGCTAAAAAATATTGTTTTCTCTGTTATTTTTAACCGAAATGTTTTATATAAAATAAAGGCGATAGACAGACAGAGAGACAGACAGACAGACAGACGGATACTGAAGTGATTCTATGATATAAGGGTTTCGTAATTCCTTTGGAACGAAACCCTAAAAACAATGATGCAGAAAGACGCACAATCGAATAAACAATCAAACTGAATCATTAACTCATTTTTGCTTAAAATGTCGCTTACGATAATTTGATTTTTAGGGTGAGATATGAATGATGAATGATTAAAGGAATTGTCTGTCTTGAAAGAAGGATATAAAAACGGTCAGGGGATCGCACGAATACCAAAGACTTGGCATTTTTTTTTCTATGACTGCACTGCAACGAGATTTATGACTGGGATGGTTGTGTGATAATCAATTATGAGAAATAGATGACAGTAAATTATTGAAACAAAAGTGAAAAAAGATAACAGCACAAATAATTTTGCTGCTAAAGAGATATTGGCTGATAAAAATATTTAACATTTCAACAAGGTAATTGGTTTTCAATTTCCAGTGCCTTAGAAAATTCTAGAATTCAAGATTCTTGTGCTACAATCAATTTGTGACTTTAAAAAAAAAAATAAATAGTCTGCATTACAGCCCTTACAGGGCCAGGCGTTAGCTTCTTCGCGCCTCCACTGTGTTGTGCGCGATATAATTTGTGTTATTTTCCACCCGAACTTGAAAGATGGTTGGCTACACAATGGGCCTAGCTTTGGCCTAAGTGTACCAAAATTTCAAATTTGTGACTTTATTCTACGAAAAAGTAGCCAGAGGTTCACAAGGATCTCGAGGACTTACAAAAAGATTGTGGTGCCCCCTTCAAGTTGTGATTTTATTCTAGGATAAGCGATCACTTGCCCAGAGGATCACAAGAATATCAAAGACTTGTGACTTTATTCTACGAAAAAGTGGCCAGAGGTTCACAAGGATTTCGAAGACTTACGAAAAGATCGTGGAGCCCCCTTCAAGTTGTGATTTTATTCTAGGACAAGCGATCACTTGGCCAGATGATCACAAGAATATCAAAGACTTGTGACTTTATTCTACGAAAAAGTGGCCAGAGGTTCACAAGGATTTCGAAGACTTACGAAAAGATTGTGGAGCCCACTTCAAGTTGTGATTTTATTCTCTGACAAACGATCACTTGCCCAGAGGATCACATGGATTTCAAAGACTTGTAGAAAAAGTGTTGTACTACGATCAAATTGTGACTCTAGTCTATGACAAAGTGGACAAAGGATCGCAAGGATAGCGAAGGCTTACGAAAAGATTGTGGTACTACCATCAAGTCGGGACTTTATTCTACGACAACTGACACTTGACCAGATGATCACAAGAATATCAAAGACTTGTGACTTTATTCTACGAAAAAGTGGCCAGAGGTTCACAAGGATTTCGAAGACTTACAAAAAGATTGTGGAGCCCACTTCAAGTTGTGATTTTATTCTAGGACAAGCGATCACTTGGCCAGAGGATCACAAGGATATCAAAGACTTGTGACTTTATTCTACGAAAAAGTGGCCAGAGGTTCACAAGGATTTCGAAGACTTACGAAAAGATCGTGGAGCCCCCTTCAAGTTGTGATTTTATTCTAGGACAAGCGATCATTTGGCCAGAGGATCACAAGGATATCAAAGACTTGTGACTTTATTCTACGAAAAAGTGGCCAGAGGTTCACAAGGATTTCGAAGACTTACGAAAAGATCGTGGAGCCCCCTTCAAGTTGTGATTTTATTCTAGGACAAGCGATCACTTGGCCAGAGGATCACAAGGATATCAAAGACTTGTGACTTTATTCTACGAAAAAGTGGCCAGAGGTTCACAAGGATTTCGAAGACTTACGAAAAGATTGTGGAGCCCACTTCAAGTTGTGATTTTACTCTAGTACAAGCGATCACTTGGCCAGAGGAGCACAAGGATATCAAAGACACAATGAAGACAAAATCTATGACAAAGTGGTTAGCAGATCATAAGAATATTGAAAATTTATGAAAAGATTGTTTTGCTACCACAAAGCTGTGACTTTATTCTCCGACAAACGATCACTCGATTCTCTTTGATCTCCGGCGCTAATAAGTCTCAATCTAAGGCCAATGCAACAATTTCTCATCGATTTCCGCAGCCTTTGACGTCAACTTCATCTGCAACACTGTCTGCTAATGACCCTGCACGATCACCTTCATGATCATCTCAACGATCACTTCCGCCATCCACTTTCATTACCCCATAAACTATCTCAAAAATTACCTCACACCTCTGTAGCGAAAAAAACAAAAAAAAAAAAAACTGATTATGAGCGATTTGAAAATAAAACAAAATATTATCTCACAGCATTTCTATTTCGATTTAATTAGAATTACCCTCAACTTTGTATTTAATTAACTTTTCGTGGGACTTTTTTTTTTGCTTATTTTCGTGCCTTCACCCATTGACTAAAGCAAAAAAAAAAAAGTAAACAAAAATATACCTTAACCCCGTCGGTAGAATTTGAGTGAGATGAGTCTTGAAAAAACAAACATCATCGAGATCATCGACGACTATCGTCGCCATAAATTCTCTAACAGCAGACGATGTGAATTTATTTTTAACCACTTACATCAGAAAATAGACTACAAGCTATACCACCTGTGTGTGTCGTGTGGGCTGAGCGCAATTTACGTGATGAGTTTTTTTTCTTCATGAATGAATGTACAGAATGTACGTCAGTATACTTAATTTTAAATGACGTAAAAAAAAAGTACTCACCATCACTGACGTCCATGTCAATATTTTGCATACACTCAGAGTTCCAAATTCCTGATGTGACAGATGATGCTGTTGTTGGTGTTGTCGTTGTTGTATTGGCATTGAAATCATTTGGGAAATTATCACTACAGGCTAATTTCCAAATTTCCAATTGTGCATGAATTGTACCACCAGCCTGAAAAAAAAAAAAAAAAAACAGAAAGACTGTATGTTAATATGTCACTTTGACACCTGTCACATGAAAAGTTTCACAAGCCAAGTTTGAGGGGAGTGGGATCAGAGGAACAGAACGTTGTGATATTCATCGTTAAATTAATTGTTAAGAATTCTCACGACTGTAACTTTTCAACACAGACGTGTTCAACCAGGGAAATCTATACAGAATGGCAAAAAAAGAAAAACGTAAAATGGACAATCAGGTTGTGTAGCGTTGTCACGAAGTTGTTGTGTACGCGATCTACACTACTGCTGCATGGCATGCATGACTAGATTGTCCTTAATAAATCCCCCCTCTTCATCTCCGCACAAAAATTGCTTAAGAATATTATTTATTTATTTAATGCTGTTGCTGTTTGCTATTGCAGTTGACTTTGAGTACGTGCAAAAGTTGCAATTGACGGTAATGAATTGTCATTTCTTCAAATGGCGGTAGTGGGTTGATTAAAGTTGACGTTGCATTTTATGAAATTGAAATTTAGATTCAAGTGTTGGAATGGAGATACTCGTTGAGATACACAATATGATTGCGTAAGGCATGACGATCGTGTCTTAAGATCAAGATGGCATAATTGGATGGTGGTGGTTGTTGATTGTAAGCAGTTCTTTTGAAGTTATTAAAAAAAAAAAATAAAGTGTTGGCCTTTTGGGGCATACAAAGCGGACAGTAAAATGATTTATTAAGCTTTACTCGGTGTGTATTTTTAGAAGGATGTATAAAAGTTAGGTTTTATAAGCAGAAATAATGCGATCGTAAAGATGGCAATTACCAAGATGAAGGTTAGAAGTGGGATTACATTTTTTTTTTGTTTTTTTTTCTGCAGAACTTGTTTTACATATTTCAGTAGCAAAGTGTTTTATGGGTAGGCTTTGCTTAAGTAATAGGCGTATAGGCCTCTTTTGCGTGCGAAAGATTTGTCGTGGCAATGACCGTATCCATGACCAAGGGCGGCGGTGGTGCGTCGAAACTTCGGGCGGTACGTAATTTAAATTTTAATGAGTGATAAGTTGACATTGCAGTGGAATTTTAGTTCATCATTCTATAATAAACCTTAGTTAGCGGAATGAAATCAATTTTTTAATATTCATCCAAGAAACCTTGCCGAGAAATTCAGGGAAGGGTTTGCATAGAGTCCGTAACCTTGCTCGGGCAAGCGCTGGACAGGAGCACAGGAAGTGTGTCAGAGATTCTGATTCTGCCGTGTTATTGCAGCTACGGTAGTGTGCGCGATAAGGGATCCCTAGTCTGGCTGCTTGAACCCCTATTGGCCAATGACCCATACTAATCGCTATAATTTTAGCAATGTCTGTGCGAGTCCTATTAAGAAGGTCCTTGGTTCGTGAAAAGTTGTAATCTGGTCAAGTCTTCCTAGCCACTGCGCAGTTGGTCAACTGAGAGCATCTAAGGTTAGCTATTTCCACGAAGTGACGTGAAATTCGTGCTTTGACTAGCCCTAGTGGAACGTGTATCTCCAAAGCTGACGAGCTGTGAAGGGTCATGACAGAAGTTCTCCAGGAGGATTGTCAGTCGTTCGCTGGAAATGGACGTACAAATGTTTGTGGTGTTTTCTTTCCCCGAGCTTTCTTTCCTCGAACACGGGTACTCTCGCTCAACAGTTCGACGCACTAACCTATCGAGCCAACGGCGCCCACGTAGGAAAAATTAAAGGCCTTAAATGTGACCAATCTACCCGCAGTCGTTCTTTGATGCCTTCCTACAGCATCCCAAAGGAATGTAAGAGTCTCTTATTGATTATAAAAGTGATCTACATCATGCTCTGAGTCTCACGCAGCGTTTGCATAAAAAACAAGACTCTCTGGCTCTCATGTAACCCTAGTTGTTGCATCAGTCCGATGCAAATTTCATCTCGAGCAGATCACACGCATCTTTTTCATCGGTTATTAACCCTTAGATCCAGATGTGAATCCCGTTCTGCAGCAGGGCCAACTCTTGCTTGCATAACCGACTCGTTTGATGCGCTCGCCCGCTTACATCATCCCGTCCAAAACGAAAGCGGCTCAGCCACTCAATGATGCTCACGCTTAACATAAACACAATCATTTAAAAGTTTTTCCAAACAACAACCATCCACTTCATAAATCAACCTGACGCAACTGTTCCCCAACTCGAGGGTCTTTTCTTCTTCTTCTCTTCCGCTGCTTAACCTCAGCTACCTTCCGGTGATCATCAATTTGAAAATTTGTCAAGAAACCAGATCAAAACCGCTTATCAATTACGACACACTGATCCTAACTAATTGTGTGCCATACACAAAGTTGCTCACGCTAACATCTCAAATTATCTAACCGTGTAAATTGAATTGTTCACTCGCTCGTCCATTGCGTCATCGTGCGTCTTGACAAAAGTGGCAAATTCTACACCTTAATGCTCCAAATAATACAAAAAACCATCAAAATTATAAAATAATTGAAGAAGCAAACACAACAATTTTTCTTATGCAATCAATTAAATTGGGCTAACAACAACAACAAAAAGAAAAACGCAGTCTAATCGAAACGAAACTCCATTTTAATTACCCGGTCAAGACGTGTTCGACGCGGGCGACGACGATGGACCAAATAAATTTCATCATGTTACGAAAAATTCCATGAAGAGACACAAAAAGAAAACAAAAAAAATAAATTCATCTTCGATGTTAGCCATGGCCATAGCCAATGTAACCAAACGTGAGTTTGCCGAATGCGCACGCTGCCGGTACATCGTCGGTGTCGTCGTTGTTGCCGCTTCAATCAAAGGAATGCTGGCGAAGGTTGTTTGTAAGGGGAAAACACACACACAGACACACACCTAGCCCAGGGTAATGTAACATAAGTCCAAAAAAAAAACAGACCCCCAACAACAACCACATGGAAGCCATTAAAGAAAAGAAACGACATTGCAAGGTGAAAGTGACTTTAAAGCCACAGAAAACAAAAACATCACCACAAAACCGTCACCGTGCTGCTACGAATGGAACCTACTTTCTTCCACACAAGAGACTGACAATCGTGGTGGTGGTGGTGGTGGTGGTGGATAGTCCGAAGCACCACCAGGAGCACTCTGGTTGCCATTCAAAAACAAAAAAAAAATTGAACGAATGACTTTTCTTTTGGCCAAAAGAAACAGTCTTTTGATTTTTCTTTCTCTTTTCGCTTCATCATCATCATCATCAGCATACTCTGTGTGACGTCAGTTAAAGTCGACTCGGCTCTGATTACACTCGCTCTCTGTAGCTGTGTGTGTCTTTTTTTTTTTTTGTTTAAACTCACCTCAGGTGCTCTGCGTATGAATTCCTCTTCGGTGAGTAATGACAAGGTCGTACCATCTTCAGGAAATTTTATTTCCAAATCGTTGATCGGTGGTAACTTGAATTGATCAACGGTGGATCGTAGCCATGCGTGTACTTGAGATGGAGTCCATTTTTGTGGATCTAAAAAAAAAAAGAGAGAAACATTTAAAAACATTCATTTTTTTTCTGTAAGAGAGGGAAACATTTAGAAATACATATTTTTGAGACAGAGAGAGGAAAAAAAAACATTTTTTTGTTATTTTTGAAGATCAAAAGAAGAGGACAACAAGAAGCTCTGGTACCAGTTGGTCCCGGGTGCTAATTGATTGTGAATTCAGAGAAGAAGTGGTTTTTCAATTCATGTGCTAAGAGGTGGCATGAGGTGGCAAAAATGGCTGATGATTCGTTGTCCACAAGTGGGGAATGCTTGTGAAATTTAAAGCCCTCTGAGTCGCTGAATAAAATATGCAACAGAGGTCCGCGTAAAAGCCAAATGTCTTTTCAGAAACCTGATCCTGATTTACATAAAATTCGGCAAAAGTAAATTCCAACTAAGGTCAAGGTGGACATTAAGCCAAAGTGTGGATTGTGGGCAATCATGAAATCCGAGTTAGACAACTGCTTCGGAAAATGTCAGCGGACTAAAAGGACTCGTCTAATTGGTGAATGTACATCATCAGCACCACGTAGGGCTAAAGTCTGGCTTTTCGCACCTCCACTGTGTTGTGCGCGTTATAATTTGACACATGTGAAGGGGGCCTACAGTTTATTGCCGGTTCCGAACGACAAATTGCGAAAGCTTTCCGTGACAGAAGAATCCTCCAGGAAGATTTTCAGTGAATGTCAGTTCCTCCGCCTACCTACCTACCTACACAAGGGGCTCACAAGGACCTAAGTGTGGCAGAACTAATTCTGTCACCTTGTCAGTAAATGTACAGGGTGGACCAAACGCAAGTTTTTTTTGTAAACGCAATAAAAATTGCGAATTGGTGGTTGTACTTTGTGGACCAAATACAATTTTTTTTTTTTTCAAAAATACAATAAAGATTTTTCTATTAAACTCTACAAAAGAATGTGTCCCTATAGCCCCCCACTTTCTTTAAAAGAGACCTATCATTCCACTTCAAGCCCTCTCTCTTGTTTTAAAGCCTTGTCCTGTCTGGTAAATGCACAGCTGCAGAAAATAACATGTGGGCCGTGTACAAGTTTCTCTTTGAAAATTCAACAACGATTTTTATATTAAACTCTTCAAAAGTGTCTGATCCTTTAGCCGTCTAACTTGTTTTAAAGAGCGCTCAAATTTCCATTAAAAGCCCTCTGTCTTTCGTCTTAAAGCCTTACTCTTTCTGGTAAATGCAAAACTACAGACAATAACATGTGGGCCAAATGCAAGTTTCTTCTAAAGCCAATAACACCAACACGATTAAATTTCCATCCATATATTATGACTTTATTCGTAAGAGCAAACATTCCCATTGATTGTAGAACACAACATCGTTCTAGTGGCTGCCTTGGCTGGCTTCGCAGTTGCGCATTCTGTTATTTCAATTTTCCAAGACCTTTTTAATGGTTTCGGGCTGTAGCTCACCGATTTCTTAAATGATATTGACCTTAAGTGGTTAAATCGCTTACGAATTGTTAGCAGACATCGGTGCTTCCCAAAAAAAAATCCAAAGGAGTCAAATCGCAGCTCCTTGGTGGCCAATTGACATCGCCAAGACGGCTGATTAGACGATTTTTTTTTTCAAAAAATCATTTTTTTCTTTTTTTTTTTTAATAGTTTACGAGGCTTCCTTGGAGGCCTGCGTCTTTCCAAAAATTTTTTTAGTTGCTTTGGGCTCAAAAGAGCTTATAACCTCACTTGGACAACCACTCGCTTTGGCTACGACTGTAAACGACTGGGGTTGGCCTACATTTCACTTTGGAAATAAGTTTTCCAGCGTTGTTCAAGCGACTCATTTCGCACCGCGGAGGCATGATTCTAACTTCCTGCCAAGATCTCGAGTCTAAAACAGATGTCAGTATCAAAATAACCTATGATCTGAAAAAAGAACCACTAGATGGCCCACAATTCAAAACACTCATCCACAGAGAACCGTCGACATGGAACGTCTCACAGAGGAATGTGTCTCGTTCAACCAGCAGAACGAAACCGCAACTTAAGCTTTGTTCAACTCGCGGCAAAGTGAAAGTGACCAAAGACAATAAAAAGATTTGCTCTATTGCAAAACCCGCAAAGTAAAAGGAGAGTAATTACGACGCCCATTCATAAAAAAAAAAAAAACACCGCGCCCATTTGAAGTTTGCAGCGTCACATAAAAGAGTTGGTGTGAAAACTGCCTTCACCACCACCACCACAATAAACCATCCCTCGGGTCTCTAAATCACATAATTTTGTACCCCTCACTTAAAATACTATACTCATTTACATAAATTAATATCCCTCTGGCAGTGCCATGCCACCACCCCTGCAACTCGTTATTAAAATAAAGAACACGATACAAATCTGAATAAAATGACTAAGCACAAACATGACACAATCTGATTTCCAGTTTCACGCTTTCAAAAGATTGCTAAACCACCACCAACTAACCAACCAACAAAAAAGAGAACACAGCATTAATTTCATATTCAATATCACATAAAAAAAGATTGCTCTTCGATTGCAGCACCAAACGCCACTTAGAAGTCGCGAAAAAGTCTACTGTGACTGGACTTTCCGCGTCCAGTTAATAGCCAACCTCAGCACCACCGCCACTGACACGGGGCATGTACGCTGTTCAATTATGGTAAACCTAAACGTAATTTGTTCTCTTTGTACTGATGCCAGTGGAGAGATACGCAGGTGCTTGTTATTCTTGTGGGCCTTGAAATATCGTCGTTATGATTTATTTATGCTGTTGTAGCAATTATTTTTCTCTTTTTTTTTTTCATAAGTAACCACAAATCAGACAGTCCCCCACTCTCTAATTAACATTTAAATGCGTGAATGTTACAATCGAATAAGACATTTGGTGGCTTCCTTATTTTTGAATCGTATGTGCTTTTTCGTAATGAAATTAACACCTCTAATTAGCCGTAGTTTGGGTCATTTTGCGATTTCCAATGCAAGTGAGAAAGACTCACTCGTCTCCTCAGTCAATGGCCTGGATGGGCAATTATTTTTTATTCAGTTTTGGAAATGCTGATTGCAACTCGATAAACATGCCATAAAACAATTCCACACTTGAATACGTGCCAAAAATTGAGAAGAACTCATTAGCATGTTCGGTGGAAGGTGTGGAAGGCATTTACCCTCTCCGGGATTCCATAACCAGAACCTGGCGAAATCTAGTGAAATCCTTATCACGACTGAAGCTAAAGGAAATTTAATGAAAGCTGATTTCTGTTCCAGGACGAAAAAAAATTAAATTTCTGACCGAATTTTCAAAAGAAGAACATCTGCAGCGACTTTAAGTAGCCGCTGAACGAAGAGCAGTGACAAATCGTCGCACAGTGGGAAAAATATGAGATTTAGGTGGACATCACTAATAAACCTCAAAGTTTTCAAGTCTTTTTTGACGATGCGTCGTCTGCCAGAAGAAATTTCAACAGTTTCGCCAAGGTCTGCATGCCAAAGAATATAAAGCGTCTGTTGTCATAGAAAAATGTCGACGATTGCATTAGAAACTGAATGATACAACTTTCAGTACAACGAAAAAGTGCCAGAGCCTACAAAGATGTCTACGATTGTGTCAAGAGGACAATGCCAATCCTTGCAATGCCCCAACTGGAAGAAATTTTATCAGTTGCATCAATTGTTGGGCGCCAAATATCATCGATCGCTGTGTGATCAAGAAAGAACTTGAGTTCCAAGATAAAACGCCGATTACTACCGATCGAAGCCAAGATTTAACAAAAACCTGAAGCTAGGGCGTTAAAAAAAACGAAAGAAAAGGTCCATTGAAGGGTTCACCTTAATCCTTAACCTACCGTGAGATTTACAATCGATTCTATCTGATTATGAAATTGCAAAAACTGAGCCAGGCGAACAGAGCCATTCCAACCGAGTCAACGCATAACCTTACAATGCGTCAGCTGAAGAAATTTCAACAGTCTTCTATAGAATGTTGGGCGCCAATTATCATCGATTGCTGCGTAATCAAGAAAGGAGTTAAATTCAACGACAAAGCAATCACTTCCACCGATAGAAGACGAGATGTGACAAAAATCTAAAGCCCCAGTCTGGTCAACAAAAACTCTACCAAAGGCTCGACATCAATTTACAATCAATCGTGAGATCGTAAATCGATTCCATTTGATCATGAAATCGCAAAGCCGATCTAGCCAAGCCGAGTCAACGCCGATTCTTACAATGCGCCAACTGTCGGAAAAATAGCTCCGTTGTGTGCTGGGCGATTGCTGTATGATCAACAAAGGACAACAAAAAGGCCGATTTCCACCGATTGAGGTCAAGATCGAACAAAAATTTAAGTCTGCTAAGATTGAAAAAGCTTCCCCGACGGCTTCGTCACAGGCTCTAAATTACTCAGTAACCGGTCGTAAAATCGAGAATCGAATCAATCTGATCGTGAAATCGCAAAGTCGAGGCAATCGAACAAAGTCAACGCCGATCCACTGCCAGAATTTCAGTTCCAATGAGGGCTAGTTAGGCGCCAATCATCATTATCGACCGCTGCATGATCAACAAAAGACTGGAATAAAACTACAAATCGCCGATTTCCACTAATCGAATCAAGAATCGATAAAATTCAAAAGTCTCAACGTTTGAAAAAACAAAGGCCCAACATCGATCGTGAGACTGAAGATCAATTCTTCTCTTATGATGAATTGCAAAACCGAGCCAGAAAATCCCGCGAACAAACGTTAAGGTCGAAATCTAAAGTCTAAACGTGATAAGATCGAAGAAAAGCTCGACCGGAGGTTCCACATCAATTCACAACCGATCGTGAGATCGAAGATCGAAGATCGAAGATCGATTCCATCCGATCATGAAATCGCAATGCCAACCCATGAAAACCCACAAAACACGTCAAAGCTGTCCATGACAAAATCTCGCCTCTTGTTTCGCCACAGGCATGACTCAGAATTAGGTCGCTCGATTGCCACGCAACAAAAAAAAAAAAAGACCATTCACGATCGACCTTCAACAGAACGACCACCAGAAACGCCACCTGGAAAACCTCCCAACCAACTGACTCATTCGATTGACCCAAAGGGGATCCCTCTGCACAACCTATGGCCCCTAGTCCTGCCCTGCCGGTGGTTCTTCCCCGAATTAACAGGCTTCTCCTAAAAAAACACACACACACAAAATTCTGATCACATTAGCAAGCCCTGTCTAACTTATGTCATTCCATCGCGATGTTTAATGTTCAATTAAGCTAAACACACAATTTTTGTTGTGTAACACAACGAACGAAAATGTGGCAAAAGAAGACGAAAAAAAAAATATGAATAAACAAATTACTTAGCAAATTTCCCGCCCGAATCAGAGAGAGAAACGAAAAGAAAACACACACTGACCTATCGAGGCGAATTAGAAACTCGAAACACGTCTCCGCTGAGTCTTCTTTCTTTCGATTTTGTATTCCGAGTCGATGGTGGATTGAAATTTTCATTTCGAAATAAAACGATGAAAAGTTTTTTTTGAGTTAATTGCCAAACAGGGGTTGACTTTGACTGTCACCTAATTTTCCTGAAAGGTTTTTCCCGGAGGGTCATCCTGCAACTTGAAACTGTGACTCACCTGAAGATATTTGCAATTTCGTGCACGTCTCCTCGGCCTCACGCTTGGCATGCTCCAATGCTAATGAGATGACTGGCTCAATATCACCGCGCACGCCCAAGCCACCGATCAGAGACTCCAGAGCCAGCGGCTTCAGGTTGTGTTTCTTCTGGAAGCTTGTGTCCTCGAGGTACTCTCTGAGTAGCTGGTGATCCTGCTGATGATGGCTGGGGATGATCGGTGGCTTGGAATCGGCCGTGATTGTGTCTTGCGGGAGACCGTGGAGTGACTTCTCTAGCAGAGAGTTGATATCGATGAGTGTCGTCTCATCGGGCTCCTGCTTGATGTCGGCAAAGGAGTGCGGTGACGGAGCTCCACAGCTGGACTCGGGCGGTGATGGCGGAAGGATGTGATACTCCTGTTTGATGTGCTGCTGTTGGTGTTGGTGGCTGGATGAGGAGTATGGCGATTTGGCATCGATCGAGGGGCAAGGTGATGGTGGATAAACGGCAACGGTGGCAGGACGCTGATGTGCAAAGTGATCCTGATTACTCGGCGGTGAGGGTTGCGGCGATGGATAGAGTTTGTAGTGGTGCTGGAGTTGTTCGAGGAGAATCGAGTTGGTGCGATTCAGAGTGGTGGAAGAATGCAGTTGTTGCTGCGGTGGTGGCGGTGGTGGAGTGGAGATTTCATCTGGTCCCCAGGGTTTTTCGATTTTTATTTGTGTCACCGTTTGGTCATGGTAGATTGTTGTTGGAATGTAGTCGAGAGAGACTGCGGGTGACTGGGACAGCGATGATGTGGGCGATGCTGCTGATTGTGGTTGCGACAGGGAGGACGATGATGAGAAATCCGATTGAGGACTTAGGGGAAGCTCTGTTTCATTTGGCAGCAGTGAGAGATCAAAATTATTTGCGTATGCAGAGTATGTGTCGATTTCTGCTGTGGCGATTAACGAGGATTGGGGCGGAGGTACGAGTTGCGACATCTGAAAAAGAAAAAAAAAGTTTGGTTAGAAATTTGCATGGAATCTTGGTTAAGGGTGGTTTAGAGCTTAAATCTAACTTAGAGTAGGTTAAAACTTAAATCTCGTTAAGAGGTGGGTCGCATAGAGTGGAAAAATGACTTTTAGGCGTTCTATCGCGTTGTGCTACTTTTTGTGGACCAATTTTTCGGACATTAATTGGGGGTGGACTGCTTTTGAAAGAAGTTTGTCGAGTTCTGACGCACGATTCTGTCTTCTGGCTTCGGAAAGAAGCCTTTTTTACTCTCTTCTTTACCCAAAAAAGCAGAAAAAAATATTTGAGAGACTCAGAAAATGAAAAGAAAATATAAAAAAGCCTTTGCGGTCCTTACGACTAAAAAAAATAAAAAAAACTGCGTCCAAGCTACAGAAAGTAAAAAAAAAATAGTTCAGAGCCTTCAGAGATTCAGAATGTTGAAAGAATTGCTTCGAATTTGTCTTTCCACATTTTAAATTAGGAAAGCCGCCTTTTTTCCCTCCCAGTTCTTAAGAAAAAGGCCCTCCACTATTCCTGGGGGGAATTCGTGAGTTTCTGGCTTAGTCCTGGATAGGGAAAGAAATCATTTTTGCTCTTTTCATGATTCTGAAAGTGAAAAAAACAGCGTCAGAGTCTTAGGAAGTGAAAGGAATCGTTCCAGAGCGCTTTGCTCCCTTCTTGACTGAGATAATGGAAGTAATTGCTTCAGAGCCGCAAAAAGTGGATAGAATTGCTTTAGAGCCTTCAGGAAAGGGCCGCTGGTCTCATACATACATAAATTGGGCGGCGTAACAGCCCGTTGACAGCCTAGCCAGAGCCTAGCTTTTTCGCGGTCTCATTTTGACTAAAAAAGGAGAAAGAATTGCACCAGAGCTTTAGAAAGCAAAAAAAAAACTGGCTCAGAAAATTCAAAGACTCAGACTGTGGAAAGAATTGCTTTAATCTCATTTTTTTTTTCAATTTGAATCGCTTCGGTGTTCGTCTGTCTGCCTGCCAACTTTTACATACACATCTGCCTTTAACTTAATTTAACTTTAACTAAGTCTTTGCAATTAAGGGATGAAATATAGACCGGGGGTGTATTTAGGCAACACAAAAATAATTACAAAAATTAGTACAGTGACTTTTGAAAGAAAATCGCCGTAAACGTAGCCACGACCACGTCTGAGTCAACATAACAAAAGAAGGAAGTAATACCCTCCGAATGAAATTGAACAATCCTGCTTCTATTACGCATTAGCGTTTCACATCGTCTTCAAAGGCAAAAGAACTCTTTTTACTTAGTTTAAGAAAAACTTGTATACGTTTTCATTCTGCTCAACAATTTAGCTGTGATAAAAAAAAAAACGCCTTCGTATGCAAAAAGAGGTTCACAAAAAAAGTTACAAACAATTAAAAATAAAAATAGTTCGCAAAAAAAAAAAGAAAAAATTAAAGAATTATGTTCAGACGACACATATAAAAATTCCAAAAGGAAAGTAAGAAAAAATATACAACGAATAATTCAAAATAAAACTAGAGAAATCAAACTTTTGAGGCAAATCAGGCCAGCAACAGAGTCCAGCTGAAAAAATTTCTTAAAAAAAAACAAGGAAGAAAGAAAAATAAAAAAAATAAACCGAGAAACAGTGGAAACCAAAACAGGGTGGCTCTTAAAACATTAAAACTAAACTCAGAGAAATTTGGAAATTTAAAACAAAATTCGTCCCCCTTTAAACATGAGAAAAATCAATAGACAAACGGACACAAAAGTAATTTTATAAGAACATGACAAAAGGTAAGAAGAAATGTACGAATAGATTAAATAGACAAAAAGTAAAAAAAAAACTGTACGAATAGTTAAAAATAGAATCAAAGACATCAAACATTTATAGAAATTCATGAACCAACTTGAAAATATATATCAAAGAAACAAAAAGAATCATTCAAAAAGCATGAAGAAAATGGCTCTTGAAGCGTTTTGGGAAAAATTTAAAAAATTTCAGAAAAGATCAAAAAGAGAAAAAATTAACTCCAAACAATCTTCGAAAAGGGAAAATTTAAAAAAAAATGAGAAAAGATCAAAAAGAGAAAAATTCAACTCCAAACAATCTTCGAACAAAACTCACAAACTTCAAATTCAACTCAACTCTCAAACTCAAAAAAAAAAAAAATCCACAAAAACTCACAGGCTTTAAACTCAACCAAAAATCCACAACAACTTTCTTGATAAATAATAAAATTACAATGCCAATAATACAAAATCTAAGCATTAGCTCCCAAAATCCACAAAAAAACAGGTATTTTCTTCAAAATTCAAAAGCTCCAAACAAGGAATGTAGAATTTGTTCTTTAACACCTTCAATAATCACTATCATTAGTCTTCTTTTAAAAGTCCCACCAAAAATCACTCAGAAAAGCACAAAAAAAAAGAAAAAAAAAATATTTTTTTTTTCACCGGTAGTTCGGATACCTACCCACAAATTGCACAAAAAAAAAATCAAATCTATTCTTTTTTTTCCTTATTTTTCAACAACAACTTGAGATCCTTTTGTTCACCTCCATAAGAGGATAAGAAAAGAAAATAAAGAAAAAAAAAAATAACTCAGTTCTGACTACTGACTAAGTGCCAGCCACCCTTTCAGCACGATTAGTAGTGAAATTATGATCCCAACTTACTATTTCTTTTTTCTTTAAAAAAATACACAACACAAAAAAAAAAAAAACAAGAACTTCAACAACACATCAGCTTAGCATAGTTCTAAGTCTTCTCCCCACCAATGGACACAAAAACTACAACGAAGACGACGACGACGACGACGACAACGTTTCAACGGAAAAAAACCCTAATTTACACAAAATTAAAAAAATCCACAACAACTGACAGTTCAATATAGAATTTGATTATTTCTTCTATTTTTTTTTTTTTTTTGGTATTCAACAGCAGAAGAGAAGGAGGAGGCAAGAAGTAAAAAAAAATAAATAAAACTTTGCGCGAAAAAAAAAAACACACCACTCTGCCGACGCGACGCTAAGTACTCTGAACCTTTCAACCACTCGCGGGACATTAAAAATAAAAAGCTTTAAGTTACACCTAATATCTATAAGATACCCGCAACACAACATTAACAATCTCAACAATCTCTCTCTATTCCCCACCGGCCACCCCGCCGAAGAGTTTTATACACACCGCCATTGCTTTTGGGAATTTCCCAACTCCACCGGTTGTTCATGTTTTTTTTTTTATTTTTTCTGTTTCTGTTCTCGATCTGCTGCTTGGCTGCTGGGATTGGATTGGTGTCGTTGTTGTTTAACATTTTTGCATGCGAAATAAAAAAAAAAAAAGAAATAATCTGAGGCTTTTTTTTAAAGCCCCCCACAAACAGAACTGAAAGGAAAGGTGTTGGTGTGGTGGGTGACGACAACGACAACGACAATGTTGGTGTTGGTGTATCATTAACTGGTAGCATGTCACGATTATCGGCGGGGGCTTTATGGTGTAACCGCGTCGTGTATTGATGACTTAGAAGCTTTTCAGTGAGAAGGACTGCTGATCATTGTGAATTACGTCGCGGGAATTAAAGACAACAAACTACAACGACAACGATATGACGTTATGACTATGATTGAGATGAGACTTGAAGAAGATCGTCATGTTTATTTTTTTTTTTTTTTTTTGCCACACAATTTGCGTTGATGAACATAACACGCACACAGAATCTCTCTTCTGTGTTTGTGTTTATTTTAATTTTTTTTTTTGTTTTGCAATTTATTTTATACAAATCGAAAATGTAATGAATTATTCATGACAGTGTTTTGCACTTTTTAAATTAACTGTTTTCGTGCTAAGATTTTTTTCTTTCTGTTTCTGTTTCTTTTTTTTTTTTTTGGTTTTTGAGATCTTTGTTATTCTTTTCCATGCTTCTCTCAATTTAAATTGGTCTAAGATCGAAATTATTTTTGAAGGCATTTAAAAGAAGCCTTTGTCTGGAATTGCGCCTTAACTGCGTCATTTAGTCGTTGGAAAACTTAATTTCCGTGTTGTTTGAAAGATTTATTGAATCGCTAGTAGGGTTGTAAAACAACGTTTTAGCAAGCTTCATTGCGAGTGGAAATTCCGAGAATTTTTCCTTGAAACCTAAGAGGTGTGATGAAGCTGATGGAGGCGAGAAGATTGAAAGAAGAATTTATTGTGTAGAGAATGCGTGCGAACTGTCGAAAGGGGGAGGGGACGGTCTCATAAATGTTTGGTTTGAAGGTAAGCTCGCTGCGGTTGCGATTATAAATGGACTCATTAACCTGAATTCACATCTGTGATCGATGAATCAGTTTGAGTTCAGTTGAGTTTTTTTTTTTTTTTTTTTCGAATTTTGATTGAAATGCACTGAATCATATCGAGGAAGTTGAGAATTTCAAGTGATTTCAAACATTTTTCAAATTTTTTTGTGTTGAATTTGAAACGGGGCAGTTGAGCTGTTGTCAACCACTCTAAGCGGGCGACGATTTTGCTGAGTTTCAAGGTTTCTATTGGGGTTTGTGGTGGCAGTACTGAGAAGGAGTTAAGTGTGAATCTGAGATGCTCAGGGTTTGTTGTTCAATCAAAAGGCAACATGAGATCGAAAATATACATTAGATGCATCAATTCCTGAAGAGAAGATAGTTTTGGCAAATTCGTGTGGGCGATTCTACCTATTACCTTAGATGCATTAGTCAGGCTTAAAGCCCACACGGCTTTACCAAAACGGGCTTCTTTTTAGGAACCTTGATTGATGGATCTAATGTATATTTTGGATCTCGTTTTGTCTTTTGACTAAAAATCAAGGAAAAAACGTAAAATAATCTAAAATCCTACGATTAAAAAGGTTTTAATTCGTTGAAATTCTTTTTTCTGAAACAGTCGTTTTCATATGTGCACGATTAATAAATTTTTGAGACACATACGGAATAATCTTTGACCAAACAGGAGGGAGGAAGATGTACAATAATTTGAGTTCTATGGTATATACAACCGCAAAGAAATATTTTTCTTTTTTTAAAAACTGAATGAGGACGATGAGTAGGGTTCTGTGGCGTATACGCACTTTTTAATTTTAATGCAACTCCTGACGGATTATTTTTTGAAAAACTGCCGTTTTATACATTTCACGAAAATGAGTTTCGAACGTCGTCTCGATTGGCTTTTGTATTGTCCTTAAATGAAATTCCTTTCTAACAGAATTTTTTTTAAGATAACATTTTTGAGAGTTAATTGCGATGGCTGTTCTAGCAACTACTATGGCTGCAATAGAATTCTTTTGCTCGATACTTTCGGCCGGTGCTGTTTTAATTTTACATTGTTAACTACTTTCACTTCTTTGCTTTTATATTGTACTAGTAGTTTAAGGAGAATATTGAATAATAAAAACAAAAAAAAAAAACCTTAAGGCTAGCCCCAAGCCTTTTAACAAGCCCAAATATAAAAAGAAGTTTGCATTCATACTTGAGTCAATTTCAACACTATCGCAACACTCTATCTGTCTCTCTTATAATTCTCACAATTAAATAACTTAAGCATTCGAGTTCAGCAAATGTAAAGATATTGATAAGCCGCTGACCTTCAAGAACAGAGCTTAATTTCAAATTCACCACAAAAGACAAAGTCGTCATCTCCCACACACTCATTTCTCAAATCTAATAAGAAATTCAACCAGCACAAGGATCCTATGAGTGGTTTTTCCAAAAAAACACAGAACTTCTTCTCTTCCCCCGTCGATCAAACTCAAGGACACTCGACATTTGCAAAATTAATTCCATTAATGAGACCGAACTCGTGAATTGAGAAATTTTCCGCACGTCTTCTAACTTTGATCTCCCACTCAGATCTCCTCCGCTCAGCAACCCTTTTGGGATATACATTTTGACGCGATAAATCAATCACGATTGTTGGAAAATAAAAACGAAAATCGATTGCATGGCTTTTTAATAGACAAAACGTGAATGCCATCTGAATCTTAAATTTAATCACAGAATTAATTTTATTTCCTCGCCTTAAGTTTTATTGTGAATTTATTTAAACCAAAGAAATTCATTGAGTGAAGATGATTTTGCGTCAGAAACGTCACAGCCTCACGATGGTCATTTGGAAAAGCCTTTGACCTTTCACCTTACACAGTTTCGAATGACTCACATAAAGTTTCAAGACGCACGATGCAACTTTCATACTCTCCCCCTCACGGGTACCGTGCAACCGCAAAGTCATGATTATGAAAATGAAAAAAAAAAAACAAAAAAGTGTCAGTGATCCTAATCAGTGGATTTCTTTCTAATTACATATCGTCATAAGTGATGAATTGATTTGAATTATAAATTCCAAATTTAAATAAGCAATTAAATGCGATGCAAAAAGCGCCAGGTGATGGTGACTCAATCAGTAGGGTAGAGATTCCCCTGTCACGGTTGTTGTGGGGTCATTTTTCCGTGACGTTAAGCCCATAGGACTGGTAACCGCAAAACTCATGACGTTTGTCTAGGGGCGTTGCTGATTAAATCATTTGATGTCAGTAATGAAAATTTGCTGGTACTTTTCCTAATGAATTCATTTTTTTTTAGACGGGATGGAAATTATGGGAATTTATTATTGTGATGATGTAGGAGGGTAGTTTGGAATCTCCTCTACAATCGGTAGAGATCGTAATTAGTGTATCAAGTTTGCGTTTTAAGGAGATCGGTGATTTACAACGGGGGATGCAGTCGTTTAATTTGGAAACAGGCAGATTGGGGTGGATCCCATTTTACCAGAAAGGGTGATCAAGTGCTTTTTTTTTATCATAGTTGGCTTCGTACCGTATAGCCCATTTCTTCTTCGATGAAATTGATATTTTTTTTTGCCTTGAGGATGATGTGGAAACCTAATAGGCAGGTGGAACAGGCCCGTTCTGCTCCAAGTAGTGTGAGACTTTCACTGACTAAAACCACATCTTGACCTTTTCTCCTTCACTGTGGGACCGCTTTTGCATTATCCTTAGCTTAGAATAATGTGTGGGAAGCATGATGTCTAAGTCCGACACGTGATGTCTGGCTCTGATCAACAGTGAGAAGCCCGTACCAAACACATAATTGGTTTTACAGGGTGGACCAAATACAAGTTTCTTTTTAAAATTGCAATAAAATTGACAAAATTATTTTTTTTCATGGATTATGGGTTTATTAGCAAGAGTAAATATTTCCATCGATTATGGAACACTACGGCAACAACGTGGCCCACCTTTTACATGTAAATATGTTTCTTTTTGCATTATGTCTTTGATGAAACTTATTCCAGTCATGAATATTCATTCACCGAAAATTCCATGAGAGAGAAAATTTTTCATCGAAAATATCAAATACATGTGTCGTTCGATTCATAAGGCAGGGGGTTTAAAACTCTTCAACTCTTATTTCGGAAATAGTCCAACAAAATGCAGGCTTAAGTGGACCACAAATGTTCGCAGCAGTCACAGCATCTAAGATCTAAGACTTCGACTGAACTAACTTAGCATATAAATTGACAGTCGTTCCAATACTTCTTCTTTTATTCATTTTGGCTAAAATTATTATAACTCCCAGATAAAATGTGTTGAAATGCCGATTTAGTCAAAAATACTGATCATATCAAAATTGCTGATCATACTGATCTAAAACTGCGATTATGATCTTTTAAAAAATCACAAAATCTACAATTTTACATGCATTTTTTTATAAAATTTCAAATTTGAAGGAAAGATTCTGATCGATCTACCAAAAAGAATCCACGCCAACGATCACTTCAACATTGCAGAAAATCATCTGATCACTGCTTATTCTCAATTCACCATCAGACACATGCCTTTCACGAGGACCCCCTACATATTGAGAACCGGTTAGAACACCCTGCCAAATTAGGCACCCACATTAGGCATGCATCATCACAAGACACTCCCTCCCTCTGAGATCGATTCCTCGATCAAGATAAAATCATTCTAATAGCATCCTTTTCGATTTGTAAAATCCCCAAATCGTAGTTTACAAAAGAATTATCACACATCACCCCAACTGAAACTACCGGTTTCTCTAATCCATATCATAACTCACATCCCATTGAATGGGGCCAAACCAAAAAAAAAAAAAAAATATAAACAGAATCCGCCTTGGCGCTTTAAAAAAAAAACAGACATACGGTTGAATGGAATTCCCAGAGATACAAATGTCTTCTATTGAGTTACATTTTCCTACCCAGCGACACCTTTTTTTTTTACTCAATCGTGCCGTGCACTTGACGTTCCAGAATCAATTAGTGAATTAATTAATTGATTTGTCACAGTTTCCACCACCTCTCCGTGTCTCTTTAAATCCGCTCTAATGGGATTCAATTTAACAATTCCTATGTCGTCATATCACCTCACGTCCTTCTAAAAATAAATCACCTAAGCAATAAATTCAATTTCAATTCTATTCACTTCAACAATAGTTTCATAGGAAATCCCAAGGTGATCTAATTTTTTTTTTTCTTTTTCTCTCCTCACCGTCAGTCTCAACAAGACAAGATCATCGAAATTTAACAGCAGCTAGAACATGTCTGCGACAAAACAATTACACTTACGATCAGCTTAATCTTCAATTGCAAAACTCACACATAATAAAAATAAAAAAAATAAAATCACATTAATCCACAACTTGATGAACAGATAAGTAGGAGATAGATACATTTGAATGCTAAGCAGGTAAAATTAGTGATTACGTCGTTTTTATGCGCAGATTCTAATGAGATGATGATGCTTTTTTTTGTCTGTCTGGACAATTGCTCATAATCATTTTTAAGAATAATTCAATTCTTCTGTTTTGTGGTGCTTGAGATCCATGACGGAAGTTTGACACGGTTAAGTGTGTGCCTTAGCGAAAGAGCTGACGTGCGAGTCGACTGAGGGAATCATTTGCCGAGGAGATCGTCGATGGTAATTGAAAGTGTAAATCGATTCTACTGAATAAGAAGAAAACAATTAATTATTCTACTTGACTGGTATAATTTTTTTCTTGAGCGATTTCGTGGAAATTTGGATTTTGGGGTGGGCGATGTGGAACTAATCGTTAAGTCACTGCGACGGTTATTTGCGTGTGAATGTGAAGAGTTTAGGGGGCTGTCTGGGAGCCGTGACTGATGTGTTATGGAAACTTTAGAGTAAGACTTTATTTTGTAAGCCCTGGTACTGGAGTCTTTGGAGACTTAATGGAGTCGTCAATTTTCTCACTCATGAGCGAATTTGACTGAAAACATCTACCGAAAATTTCTTTAATGGCACAGAGAGGTGCGGAATTGATACAATAAATCGAAACTGTTCCACAAATCAAAAAATACAATTAAGAGTTTTAGTTTGTGAATCATGAACCGCCATTGTCTGCCTGAGCACACAGCCAGAGTCCAATGAAAGTGGACACCCATGTTTCGAATATTCAAATAAAATAGTTAATGAATGATTGTTTGGACAACTAAACAAAAGATGTGCTGCAATCAGGCTTGATTCTTAACATGTGGGAATATTTGGATAGGAAGCTCTTTAAACAAAAGATTACCAAAAAAATGTCTTTCAGGTTCATTTTAGTAGATGAGTGGCATAGAATTCCTGCAGAATTGGCTAGGTTAGGTTAGAGTGGCTGGCTGGGGCACCAAAGGCCCAACAACACTTAGGCCAGACTAGGCTCATTATGATTCCGCGCCCTAATGGAACCAGTTGGAGCTTCTTACGAAGTTGCGGATCTGATTGATGCTGATTTTACTCAGATCGCGCAGACTGTCAACGAAGTGCTTGCCCAGATGGGTTCTTCTACGAGATAGAAAATGGTTCCCTCCTCCTCTTCATCCTGACAATTTCTGTAAAAGTCATTGGCATGTCTGCCGATGGTGCAGTGTCCCTTAATGACGCCTATAATGACCATAATCGTCGGTCTGTCCATCCGAAGAAGGTTGAAAATTCTGTTGAATTTTCGTTGTTAAATCTATTGTTATAATTACTTTTACACCTTTTCGAGCATGAATAAAACTTTTCAAAACGGAAAGATAACTCCAAAATCGGAAAAATGGAAACCCATTTTATGAGACATTGAATGTTAAAAACATGGATGTTCACATGATTTGACAGCATCTGTCTGCGCACCAAAAACTTGCCACATAGGAGCGAAACCACGCAAAAGATGGCAAAATCCTATGACTCCACCTGCTGTTCATCCTTTTGTTGTCCGACCACCTGCAAAATCACTAAGCCAGTCTCCTCACCCGCATTTTTTTTTTCAAAGTCGATATTTAATTTATAACCATTCCGATCCACTCTTCCCACATTCAGCACAAAATCTCAAATTCATATTCCATCCAACTCTTGCTGCCAAACGAACAATTAAAATGCACTACCTCAGCTTCTTGTTCTGACTCTGAAAACCACACCGAAGAGCAAATTGAATTCTAATGAAGACTGCGCGCACTCAAACTCCAACCAATTCATTTAGCATTCACCACCTAATTCCAAACCAACTAATAAACATTGAAATAAAAAAAAAAAAAAGAAAAACAAATCAAAGCGTTTAATCAAAACTGGATTCAGCATGCTAATCGCACCGGTTACAAGAGCCACCACACGGCAATTGCATATCATTAGAATGGTTGAATGGTCGAATGGTCAATTCTCAAGCATCGAGTCGTCCTCCAAAAGAGCCACGATAAAAACAAAACGCACAAAATAACTCTGTCTCTGCCTCTCTACGACCACGACGACAACGACAACGACATTTTTCTAACGACAACGACCGTCATTGGCAGTCATTCCAGGCAAGGCTTTTTTTTTTTCTTTTTTTTGTCGTTCTTGTTGTTGGATTTTCGCGAACGAACCCAAAATCCAAGTTGAGTGGAGTCTTTAATTAGCTGAGTCCCTGCCGCGTCTCGCGGACCCGATGGTCTTGTGAAAGTAAAGGTTGGTAGCCGTGCGAGACCTCTCTCGCATTGCCATCTCAGATCACGCTCGTTCACCACAGAACCAACGTCGTGGTCGTGTTTGTTGGTCGTCATCAGCTTGGACGACTGTCACATTGACGATGATGAAGAGCCAACCAGACAAACGGACAAATTATCGTCTTTAAACCACAAGAGAGTCTTGGACATAGATATGACTACGACTGCGACTACGACAACATGGCGTGGCAGAGGCTGAATTATGGTCTCCAATTTCAAGCAAGGGCCACCATGAATATTCAGTGCGTCATTTAGACTTCTGTTTGTGTTTGTGTCGAAGAAAGGTACTTCTTTCCCTGCACACTCTGCACACTCTGATGCATTCATTGATTCGTTTTTGTGGTCACAAACTTTCATAACGTCCCCCCCCCTCTCTTTGACTTGACGACAAATGGCAAACGACGTTACATATGACAGTTGGTGTCGTTTTATTTTGCGTTTGTCATTATGACAGCTCAACAAGTTTAACACATTCTGCATGCAAAATTCTTTGTATGACTGCGTTTATGTTTGCGCGCTATTTGCATTTTTCTGCGCAATTTAAAATGCCAAACGCATAGTAATTGTTCTGGATGGACGGACAACGACAACAAACAAAAATCTTTTCCATTTAAAGTTCAATGAACATTGTTATGCAATGTGCAATGAGTGCGGGTGATCTTATGAATTCAATTTCGTGGAAAAGAAGTCATTTAAAATTGTCTAAACGAGTTTTCGTTCTAGTTGCGCTGTGCTACGACCTTGGCTGATTAAAAAATTTCATGATTATATATCCACTTTGTTGTTGTTTTTCAGAGGGGAAAACGAAACAAGTTATTAGTGTGATAAACGTGGAGAGTGGATTAAGTTGAGGCGCTTAGCCACTCAATTTGAGGATAATGAAAGACGTGTGCTATAAAACATCGACGAAGTATCAACGAAGTTGCTTTAAGACAACTCTGGCGAATGTAATTCAAGAGTGAAACAGAAACAGAAACAGAAAAATAAACAAAATAATAAAACCAATTAGTGAGCGATTAAATTAAATAAATAAAATAATCAAAAGAGGTTTATTAAGGCACTCGGAGTGGTGTTGTTAATAGACTTTCATCAAACAGCTTGGAATTGTATGTTATAGTGTTTTTCTTCTTAATTTTTTGATTTAATTTACCTTGTAGCCATGTGGAGTTAATGAAAGGATGCAGGAGGCAGCCAATTATGGTCGATTTTTTGGAAAAGAGAGAGAGTCTTTTTGGATTATACAAGCTAAGAATTGCCCGAAGTCTTGGGTTGCCTACAAGAGATTTTGAGCGAAAAATAAACAAGAAGTTATAGTCGCCTCTCGATAATTCTAAATTTAAGGGATTTCACAAAAAAATCGAACCAACGAGAGTTTGAAATATCAAATCGCTTGAAATTTTCGAGAGAAAAAATATGAAAGTTAGAACAATTGAGAAATAATCAACTATGTGCCTTGTTTTTAAATGAACAGACATTCAATTCAAATATTTAAATTTAAAAAAAAGCAAAAAGTAACGATGGCGGTGAAAATAAAGAACCCCTTGAAACCTTTTTCCTCGTGGCACTGAACGCCAGTCTTTGTCGCTTTTTTTTGAAGTATTTTGCGACAGACATTGATTTCAATTAAACTTGAAAATCAGGAGGACGTTTAAGGCAGAAAAAAGAACCACTGGGAGTCTATCTCGCCTTTTTTTAAATATACTGCGATAGACATAAAAAGCTTCAGTCACGAGGGCATTCAAGACAGACAACAAGAACACTTGAGTGTCTTTCTCGCCTTACTTGAAATATTTTGCAACAAACTTTGATTTGAACTAGGCTTTAAAGTCACGAGGACATTGATGACAGAGCAAAAAGAGTTCCTAGTTTGCAGACAAGCCTCAAGGCTTCGCAAATTACATATTATTGTACCTGTTATATGTTTATTAAATAAAAATTATCAATTATCAATTATCAGGATTCTTTCTCGATTTTTTTGAAATAATTCGTAAAAGATATTCGTTTCAAATAAGCTGCAAAGTCGTGAGGACGTCAAAGGTAGAGGAAAAGAACTCTTTTCATTTCATTTCATTTTTTATTCACACTATTCAACTTTTGTGAGTCTTTCTCGTCTTTTAAGGGTTTTGTTCCAAGGGAATAATGACGACTTCGGTGTCCTGTCTGTCTGTTTAAAATGTTCTGCAACAGAAGTGCGCTTCAAATAAGCTTCAAGGTCATATTAACTTAAAAATCAGAAAAAAAAATCACTCCGCCTTTTCTTTAAATATTCTTCGACGGGCATAAGAAGCCTCACAGTCACAAGGACGTTAAAGGCAAATCAAAGAAATCTCGGAAGACTTTCTCGCCTTTTTTTTAAATACCCTGCACTCATTATTTTTTTTCTAGAATTTTTGTATTATACAAATCCAACATGACAACAATTTTTTAGAATTTTTGCATCATACAAATCCAATATGATAATAATATCCACAAAAATGAATTACTTTGAATTACTGCGGTAAGCTACGCCATCGTAGGATCCATCCCACACGCTGACCTCTCACAAAATATTGCATCCCGCATATCCAGACCTCAAATTAATGTAAATTCCCTTCAATCACAATCATTCACACTCAAAAACACTCAAAATCCGATTGAAAACCATTCAAAACCATCAAAAAATCATTTTTCCAAAAGTTGCACGAAATCACTGAAAAAAGTCTTCTAAGTTCATTTATTATTTTACTGCATTTTTTTTGCTGAAAATCGTGTTTCGACGAATTTTTTTAAAAGTGAATTTTTACGAAAGAAATGGACATGGAATGGATGTAAATTGGTGGGAATTAAAGTTAAACCATAAAAGCTATAATTTTACGCCACTTAATTCGCTAATTTCGTGAAAATAAAATTCTACGTCTTAAAATGTTGACCAGAAATTCAGAGAAATTAATCAAATGAATGGCAACTTCAGTGCATTGCTGATAAAGTTGGCAATGCCAAGCCGATGCAGTTGGTATAAAATGGCAGTTGGGATTGAATGACAGGCAAATTTGAATTTGAATTTTTTGATAGAAGGCAGAAATCAACTGAGTGTGATTTCTATCCACAAAATTCTAAAATTCAAATTCAAATTTCTAGACTTAGTTCCAAAACTCAAATTCAAATTTCAGGGCTTAGTTCCGAAATTCAAATTCAAATTTCAGCGCTTAGTTCTGAAACTCAAATTCAAATTTCAGGGCTTAGTTCTGAAACTCAATTTCAAATTTCAGGGCTTAGTTGCGAAACTCAAATTCAAATTTCAGAGTTGAAGTTCCCCGGCGTTGCCTTTTATTGGGACTTGAAATTTATTTTATTTCATTTTATAAGTACAATGTAAATTAATTTAAATTGTAAAAATTCAAATTCTAAATTAATTTACATTGTACTTATAAAATGAAATAAAATAAATTTCAAGTACACTGGCAGTTGATTTCTTATAGAAATTAAAAAGCTATGAACTCACGCATATTTTTCATAGGAAAATCGTTCAGTGGAAGCTTACCTGAAAGTGAAAAAGAACAAAAATGAGTAAATGCATTTGGAAAGTATTAAAAAATAGAAGTTAAAGAAAAATATATTCAGGGGACTCTGAAAAGTGTTCCAGGAAAGCTTGTATCAGTCTCAACTGATGTCTAGACACGACCAAATCATAAAACTTTAAAAAAAAAAAGAAATAAAGTCAACCCAAATTACCGACCATAAAATAGAACAGACCTCCAGTTAAAGACCGTCATGTAGCTGACATTCTTAAAACCATACTCAGTTCCGAAATTTCATGGCAAGTGAAATCACAGCAAACAATCGCCCGTAAATCATACAGCCCCTCTTCTAGACCCCATTCCAGTCCAGACAGAAAACACAAAAAATATATACAATTTCAACAAAAAAAAAAAAAACAAACTCCCAAATTAAAAACATCACAGATAATCGCATGTCTGCAACTGAGTCATTTTAATTGCTCACTTACGTAAGTGCACAGAAATTTAATTCCCCCAAAAAAAGTCGATAAGTAATCTTGTTATGTAAGAACCTTTCTAAATTTGGTTGATTTTTGAATTTCTGTTCACCGTTCGATGACGGATTAAATTCGAGAATCTGTGTAAGACGTCAAAATGCAGACGTGTGTTTGGAAATTAATTCCAAAAGAAATGACAAGATTAGCAAAAATGAATTTGTTTTCATTCGTTTTGCCATTTTCATTTTCATTTCTCTCCAAAATACGCTGAGATAGACTTGAAAAAGCAATTTGTTGTTTGTTTCCATTTTCTTCTTCTTAAGCCTTCATCATCATCATCATCATTTTGTCTTTGTCGACTACTGCTATTCGCACCACAGACTCAAAAGAGAGTTTCAAAAAATGCAAATTCGTTGTGGTTGTGTGTAAATCTTTTCCAATCAAACCAACGACGATGGTAATTTTGTTATCCAATGGCGCGAGCGCCGATGTAGTATTTATTATAATTTTTGTGCTTTTTTTTTTGTTTTTTCTTTCCTTTTTGAAGAACTAAAATCCAAAACAAAAAGGTGTAGAAAAACTTGTTAAGTGAGTTTTTTTTTTTTTTTTATTATTATTTTGTTTTGTGGTCTTAAAATGAAATTCCTCAAACTGCTTGTGCCTCAAGGTCGTTTTAAACTCTTTTCTCTACGAGATTTGTGTTTTTTTTTCGCTTCTCTTCAGTCGTTGTTGTAATTTATTGAGCGAAAGAAAAAAAAAATCAAATAAAGACACTGTTATGGAAAATTTTTTTTTGTTTTTTTTTTCTGAGCGGAGAATGATTTTTGTGTGTGATGAGTGTGCCAGATTGAGGTGGTAGATTTATTTGAATCTGCTTCGATCGGTAGCATCAATCACGTAGACGATATTGCAATTAACCGCGCTGTTCTGTGGGAATGGATGGAGTTTGGTGTTTTTCTTTTTTTTTCGTAGAATAGCGTCGCGCGTATGACGGTAGCCAGGTGTAGTTTAAATTTTCCTTTGGGCGAAGAAACTGAGGGGGGGGCTTTGTTGTTTTATTGGGTCGATCAATTGGAGTGGCAGGTTGATGAGTTGGGCGGGGAAACAAGTGCTGCGGTTGATCGAAGGAGATTGGATTGGTATGCGAGTCGTTTCTTTTGCCTTTTTTTTGGCATTGTTGGCTAACGCACAAATAAGTGATTGCTCTGTCCCAAGTTATCTTACATTCATCTGTTCTTCTGAGCAGTTTCGAATGGAATTCACTTATTTGCGTTTTGTTTCCTTGAAGAATTTTGCTATGAATTACTTCACAATTGTTGGGTGTCTAAGCACCCATCACATAATATCGCATTGGGTGACGTAAAAGCACGTTGAGGGCCAGAGCCTAGCTTTTCGCCCAAGCACCCATACGAAAAAAATGTAATTTTCGCCTACCCCTGACTTTAAATCGCATTTCCTATTACCCTGACCTCAAAATTATGTGATTTTCTGTCAAGCACGATTCTTCATCATCATTAGTGGCGTAACAGCCCACGAAGGGCCAGAGCCTAGCTTTTCGCGTCAAACACGATTACTCGCACTTAAAAACACACAAAACCGATCAAAAATCATCCAAAAAACACGAAAGAATCGTTTTTTTTCAAAAGTTGCACGAAATCACCGAAAAAAGTCTTCTAAGATGATTTACCATTTTACTGCATTTTCTTGGCTAAAAATTGCGTCTCGATGTAGTTCTCTAAAAATGCATTTTTAGCGAGAAACTAGACATTAATGGGATGCAAATTGATGGGATTTAGTAAGAAACAAAGAAATTCAACATCCAGCATCAATTTTTCATCATAAATTTCCATTTTTCGCAAAAATTAATTTCTTTAAAATTTTATGGCGGAATGAAATTGATGAAGTGATGATGGTGCGATTGGCAACACTGATTTCTTTGATCGACATGGCTGCGGGCTGTTGAGTGCTTTTTTTTTAAAGAAATTATTGGTAAGTTTCAATGATGAACGGTTGGATACGTTTGCACTTATTCGTTCAGTCATTTAAGAACAAAATCTACTTAAAATAAACAAACTTCGAGCTACATACCCGCTTTAGTTTCTTTTTGCCAAAATTCAAATCATGTCGACAAGACTCAACACGTTGACGTCGCAAAACGGCCATTGGAAGAATTCTGGTTGACGTTTAATGTTGCTAGCCAAGCAAACTCACTGAAGTTGGCCTCACTTTTGCTCACACTCATTGCACTCTCTCAAGTTTTCTGCATTCATTTTGTGAAATATTTAATTTTTCGTGTTAAAACCAATGAAAGTCTATATAAATTGTGGAATTTATTCATTTACACACTAAATTCCATTAAGTTCCATCAATTTCACGACCATTTGCATCGTAAAAATGTGTTCGTCGCAAAACAAATCGAAGCCAGAAAAGTGCAGTAAAGTGCTGAATCATCTTAGAAGACATTTCTCAGTGATTTTGTGCAACTTTGGAAAAATCATATTTTTGGTGTTTTTTAATGGTTTTTTATCGGGTTTTTAGTATTTTTATGTGTGGACGAGTGTGTTTGATGAAATTTAATATTGTTTTGAAGTCTGGGCATGTGGATGGTGATTTTTTGAGTGGATTCTCTGCAGGGACTAGCCACCACCATAAGACATGCTGCCATGAGGCATATTTCGCGAATATACACAAAATAGATTTAGACTCAAGTCTTCGGTTTAGAGAAACTTGCAACGTTTATGAGCGTTGTCTGCATAATTTTTTCCACTCTATTGTGGCAATACTCACGCGAATTATCGTCTGGAAAGAAAAATTCTGCCACTTCCAAAGCCAACGCGTCGCGAATTTAATAAAAACCCGTAATGCAAATGAACTCGGCGCTTTTTCAAGTCCACCCTACGCCCCAACTGGGTTCGCCCATGATTTACTGGCAAAATTCAACTCATTATATCAAATCAGAAGTTGACAACCGCCCGCCCGATTGGTAACTGAGGTGTGGCCATCAACTCACCCAGTCAAACAAACTTCCCAACCCCACAACAAACTGGCGCATACCACCTACAGTCCGATATAATCAAATCCAAAACATCTCACGTCTCTCCTAACTCAAAAAAGAAAACCAAAGAACTATTTTTAACTTCAAGTCTTGATTTCCTCAATTCATCATTGTTTCTTAAGAGACCTTGCAAAAAATCAAATGGATATCCATTCAATCGAAAATGTTCACTCCTTTGTCGCTCTCATTTTCAATGCTCGCGCAAAAAAAAAAAAACAGACACACACAATAAACGCGTTACTTGCCAACAGCAAGTCACGTGTAGATTCTTAAATCCACAACCTCTCTTAGATTCAAATCCAAACCCAAGCCCCTTCGCAGAGTTGAGCTATTAATCCATAGAAACAAAAAAAGAAAAACAAAAATTATAAATTCATAAAAAGTCGTGTAGTTGGATGCCTTACGTTACATGTCGCCTAGGTTCCCCAGCAGCTGTGAATCGAGGAAAATACGTGAGCCCGCGTCCACTCTCTGGTTCCTCATACCTGATGGCGCGTCGTGGATTGTTGACAACTATTTGCAACGACAAAGAGCTAGAAAAACTGAGTGTCTTGTTTTTTTTTTGTGCTGTTTCTTCGGTTTTAGGACTTATCGAGCAGGAAAGTGTGGGCGCTGTTTGGTGTTATAACAACAAAGAGACGAAAAAAAAAAACGATGGAGAAAATATGAAATTTACGTTAGAAAAGCAATAACGTGAGGTTCATTTGCACCAGAGGATGACGCCATCTTTTGACAGATCGCATGGACATTTCGCAACGCCTGTCATCGGCATCTGTTTTTGGGCAAAAAAGACAACGCGAAATAAAAAGTTTTCTATTTACACTTGTCCATTTGGATATTTCGTATTTTTTTTTGGGAGGGAAACTCTTGTATTCCGCCGATGATCACATCAAACCGTTTCTAATCATGCGGAAGACGGGATGCTTCTCGGACAACTTTCCCATGGAGGTGTCAGACGAATTGAAAAGTAATATTATTCACGTTTTAATTTGAATTTTATCAGAGCATCGACTGAAGAGCGGTTGAAAGGAAAACACAACCGAGCTTACAGGTGCAGAGAACGAGCGCGTAAGTGAAAATGCTGATGTTTGATTTATGTATGTTTATTCAAAACATTTATTGTGGGGTCATTAATAAAACACAAAACAATCGTTGTGTTGTCTGGTAAGTTATTTAAATGCAGACAAAGATTTTGCTTTTAATTAGCAGCCTTTGTATGAGGTGAATTAACGAGCGAAGTTTATGGAAAGCATTATGGACTGTGTGTGGCGTTAAATTAGCGTAAAATTGTTGAAGAAGTCGTATGAAACAAAACAAAAAACCGAATGGGGAAATGAATGGCTTGACAGTAATAGCTTTTACTACGAGTTCACTTCACGTCATTTGTCAACCATTTGGTGACGCCGGGGGGAGGATTGCTGTTCATCGAGTGCATTTTCTGCTTCAAGGTTAAGATCACAGCTGCAAATGTCAAGAAATGAGGAAGTGAGAGTTTGCAACCTTGAGGCACCCTATTTAGGACTCAGTCAGTTGATCGACTCATCGAACATTCTGTGACCTGGTCCAGTAATTGCTCATTTGCCAGGGTAAATGAATTTTAAATCAAAGGCAAATAAATGAATTCTTTTGAATTCACCACAAGCAAACGACAGAAAAAGGACAACAATGAGTTGATTAATCGCGTTTCACTCACCCCGGCCTTAGTGAGTCATGGCCACATGCGACATTCAAATTTCAAGCCAATGCGTTGAGAGTATTCAATTTATATTAGTAAGCCACGAAAAAAAAAAGAGAATGTTTGTTAAATGAAAGAGGGTTTATTTTTAACGTGGTCACTTCATCTTTGAATTGACATGGTGCTGTGGAAACCGCAAGAAAGTTCACAAGAACCCGGTAAGATGTTTGGCAACTAAATCTTGGAGGCCCAAAATTGGGGGAGTTTTTTTTTAACACAATGATCTGTGGTTTTTGGATACACGCGGATATGCTAATAGGGCGCTTAATAGGGGTTGAGTTGGGTTAGTTGCTGAAGAAAGTTACCCTCCGATGGGTTTCTTTCTGATGATCAGAATTCTAAGATTCATCGGAGAAGTTGGTGAGAAAAAAGAACTTTTCACACATTTACCTAAAAGCACTGAATTTAAAGTAGGTGCTAACTGATTCGATTGATTTGTGCATCGTCATTAGTAGTGTAGAAGCCAGAGAAGGGCCAGAGCCTAGCTTTTCGTGCCTCCACTGTGTTGTGTGCGTTATAATTTTGATGAATTTGTGATTGTGATCGATGTGGTTGATTTGCACTTATTCCATTATTACTCTTCTTTGCTTATTGGAAAATTGTTTACTTCTCTTGGCTCCCTTTCAAACTCATTGCCCAAACTGCCATGATCTTCCCATGAAAGGGATGGATTTTGATTCACATGAACTCGCTTTCAGCTAATTTTCATCAATTAACAATTCATAAATCCCTTAAGTTATAATACCTTTAAAAATTGGGTGGCGTTACAGCCCGTTGAAGCCCAAAGCCTGGTTTTTTCTATAAAATTACGAAAGGCAAATAGCTTGCATCGCTCTGACTGTAAAGAAAAATGTGGTTGCCACATAACTTGACCCCAAAACTAAGTAATTTTTTATAAAACACATTCCAAGTAATTTTAATCCCTTAAATTGTAATAACTTTAATAATCTATGGGCCCATTGAGGCTCGAGTGTAGCTTTTTCCTTAAAATTACAAAAGACAAAAAAACTTGCATCGCTCTCCCTAAGCACCTACGAAAAAATGTGGTTGCCACAAAACTCGACCTTAAAACTAAGTCATTTTTTATAAAACACATTCGTCCACATTCAAAAATACTCAAAACTGGATGAAAAACCATATAAAAAACACCAAAAAACAATTTTTCCAAAAGTTGCACAAAATTACCGAAAAATGTCTTCTAAGATGATTTAGCAATTCACTGCATTTTTTCGTCTGAAAATTGTGCACCGGCAAACTTCCTTCATACCCTTCTTTTGGTTGAAAATGGACGTCGAATGAATAAAAATTGAAGGGACTTGTTGGGAAATAAGACACTCAATTAGTTTGGACGAATTTGTCACTTCAAAGTTGATTTTTTTGTAAAAAATAATTTTTCGCTGATATCACGAATTGAGTGCAAGAGTACAGCCGTGGCCAACTTCAGAGATTTCAGTTGGTTAATGGCGTTGCAATTGACAGTTGGCGGGAGGGATTTGAATTTGAATTTATTCTTATTTAAAAGTAGCTAGAAAGGGAATAATCATGCCAAATTACGTAGACTAATAGTCTTCTCAATTATTATTCTGGTATTTGTAGCCATATTAGAACATATATTATTTTTTTTTGTAAAAAAAAATGTCGCGCAGTGTAGGGTTAAGCTCAATCAAGGAAAATTCCATTTAAAGAACGCAACAAGCCTCTCTCCATGAGTACAGTTAAGTCCAAGCCTAAGCGATCAGTCATTTATCGATCCCGCTGACACGTTCCTCACTTTTAATCACCCTACAACAAGAATTTGCATAACAACCAACCACCGGCCATAGGCACCCACACCTGGTAGTAATTTTGAAAGGTGAATCGTGTTCAACTCGTTTGTCTAGATCCCAATCTCAAAGGAAGTCTTACCACTAACGGATTGCGTTATCTTTAAACTTCCAAATTCGACATTTCCTCCTTACCAGCCAAACCATCAGTACCCGTACACGTGCCCACCACTCGCTAAATATCCATTCCTAATCCTATTACCACCTACAAATCTCAGTGTTCTACCCCATCGATCTATTAATCTTTTTGGTAACAAAAAAAAACAGGAACAGATTCTATCAATCATCTACACCCAGAGCCTGTACAAAAAAACAATTACAGAAAACATTTCCTCATGCCACACGAACCAGCCTGTCTTGAGAAGTAACAAAAGATCATCAAGCATTTTCATGCCTCAGAACCTGACACATGTCGTTTAATTCTCTCGCCCAGCTCGAAAACCTGCGCTAATTAAACGCGTACACAACATGCAAATTGTTTGAACATTTTATTATTATCAATCGAATCACAGAACCCCATGTGTGTGAAATTCGTGTTTTTTATCGCGCAGAAAATCGAAACAAATCAATTTTTTCTCCTCTCACCTCTTCGGCTCAGAAGAGACAGAGAACAAGAATCTAAAACAAGAAAAAACGAATTATGTAAAGTTATACACGCGTATTCAAGTATCTGATCTAAATTACCACCCTGTGGCTGACAGTAAATTCAACTTGAACAACAACAGCGGCAGCGACAGCGACAGTCACAAACCAGTGTGGCAACATTTTATGCTGAGTTGTTAATAATTCTACTCAAGGTCGGGAGATAAAATGAAAAATCTTCAACGAATACAATCACACACGCGACGAATACACGAGCTTAAGGCTGAGCTAAGTCTCAAAAGACTCGTGTGTACGAAAAAAAAAAAAAAGGTTCTAAAGATCGCTCGGCGATGGTGGCAGCAACGACTTGAGTGCCTAGCTCCAGGCGATCTTTTCGAACATGCTATATCTCCTTGTGTTACACAAATGCCAAAGGTAAGCGGCGCGCTCACAACAAAATGCCAATCGTTCATTATGCTCTCTGTGGTGAGCTGTGCAAATGGGTTGGAAATCAACTCAAGAGTACAATCGGTCTAAATATCTAAAGTAAATTTACATTGAATAATGGAAGGTGTCAGAAGTGGTTCGGTGGTGGTCTCGACGCCGGGCTGATTTCAAACCAAAGGCGAAGGCGAGAAACTGCCCACATTTCTGGTTCTTATTCTCATTCTGACAGCTGTCACCTTTCCCTTCTGCTTGATTTTGTATTGTAAGATTTTCAATTCGACCCAAGGTTGACTACTTTGACTTTCTCTGGTTTATCTCCCTTTTCTTTCCTGATCAAAGCTCAGTACTTCATGTAGTGTCTCGTCTGGTTTGTCGCATCTTAACGATGATGAATTTCATCTAAATTTAGAAAGATGTGCCAATAGTTTAATTTATGCGCTTTAGTCATTAGATTTTCACTTGAAAATGCATAAATAAATAAAAAAAAAATGGAAGTCAAAGCAGAAGCAGAAGCAGAAAAAAGAAAATGAGCGCACAGAGTTGGCAAATAGATTCACGTCAAAGTGGCGTGCCATTGCATGTGTGTGTCTATCTCTGTCTGGAGAGTGGAGACTTGATCACATGATGCAAAGTACAGATCGCTTGATCGTTTGAAAATAATTTTTTTTCGTTGATGAAATGAAAATGCAATGGAATTTCCTTTCTGTTAAGTGTAGAGGGAAAATCGTTGGTTGTGTGTTACGTAAGGATGTGATTAAAAGTGTTGAGCTGGGGATTTTTAGTGAGTGTGAGTTGAAGAGAGTGTTCATTATTTGTAAATGCGTCAGGTTTGTAGATAATTATGAAATTAACGAGGGTTTGTAATGACTGCAGTTTGTTGGAAAAGTGCTGGGACTTCCAAGAAGAATGTTCAGGAGCTTAGACTCTTGATTTTGTTTTTGTTGCGAGGGTTTTTATGAAAATCCAGAGGCGTGATAACACAATGGGCCAACAAATGGCCTAAGTGAGCCTGCGTTACAGCGCAGACAGTCACATTTACCTAAGACCTAAGACCTCTTATGAAAATAAATCCGTGGGGAAGTTTTTGAATATATTTTATACCCTTAGAACCAGAGCAATTGCGGTGATTAGGTTTGAATTTAATTTAGAATTTCCATCTATCCCTCGATACCTTCAGCCCGTGTCTTAAACAGGATACTTGAGGGTAGCCCTAACCCCTTTAGCACGCGCCAATTATAAAAAAAAAATGCATGGTTTTTTGAGGTCAAAGCTCTGGCATTATATGAACATTTTTTTAGAACGAATTGAGTCGTGTTTCAATGCACAAATTGATCAATTCCATAAAATAAAATATTAAGAAATACGATGAAATAATGTTCATTCGCCTTAGAAGTTCATTCATTCAATCGCCAACAAATTTTTAATCGCTATTAATAGGGAAGTGGGGGTTTCTATCTCATACCGTTTAGGCAATTTAAGAAAAATCAATGAACATGAAAAAAGAAATTATTAAAAAACAACAGCAACACCAGTTTTGAAAAACAGAAACTTGTTTTTTAATCCTACATTTAAATCTTTTTCAATGTGTTAATAATTTTTGAAAAATTCGCTTGCAAACTACAAAATGCCATTACCATTTTTTTGGCGCCAGAGTTATCGTACTTGTGACCTAAACCCTTGCAAAAGATGAATTGCATTAAAAAAACGATAATTTGCATGCAAAAATATTGAACTCTCTCTGAAAAACATCAAAAAATCTTTTTTCTAAAAGTTTCACGAAATTACCGAAAAAATTCCACTTAAATGATTTACCATTTTACTGCATTTCTTCGGCTGAAAATTGTGTTGCAACAATTTCTTCAAAAAAACATTTTACTTATGAAAATGAACGTGGAATAGCTGCGAATCAATGGAAATCAGTGTTAGACAGTAAAATCCATTAATTTGTGTCCATATTTTATCGTTTATTCTCATTTTACGTAAAATTAAAATTTTGTTTCATAAAATGTCGGCAACAAATGAAAGAAATGCATGCAGTCGGTTGGCAAATTTTGCGGAATACAGACAAGTCGGTAATGCAGATCTAAGAATTGACAATATGGCGACACAAAATAAAAAATTAAATAGTTTTGTTGGAAATTAGGGAGAATGAGATATTCAAGTCCTCTTATTTCGGGTTTTTGTGGCTTTATCTAAGGAGCTGTGTATCAAAGTCTGAATTACAAAAAAATTAGCCCCAATCTTCATAATTGTAAGCGAATTCAAGAAATCAATGACAAACCACTACGCACGATCATGACTCGATTTGCTGATATCCTCTCACCACATTCCCATTTCGCAATAAACCCATCAAAGTCAACTGAAACTCCTTCCTCAACCCAAATCAAATTAATATTGTCTACACTATCAGCCAGCAATAAATTCCAATTCAAATTTATTGCAAATTCCTCAACATAACTCGCAGCCCAACCTTTCCAGCATAATCCCAATCAAGCGAATGTGCAACGAAAAACAAAAAAGAGTATCTGCATAGTTTACATTTTCTTTATCTTATGCCGATTTCATAATAAATAACAATTTAGATAGGCACACAACTCCCCCAAACAGTAGCTGCTTACCGAGTCCTCGATGAGAGTGTGTCTTTATTCAAAAAGATTTCTTAGAATCACACACGAAATAAAATTCAATTGGACTCATAATAATTCTAATCACGATGTCCCACGAGAACGAGTGGGAGGTAAAATAAAAGGATCACGTCAGGGAAGCGAATAAGGAGAAAAGGCACACCTCGTCAGCCATCGTGGTTGTCGTGACAAAGGAAAATTGGGCGACAGCAGAGATACGTATGAGGAAAATTCAATTTCAAGACCTCATTCGCACTCCTCGCCGAGAATGAATGTGTGTTTTTATCGCGGGGCAATAAAATAATCGCCGCACCATAAAACGTTCAGAAAAATTGTCTTTTTAGTCAATTAGGAGAGAGAGGTAAACGATTACAGAATAACAAGACTGTGTCTCTCTCTCTCTCTCTCTCTCTGTGTGCGGAGTAAAAACTTTCCTAGGTGTCTGAGCCTGGTTCAAAAGACAACGACAACGACAACGACAAAGACGACGGACGGATTGGAATGTCTCCCCAACATTATTTCCTTCGTCTAACAACCTTGATAGAGAGACCACGAAGAGATACGCTCACTGGCGGGCAAGTGTTGTACGCATTTTTCAAAAAAGAACACAAAAACTCTACCGGGCTTACGCCACTTCTGTGCCATGGTGCTGATGTCCATGATCTTGGCCATAATGATGATCTTACCAACTTTAAAGTGATGTCTTTCCATTTGTTTTTTGGTTTTTCTTTTACTGCTGTCGCTTTGCGTTCATCGTTGCGGCGACTGAATGGACGGACGAACAGACGAACGGACGGACGGATGGCTGAATACAGAGAGTACGCGAATCTATGTGCAACGTTGAGATACTTACTCCATTGGCCCACTTTTCTTTTTATAGGCTACACAGACGACACACGACGATGCACAACGTCTCACTCGTGGTTGGTTGTGTCTGTTCCACAGGTTGTATAAATTGAGAGACAATAAATAAGAAAAACAACTTTTTCTATTAGTAAATAATTAAATCATCGACAGGATGATGGGTTTTTTGTGTTGTCTCCTAAAGAGATAGGCTTGACTTATTTTTATTAGAACAAACGGCTATTTATGGGAAAAGTAGTCTAGGCACTGTGATGGTGATGATGATGCTGCTGCTACTGCTGCTGGTGCGATAGCATAGATACTTTTCTTCTTGGTAAAAATATCTCTTTTCTAGGTTGAGGAAGGCTATTTATAAAATTGTATTAACTCCTTTTTTTTTTTTTTGCTATTTGGCGTTAGTTGGAGAATTTTAATTGTCGATGATGACGGAAATCCGTTTGGATTTTGAGTGATTGAACTAGGTGCTTCTTGGTGAGCAAGAAGCGATGGTAGTTTAACCCTGCACTATTTTTTATCGATAAACTGTTAAGTTTGACTCTTATTTACTCAAATTTAAAAAGAAAACGACAAATTCATAAAAAAATACTTCGATTCAAAGATCTAATCTAAATTTCAAAGCAACATTTTCAGGTGGCAGTTGAGAATCTCTCATAGTTAAACTTTCAAAAATCGTGTTTCAAGGAGATTCTTCGGCTGATCTATGGTCCCATATGGACGGACAGTGAATGTGTTCCATCCTTGCCTAGGGAAGTGCTAACTTGCAGTCCTTTCAAAGTTGAGTAGAAGATTAAATCACAAGTTGTATGGGCTGTACAGCGACACTGATCTAGTCATAACGATTAAGGATCAAACGTTTGAGATGGTTAAGTCGTGCAGAGCGAAAAGAAACCACCGTTTCAGCCAGAAATAGCTTCGACTACAGTCCAGAGGGTAAGCGCGGTAGAAGAAGTCCGAGATGGCGCATTCAAGTGGAAGCTAACCTTAATAAGTTCTGTGTACTGAAAGCAGCGAGCTAGGAACCGAGCTGGTTGAAGAGGGTTGCCACGTGAGGCTCTGGTCCACTCCGGACTGTATAGCCACCAGATAGTAAAGAAACTCTTAAAAATCAAGGTTGCTTGTGTAGTAAAGTAAACGCTCGTAAAGTCTTCAAGTCCAACCCTGATAGACAACGCGGTAGAGGAAGACCTCGCCTCCGGTGGCGTGAATAGTTGGATAGGGATCTTAAGTAGTAAGTTGGGCTTACGAAACGGAGGCGCATAGCCCAAGACCGCGCTAGATAGCGAGACATGTTGGCTGAGTCCCAGGTCCACCCCGGACTGTAGCGCTCGCAAAAAAAGAAGAAGAAGCTTGTGTTGTGGAGGGTTAGGAGTTTAAATCCCTGAAATTTCTGTGATTTACAACAAATCAAGGTAGTTTTTTCACTCCCTACGAATAGCTCTAGGCCAGGCTCGATCCATTGCCGCCCTGTTCTGAATGTCTCCAAGCCAAGCTGTTGATTGGGGCTTTTTGTATTGTAGAGGGTTAGGGATGTGAATCTCTGAAATTTCTGTGATTTACAACAAATTGAGGTAGTAGTCTCACTCCCTACGAATAGCTCTAAGCCAAGATCGACCAATCGCCGCCTTGTTCTCAATGTCTCCAAGCCAAGCTGTTGATAAGTGCGACAAGCGTTGGCCTTTTAACCGATTCACGCCCTGGAATTTCGAAAATTCAACATATCTCGAGCTAGCGTGGAACTATTTCACTCCCCACCAAGAGCTTTACTTCAGGATCGACCAGTTATGGCCTTATTCTGTATGTCTCCAGGTCGAGCTGTTGATAAGGGCGACGAGCATTAATCTTTTTGGCGGTTCGAGTGCTTGAAATCTTTAGTATTCACCACAAATCGAGCTATTTCACTCCTCACCAAGAGCTCTACCTTAGTCTCGGCTAATTGCCGCCTTGTTCTGAATGTCTCCAAGCCGACCTGTTGATGAGGGCTACAAGCATTGGTCTTTCTGGCGATTTGAGTTGTTGAAATTTTTACTAAACTCCACATATGGAGGTAGCGTGGAGCTGTTTCACTCCGCACCATGAGCTCTACTCCAGTCTCAGCCAATTGCCGCGTTGTTCTGGATGTCTCCAAGCCAAGCTATGGGAGAGGTGGAAGAAGCTTTTTTTTTTTTAGTATACGCGTCTCTGGAATTACTGTGATTAGCGTAGAGCTGTTTCCCTGTACCTCAGGATCGACCAATTGCTGGCTTGTTCTACATATTTCCAAGTCAATCTGTCAGTGATGGGAGAATCCTTGCAATTTTTAACGATTCACATTTTTGGAAATTCTGGGATTTTCTATAAATCAAGGCAGCGTAAGGCTATTTCACTCTCCACCAAGAGCTTTACTTCAGTCTTAGCTTTCTGGATGTCTCCAAGCCAAGCTGTCGGTGAAGAAGCGAAGCCTTGTATTTTTTTTTTAAATTACTGGGATTTACCAAAAACCGAGATAGCGTGGAGGTTTTTAACTCTCCTCCAAGAGTCCACGAGCTATACCTCAGGATCGACCAATTGTCGGTGATTGGGCGCCCTCAAATCATAAAAGCTCCACCTAACCAAACAACGTAAAAATACTCAACTTCAACCTCCAGAACCTTGTAACAACCTTGTCATATTTAATTTTTCTTAAGTCGCACAACAAACAGAACACTAAATAGTATTTATGTTTTTTTTTTCTTGACGTCATACCTTAGGCATGTGTGGGCCTTTTGACAATAAACATGTGCCTATCCCTGCGGCAGTGGGTAACTTAAAAGCCGTCGGGTGTTTTTTTTTTTTTTTTTTCTATTCGACTCTTAACAGACCCTCTCATAATCAATTGACAGATTTGAAGAGGGATTGCATTAGGATTGACAACTTGTCTCAAGTGTTTGTGAGTAGTTTAGTTTAAATTGACGAATAAACACGATTGTTACGACCTATTGATCTTGTAAACAAGTTTTTTTTTAGGTATCTGTGTTATTTTGCGAGTGGAATGTGCGTTTCAAATTTTTATTGGTGGAGTTGTTAAAGACCAATTTCTAGAGAGCGGAAAAAGCTTCGGGATCCTGCTGATGGTGTATGATCTATAACTGATCTGAAATATCAAACCAAAATTGTCACTTATGTTGTTTTAACAATCATCAATTCATGTTTAAGCCTGAGTCAGATGGCTGATCTTTCTCGAGAAATCGTCACCCTGTCAACGATGAGATCATACCACGTTTCAAAGCGACGATCTGTACCGATGTTTGGCGATTTTCAACGATCGTCGACGATCTAAGCCGATCGCAAGCCCTTAATTAAAGACCAAAAAAACGATTGGAAAACTTGATTTTTTTTTCGGTAACAAATCTCCCCCTTAAAGTATTTTCGTTCATGTCGTGGAATACGCATCTTCAGATCTCCACGTGGTTTGTATGTTTGCCTCTCTTTTTTTTTTAAGAACCCTTAAGAGTAGCCTTCAAAGTGGCCAATTGAATGTTCTTTTAAAATCGATAGAGTGAATTGAACGTGCGCGTGTGGAATGATTTATGGCTTAAAGATGGTGTTTTATTTTTTTGCTTTAGCGGGAGTAGCTGCTTGTAAAGTGGTTACATGTCGTAAATAGGTGATAAAAATGATGTGATCTTTATTCTGGGCATTGACGTAATCTTATTTTTTTTTGTTATTTTGTTTTTTTGATAAAAATCAGAATGAAACTTATGGGGAAGTACACGTTTGATTGAAGTCAAAATGAGGCAGACCAATGTGAACTTATTGAGAAACTTGTCAGAATGATCTGTTGAATGGTCTGAATGATCGGAGGTTTGCAAAGAAAAACAGTAATTCTGGATAAGGGAGGAAGTTTGGGGAAAGGAATTCAGGAAGTTGGAGGGCTCTGATGCAAAAAGAACAATTCAGAAAAAGCAAAGAAGTGAGAAAATGCGAGGAAGTTGAAGGAGCCACACAGAGATTCAGAAGATTCAGAAGATTCAGAGAGGACTCTGGTAAAAAATTTAAGAAAATCAAAGAAATTGGAGAAGAAGGTTCAGATTTTTCACTGAGAGGCTTATGTGAATGATCTGCTAACTTCGAAAGTTTGCAAAGACACACTAAGTGGAAGAAGCGATGCAAGGACATAGAAGATGCGAGGAAATTGAAGGATTCTACTGCAAAAATTTCAAGGAAAACGAGGAAGTTGAAGGGGAAATGTCAAATTTTAGAAGATGCAAGGAAAAAAGTCGAAGGAAACAATTAAGACCTCTCATTAAAACAGGGACATACCTAGAAGATGCAATGAAGTTGGAGGTTTTGTGGCGAGAAAAATTCAGGAGAAACGAGGAAGTTGAAAGAGAGATTTCAAAATTTAGAAGATGCAAGGAAGTTGAAAAAGAGAAGCAAGAATTCAAAAGATTCGAGAAAATTAAAGGACTCCTCGACAAGGAAAGGATAAAGAGTCGCCGAGTTTTGCCCAGTAAATCGATTTTTAAACCAGCTTCTTAATTCTTTGAAATTTGTGTCGACTTTTCAAGGAAGGGGGAAGCTGAGCGACTGTGTGCCGGAAAATTCAGAATAAGCGAGGACGTTGGAGAAGAAAGTTTAGATCTCTTATTGAAAGGATTGTGAGTATGATCAGCAAATTTCGAAGGTTTGCAAAGAGACACAGAATTTTGAAGATAAGAAGTTGGAGGATAGTCATGGAATTCAAAAAATCAGATTCAGAGGAAATTGAAGGACTCTGTGGCAAAAAAAATTAGAAAAAGTCGGAGGAGACAATTAAGACCTCTCATTAAAACGTTTATGAGATTAATTGGCTAACTGGGAAAATTAGTAAAGGGATAAGAAGTGGATGAAGCAGGGACATACATAGAAGATGCGAGGAAGTTGGAGGATTCTATGGCAAAACAATTCAGGAAAAACGAGGAAGTTGAAGGAGAGATCTCAGAATTTAGAAGATGCTGAAAACAGAGATGTTAAATTTTTGATGGGATTCGAGAAAGTTAAAAGAGAGAAGCTGAAATTCAAAAGAGTCGAAGAAATTGAAGGGCTCTATGGCAAAGGTAAGATAAAGAGTCGTGGAATTTAACCCAGTAAATAAATTTTTGGACCACTTTTTCGATTCTTTAAGATCTTTGAAGACTTTTGTTATGACCGAAGCAGAGATTCAGAAGATGCCAGGAAGTTGAAAAGCTCTGTGGCAAACGAAGGATAAAAAATCGTCAGGTTTTGCCGAGTTAAAAAGATTTTTAAACGAGTTCCTTAGCTGCTTAAGATTTGTGACGACTTCTGCAAAGAACGATGCAGAGATTCACAAGATACGAGGAAGTTGGGGGCTCTGTAGAAAAGGAACAGAATACAGACTCGTTGTGTTTTGCCCAATGAATGAATTTTTGAACCAATTTTTTTTTTAAATCTTTAATGTTTCTGACTGTGTAGAAGGAGAACAGAATACAGACTCGTTGCGTTTTGCCCAATGAATGAATTTTTGAACCAGTTTTTTGGTTCTTTTAAGATCTCTGGCGACCTTTAAAATGAACAAGCTTACATTCCAAACCAAAAGACACAATTGGAAGTCTGAAATTGAACCCTTCTTTCTAAGTTTGAATTCCAATCATAACAAAGTCTGATTTAAGTCTGTAAGTGTGTGTTCAAAGTCAATGTGACTTGATCCAAAATGAAAACCTTTCAAATCAAGTCAAATAGCACTCGAAAAATGATCTCGAGAGGCCAAAAAAATGCCTGAGATTCACGTATGAGATTTACCGAAGTCAAGCGCTCAAAAAACCTCCACTCCAAAGGCCAAAAAAGCTTCCACCCCAGACCCCAGCTCCATCAGCATGATCATCATGAGATAACATCCTCCAGACACCCTCTGTTTTTTATTTTTCCAATCCAAAAATCTTTTGTGAAGCCTCTTAAATTATCAAAAGTCAAATAAACATCCCATGAAAATCACTTAATCCAGGTTATCAACTGGCCTACAGAATCCATTTTTGGCAACATATTCTGTACACCCCTTCTGCCTCTTATCGCACGACTCTCTCTGACGTCAAAAATGTCATCACATAGTTCAAAAAAATGATTTTTTTTTTTGTAAAAAAAAAAAAAATCCAATAGTTCTGTACCATAATAGCCAAAGCGGATCCGGTCTTCGGTCTAATCGCTGATCTTTGTTTCGCTACCACAAGCCCACCTCAGACCAGGACCACTTACTAATCATCTCCCCAGAGGTTATCGTCTACAAAAAAGCAACAAAAAAAAAACACAAATCTAAACCAAAATATGTATCTGTTATCTGTACACATGCTCATTAAGAGATTGCGGCCTGCTAACAGTCATGAGTTCATTCAAAAAACAATCAGAAAAAAAAAAAAAATCGAAAAATATGAGTCTCAGTTTGAAGTTGATAATGAAATTAAAGCTCGACGCTAAATAAAGCGACTAAAATAAAATTCAAAGAAGAGTCTAATAGATTTCTGCACACATACCTCGGTCTTGGGAAAGTACATTTTATCGTAATCCATTTCTGTTGTGGTATTTTTTTTCGTCTTTTTCTTCTTCTGTGCCGTCTTCTTTGGCACTTCTCTCCGAGTTGCTGGGGTTTCTTCTTCGTCTTCTTCCACCACTCTCCTTGTTTCTTTTACGTACACAACAACACTACAACTGTATCTAGATAGTTTTATTTTCTGTCCAATGGTTGTGATTTTTTGGTTAAGTATTTTTGTGGATTTTAATTTTTTTTTTTTTTTTTTTTAGAGTCTTAGGATTGAATTTATTTGATATATTTTCGTTTTCGCGTGATTGACAGTGTTAACACTTTTTGAGATTCGATTCATATCAAAGATAGATACAATTTTTCTCTTTTTTTTTTTTGGCTCAGTGAATTTGATTTTTTGCACTTCTTTTTTTCCAGGGGGAAAATAAATAAATAAATAAATAATTTAAAAATTAAAAACTCAAACACTCAAAGGCACATTTTATGTTCATTCGCCATTTCGAAGGATTCAAATCCAAATTGAGATGTGTTTTTTGAAATTTTCACATTTGATAAGAAAATTGCCGCCGTTGTTGTTGTTGTCTGCTTTTTGCTGTTTTGATTTTCCATTCGTGTGTATTTTTGCATTTCTCTTTTTTTATTTTTATTTTTGTTGGTTGTTGGTGATTAATTTTTTTTTTTCTTTTTTAAATAAAATATTATATTTTTGGATAAATAAATAAATAAATAAATAAATTAAAATTTCGAAATATCTCCACACATCGAGACGGAGAAGCTCGTCCGATCACTTCAGCTTTTTACTCGGCATTGAATGCTTGCAGATCGCTGCCTGATCGTTGAAGCTAATGACGACTTGCGATCGATCGTGGCGAGGGAACGCTTTTGCTTCGAAGAGAACTGGTTGGTGAATGGCTACAACGACTACGGTGATGATGATGGTGGTGGTGGTGGTGGTGATCATGGTGGCGGTGGTAGTCATATCTGCTGGAGGCACGTATTTTGCGCTTCGAGAGACAACAACTATCTCTTTTGGATTCGCGTTGTAAGTTTTATTTTTTTTTTTTTTTTGCAGTTCGGTGGTGTAAAGAAATGGATTTATGAAAATGCAAAAAAAAAGTGTTTTTGAATTTGCGTAAGACACTTTTTTTTGAGGTGGAAATAATTTTTTTGTTTTGATTTTTCGGCAAACGATGGAGGAGGGGATGTAAACAAAACAAACACCCAACGAGAGAGAGAGAGGCCGGTGATGCGCGGGGGGATACTTGTTGGATTTGGTTAGTGGGTGATGACTTAATGTACGGCGGTAAACAATGGAGAGGATGATAGTAATTTGAAGAAGCGACTCATTACAGTGGGATGAAGACGGTTATAAGCTTTTCGATGCGGCTACCGGGTGATCGGCTTATGGGGTGATCGAATGCGTCGCGATGCAGGCAGTCAAATTGATTATGGCGCGACGGGACTTAAGACAGTGGAAAAGCATAATCATTAGTTTGCCGAAACACGAGTAGGCGATGAGGCAGTCCGTTAGGATTCCGATTCAGAGCCTTTACATTGGGGGACGTAACAGCGCGTTGAGGGCCAGAGCTTAGCTTTTTGGTTTTTTTTTTTTGTGCGTCTACTGTGTTGGGCGCCATATAGTTTGACACAAGTAAAGGGGATCTATTAGGTTGTCAAATATCTCCCTTCCGTCTTTTTTTCTTTTGAATTTTCCGGCTATGTACAAAGCGCTACAGAGCTCGGCTATGTACAAGGCGCTACAGAGCTCGTATCCAAACTTATCATGCGTAGCGTCGTTTTGTAGGTTATGTCAAGACTTTTCAAATGATGTATTGCCAGTTACGAGCTCTGTAGCGCTTTGTACATAGCCGGAAAATTCAAAACAAATGCAAAAAGGCGAAAGGGAGATATTTGACAACCTAATATTTTTCAATGCCGGCTACGAACGGCGAATCGCGAAAGCTTTCCAAGACAGAAATACTTTAGGAGGATCGTCAATCGTTCGCTGGAGGTGGGACCGTGAAAATTATTTGTGATGTGTTTTGCCTGGTCAGGATTCGCTTTACAACGCTTTCGCTTAGCAGCCCAACGCAGTAACATTTGCATCAACAACGTAAACCTTCACTAATTGGCTTAGGGCTAGTGAAAGTTCCCAGACAGATGGGACATTTTTATTTTTATTTATTTTATTATTTTTTTTTTTTCTTCACATCCAACTAGGCGAACCATTTGGTCTGAATGAATTCAATTAACACCCAACGCCTTATGGTGGCAAAAAAAAAATGAAATCATAAACCAATAAACTTATTACACACGAGATCTCATGAAATCTAGACTAATGAATTAAATTCAGTCATTCATTCAGAAATCCCACATAACATAAAGCACACGACAAACATAACCATCGTATTTCACACCAATAAATTTGACTTTATCTCACCGTTGAGTAGCATTTAATCCACAGAATTAAGTCTAGTAAATTATGAAGAAAAGTACGTGCACGATGGAAGCAAATGATGTGACTATCTGAGGTGGCACTTCGTTGTCTGAGATGAAAAATTTCCATTGAGAAGGACGCTTGTTAAGGGCGTAAGTGTGACATGGATTTGGTTCAGGTCATGATGAAACATAACCCGAATTGAGCTCAAATTTCGTTTTTAATTTTAGCGGATCGAGTGAAAAACGTAAGACATTATTCAGTAGTTCTTTTGGATGTGACCATCCACTCACGCTGACACGATTTGGGTTAATTTGGTTGTTATCGTGGTGTCAATCTGATGGAAGGATCATCATCATTTGTGGCGTAACAGCCCACGAAGGGCTAAAGCCTAGTTTTTTCGGGCCTCCACTGTGTTGTGCGCGTTATAATTTTGACACATGTGGAGAGGACCTACAGTTTATTGCCGGTTCCGAATGGCGGTTTGCGCAAGCTTTCCGTGACTGAAGTACTCCAGGAGGATTGTCAGTCGTTCGCTGGAGGTGGGGCCATGAAAATTGCTTGTGGTGTTTTTTTCCCCGAGCTGGATTCGAACCTGGGTACTCTTGCTCAACAGTCCAAGGCACTAACCGACTAAGGCCACATGCATAGTGAGGCGAGTAAGCGATGCGATGCGAGAGGCGATACTAAAAGCGTTAAGAGAAGCGATGCGAGATGCGATATAGTGCGCACAACGGAAGCTGTTCTATTGCTGCAAGAGCTCATATTTAATAAGCGTGGAAAATAGAAACAACAACAACCATTAACACTTCTCGCAAAGACTCGCTTGAAAACTGGTCAGAAGAGTTTGGAAGCGAGAAGCTTGCCAGAGGCTTGCAAGAGGTTGTCACTTGTCGCATTGAAAATCCACTCCACTGTGCACACTCGCATAAGATTATATGGAAACTGTTTTCTCGCTTTCTCGCTTCTCGCATCGCTTCCTCGCTTAACTATGCGCGCTGCATAAGCCACGGCCTGATGCTCCCACATTCAGATAAAACTCCCATTTCCATTTGGCTATTATCCTTGTAAGAAATGAGACCTCCTAATGAAAATTTCATTCTCTCATATTTAGAAACGACTGAGGGTCGTTTCCATAACCACCAACTCACATCGTCACATTGATGCCGATAAATTCCCAGTGTAAAAAAAAAAACTTCACAGAATCTCAGCCACCGCACATCCTTGGGCAAATCCACTCCTCCACTCGGGAATTACCCGCAATTCATCATCACCGACCGATTCTATGTCAATCTATTTCCATTGTCTGCAAAAACAGGTCCGCGTTTAAGTCCAGAAATGTCAGTTCACACCAGCCAAAGTCGATCAGCCATGCACCGAGTATCGAACACCCGCCGTATATGGAACCACAACGGCATGATGCATAATGCGCCTCCATTCACCCACCACACATTCCCCACTTTAAAATCGTTATTATTTTTATTCGTAATTAATATTTATTAGGCCAGAGACTGCGCGAATAATCTAACAAATCAACAAACGGCTTCAACACTTTTTATCCGAGAGATATCGACAGTTGGGGGTGGCGGGTGTCACAGTGCACCAATGTCTCGATTCTTTTGATTCCCTAGGCCATCGGATCAAGATCGTGGCGCTGGTTGAAACTTTGTTTGTAATTGGAATAAATTAGCATCTATGCTTGACTAATGTCTCGATCTGATTTACATCTGTACGCAGTGTGCAATATATTTTATTCAAAACAAAAATCAATTTTCTTCAAATCAGATTCAGTGCAGCATGCTGCTGGTTGCTCGAGGAAGGCAAGCACTTAGTTTGAGCCTGAATCTGAGGCTGAGCCGATGGCCTTCAGGTTGTTAACGAGCCGCAGCCGTATGCATGCTGATCAAATGAGTTATTATGGCAGTTTGAGTTTTTTAAATAAATTAGTTTTGCTTTTTTTTTTTTTTCGTTAACTTTTCCTTTGAAAATGCACACTTGTGTATTTTTTATTTTATCTTGAACAAAAATAGAAGAAATCTGTTTTCAGATAGATGCTGCTGGAAGACGGAGGAATTCGTGTCGTTGTCGTGGACGTCGTCTGCAGTTGATCCGGTTATTAGCGTGATCGTGGTTTAGATACTCGTAAAAAGACATTCTTCCAGGTTCATACAATTTCGAGGTATACGAAGCGTAGACAATTTTTAATCTGAATTATGCATGATCGATATTGATTCGTGTTTACCTTGATGTTCGATGCAGATGGTGTTCCTCAAGGCTCTTGATCGGGGGCTTTCAAAACTACTTTGGTGCTAATGAGAGTGAACTGCAAAGACGTCGGTATCATGGATCACGGGGATATTGGTAGAGTAGAGTTGTGATCGGCCTTCATGTGTTGAACTGATCTTTGTCCAGTTAATTGGGGGGAGGGAAACAGAACAGGCAATGATTCTAAGAATAGATCATCGGTGAACTTTGAAAGAGTCTGCACGATTAATTGGCGATGCAGGTGCTCTGAAGTGGACTGAGTCTGAAAGATTGCAACATAGACGAGAAAAAGAAACATGCAACCTGAAAAATCGTCCCTTAATAGTTTCTCACGATTTCGATGATAATCTCCTTCAATGTTTGTTAAACTGAAGGAGAAAAAAATTATTTTCTTACAGTTTCTTAATCTGACACTGTTTTTTTAAATCTATTTTTTTTGCAATTTTTACGTTTCCTAATCTGACAATATTTTTTTGAATCTACTTTTTGCAATTGATTTTAGGAATTTGATTAAATGATGCTCTCAGAAAGTTACCAGACTCAGCTCCGACCCTGAGGTGAAACTTCATCGTTTTTCTCTCACTAAAATTTTAGTCCTATCAGTCTGGGCAATTCGTCAAAAAACGGACAATTTTCACTGCTAAAAAAAATATATTTAAATCCTTAATGATCCTCTAAACGAATTTTCTATCAAATCCGACACTTGACTTGTTCTTCTTTCCCTTAAACTTTAAGACGCATCAGTCTGGGCGATTCGACAAAATGTGGACAGTTTTCATTTCTAAAAAAATGTAACTAAATCCTTAACGACCCGCTAAACGAATTTTCTATTGCAAATCCCATACTTGACTTGTTTTTTTTTTTTTCTTAAACTTCAAGATGCACCAGTCGCCAAAATGTGGACAACTTTAGCTGGGATCTCATAGTCAAAAACTGTTTTCAAATTTTAATTCTTAAGTAGTCTTTCAGCAAATTTCTAACCTAAGAGCGGCCTACATCAGCGGCGATTTTTCGTGGCAGTGAATTGGACCTAAAGCCTTCAATCATGACATCAAATTCCATCGCTTTTCTTTTACTCAATCTTTTCACCGCAATAGTCTGAACGATTTGCCGAAATGGGGACAACTTTCCCAAGCCAAACAAAAATAATCTTAATCCTTTAGGACCCTCTCAAAAAATCCCCAGCCAAACCTTTAACCCTGACTTCAAATTTCATCGTTATTTCCTTCACTTAAAGTTTAATTTAAAAATAATTTCTAATAAATGATCTGTAAATCGATGCTGTCATTGATGAACAATCATCCATTAGCCAGACGCTGTTGATTCTTTTTTTTTTTTTCATCTCATCTCCCTCGTTTCCTCGTCTTCTTACATTTTTTGTTGAGACTTTAATACAAGGTTCAAAGTAATATATTTACTATCAACTAAAAGCATCATAAATCTATCTTCTCGATTTTATTTTATTTACTATTAAACTATTTATTGGTGTTTTCCGTAAAACTGAAAGCTGTTCTGCGAAAACAGTAGTCACACGCGAAAAACGATAATGAAGTCAAATGCTACTGACGTGCTTGTGAATTTGTCATAAAACAAATTAAGATAAACTCTTAAAGACGAATGAAATAAGTGAACAATTGCTAATTACTTAAATCAATTGTGTGCCATACACACGGTGGTGTATGTGTGAATCTTCTTCGTTGATTTTGAGAGATTAAGATTCATTTAAGGCAATTCAATAGGGATTTTGATTGCTTGGCTGAAAGGATTATATCAGGTGGAGAGAACATTAAGAATAGAATGAGTTTTGGTTGATCCAGACAGAAAGATTGACTGGAATCTGGCGCCAGTGGGCCAGAGTCTGGCGCAAAACTCACGAACGTCTCGAGCAGGTGTTGAGATTGGGACAGGTTTCTGGTTTTAGGGCTTCATATCAACGCGCAGTACAAAACAATTAACGCTTTGGTGGTTTATAATTGTTGAACACGCGTACTGGGTGTGGCATTAAGATAAATCATTAAGGACATCAGTCAGCAAAATCACGTTTAGAAAGTTTGGTCGTGTTTTTTTTTTTTTTTTCAATTGGACCTTGCTAAAGGGATTGGGGCTACCCTTAAGTATCCTGGTTAAGACATTTCATGTAAGAAGTCAAGCAAGAACAATAATAACTCATTCGAATAACATGTGTACGGCTGATAAGAAGCAAATAAGAACAAAGTTCTTTAAATGTCAAATAGCAATCAAATGCAGATAATTGTACATTAAAATAAATGGTGTCTGAAAACATGTAATTAATTGCAATCAGCACCTGTGGGAAAATTGAAAGTGAATGCCACTTAAGTGCAGAAAGTGAAATAGGTAAATCATTCCACTTGACACCTACTGACGATTGAGACCTTTAAACGAACCATACCTTTCCCTTTAAACAAAATTACACAGACAAAGAACTTGTTAAAATACGTTTTATTTGAAATTGAATAACTTAAGTTAAATAAAAAAAAATAATATACATTAATCTTAAGGCTGTTTTCTTTTTGTTTTGTAAATATAACAAAATATAATTGCATGATTTAATTATCTTAAATCTGCTTGGCAAAAAAAATAAACAAGACAACTTAAAATTACAAAAAACAAAATTCTTTTTGAAACTTAATAGGGTTTGTTTTTTTTGTTTATTATATTTTATTTATTTATATCTTTGTCGCTTAAGCGCACAGCCATTGGTTTCATTTATTTTAAATATTTATTTTATTTTGTTTATAGTGACAGACACGGTTTTTGTTTTCTTTAACACATTTTTCGTTTTATATACAGAAGTTGTTTTTTTTTTTGTTAAACCAATAAGCTCATGTAAGGTTACTAATTATTTTTTCTTAAGGAATGTGTTATAATAAAAAGATACAATTATTATGTGATCACAAGAAGTACACACACAAAAATTCAAAGCCAGTCACAGGGGATGACTTTGGATGTGACATGTATACATTTGTATCGAATTTTCTTTCATATTTTATAAGAGAGCTGATTTATATATACATAATTTTGTTTTGTCAGGTTTTCTTATTTTCTTCTTCTATTTACAATGAAAACAACAAATAAATCAAACTAAGGCAAAATGTCAGCAAGAGAAATAAATACTCCATACATCTTCTTCTGTCTTAAAGCATTTCAAATACACATTAGGTTAAGGTTTAAGGTTTTAGAGCTCTTTGGAAGAGCTTAGACTCGGGGTAATTGCTCATGGTTTCTTTTTTTTTTAAATTCATTTAAATACTTTGTTCGTTTATCATTTTGTTATTACCTTTAGTATTTTGTTTTTTTTTTGCTTTAATCGCTTCCCTTTCTTTTTTTGTAATACATTTTCTTTTTTTTCATATAATAATCTCCTAAATCACACTCGTGAAAATCAATGATACACTAAATATTAAAGACAATATGATTTCTCGAAATGAAAGATTTTAAAAAAGGAAATGATTATGATGATTAGATTAGATCACTGTTTTACATTAGACATGTTTTTTTTCTTTTAAAAACTACATATATTTAATATTTTATTCAATTTTAATAGTTGTATCTAGTGAATGTGCAGGAGATAGTAGAGTTTGATTAAAACTTCTGCTACGCTGAACATTCTTTCGTATCGATTCAGGAGCTGATTCAAATTCTATATGATGATCAACTTCAGGATCACTGAAAACCGTAACTTCATGCTCATCCATATCATAGGCAGAGTGGTCAGGATTAATGAGATCATCATCTCTTGTGATTATCATTTCCTGAAGTACTAATTTTGAATCACTGTTGTTGCTGTTGTTGTTATTTAGATGTTCTAAATTATTATTATTTGGTTCGTAAATTTGCTGTTGAACCTCGCTTGGTGTTTTATCGATGAAAAAATCTAAAATGAAAAGCAATTTTTTTGTTTTCAAATATGTGTTGAATAAAATAAAATAAAGGGTGAAAGGAGGGCAACAAAGCAAACAACCATGAATTAAAATAATCATGAACAAATTAAAAAACAAAACAAAAATGATTTATAAATGATGAAAATTAATCAAAAAAATCCTCTACCATAATTTTGAAATTGCTAAACAATTAGGCATGCAATTTATAATTTCTACGGACTTTCAACAGAATATATTTTTTGTTTGTTTTTACCTTTTTGCAAAAGATTTAATGTTATACTATTTCTTTTGGTTTTTTTTTAATTAAAAAAAATTTTATTAGATTCTAAAATAGATCTGTTTGACATTCGGGTGGTGTTGGAATGACTTTTACTGTAAAAATTTAGAAGGAAATACCAATTAAAGTTTAGAAGTCTTAAAATAAAATGTAAAAAAAAATATGTGTGTGTAGATGAATAAATTAAAGGTGAATATGTGTGTAGAAAGAAATAATAAAATCCTAGTGACGGTTTTGTATTGATTGTCGATTTGATTTTGTAACGAAATCCCTTTTCCATTTTATGCGACAGTCGATGTAATAAGTCTGTATCATGCCATGCAGGGGATTAGGCAGTCGGATCACGATCTTCAAAAATTGTGTACCAAGTCAGTGCGATTACGATCTTCAAAAATTGTCAACCAAGTCAGTGGGATTACGATCTTCAAAAATTGTCTACATCCTCGGGTCAGTGAAGGCGAGTATTGAATCGTAGAGCGTAGAAACGAAACCAAAAAAAAAAATGTGCGGACATTTTTTTTCATACATTGATCTAAAATCGCTCGGCTCAAGAATCGTAGTTCTTCCAATCCTTCAATCTTCAATCCGGACTCAATCTTGTCCCGTTTCCCTTTAAATTCCAAGTTGCAACATGCTCAAACGCAGACGCAGACAAAAAAAAAACTGTCGGACATCTTTTTTTTCATGAATTCAACTAAAATTGCTCATCTCAAGAATCGTAGTTCTTCCAAAAAGGTCTTCCAATTTCAACACTCAATCTTGTCCCATTTCCCTTGGCTTGCAAGTTGCAACATGCTCCATTTTTTCTTTCCATAAACTGACAAACATTTTATTACTGCGCAGTTTACGTCTTAAAATACCAATCTAGTTTCTGTTTATCGTGCCTCTTTCAGTCCCAAAACCATTCTCTACATACTCAATTAAATCTAATCCCGCCTACCAACTGAAAAATTTATTTCAAAATAATTTACTCACCTGATTCAATGCCATTCCATTCACTCTCCACCGCATAATGTTGATGTTGATGTGGATTTGGATGATCTTCAACGGAGCCCTCGAATATGTCCAAATTAGTGGCCAACCTATCGTCTTCAGTCATTTCGAAGATTTCTGTTACTTTGACCTAAAATATAAAATAAAAATTGTAGACATTAGAATTTGTTTTCGTTGTTTATTGAGAAGTGCTTTAATTTGTTAAAATATTGGACTTGCGTACTTTCCAGATTAAGCGGAAGCCAAATAAAAGAAGAAAAGGATTGGAAAGAAAATTAATTTGCATTTTTGTAACGTGTGCTTAGTGATTAAAATATTTCACTTTATTTTTCTCACTATTCTAGTCTAGAAGATAAACAGCTCAATTTCGTTTTCAATCAATAGGTAAAACAAATCAAAGCTAAGCAAAAAACTGCCCACTGACGAAATAGGTTTTGTTTTAAGAGTTTAAGTGAGCTCTTGGATTTTATTGACCATGAATGCGACTACGATGATGGTCGGTAATGCCTGCACGGTAAACGTCGCCACAATGGCCTATTATTGTTATTACAATGAAATTAATCATGTTAATACAAAATTAGCTCTAGCTGCTGGAGCTTTCGGCTAAAACAATGGCCTATCTTTGGCCTAAGCAGTGGCGAGACGTCAATATGTTCATTTCGTTCATGAACGCCTAACTTTTGTCACCACTGGGCCTAAGTATACCAAATGTTCATAGTACCTACACGAATTTTCGATGCTTAGTACGCCGGGAGCAAGCGTACCTTTAATTTGTCCATGTATAGATATTAACAAAAAAGAGAGATTTAAGTGACAAAAAAAAAAGTTGAAAAGCCAGGCACAATTGTCAGTAGCCAGCTTCTTATTATGAACGTTCTAAGCATCTCCTAAGTTTTTATATATTAAGACCCAAACAAAAATTGATTTGAAATGATTTGAGTACTGACACGAAGTTCGCGTATACGAAACCAAATCATTCAAAGGACATACCTTATTGCTTAAGTCATCTGTGTAATAATATGCATATAATGCATCGTTGTGAGTTGTCACTTTAAGAACATGTTCATAATGGTCCACATCAGATTCGAGAGATGGTGCTCCGCTGCAGAAAAAAAAGAAGAAAAATCAGTAAGTAAAATCATTTCCCAAACAAACGTTTTGTATAAACTTACAATTCGTCAACTACTATCGACACTCTTGGACCATACAGTCGCGCTGAATGTAATAGTCCAGTTGTGTCAAAGTGAGGAGGATCACAGAGCTGTAAGAAATCAAATTCAATAAGTTATCATAATCCACAAAACACAAGGCAATCAATCTCTTACAGTAAATTTATTAAACACACGCACTTGAACCGCATTATTCAATTGCGAGATTAAGTCTTCAGCTATTATTCGCATTTGTCTAGTTAATTTTGGAGTAAGAGTTGTGATTCTGAAAACAAAAAAAAAAAATTCCAATATAAAAGCAGAAATAAAAAGAATTGAAAAAAAATAAAAAAGTCAGCCCAAGCGTTTAAGGAAAAACATTTGCAGAGCACTGCATGAGAATAATGAATGAATGAGTTGAAAAAATAAAATCAAATAAACAAAAAAAAAAATTAAAACAAGAATTCAATTTTTAATTTTCTAATTGCGATTTATTTTCCTCTTTCAAAAAACAAATAATTAACATAAATAATTTAATTATAATTAAATTGTAATCAAACAATTTTTACTTGACATGTTTCACATCAAAATAATTCTGGTTTATATAATTAAATACAAGAAAGTGAAATAAGATTTAAAACATGTTCACTGTTGAATGAATAATGCTAAAATCTTAATTATTCTAATTTTACAAAACGTATGGAATAAATTAAAAATGTGTACATACAATACCCTTTGGTTTTTCGAAGATATGTTTTTTTTTTTTTAATTAATTTTTCTAAAAAGTAAAATAATACGAACGTCAGAGATTGATACGTTTTTTTACGGGTCCCGTTTATAAATTAATAATTTAACTAATGATGATATGAATGAATTGATCTATGAAAATAATTTTTTTTTTGTCTTAGGCACTTGCAAATGTTTTCCCAAATGGCAATTGTATCTGCTTGGTAGTTCTAAAAAAAAAAGAAAAAAATGATGGTATTTTTGTTTATGATTGTTATTTGAATTAGGAGTTTAGCAACGTAAGAAGTTGTGCTAGTTAGAGTAGAGAGTGAAGAAGACACTCGGAAAAATTAGTGCAGTAATAGAGATAAAGAAAGAGAAGTGGCAGTCAATGGAGGATGCTAGCCACTTATAAAGTGATTTAAAAGAAAATTCCTAGTCTTTAATTTGTGTGCAAAAAAATACCAGACACAGTTTGTAACAATTTAAGTTCGTTTTACAGATTTTTGTAGACAAGTTGAACCGCTTACATTCTTAACTAATTTTTATTTTTTTATTTCTAGAAAATGGTAATAAAGCTTTCCAAAAGAATGGGGCTTCAAACATACAATAAGTCAGTGGAAAATTAACGCCAAAGCGGTCAGAGGTTCCGAATTTCAATCTCGGAAGAATCTCTGTCATGCCATGTCTACTGCCTGAAGGTATTGGAGGTCTTTTATTCTTGTTCAGTGCGTGAGCAATTGCTAAGAGCATCTAATTTTGATGACATATGATGCGTGAGCCAAGTCAGCCTAATGCAGATTCTTAAGCCGGTGCCTCATAATGCATTAAAAGAAGTTGCACATGTTTCAGGCAACAGGAATGTGCTTCAATTTTTGCAGCGGATGCTGGATTAAAGAACTTGCAAATATTTCACTCGACCGAAACGAGCTTCACTTTCGACGAACCTTCAAACACGGCAAATCAATTTCCAAAAGCCAGACAAAAGCTGGTATCAGATATCATACGACTTCCGAGAGTTTATGTCTTGAATCCAACACCTTGAATCGAACTTCTGGAGCTCCATCCCTAGAGTACAAAACCCTTCAACTCCGCCCCTTTTAGCCGAAAGCCTTAAGTACACACTCCGCCCCCTTTAGCCGAAAGCCTTAAGTACACTGGGTATATTTTCCAGCTCTCAGTTTTTGAGTTTTTCGCTAGTTTTAAATAATTAAATAAATAAACTCCGTCCCTCTTCACGCAACCATAAAAACATCATGTCATATCATGACACATGAACCCTGCAGCATTTTGCAACATTTGGTCAGAAACATGTTGCCAAACGTCATACACTTGTCAAAAAAATTCTTTTCTGTTCAGTCTTCTCCCGACCGTCGACCGATCACAAGCAATTAGTGACTCTCCGAGTTTTTTTTTTTTTGTGTATTCTCTCTCTCTCTTAATCAAATTAAATTTTTATTATTTAACAATATTGTTGTTGCTTGGTAATTTTTTTTTTCTTTTCAGAAATCTTCCGATTCCTTCCTCATTCAGACTGATGGACGACTACTTGCTTCCGTGATGTATCGAGAAATTTTCATGGATCTCTTTTCATCAATTTGCATTGAATTGTTAGTGCAATTTCATTTTAACTTTTCGACAGTTAACTCTTTGACAAGAGGCACTTTTTTTTTGTGTGTTTGTGTGTTTCGGACATCACCTGATCATCGAAAGACTGGAGAACTGTCTTTGAGAATTTTATGTATAAGCAACAAATTAATCAACGCGCGTAATTTTTTTTTTTTTTATTGTTTTAAAGAAAAAAATGTTTACGATTTTCTGTGATCTGTCACGGTTGAGACTTGAGGACGGCACGGTTCAGCGATCTGATTGAGAATTAGTTAATCTGTCTATAAGTTAATCTGAGCATTTAGCCCCACTTTGTTAATTAATCGCAATTTAAATTCGTGCGCGATTTTTTCATTTTAAAATTTTCTCAACCGATTTGTGCGATTTATTTTTTGGGTTTCATTCCAAAGGAATAACGAAACCCGGCTATCCGGCACATAGTCTTGTACACACGCACCAAATTAACTAGTAACTAGGTCCAGTTTACCTTGTGTACAATTTTGCTTTACACTTTCTTCAAAATAGAATTTAATCGGTGTTGATCGTTGCGCCACCATCAAAACTGGAGAACTACATTGCTCCGAGATTTACTCCAAGAGCTTTTCAACTCTCTGGTAAAAAATTCAAGTTAAAATTTTAAAGCGTGTGTTTGCGTGTGTACGTAAACAGATTTTGTACACACTTTTCGAACCAATGTGTATTTTTTTATTGTTTCTTTCGTGAAACTCTTTTAATAATGTCGTAGGGGCGTGAAGACTTCCCTTTTGCATTGAATTGATTCAATCCCACTCGCCAAAATGGCCAAATTTTGAAGACAATAGGAACAATTCAACAAATTTACTTTAACTTTAATCGAGACATGATAGGGTGTGCAAAGAAATGGAAAGAATGTGATGTGGATAGTAGTAATTAAAATTGTCCAACAAACTCACTTTGAGACAGTCGCTAGGAAGAAGTCCACTGGCACAGTTGCAGGCAGCGATAATAATTTAATTCCACGATGCTTGAAGATCCAATTAGCCAGGCCTTTGTTCGCTTGTTCAATATAATCCTGTATAACGTCCAATACCGTCTGTGGCATATTACCACGAAGTGCATCCTGTAAAAAAAAAATCCATTTTAATTTATCATCCCACACAAGTCGTCTAAAACAATTCCCCACTTACCTTTCTATGTTTCTTGCACTCTCTGCACTCAGGATCAAAGTCTTGTGGCTGCGACACCGTTTCCGAAACAACAAACGTTGATTGCACAGCAACACATCGCGTGCAATTGATTAAATTATTCCTGTGCAAAAATTGCAAAGCATCATCAAATCCCTGCTGGCAAAACTTCGACAGAAACTCCGGTCTCGGTGGAAAGAGAATCCTGACAAAGCGATTGATATTCTGACGTGAAATCTCAATGCTTGTGTTGGCCCAATTCAAGTGGAATAACTGTGAGCTCTGATCTCTCGGACAGATATCACTCTCACCACAGAACGGACTCACTGTTATGGTGTTTTCATCAAGAATTGGCAAATTGTCCGAGAACGCTCCGTCCATGTAGCGAACTCCTTGAAATTTCGGTGGTAGAATGCCAGAAAAGCCGGGAATAAAGCACGCACACAACAACGCTTGCAGGAGATCATCGCGACTCTTAAATTCCGAGACAATGACGTTCTTTCCATCGTAAACTCGAGTCAAAGAGATATGTAACCGGCCACTGACTCTTTTGTGCGCATCTTCGGGAAGATGCTTCTGGAGTCCTTCGAACAGACATGTCTGAATGTTGAATGATGGACTAAAAGGTCCCAGCGAATGACGGCGGGCTTCATTTACGACTCGGAAGAAATCTGATGTCATGCTTCCTGCAAAAAAAAAAGAAATCATCGATTAGTTGGGCTCCAATGTGTATGCAATGAATGTTTTGTTTCCACTTATTCAAAAAAGTATGCAACGAACGACTCACGTCAATTTGGAGTAGATTTTCAAAAGGGGCATTGCCACATTGAAATCGTTTCAAGTTGAAAAGAAATCAGCCGACTGATAAAGAAACGCGAGCGTGATTCAAAACCACGTCACAATCGTCGTGCGTCCGCTAACACACTTCTCAGTTATACAATAATTTCTTTTTTTTTTCCGTTAACAAGAAAAAAAAAGCTCCCCAATTGACCTTCGTTAACTGATTGTTTGCTCGCTTCCCATAATCAGTTGATAATTTTAAAATGCCCGCGCATGCACAAGGGGTTAACTAAAACAAAAGGAGGTCCCCAACTTATTGCATCCATCATTTTAATCTCTCTGTTTTCGAGAAAGTTACTTCCTTGAAACATTATTGAGTTTGACGCATATGCGTCAATGCTACAATCTAATTCGCGTAATTGCTTTCGTCGATTGAAACCCGGACCGCATCATCATCAGGTGGTGCCACAAGTAGGGAATTCTTACAATGTCTTAAAATTTCTAGAAGTGCCTGCCTCCTTATCAAAGAATTGTTTAAGGAAATGATCAAGTTCCCCAAAAACACACAAAAAAAAAGACTTTTTGCAAACTGATTAAGTGACATGTGTGATTAGGAAAAGATATCTCAATGAAACGCAAGAAATTACTATTACGTTATAAGTTCGTGGACAACCTGGGGGGTAATTGGTAAACATTATAATAAGTTCTGATAGAGGCAGTTAGATAAGGAAAACACACGCATTTAGTTGGGGACTTCGGTGCAAAGGTGCTTTAGAGAAGTTGCGTAATTTCGTGCGATTTTTATGATTTACCTTTTTTTTTTGCGAATATAAGAAAGTTATTGTTATATGAAGGTGTTTATTTCGATTGAAGAAAATTGCGCAGAAGAGTTAGGTACTGAAATCAGATTTCCTGTGACCATGAGGAGTTTTTTTTTGGAATTATAGAGAGTTCAAAGAGAGATTAGGATTGCGATAGTTTTGCACGCGTGTTACTTTGATGGGAAGCCTTTTTTTTTGGCGTACGTGTGGTTTTTCGGCGTTTTCGATAAGAGGCTGGGGGTCGTTTTTCATTTTTTTTCCACTCAGTTGATTGGTTGGAGGAAGATTAAAAAATCTACATTCATCCTGAGTCATTTAAGCTAGTGTTGTATTTCTGTTGAGCTATTCTTGGAACTTGCTGCATCCTTTGTTAGGATGATTAGGGCTTCTTACGCACGGATCTCATTGAATCATTTGTTAATCCATCACAAGCAAAAGGATTTTTTTTTTTGTAAAAATGATTAAGGTCGCTAAATTACCCAGCTCTTTGCTTGATCATCTCTGAATCCAAGAAATCCAAAATCCAAGACAATTTAAGCCACATAATCACTCATCTCGTTGCTCAGTACGTCAAAGTCTTGCTTTGCGTCGTTATTTGGGACCAGAAAAATACGATGCGAATCGAATTAACGTTTCCCATGTATTTTAATTTTATAATTTTCAACATTTTGCAATTTTGGGAACGTCGCGAAATGAAAGAAAACCGACGCAACTTCAAAATTTTTAAAAGATGCCGTAAAGCAAGTCTTTGTGTATCTACACTTTTTCCACTGATTCACCCAAAACACACATGTCAGGAAAAAAAATACACAAAACGTGCTTAGACGACTAAAATTTTAATCACCCATCTTTGCATAAGCATCGGACATCCGATTTGATTTCGCAACAAGGAACTAATTGAACATGCATCGTTTCTTATCGACAGCAAATTTCATTACCCCCATAACATTCGGTTGACTTTAGCAAAAATTCTCAATTACTTAATCAGAACAAAACACAAAATGCATCTCTCCACTGATTCATTTTCCAAGCAGAAACTACATCAACTGATTTATTAGTAAGTTTCTTCCTCCCTCCCAAATGCAATCACATGACTTTACACGTGTGTAAAGTCAACCCCGCCACAGTTTTGCAAATCTCCTCTCACAGACAAGGTCAAAATCATAATTATGCACGCTCGTACCTTTTTTTTTATATTTTTGTTTGTCTACACGATAAATGTAGCTTTGTAATTCGACACTCTAACACACCCATCTTAGTTTTTGTGCGGTTTTATGAGTTTAGTTTATTTTCTTTTTTGTTTTGCACTTCAACTGCGGCTTTATTGGCAGATGCCAATGAAGGTCGTCGGTCGCGACTGCTAGATACAGATATTTATGCAAAAAAAACAAAAAAGAAAAACAATAGTTTATTGCGTAAGGGAGCGGCAGTGGCGTGGATGCTGCTGCAATTGCATAGAAGAATGCAAAAATGAGGAAAAAAACGATGATGATACGTGTGTACGATGTTCATGTTTATACTTTTGTCGAGCATCGAGTTTTTCATCAACAACACACTTTGAGTCGCATATTTCATTGAATTGTTTATGTTTTTAAGTCTTGCGCAGTTATTATGACTTTGATAGGCGCCCGCCCATGTTTGTTGTTCTCAGATAGTTTTCATTGGAAAAATGGGTGTGGTGGTGGTGGCGGTGTCAGAAAAGAGCTCGGGAAACGTAAATAAGAGCATTCTGCGGTGGAAGCGGTGTAGAAACGATTTTGTTTTTTTCAACTCGACGCCTTAAGATGCAATTTAACCCAAATATGTGGCTATCCAAGATAGGCATAAACATGTTTTTAAGAAATACGTGTCCCAGCAATTGCGACGACGAAAAAAAGTTCCTACAGCCTCTGGGAAAGGAAAAAATCTCCAATTAAACTGTTCAAAGTGATTAGCTTAGATATTCCACCGAGCAAAGTGTAAAAATAAAACTTCAAGCCATTGCATCGGGTAAAGAGTGAAAAGAAAACTTTTTAGATTGAAAATTGTGTAACTTCAGACGAGTTTGCACTTTACTCGAGGGGCGCACACCGATCTGGACTTTCTACGTCGATCCAGTTCATTGAATTTCATCGGCTGGACATTGCAACACCATTTGCCAGTGTCTGGCTGAAAGGGGGACGTTGCAATTACTTCGGTTGTAGCCTATGTTAGTGAAATGTCTGGTCGTTTCGTTTGTCTGGGTTATTGGAACAATGTCATCGTAGTCGTTTCCAAACACAAATTTTGAGTTTTCCATTTTTGTAAATGAACGACTCATCGCTCCAATAACAGACATCGAGACGTCTGTTGTTCTTATGAGCTAAGCTTTCTTTTAACCTAACAACAACTTCTCCCAACTTTACAAAGTTTTGGTTTAATCTTACAAAATTCTCCTTTAAATCGCACAAACTTAACAAATTCTCCCTTAACCTCACAAAGTTGAACCGCACAGTCACGTCAAAATTCTTTAAACCTTAAAAAAATTTCTCTCAACCTTACAAAGGTTTCTTTCAATCTTACGAATGTTGATCGCACAGTCAAGTCTATTTAAACATAATCACGTCATCGAATTTGCTCGAACGTGTGAGACCTGTATGATACCAACATATCAGCAAATCATCAACTAATCATGCGATCTTTCAATATTCGACTTATCGCTGGATTCGCAGCTTAATTTCATTGTGATCTTTTGGTATTCGGCTTATCGTTGGATTTCCGGCTTTATTTCATTCTGATCTTCTTCGACTTTTCCTCTGATTTCCGGTATCATTTCATTGTGAAGTTCTGAACTGCCTCAACTCGATTAACAAGCATCAATCTCTCAAGCCGATGTGCTTCTCCCTAACCTGATTTTTCTTTTCTTTTTTTGAAGAAATCTTGTATTTCAAAAAAAAATTTCACACGTGTAGCTCAAATGATTTGATTGATTAATCGATTGCGATTAGAAAATTTACATAAACACATGAATAGACTTTACAATTTATGCATTATAACAACAGTCGTAATCGCTATTCAGACGGTCGAACAATAATCAATAAGTTACGATGGAAATTACAAAACTTTTCCTCTGTCTCGTTGTTTCGTAGGGGATGAAATAAAAGAAAAAAATGTGGAGGGTTTACCACGACAGTGTAAGTTTGTTACCCTTAAATTGGTCTGAAGAGGTGTGTTGAATAGATTCGTTTGTTACGTTTTCGTGGGGTGGTCTGAAAAAAGGTTGACCTAAATAATACTCAGTTATTGATTAGACCGGTTTCGGGCTCTGAAAGTCGACGCTGGTGGAGTCGAATTCAACAAAAAATGTCGGGTAAAAAATGCGAACGGAAGCGATTGAGACATGTGAAACGAATTGGATGGGATTGAAGCACGCATTTCATGCGCCAAAGTTCAGTAAATGAAATAAATGCTAACGACAGCAAATGAAGTGGAAAAGAAAGAGCGACGAGCTTCAAATTTTACTGGAAAATAAAGTTTAAAAAGAGGTTTTCCAAAGTTTAGTGAGAGAAAAAAATTGAACAAAAATGCTCACGACAGCAATTGAGGAGCAAAAAAAAGAACGACAAGCTTCAAATTTTACTGAAAATAATCGTATACAACGAAGTCAAAAATTCTCCTGTCATGACACAAGCACTCAACCGCTGAGCTGCTCAGTCAAGGCTTCAACCAGTTAACCCCGATTCGCATCAAAAGATGTCTCTTCTGATGGCTGACGTCATCCCACCGATGAGAGTACCTCTCAGCCAGAAAGTTCTCTTGTAAACGACGCCATTAGACGCTCTTAATCCTCACCAAAGCTGCCAGGCGTTGTTTATTATTTCTGCCTAAGGTTGGGGTCACCCTGACGCGGGTGAATAATGAGGACATAGCACTTGGCTGCCCATTAGTGGTGATCTGTTAGACTCAATTCACCCGATCATGTGTGAATATATCGAGAACTTTCCATCACAATCAAAATCTTGGCAGAAAAGCAAACAAAAAATATTTTCATTTTTTCGTGCTTGCGTAAAATTAAAACACACACACGCATTTATCTTGTGATACAAATTGGGATAGAAAATCTGTCGCCCTTTAACAAATGGAAATGAGATTTTTCACTTTCATTCGATCATCCACAGACACAACGTAGTTACACAATTTTTTTTATATTTCTTTCTATCTGTGTGTCTCTTTTTCTATTTTTGGGGGGCTCGAATGTGGGCAGTTTTTGTGTACAGTCGTGTGTCACGAAAAAACTACACACCCATCGAATGCAAGTTGAAGGTCAATTAATGTTGGATTCATGGATGAATAAGTTTTTACAGCGGCATGTAAAATCCTACACTCATTCATCACCTTTGCATGAATGCGAGAGAGAGAGTGGGGGGTAATTTGTTAGTGCGTAGATCCACGTTTGGAAGCCGAAAGGCGTGTGACTGGAACGCATAAGGGCGCCGGGAATTTCTCTATTTTTTTTTTTTTTTGTTATTGAAAAAGGTTGTTGTTTTGGTATTTTGTTTACAATTGAACCATGAGCCCGGTCTTCATGACTTCACGTAAGTTTACAATATCTTTGATAAAATTTTCAAGTGGTGTATGATGGCGCATGAAATATTGGAGAATAGACGAGCAGTTTTGTTTTGATAGAACGGACGAGGATCATATAGTTTTCGAGTGTAGTCAAACTGCGTAAATAATTGACGGGTGGCAGCTTGATGTGTTTATTTTCAACGTTGCTCTTTCCCTTACAACGAAAGCTCTCCTTTACGATTGAAAGTGGACTTTGTTCGGAGGTCGAGAGTGTGGGAATGTGATTCACATTTGCTTATCATTTTTATGAGAGTTGGCAAAAAAAAAAAACAACAAAACAAAACAGAACTTTATCTTAACCTTGATTCTAATGCTTTAAGGAATGCGTAAATTCGCTGGAGGTCTTTCTTTGTTTTTAAATTTTTCGGTTTTTGTTGGACATATCGTCAACAACTTGCGCTTTGTCAGCTCTGGTACACTTAGGCCAAAACTAGGCCCATTTTGCTGTGTTCGTCAGCTCAAAATAAAGGAATTTTGCAGGAGGCCTTCCAAACAATCACCCACGGGCTCTGAATCTTTCATACCTGCAAACTTTATCTTAATCTTAGTTTTAACGCGTTAAGACATGCATAAATTTGCTAGAAGTTTTACTTTGTTTTATAAATTATTTTTTAAGCAAAGTTTTTATTGAAGATACCTTCAAAAACTCATGATTTGTCAAGAGATTTTGACAGACTTCTGGCAAACAATCACCCGCGAGCTTTGAATCTTCCATAGCTGCAAGAGTTTCTTCTGTTTTGGCGTTTCCTAGATGGTAAAATAAAAAGAAAAGTGGAGGGTTATCCACCACGGTGTGAGTTTGTTACCTTTACCCATCTCATGCCCGGTGTTGTTCGTGTAAAACGTGAATTTTATCAGTTGACAACTCAAAAAATATTGCCACAATTGCAGTTAGTGTTCTGCATGCTAAAAGTAGATTTTTGGTTCATTTAATTCTGCATCAGACGTCTTGTAGTGCAATAAGTATATTCGGGATCGCTTACTTGGTTTTTGGTGAAACACAAAAAAATATTTCACGAGCGACAGGAAGGGAAAGGTTAAATAGGTCTAAAGAATTTTCCACAGCTGCAAGTTCCTCCTTCAGCCTTCAGCCGCTTTCATAAGAATTGTAGTGAATTTACAACCCTTCTAACAGAAGTTTGTCAAAAAAATTTATAGACTCTTGGCAAACAATCACCCGCTAGCTTTGAATCTTTCATAGCTGCAAGTTCCTCCTCCAGCCTTCAGTGGCTTTCATAAGAATGAAGGTAAATTTCCAACAAGGTCTCTTAACTGCCCTTCTAACAACTCATTCATTGACCCACGATTTCATTCATTGATTGCTCTGGCTCTGAGAACTAGAAACCTTTACAATTCGATCCCGATAAGACCTCGATGACTTCACAGAGGCACTATGAAGTCAAGTTCAACTTTTTAACCGATTTCGATAGCGGATTGTGTTCTTATCTCCCCACACGAGTCAAGTAGTTTCATAAGATATTATAAAAAGAATTGATTCGATTAGAGGCTGCTATAAAAGACGAATTTGAGCAACACTTGCCGTTTGCTGCCTGCCGCCTACAAGAGAGTGAATAATTTTGAATGGAATTTTGATTCGTTTTTTTTTTTCAGTTCAAAATAGTTCAAAATACCTGTTTGTTTTCGCAAAACTTCAGTTTTTACATGACACAATCTTTAACAAACCAGAGCACGTATCTAATCGTCACACGTACGAACACGCGTTCGAGCAACAGAGAAAGCAAAAAAGCGCGCGCCTTCCCTTGACTTGATTTTTTTTTTTTTTTTTTCTTCATCACCATTTCCCAGTGACGTTGTAAAGCTACCTAGCAGTAAACAACTCGAACTCACACACATTCACATCACCCTCAACACCTCCACAGTTTACAAGTGAAGAAAATAAAATTACGCTCGCTGACAGAGTTGTTTGGTTCACTTGCAGTCGCAGTTTACGACTTTGTTTACAAATTGATCAGACCGTGGCAACATGCAGCCATGCGATAGGAAATGTATCCAACAGAAACCATTCATAGGTCTTTTTTTTTCCGAGGGGGATTTTTCTCTTTGTTTACTTCTTTTTTTTTTGTCGGCATAGTTCATGGTTCTAGTTTACTTCACAAACAAAAAATCCGAGATCGGTCAGCCATATGGTTAAGGGCTAAGGTCCCTTTTGTGCACGCGACTTGCGACCCTTTTATGCGGTAACAGTCCAGTTTGTCGATTTTGGGTGTATTTGTGGCTAACGAAACTAGAGAATGCCGATAAACAGAAGTAGATACACATGAAATCACGCCACACGCACCACACCACACACACGGTCATTTTTTCGATCTCTGTCGCACTCGACCGAATCTTGGGACCCATGCGTACACGCATAGAAAATGCGGAAAAGATGTTTTCCCCTCTTTGCCTCGCTCGTTTTCTTTGCTAAAACACATCTCTCCCTCTCTCTGTGTGTGTGCGTGGATGTGTATCTGTGTCACAGAGTGTGTTACGAAGTACAAGTACTTCTCGAAGGGGGCTCGTCTCATCAAGTTGGAAAAATATTTATCTTCGACCTTTTTTTTCATTTTCTCTTCCTCTTCGTCATGTTCATGACTTTCTTCTGTGTTCTTCTTCTTCGCCGCCTCTCGTGGGCTGTTGTCCGCATTTGCGGCGGAGCACACACCCCTTTTTTTGGAACATGCGGATTCCCACATTTAAAGAGCAGCAATCTTTTTGAGGACCGGTAAGACAAAATCAAGATTTCGGAGATTGTCCCAGGCCTTGGAGATGGGAAAAAAGAGAGATAATCAAAAAATGAGAGAAAGAGAGAGAAATTCAGTGTGTTACACCGTTATGAGGTCAAATCAATTCGTCATTGTCCGTTCAATTTGCCAGAGTTTCTTTCAGTGGCTATTTTAGTAATTACACACTTTTCTTATCGGACTCAAGGGCCACCTTACGCTGGTGATTATTTTGGCGTTGAGTACTTGAGCAGAGAGATAAGGAAAACATTTTTTATGAGCATTGTCACACGAGGGTATTTGTAATTGGGTTGATTTACTGCTTGGGAAACAGGCGCGAAATTTTTGATGACTTGGAAGACTTCTGCTAATTTGAGTTTGAGGGACAGCCATTTTAAACTTTTAAAGCCTAAAATCTTGGGAGTAAAAGTTTGGTAAAAAGAATAAAAATTTAAACCCGTTCATTTTGACGATGACAAAAAAAAGTTTAAGGTCGCTTTTGCTACTGCACTGCCTGAAATTGAACTTTAAAATTATTTTCTTTTCGATGGACAGCCATTTTGAACATCTAAGCCTTTCGAGATAAAATTTGACAAAAGAAATGAAAATTTAAATAAGTTAATTTTGACGATGACAAAAAAAGATCGGAGTCGTTTGCTTAAAAATCTTAAGACAAAAGGGTTGGGAAATGGTTAAAAAAGGGAAGAAATTTTGATTACGTCAGTTGCAGCTAATTACCTAAACCTACCTAAACTTTAAAACTATTCTTTTATCTTCTTTTTCTTTTATCTTTTCGGAGGACAACCGATTTGAATTTCTAAGGCCTAAACTCTAAACTAAGAAAATTGAAACAATTTAATTTTGACGATGACAAAAAAGGTCAAAGTCACTTACGTCACTTACGCCTAATTTCCTCCAACAGCTGCGTGAAATTGAACTTCAAAATTTATTTCTTTGCTGCTTTTATTATCGCTTAACACGCCTTTATCGCCGTTTTTATTGCCACCCACTCGACAATCGATCACCCGATTCAATAAAACATCATCATGACAACAGTCGTATGTCAGTTTTAGGCATGGCTTCCGCCATTCGCCAGTCGAACGCCAAATAGATATCTAATCGAATGCATTACCAAAGTCCACATCATCAGCACACTCCGTTGATTGTTGATTAGTTCGATAACGTAAATGCTGATTTAAGCCTTCCTTTGTTCTCCCTTCATTTAATGGTGATCTATTTTATTCGAATCGATGCAATCTAATTAAGTTGCACAAAATTTTTTTGTTGACGAATGGGGAAGCTTCATGACTCTGCTTCACTGTTGTTTCGATGAATGATCATGATGATGAAAAGTATCTACAGATTCTAATTTGTGTCAAGCTCAGCTCAAATAAGCCTTGAGAAACAACAGTAGCATCAGCACTAGCAGAAATTATAAGGAATATACTAAAAATAGTATATTTATGCACACACAATGACATTTCGATTGACGTCATTCGGCCGGAGAGACAGCGGCTTTAATGGGTTGGCCTCACACATCACAAGTTCCCCTTTTTCTTTTTTTTGTTCTTTTGGCGATAAGATTAAGGGTAGAATAAGAATTGGATTTTTTTTAATGTGTTGTTTAAATCATTTTCCTTTTTAATTTTATTTTATTCATCGTTATCATCTTTTTTTTTTTTTTTTTTTGTATTCTGCGAGTGTGGCCGATCAAGCAGAGTGATGATAGATGAAGAAAGTCCCCCATACACAAGCATAATGGAATTGCGAATCTATTCGAAATCAAACTGGAACATGTCAACCTAATTAGCTATGCCTAAGCTTGACTGTGTGTATCCCGTGTAAGCGAGTCTATTGTTAGTGGGTCAATTTTAATGAGAAATAGAATCTTGGCGAAGTGTGTGGCGATGATATACGGCTTCCTGGGAGCAAAAAAAAGAAAGAGGGGAAGGGTCGAGGGCTGCTTTGATGGGACTTCAGCAAGATAACCTGGGGTGAGGAGGTCTATGGCTTGTGCGTGAACTTGGGTTTCTTGAATTAGAAGAACTATTTCCTGATCATGTCGTTCGTGGGTGACATGGATGTCGTGGGTGGATAAAATGAGTTGGAGTCGAGAGAATGAGTGGTGAAGCTCGGGCCAAGACGCTTAAAAAAAGGCGAGACATGACCCGAGATGCTTCAAAGGATATGAGACTTGATTTGAGAAGTTTCAAAGGATGCGAGACTCAAGCCAAGACGCTTCAAAAGAGGCTAGACTTGAGTCGAGATGCAACGAAAGTCGCAAGTCGTCAAAACGTTTCAAAAAAGGCGAAACTTGAGTTGAGTCGCTTCGAAAGAGTCATGCCTTCAGCGGGAATGCTTCGAAAAATGCAAAACTCGAGCCCGGTCGCTTCGAAAGAGGTGAGACTAGAGACAAGACGCTTTGAAAGAGGCGAAACCCGAGTCGAGACGCTTTAAAAAATTTCCCTCAATACCGAAATCGATATAATTTGTTTGACCAAAGGCTGAACTTCTTCATCTGTCAATGGAAAAGCATTTCTCCAACGATCGTGAGACTTATCTTTCTATGATAAAGACAGAAGAAACCCCAGAGCCTATCCAACTATAACCAGATATCGCTTCCGATTCCCAATCAAACAATAGAAAATCCCTCATTCGAAAAAAAAAAACTGCACACGAAAGGTTTTCAATCAAAAAATAACTCACTGTTATCTTTATTTTCTGTCTTGCCGTTTGGGTATCGTTCATTTTAAAACTCACCGACAACGTACAAAGTTCAGAACCAATTACTAGAACGAACAGACAAAGCTATCGACGTTGACGTAATCATAAAATGTTCCACTGACCAAGAAAGTACCAATAAAACTTGTAATCCACTGCAATTAAATGCTTCAAACAAAGCCAAGTGAAGTGAAAACATCGGCCTCAATTAAAAATAAAAACAAACATCTCTCTCCTCTACCTTAAACTTGACCATGAAACTTAACTGAGTCGTTGTCATCGTCGTCGTTGTCGTTGTCGTCGTCATTCCGACAAAAGGTGACTCGGGTTGTACTATCTGGGAGACCTTTAGTCATGCTCCCTGCCAGAATACGTGTCACCATAATGTGAAACAAGCTTAAACACTAGGCGGCATCATGCTCTAGCCATACGCCAAAATCTAATCTAATCGCCTTTGAGTTTTTTGGTTTTTTTTTTTGCGACGCGACTAGACCTTCCTTTAAAGCCTCTGCACTTCGAAGCATTCGATTAGGCGACACACATGAATCATTGCACTACGAGTTTAAATTTAGATTCGTCCACGACTGGACTTTATCTAGAGGTGAGAAAACTTTCAATGACAAATTATGAATTCGCGGTTTTGGAAGAAAAATAAAAACATCTTTAATGATGATGAAACCAAATCAATCGGGGGTAGCTTCAGTAAGGTCCAGCTGTCGCAGCAGCTTTCTTTTAATCGGTCAATGAAGTTCTTTCGCGCTTCACAGTCATATATGTGGGTATAAAATGATAACAACAATTCGAGTGTGTGCGGTCCAGGGAGAAATGCGTTTTTGTTTTCAATTTATAAAATTTATTTTTACTTTTTTTTTTTTCTTTCAAAATTGACATCTTTGATTGTCATTCCCATCGAAAAGCGACACACACTGACGTTCAATCAATATAATTCTTATCTGTTGACTTATTTGCGTGACTTTATTGCTTTGTATGAGAGAGGAGGATGCTTTTAATCGTTTTCTTTTTTTTTTTCTTTCATTTCTATTTTGTTATAGCCAGCTACTATGGGGGCACATTGAAGAGGGTGACATTGCGAAATGTTATTTCATTTGCAATGTGCGTAATTTATTGAAAGAAAATGCAAAATCGAATGAAAGGAAAATGATTGTTTACTGTAAAGATGGATGGATGGAACTACTTGATCTCTGATTCTGTTGTGGGTGATACTTTGTGACTTTATCTCTTCAGCGCTCGCAATTGGCGGAAACATCAAAAAGAACTTGAATGGCTTCTGTAAATCTTTAGACTCGTGATCACAGACGAAGCGTGCGTTGATTGAAATGAGTCCAAGGGTCACGAAATGAACGATTCGTAGAACAACAGCACCAAACGGCTAAGAAACAAAGAAAAGAGTCCAAAGTAACAATTTAAACCTTTTAACTGAGCCTAATACTCGGCTAAGATGGCCATCCGCCGTATGAAAGCGACACAAAGGAATACAAATGATAGACGTGGGCTATAATTTCCAAAAAAAAAAGAATATAGAATGTGGTGTGATCCATCTCTTTCTGTTCTATTCGGAGACCCTACTGATTCATCTATCACTTTCATCTTAGAACAATTAGCTGAGTAATTGGTTACTTCCCAGGCGAGAATGGAGGGAACAGGTAAACTGAAAATCATTCGAGAAGCACTGTCCAATGTCCAAAGGTTATCAATCTTTTTTTTTTACGAAAGCATGTTTGGGTTAAAGCAGTGTTGAGAAAACAGTATTCAATACATACAAAAACGGAAAAAGGGATGTAAATCATGCCGCCAACTAATCGTTTATTTGTACCAATCATCAAGACACACAATTGTGCAAACAGATCTCCGTCGTGTGTGTCGTGCATTCAGAACAAAGTTCACATTTCAATTAATTTAATCAATCTTTATTCTCAGACAACCTGTCTAAGTTAAAACAAAAGACGGAATACAAAGGCACACTGCCGATCTGTGTCGCAGGGTGTTCACAATAGTTGATCAAAGGGCAGAAAGCATTTGATAAGGCAGTTAACCTTTATAAACTTTGCGGCACTTAACGTGTGTAATTAAAACAAAAAAAAAATTGAAGTGCTTCTAGATTAAACAACTTTTATAAAAGTGTCTGTCCCGGTATCAATGTGACTTGTGACCAAACAAATCGACAGCAATTCATCAAGTAAAATCCTGGAACAAATTCCAAATTTTGACGGATGTGATAGTTAAAAATGTTGAGACGATTAGAAAGATGTTTAAAGGTCTGAATTTGGACGCATGTGAGAGTAAAAAATGTTGAGACGATTTAAAGGTTCAAATCTGATGAGAGTTAAGAATGTTTAGACGACTAAAAGGACGTTTAAAGGTCCAAATTTGGACGGATGTAAGGGTAAAAAATGTTGAGACGATTAGAAAGACCTTTAAAGGTCCATATTTGGACGGATGTGATAGTTAAGAATGTTCAGACGATAAGAAAGACGTTTAAAGGTCGAATCTGCGACTAGACCATTGTCTGAGAATGAACAATTTATACTAAGAAAGCTGATATATTGATGAATGTAAGCACCTAATACATATTTGCAGTGAAATTTACTAGAATAAACACACAATCGAGACGAACTCAACGTTTACAGCGACGTTTTTCCAGAGAGACCACACTGAGACGTGATGTTCGGCAAATTAAAACGCTTCAAGTAGGAAATAAGCCTCATTTTCTCCACCGCGCATGTGCGATTGAAAGAGTAACTACATCCAAAGCCCACACACGGCCATGACATTGTGTTAAGCAACTTGCCCCTTTCAGTATTCTAGATACACATGTGTACTTCTCCCTAGAAAACGCTTATGACATCATTTTAAATCGCGATGTTCTGGGTATGTTCTGGGTCAAAAACTGCACACAAGCAAAATTGATCGTATTTATCGAGCGCTCAGAACGTATCAATTCTCTGGAGCATGTGTAAAGCACGGATACATATGCAAACGCTATGTAAAGAGGACGCCGACCAACAAACCATTTTTCCAAAGTCCAACGTAAGTGTGCCTTCTCCTTTAAAAAAAAAAATGTTTCATGGATTAAATTTCCAACATCAATGCTGACAAAGAGAGAAGCTTCGTTATGTAGTTCAATCGGTTGTTCACGTTTGCGAAATTAAATTGCAATAAATGAGTTTTTTTTTTTTCTTTTTCGTTTCAACAAAACGCACATGTAATTAAAAAAGAAAAGTATACAACAATTTTAAATGAGTGAGCAATCAGCACAGAAGCAAACAGAGGCAGCGCATGTTAAGCGGAAAAAAAAACTTTTTTCGCTTATAGTTTTGCCACACCATGCTTGGTTTCTTTGTCTTTGACTCGCTCTTTTACTCGCTTTGATTGAATCAATGAAATACCATTGAAATTTAATTTAAAATGCAAAAAAAATTTAATTGGTGGTGAGGTAACATCACGATAAAAATGGCGCGACACTCATCGAGGAGATTCTGGATTATTTAAGAATAGAAAAATGTTCAACAAGCTACACAATGGAACGCGATTACATCAGTCTCCAGATGCTGTGTGTTAAAGCCTAGCCCAACATCTGTGACCTACATTCCGTTCACGATATCACACTTGCTTAGAGAGCAATTCCGAGCAGTCACCCTAAAAAAAAGCGAAAGTCAATGGCTACATTTTGTGATCGCTGCCCGAGTTAGTTTGGATGAAAGAGGAAATGAAAGAATTGAGTGGATTTTGCGAGATGGTTCAAGTGGAAGACGCGTCAAGTCTAATTATGTCTATTGTCTCTGAGACACATGTCTTCAGGTAGAAGCAAATGTTTTTTTCTATATTTGCTTACATGATATTCTGCAGGTTATAAATTGCATTTTAAGACAAGAAGTTCATTTGGTCGTTGACACTATTACGATCTACCTGGATCGTAAGGAAAGGTTGGATTGTTGTACCTTTCTTCTAGGTCAATCTGTTTTCCCATCACATGCAGTAGCTGTCAGCACCCCGGTGGGTTCTTACAGAGTCGAAGTTTATGAAAGAATTCTTCCTCGATCACAGGGCTTTGAGAAAAAAAGGCGTAAACCTCAAAGGCCTGATTGCACAGAAGCCAAACGACTGCAGCAGGATTTTAGCTAGTGCCAGGTTGAGGGACAGAGCTTATCTTTCGAGTGGCATGATTTTAAAAGTAATTGGGGGGCGTTGCAGCCGGTCGAAGGCCAGAGTTTAGCCTTCGGTTGCAACAGGACGCTCATAATTGCGTGGCGTTACAGCAAGTGTCAGAACCCAGCTTTCAATTGCAGCAGGATTTCCATAACAATTGGGTGGCGGTGAGCGCAAGGGCCTAGTTTTCAATTGAAGCAGAATGCTTATCAAAAAAAGTGAGTCACAAGCAAACGTCGCCACATTGACGAACTGATTGAGAGAACCAATAAAAGAAACACTGCGAAAGTAAATCGACAAATAAATCCTCGTCGGTGTAATTTTCCGTAATCCCCCCAAAGTACACAAATGACCCTCTTAGGTGTCGATCAGCGGTGGCTATCTGCACTTAAAGCCCAAATTTGTACACTTTGATGGCGAAATTCAAATAAACTGATTGCAGTTTTATCACCACCAAAAATAAGCTGACGAAACTTTTCTTTTCCCACACATCAGCATCCCACGATTTGTGGGGATGGGGAGCCTTTCGTGAAGAAAAACAAACAAACAAACAAACAAGAAAGGAAACCAAGTCCCTACCAGCCGATTATCATTTGACACCTCATTAAACGTACAAGACCCTTCTGACTCACAACAAATTGCATCCACTTAAACTTTAACCCGATGCCGCATTATTTATAACCGTGCTCCCGCTGTGCTCTTGTAAGTCTCAGCAATTCTTCTAGAAACATTCAGAACATAATCGAGAATGTGATCCTTTTCCCCCGTTCAGGTCAAGGAATTATCATTCGAAAAAAGAAAAAAATAACATTCACTCCATGAACATCTGATCACTGAGAATAGTCTTGAACTTTCCACCTCGTCCACGCTCACTCGAGAAGAAAAAAAAATATATAGTTCCACAACGACCGGTTTGAACGAGCCCATGAGACACACCCCCGTCATCGGAAGTAAAAACCGAAAACAGAAACTAATTGCTTAGTTTGTCATCTCTACACATTACTCGCCGCGTATCGCATCTGTGACCCAGCGCGTACTCCCCGGCACACACTACATTTGATGGTCGTTCATTGACGCATCTTCTAATCGACAGCACGACAGAAGAATATAAAAATGAAAAGATGACAGCCATCTATTGTCGCTGTCTTACGGTCATAAAAAATTAAAAAGAAATCATTTTTATTTAAAAAAAAAAAAAGTTCATTTCAAGATGAACTTAAGCTCTGACCATTGACCATGTGGACTTTGAGGTAATCAAAACACCCACAATAGAATTGTTTTGAATAGAAACTCTACTCAAATATTCGCGTGTGTTAAATAAAATGAAAGTAATTAAAACGTTTCCATCAAATAAGACCTTTTGAACCACAAAGAGATACCGTGTACGTAGCGAAACTCTTTCAATCTGCGAATTTTCAGGCCAAGGCCTCTCCGCCATACACTTGCTACACAGAAGTTAAAAGAAATGTCTCGAATTATCACCGTCTGTGTGTATACCTGTGGTTGTTGAAAGTTACCTGCATCTTTTAAAACCAACATTGAGGCCATAAATCAAAAGGTACTGTGAAGTAAATAGGGAACTCGTTCTATTTTTTTTTTTCGTAATTTATTGTGTTTGATTGTAGGCATATAATTTGAGATGGGATACATAGACTTGGAAGACTTAATAGGATTTTAATAGAACAGAGATTCATCTTTTTCTAGCAATTTAATTGAATTTCTTCCTTCTTCTTCTTTTTCTATTTCAACAAACAGGATTTTGTTTAAAGTGCACTGAGGAAAAGTTTTACGAGTCTTGTGAACACGTGGTATTTTAAGCAGGTTCTTGGTAAGCATTTTCATTTATGAGTTCTTTTTGAACAGACTTTAACACTTTTTTACGGGCGTTCCATTAAATGCCATTGCACATTGGCTTTGATGCACCGATGAGTGTTTTCCTTTCAGGTTTCCATCGGATCGTGTGGCGCAGAAGCTTCTGGAACATGAATTTTCGTGTGGAGGGAAATTGTGACTGCTGGTTATCTAACAGTGAATAGTTTGTGAATTCTTATATCTTATTTTAATACTCATTGACGGAGTAATTTCTTTTTTAGGGTTTCGTTTCAAAGGGATAACGTAACCCTTATAGAATCACTTTGGTGTCCGTCTGTCTGTCTGTCTGTCAGTCGCCGTCACATATTTTTTTTATAAAACGTGAAATTTGTCGCTCGACTCCTCTTGTTCCAAAGCACGTTTGGCGGTAACAAGCCGCCTCACTGAGTTCGGAGTGTGCCAGCAAAAAATGTAAATGGTCGAAAGTAGAAAGAGTAAGCTTGAATTTTTCTTATCGAGACATCTTTAAACTGTGTTAGAGTGAATTGATGTGTTATTTTCGCAAAAAGCACACCACAATCGCAATTCAGATAAACTTACGTAAGTGGATTTAAAGGAAGAAATATGCGAAACTCTTTGTTTCACTAAACGAAACTCTGCTAATGAATCACAGTGTTTGGGTTGTTGGTGTTCTATCTCCTAGTGGTTGGGGTATTTCTTGTCGTTGCAGTCTGGGTTTTTCCAGGGCAATTTTGGTTTCGTGGCGTGATGTTATTTGAAATGATTAAACACGCACAATAATTGTAAATCAATTACATCAAAGCCTCGCTTTATGTCGTTCCGATATGATTTTCGAGCCTGCGTCGTTTAAAAATTATCGTAGTTTCGAAGTTATCTCATTTTTATTTGAGTTTGCGTTTGTTGTATTTGTATTGTATTTCAGTTTGCGTTGTTTTAAAAATTTCAATACATGGAAATTATTGATCGGAATCGTTAATTCGATTTGCGTCGTGTTTTGCTAGTCCCAATTAATCACGAAAACCGAACCTCTTGTACATTTGCATCCTCAAAACAAAGAAATGTGGTGATAATTCTGTACTTGTGACCCCTGCTCGCTTAAAATTATAAGGAAAACTCTTACTGATGCCCCGACTTACTTAATTTTCATCCCCTTGGATCATAGAATGAAACAATTTCGAATTTTCTTCACAATTGCTAACATGGGCTTTCAATAATGGAGCCCTTTAGATCATAAAATGAAACGATTTCGATTTCTTTTCTCAGTTCCTAACATGGGCTTTCAATAATGGATCCCCTTGAATCATAAACTGAAACAATTTTCATTTCATTTTATTAAATTTCTACATCTCTTCTAAGTTTCAACAGCATTTCCATTAGGGCATTGTTCAATGTGTGAAATTCCATTTCTTTTATTTCCTCCCATAAATGCAGTTCTTTACCTGTGAAAGATTTCACTCTGAATTTTAAGGAACAGGTAAGTTTTGTGAGTTTTATGAACCCTAAGTTGCCCTTTTTTTTCCTCATTCTGTAAAGCAGAGTTAGGTCAGAGTCATTGCTCTTTCCAAGAAGTATAAAATTTACCTCCGAATTATAGAATTGAAATTCAAACTTTGAATATAAATTCTGTTGGGTAAATAAACAGTTGCCAATTTTATTGACGAGGCGAGGAAAATTCTTGATCAAAATTTTGTGTCCATTTTGACCTTACGGGTTAGGAGGCAACAAATCGCATTAAAAATGTGACCTAAGTAGATGAATTATACACTGAGAGGGGTTTGTGTGTGCTGAAAATGCGATTAATTTGCTACGTTCAATTTAGAGATGTAGCGAAAAGTAATACGTGCCGCAGAGCTGCACACACAATTCCATACCAAGAGAGGGTCAGACAATCATCATTCTATTTTTCATCTATCAATCTAAATGTCTTCATTTCCGCTCAATAATTCCTAACAGTTGCTCCTCAGCCATTAATAAAAGTTCAGTGACACTCCACCAGTTTCGCTGTGTGTGCAAAGATTAATCACTCACTTCACAGCATCATCAGCTCCTACTATGGGCATCCCAACACACATCATTGGCTACCAATTCCCCATCAACAAGTACAAGTCTTTATAAAGAAGAAGTCAATAAACTTTTCACTCTCACGTTGTATGTGTATCAACGACATTCACAATCCTCCACTTTATCAATTAAATTTGCTAAAAAAAAATAATTAAATAAAAAAAACGAAAAACTACTCACCCAATGGTAAATCGCACAACAAACAGCAGGCGGACAAAGCGCCTGCTGATGCTCCACCGATCTTCTCCAGTAGCAGATGTGGTGCGTATTTCTTGAAGCATACTGCCACCCCAACATGATAAATGCCCAAAAAACCACAACCAGCAAACGAAAGATTCATTGCACTGCAAGCGCACAACGGAAATGCGCCAAAAAAAAAAAAAGAATTTATAAAAATTTCAAAACAATTTCTCGATTTGATTTCCTCGCAAGACCGCGAATTCAGCTCCAGCGATCTTTTTAGTATCAGCGGTGTAGTATTGGTGTGTCACGTCAAGTCACTTCCGAAATATTTATTCGTTTTTTCTTTTTTTTTTTTACAAATTTTCTTTTTAAAACAAAACAAATCAGGTGCAGCGATTCTACGGCGTTCTAGAAGGCGACTTTCTTTCTCAATTTGTCTTCAATTTCGTTTCTACTCCCACAATCACCTGTGCCAAGATTTTTTTTTTTCCGTGTTCACTGTGCTGCACTACACCAAACAATTATGGAAGTTTTTCTTTTCTTTGGTTTATTCCTTTTTATATTAATCCTGGCACTTTGCACAAGGTGTGGAAAAGGAAAATCGCTCTCCCAAATTTCTTCCTCCGTTTCTTTTTCTCTTTAGACAGTTGTTTTCGCTTTATTTTCTTGTTTTGTTTAAATGCAAATACACAAAATTGAGATAAAAACAATAACAACGTACAGAAAAAATTAGAAAATTGCTAGATATTTGAGAATCAAAAAAAAAACGTTTTGTATTTTTTGCAAATTACACAAAAAAAAACTTTTTTTCTTTAAATACGTGTGTGTGTTCGTATAGCAAGTAAATAGTTGTGTGGAAGAAGAGACACCGTCACTCGATGAAGTTTCGGAACGTTATGTTTGAGAAACGTCAGCTGTCATTAGTTTATAACTGTTTCGCAAAGAGAATGAGTGAAAGAGAGGCAAATGAGGTGATTATTTGGATGGATGTGTGCGTGAGAGATAAACTAAATCCAATTGGGATTGTGTTTGTGTTTGGTTTGCTTGATATGTGTGCGTGTGTGTTTGGTGCGTGAAAATGCGTGTATTGTGTTTTTTTCTCGTATACACTCGACAGGTGATGACGCATTAGCTGATTTTTCCCATTTCCTTCATAAAATTTTCTCCTTCAACGGAGTTGTGTGGGTTTTTTTTGTAATTTATTTTTGAAAGAGAGTGTTCTCTTCTTGCAGAGAGGCAGCAGTTAGTGATGCCAAGTCCGCGCAGGTTTGGGTGATGTACCTTTGTTTTAAATTTGGATTCTGCACTTTATCTCCTCCGTCACCGTCATTCCACAGGAAATAAGTTAATTTCATTATTTTGTGTAAATTAACTAAAAGTTGCAAAAAAGCTAGCCTCTGGCACTCAAAGGGCTGTCTTCTGTTTCTTAATGTTTGCCCAAGGTTGGAAGTTAGAAATCATCGATGCATAACCCTATAGGCGACTCCACTCGAGATTTAAATCGTGATAAAATTTAGCTTACGAACTTGCAACCATCTATTGGGTCAACAGATTGTGAAGTCACTCATTTATTGTTCAAGTAAAATCTGTATTTATTTATATGTGTTTTTGTCACAAAATAAAAGTCTTATCCTTCACAACAAGGTAAAATGTTCATATACTCGATTATTTCAAACATCCCTCCTCCCACAATCAAAACCACCAGATGAATACACTTCCTACTCCACTGTATCCCTTCCGAGTATGTATTCCATAACTGGCAAGCTTGGCATCACTAAAACAAGGGTAGTTTTGCAGACCACAGTACGGCATATGACCTAACCAGCTTCCAAATGCCATCACAGCAAACAGTGCCGATGTCAGTACTGACAAGTATCATTTGTCAGTTTGTTTTCAGTGAATTCGATTTGAAAAAAAAAAAGATTCAATTTTATCAAAATAATATCCAATCGGATTCATCTCATATTTTTTGTCTTTCGTAAAAAGTTCTTTCATACCTCGCGACATCAATCTCTGGCAAACTTTGTAGCCAAGTCCTAAGAGTTCCGTCTTGGCCTAACAAATGTATTGTTTCCAAAGTAAAGATCGTGTCTTAACTCACTGGACTTTGTGTAATCTGTGACAAAGTGTATAGAGTTGTGAAATCTACCTACCACACGGAAATATTGATTTAAAAAGAAAATTGGCTTTATGTACTGCCCGCGTATTCAGCAGTCTCAAGGTATGAACATTTTCAAACTTTGCAAGATCCAAATCAATCTCACATCACTTTGTTTTCTTTGCAGCAGCCATGAATTTTGATGACCGTTTAATCGACCTGATTAGAGGCAAGGAGTTCCTTTACGACAGAAGAGATCAAAATTATCGAAATAATGATCTAAAAGAATTGGAATGGAAAAAAATCGCCATTGATTTGGATTCAACTGGTAAGGAAAACACTTTGCGTTTTCTTTTTCGTAACTATTTCTAATCTTTCAGTTGAGCGATGCAAAAAACGATGGGGATCCCTCAGAGACCGATACAAACGGATAAAAAAACAAGAATTTCTTCCCTCATTCAGTGGCACCTCAACGTCGTTCAGTAAAAAATGGAAATACTATGATGCGTTGAGTTTTATTCCACTTACTGCAGCATCATACACGTAAGTTTTGTCGTCAGTTGTCGTCGGTGTGCCGCTTTAAAACGCAGTGGTTGCTCGAAAAAGCTGGGCTATGGCTGTGGCTCTTAACAGGCTGTTACGCCACCCAATGTAATGTATGTTGTGTTGGCAATAACAGCCCGTTGAGGACCAGAGCCTAGCTTTTTCGCGCAACCTCTGTGTTGTGAGCGGTATAATTTCTGTGGTCGCAAGGAATAACCACCTAACTCACTTTTTACATTTTTAAAAAAAGAAATGTATGAGAAAGGGAGAGGACGGTTGGCGAAGTCAAAAAAAACACTTGTTGTAACTCAGTCGTTATTTTTATTTCGGAAGAAGAAAAAAGAAGTACATCGTGTGTGGTATTTATAAAAAACGGTGGGCAGTTTGGTCCATCGCTTGATCAGATGGTCCGAGCATATTTTAGTAAATAGAATCCGTTTCGCCAGTGTTCGAAACATACAGGGTGTTTTTGAATGTATTTTCTTCTATTAGAATTTATTTTATCGCCTACAGATAGTTAAAAAACCATAAGATCTTTCTGAAAACTCGTGTTACCAGGAAGTAGCAACAATTTTGCTAAATAAACATTCATTTAATTTTGTTAAAAACTACGTAATTGAATGTAAAAACACAAATGACGTGAAAACCGAAACAATCTCAATGTTGTCTTAGCTCGACTTTGGTTGTTATTCCTTGTGACGACAGATTTAACATTAACAACGACATGACTTCATCAATTTTTTCTCTCCCCAGGAACATTGGAAAAATAGAAGATGAAGAAGCCACCGCAAATACATTGATTGAGTTTGGAGAAGCACACTCATCGACAATGCAACAAGATGCAATGAAGAAATCCAACGACTTAACCGAATACTTTTCTAGTTTTGTTGAAGATGCTAGAATTGCTGCATCCAAGCTACCAGCATCGGGGAATCCTGGTGACACCACAGATGTGTTTTTCAAATATCTTGCACAGAGAGTAAAATCAGCCAATTTAGGTAGCATTCAACGGATGCAAGTGGAGGCGGCAATTCTTAATTTTACTGTGACAAAGTTGTCCGAGATTCAGAATCACTTGTGATTTAATTGTTTTGTGTTTATTTTTTGCCTTTTTCATGTTTTTCATGTGGAAGTGTTGTGTACTTTTTTTTTTTATTTAGTTTATAGAATAGATATTGAGAGTAAGTAAATTGTGGTTACATACATTGTTCTAACAAAATTTTATTTGTAGGAGAGAATTTGAAAAGCGTCATGTAAAAAAATTAGGATGTGTCTACGTTGACTTCTTCAGCTTGGCTGGAGTTCGTTCCATCGCGGAAGCGTCTTCGCATGATCTTCAGTAAATGCATTCGACCGGTCCCAGTGGTCTTCCGTTTGCTGGCCTTGAACAATTAGTTGAAGCACGCAACTTGGCAGCTGGATATCTGCATTGAGAGCAAGTTGACTTTTGGATGTGGTAGGAGCTACGAAAAGCTAGGCTCTCGCCCTTCGTGGGCTGTTATGCCACTAATGAAGATGAGGAGCCACGATGGCACAGTGTTTTTTTTTTTTTGTGGCGTTTTCCAAACCTGAATGTAGTTTTCGTCTTCTCGGATAGCATTCATGAATTAGCTCCACGGTTATGGGAAGCTGTTATTGAACAGGGTTCATGGGCAACAGCTTGGGTTAGGTTAGGTTGGTGGGCCGGCGGATATACCGCCTTACTTAGGTCCTTGTGGACCCCTTGTGTTACCCATTGGGGGAACAGCTTGGGTTAGTTTCTGCCATGTTCGTTTTTTGATTATTTTGAATCTGATTAAGTTCATTAGCTAGGATTGGGTCTTGCGTCAGTCCATGTTACGTTTTTCTTGTTAATTATTTATAGTCTGAATAGGTCCAGGCTTTGGCAGTTGCTTTGTAAGTGTTCCGTAGTCTCCTTGGCCTGATCACAGTGTCTGTAGTTTTCCGTGTCGGTGAAAAGCTTCTTGTGACGTGATTTGTTATTGGGATGTTATTGGTAATTGCATGCTTCCTGTCCTGTAAGTGCCCTCTACCAATCATAACCTTGAAATGAAAATTACAACACAGCAGATAGTTGCCAATGTATACACTGTATCAATAAATATATTTATACTTAGTCATATATTTCATTTCAATTTTGAAGAACACGACATTAAATTTTTTTTTATTTTTTTGTTTTTTTTTTTTTTCACACCGTAAATCATATTTTCATGCAATATTTTTATTTTTTGTTTTTCTTTACATTTTTCTGTAGAATATGTAAAACAAAACATGTATGTGTTTGTTTTTGAAAATAATTTCCTTTACTCTTTTTTTTTTTAGGGTGAACTTGGAAATACTTTTAATGGGTTTTGTTTTTAGCAACATTGATGATAGTAATTGACGGGGGCAGGGGGAAAAGTTTAGTTGTCCCTTTTGGGTGGCGGCACATACATCTGCCTCTCGCCACGATAGCGATTCGGAACGCCTCGACTAAGCATTGACTGTGGCGGTGGTGCGACTGAGACTGGCGGAGCTTGTTGCATGTTATTGGAGAAGTTGATCGTTCGATGATGAGCATCGGTGATTGGGAGGCAGTCGGGCTTGAGGACTTCCTCATGGTTGCCGTAGCCAAGGAAGAGTACGACGCAGGTTTTGTCCGAGATGCCCGTGATTTCGGCTTCGTAGTACTGAAAGGAATCACAAGTCACAGATGTGGGTGGAGGTATGAAGGTGATGAGCTTACCCTTCCATCGTCCCAGTATTTGGCGAGGCATCGATCGCCGATCTTCCAGTTCCAGCTGTCGCCTGGGATCATGCCGAAAGCTGTTGGAGAATGCGTTGGTGGTGGCCCGGCCTGAGGAACAACAAACGTTGCCGTGGTGAATGGCTGCGGGGCCATTTGGATAGCAGTTGGAGGTGGTCCTGAAATGAATTGCGGCTGAGGTGCCGGGGGTGGTCCCTGTGGTGGTGCGCCGCCATGCGAGGGCAGACCAGTCGGAATGCCTTGGCTTTTGAGAAGCGTCAAGGCGAACTCGTTGGTCTCCTTCGACTGGAAGCCGATGATCTTACTTGGATCGTAGTTCAGGCCGTTCGGGAGTGGCCCGAACGTTTGCTGCAGCTTTTGAGTGGTTGTCGAGTTCATTGACGATGGCTGTTGGTTGTGAGGCTTTGACTGTTGGGCCTGCTGCTGTGCCGGCTGCTGTTGCTGCGTGGTATAGCTCTGCTGCTGTTGATACTGCTGCTGTGGCTGCGACTGTTGTTGATTTCGTGGCGAGGGACCAGAGCGCGTCTTTTCGATTTTCATCTTTGATGTGCTCTCCACGAGCTTTGTCATACGTGCTGAGTGGTCATTGTTGTTACTCGAGCTGCTATTGCTCGGGTTTGCATTGTTGTTGGTCGAAGAGGCATTGTAGCCTGACTGTCGGTTGTTATCGTAGTTGCGAGAGTTCCCACCGTTGTTTTGGTAGTTGTTTGAGGTATCTTTTGGCTGCTGGTAGCGGGAAGACTAAAGGAGGAAGAGAGAAATTAGACTCAGGTGGCTCCCAAAAAGAGAAAAAAGAACTTACGCCCCCTTTTCCATTGGCCGCCTTCTGCTCGTAGCCATTTCGATTTCCCTGATGCTGTTCCGAGCGCTCTTGACGGTGATCCTTCTGGTAATCATTATACCGTCTGTTTTCATAACCACCGCCTCCAGATGGACCGCCACTGCCAGAAGCGTAATTGCTATTTCCTGCTGACCTCTCGTGCGAGCCACGACCACCACCACGACCGCTGCTGTAGGGACCACTGTTCCGCTGATCGCGGTGACGATCGGCAACCTCCTCGTAATGCTGATTCGGCCTTCCGTGGAATGGGTTTCCACCTCCGCGTCCACGGTTCGAGTTCGGATACCGATTGTAACGCTCGTCACTGCTCGGGTGGGAACTGTTTCGCGTGGCAAAGCTCGACGATAGGTTGTTTTCGAATTTTGGCCGATTTGAGTTGTTATGATCTTGAGATTTCGCCGACGATCCGCCGTCCTGGTTCTGGCGACGATCTTGGTAAGTGTGTGATGAATTCGAATTTGTGGAGGAAGAGTTGAAGTTGAATGGCTTGGAGGAAGGTTCACTGCCGGCTTTCGTCATTGGCCGTGAGTAATTCTCATATTTTGAATTCTGACCAGTTATCGAGGGTGCGGTGGCGGTGGTGGCTGATTGCGTCATCGCGGATGACTGATCTGCGTTCTAAAAATAGCAAATGAAATTTTTGTGAAAGAATGTCTGGGCATGAGACGTTTGTTTAACCTACAGCTGGGAGTTTATCCGTCAAAAAATCGAATAGAGAAACATTCGTGGCGGGTTTTGTGGCACCAGCAACCTCGATGTCCTTCCCTCGTTTACCGAGCTCCTTTGCGCCACGTCTTCCACCCATTGGGAGAGTTTTGGACTTTTCTCTGAAGTCCTCACGGTTTTTGAAGTCATCGCCTCGTCGTTTCAGATTGTAGAGAGCTCTTTCAAGGCTGTTTCCTGTGGCACGAAGGGCGTTTTTCGCCTCCTCCTCGGAGTAGCCTTTCTCAAGGATTTTCTTGACGTTGTGGTCGAGAATCTGATGGTTACCTCCGCCGAATATCTGAGCAAATACAACATGAGACGTGGCAGTGAACTGCAGAAGAGCAACTTACCTTCTTGGCTCCCACTTTTGCTGCTTCCGCTATCGCTTCGCTTCTCATCGCATTGAATTCGTCGTTCTCCTTTCCCTCCTTCTCCTTCTCGGTTGCAGCAAGACTCTTGAAGTTCTTGTCCGTCGCAGTAGGCTGCTGAAGCTTCTGTCCGAACGGAATCCATGGCGGAGGACCCGACGAGCCGCTTTGAATGCGACCAGACTTTGCATACTTCTGTAAGGACCTCGTCATCTCCCACTTCTCTACCAGCGCAGCCACCTTTCCGCCCAGCAATTGAATGTCCAGTGGCTTCATGATGATCATACCTTGCATGAGTGGAATCTTATCGCATTTGAAGTAGATTTTCGTTCCTGGCGGTGTGTTTAAACTCAAAACTGAAATATGTTCCAGTTCCAGAGCTTGCATAAGAGTCACACCATCAGATAATTCAATTTGAAGAAATCTCGGAGCCGCCTTTGACTCTTCGTTTGCCTTTGGCGCGGAGATGTTACGAATTTTCTGCACCTGAAGAACAATACGCCCCGGAAAAGATTCATCCTTCTTTGATAATTCCGCTGGTAATGCACCACCAGCTATCTCACGAAAATCATACTACACAAAATGAAAATGAGAAAAAACACAAGATGTGTACACGCACGGGGGGGAAGAAGGATAATATTTTATTAAGTATCCAGAAAATTTCTTACATCGAGGGCAGCCGAAATGATTTTCTTCGGATCCGTGTTGTCCGGTAATTTTTTCAATCCCTCTTCTGTCAAGTACCTTAAAGGGAATTTATGAAAATTTATCATGATTTTTTCAATGATGAATTTAATTTTATTATGGTAGAATAATTACCAGCCTTGATCCTTTAGTTTCTCAAGAATTTCCATTTTTATTTTTGTTTAGAAATGATTCCGAAGAATTTTCTCACGCCTAAACAAAATTGAGAAATGTCAAAAGGAGAGTCGTTAAGTTCGACAGGAAGATGATTGGTCAAACTTATAATTTGGTATTCTTATGTAGAATGATAGTGAGTTGTTACTTTGTCAGTTATTTTAATTGTAGAAAGAAAATGAAAATTTTGTTAGAATTTTTTTATTCCGATTTTATCTATTATTAGTAAGGCGACCCTGGATGAGATGGTTGGACCAAGTCCAAAAGCTTGCTTGGTTACGCTTGGGTTAGCTAAAGTCGGTGGCGGAGAAGCGAGATGCCTGGAGATCTCATCTGCGTGCATTGGCCCAGCGACCCCGTTAGTGAAACACGCGGCCTCTTCTTGGCCGATTATGATGATGATGATAAATTGTTACATTCTAAATTTGTTGAATATGTTTGAAGTAGAAACACAAACAAACCAATATTGGCTCATTTGTGAGTAGAAGCTAGAAGAACTTCGTTTGTATGAGTTAGTGGCGAGGTAGACTTTAAAAAACCTGGTCGATTTTAACACTTTTTTAAATTTATGAGCATTCGAAAGTAAATCGAAAAGTTCTACTTGAAGTTGTGGCACATTATGTACGAGGCACATTTGTATCGGTTTCGTGCATTACGTACAAGTTCTCATCGCACAATAGTTTCAGTTTATACTAAGAAATCTGTATCAAACTGTAATCAAGTCGCCTAGCCACCGACGAGAAAAAACGAATTCTAACGCAGCTACGAACGACGCAGTTCCACAATTCTTTTTTTTTTAATTTTGTCGAATGATGGCACAGCCTTTGATTAACGAGTCGAGGTGTACAAAAAGGAGTATAGAGCATTCAAAAATTTGCTGGTTTGATGTATGACTCACAAAAAGATTCTTCCACTCATTGATTCACTGTCGTAATTTAAAGAAAAAAAAAACAACAAAGTTCTACCAATCAAAGCCTGAAACTCCAAACATCCTAATGCAATCAATTGATATTAAAAAAAAAAATCAAATGAAAAGACGAATTCTCCTGGCTGCATTGGACACTTTCGCTTCCAATTATCAGGGGTTCGCTTCCACGTCACTGTAGTTCCTTGGTTAGTTTCATTTTTTTGTTTTGTAGACTATAGACCGTTCTCTGATTTTAGTTAGTTAGAAATCAAAAATACAAATGTCCATTTGAATAACACTGAGTTTATAAATTATAAATTTTATTCACAGCAATTGAAAATACCAAACAATTTCTTTCTTCCTCCAACTTTGGCACATCCCAATTGCTGATTGTCTCTCCTCATTTCCTAAATTTAAATTAATTAATTGAATTATCTTAAAGCGAAAAAATTAAATAATTAAATTTACTTCTTCTTGCCTGGTGGTTCCGGTGGAGTACTATTTAATACACCAGCCGCCTGCATTCTCAAAGCGGCGGCTTCGTTATCGTGGGTTCTATGAAACTCAGCAACTGCGTGATGTCTTGGATTGTTTCTGAAGACAGCAAATAAACTAGCAGCAGTAAGCATCGCAGCAATAGCTCCGAAAATATCATTTCTTATCTTAGTCGCTTGAAGTCCTTTCAGGGTTGGTTTCTTTGCCATTTTTTATTTTTATTTTTTTTTTTCTATTCTATTGTTCTTTGAAATTAAGTTTGGAGATGTTTCTTTCTGAACAAATCTCGACCGTTTTCGCCAGCGAAAAATGTTTTCAAGGGGGAAAGAAGGAAATAATTAAAAATCATGGCATGCTTTGCCATCGTCGGTAGTAAGTAGGTTTCGTAGTAAGTATTTTTACATTTCAAGGAGAAGAATTTACCAATTTAAAAGTCAGTTGTGAGATTAGGAAGGGAAAAAATATAGTTTAAGGTTAGGTGCAAAACTGAGTCACTAAAAGGGAGAAATTGGTTTATCAACAAAAATTCAAAAACAAAAAGCAAACCAAAGGACAAAATATTTCTTTGAAACCTAATCCTTAAAATCTAATAAATATAAGCAACAATTTAAAAAAAAAAAAAAAAACTTTGTAAGGACACCACTCAATGGAAGAAAACTGAGGAAAAAACATACTTCATTATCTTGTCCGAAGTCTTTTTGGATTTTTTTATTTGTGTAAGGAGTCTTGTTAAGCAGCACCTACAATAGTCGTTCCAAATTTAGACCCAGTGTAATTGAAATTCCTCTTATGGTTTCTTTTTTCTTTCATAAAATCAATTTTCAAATAGATGGGGCTCCAGAATGGACCCCTGCGGAACGCCAGCCAAAGTAGCCACAGTCTGGGAGTAAATCTTTTCAGAAAACTATTAAATTGCGGTCGGAGAGAAAGGTTTTGATAATTCTAATTAGGTTCGGTGGGAAATTTAAAAGGAATAAGATCAGACCCGGATGCCAAACTGAATCAAACGCTTTCGTGTGGTCTAAGGCACACACGACTGTGAATTTTTTTCATCTCAGTTTTTTTGTTACCTTGTCCTACAAGGCTTGTAGAGCGTGCTCAGTGGAATGAAACCCCATTTTTTTGGGGCAGCATCATCAAATATAGAATGAATATTTTAAAGGATAATTTTTTCCCAGATATTACCTAACTTTGAAAGTAGAGAGATTGGTTTAACATTTTTAACCTTATTGCTGCTGTTCCCCTGCGGGGATTCTTGCATACTTGCATTTTTCCATGCTACCGGAAAATAGCACTGACGGGGTCTTGAGGGAAAATAGTTTTTTTTTTTTATAAAAATCGCCAAAAGCTTCAGCGAGAGAGCTGAAGAATAATGGACTAAAATTTCAAGCAGTTCTTGTCATCAACTGTCTTTGTACGCAGTGAGCAGTAGCAAACCGCTCCTTTCTGCGCATCAGTGTGGTTTGTAATCCTTGCAATTTCCCGTACCTTCGTAGATTAGTAGACTGAAAGTTACCTAAGGCGTAGAAGTAGCCCTCACTCTGCAAGAGGAGGATACAGAACAGGAAGTGCCTCTGTTTATACTTTTCAAACTCGTCATACCACCCCAGTAATTAGCATCTGGAGCTTTCACCTCCACAAAAACCATACAAGTCGAGTTCACACAAAAAGATACATATTTTTCAACCTTTTCTTTACTTTTTATTACATTATCTTAACTTTATTCTTAAATTTCCACATTTAACTTGAAACTTTTGTTAAGAATGTAATTAGCACGATTGGAAAACACCTGCAGCCTTCATCTTCTCGAACGACTTTTGTGCATCATAGGATTTGTAGAATTCAGCATAGGCTTTCTTCTTTGGTTCGTTTACAATATACTTGTACGCGGTTGTAATTACAGTAACCAAACCCAACGCAATAACCAAATTCTTCTTGATGGTAGCATTATGCAATCCCTTTAGGACGGGTTTGGCTACACTTGCTGCGGCAACTTCTGATTTAGTCATCTTTACTTGATAATTTAGAGATGTTTCTTGGATAAACACTGACTGAAATTTTAAAGAAAAATAGGTTTAAATGTTATGTAATTTGTGGAAAAGTTAAAAACGATCAATGAAATTATCCATACCTGTGATTAGACCACTCAGAATTTTGGTAAGAAATGTCAGTGATGAAAATGGAGGAAATAACGTGAAGTGAAAAGCACTTGGTGGATGACAGAATGGTGCACAGGGTGACAAAGAGATTGTCTTGCAAAAAGATGGCGAGCTGGCAGCTGGAGTCTCGAACATTTTAACGCGTGTTACAGCTTTAATATATCTAGAAATTTTACGTCGCGTCGATTGGTCGTAGCATGTCGTCTTAACAGCAATATGTCGCATCGTGTCAAAAACGTCGTGGTAATCCTTAAAATGATAAGATGCTTCGAAGTAAAAGGAATCAAAAAGCTGATTGCAAAATAATTTTGGTCGTGTCTTTTTTTGGCCTGTTTTTAGACCAAAGAGAAGAATTAACTATGCTTATTCTCATCATCACCGGCTAAACTATCCCAGGCTTTGTTTCCAAGCGACATCGAGGGCACTCATTTCGTTTCAGCAAATTATTTGTTTTATAAAATAAAAATGTAAAACGCGACGTGTAGGACAGAGAAAAAAAAAAACTGAACCCACATTCAACCTCAGTTGCAGCAGCTTCTTTAATCCTTAGCAGGATAAGCTAAGGTCGCTCACCTCTGACTCTCATTCTGGGATTGAATTGTAAGAACCTCACGTCGTTTTAGTCATTTATTAAAATGTCCAACCAAGTAGTATTTCTGAAGTCAACTTCTCTGCACTTCTGTCAGCCTGCATTATCAAAACAAAAAAAAATCACTTCTACCGAAAACCAAGTGAATAACTAATTATCTAGTCATCAGAAATAAAGGAAACGAGATATTCATCTGCTACCCTCTTTGCCCCCGAAATTTTTTTGACAGCTTGTTGTTTTTGTAATTTGCCTCTCGTCTGTGAATACGTGTGAGCTGCTTCAAACACGTGGTGGCAAATTATTTGACATTTAATTGTTTTGTTTACTTTTCGGTAAGAAGAAAAACATTTGTGAGTTCGGTGCACCGATTATAATGCGGAATACTCAAAGTTTGATGGAGTTTTAGAAAAGGTATGTATAAATTGCATAAATATCTCGCATACGTATTCTTATGTAACACATTTCTTTTTTAATAGGCTGAACAAATGGAGATGGATATCAAATATTTCGTGAACCCCAGGCCGATTAAGACGAATTGCCACTGGTTACAAAAGCGCTGTTTAATTAAATAGTAAATTAACACGCGTAAAAAGATATAGATTTTGATCGATAGAAAAACATTCTGCTGAATGCAGTATTTTGTTTTTTTAAAGCATTTCCACACCACCTTAGAGGTATGCTTATGGTGCGTTAACCGATTTTTTTTTAAACGGGTGTTCGGTTTCCCCAAGAGGCCTATTGCACCCGATCTTAAAAGGAATAATAAATTAATGTTTGTTAAGTAAAGTAATATACGCTCATGCAATAAATAAAATACTACAAAATATACATACATGCTTATGTAAAATGGAAAAAAAAGTTTGTTTTTGTTAAGCAAAAAGTTAATTTTTATTAAGCGGAAAAAAAATAGTCACAGATGACAAACGCGGAGGATCTTGCTCTTAAAATTTGGGTCACTAAGGTCCCTATTCCAAAACTTAATAAGGAAATATATTCTAACCCTAATAAAATAGTGCAAGATAAAATGTTTGGGCAATTTCTCACAACATGAATAACTTTTACATTGAATAAGCAATTCCGATAGTCGTTTCCCTACCCCCTTGAAGTAATAACACTCATAGAAGTGTTTATTGAAGAGTTCTTCAAGTTCTCTTATATAGTTTATGAAACCAATAGGTGGTGCGACTAAGTTGCAGTCCTCAAATTGCTTAAACAATGAAAATGTTAGACTAGTTGATGGTTCTGCTAAGTCTAACGTTGGCAAAGGCAGAGTGCATGAATGGCTCTTGTAGCATTTCTTGTATATCCAGCCACACACGTAAACGAAACTGTTCTCTTTCAATAACTCAGCAGGATTAACATCCGTGCTGATTCCTAATGAAAAAGTGGGCTCTACAATTTCGTTTTCGTTGTTGTTTAACCAGTTGGTGTGGCTGACAAGAGGCTGATTGCTGATGGCTTGCAATCTCTCGGACTCAACATTTTCGCAATTACCGGCTTTGATTATTTTCAAATATTGCAAGCCCCACAGCTTTTGAAACACAGATTTAAACTGTAGAGCTGTAAGCCGGCCATTGCAGCGTCCGGAACTCCTCGCTTCTCCAAAAAATTGTTCCAAACAATCTTGATTCAAGTGTCTGGTTAGGACAAACTTGAATTGGCATGTGGATAGAACATGCCACAGAGATTCTAGGGATGAAATGTTCAGAAGCCAACCTTTGATGAAAAAGAACTGGTTTGTGATGTCCTTACCAGCATGATCATGCACTTTTATAGAATGCAGAAAATCTTTTGCCTTACGTAAAAATTGCCTTTGCATTTCATCTTGCAAAAAACCCTTCCTATATTTTGTACTATTCTTGGAGGACGAAGAATTGAATAGGTCAAATAGATGGTTGAAAAATTCAAGGAACTCACTGGTGCTAATCATAGTTGTGGAACCTTGGTTGAAAATGTGGTATGTGTAGCAACCTGCTGAGACCGTGTTGCTAAAAATTTGGGCTATAAGATAAAACATAATGAATTATAAGACTTTTGTAAAAAAAAGTTTAAACTAGAATAATCAAACTAGAAAAAAAAAATGCGGAAAGCAATCTAAAAGAAATTTTCAATTGTCAAACTTAATTCCAAGGAATTTGTATGGCATAAGCTGCAGGTTAATCGATTCATTAAGTGTGGGTTAAGGGAAGGGATAATATTAACCGATATTTAACACACAGTTCAAATTCAAACTAACTAACTAGCATCTTATTGGAACTTACGTGTCATCGTCTTTAGCGCCATACGTGTGCTGAAATCCTGTGCACCCAATTACACACACTTTTTCTCTTTTTCTGTTTGCATTCATTTTTAGCACAACCACTATATATAACACAACCAGTTTTTTATATCAAATATAGTTCTTGCTTTCTTATTGGAATTGAAATCCAAATTACAAATAAAAAAAAAACGCCACTAAAAAGGAGGGAAACCAATTGACAGCGGTTGTGTCCCAGAGGTCGATTTATTTTCAAACCATTATGCATGGAAATTTTCTGGAAAGTTGGCCGTTGAAATTTGAAAATTTCAGTTACAACTTTTTATAAGAAAGTAAATACTGAACAAATAAACAATTATTTGTATTTTTCAGTTATAATAATAAAAAAACGAATCGATAAAGTTTCATATTCAACTTATTTATATAAATAATTCAGTTTGAAGGATGAATTAATGATTTTAAATGAAAAGAAGTGTTAAATTACGAATTACACTAATAAACAATAGAAGTTCCTAGAAAATACGCTGCATTCTTGAACTTATTGCAATTTCCTTTACTGCAACATAGTATTGTGAATAGTAGCACATACGATGCTCCAAGTAATTAATGATAAGTTCTTCGAATTACATTTTCATCACAATGTAGGAACATCAAAAATATGTAAAAAAAAAAAACAGTTGTAATAATATTTCAAAATACTTATATATGAGCAGCATTTTTTATGTAATATTATTAACTTATACGAGAGGTTGTTACCATATATATTAAAAGAATTTCTTTTACCACTTCTTTCTCATTTTTACATTCTGTAAACCTTGCGAACATCGCGTTATTGGAAATTCCAATTGTTTTGACTGGCTGCGCAACAGCACAACACATTCGGCATTGCTATTGGCTGACTTACAGCAGATGTATCAGCTTATTGCAGTAGTGGGGGGTAAACCGACGAAATTCTCCTGAAAACGACGAACTTCCCCTACTTTCCGACAGGCTTTAAACAAATATGCGTGAAAACCGACAACCTTTTTTAAAGTATGCGTGAAAATGTGTGGAGGAGGGGTTTTCCAGCTGGAAAGATGAATATCTCGTCATTATTTCTGCTAGTCATGAAAGTCGACGAGGAAGTGTCCAGGTCTTGGACAGATGACCTACCCAAGTGTAAGAATACCGGAGCTGGAACAGCATCAAGCAGTCCTCACTGGGTAAATCCAGAGAACTTAGATTCACGTAGCAAGAGAATTACAGACTGCAGCTTCTACTGTGAAGTCAACGATACAACGAGCCTCTATGCGATATTTTCTGGACACAATGGTCACAAAGTAGCCAAGATGGCAATGGAACGAATAGCAGCAGAAATAATTCTCGGCCAACTGATAGACAAACAAACGGACGAAGAAGTGCAGGAAGTGCTGAGACAAGCTTTTTACGCATTGGAAAAGTGCTACCAAGACTCCATCGATGGTCTGTTGGCACAATGCGCAATCTTACGATGTCAGATAATGGAGAAAACAGGAAGTGTTGACCAAATCGTTCGTGAAATGGAGGCGATAGAGAAGGAGCTGGCCATCGGAGCGAGTGCGGCAATATGTCTTATCTACAACTCACGTTTGTACATCTGTAATGTGGGAACGTGTAGAGTTCTGCTCTGTCAGACGGATGAAAATAACATCTCCCGAGCGATTCAGTTCTCCGTCGACCACAATTTGATGAATGAGGATGAAATCTTGAGGCTCACTCAACTGGGCGTCGATGTGACAAAGCTGAGGTCACTCGAAACGTTCAACACTCGTTCGATTGGCTACTACCTCGGCAAGGGTGGTTACAAGGACTGCTGTCATTTTAAAGAAGCAACCTCGGAACCGATCACGGCGCAGCCAGAAATCGTTGGAGGAATCAATATCGATCCATCTTTTCAGTTCCTGCTGCTGTTGTCGAGTGGAACGTGCAAGTATTTACAAGAAATCTATGCCGGTGACACGACACAAGAGAATCGTCAAATCGTTCAGTTGTGTGCCAAGGAGCTGCGATCGAATCACGCCGACCTGACTGATGTCGCCCAGGCTGTAGTGAACGGTGTTATACTGACGCACAACGAGAACCGTGAGAGACGTGGAAACGATGACTTGACCATATTGCTGAGGAACTTTAACACGAGACGTCTCAACCGGGTGATGTTCAACTCCGTGACCGAGGAAATTCGAAACGATTCCACTAACTGCAGCATCAAATCGACCAGTTCTATTTTCGAACCATCGAACATGGGAACGAACATCACGGAAACCAGCTCCATAAACTCGCAGACGAGTTCCTCGAAGAACTTTGGTGGTGACCAAAAGGTTGCACCCTACGTGGACTTTTCTGGGTATTATGAGAATGTGAGAATTGCTCGACAGAAGGGCACTCTGCCCGAGGGGATTAATTTTGATTGATGTCTGTTCATTTGTTGCAATAAAGTTTATGTTGTTTTTGTTTTCAATAAGACACAGGATTTGGTAGCCAACTCACGGTCACGAAAACAAAAGTGACAGTCTCCGAGAGGTTCGTTCGATTTGAGGAGGAACTCTTGAAAGTTGTATAACAGATGAGGATGCTGGGGATATTTGGTGATCAACCAATAGAAGTTGCGAAGAAGCACCGATGAAAAGACACAAGACAATCAGAATTGTACGATTTCGTTGCACCACTGATGCAAGGAGGGTGATTTGGAAATTATGTTTGCTCAGCCATTAATACACGGATCACGTCACCCTCTTGGGTTATTCACCCAACCCTGTCTGATTACATATCAACCCAAGGCATATGCAACCGAAAACCAACACTAGTTTAATGTGACTCATCCGCTCAATCACTTTACAATTCAAGCCGCAAAGAGTTTCCCCATTCAACTGGTCTAAACTGAACGAAAGGACCGACCAGAGAGACATGTGTTCAGTTTCGCATATCGTCCTGGGGCGGATTTTCCTTTTCGCATGTGTAGAACAAGAAACCACCCCCTTTTTTTGTGTGCTCGTGCCCGTTTGTGACACAACGTCCCGTCAATGTTGTCAGTATCAGAGGAATTCATGAAAAAAAGGACTCGCCATGCTCAGCTGTGTCTCACAATCAGTACGAAAGCTACGGCAAAACCAAAAACACATATTGGACCGCGAAACGTAAACACACACGACTTTCTGTTTCTATTTTCCACCGTAGATACAGTTTTCTAATAGAGAGAAAGAAGTATCTTTTTATTTTCACTTCGCCAAACACACTCCCGGAAAAATTAAAATATTTCCGAATGGAAAGTGTTTTGAGCTACCGAAAAGGGTGTAACTTAAACGGGTGGTGTGTCTAGTACGGGCGGAAAAATTATTGAATTTCCAAACATTCTTCACGCTCTGCATAAAGTAAGTTTCCAAAATTTTTCTCGTTTTTTTCTTCCTTTTTTTTCATGTGAAAGTCCATTTCAAGAATTAAAGTCGTTCAACTATCAGGCTGGTGTTTGTGTGTGTGGAAAAAAAATAATTGAAAATCCAAAAAGAAAACCAAAGTGTTGTTAAGATTTTGCACAGGCGAAAAATTTGTTATGTAAGAATCTCTGTTTAATTTCTTTTGTTTTCCTTTAACCCTTAACGGTGAGTTGTTTTGTGTTTAATTATTTTAAATTTCGAATTAATGTCACGGATGCATTTGGACAAAAAAAGCGAAGGGATGCAGCAGGACCCCTTTGTGTTTTTGCAATGAAAGGGTCTGCTCAAGTGTGTGCCTGTCTCTCTTTGGGGGGCGATGTGTGCGATATGAATAGATGCTATTCAGCTGCCCATCATCGATTGCACGGACTACGAAGAGGCAAGGTTGCAATGATTTGTATATATTTTTTTTTGCATTCTCCTAATGAGCCCAGCAGTCTTTGGTCTTGTGTGTCTGGAAATAATTTAGAAAAGAGGAAACATACGTACCTGTTGGTCATTAGATGTAATTGGTGTTTTCATTTGCCGTTTCATAGGGAGGGTAATTTAGTGAAGAGTTTTGTTTACAGACGTGTGTTTATTTGAAAATATTATCCAAGATTGCACAAGGCCACTTGGCCGTTTTATTCTTTTCTTTTCTTCGAAAACTAGTTCACAACAACCGAGTGCTCTCAGCTCTCTTCAGAGTTCTCCTCTGACCTCGGCGTGTGCTTGAAAGATGTCTGCTATTATTCGGTGATAACGTGTGACATCTCTTCTCCATTGTTAACTGTTGGAACGGGCTATTGGTACAACAAACATCCTTCACACACGCCCTACGGTGACACCGAGGGTTATTATGTCCGGCGGACACGGTTTTTATACTTTTGAGTGTTTCTAGTTTTTGTAATCTTTACAACTCTTGACTTAGCAGCGTCATCTAATGATTTAAGTGGCAGTTCTATTTGGTGTTTTGAAAGGGATAGGGCTTTGTTTTTATTTTCAGTCATTGTGTATTCTCTTTTCGTACTTTTTATGGGGGGGCTTTGAGTGTTTTCAACTCTTAGAAAAGATCTTCCGGGCTTATGAAATCAACAGAGGCGACAAGTTGAATACATCAGAGCCTTGTTTTGTGTCTTTGATAAGAAAAAGAAAAATAAGTCGCAAATGGAATTAACGATTTCAGTATATTTTAATTACATAAGTTATGTTATGTTAGGTTGATGTGATCGGCTGCAGAAGAGAATCCACAGCCGCACTTAGGCCAGAGGGAAGTTACCTGTTCCTCCGAGTTACCTGTTAGTTACATAATTCCCATGTATTTTAATCTTGTAAACATCGCAGACTGAATTAAAAACCATGCAACCTTGAAACTGCAGTAATTTTTAAACGACGCAACTTCGAAACGATACACATAGGAACGACGCAAAGCGATGTATTTCTTACTTTAATTCCTACTATGAAACCTAGAAGGGCGCCTAAGTCCTGTTTCATTAATCATTTCGTTGCGTTTATTAATCGGAAAGGGCTTTTCTGCTCCTGGATCAACTGATTACCAATTTTGATATTTACCTGAACTCCAACTATGACCCCAAAACGACGTCCAGGCTCTGGTTTTTGGCTCTTTTAGTTTTGGTGTAAGTAAATGTCACTAAAATGATCGATAATTTCGTTCTGTTGTCAATCGTACAGCTTCTGGATCAAATAGGAGTATTTTTATTTCCTTGAACTCCAACAGTGATGCCTGTTTCAAAATGCGGCGAGAGTGCGAGACTAGAGCGAGTCGAGTCCAGCGCAAGAATCTCTGTCGAATCCCAGTGCAACGTCTCTATCTTTTGCCGCTTTTAGTTTTTGTATTTTTAACAGAATTCCCATCAATCATTTCGTTCTGTTTATTGTTGGAAGAACTTCTCTAAGGCTTTCTCAACTTCTAAATAGTTCTCGATTTGTTTGTGTTTGAGCTGAAAGCCATTTCCATTCAAGCCCGTCTGCCATGCAGCGGTAGTGTTCTTTCTATCTCTAAGCTCCTTCTGCCGGTATGGAATTGCACACAATCTATTTTTTTATTTTTTATCTTCCCCCACATTTAATAGCTTTACTTATCTGACTTCCATCGGTAACTTAATTTTGTGCTTTTCCCTCAAATAAGTCTTCTGTAATGAATGTCAATGTTTTCATTATCGCGTTTGGTAAGCTTATTAAGATTTTGTTCACCACGTGGACGACGTGGATTGCTTTTGTGATAGCTTATCAGAAAACAAAAACTTCTCGTTGCACCATCGATTCAGTCAGCTTAGATAGTCGGACACGAGTGTAAAGTTCAGTAAATGATTCACGTAAACATTCTTTTATTTCCGACGACAATCCGTTCTATCTATCGGTTATTTATTAAGATACATTTGCTAATTGCTCTGAAAAAATCTGTCATAATTTAGTTATCACCCGCCGAGAAGAGGCACGAATACATTTGTTTTTTGGCTTCTGCGACACTTCGAATGCATCATCGGTGGCTGGTGATCGGTTTAGATTTTAAATCAGATTTTACGGCGAATCAAATCCAATTGGCCAAAGTCGTGACATCTCTCACATTCTGGTACAGCTATTCAGCTGATCAGTCGGTTAGTGATCTCGGTGATATGTGCGTCGTTTTGTGTTTCCATTTACCGGCCGGCGTTGAGCACGGTTAAACGATGATGGCATTGTTGTGATTTTGTAACATGGTAAGGCATTCTATTTGTTTGTTTGTTGTCAGTGGTTGAGTTAATCTGAAAATAATGAGTGGTGCTTAAATTACAAAAAAAAAAGGAGGCTGATTAGAAACTTATTCTTCTTCTTTATACCAAAGTGAATGCTTTTGTGAAAGTGCGTACATGTGTGAGATATGAAAACAACAATAAATAATTCGTGAACAAGTGTGGGATGTAATTAAGTAATTGCTATGAAGTACACGCCATCACTCGCCCCATGGGGGCCATGGACTCACCCTTGTGGTTGCTATAAATTGATGAATCGAATATCGATTAAGAATTTTCTCTCTGGTGACCTGCGGGTCAAAAGGAGAGTGTCGTGAGGTCCTTAAAGGAGGACATTTATATTGAATATTTATTTTTTTTTTATAAATTCCCATTTAAAGGCTTTTGACACGATGACTTTTTTCGAAACGTAATTTGAATTGTTTATGGCTACTTAGCACACGACGATTTAGGGATAGAGGGTTGGGCTGTTCTGTTCTCCAGTGAATTTGGATGTGTTGGGTAAGATATAGCACCTATTTCATATTTCTTTCTTTTGTGTTAGGAGGATATTTCTGAACTTTAGCTAGTTTATTTGATTCGTGGTCGTTCACACTCCCTGGGCTGATTAGTGAGACCTCCTTTTGAGCTCTTGTTCCCTGTATTTTTGTCGGCTCGACATCAAAGTTTCCACCATGCCTCAGTTTATAATTAATGAATCCCTTCAGCAAATTGATTAGAAACTACAACGAGCCAACATGCCAGTACAGTCGACTTTCGATAATTTGAAACTCGAGGGACCAGGAGCAGATCTGACAAACAGTTCAAAATAACTAGAGTTTAAATATCCAAGAGAAAACGAACGATAAAATCAAAAAAAAAAAAAAAACATTTTACACTTGGGTTTATTATTCAACTTTTCAATGAGCGTTATCTAAGAAACAACAAACCTACACAGACTTATCCATCCCATCTTGCAGCATAGAAATTATTAGAAATCGGTTTAAGCACACTCATATGCACGTAAGCACACAAAGCATAAGCAATTCTGCTTCTGCACCAAAAGATAGCAACACAACTGCTGTAAATATCATGGACCATTTGTTCGATAGCATATAACATGCGCTGCAGAATGCATTTTCCTATTTATCCTGTCTACAGATCGTATTTCGTTTAAGCACACAAATGTGCAGGCGTAAGCAATTCTGCTTCTGTAGCAAAAGGATAAAACAAAACTGCTGTGAATATCATTTGCTTACTTCGTTTTTCTCTTTTAAGAGAGCCGTCATTCAAAATTGTTCGCATCAAGTTTCAAGATCCGTTTTATTTCATATTCCTTCGTTCAAACCATTGCTCTCTTAAAGTTTCATATGAAACACACACAAAAACTCCTCACACCTAATCAGTGTTGCCACTGACGGAAAAGAAAGACTCAAGCTGATGAACCATAAATTTGTTTGTACTAAGTTTACTCTTCTGCACAGGAAAATGATTTTTGTAAATATACCCCATTTTTAACAGCCAAAAGCAGGAAGACAGAAAAATATAAGATAGAATGTGAATAAAGCGGAAAAGTTGAAACGTAAATTGTGACCTGATGTGTTCGAAGAGTACAAACATTCGATTCGAACATGTTTGCTTCATGAAAAAGCGGAAAAAAAAACTTCGAAACCCCCTTTCCACGCTCCTTGTTGTCTGATCGTTATGCCGATTAAGGCGGATTAATAACATGATTAACACTATTTTCAACCCAAATTTGAGCTTCATTAACAGCTCGAATCGGCTGCTACGTGGGCGACGTGGCTTGATTGTTAGTGAGTCGGACTGTTAAGCGAGCGCCAGGCTTTGCGTCCAGCTCGAGAAAGTAACACTCCAACAATCCTCCTGGAGTACTTCTGTCATGGAAAATTTTCGCAATTTACCATTCGGAATTAATTTACCGACTGTTTTTTTAAGAGACCGGTTTCAGATTTGAAACTATTCAATTCAGCGGGTGTCAAATTATCGAGAGTCGACTGTATCTCGTTAGATTTCACATTCAGAAAGAGTCCACTGTCCGTAGGTTCGAAGCTCCCTCCACATTTCCACAATTTATCATTTATTCAGAACTATTTGACGCGATAAAACAAACGCGTAAAGTTTGACATTTCAAAGTTAAATGCCAGCGATTTCTCCTCCTTCGTAAAGTAGTTGTCACGCAAAGAGCGCCGACACTGACTCCTCCTCATCGCCAAAACAAATACGAATGCATTCCTGAAGTTTTTGTCGATGGGGTAAGTAAATTCCTTGGACAGTTCTGTTTTCTCACTTCAAGCCAGTTCCACTCGAAGGTGTAGCTTTAAATTGTTTTCAGTTCCCTACCGTATCGTATTTTGATCAAACTAATATGCACTCGAGAACGATATGGCACTTGGAGAAAAGTTTTCCCCCGTCCCTAAAGTAGGTCATTAGAGTCCTTCTGCCCAATAAGAAAACACACCGAACGATGATGAGTGTTTACACCGAGCGCCACCCTCTATGTCAATGGGGCCAGCACTTGGATTTGGGATGCAGAGACTTACACAGTTCCAGTTTTCCTCCCCGAAGTAAAATTGCATCGTCGCATTTTAATTTACAAATGGAAGGGATATAAAAAATAAAAAAAAAAACAATAACTTAGCACAGTTGTTCTTCACCCCTCAATCCGGATTAATTGTACGTGGTTCTGGGTTTAGTGTGTCTTACCTAGATACAAACACGAAATCCTTTGATATTCATAAGATTTACCCTTAAGTATAAACGTTGGGTTCATTAATAATTCAAAGTTTTCCATCACTGCTCTATTTATTTCGAGCGTATGTGTCCCGTGTGTCCCAGCGCCGTACCGCCTTCGCGCAGCAGGAACACGAGCAGCAGCAGCAACAGCACGCCTACCTGGCAGCCAAAAACGTTTACAATTTGTCACCGGCGCGCGGCGAGTGTTCGGATCTGCGGCGAAATGTGCCGTCACGTGGGACAAAATCGTTGCCTTAAACTATACCAACTTAAACTTTGGTGAACTAAAGGAACTTAAGGTGAATGACTCCGAAGTAGGGATCTGTTTTTTTTGTTGCTTTTTGTGCTGCCTTATTCTTCCTTCTTTTAGCCTTTTTTTCTTCTCTCCCCGTGCTGTGTGTATGCCTTTGTGGCATGTCCTGTAATGATAAATGCTGACATGCATGTCATGAAAGGAGTGATTGTCTCTATCTTCCCCCAGCGTGGCTACAAAAATAGATGCAGGGAGGCAGGGAATAAAGATACAACTTAAGGCTGACTAAGTAGACGAGTTAGTGTGCAAGTAAAGTGGAGTGTTAGTGGATCCTTTGTACGTAAACATGGTAAAGTGCATTAGGGAAGGATGAAAGGATATATGTGTGGGCGGGAGGCTTCTACGAATGGAGGGTGAGGAGGTGAATGCGAGTGAATGTGGCAAGGAAGTTAATCAACAAAGTAGCGTTATTTACTGCGTTTGCATTATTTGTGGAGAAACAACATCGAAAGGAGGATATGGTTTCGAGCACAGGCTGAAATAACATGACTGACCTCGTTTAGCGCCTGATGGCATGGGTCTCTTTTTTCTCAGCAGGGCTTATTGAATTCACTGACAGGTTAATGGAACTTTTAATACGCTTTTAGGTCGTGGTGATAGTGGCTTCTCTTTTATGCGTTCGTGATAAATTACAATCGAAGGATCTGTTGGTGGACCTAATTTCGTTTCTGAAGTGGGTTGTTGCTTCTCAATGGGGGCTTGGTGTTAAGAGGGTTTGTTGATATGGACTTTATGGGATCAAAAATGAGACTGACCTAAATTTGACTGTTGCACCAGTTGCACCACAAGCACCTGTAATAACTTTAAACGAGGTTAAGTCAAGTCTTGTGTCATAACTTTGTTACAAATGTGACGGGGCTAGCATTTTCACAAATTTTCCCCATGATCACACCTATGGTACGTGATTATTTAAATAACAAAAAAAAAAAAAACTGTTCACCAGACAGTTGAATAAATAATTACAACAAAGATAGGTACTTATGGAAAAAAGCGTCTACACATTTCGGTAAATTGTGTTCACCATCATTTATTGGTTTCCAGTTATTGTTGTTAGATTCTAGATACATGCCGTACATGTTCAATTCAGTGTCAACTTAAATGAACTTCAAATTGGTGCTAGTTGAGGTAAGTGTCGCAGTCTAGGTGTGTGTAGATAAAGTGACTTTATCGCGAACGCTGTGAGTTTATGTTTTCCTTTTTGTTTTCGGGGGTACATTTTTTGTTGTTCGACTCTGGTTGTCATTGTGTTTGGTTGGAGTTGGCCTTACCCTTAATTTGTTTGCAATTGCAGTCGTTATTCTGACGAAAACGGTTGTAGTGATAATTTGAAGGCATCGGTTGGTTTTTTCACCCATATAACATCGACTTCTACCATAAATAGGTAGTCTTACATTATACGATAAGGTACGATAACGAAGTTCGGGTGAATAACGACTTGGGGCTTAGTTCTGATTGGAATAGAGTGGTGCTGTTGCTAAGGACTCTGGTGAGTAATTTGAGGTCGCTTTGTAAATTCCCATCAAATCCATCACAAATAAATTTAAGCTGGGATGTTTGATACCTGGGAGAGGCGATAAGTTTACGTGTTTGTCGTGGCAGTGCCGTGTGGGGCAGTTGTTTAAAACAACTTTTAAGCGGCTTCAAAATAAACTTATCATTGTTTGCTTAGTACTCGCCACTATTTATTTGTTTAGCTTTATAATCACCAATCAATAATCTTTGGGAGTATATGAAAGGTGGCGTGCACGCCATGTCATATCGCTACCAATATCTTTGTCAAAATTTTAGATGAAAAAAAAAAGCATTCACGATAACATTTAATGTTATCTAAATCATAAAAAGTCTAAATTGATGGAATTAAAAAATGGTTGAACTGAAATATGGGGGAGATTAATAACCTTTTAAATCTAATCTTGCTCTCGACTGTGTGCTTCCAAGTCTGTACTTTTTTTTTTAGCTTGTCATCAGTGCCTTTTGGACTATTTACCCTCTGTTTGTTAAGAGTTTTATGATATGATTGTATGTTGCTCCAGTGGAGTTTAATTCGATTCAATCCATTGATTTCATCCAACGCCAACATTCGACCGAAAATGTTATTAATTTCATGGTTACGGTCTGTTAATATGCTTTTTTTTTCTTTCAAACTGAAGGTTTATTTATTTGTTTTCCATTTCTGTCACAAAAATCGACAGAACATGATTCTGTAAGACCCCGTGTCGTTACGAAGTCAACTGCAAGGTGAAAAGTTCAATCATTGCGTGTACTATCGATTGGCTGGTTGCAAAAAAAAAATGCTGGCGTTTCTCTTATCACTACTTCCGTACAAAGCTTTGTAATTTGTTCACCTCTGTCGTGTGAAGTTTTTTTTGTAGATCAAGTGCGATACACAACACAAATACGCCCACTTTCAAAAAGCCGCTCATCATTTAAACACTGCCACACAACAGAACACTCGCAGACAGTTTTAAAATAGATACTCGTGCGATATTTTCCAAAATAACAAAACAAAAAAATTTTAATTAGTCGTCAAACAGATTGATAATACACTCTCATTCCAACGATACTCTCTCGGTTCATTTAAACTCATTTTAATGTACTTCCAAAATTAAACAAAGCTGCAAGCAATAACAACAAAGAAGTTAAAATAATTGTGTTGACATGTATTTCATTCTCAAATAATTAGCTTTACTAATTCCGACCTCGACAGATCATGCATTTCGGTGTTTTTTTTTGTTGTTTCAACTTTATCCAAAAAAAAGAAGAGTGCGATCATTTTGGGTGTATTTCTTTTTTTTTTGTTGAAATGGGCCACATATTCAATGTTAATGTTAAACGAGGGTCGAGTCAACAATTTTTATCGGTAATTATACACAAAAAAAAAAAGCAGCAGCCACACTCTGTGGCCATCTGTTGTTAAACAATCCAAAGCGATTTCGCCGGACTAGATAACACAGTCCCCCGGGGGGAAGGGCATTTATTATTTCTTTTTTTTTGCATATGTTTTAAGCATACTGAATGTATTTGAATTGTGAATTGCTACAATATAAATTTTTCTTTTAGTGAAATGACAACGGTTCAAGACACAATTTAAATATGCGACGTCCAAAGATCTCGCTGAAGAAATATTTTTTCTTAACGTTGTTCTTTGCCTTGTTGCTGATTTTTGGATTCAATTTTAGGTGAGTGAAGAAACAAGTTTACATTTACACAAGCTTTACATTTAATTGTGCGCCCCTTCACAGAGATCGAGAGGTATGGAAACCAAAATCATCAGCTGGTCAAATTTACCAGTACGAAGGAACCGAACCAGATAATAATATCCGTGCTGATGTCGAGAACTCAATTGTAGATAGTACAGATCCAGGCCAACAATTGGATGCAAACAGCAATCAACAAAACTATGAGAGTGAGCAACAGAGTGATCAACAAAAGGGCAGTGGTGAACCAACGTCGAAGGCGTGGTTCTTTAAGAACGGCGAACGATATCCAACGCCATGGCAGCGGACGAAAGGAAATCGAAAAGTGCCGAGACTTCTGCCACATGCAGATCCGCATAGTGATCGAATTATGAATCAATTGATGTTTGTTCCGCCGAATTATGAGCAAATTCAGGAAAGCGGTCAAATGAAAACGATTTTGTTGTACAACGGGCTGGGACCGTGGAATGTAAAAAATGGTAATTTTTTTTTTAACAGACTTTGGGAATGTCTAATAGATTTGTTTGGTTTTTACGATAGGTCGTGATGTTTTCTTTAAGTCAAAATGTCCAGTGGATACGTGTGAGATCACAGCGAATCGGGATAAGGCGAGTACGGCCGATCTAGTGCTGTATAAGGATCATTACATTCCAACGGGCGTGCGAAGGCCGTCGAAGCAGGTGCATATGCTGTACTATTTAGAGTGTCCATATCACACGCAGAATGTTAAAGTTCCTGACGCAATCAATTGGACGGCGACATATAGGTAAGTGACTTATAAAAAATGAACCAAATAATCCTGATTGGTGTCGGAGATTTCTCAAGTGGTTGCTTCTCCAAAATTAATCCAAAAGGATTTATTGTGTCGAAAAGAATATTTTCCCAAGCCGTTCGTCCTCTAAAACAATTAGTTGTGTCCAAAAAAGTAAATTACCAGGTCTTTGCTTTTCCCAAATGAACCAAAAAAGATTAGTTGTGACAGAAAAAGTGGTTTTCCCAGAAGTTGCTCCTCCAGGATTGGGTGTGTCGAAGAGAGTGATTTCCCAAGTCGTTGCTTCTCTAAAATGAACTTAAATAATTAAATGTGTTGAAAAGAGTGATTTCCCAAGTCGTTTTTGACTGTAGACTTTCTAAGCGATGCAATAATTTTTCTTTCCTTTTCAGGAGAGATAGTGACATCGTTGCACCATATGAAAAGTGGCAGTACTACGACATGAACATACGACAAATTGAACAGGATCGCAATTATGCTCTCAATAAAACGAAAAAAGTGGCTTGGTTCGTATCCAACTGTGGAGCAAGAAACGGTCGGCTACAATTCGCCCACGAGCTGCAGAAGTACATTGATGTAAGGAAAAGATGGTGTTCAGTTTAGTTTGTTTTATTTTTCTCAAACATAAAATAAACTAAACTACAAAAAAATATAAAAAAGAGCACATAAACGAGTGTAACGACCTACAATTTTCTCCATTTCAAGGTTGATATCTATGGCGCATGTGGTACATTTAAATGCTCCCGCAGTACCGCAGACAGATGCTTTGATATCCTCGATCATGACTACAAGTTCTACCTCGCATTTGAGAATTCCAATTGCAAGGACTACATCACAGAGAAGTTCTTCGTAAATGCACTGAATCGGAATATCCTGCCCATTGTGATGGGTGCCCGTCCTGAGGACTACGAAGTCTCATCACCCCATCGATCCTACATTCATGTTGATGAATTTGCATCGCCCAAAGAGCTAGCAGAGTATCTTCATATTTTGGATAAGGACGATGAACTCTATAACTCGTACTTCAAATGGAAAGGTACAGGCGAGTTTATAAATACGTACTTTTGGTGTAGAGTTTGTTCAACGCTACACGATGAGGAAGGGTTACGAAAACCTCGTTGGTATCAAGACATAAACGATTGGTGGCGAGGTGCAGGAGTTTGTACAAATGGTTCTTGGAGGAATTTTAAGGCGCGCAAAGACATAATCACTGATGACTAGAGGGATTGGGGTGGGAGCAGGGCAGGGCTGTAGTTTAAAACAAAATTAATGTTGCATTGCAACAGGCTTAAGATATATTAGTATATATAGATATTTTCGGTTCCGTACTGATATTCGTTTAAGGCAGGTTAGATCAGACATCACACAAAATACTACGTTGGCTAGGTTACTTATTTTTGAAATTTTAAATTCCTACTTTAGATACCGCTGAAGTTTTAGAAATTAACATGAAAACATGCGTCGTAAGCTAAATTTGCACATTTATAAATGACTTAAGCTATAAGCTTTAGTTGGAGCAGTCGGAAAATGACTAGAAAATGTTTATAATCCGAAATGCAGTATTAATAGAGTCTAAAAAATATTCCGAACAAAAAAATATATTGGAATAGAGTGCTTGCAGGCAGAGCACATTTAGATTTAGATTTAGATTTATTTTATATCATTTTATTTGTAATCAACAATGTTTACTTGCTAGGTCAACTGCTGTTTCTTCTCTCGATGATTTCACTTGTATACACCGTGAGTGTGAATAGAATTTGGAAAGTTGCAAGATCTATCGAGACCATTGAGAGGAAGAGCTGTAGTTGCCTTTTAAGTTTAACCCTCTACTGTACACGAAGCTGTATATTCTTTATTAAATTAAATTCGTACTCGCTGTAGTCTCTTTACCAGATGACGATTGCCTGTGATTTCCTTTTTTAAAATTCGTTGCCCGTGTGGATTGATACAAAAAAAACGGATTAAACAAAATTTTATTTACTTAACATATACAACAAATTTAAGACAATAGTTTGATTAACATTTTCTTTAATAATAATCTCTTTTACAAAAAAAAAACATTGCTAATGCTAAAAAATCCATATGTGGCTTGAATTTTCAATTCTCAATTCTTAAATTTTTAATAAATATAGTTTTTTATTTTTCATAATCAAAAGAAGCTATTTGAATTGATTTTATTTTTTCCCTTCGTACACATTAAGGTCCGCTGCACACAAGCGGCGTCATCACTTGAGCGTCTTACAAAACTCAAAATTCAATTGAGCGTCATTGCCCGCTTGTGTGCACCACTCAATTGATTTAGGAGTATTGAATGACGCTAAAGCGGTGTGAACGCGTCAAAAATTCACTTGTGTGCACCGGATCTGATTCATACAGTAGAGGGTTAAAGTGTGCTGCTCACTGTCGCATGTTTTCGCTTTACAAACTGCTTAAAAGCCAAACAACCGGCGGTATCTAACAAAATAAAGTCTTGTCTGCTTCTCAGAAAGACTCTCATAAAATTAAGCACTGATTTTTTTATTTATTGATTTAAGATTACAAAGTGCAATCGTACGTATCGTTCATACTAAAAATAGAGCTGAAAAAGCACAAAGTATTTATTAGATTGTGGCACATGAAATGTGAATTTCTTCAAAACGAGAGCAAGAAAGGTCCTGTGTTCGCACAGTCTTGATCATTGACTAAGACAGTGATCGAGATAGGCAAGTGGTTTCATAAATATCTGAATTAAATTCACATTTCATGTGTTTGCAAACCAATATGATTCAACGTAATGAATTTATAGGTTAAAAAAATAAAACAAAAAAACATTTTCAATGCATTTTTCGCTACAATAAAATAAAATTTATTAATTTATAAAACTTAATCAAATCTAAGTTCTAACGAAAGCAAGAATTAATTTTTAAGTAAATTATTGTTAGTTAATCGTTCAACAAAAAAAAAAAAAAAGAAATGTTTCTTAAAAATAACGAAAGAAAAGAAAAAAAAAAATTAACAACAAAACACTTAGTAGGGATGTTAAAAAAAAAAAGGACGAATTAAAATTCAATGAATTCAAAATAGAAAGTAAAAATAATAATAGGCTTTTGTAGTTTATAAGAAAAGAAAAAAACAAAAAAACAAACATTTTGATAAGTAACCAATTGTTACCAAAAGACACTTTTTGTACTTTATTGCGAAGATTTATTGCAAAGGATAACAAAATATGATTTTACATTTAAATTATCTTTTCCAAACTCATTTGTACAAACAAAAGACATAATTTTATTTATTTTTAAATTATTTTTACTGTCGCTTTCTTACTTAGATTACACATCAGTCTGAGGTAGATGCGAGTTTTGCCCTGGAGAAAGATCTTCTGGTTGAAATGACTCGTGTCTACTTCGTAGCATTCCTATTTATCGAAAAAAAAAACTTTAATATATATTTTTAATACTTTATTTAGATTTTCCTTTTGTTTTTTTTTTTTTTAATTGTACAGAATAACAAGAAAATATGAATACCGAAGCAACTTCCAAAAATGGTTTTCTTTTGTATAAACCGATTAAATGTAACAGGACTAATTTAATTAATTGAACTTATTTTAAGTTGTAAATGTAAATGAATTATTTATGAGTCCTATTTACTTATACGTTGTTATGTGTAATGATTTTTTTAAGTACATTATGCTTTTTGTTTCTGTGATAAAATAAAATTAAATAATTATAAAAAAATTGTGTTTTAAAGAATAGTTTAGGTTTTGCAGAGCAAAATTGAACGGGGAGGTCATTGAAGTGAGCTGGTGTGTCAAGATCAATGAAGATCTTGCTCGAATCTTCCAGATGGGTGGTAAGGACATTTCAAAATAGTGAACCATTCTAGAGTTCTAGAACAAAATCGAGAAGATTCCTCGAATTACACTCACTCTTAGCCTATATCCTGGTAACTGTTAGGTGGAGGTGAACGTCCTAATTCTTGACATTAAAGGGCAACGTTTCAATGATAATTTGACACATGAATCGCTAACGTGGGAAGAATCGTACTTGAGATATGAGAATATCCTTGCAAAAAGAACTTTTCATGATAGTTCTTGATCTTTTTGATGAAATTCGTTTGACCCATTGTAAAGTTTAGTGGAAGACCTTTCATTTGACATACCAACCATGTCCATGCGACGCTCCGTTCCCAAGATATCGTCAATGGAAAAATATTACTTCTGATTTCCCAATTCTCCATGAAAACGTGTCCTGAAATGTCCTTTTTCACTGTTATTTTCGTTTTTCGCGAATATCTCCGAAACGACTCATCCTTTTTGGAAGGTTAATACCTCAAATTATAGGTCAGAGGTCGGTCCTTACAATGATTCCAAGGTCATAAGGATATCTTTACAGTTATGCGAGATATTCACGAAAAACTAAATTTTTGCTAATTTGCTGAAAACACAAAAAAATTCTCAAATTTTTCTCGACATTTTTGCACTATCATTTCTTAAATGGCTTATATCTTGATAACGGTAAGTGGCAAGGACATGGCTGGGACGTCAATCGATAGATCTGAACTCGATCTTGACTTCGACTCTAAGGACGTTCGATTACCTCCACAATTGACCGAGATATAGGGGTTCAAATGTGCCTGGATCCAAATTTTTGGCCAATTTTGGCGGTTTTGCTCAATTTGTAACGGTATTTGGAGCCTTATGGGAATGCCATGAGCCTAATGATCAAGAGCAATCTATCCTTGATAATTTGACACCTCAACCAAGTTTGTGGGACGCATCGTTTCCGAGATATAAGGGATTAATGAAAAAACCACCGAAAAAGGACTTTTAAGGACCTCTTTTGAGGCACATTTCAGTGCAAAAGTCAATTTTCACCGCAAAATATCTCGAAAATGGCCAATCCTATGGGTTTGTACGATATATCAAAAGAAAGGTTTTAACTTGAACTTTTCGATGGTTTTTCTAAATGGCTTGAGGTGCATCCTTGAATGTCCTTTTTACGTAAATATTCAAAGAAATGCTTATAACTCTAAAACTAAAAATCGCAAAATGATGATTAGTATGTCTAATTATTGACTACGACTAGACCTTTTGATCGATGTATCAAGTCGAACGGTAGGATGTACCGTTATCCATATGTATCAAATGCAATCGAAGTTTGATAAAAAAGGACATTTAAGGATACCTAACGGTACATTTAGAAATGCAATTGTAAAATTCAGTTAAAGACCTTTAATTTGACATATCATTCCGATTTGTTGATCATGCCGTTCTCGAGATATCCGCGTTGAAAGTTGATATTTGCATCGAAATGTGCCTCAAAAGAGGTCCTTAAATGTCCTTTTTCGGTGGTTTTTTAATTTATCGCTTATATCTCGGGAACGATGCGTCCCACAAACTTGGTTGAGGTGTCAAATTATCAAGGATAGATTGCTCTTGATTATGAGACTCATGGCATTCCCATAAGGCTCCAAATACCGTTACAAATTGAGCAAAACCGCCGAAATTGGCCAAAAATTTGGTTCCAGGCACATTTGAACTCCTATATCTCGGTCAATTGTGGAGGTAATCGAACGTCCTTAGAGTTGAAGTCAAGTTCGAGTTCAGATCTATCGATTGACGTCCCAGCCATGTCCTTGCCACTTACCGTTATCAAGATATAAGCCATTTAAGAAATGATAGTGCAAAAATGTCGAGAAAAATTTGAGAATTTTTTGTGTTTTTCACCAAATTAGCAAACATTTAGTTTTTCGTGAATATCTCGCATAACTGTAAAGATATCCTTATGACCTTGGAATCATTGTAAGGACCGACCTCTGACCTATAATTTGAGGTATTAACCTTCCAAAAAGGATGAGTCGTTTCGGAGATATTCGCGAAAAACGAAAATAACAGTGAAAAAGGACATTTCAGGACACGTTTTCATGGAGAATTGGGAAATCAGAAGTAATATTTTTCCATTGACGATATCTTGGGAACGGAGCGTCGCATGGACATGGTTGGTATGTCAAACGAAAGGTCTTCCACTAAACGTTCAGATTTTAGTAAGGACCTTTAAAATAGGCCACCTGTTCTCGTGTTCTAATACAAAATCGGCAGGATTCCACAAGTCACCGTCTCTTTTAGCCTAAATCCTGCTAGCCGCATGTCAATTAAAGATCTTTTTCACACCTGTAATGAGCATAAAGATATCTCCCCTTTCGAGTAAATCAACCGACATATTTAAGCAATAAACAAACAATTTATTAGGTACATAAACAAAAAAAAAACGAACAACATAGCACTGAGTTCTTTGATAGTTTACAATTCTTGCACCGCCACTTCAGTGAACTTTGCAAGCATTGAGCTGGACGAGCAGGCTCTTGACCATCGAACAGTCAGCTCCAGCGATGATTTTTGATGTTATTTTCCTTCGGAGAGCAATTGCTTCAACCTTTTTCGACAGCTGTAAAGAAAAACGTGCTCAGTCGCCATACACTGCTTGATCTTTTAATTGAACTTACTTCGTAGGCCCTCTTTATAATTGAGTGCGACATGCCGGCTAGTTTTGCTGCATTGAAACCATACGATTTGGGACAAGCTCCTGAGGAGTACTTGTACAGAAAGACTACAGTTTCTTGTGTTGGATCCTCAGTGTCCTCATTTTCAACCATACAAGCCTGGAGAAGATGAAGCGTCGTAAGAAAATGTAAGGGAGTTTCGAAGTTAATTCTCACCATGTGTCCCAAAGTGATTCGACTGTCACCCTGGAAGTAGTCAATCAGGTTGTGATAGTGCGTTGAGAACAGCGTACGACACTTCAAATTCGCCAGGAAATTGACCACAGATGCAGCAATGGCTGTGCCGTCATACGTCGCAGTGCCACGACCTGAAAAAAAAGGTTATGGTATCTGGTTTGGAGGACTGTCTGCACACCATTACCCAATTCATCCAACAGAACCAGGCTGTTGACTGTTGAATGCTTCAGAATCGACGAGGTTTCATTTAGCTCCACCAAAAATGTACTGTGACCCGAGAGAATGTCATCCTGTGCTCCCAGACGCGTAAATATTCGATCAACCAACGACATTCTGCAGCTTGTTGCAGGCACATGACAACCCTGAAAAGATTCGATTCGATTAAAATGAATGGACAGAGGTTATACACCGTAACTCACAATCTGCGCCATCACCACCAAGAGTCCAACCTGTCGCATCAGCGTGCTCTTACCACCCATGTTCGGACCGGTCAAAATAGCAAGAGGTGCCGTTTTTGAAGATCCCAAGACAATTCCATTTGGAATGTAAGTTTCCGCAGCTACACACGGATGGTAGCCCTCCTCGATCTCTATGAATGGCGTTTCAGCATCCTCCACAATCTCTGGAACACAAATTGAGTTCTGCATTCCTGCGTACTCGGCCAGGGAACACAAAACATCCAAGGTGGCAACATTATCGACGCACTGCTTCCACAGCTCATAGTGATTTGAGAACTTCTCAAAGATCCTCCGCGACAAGTCCTTCAGAACATTGTTGCGATCATCTTCAGCCTGCTGCATTTGCCGAAGGAAATCCTAGACGGGAGAAGGAGTTCGGCTGTTAGTGGTGGTTCATCTTTGGATGACAACCTTTACCTTTGTTTCATTGGTGTGGAATCTCCGCACCGGCTTCGATCCTTTCTTCTGTCCTTCGAGGAAATACTCACTGCCAGCTTTACGGGCATTGCTTTCTGGCACCTCGAGCTGGAATCGTTTCTTGTCAGTGCCGAAGTAACTCAGACGACACCCAAAGTGTTTCTCCTGCTTCACGAGGTACTCCTTTAGTTCGTTGTTGATTTCTTCAATTCGCGCCTCGCTAGCATCGAATTCAGGATCCACGCCTTTTTCCGGAGCGATGAGACCGGTTTTTAATGCCTCTTCGTGGTCAAATGCTTTCTGCAAAGTTTCCATTATCACGTGATCATCATTCAGGAAGTTGACAGAAGCTGATACTCACTTTGAAGAACTTCAGGACCTTCTTCATGTTCGGGAAGCATCCTTCTGGCTCTAGTTGCGATAGACGCTTCACCAGAGCCGATTCACAGCCCTGGAACATCTCTGGGATCTGTGTTAGGACTTCGAAACCCTTCAAAATGCTGATGAAATTCTGGAAAGATAGATTACCAATCAGAAGTGGAGTTACATTTGAGCCATTCAATCTATGAACATAGAAGTTGACTCAATTTTGAGCCATTCAATGCATAAACACAGAAATGGACGCACATTTAATCCTTTCAGTGTACATATCGATTAACTTCAGGGTTTGAGAAACTTTAAATTTGAGTGTCAAGGCACTTGGTGTAGTCATAACTTTCGTGGATAACGAAGATTAACATCATTCAACGACAAAGTCTGGACATTCAATAACCAAACGTTTGTTTTAGAGGCCACTGTACATTATTTTAACACATTTCTCAGCTTTTTCTTTTATTGGGTTAATCGATTTGTGCACTGAATAACTCATTTACACTCGAATCCCTCTAAGTCGATTTTTTTTGCCACATTTGGGCATTCCCTTTACCAATTTTCCATACAAAAACCATCCTCTAAGTCGAACTAATTTTGATGTGTAAAAATTCGACTTAGACGGATTCGACTGTATTTCCCTCCCAACTCTTACCTGAATTTTCTTCTTGTTGTATGTCTTTTCTTCGAACAAGATCGCCCTCCCGTCGGGATGATTTTCTGACACGATTTTGTTTCCAAACAGATGAATCTGAGCCAAGTGTCGTTCGAAATCCGGCAGTGGAGCCAATAACGCTCGTGCTTCCTTCAAAACATCATTCGTCGACATCAAATCGGATATCGCTTTCTGCCGCTCGACAATAACACCCACATTACAGCTCGGCGAACAGATCCAATGGTGCAGCAGACGCTTTCCAAACTTCGTGCAGCACTGATCCAAAGTGCTGTACAATGAATGCTCCTCCCCAGTGATCCGTAAGTTTGACAGTGTGATCGAGTCTAGGACCATGTAGTTTCGCATCGTTTGGCTTTTGGATTTTGATTTTAATGCTGCGTTCGGCACACCACCATCCAGAAGATCAGGAGGAGTGTATGAGTGATAGCGAGCCATCGGTAGGACCTTTTCTTCGAGATGACATTTATTTAGGTAGCCGATGCAACCACCAAGGGCCTTCAAGGCTAGCTTGTAATCATCCTTTGGTGTCAGACCGAGGTGATCTCCATCGCTCTGCATGGTCTTGATCGCTTCTGGCCAATCGGTTTCGCCTGCTTTGGAAAAATACTTCTCTCCCAAATGTTTGAGGGTCTTTTCTGCACTCCAAGACTGGTTTCCTGCTGGTGAAGTTTCCTTTAGAGCTCCGCTGAGGATCGTGCGGAAGATTTGCTGAGTCCGCGAGGATATTGACTGTTTTTCTGAGACGACCTAAAAATAGACGAGTGGTTAGTTACTTTTTAAGAAAAAATAAAGATAATTTTGAAATTGACTATTCACGGATACACGTCGCGCGATTCAAAGCGATTCGCTGATAGCAATCAATTACATGTTTACATATGAAAGTGTTTATGGCTGCGCGAATGTGCCAAAAGCGAATTTAATACGTTAGTAACGACATCGCTTGAAATCGGGCGAGTACCATCACGTCACGCGAATATCATCGCATTGCACGCAGCGAGTTCGCTTGGCCATAAACGCAGACTCATCACAATCATTTATTCGACGATAAATGGGAATCGCAAAAAATCAAAATCCTGTTTAGTCTGTTTTCCAATATTTTTTTCGACGTCAATTGATATGAATTTAGTAATTACAGATCCTCAATTGGATCTTCTAATTGGAATATCTGAAAACTTGAATTGAATGTTAATGGTTTTAAAAGTCCACTTACCAAAACTGGAAGATGATGCGACAGCAATGTCAGGAACCTCGAACAACTTTTGTCATCCTCAAACTCCCCGACGTAGAAATCTCCAATGGACGTGTCTATGAAGCAAACTCCATATCTGCTCGAAGCACCGTCATCCTGTTGGAGAGACGTCGTTAGCTAGTTTCAATTTGACTTTGAAAAAGTTTTTTTTCGTTATTGTAAGTGGTTGGCGTTTAGGCGTCTACCAAATTGACAAAATACAAGGTAAGCAAATAATTGGATGGCCTTACAGCGCGTCGGCCAGAATATAGTTTTTTTTTTACAGTCGTTAAGACTAGTTTCCCCAGTCACTCACTCCCCTTACCTTCTCCACCACTGAAAGCAAAAAATTCGGTTGATGATTCGGTGTAATCTGACACTGTGATCCGAAAACCTGAGTCCCCCTATTCGTTATCTGGCAAATCTCTCTCTTCACGACTTTATCAAACTTCGTTGTCTTTGCCTGCTTCTTGCAACGCTCTGTCATCATGTCTGGGGTTTCTGTTTGTTCAACTCGAGCGACCTGGAAGTGAAATTCACTGAATCACTCTCGAAGCGTTTCAAATCCAACTTACTTTGTATCCTCGGTCAACGAGGATTGACGCCATTTTATCGAACGAAACCTCTGGGAAGCCCGAATGAGCAAATTCACCCCTCATATACGTGAATCCGAGTTCCTTGACTCCAATGTCAGCATCCATGTGATAGAACTCGTAGAATTTCCCCACCTTGAAGAACAGCACGCAATCGAAGTTCTCTGACTTGAAGACCCACCACTGTCGAACTGCCTGAAAGGAAAAAAAGAACACTCGTCAGGACGAATTTTTTTCGAGCAACGATGGAAAAGGATAAAGAACATTCGTCATTCCGAATTTCAACAACTTCGGAAAGGAAAGTGCCGTCCTTATCTCTAGTAACTCCATCTTACCGGTGTCAGTGAATTCAAGAAACTCTCGGGCACCAGGAGAGTGCTGGGGTCGTAATCAGGATGATCTGGACGACGACCTTTCTTGTCCTTGATCTTGTCCGGCTTGAGGAACTCCAATTTATTGTGCGGCCACACAACAGGTTCGTCCAGCGTTGATCCTGTGGTCACAACGGCCTCCAACTCTTTCTCCTGCTTAGCCGTCCTTTTCACGGGCACATCTTGGATACTCTGCAACTTTTGCATGAGCCCACTAGACTCATCAGCGACTTCCTTTTTGACACCCTTTTCCTGTTGATTATGGCTATCATTTTCCCGATCCGAATCCTCATCATCCGACACCAGCCGGGCAACCTTCGATCGCTTTGTCTTGTGGACGACGATCTCATCTTCCGAATCACTTAATTCTGGATCCAATTGGCGCTTGGCTATTGAAAGACATCATCACATCAGAGAAGAATTTAAAATGTTTTCGGAACTTACTTGGTTTCACTGGAGGGGACTCCTCTTCCTCTTCTTTGGGAATTTTCTTTGGAATTTCATCTCTACTTGGAGTTTTCTTTGCCGACGTTGCTGGTGATTTGGTGAAGTATTTAAAGAGGGTATTTGTTGGTGTCCCTCCGACACTATTTCTCTTCGACATTTTCACGTGTGGACAAATTTAATCGAAATCAATAACACTAGATAAAATCGCACATAGAAAATCAAAAGCAGCGTCTGGCGGCGTTCTTCCGCCAAAAACAACTTCAACGTAAAGAGCAAAACAAAAAAGTGCGAATTTTACCGGGTTTGACATTTGTGCAAGCACTGCTTTACCGGCTGTAGCTGCTAATCGAGAGTTGCATGAGCCAAAAGCTCTATTTCTGATTGGATGGGGGGGAATATGGATGGATTTGAAATTGAATTCTTGCGATGTCCTTATCCAGTTGTTCGTTATTTTGGGATAACATTTGAAACAGATTTCTGGGCAACAAGTGGCAAATCAAAAATTACGAAGTGGTTGAGCGAAATTATTGATAATTCATCGTTTTTAATCGCTCCTTTCGATTTCCATTTTAAAAATAGTTTATCTTGCTCCAAAAGGATTATTTTGTTTGCACTGAAAAGACGATGTGGAGGAAAATTGACGATTTGTTGTGTGCAGTTCTAGGAAAAAAGGATTTATTTTTCATGAAAGCACAATATGGAGTAAAGAAATCATGAACTGTTGTCCCCAGTTCTGCAAAAAGAGAATTGTTTTAAGATGAAAGGACGGTATGGGGTAAAAAATTACGAACGGGTGCGTCCATTTTGTGGAATATCATGGCTTTTAAATAGACTTCTTTCGATGTCCTAATCTAGGCGATTGGCATTTTGGAATAGAATTTGAAACAGATTTCTTCGCAACGATAGGCAATACAGAAATTACAAAGCGGTGGAATGAAGCCGTTGCGTAAGGATAATTTTTTTGTTCACCGAAGCCAACGCTTTTCAAGGCACCGATTGGTTTGATGGCCAAAAAACTAAACTGTTTTCCATTACGAGTGAGAAATGTGGTCAGTATGGAGTAGAAATCACGAATTGTTGTCTCCAGTTCCACAAAAAGAGAGTCTTCTTAAAATGGGAGAATATGAACTCTTGTGCTCACTCCCATTCGCCATTTCCCACACAGTCCTTTCGTCAGCACATAAAAATAATAAAAAAATTAAATTTGTAAAATAATTTATTTACATTTTCGTAAACTATTCAAAATTTATTTACATAATATCTCTACATTTTGTATAAATAGTTTTTTTTTTCTTATCAATAGTATTTTTTCTTTGTCTGAAAATTTCTAAATGCAAAATGTGCAACATGTTTAATGAGTATGAGAGTAGTTTTCTACTTTTATTCTGTGAGATGCTTACGTTTTTTTCTGAAGATAATTTGAAAATCAGAACAATTGGTTTCTTCTCCTGGGAATTGCTCAACATTTTTTCCAGAGCGTTCATCACTTTCATTGGAGGAGGACTATTGCTTTTTTAAATCAGATCAGAACAATTTGTTTCTCCTCCTGGAGATTTTTTTGTTTGAAGCCTTCATGGGAGTCTATTGCTTTTGTTTTTATATTCAGCTTAAAACAATTAACATTTCTTCTCGCAACAATTAAAAAAAAAAAGAACTTTAAATACATGCAAATATGTTATACTACAATTTTATGTATTCACTTTTTTATCTTTAGCTAAAATTTCTCTAATTTAAATGCCAATAATTTAGAAGCGTATTTCATTTTGTTAAGTAATTTAAGTACACAATTTCATTTTTGATTAAGATTACAAGTTTTCGAACGCATTTTTGCCAAAAGTAAACAATTTAAGTTGCAGTGCAATCACAAGATTCAAAAAAAAAAAAACATTTCTTAAGAAATAGCCAAAGGATTAATTTAAAAATAAATATACGACTTAATATATTGCAATTTTTTTTTGTTTAAATAAAGCACTTGTTTGAAGTGGTCCAAAATTAGGTTTTAGGTTTTCGTATTCTTTGGAAAGATTGTTGATGATTAGAAAGTTCCTATGGCAGTGATGGAGATATAAATTTTTAACGAGTCCTAGTTATGATATTGTTTTGATTTTTTGGTGGATCTATTTTTATACTTTTTTTTTTTGGTTTATTAGTTACTCTTAAAGGTACACAGTTAATTATGATATACTGCAGTAGTGAGATTTATATTTGAGGACTAGCACGAACGAGTTGAAGAAGAATGAGAAAATACCAGTCTTGTAGACTATTTTCCGGTTCTAGTCGATCTTCACCTTTATTTTCTCTGTAGCAAAAATTATTTGACTCTGTAAATTACAGTCATCAAAGTCATCTTGATTGCTTCCTATAGGGGACTTTTACCCCCCACTTACTCCCGTCCGAAACCACATCCATCATCTGTATAAATACGAGTGCTTTCCTAATTAATCTACTTAAAACCTATTTCCTTACTCAGTTATATTCTCTTATGTACAAAATAAATAAGACTCCCCATCTATAACGTTATCTGTTCGGTGCTCGACGCAATCGACTGATTATCAATGGCCACAGTTTTTAAATAACTAACCCGTGGGGCTAAAGCTTTACTTTGTTCCGCATCACTTTCCTCATCCGCGAACTGAATATCATCCAATTCGTAGAATTCCTGTAAGTCACTCGGAGACTTCACCACCGACGTTTCCTTCTCTGAATTACTCTCGGACGAGCGTCTGGTTTCCTTCTCTTGGCCAGAACACCGATGAGTGTTCCTCGCTCGCCGGAGCATTGGCGTTCCTTCATGCGGCACTGAGGTGGTGATGGTCTTTTGAATCAGGACATTTCTCAAATTCATCTCATTCGGTGGACTCATCGCTTTCGGTGTGCTGCTGCATCTGCTGATTTCCGAATCTGGAGTTTCCGTGTTACTCCCCGGACTCAGGCTGCTCTCACGTGGTAAAATCTCTTCGTAGATCGGTTCCGGTGTTTTATTCCCGTCATTTAAGGCTGTCTCATCGTCCATTGGCGGAATCCACACAAGATACGCTGGATCCATGCCCAAATACGAACCAGGAGCTGCCCCAGCATTGATCACATTGTAGTCATAATAGTCCAGCTCGAGTTCCTCAGGGTTGGTCAACGAGAACTCTGATCCTGGACGTGCCAGGAGTTTCTTACGATTCTGTTTGTCCTTGCTCTCCTTCTGATTTGTCGTCCGAATGGTGGCTCTGCTTATGATGCTCGCCGCTGGAGAATAACATCCCTGAAATGGAACAAATCAAGACTTTTAGACAAATCTGCAAATCAATCGAAGCTTAACTCACATTCGTCAATGAAATTGAAATACTTTTTGTGTCCAATTGACTAAATCGGTCACTGTCCCTAATCGAGTGTGACTGGATCGAGGAGCTCTCAATGGAATCGTCATTTGGTGAAAGACTCTTTCGCTTTAAGGTTCCATCGTCCCTATCGGGATATTTGGAATTTTTACTTAGGCGTAATGATGTACTGGCAGATGAACTCACACCAGACAGCATCGATGCGGAGTCCTTGCGATCTTCGGGACTGTCCGGAAGACTGTCTTCAGTGATGACTTCATTGCGCAATGTCACAATGCTGGAGTTGCTGCCCATTTCATCGGTACTAAAGGAGGAAGGGGAAAGAATGACTTAGAAAATTTCTAGAGAAAAGAATTCTGAGGCTCTTACCATTTGGTCAATTTGTCAGAATCGTTGAACTCAGTTTCCTTCGCTAGATTTTCTGCATCCACACTTTCACGCAGGATCGAGTGCCTCAACTGTCGTTTGGGTCGCATTTTAACCAAGTAGATGACTTCCGAGAGGAGAGTCGTCGTAGACACAGCTCTGGATGGAGGATTGTGCAGAGATCCCATCGATGCCCTCGGTGTGTGAATCGGGGATGTATGGTCATGTCTCTCGCTTATGGCGAGGTGATATTTTCTGTATCGAACGATGTACTGAGCTCCTGTTGAAATAAAAAAAGTGAGTTGTTACAGAATTAAGGCCCGTATGTTGGTTCGCGAGTCAAAGGAAAAAGTTTGCCTGAGTCACATTTTTGTATTGCCGTAAACGAATCGAATTTTTAGTGATTGTAGTTCTATAAAATTCATCCGAAATATATACTAAACCCTTTTAAGTACAAGTCACCATTTTTTAGAACTCAATAACTAAGGTCTTCAATTTGTTAACAATCTTAGGGTCAAGCCAGTGATTTTAGTCGCTTGAACAAAAAAAAATGAATTCACTGTGTTGAAGTCAGCAGTGGATTTACATTAAATTTTTTGACGTCTTTTACAACTCTGTATCAAGGGTTATGGGTTCACACAAGCATCTAAGTGAGGCAGAATCCTCCTGTCGGCATTCCTACCCGTGGGTTCACACTGTAACTTACCCAAAAGTGCGCTTATCAGAATAATGATGCTAGCGAAGATAACCGCCGATAGATGAACCAGAGTAAAATTGTTCTTAAGCTTCGCCTGAATGACAGCCCGACTTCGGACGATGATTTTGTTTGTTTGGTTTGCTGGCTCTAAAATGGAAAATGAGCGTCATTTATAGGTGGAATTTTACTGGAGTCTGTGGGGAACTTACGAATCTGCTCGACGTTTGCTAAAAATCCTCCAGTGCATCCGGCTTCGATCAGATTGCTATCTCCGGAGTAGAATTCGACTAAAATCTGCTGTCCCGACGACTCCAGAGACGGCGGAATATCGATGTTGTTGCTGCCTATTAACTCGGTTAGAAGCGTTGACGATAAAGACGGTCCATCTCGGATTTTGACGAATTGGCTTAGGCAGGGTAGTCGCAGGAAGCTTATTTCTAAGGCGATTGTATCATCTCCATCAACCTAAGAGAAAATATTCAAGTTAAATATATTTTTATAAAAAATATGGCAAAAAGAAGAGTCGGACAGAATGAACGATGTCTTCACCGTATAACAATTTATTTCCCCCCATGATCGAAGTAGAAATCCAGACAGCAAACGAAAGTTCTTGGTCAACCTTTTAGATTACTTACTGTGTTTTTGAAGCAAATAGTCCTCGCAGCTAGGCTCTTGTATCTGTTATCAGTTTACTTTTAAGTTTCTGACAAGACATAATAATGAATAAATAAATGAATAAATAAATACCTACGGTCGAATCCCTCTAAGTCGTATTTCCCTCTAACTTCAATTTTGTCGCCATATTTTAGCATTCCCCTCAATTTTCCATACAAAAACCATCCTCTAAGTCAAAAATCCCTCTAACTCGAATACACTTTTTCGGCCTGTTGTCAATACCTCTACTGTTACGCCACTAATTATTATTAACTATATAAAAAAAATGAAATGAATATTAAATAAAGACAAATATCACATCTAACAAAATCCCATGGAAAGCAGAGAATCTTTTCAAGTTCTCGAAAAACTTAACAATGTCCAGGAAAACTTAGATATCTAAGTTCGAAACAAAAAACAAGACGTTGTTCCACCCCCCCTGGGCATATCGATTTCAATTCGATACTAGTGCTTAAGTTCACTACTGCACTCGAGAAAACTTTTAATATTCAAAAACAAGCGCATTGCTATCTAACCTAAAAAGGTTAACCTTCTTCACCAACAGAGCATCATTGACATCACCATCACAAGTGGGTTTGGGTTGTGTGTGGGTGTGGGTGGGCCTTCCAATTTGTCCGGAATCCACTTTCAGTAGTCAACATGATGACGCCTTCTGTTGTTACTTTGTTATTTGGGTGTAGATGCGAGTGCCTCTTACCCTCCAAAAATGCAAACTATCAACCGTGTTAACTTTCATTCAGAAACTGAAAACAAAGTTTTTCAGTTCCGAAACGAAGGGGGGGAGATGGAGAAAAATAGAAAAAGGATTACAATCCAAATCCTTTTTTTTTTTCTCTCTCTTTCTCTGTTTGGCAGGAAAAAGAAAAGAAGTTTATGTAGGCCACTATCAGAGCTGTAACCTATCCTTCTCGTAACCGGTTTTTATTATTGAAATGCAAGTCTATAACGTAAAACTAGTTAACCAAAATTTCAGATAACTTTTCCCATTTGGAAAACTCCATCAAATCCCTAATCGAGTCTCAAGTTTCCACCTGTAATCAGATTTACTTCGGAACAGGAGCACATCCCCTTTTCTTTTTTTTTTTTTTTTTTTAATGCCATCGCCATCACCGTCGCCGGCGAGTTGTCGGCCCAAATACACTAGAACGAGGATCCTTTGGAAATTGCCAATAAAAAGAAAAAAAGTTCAACTCAGTCAATTTATAGCTTCACCTTCTTTACACACACCTTAACCTGGATGAAAACCCCACACGATGAAATCCCCCATAGCGTACATCGCCATCTCCCTACAACGCTGGTGATAAAACTATTTTTACTTAACGACCCGCCAAGTAATTTACGGTCTTATTTCTATTACCGACGCGTAAAATTTATAATTATCGACTGAGGGTGAGACCAGTCCGGTCCTCGCTTGGCCAACATCACTTAATTGTATTAAAAGTCTGAAAGCATCTCTCCCTGCCGTGCTGGACAGGACTAACAAAATAAACACCCATGGGTAGTTGTTTGACAGTTTTTGCGAATCAGTTACCCCAGGCGCCCTTAATGTGATTTTTATCGTTCGGAAAGTCAAATGCGATCAGGGATTCCGGAATGGGGGCGAGCCAAGTGTGTGGTATTTTTTTTGGAGGCATTTGCAAAATGTAAGGGATTCCTGAAATAGTCCCCCACGTCGACCGAAAAAAGAAAACCAAAGACATAATAATTCTTTATTTCCACAGGGGTGTCAGCTGGACGTCTTTTGTGTTTGCGGAGGCGGAGAAAACACTTTGGGGTGCAATTTTCTGTTGTTGTCAAAAAGAATTTAATAAATTTAAATTGTTCTACTCACTTGAATCAACCAAAATGAACGTCCCGGACAGCTTTGTGTTGCTCCGGCAATGATACGCTTCGGTTTTGAGGATCCCAAATGAACTATACAGCCACAACGACATCCAGGACCGATTTCCTGAGAGACATCGGTACGATTTGCCATTGACGATTTTCCTGTTGATTCGTAAATACAATCCCAAGTGTCTGATATGGATTTTCCGCATTTTTCCGTTTCAACCGAAGGACCCTTGAGAGAGAGAAAAGGAATGATAGAGTCGGGTGGTGGGTGAATAGAGGATAAATTTTTGCTCGATGGTGTGTATGGGCGACAAATTGAAAAATAAGTAGATTAAAGGGTTTTCGTTCTTTAAAAAGAAGGTTAAGCGCTCAAGTTGCCTGTATGTAAGGGCAGCAATCAATGGAAGTATTATTCGAAATGTTTATCCCTGTGATATTGGCAGCGTTGTGGGGCCGACTTCTTTTGAGAAGAAGAGAGTATTTCTTTCCATCGAGAGCGATGCAATAAAGATTTCAATTGATGTTTGGGATGCTAGTTGAGTTGAATTTAATTTAGAAGTAGATGTTGGACTTGGGTTTTGCAGACAGAGCAGCAGGAAAGCATTTGAGTCCGGAAGAGTCGTGCTTCGGGATTGCTGGAAATTTTTTTCTTCATTTTTCCGGATGGCATTGTTAAGTTCTCGCTATCATCTTGTTCGTTTTTTAGTTGAATAAGTTCTTTTAAGTTTTATGATGAGGAATCACACAGCGTTTGTCTGCCATAGAACTGGAAACACACACCTCGATAAAACTCCGAAAATTTATTTTTACCACAAGATTTCACTGCAAAAAGTATGAAGTACAAAATATACACAACACAAATTTAATAAAAGAAGTGCATCGACTCTTCATCTTCGCCTTCGTAGTCCTCGTAAAACGCGTCCTCCTCGGCAATAGTTTCAGCGGATATTCGCTCTGGGAACTCGGACATTTTGGGTGAGGGTTCCTTAGCAGGTCCTGCCACCTCTTCTTTGCTTGGCTTTTTCACTTCAACACTTTCGCCAGTTGATGAGGATCCGTAGGCACCTTCGTCCTCCTCCTTCTCCTCTTCGGGTGGTGCTTCCTCGCTTGGTGTTGAGGCCATGTAGTAAGTTGAACCGTATTCAATGTCCTGCAGAGGATCACCCTCAACACTTCGCGGTTTCGGTGTAACTTTTCCATCCATCTGCTTCGCCTTAAACTCTGGTGAAATACGTTCCGCTGAGGCTATCTTACGTGCTTCACGCTTGAATATATCTGAGAGGGATGATGCTGAGCGTGGTAGGAAGCCCATGGTACCCGGGCGGTAGGTGGATATCTCTGATGACATGGTTTGGACGGATTGCTTTTCGACTGGCGTATCAGAGTACTCGGCGAGGATTAACAGAAGTTCGCAGAGGAGATTCTTTCGGATTTGTCCCTCAATTGGCTGTTTCTCTTCAATCGCTGACTGGACCGTAAAACGGATGCCGTTGATTACCTCACGCAATTTTTGAATCTCCATCTCGTGCTGCTGATGCATTGCTATCAACTTTACCTTTTCGTTCTTCAGCGTGTCGATGCGTTGCTTGAACTTTCGTGTTTTGTTCAACAGGTCGTTGTATGCAAATCTTTCGCAGATGTCCTTTTTCACGGAGTTCTCGTAGAGTTTTCTGTACTTTTGCAAATTCACATATTTCATCTTTAAGGCTTCGTATGCCGTGGTCAGTCGCTCTATGATCTCCACTTTGTGCTGGCAATTCATAATCAGGCGGGTTTTCATCTCCTCATTGGTTGCGTTCTCCTCGTCGATTCGCCGCGCCTTCTCCATTGCTTCAGCGTGGTCCTGCATCATCCTCATTTGGGACAGAATCAAGCTATCGATTTCCTTTGTCAGCGAAATATTCTCACGAATCAGGCGCCGAGTGTAGCCAGCGTTTCGAATCTCACTGGATCGAGTAAAGTCCTCCGACAACTGCAGAAGCTTCAATTCGACTTCCTTCTTCAGAGCGTCCTTCTCAATGATGGCCTTCTGCTCCATGCCGTAGACCGCTTCTTTGTGCATCTTCTGGTGATCCTTTAGTTCGTTCTCCTGCTCATCAAACTTCGCCAACAGGAGATCACGCTGCACCCGGAATTCCTCCAACGAATTCAATTTACCATTCAGCAACTTTATCTCCGAGTTCAACTGCTCGTGCATCGCCTTGTACTTTCCTTCCCATTCCTTGATCCTCTCTGTGAACTGTTTAGTCTCGACTTCACGAGTCTTTGTCAGCTCCGTGACACGTTCGTCCAGCTCGGTTATTGTCTCGATTTTTTCTACCAGCGTTCGATCCAAATGCGCTGTAACATCGGTACGATCTTCGTTCATGGAACGCACCGTTTCTGTAAGTTCATCATTGGTCTCCTCGATGTGCGCCAAATGACTTCGTAAGTGCGCTAGTTTGTTGTTCAAGTCGGTTATGGTGAGCTCGTAGAAGGTTCGGTCGACTTGCGTCATTTTGTCCTCCTCAGCCTTTCCCTTTCCCTTCCCCTTTCCTTTTCCACCTTTTTCCTTTTTTGGAGGCATTTTTTTGTATTTTTTTTTTATTTCTTTTTGTTCTTTTGTTTTACACTATAGAGCTTGACTTCGTCTGAATGTGACTGATTTGACTGAATAAGCGAAGCCCTTTTTTTACTGAGCTGTCTTACTCGTATTGATTAGCTTGTTACTACAGCAACTTTTCTTTACCTGGCAACCTCGAATGCCAGTTTGTTACTGTTTTCGACTTAACAACGGCTCAAGTTCCACCAGAAAATGATTCAAAGAATATCCTCTCTTCACAAAACGAAGCGAAACTCAAACTCAATCACGTCTGCAGATTCTTTGGAGCACCCGAAAAGTCTAACAATGAACCAAAGCGGTTGCATATCTCAATTTTACCACGTATACGTTGATTATCCCTTTTCATCCGGGTTTATGAAAGGAAACCACTGTCAAAAGAAAACCAAAGGCTTTACGTTGCAGTGGAGAGGAAAAAAAAGAGTGTGTTGTGTTTGCAACAATATTTTGCGTAGCTCCATCGTAGTTTCCAGACAATGCAGTATACTATATTCGACGCGCTGTATCCATCACCAACACATCTCAGCGGCAGCTTGGTTTCTATGCCTTCCTCTAAAAGTTCTACAAAGTATTATGTCAGATATGGACTGAATACCCTTCCCGTGAATATGATTAAAAAATATATTCTCTTCCGATGAATCCATCTGCAGGGTGCTTCAAAAAAGTACTTTTTACCAGGTCATCCATGTTGAACTTCAGTGAACTTTTATTGCTACCTCGTGCTTAGGCCAAATACAAAAAAAAAAAGCTCCTTCTAATGGATTCGAGTAGCCGGTGGAAAAAAGCACGGATATTTTCCTGCAACTTGGTTTTAATTAATCCCTCTGTAACGGATAGGGATAAGGACATCGTTCTCATTCGAATCAAAGTTCTTTTCCCACAACTACTTTGACGAGACCGTCTGGATGGTATGCTTTTAATGGTCGTCATGATGATTTCATAATCAGTTGATGCATTGCAGCAGACTACATTTGGAGCCAGTTCGAGACACAAGAGCGTCGTTATGAAGGCTCCTGAAGTTTATTGGAATTTCAATTGCTTTTCGCAATCTCTCATCATTGTCGCCTGAATAATCTTCCTGTCGCATTAAAATTCCTTCTGTGGTGATAACGAATTGAAGATAAGTCGTTTGGATTTGACAGGAGTTTTTTGTTCGTTCATGAAAAACAAAAAAAAAAAACCTAACCTCATTTCGACAAAACATGTTTTTGCCATTTTCCAGATATCAGGCCAACCACTTCTGTGAACACCCACCGAGATGCACACACCCTGTCCGCAGAGTTGTTTTCAAAAACATCCCAACCGACGAGTTCAAAATATGTTTGCCAATGGAAAATATGCACAGAAAAAAAGGGACTGCATAAATCCACAGGCACACAGCCACACATCGAATGCAAACAATTCATAATGCAAAATCGAACTTACCTCGCAGAACTTTGCCCCATATCTGGGGGGCGGTGAATCGCAGAAACGATATCGATTCCTGGTCCCACCCAAACAATTAGTTGAGCATTGAGTCCACTCGCTCCATGGTCCCCAGCCGCCGGTGTCGGATTCTGCAAGTGTACAAGTAATTAAAGTTCGCATTTCCAATTTTACCAGAGGAGATTCCAACGAAGTACCGACCTTTAACAGGTAACGTTGGTACACAGTCCATTCGAACATCGGCAACAGCCCCCGAGATGCCCTGGCTGACGTACACGAAACAGTACTCGACGTACTTCTCTGAAAAGAGCTCGCAATTAAAGTACAACGAGTACTGACTCTTGACCACCCGCTGCTCGGCCACATAGTGCAGCGAAGTAGGAGGCTTCAATGATGCCACATCAGCACGCAGCTTCGCAAACAATCGCACTCGGTCGCCCTGCTCGAGGATACATCCCGGATATTCGTAGAGGACACCAATGCCTGTGTGTGGATCACAAGGAAATATACTCCTGGCGTAGACATTGAACACGAACTTATCACTCCAATCAACACTGACGTACTCGACAGCCGTAACGTCCGCGTGGGTGGGGGGAATCGGACGTAGCCGGACCGCATAATTACCAGCTAATCCGAAGAGCTCACAACGCAGCTTAATTAGTTTATTTTTGGGAAAGCCTCGGATCTCCTCCGCATACAGGATATTGCTTTTCGAGTCATTATGGCTGGCACATGTAATCTCCTTGCCGCAGTAAATTAATTCCAACCAGAATTCAGGCAGATTTATCAAAGTCATCATCCGGCTGCTGAGGTCGCAGTCAACTTGGTCAAAGGAGATCCTGACCTCGACCGACATCTCCGGGTAGGTGACGAGCCGCTTGGGAGTGACTTGCATTGTGGCCACTGGCCACCGGACGTCCAGCTGTTGTTTCAATCGTTCGTCGTCTATGCTGCTGCTGCTGTTGTTGCTGGAGCTAGGGGACATCACTTGGAGCGTGTACACGCCCCCCCGGTAAAATGTCTGACACGGCACCGAGATTTGTGTAACGTTGTTCCTCGGGTCCGGGAACAGGGTTATGTTGCTGACGGTCTCGCTTCCATTTTTTGTCATTAGGCTAATGACAAGGTTCGTTAGCGCATTATCCTGCTCGGTGGTGGTTAATGATGGTGGCAGCGATGCAGGAGGGCCTGCCGCTGCCGACGCCGCCACCGCTCCCGGCTGCGTTGCATTTGTTCGATTCAGATATGGATACTCCAGCGTGCCGGTGCTGTATTGCAGTTGTACATGTAAATCTCCACTCAGGGCGGTGAATGAGCCGGGGCACATTAAACGCCCCTTTCGTATTGCCAGCACGTGACCTGAGGATAATCGGTGTAGAAAAATATAAATGAAAAAGTTAAAGAGGAGGAAAAACGAAATGAATGAGAGAGAGTGCATGAATAGAAACAAAAAATAGAAAAGAGAAATGACAAAAAGGGAAAATGAGAAAAGAAAATTCAGAAATAAAAACGAAGAAAACATAAATCTCTTTTGTGATTTTATAATTGCGAGTGTTGCCTTCGAGTTTCCGTTTCAATGTAATGGGGGACAGCGGGAGTGGGTGGACTTGGTTAGGGTTGCCATGTAGATGTGTCGAAGATAAGGATAAGAATCAGTTGTGTTTATAATTGCGGCTCCAAGAGCTCATTTAATGAACTTATGGGAGAAGGATCTTCTCGAGAAGAAGTTCAACTACCCAAAGTCACTTTAAAGGAAAATGATTGAAAAGATTCATTTGTAGTTTTAGCTACAGTTCCCTAAGCTTATTGGACTCATTCGATAGCTCTGATAGAAAGTTTGACAAGCCGGAATCACTTTTTACGAAAGTGACAAAAAAGGTTCACTTGTGGTTGTAATTCAAGTTCCTCTAGGAAAAATTATCTCCTGGGCGAGAGCTCATTCGAAGGCCCGCACAGTCACTTTGACTAAATAGGATCTTCCGGACGTGAACTCTTTCGATAGCCCAGATAGCCCGTGGATGGGCCAACTCACTTTTGACAAAAAATGATTTTCTGGACATGAACTCAGTCAATAGCCCAGATAACCCATGGATAGGTAGCAAGTTCGTCGCCTTCACGTTACTTTTGACTTCCGAATAGGCGCTCCTTCCATAGCCCACATAGCCCGTTTATGGTCTACAAGTTCGACACCTTCACGTCATTTTTCATAAACATAAAAAAAAAATTAGAAAAATTGAAGAAATTCATAGATTTTATCGAAAATATAGACGGCGAAGATAGTTCAATGAAAATCGTCACAAAATTTCGATTGCAAATTTTTGACAGATGACGTCCTTGCTGAAAAGCAACCTGATTTCAACTCACAAGCAAAAACCCCACAAATCTAAACAGGAGACCGTTTATGCAATATTTACACATCTCCAAGCCCACCGCTGTGTTCGCATGCCATTAGCGCCCACAATCAGCATCTGTTTGCCTCAGGTCGTGTCAACAGTCAAGGGTCACAATACAAATACACACTGCTAATGGCAACCCTGAGTCTTCCCTTTGTCCGTGGCTGCCATTGTTGTAAAACGAAACACATTACAAGACTCGGAGAAGTGGCATATTTTATCTTTTGCTTATCTCTTCACGGGATGAAACTAATTTGAAGGAAGCATTGTTTAGGTTCCCTTCATTTTTTTTTCTTTTTTTCTTCGTCACTCTTTACTTCCCTCACCCACATTCCCATGATGCTCCTAAAGCGACGTCTTCTTACCTATTCGACACAAAGCAAAGATAATTGATGATAGTATCACAGTCCATTTTAGTCGAGCTTTATAAAAGCAGCACATTTCGTGCGCTCTACCAGATATCCTTGTTGTTGCTCACCAAGGGTGTCTCTTCTCTTCTCCTACCAGTCCGAGTGTTCCATTATAATCCACACAAATGAGAGAAATTCATTCGAAAGGGCTGTAAGTGGAAAGAAAAAATGAAAAGGATAAGAAATTATTAATTTCACAAGTACTCGTACATATTTGAACATAACTAACTAATTGCCTAATCCCCAGGACGATAACGAGAAGTCCTTTTGTACAATCATAAATTCCAATAAATACCGGAGGGTAGTGGGATCTGTGTGAGATTTCAAAAGCCATTATATCCATGAAATGTGACGATAATAATACCGTCTCCTCTTGACCATCCAATCCCCCTCGGGGGTGTAAAGACAACTCCATTCAGTTGTTCAATGAATCATCACACTGGACTTCCGATTACTTGTGAAGGATGAAAATTTATTGCATCCCTGTTGGATGGTATCCAATAAATTTAGACTGGGGTGTTAACGGTTTTTTGAAAAACGAGCGATTTATTGTTTTTAGTGGTGGCGGTGGTGACGAACTCCTTTTTTTTGCTTTCCTAAAAAAAAATTACTCAGCGTCAATGGAGGATACAAAGTGTTTGTAGTTAAGTACATGACTTGGGTCCACGCGGGTTTTCGTCAGTCCGCCCCCAAAGGATACACATTCATTTAGTCAATTTTTGCTCGTTGTGCACAACGGTCTTTTTTTTTTGGGTTCATGACCTTTCTAGGGTAAAAGGGTCTGAAGAAGAATAAATTATGAGCTCGAAGAGGAGGATGTGAGTTGGTTTTTGGGCAGAACATCTCAATAAATGTCACGCTTAGAAATAGAGGGTGGCTGCTGTAATACCAATCAATTCTTGACGAGATCGACAGAATTGGGTTAGAAAGCCACTAAATTGTGCGCGAGAGAGACTGGTCCCAAGTGGGTGGGCACGTTGAACGATAAAAACTAAATGGCTACGAAATGAAAATGAAAATGAAAACAGAAAGCATTTCATTGAAAGGCATCTCCCAAACCAATTTCGGGAACTATTTAAAAGGCAAAAAAGGATTTCATTTCTTTTTCATAAACTCACCCCCAAAAAATGTACGTTTGCTGCCATTGCAAAACGAACCAAATCTTCAAAGCCATAGATTTAATCACGACAAACAAAACAAAGGGATTCTTGGATGTCTCCATTCTGCTGTTAAAAAATAATTTCCAAAAGCCAAGACCAGATGCATGTAACCTTTCAAAAACTCCTCCATCCACAAAGATTTCTGCGTTAACCGCTGACATACATTTAATTGAAACCACGCAGCAGGTTATGACTCAGTTGTGTTTTCTATTGCGACAGATGTTGTCTAAAAAAAAAAAAATTCTCTTTTCTTTTTTTCGTTTTCTAGCACACGAACACCCCCGATGACAGCCACATGTGAGTGATAGACAGTTGCAATTTGGGGGTTGCCACGAATGTGAAAACTTCACCACGAATTTGAAATTTTTGATTTGACATGTACAAAAGTCGCATCATATTTTGGTGCTGGAAAGTGTCAGCTGGCTTTGTTTTTTTGGATGATGCTGTGGAGTCGAAGATGATGGAGGAGATTTATAGATTAACAACTTGCTGGTCCATAATTGATTTGTGAAAATTTGTTTCGTGCCTCATAAATTGCTTCATTGAACTCGACGCCTGGAGTATTAAAATCTCGCTAAATCATTTAAGACAAGACCATTTTAGGAATTAGTTTCGTGCCCCATAAATTGCTTCGTTAACACATTGAATGCCACGCACAACCTTAATGCCGGTCACCGGTGACCCCCATGGCATTCAACGTGTTAAACTCAATGAGCCATCTGGCTGATGTGTTCAAATCTCGCTAAATCACTTAAGGTCATCAAATTTGATTAAAAGCGAGAATTAATTTCGTACCATATAAATTGCTCCATTGAACTCCAGGGCCCAACTGGCTGGTGTGCTAAAATCTCTCTCAAATCGTTTAAGGTCATCAAAAATTGACCTCCACCAGCTGTGGTCCTCCACATAAGTGGACTGGCCGTACAAATTTTCCGATAACAATTCTTTATTAGCCACCCTTCTCCTCCTTCCGCCCCCCTCATTAACTCGACCCATTGCATAACGATCGTAACTCATTAACTCCAGTTAAAGGGCTCTGCCAAAACTCATTTAAGCGTAAATCTACCAAAATACCAAATCCACACGGATTCGTCCTTCGTCGTCGATAGTAGGTACATATTTCCAATTACGTTCAAGTTGGAATCCGAATCCCTTAAAGTTTTTAATAACCCTCACCGAGGGTGAAAGTGCTACTGGGCTTCGGGTAATACAATTCCCTTCGTCCATAACTGCGGACTGTTGTCAGCAAAAGGCTATAACCGGCTATAAACGGTAACGGGGAGTTTCGTTGGTTTTCTCTTCTCTCTTATCGTCGTCGTTGTCGTTCACATGGCTTACTGCTTTTTAATTAGCAATAATTTTTGTTCGCTTGAAAATCCCTTCAATATCACATTACTTGAACGAAAATCCACAGAAGTTTAAATTTCGTAGATACTTTATTAATTAGCTGAAAAAGAGGGGGAGAGACAAGGAAAAATTGAGGGGACTTGTGCTGTCGCGTCGTCGCTCGCAAAACTATTTATCTACCAAACAAAACTGTCTCGGATTTCATTCAGAAATGCATTTTTACGTTCCGTCCCTTTCAATGGCTAGTCAAATAATTTCTGTTTTCGGTCGTAATGCACATAAATTACACTCCTTTTCATCACGACCATACACATACACGTTCATGGACAAAATGTGAACAAAAAAGGATACACGACTTTCCTTTAAGGTAGACGACATCCAAGCACGCGACAGACAGAGGGTAATAGCACTTAATAATTTAAAACAAAACGTCAGGGGGTTGTGTAAGGACACCACCTATTCATCCCACAAGGATAATCATTCCTGTGGGTGTGTATGGGTTCGCTGTATAGGTGATTTAGACAGGGGTTGCAACTGGCAGAACGAAAGAGTAAAAGAGAAACGAACGAAAAAAAAAAAAAGGAAATCTAAATCATCCTGAGCGTGCTTGTGAAGGTGTCTCAAAGGAACTGTGCCGGCTTATGAAAATAAATATCGCACAAGTTGCTGTTGCCCGTTGCTGTTGCACCATACGTCGACGCGACGTTCGGTTGTGCCGCCACAAAGGCAATGTGGGCTCACACATTTCGGTCATAGGGGTGGATTTGTGTTCCACAGGACATGGGGTAGTTTTCTCTTTTTCCCTTTGTGTGTATTTGTGACTCGTGTCTGCTGTTCGTTATGAATTTGGACGAAAGATATCGTGATTTTAAAAATCGCGTGCATCTGAATGAACCCTACGACCCGGCGACACTACACCATCATCATCCCCGTCGTCACCACCGAGGGGTAGGGTAGTAAAAACTACCCACATTAAGGATGTGAAATCGCACTTGCTTCACCATTTGCTGGGTTATTTTGTGTGGACGGAATGCTATAATGGCATTTGAATTTCTTCATTCGGGAAGCCTCAGCACACACACACACAGGGGTAGGCAATCTCTTTAGAATTTGCTTGCCACAGCACGCGAGAGGGCAGCGCCGCGTCTGTTACACAGGGGCGAAGACTGATCGATAATTTCTACGTTTCAGTTTGCTTTTCTTTCTTGATTTTCCGGGAATCGAAGTCAGAGAATATTTACTCAATCTAGGGTAATAGCATTAGTACTTCGGAGTTCGAAGTTCAGAGCTCTTTTCGTCTATTCGATTCTGTTCTATTCGGTCTGTCCCACCCCCAGGCAGCGGCCTTTTCCTGTCTGTCTACCTCCTCCCTCTCCGTCTCCGTCTGTCTGATTGTCAATGGGGAGGATGATAATTGCATGGCAAATAAATTATATTGTTACCATTTTCGAGGCGGAATACACCCAAAAAGATCTAATGGCAGGCTCAGTGATGTTAAGCGTGCAATTTGAATTCTCTGTGCTGTGTAAATAATTTAGAGAGATGAAAATAATGGCCAAATATGCTCGTTGATTAATGGAATCGCATTAGAGAGCGACAGGGTCCTTATTTCTTTTTTCCCTGACAGAGTCATCGGCAACCGCCACGTTGATTTATATTTCTTCACTTGTTTGCGACGCCACCATGCCCACCTGGACTGGGGGATGAAATATGTTTGGAAAGGAAAAAAAATTTCTGGTTTTACTGATTGATTGAAAATCCATAAACCGCGTTTGAAGTTCATAAGAGAAAGGGCTGAGCGGGGTTTTCAGGGGTCGTGAGTTATGTTTCAGTTGACTTTGACGGTCATGTTCAGGTGTTAACCGTTTAAAGGAAATTTTCGGGGAAATCGGAGAAAATCCAGAAAATAATTTGTGCTATGATTGATGTGCGGTTAGCACGGTTGAAAAGTTTTAACGTAAATATTTCGGATGTTGTACGTCAGAAACAAGACGTGTTCTTGCAAACATCCAATTTCCTCGTGTCGAGTCATTTTGAAATTGGTTTTTGGTTAACCAATTGGAAAGTTGGGAAAATTATTTTTTTTTTATTTGTAAATCTGAGGAGAGGAGGGGGGATGATCTTAAGACTTGATGGGAGGGTTTGAGGTAAGTGGCTCTTTTGAGATGTTTTGCTGTAAAGGAAATTTATGTTTTGAACTTCTAGAACCACTTCAGAGGTGGATTGAAAATAACATGCTGCAGGAAGGAAAATGGAGACATAAAAATGTCATACGATATTAGTTTGACTCTCATTTGCCGACCATGATTTTTAACCAAAGATCTGGAAAATGACTTGTGAGGTTTATATAGCTGAATGGACTTGAACTGGAGGGAATTCTAAATGGCGAAGAGTAAAATTTGTTAATAAAAAAAAAAAAAACTAAGACACAAAGTCAACTTCCATTTTCTGACCATGAGTTAAGCCCAAATATCTAAAAAAACGAGTTGTGGGGTTGGTTTTAATTGGTGGGCTTGAGTTGGACGGAGTTATAAGTGACGGAAAGTAAAATTTGTTTTTTTTTTTTCAAAGAAATAACTAAGGTTAACGGACATCAACAAAATCTATGCTAACTAAGGCAATGACGACCCTCTGGTCCTTGAAGCAACTCGTAGGCAAGGCATGTGGACTTAACCTTCGAATGTGCCTGAATGTAGTATTAACTGAAAGGTATGACTACCACGTTCACAAAGACGCCCCAGCCGTTTAACGAACGGCCAAATCTTTGACAGAGGTCGAAATGCACCTTAAAATTATGTGTTTCATTTTAGTTCTTCCCAAAAATGGCTGACGAGTGATTATCCTTTGAAAAGGCACACAAAAACATCGTTTAACAAAGCGGACATAAACCAACACCTCAGCAAGTGGACAAACAAACAGCTCTGGAGAAATCATGAGGGTATCAAATAATCTTAAAAATTCACATGTCTGAAGCAGAACCCGAGTCAAAAGAGACCTAGAACTAAACAAGGCAGACCTGAGAATGCTTTGTGTAGCATTAGCGGACATTGAGCTTCACAAAATAGGTCTTTTCAGCATTGCATTGCATATCTTCAAACACTGTGGCCAGGTAAAGGAGACCATGGAAACACCTTTTAACCGACTGCCTATATCTGGACCAAAATTCAAAACAATCAACAAATTAAATGTAATAGGGACCGACTTTAAGAACATCCCATCTAGCAACGTTGTTACATTCATGAAGGCAGCGCTTAAATCCTAAAAAAGAAAGGGGTACAATCGAACTTTTGGGTCAGAATGCTAGATCAATGATACTCAATTTCTTTAGTTCAATTCAATTAAGATTGTAGCGAAGGTTTGTAGACTCTGATTCAATTCAATTAAGACTGTAGTGGAGGCTCGTAGAAACTGATTCACAAAACTCTTCATTTAACATTTCGAATAAATTTGATGGTTTCATTGATTTCCGTGACATTTAGTTTTTAAAGTTTATATATGAAGCTCAGCTTCCGAGTATACATGAAAATAAGAATCCTTCTTCGAAAAGACTTAAGTTCCAGGCAAACATCCAGTCACGCATCAGAAGGTGGTAGTAGCAAATTAAAAAGGAGAAGAAACCCTCACACACGATTCTCATCACTTTCATGCTGTGCTACTCCTTCGTCACATAATCACGACGACAAACCGTAGAAATAATCAATTTCACTTCCATCAACAGAGCCATTAAAGATAAACCCAATCTACGAAGACACACAATAAAACCCACCCACTCGCCACCCGGTCCCCATTGATGGACTACTGTCTGTCCCCAGCTAACACCACACACCTCGTGTTCAAGTTTTCCCTTATCGTCTTCGCACAGCTTTCGCCTCCTTTGAGTGTTCAGATTGCCTCCTACCGGTCCTGGTACCACTCTCATTAAATTAATTTCTAATTCCTGTAAAGCTCCTCCAAGAGTCAACAACCAGACAATTGCTGGAAACAAGAACACAATGCTGTCATTCAATTACTCTCCATCACGTGCTTCATATGGTTAACAAGTTGCTAAGTGAATTCCAACAACGATGTACGACAGATACACAACACTACTTACTGTATTGTTGTCGTCCTTTCGTTGTCGTTGTCGTTATCGTTGTCCTACATCTCTAGGGAGTATAATTTGTAGTCCCTATTCTGGAGATGTTTAACTTTAATTTCCCAGGAAATCCAAATAATTCAACTCAATTATCTGAAGATGCGATGGAGGGATGCCTTCGGTCATATGAAAACTAACAAAAGTCATACACACCACCGCCGATCCACATTTAAACGGGGTTGACAGACGACACATCACAATAAAGAGGATAAATATTTATTAAACACTCGATGCCTGGAGATCCATCAAACAGCGTCAATGGCGCCGCAGCCACCTACGGAAATTGTGCAAACATCTGGAAACGAAAATTTCCATAACAATTCACCCACAAAAACGAGCCAAGAAATGTCGCAAACGGCTCCAGGCGGACCCCACCGCGTCGGCATGTGACTTACGAGTCTTCTCCTTGAGAGAACATCAAAACGGCTTGCTCTACTCTTACTACACACTAAAGGAAAGTATGTTAGATATGGAAATTCTTCCCGCACCTTGTCGATTCTCTGGCAAATACATGGACAGATGAGCAAAAAAGAAAAAAAAAAAAAAAACGGATACAACAACGAAGCTCTGGAAAGCCATTTCATAAATATGCAAATTCCTTCGTCGCCTCCCTCCCTCTCTCTCTCTCTCTTTCAACACAGCTTCTCGCCCCCTGCGACTCCACTCTGACAAAAGGATTATCGAATGTAGCACAATCAAAATGGATAACGATATTGAGATGTTTTGCATATTTCAACGAACCAATTCAAGTGGAATGCAACACTGAAATATTTGTTTAAACCATTCCTGGCAATGGCAACTCTAAGTCCTTTTAGTGTCCTGTTTGAAATTATTTTCATTCCGATTGCATACGGAGGGCACAAGAGCAAGACCAGGCCAGGGGTTAAAGGAGGCAAATTACACTCTCTGCTGGCGCTTCCGTCTGGCCGAGTTTAGTACACTAACACTAAAATCACAGACGTCAGGACGAGGGTCCCTTCCGTCTGGACCATCTTGTTGCAACTGATTCTGTTTGCATTTGAAATGGATTTAATCCACGAATCAATTGGAGTGCTGGACTTCTCTGGCCTCCTTCCTCCTGTTCCTCCTGTGTGTCTGTGTGTGTCTGTTTAAGGAAACTATTTTGACTGGAAAGAGTGTCTATTAGTGTAATGCTTGATTTATGTAAATTAAATTAAATTGGAAAACTCAACTGGCAGAGAATCTTCTTGCAACTCTTCTGTCTTCTATTTTGACGACAGTGGACGGAGAAGTCGTAGACGGGAAAATTATGAATAGAAAGTGGTTCGTTACACTTTGCCATTCTGCGGGAGTATCTTGGATTCTTGGGATTATTATTTTCCTCAACTGTCGCGTGGACTTGGTTCGGGAGCCGGGAGGGTTTGTTAACTGCTTTTCACTATAAGTTTGTAAGAATCTCTTTTTTTTTTTTTTCTTGGAAAATATGATTTTCGCTTCAAAGTTCTTCGCACACAAAATGCAATCTCTTTCTTGCGAGCTGTGAAAAACTTCTTTTCGAATGAGGTGGTGTTCGCTCAAGCGAATTGGACCAGGAAGTAATTAGACTACAAAGAAAACTCAATGAATGAGCAAATTTAATTCTTTTCGAGTCCCACATTTTCGCCGTAGGGATTTCTTCAACAACGGTTGTTACTATGGTTTTGCGTCTCCTGTGATAAGTCCTTGATTTATTTCGGGTGAGTTTCATCACATTTCTACGCGATAACTTGATTCATCTTGGCAATATTTGAGACTGTTCAAAGCTCTTCTGTTACTGGACAAATTCTGGAAACGACTTTAAGAGTGTTTGGGTTTTAAGTTCAGGTTTTTCTCCTGTTACTGGACAGCGACTTTAAGAGTGTTTGGGTTTCAAGTTCTTATTTGATCATTTTATACACATAAACGAAGCATCGTTATTTAGGACCAGAAAAACAACGATGCAGATTAAAGAGACGCAAATCAAATGCACAACTCCCATGCATTTTAATTCCAAAATTCGCATGTATTGGGACTTTTCACACATTTTCAAAATTTGGCACGCCTAGGGCCATAGGCCCATTATGCTGCCAACCAATTCTTGGGTTCTTTGCGTTCTTGGGTTAAATGAATGTAGGCAACAAGTTTGGTCGATGTATGATGGTACACCGCCCACTCATTTATTGTAATTTTAAAATCGACGCAAACTTAAATAAACGGAGCTTTGAAATCACGATTATTTTTGAACGACGCAACTTCGAAACGATGCAAGTCAGAACGACGCAGTCAAGGATTTGGTGTACAAGTATTCTTTGCAACATTCTAAATCGAATTTTTTTTCAGAGTCGCAAACTGAAAGATGAGGCAGATCTTCCACAGCAACATCTTCCATAGTTTGCGACTCTGAACTTCCTAAGTATTTAACCCAATTAAAGGCACCCAAACTGAGGTAAAGGTCACTCGTTGGCGACATCTTTGGATACGCCACGCCTGTCAACAAGAAAAAACCTCCTGAGATCCAAATCCACAGACACGGAGAAGCAAACTGACCTCCAACCCACATCATTTTCTTTCTTTCATCTGCCTTCGTAGAAGAAAAACAAAGTTACTAAATTCCTCGACTCCTTCGAAAACTTTTTGCCATGCATTTGTTGCTTCCAAGAAAATCGTCCATCAACTCATTAGTTCAAAGTTGACAGGAGCCCATCCCTATCGGTGACATCGTTGGCAGATCGCTTAAGTCTCTTTTAATTAACCCAGGACCGGTCTTCTTCCAGACAATTCATTATGTCGGTCAAGATTCACCCCACGAAAATTCAATAACACACCACAACAACGCTCGTCCTTTCTCTGGTCAATTGTTTGCCACAAGTCACCCATTATCCTATCCATACACCAAAACACCTTCCATAAATTTTCAGGCTCTCCCAAGAAAATGTCATCCCGAAGTCACATTCCATTAATGAATCTCTGAATGGCTCCTAAACCGCATCGCATCACATTCTATCAGAAAGAGAGACCCCCACAAAACACAAGAATACCGAATATAAGATTTTCGCAATTAATTATCCAAAAAGGCACTCATTCCCTCCGAAACCCTTCCATGCAAATACCATCGCTTAAGCTAGTCTGACATTAAGTCCTCCCCATCCCCGGTTCACCTTTGCTCTTGTTGTTCATGGAAAAACAACCGAAAAAGGATAACCACAAATATGCCAAAATGACAGTTTCAGTATCACCGAAATTGGAATTTTTATGCGACAAATAAATTTTTACCGGAAAAAAAAAAGGACAAAATAAAAAGGAAAAATTATTTAATTTGCCATAGAGACTCTCTGTGCGAGTCTCGAAGCTCTGACATTCCAATTCAAATCACGTACTTTTATAAAAGCCACGTGGATTATTCTGTGGTGACACTGGGGAATTAATCGTTCATCATGCCTGTCTACCAGGATATATTGACATCCGAAAAAAGAAAACCGAAACGAATTGAATCCCTAAAATTCCCACGTGAGCACTTGTAATAATTTTTCGTCGTTTTTGCATTCATTTTGACAGACAAAGATTAGTTTCGATGTAACAGAGATCGAAAGGAAAAAAAATGCGAATTGCCACGAGCGATACGTTCAGAGGAGCTGCAAGGATTGCAGTGAGTGTGGGGTGGAGTGGTGTCAGATATGGATGTAGCTTCAACTGCCAGTTCTACGGAAATGAAGATAAACGACGATTAAATAGCACTGTGGGTGAAAAGATTTTACAATATTTGTTTCACAAACAGACGCATCGCAGGTCGTTGACAAATGTGTAAGAAACCGGCACATGACTCACGGCGTTCCATGTGAATGCAATTTTCAGTACCAAGAATCATCATAGAGAAGATGTTTTAATGGAAATTCTTTTCCGAGCAATTCCCCCTTTCAAGGAATAAATTTTCAACGAGTTTGTGGACCCACGATGAAATGCAAATACCAACTATTTGCACACAGAAGACTTCTCAAACTACCACAGCACAAACAGAAAATAGCTTTGTGAGCTATTTCCTCCTAATCGCTTCTTTCAGAACGCTTAAGGCCAGATGAATGATCAAAGACTACAGTTCTTCGAAACTGAGCAAAAAACGACCACCCACTCCACGAAACAGCTCAGGTGAACGGACCTTCCAACCAAAGGACTTTCGGAACATCCCTGGATCGTAAATCATCATCGTCAATCATCTTTCTCTGTCCGCCATCTCTCCGAGCAAAGCGATCCAGATGAGCAGAATTAAAATAAGAAGCACAACGACATTCCTTAATCCAACAAAGTGCCCTTAAGGCGATTAGCAGATTTAAGAATCCTTTTTCTCTCCCTCGAACCACGCACCAGTGCAACGGTCATCAAGTGGAATAAATTTAAATCCCTCTCTCTCGTTTCCATCGTACCCCCCAAACAACCATCATCAGCCCCAAAGCAAAAGGATAACTATTTGACCTCGTTAGGCAGCTCTTTCAGATCCCGGAAATCGCTGTACACACCCCCAAACTATCACCCCCCAAAAAGAAGATGAATAATCTCTCAATCTCTCACAAAAACCCTCCCGCCGTAATCTTAACAAATTAATCTGCATATAGGCACTCAAAATGTAAACTTTAAACAACTTTCAAGGAATTTGAATTAATCAACGGTAAGACCGTGTCAACATCATCCCCGCCCCCTCCCATCAAGGTAAATGTCAAACATCGAGGCGTGCTCCTCAAAATAACATAATTGCATGCCACCTGCTGTACATGTCAATATCTGTCTTCCTGTCTCGTTCTTTCTTTCCTCGAGAAAAAAAGATGTAAAATCATTTTCTTAGAACACACTCCTTCGAAGGATAGAAGTTATTAATACCGATGCCAAAAGAACGCATAAAAACCAACGAAGGAAACTTTTCCATTCAACTAAAAATCCAGGACTCTCTACTCTCTCGCTCTGCTACTAACAAGCATCAGCCTTCGCTTCAAGGTGTTTATGCATACAAAAAAAAGAAAAAAAAAAAAGGAAGAAAACTGAAAACAGAAAACAGAAAACTGTTCCAAGGATCCAAGGTGGAAACTGAAAGGAAAGCAACCGAAGGCAGTTGGAAAAGGTGACTCGAGGTTATTCCATAGCCATCTGGGGATCTTTGATTAAAAATTTTCCAGCTCTCCGAAATCCATGATTTATTTCCTAAAGTGTTTCATAGTAATTTTCATTGCTCAGCACGACGACAGGTTTATTCCATCATAAAAGGATACACACAAACAAACACACACACACACGAAAACAGAGCACTCGTTTTGTGTATTTAATTTGCATTTTCCACGCTCCTTTGGTCGGACGGACGATACAAATCCGCAACGTAGTCTTCCTTCTTCGTCGGTCTTCCCAGACGGAGGCGTGTGCTGCAAGGAGTAGCTCCTTACGTCCTTAGGTCCTTACTTATCCTCAAACACACATAATAAAACGCAATTTCTCAACCCAATGGCTTACATTGTAAATAAGCATTTAAAATCTCGCGGCGCAGAAGACTGTGTGTGTGTGTGTTTGTGCGCCACCTTCAGCCCTCATCAATACTCTCTCTCGGCGGAGTCGAGCTCCTGTTTCCTTCCTCGATTACATCAGAACTACCATCCGCCACCCCAAACTCCTTGTTCGTCGCCTTCGCGTTTGCCGCCACCACAGCCGCCGCCGCCGCCACTGACGCCACCACACGGTTGTCGGTCTTGCGTCTCGTTGCGGCGTGTTAGGTGGGCCATGAGGGTGGGGTGTTCGCTTGTGTGGTGAGCCGTATACACTCCTCCACCACGAGGATACAATTTATGCCGTGAATGGCGATAATTTTCAAAATTAAAATGTACGTGTTTAATTTGAGAAAAACACATCAATCTGATAAGAAACACACGGGGGCGTGCGACGAGAGCTTAGAGTGCTCTGTTTAAAGAGGATCCTTCTCAATAAGGTGTGTGTGCACGAAGAGAACGTCAGAGAGAGAAAGTCGTACGCGTATCCTTTGGGCACGCTCACGAGAAGGGTAGCTGAGTGTGCACATATGGAACAGTGATTAAAAAAAAAATTGCTTCGTACAGACAGAGGCAATGTGACATAAATAAGCGAGGGCAGGCTGGTTGGGGCGGTCGTGGGCTGGCAAGGAGATGCAATTACTTTGGAACACGCTCTCCGGTAGGCGGGACAAGCCTTTGTTTTCTGTCCACAAGTGGCATTTTTCCATGAGTCGGGGCGGATGGAGATGGAGGTGGCACTTGATTCTGCCATTAAGACGTGTGCGGCGGTGGGTGTGGTACAACCCCTTTGTCTTGTACTACTCCATTAGAGTCAAAACCGAGTGGGCTTGCGATTGTTTGGGATTTATGAATTTAACTAGGAAACAATTTCAGTCATAAGCATCCGTAACAGTTTTGGTTTGAGCACGCGACTAGTGCCGATTCATTGCCACTTTGGTTGTGGCCACGTTTGGCAAGGCATGAGCTTGAGGTTAATCGTGATGTGGGTTGCACCGGGGCGGGATGGAGAAAAGAGGACACTTGACGGGAAAAGAAACGTGTGTCCTTGAAGTCTGCTTTTGTCTTCGAAAAGGGACTTCTGACAAATTGCAGTAGTTTAGTTTAGAACTTTATTTTAATAAATGAATGACTTTGACGTTGAGACTAAAATAGACTTCGAATAATAACTTCAGACAACATGCAGAAGTCTTAACAAAGTTTTTGTTTTAGTTTTTTTTTTTTAAATTCAAATGGCTCTGACGTTGAGACTATGGACTATGACTGACCACTTCAGACAACATGAAGAGGTCCCAACCCAGTTTTTGTTAGCTTATAAACCTCCTCAAAAGTTTGTATCCATTTTGCCTTGGAACATAGGAATCTGATTAATTTTCACTGTTTACAACTTGGAAAACTGATTTTTTTTTTAAAAAGAACTGCCCCGGGCGAGCATTCTCCACCTCAAAATGCACCCCAAATCATTTCTTCAGAGGCAACTTTTTCTATGGATCTTATTCGAATTTTAAAATTTGCAAAAATGTGGCATCGTGCATTTTGTCTTAGTTAAGACAAAAAGTGTGGAAGCTACCATGCGGTTACTCGTAGAGGGTGAAACAATTTTTCTTAATGCGAAATTGATTAACTAAATAAAAATGTTACTGGGAAAAAAGCTGCTGAGAATAATGCGGCTGGTTTATTGACTTTGAGAATAATGTTAACTACACCGGAGCTTCACTTTACGTCCACCAGAAAAACGCGACGCACCATGCAAACCAAATAACCGACTTACGAATTATCTTAACAAAAAAAAATTGACGAAACAACTTTGAAACGAGGCGATCAATACTTTGTGTGGGGCTGGCTAACCACCCATCACATAGACTTGTAGGTCCATAGTGCTTGAATCAAGACTTTGGTGCGATGTAAATTTGAATGAAATATGAAAATTTATGTATCGAACTGCATGAGTTTATAATTCAGCAGTCGATGTATTTTGTGTTGTTAGGGAGCTTTGTTGTTTTTTTTTTTATAAGAATTTTGACTTTTTTGTGAGAAATTGAGACGGAGCGATGGAGTGGCTTTTACATTTTGTTTTCCACTCTAAAGTGACTTATTTGTTTTTGTTTTACTGGTCTTAAACAATTTTGTTTTGACTGCCTAAAGTACCGATCTTCCAACTGAATTAAATTTTTCTGATGCTACAAGTTTGGCCATTGGCAGTCATGCTGGCAGACTGGGCGAGATCCCTCGTAAAGATATTTGTCGAAGTAGTAGGGATGAAGACTAGGAGGAATATATTTCCCACCTTCTTTTGTAATCTAATCTATTTTAACTTCGTCAGCATCGGACGGCTCAGCAGATTCGTACGAAGCCCAAATGGGTCTAATCAAAAATAAAACCCAAAATTTTGAAATTTTCTTCATAGAAATGAGTCAATGAAAAAAGACGCCTTTTGGAATCTAAAGTCAATCCTTACTGAAACCCAGGGACACCATTATTTTTGATTCAAATTTTTTTTTTCCGAACGTAGGTATAAAAAAAACTGAAATAAAACTCTCGGAAAAAAAAATTACTCCACGTTTTCAATGACTTTCTCTATGACTCGATTTGAATGCAGATATTCTCACGAGCTCACATATGTACATATATGACAGAGTTGTAAAAGATTGCAATCTTTTGATTTTAAAAATCAATTGAATTCATACCTCTGATTTTTCAATTCATAAGTTAAATCTGCAACTAGACTGCAACATTGAAATCTAGCATTCTTTTTGAAGTCTTGATTGGAGCAATCCTTACGACCAATCTATTGATTGCAAATCAATTGAATGCAAATCTTTAGACTAACATATTTGGGACTTCAAAAAATTTTGTTGCAATCTTTGGGACTTCAAAATTTTTCGTTGAAGTCTTTGGGATTGCAAGATTTTTCGATGAAGTCTTTGGGATTGCAAAATTTTTTGTTGAAGTCCTTGGGACTTGTGATCAGTTTTGAAGTAGTCTATAAGAGTGAGGATGACGGAGAAGGGGGTGGGGATGGGGATGGAGTCGTACCAATACAAATAAAGCAATTAATGAAAAAATTAAATGAATTCATGTTTTTGATTTTATAAATTATCCCCATCCCCACCCTCTTCTCCGTCACTGATCACAAGTCCCAAGGACTTCAACAAAAAATTTTGCAATCCCAAAGACTTCATCGAAAAATCTTGCAATCCCAAAGACTTCATCGAAAAATTTTGCAATCCCAAAGACTTCATCGAAAAATCTTGCAATCCCAAAGACTTCAACGAAAAATTTTGCAGTCCCAAAGATTGCAACGAATATTTTTGAAGTCCCAAAGATTGCAACGAAAATTTTTGAAGTCCAAAGACTTCAAACTGATTGCAATGAATGCAATGCCAATCTAAAGATTTGCATTCAATTGATTTGCAATCAATAGATTGGTCGTAAAGATTGCTCCAATCAAGACTTCAAAAAGAATGTGAGATTTCAATGTCGAAGTCTTAGTCATCAAATGAAGTCAATTGAATGAATCCCAAATCATAAAAATCTTTCCATGAATTCAGGGATTGCGTTACAAAAGATTGCAGTCTTTTACAACTCTGATATATGAGAAAGTCCTTGGCACGTGAGCGTAAGTTGAAATTTTTTACGGAATCAAACAGACTTTAAAGAAATAGAAAATAAAATGAATTTTAACAAAAAGATACAGATGGAAAAAAAAAATAAAAGAATTTAAATTGAATAGAAAATCCACAAAAAATGTATTCACATCCTTTTTTCAGGATGTTCAGTTCTCAAATGTTGAGAACTTCTTTTGATACTTTAAATTTAAGCGACCTGATTTTCGCAAAATGTTTTTCCCAGAATTCTGGCAAAACCAATTCATATTCATGCTTCGCAGCAAAAATGTTCACCACAAGAAGAAGGAAGACTCAAAACCAAAAATAATATTCTGTGAAATAAAGAATTAAGCAAAAGTAGGATGCAGTTGGAATTTTTGGACCAATTTAAGTCCATTAAACTCTTCAAGTTTCCGGCTTGATCATTTAGCTTTTTGATAGGGTGGTTTCGTCATTTCAAAAGATCCAAGAGGATGATCTAGCAGAGAATTTAAAGAGCTTAGTAAGTTTTGGACTAAGTTCATCATATTACCATTAGAGAAATCCATTTCGTTAAAAATTCCATGTTACAGTCAGCTCAGTAAACTCACTTGAATAGGTTTTGCATACACCTCGCTTTGCGTAGTTAATGAGGACCACAAAAACACGACGCGAATGTAATCAACTACAATGCAGTTTAATTCCAAAATTAAAATCTATTGTAATTTTGTGAACAACCCGTAAACTGATATAAAACCGACGCAGATTCCAAACTACGACAATTTTTAAACGGCTCAACTTCGAAACAATGCAAATTGAAACGACTTAGTAGCTGTGGTCATATACCAAAACGAGGCTTTGGTTAAAACTATTCAAGTTGATTCACGGGGCTGACTGGAACATAGAAATTTCAACGAAATGGATTTCCCTAATGATATGATGAACATTTCAAAAAAATGAATTTTTCTAGTTAGAGTTGAGTTAGTCAGCAACGGAGGATCGGGATGCTGCAGATCTCTTCTGCGTGCATTGCCCCCGCAACGCCATTCGTGGAACAAGCGGCAAAGTAGATGATGATTTTTGAAAAGGAAGACATTCGAACCACAGACTCAGTCTTTCACTTCAAAAGGAAACAAAGTCTTTCCCTAAAATAACAAAAATCGACTAAAAAGGTGCCAACAATAAATAAAAAACCCAAATTCATTCAAGTCACCACCACACTACGACCAATTCTTTGGCAAGCCCACCAATTCAATTGTCTCTCTCTCTTTCAGCAGATGTCACCCGCATCCATGGTGGCTGAGTGGCTTTAAACGGCCTTTTACCAGCCACCCATCTCAAAAGCCGTAGGAAAATATTTGTTTCCATCGTGTTCACCCATCCACCCTCGGTTATGGGCGATTTGCAAACACCAACCATGCCGAGGTCAAAGACACTCACCACAATCACAATTGAAAGCTGTGTGCTCGGGATGGAAAGTTGTCACCTGAACCGTCGTAAACAAGTAATTGTGGGATCAGGGCATTTTGGGTCGGAGGAGACATGCAAACACAGAAGCGTTTGAGAGACATAAAGCAATCGCCGGCAGCTGAAGCCTGTGGTCTTTTTTGGGATGCAATTGAATGGGAAGAGAGATGTGAGATTTAAGGCGACCATGATGTCATCAAATGGAAGGGGTTGTTAATCCCGACGGCTTATACTGATTTTGTAAGATGTCTAAGTGGCTCTTTGCAGGAAATCAGAAAGGAAAATGACTATCAAGTCCTCCGTCTATCTGAAAGGAAAATGGCCCACGGTCTCAAGAGATCCGACAAATTAAACAGGCTACAGGAAATCAAATACAATTTCACCCCCACCCAATTAGAGAGTTAATCAAAACTTACACAAATTGCCTCGGCTTCATATCCACTTAGTCCCGACAACAAGCTAACCGATTAGGGAGTGCTCCCTCCGGAGTAAGCTGCTTCCGTGGAGGCGCACTTAACCACCTCCACCGACCTAGCGCCCACCGACTGCTTGAAGGAATTCTTCCACCCTCGACAGTGGAATTTCGTCAAGACCACAACTTACACTTCAAACAAGCGTTTAAAGGTGAACACCTTTAAGAAGAGAGCAACATAAAACAACAATCACAGAAAAAAACAAACAATGACAACAAGAAAAATAAGTCAAAATCGAAATAAACACCAAGAGCCACCGTGTACGGCAAAGCGGATTTAATGCCGTAATCACACCTGAACGCACTAATTCACTTGTTCCCGTGGAACGGCTGTGGCGGTGGTGCGGCGGTACGACGGCACGACAGCACGGTATCCACACGAATGCACGAACGAACGAAAGAACGTATCTCTCTTCTGCAACCGAACGCGTGTGTGTTTGTGTGCGAGTGTATCTGCAATCCGATACGAAGCCGTTCTAGTTGAAAAAACTCCTTTTTGCAATGATTACTCAGTCGGATATGCACAAAGTGCTTTAGACTACCGGCACTCTGCTCCCGCGACGAAGAAGGTCTTTCACACTCCCCCCTTTGCACTTCTTAAATGTCTACACGATTCGAGTCGTAGTGAGCTCACTTTCGAAAAAAAAAAAACTGTTTTCCTAATTTTGTTTTCACGACAACAAAAAAAAAAACTAGAAAACAAATTTTTGGACGACGGTGTGCCGCCTCCCCCTCACACAACAAGTCGTCAGAATTTTTCTTTTTTTTTGTAAATATTTAACTCCGCGTGGGGTGGTGAATGGGTAGGACGCGCCGAAACAGTGGCGACAACCCGGCGAAATGGACTCCTCCGCACATGCGATGTTTACCCGAACGCGAACGGACACAAAGGAAGAGGAAGGGCCCACTTCGTATTTGTCCACTCGTTCAAATATTCCCGAGCCGATAAACACAAAAAAAGGGAGATGGATAGACGACGCTACAACACACAGGACATTCAAATTCGGAAACTGAACGGCTTAGGGGTGTAATCCCTCTCGCGTGGTTGAATTATTCAAAAATTTCCCAGTCTCAGTTTGTAGATTCAAATTGTGTTTGCCAGGACATTCCCATTCATACTTCACTCAACTCGAAGCTCCGGTTGGTATCGCTTCTTAATCAGGAATACGCGCGAACTTTAATTAATTTATGCCTCCCCCGTGTGCGTGAGGGCTGGTTTCGTAAATCACACGAACTATTCGATAGCGCGATAGCTGGCAGGACATGCGGCGTATATCTCTTGCTCTAAACTGACATCGACGACTGCTTGGAAAGAACTGAAGGGGCTTACTGCGAAGCGTACTTCAGCAACCAACACGACAGACAGACGACGACGGCAACGATGACGATGAAATCGACGACGACGCTGAGGACGAGAGTCGACGCCGACGATGAACAACGACAACGACAACGACAACGACAACGACAACGACGACGACGACGACGACGACGGCGGCGATGGCTACGGCTACGGCTACGGCAGCGGCGACGATGACGGCAGTGGTGGTGAAAGTGTAATTCGGGAGGGAAAACATCGGTCCTTTTGGTGTTGCTGCTGTTCTGTTCTCTGTTGGGTGGATGATGTTGTATGTAGCTGGGGGTGGGCCGGCTATTGGTGCTGTGCTGCCAGTGAAAGCTATAAATTCTAAGGGTTGCTTGGTCTCGTTGTGTGGTGCTCCCTGCTGCTGTTGTTGTTCGGCTGTTGTTTGTGTGCTCGCTCGTCGGTTTGTTGTGTACGAGATACGGTAGTATTCGGTTATACCTTTTGGGGGAGGAGGGCGGCAGTCTATGATGATTATTGCAGTGCGATGGCAGGAGGGTGGAAGATTTTTGCGCGCATGCCTTTCTGGTTGGGTGAATAAGATATGTGTGGTGTTGAACTGATATGGATGGCTAACAGTGGGGTTGAAAGGTGTTACCGCTGTGATGTGTACGTTGTGGATTTTAATTGAAAATTTCAAGGTGCATTGAGTTTTAGTTCGTGGCTGGGAGGAGGTTTGTTTTCGATATTCCAGTTGTGGCCACAATTTTCACGCTTCAAATAGTGGAGGTTGTTTTTTTTAATCAAAATTGATTGGAGTTGAATCGTTTTATTGAAAATAAGTTTTTTTAGTTGTTTTCTTGAAAAGAATTTTTTTAGAACTTGGTGTGGGCATTATTTGAATGAACATTATTTTGCAGACATTATTTCGACATTAAAAATAATAATTGGGTGTCGCTACAACCTATTAAGGCCCAGATGTAAGTCTGGGCTGTAGGCTGTAGCTTTTAGCTTTTTCGCAAAATTATTTCAGCGAATTCGACACCAAACGTTTCACAGAGGCTGGCGTTATGCCGAACTAGGGAAAATCCTGTCGCATGGTCAAGATCTTTTGACCAGATGACTGTCTACGTAAGACGCAACATATCTTGAATCTTCCCAGTGCCAAATGCAGTTTCTTCTTCTTTCTATATGAGACACAACAGTTCAAGTCGGACCTGCGCCTCAATTAGAAAACTTCTTCACTCAGCACAATCTCGTATCAGTTGTTCCCAACAACGCACACCGAAAATGAAACTTGCTGGTTGATGTTCTCACAGAGCACTGCTTACTGGGACATCACGCTTTCACGACTGGGTTTAATTCCATCGCACACTTGCAGGAACTGCAGGGATTCATCGACTAGTGATACACCGGGGCACATGCTCTGTACCTGCCAAGCGCTAAGCAAAAACTAGTTTTAAGACGCTGAATAGCCACTTTTTCATTTCCTTAAGTGAAGCAGTTAGCATTAAAGCAAGCTCGTAGACTACCTTCTACCTCTACCAAGGGAAACTAGGTTTTTAATTTAAAGGAACTCTCAGATGATGGGTATACTGCACGTAGAGGGGTCTATGTGATTGGCGACCATTCTGCACACCTAACATAACACAATCTTGGTGTGGACATTTGATAGCGTTTCCGATTTGCTCTTTCTTCTACGACACCTCACTAACTTTATTAGCCATTTAAAATTAGCCAAGACTTCTTTGTGAAAAGTTAAATCCATTACCATCTGCGACCCCGTTAGTGGAACACGCGGTCGAAAAGATGGTGATGATAATGATGACTCCATTACAATGTGGGCTAGGTTATTTTGTTCTTTTTAAGTGTGTCCGTGGGTTAGCTACTTCTACACTCACTCCTGCACTCCTACTGCTAGAAAGCCTATAAGTTAGGGCTAAGTTTCTTGCAGGATTGACAAAACTACCTAGCAGCGGTTGCTGAGGGTGATTGTATGATGAATCTAAGCTAAAAGTTCGGACTGCAACAGCAACTCCGGAATCGTCAACGTTGGAAGGCAATCTTGGGCGAGGCACAGACGTTTTAAAGATTATTAAGTGAGAAAGTTGAGCTGACTTCTGCTCTTTCAAATTTACGACTTTGTGAAACATTCTAAATTCACACAAACTCTTCAAGGGTTGATTCGAAAGGCATAGATTAAGTTTACGGTGTAGTTTAGAGTGTCCGCATAAGGCTAGTAAGCTAATTAACACATTGAATGCCACACCATTTATGAACAAATTTAGTGCCGGACCCCTATGGCATTCAACGTTCTAAGATAGTTTTAAGTTAGCTTTAAGCATATTTGTTTAGCAGTTAAGTAACAATGAATTCAAAAGTAAACAAGGCATTTCAAACGAAATGAAAACGAGGGTTGATTGCTTGATAAGCAAATTTAGCTGATTTCCACTTTTACAAAACCTTAGCTTCGTCGAAAACTTTCGATTCAAAGTTCTTTCTCTGATTCCGATTCTTCCTGGACCCCTACTCATTTCTGTCTGCTGGATCTGACTCAAATTTATTTGGAAAGAATGAAATGAAAACTTGGACCGATAAAGATAAACATTTTTTGTAAAGATTTTACACCCCCTCACTAATACCATTCACCCCAAAAAGATTTAAAAAAAACTTTGAAAAAGACAGCACATAAAATTCACACACTCACTCCAAATCTGTCAACCCCCATAAGAATAAAAAAAGAAATGCTCCCTTTCTCAAAGACGTACGACTCTCTTTTGCCACCACTGTTCCCATTGCATAGGACATGAAACCGCATTATATATTTATAATGCGAAGTTGTGGGAGGGATACGTTAAATTGCACCACGAGGAATTCCCCCTTTTAACGTTGTTGTGAATGTGAAAATATTGAATTTGAATTGGATTATAGATTTTGTTTCGCAAATTTAAATTACATTCCTTTGTCCAATGTAGCACACTGACTCGTATTACAATTTGTATTTCGATTCTTTTCCTCAATTTCATCGTTTTCTCTCTGCCATTTTTGATAAGCCCCCTAATTGAATTGCCCGGCAAACAATAATGAATTCCTTTTCATTCATCATCCGACACGACAACAAGCATTCTTCTGAAAAGTGCAACTTGAGTCCCTTGTCCCAGTAATAAACCGTCTTCATCGACGTCGACGTTGATGGCGCTCTCCCCCCAAAACACCGGAAACTACGTCGAGACGGCGACGACGACGACGACGTTGTCTATCGTCAGACGTTTAATTGCGTCCTTAATGAACACCACCGAAAGGCTCATAGAGTGTAACTCTTTGGAAAATACTCGCTGGCCTTATACAGTCACCGTTACCAATACCAAGACCATTGCCCCATCCTCATCATCGTCGTCGTTGTCGTCGTAGTCGTTTCTTCCACCTCCGCCTCGTTAATGGAGCAGCATTTTTGAGCGATTTTTGACTGGTACTTGTTAGGGAAGCAATTTCAAAGTCCAAAACTCGACCCCTCTCATTCGAAGCAGGAAAAAATAAAAAAAAAACGTAAAAAACAGAAGAAAACTTTTTCAATTTCAAACTGGATTTGTGTAATATCTCATCGTTGCTATTCTAGCTAGGAGCAAAAGCAGCAGCAACAGCAAAGCACCAGTCCCAGCACCATCACTAGTACACTAGTAGCAGCAGCATCGGCACTTACAACTTGGAGTACCCTGTGTATAGTTTGGGTGCAGATTATGGTCCTTTGTTGTGTGGCCCTTGCTCGGTGGTGGTGATGGTGGTGGTTTGTAGTAGTTCCTGCGATATTTTCAGTACAAGAGGAAGTACTTCGGGAGACGAGAAGGCGCACTATATCTCTGAACTCACCTCTTGTGCATGTGGTTTGGTGCGAAGGAGGTCGTTAGAAGTGTTACCATGAAAAATGAAAAGTATCCTCGAAACCAAAGCGAACCTAAACCAGGGAAGAGAGAGAGACATGAGGACAGCCCAAGTGGGGGGGATGTTCGAGACACACACAACACAGAGACAAAAAAAAAAAAGGATGACATCCACCTGTGTCAGATGATAAATTAAGCTGAAGGACAGCGTGTTAATTTTTCATGCGTTTTGTATCTAAAGGGCTTAAGGTGATTAAAATAAAAAAATGCGAGTAACAAGCCCGACGACACCAGAAGCCAGGAAACGGAAGGTCAAAATATGGTCGCTGAACCCGGGCGTATGTGTGTGCATGTGAGATTAGTTTATGCGGATTATCTTGAAGGATAATAATTTTTTACGAGGAAGCACTTAAAATGAGAGGACTTCCATTTGGTTGAATTATTGTCGGCAATAGATAGAGAGGCTTTTTACAAGCGTCGGTTGTGGTGTGGGTGTGGGTGCTGTGTTAAAGAGGCAGCTTTGCTTTTACCATGAGAATCCATTAGAGTAAAGGGTTTTTATGTTTACGCTGCTGAGGTGTGCAAATTTAATGAAAGGTGGCCATCTTAAGGTTGCAGCTCTCTGTTGCAGCTCCGACAATGGATTTTAAGTGCTAGTCTACCGTGAAACAATGGAAAGTATACACAAAAAAAAGAAACTAAAAATTGTTTGTAGCTTAAACTTTTAAGTGAAAGGATTTTCTTTGAATCCCTGGGTTCCGCACTTCGACCTAGAATCCTTTCCTAAGATGTCGTGTGTCGCTTTATCTCTTTGCCGAGAGGATTTTCTTAGAATCTTTCATTTCCACACCTTGTCCCAGATCCTTTCCTAAGATATCGTTTGTCGCTTTGCCGTGTTAGTGAGAAGATTTTCTTAGAATCCCCAATTTCCACACTTTGTCCTAGAGTCCTTTCCTTAACCAGTCTGGTCTAAGAAGTCCTGCGTCTGTCGTTTCTTCACGATTTCGGTCGTCAAAAGGAAGAACTGGCTTGTGACCCTTCCTTTTCTTGATCAACCTGGTCCTAGAAGTCCTGAGTTTGTCCACGACTTAGTTTGTCGCGTCTCCACGATTTGGGTCATCAAAATAAAAATTGATGACTGTCTCTGATTTGACGAAAAACCTCTTGCGTCCGACAGCCGTGGAATAAAAACTCTGGCTCCACAAATCTCTCGCACACTTTTCTTCGGTCTCACAACCCTCCCAGCGACGGTTGTTGGTTGCACCCCATACTGGCAAGAAAAATCGCCCCCACTCGTGAAGTCTCCGTCATCGCCAGGAATGCATGGAACCCTCAACGACATGATAGATGACATCTCCAATGTGACTAAATCGCAACATTCTCGCTGCTTGCAAGAAAACAAAATCGCATTGTGCATCCACTCGAATGGAACCGCATCCAATCTACTGCCACCAACCGCGACACCCACTGACGCTTGTCTAATCGAAGTACACTTCATCAAATCAAACAACTGCACATTCATCCTGCCATTCAGCAACTTTAAATGATCCTCAACTATCGTCTTTTGCTTCATAATTCACTCGAAATCAGGTCAAAATCCTTTCGTAATGAGAGCAGAACTGTAACAAAAAAGTAATAAGGACAAAAAGAAAGGGAAAGTTTAAAATCACTATGTGACACTAAAAAATTAAAAAAAAGAAAAAGACAACCAAAGAAGCTCCCAATTTCATTACCATCCCTTCTCTTGAAATATTTCCATAATTCATGCTCATCCTCTTAATCCAGCTTTTGATATAAATTCAAGTTAAAAGCGAGAAGTAATTTCTTCTTCTTCGCCTTCTGCAATACACTCATCTTCATTGATGATTCCTTCTTTTTCTTATTCTTTTTGCTTTTTTTCCCTTTTTTTTTGTACATTTTATCATTTTTGAACCTCGAAGCGTTATGTTAGTTTTATGAAATACGAACGTAATTAAGAAACTTTCTTAACGTCGTCGTCCTTGTCGTCTTCTCGGTCGTCGTTGTCGTCTTCGTAATAGTTGCCTAGCGCTGGAGAAAATTATTCTTTTTTTTTTGCAACTTGAATCATTAGATTACTAGTGCAAGTCACCATGAATCATGAAAAATGAATCAAAAAGCAAGAGAGCGCGTGTCCCCGATGGGGATGGTGGGAAGATGCTAATGTGAAGAATTCTCGTGTGTGTTAAGGCTCGAGAGGGAACTAATCCTCACATTATCGGAAGGTAAAGGAGAAAATTGGGGCAACATAAATAAGGCGGAATTGATTTGTATTGACTTTCATGATTGGGATAGTTGAATTCGCGACGAATCAAAGAATCGGGAAGTAGACAAATAGAAAGTCTTCTCGAAGACGTCGTGGAGTTTTGAGCGATAGTTGTTTTTGTTGAATGCAAATATTATTTCTGTTGCCACAAATCGAGAGAGGTTTCAATTTTAACAACTCTTTGTAAATATAAAAAAAAATAAAAGTGTGGGTGCACTTGAAAAAAATCAGGAATGAAAATAATCACTACGATGAACGTCGTGGTGTTTTGATCGATAGCGATTTTTGTTGGATACAAATATATTTCTGTTCAAATTGGAAGCGGTTAGAATTTCAACAACTCCCGGTAGATCTAAAAGTAATCGTGTGGGTGCAAAGGAAAAGATTCAGGGCGATGGATAAAGCAGGTTTATTCCTTTCTACATCCATCGCTCTAATTCTTGTTCACTTGCATTCACAGTATCACGGTCATATTTACTTTGAGATGAGAAGGATCGGTTATTAAAAAAAAAGGCGACAGACGGACACCGAAGTGATTCTATAAGGGTTTCGTTGTTCCTTTGGAACGAAACCATAAAAAAGAATAAATAAAATAAGAACGATAAATGTAGCTAACTCATAAGAAGAAAGACATTCTGTGGTCTCAAAGAAGTGGTGGTGTCTTCTGTGGCAGAAAAAAATTGCGTGCCCGCTAAGTAAGGTTAAGACGAAATTTAGATTGTCGGTTGCGACTTCTTGAAGTCCAAAAAAGATTATAAGCCTTATTCTCTTTGAAAGGCCTTCAAAAAGACTTAGATGGTTATTGCTTATAGTCAAAGAATTATATAAAATTAAAAGCCTTGTGCAGATGACGACTCCTGCGCTGTATAGGAAGCAACAAAACTGCCAAATGGGCTTCGTCCATTCAAGCAAAATGTAAGTCTTTCAGAGCATCGGACTGACTCCAAAATTGAAACAAATTACGCAGAATCATCTTCAAATGTGCAGGGTTGATCAAATTAAAAGACTGGCGTAGAACGACTTCTGCTCCACTCCATACGAAGCAACACAATTGTCGAATAGACAAAAAACAAGTCGAAGAAGTAAAATGTAAATCGTTAAGAATTTTCGCCCATCGGAAGACTCAAAAATAAAAAGAAAATATGCCGGTTCACTTTTATGCGCAGAATTTATAAAATTAAAAATTTTGCGCAATTTGTCCTCTGCTCCACTTCATAGGAAGCCACACACTTGTCGAATCGACGAAAAGGATTCAAGAAAGCAAAATTTAGATCGTAACAATCTGCACATCCGACTATTTTCCATCCAGATCCGGGTGGAAGCAAAAATCACATTAAATGAACAAAGAAAAACGCTCTCCCCACACACCAAAAACGACTTTTTTTTCGAAGGGATTTTTTTCATCACCCAAACACCCTCAACTTCTCTCGACACAAAAAAAAACGATCACTAACAACTTAAAACCACAAAAAAACGAAATTTTTAAATTTTTTCCCAATTTAAAATCGAAAAATCAAATTTTAAACGCGAAACTTCCGCAGCGAACACGATCAGACTCGTTTCCGTCACCAACCGTTACAATGATGGCCGAACAATGAAAAATGCTTGACAGTTCGTCTATAACCTAACTTTATTTGTATTTCCTATAAAATGCAAAACTATTTGCAATATCTGTCGGCTTTCATTTTACTTCTTCGATCCAAGAGAGTTTCATGCAGAGTCCCTGTCTCCTTGGCCATTTCCAACTCCTTGATGTCGTTTTTGTTTATCCTCAACTTCTTGTCCTGGAACTTTTGGAATTTCTTCCTACAAAAATAAAAGAAACTTTTAGTATCGAGTATGCCTTTTCTTTTGTTTTACTTACACATAATTCTTTTCAACTTCGTTTAAATTGCCCTTTTCTTCTTTCGGACCCTCGTCCAGGACCAATTCCTTCGGGGCATTGCATCGAATGACGGCGATTTCGGCGTCTCCGACTTTTTTCTTCAGCGCCACACACGCGTCATCCTCCGGGTCGATCGCCATGAAGTGTCCAGTCTCACTGAGAAGGGCCATTTTTCCGTCCTAAAAAAAGTACAAACATAAAACCATCCTTAGACGAGAACAAATATGGAAAGATTCTTTCATTCTTAGAAAAAACATTGAACATAAAACCACATTCACTCCGTAGTTCCTAATCTACTAAATTACATATTTGGTGCGGTAACTGACCGTCGCGCTCCTCATCTATTACTCACCTGAAAAATAGGAGACCACTGTTCCATACACCCCACAGCATCTGATCTTCCCGTCACAACGCCGTCTTTCTCGATCTTCAAATACTTCCCGTAGCCCGATTTGAAGGCAACCTTCGTGTCGTTGATTGGGATGGCTGTGAAAATCTCTTCCGGATCTGGTCCGTCGCCCTCGTTGTGTGGGCCGCCGAGTGTGAAGAGTCCATTATCCATCGCTCGGACATATGACCGATCGCCAAATTCAATTGCCACAGTCCCCGTGATGTCTGAGACATCTTTCGCAGCCCACCAGCCGCCGTGTTTCAGAGCGTCTTCGTCCACTTCCACTTTTCGCTTTTTGTCGTGTTTGTGTTCCTTGTCCTTCTTACGTTTTTTGGACCTGGAAAAAAAAAAAAGAATTTAGTTGGGATGGATTTAGTTTTATAAGCAATTCTGCCACAATAAATAACTAACTAACAATAATTTGAAAATATGTTACCACAATAAACTAGAATCTTTTAATGCGATAGATTCAAGGCACAAACAAAATATGATTTCCGAATATTAACACTACGAAATGAGTTGAACTTACTTTGGTTTTTCGCCTTTTAACACAAGTTTACCGATTCTTACACCTTCGTACTCGGACATTTTCAATAAACAACTAAAAAACTAACAGAAATCAGCTCCAATTAGTTGATTTCTCATAAAATCACGGAATGAGAAATTGAACCACGAAGACGATCTATTTATTTTCGTTTGGCAAACGTCAAAGCATGAGGGTAGTTTAGAAAACGAAATTATAGCAGCGAAGAGTAATTATTGCACAGCAGGGATGGTTGAGGTTTCACACTGCCTTATCGTTATTTTCTTCTAGCAAAATCAAAATATTGAGATTTATGAGATTCATGGTTTGCTTTTGAAATATTTAACATTTCCTTAAAAAAGGCTAATAATGTACAAAAGTAGCATCTTCAGAGTCACGGCAGGCTCTTAAAGTTAGAAATATTTAAAAAAAAATTCTTAAAAAAGTATTGAGAAAAAATGTCTGCATTGAAATATTTAAAACTTGTTTCTAAAAAAAAGGATCAAAAGAAAATCTATTTGTTGGCCAAGGCAATATGCTTAGCTGGAACTAGAGTCTCATTCCTTTCGTAATTTCAAATTAATTTGTAACTTGTAAAATTCATTTCATTTTCAGAACATTTTTATATTTGTAGAAAAATTTAAATTTAAAATTAAAAATGAATTTTTATAATTTATTTATATTTCAATAAAATTTAATAATAATAATAAAAACTTGAATTTACTGCTTTTGTTTTTTTCTTGCCTTCCATCGAGCAGTAGACGTTTAATTGTTTTGCTGAAATTGAAATTTTTCCAACGAAACATCAAAACTACTTGAAACTTTCGACCATTTAAGGAAACCACTTGAGAAACAAGTCGACCATTTCGTCCTTCATCGCACTGCCTTATCATCACACATCAGACCTCAGAAATTTCATTCACAAACGAAAATAAAAAAATTAATCGAACATACACCTCACACACATCTGGTACGAGACTCGCATCACAGAAATTATTTCTGAACAAAACCAACCATCACACACTCCAATATAAAAAAAAACACAAGAGAGAGATCTTTCTGTCTAATTTGTTGCCGTTTTAACAATTTTACTACTTTCAAGGGTAAATACATTTTGAAAATTAAATAAATTTAAATTAAAACAATCTCCTGCACCCGTTAAAACCTCCAGAATACGTTCATTTCAAGCCGCTCACTTAATTTTATTCGATTTTCCTGTATCCACCACTTACCACCCCGGAGTACAAATCAAACAAAATTTCTCTCCCTGCTCTGCTGCTGTCAAAATCCCAAAAAAATCGGCTTCGCCCAAAAAACCTTTAATCGAAAACTATTATAGTTTTGAATAAAATAAATTTCCATTGGGATACGAAAAAAAAAAAAATCATCCATCGAATTGTGCTTCAATCTCCCAAAAAAGTAAAACCACACATCGGCTGAGAGTTAAACGAAGCTCCCAGCTTCAAGGATTGTCTTGGGCTGCTGATTGGGACTTACAGAAAAACCTAACCTACGCAAATCCTTTTTGGCCGCAGAGAGAGTGTGTAGGGATATTTCTTTTTTTTTTTCCTTTTTGAGTCCACTCTTACATTTCCCCATTCCATTTTTGAAATAAATTCATTTTTAATTTGACTGACAAAATTTGTGTTTTTTTCTGTTTTCTTTCAGGATAATCTTTCTATTTTATAAAAACCTATTTGCAGAGGGAGAGTGCAGAAGAAGAGTGTGTGTGTGTTCTGTTTCTTGTTTCGTTCGTTTTTTTTTTTTGGGAAAAAAAGGACAATTTAAACGTGTACACCGCGGCACACAACTGGGGGGACTAGGAAAACGAAGAGATCAAGGTACGGATAGTCCACACATTGGAAACTTTGGCATCGACCAAGGAAAGGAAGACACCTCAACACACACAGAATTCCGCTGCTTGCCATGCCCCGCGGTAAAAGACGATCAAATGTGGATATGGGACCCGGCGAGGATGAACGTCAGACTTCCAAAAGACAGAGAAACAATTATTCGAGGTAAATACGTTTTTTCCGGGCGGCGAATTTATGAATTTTTATATTTTTTACGTTTTTACGACCTGTGGCGGATAATCGATTGCGTCAGAGGAGCAAGGCACTTTCTCTTATCAGCATTTTAAATATTTTCCTATTGTGATGTGTGCGCAATGCATGTGTGATTATCTCAAGTGTTTGCCGGTTTACTTATTTGCATTTCCGAAAGAAATTCGTCTCATCCGATTGGAGAAGCACTTGTCGGTGATGAAATTCAATCGGCGAAAGGAATTCGTTTCTTTCGGTGGTGTCCTTTCAATGGGATCTGACGAAAACTTAAGAACGACACGAAGCGGGGATTATGCCGTGGACAAGTGGTGCATTCGTGAGCTTACGTTGGACTGCAATCGAAATTGAAGAGTTTCCTCTTGAGCTGACCAACTGCAGATGCGATTTTGAAGTGATGGATAAGGAAGATTGAATTTTCTTGGCCGCAAAGTGCCCGGCTTGAGGTGCAGATGAGAATTTCAAGTGAAATCCGCGCCAGATTGAATTTGCTTGGCCCGGCTTGAGGTGCAGATGAGAATCTCAAGTGAGATCCGCGCCAGATTGAATTTTCTTTGCCCGGCGCGAGGTGCAGATGAGAGTCTCAAGTGAAAGATTGAATTGTCTTGGCCTGGCTTGAGGTGCAGATGAGAATCTCAAGTGAGATCCGCGCCATATTGAATTTTCTTGGCCCGGCGCGAGGTGCAGATGAGAGTCTCAAGTGAAAGATTGAATTGTCTTGGCCCGGCTTGAGGTGCAGATGAGAATCTCAAGTGAGATCCGCGCCAGATTGAATTTTCTTTGCCCGGCTTGAGGTGCAGATGAGAATCTCAAGTGAGATCCGCGCCAGATTGAATTTTCTTTGCCCGGCGCGAGGTGCAGATGAGAGTCTCAAGTGAAAGATTGAATTGTCTTGGCCTAGCTTGAGGTGCAGATGAGAATCTCAAGTGAGATCCGCGCCAGATTGAATTTTCTTGGCCCGGCGCGAGGTGCAGATGAGAATCTCAAGTGAAATCCTCACCAGATTGCATTTTCTTGGCCCGGCTTAAGGGGCAGATGAGAAGCTGAAGTGGTCAACTAACAGCTGATGCGAATCTTAAGTGTGTGTTGAGCTGGAGACGCGAGTCTGGTCTGCTTTACTGCTTCTGATTGAGTTTTTTTTGCCGTTACTGACTTTCTGAGCCGAGTTTTCTTGCCTCGCTGTGTACAGGTGCCCGATTTGAATATCCACTCTTGGCATTGAACATTTGTAGAAATCGTTGGTCGTGGGATTCGTTTTTCTCCCCACTAAAGGACACCACTAGGACGTAAGCGGACCACTAAAAATCTGTGATCTTTGTTTAAATATTAAACTGTAGTCAAAAGCGCACACGAAGTGCCCCACGATGCCACGATCCGCACAAACTCACGCCACCCTATCACTCTGCCAAACGGTGACGCTCTGCACGCGGACACAAGGCCATCAAAAGCAACGTCCGTGTCTTCAGAGAATGAACAACAAACGATCTCGAGAGAGAGCGATATTTATGACAAACTCGCTTTATTTTTATGCTGCGAGCGGTCCACGGTATCCCAACCACCACCACCGATCGCCGCGAAAGCTTATTCCTCGTCCGACAGATGTTCGCTCTTCGTGGCTGTCGCACGGAATTCATCAGATTCTCGAAGGTGGGCCAAACGTTTTTTTTCTCTTTGACAGACTATTTTTAGCCACCAGTGAGTGGGAAAGAATAAAAATTGTCTTTTGAATTAAAAACAAGCAAAAAAAAAAAACAGTACAGAGATCTTTTTTTTTTCCTTCTTCTGGCTCTGTGCACAAAGTGTCTTGACATTCACCCGGCTGTAGAATCGCGTATTGATCGTTTGTAGTCCCCGCAGGTCTCGAATGGACAAGGAAAAGTAATATTCTAGAAAAGCCTTTCATTTGATTATCAACTATTTCCTATGATTCATTTTGCTTTCTTTTGTGAATTTCAGGCGCCACATAAAATCCGAGGACTCATTTAGCTCGAAAAGATGCATTGCGTGGTTCAGAGAATACACAAATCCCGATGAACCGGATACATTGGGTGAGTTTTTTTTTTTTTTTTCTCAAGATCAGGTGATCGTCTTGCTTTTCTGTTGTTTACATTTTTTTTTTTCTGTTTCTTTTGTAGGTCCCGATGGGATGGAGAAATTTTGTGAGGATATTGGCGTTGAGCCAGAAAATGTAGTCATGTTAGTTTTGGCCTATAAAATGGGCGCGACACAAATGGGATTTTTTAGTCAATATGAATGGTTGAAAGGTCTTACCGAATTGGAGTGTGATTCTCCGGCTAAGATGCAATCGAAATTGGAATATTTAAAAAGTATACTAAATGACACAAATGTTTTTAAAAGCATATACCGATATGCGTACGACTTTGCTAAGGTGAGTTTAATAGAGGCGTGAATATCTTATGATTTGTTGTACAATTTGCTTGACGATCGGGCTTAGATGGGCCTAAATTGTTGAGTGTGAACGGTCTTTCAACTTGTCGTTAGATTTGTCATAAGGAAGGTGAATTATTTTCGACTTTTTGATTGCTTGATGGACTTCTCGTACGGCGTAAACAATTTTAAAGGATTTTCTTACTTTTGCTTGTGACTCCAAAGAGTGTTGAACAAAAGGAATTATATGAAAAATAATTTTGAGTTGATTCAGGAGTATTGCTGACCGAAAATATTGAACTTCTACACGACAAATCGGATAAAAAAGTTGAAAGAGCGATCAGACTCAATGATTTGGTCCTAAGATTGAATCTGCGTGCATTGCACTCGCGACGCTTTCAGGACCGGTGTACACATGTCGATTTTTGACGCGGCTGTGACGTGGTGGCATCGCTTTAGCGTCTAACAAATCAATTGAGTGGTGCACACAAGCGGCACTGATACTCAATTGGTTTTTAAATATTGAAAGTGCTCAAGTGGTGAAAAAATCAACGCTTGTGTGCATCGGGCATTAGTATAACAAATGCGACTAAAAATGAAGCACGGTCGTCAATCCACAAATCGTAAGACGTGAACGCCACTAAACAAATTTCTACAAATAATTTGGATAAAGAATTAACTTTTCTTCCTCTCTTTTAGGACTCCGATCAAAGAAGTATGGATATTGTTACAGCTAAAGCGATGTTACAGTTGCTGTTGGGCAAACATTGGCCATTGTATCTACAGTTTGCACAATTTCTAGACCAGTCAAAGTACAAAGTGATCAATAAGGATCAGTGGTGTAATATATTGGAGTTCTCACGAACAATTAGTCATGATTTATCGAATTATGACATTGATGGAGCATGTAAGTAAAGAAAATTAGTGGCAATTAATTGAAGGGATTATTGCAATAATTTACGTTCGCCCAGAATGCGTTCCGATCACTCTCGATGCCTTCAAAATTGAAAATCACGACAGCAGCAGCAGTTTGTAATTCAGATTTTATGTGCATTCCACACAGGAATAACGTAGTCAGCAATACCCTTGCTAAGGCACTAATATACATTGCACTAAGCGGCGTAACAACCCATTGAGTGATAGAGCCTAGCTTTTCGCGCCTCCACAGTGTTGTGCGGGGTATAATTTGACACATGTGAAGTGGACCTACAGTTTGTTGCCGGTTCCGAACGGGAAAATACTCCAGGAGGGTTGTCTGTCGTTCGCTCGAGGTGGGCCAGTTTGTGGTGTATTCGCCGGGCTGGATTCGAACCTGGGTACTGTCGCTTGACAGTCCGACGAACTAACGATCAATAATATCAATTTATAAAAGTTCAAGTGCGTATTACGTTCATTTGTAACTTACTTACTCACTTATCAGGTAGTCAACCCTTGGAGCGTCTATACCTATGCTAAAGCCGCCATCCAACGTTGACGGTCCCGGGCATGCATGCCCGGTTGCTTCCAGTCTGCGATCACTTGATCTCTGTACCAGAGGTTCGGCCTCCCTCTTCTCCTCGAACCAGAAGGCTCGGATTCGAAGGGAGTTAAAGTTGACGGTCCCGGGCATGCTGCTTCCAGTCCGGAAGACCAAGATGTTTTGTGTCCGCGATCAATTAATTTCTGTATCGGAGATTCGGAGGCTCGAACAAGGAGGCTCGGATTCGAAGGGATTTTGTGTCCATGCGCTCTATGTGGCCGAGCCACTGTAGTCGACGATTTTTTTTTCCTTTCGGACTATATTCATATCTTTATGGAGCTCATTAAGTTTGTGGTTATGTCTTTTCCTTCATCTTCCTTCTCCTCCATTTACCTTCCTCGCAGACCGAATGGACCGAATATCTGCCGTAGAATTGTTCTTTCGAAGGAGGATCGGCTCGTTGAAGCCCAATTTCTCAATATTTTCTTTTTGTGGTTTATCGTGTTATTGCAATAAACCCATTTAGGCTTGAATTTTCCACTCTTAAACTTAACCGAACACTTTTTCTTTTCTTCTTTCAAATAAAGAGAATTAGACGAAATTAATTGATTAAATTCCATTGGGTGTCGTAACAGCTCACTGAGAGCCACAGTCTAGCTTTTTCGAAATTAATTGATTAAAGGCTTGATTTTTCTACCCCCAACCTGTAACAAACAAATTTTCTTTCAATTTTTCAGGGCCTGTTATGTTGGATGAGTTTGTGGAATGGTTAAGACAACAACGCAGCTGTACCAGCACAACATCAAGCTGAAACTAAAATACAATCCTCTCACAGAGCAAAAGATTCACGGGGTAAAAAAGAAAGGAAAACAAAGCAAAACTTATGTTATCAAAGCTATCGAAATCTTAAACATATTAAAATTGGTAAAAAAAACAAAACTACTTATATATATATATACATAAAAGGAAAAAAAAAAATTAATTCACCGCCACAACTTGTATATATTCAAGTGTCCACATCCATCCGCGCATTTGAAAAATGAAAAAAAAAAAATTAAAAAAAAGAAAAAATGTGTATCTCTCTCCCGCCCAAAATCATTTTAATTTATTTATTTATAAAAAGAAAAACAATTGAGTTAAAAGAAATTGTATGTTTGCCTGCACCTCAAGACGTCCCCCCTCCTGCTCAGCATTCCCATCAAATTCACGCTCCCCGTTTGTCCTTTTTTTTTTTTTTTCATTCATTCATTTACAACACAGACAATTGAATATCTTCCACAAACATACAAAATCAATTGTTAACAGAAAAAAATAGTTATTTTTAATTCGAAAGTAACAATTCAAAGAATTAAAGTAAAAAAAAAAAAAGAAACAAAACATATTTGTCAAAGTGATATTATTTCTATTCGTAAAAAAAAAACAAAATAAAAAGTTCTGCATTTGTGAGATAAAAAGAGAATCGTACTAAGTAACTACAAAATAACAAAACAAACATGTGTTCCAATGTGCGCCATGTTCAAAACACACGACTGTGTCCATAACCATTCATCGAAAAAAAAAAAAGAAAAGCAGATAAATCACCTACTGACTCGTGACTTTTTAGGAGAACAATGACTACTGATAAAAACACAATAAAAAAAGCAAAAAAAAGAAATTTACAACAGGAAGGTTAAGATTAAAGCTAATTTGATAATAGTTTAGTTTTTTTTTTTTTTTCGTTTCATCTAGTTTAAGATTTGTTTCTGTAACACTGAAGAAAACAAAAGAAAAAAGAAAAGAAAACTACTCTAATGTTTAAAAAGAAAAAAACAAGAAAGATAGTAATGAAATGTATAGTATACAAAGATATTTTCAAATAAATTCAAAAATAAAAATCAAAACAAAAAAATAGCAAAAAGAAAAATGATAGTAAAACAAAGAAAAAAAAAAGCTTTCGAAATGTTCATTTTGGAATGTTAGCGGTTCGCAGAGGGGAGGAATTTATTTATTTTACCACTTTCTAGGAGTTCCTGGAGGGAAGGAACCATTTCTTTGTTACAAACACATTTTGAAGTGCTTAGCATGTTTAGAAAAATGGAGCTCCTTTATCTTACCACTAGCTAGGGTTTCTTAGAAGGATGGAATTTGTTTTTCGTACCACTTGCTTGTTACAGAAACGTTTTGGAGTGCTTTTATGTGTTCACGGAGAGGGATTTTTCTTCTTGCCATTTCCTAGGTGTTCCTATAGGGACGAAACTCCTTTATCTTACCACTTTCTTGTTACAGAAAATTTTTGGAATGTTTAACATGTCACGGAGAGGGCATTTGCCATTTCCTAGGTGTTCCTAGAGGGATGGAACTCCTTTATCTTACCACTAGTTAGGGTTTCTTAGAAGGATAGAATTTGTTTTTCGTACCACTTGCTTGTTACAGAAACGTTTTGGAGTGCTTTTATGTGTTCACGGAGAGGGATTTTTCTTCTTGCCATTTCCTAGGTGTTCCTATAGGGACGAAACTCCTTTATCTTACCACTTTCTTGTTACAGAAAATTTTTGGAGTGTTGAACATGTTCACGGAGAGGGCATTTGCCATTGCTTAGGTGTTCCTAGAGGGATGGAACTCCTTTATCTTACCACTTTTTTGTTACAGAAATGTTTTGGAATGTTAAAGGTGTTTAGGAAAATTTAAAAAATTTTATTTATCTTACCACTAAGCGTTTCTAGAAGGATAGAATTGCTTTATTTTACCATTTTTTTTGTTACAATTTTTTGGAATTGTTTGACGTGTTTGGGACGATGGAGTTTTTTTATTTTACAACTTTCTTGTTATAAAATCTTTTAGGACTATTTAACGTATTCCGGCTCCTTTGTCTTGCCACTTTTTTGTTACTTACCCCGAGTCCTGTGTGTTCCCGAGACTTGCATCCGTTTGTCCCAGTCCCATTTGTCTCGATACCATTAAAATTGAAAACCACGACAGCAGCAAGAGTTTGTTTTCACTCAAAACTCTACCAGCAATGGTCAGGAAAGTGAAGTTCCTTGGCCTTGCCACTTTCTTCTTACTTACCCCGAGTCCTGTCTGTTTTCCCAAGGCTCGCATTCGTCTTCATCCCGATCACTCGTGATACCTTTAAATTGAAAAAAGCAACAGCAGCAATTTTTCACTCAAAACTCTATCTTACATATATTTTCATTTAGAAAAAAAAAAATCTTTATAAAATACAAATGTTTCAACAATATTTAAACTAACATCACTCACTATTCCACTTCGGGAGGGTTGGAATACGTTTTTACGTTTTTTTGTGTCTTGGGGTAGGGAAGAGGAGGGTTAAAGTTTTTGTTTTTGTTTTTTTTTTTTTGTCTACGAATGCACAACACATTTTACGGATTCCTACACAAATAAAAGAAAATATAATTTACCTACAAACAACAAATGAAAACTTTACAGAAAAAAATAACCCTTTACATAATACTACATAAGCCATTTTCGTTTTTAACGATTTGCTGGTGCTCTTTGGAAGTCCTTCGTCCCGGAACGGTTCCGTTGCGGGCGTTGTTATTGATGTTGCTGTAAATGCTACTGTTGGCCATCGCCAGTTCTGTGTTGCTCATGCGACGCACGACGTCGATGCGTTTCTTTGAATCGATCCAGTTGGGGTTGGCCGGGTTGGTGTTGGCACCGGTGACGGATGGAGCGTCGAGATTCTCCGACACGTTGTCGAGGGGAGAACTCTCGCCGGCTGACGGTTCATTTTCGGACTTCCGTGCTGAGGCAGCGAGGATGTACTGATCGAGGTGGTAGACCTGCGGCTGGAGGGCGATCATGAAACTCCGATAGATGCATTGCTCTTCAAACGACCACTGGGTGATCTTTTTTAGGGCCTTCTGAATCCGATTGCAGGAAGCAATCGACTCGCTTCGGACGACAAAGTTGATGATGCGGCCAATCGAAGCGGCGTCGAACAGCAGAATGGACAGGAGCAACGCGTAGTCAATGCAGTTCGCTTCGATGAACAGCTGGAGGAGGTAGCGGATTTTAACGCTCATCTTCTCTGGGAGGACGCGTGCCCGACACTCGGACTGGAAGTCAATCGCTGCGAAGGTGATCTCGTCATGCTGCAGGGTGGAGTACCTCCTCTCGGGGTAGTTCTCGTCGAATATGTGAGAGTTGGAGCGGGATTTTAAGGCGGGCGGTTGGATGAGTTCTTCACTTTCCTTGATCGCCGGAATTGAGTGATGCGGATGAGTATTCTCTGCTAAAGGTAGACTAAAGTATCCAGACTCAGAGGTCTGGCTCGATGTATTGCGACATTTGGATAGATCGTTGTTTGGGAGCAAGTTGCTTTCTTGCGGTTCGTTGCCATTGTTCACGTATGGGGGCGGGAGTTTGAGCTCTTTATGCAAGAGGATCAGGGCGGACACGAAGTCTTCGAGTTTGGCTGAGCGATCTTTCTCTTGGGACAGCCAACTTACGAGGTGGAAGTCGAGGAAGGCGCTCATGTAGCCCAAGTCGATGAGTTTGCAGTTTTCAAGGAGCATTCGAGCCTGGCGCTGGAGGATTGTTTCGATGAAGAATGTTTCTCGTTTCTCCTTGGAGACACTTCTCTCGGATTTGCGACGGAATGTGATACCAGAGGGTCCGCCCGCGGCGGTGTCCTTTTGTGATGTGGACGTAGGGGTCGTGGGCGGAACACTCCCGGATATGCTTTCTCGCTTCTCCTTGTCCTTTTTCTCCTTCTTTTCGTTGCGGTTCGAGGTGACGATGGTGGTGGAAAAGCTTCGCTCGCGGGCAATGGAGCCGAGGATTAGGTTGAAGACCTCGGGATTGGAGTTCACCTGGTTCGGTTGCTGGGCGGGAGCGATTTTCTGATTCACGATCATGGACGAGCGTGGGGAATCTATCTCGTTTGGGTCTATGGACTTCAGGAACCGAATCAAGTCCTTCGCAAGCTCCCATTTCCGGTTCTCCAGGGCGATGTCCAGGAGGAGAGTCGCATACTGCTTGCTCACGGCGGACGGTTCAAGATTTTGCAGGATGATTAAGTAACTGGCCGCTGTTTCGAGTTCCTCGCTCTTCAGACACTGCTGGAAGAGATCCTTCGGTTTGCCCGCCACGGAGAAGAGGTACGGCCATAGGGCGATCTCTGTCTTCCTCGCGCATTGCACGATCGTCTGCATGTGAACGGGAAATTCTCGAATGAAGTCCAAGACACTCGGCAGTAGGGCGTCGGGAATGGGATCCTTGCTCGTTGCTTCTTCTTCCAGCACCTCGTGCAGGAGCAGCTCCAGTGAGTGGGGGAAGTACGGCAGGGCTCGACAGGATTTGGCGATCTCCCACGCGCTGTAACCGAGGTTTCGTTTGATCAATTGACGCAGGATTTTGTGGAGGTACACTTGACTCTTACGCTCCAGCAAACAGAACGGCAACGAGAAGTGAGAGTTGACTTCGTTGGTGTACAGAGTGGTCTCGTTCTCGACTCCCAGAACGATGACGTTGTCGAAGAGAATCACGAGCGGGTAAAGCTTCAGCGGGAATGACAACATGATCCTCTTCGACATGAACGAGTGCAGTCGGTGAGCATCGCGGACCTCTTCATTCGGCGGGAGGATCGGGAGCCACACTCGCATGCCGTGGGCTCCACTGTACAGCCACAGGCAATCGCCCATGGGACTCCGGTCCGAGTTCGACAGCCAGAAGCATTCGACGCACGACGCCAGGCACGTCGCCATAAGATGGTTGATCACATTCGTCCTCGCGTCCCGCTGCACCATGAGTATCCGTCCGCTGACGTTGAAGATGATCGTCTCCTGAGCGTTTGCCTTCGACGCGAGGTCGTTCTTCAGGTTTGTGATTGTCAGCGAGACGATGCAGGCTGGGTGGATGCAGATGCCCTTAATGTCCATCTCATAAATGCACGACACGTCCATGTTGTACGCGTTCAGCTTGTTCAGCGCGAAGGTGCTCACGATGCCGTCGGCGGTGAGGCAGATCAACTGATTCTTGAACATGTTCAGCGAGATAACCGGCGCTCGAACTTGAATCTTATTTCCGAACTGGTTGTCTAGTTTGCACTCCTCCGGATAGCACCGGATTTCGTCCGTTCGGTCGAGCAAACTGAAGCAACCGAGAACGATGAATCCTCGCCACCACATCAGACCCCCGGTGACGACGAAATCCTTTTCTTGTGACTCGTTTCCGAACACCTTCCATCGCTTGGTGATGAGAGAGTAGTGGGCCAGGCCCGTCCTTCCGGCCACTGCTATGTGCAGGCCTTCGTTGTCGATGGCGGAGTACCGGATCGGCCAGTTTGTCGCTGCGTAGGTGAGTGGCAACTGGAGAACTGTCCAATATTTGCTCTCTGAGAGAATGCTCGAGATATCCACAGACTTCTGCACCTCCAGGTTGTCTCCGCTTGGCTGGGGACTTGCATTCAGGTCGGCCTGGTTGTTTGGGAAGATGAATTTCGACCCAAAGTAGATCTTCTCCAAATTGTCCCCCTGGTTCAGGTACAACGTGTCGTCAGCTTGGAGGAGAATGTGCGACGTGGAAGCCATACAGGGATTCATGGTGAGAGCGCTCTTGGCGAAACTCAGCTGGAGGACGGTGCCTTCCCGGCGGATTAAAAACAACTGATATCCCTCCGTGGACCACTCCATTCGGTCGACCACGAGTGGATTATTCCGCAGCAGGTCCACATGAATTCCAAAATCCCAGCTGAGTGACGACACCAGCATCGTTCCAAACGTGCTCCAGAGAGATATGCCGCCATTGTCCCAGGCCACGATGAGCACACATCCGTCGGGAGACCACTTGAGTTCGTTCACAGCGCCCAGCATTCCGGGGAACTCCTTCGAGTTGAGGGAGAGCTTGTGACAGAACTCCAACCCGCCAGTTGTGTCCTCAATCGCGTACACGGCGACCTCTGAGTTACGTCTGCCGTAGGCAAGGAGACGAAATTTGTGATTCACACTGCAGACAGTCGCGTCGTCCACGTCTGGCACCCAGAATCCATGCATCTTCTGGTGGACACTCAAAAACGCCGCCCGACAATCGTTGAAGACGACCGCGAAGCCTCCAATGAACGGCGAGTACTCCATCGCTGATATGAATGAGTTTCGTCCGATTGGAGGCAAGCTCTTGAGGTTACTGTTTTGATTTAGATAGAAGGGAATGCTCCGGAGGTCCACAGCAACCTGATTCTCCTCGAATTCATCCCATTGCGTGCGTACGAACTCACAGTTCGCCGTCGTCACCACCAGCTCGGTCAGGCTGATGCAGCACATCGTCGTTATGACGGAGTCCATTGCAACAGAGCATATCGCCTTCAAGTAGAGTCTTGGAATCACTTCCTTGATGAACAATTCCGCTGAATCCCTCTTCAAGTTCGTCAACGGAGAGTCAACCTGCGTCAGCACCCCGGTGTTGTTTCCATCCACCTCGATCTTGTAGAACAAAAGATGTCCATAGTCCGTGAGAACAGCCAATTTACTCGAATCCGGTTTCCACACAATCAACCGATTACTCCCGTGTTTCTCCACAGACTCCTCTGTTCGTTGATGAAATGTTATCGGAATCAATGGATTCGCATACCAGATCCCAAGAAAACTTTCACCAACAGCAGCGATAAGAATTTTCACAGCATCACAAGCAATATGACGGATTGTGTTGTCCTCATTGTTTGGTGATAGATTAATGGCCTTTGGCCAACCCACTGGAAAGTACATGATATGTCCGAGGAAAATCTATAAACGAATAAAATTGATTAAAAAAGAAATTGCGCTTTTTGGGTACTATGGATTATTTATTATTTACTACTTCTTTGTCACTTTGTCCGCGTATCGATAGATTACAACGTCATCTCGTTTTTCTTCTTCTTACAGCCTATCGACTTGATTGCATTAATTTAATTAACTTTTTTTTTCTTTTTCTTTTGTGAGTTGTGTGTTACATAAATATTAATATCTGTTTTGGTATTAGTTAAATTAATTGTATAAGCAAATTTTTACAGCGTTCTTATATTCAAATAATTGACACTAAAACATTTTATTCTACAAAATATAAACTTCTACTGTGAGCAAAAATTTTGTTGTGAACTTTTTTTTTTTTTTTTCTTCCATCAAATGACAAGTTGAGCTTGACGAGCTGTCAGTTTGGTGAAGTAGGCGTTTCTGACGTATGCTGTCATTATTGTAGATAAGGAAGTGGAGATTTGGAAATTTGATTTATTTTTTGGGTTTGTTTTTTTTTGGTTTATTTTGATAAAATTCGAGGATGTAGGAACTCGGAATTGGGTCCATAGAAATCATTTTATGATCTCCTCTTTTAACTCTCTTGTCAGTTTGTTTTTTAATTGCATTCCACTCAAACTGCCAGCAGACTTCATGAAGTTATTTAAAAAATTGGATCCAACTACAGCTTTAAATTCGTGAAATTCGTTAAAAATACTGTTAAATAAGTCCGAAAAACCAACTTATAATCTACTGTTTTTCATATCTTGTCAGTTTATTTTTAATATGCATCTCGACTTGAAATAGCCAGCAGACTTCGTGAGGGTTCCTAGAAATGTATCCCCTACGACTAATTTATAACTTCACAGTTTTAAAACCGTAAAAAAGTCCCCTAAGCACCGTTAAATAACGCCCGAAAACTAACTGAACTCTGTCATTTACTTTTTTTTGTACCCTCTCCTCCATCTGACATGCGCTTAACATTTCGCCTTGTCGCTTACGTCGCTCTTCGTTCTCCGTGTGTCATTAGAAAGCCATTATCGCCACGAATGCCAAAACAAAACAAAGAGCACTGCAGTAATTTTTGGTCTAAACTTCGCATTTTATTTTTCGCTGCACTTTTGCGTTTATTTTCCTGTCGCGCCATAACAATTCTTCGTTGTTCTTTCTTTTTTTTTCTTCATTTTTCCCTCATTCTTTTCAAAATAAATAAATAACTGATATTTAATGTTTCCAATGGATCCACAATTACTCGCTGTCCCAGCTGATAAACAAAATATTCTATGCCAATTACATGACATGTTTTATGGCGTGTCATTAATTAAAATTCGCGGTATTTGTGAGGAATGTGAATGGAATGGTAAGTTAACAAGTTTTCAATTATGAACAAAAGAAATCACAAAGTTGTTAAACATTTTTTTCTATTTTCTTTTTTTCGCGGGGTGTATCCTTGAATTTTCTGTGTATTCCGTTTGATTTCTCACTCGTGCGCACTTCAGTGGATTTGTGTATTGATAAGCTAATAAGTTACGACGACGATACTAATCGTGAGAAGCAGGAGCAACAACAGCAGGAGCAAGAGCAGCTGCCGCCACTGCAACCGCCGCAGCATTCAACAATGAATCCAAAGGCACCAAGTTTTAGCATGACCCTCCAGAAAACAGGTGGTGCTGTCCCAAAAGCAGCTGGATCGTTTAATTCCACTCAGCCAAAGCAGCAGGATGCGTCGGCAGCGCTTCCGCCAGTGTATGCGAATGTCTATGACAACATTAACAATGGGTACAAAATTATGATCATAATGCGCGGTGCTCCAGGCAGTGGCAAATCTTATTTAGCCAAGTCAATTATTAAGAAACTAATGCCTGGAATGGATTTCCGAGATTTCGTACTCAGTGCTGATGACTTTTTTTACGATTCATTGGGACGGTACAAGTACAACATCGAACAACTATCGGAGGCGCATAATTTCTGTCAGACTCGTGCCCGCGAGAAGACTTCACTTGGATGGAGCCCGATTTTTATCGATAACACAAACGTAAAGTTGTGGGAAATGATGCCGTACGTTCAGGCAGCTGTGAAAAATGGTTACATCGTCGAGTTGATGGAGCCAGTGACGGCTTGGCGGAATTCTGTTGGGAAATTGGCTACAAAGAACCGCCATAACGTACCCAAACAGAGGATACTGCGCATGTTGGAGGGCTATGAAGTCGGCACAACTAGTGATCTCATGGCGGTGAGTATTGTCAAGCCGTTAAGTGGCTAAAGAGACAATCTTATCTCACTGCATGAAGATAAAACGTATTACTGATTCGACAGTCATCTTATGGCGATAGTAGACTTTTTTTTTTGCACGATTGATAAAGTAAACTAAATCATTTCTTATCATTTTAGATGTTGAAGGAAACACAATACACAGTAACACTACCACAGCTAAGGACCTATCCAGAACCTCCAGTACAATTTGAGGACCAAACTTCAATACTAACATCTACCCAAAGTACAAATCCTAAGAACGAAATGGAAACTGATAACTTAAATCCATATGCCGGAGTACAAAAGGAACCAAATGCATCTTGCATAGGCACTGCCGAACAGAATAGCTTTTGGTCAATTTACGACACTTTATCCGAGTCTCAATTTTCTTCCATTCCAAAGTCCCCGAGACAAAACAGGCGCAACAGATCGAACCAGCAGCAACAGGACTACGCAATGCAACAGGATTTAGACGAAGGTCTGCAAGGAAATAATGAAAAGTTTGAAGAAGTCCCACACTTCTGGAACGTCGCAACAAACGACGATGAAATACTGCCGTTCCAGCTGTCGCAGCAGATTCCGAGGGTGTGGAATCCGTACGAGAAAGAGGCTCCCAGCTTTTGGGGCTGCCCCATGACGACGACCGAAAGTACAAAAGTCGAGCCAATGAACACCGATCAGAACGAGAGTTGTGGATTGTTGCAGCTCCTTAAAGAAGGCGTCAAATCGATCAATGTCCCCAACCGAGAGAAGACCCCCGACGACATCCTTCAGGCAGAGGCGAACGCCTTGACACGCCATCGCGTCGGTTGTGAGAATGAGAACAAGGCTTTCGTGTCGTTGCGGCAGATATATTCGAACAAGCGGATCCCAGACTTGTGGGACCTCTTTGTGAAGTGCAATGGAGATATCGATTGGGCCATCGACATCCTCCTGAAGGACGACGACACTGTGAGGCATGAATCTTGCTCGGACTTCATCGAAAACGGCGACAACTACGAGTGTTGCTGTGACAATCCGCTCAAGGACCCTCCAATGCTAACAAACACGCCAACGATCGAAGTCAACGTAAAACCCCAGCGCCAGAGACCTGCCAGGAATCGTGCGCCAACTGCTGATATTTTAGATATTAAGGAAGCCGTAGAGAAGAGGTTCGTTCTTGGAGACGAACACTTATCTAGTCATGTGAAGAAAATTCGCAATAAACGTTACGCTAGTGAAGACTCGATTAATCGCAAGGGACTCGTGGATGTTTACGTACAAACCGAAGCCGATGAGAATGACAACACCAGCGAAGAGGGTGGCGATGGCTCGGAAATTATAGAAATCAATCTTGGCGAAGATCTCACTGCTCAGCTTGTGGAGACTTTCATTTCGGAGACTCCAACTTTAACAATACCTGAGAAGTACAAACCAAATGTATTCATGCCGAAGTCACTGGCTCGTGAGCTGTACGTCCTCCTGGTGGAGTCCTTGTACAACCAACTAGAGGATCAGAGGCAGTCCATCATAAAGGAAGACGAGGACTTTGCGCGACTGTTGAAGAATCCAAAGTACGAGAATTGTAAGCAGACTCCGGAGAACATAAAAGAACTGCTCGACATGGAATACGCTTGGATGATATACAATTCGGAGAAGGAGCAATTTCGTTCATCCACCACGGTTCAGCACCCGAATGACTTGGCATCCCACCTGACTAGGATGAAATTGTGTGAAATCTTTCCGAATATTGCAAAAGACACGCTGATAGAAATTCTAGCAGCGAACAACAATAACTTCAGTGAAACCGTGGAAGTTTTGAAGAACTCCATACAACCAGCAACGATTGATCATCAGGTTTCGGCAAAGGTACTGATCGAGAAAGCTAGAGACGAGAACGAGAAGGTAAGGTTATCCGCAGCCCCTGTGTTTCATGAATCAGTTCTTTCTTTCCAGTTGAATAAGGAAGCAGAAAAGCAACAAGAGCAAAATTTCAAAAACAACAACGTCATACATTCCATGGCCCAGCAGGAAGATCCCTCCAGTCAAAGTGCTCGCAAGAGGTCAATATCGCCCGATGAAGCCAAGCGGTTGGCTCTGAAGGAGTTCGAGGAAACCCGCAACTATGCCGCCCACCACTGTCAGCTGCGAGCGGAGTGCTATCAAAAGGCCAAGGAGGCTATACAACGTGGATACAGTGGTGTGGCCGAGTATTATTCGAATATAGCAAACTTGCATAAGAAGAAAATCGATGTCTACAACCATCGAGCTGCGAATTGCATCATGGAAGTCCATTACCACACGCAGAACAACCCGGACATCATCGACTTGCACTACCTGCACGTGGTGGAGGCAATCACTTGCCTGGACATCTTCATAGACAACCACATAGCGAAGCTACGAAGCATATTTCGTAGCTATAAGTATGTTTTCATCATAACAGGACGAGGGTTGCACAGCACTGGTGGGGTTTCGACGATAAAAACGAGGGTTAAGAGCCGTCTTAAAGAGAGGAATTTAAAGTCAGTATCCTTAATGGGGTTTCTTGATTTTTTTGAATGAATAAAATCCTTTTCCTTTTTTTAGATGGAGTGAAGTTAATCCAGGTTTGCTTAAGGTGAAAATATTTTCGGCGTCGATGTATGCAAAGAATTTATAGTGGTACAAGCGGTAGGAAGCAACAGGACCAGCCGGGCGATATTATTAGTGTTTTTTTTTTTACAGAATTATTTTTTTTTCCTTTTTGTACTCCTAAAAAATTTTTATTTTAATAAATCAATGGATTGTGGTGATGTAGATGGGGGTTTTCTTTAATTTAAAATTTAATCTTACCAGAAACTGAGGAAATCTCTGTTGACACACCCGTTTGAAGGTAACAGGACATGTTTACCCGTAAGCTCCTTCGAAATAATGAAAAATGAACACGGACAAACACAACCGGACAGAAAGAAGAAGATTTTCATACTCAACATCGATCCGTTTGTACACACGAAGCGCACGCTTATCGAACGAATAATAAAAATTTATTCCATTTTGTACGAATACAACTTAAAAAATAAAAAAAAAGGAAACTAAAATTTACTTCTACGACTTGAAGCGCGGACTTTCAGTTCATTCAAAACGCGTTCCATTAAAAAGCAAGAATCTCAGTGTCTTGCCATCATTCCCCCAGTTGTTGATCATCTCCCCTTTCTTTGATATTCTCTTTCCCCGACGACGCAATGGAGTTCAAACGATTTATTGCGATTTTCTCCATTAAATTACTTCGAATATTGTTAGACCTTCGTTGTGGCTTCTCCTTCGGAGGTGTATTCAAGAATACACCCTCAAAAATGGTCTCAAGACTGTTCGTTCGGTTACTATCACTCAGCGGATTGCTTTCCGTGTCACTTGGTGGACTTATCTGTGCGTTTATGTCGTGCAGTGTTACAAAATCTTCGTTACTTTTGTAGTTTGCTGGTGGTCTTTTTGTCGCCGGCCTGGTGGGTGTTATGCAGCTGCTATGAGTCGGAGATGAAAAGTAATCTGTCTCACTGTCTATTGGCGATGGAGATCTTCCAAGCGGTGATATTAAGCGTATTTCAAATGCTGGCAATTCATCGGAATGTAATCGACTTGTAAGCGTGTCCACTTCTCTATCCGAGGAGAACGAGGATAAATCACTTTCACAGGATATAGATGAGTTTGTAGATATTTGCAGGCAGTAGCAATCGCTTGTGGATGTTGGATTTTTGTTGGTCATTTTGAGTGGTGGATAGCTCGTGGATTCTGGAATGAGAATGAAAGAATTTCGGGGGAAGTTGCGGAGAGTTTCTTTCACAAAAACTTACGATTATTTTTTTTTTTTAGAAGACAACGTGAGAAAGGCGAAAACAAAAATAATAATTCTTTTTCGAATAATGCATTTGACTTTTTGACAGTTACCTACAGCAGTGTAGACAACACACAGAAAAAAAAAATGTTGGAGATTGTAGGCGCCGAAGTGTGTGTGTGTGAGATTTCTCTTTTCACCAATTAATGACACTTCACAGAAATGGCGGCAGTTAAATTTGAACTGAGCTACGAATGAAGACGCAACTTTAATTGAACACTATTTTTTTAATGACTTTCTTACAAGATAATTAAGTCTCGCTTTAACTATATTGAATTACTTGGTTAGTTCAATATAAATTTCTGTGAAACTTGATGCAAGAGAAGAGTAGAAAGCGACATCTTTATAGTCTGATGAAGTTGAATTCTAATCATGTGATTTTTTAGCCAGGCAGGCATTCGCTGATGGGCTCAAATGAAAGTTTTGTGATAAATTACTTACGATGCAGCAAAACACTCCAAATCTAAATCAAAAGTGCTATATTTCAATGTAGCTATTTGTTTTCAGAACACTGGCGATGACGGTGCTCTTCCCAAAAAAAAAAATTTATCTTCGAAGACATCACAAGTTATCAACACTCGTACGATGTCATAGCCAGTATCTCTCGCTCTAAAAGAACAACGAATTAATAAATAATTAAATAAAAGAAAACCGACACAAATAAATAAAATCAATCAAAAAAAAATTAAATTAAATTACAAAAAATAAAAAATAAAAAAATAATAATAATAATTACCCAATAAGAACTTGGAGATGATCATTCACTCACGGTTGAGAACTCTCTGTAACTCTTCCCACTCAGCTCGGTCATTTTATATGAAATCAAAAATTCTCATCCGAAAAGCTTTCAATTTGGGTTTATTCTCTGGTGTTTTTTTATTTTTGCACATTTTCAAGATTTTTGAGAGGAACTGATTAAAAAAAATGTTTTTCGTTGTAAAAAATTCAATAATATAAAAAAAAAAAAAAATTACAGAATCATCCAAGAACCCATAGAATTCTTAAAATTCATAGAAAATCAGAAAAAATTACAGAACTCTCCTTGAAACTATCAAATTCCCAAAATTCACAAAATATTAGAAAAAAAAATACAGAATTCTCCTAGAAACCATAAAATTCCCAAAATTCACCAAAAATCAGAAAAATCTATAGAATTCACCTAGAATCCATAGAATTCCAAAATTCAAAAGCCAAAAAAATAAGGAAAAATCGAAATTTCATACAAACTTCCAGTCGAATCCCGAAGAGCCAAATATCTCTCCGTAAACGTCTGAAAAACTAGCAGTGACTGCCCCACTTGTAAGAAACTCACTCATATTCAAAAAAAAATGTACAATAGTCTCTAAAAAAACAAAACAGAAAAGTCCCTACAAATTCACAAAAATTCCCAATACTTGCTAATGAACATATGCCAAATCTACCCGATTCATCCCTCCGTTCCGTACAGCCATCTTTTCAACACTTTTAAACAATTTTCCGGAATATTTTTCATACTCGAGGTGACTTTTTCACTGCTTCTGTATCAAATGAGATTTTGCTTAGCCCTGTCATCCTGTGATCTAAAAAATTATTCGTCTTAAGCTTTAATTGCTCCCCAATGGGCCTTAAGGCAACCCATAGAATAAAAATAAAGACTACAAATTTGAACATGCATTTCAACGGAAAAAATTGAATGTGTCCTCCGGTGAACTCATGATTACTTTGGTGCCATAAGATTTATGGAAGTCACTGACAACGTGACTCCGAATTCCTGTCGTCACCTCATGAATCTGATTTCCTCGAAAAGTACCATGAAATCGACAAAATTTGCATACAAATTACGGGTGAGAGTAGTTAGGAAGTTATAAACGTGTTCCTTTCCATCCCTCCCCTCATTCATTCTTCCAAGCACACGCGCATTTTCCCCAAAGTGGACTCAGTGTTCGCATACCAACAGACATCCAGATAGCATTATGAAAATTAGATGAAGTAGAAAAAAAAAAGGGACACATTCGTAGGAGTGTATCCTTCCCCCCGAAAAAAATGGAACCCATACATAATGAACCACCCAACCAAACTGAATGTGTGACAAAAGTGCCCGCATGGTAGTAAATTTATGAAGGAAAAAATTGCCAACATTACCCCCGAATTTCAATTCCTGTTCAGGAAACTTAAAACACAGTTCCTACCTTCAGTGAAATAAAATCTAATGGCTCCCGTCTCCTGCTCCGTCTAAACCACTGAACCAAAATGTAATGGAATGCAGGGGTGGATTCACTGTTGGATTCTTCAACTTGAATTGACGTAACCCTGACCAATGTCATTTGCATTTCTCCACCAAAACAGGACACGCTGCTTTTCCGTCCCCTGGATGCTGCTCATTTCATTTGAATGGTTTCATGTCGGTTAGTGGGGTTATCCTTTCGTGATTTGGTTTTGTATTTTCTCATATTTGTACGTAAAATCCAGCCCTGGAGCTCAAAATCATATCCAAACAATATTTTCCTTTTCTCTCTCTACAAGGACGAACAATTTTATTTGAAAAGCAAGGAAATAAAGAAAAAAACAACACAAAAGCCACTGCCACACCGTGTTCCGTCGACCAGAACCTGTCCCTTTCAGCTGATTGAACAAATTCGATCGTGTAACGATTCGTTCCAGGACTCTTATGCCCACACCACAGAGCAGCTTGTTTGGATTTTGTATTCTTGAGCTATTTATTCAATATTGAGAAATTCTGTGGTAGATGGTTTTTGAACAGCACAGTTCCACACACTTCAAATGCGATTGGGAGACGTCGATTCTTGCGATTCGAGTGCATCAAGTGGTTTTGATTAAAAACTTTTCAATCATTTGTGCGCAATTTAATTAATTGCCTTAGACCGATGGGGGCAAAAGTCTAGCCGAATAAAATGCCATTTTCACTTCGGGTGCTTTAAAAAAATGACGAAACAGCTCTGAAGTGGTGCTCGTAGCCGATTTTCCTTTCGCGTGATTTTCAACGAGCGGAAGGAGCTCAATGGAAACGCGGTTTGTGCTAATTAATTAGCTGCCAATGGTTTAGGTTAGGGCTACGTATTCTCTTAAACCACTGGCTGGCGTTAGTGGACGCCATGGGATGTATTGTTTGGGCGAAGGAAATTCGGGGAAATAGACTTTTCCAAAGCTGGGAAATGCCAGGAGCGTCATCCAACGTAGTGCGGTAGCCAATGGCCGTTGAAATGGAGAACTTCGGTGGTTAATTAGGAGAGTGGTGGCGATGAGATTTTGCATAACTAAGTGTGAAGTCTCGGAATTTCAAGAAAATCAGCGACGAGGGTGGTAAAAACCTGTACGCCCTAGAAATCAATGGAAATCTAATTTTTTGTTGGTGTGAATGGCTTTCGTCGCGACGGGGGAGCTAGGAGGACAATAAATGATATCAATATTCTAAGCTAACAGAGGACAGCTAACGGCTAAGTCCTAAATGGTGAGAGCTAAAGATTTTTTTTGGCCTTAGGCTGAAGGCGAAAATCTGATGGCTCCCATAGAGTGGGCCAAGTACAAGTTTATATTAAAAAAAGGCAATAAAATAATCAACAGAGTGGGCCAAGTACAAGTTTCAATAAAAAAAAATTAATAAAATGATAAACAGAGTGGGCCAAGTTCAAGCTTCTTTTAAAAAATGCATTAAAATGATTAACAGAGTGGGCCGAGTTCAAGTTTCACATAAAAAAATACAGTAAGCTGTTCAACAAAGTGGACCAAATACAAGTTTCTTTTAAAAAATGCAAGGAAATAATTAACAGAGTGGGCCAAGTTCAAGTTTCTCTTAAAAAATGCAGTAAAATGATCAACATTTTATATTTTCCATTTATCACGGCTTTATTATTAAGGGAAATCGTTCCTTTCAATTAGTAATAGTACACAACGTCGATTAAGTGGCTGCATCGGCTGGCTTCGCTGTAGCGTGTTTTGTCACTCCTGTTTTTCAAGCCCTTGTTGTTCGTTTAGGGCTGCAGTTCACGGACTGCTTGGATTATATTGGCTTGGAATGATTGAATTTTGTTTCATTGCATAATCCTTCCGTGCTTAACTGATTCCCACAAAAAAACAGACGAGAGTTCTCTTTGGAAAAAGAGTTTCAATGGGCGGTTATAGGCTCACAATCTTTTGGAGAGTTTATTAAAAAAATCGTTTTCCAAGCTTTTTAACTGAATGTACTTCGGTTAGTGTCGTTCTGATTTGTGTTTTTAGGCTTTAAGTTATCCAATTTTCGCAAATTAGTTTAACCCAAAATTCTAAGAAATCTCACTTCATTCTCAAGATTATTTTAAGAAATAAGTGGTTCGCAGCACTGTTGTAGAATTTTGTACAGCAAGGAGCAAGACAGCAAGCAAAAAAAAGCTACTGAATTGAAATAAAGAATAAAACCGAAATAAGCAGACGCAGTTGGAGTTGTTGGACCTAAATTCTAAAAGATCCAAGCAGTGATCAGGCAGAGTTTTTGAAGAGTTTAATGGGTTTTGGACTAAGTACTTGGAGTTCTTTCAATAAGATATACACCAAAGCCTCGGCTAATAAGGTCTCAGAGTTGCGTCATTCAAAAATTATTATGGTTTCGAAGCTGCATCGTTTTTATTTCAGTTTGTGTGGTCCACAAAATTAAAATATCAATCTATGCCATGTTTTTCTGGCTCTAATTAATGACGCAAAGCGAAATTTTAGTGTCCACTTCAATTTCTAATCTAGTTTGCTTTGCTTTCTTTCTTAAAAAAACAATCAGCTGCAATTTAGGGAAAAAAAAAAAGAACCTCACCAAAGACATTTGCGTAACACTCGATAAATCTCCCGACCACTACATAAATCGACTATTTTTGTTTTCCTTTCACCACACACCACACTCCTTCCAAATTGGATCACGTTCTCTTTTTCCATTCCATTGATTTCGATTAATCCCCCGCCAATGTCCACACAAATCATCGAGAATGAATGATGCAATTTAATTTGAATAAATGCATCCCTGAGTGGCATTTAGCAAAAGACGAACGAAAAAAACAAAAAAAAAAAAAAAATCACTGCTAACAAAATGCAAACATCACAACAACACCATCAAATGAGCAAACTAATTAAAAATTTCCCAAATAAATTGCCGGCGAAAATAATTACGCACCCGACAAAATGCATTTTCTAAATTTGGTTATCAGATGAATGCCACCACCATCACCACCGTCATAGTCACCGTCACAAAACGCCATCGTATACGTTCATTAGTGTCAAAAACGTTGAATGGAAAAACGGAGGTGTACCACCATCACCGGTTTCCAAAAAAAAAAAAAAGGCTCCTTAGGTGGCACCGGAGGCAACAAGCCACACAGTACAACACCAACAAAGAGTCCTGGCAACAAAAAGCCGACTGCCTGGATGCATGGCGTCTATATAATTAGGAATTCAACGCGTTCCCATGCAAATATGCCTCGCGGACGCGTTGTTTTCCTCTTTTCCACCTCCTTGTGTGTTTCGTGTGTCATTCGTGATAATATAATTATCATATTTAATTTCAGGTAAAACTTCCGCAGTCACAGTACCTGGTGGAGGTGGGAGAAGAAGAGCTTCACACGCTAGTCGGTGGGACTAAGGGACTTAAAGAAGTTGGCACAAAAGTCCTTTTCTCTGTTTTAATTATTCACGAGAGGCGGATGAGTGAGTGTTTACCCAATTTATTTGTGAGTCTTTTTTTTTTTTAGTGTTAGTGAATGAGTGAATAATAAGTAAACTGCTCGTAATTGAAAGCAGCAAATAATTTGTCAAAGGATGTAAAGTGTGATGCGCGAGAGAGGAGAGTTTCTTTTGAAACTGATAAAAGTCCTTCTAAATGATGGTGGAGCTCCGGGCAAATTAGACACACACGTTGGTGGTGGTTGGAAAGCGGGGTGATTTTAATAAGAAAGTTTTAAGGAGGTTCTTGGACGGCTTTTGAATTTTTGGTGGTTAACGCTTGGTGGGCAACTGAAGATTGGGTGACGAAGTGATTACGTGAATTTCTTTGGAGAGAAGTAGTTGGTCTTAGGCATTTTGGGCTATGATTGAAAGGGAGGATTGTTTGTCTTAAAAAGAAAAGAGATTTGAGTTTTGAGTTTGAGTTCTAGGGGTCTTTTTTTTTTCTTCCCAGACCATGCAAAATTTGAGCTTTCCTTTTGTCTATGGACGTGGATCATTTACATGTTCCCAAATTTGTCGTCTTCATTTCATCATTCTGGCTGTTCAGTCTTTACAAAAGGCTGGCCATAGAAGATTAAAGAAGAGGTTGTAAAATAAAAGAAAAAAAGAAGGCTTTGAGTTGAGGACTGCAAAGGAAATTTGAATTGGAGGCTTAAAAAGAAGGTTCCAAGAAGCGAAGGGACTTTATATGGAGGCTTAAAAAGAAGAAGAGAGTTTAAAAGAAGAAGAGATTTTAAACGAAGGCTTAAAGAAGAGTTTTGAAGAAAACGTTTTATGGGAATTGGCTTAAAAAGGAGGTTTTAAAATATTTGAATGCTTGACGACAAGGCTTGTAGGGGATGTCAGAGAAGAAGGTTTGACTATGCGGCTTAAAAAGAATCAAGAGGCTTAAAACGGGACCTTGAGGGTTTGAAGAAAATGTTTTACGGGAATTGGCTTGAAGAAAAGGCTTCAACAGGAGGTTTTGGCTATAAGGTTTAAAGAGAATCAGGAGGGACCTTGAAGAGGAGGCTTGAATAAAAAAAAGGCTTGAATAAAAGGCTTGTATAAGAGACTTGGAGGAGCTTTTAAGAGTAGGCTAAGAGAGAAAGTTTTGAACTAAGTCATGAAGGAGGCTTAAAAAAGAAACTAAAAATTGAGATTTGAAGAGAGTAAACTTTAAGAAGAGATTTAAAAAAAAAAAAGCTGAAAGAACTACATGAGTCCCAAGGAATCTAAAAATTTAAATCTTGAGGAGGAGGCTTAAAATGGAGACTTGAAAAGGTTTGAAGGGCGTACGCTTGAAGAGGAGGCTTCAAAATAAGATTTTCAAAGGAGAATTGAAGTCGAGTCTTGAATATAGGTCTTGAAGAGGATGTCTAAGGATGAGTCTTGAATATGAGGCTAAAAAAGGAAGTTTAAAAGGGAAGCTTGAAGAAGAGACCTAAAGAGGAAGCTTGAACAGGAGATTTAAAACGATACCTTGAATGGGGAGACTTGAATAAGAAGCTTGAAGAGGAGGTTCTAAGAAGTAGACTTTAAAAGAAGTAGTAGAAAAGGAGGCTTTAAAAGAATCCTAAAAAATCTTAAAATCTAAATCCTGAAGAGGAGATTAAGGGGAGACTTGGGAAGGGGGTTGGGAATAGGCTTGAGCAGTGGGCTCAAAAAGAAGATTTTTAAAGTTGATTTGAAGTGAAGTCCTCAGGGTGAGGTTTGAAGAGGTGGTCTGAAAACAAAGCTTAAAAAGAAAGCTTGAAGATGAGGTTTCAAGAGCAAGCTTCAAGAGGTCGTTTTTATAAGTAAGAAAAGAAGATTCGGCTTGACAAGGAGATTTTCAAAGGATTTAAAGATTTTCAGAGGATTTAAGGATTTGAAGGGGAGGCTTGAAGATGATGCTGATAAGGAGCTTTAAAGCAAGTGAAAGAAAAATATGGGCTTTAATCGAAGGCTTTATGTAAAAAATACTAAGATTTTTTTTTAAATTTTTGACGAGGCTGTTTGTTGTAACATCAATTTTCTTAAGTTTTCATTTATCTCTACAAAATTACCCACGACATAACAAGTTTTCCAGAAACTTTTCTCTCTTCTCAGTTTAATGCTGTCAATTTCCACACGGCTGCTTCCACCCTTGATCAAAAAGTCTAAATCAAGTCATCTGGAGCCTTATTAAAGTTAACCTCAACCTGAAGCATCCCCAGTTCATCGTCCCCTTAACCTAATAAATTCGAAAAAAATAGACAAAAAAGGAGAAGAAAAAGATGAAGAAATCTGCTACTTCCCATTAAGTCTATCCAACCACTTAACCCACAACACAGGACCAGGAGGACTCCCACTCTCCCATTTCCTTTCTCTGTGTCTTTTCTGGTTGTTTACCTAGAGTGTTATTTTATTGAATTGTGTATACGTTTCCCATTTGGTGACTCAATTTGAAGGATATTCGTTGTCAATGGCCAATTTGACAAGTCAACGAGTTCCATTTCATTCATGTCCTTAAGTCGAGTGAGGGAATGACCAAAGCCTAGCCATCTTGAATCGAATAATTGGCTTATAGAAACGAATAATTGCCCTTTCAATTGTTGTTGAGTGGACGAGGGGGTGAAATATAATTTGATTTAGACTCATCTCGCTGCTCACCATTTCAACTCAAATGAAATGAAAAATAACTCCTAATTGACATCCCCTTATTGCGAACAACGAACGAGTTCAGCCTGAGACTGGTTAATTATGAGTCAGCTTGTCTGTCCACCCAACCCACACCCAACCGCCGTACGATTCCATGTCCTCTCGTGCACGAGAGATGCCTTAAGAGTAAATTAATGTTTTTAAATACGGTTATGTGGCTTTTAAGCCCTTAAGGAAGTTGTTGTTCTTTTGTTGTTGTTATTGTTGTTGTTTCTTTTTTTTTTTTTTCTACCCCTACTCATCTCTGTCAGGACTGGCTGGTTGGTGGTAGTCCTAGCTGGAGGCAGGCGATGGTGTATTGTTGTGAAGTGTGTAAACACTCCTTTCAGCCTGGTGTGCCTGACAGAATGATAATTAAAATGATAACGATGATGACGATGATGATGTCGATGCTAATGATGTGACCCAGCCATGTCCTGGTGTTGGTGGTTGGTTGGTAAACGACAACAGCCGGAAGGGTCCACTGGGAAAAGAATCGAATCAAGCCATTCGACTGTGGATTGTTTGGTCAGACTTGAGGCGACTCCACACACAGATAAAGTGACGCACACAATCTCGAATCGGATGTGTATACGTCGCTATAATCAGGCGAATAAAATTCCGCAACGCGAAAATTGCTTGCACGTGCGAAATGGCAAAGAAATTACTCAAAGTGTTGTCACACCGATCCACTCTGCGATGTTGTCCTCGTCCTTTCTTTTTTTTTTTTGTCTCTGTAATGAGTCGAGGGAAAATGGAGAGAAAAAATGAACAAGGAGATGATGTCCTTATTTACTCGGCCGATGGAGGCAATAATTCCTCTCTTCGACAGACTGAGTTTGTTTTGTGGTGACGGATCTACGCAATCCGCATTAGACGAAAGGCGAGTACAAAGCTGGGTTTTTTTTTTTTTTTTTTCTTTTCCTGGAATGACTTCACCCTGTCACACCCCCTTAAGTAGGCATTAGCTTAAGAGGCTTTAAATTAGATGTTTTCTGGTGGTTAACTATGCGAGTGGATTTCAGAGAATTTTACTTCGTCTGAAGTGTTGTTGTTTTGTTTTTAATTCTTCATAAACTTGTCTTCAAAGGACGAATGTTTTTTTTATGTTTTCGTGGGGAGAGGATTGACGTGGACTCATGCTCTTTGACCTTTGGAGACGACTGACTGTGTGTGAGGCATGAAATTCACGCAGAGGATGCCTAGTCCTCATTTATTCATCAGAAATGCTCTGTTCTAATTTAAAAAATGGTAGCAAAAAATGTAGAAACATTTCTGAAAATTTTAAAATTCACAAATAAATAGAATATAGCTAAGAATCGCAGAAAATTTTCAAAATTCAGATGCACTGCGATTCACTTCTTCATGTTAAAAGTTCTCTTCTAAAATATGAAGTATCTTTCTATCTCAAATATTGCAAACTATGAAATTATAAAAAAAATTCAAAAAACTGCTAAAAATTTGAGAAATTCGGAAGTAATGTTACTCGACCCTAGAGTGTTTTCCCAGTTAGAGAATAATTACCTGAAAAACACTCCTTCCAAGTTATCCACCCTTAAAAAATGTCCAAAAGATTCTGTAAATTTGCAAATTATAAAAAGCTAAAAAATGCCTGGAAAATGCTGAATATTTTGTAAAATTTGAAAGCATTGCACTAATAAAAGGGACAAATAACTCAGAAAATACTCTTTCCAAATAAACTTAAAAAAAAATGCTCGAAAAATTTAGAAAATTCCCAAATTATAAAGCGCTAAGACAACGTCTACAAATTCCTGAAAATTTGTAAAATTTGAAAGCAATGCAACTCATAAAAGGCACGAAAAACTTAGAAAATACTCTTTACAAATTTTTAAACTTCAAAAAAATGCACGAACAGTTCAGAAAATTCCCAAATTATATATCGCTAAGAAAATTTCTGAAAATTTGTAAAATTTGAAAGCACTGAAACACGTAAAAGGGACAAATAACTCAGAGAACACACTTTCCAAATTATAAAACTTCAAAAATATGTTTGAAAAATTCAGAAAATCCATAAACTATAAATGTTAAGAAAATTTCAAAAAAAACTGAAGAAAGTTTGTAACATTTGGAAACACTATAGTTTGAAACAAGCAAGAATTTTCTCGAAAACATTTTTTCTAAATTATACGACCTTAAAGTTTACATGAAAAATTGAAAAAAATTGCAAATTGCAAAACATAAAAAAATTTCGAAAAATCAGTTCAAAATTTGGAAGCACTGTAATTCGTAAAAGTGAAAAATATTATATTTTAGAAAACAATTTTTTGAAATTATAAAACTTTAAAAAAAAAATTGTTTGAAAACTTCAGGAGATTCGCAAATTATAAAACGGAAAAAAATACAAAAAAAAAATGTTGAAAATATGAAAAATTAGATTGCTTTGAAGCTCATGAATGGGAGAGAACAACCTGAAAAACTCCACCCAAAAAAGATAACTTTAGAAAAATTTATAAAAAAAAAATGGTAACTTTCAAATTCTAAAAAGTTAAAAAGATGTCGAAGAAATGCTGGAAATTTGAGAGCCTCGGAAGCACTGCAACTTGAAGAGGGAAGAATAACCTGGAAAAACGCTCCATCTAGATTCAACAAACTTAAAAAAAAAAAAGTACAAATAGTTCCAAAAATTTAGAAAACGTAAAAAATATGTCCAAGAACTTCTGGAAATTTGCACAAAATAAAACATAATCTAAACATACATATGTAAAAGCGACAGACAGACAGACAGACGGACACTGAAGTGATTCTTTAAGGGTGTTGTTATTCCTTTGGAACGAAAGCCTAAAAACACTTCTGGACAAAGATCCCCGTCCTAAATAAAAAGTTCTCGACAACACTTTGTAGGTCTTGGCAAGGTTTTTTTGGTTCCCAAGAAAGTTTCCCAGTTCTTTCAGCATTTCACATCCGAGTTTCAAAAAAAAAAAACGTCTCCATAAATAAATCTCACCAGAACGAAAAACCCCAACCAGATTGCATCATTTCCTTCCATAATTTCCCATTTAACCTCTCCACACCAGCCTGTCCTCAATTTCTTTCGAAAAAAAATTTATTCCTTCGTCTTCCTGGAACACAGCCAACTCAAGAGGCGACAAATTTCCAAACAGACGTGGTCCCCTTTAATTATTTCAGGCACCAAGAAACTTTATTAAGAACAAGAACTTAGGTCACAAAATGAAATTAAAAAATTTATTATGTGTATAAAAATAAAAACACAAAAATGTATTCTTTCCAACCCCACACACACGCACTAAACGAAGAACATTAAGAGATTACGAAAGTTGAATGGTAATTGCTTTAATTTAATTGCAAAGAATATTTCTTCATCTTTACCCTTCGTGTGTCCTTAAAAACCAGAAAATGGCACAAAAGATGTGCCAGGAAGCAAACTACGCACACCGATGAGAGGATATTTTCAATTGGATTAATTTCCTGCGTTATGTCCAATGTCGTCCCCCCTCATCAGGACTAAGAGGCTACGCAATCGGTTGTGGGATAGTGAATTTAATAGAAGCTCTAGCAATTATCGTTACTCAATATATACACACCAGGAGGATGGCGGAAGTCGACATTTCGATGATAATAGCGTTCGTTTCCTTTTTGCAAATGAAGTGCTCTCTTCACGGATATTGCCCACTCTGTTGCTCAAGGATAAAAATATCATTCTGGTGGTGTCTCTTCGCAGGACGAGACTCTGAAGTCAAAGGTGTAATTAAAAGTTAATGATAATTGTAAGCCGTAGAATCTGTTGCTGGTGTGCGATGGTCGGGAGGAAGAGATCCTTGATAGGGCTGAAATTATCCCAATTCTACGGCTGTGTGAGTGAGAGATTGGTGGAGTTTTTCTTTTTTTTTTTTTAATTTTCTTTCTGTCTCTTCCTTTCCCTTTCTAATTACCAAATAGAAAAAGGAATGAAAGACACCTACTTAACCTGTTGCTTGCTGTGGTGGTTGGTTTGGTCTGGTCGTGGGATGAAAGGGTGGCTGGTGAAGGTGGTGATGGTAGTTAATGGGATCTTGGGCAGGGTGGACGAGCTGTTGATTGCCTCTGGGCGGGTTTGGGGCGTGTGAAAGTGCTGAGGACCTTGGATTAGTCCATTAATGTCGCATTTAGAAATGATACCACAGGTTTGGGGTAATTTTTTGGTCTCTCGAGAAGGTGATGATGGCGTTAACAAGGTGGTCAATGACAGAGGAGCTTTTGATTACATTCCATTGTAGATCCATCATGTCTCTATGGTAACTCTGTGCCAGTTGAGATTAAAACTACCCTCTCCACAATCTAATAAAAAACAAAAATTCCTCTTCTCAGTAAATGCCATCGCAACATTGTACACACTTTTAAATTTGTATCGTAGACCATGAAAAGGATCTAGGTCAAGTGCATCCACACAAACCACGAAAGTCGTCCCTTACCTTCACCCCTGTTCACTACGACGTCCCCATTCACAGTGGAAGTCACCCCGACCTCCGTAAATCACTTTGCTGTAATGAAAATTGTTTTTTTTTAGCTAAAGAAGTTCAAAACTTCAGCCTGGTCGACTCAACTCGACACGATACGATAATGACACCCGGGAAAACAGACAGTCAATGGTGAGACTTTTTGAAACGTGAGTACCCTCATATCCTTCCTTCATCATTTTTATCTCGACCCTCATACTCCAGTTAAGATGCACATCACGTTGCACAGGTTAATTCAACACGCGAACATGTTGCTGAAATGTCTTTTTACGAAAGAAAGAGAGAAAAAAAAAGAAACTTAAGCACTTTGTGAACATAGCCAGCACAGATGGTAACGAATTTAATGGTGAGAAATACGACCGACACTGAGATGGGAATAAGAATGTTCTTTTAAGCAGTAGGAAAGATGGAGGACTTCGTTTGGGTCCTCCTGAGACTTGGAGGAGAGAATAAATCCTTGTTTTTATTAGATTTAAACTTTCTTTCACTAATTTCGTGTGAGATCCTTTTGGACGAGCGGGTTTAGCTAGGAGTTTGACCTCGTTTTGTGGATAAAATATGCACTTGGATGGAATTCGATTATGTGACCGGTGTCGTCTGTGTTGCTGTGGCCGAGTTAGTTGCCACAATTATCATCCCTGGAGCTTCTGGTTGTGGCTGATGTCTTGGATGCTACAAGGCGCATTTCGTTTCGTTAATTGAAATAGAGTTTAGTTTTTCTCTATTGCGGCAATGGTGGTGGTGAAGGTACATGTTTTAGCAAGTGCTCTCGAAAGTTCTGACATTTCCCACAACGGATGTTCAATTTGGGAAGAGAAGTTTCTACGTACGAATGTGAGTGACAGGTAAAAAAAAGTTGGAGTCCTTAAGGCTATAACAAGGTTGTTAATACTTCTTTTAATCGATCGGGCTATTGGCCTCGCCAACTGCTCCTCGGCTATCGAATTCGTCTCGATTCCCGTTCAAGGCAATTCATTTTAGTGGCTAATCAGGACAAGAAGCAATGCACGTAACATAACCAATTGGAAAAAAAAGGTTTCTTGATGAGTTTTTGTATGAAGCATGGGCCACCTAGTGGTTTCTTTTTAAACCATAGATTATTTTGACAGTGACAGCTGTTTCCCGCTTGAAATTTTAACAGGAAATCGATCATCGAATGGAAAGAGAAAGTTTTTATACGGAGTTTTTATATACTACTCGTGGAGTGTACGAAAAACAGACAGGATAAACTTTATTTTGACAGCTGTCACGTAGGTTTCATCAAAACAAGTATGGCGAACTTCATTCTGACAGCTGTCACATACGTGCATTTTATTACATCCAATTTCGAAGTCAAAACCAACGTAAACCTAACGATGGAAAACTCTTAAATTCTCAGCAAATTTCGAAGTCAAAACCAACAATCACCTAAGGATGAAAAAATGCTCAAGTCCTCACAAAACAGATGTGGCGAACTTCATTTTGACTGCTGTCACGTATGTGACTTTTGTTACATAAAATTTTGAAGTCAAAACCAACGTTAACCTAATGATGGAAAATTCTAAAGTCCTCAGCAAATTTCGAAGTCAAAGCCAACGTCAACCTAACGATCGAAAATTCTTAAGTCCTCAACAAACTTTGAAGTCAAAACCAGCATCAACCTCACGATGAAAAAATCCCAAAGTCCTCCCTAAACAAATTTAGAACTCAAATAATCGCAACAGCTTTGACAGCCGACGGCTGCTCATCTCGTTCGATTCAACTTTTTTTTTCCACTCACCTCTTATCCTGCCTGGTTTAGCTGTAATTTTATTTCACAGCCTTTATAATCTTAATTAATAGGTAATGAGTTAGCTGGTATATGAAAAATAAAAGAACTTGTCGATGATTATGACACAATATTCCACCACGTCGCTGAGCGCGAACAAGTCCATCAGCCACGATGAGATTTTCATTTTTTTTTAATGGAACCTCATGGAGCTTCAAGGAACTTCATGGAACTCATGTAACCCATGCCTGTGCCTCATCATCATTCCTTTTTTCTCTTGCTCGCATTATCCCAGCATTTTCCACATCATCATCATCGTCATAATAAACATTTAAAATTAATATTCCGACTTTAACGCACACATCCTGTTTCTACTCCTTCAGATCCTTGTATGCTGTGGTGTGTTCAGTACAAACGCTTACGAAACGAGAAGGACCAAAATGTCAACGCAGATAATTTTCTTCCTGTCTGTGCTGTATGTGAGTCCTGTCAAAAAGGAAACTTTTTTTTTTATTTTTTAAACGAAAAGCTACTGGAGTATGTACAATAAATTAATTCCCTATGAGCTCTTCATCGTCATCGTGTGAAGGTGATGCAAGAGATGGTGAACTTTTTTCATTAAGAAGTACAAAATGAAAAGTGAACAGATGCCGGCAGCATATCATGGAAAAGAGGTTATATAGGGTAAATGAAAAGTGGGTTTGTGGTTTTCTTTTTCGGTTTTTGTGCATCAACCATCTGTGGTCGCAATTAACACTGAATAAGACGTCTGGTTCCCTTGACTTCACTTGACTTAAGTGTGTCGTCTGCTTACCATTTGGTTTATTATTCTACAGTGTGGGCCATCTAGTGATTTCTTTTTAAATCGTAGGTTATTTTGATGGCAGAACATCTTTTCTGCGTGCATTGCCCCCGCGACTCCGTTAGAAGAACACGCGGCCAAGAGGATGATGATGCTAATTTGCCAGTGATAGTTCTTTACCGATTAAAATTTTGAGAGAAAATCAGCATCATGCCTCCGCGGAACGAAATGAGTCGCTTTACACCTGAGTAACGTTGGGAAATATTGAAAACTTATTTTCAAATTGAGTGCGATGTAACCCATACGTGCAGCGCTTTTTGAAAACAGAATACACCATTTTCAGCCGTCTCGGCAATGTAAATTGACCGCCGCGGAGTTGCGATTTGACCACTTTCCACTTTTTTATATGGAACCTTGAAGGACCAATTGAAATCTAAGTGTACAATTTGGAGCCTACTTTTTTATGTTGGCTGGTAATAAAATTACTTCATGTCAAATGTCCAAATAATCATTCATAATTGACAGCATGAATAAGTAAGGATAATCGTTCCTCTTTTTTTTTCTTTTCCCTTGTAGGGATGAATGTTGACAGTCAAAGAGGAATCGGTCGGTGGTCGGAAGGACCGGAAGGAATCCTTTTTTTTAGGGGCATTTGAATGTGTTAATGTCTTCGTTGTATCAGGCACGTTTATCGGGGTGATTTTATGTGTTTTTTTTTTTTTTGTGGGTCCTGCAATTGGACGGAAGTGCTTTTGAGTGCTGGTCGGAACTTTGATTGAGGTGACAGTGTGGTTGACAGGAAAATGGGCTTTGTAACTTGAAAACTTATAAAATTGTTTATAGAACGATTATTAACAATTGAAAATTTACAAAATCGTTTATAGAACAATTATTATTAATATTATTACTTTATTGAAAAATTAAAAGGCCGCTCTCCATGGGAAAAAAAAAAAACGAAACCACTCTGAATGAATGCGAAAGCAGTCCCAGAGTGCAGGTGACAAGGATAAGATTTCAGGGACACTCAGGTTGGAGTGTAAGATGTTCTTGTTTGCTAGAAAGAATGAGTGATACGATATCACAAAAAGATCACATCGTTTAAGAAAGAATCATTTTCAGTAACCTTCTCGAGTTTCTAGAACAAATTCCTCCATTTATCGAAGAGATTCTCCCTTCAGGACCTTTGCCTCCTTCTACAGGCCACTCCATCGATGTACAAGACCCAACCCCTGCAAATCCTTCTTTATTGACCTCAAATACATTACTTTCCGTCAAAAGTCCCAACCGTTTTGACCAAATTTTCCAAAATCTAAAACACGACACAAAATCCTAGAAAAACTCGATTGCGAATATTTGACTTGAACTGCATTTTTTGGGCTAAAAAATGCGAATTTTTTTCATTTTCCAGAAAAATTATTTTATGATTTTGAAATGTTGAAATTCGGTGTGGGGAGCACAAAATGGTCTGGTTTGTGGTTAGGAACCCACTGAAAGCTGGTCAAATCCTGGAAAAAACGATTTGTGCAGGCGTCTTAAGACTCACATTGACGGGACCTTGTTTGATGATTAGAGCGTCATGGCGCGTTTCTAAAATGGTTTAGATTGTGATTGTAGTCTTAGTCGAAGGTGGACAAATCCTAAAAATGTGATATGAAATGACCTAAATCAGAGTTGTGGTCCTTATAGAAGCTGAGGAAACCCTTGATTTTGTACGTGCCTTAAAAGAATTTCTTCAATATGCGAGGGCGTCTTAAGGCGCATATCAATGAGACCTTGATTATCGGTTAGAGCGTCGTGGAGCGATTCTAAAATGACTGAGATTATGTTTGTATTCCAATTGGAAGCTGGACAAATCCTAAAAATGTGATTTCTAGAGATACCTTTGGAGTATCATCCACAAAATCTTGACACATGAATATAACATGATTTAAATTAGAGTTGTGGCTTTAGCAGGAGTTAAAGAAATCCGTGTTTTTGTTTGTTCCAGAAACAATTTTCTTTAATTTACGGAGGCGTCATAAGGCGCACACTACTGAGGCAATGATTTCTGCGGCTCTAAAATGGCTTGGATTAAATTCGACGTCCTATAGTGAGCTGGGCAAATTCCAAAAATGAGATTTCTAGAGATAGCCTTAGAGTTTTACCGGCGAGAGCTTGGCACGTGTTTTAAAAAACGAGCCACAAATATGAAATGACATGAATCAAAGTTGTAGTCTCAGCAAAAGCTGAAAAAGTCTTGGATTTTGATCGTTCCTGACATAATTTCCTTCGACTTGTAGAGACGTCATAAGGCGCACAATCAATTTTCCAGTTAAAGAGTCATGGCGCATCTCTGAAATGATTTAAAATATAGCTGCAGTCTTAAAGGTAAAAAAAAATATATTTCTAGAGATGGTATTGTCGTCCACGGGTTCAAGACAGAGGATTCGAGAGGTGAGGCGAAGAAATGAAATAAAGAATTAATCTAGACTGCATACTTTGGTGTCAAATATTTGTTTAGCTCTTTAAAAATCTTTTTTAATTCGTTATAGTAAAGAGTAGATAAAAAGGGATAGGAGAGGATCTTATGAAGGATTTTCGGAGGTAATGTCAAAGCTACTAAGTCAAGGGATAGAGACCAAGAACAGAGACGACGATCTATTACAGAATTAAAATATTCTAAGCTATTGTGGCAGTATATTTTCGCATTTTAAAATAAATAAATGAAAAAGAAATAATTATCAGAGTTGAAGCAAATTTTCTATTGGCAGCCATTTGGATTTTTCTCTATCAGACCTGAAAGAACTGAAAAGAAAAAAACACAGTTTTTAAATTTCATTTACGATTATATAGTTCTTTTCTGTTTATTTTTGTTTTTTTTTTTTAATTTTTTTCGTTCTCATCTTTTTTTTTTTAATCTTGGATCCTGTTCACTTAGATACTATTTACACAATTTTTCTTTTTTTATATTTTTTTTGAAATTTTTGTTTCTTATCACATTTTTGATTTTTTTTTCTTTAAATGAAAACATGTTTTCTATTTTTTTAAGTTATTTTCTTAAAATTCAATTTTTTTCTTTAACACGTAATTTACAGTAAGAGTTTTTTTTTTCCACATTAAGTCTATATTTTATGTATTTAAATTTTTTTTTTGTTTAACAAATAATTTGTCTACTTAAGAACTATTTTTTTTGTTTTTCTTTGTAGCGCATTTAATTTCAAGTCAACCTTAAAAAACATACGAAAGGAAAGGAAAAAAACTTAAATTACTTTAGCTAGATTAGTTTTGTTGTTTTTTTTATTTATTTACTTCACTGTAGTTGTACGAAGAAGTCGCCTTAAAAACGATTTATTTTTTTTTTAGCCAAAAAAATGAGTTTAGTAGAAAAGGGAGAGAGAACAACACGCTATTCAACGAATTTCTATAGTAACAAGGATTTCTTTTCTTTTTTCTAGGTCTTTTTTTTTTTTTACTTAATATCAAGGATATACAAAATAAACAACACACAAACACACACAGATGTGTTGTGCCCCTTTAACTCCGAATACCCAGAAGCCGCTTGAAGGCTCGCCTATAATCTAAATTGAAAATGGTGTAGATAACCGGATTAAGACCGGAGTTTATGTATCCAAGCCATGTGATGAAGTTCTTAAACTTATCTGTTGGGCAGCAGGATTCACAGAACGGTAAAATAACGTACATTAGGAAGAACGGCAGCCAGCAAATAACGAAAACACCCATGATGATGCCCAAAGTGCGTGCGGCGCGGCGCTCCTTCGAAAGGGAAATTTTTTGCTTCTCCTCGATGAATTGATACACGCCCGTTGGTCTCTTGGGTGGGATTTTCGAACTCTTCGAGCTCTCGACCAGGACACTCTTCTCCAGCTTGTCAGCATTGACTACTGTTGATCCGCTGTTGTTCGCATTCGGTCCAGACTCGGAGGAGTTCTCTGGATTATCACTTATGTTCGAGATTTCGTTGCGTAGGCTGAGCTGATGGTTGTTTTCTGGTGGAGGCAGCAGGCGCTCCTGGATGATTTTTCGATTTTTTCCGTGTTTAATTGAGTCTTTGATTTTGGGCCGGCGGGACTTTTTCGCCGGCTTCTCTGTGTTGTTGTGTGCGTTTGAATTGGAATTCGAGTTGGCATTGGGATTGGTGACAACATGATCCGAGGGAGGATTGTGAGGTGTCTCATTGACGTTCGTCTCACTGCTGATGGAGTCTTGGTCTTGTTGCACCGAGGTTAGCTCCTTGTCGACTCGATTGGCCATGGAATTGTTGCCCCCCGGAGCTCCGGCATCACCCGAACCGGCTGTAGCACCTTTCATTGTGACGATTGTATTGATTTTTGATGCGCGGGCACGCTCACGTAGCCGTCGCTTGGTGGCAATGTAGATTTCGATGTACACAATGGTCATGATGGCCAGCGGGATGTAGAAGGATCCGAGTGAGGAGTATATTACGTAGCCCCGGTTCGATGTGAGCTCGCAGGGAGTGGCGTTCGTGAATTCCTCGGGCCAATCGTTCCACCCCACCAGCGGTGGGGAGCTTATGATGAGCGAGAGAATCCAAACGCCGGCTATGAGGAGCAACACCCGTCCGACCGTCCGTTTTTGTGCGTAGTTTATGGGATCGGTTATGGCCCAGTATCGGTCCAGTGCAATGGCGCAGAGGTTGAGGATGGATGACGTGCAGCAGAGGACATCGCAAGTCAGCCACATTTTGCACAGATGTATTCCGAACTCCCAGCGGCCCAGGATGGAGTAGGCCACGTTGAAGGGCAGCACGAGTAGAGCGACAGTCAGATCTGCCACAGCCAGGGACACAATGAAGAAGTTTTGGACTATTCGCAGGGGTTTGTACGTGAACACGCTTAGAATAACGAGGATATTACCAATGATGGTCAGGACTATGATAATCGAAAGGATGAGAGCCGTGAGGAAGGCTTCCCATTCGGGTACTGCCAAATGGATTCCAATGTGACTGGGATAGAGGACGAGAATTGGTATTGTGCAGCCATTACCGTTGGTGATGAGCGTTTCAGTCGGTGAGATGGGATACAACTCGGTCGTTGTTGTTGCATTGTAGGTATGCGTTCCCATTTTGTGCGTGTGTGTGCAGTTTTGCAGGTGATGCAGATAAAATTTTCCTAACGCATTTGTTGTGACATTTGAGTCTATTAAATGTTGTACCCTTGTGTTTCTCTACTTCCTGAAGGATTTCATTCTGAAAAGAGAAGAGGAAATAAATTAGTTTGAATTAAATCTAATCTCAAAAGATTGAAATTTGTCACAAATCTGCACACAATCATGTGGAAAATTTTTTCAATTTTGAAACAAAGAACAAATTTTCAGCTTCTAAACTCCCCCATGGAAAATTGGTTCTCGATGTGAATTTTCCTTATATCAATCATGCAGATGTTGAAACATTTCCAAGAAATTGATTTTCAAACGAATTTAACACAAACAGAGTCTAATGTTGCGGAAAAGTCATCCACGTAGAGAATTTGAGTGCTTTTTTGAGTTTATTTCCTGTTTTTTTTTTGGTTCGTTTGAGATGAAATCGAATCGTTGATGCACTTGGGGATTGATTTGATGGTTTCGTAGGGTTATGTGCAATATTCAAGGTCTCAGTCTGGTGAAAAACCAAACCCTCATTTCAGTTCAAAAACGACAAAGGATATTTAAATCCACACATCGAGTCAAAGGTTCAGTCAAATAGACACGTGCTTCGTGTTACGTTCAAGGATTTTCTATCCGATATCCGTCGATAATTCGTTTGTCACCTTGAGAGACTCGGAATGCGATACACATGAAAAAGAAAGCAAACGCAAATGGTAAATCTTTAAAGCCTCCTCTGAGAGATTGGGAGCTTTAAATGGGACTTCCTCATGGTGGGTCCTTTGGGAGGAATTAGATTCGATTAAATGCCAATTTACTCGTAACACAACCATTGTTGGTGTCTTTTCGGTGGCATCTCGAGTTTCAATTAGCGTTAAAATTCCTCATTCTCCTTTTTTCGGTGCCTTGGCGTTATTTGAATAACAAGTAGGAGGTGTGACATTCGTGGCCTTCAAATCGATTGTGTGTGTATGTGAGGGGTTTTGAAATGAGGGATGATTGGGGAAAATGGCAAGGGAAGATAGAAAACAATTTTTTGGATGAAGTCATAAGGGCTGTTTTAGGATCAAGTCTTAGCAGAATTCTAAAGAGTTTTGGGGCTTTTCAAACGTGTTGTTTGAGAGGCACAGTTTCCATCTGTTTTAGTTAGTTCACGACAACAGATGATTGGCATAGTGACTCAAAAAAATCATTTAAATCATCTCCATCTATCTCTCATGTTGCAAAATTTAATCGAAAAAGGACGACCTTCGTCTTTCTGAAGAGGAAAACCAATTTTTTGATTGCAGTCATAAGGGTCTATTCAGAATGAAGTTTCAAGCGTAAACCAAGCGATTTTTAGAACTCTGCAGGTCTTGCAAAGGGCTTACCAATTTCAAGTTGATTTTTAAGGATGCAATAAAACGAACAAAATTGATTTTATTCTATAGGTATTAACAAGAAAAGACCTAGCCATTAATTATAGTATGCAATGTCGTTCATGCGGTTGCTTCGGCTAGCTCACAGTAGCGCATTTTACAAGACGAGCTGTAGCTCACAGTTTCCTTGGATTATATTGACCTTAAATGCTAGAATCGCATCCAAATTATTGGTATAATATCGGTTTTGTAAGCTTCACGACAAAAAAGGTCTAAAGAAGTCAATCGCAACTCCGAACTGGCCAAAAGACATCGCTAAGAGGGCTGATGGCACGATTTCTTTTCAAAAATCGTTTAAATGTGTTTTGGATCCACAGCGCTCACTTTGGAAATAGGTTTTCAATATTTCCCAACATTGTGCAAGCAAAAACTGACCTATTTCTTTTAGCGGAGGTATTATACTGACTTGCTATCAAAATTTTAAGCGGCAAAAAGCTGTCAGGGTCGAAAGAATTTATGATTTAAAAAGAAACCACTAGATGGTCAACTCTTAAGACAATTTTCTGAATCCCTTTTCTGTTAGTTTGCGATAAAAAACCAGTTGAATGTTATAGCGACTTCCCAAAATATTTTTTAAATCATTTGGTGTTCGAAAGAGAAATTAAAAAAACAAATTTCAGAAAAAAAAAACCGAAAACATGTCTACTCCTTAAGTGCTGTCACCGCAACCGGCAGTAAGTGACACAAATCTCTATTTATAAACCTCGAAAGTCCTGACTCTTGACGAAACTCAACCCCATTTCACTTCCGCAAACAACATTACATATTCGAAAGTGGAAAACACTTAAAAAATGTGTACACAAAAAAAATATGGCTTTCAAAAACAATGCGAAATGTCATGTAAGTGTCAACGGGGGAATGACTTGGGTGTAGGAGTGGTAAAGAGAACGGAAGCAGTTTTTCCCATTTTTTTTTGGAAATAAAATTATATCCACCCTAATTGAGACAGTATTCAGAAAATTTGCTGAATTTCAAAAAAATCTCTCACTTTTCCATTGCAGGAGTGTGTGGAACACATCCACCCGAAAATCCTTGCAATTTGTGTGTTTTGTATTCAAGGAGACTTTTTCATGCTTTTTCGTTGTGTGGTGTCGTGGTGACGCGGAGATGCTGTAGAAAAAAAGAAAACTGAAAGGAAGGACTAAGCACTGAGAAGGTAAAAAGGCATTGGGAACCTAAAAATGAATGAAAACTCCTGGTAACAAAGTGCGATTGGCTCTGCATGAGACTGACACATCAACGTCACATGAAAGTCACCTTGAGCACGCACTTCACGTCGTTTCGTTTTAAATGTCTGAAATCTCATTGAACTTCTGTGGTTTCAAACTCATTGAATTCAAACTGCAAAGCCATTATGTCCTCGTTTGCATGTTACAACTTGGACGACAACAACAACAGCTTACCCTGGATGCAAGGAGTAATGGAATTTTCCAATTTCCTTTGACAGCATCGTTGTCTATCGGATAATTGACAACACTTTGTATCACAACAAAAGGGCTTCTCTAGGCCTTTCATGTCGTTCCAGGTGCATGTGACACACACAATATTTGCCACAAAGTTGCATGCCAGACGTTCCTTTGCCGTGTCTCATATCACTTTGGGAAAATTATTTCGCACTAGTTTCTTTTTTTTTCCCTTTGTATCCTGTCAAAATGTCAATCTGTCACATAAACAGGAAGACAGCAAACCAAAAGCTTCGATAATTTGATAGCCTCATTGTTGGCGAAGGCAGGTATTGTATCATCAGGAAATGAATTGGATGAAAAGTATTTTTTTTTTTTAAAAAAAAGATGAAACTTTGGTATCTTCATGGTTTTTGAAAGTTTGACAGGTGGTCAGATACGCGTCTGTCAGGGGAGTTCTGAGATAAGACATCGACCGTGTAGTGTTTTTGGCATAAAAAAACCTGACAGGTCACATGTCGGTTGATAATAATTGTTTAAAGTTCAGGTTTTCCCGTGAAGGATGTGAGTGAAAAAGGATACCCATAGTCGATTGGGTGCCAGGAGAAGACAGAAAGAAAATTTTTATCAAGAGGAGTATTTTGAGGGTATCGTGTGAGAAGGGTTGAAGACATTCTCACGTGTTCTACGACGTCGTTCTGTCTGGCGCTATGGTGAAGAGTTGCGAAGGAGTAAATCTACTGCTCCATCCTCCTTTGAAGAAAGTCCTTGGTAAGTTGCTTTGAAAACTTTTCCCAGTCGAAATGGGTTGTAACCACAAACTTTTAGATCCTCTGGCAACCAGACAACATCGAAGAACCATGAGTTGAGCGTGAATCTTCTCACACCACGTGAATTTGCTCCCACACATAATTGCCATTCTACGCTACGCTTAGCTTAAATGCTTCGTTAATGCTACAAGCCCTTTTTCTCAAAGGACAACCAGTGAATGGCAGACTCTCACATTAGACTTTATTTTCCCATCTTCCAGACGAGGTGTGCTGTGTGTCCTGAAAACCATTCACGAGGAGTTTAATTCCTCGAATAAGCGTGAAGTTAGTTTGAATGAATGCATTCTTTATCCTTCCACAACACAGGAATGCGTTTGTGCGTCGTTCGAGTCGGTGAGTGAATTCACGTTGAGAGGATAATGAAAAAATGAGGCAGTCCTTATTCAGCGAAAGGATTAATTTTAATATTCCGCTCTAATTACACTCTATTACGTGTTCGCGGGCTTGCATCATCTCGTCGTGGCAGGGAAATCAACCTAAATTTCCACGGAGGGAGGCTTGCGGTCAGAGTAAAGTGTGCATTTTGGAAAATCCCCGCATAATTGAGGCTGCGCTCATCATTAACTCCCTCAACGTGTATGTGGAGAAGGTCCTTGAAAGTTCATGAGTGCATCAGTCTGAGACGTTGACCTTTCACCACTCACAAGATGTGTCCTCCAAATTGTGATTCTTTTCAAATGAAAATCCCCCCTTGCAATCAAGTTTGATTTCATTTCCACAACGATGATTTTGAAAAACAAATTAATTTAAAGAAAAACCAACACGCAGTCCCGTCTAATTCCACGGAGAGAAAACCCCAAGCAACAAAAAAAAAAAAAAGAAAGGATACTCATTGGTTTTGATATTCATTTGACGGATACATCCTGGGGACATCCAAGGACAACATCATCGAGCTGTAAGCGATTTCAATGTTGACTTTGGTGATATCGTCCAATGATATCCTTTATTTGCTCATCGCATTAGAGCACCATTAGAAATCTCAACACAATTTCAAACACCGCAGGGGATATCCTTTTTTTTTTCTTCTCTTAATTCAGAGTCAATGCATTGGAGAGGGTTGGAATTAGAGAGGTTGTACAAACGGACCCCTCTTTGAGATCCAAGGACGTATCCCTAGTGATGATGAATATCACAAAAAAAAAAAGAAAGCGAGAAAAACCAAAGACGACGTGAAATAAGAAATGGGGTTCTTGTAGTATTTGCTCAAGTCCTTTTGCCTTTGGCGCGAGTGTCCATCCGCTAGCGATGGTGCCATTTCTCTTTCCTTTAGTTGGTGTATCCTTGATCAACAAACGGCTAGTAGAAGGAAGAGAGAGGGAATATTTTATCAGAGAAGAAGGGGGACAGCTAGAGAAAATTCAGTGACCAGAAAGGACGTCAATGTAATTTCTTTCGTGTCCTTTAAATAAACAAGCTGTTTCAGCGAAAAGGGATGTCGTTGGGGGTCGAGGACTATACACGAATGTGAGAAATTTAAATTGTAAATATTGAATTGGAAACTCGGTTGGTCTTCGGAGAAACAAATCCCTAAGATATCTCTGGTATATCACGTTTTGTGTTCGTTTGAGACTGTTGTCTTTGTGATTCCTTGATGAAGCCCTGTGGTCTGGGGAGAGCGGTTTTTTTTTTTTTTCTGACCTCGCTTGAGGAAGTGAGGAAAACGAAAATTCGTTTGAAGAGAGTGTGTTTCTCGTTCGGGATGGAACTTCCCCATTCGGGTCGACCGATGATAACTATTGTTTGGAATTTCTTAATTGGTTCCCAGGGCAAGAGTTGAAGGGGTTTTCGGGTAAAGCGGCTTATAGACAAATTGGGGCCACTGTGCGGCCAGGGTGAGATGGCGTAATTAAAACATCCCTAAAGGCCTTCGGAAGTAAGTGAACACACATTCTTCGAAATTGAACGAAAGTTTGCGGAGGCTAAAGCCGAGGCAGTGAAGAGAAGTTCGTAGAAATGCGGTTGTGGCAGGAAAAGTCATCGCAGTCGTATTTCCTTTGTATTTTGAGGTTCTTTGTAATAACATCGAAGCTGAAATATCGAACTTTTCTCAGTTCGAGGGAATCCGACTTATTTGCTTGAAAATGAAAAGCGATGTGTGGAGGAATCTGCTTGATTTTTGATGTTATTGTGGAAGGATTTTTAGAATTTTTCGTGCAGAGATTTCGCAGAGGAATTTTATAAGAAAATCAAGTGAATGAATGCGCTAGCATAGAAAGGTTCAGTCAAATATTAGCTCTGTAGCGCTTTGTACATAGCCGGAAAATTCAAAAGACAAAAAGGCGGAAGGGAGATATTTCACAAACTAATAAATGAAAATGCTCTGATAAAATGCGACACTTTTATTTTTTTCAATTAAAGTTCATCCATAAGTGATCCATTCAGTTCTTAACAATTTTCTTCATCATTTCTTTTCTCTCATATTTTATGGTTTCATTCCAAAGGAGCAAACGAAACCCTTAAAGATTCACTTTGGTGTCTCTCTGGCTCCCTGTCTGTCTGTTTTTTTAATAGACAAATATTTAATTTTAGTTTTTGTAAGCGAAAAAAATAAATAAAAAAATAAATAGTCGGCGTAACAGCCCATACAGGGCCAGAGGCTAGCTTTTTCGTTTTTGTAAGCGAAATTTAACAAAATCAGGAAATTTTCTAGCATTTTTTTTGAATTTCCAATACAAATTCTTTTGTAGTGAAATGCAGGCACCTTAAAAAGAGTGATCCCATATAAAAAAAAATCAGTCCTTTTCAAGTCGCGAATAAAAAATGAAGAATAAAATTAAATTGAATTGAATTGTATGCATGGCAACACCATACCTCCTCCATCGAAACGAAGCATAACTGTTCGACCTAGACGAATTTCATCTGTCAAACGTGTTCTAACTTGCATAAATCTGACCACTTGCATTGCCATTCTCTTACCACTCGGAAGTCACGTAAAATTTAAATTTTTCTCAAATTTCATCAAAAAATCATCGAAATTGTGTAAATTTTAACAAAAATCAGTAGAATAATTGACTACACATAGAAAATAATCAATTTTCATCCATTTTCAGTCTTTTGTGAAGGAAAAAAGTGTGAAAGAAAAAGTTTTGTCGATGAGCAAGTATAATACGAAAAAATGCAGTAAAATCGTAACTGATCGGAAGGGACTTTTTTTTGGTGAATTTACGTCGTTTGCAAAAGATTCGTTTTCACCGAGTTTTTGAGTGTTTTTTAACGATTTTTGTGTGGTTTTTTGTGCATTTGATAAGTTAACAAATAATTTTAATCTTTTTAAGGTAAGGAACACATTTTTGTCAATTGGCGTCAAATGAAGTCTGAGGAGGAGACTACTGGCGATGAAGATGAGTGTTCAGCCACAGAGATGCATATATTTCCAAAACAAAAATCGACGAATGTTTCGTAAAATGAGGATTTTGAATCAAGAAGACAAACAATTTTTTTCAGATATTGAATAAGACGTTCAGCTACACCAGAAAATGCGGTGAAAGTGTAACTGATCAGAAGGAACTTTTTTTTTTATGGTGAATCATAGTCGGTTTGAAGAGTTTTGGTTTTTCGAGTTTTCGAGGTTTTTTTCGGCAGTTTTCTTGTGTTTTTTGAGTAGTATTTGTGTGGTTTCTTATTATTCTATTGCACTAATGACTAATTTTCAGTATTTTTCAGGTAAGTTACGGGAATTCGGTGAACTAGGGTGAGTGACGCTTATGAAGGGGACTGCTGGAGACAAAGATAAGTATTAAGCGGAAGGGATGTAGGTATTTTCAAAAAAAAAATCGATGCAGGGGATCTTGAATCAAAAAGATCATAAGATCAAGAATAAAAGAATTATTCAAAGATTTTTTCAGGTAATAGACGCGAATTCGTTGACATAGGCCGAGCGTTGACATAGGAGGAGCAGACTACTGGGGACGAAGATGAGATGTCGATGCACGTATTTTTAAAAAATCAAAAAGTCTCATCCAAAAATGTGCCTCAAGGCGAAAGGGACTATAAGAGCTGTCAGTATGAGTGATTACAATGACTAACGCGAGACCACAAAAGCTTACTGGCTCAACAAGTCTCATCGCCAAAAAAAAATTAGAAAAAGAATTCTACCCCAAAGTTGAAATCTAGTGAAAAAATTAAAAAAAAAAAAATGTTACGTATACGCCCAAGGTACTCAGGCCAATTTTTCGCGTCGGTCGAAGGCTCCTTTTCGTCCATCCACCTAAAACCTTTGTTCTTTGCCTCAAAGTCGAGCTTGAGGGCTCGTTATCTGACTCGCAGACCTTTGAATGAAGGATAAATTTACGCAAAGCCGTGTTTGAGGATTCGTTACCTAATTCGCAGACCCCTGAAAGGATGAATGAATTCTGAGCAAAGTCTCATATCCTCAAAATAGTCTCCACCACCATACCCTTCCAAATTTTCAAAAATCCATAAATCCTCAAAATTGTATCGACACATCCGCGAAAACTTCCTTAACCATTCGCACAGGACACCCTGTTTGTGTATTTTTTTCCCATTCAAGTCAAATCCTGTTTGGAAAAATCCGCCATTGAAAGCGGTCTCTTGCTCCCTTTTCAACCCCACAAATCACTTCTTCACACCGGAAGGAGGACGACACACATCTCGGCATCCCCAGCGCTGTGGGAGGCACGACACTTTTTTTTTTATTTTGGAAGCCATCCCCTCGTTTATTTGTATTCTTTTTTTTTTCCACGGCAAGGAAGTCAACGTGTGTGTGTGTCTGTTTCTGTGTTTCGAGTTAAGTCGCAAAGTATTTTTTTCTGTTGTTTCCGCGGGTCCTTTCACAGTGAGCTGAGCACATTAAATTGAACGGAATGACTTCGTTTTATAATGTGTTCCGTGACAGGCAACGGAACTAGAGGGTGATTAAATTATTATTAATGTGGTTGAGGTCGATTGCGTTGTGGGTGGCCACAGGACGAATGATGGGTGTTTTACATATCAGCCGTTGGTGTTGGCCTGGCTCATAATGCTCAATGAATCTCATTTTAAATCGATGCGTACAAAGGGGGGTTGTGTGTAAGCAGGTTCTGGGAGCTGGTGTGAAGACAGAGGGATCAATAAATCAGCTTAGCAGCAAAGTGCGTGCGAATTGTTCTTCTTCTCAAAAAGTACCCTGTGGTGTTTATTTATATTAGCGAGTGAAAATCAATTTCGTGTGAATGCGTGTCCTTAGAGAGTATGAGTTAGGCTTGCAGAGCCGAATGGAGGGAGGCAAAAGGTTTTTGTTCAACCGCTCGTTTAATTTATCGAAACTTCAAAATGCTACGAATTTTTGCTTGTTCCAATGATGCAGAGGGTGGGCGCAGACATAAATTAGATGTTTGACTTAAATTCCATTGGCAGAGGGAGTCAGAGCAATGAAGTGGAAAGAGGAGGGCTGGAAGTGGAAAGCATGTGAAATGCCAGGAATGTTTCTTTTTCGCATTGCAGTTCAAACAATGATGGGGAATTTTTTTGCAAGAAACAATCCCTTGCTCCTTTCACTCGGAAGTAATTTCTGTGTGGATAAATTAAAATGTCGAAGTTAAAGAATGAGAATTGAAATGTGAGCTAAAAATACGTTCACGAGTTTACACCCACGTGTCAGAGAAAGCCCCTCCAGTGACCCGATGAAGCTTACCACCCTTTTAAAGGCATTAACCACTCTTGTGCCCATAAAACCCCAAAAGGCAAGGTGCCAGATCCTAAAAGCGCACTTCCTACCCCGATCGAGGGTATAAACCCCCAACCGCGGATGTGTGCTCGCGAAGGAGGATTTAGTTACTTAGCCCCGACTCCTCTGAATCACCTGCAGGTTGAAAATTCGCTTGGCGTCAAACTCTATTCCCGCCACGTAATGAATTAATGCATCCTTCTTGCGGCTACGATATCCTGGCGGGTGCTGTAATCAATTATTAATTCACGACCTAACACGAGCGTCGATATCAATCAGGGACTTTTTCTGTGAAGAAGAAAAAAAGAAAAAGGAATTCCTCTTCGCCGCAGAACTCTCACCATGAATTATTTAATTCTAAACAATGATTGGCCACCCGCCAGGCTCCGCAGGATGACTGTCAATCATCGTTTAATCCCAAGTGGTCCGCGGTGCCGCTGGGGCTTCGCAAGATCCATCACGTGGCTTGCGTTTCATGGAGATTGCCTCTGGCGTTTGGCAATTACTTTTCCTGTGCCTGTGGATTGAGGCCAAAAGGCATGTTTCTGCTTCTTCCCCGGAATAACTGAAATGGGTGGGATGTTTGTTATAACATCGGTCTCGCGGCGAATTCGAATTCGGCCATTTGCAGTCTGACTTGTGTGGAGATAATCTGGAAAATCTGTCCCACCCACCCACTCATATATGCGTCACATCAATTTGTGTCAAATCCATTGTTGTCCTAAAGCCTCTTGAAAATTTGAGCTCACATTTATGTGTCAAGCCGATAGGCACACACACAGTCAGGCAAACGAGGGAGATTATCATTAGTGGTTTATGAGGTGGCTTTCGAATCGGTGGATATGGGAAATTTTAGAAATTTCCCGAAAATTGTCAAAACAAAAATAATTCTCATCGACCGATGGTTGTTCACCATTCCCGGGGATGTTTAATGCAAAAAGCCCATCAGGTTCTGCTGGTAAAATAATAAAAGCGAAATCCCCTCTGTGAGTAGGATAAAAAGGGGCGAGGCTTTCACATGAAAATCCTTCGTAAAGTGCGACATTAAATGGTGGAAATGGTGGTGGACCTACATTTAACGTGTGATTCTGAATAATGACGAGGAATTATTAATGCGAGCTTTTCGGTTGACTGAAAAATTATTTTCTGTTTAACATTTGCAAATTGGATTGGAAATTTTCAAAATATCTAAATTAGATTTATTGGAGTGGATTAGAGAGAGACATACGAGGGAAATGGAATTGATTAGTGGGGCTTAAAGGTAATTAACGATTTCTTTGACGTGTGCGTAATAAAAGGATCGATCAAAGATTCAGAGTGGAGGTTGATGATTCTGGACTAAGAGGGTTGATGTAGGTTGCATAGAAGAGGAAAAAGGAGTGACGACCGGTTGCACACAAATGACGCAACTCGGCAAACAAATGAAAATCAGCTCCAGGGTCCTTTCCTGTTGTACTTTGGCCATTACTCCCTAGTCACTGGGCAGTCTCAGTTAATCGAGACCATCTAAAGTTAGCCATTTCCAAGAAATATGCTGCAATTCGAGCTTTTACTAGCCCAAGTGGAATATGTAACTCCAGAGCTAACGATCTATGATTTGACTAGTTCATCGGCCTTTTCATTGCCAAAAACGTTAAAATGTCCGCATTGGTGTTGCAAAAGAATAGTTTTTTTGTCGAGTTTTTTTTTGAAATGTTTTTTTTTGTTGCTTCGTTGTGTTGGTCAATAATTTTAAGTATTTTTCAAGTCACGATTCTGTCGACTTCTACCGAATGGCATTTAAGAAACAGACTATTGAAGACGAAGATGAGTAGTGTTTGGTCAGAGGAGATGGTTTTTTTTTTCCAAAAATCGAAGAAGTCTCGGCGAAAATTGAATTTTAAATCAAATCGTTTAACAAAAACTCTCTGATTATGAGTGTGTCTAACGACGACAGGCTACAAATGACCATAATGTTTTAAATGCCCATGAAATTCGAAAGAAAGATTTAGATCAAGTGGAAAAAAAAAAAAAAGTTACGTATACGCCCTACGCACCAAGGCAAATTGTCTGCGTCGGTCATGGACTCTTTTTCGTTAACAAACGTAAAGCCTTTGTTCTTTCTTTTAAAATTTTCCATAAAGGTTCTTTCCCCAACCTGCAGACGTCTGAATGACGAATGAATTTGTGCATCCAGAAGAAGCCTGCCTTTTATCTCTCAAAGTGAAAATTCCAATATTCCAAAATTTTCAAAATCGGTTTTTTTATGAGTCATCGTATTTTTTCTATTCGTCTATTCGAATTTTTTTCCATGATAAATGAGGCATGTCCCCTTGCTGATTCTCATTTGAATCACTTAATCCTGAACCCAAGAATTGCTTGGTAGCACAATGGGCCTAGCTTTGGCCTAAGTGCACCAAATTTTCAAAATACAGTCGACTACCTCTAAGTCGAATTTATCTCTAACTCGAATTTATCTCTAACTCGAATTTTTTCGCCATACTTTAGGATTCCCCCTTTCCAATTTTCATATAAAAACCAATTTCTTTCTGAATCGATTTTTTCGCCATATTTTGGCATTCACCTTTCCAATTTTCCATGCAAAAACCATCCTCTAAGTCGAAGTGATTTTGATGTCCCGTGAAAATTCGACTTAGAGGGAGTCGACTGTATTTTGAAAATTTCGTACACTTAGGCCAAAGCTAGGCCCATTGTGCTGCCAACCAATTCTTGGGTTCAGGATTAAGTGTTTCAAATGAGAATCAGCAGCCTATGTGCTGCCAACCAATTCTTGTGTTCAGGATTAAGTGTTTCAAGCAGAAAGCGACTATATGTGGAAAAAGTGCTTAATAAAAGTAGAATACGGCTTCGAATAAACTTACTCCTACGTCTGAGCTCTTTCGTCCTCTATATCCGCGTTGCAAAAAACTTTTCTTCCTAGACACAACACAACACTCTTCAAACTAGTCACTCTGTCTGCTCAGACCCTAGAATCTAAACTAGAAAAATCATCAGCTCCCTCACCCGCAGATACCACGAAAAGACTCTGTCACCTCTTCCGTTCTTGGAACAAGTGCTTGGATCACCTCTCTTTCCGATCCGATAAGCAACGTAAATAAATTTCAAGGAACTGAGGTTGATGACATTATCTTGACAAGCGATGACAACTACACCGTTTTGTGATTTAGCGGTGAGTCCGCCATGGATTCTTTTACAAGCTCGGAAGCGCACAGATAACGCCGATGGGGTGTTTATTGCAAAAAAAAAAAAACAAACAACACAACACACACACACACCGACTAATCCGAAAGGTTGGTGTACAAAAAAAACAAACGACGGTGACACTGAATGGCATTATCAGGCTCTGTGCGTGCGGGTGGCTATCAACTTTAACCTCCAAGTGAATTTATTTTTTTTTTTTTTCATTTAATCGATATTCGGTTTCCAGCAGAGCATACAAACCGCCGTACCGTGTCTCGTGTCTCGCCGTGCCCCCGCTTTCATTGTCAAGGTAAAGGTGTTAGACTTCGCCATTGATTTCATAAGTGGTGCTGAATGATTTATTGAGTCACATTCCACGAAAAAAAAAAAAATGCTAAACGAAATCAATCATTTAAAGGAAATTCGAATACGCGGTAGAGACGATGACGACGAAGGCAGCAACGTCGATGAAAGGAAATGTATCCGCCGTTTGTAAACACGACCTTAAAGGACCACCGGAGAGGGTGAAAAAAAAAGACTTGATAGTAATTTATTCATCGTTGACGACTGTCTATCGATTTTCATTTCTATCAAGTGGTGTGGTTGCTAAAACTAATTCAAATCAAGTACTGAATAACAGCTGCTTAGCAATGTCTCTGCCATCATTCGTTGGTTGGCATGACTTCTTGGCAGCAAGCCTGAAAACGCCACCTTGCCATCACCCCACAATTAATTACTCGTACAGACTTGTCAACCACCCACACATCCGACACAGGAAGCAGCTGCTCTCAACAGAATAGAAGGACTTCGTCAAGCAACTTTTAGTCGTAAACCATTGACGCGGACCATTAAATCTGAGGCAGCCTACAAAATTCTAAACTTTAACCTCTCTGCCTTTCTGTCTGTGGAATTTATTTTCATCAAAACTTTTGCAATGACGACCAAGAGACATTCGAAATATTTTGTTTTGTTGGGAATTTAAAATTTTCGAATGACAAACCGCTGGTATCCCGCGGCGAATTTCAATTTATCCTTGTTGCTCCTTAAAATGCACCGCCCGTCGGAAGGTGAACGATGGCAGTCGCTAATAGGATGGGAGGGCAATGCAGATAAACACAATAAAAAGAAAAAAAAAAAACGGAAGCTCGTTTATTCAGGATACATTGGATGCAGCTCCACCCGAGTGATCCTGAGGAAATTGTTGTTTTCTGTTACAAGTTGCACTACAAAACATCACCCCGGGTGCATAAGTGCGCATTTCTTCACTTCCTTTCGCCTCGTCATGGCTCATAAATATTTGAGATGGACCAAAATGCTTTCTTTTTTTTTTTTTCTTCAAAATAGAAAACACAAAAATACGCGACCAGATTCACGAGCAGGGATAGTATACATCAAGTCATCCTCGACTTGTGTTTCCAGGGCAGGCTGCCTCCTGTCTGTCGATAAATTTCAAAAGTCCTTCTGTTCTTGTGGTTCTTCCTTTTCCATTATCCATTTTCCTATTCGGGTTTTTGTTTTCTTCTTGAGGTTCTTTTACAAAACGTACGGATGGGTATTTCATTTTGGAGCTAGAGGTTGATGAGCTCAATCTGTATGCAACTGCATGACGGATGCGGACACGAATGGTGATGTACGTGTCCATGTAAAGAGATGGGGTATTTTCGAAAATTCTTTTATGCTGATGTTTTACTTTTTTTTTTTTTGGTGTTGGTCATAACGAGATGATTTATTGGGGGGGGAGTGCAGTTTATGAAATGAAATATGTGACTGTAGATGGGGGTCTTTTTATTTGTGGGTAATCCTTCTCGTGTCTGGCATGTGTCTTGTGTTTGGACAGGTGTTTCCCCTTTTCATGTGAGTCATGTCATTTAAATCGCTTTCTCGGGAATCGATGTGGATCTCCCTCGAATGGAGTTGAGTGGGAGTCTGTGTGGTCATGCATGGCCTGGGGTCGAAATGAAAAATCTTTGGGAACGTTCCCCGAAAGAGAATTCGAATTTTGAATAAAAACAAAAGAAATGAAATTTCCAAACTGAAGCGAGCGCACCACACAGAACCATAATTCACAAATGCGGCTTAAATCAACTTTTGATGAAAAATAGAAAGAGCTTGCGACTGGTGGAAGGTTAAAGGAAAGTGCTTGCTTCAGTTTGAAATTTCGTTTCTTTTTTTGTTCAAAATTCGAATTCTCTTTGGGGGAACATTAATTTTTCTTTTCAAACTTGATCTGATTCTAAATTTCTAGTTTCCTCTTCTCACCTAATCTTAAGCTCCTTTCCTCTGAATCCGATCAAAAATGGTTGACGGTGTCATAAGTGTCAGATTAACTACACTTGATGTCAGTAGTATCATAAGTATCGCTTCGAGTCCATTTTGATGGTGTGACAAGTGTCAAGTCATTTTGATGGTGTCAGTGGTGTCATAAGTGTCAGATTGACTACAATTTCTGTCAATAGTGTCAATTCGATTTCATTTTGATGGTGTCACAAGTGTCAATTCGAGTCAGTCGAATGGTGTCATTGAGTTTTCGAAACAGAGTTTAATTAAAAATCGTGATAAGCATTGAAGAGTTGATTGAAATCGATTCACGTTATTCATTTAACTCTAAATCACATCAGTTTTAGGCAATTATGTGTCAATTTAATTCGTGAAAGTGCATTTTGGAAAATGGTTGATAGATCTTGACTTGAAGCCGAAAAAATTAAGGAAAATACTAAATCTTCTTTGACTTCAAATTTCAATGATTTTGTAAAGTTTAAAAAAAAAAAGAGGGTTTCCGGTTTTCTGAAGGTAAATTTCAAGAATTTCAATTGAACTTTTTTTTGATGTGTCAGATGTGTGATTGTTGCGTCTCGTAATAGACGCTTAAGACATTTATGTCGATTTTGTGTAGCTTTATAAAAAAATTCTTAATTGTTTTTTGAGAATATTTTGATCATGTTTATTGTGTTGTACTTATTTCTTTCGGATGTGCCAGAAAAATGATTGAGGCATCTTGTGAAAGGTGTCTAAGACATTTTTCTTTCATTTTCTTTAGTTTTTGGAAAAAATATTTGTTTTGATTATTTTTTGAGTATTTTTATTGAATTTATATTTTTTTCATGTGCCAGAGGTGTGATTGAGGGTCTCTTAAAAGGCGCTTAAGATATTTGTCATAGACTTTGTGTAGCTTAAGAAGAAAATGTTTTTTTTTTTAATGTTTTCGAGCAATTTTTGAGTATTTTCATTGAATTTATATTTTTTCATGTGCCAGAGTTTTGCCTGAGGGTCTTTTGAAAGGCGCTTTAGATTTTTGTCATAGATTTTGTGTTGCTTGTTCGTTTTTTTAGCCGATTTTGAGTATTTTTGAACTTACATTCTATGCATGTGTCAGAGGTCTAATTAAAACGTCTCATGAAAGCTGCTTTAAGGTTGAACATCATTCCACATATTTCCCTTAAATTAATCAAATTAAATCTTAACTTTTTTTTATTCAATTTTGTTATTGCAATTAATTTCCGGCAAAATTTCATCACTTGCTATTCCAAACCGGGTGTGTAAAGATAGTCTGCATTTTCACCAAAAAAAAACCCAGATTGTCACGATTGTTTTATATTGTGTTTGTACATATTTACCTTAAACAAATTGAACAGTAACAAAAAAACATTGAAAAACAACATACACCATCCAAAAAAACCCACGTCATCATCACCACAAATACCAACCCTTTTTTTGTGCAACTTCCTGTGTCACTAATTTTCTCTTCAACTGAATTTCTATCACTTTATCACCATAAATCTATCTCCCACATATGGGTTCTATGAAAAATTTAGCCAATAAATAAAATTTCCAATAACACGAGGTAAAAAAAATCGATCGAAAATCAACCGCAGCCATTTTCGAATAATGTTTTTTTTTTATTTTTTGTTGATTTTTTGTTTATTTGTTTTTTTATTGTTTTTTTTTTATACCGACCACTATCACGAAATCAATTTATCACATCGTAACTAAAATAAGATTTTTTCTACTCAAAAAAAAAGGACTTGACTGCAACTGCACATCCGTTATTTTATTTTGTTTTGTTTTTTGTGTTGATATATATCCGAATAAATGAATTTTGTCGACAACTAAATAACTTCACGTCGACCGTCGGAGTCGGTACTTAAATGCTCGATAAATGTGCGGATACACACACGTTCGGGAGAAAATAAAAAAAGAAATGTGAGATACAATAAAAGCAAAGAATAGACCGCGAAAAGTTAAATAAAACAAAAGAAACAATTGAGTCTGAAAATTTTAAAAATCAGTTCGATGGTACTCTTTGGGGTTTTCTTGGACTTTGTTTTTTTTTTGGCTTTTGTTTTGAGAGCTTTTTTTTTAATTTTCGTTTGTATTTTTGAGTTTTTTTTTTTTTAAACATTTATGTGAAGTCGGAGGCAGGTGGTGAGACAGATGAGTGATGGGTTAAAAGAAACTCGAGTGAGTTCTGAGTGACTTTTTTCGATAGGAAAATTCTACACACGGGAATAACAGGGTTAGAAAGTGGACTCTTCTTTAATTTGAATAAAATCTTGAAATCTTTAAAACAAAACGTCAAAAAAACGCAAAAAAAAAAAAACATCCAAGGACCGTTTCATTCATGTGCAAAGGGGTAAAAGGAATACCCTTCGAAAAAAAAACTCTTCGTCCAAAAAGACGCAAAGAAAACATCCAAAGACCATGTCATTCCTGTGTACGGTGGTAAAAGAAAGACAATTCAAAAAAGACCTTAAAATGTCCAGACAGATGTAGAAAAACATTCAAAGGCCGTGTCTGTCCTGTGCAAAGGGGTAAAACCAGACCATTGGAAAAAGACTTTAAAATGTCCGAAAAAACGTAAAAAAAAAATATGCAAAGGCCGTGTCTGTCCTGTGCACAGCGGTAAATAGAAGACTCTTCGGAAAAGATCTTAAATGGTCCAAAAAGACATAGAAAAACATCCAAAGGCCATGTCATTCCTGTTGATGTTTGTCCTGGTTCGCATCTATCGACCAGAAAAAAAAAATCAAAAGTGAACAACACCTGCCAATCAGGGTGGCCTAGAAAAATATCAAACGCACTTGTGTTTGCTTCCCCAAAAAGACCAAACCAAAAAGAAAATAAAAACGAGTTCCAGATGAATTCCTTTGTACTCACAACTGCGGTGTAAGATACAGAAAAACCAAAAAAACGCATGAATGAATAGATACGCTTTGATTTTTTTTTTTTCCCCGGCCATCCAACACTGCCGCCCACTCGATACCAACGTGAGATGCCCCAGTAGATAGTGAAAACTGAAATGTTTACGTTATCAAGCGCCATTGTAGTTCGCGCAATTGTAATTCACTAAAAATGAAATGAAAAGAGGAATTTTTTTGCTATTTTTTAAAAGAAAAAAAAAAAAGATTACAATTTGCTTGCTACATATTGTTTGAGCTGATTGGATTGTTGATTGGTGTGTTCCTTCTGGCAGAAGTAGGAATTCGGTTTCTGTTTCTGTTTCTGTTTCTGTTTCCTTTCCCAACAAACTCTCCCTTCTGTTAAAATTGGATGCTGTCGATAATATTGAACAAGAATTTTTCAAAGGGCACGTACACAAGGGGATGAGACGTGTTTCATGGCTTTTTTTTTTTTGAAGGGGAGATTTCTTTCATTTGTCAGATGGCACCATCTAACACGAACCGAAAACGAACCGAATATCTTGGCACACATTCGTCAAAATCTTTTCTCACTGTCCTACATTCCACAAAGTCATGTAGCTTGTTCCACATCCATCATTATTGTTCTAAATAGCGTGCCTAGACCGGAAAAGACCCGACCGAAGAACACCAAAAGGAAAACAATTGAACAAATTCTATAAATATCGAGTCCAATCAATTCGTCAGTACCGACCTAAAACAAAAAAAAAAAACAAAAATGAACTCAAAACACAAAGCGAAACAAATAGTCACGCATACTCGTGTACGTACCCATCCCAGAGATGCGAGTGAAAGATTTAAAACTTTATAAGGCACGGCCAAGTCAATATTTTTACGCTGAGCTATTTTTGTTTATACAACAAACAAGTAGTTCATCAATATTTCGGCGCGTGTAAATCGCTTTCGACAGTCGATGATCGCGAGAATTGCACGAAGTGGAAATGAGTTGAACGAATGAAATTTATTTCTTTTTTCGTGAATGGGGGTGGTTACATCGGACGATGGGAGGTAGTTGTTAATGGCCGCTATTAATTGATTCGAATAACTGGAAAACATGACAAGTAGTTGTAGTTTCGAGGAATTTTTCGAACAAGTGCTGCAGAGTGTGGGGGAAGGGTGGAATAACGAGATGCATGTTTGAACTTATGAGAGTCTGAATAATCGGGTGACTTCATCGTTGAAAAATGAATTGTGACTTGGCAGAAAATTTCATTTCAAATTTGTCATGTTTCAAGATCCAATTTCATCATTTCCGTTCAAATCTGTCGTGTCTTAACGCAATCGAATTATTTTTATCACTCCCTCGAAGAAATTTGAATCCATTTTAGGACACCAATGGTCGTTGAGGTATTTTTAGGTCGACAATCTCCATTCAAGACTACAAAATGACACGGAATTACATTACAAATAAAAAAGAAACATATTAAGGTGGGTGTTGGAAATAAGGAAGAACAAAAAAATAAAACAGCACGTGCCATTCGAGGGCGCAAAGTCCTTGGACTTGAATTCAATTGAAATTTTTCGCTTTGAGCAATGATGTGGTCTTTTTATTTATGAGACAAAAGGTAAATGAAAATTCACATTGGTGTAGGCTGAGATTGAGATTGAATAACACTAGAGAGTCATAAAGTAAAATTTGGTAAGACGAGAGGTCGTTTGGAGCCGTAGTAGGCTCAAAAATAGAATCATCATCATATTCTGACGCCGCATGTTCCACTAAAGGGGTTGCGGGTGCACGCAGAAGAGACCTCCAGGCAACACGATTCTCTGCCGCCGACTCTAACCGCGTGACAAATTTCAATTTTAGCCAAGTTTTACGAGTTTTGCCCTACTGCACGTCGTTTAAAAAAAAAAACACACATTTTTCATCCACTTTCAGAAAGCCTTTCGATACAAAAAGGAAATTTTAAGTTTAGAATAATGTTGTCTAAAAAAATTTGGGAATTTTCTATTGTAGGTAGGTAGGCGCACAACAAGCTAGGCTTTGGCCGTCAACGGGCTGCTACGCCACCGATTGAATGATGAATGAGGTTGCAGAAGGAATGGTTGGTTGTAGAAGGAGTGGTTGGTTGCAGAAGGAAGTTAACAGCTGCGCTTAGGCCAGATTTGGCAAATAGTCATGCCACACTGCAGATGAGACTCTGTGCCGAAAATTTTTTTCAAATTCGAGAATCGTGAATCTAAGGTAAATTTTAAAGAAAATTAAGTAAATAGAGTAAGACGATGTTGAAAGCGTGAAGCTTTTAGAAAATTTGGGAAAGAATCTGAAGACAGTTGGAAGGCCGTTAGATTAAGTACGGAGGTTTGAGCTGTATGACAAATTTTGGCAGTTTTCAACTCAAAAAAAAAAAAAAAAACCCGAAATCTTTCGATTTGACACCCAATAAACTGGATTCGGGCACATTTTCCAGAACTCGCTGTTGTCAGACTTCAGAGAGTCGACAGACTTTATGGGGGACTTTAGGTTTCGAAAATTTGACCAAATCGGTCGACAATGTTATTCGGGAATTGTGTGTTAAAGATGTTAAGTCTTTAAGTCAATTAAGTCAAGTGCCTGCGTGATGCTTTTACAAAATTGGGGTAAGAATCTGAAGACAGTTGAAACTTGGGTCAAACGAAGTACAGAGGTTTGATCCCGGAAAAATGTTGCATGTAAAATTTTGGTAATTTTCCACAGCCTAAAATATTTAAATTTTATAACCAAAAAATTTAATCCTGACACTTTTCCCTATAGTCGATATTTTCAGACTTCAGACAGTCGACAGACATTATGGTGGACTAAAGGATTCGAAAATTTGACTAAATCGGTTGAAAATGTTGTTCGGAAATCGTGTGTTTGAGGTCAATTAGTAAGTCATTAAGTCCATTAAGTGACTGCGTGATGCTTTCTCGAAATTTTCATTCACTTTGATAAAAAGGAAGCCAGAATTTGTCATTGTTTTGATGATTTTCAAAAGTGTACGCTTCCTTTAATTTACAATTAGAGTTAAAGCTATGAGAAGTGGGTGGAAGAAGGTCGTTTAAATCACTGCGGCCACGGATGGGCCTATTGTAATGACATCTTTTTAGAGCTCACGTAAGAAACGATGAAACTGAGTATACTTTTGGGTGAGCTAGGCTGCTTTACAGAACTTAACATTTATCACTGTTCTGAGGCTTTCAAGAAATTAAGAAAATTAAAAGTAAGGAAATTATTGTTTAGTTTGAACTACGTGAACCTAAAATTTTTCAAAAAAGGATTGGAGCTACATAAACCCAAAATGTATCATTATCATTATGCTTTCCAGGAATCGGTGCCTCCCAGTAATCCTCTAAAAACTAGCCTCTCCTGAGATTTCCAAACACCCTGCCACATTTTTACCTTTAATAAAAAAATCCATTTTTCAACAAAGAGCATTTCCGAATTGCTTTCAAAACCCCAATTTTATTATTGTTTTCTAAGAAAATTCTCCTCACCCAGAAAGGCAAACAAACCCACAAACTTTTCCTAAGAGGACATTAACAAGACAACAAATTTCATTGGAATACCAACTGTTCCAGAGACTAAGGGAAAAGGACAATAAAGACGAAAGGACGACTGTAAAAATAAAAAAAAAATATATATGTATAAAACTATACTTCGTACACCCAACTCCATGACAGGCACTCTCCTGCCTTACTCCGTCCTCATGGCACAGAGAATGAAAACGAAGGCGGTTTGAAATGAAAAATACTTTTCGAGATATTCAAATATTTTTTTTCAAAATAAATGATTTGACATTAATTCCGCGCTATGAATGAACAAAAATTTTCTAGATTTTGGATGGTAATTTGTCTAGGGACAGGATGAAGAATTATTTTTTTTTTTTTTTTTAAGAAAATCACTCGTGGGATAGTTAAGAGGTTGTAGTTAGGTGAAACAGCGGTGTGGTGGGAAATTCTGTTGGGGATTTGCACCCCTGATTGTGAGATGAAGAGAGTGGGACATAAGTGTGGTTATTAGGAGACGTGGATAGGATCAACGAAGTTCTCGACGGAGAAGTTTGTGAGAGCAGGAACTTTAAAACGAGTCATTTTCGCTCATTCTAGGGCTCATTAAAGATTTACTCTTACAGGGAGTTTTATCAAATTGCTTTTACGACAGTTGCCTTTCCTTCAGAAATTCACACCTTTAAAGCAGTCATCATTTCTTTTTTTAAAGTGAGTTATGGAGTACATATCTTTAAGACAATCATCTTTCCTTTAAAAAGTCAGTTAAGGAGCACACACAAGGGCCCTCAGAGATGTGGCGGCAAATGCGGCTTAGGAGCACAGAAGGTTACAAGTCCTCTGAGTGCGGTGCTGAACAGTTACCTTTCCTTTAGAAATCTAGTTCCATAATGCACAATTATCTTTAAAAATGTAGCGGTCAATGCAGTTTAAAAGCCCAGAAGAATACAGAAACCTCGAGTGAGGTACCCAACACCTTTCAGACAGTCTTGTTTCTTTTCCATTTCGCATCCCCATGAAAGATCATAAGCCCTTGTTAAGAATGAAGACATCCAGCTACGCAAAACTTCCACTCCATCACTCCACCCACATAACGATGACTCCGACAACGATAATGATGATGATGATTGCGAGTAGTGTGGTTGGTGTGTGTGTGGAATTGATTTGTGGCGTGTCACGACGTTACCCCGCATGACATGTGTTATGCAACAATCCGTATCCGTAATGAATGTTTACCTTCATGTGTGTACATTTGTACTTGTTGTACAAATTAAAGAGTCCTCCCGGCTTGTCCTCCATCCACTCTAAGGTGAAATCGTAATTAGAATCGAATTAATAATTCAAGTTGAGAGAAGGAAACATGTCAAAGAAAAAAATCTCGTGTGCCGGGATTAGGGAATTTATTAATTTTGATTAGCTTCCCTCTCGGTCGTTAGTCAGAACAAATGAATACACATTTTGCAAATTATGTGCGAGAGTGTGAGTGGTGGTGGCGGTGGCGGTGAGTGAGTCCTTGAACAGAGAGGATGTTTCATTTATTTTTTTTTAAATTTTATTTGGTGGATTTATTTTCACCATCGTTGGCGCGATTTACCTGAGTGGTATGCAAAGCGAGTTGTTCCCTTGTGCATGCATGCATCTCGTTGGTTGGGGAGTCATTCATTTATTTTTTTTTTGAGATAAGAATGCGGATAAATTGCGTGACTAGAGTTGGTTTATGAGCTTAAATTAACACAAAAAAAGTGTTTTAAGTTTTCCTGAGTTTGATTTGAAAAATGAGGCTCAATCAGGTATGTGAGCATGCGATTTTGTTGGGTGACCTTTGATTGAATGGTTGGGGAGAGTTCTGTTTAAGGTGGCAGCTCAAATAAATCACAGTCTGGTATCGAGTTGAAGTCATTTTTCTTTTTTTCTTAGTTGGCATTTTTGGAGAGTGGAAAATATTAGGTTGTCAAATATCTTCCTGTATCTGGCAATACATCATTTGAAAGTTCTTGGCATAACCTACAAAACGACGCTATGCATGATTAGTTTGAATACGAGCTCCGTAGCGCATCTCTAGAAATCACATACTTAGGATTTGTCCAGCTTCCACTGGGACTACAAACATAATCTAGGTCATTTTAGAATCGCTCCACGACGCTCTAACTGGCAATCAAGGTCCGATTGATGTGCACCTTAAGACGCCCTCGCATATTGAAGAAAATCTTTTCAGTCACATACAAAATCAAGGGTTTCCTCAGCTTCTGTTAGAACCACAACTCCATTTCTAGTCATTTCATATCCACAGTTCGCTACTTGAAGCAGGTGCAAGATTTCCTGAATGAAACTCTAAGGACATCTCCAGAAATCACACTTTTAGGATTCGTCTAGCTTTCCGAAGGACTTCAAACATGATCTATATCATTTTAGAACCGCGCCACGACGCTCTAACCAACAATACAGGTTCCATCGTTGTGAGCCTTCAGACTCCTCCGCAAATGGCAAGAAAGCTTTTCAGGGACCAAGAGAATCAACGAATTCTTCAGCTCCAGCTAAGACTACAACTTTGATGTAAGTCATTTCATATCTACTCCACGCTTCTCGAAGCATACCCCAAGCTCCCGCTGATGAAACCATAGCGACATCTCCAGAAATCACATTTTTGGGATTTGTCCAGCTTCCCGAAGGACCTCAAACATGATCTATATCATTTTAGAACCGCGCCACGACGCTCTAACCAACAATACAGGTTCCATCGTTGTGAGCCTTCAGACTCCTCCACAAATGGCAAGAAAGCCTTTCAGGAACCAACAGAATCAACGAATTCTTCAGCTCCAGCTAAGACTACAACTTTGATGTAAGTCATTTTATATCCACACCACGCTTCTCGAAGCGTACTCCAAGCTCCCGCAGTGGAAACTATAGCGACATCTCTAGAAATCACATTTTTGGGATTTGTCCAGCTTCCCGAAGGACCTCAGACATGATCTATATCGTTTTAGAATCGCGCCATGACGCTCTAACCATCAATCAAGGTCCCATCAATGTGAGCCTTAAGATGCCTCCACAAATCGATTTTTTTAGAATTTGACCAGCTTCCAGTGGATTCCCAAACACAAATCTGACCATTTTGAGCTCCCCACACATGCCCCCAACTGAATTTCAACATTTCAAGTTCACAAAATAATTTTTCTGGAAAATGGAAAATTTCACATTTTTTCGCCCAAAAAATGCAGTCCGGGTCAAATGTTCGCAACTGAGTTTTTCTGTGATTATGTGATACGTTTTGGATTTTGGAAAATTTGGTCGAAAGGGTTCGAAATTTTGATTAGAGTTAGTGTATTTGTGATTAATGAAGAAGGATTTGAAGAGGTTGGGTCTTGGACATCAACGGGGTGGGCTTGTGGAAGGCTATAAGCGTCTAGAAGTGAAGATTCTGACGACGGACTTCTTTCAAAAATGCAGGAAAATTGCTAAAATGATTCCTTGTCAATAGACGTGATGTTTTTGTAATGTCTCATCACGTATTCTATCCAGCAAATAAGGACATCTTTCACTCCAACCTGAGCATCCCATCCTGATCAAAGAAACCTTGAAATATTTCCCGGACTTTTTTCGAGGTAATGATAGCCACTCCTCCCACATCCAACTCAAATCAATTTTCTCCGTCCACCGACTGGTTCAAAGTTGGCACTATATTTAAGGTCCAAAAATGTCAGTAATTAAGCTCCTCTCATATGCCAAGGTCGTGTATTCAAATTATTGCAGGTATGCAAGAATGCATTCATTATGCTGCAGCACATTCGCATTTGGGAGGGTGGCAGGTGCATCTATACATCGCCCAACCTTTCGGTTATAGAAACTTTAATTAAAGCTGGTTTCTATTTTTTTTTTACGAATTTGTTTTTTTTTTTTCCTGCCTCTCATTTTCAGTCCTCCTCATCAAAAGTCCGGTCTATGCATGGGCAGGACGAACGAGGTGGATGGAAGTAAACCGCCCTTTTTTTCGAGCACAAAACACAAACTAAAAACTCGAGCATATTTTGGATTGATGTAGTTTTGTGAGGAATTTAATTACTACTGGGATACATTTGACTTGGGAGCTCACTGATATGAAATTGTATCCTGAGGACGCAGGGAAAAACTTTTAAAACTTTCTGTAACATACTCCCTCTCTCTCTCTCTCAATTCCCCATCACCATCAATTAATAAATGTGTGTGTCGTTCTTTTTTCCTGTGATCATCAAACTGCTGCGGCTGCAAAAGGACTTTCCATTCGCTGATTCAGTAAATAATTAAACGCACGTAAATGTGTGCATGTGTGTGTGTGTGTGTTCCAATGCCATTCTCTGTATCTTTTCGTGATGAAAATTGCATTTACCAACTCGGGAATTCGTGTCTTTTGAAAGCTGATAATGGATTTTTATTGCGAATGTCTCGTGAATGAAAATCACACGAAATACTCGATAATTGAATGGCGTCGAAGGACAACAACAAGGTGGAAAAGCCTCCCAAGAGGCCACTGAAAAAGGATGTGTGTGTGTGCTGTAATGCACGAAGACACATTTTTAATGACTTCATTACGAGAGAAGTGATGGAGACGGGATAATGTGCTCTCAAGGGAATGTTTGCCATTTCAATCAGGATGGGGGAGGGAGTCTTTCATCCTCCTGAGTGCGGTGGGATGATGAAAGCCCCAACAAAATAAACAGGCTCAGTCGAGGATAATTCAATGGCAAAGTTGAGAAATTGAGACACATCGAAACCGGACCCGGCACCCCCACAAAAAAAGGGATTCATGTGTGAATTTAGATTTGAAGAAAATTGAAATTGAATTCCTTCTAACCACACAAAATTTTTTCCAGAAATTGACCCTCCCAGCCACCACATGAGAATAAAATCGAATTCAATTTTCTAATCTGTGCATCCTTCAATCACAAACACGCTGATTAATTTCCCAAGCAATCCACGAAATTACTTTATCCTGTGGGCGAGTAGAGTCTGTTTGGTTTTGGTTTTTGGTTTAGTCCTGCGAGTCCAAAGGGTTTCCAATGAACACCAATAAACACTCAATTCAATCCGGTGCTGGGTTATTGATTAAATGAATCTCCATTTGCTCCTTTTTTTTTTCTTTTTCTCTCTTCCCCAGCCGAAGTCCTTACGGGGTTTGTGTGTGTTCACTCTCTCGAGCTAACCACAGGATAGTCCATTAAGTTTAATTCTCTTTTTTTTTTTGCTGTTGTTTGTTACATTGAAAGGATTTTCCGTGAAAATTGTAATGGTCCGAAGGATTTCCTGACTTAAAAAAAAACAAGGACGTGCCCAACTCAGACCCGAGAGTGGGTAGGAAATAAATCCGTGTCTGTGGTTTATTGTTTCGAATCCCAAGGCTCAAGGACGACGAGCAAATAAATCCTGACGCACACCCTGAATGTATTGACATGGTAATTACACCGGAAGTGCGACGGGGTAATGGGTCGGATGGTCCTCTACGTGAAAGGCCTTTCAAGGGCAGGGATTCATTTACAGAAGAAGATGATTGATTACTTTTCGAACAGGAAGAAAATGGTTAAGACGGCTGTAACTAATGATGCAACAAGAGCCGGGTTAATTGGCGAGTAATTGCTGCCATACTTAGGCTGGTGGAGTAGAATTTTAGGGTGTCTCGGGGTTGGGTCATGGGAAGAAGGTGCTTTCAAGGGTTCTGGGGCGAAGTGGATGTCCTATTCCGATTACAAAGCGGTCCTTTCATTATAAGACGTTTGGGTTGGGTCGTATTTTCAGATTTGGAGCACTTGTCAATGCAAATCTTTACGCACAACCTGAATGAATGAAACTACGACTTCCCTTTACAAACACCGAACAAATGGGCAGGTTCTTGTTGGAAGTCAACACCTGCGGCTCTTTGGGGGCTCGACATAAGCTTCAGAAGGCATATCCCCCCACAAAAATCTTAAAACTATGTCCAGAAAGTGAAAAGATCCTTCGAGATTCTTTCCTGCATTGAAATTACTTTAATTACGTTCATGTTGTTTTTTCCTCCCTCGTCGGATAGACGGAGGAGGATAGAAAAAATACCGACCCTCTGCAAACTTTCAACAGCCCATTCTCCGGCCGAAATGGATTCCAACTAGGACTCGTCTTCCTCCCACGAGAGGATAGGAAATAATTCAATATTTAAACACGTGCTGTGTCGAGCACCGTGGAGGAGACGGAAAAAAAAATAGAAAAAACTAAAACCCAAAAAGGTAGTCATAGTCAGAAAGTAATTAATTTCGAACAATGCCATTGGAACCGTTAAAGGATATCCCATCGCCATTGTTCCTAATGATTCTCTTCTCTTCTCCTCTTTCTTTTTTTTTTTTTTTTCGTTTTTGTTTCCCATGCATCACTTTGGCTAGCTCTCGCTTTCTCTTGAAAATTAATTGGTTTTCTTTTATATCCATCAGCGATTCGGTTGTGGTAGCCTTCACTATCCTCTCTTGAAGAAGGTCCTTTAGGGATGATAATTAAAGTTTATGATAGTGCTGATCGACGAGTGGGTGTTGGAGTGACTGCGTGTGGATTGAATGATACTCAAAGTCTAAGTTGTGGAATATTTAATATTTTTTCGATTTTCATCCCTTAATCCTAATCCTAGGCTCAAAATCCATACACATTGAAGTGGGTACTTGATTTTCCTCTGCCACAAATTATGCATTCAAAACCGAAAGTGTACATTGACGACGAATGCTCATTCGGGTCCGAGGGCGGGTTATATTTAATTAAAGTTCCAGCAGTCGTATCCTTGCCAGGACCATTCCAATGAAATATCTTCATTTCTCCTTTGGCCCAAGTGCAGTCCGGTGGGAGTTTAGGGTCGATGCAAGTGAATGGAGGGCGGGTAGAAATGTATTTGAGTTATTGAGCTAGTTAAGGTCAAGCCTCTTTCAATATGAAAATTGACTTCTAGAGAGAGTGAAGGGTGAGACTGCTGTAAGGTCCTTTTTGAACTCGGTCAGTGTTCATGTGGAAGATGTAACTTGTTCACCCGCATCATGGTCTTTCAAATTTAATGGAAATTATTCTCGGAAGTATGTGGAGTTGGTTTGTCTTTTTATGGCAGGACATGGGGTAGGGGTGGAAAGTAATGAAGGAGTTCCAAGGGATGAAAATGTATTTGGGAAGTCTTCATGAGAGTGTTTATATCTTCTTGAAATGATTGTTCCGCAAGGGACAAAGGACTGTAGGTGCTATTGTGTTGAATATTTAATTTTGAAACCGAAATTATGAAGATGAACATTCTTATCAACTTGGACCAGAAGGATTTCCTGAAGGTTCTTTACTTTCATGAAAAATAGACTTATAACCTCATCAGTATTTAACGATTTTTCAGGGTTGTGTTGAGGCGACAACTCTGATTGATGTCATTATTGATGTCACTATAGATCTCTCTCTCTCTCGAGGTCTCTTTCCTCGAATCATGTGCCATAATCCCGTGGATAAAACTCTAAGAACATCTCCAAAAATTAAGTTTTTAGGATTTGTCCAGCTTCCACTATAACTACAAACACAATCCAAGCCATTTTCGAACCAGGCCACGACGCCTTACCCGCCAAACAAGGTCCGATTGACGTGTGCCTTAAACCGACCCCACAAATCAAAGAAAATCTTTTCAGCAACGAATAAAATCGAGGATTTCTTAAGATTCTGCTAAGATTACAACTCTGATTCGGGTCATTTTATATTTACGACTCGTTTTTCGAAGCATGTGCCAAAACTACGTCGATGAAACTTCAAGGCCATCTCTAGAAATCACATATTTAGGATTTGTCCAGCTTCTACTTGGACTACAAATTTAATCTAGGTCATTTTAGAACCGCGCCACGACGCTCTAACCGATAATATAGGTCTCATTGTGAGCCTTCAGACTCCTCCACAAATCGCAAGAAAGCTTTTCAGGAACCAACAAAATCAACGAATTCTTCAGCTCCAGCTAAGACTATAACGTTGATGTAAGTCATTTCATATCCACACCACGCTTCTCGATGCGTACTCCAAGCTACCGCCGATGAACCTATAGCGACATCTCCAGAAATCACATTTTTGGGATTTGTCCAGCTTCCCGAAGGACCTCAAACATGATCTATATCATTTTAGAACCGCGCCATGACGCTCTAACCATCAATCAAAGTCCCATCAATGTGAGTCTTAAGATGCCTCCACAAATCGATTTTTTCAGAATTTGACCAGCTTCCAGTGGGTTCCCAAACACAAATCTGACCATTTTGAGCCCAAAAAATGCAGTCCGGGTCAAAAGTTCGCAACTGAGTTTTTCTGGAACTTTGTGACAATTCTTAGATTTCGTAAATTTTGGTCAAAAGGGTTCGAAATTTTGATTAGAGTTGATGTATTTGAGGTCAAAGAGGAAGAATTTTATGGGGTCGGGTCTTGGACATCAACGGGGTGGGCTTTAGAAGGCAGTAAGGGTCTTGAAGGTAAGATTCTGATTTTTTTTTAAATTCAGGGAAATTACTAAAATGATTCTTTTTCAAAAGATATGATGTTTTTGTGATATCTCATCACGCATTCCTCCCACCAAACAAGGACATCTCCCACTCCCAGTTGAATATCCCATCCTGATCAATGAAACCTTAAATTATTTCCCTGACTTTATCGTTTTCATGCTCCTACAGCCCAAAAAAAGCACATTCGAGAAGCCCATTCAATGACCCACTTCAAAGTTCCTCAAGAGCCCTCAACAAAAACCACCTCAACAAAAAACCAACAAATAGCTCTCCGCCTTCACTCTCGATAAATTAACCATAAATCACATTCAATCTTAATTAAAATTAAAATTTACATACAATTAGTGTGCTTTTTCGGCATCCGCCCTCATTACGGCCACCCACCCTTAAACTCCCACAAAAAAAAAAAAAAATTGTACTTCCAAATTTGCAACACAAACAAAAGGATCTTTTGTTTTTGCTCATCCTGCCCGCGCAATTCTTCCAAAGAATACATATTCTCCACGTTTTCTGTTAAAATGAAAAATAAATAAAAACCATGAATTCAATGTGGGAAATTCCTCCATACGGTTCGAGGAGAAGGATATTTAACAAAAAAAAAAAAGGATTCTCCCTTTTTCAAAGCACAAACTCATTCTCTCGTGTATGTAAATTATGTGCAAACGGGAAAAAGATGGAAAAGAAAAAGTGAACTTCGGTATAAATGTAATTATTGGGATGCGAATAATGAAGAAAACAAATATTTTAATCCTTTCTCTACACAAAAAGATAAGCGCTTTTAAAGCACGGAAGCCAAAAAAGTAGTCGAGGGAGCTAAGGGAGTTGAAGGAGCCGAAGGAAGTCGTCTTTTGTTTTTCTGCCGGCAACCACTTACTCCGTGGCTCCATGGGGCTGTAATCGGATTTATTGAGAATTAATTCGGGTACTGAAAGGCAGTTTTCGAAATTCGTAGAGAAAGAGGGTGATGGTCTGCCTCGAGGTGCTGCTGTAATTGTTTGGTGTAAATCAAGAAGTTGTCCCCGGAGTTGGGGGATAAACGATTTCTTGTTACCAAGCAGGGAATGAAAATAAAGGAGTGTAGATAGAGTTTTTTAAGTGGGACAATGAGGGAGGGTGGTTTTACAACAAACAGAGGATTCACTGAAATCTTCGACTAAGAAGTCCTTTTTGAGTTGCAACGAACAAAGGATTCATTGAAATCTTCAACTATGAAGTCTCTTTTGAATTAAAAACGCTGAAAAATCACGATCTCCCTTTAAATCCTCCACTCTTATTTTTTCCACTTGAATTTATCCACAAAAAAAAAAAAATTCTGTAACATTTTTTGCAGCTCGTTACAATTCCATCATCAAAGGACCCTCAACATCGTCCTCTAAAAATAAAGTGAACTCTCATAAACCATCGGAAAATTTAATATTCATGTAAATCTAATATTAACTGTCGTGTGTTCTTTTAATAAGGTCCTCTGGGGCATATTTGTTATACGAAAAAAAAAGCTAAAAAAAAAAAATATTTACAAAGCCATGCAGGTTCATCAAACCATTCATAAGGCCCCAGGATTAACCTTGATTTCCCATCGGATGTCCTAAGTGGATAACATATGCTGCCCTTGAAAAATTTATCAGCGTTTGTATGCGAAAAAAAAGGAAAGTAATGACCGAAAAATTAGTCCTGCGGGAAATAAACGCACGGGCAGGATGTAGAAAGAAAAAAAAAAATACGTGGGAGGCAGAGTAAATGTGTTGAAACATTTTTTTTTTTTTTTTGGGAAATAAGAGAAGAATAAAATGCAAATCGTTGATTAGGGCTTATCCTAGGATGAGAATGGAGGCTTTAAGAATTGAAATTTACTGATATTGACGTAAGGAGAAATATATGGGGGCCTTTGTCAGGACTCGTGTAGAGTAGGTTTTTGAGTAAAACAGACGAAAGACGAACCACTCGAAAAACTCGTCTATTCGTGGCTTTTTGTGTCGCTTTTAAAAGGACTTGTAATGAGATGGAAGTCGGTATAGCACCAGCTCATGCCAAACCCTTCAATTCAATTCAATTCAATTTCAATTTCTTTCGGTATACAAGTAAGACCGAAGAAGCTAGGCTCTGGCCCTGTATGGGCTGTTACGCCGACTATTTATTTTTATTTGTAGGACAATATATTCAACTTCGAAAAATTGGTTTTTGAAAAAAAGTTAAGAGGGCCATGAAAACTAGAGCCGTGAGAACGTGGCTTTTGTCCTTAACGCTGCACAGGCTGCAACCTGCTTGCCGAGATGTTTAGAGACGCAGGTGAAGAATTTGCTGAGTAGCATGGTCTTGATTTCACTACTGTTACAGATCCAGGACGATCTCTGCACGCGGCTGATGAGGACATGTGACACAACGAAGGTCATTTTAAGCCTAGGATAATTCTGTACCTTCGTGTTGCTTTTATAAGAACCTGAGACGAAAGTTATTTTAAGCCTACGGAAATTCTGTGACTTTGTGTTGCTTCTACAAGAACTTCTGGCGAGATGGTGATCATTTTAAGGGCCAAGAACAATTCTGTCTCATAAATTTTGTGGATACTGAACTTCGAAAATTGATTTTCGAAAAAAGGAAAGAGTCAATGTCACATCTGAAGCCTGGGATGTCTTTTGAGGATCGGTCTCCTTTACCAAAAGCGATAAAAGGCTTTATCTGTATTGGAAGACACTCTTTCCGACACTCCTACAACTGCATCGCACTCGAAAAAAGTAGCAAAAATTAAAAAAAAAAAGCCTTCATTCAAATCCTCTCAGCGGGCAATGCACCCATTCCAACGTGTCCCCCAACACTAAGAACTTCTTAAAATGCGCAAAACGGTTTAACTGCAGCCTGACAGAATTTATGAATTTCTCTTCCTTCCTCAATTATTTGAATAGTTTCATTCCGTGCCCAAGGATCTTGGCTTTTCGCGAAAAACGATGTGCCCATTCAAAAATTCCTTCATAGCCTCACGCCATCATCGTCCTCCTCCATCGTCGTCGTTGTCGTCTCTCACGAAAATTAAACTTAATATTCGAGTCCGTTTTAAATGCAAAAACCGTTGTAAATATTTTATATCTCCCACCCTGCCACTATAATTAAACACAAAAGCGCGAAGGGTAGCAATAATATCCTTCTCTTGCTGCGTCATCCACCTTAACCCCATCTCACCAGCGACAAGAACAATCCCAAGTCAGTGGAAGGAATTTAAATGAAATCTGCATATCTATGCGCCAGTCGTTGTGGTGTATCTCTCTCTCTCTCTCTCTCTAGGTTTTGTTTCCTTTCTCTTTCTCTTTTTTTTTAATCAAAAGTCCTTTGGCAAATTATCCTCCCCTTGGAAAACGACGAACGAAAGAGCAATGAAACCGAATGCAAAAAAAGGATACTCCTTTTACAACAAAACTATTGTGCAATTATTCAATTTACATTTGTTCGAGTGAATAGTCCTTGTGGTTTGCCTACAAACAGACAACGACGAAGAGAGGGGAGTCCTTTGCCACATCCTTTTTGTGTTTTGTGAAGACAAACTAATTGTCCCAATGAGGTTGAGCACTTTGTTGTACTTGCTGGTGAATTTATTGTTTGCTGTTTCACAGTTAATGTCACACAATTAAGGATAATGGATGTTCGTTCGTCGTCGGAAAATGAGAATTGCTTGTCGTCTCCTTTATCAATATGCAGGGCAATTCATCGAAGGGAATGTACATCGTGAGTGAAATGGATGGATGGATGCATGCCAGCGTGATGATAAAGCTAACCATCCTTATTAACTTGGACCAGAGGAATTTCTTCATTTAGTTCACCATTTTAAAACAAAGAAAAATCTTTAAGTCTTTAAGGATTGATGGAATTTTCAAGCTCCTATTAAGACCACAATGATGGTGAAAGCCCACATCTCGCCCCTCGAATCATGTGCCACGGATCAGTCGATGAAACTCCAAGGAAATCTCCAGAAATCACATTTTTAGGATTCGTCCAGCTTCCACTAGGATTACAATCACAATCAAATCCATTTTGGATCCGTGCCACGATGCTCTAATCGGCAATCAAGCTTCCATTGGTGTGCGCCTCAAAATGCCTCCACAAATCGAAGAACACTTTTTCAGGGACAAACAAAATCAAGGATTTCTTCAACTCCTACTAAGACCACAACTCCAATTCTAGTCATTTTATATTCACAGATCGCTTCTCAAGGCATGTGCCAAGATTTCGTGAATGAAGCTCAAAGGGCATCTCTTGAAATGATATTTTTAGGATTTGTCCAGCTTCCCGTAGGACTCCGAACATGATCCAAGTCTTATTAGATCCGTGCTATGACGCTCTAACAGAAAATCAGGGTCCCATCGCTGTGACCCTTAAGACGCCTCCACAAATCGAAGGAAATCTTTCCAGGAATAAACAAAATCAAGGATTTCCTCAGCCTCCGCTAAGACCACAACTCTGATTTTTATCATTTCACATTCACGGCTCGGTTCTCAAGCCATATGTCAAACTCCCGCTGGTGAAACTCCAAGGGTGTCTCTAGAAATCACATTTTCAGGATTTGTCCAGCTTCCAGTAGAGCCCCAAACACTATGTAAGCAGTTTTAGAACCGCGCCACGACGCTCTAACCAACAATACAGGTTCCATCGTTGTGAGCCTTCAGACTCCTCCACAAATGGCAAGAAAGCTTTTTAGGAACCAACAAAATCAACGAATTCTTCAGCTCCAGCTAAGACTACAACTTTGATGTAAGTCATTTTATATCCACACCACGCTTCTCGAAGCGTACTCCAAGCTCCCGCAGGTGAAACTATAGCGACATCTCTAGAAATCACATTTTTGGGATTTGTCCAGCTTCCCGAAGGACCTCAGACATGATCTATATCATTTTAGAACCGCGCCATGACGCTCTAACCATCAATCAAGGTCCCATCAATGTGAGTCTTAAGACGCCTCCACAAATCGATTTTTTCAGGATTTGACCAGCTTCCAGTGGGTTCCCAAACACAAACCAGGCCATTTTGAGTTCACCACATATGCCCCCAACTGAATTTCAACATTTCAAGTTCACAAAATAATTTTTCTGGAAAATGGAAAAATTCGTATTTTTTAGCCCGAAAAATGCAGTCCGGGTCAAATGTTCGCAACTGAGTTTTTCTGGGATTTTGTGACACGTTTTCGATTTTTGAAAATTTGGTCAAAAATGTTCGAAATTTTGATTAAAGTTGGTGTATTTGTGGTTAATGAAGAAGGATTTGAAGAGGTTGGGTCTTGGACATCAACGGAGTGGGCTTGTGGAAGGCTATAAGCGTCTAGAAGTGAAGATTCTGACGACGGATTTCTTTCAAAAATTCAGGAAAATTGCTAAAATGACTCATTTTCAATAGATGTGATGTTTTTGTGATGTCTGATCACGCATTCTATCCAGAAAACAAGGACATCTTTCACTCCAGATGAGCATCCCAAAGAAACCTCCCGGACTTATTAGGGTGCGATACCTGGTTGAGGAAAGTTAAAGCACTTTCCCGACTTAATTGTCTTCGTGAAACGAAAATTTCTTGCCTTGTCTCCTTTATCAAAATTTTGCCAATCATTCGAATGAAATGTGCATCGTGAGTGAAGTATCCTTAATGCACACCAGCGAATCAATTTTTGCCAGAACCGGAACGTCATCCTGGCAATTTCCGATTTTTTCGCAAGACACCTCCAGAAGCCGCATCGAGAGGAAATTAAATTTCGTTGCATCGATGTTGCTCACACGTGAGGTCCTTGGAAAGGAGTCTAAGACATGCTCGTCATCGGATGAAGAACTCTGAACTCCACACTGGCAAATTGAAACAATGAAAGAAGGAGGAGATAGATCTCCACAAAGGATCCAACAACATTCATTCATCGACTTCCAATTACTGTATTCAAACGTGGGGAAATTAGTCCCCAAGCCGGGAAGACGGATGGGCGATAAAAGAGGAGGAAAAAAAAAGGAAGAGCAAAAAAGAAATTCAATTCAATTGTTTGGGGGTGGTGGGTCAGATGAGTTGAAATTAAATTTTTCACTGCCTCTCCCTTAGTCGGCAGCTTGCTGGGCATCTCTCTCTGGTCGTCAGACGGCGTTGATGTGCAAATGACAATTCTATAACCGACCGACGACCACTCGAAATCATATCGACGAAGAAAGGATCTTGAGCACGTTTTTGCCCATTTCTTCTTCTATTTTTTTTCTGCACCATGCCCCAACAATGATTCCATCAATAATTTCCTTTCCTTTCGACTGATTGTCCTGGAAATTTTCCCATTTTCTTTTAACGCCGCGACAGTGTGTCCAACAAGAAGACTTTAGATGGAACAACTGAATAGACACGACAGATGGCGTCAGAGAACGTCAATTACGTTCAAACGTATCCACGCTCCCATCAACGATACTTATCGATGGTAAAATTTTGGGCTTAAATGTCCCAACGGAAGTCCAACAAAAACTAAAACCAATTTCTAGGCATGAAATCCATTAGATAAATTTGCTTATGACACAGATACGCCACTGAAAATGTGTTTATCCAATAAAAGCCCCGAACAAACACACTCACACACATCCACCACCCACCCACCATGCCAAGCAGAAAGCCATTAAAAGAGGCTGAAGGTGGGCGAGCGGATGTGCGTATCGAATGAACCGGCCTCGGAAGATTGTCCTAATAACACGAAATACTTAAAAAGTATTTAGTAACATTCAAGTTGTTTGGTCTTAACACAAAGTGCCCAATTTTTCGGAGGGAGGCAGTTTGTTTGGCAAACACAGAAGGAAAACCGATGTCCTGCAGCACGTAGTTATCCTGAAGTTGAAAGGAGAAAAAGTTAGATTGATATGAATGTGCGGTGAAATGAAATCACTGCCTTTGCAGGGGGAAAGGAGCTGTGTGTGCGTGGATTGACAGTAAACTGACGAACACAGTTCGAAAGTTAACACGAGAGAAACTTTTACGTACCTCATTTTAGATTTGAAAGCGGATTGCCGTTTGAGTGCTGAACTGCAGTTCAAGTGAATCTGAAAAGAAATTTGCAAAAAGGGCATATTAGTGGAAATCTTGAAAGGATCTGCTAAAAAATTTGAAAAAAAAAAAAGAAACTTTGGTGAAAATTGATCTCATCCCGTCGTTTAGGACACCTCGAAGGTTATTCTAATGAGATTTTAAGCGAGAAGCAACTGATTTATTGAAAAGAACCCAATAGAAGGCCATCATCCCATGGTTTAGAAACTAATAGATGGTCCACCGTTGGTATTGAGTTCATTTTGGAAAAAAGGGCACATTAGTGAAAATTTTTATAGAATCTGCTAAAAAATTTGAAAAAAGAAGAAAGTTTAGTAAAAATCTTCAAATTGAACACATCTCATGGCTTAGGACTGCTTGAACGTCATCCTGTCGAGATTTCAAGTGGGAAGCAAGTGATTATTTGCAAAGAAACTAATAGATGGTCCACCGTTGATATTGAATTAATTTTGGAAAAAAGGGCACATAAGTGAATATCTTTAAAGGATCTGCTAAAAAATTTAAAAAGAAAGAAACTTTGTTGAAAATGGGCCTCATCCCGTGGCTTAGGACTCCTTGAACGTCATATAAATAACCTATGATTTAAAAGAAACCAGTAGATGGCCCTTTTGCGGGGTCTTTTCTTTCCTATGCAGAACGAAAAACGTAGCACAAAAACAGTTTATGGTGCTAAAATCAGTCGTATTGATTGAGTCGTATTTTAATTTGCCATTCACTTCGTTTGAATAACGTAAAAAGCGGCTGAGCTATCGTAAATTGAACTTGGCACAGCCGGTGGCCCAGGTTCTTTTTTTTTTTGGTTAACTGTATATGCATCCTTAATTCTTTTCCTCTTGACGTGAAATCAACAAACCCATAAGCGCAAAGCTTCCTTGAAAAACTACCACAACAAATATTTATTCTTTTCAAATTTGTCTTAAACTGCGCAAACTTCCTACGCACACACATGACGAAGATGGAACCATTCACAATCATCCCTCATCGCCCGTCATAATTCCACAAAAATTTCACATAACCCACATATCCCTGAGATCCTTGCTGCCAAGGAATAAACTTTTAATCAAATGAATATCAGTCGGGCAGGCACCAGTCGCAGCCGAAAAAACGACTCAACCCTGCATATCCCTTCATTCCTGAGCTTCTGTCTTGTCTAAATTCTATTAAGGTAATAGCTTTTTCGAAATAATATTCCAAAACTTTGCTACTGAGTTTCCGTTTCGTGCCGCAAGGGAGCCATGCCTTGCCATGCCTCTCCACCATTATCCTTTCCGTGAAATAATATTCACAAGTTGCCTCCTTTGCTGCGACTGCACTTTGGGCTTTCACAGCTCAAAAGTATCTCTAAGGATTGCTATCTTGTTTTGAGGAGGAGACAAAGTGTTGGCACACACACACAAGGACAAGGGCAAGTCATTGTATGAGGGTGTTTTAGTTTTCCTTTTTTTTTTGTTGCCACAGACCATGACAAGAATTCATTCCTTCAATATTCTGCCAAAGGTGAACCGTTGGCTGTATCCTCAAAAGGCGCATGAAGGCGAAAGGACAAAGTCTAATAAAAAAAAAAAAAAAACGAAAAAAACGATATCCTTACTGAGACACCCACACCCACATGCACCACCACCACCGTCGACTGTATGCAAATTTTATGCAAGGATTAAGAAGTCAAGTTTACCCAGTCCTGGGTACTTGTATTTCTTTTGTGGACAAGTTCCACAGACGACACAGAGGAGTGAGTGAGTGAGAGATTACTCAGTTAACATGTGGATGTGTGGTGGTCGAATCTGGCCCATCTAACAGACGGGAAGGATAAAAGTTTTTAGTCATTTTTTTCTTGGAAGTTTGCCATATAAGGAAAAAGTCGAGAAGGCGGTTTTTGTGACCCGGCAGAGAAGAAGTCCTTAACAATGCTTGACCAGGGTGCATTTGAATAGATTTTTGCATAAAGTTTTTTTCTTTCTGCATAATTTGCAAGTTTCACATCGATGAGCAGAGGCGGGCAGATGAGGGCAAGTGAAAATGGGAAAATTGAGGATTTGCAAGTAATTTGGGATATCGATTTACGAGATGATGCGGTTAAATCGAGTCGAGATTGTGTGGGGGGGGTATTCTGAAGGCGAAGGGCGACTATTCAAGGACTCTGGTGGTTTCGAGCGGATTTCAGTTAGTGATGCAACGGGTGGGTTTGAATGTAGTCGGTCATTAGGAGGATCAACTCCTTCCGCTGAAAATATTCATCACCCCGCGAATAGTTACAATTTATCTCGTAAGGACCTCTCCACAACAACTGCTTCAACTTCCACACACATATGGCCACAACTTCAAGGACCGACTACGAGACAAAATTAAATTCCAAAACTCCTCTTCATCTTTCTTCCGCGGTAAAACTGGTCGGGTGCCAAATTGAGTGCTCAAGTGATGAATGTTCCCACAAATCTGTAATTTATAATTTTTTTTCCACCATCAAAATTTATAACACCACTTAAAAGATTCAATTTTCGCGTAAGTCCACAGAGAGAGAGAGAGCAAAAAAAAAAACAAACATGTATTTGTTTACATTTATAGTTCGTAATAAAAAAAAGGAAAACGTTCGTTTACCATAAATGTCGGGTTCCACTTAAACCGGACGGTGAATGACAACAAATCTCCTTCCATTCGCCACATTTTTGTGGAGTGCAAAACTAAAAGGACTGTCAGCCATAACGAAAACATAAACAAACAAGTGGAATCCACAATCCCCATCCCACTTTCATCCACCCATCTCAGGAGCAGCATAAAAGCTTTCAGATAAACAAACTTTAGCCTCAGCGTTTTATCGCTAATGTTGGATTTATTGTTTAATATTTTTTTTTTTATTTTCTACTCTTCTTTTTCTGTGACGTACGTTTTTGAGTGTCTGACTACGACAAGTCCTTGACTATGACAAGGATACATCACATGCCATTACAGAGGTTGCGTCACGAACCGCCAGTCAAGGTACTGGCCAAGGACGAGGACAGAAGACGGAGAACATTTGATTGAAGAGAAAATATTTATTCTTGAAGGAGCTCAATGACCTCCGGCCATGGGAGAAGAGATATCCTTGTCGTTTTTTATTAAACTATGAATTGATGGAATTTGGATGCTGTCATAGTTTCGTTTAGTTGTCTCCCTTCGGGCACAGATCCTGTGGCTGTGAATAAAATGATGGACTGTCTTTATTGAATTCTGGGTGGTATATCCTTATTGAATTCCAATATCGAATCCAATCGAATCTCTGACACGCAATTCAGTAAAACTGATTTATTAATTAGCATTCGATAGGTTTAGAGGCAAAAGCACACCCATTAAAACATAACCTCATTCTCTGCAATTACTGTCACACAGAAAGGACTCTTGGTGGGAGGGAACACTTTCATAATTATAAACTTCCCTGAGCGTGGGGAATTTCTGTGAGAACGCACATTTCAAGATTGAAGTTTATAAGCTCACCACCCATCTATCGACGTTTGATAAAAAAGAAAAGGACCTTCTCCTGACTCTACTGCCAATTGAGTTGATGGCATTGAATTGAATCCACTTTCATTTGCTTTGACGACAGTCAGAGAGTGGTACGAGAGGTTTTTATTTTTTGTTTTTTTTTTGTTTTTGTTTTCCAAGGACTACGATAGTCTCAGCAGATAAATGGAAACTGGTTGCGAAGTTATAATGAGCTTACAAAGTTGGGTTTATTAATTTGTGAGTGGGTTGTAAACGGGGGAATACCTGCCGACGCATGTTTATTTCTTTCGACGTGTGTGTGTGGGGGTCTGGGGAGAAAAGGTCATAAGGATATAATTCCCTGCCCTTTCCTTTTTCCCCACAAAAAGACGGCAGACAGCAATCGAAATTAGTTTCGAGAAAGAGAAATAGACTCCCAGGAAAGATGTCAGAGAAACCAAAACAATTACAGAAGGACTTTCATTCTTCTCTGAAAGACTTCTATGCCTTAGTCACCTGAGTATAAGCGCCAGGATTCATATTGTGAGATGGGTAAGCACGTCTGTCCTGACGACCAATCTCCTTCCAAACAACCCCACAGAGAGGTGGGAAAGCAAACAGGACAAGGAATAAAAATATGGATCGTGCATAAATAAGAAACGTAAAAAAAATATTGTTTTCGATTCTGTAGTTCATCAATCTTTTTTGAGGCGATGTGGAAGGATGTAAAAGCATGTGGGAAAGGCAAAAGCATAGGAACGAATATTTTATGGCTAAAAAAGTCTTCGCTTTTTTTTTTATGAGATATGCAGAGGAGGCTGAGTTCGGGGAAAAAAAAAACTCAGGTGGAATTTATTGAACATCGGTTATTGAATACATTTCCTTTTCCTTATGTCTACCGTCAGTTTGTGTGGATGGATTTTGGTTTATATTGAAATCGTTTAATGAGAAATGACTGCAGAAGTCGATCCTTGGAAAATCAGGATGAGTTTGTGGGCAAGAACCATGAAATAGCCGACAGAGATAGGAGAAGTCTGGATTTTCAGAGAACTTGATTTTTCAATTTTTACTTCAAATTCCGTTAGAGAAAAGGTCAGAGGAATTTTTCTGCAATTTTTGCAGAATAGAAGCTCGAATTAGTAATTTGAAGAAAAAGTAGGAGTACTACTATGGGCGACGAAGAAGGAGGAGATGCATTATTATCCCCAAAGCCACATGATGACTTCATTGATGACTTCGAACTCGAACTCTGGGAAGCGCTTAAATTCTTCTGAACTCAGTGATGCATGAGGTGAAGGTTTTTATGAAGAAAAATGGAGAAAAAAACGTTTTCTGGAAAAAATTTAATAAGTTGTAAGTCCGATGCAGAATAATCTGTTTCCATAAATTCAGGACTAAAAATAAAAGGTGGGCCATCTAGTTGTTTCTTTTTAAACAATAAGTTGTTTTGACACTGGCAGCTGTTTCCTACTGGAAGTCTTGACAGAAATTCAATATCATACGTCCGCGGAACGAAATACTCTTGAGAAACGTTGGAAAATATTGAAAAATTATTTCCAGAGTGAATCCTGTGGAGCCTAAGCAGTGCGTGTTCTTTTTTTCTTCAAAAAATCATGCCATCAGTCTTGGCTGCCTTAAAGCTGCGATTTAACTCTTTTGGACTTTCTTTGGGGAAGAATAATCTGTTTGCGTGTATTCATTACTTATTACATTCTTATTACGAATATAAGAACTTGAATTCAATTCAATCTCAGCTAGCTTTCCATGAAGCAATTGATTTTCGATTAAATTTACGGCTGACTTTTGAGATTCATACAAGCAACTGACCTACATCAAAATTTCACACAAAATTTCAAGAGTATTTTCCAAATTCCAATGAAGGCTCACTTCAGATATTCACTTCCCCTAAAGCGTTTGAGAATCTTTAATTTAAAATTTCCTCCCAGAGGTCATCGCATTGAAACTTTTTCCTAGAAAAACATGCCCTTTCCAAATTTCGATTTAATAACGAAAATTCTAGGTTCATTGAGCAGGCAATTTATTTGAATAAATTTCTTCAGTTTTCTCTTTTCCGGATGTACCTATGGGTGGGATGAAGGGACTCATATTCTCTCCCAAATGTATCCTGACCCAAATGTAAGGTACAACAATTATTTCCAGAATAATTGTAGCAAGCACACCGACAACGAATATCGCCTTTACGTGACTGTCCTGCGTGTGTCCAGAAGTCCGGAACTGAACTCCTATTTGGGTAGACACGTTGATCTAATAAAAGTTGGATGCCACCATGTCTATAATGCTGTGCCTGACGGTAAGTACTGTGCAAACTGTCGTAAATGTAATCGTCGTAGTAAACATGAGGTCAGCCGGAAAATTGTGTTTTAGTTCAAGCGGCTCAGGACGACGACGATAATCACGGGTGTAAGTTCCGATGCGTGAGTGGAAAACCAATCAAAAAAAAAAATTCAACTGAGGTATTTCCTTTAATTAATTACAATCCACAACCATTCATCTCCATTCCATCAGGAGTCCTCTCCAATGACAAACAGGGAAAAGAAAAATAAAAAAAAAATTGCGTCACAAAATCAAAAGAAAACCTCACAACGTCTTTTTGGTGGAGAATATTTTGATTAATAACCTTAACGCGGTTCCATTAGCCTCCGAAATACCAATGAAATTCCAAAGCCGAACCATCCGCCATGTCAACCAGGACAAACAGTGAGCCTCACAGAAACTAAAAGATTAATGATCCTTCAAATTATCCTTACGACGCGGCCATACTTTTGGTAATTAGAGTCCCGGCTATGGTGGTTTTTGGTTGAAATTTAATTTTCCTGATTAAGAATAATTGGACGAGAGAGATTTTTGAAGATTATCGCAGGGCGGTGAGGAACTCACTCATCTTAAATTTGTGACAAGAAATTTTGTGAATTCTTAAGCGATGGGAATTTTATTTAAATCAATTAAGGGAAAAATTTCTTTTGGTCTTCAAAATTTAAGGTTCAAGACACGATCCTCATCCCGTCATTTTTACAACAATGAATCACACTTGTGACAAAGAAACTTCCCGGATACACACTCGTTTCCGTTCGTTTTTCAAAAATAATAAAACAGAATTTCATTTCCACACAAAGAACAAAAAGAGAGAAAGATTGAATTCAATTGTGGAATAAAGGAAAAAGGACTGTGAATGGGTGGAGATATTTATTCGCTTCAAGCAACAATGTATGTGTACCTCTCTCTCTCGCAGGACGAATTAAATGAGTCAGATACATTCTCATACGGTCGTTCTGTGGTGCGTGGCTTGGCGTGGTTTGATGTGGCGTGGCATGGCGCACGTATGGAATGGAAATGGAATGGAGTTTCCTTGTGAAAAGTGGCGGTTTCCGGGATGCTCATTTATTTGCATGGGTTGAGGGTTAATTTGATTTCAAAAAAATAAATTAATTTAATTCCTTTTTTCCGGATGTAAATGAAGTGGTGAGGCGTATTTTGGGTGCGGTGGATTGGGAAAAACAATATTTTTGGACTTTGGGCAGTTCTGGGGAAGTTCGATGGTGGTCTGGGACAGCGATGGATGTTGGTTTTTGATATCGTGTCGGTAGTTTGCACAGTTCATTGCTCATTCACGAAAAATTACATCGGTCCACAACATTGATGTAATTTTTCGTCTGTTTATTGTCTAGTTATTGTCTACATTTCATTTAGAATCGGTACTTCGTTGACCAGTCCGTTGATGATTCTATCGATTACTTCGCCTTTCACTCCATCGATCTCTCGGACGATTACTATGCCGTACACTCCGCAGGTCACTCCACCGCCGATGCCACACCGAGCACTCCACTGATCACGACGCCGATCACCTAGTCGATCTCTGCTGCCAATAGCTCCGCCAATCACTTCGTTGACTAGCCCGTTGATGATTCTGTCGATTATCACTCCATCTATCTCTCGGACGATCACTATACCGATCACTCTGCAGATCACTCCGCAGGTCACTCCACCGATGACTCCACGGATCACTTCACAGATCATGACGCCGCTCACTTCGCCGATCTCTGCCGCCGATAGTTCCACCGATCACTCCGCCGATTACTCCAAAGATCACTTTCCACCGATCATGCCGAATCTCATTCCGAGGATCACTCCGCCGATCACTCCTTTATCAATCACTCCACCGATTATTCTGTCGATTACTCCGCCGATCACTTCGCCGACCACTCCGTTGGCCTCTCCGAATATATTTTCACTGATCATCCCAAACTTCATTGCTCCGATCAGTCCGTCGATCTCATCGCCGATCTTTCCACTGATCTCCCCAGCGATCATTTCGCCGATCACAAACTCGACAAACTCGACTCGGCGATCGACAAACTCAGCCGATTACTTTACCGATAATTCGGACAACAGCTGATTACGAATCGATCCCTGACAACAAATCTCAGCTCAACGTATCAAGCGACCGCAGAGAAGTCGAAGGATGCCCGACGTAAACCTAGTTCTTCTTATAAGGACTAGATTTTGTGTTCTGCAAGTTCCTGTCCAAAGTAAGATGCCATCAGAGTTTTGGACAAACTTTTCCTCAAAGGATTCAAAACTTTTCTTCAAAGGATTCCAGCGAAAAACGATGAGGAATAAAAATTCGAAATGCATCCTACTTTTGAGACCCAACTCTCCACACATGTGAAACAAGGACAAGCGCCGTGTGTGGATTCGACGAACAACTTTAAAATTCCTGCCTCGATCGCTTGTTAACTTCCAGTTGACCTTTTTTCCATACCATATCATGCATCCTTCTTAGTAAAACTCATGCAACTTTTTCCGTGCACCCCCATACCTTCACTCTGTAATTACTGTATAACCGCCAAACTTGTCTCACCCCCTGCACTGCGGGAAAAATTAATTATTCCACGAATCATGTCCCACAAAAAAAAAAGTTCCACAACAATTTTTTAACTCAACTCAACTTCACTACGTCGAAATATAGCAGCGACGTAACCATCATGAAAAAAAAAATTGTTGTCAAAAAAGAAATTTGAACCTCTTTCATCGTCCTTCCATAAGGAGAAGGGATGACGATGACGAGGACGACAACAGCGGTACTAGTGCACGCTTAGACACCAAGGACGGGATGTAGTAACGATCGGAATTCAATTGCAATGTTTATTCAAGAATTTGCATTAATTTTTCTAGCCCAAAAAGGTTCCTTTATTCCATCTGCCCACCTGATACTGTTGTGGTGTGGGACAAAATAATTCAGAAGAACTTTTTTTTGAATACATTAAGGAGAAGAATAGAAAAACGGAAGCAATTTTCATAATAATTTTTTAAAATTTTATTTCCCGTCTGTCTTTTATTGTCACTTAGTACATTTTATCCCGCGGAGGTATGATACTGATTTTTTGGCGAAATTTCGAGCGGCAATGGCTTTTACATGCCATAAGAGGCATAACAGCCCGTTGAGCTTCGTTTCGAAACGGCTCTTAGCTTTGATTGAAAAAGAAACCACTAGATGGCCCACCCTTTACTCGTACCAGAATCACTTCTTTCACGACCCACTGTACCGGACCGACCTTCAAGAGAAGCATATTTTCCTCATGTCACTTCGACAAAACTTGATTTCACACCATCCTCCCTCCCTCAGTCCCTTTGGTAATTTACAACGCTAATGGAAGAGTAGAAATGACCATCGACACTCCCACTCCGAGTCCCTGTTCCTTTCCCGGCCCAAGTGTACACATCAAAACGTGAAGAAGACCATTTCAAATTCAATCCTAATTGTGTGTGATGCTGCAGAAATCATAGAGAACATCTTTTCTATTCTCCAACTGCCAGTCACTTCAATCATTCCAAGTCCTTCTTCCGCATCTCTCTCGCTCTCGTCCTGACGATGGTGTGCTAGTGCTGCTATCGGAATTTCATTCGATAACAAACAGAGAACGGTAATAGTGCCGAGTAGAGCCAACAGCCAGAAACAGCTCAACAAAGGAGGTCAATTCAATTTCGCTGAAGGATCCTTAATGCCTTTGTTGGGAGGTGGAGCCGACGCTGTCGCCGACGACAACGAACCGAGTACATTCGACGAAAGGATACGACGCGAGAGCGTTGCGCGTGCACTGACAACGACAAGAACACCAGTTAATTCGTTCCATGCGGTTCTGCTGGGACAGGACCACTACAAGCCCACAGAGAACCCCTGATCACCATCGCCATTGCCATTGTCGTTGTTTGTCGTCACCGTCATCCTCATCCACATCCTTGTCGTCATCGTCGTTGTCGTTGTCCTCGGCTTCGTTAAAGTCTGGTTGACTTCCAATTATCCGAGGCTTTTTAATTACGCGTCTCGGCAAATGTAGATGTTAACAAGTTTGGATTAATTGTAGCGAAGTTGGATTGGCCGCAAACGGTGGCAATAAGCCTCCACCACCATCACCAACATCAACACCATCCACACCATCACCATCGGGATGCACAACGGTGGGAGGACGATGCGTTTAATGGAATTGGTGTCGTATCTGTTGGCGGTTATATCTGCAGATGGAATTGCGTGTAACGCTGAGTAATTGTAGTTACAGATGGAATTTCATTAAGCGGAAGGCTTAACGTGTGCGTGTGTGTGCGGTGGAAAGACGCATGTGGATTAATGTGAAAGTGATGGAGCCAATTGCGTTTTCTTGTTGAGATGCAAATCCAATGCGTGTTCTGGGGATGCGGATAAAATTAGTGATGTCTACCGGCGGTTTTTGGAGAAATTCGGAAACTGCGCGGGAGGTGGATGTTGGTGGAGGCTTTGTTCTGGGGAAATTTAGGGCTCTAGGCATTGTTTGATTGAAAATCAGGAATCTACGATTTGTTCGATTGAAAATTATTGCTCTGGGCTTTGTTCGACTGACATGCTTCTGATGCCCACACTTGTCTTTTTATGTTTTTACATTTGCAGCAGCTTATGCAACTCCTTTTTTTGCCCGCGACTTTACTTTAGTCCACCTGCAGCTAGGCAGAATTTTTAAACTCACTTAGAATATGCATGGGAAGCTCAAATCGGCCTGCAGTTCTTAAAAAAAGAGGAATCTGGATTAATTCTGAACAAAAAAAAGAAAATAACAATTTTCAAAAATCAAAAACAATACATTTTTGAATGGCCGCTGGCTCCTATTAATGCGATCTTGAAAGTTGTTTGGGAAAAGTTGATTGTCGTGGCCCTTATGTCCTTGTTTTATTTTTTTACCGTCTTCGAAGTTACAGAGGCCTGCTTTTTAATCTAGGTGTGAAAGCACCTTATTGTCGGCTACAAGGCTCACTGAATTGAATTCGAAATTTATTTAGCGTTGGCATTACATTTTTCTAGGAAGCCTTTAAAGATTTTTCGTAGATGATTTTGTTTTCAAAAATTTTAGATTCTGTTGTCCAAGTTTTATCTTTTTGAAGGCTTCTAGCCTATGACCGCGCTAGATGACTGAGACTCAGGTCCACCGCGGACTGTAACGCCCATAAAAGAAGAAAGAAGACATTTCTTTACGGGTAGCACTCAAGTAGCCGCATTCCAAAAAAAAGAAAAAGAAATACGTATTAGATCGATTAGGGGTAATAAAATTGTCCTGAAGATGATAACTATCTTTCGAGGAACACCTCGAAGATGCGAAGACGCAGTTGAAAGACCCAAATAGCTTACTAAAGTAAGTCCTTGACCTCTGCCATTCATATCCCTTGCCAATAGCCTAAAATCCTTTCTCTCTTTCGATTTATCAAATAAATGAAAACAAAATTGAATAATTCGAGCTGAAAATTGTACAGAGCCTGAAGTGTTTATGCAGCAAAAAATAACTTCATAACACATGCACCACAAAAAAACAAAAAAAAACGGACTCTCTTTGAAATGGCAGCTTTAAAAATGTTCCCCGTGGAGATATGGACAGCGACGGCATTCAGTAAAGTAAAAAAATATTTTTTTCCACCCTCCCAACCCACACACACACACATACCTTTGCTGTGGGGAGGAATTTCATGCGCCATAAAGGACATGTAAACAACTGTGAGGTACCTTAACAGTTTCACTCGCGGAACTATAAAAAGGGATAAACGACCGAGGAAAGAGAGAAATTTTGAAGCGCTCAGGTCTAACCAGAGGTCAATTTCACCGGAATCCAAATAACAGATTGACCATTCCGCGATAGGATCTCGACCACCCCTAGGATTTCGATTTTCCCTTTTTTTTCATTACTTCAGTATGTCTGCATGAAAGGTGTGGGGGTGAAATTCTGAATTCTCCGCCGAGGCAAATGGCATTTGACCACCGCCATTTACCAGCGGCACGACATGGTGAACTCTTTTTTTTTGTTTTTGTAATTGAATTGGAATCCTTAATTTAAAGAACAAATGTTTGCGTGCCTGTAGCGACATGCAATACTGTCCCGGATATTTAATTTCATAACACAAAACCGACCATTAAAGACCGACCCATGAGCTTATAAATATTTTCTAGTCCCTATCAGGCACACACACACACGCATACGAAGGAACTTCGACAAAAAGTACTGATAACGTGCTTTGATGTTTGCTCGCGTGGCATCGAGAATGGTGGGAGTCGACCCGGAATTTCTATCAGGACGCATGCCAGCAGGATATTTTATCAACCTCCAATGTCGTCTCCTAATGAGCCAAACACTTCGCGAAGGAGAAATCCTTCTGCAACCGTCATCATGTGTGTCCTTTTTTTTTTGCGACACAGACCGAGTCTTAATCGATGACATACAGTAATCCGCAGGAAGAGAGATGAGGAAGCATTTTCATTTAAAGGGAATTAGTGCCGTGGCCACTCGAAGGTCTCGTTTGGAAAGGATTATTGGAGAATATTGATTGTGGGGGGTGATTTGTTGGCGAAACTTAACGTTGTCGTCGTAAATCATTTTGGGTCATTTTATCCACGGACATATGCTGCCTCGAAATCGATGAAATGTGGATGTACATAACCTAGATTCTTAAAAAATAGACAAAAGTCTGTTTTTCCCGTGAAATGAGTTCGATAGTTTTAGACGGAAGAATATTATTTTTCCTTCAAATGAAGGATCCTTTCTCTTCATCCACTCCATTGTCCTTTCTGCCCTTACGGTTACCTATTCTCCGTATCGAATGAACAGCATTCTTGTAATGAAAAACGAAGCATCCCTTAAGCCATAGAATCAATCTCTTATGCGGGTTTAGTCTGTTTGCGTTTGGAATTAAATATCCTTTCCCATCCAGTGTGGGTTTAAAGTTCTTCATTTCTCTTACTTTTGCTTGGCTCGTGGAAAATTAAACAAACGTCTGTCTAAAATTGAATTGCATTCATGAAGATGATTTGATGTGTTTTCCTACCTCATTTTTTTTTCTATTTATTTATTTTCATGCCATTCTAATCTCTTTGCCCTAAGTAGCCTCCATTTTTTTTCGTGAACAAAAAAATCAATAATATCCATTTGTTCGGATGTAAATATTGACTAACATTCCCAATTGGCTTGAATAATTGATATTGCTTCTGTGTCCACATATCCTCTTCGAAAAAAATAAAAAAAAAACGAATGGAAGAATACGCCTGGGGGGGTACATGAATAGATTCGGGTGGGTATCCATTTTGCCCTTTCCATTCATCGAGGGGGGCTCTCAAAATTTGTCATACCCCATGAACTCTTTGGCTTCTCGGTTGTAATCTTTCATAAACACATGATAGCTGTTGAAATGAATAATGAATATGCATTAAAAGCTATGGAGGAGGAAGATTTTGTATTTCTTGGCGTTCTTGTCGGTTGAAAATCGAATCTGTGAAGCTGTTAGGAAGTCCTTTTTCATCCGGGGAGAAGGATGACATGTTGACTTCGACGGGAAGAGATCTTTTTATCGGTGGAGTTGTTGAACAGGAGATAATGACATGTCAGCATCGTTTATTGATGTTTTTTTTTAAGGCCGATGTAAGTCCCTTGAGGGTGGGAAGGTGCTGTATGAGTGATTACAATCCAATCAAGGCAGCGACTCAATCTTAGGGAGGAAATCTCTTCAGGGATCAGCAAAAAGCTAGGATTTTTTTAGATTCTGCTAAGACGACAATTTTGATTCAAGTACCTCCATGTTTATGACTGGCACCTCGAAGCATATACATAAGATCCGTGAATGAGACGACAATGACACCTCTAGAAATCACATTTTTAGGATTTGTCCAGCTTCCACTAGGACTCCAAACATGATCGAAGCCATTTTTGAACCATGTCATGTCGCTCTAACCAACAATCAAGGTTCCATTGATGTGCACTTTAAGACGCCTCCACAAATCGAAGAAAATCTTTTCAGGAACAACTAAAATCACGAATCTAATCTACTCCTGCTAAGACCAAAACCCTGATTCGTTTAATTTCATATTCATGGCTCGCGTTTTCAACTCCTTAACAAGATTTCTAGACTGAAACTCCAGTGACATCTATAGAAATCACATTTTTAGGATTTGTCCAGCTTCCATTAGAGTCCCGAACGTGATCGAAACCATTTTAGATCCGTGCTATGACGCTCTAACCGAAAATTAAGGTCCCATCAACGTGAGCTTTCAGATGGCTTCACATATCGAAGGAAATATTTTCAGAGAAGAATAAAATCAATGAATTCTTCAGCTCCTACTAAGACCACAACTTTTATGTAAGCCATTTTATTCCCACACCACCCTTCTCGAAACATATGCCAAGCTCCCGCCGGTGAAACTATAGCAACATCTCCAGAAATCACATTTTCAGGATTTGTCCAGCTTCCACTAGAATCCCAAATGTGATCGAAGTCATTTTAGATTTGTGCCACGACACTCTAACCGTCAATCAAGGTCCCATGAACGTGAGCCTTAAGACGCCTCCACAAATTGAAGAAAACCTTTTCAGGAATAACTAATATCACGGATTTCTTCAACTCCTGTTAAGACCACAACTCTGATTCCTATAATTTTATATTCATGGGTCGCTTCTCCAAACATTTAACAAGACTTCTTGACTGAAACTCCAAAGACAGCTCTAGAAATCACTCTTTTAGGATTTGTCCAGCTTCCACTAAGACCACAATCACAATCTAAGCCATTTTAGAACCGTGCCACGACGTTCTAACCATCAATCAAGGTCCCATTAATGTGAGCCTTAAGGCGCCTCCACAAATTTATTTTTTTAGGATTTGACCAGCTTCCAGGGGGTTCCCAAACACAAACCAGACCATTTTGAGCTCCCCACACATGCCCCCAACTGAATTTCAACATTTCAAGATCATAAAATAGTTTTTCTGGAAAATGGAAAATTTCACATTTTTTCGCCCAAAAAATGCAGTCCCGGTCAAATGTTCGCAACTGAGTTTTTCTGAGATTTTGTGACATGTTTTGGATTTTGGAAAATTCGGTTAAAATGGATGGAAATTTTGATTGGAGTTGATGTATTTGAGGTCAGTGAAGAAGAATTTGGAGGGATTGGGTCTTGGATATTGACGGGGTGGGCTGTAGAAGGCCGTAAGCGTCTTGCTGTGAGAATTCTGACAACAAATTTCTTTCAGGAAAATTGCCAAAATAACTCATTTTCAAGTGATGTGATGTTTTTTGTGATGTCTCATCACGCATTCTATCCAGAAAACAAGGACAACTTTCACTCCAAGCTGAGATTGGGTGTTGGCCATGGACGAGGAAGCGAAGAGAGGGCAACGAGGATCATGGAGCAAGCATTTTGATGATAAGTCGACAAATTTCTTTCAGAAACTCAAAAAAAATTGCTAAAAACGATTTGGTCTCAACAGATGTGATGTATTCATTACGTTTAATGCATCCTTGTTGCCTGGATAGCTTTTAAAAGGATCGTAACGATAAAAAATCTTCGATAATAGATCAGTACCCGGACTTATGCAATATTCTTGTTAAAAAACACATGGCCAGAGACGTTTTCTAGTCTTCAAAAGCATTTTTCTTGAATTGGGACTGATTGAGCCCGGCACTTTACCTCAAACGGACCGAATCCAAGAGCATACGACCGAGGAAAGAGTATCAACCCACTGACCATGACCTTCAATCGAGTCACTCCCATCTCGTCAAACCTTCCTTTCATTTCACACCTGCTTCCTCCATCGAAACAAGGGAAAAATAAAAAAAAAATTAATAAAAACATCACTCCGAACAAAATGCTTTCACAAATCACATCCCCTCGAGCATGTCGTTCGCCCCAAGGACATTTGACGCTGACTGCAGGAACACCCACAATTCATCAACCCATCACTACTATTAAAAGCTAATAATACTTATCATGATCATTTATGATAATGATATACACTTACACTTCCTTTCTCCTCCCCCAGGACACACACTTCACCTTGAGTGCCCGTCACCGAGGCGTATGTGGAAAAAAAAGGAAAAACGAGTCTGTGTCTCTTCCTTACAAATTTGCCTAAATGTCGAAGTGCGCTATAAATAGATCCTTCGACTGCATGTGCCTGCCGGAGCTAAGTACCCTGGCTCTAATTCGTGCCTATTAATCACCGCACCGAAAGCCATATACGTCAATGGAAGCTTATGACTGCCACAAGGCGCCTCATACTCTGGATTTTGGTGCATCCATGTCGCAGCAAGGACGTTCGACGGAGTTGAGCTTTGAAGGTTTTTTTTTTCTGTTTTGGTGGCTGTTTATCTCATCCTGATTAAAGCTTAGGCACGTGGCTGTGTCTTTGAGACAAATTCGGTTCCTCCCGCTGGTGACAACAAAAAGTCACAATGGAAACAGACAAAAGTGTCGACAGACACTCATAAATAAGCAAGAGGTTTACTTTTGGCATAATTCTCTCGTATCGGGCTTATATTCGAAATCATCTGCCATTTCACGAGCTGTTCCGCCTCACGAATTCGATGTTATCCTTCATGCATGGCGATGACAGGATTTGTGTAGGCGAACAATTTATAAATAATTGTCTTTAGTTAGAGTGTGTGAGTGTGTGAGTTTTTGTGACATTTTGTGGGAAGCCAACAGGACGTGTTCGAAAGTTATCGCTGGGCTTATTTTGTTTATTTTGATTTTAGCTCAATTAAGGAATGAGGGGTACAAAGTTTTTTGTTTGGTCATAGAAGGCGATTCGATGAGGTGGAGTCAAATTATTTGGACATTTACAATCGAATTGAAGTCTAATTGGAGTTTTGATTACGTTCGAAGGCAGTGGGCGATTTGAGGTAAACGTCCAGAGTTTCGAATGTGAAAGGACAAAGGTTCATAGACGGACTGACATTTAATCTCTTCCTCACGTCGAATGGAAATCTGTGGGCTGTTTTCCTCAACTGCAAATTTGTTTGTTTAAGTGAAATTAAATAAACCAAATTACATTGAAAATTTACTTTAGTTTCGTTATGCAAATTTCATAAACTGATGAGGTAGACCACTGTACACAAATTCGAAAATCAATTCAAAGAAAGGGGTGAGCAGGACAAACTCTGTTGCAAATACATTGCCCTGTCCAAAATAACTGCCGATAATCCATTCGAAGAAAAGCCACAAATTCTATTTCAAATAAACAGCCATGTCCAAAATAAACTTCTTCACGGAAATTTCCCATCTGCAAGTATCCTGTTAACAAAAGGATTACAACATCTTCAAAGTTCTTTGTGGTAAGTAAGCCTCATTCACAATGAATCTTTGAATAATTAACATCTAATCTGATTACAATTTACAACTGACAGCTTAATACTATTTGATAAATAGATTCAACACACGCCCACCACACTCCCACTCACATCATCCTCTCACATCACCCACTCTGGCAATCAAGTATGATTGCAGCTTAATATCGGCTTAATTGCAACCGGCTATCAATTATAATCCACGACCAGACTAACAGCGAATAATTACTTTTTTTTTCGTCGTAGCTTATCTATTAATTAAATTCTCTTTATATTGGATAAAGTTTTTTGTTTCTGTTTTTGTTGAACAGAACGTCATGAGTGGTCACAAATTTCATGCTTTGTTAAAATTTTGTAAAACAAAACAAAAAATCAATTTAAAACTTCTCCCTCGATTCACTCTGTTGGAATAATCCGAATTCTTTTTTTTTTTTTTTCGTGGAAATTAATTAACAACTAAACAAAAGCGGTTTCATTTTTTGAATTTTAATCCACAAGTAGGGGAGTGGGTGAACTATTTCGTGTGGAATTAGAATTAAATTTTTCAAAACACGGGATTTTGTCACAAAAAAAAAAGCTCAAGCAAAAATTTTCATCGATTTTAATAACGTCAAAAAGGGTCCCATAAGGCGCTCGTATGTGCAAGATTCTAGGAAAGTTCTTTGTGGATCTAGAGAAGATCCTTTTTTTTTTTGGAGTCTCATTCCTAGTGCAACACATTTTGCTTACTAAAAACTTTAGAGTCAACTGTCAACTATTTAACACGTTGTGCAGGGAGATAAACTTTTAATAGAACTAACCACGAGGTTATATTTCATGATCCCGAAAGGCACGTTGAGTGCTCTCTCCCTCTCTTTCTCTCTTTCCTAGTGTATGTTTGAAAATCTTGGTGTTCGTAAAACTCTTAGATAACAAGCGATAATTAATTTTGAATACAGAAGTAGTCCCTGCCTGATCCTCATCCCACCCCATCCCAAAACAGAGACGAACTTTGATTTAAGGATAAACAAATGCCCAACAAAATGGTGTATGGCAGTCATTCCAATTTCGAACTTTGTTCAGAGGATAAGTAAAATTGTCTTTCCTTGCTTGCACTTCGTAACATGCATTAAGTGGTGGTGGTGGAAGTTTTCTAACAACTCTGCGCTTGAATCAGTTTCAGTTGAGGGGATGAGGAAGTTTTTTTTATTTTTTTTTATTTTTTGAAGAAAGCAAAAAACTATGAGCGAGCACTGTAATTGCCAATTAGTCTGGGAGATTCTAAGAAACCGGCGACGGGGAGTGAAAAGTTTTGTGGCGACACTATGGAATGGAAGAGGATGGTCTTAACTATCTGTTCTGGCTGATAACTGCCACAAGTCTTTCTGAAGGAATTTACACAAAGACCAAGAAGCACAAGACAAAAGTTAGTTGGGTGGCGACTAGAAGGGGCGGTTTTAAGTGCGCTTTGTTGGTTTAAAAAAAGTGGGAAATCAATGGTGACCAAAAATAAAAGAAGAAACAAAATTGTGATCAAACAGAGTTTCAAATACAGCGTGGGCCCAATGCAAGTTTCTTTTTAATTATGCAAAGAAATTAACAAAATTAAACTTTTAAGGTTTTATTAGCAAGATGGAAACACAACGTCTTTAAAATTTCCTTTTAAAACTGCAACAAAATTAACAAAGCTAAACTTTTTCCATATATTAAGGCTTTATTGGTAAGAGCAAGCATCCCCATAATAATGGAATACGACGTCATTCATGTTTCGCTTTAGAAATTCAACAAAATTAACAAAATTCAATTTTTTTCATGTATTAAGGCTTTATTAGTAAGAGCAAACATTGCCATTAATTATGTAACACAACGTCGTACAAGTGGCTACCTTAGCTGGCTTCCCAGTAGTGCATTTTAGCACTCCAATTTTCCTAGACCTTGTTCATGGTTCCAGGTTATAGCTCACAGATTAGTTGGCGTTAGGTGTTTGATACGTTTCTGGATTGTTGGCATAACATCGTTCCTTCACTGTTTTCCACAAAAAAAAGGTTCAAAGGGTTCGAATCGCAGCTCCGAGACGTTCAATTGCCAAGACGGCTGATAACACGATTTGTTTTCAAAAATTGTTTAAAAGGGTTTGGCCTACACTGCACTCGCTTTGGAAATATGGTTTTCAGTATTTTACAACATTGCTCAAGTGTAAAATTACTCATTTTGTCCCCCGAAGTTATAACACTGACTTTCTGTCAAGATTTCGAACGAAACGACTGTCAATTCCAAAATAACTTTGATCTAAAAACAAACCACTAGATGGCCATCCCTTTATTGCTCAATCTTTACCGCCATTTGATCCGAGCGATTGCAGTTTTACTATTTTTACTATCACACACTTTTTTTCTTGTTTATTACCTGTCTTATTTTTGACATTAAATGAAGGTTGGAAATGGAATGTACATTCCGTGACGAACTTAATAATCAATTTTTGGTTAGCAGAAGTGCTAATTATACAAAAATTAAAGTCCCTTAATTGCAAAACTGCATGTCTCGTATTTTGGATGATATTTAAAGAAAACTACAACTTTTAGGGAAAAATACCCATCTATGTTACAGATAAAGAATGAAAAAAAGGTTCAGAATTTATTAAATCTGAACCTTTTTTGGAGACTTTTTTTAGGTGGTCATTGTTTAAAAAAAAAAAGTCAAAGTGCCCGCAGTCATGACTTTCCATTACGCAAATCTTTGCCCGTCAGGAAAAAAACACTCATATCAAACGAAATTTATTACTTAAAATAAATAAATAAATTGGAATGGAAAATGGAAATTGATTGATGAACAAAATCAGAATCTTTTTTCCGTTTTTTTTTGTTTTTTTGCACTCCTCACACAGACCACCATAAAATAAAATTGATTCACACGAGTATTTACTTTTGCTCTACTCCCGTATTTGAGGGAGAACAAAAAATATCCTTTGGTGTCCTCTTTTATTTGTTTTAATTTAAAATAAAATACCAAAAAAAGACCTGCGTATTAATGACGCCTCCTTAATTCGATTGAAGTAAAAGTGTTTAATGATGCGATGTGTTATGTTTTTAACTATGCAACAGATGTGTGAAGGTAATTAAATGCTTCACATTCATGGAATATAAATTAAGGTCATGAATTATGGTTGTGATTATGTAAATTGAGGAAGATGGGTTTTTAATCAATTCATGAAAATAACCAATTCGATCTGTTTTTTTGTTTTAAGCAAAAAATTCGTCATATCAAATAAAATAATTTATTTGATTCATTCGATTCAAAAGAAATGGAAGAAAAAATCGAATTCCCAGAAATGATGGCGGGCAAAAAACACCTCTTAAAAAGGTATCGTGTTCTACGAACTCGAACCAATTTAATTAAATTAAAATCCTCAAAGAGATGTACATACAGCATTCTCAAAATTAAAAAAAAGCAACGAATGGTATTTGTGGAAAAGTATGAAAAAGGCACAAGTTATTTCATTCACATGGTCACCGTGAATCAGCTTTAATCACAGTGAAGTTCTCGAAAGTAATAAAAAAGGAAAAATTTAAGCAAACTAAAATGAAAAAAATTCAAATAACAACCACCTCCCTGCCGTCATGTCCTGAAGAAAGTTTTTTCGTCCCCTTCTCAGTCTTTGCTTTGTCAAAGGACACGCCTGCAACGTGAACAATTAGGACTGAGAACAAGGAAACATAAAATTCAATCTTTCTTTCACTTCACACTGCGAACCATCACCCGCCTCCTCGTCGTTCTCCTTCCAACAATGCCAGGACTAAACGAATCATTTGAAAACGAGAAAATTTGTGTGAAAATACTTGAACCTTAAGGCGATGCCTTGCGATGCCTCGCGACCGAAGAATTGGAAAAAAGTTCCTTTTTTATGCGAAATCTGTTTTCGGATCATCAAAAAGTTTGTGTCGTTGTTTGTACTTTTTTTTGTTGTTGTTTGGGTCGTGAGGATATCGTGGGGGAGTGTTATAGAAAGTCGTTTACCACTTTGTAGTGATTTTTATGACTTAACTTAAGGAATCATGGGCATTTAAAGTTTTCTCGAAGTCAATGGCATTCGAAACGGTTGGGAAGTGACATAAGGAGGAAATTCTCCTGAAAGAAATTTTGCAACAGACAGGAGAATTTAAAAAAAGCGCACATCCTCAAGCTGAAGACAAAAAAAGTGGACAAAGGATCCTTCGCCGAATTCTTTTCAGTCAAAGACAATTCTCAGAAGGACCAAAAATGGGAGAAGAAATCAGAAAAGGCGAAATTTAGGACACTTCCACGAATAAATTCCATCACCATCCAACATCTTCAATCTATTTATGAGAAAAAATTCTACAAAATCCGACAGATTTGTCAAATTATCCTCGGGGGATATAAAAAAAAAAAAAAAAATTCCACCGCCCCAACCCTGAGTTTCCTTCGGACACCTTTTTAAAAATGCCCCGCCATGAGTGTCAACAATTCATTAAGTTCCTACCTTCACGTGTGTCCTTTTTTCCACCTTCCGGATGTTGTCATCCATGAGTGAGTGTGAGTACTTTCCTTTCTCTTTTTTTTGTTTTTATTTTGTTGTCCTATACGAGTGATGAAAGCCGTTTAATTGCAAAGGCATTGCGCGGTTAAAACACACGGCCTTAATGTAAAATGTCAGGGTCGTCAGTGTGCCCTTAGGGGGCAAGGATATTCTCGCACTGAATATGAGAGCAAGGATGTCGTCGGGTGGTTTATGGTTCACTAGATGGTGAGAGAGGATGCTTCTGTGGGAGGGTGAAAATGGTGCACTAAAATTTTCTAGTGGCAAAAAGGGGTTAATGAACCGGGAAAGCACTTAAGATATTAGGCAACCAAACCACTATCAAATGGGTCAAACAAACGATGATAACTAGGGCGGCAAGGGGCGACAAGGACGATGAGAGGGCAGAGAGGTTGCTGTTAGAGGATGAATGTTTGTATCTCAAGTTAATGGGTTTTCGGAAAAAGATGAAACGAACGGCGAGGTCATGGAGGAAGATTAAAGCGAAACTGTGGGAATATTATCTCTTTGCATAGAGGATGAGCTTGTTTTTATTTCAGATCAAGGTGAGATTTGAATATTTCTATTTCAGACTTTAAGTCGTGAAAAAAATTACCCTGACTCGACCTTTCGATATGCAGGATGGGATAAATACAAGTTTCTTCAATTAAATGAAAAAATTTTTTTTTTATGTTGTAAGGCTTAATTAAGAAGAGCAAACATTGCCATTAACTTTCGAACACAACGTCATTCAAAGTTCTTTTCAAAAATGCAATAAAATTAAATTTTATGCATGTATTAAGGCTTTATTGGTAAGAGCAAATGTTGGCATTAATTATGGAATACAAAGTCGTTTGAGTGTCGACTATGGCCTGCTTCGTCGTAGCGCATTTTGTCACTCCAATTTTTGAAGACCTCGTGTGGAACATTTGTGGATTATAAATATCCGGCGTTTTAGAATCGTTATACCCTGATTGTGATTCGACAAAAAAATGAAAATTCTAACTTGAGACGTGAAGAAGAAATTTTCAGTCAGAAAAAAAAAGCACCGTGACCCGACCTTTCGATATGCAGCCCGGGCCAAATAGAAGTTCCTTTTTAAAATTTCAATTAAATGAACAAAATAATTGTTTGCCCATGTACTAAGGCTTTATTAGGAAGGCCAAACATTGCCATTAATTATCGAATACAACGCCGTTTAAGTAGCTAACTCGGCAGACTTCGTCGTTGCGTATTCTGTCACTCTGTCCACCTTGTGTGGAACATTTGTGGATTATAAATATCTGGCGTTTTAAAATCGCTATACCGTCATTGTGGTTTGACAAAAAAGAAAGAAAATTCTAACTTTAGACGTAGGTCTATCACAAGGGTGAATATGAAATTTTCATTCAAAAATCCAAACCAATTCTGTCTCATTATTTTTTCTTCCAAATCTTGTCCGTCTTGTTGTCTTGGTCCGTCCATCACTCCCTCTAAGCCCCGTCTGTCTGTCAAAATCACAGAAAATGAATCGTCCTTAAATGCTTCCTTCCCTGTCTGCATAATTATTTCATTTACTTGACATGGGCCACACGACTGACAGCGTATAACAAGCCACAACCCTCTAAGGACATCTGAATGAATAAACTCCTTCGATAATAACCAACCAAAAAAAAAACTTGAATGTGAATGAAAGAATGGCTAATGCTATTCAGTTTCTAAATCAATTTATCTTGTCCTCTGCGTATTCAAGAGGACTTTTAATTTTTTTTCTGTTCGTTCTTTTCATCAGCGAATCGTTGTATGAGTTTTCCAAAAATAAAAATGTTAATTCGATTTCCCCCTAGTAAATGAACCAAATCCCCCGTCCTCGGAAAAACTGAAAGAGAGTTTAATATCTCAATTGAATTCTATTCATTCGAAAAAAAAGAAAATAAATATCAAAAAATAAACAACTCGAATGCACAATTTGCAGATACGTATTTTTTAACATGGACATGAACTCGATCCAATTAGGTCCCGGCCAATCGGAGGGATGTACGAAGACTTTACATCCATCGAAGGACAGACAAAAGTCTCCTCGAAGACTTCATTGTGAGTGGTTCTTGTTTTTTTTTGAAAGGCCATTTTTTGAGAGAATCTGATTCACCTTGAGACTTATGCTTGAGTTGGCCCATTGTTCGCCTAAGAAGCTCATTGTATTCTGTTATTTCTCCGGACTCTGTCAGGCATTTCATTGGCTGACGACATTGTTGTTCGCCATCACCCTCCACGGGACCGGAGCATCTGTTCATCGGACTAAAAGTCGTCAAAAATGACAGAGTGCATCAGAAACATGACATCCCGCATCTGTCGTCCATTAGTGCAATGAAAACGTCTTCCCTCTGTACGTGCGGTGGGACCACTGGAAAATCTCGAGGGGATTTATAGGAAAACCCCCACGTCCGAGAGTGTTTATTTCACGTCTCCCCCAAAAGCCCGGGAACATTAGGAATGCTTTTAAGCAAAAGCAACACATCAACTTCAGCATGTGTGTGTGTGTGCATGTGAAGTGCATATTTGCGTGCAGGGGAAGATAACCCAGTGAAGCGTTCAAGGGGGACTAAGGGAGTAAGAGAACTCCTCCGTTCACAAATTTTGTGTCACACAGTGATAAGCATTGAATAGAGTGCATAATAGCGCCAGGATGCATCACCCCTCCCGTCACAAAGCATCATCAACAATGAGTCCTTCTCGCCTTAAGTCGTTCCCGCCTTCCAATCTCTCTGTGGACACTTTGCTTCATATCGTGTGCAGTTTTCGTTGCTGCGGAAAAAGATTGACGTTCACACGCAAACAAAATGGGGACAAATGCCTACGGGACCATTCAACCGTCAGCTTTTTAACTCTTCATCCTTTTTTCTTTCGTTCGTTGTTGTTGTGTTTGTTTGTTCTGTGTGGAAGCAATAAAAGCTGTGGATACTGTTCATCACTTCCTATTGTTTCGAGACTTCTCATCCCCCTCCACTCATGATGAATAACATTCATCCTCGTCATGTATGTTTGGGTTAGATCCTGATTGAAATGCATGGAATGGAATTGGTCGCAATTAATCGATGCTGCTGTTGGTTGCCCCAGCTTCGCGATGTTTGCCTCGTGTCAAGCCTCCGTCTAAACAAATCGCCATTGTGATCCAGTCAGATGTGACGACGACGATATCCTTTTTGTCCTGGTGTTCATTTAGGAAATTATTTCATTTGTCTTTTTTTTTTTTTGTGTTTTTGGGGTGAGTGTGGGCAATTGTGATGGCTTTGTTTTGATGTTGGGGCAATTTGTATCGAAAGGTCGAGTCACAGCAATTTTTTTTGAGACTTTAAGTTTTTAAAGAGTGGACCATCTAGTGGTTTTCTGGAGTGTAGTATTCGACTATGTTTATATTTGAAAATATTTGGACGTATACGTGTCATTCCTTCGTGGTAATTTTGCCCGAAATTTTTCAGGAAGAGGAGTAAGGTTTTTCAGTGAAAGAAATGGTGGGCCATCTTGTGGTTTTATTTAAAAAAATAAATAAATAAACTGCGTAACAGCTCAGAGCATCTCCAGTGTGTTGTGCGCTATAGAATTTGACACAAGGGGCCCTACTGTTTAATTCCGGTACCGAACGTCGAATTGCGAATGCTTTCCAAGACAGTGATTATGGAAGGAGGATTGTCAGTCGTTCGTTGAAGAAGAGGCCATGAAAAATTGTTTGTGGTATTTCTTCCCCGGGCTGGATTCGAACCCGGGAAGTGTCGTTTAGCAGTGGGACGCACTAGCCATTTAGGCCATAGCGCAAACATTTTAAATCATAGGTTTTTCTGGCAGTGACAGCTGTTTTTCGCTAAAAATTTTAACAGAAAGTCGGTATCCTATCTCCTCGGAATTAAATATGTATTTCAAAAGAAAGTGCGGTGCGTTTTTTTAAATTTATCGATTAATTTTGGATCAAGAACAAATTAATTTTTCGATCACTTTTGGATTCAGCTCTTCTCAAGAAAAAATGATTTTTTTTAGCGAGTGCGGCGCTTTTCTTTTTTAATTTTTCGATCAATTTTGAATTTTGCTCTTCCCTTGTCGAGTTAGTTTCGCTATAAATTTTTCTTCTTTCTTAAATCGAATTTTATGAAAATTTTGAAAATTTTGTAAGACTCGAGTATAACATTTGAATTTTTTCTGCAATCAAATGCTGAAAAGTGAGCTATTCTTTTCCTCTGCTGTGCCTAAAATTTTAGGAACATCGATTTTCGGGTAACAAAAAAGAAAAAGAAATGTAAGCGAGCGTAGTTATAAAAAATGAGATGAAATTTCAGTGAATCCCCAAAGGCCCCTTGACTAAAAAACTCCAATCAAAAAGCTACATTGTCCAACAAATTTGGCACATACATATTTTTGACCCAAATATTTGTGTTTGATGACTCCAACATCTTGGCAAAGCGCCATTCTGATGCCAACAGCCACTTCCACACCAAACGACAAAGACCAGCGGCTAAACGGGTGTTTATCGTCTTCAAAAAAAAAACACAAAAAAAAAAACAAGATAACAACAACAAATGTCCCCTGGACTACAAGCGATTCATCAAAAACACAACACACACAACTTCCTTCCCTCAGCTCTTATTGCTCTCATTCTCGTCCCAAGAAAAACAAGACGCCTCATTCCTCCCGATGTGCACTCATGCTCCTTCCAGCAAATGGACATCGAAAAACTATTTTCTTTTTCACAGATACACCATCGGACAGTGGAAGTTCGTTCTAGATACGGACGTCAGTCGTCATCGTCTTTATTCGAACAACAACAAACACAACTGGAATCAATTTACAAAATAACAAATAACCCAGGACGACACATCCCTGGAAAATAGTAAACAAATGCTTGACAGATAAAATTGCTTCCGATGTATTTATCGGTGGCTCTTCCTTCCCCTACAGTGACACCTACAGATAGATGGATGGATCGGTGGTGTCATTTATCAATCCACAGGCGGAGGACACTCTTTAAGAAGTGCGAAATCCATTCGAGATGGATCGGACTTTTGTGGGGTGTTTAGTGGATATTTTTTTTTGGAAAGAGACGAATTTGAAGCATCAGCAATCTGATCTTTGAATGCGTTGAAAATGAAGACACATCTCAAAAATCTGATGTCAAAAACAGACAAGAGAAGAGAATTTCTTCTTTTACCTGAAGACGCGATGCTTTCGAATCGGCACGTTTATCTGAGCGTCAGGACCAACAACAGACTTGACATTGATGGCCGACGGGGCTCTAGTAGATACCTCCGTGGTGGATATTCAATTTGTGTGTTGCAACAAAATGACAACCACGGGTTGCAAAAGAGAAGTTTTTTTTTGTCGAAAACAATTTTTCAAAAGCTTCGTACACATACACGATGATTGCATGCTTCAGGGGATTTTAGAGTTTCAAAAAAAAAGGGAAAAAAAGTGCTTCGTGTGTGAGAAGAGAACACAATTTTCCCAGGAATACACGACTATCGATGGGGATGTATCGAATCCTTCAAGGCTCGCATCACAAAAAAGAAGTTTTCAAGTCAACGATGGGACTGGGAGAACGAAATTTTCGAACGACCAGAATTAAAGAGAAATTTATCGATTGAAATAAATTCTGCAAAAGACCTAATTAAAAATACATTCCATCTTATTTAGCACGTGAATGTTTTCAGAGGGGGAAATCGCCAACCACCGTCATTCGAAAGGAAGCTACTCGTCTACATGTGTATCCTTCCTCCGGGGATTGGAGCAGTGAAAATAGAAATTAATCGCATGCCACGAATTGCTAATATATTCCGTTAATTAAGTATTTATCTCAATAACGACGACTGGAGGTGTACTAAAAATAATTATGACCTTCCTTGAGGCATTTTGTTGGCCCCCGTCTTGCCTGTCGACATCTTGTGTGGTAATTAGGTGTTATTTCCCTCTAATTTTCTGTTTTGTGGTCAGAGTGGTTTTGGTGGTTATTCCTGTGAATTTTATTCGAAGGACGAGTGGGAAACTGATTTAGTAGCATTGTAGGCTGTGTTGGAAATGTGTGGAATGGTGTTTTTCGAAGAAGAGAGTCCTTTTAGGTTGACAAAATTCAATGGGAAAGAAAAAAAATTGTGTGGACAAAGACCTGTGAACAACTCACAACCACAACAAAACACGATTCCTTGCCACAGGACATCCACTCGGGGCGTGCTTCGCTTTGACAATCATCATCATTGATCTGTTCCAGGAATTAATTCTTTAATTTAAAAACCTCACTGCCCGCTAAAATTGATGTACCCCTCAAGCATCAATTCGATACAAATTACTCTTAAAATTGCTTCCAATTTCCCAACACTTAACCTGAGTGGATTTATTCATTTAACTCTCAACGCGTATGAGGTCTACCCACAGGAAAAAAATCGAATTAATTTATTACACAAACATTCTGGGTTTTTTTTTGTTTCATCCAAAATATAATTAAAACAAATAAAATGCATTAAAGTCTCCAATAGTCCTTGTTTCGATTAAATTTTTTGCATTGCTGAACAGAGAAATAGTAAAGAGAATAAAAATTATTTAAATAAATGAACTTGTGGATTGCCTTCAAATGTTCATTACGACACATGCAATTCTGAACTCAGGCTAGGATTAATCAACAGAAAAAAAAAAGAGTTTTTTTTTTATTCAAAGCGGAAAATAATCAATTTTCTGAACTTTAAAAAAAAGTGCAAAAAAAAAAAAAGTTAAACCACATTCTGTGAAATTGAAAAATTGAGCTTGATAGTTTTTTGGGATTTTTTTTTATTTAAATTTTTCGTGATGATAAATGCTTGTGGTGGATGGCTGTGAAAGTTTGATGGAGAGAGACCAGAGAATGGACACTTAATTAAGATCAATGTGTGGATGAGGTGAATGAAAATTTTGATTCAATTAATTTATTTTAATGAAGTTAACTATGTGATTGTAAACGATTAGTGGTAGGACTCAGATGGGCTGTGATGTTTAAAGGTTGTTACCTAAGTCAAGATGTGAACTAAGAATTTTACTATTTTTTTTTTAACGTAAAGACAATTGAATCGATTATTGTTAAAAAATCATCAGTAACACATTTTTCGAAATCACTTTTATTATGTCTTTGTATTGCTTATTGGGGAAATTTTCCATTGAGAGCAAAACCAACATGACATAAGGCATATTCAAATTTGATTGCGAAATCAGCATCAACAATACATTTTGTTCTACAAGAAATTTTTTTGTTTGTCGCTTTATAAGTGACATTTTTATTTTTTTAGTTTAAAAATGTCACTTATCTTGTTTTTTTTATTTTAAAAATGTCACTTGTGTTGTTTTTTTTTTAGAAAAGAAACAAAAGCAAAATTTCTTTCTTCTTCTTCTCATCGATTAAATTGGAGAATTAATTATTCATTTTAATGAAAAATTTCATTTTGAAAACTTTGACTGCAGTGACTTAAAATCACCTCCAAATTAGTCTTTGACAATTAAATTTAAAGTCAAAGTACAGTGAAGTAGAAGTCTCCTGGGTCGAAGTCGAAGGGTTTCACACAAGGTTTCGTTTCTAATTCAACAAAATTTTGATTTTAGTTCGATTTCAAAACATTTTTCACGACTCCACCTCCAGTGAATGACTGATAAGACTCTTGAAGTAATTGTGTCACGACAAGCTTTCGCGATTCGCCATTCGGAACCGGCATTAAACTGTAGGCACCCTCCACGTGTGTCGCTTTATAACTCGCATAAGACAGTGGAGGTGCTACGAAGCTAGGCTCTCGCCCTGTCTGGGCTGTTAAACCGATTATTCATTTATTTTTTTTTTTTCGTTTCCAATTGCTTTGAAGTAAAACGTCTTCTTCGTCTAACCAAACCAAAGCTGTTTTAAATATGCAAAGAATATAAACAAATCAAATTGTCCATTTAAGGCCGAGACCTGAACATGAACGAATAGTTGGAAATTTTTTTGAATCGTTCCTGTTAAGAAATTCCACAATTTATTAATTCGTTGATAAATTTAACTCTGTGCAAACGAAGAGCCCAATTGGTTGGTGTTTTAACAGAAAATTTATACACAAGATTTTATTCTACCTCGTCATAATCTCAAAAACCGGGCGTCTAACGTTGAATATGCAATACTGTGTGCTGAATTTCTTTCAATGTAAATTGAGGAGTTGCATTTTCAGATCTTTGAAATTCGCAAGTTTTTCTTTTACCTCTTTTGGTCACTAAATCAAAAACTGTCAATGTCAAAGTGCTCGAAATAATTCTGAATGAAAGATAACATCAAGACGTGTATTTTAGACTTTTTTTTTTAATTTTTAGTGATCATTTTTTCGGTTTTGAAACTTATTATCTCTCTAAATTTCTTTGTCTTCCAAAAGACCCGGAAGAATAAAACTTTGGCTTTCATTCTCTAGATATGTTACTTTTTCGATACAGAAAATTGTGGCATATCCGATTGTAAGCAGTTCCTGTAGCTTTGAACGAGAACAAAATTTTTTTTTTTTGGTTGAAACCGAGTGAAGTGAAAATTACTAATGCTATCGACAATCGACATCCCTTCGATTCCTCTGAGCAGATGAGAAAAATCTTCGGGTCAGAAAAAAAAAAAACAGAATCAACTTCGAGGCGATGAGAAACTTCCTTCCCATTTCTTCGAATACCTAAACAGATTCTTTTTGGAGCCAAAAATCATTGTTCATTCAATTATGTCTTCTTCAGAATTGAGTGGAGAGAAAAAAAAAGGGACAAAAGGCCTTTTCAAATATCTCAAAAATTCCTTCAATGAAACCTTCCCTTCAGTCCTGCCCCAATTCACAGCCCTCGAGTGCCTTTCCCCAAATTGAACAAAAAACTATTGTACATGCAGATATCAATTTACTATCCCAAAAAAAAAAGGAATCCAATAAAACCTTGTTCCCCTGAAATCTTTGCCTAAGCCCTCGTCTAATTGGGACACATGTTTTACTCACAATCTCCCCCTTTAGGCAGGCAACAAAACAACCGATGGAACATGTTATCACGTTCGGCTCATAAAACTATGCCCCCCAACTACCTCCCCATTAGACACATAAAGGGACGAGAAGCAACTTCATACTTTACGACCGCCTGAGGGGGTATATTCTAACGCTATTGGGAATTCCATTAACCTTTGTCATCATGGAATATAACATGAGCTCAGACATACACACACACATGCAATATGAAGAAGACCGTGATCGTCCTTGAACTTGCTCTATTTAAGATCGATATAAGAAGAGACTTAATTGATGTATTCCTTGGCCATCACCATCATCGTTTGGACCATTGCCAGGTGTCGACAAAATCACCTTCAAGGGACATTCAATCCGCTTGGGCTTTATCCAGCCCTCGGGTTGAAAATTTAAAAAAAAAAAACAAAAACAAATCCTATTTGCGTAACTGTTTAATACCATAACAACCATGGTAAATCTCACCCAGGATAACAAGGACACGAACGGAATATGATCCAGAGCCAGCAGCCAACAGAGGAGGCAACCCATGAACGCAGAGAAAAAAAAGGATAAAATATTACAACACAAAGTGCATGCTACGTAGAATGGATATTTGTTTTTAATTTCACACACCTCCCCAACTACCCCTGTCCGGTCCTGGACAGCAAACAGAAACTGAGACTACATCCACATTCACGTTCGTAATCTGATAGTCGACCAGGTACGTGTGCTTTCGCTTCAAAGGAAAGGACGGAGCAAAAAAAAGGACTACTTTTTCATAATTTTTTTTTTGGATACAAACTAACACTGAATGTGTGTCAATGGGAGGCAACTTACTTCTCATGTCGCTCGCATAAAAATGAATCACAATCCTGTGTCTCTTCTATCTGTTGCTCTCCAGTCTGCGTCCTTGTAACAAGCTGCTTGATTGACTGCTCTGCTGTGTGTCATAAAACCAATTACACTCAGTGAATTATGGATTCTATCCTCTTAGACAAATGGTACACTAGATGTGACGACAAAATTGCATTCGCAGATAAACCACGAAACGCACAAATTTTGCATTGTTATCACGCACAACACGCACTCGTAACGCACACGTGCGATTTAAGAGAACCACAAACAACGAATCAGCTAATTATCATGAACCACATCAATGGGGGAAAAAGTCTGAAAGAATCAACACACACAAAGGAGGGAAATGAGAAAAAATCAGGGAACTCCTTGAGTGATTTACTCTGAGTAAACACACGCGTAACGAACTACAAATAGACGGATAGATAGATTAAGAAAAAAAAAAAACGAAGGTGAGAGAAAACACTTTTATTCACTTCTTCACTTCTTCACCGACACGAAAGGGCAAATTTCCCGACAAACTGCGAGATACTTTTTTTTTCTTCTTCTTCTACATCATCTACATAGTTGACTTGATTAACTTTTGTTCGAGGTGCTAAACGGAACAGTTTTAGATACTCTCCTCTCAAGCGAGACACAACGACCGGAAAGTTTTGAACGTATCTATGGCGCGAACTAAACCGACCACATTCGCTGAAGGCCAGATGCAAACTGGCTGGTGATTTGCAAAATATTTCTGATAGTGAAGTTCTATGCAACGCGTAGAAGCTGAGAGCGAAGGCATGCGCCGTGGAAAGCCGACGGTCGACAGAGAATCCTTCACGAGAGACGGTTGCTATAAAACTTTCCAAGCAACATGTTGCTGGGAAGTGTCTTATTGGTTCAGGTTTTTTCTTTTGATCACTTAATTTTTTCTCCCGTTTGAAAACAACCCATCTCTTGTCACGACATCAATTTGGCTCCTCAATTCTGGTGTCAATTTATCCGCCATGAAAAACGACACTGACCACTCTCGTCTCGAAAAGAACACCGACAAATGAAGATGTTACCCGAGAAAACACCATTAATCCACCCACCTCCCACTAAACCTACCCTATGCAGCTTAAAAGTGACAAAATCCCTTTAAAACCCTGCCAACCAGCCCACCCTCCAAACAAACAGACGAGGTGTTGGAGGTGGAGAAAAACTACCGCCCTAACGATGGCCAAGTTCCGTCTCACTTTTAGCAACGATGGCATTTTATCTCTTGCCATTCGACGTTCTGTTGTCCTTCCTTCATGTGATGCCTCCTCCTCGACAAAAATTTCTTCTTTTTTTTGTGAAATTCCTCGTGCACGAAAAAAAAAGGACACTCCTCTTCGGTGAAATGGATTAAAATAGCTTCTCTTTTTGAACGGTGACCTTTTTTTGGAGGCGAGTTCCTTCTATCTGTCTGCTTGTGTGTTTGTGTGGTGGAAGATAACACGAATCTACCACGATAAAATTGGATGGGACTTTAAGCATCTGTGTGTAGTTTTATTAATCAGTCAAAAAAGGATTTCCGGAAAAAACGTTTTGTCCGAGAAAATGTTACAGGTTGAACTTTTTTGGGAACGTGAAACTTTGTTAATCAGATCCAATTAAGTGCAGAATCCTTCCAAGAAAAACATTCAAGAGTTTTGGGGATTTTCAGTGGAAAAAAGGATTAAACGTTCGTCCTTCAAAGGAGAGATTAAAAATTGAAGATTAATTAACCGACGAAACGGTGCTCACAGAAACGATTGAGTGAGTTTGACTCACAATCCACAAATTCCAATTCAGGAGATCAACATTCCACAGCTTACACACTCTCAAGGACTTTTTCACTCTGTTCGACAACGGGAAAAGTTTGAATTCACTTTAAACAGCGGTTCCGCATCCGCGTCCGTGTGCATCACCTCAAACGCCATATTTGAAATCCTTCCTCACCCGTCCGTGTGTTTCCCTTTCTCGTAATTGAATTCTCACAACGTTAAGGATTCGCCTGTGGCAAAAGGGTCATCCGATGAAAGTCCCTTTCACGTGCGGATGTTGCAAATTCATTTTCACACCAACCACCGACGGATTGTGGTCCACGTCCTGTCAGTGGATTTTAGTCTCCAAATGAAAAGGTGGACTTCATTCACGTCACGGTCCTGCAACAAATGTTTAAACGTGTTTCTATGTGTGTCCGTGTGTCCAGGGAGTCTCACAGTAAATTACTATCATTAAGGACATGCAGGACAATGGCCCAGACCTGGTTCGATCTTCTCGAGTCCGGTGAACTCAGAGTGTCTGAGGTCTTAATGAGGTAATTTCAAGTGAAGAAGAGAAAGGATCTAATTATTCGACACACAAATTACATGCCACACTGAATTTGTGTAGAATCCTGTGCTCCTTTTTTTTTTGTTTTTCTTGTCGTCGGTTAATTAAATGGAAATATGGCGCCGAGATGTAACCACAAAATGTTTGAAGTACAACAGAGAAAAGAGAGATCTACAACCCCACGTGATGTGGGTACGAAAAGCTCGTAATCCTTGCATGGAACTCTTTTAAATGACAAATTGGTGTACTCTCAAAGGACTTGCACACAACAGAAAAAAAAAAGAAGGTTGCGAATTTTCACTGAGGTAAGGGATGAGGATTCGGCGGCATGGAAAAGGCTTCTTTAAGGAGCTTTGTAGCAACGACGAATACGGCGGCGGTGGCGGAGGAGACAAAAAAGGGGTTGATGAATGAGTTTGTGCTTTAATCCTGACCAAACGATGGAAGGTTGAAGAAGAATGTTCAAACGCATAGAGGATGCACTTAGTGAAATTGTCCTTTGCGTACACAGCCCGGACAAGGATCAAAGAGGCTGCAGGAGGTGAAACTCAAAATTACACCGGCTATTGAGTAAAGACCGTTGAAATGGTTTTTAAAAGTGGCGAAAATATACAAGTTAAGGCAGCAAATGTGGCCAAAGGACATTGTGGGTGAAAAAGGACTTTGAATGCAGTTTTTTTTTTTCGTTTCGTTTGATGGCGGCCGTCAATGTAAGTGAGTAAAGTAAATGTACGCGGGGGTGTTCAGCCGGAGGACAAACGTCTTTTGGCTGGTCGAGGGAAAATGATTTTTTGTCGGGTCTTTCATCCAATCGGACTGATTGCCGGGAGCGGCCTTGTTGGAGAGTCAACAGAAAGTCTTTTGGACGGTGGAAAATGTTCTTTAGGAGCCACGAGGCTGAGGTGTAAACAAGAATCATTGATTTAGTGCAGTGCACAGTGGCTTCGTACCTGCGGCTAAAATGATTTCGCATAAATTTTTCGACTGATGAACTACGGTGAAATGACTGTGCAGTGGGCGGAAGGATGCGCTCATTTTGTACTCAGGATAATTCATTACATGATCTTCTTACATCTTCCGTCTTAAAAAGTAATTTTTCACTCATTTCGTGCACAGGATAATCCATCCTCTTACGTCTGATCTTCTTCCTAAAAAAGGGAATTTTTGCGAAAACATTTTTTTTTCCTTTTTTTCGTGTGAAAAATGTAATTCGAATCAAATCGTCGGTGTACAGTTTTTCTTCAAATTTCTTGACTAATTTGTAATTTTGGAAAGGGTTGTTTAGGAGGTTTCCATCAATTTTTGAAGATGAAGGTGATGTGTGATGAGTTTTAGCACATTAGCGGAGTTTCAGAGACGGGTTTTAAGGTCGAGAGGGGTTTGTGAACTTTGCTTAACCCTACACTGGGCAATGTTACAGATCTAGTACAACTCAATTCACACTTCTTTCGTAAACTGTGGATGACAATTTTACTCTGTTAAGCTTTGTGCATAATCTGCTTCATATTTTTAAAGGAATAGTTATGCCAATTTACGTAGGCTAATGATTTTTTAAATTATTTTTCTAGTATTTGCAGCCATAAATTATATAAGAAAACATTTTTTAGTGACAAAAAAAATCGCAAAGTACAAGACAATTTTAAGAGAAATTAAATTAAATTAAGTTTTCGAAATGGTGTCAAGGGATAGAGAAAGAGCTTGGTCTTTCGAATAGAAAACAACATGTCCGAGACCGTCAACGTTGAAATACAGCTTTAGCCCAGATACAGATCCTTCGAAAGGTGATTGCCAGCTTAACAGGTCTGTGACTCGAAAACTGACATCGGATTACCTTAAATCATCTCAAAGCGTCTTAAGTCACTGAATTAATTTGCAAGTCATATTCACGTGAATTTAAGATTGCTGATTTGTGTCAAATTTTGGTTCTTAGACAAAAGAATCCTTCCCAAGAGACATCCCGACAGCCAGTCACATTAAATTTGATTTAATTTCTTCTTCAAAATCAAAACAATTACATGCAAATGAGCATCCTTCAATCGATTACACTCCTCTCTGCCCAAAAAAAAATCTCAAAACAGAAAAAAACCCGCCCAAGGAGATGTATCACTAAACTTTTTATGCAAACGACTAAAACAGAACAAAAAAAAAAACACAAACCATCATCATCCAGGAAGAAAATTTCGTAAACATCATCAAACATCTGCTACCCGAACAAAAAAAAAAACTTGACTGCCAAAAATAGACAACGACGATGGTCCTCCGTGTGTGTGTGATGAATTAATCTCAGACCCAGATGTTGGTCGTCTTTCATTAAAAAAACAAAACAGACAAATTCACAGACTTAAATTCGAGTTTTAAGACTGTCAACAGAAAACAGAGAGACTGGGATGAGTCTGCTGACAGCGGCACAACCATCCTCTTCCTGAACAAATGTCCTCCCTTTTTTGTTCGGCTCATTTATCGACTCTTTTGGAAAGTGACTTTGGTTTTGTGGGTTGTGGAGGAGTCCGAATTTAGATTATTTTGATTATTTATTTTTCTAAGTAGCGTAAACAAGTTAGAAAGTTAGTCTAGAGTTGTTGTCGGACAAATGTCTTTGACTGCTTCCGATTTGTGGTCTGAGAAAAGAAATATCAACTTCATCCTTCGTTGGACGAATAAGACCGTGTCCAACGAAAAAGTTATTGATCTCATAAGCAGTCCTGCCACCTGTTGAAACTTCATAATCGATTCACTCCTTTCCATGACGACTGCGAAATTAATCACAGAAAACAAAAACTCTTTATTGAGTCGACAACGAGGAGCCAAAAAAAAAACATTTCCTGTCTCGCGGTGGAAATTAAGTTTTCCTCTGCGTGAAGTCCGGCGCCGGTTGGACTTAGTTGATTAGATATTTTTCGTTTATTTTTTTTTTCTCGTTGTCCTGAATGTGAATTGAATTATCTTCCACTCAACTTGAGTGTCATCGGAGACGGGGTTTTTCACAAGTGACTCACGTATTGCAAGGAGGCACTTAAAATTGAAGTTCATTGACACCTTGGCCTATGAAAATTAGTCTAATTTTGTAAGTGAATCGTTGTATTGAAATCGAGTCAAACTATCTTTAAGGACACAGTAAAAGTGGCTCAGTGGCACTCCCTATTTCATCAATCAATCAATCAATTCTGCAGAAATTCAACCTCTCCTTCCTTGCTAGGTGTAGCTTTCAAATAGTTTCCATCTTCTGTACTCAAATCACTACAAAAAAGAACATGAAATTAAATAATAAATTCCATTAGTCAAATAAACGTGGCTTATTCTAAAATGACCTCCAAAAATCCACACGCACAAACCTACACCCAGCAACACATACACAGTCACACCAAGCTCAAGGAATATCTGCAGATATTTTGCATCGCGAAAAAAAAAAAACAAGGTCCTGCATTGAAAGGATGACATCTGTGCGGCTGGGAGAAGATTTAAAATAAATTATGAATGAATTCATATTTTTTTTTTTACATTTTTTCTGTAGGATATACGAGTACATTGCGCTTCCGTTGAATTCCCATTGCATCCTGCGTCCTTTGATGCATATAAAGATCCCATTCCGGGCTGAGGGAAAAAAAAGGAGAGAAAAAACATTTTTACTGAGTTTTTCTGCTTCGGCTGGAAGACTGAATGGAGAACATTTGTCGGGTCTTGTAGGGAGGTAATGAGGTCGTCAGGTGGTGGAAGGACCGCAGACAGATTTGCGGGCAGATCTTGTCATTTTAAGAGTAATTGAGGGAGACTGTAAGGAAAATAGGAGTTTTTGTGGGGATTTATTGAGCCTTAAGGAGTTTCTCATACAGGGTGTATCATGTCAGACTCTATGACACATACAAAAGTATCAGACCTTACTCTGTGAGACCTCAGGAGTTTTTCTTGAGACTTATTAAGCCTAAATCTCCATCAATCCCTGTCGGTTTGCTATTATTATTACAGCGAACTTAATAATAAATTGAACATTTTTTTTCTTTCTACCAGTAGTCCCAATTACACACTAAGGTCACTGAATTTCAAAAATGTCTCATATTTTAGAAGATATTTGAAGAAAAAGACTGCCACTAGCCACATGCGTAAATTTAAAAATATATAAAAAGAATTTTCAGAAGAAAGATATATAAAATATCACATCTCTGTAGTATATACTGTGCGATAAACTAAATTATTGTTAAAACATTTTGTATGAATAAATCTATCTATCTTGACTGCCTTTGAATCAAAAAAAAAATGCTAGGGGACGGATGAATGTTAGAGAGTTCCTCATGCAGGGATTGTCAGGTTGGACTCTATTAAGCGCACAAAATTTCCAGGTCAGAATCTGTAAAGCATTCAAAATTTTTAGGCCAGGCTCTATGAGATACACAAAAGTGAAGACCACAAAATTGCCCGGTCAAACTCTGGGCGGCCCGTAAAATATAAAACAGGAAACTTAAGGGTAGCCTCAACCAGAACAAAATTCAGTGCCAGAAACGAAAATTCAGCTTTCCTCACAAAAATTTTAACTACAGAATCGTTTTGAAACAAAAATGACAAACCGCAAAAAAAGTTTTTTTTTTTCTTTTGTTTTTGTGGAAATTCCCGTCGCGTGCACATAAAAAACTTAATTTGTCGCTGCACTTCACGAACGCTGCAGAATGAGCATCAAAATATTTTTTTTTTTCAAACACCAGTCCTAGTGTCTTGCTGCAATTTATTTATTCATTTATTAAAAGTTAGTTAAAATATTTAAAAATTAAGAGCTAGAAAATGTAGTCAGACCAACAAATTTGTTTGGCTAAGTTGCAACTTAAATGTTGCACTGTGTCCACTTTCGGCTTTCGAAATTTTTTCAACGATTGCACCCTTTCCCACCATCCAATTTTTAATCATTCCCAACCAAACCCGCCTTGAATAAATAAATCCTCCAATCCAATAATCAAATTCTCTTTGACAATTATTCCCACATAAACTGTCACTGTCAACGACATCGGGTCAACAAGTGACGCACATCTCCGCCATCAACTCGTCAAAACTCAAAAATTAAAACAGATTCCAAATGCTTTTTTAGTGAGAAATGAATTTTTAATTCGAAATGCAAACATCAAAATGTCTAAACGGGTTTATCATCTGGCAGAGAGAGGGAATTATAAATGTTGCTTTTTTTTTCCTCTTGTCATCGTCACAAAATATTTTATCAAAGAAAGAGTTGAAATGCTGTTGATGGGACGATTTGAAAAAGGACTTTCTGTTTTATTTCTGTGGGTATTTGCTTTTCATTCATTTTTTGAATGAACGGATTTTCAAATCACATTTGACTTTCACCGCGTTTGGCTGCATCCTTGAACTGAGGATTGATTTTTTTTTTTGTCTGCAACCGACAGACGACCGACGCCAATAAATCCCCATGCTCAAATTCTAAACTCAAACCAAGTCCAAGCTGTTCGCATAATCCCGATTGAAAATTGATTGTTACCGTTAAACTAAGTCCTCAAATCCTTAAATGGCTTTCAATCATCCGGTGAATTGAATGAAAAATAGACTTTTTTTGAGGTTGAATATTCGAAATGCATTCGAGGGGTGGATTTTCGCTCAGACAAAAAAGACCTTAAGCCGACCCCCTAATGGATTTTTGGGCAACCATTTAAAATAAAAGCAAATATCCCATGTGAGTATTTGTGCGTGTTTGAATTGCCGTAATGCTGTCTATTTGAAATCTAATGGATATTTATTTGCTTGACAATGATAATTGTTTTGACCCACATTAAGCTTCTTTTTTGAAATCCTCTTTTTGATTGAAAATTCCCTTTAATGAAGTCCATGGTTTGTGTTTTTGTTTGTATTCTCCCAAAAACTAATACACCTTGATCAGCATCGTTGCCCTTAGCAAAATTAATTAGTCGATTGTTTTTATTTGAAAAATATCAAAACCAAACAAAAACTAAGATAAATACAAACATAAATATGTGTGTAGGCTCAAAATTGATCATAGCCACTGGAGGGCTTAAAATTTATGAGATATTCTGTGGTGGCAAATAGTAGTCATTTCAACGAGTCAGTAAATATCTATTAGTCCTGATACTCAGATACAGAGGATAGCTTTTGACAGCAGCAAAAACCATCTGTGTCCTTTGAATTGGGATGGGCATCCTGTCATTGGAAATTTTCGATAAATTATGTGAATGTTGGTTTTTAGTAGGGAGTCGAGTTGCAATGAAATTAAACTTAATCGGTTGAAATGTGAATCGAATTTTTGGTCGGATATTATTGGCATCGACTGACGAAGGGGGTCCTTAGAGTGGTCAATGGTTTGATGGGATTGGGAAGTTAATATTCGTGGCATGCCAGTGTGTTCAGTGATCTTGAACTGACCCGATGGTGACCAAAATTTGCGGGGTGTTGTCATTTTTTAACTCATTCGAATTTTTTGTGTTTTGTTTCTTAGTCGCTTGGACTGTTTTAATAGCTTGTACTAATTTTTTTTCATTGTTCTGACTGAATTTAATTGTTTTCTATTCTTAAATTTATTTTTATCTATTAAACAACAAAAAGATTTGTCACTATAATTCCATGGTCCACCATATCGGCTTTCCAAAATGTTTCGTTCATATCCTGAAACTGAAGGAAGGGAATATCATTGAAGCTTCCGGTAATTGTAGATTTATCCTCCAGCGTGTACGTAGTTTCAGGAAATTTTTTTTAGTTCTTGAATTCTGGTAAGTCGCGTGCTTTTTGGCAGTCACTTCTACCTAAAACCTTAGACCTTTAGTCTGGTCGCTCTGCACTTGTTTTTTTTCCAAGCACTTTTTTTTACTTTTATTACGCACGTTTTGAAAAAAAAATTACAGTTAATCCAAAGCTTGGCCCATTGTGCTGTCAACCAACACTTGGGTTCTCAATTTTTCGCAATTGATAAAAAAAGAAAAAAAAAAAAACTAGAACTTAATTTTTAAAGCAAAATGTTCTTCCTTTTTCTGACAGAAATATGTTCCTGTCTCATTTAGCCTTGTGGACCCCTTGTGTTACCCATAGCGGAGAAAGATGTCCCCCTCCTCACTCGCGGTGTCCTATTTTATTGTGTCCTCGGTCCATTTGGTCCTGCTCAGATATCTGAAAAGATTCTTTAGTGCTAGTGAGTTGATCTCATTAAGGTCTCGGAGGAAGTGTCTTTCCTGAGTACCTTGCACATTTTCCACCTCCATTTTCTTCATAAAAAAAACTGACTTCTTTGTCGATTTTTTAACGCTTGCCCTTTAAACTAAAAATGAATAAAAAATAATAATACCTGTCATCCTTTAAAAAAAAATCTAACAAAAATTTCCTCACAATCTTCCGAATTTTTTCGTCCCCATTGAAACGACCATGACTCTATCCCGTCCTCCTTTTTAATTCTCAAAAGATTCATTGTCCTCCCCTTTCCAAAATTTCGACCATCGTCTGAAGACTTCCAAGGTCATCATCCACCAAAGCCACCAAGAAATTCCTTTTGTCTGGTTCTATTATCCCCATGAGCCGACATCCCAACGTGATTTGCTTGAATTCAGTACTCATCGCCGCGAATAAGCCAGCGATTTTGATTCAAAATAAATCCCAACCATTTATCTCACTCAGTTAAGCAATTACTCTCAGCCCAAAAACTGCTTGTTGACCAATTTCAATCACATTCATCAATTTACATTTGAAAATCATTACCCAAGAAGTTCATTGGAGTGAGTGTCTTTAAGAGAAAATTACTTTTAGCCAATTTCTGTGTGTGCCGAGCAGACTCCTTGGGGTCCACTGTGGATGGATGCTGTGTACTCGGCTTGGATGCTAATCAGCAATTAATTTGTAATTTGTCGTAATGACCGTCTGGATTAGTTCAATTGTTTTGAGAGCCTTGCAACGGAGGTGACACAGGGTCCATGAAATCAATGAAGTGACGAATGGAGTTCTGGGCGAGCTGTTTGGAGGCATGTTTAGCTGAGGGAAGCATCACGATAACGAAACCTTGTCAGGTGCATGACGAGACAAACTGTGGAAGCGTAATTTAGACAGTTGAACTTAAAGTTGGTCCAGGCAAACATTCAAAGATGGACGAGACTAGCTTTTAAAACTAAAAAAAAAAAAATCTAAAATTGAAGCAAGTCTTTGAAATTTGGAAATTTTTTGTTTTTTGCCTTGAGAACGATGTGGAATCCTAATAGGCAGGTGGAACAGGCCCGTTCTGCTCCAAGTAGTGTGAAACTTTCACCCACCAAAACCATATCTTGACCTCTTCTCCTTGACACCATCCACTCTGGGACCGCTTTCGCATTACTTCAGAGTGGTGTCGTTTTCTTCCCCCCAAAGAGGACCGGCTTTTTCATTTTCTTCATCGGGTTAATTAATTAGTCTTGCCAGTCAGGCTTTAATCGATCTTCGTTTGGGGGGATATTATATCCTTCTTCTCTCCTTTTGGTTCTCAGCACTACTTCTGCGTATGCCGCCATTTTGGTGAACGTTGGAAATAGAACCCACTTTATGAAACTTTAAACATTCAAAGCATGATTGTCCACTTTTTTTTGTCACTGACTGTAAATAGACACTGTGCTGTCGAAGAGTCAGAAACCTTTTTTAGCCAGTTTTAAAATTTGCAGCCAGTTTTTGAATTTGCAGACTCGTCATGCGAGTCTTGAACCAAGGAAGTCGTTAAGGAACTGACACGTCTTTCATCGTCAAGCTGACAGGATTTTAATTGTTATATCTAGGACGATTTTCGATTCTATGACCGTAAGGCGTCTATATAAGATGTTGTAACAATTTCTTAGACCTGTTTGCAGTTCTCATGACGCCAAGGAAGTCATCAAAAGTCTGGCACCGCTTCATTTCACCATTTCATTCGTTTCATTTCATCGTCATTTCTACTTCTACCAGGAACTCCATTGTTATTCTTCTCCCACAGTACCGTGGATTGAAGATAGCTTATCTGTCACAAAATTGGAAAACGTTGTCCAACTTGAACTAAACTCTATCCCGAATCACCAAGTTTGCCTTGAGGGACTAAACATCATCAAAACACAACCATTGCGTTCCACGCCAAATTGTCAAACACTTCAGCGTCAAAATCTCTTCGCTTTCTCAATTCCTCCCCGCGGTCAAAATTCCACCCTCAAATTGTAACCATCTTAAAACCACACAATTCCTCTCTGTATTTCTAACCATTTCAAATTCACCCGCGGGTCAGTTCAAAATTGAACATTTCAACCCGAAAACTGTCACGTAAGCACTTAAGCAATTCTCATGCCATTCCCTCGTGTGTCAGCAAGAGCTCGAACTCTGTCCAAAATTAATATTCCATCTCAGTAATCCTCTACGAATATTCCTTAAGACAAATCAATTAACCAAAACCAAAACGATCTCTTCCTCTCTGACGATGATGATGATGATGAGTCCTTTCGCAAAATTTCCATAACAGAATTTACCCCCCCACAACAATGGGATTTCAAAACCCTTGTCAAATTATTAAATCGACTTGAGTTTACCGATTAAGGTAATAGTTAAGGTCTGCATAAACTACTGGCTACTTGACGGTTAGTAGGGAATCAACACAAATTGTATCCTTGACCCTAATTGGACCGAAGAATGTGGCTGTGTGTGGTTCACAATGTGAGAAACGTGTGATGTCTAACAGGGTTTGAAAGAGGAGTTTATTAAATTTCAATTTGATTTTTATAAATCCTCGATGTAAATTTACAAAAACAAAAGTGAAACAAAAAAAAGTGCACAACATTGAATTTGCGCTTAATCTCTGACCTTAAAAGTTGTCACACGCTTTACACCCGCAAAGGATAAATAATTGAACAGCACTGTTATGTAACACCGGCAGGTGGTGTGTGAGCTATTCGCCATTTTTCATATTTTGTTTTTTTGTTTTTCATTTTCCATTTACACATCGCCCCCCCAATGATCCATGGGAGTTTATCAAAAATAATAAACAAACATTTTAGTCCTGAATCCCTTGTATCCACACACCACACCACCAGGCGGTTTGTTAAATACTTGACACCAAACCCCATGGGTCAGGTCAATATGTCCCTTGACCCAAAGGATATTCAGTTTTTTTTTTGTTGGTGGTCTTCAAATAATCCACCCGGACCTCCTTAGTCAAGGTCACATGTGCGCTAGATATCATCCACAAAAAAAACAAAAAAAAGGTACAACTCTTTTCCTATGGGGGATCAGGATAATGGGTCCTTTGTGTATCCCCAAATAATACTCGCTCAATGTTTATACAAACTGTGACCGAAATTGATGGGAAAATCCTATTCAAAGTCATTTTGAGAAAGCAAAAAGGATATCTGACACGCGACACAGAAGACCCTAGCGTGTGTATGTTTTTTTTGTGCGACCTGACGACCCATGTCTGCAAAAGGATCCGCCTTCAGATTGTTGCTCTGGAAAAAGGAAAACAAAACATCAATGTAAATGGATTGCCAAGTAGGATGAAGACGAATTTAAAGTCACTCCACGAATGCATGGCGCGTGTTGTAAGGAGCATTTAATTGGCCACTAAATAGCCGGCAACTACATCAAAGTGTACTCTCCACCGAAGAATGTCCTCGTTAGAAAAAAAAATGCAAACTACAGAAAAGAGAAAAGAATCTCACCATCAGGAGCAGACTTGCAAATTTTGTCGGTCTCTGTATACCAGAGAAGAATCTTCGAAGTACTTCGACTCTTAGGGAAACTTGTGCTGGCACTCGTCCTCATTCTCGTTCTCATTCTCGTCCTCGTCCTCATCCGGATCCTATCATTAGCAGGATGATGCCTTCAGTACTTCTTTTGGAATGCTGTAAGTGGTAGTTTCTGTAATTCATTGTAAGAATGTGACATCCACCCGTAAAGGTCGTTGATTTTCTTTTTTTTTTTTCGTCGGGGGGGGAAAAGCTTGCCATGTCCTGTCCCGTCTCGTCCTGCATTAGCATACAGTCTCGGGGTTTTACCTCGATAAAAAAAAAAAGGAAAGGAAAAGATGTGTCTGTGACATGGTTTTTAGTTTGAGAGAGGAAAAAGGAAGGGCCAGTAAGGATCTCCCCGGGGTGTCGTTTGGAGTTACGATAAAGAGGCGATTTTCGGGGAGCAGAGGAAGTGACAACCTGGAATGTGACAGCATCGTTATTCGTTTGGCCACACCATAAATAGAAATGAGTTCCTTATGTGTGAGATTTCTTTTTTGTTTTTTTTTTTTTTTTTGTGGGTCAGTTTTTGGTTTCATTTTGAGAGAGGGGGAGCTCTTTAAATATTTTTTGGTATTTCTGTCAGAAACCCACATCATGGCCACAAGATTAAGTCTTTAGCTTCAAATCAGTGTCGAGTTTGGACACATCATTTGCAAGTAAATTTGTTTTTATGGTAAAACAAAAAAAGGACACGTCGAAGTGATTTATTCACAATGATGTATTCATTGGCTTCTGAAATAACCACACAGGTCTGAGTTGAATACGTGGGTCCTTTTCGGACAGCCACAGAAAAGGACTCTTTGCAGAACCAATGAGTCCTTTTCGGACAGCCACAGAAAAGGACTATTTGCAGAACCCACGTGCTTAACTCTGACCTAAATCCTTTCTGTTTGATTTGAAATACGTGACTCTTAATCAAATTCTCGAAGACCACATTTTTAAAATCCAAAAATGAAGTGAAAATGTTTCAGAAAAAGTCGACACTGGAGATTTATCTTGAGGCGCTTTTTTTGGGATGAAGAAAAATGTAAATTTCTCATCAAAAACGAGGTCAGAGTTATAAAAATACTCTATTTTGATTCCTGTTCAATTTTATTAAAGGCCTTACGAGAAGCAAAAAAAAAATTAAAGAAACATTTACCATGTTTGAATTTATGACAATGAATCAGATATTTCATCAAAAGTCGTTACCTTACATTACCATGGAGGGGCTAGCCCATTGAGAGCCAGAGCCCAGCTTTTTCGTGCCTCCACTGTATTGTACGCGCTATAATTTTAACTAATGTGAAGGGGACATACAGTTTATTGCCGGTTCAGAATGGCAAATTGCGAAAGCTTTTGACGGAAGTGCTCCAGGAGGATTGTCAGTCGTTCGTTGGAGGTGGGGCCGTGAAAAATATGTGTGGCGCTTTTTTTCCCGAGCTGGATCCAAGCCCGTGTACTCTCGCTCAACAGTCCGACGCACTAACCGATAGAGCCAATAGCACCCACAAAAATCGTTATGAGAGGTTCAATTTTATGAGAAAATTGCGAAAGAAGGTTGTTCTTCAAATCCATTTATTAAAAAAAAAAAAAAACGTCAGACAATGAAATCTGAAAAAAGAAAAAAAAATATTTAAACTTAATGAAATTTATGTAATTTGTTGTAAAAGTTGAAAAAAAAATAAAATTCCTGAGTACTCAATGTTCCACAATTCAAGTGTGTACAACATCCGTCGAAAACCACCGAAATTCGATAGCAAAAAACCTCACCCCAAAAACCCCGATCAACTACTCCACTCGACTTGACTACAAAACCCTGAGGGTGAAAAACATGCAAAAGATAATTAATAGCAACCAAAAACCACGTAGACTCCCCCTCTTCGCCTCTCTGTGATTAATTACCAACTTCCCACCCAAGCCCCTACCAAAAAATCCACCCAACCCCTACCCACAGTCAACCACTTGAAAGATATTTTTACATCGTAACCAATATAAATGACTGAACTTCTTGTAGCCCACAAATCCACAGAGATTAAATTAAATTCACAGAAATACACAGAAAAAAAGAACTGTATCCTGCATCAAGGACCTCCCCATCCACACACAATGAAGTTACTTTCAGCCCCCTTACAACCAGGCACCCGTAATTACATTCAGAACAATGGAGTATAATTTCGTGGAATGCAGCTCATGCAAGAAGACATTAAACAAATGAATCATTATCTCCTTTTTACGCGTTGGGTTTGGGGGATCCTAGAAGCACCCCTTGGTGCATAAATCTTTTATGTTCATCTGCCTGCCATCAGGCGAACATGACACACTCACACGTACAGGCATGGGAGTGGAAATTCGCATTTTAAGTGCAATAAAAAAAAAAGGATGTGAGGATCCTTCATCTCTCTGTGAGACTAATAAAATTGCAATCCGTGTAACGAGGAGAAATCTTACTTCAGTTCTCTTAAGGCACACCCCAATCCACACACACACCCACATGTGGTTGTGCTTCAACGCATTCCCATTGTGTGTGTGGGGAAGGATGTCGAAGTGCTCCTTTGAAAACAAACACCAGTCCCTACCTCGAATCGCATTTAAAATCTCACCATCATTCGTTTATAGCTCAAGCCAAAGGGTCGAATTGCATTTCGCTGCGGGGCTTGGTGATTTTATTTCGCATTTTTATTCACCCTCATGAATACAATGGCAATATCCTTGGGATTTTCTCCCTTTAAATCTCTGCGATCCTGAGTTTGGAACGAATGATTTGATGAAATCGATAACTGACAACGACTTTGTTGTGAGTGAGAATTCATCTTCGTCCATCGGAGGGAATAGTTGAACTACTTTACGATCTCAAAGAGTCCAGTTCTAAGCAGGAGCTCAGCCAGAGGCACTTTGGGGACCATAAACTGCCCGTTTTATGTCCACATGGTCATAAACTGTCCGCCTTAAAACTTCCACCGTGAGTAATTTAATTGCTAATAAAATTTACATCCCACAAAAACACGTGAAATAATTTTCGTCACAAAGATTTATTCAGAACAAAGAAAAAAAGAGAAAAAAACTACCCCGAGAGGATTTTCACAACAACAATAGTAAATTGGAAAGTCCATCCTCCCACATGAATGCAATGTCCTGTAAATAAATCACCAGATTGCAGTGGTTGGTTTGATAATTTTCATGAAAGAAATTTCGAAACGCACATCGCATGGAAGGACAATTGGGAAAAATTGCAACGCAGCTTTATTTATGAGAGAAACCTTTCACATTCCCCTACGTAATTGATTGACTCATGTTGAGGCAAGTGATTGAGAGTTAAGCTCCGGAGGACAGGTCTGGTTATTCAAAATTTTAATTCGATCTCCCCCACCATGAGGTGACAGCCCTATGGATGTCATTTTCGCGTTCGATCGTGGCTGACATTTTGAAAATCAATTTTGAACGGATGGTCGTGGTGTAGTTCATCTTCCTGTCGCGTGCCTGATCATGACACATTAATTATAGAAGGCTCACCACTTTTAGAGAGTTGCGACCACGATTTTATGCCGGTTAATTGCATGCATTACCGTGTGGGGTTTTAGCTCGGATAGAGGACTGCTGGAGGACTAAATAAACTCATGGACGCGTTAACCGAATTGACCTGTTGATGGACGTGGTGGGCTGGATGGATGATTTATTTTTACACATCCGTAGGTCATTGTGCTTTTGGTGATTTTGCATCATTTTAGTTCTCTCCAAACAGAGTCATCTCCGTCGAGAGTTTCTAAATTATTATTTAATTCCTCCAACGTCCTCTCGTCGAAGTCCTCCAGAGGATGTTTGTCAGCCGACAGATTGAGTGAAAAATCGTTTAGCATTGCCCTTGAATCAAAACCAAACATTCACACGACCCACCCGCGTGCGATGATTTTTCCGGTCATGGAATTTCTCATTTTTTTTTTTCTTTTTCAAAAAGTAGAAAATTTATTTTCTTAAATCCATACAAACACACGCAAGAGACATCCGAGTTTACAGTGAAAGAGTTTTCATGTGTGTCAACACTTGAATGTTCGTCGTTCAAAGGATATGTGTGACTTTACAAGTCCTTTTAGGTCACTGGTGTATGCGAATATCCTTCACAACTTGTTTGTGCTGTACAAAAAAAAAGCAAAGGAAGAAGAAAAAAACGGAAAGGAGGAGGAGAATGAGAAGAAAAACGAAAGGAAACTTTGTCATTTTATTTACTCCGTAATCGATTTTAATGGGTCTCTGTGTGTGGATTGAATCCTGATCGTGGGTAGGGGTTCATTCTGCTTGACAATTAAGCGCTTAATCAATTTTTCCCTCACCGATGAGCTTATTTGCTGGTGAAATTAAAAGGAACGTGATGTTAATTAAAAACGAAGTCACTCTTTGGCTTACGGTCAGCCGGAAGTTGAAGTTTTTGCCTCGCCCCATCGTTTGAGAGGGTTTGTGTCTAAAAACTTTGCTGACGATGAAGGGTTCTGAGAATTCATTAAAATGCAGTGTTTTACAACGGATGTTTGTCTTTTGCTGAGTGTTCCAAATCGAAGGATTCAAGTGAAAGTTTCATTGGAAACTGACAACATGTTTTGGCCGAATAATTTTGAAAAAAAAAAACTTTCTTCTTAACTCTGCATGCAAAGTTTCGAAAATTGTTTGAAAACGAGTGTTCAATGACGACCAGATATGTCGGAGTTCATTGCAATTCCGAAATGACGTCGTACCCGATGGAACTTGAGACATTTGCTTATTATTTTAAATTATTGCTTACGAGTCCTCGAGGCATGTCTCAAATTCATGCACACGTCAGTCTCGCGTTTCTTAGGAAACTAAAAAAAGACTTGGCATTCTTTTTGCAACTTCAACGACGCGTGTCTCTGTCAGAATCTCACGATCTATTTTTAAATCCAGAACTTTCACGCTGAAAAGGTTTTCCTAAAAATAGACTCATGACCCTGAATTCGTTTCTTCAACGATCCCAAAAGGAAGAGTAGATGAACAAAACCTTATTGTCCTTAAAATTTCGTTTTTGTTTTTCATTGAACTCTCCTCAAACTTTTCTCCTTTCGCTTGATAGCTCTTAAAAAAAAGTTTTCGAGTTTGTTTTTTGTTTTGAAATTAATGAAACACGGTCGCGATTCTAAGACAGACAAAAAGAACAACAAAATATTTCATCGGTCCAGGATGTAAGTGCCACAGTGTCTCGACCAACACCTCGATTCTCGTAGCTCATTCCGTCGTGGCCTTTTACATCCTTTTTACATTCCTTAACAATTTTATTTTTTTCTTAACGCAAGTGTCCTTTTCAAGGTTCACCCCGTTCCACAATTATTCTGTTCAATTTAATATTACAAAAAAAGGAGCGAAAGAGCGAGGTCCTTTATTCCTTTTTTTTGCGTTTCAAAGAAAGGAAATTATGATTATCTGCTGTTGTTAAGGCAAAAGCGGAATCCTTTATTCATTTTGTTTTATTTTTTCTATCCTTTTTTTAGCCTGCCTTTGCCACTTCGCTTGGAAGGAACACGAGTGGATAAAGGGTTCTTCGAAGGACATGGTATTCTTTCTGCGCCAGTAAGCCAAATGGAAAAAAAAAGAGAATACATTCTGTTTATTAATGCGAACACCACTTGACCATTGGGTACTTGGTACTCGTTTGCCACGTTCACATGAACATTGGGGGGATGGTGGCAGATTGTAGTCCTGACCGGATCTAGAGGAACACGAACGGAATCGTGATTTATGCACACGCTGAACGGCCACCCACAGGGAGGAGAAACTTTTTGCGTATCCTGGACACAGTTGCAGTCCATATGCTCGCCGTTGGTTGCCTTTGCATTATTTAAACTCATTTATGGAACACGGAGTGCTGTGCTGAACCGCAGAAGACCCGGCCCCGGCAGCCAACAGACTCGAGCGCCGGCCTCTGTGACACTTGACAAATGAAAATGGTTTTAATTGTTTCGATGAGGTTTCTTTTATGTTGTTCGGATAATTGGAGATCGATATTTTGTGTGTGAGGATAATTTTGAAGTGCCATCGTATGTTGAAACTGTCTGTGGTTAAGATTTAGCCGGATGAGTGGATGTGGGGATCTCGTCAGGGCTGCCATTTGGTGGCTACAGCGATTGTTGGCTGGTTGAATGGATGTGGATTTTGAGAGGACATATTTCATTTATTTCGAGTGAAACTTGCAGATTGTGAGTTCCTAAAAAAAGCCCATCGGACTCTCCACGGACTCAGAGACTCTACAGACTCAGGCTTATGAACTCCTCGGACTCATGGTCTTGTCGAATTTATGGACCCGTCGAACTTATGGACTCCTTGGACTTATGGACTCCTCGGACTCTCGACGCCTCTGATTCATGGACACACAACCTCACAATCGAGGACTTCTCACACCCATCGATTCCTCATCCCCATCGACTCTTCAAACTCATTTCATCCAGTGACCCTTAAAAGTGGGCCTAAAATACAAAAAATCCTTTTTTTGTAAATTTCCTTCTAAAGACCTCAACGACGACGGGGCACCACTGCGCACACAGATGCATAAAAAATAAATACAGGACATAAACTCATCACGAAACAGCAAAAACAACAATTCTACAATTTAATTTATTCAAATTTACCCGCCAAACAGTTCTGCCATCGATAATCACCACAAGCCTACGAGTGCAAGAGAGATGGATATAGTCAATCAAGTTTTAACAAGTTTCGTGTGCAGATTAATTTCGTCCGCAAAGAATATTTTTTTACTGCAGTTTTTTCAACGTTATTCCGGTTGTGAGTTGTGTTAAAAGTTTCATCAAATAGCAAAACATAAAATAAATATATCAAAATATTTGAATAGGTGAAATTTCGTGAAGAAAATGGTAAAAAAAAGTTTCAGTCAAAGTGCAACAAATTCATGCGGAGCGCCGCCATGTTGGAGATTCGGAAAAAAATTTAAGTTGTATGTAAAGTGTTGGATCTTTTTAATTTCTTCTTGAGAAAAAGGTGGTTTTGAACAGATTTTAATGTTTATACATGGATAGTGTTGTGAAATTTGTGAAAAGGTGGAAAAAAGACTATGAAAAAGTCCGTGCGTGAGTTGTTTTGTCATACGTAGTTGATCAATGTAACAAATCAAAAGTTATACCACGAAATTTAGGTGTTAATATGAAATTAATCAGTTTTTTCTTTTCCAAAAGTAACGAAGAACCTCAAAGCGACGTCTGCGACATTTCCAAGGCCTGAAAAGAAAAAGAATTTCTCTGGAAATCATGAAAATAGCATTGGGTCAAGTTTTCATCAGAAGCTCAGAAGCTGGAGCGCCGCCATATTGAGGCTTCGCAGATTTTGCAACTTCTTCAACTAAAATGTTGGGTCTTTTTAATTAATACTAGAGAAAAAGGTGGTTTTATAAACAGACTTTAATGGATAGGTATGTGTAATAATTTGAAAATTGAAAAAAGTTTCAATCAGACGATGGAAAAGTCCGTGTGTGAGTAGGTTCGTCATGCCGAATGCGAGATGCCCGAAGAAATCGCACCAAATTCGGATGCAAATGTAAAGTTATTAACTCTTTTCTTTTCCAGAAGCAAGGAAGGACCACATAGCGACGTCTGCAATATTTCTAAGTCATCAAAAAAAGACACCACGAAGATTCTACTGGAACAAATTTTCACCAGCAGATCAATTATGGAGCGCAGCCGTATTGGAGTTTCGCAAAATTTACAAGTTCTTGGTAAGGTGTTGAAAAAGGTGGTTTTTATAAACAGAACTTTATTAATATGTGTGTGCATCATTATGAAAATTGTGAAAAGGTTCAATGAGACGTTGGAAAAGTCCGTGTGTGAATTGGTTTGTCTTGCGTAGTTGCCGAATGAAGGCTTCCAAAAGAAATCCCACCAAATTCAGATGCAAAAGTAAAATATTTATTCAACTTTTTTTTCTTTTCTAGAAAGGTCCTCAATCCTAGTGCACAGTAACATCTAACTTGTCCAAGGCTTGAAACAAAGCCAAATTTCTCTGGAACACCATAAATATTCGTATTGGGACAAAGTAAGTTCAAGAATGGAGCTCCGCCGTATTGGTGCTTCGCAAAATTTACAAGTTCTCTTTAAAATATTTAATTTTTTATTGTTTCTGTTTAAGAAAGCAGTAAATTTGAACAGATTTTAATCTATATGTGCGCGTAGTGTTACGAATTTTGTGAAAATGTTAGAAAAGACGATTGGGAAAGTCCGTGTGCGAGTTGCTTTGTCATAAGCAGTTACCGAAGTGAAGCTCTACAAAGAAATCCTAAAAAAATGTAGATGAAAATGTAGAGATAATTTATTTCTTTCCATTCATTTTAGATGCCAATGTAAAAGTAATCATTTTTTTTCTTTTCCAGAATCAAGATGGGATGCAAAAGATTCGGCTGATATTTCCAAGTCTCGAAGAACAGACAAATTCTTTCGGAACACATGAAAATTGTGTTGAAAGAAATTTTCAAGTGTTCAAGCTCAAGTGCATTCGTAAAAAAATGAGCCGTGAATACCAACGGCAAATATAAAAACCCAAATAATCGTCTAATTCGTCAACCAGAACGTGATGTAAAAAAAGAAAAAAATCGGTACATTCCCGAGGGGATAATGTGCAAAGTGGCTATGCGAATATTCAACAAGTCAGTCCGACTGGCGACCTTTTTTTATAATTTGCTTCGTTTTTCGTTTTTAAAAAAGTTGAATTCATTTTAATTTTTTTTGTTTGCTTGCGTGTTGAACCGCATGCGAATATTTTTCTGTAGCTTGCGTTTCCATTTCCTCCGCGTTTGTTGGTCAATCGTTTTGTTAGGGCTTCGTTCTAAAAAAAAAAAAATGAAGCTCTTATAGAATTATTTCGGTGTCCGTCTGGGTGTCTGTCGGCCTTTTTTTGACTGATTTTTTGCCGCCATCTCTCCTTAGTAAATACTATTCCTTCCACGCTCTTCTATAAACGATTTCCGGAAATGTAGCTTATGGCCCACAATCATTTTGGTTGCCAACACTTTCATCCGCACCCTAATATGATTTCTTGCCATTTAGTACTTGAATAAACGAACATTTCGATTGCTTACTATTTTCCACCCATGCTTCAGCTCCACTTGCCACTTTTCCCACTCACGTTTTGTGTGCGTTCTGTTTTCTTCTCTAATCTAATTGCGTCGTCAAAAAATCGAAGTTCTTAACAAAACCCACACTCAAGACACGTGGCTGCCTATCGCGCAACATCTTTTATCCCCCCCAAGACTTAACTACTTTCCCGGAAGTCGTATCCTCCTCTACCTCCTGTGACACAACAATCAGCACGTGTTTGCAAGTTTCATCCCACCGACCTCTAATTAAAAGGACCTCCTTCTAATTATTTAATTAACATTAGCCACAATCGATGACGTTCCACGAATCCACTGCCACTCTCACCGCCCATTCGCATCCCATTTAGCAATAAACAGAAAAGGACGAAATTGAGTACAAAGGTCGATCCGCAATCGTCTGCCTACACTAATTGTTTACATCAAATTCGATTAGAGTAGTTTATGTTAGGGTGTGACGGTATGTATGTGAATGGGGTTTCCTTTAGCAAATCGAATTGATTCTGGATGATCGTCGGATCAATAATTCAGCAAAACTACTAAAACACCCATCGGGGGTGACTTGGTGTGGTCCATTAGAGCGGCTATGAACCGCTCACGCCACAGTTTGTTAAACCTAATCGATCTGTGATGTTCAGGTGATTAGGCGAGAGTACCCCAGGTGGTATCCTCTATAATATTTTCCCAAGGGTTCGTTCCATTCCGTCCCTGGGTTGATGGATGCTCTTCCGACCGTCGGGACGCGTTTCTTATTCCGGGGGAAAAATGATTGAAATGTGTGTTCGGGCGAGTTGTACCTTCCTCCCGTGGAGGAAGACCGAGATACGAATGTGACACGTGTCGTAATATTTTATGCTGGCTGATTTCGGTGAGTGTCCCGTCCTCATCCCGACCATGCCGTGTGAACCTTGTGTGTAGTTGTTATTCTAGTCAGGGACGAGTGTAGAGTGGCATCCCAGATGAAAGGATGTCGTTTAATCTAAGACGTTGACAAATGTAATTGACGGTTGACCTAAATACCTTTGGCGTTCATTCTGTGGCATCACACGAAGCCCTTTTCCCGGCTTGGGGAATTGGTGTTGAATGAAATCAAAACTGAAAAGAGGGATGCGGTTTGGAACTTGATTACGTTACCGGTCTCATTACTTCTCAGCAAAAGTGTGTTTCTCCTTCATTTGCGAAACAAACAAAGGGCACACAGAGCTGCAGGTGCAACATCAGACGAAGAGCTTTGTTTCCCATTAAAACTTCCTTGCTCAAAGAAAACAATGAATTTCTCAGATACAAGATACTGCAGAGTATTTCGCTTGAATTTTAAATTTAATGGTATCCTTATTGTTGCAAATGTTGTTTCTTCCCCTCCCACTACACCGGAGAATGAGAAAATATTCAATGTGTTCACTCGCAGCATTGTTGAAGGTTGGAATTTGTGAAATGCTTTTTGAGGATTTTTGCAATTAGAAATAAATTCTCGTGGGGCTTTGAAATTTTGTGCATCGAAAGGGACTCAGCAGGGAACTCATAGAGATTGAGAAATGAAAGCAATTTCAAAGTTTGAGCGAATGTTGTTTTAGAAATTAATTGGTAATTTTTTCTTTGAACAGCAAAATTTTTGTTCCCTCTCCTCATCATCTTTCCTTTGAGAAAAAAAAAAAACGACCCGATTATGCGTCCCTTGCCATAAATTCAATTTTGCACCTTGAAATCCTTTGCGGCCGTTAAATCCAAACGACGCTGTGGTCAAAAGTCGTAAACACCGCTAAAGCCTTCTGCCAGGCCTCCCCTCGATATGAAAAAAACACGAGTAAACAATGATCATTATTCAGCATGCATTCGGGACCCGTTTCACTCGTAAATTCCACACTTAACCCTCCGATACGACCCCGGATACCCTTTTCTTTCGCCGTCGTCGGAGGACCGAGGTGGCTGAAACTTTTAAGATAAGCGAAAGTGTTCTCCTTTTGACTGCTTAATGTGGAATTTATTGCTCCGGGTTGGGGGGCGTTTGCGACGGTTGACTGACTGCCAATAGGCTGTACGATTTATATGCAAATTCTCCTCAAGGCTCCACTGCCTGGAAGCACGGAGTATCAGATGCAAAAACCTGCAACGTGTGTGCATAGAGCATGGCCATTATCTTAAGCGGTATAAATTAAAATTCCCCATTGTCCTGCGGGTCGTTGAATGGCCGCTGGGGACCAGAGCGGGCAAAAGTTTAAACAGAGGGAGGAGCCACTCTCAGCTGGGGCCGTGGTGTTGTGTCCTTTTTCTTTTCTCCCGGCGGCGAGGCGACTCCTGGGGCAAAACGTGATTGTAGTGTGCGGACGAGGACATCGTGCGAATGAGTTTTCTAGTCTCCGCCGGGTGATTTCATCTTCATCGTCTCCGTTAATGGTTTTCAATTATTTTGCTAGCGATCCAGTGGCTGTGTGTGTGTCGAACTTGAGCAGGTGGCACCCCTAAGACGGTTCCTCTTCTTTTTTGCAAGGAATCCTTTTTCGCTGAAAGAACTTTTCCAATTTTCAAAACTAACAGCATCGCACTTTCTCGATAAGATGCTGACAGACCTCGTCACCTCCGCTCATTCACTGGTCGATGAAAATCCTTTTTCCCACGCAGTGTTCTTCGCAAAAAAAGGGGGGGGGGGGACCTTACGTAACTCGACAGAGCCTGCACGCCCACTCAGAGGTGATAAAAGTTTTCCTTGTCAAATCGTTTCCATGTTGGCTCAATCTGTTTAGTCAAATTACACCCGCTAACGCATGACTAGTTCAGAGCTGTCAGCCCACACAGGCACGCACGCATGCAGAGGGCAGAGGGCTTTAATCCATTTATCAAACTTCACCTCACCTTTCACAACCGCCGCCTGACACGACGGGAGTGTGAATCGTGCATATTTTGCATGTAAAGCACATTGCACTGTGTGTTGTGTGTGTGTGTTGTGTGTCGCTGTCTATTGACTTTCCCCCCCTGTGAAAATCAATAAGGATATCCTGTCATAGTTCAATGAATTCACTCGATCCACAGTAGTTATCTCTCGTGTCGCACACACTCGTTCAACCCTTGACCCGAAGTTGAAAATCTCGGTAAAATTGACTGGCGAACGCACATTCGGGTGCATGTATGAGTGATTAAAAGCAATTATCCTAAATATCCTGTTGGGTGGGGTTTGGACAGTTTTCAGAGGTGTTTCCAAAATATTTTGGAATGTTTGTGGTGTGATATCTATTACAAGGACTCGAGGGCGCCACCAGGATCTAATGACTTTTAAAGCGCTACTAGTGCTAGTGCTGTCGCTGTTGAGATGTCCTGTGGGTGAGTGGGTGTGGGTGGGAGTGATGTATGTGTACTCACAGAATATTGTGGGATTTTCCTATTTGATGTGGCAATGAGTGTGCGCTACCATAGATTTATGTGCAAATCTAATTCAGATTTATTGGGTTTTCAAAATGGATTTCACAGGATGTTATCCTTTGGTTTAGGAGAGAGGGTGGAAGTTTATTTTTTTTTCTACGGAATTTCGAAAGTGAGTGTTCGAATCATCCGATAATTTTGTCGCCAGTGCGAACCGGCAAAATTAACAGTGCACATCGCACCACAAATATAATAAACGGCGCTTAAGCAACGGGCGAAGAAAAAACCACACGTGCAGGCACCCAACAAAGGAGAACATCCGATCATCCCGTACAGCAGCGCGGCGACCTAGCGGAATCGATCAACATTTCCAGCCTACCAATCGAGTGTGTCCCGACGTCTAGAGTTTGGTGCGGCGACACACTTTATGACACTCGTCTGCTACCGAGCACAGCGCGCACATCCAACACCAGAGCGAGCATTTTCGATAGCGCATTTTACAACATTAATCTTTTTACAGTCCACTTTTTGTTTTTGTTTATTTTTCCCCTTTTAACAGAAAGAAAATAAAATATAATTTTTTGTTGTGCGAATCCTTTTTTTTTCTCTTTATTTTCTTTCGATCCAAACATTTGGTCATTCGTAGCCGAATAAAAGAGCCGGTGTGTGCGCGCTTCAGGCGAGTGCGTTTTTTTTCTTAAAAGAATTAAGATCTCAGTGCGGTGCAGTGCGTAATATATAAACACTTCTTCGCGATTTTGATTTCACGGAGTGCTGAATAGAGCACAGCAGTGCAATTCTAAAAATTTAGGCAATTTTGTGCAAAAAGAAAACTGTGCGTGCTAGTGCCATAGCTGCATAAAGTAGTGCAAATATTGTGCATTTGTGCAGAGCTCATTCCATACGTTCACTGTTGGGATTTCCGAAGGGTCGACCTGAATCACCTCAAGTGCGTACGGTCTTACGGTAAAGAGCAAAGGGCAAGAGCAAGCAACACCATGGGCGATACCGTGCGTCGGGATGTTTTCCGATCAAGCTTAATGCGGATAGTGAAATTTGTGAGTGATCCGGAATTCGTTTCTGCAAATGAATCGCTCTTAACCGCTAAATTGGCAGCGGCTGAAGCCACATACGACAAACTTCTGCAAGAACATTTAACACTTGCGGAGAAAGCGGCGACTCAGGCAGAACTTGATGTGCACAACGTCTACTTGGGCAAGATAGAAGACGCGTATCACTCTACTATTGCAAACATAACTGAGCGAATAGCAGTGCTGAAGCAAAGGAGCAGTGCCAGTGCAGTGGGGGATGGTGCAACAACCCCGTCGATAATCCAGGTGCGACAAGAGCGGCCAACTAAAATTATCGCATTCGAGGGCGACATCACGAAATGGCGCGAATTCCGTGATCTTTTTATTGCTGAAGTGCACAATAACTCATCTTTATCTAAAGTGGCAAAGATGAGGGAGTTGTCCCAAGCGCTGAAAGGACAACCTGCCGGTGTGATTGGGAGATGGCGCATCACGGAAGACAATTACGCTGATGCTTGGGCAAAGCTCAACGAAGTTTACGACAACGAACAAAACATCGTGGATGCCCACTTGAATGCCCTACATTCCATTCCGAAGATCGATCCAAAAGGTGCACGGAAATATGGAATTCGAGACATGGTGAATGAGGCAAACGTTCATCTGAGTTCATTGCGAGCAATTGGGCTGGACATTTCAACTTGGGATCCCATGATTGTGAACATGTTGAGGACTAGACTTGATCCTGAAACCAATCGTGCCTGGCAGATGAGCAGAGAAGATGTGCGGAAAATTGCGACTTTAAAAGAATTCTTGCTGTTTTTAGAGCGGAGAGCTAATGCAATGGAGTCATCCTTTTTCGATTCGACTGCCAAAAGTATGGATAAGCCGATCGAGCGAAACCTCAGAGGTGCAGCTGGGACGAGCAGAGCATGGGCACCTTTAAAATGTCCATTATGTAGAGCAGCGCATCCACTCTATCGTTGTGCAGACTTCCTGGCCCTATCAATACAAGGCAGGAATACAGAAGTGCGTAAATGGCAACTGTGCGCTAATTGTTTAAAGTCTGGGCATGTCGCGCAGGACTGCTCACATGGAGCATGTCGCAGGTGCAATAAGAAACACAATAGTGTTCTTTGTGCAGAGCAGGGCGTTTCGAGTGCTAGCAGTGCGGTTGCAACGACATCGCAACGGAAGGAGCCAAACACCCCGATGGGAAAGGAGCAAAGCGCATAGCAATTACAGCATGGTCTGTGTGGAGCTGGAGCAGCACAACGTGCCAAAGTGTCAACGAGCGATAGTGAAAACGGCGAAAAATCGAGCAACAATGAAAAAAGCGGAGCAGACGTGAAGAGCGGACAAGGAACAAGTGCACTCCTTGCAACGGCGTGCATAACAGCAAAAGTCGCATCAGGACGAATGTTTGAGCTGAGAGCATTACTTGATAGCGGAAGTCAAGTAAATCTGATAACAGAGCAGTGTGTGCAGCGAATGGGCATCAAGAAGCACAGAAGCGATTTGCAACTGAGCGGAGTCGGAGCTGAGACAGCAGTGCGTCTTACATCTTATGTGCAGATCACCATATCATCTCGAGTGGATCCCAGCTTTTCTTTGAGGTGCAAGATGCATATCATCCGGAAAATATCATCGTGGCTTCCGGTGGATGACGTTCCACAAGAGCGAGCAGTGGATTTTGGGCAGATGAAGCTGGCTGATCCAACTTACAATAAACCAGCTAGAATAGAAATTCTACTTGGAGCGCAAGTTTGGGCAGACATCATCGAGGGCAACATCAGACGACACAAAACGGGCTTGACAGCGCAAAAGACTCATCTTGGATGGATCATTTTTGGGCGACTACCGATACGAGAAAAACGAGCAGTGCGGAGCATGGCTTCAGCAGAGCCGTCGGTGGAAGAGCATTTAAGTGAGCAGATCAAGAAATTTTGGGAGATTGAGGAACTAAGTGCGAAGCCGAAAGCGTCACCGGATGACCAGTGGGTTGAGGAAAACTTCCAGGCAACACACTATCGAGACCCAGCAGGCCGGTATGTCGTAACAATTCCTATCAACAGAGCACTAGAGCTGGGCAGTTCGAGAGAAATAGCGCTGAAAAGATTTCTTCAACTCGAGAAGAAATTGAGCAAGAGCCCCGAGCTAAGAGAGCAGTACATAAATTTCATGCGCGAATACCAAGCGCTGGACCACATGAGAGCAGTGGAAGGAGAGCTGGAGCTAAATAAAGGTGCGTACTATATACCACACCATTGCGTAACGAAGAAATTTCGCGTTGTGTTCGACGCATCATGTAAAACGGACAGCGGAGTTTCTTTGAACGATATACAACTGGCAGGAGCGAAACTTCAGGACGACCTGGCTGTGCTTATAACACGGTTTCGGTGCTTCAAGGTTGCCGTGACAGCAGACGTCCAGAAAATGTATCGTCAGGTGCGAATCAATCGAAACCAATGGGATCTGCAGCGAATTCTTTGGAGAGAGCAGCCAAATGATGAGCTTCAAGAATTTTGGCTCACAGTAGTCACATACGGAATGACTTCGAGCAGTTTCAACGCGATCAGAGCAATGAACCAATGTGCGGTTGATAACAAGAGCGAATGTCCACGTGCAGTAAAAGTAATAACAAAGAACTTTTACGTAGATGATATGCTAACTGGTGCGGACGACGAAGAACAAGCGATAGAGCTGTGCAAGGAAGTTGTCTCCTCGCTGCGTAGAGGAGGATTCGCGCTTACCAAATTTGTGTCATCAAGCGAAAAAGTGACATCAGAGTTATGCTGTGCTGATAACAAAGAGAAGGAGCTAACCACGGACGAGAGCTACAGTACATCAATACTTGGGCTAATATGGGACTCATCGAGCGATGAAATAAAGTTCAGAGTGAGCATCAGCGAGAGCAGTCATAGGCTGACGAAGCGCGTCATCGTCAGCGAAGTTGCAAGACTGTATGACCCGAATGGATATCTTGTACCTGTAATAGTACGCGCAAAAATACTCATCCAGGACTTATGGCGCTCAGGACTTCAATGGGACGAGCAGATATCCGGAGCATTCATCCCCGATTGGGAAGCATTCCGAGAGCAACTACCACATTTGGAGCGCATACGGGTACCCAGGTGGTTGGGCATAGAGCAAGCGCGCGAGCTGGAACTCCATGGTTTTGCTGACGCCTCAAACAGAGCGTATGGTGCGGTTGTTTACTTACGATCAACTACAACTGGTGGCGTGGTAGAGTGCACCCTTGTTGCGGCAAAAACCAGGGTTGCTCCGCTGAAGACTATTTCCATCCCGAGACTGGAACTGTGCGCAGCGGACCTTTTGTGCAAACTAATGGAGCAGGTGAGCAGTGCATTGGACACGGAGCATATTCACAGGACGTATTGGAGTGATTCGATGATTGTGCTACATTGGATTTCCAAGACACCCTTCGAATTAAAAACATTTGAGGCAAATAGAGTGAGTGCCATCCAAGAGCGAACTGGAAGTCATCCATGGAAACACGTATCGTCAAGCGATAATCCTGCGGATATTGCATCCAGAGGAATATCACCATCACAACTAAAGGATTGTGCCCTGTGGTGGAAGGGCCCGCAGTGGCTCATTCGTGCAAAGGAGACATGGCCGATTGTGCAACCATCACTGACCACAAAGCAGAGAGCAGGAGCAGATGCAGCCTTGAAAGTCGTTTTTGCTGGTGCGCTTATTGAGCAAAATCTTGCAGAACTCAGCATAAATGGCGTGAGCTTACTGGAGCGACGATCGAGACTGCAGAGCATATTAAGGATAACAGCTTTCGTGATGCGGTTTGCATGGAGGAGCGAGGAGCCAAGGCCTAAAGGAGCAATTACCCCTAACGAGCGTGGAGCAGCGTTGTTATACTGGGTCCAGGTGACACAACAACAAGCATATGCAAAGGAGTTGCGACAGTTGGTGAACAAACAACCGGTGAGCAAATTTAGTGAGATCGCAACACTAACTCCATTCATAGATGGCCACGGAAGCATCAGAGTGGGCGGACGGTTACAGAATGCTGAGTTACCGTACTCGCACACCCACCCGGTCATCTTGCCGGTGAAGAGCAAACTGAGCGACCACGTAATAAGAGATGCGCATCAAAAGACAATGCATGGCGGAGCGCAGCTATGTATCCAGTATATTCGGAATTCATTTTGGATACCATCGCTAAGGAGAGCAGTAAAAACCCACATCAAGAAGTGCATCGTATGTTTCCGGCAAACGCAGGTAGTAGCAGAGCAACTAATGGGCAGTCTGCCCAAGGATCGTGTGCTTCGGGCAAGAGCTTTCAGACACAGTGGCGTGGACTACGCGGGACCTGTGCAAATAAAAGCCCGTGCTGGCAGATCAAGAATCGTGGAAAAGGGATATGTGGCTGTTTTCGTGTGCATGGCCACAAGAGCCATCCATTTAGAGCTAGTGAGCAACCAGTCATCTGAAGCATTCTTGGCCGCCTTCCACCGTTTCACTGGTCGTAGAGGTGCTTGTGCAGTATTGTGGAGCGATAATGCTACAACTTTTGTCGGAGCTGACAGACAAATGAGGAGCGATGCGGAGAGCTGGAAGAACCGCCTTCCGACAGAGCAGATTAGAGCAATGGGCACCGAGTGGAAGTTCATCCCACCAGGTGCTCCACATTCAGGAGGGCTTTGGGAGGCAGGCGTCAAGTCTCTAAAGCATCATCTTCGACGCGTGATGGGCAAGCAGATCTTCACTTTTGAGACCTTGGCGACAACACTAGTGCAAATCGAGGCCTGTCTTAATTCTCGGCCCCTCAGCGCAACTTCCGATGATCCGAGCGACTTGAGCGTCCTTACACCTGGACATTTTTTAATTGGAGAGCAGATTGTACAGCCACTAACTGCGGACGTGAGCGAAGTACCGCAGAACCGTTTGAGACTTTGGGCAACAATACAACAGATCCAGCAGCATTTCTGGAAGAGGTGGAGCGAGGAGTACCTTCACACACTCCAACAACGTTTCAAATGGTCATCGGAGAAACGAAACGTGAGCGTCGGCGATTTGGTCCTGATCAAGCAGGAGAACATGCCTCCTACTGTATGGCCCATGGGGCGGGTTACCAGCGTTCATCAGGGCAAAGATGGACTTGTGCGGAGTGCGGAAGTTAAAATGGAGCATGGGACTTTAGTGCGACCAGTGCAGAAAATGTGCATCCTGCCAATGGAAGATTCGACCGATAAAATTGAGCACTAGTCCTCAATTGGGGGCGGAATGTTCGAATCATCCACTAATTTTGTCGGCAGTGCGAACCGGCAAAATTAACAGTGCACATCGCACCACAAATATAATAAACGGCGCTTAAGCAACGGGCGAAGAAAAAACCACACGTGCAGGCACCCAACAAAGGAGAACATCCGATCATCCCGTACAGCAGCGCGACGACTTAGCGGGATCGATCAACATTTCCAGCCTACCAATCGAGTGTGTCCCGACGTCTAGAGTTTGGTGCGGCGACACACTTTATGACACTCGTCTGCTACCGAGCACAGCGCGCACATCCAACACCAGAGCGAGCATTTTCGATAGCGCATTTTACAACATTAATCTTTTTACAGTCCACTTTTTGTTTTTGTTTATTTTTCCCCTTTTAACAGAAAGAAAAATAAAATATAATTTTTTGTTGTGCGAATCCTTTTTTTTTTCTCTTTATTTTCTTTCGATCCAAACAGTGAGTTTCAGAAGTTTCACCTTGGCACACTTTTTGGCTCACTCATTGTGGATCATATCTTTTGTCGCATTAATTTAACACCAATGACTGAAAAATGTCAATTTAACAACCAATTTTAATTAATTTAACAAAAAGACTGAAAAACGAACAGCGGAAGATAAACAGTCGTTGCCAAAACAGCATCTCTGCCCCAGGCTGTCAACAAACGTCCCTTACATGCCCCATGACTTCCGAACTCCAAAAACCGCACCACATGACTGCAATTCCAAGGAAAAATATCACTTCCAGTCATTTAGAGGTTTCTCGAGCACCTTCCCACTTCACAGACATCGTCGTCTCATCCTCTAACTCAAATTGCAAATGGGCCACAGTCGATTTACTTTTCGAAATGAAAACTCTTTTCTCGTAAATTTCCTCTCTTCAACATTCGATTTAAGTCAAAACTCTTTACCAAGCAAGCGTTTCTTCCATGTCCTTCGCCTTCCCTCACTCTTCCGAACAAAACCAAATGTTTGCCCTTAACGACTCATATCCTAGCACACGAATGTTTTCAATCCAATGCTTCCGATTGCAGATTTGTAACCACATCCTTTTGCGAATATTGGTCGAACTTTTGAAAATATACTTTTTCCTCTCGCATTTCATTTTTCGGGACGATTGCATTTGGAAGGGTTCTTTTTTTTTTTGTTTTTCTTTTAGGATTAAAACAAAGAAGGAAGAAAACCGTTGTGATGTGGTCGAAGTTTGGTAACTTTGTCCTGTGATCCTGTTTGTCAAACGTTTAGGGAACATTCAAATCGCATGGGGGATTTTTTGACTGCACTCCAAATGTTGTTGGTTTTTATTGAAAACTAGCAAAAAATTTGAAAATTAGTAGCTGGTAAATATAGCTAGGCAACAAAGGTCTTCGACTAAATTTTTTTTGTTGGGTAATTAGGATCCGCGGAAAGCTAGGCTCTGGCCCTTCGTTGGCTGTTACGCCACTAATGATGATGATCATGAATTAGGATCCATTTAAGATCCATCCATAATTAGGATCCACACGTCTATGCAATAGGCGGCAGACCATATAGGATCCATTAGAGTGATTAAAAAGGACTCAAATTATTGGTTATTTTTTGAAGAAAATTAGAATCCATTAGAGTGGTTTAAAAGTACTCGATTAGTGGCGTCTAACGAAAATGTGATAAATTTTCTAAAAAGAAAAATCCCACACACAAATTTCAGTCTCTCAAAATTCAAATACATCCCTCGTCCACACAAATACAAAGCCAAAAATGTGAATTTTGATTTTTCAATCCATCCATTTTGTCGGATTACACGCGGTCTCTTGGTCCTGGGAGGATTAACCGACCCAGGAGAGTAAATTCCTCTCCGAAAGTAGTTTCATCCTCAATCCCCTGATGTCAGTTTAGGGTTTTTTGCCTTCTGTGTTGCATTCTTTTTTTTTTCGAGTGACAGTGCAGTAAAGTTTCTCTGCAATTTGTACAGAGGAGGGAATTCAAAGGAAGCACACAAGTGGTGTGAAAGAGACGAGGAAGGAGAAACCCCCCTGGGATAAGCTTTGGAAATTCAATTTGTCGTGTGTGCTCCTCTCTGTAGTTAACAGTTGTCTTTGACGGTGAGAATTTCTCGGCTGGATTCGAGAGAATTGTAGTCATTTTTCCGGGTAGATTTAGATCCAAGAGGCAATTAGCGATTAGATTTATGCTGTGTCCTCGAAAAGGATTCACATAAATCCAAATTGTTTCTGAAATTGACCGCAAAATGAAAATTCGTTCGGGATGGGTGCCAGATTTGAGTCGTTTTGGCACCTTTTAGGGAAATGCGCATTCGTGTGACCTTCACAGACTAAAAATCCATTAAGCACATTTAGTCCTGCAGTAGGCAAACAACGAATTTTTTTTTTTTTAACAAATTCCCACAGCCCTCCCAGCGTATCCTTTTTTTTCCTCTTTCAAATGAATCGCACGATAGGCGACGGCAGAACCTCTTCCGTTGCATTTCAAAATAATGAAGAGTATCGAAAAAAAAAAGCCAAAAAAAAATCGATCTGTGCAAAGTGGTAAGCCCCTGCCATCAAGGACGAGGCACCAGTTAAAATATTGTAGTTCGATTTTGTTTTTTCCTTCGAGCTCAAACACACACACGTTCACAGGCACCGAGAGTCAAGGAGGTCTCTCAGGCACCCGAAATATCGACAAGGGCTAAGATTGTGAATGTACACAGATGGAAAAAATTTTTTTAAATCAAAAAAATGTCGTTCCTAGTTTTTTTTTGAAATGTTGTTTCTCCATTTTGGAGAAGAGTATACGCGCATCATGACGACTCTTTGTCGTCTGTCTTTGCGTCAAAGTCGTTAATGAGAATTCTCGCGAAAAGTTTCTTTGTGTCGCATCAAGCGAAACGATTTAATTGAGTGGATGTATCGTCGTCACACTTTTGAACTATGATCGAGTTTTAATTAGAGGAAAGCAACACGGTCCCATGAATTGTGTTAAGTGACATTTTGAAAATCGTTTCCATCTCGCTGAATGATTTTAGAGTACCAATTCCACTTAACTGCGTGTCTGGAGCATTCAGTTCAGCTGCAGTTTTGCTATAAATAGCCTGCGTATTCTCCACTCAAAGCAAAACGACATAGCCCATTGTGCTGAGAATCTGGGCCTTGGTTGAAAGCATTAGCAGAGCAGCAGAGAGGAAGACTCGAAGGACTTCCTTTCAATTCGTCCCCCCCCCCAAGCTACTCACTCTCACGCATCGTGACCGACTTGGAGAAGCGGAAAACTATGAATGCCGTCCTCCGTGTCTCGTGGCGGTGATTGAAGAATACGACCGACGTTCATATCTCCTCGTCCACATGCCTCTCTATCGTTGTGTAATTAAAGTTGCTCGTCTGTGGGAATTTAATAAGAACAACGTCGTCCCGTAGTCACGTAAGGAAACAAAAACAACAACAAAAGCAAATCCCAACTTGATGATTCAGCTAATTACATCGCAGATGAGCGCCGCCCGACTCTTCGCCGTCGACGGTAACAAATAAAACTCAAGGATAAACAGAAAAGTTTGCAAAGTCACTCAAAACTTGTGCCACCCCAGCAAAAAAAAAAAATAAAATTTTCCTTCCTAAACAAAACAGAAAAAGACGAAAAGAAAATCCAAAAGCATCGTTTGTCGTTTGCATATTTCATGTGAAAATCATTTATCCTCAACCTACCTCAATCGAATGCTCATCAGGGATATTCTCTCACTCGTCAAGGACACGCTTGAGCTCTGTCAGTCAACTGGTTGTTGTGTTTGCATCGTTGCCACCAGAGTGACAACGCAGATAGATGAGGCGAGCAAGGACTGTTTGTATTTGGTTGGCACGTTTTAATGAAAAAGTTCTATTTTCGGGTTTTTTTTTTCGTCGTTTCGTGTGGTGCTAGGTGAGTGAGATAAGTACACGTACTCGTTCATCAAGCGAAAAATTATGCAGAGCACGTGCTCCATTTTTTTTTTGGCAAATGATTCAAAATTCAGTCATAAATTCGGAACGTGTGAATTTCTAAGTCGAAATTTTCTATCGATTTCGGTTATGTGACAAAGTGCGCAGTTTTTCTGTTACCGAAACCAAATTTTTGTATTCGAAATTTCTTCAAATGTTGACCCAAAATCAAATATCAAATTTTTGTTTTTGAATTTTGGTTATGCGAAAAAATGCGCAAATTTTCTGTGCTCAGAATTTTATTGGTCTTCGACCGAAAATCAGACACCGAATTTTTGCAACGAAAATTTTTTTTGATTTCGGATTCAAGATCAAAATGCTACTTTTTGTTTTCGATTTTGTTTCAATCATTGCGAATTCCGAATTTTTGTGTAAAAATTTCTATTGTTTTTTGACCGAAAATTAAGATGCGTTTTTTTCTTTCTTGTTTTTTTTCTTTCATTGCTCGACTAAAATTCAAAATTCAAATTTCCATCAAATTTTCCTAAAATGTCAAACAAGTCGAAAAAATATCTTGCTTAAAGCAGTCAAATTTGGTATAATTTATGTTTTTTTATTCTGAATTGGCTGAAATCTTAGGTATTAAAAATCCAGGCCTGGAAAAAAAAAACATCGAAACCTAACCAAAAAAGTCGGAAATTGTATTTCTTTTTAATTTTTTGATTATTTTTTTCCAAAGTCTAAAGTCATTCAGAGATTTTGAAAATTTCTAATTTTTATGTTTGGAATATCTTTTCTTTTGAGTCCAGATTATTTTTCGGTTTCTTTTTTTTTTTGATCGATGATCGAAATCCCGATTTTTGTATACGAAATTTTTGTTGTTGACTTCTGTTCTGTTTCTCCTCTGTTCTCTTTCTCTTCTGTTCTCTTCTGTTGGTGGCCAGATATTAAAATGTAAATTTTTATGTTCGGAATTTCTTTCCTTGTTCATTCAACAGTTCAACATTCAAGATTTTGAAGTAGTTTTCCTTAAATTTGAAGCAAGTCTCAAAATATTTTGCCTAAAGCACCCAAATTTAGTACAATTTTTGCTCTTCTTTATTTTTAAATTATCAAAATTAATGGTATTAAAAATCGAGACATCCAAGAAATGGATTTCAATTTAAATTGAACCAACCAAAGTTCGAAATTGTAAAATTTTGAATTTTTCGTTAATTTTCTTAAAAATTTGAATTTGATTACCTTTGGAGCTTTTAAAAGTTCAATGAATTTGAAAAGAAACGTCTCCAAAAATAAGATTTTCAAGTCAGAATTATTTAATTTTTGTGTAAACTCTCTTTTCTTTTATTTTGAATGAAACTGTCCAAATCCAAAAATCACCGATAAGAAAACATTGATATTTGTTGCAAGTCGGTCGAATCTGAGAAAACCCAATCGTGCCCGTAAATCTTTGAGGCACATACAAATTTTTAATAAAAAATCTTCCAAATTCGACCCAAATCTTACCTCAGTCTGAACCAAATTGTCAAAATCAAGAAAAACGTAACTTTCCAACCGATTGCTTATTAAAAATAACTCAAAAATGATCAACAGAGCGAAAGCCTTGCATACGAAATCTGAGAATTCCCCTGGAGTTTAAGTATAAACTTTTCTTGAATTTGAATTTCTCAAGCCAACAAACTTCTCTAGTCCACCTAAAGCCCCAAGTCATACTCGTCCACCCGAAAAAAAAACAAAAACCACCACCATCCCCCGAAGCACTGGTTGCACTCCGAATGCAACTTACACTCCACCCATTAATAATGCCCATGCTCGAAAAATTCACTTCAAAACCAAAGCTCAGTGCATTTGAAATCAACCCTTTTTACAATTCCGCCCCCCAAAGACCACAAACCCACCCACCAAAGTAGTTTATTTAAAAAGCAAACATTAGTGAATGAAACTTCCATTGTCCGTGGTGCCCCGGCCACGAGTGTAAATAAAATCGATACAATGAAAGTTTTCATTTTTGAATGGCAAACAGGAAATATTTTACACGAGGTTTACGGACGCCAACGCCCGTGGTTTATAATTTCAATGGATTTTTGACTCTGAGTCCTTTGCACACACCGGGCGGGTTAAGTAGGAGGGCCGACTGAACGACTGGGATGGGATGCACCAGGGTTAGACCGGATGGACCTCCTGAGTAGAAACATTCGGTACATTATTTCAATTCAAGCAGAAGAACGGATTTTGCAATTGTCCTTGACTGTTGGGTGGGCCGGTGGGGGCAGGTGTGGACTGAGGACAAAAAATAACTACAATATTTTGCAACATCTTCTGCCACGTTGAACAAATTAAGATACAATCCTCGTGCAGACAGTTTTCATTTACTACTCTGCCTCCGTCCGTAAGTCGTTACCATATTTTCTTGTCACTCGCAAAGTTTATTCCACTTAAAATGCTCCCCAACGTCTAATTCAATTCTTCACTACCGCCGTCCTGGCCAAAAAGGAAAACATCTAACACAGACACGAAGTCGCTTAATGAAAGCAAGCACACCAGGCATCTGTGTTGTTGTTTCGACGACGTTCGAAAGATGAAGAAAACATCACAACCAGATGAAGAAGATACTTTTACATCTACTTGTGTAAACATCACCGTGAGAGAGAATCACTTTAAAATCGCTTTAATTAAGACTGGACTGGAGATACTTTTCCCCCCGCTTAGTCATCAATCCGCAAACTGATAGGCCCGGCAACTGGTACCTCAGCCTCAGCCACCTCAGTCATTTACATGCGATGCTCATCCCGACGAACCTCTCCTCCAACACCAATAAAGGGGGTCAATTGAATTTAATGAAAGGAATCTTAAGAACTCCGTCCGAGTGCCCGAGATAACAACGAAAATAATTATCAACAACAACGAGAGTGGCACTGGCAACAGTTCAGGAGCAGCAGGAGTGTCCTTTTTCTCTTGTTCGATGTCCCATTGAGAGCAGTATCTGCCTGCTTGAGGTTGTGAAAGGATGCGAATAATCAACAACCGATGAGTGAGTGAGGTGGTTTCTGGTTGGATGTGTTCAAAATTCCTCTTTTCCAATTTCAGGACGGCAAAAGAAAAGAGTCGAAGGAGAAGAAGTTATTGCGTCTTGAAATTACGTGCTGGAATGTAAAATGTGTGTGTTGGAATTATTCAACTACCCCAGTGGCAGTCACCGACACCGACACATCAAAAACACACACACACACACAATCCACGGAGAAGGATTGACTTTACATGCAAATTGACACAAGCCCAGATGCATTTCATGAGTGTCACAGACGCTGCCGTATGCATAATACGACGTCCTGGCGTCATGTATATGCAGATGACCACTTATGACTTTTGATGGGAATTTTAGTTTCTCCTTTGCTGCTGTGGTAATCATTAAATTTTTCCCAGCCCGGCAGCAGAAGTGAGTCGTTGATAAAGTTTTCGAATGTATGTGGTATTTTGAAAGGTGACAATGACCTTTGGATTGTCTTTTAATTTCAGAGTGAATGGATGGTTTTATCTTGATCATCGCACGTTTTGAGTTATGTGATATCATCGAAAGAGTAGAGTCGAAGACATTTTACAAGACAGTAGCCAATTACATTTCGTTTTCTCGAGACTTCATTATCAGACACAGTAGAGTCGAAAAATCAATGACATTTTGTTGTCATAAGACTCACAATAACTCTAACTAACTAATCACTCCCTCCAGCTAGAGTTTTTCCCCAACCTCTTTCCCACTCATTTATCAGAGAATAAACACATCCTTTCCACATCCGGAATTTTGAAAAAGCTTCCAGGAAACCAAACCAAAACTCACTCTCTCTCTCTTGCCTTCAAGTAAAACTCACTCTTTTGCTTTAATGGGCAAATTACTGAAAATTACTCTCGATTTGCATATTCAAATTAAGATATCGTTAAGCGTTTAATAACGTTTTATTATGGTTAAACATTAACAACTTAACTGAACTCATTAGTGAGAAGAGATGTTGGTTGATGTTTTCCTAAAAAAAAAAAAAAAAACACTTGAAAATGGAGATGGTCATTGGGGAGTTGTTTTTATTCGGTAATTTTCAATACTTAAAAAAAAAGAAATTCTTTCTTCCTTTTTTAGGGTTTAGTTCCAAAAGAACGCAACCCTTATGGAATCACTTCGGTGTCTGTCTGTCTGTCTGTTACCTTTTTGGGAGTTGTTTCTTGCTTTGACTGTCGAGTTGAAATCAATAAAAAAAAGTCTGGTGCAGAGAAATTTTGAAGAAAAAGAAAATAATTTTTTTTTCTGCTGCAATTGGATAGGTTAAGGACGTGGGCTGGCAGAGTGACTCTGCCTCATTGAGGTCCTTGTGGACCAGTTGTCTTACCCAGACGAGGGGATTGTGGTTTCTTCCCTATTCCATGGTGGCATTCAATTGCGGACCCAACAGAGAGTAAAAATGTGGAGCAAGCCAAGAACCTAGAGTTCTTCGCGACAGCTCAGAACTAGCCTAGACCTATTTTCCATCGCCTCAATGGCCGGTTGGCTGCCAAAAACAATGATGCTATCAACCGGTGCATTGCGAACATTGATATAGTTTTTGCCGACTTTCTGACTAACATGACCGACCTCCTGGAAGACGCTACAACAATCAAGAAGTCTAATTGATTTACACATGTCCAACGTTTAGGAAAAAAAATTTTGGAACGAAGCAAACAAATGGATTAAATTAAGTATTAGGAGTCATAGCTTTCCATTCTCGAGGGGAATGTACAGATGAATGGTCCGTCAAAATCATTGCGTGGCATCTGTCGTGTAGTTATCCACAGCCATTGTCCTGGCGATGCCCGAGTGCGCCACTTAATTGCATCTCTGGTAGTCTGTGCTGCTGCTTCTTAGTGCACATTAAACTGCCAACAAATAAAAAAGCAAAAATTACGTAGAAATTTCATTAAATCAAAGCGGGTCAAGATTCAGAGCCTAAAGCAGTAAGACTTCATTCTCTACTCTACTCTTCTGTCTTAATAGACAGCAAACTTGATAAAAATTTGGAGATTTTTGAGCTCCTTATTTAAGCTAACGAGGGTCTAGGACCTTTTTTTTTAAATTTCACTAAAAACCTGTAGTCCGCAGCAACAATCCAAGCCGCAAATGACCACATAGGGTCATTGACCATCTTCACGGTCAACAATTTCCAAAAAATCTTCCAGTGACAGATGGTCCAACCAAAAAGATTCATCCAACCCCTCAAGCGAATCCCTTTCATAAAACCCAATCAGAAGGATAATAACAGAAAAATCACTTAAAAACCCCAATTGATTCTCGATAAATCTCAATTACACTTTTCTATAAACGTAATGGGATTACAAGTCACTGCTCTCTCGTAGATTTTCTTTGTTTCCTCCACCCGTCCGTCTCTGGGAACCCATACAGCTTATGCGTTCCTTATTTGTTCGATTAAATTTTACCCGCATTCCACCACCACCACCAGCCGGCACACATAAAATGATAAATCACATTTGGGAGTCCTTTATTTCCTTTCTTCGGTACATTTACCTGTGTTTACTGTTCTCTCCCTTGGAAAGAAGAAAAATCTGTGTCAAAGGTGCTTTTCTTCTTTTATTTTCTCAAAAGAGGAAAAAAAGGCTTGGAACGTTGTGTGGGTATCCAAAGGTGCGCGACCTCACCCGTCCTGGATAAACAACTTATTAAGGTATCTTCACGTCGCTTAATGAAGTTTACATTTACAATTTGTATCTGCTATTGAGTTATTTTGAGTGTTTTTTTTTTTGGTTTTCTTTGTTTCTTTTTTGGCTTCGTCGAGTGCACACGTTTAAGGAGGACCGTCTCTCATTCTCAGGTTGGATGCCCGTTGACTTCGTGTCGATGTTTTTGTATGTCTGGTTACTTTTTTTTTGAGAGGGGGTTGTGCAAATAACGACGAAGATAAAACATGTTTAATGAGGCAGAGGTGGGGTGGTGACTTTTTGGTGAATCAGAAATTTTCATTTCGCAAATGTGATGCGTGCTTTTGTACCGCAGCGTCTAGACCGTCACCCCTTTTTTTTGCACGTTTGAGTCAAAGAAGCCGCCATTTGAAGGCGTTTGATGTGGATCATGAACTTGAACTTCTTTTCAAGAGTTTTGCTTACTTTTCGATTCCAGACAAATTCCAGACAAGTGCGTGTTTCTCGTCTGTTTTCTTAAATAAGGACACATTTAGTCTCTGTGAAAGGACGAAGACAACGTCACATGAATGTCGTCATCAATTCCAATTCAGTGAATCTGAGGAGCCGATGTATCTGCGCAGACAAAACCAATTAAATTTCCATTATCTTTTCTCGTCCATCAGGACAGGATTAGCCAATAAATCCAATTTTGTCTGGTCAGAAAGTTCACTCACCTCTGACATTGAAACCAAAAACGTCTTCCATCTGAAAAGAGGAAGATACGTGCTTCCACAAGAGCAGACATACATCTCGTTTATCCCAACTGAATTCTTTTCGTTCGTCTTTTGAGTGGTCGAAATCCACTCATTCTCATAAACACTCCTAATCGAATTCGATTAGGTTGGAATTCGTAATAATTTTGATCCACAGAGGGATGTGGTAGCCTTAATCTCGACTGTGCTGTGAAAGGAGGTTTAAGGACTTTGCCGAGCAATTAAAATGACTTATTTGCATTCTCAAATTGACATCTGTCAGAGGTATACAGAATTTATTTTCGATTTATCATGTGTGACAAGGATTTGTTTGTGGATCAATTCGATTTTACCAGAAACTCTTGTGGAATGTATTTCAAAATCGAAGGAAATAATTTTTGGTCAGTGACATCGGGATGAATAAATTCTGGAACTGGGATTTGTGGCTATTGAAAGGGTGTGGGAGATTGTTTTTGACGTCTTGGATGTAAGAAATTGTTTTTGACTAATGTTTGAAGGGATTCTTTTAAGGTTTCCGACAGTTTTCCATTAAAGGAAGTTTGTCAGAATCACTTGATTCTTCTGAAGTTTAAAAGAATTTTCGTTGAGTTTGTCACACTCTTTGGTGTTGGTGAAAAAGACTTGTCGAGGAGGCTTATTCGGCTAGTGTGTCGGACTGTTAAGCGAGAGTACCCGGGTTCGAATTCAGCTCGGGGAAAAAACACCATGAACATTTTTCACGGCCTCACCTCCAGCGAACGACTGACAACCCTGCTGGAGTAACCTCTGCCATGGAAAGCTTTCACAATTCGCAGTTCGTAACTGCCATTAAACAGTAGGTCCCCTCCACATGTGTCAAAATTATAACGCGCCCAACACAGTGGAGACACGAAGAAACTAGGCTCTGGCCCTGTCTGGGCTGTTACGCAGATTATTTATTTATTTTATTTTTTTGTCACATCCTTTGACTTGAAAAAGACTTGTAGAGAAGTCAACAAGAAATTTGGCTAAGCTTGTCCCACCCTTTTCCATTCGTGAGAAGGACTTGCTGACGAGTCAACAAAATTAACTCGAGACCCAGATTAAGGATCTCTGGGTCGCTTCTTCGTTGTGCATCAAAAGAAACACGTTCCAGGATTCTCTACTCCACTTATTCCGAAATTTATCTGTGAGAAAAAAAAAATGAATAATGAATAGAACGTTTAAGACCCATCCAACCCTAAACTTCACGTTGCTAAATTCCACTTATTTGCAAAAGAAAAATAAATAACGAATAGGACGTTTAACACCCACTTCCATCGAACTAAAAACGAGAAAACTAATTAAATTTCAAATTAAAACAAAATCAAAGCATCAATTTAACCATGAAAAATGATTCGTCGTTGTCGTCGTTGCCGTCCTCGTCCGATTGCTGTTGCGATAGTTCACCATCACTACTCCTTGAAAATTAATTATGACGATGACGTCGGTAATGAATGTTCCCATTTCCATTTTATTCGATTCGTGATTAATTCGCCTTCGTGTCAATCCCTTCTTTGCCGCGAATTGAATAATTTAACGATTCGTTGACAGCTCTTTCAATCGGTCTTGACAGCACATGTTGCTCTTGCACACACACACACACTGATACACCTCACAGGACCTCGACCCGGGGAACAATTTAAATTCAATGAACCAAAATTAGTGCTCTGAATGAAAGCACTTAAGCTCACTTGTGAAGGAAAATAACGCTTTAGGCTATTTGCGGAAGCTAGGCGAGACAAAATGTGCCATAAAATTTTTCCTTTAAGGACTTTTCGGATGGAAGTTGAGATGGAGACGTGTGTGTGTTTGTCTTCGTAACCACATTGAATTTTTGTTTTTCTTTTGTCGGTTAGGATGAAAAGAACACACACACACACACACACACAGACTCGATGGTTTGGTGTGTGCGATGAGTTTGATGAAGACGAGCGTAGGCAAATTTAGGGTGGCGTGAATAATTTACGGACAGACGGGGCGGAAGTCTACACGTGTTTGGATGCAAATTTTGGCCAGAGACTCGTGGTGCATTCGGTGGATGTCCTTTGACTTTGAACCTGGTCCTTGTTGGTTTGGAAAGCTGGGTGGAGTGAAAATATGTTGGTTTGGTTCGGAATTTGCATTGACCTGACTGAGAGAGTCGTGGTCAGTTACGTGGTGTTGTTAGAGGGATGTCCTTTTTTGAGTTTTCGTCGGTTCTCTGTGACAGCACGACCGGAACAGACTTCATCGAGTGCTTAAGACCACACCGATTGACAGTTGGTGGGTTCTTTTGGTTTGTGAGGTCGAAATGTTGATTTTTGATGCGGGTGTACACCGGCTGGTCTGGAAAAATGCATCAGTTCTCCGAAGATTGGTGTCTTCTTGCAGCCTTCATCTCTCAACTTCGAATCTCGTGAATTTTGGTATCTTCAGGTGGCGAAGAAAGCGCTTGTTTGCTGCTTCCTATTTCGTTGGAATCAAATCATTCTTTCCTCAGTTTCTGGAAAGTGACAACACGATCGGAAAAAAATTCATCGAGCAACGGAAAGTTGCTTCTTCGGTGCGTAAAGGTTGGTTGGTTGAGTTTAATGTTAAAAATGTTAATTTATAAAACAGATGGACATCAGAACTTTGTGTGGGGTCTGAAGAAGACTCCACTCCTGGTAAATGGTCTCCTCCGAAAGTCTTTAGCTTGAACACACATTGTTTTTATGATTGCGGTTGGGAGTCCTTCAGAAAATTCTCTTTAAAAAAATTCAATATTCACTTTTCTGCTTTTTGATTTCCTAAAAAAACCAGGAACTGAATGTGATTAAAAATCATGTGAAGACAAACCTTCTCTAAAAATAAAATTTCAGCTCAGAAACCCTAGTCGTCTGCCTAATTGCATCAACAATTACGTTAAGCTCCTCCCGACGTTACCACACGATTATTGCTTCCAAGAACAGAATCCTCCACGTAAATGTCAGTCTTTGTTTCTCCTCCATTAACTAGGCTCAACGAATTCCACGAACACGAGAATCACACTGAACAAACAACACTGAGAATTCTCGAGAAAAAAAAAAAAAAAGAAAAAAATATCTCTGCTCTGATTCAATTAGCTACGGCTTCGTTATAATTCAGCAACGGTGGCTCACCTCCCTTTTGGAAAGCACAGCAAACGCCCACTCACGCTGCACGGATGTCCTCCTGGCTGTGCATAATTGTCCTTTGCATTGTCATGATAGTGAGCTTAAGTGGCTTCTGTGTGCTGCCTGTCTCCCACCAACGTTCCTCCGTTGATAGTTGCATTTGTTTTTTCTCGCAAAAAGATTTATAGTTTAATTAAACGTGAGTCCTTTTTGTGAAATTACCTTCATTTGCATTTGAGTTGAGCGAATTTAAAGCCATTTAAATGTTTGTAGAAAACTTCCTCGTTTTCGAAAAGAGGATGAATCTTAATCTTTGTGATCCATCACCAGAAATCGGCTGAGTGTTATTAGCTGTGGGTGATTCCGAAAATTGCTCTTCACTTAGAAGTTGTGAATTTGAAAAGTTCTCAGCGGCAAAATTTCAAATCATACCACTCGATCGGAAAGATGTCACGACCCACAACCGGAAGAAGGCAATAAGACAGGAATTTCATCTGCAACATGACATGACACGATGACGATGAGATGCACTGGCGACTGGGTGATGTTCGGTTGGGTTGAAAATTGTTCAAGGATGCACATGAAAAACATGAAAAAAAAAATTCATGTGGTTGTGACAATCAACTAAAGGAAAAACAGGAAATGACAGCTTCCTTAGAATTTAATATACGCCACAGGACGAAAGTAGGTCTTTTTTTTTCCCCTTTCTTTCGTTTCAACCGGCTGCTGCGGGATGGGATGTCACGTATTTTCCTTGCTGGCAACAAGACCCCGCCATTGATGTGCATATGCAACGGAATACGGGTGATAAATGACAGTGGGGAATTTTATTGCCAACACACGAGTGACGTATCCTTGGAGGGTAAGAGGACTCCGACGCATATTTACTGTGTCAGGCGTCAAATTGAATAAGTACACACATAAGTACACTTCTGTTTGCATAGAAATTCGACAAAAAGGACATGCGAATTGTGAGATGAGTTTCATTTTTCCACATTTCAGTGGGCACCTGAAAAGATGTTCTCACTTTGACGAGACAAAAAAGCTGCGTAACTTTGAAAAAAAAAAAACCAACGTAACTTTGTTTTATTTCGTCAAAACAAATGGCATCTCCGGAGGAAGAAAGTGGATGTAAATCGCCATTCATTCCTCATGTCCTGTTGTGGAATGAATCACCCGGAGAGTGTTTCATATTGCTTTCGTTTATTACGAGGAGTGCGGAGGAGCTAGGATGTGTGTTGACTCATGGGTGTTGCTGGAGTCTCCAAGGACGACTCAAATAAAAGTTTTTACACTGAACACGGGACGTAAGGGTCCCAATATGAAAACAAAAAAAAACATGATGTGGACTGAATACAGAAATTTCTAATGACACTCTGGTAAGAGTCAGCTGGGATGTGGATTCCATCATTTCATGCGTGTTGCTACTATCTCCAAGGATGTCTTGAATGAAAGGTCTTCTTTTGGAGACTTGAGGCAAGAGCCCGAACATGAAAATTCGGTAAAAAAAAATCATGATGTGGACCGAACACACAAATTTCTATTGACACTGTGGTAAGAGTCAGCTCGGATGTGGATTCCATCATTTCATGCGTTTTGCTACAATCTCAAAGGATGTCTCGAATGAAAGGTCTTACTTTGGAGACATAAGGCAAGAGCCCGAACATGAAAATTCGGCAAAAAAAAATCATGATGTGGACCGAACACACAAATTTCTATTGACACTGTGGTAAGAGTCAGCTCGGATGTGGATTCCATCATTTCATGCGTTTTGCTACAATCTCAAAGGATGTCTCGAATGAAAGGTCTTACTTTGGAGACATAAGGCAAGAGCCCGAACATGAAAATTCGGCAAAAAAAAATCATGATGTGGACCGAACACACAAATTTCTATTGACACTGTGGTAAGAGTCAGCTCGGATGTGGATTCCATCATTTCATGCGTTTCGCTACAATCTCAAAGGCTGTCTCGAATGAAAGGTCTTACTTTGGAGACATAAGGCTAGAGCCCGAACATGAAAATTCGACAAAAAAAATCATGATGTGGACCGAACACACAAATTTCTATTGACACTGTGGTAAGAGTCAGCTCGGATGTGGATTCCATCATTTCATGCGTTTTGCTACAATCTCAAAGGATGTCTCGAATGAAAGGTCTTACTTTGGAGACATAAGGCAAGAGCCCGAACATGAAAATTCGACAAAAAAAATCATGATGTGGACCGAACACACAAATTTCTATTGACACTGTGGTAAGAGTCAGCTCGGATGTGGATTCCATCATTTCATGCGTTTTGCTTCAATCTCAAAGGATGTCTCGAATGAAAGGTCTTACTTTGGAGACATAAGGCTAGAGCCCGAACATGAAAATTCGGCAAAAAAATCATGACCCATTAAATGTGGAACGAACATATAATTTTCTACTTCTGACACTATGGTCAGAGTCTGTAAAACTTTATTTTCAAAGCAACTAGGCTCTTTTACTTTTGATCAGTTTCGTCACTTTTATCGTCGTTAAGGCTAGGATTTAACGCGTCTAATAGGAACTTGTTTGTTTAATAGAATGCCAGCAAAGTCCTGGTATAGGATCATGGCAAGTGGCAAAATCCTTCTACAATTCTCACTCCGAAACTGGAATTTTGAACTCTGAATCAACCGATCAATACAAAAATTTACTCTTCACGAGATATCGAAAATTTCCTTCAATTTTTCTTCTACGATCGTGAAATTTAAGAAGTCAGACATGACCAGCGTCATTTTCCACTTCTGAAACCGATTTTTCTACAAAAAAAAACGCATGAGTGATCTTAAAAGGACTCCTCAGAAAGAGAAAAAGAAAAAAAAACTAAACCTACACTCTGTCTCATTTTCATGCGAAGAACGATTTTAAAAGACAAAAAGAGTGATTTCCAAAAGACTCTCACATCGACCACGCAGTGAAAAAAATAACAAATTAAAGTCCAAACTCTGTCGCTGCCTCCTCCGCAAAGAAAAATTCAACACAAAATTTCAAGTTCACCTTCAAACTCACTGCTCGATTTTTAAAGAAAATTAATTTCCGATTTTTCAATTCGATTCCGATTAATCAAGATCTTAAATTACCACAAAGAAAAATTCAAAACACCCACCCCTGTCGACTTCACTGCAAGGCACTGCACCCAACCCGTCAATTGCATTCACCGCCGCAGGTTTGTAATTAAAATCATCAATTAACCATCCCCCTTTGTTTACGCGGCATCAACAAAAGACCATCTCAACGCACAGAGAACAAATATTTATAGTCACCACAAATTCATCTCACACCCTGATGGATGTGGGTGGATAAAATGCGCCACGCGAACAGGTAAACACCTAAAACACCTCAGACAAAATACACACACATCACGAAAAACAATAAATTTCTTCTCAAGAAAAAATTAAAACAAATTTCCTCAGAAAGATGATGAATCCATTTCAGCGAACAAAACAATCTTAACTTTTACCAAACGAACTTAAATCATCTCGATGGCACTCTCTTTAAGACACAGATACATCCTCGAAGGATTCAATGGAAAACTACACCAGTGTGCTGTGCAAGGAAGGACCCTTAATCCACTCTACTAAATTGCCTAAACTATAGAAAATTGTATCTGAATTATGAGGAGCTGCTACGTTCGAGTGTGTGGGAAGGAGATGTTCCTCGACGTTGCCATCTTTATCGTCGCTAAGAGAAGACAGAAAGACCGAGAGAAAGACACTCAAGAAGAGTTTTGAAAGTATCTTAAGCTCTTAATACTTTGCGATACCAAAAAACTACTTATGGGATTTTCAGAAACTATTTTTGATTTTCAAGGGGGGGAGGAAGTTTTGCCTTTCTATTGGAGTTGTCAAAGGAGTCGTTGTCGTCAATGCAGTTTTCTACCAATTATGGTCGTAAATAGAATAATTAGTTGGGAATTGTGTGAGGTAGGGACAGCTTAAGGATGTGGGATGAGAAGTGGCGGCGATAAGGTGGTTTCCATGCGATGAGAGTCGGCAGTCGAAGGAGAATTGGAATTTATGAAAAAATGAAAGGACGAGGCATGAGCAAGGCAGGATTCAGGCAATTGTCGATGCTGATTTTTTTTCCAAGTATATTTACTCGATTGAGGCATTTAGTAAATTTTTGGACCAACTTTGTAATTGGACCAATGTACTGTTCATCGCTTTTTTTGTCATAAGACGCGAGGCACGGATGAGTTTTTATTCATCCAAAATGTTGAAGGTTTTGTTCGCTTCAAACGCCATGTAGCGCTCGTTTCTGTCGTCATTTTGAGTATTTGATTGTGTTACGATACAAAGCTTTTGGATGCTGATTTAATACATTTTTTTTTCATTTGGTGAGTCCTGCAGATTGGCACATATTTTCGACAACCGCCACCACAACTTTTTCAAACAAAAACGTGTGTACTTCTCTTTCGTGTGTGTTGTTTCATACGTTGAAATGTCCTCTTGTTTCACAAAACAAAAAAATACGTTTTTCCTTATCCGAGATGTTTTCAGGCAAAGTGAATCATTTTTACAAAGTCCTGGCTTTGTAAGGACATGAAATCAATTCATTGAAGTAGTTCTCTGTGCAGTTTCGTTAAATTCTTAATAGACTCAAATATTTTATGTCCTCGCAGGCTACTTCAGTTTTTTTTTCTCAAGTTCCTGAAGTCTTATCTCAAACAAGTACATGAAATGCACTTTTCGCATCCTTTCTTTAATCAAGCATATGCCAGTCTCGTTTTCTCCGTCATTCTCTATCACTTCAGGCAATCACACACATGACCAATCAATGAAATTTTCTTGTTTCTCAAATATCTCAAATTAGTCCAACTACAATATAAACCCACTCACCGAGCATTGAAAAACGAAGAGAAATAATTTTCTTTGTGTCAAACAGAAACGACATAATCGCTTCTCATGAACAACTTAACTGGAAAGCAATTGCACTTTGTCACCCTTGTCGACTTATTGAATACCTCTTTGCCCTCTCTGTTTTACCTCCTTCTGCGCTCATCCAAAAAATAAGGACAGCGATTCATAGAAACCTGGATGCTAGTTTCTTTTTTTCTTTTATTCTTTCGTCCTTGTGCAACATTCGTCACAATATTGAACGAAATATTAAAAGGACAGGACATAAAAAAAAAATGCAATAAGCATTGAAAAAGGGGAGGGAAGAGAAACTGCAGTTCTTGCGAATCCTTCGTCTCGAGGACTCCTGCTGCTGATGGCCAACCACCTACGTTTCGAGCAGAGGAAATTGACTTCAGCTTAAAAGCCGTCGTCGTTGGTGAATTCAATTGGAAGTGTATGTCTTTCAAAAAGGTCCTTACGGCGATTACCTTGTTTTTGAGTCATTTAACGAGCAGGGACAACAAGACTAGCTTATATTGAGATTCTCCGAAAAGGAGAAAAAAAACGAATTGCGTGTTGTTGGCTAAGATGATTTCGGACTGCTCTAGAGGGTCAGTTGTTACTTTGTGTCCTGAAGAGTCTTTCTCTGGTGAATCGGTCGAGTTTTCTTTAAGAGATGGATGGAAGGACCATTCTGTTCGATTGAGAGTCTACTCAAAGTTCTGAAATTACAAAGAGAAGTAGTGATCAAATGTTATCAGAACAACAAAATTCATTAAAAAAGGAACAGAAGAGTTGGATCACAAAAAAACAAATTCTTTAGAGAAAAAATAAGTTCAAGAGAGAGTTAAAATTTATTAAAAAACAAATTCTTTAGAGAAATATGAAGTTTGAAGAAAAACTCAAAATGAGTCCAAAAATATGAAGAAAAAATAAAATCTTCATAGAAATTCGAAATTCAAAGAATATTTATAGTTAACTTAAAAAATCAAAGAAATAACAAATTCGTCAAAAAAATTCGAAGTTTGAAGGAAGATAGAAAATTAATTTAAAAAATCGAAGAAAATTCAAATTCGTCATGAAAATTCGAAGTTTGAAGACAAGCTCAGAACTAGTTAAAAAATTGAAGAGAAAACAAATTCTTCGTTGAAATTCGAAACACAAATTCGTCAGAAAAATTTGGAGTTGGAAGGAAGATTGAGAATTAATTTAAAAAATCCAAGAAATAAGAAATTCTTCATTGAAATTCGAAACACAAATTCGTCAGAAAAATTTGGAGTTGGAAGGAAGATTGAGAATTAATTTAAAAAATCCAAGAAATAAGAAATTCTTCAGAGAAAAAAAATTTTAAATTAATAAAAAAATCATCGCCAAATTCGTCGGAGAATTTTGAAAAGAATAAAGAAAAAGCAAATTATTCAAAAAAATTCGAAGCCGAACAATAATTTTAAATTAATAAAAAAAAGGAAAGAAAATCAAATTTGACAAATTTTAAGTTCGAGGAAAAGTAAAAAAAATAATTTAAAAATCAAAGAAAAGAAAAAAAAATTAAAATAACTAAAAATCTGAAGAATTGAATCACAAAAAAACAAATTCTTTAGAAAAAATAGGAATACGAAAAAATTTTAAAATTAACAAAAAAATCGTCGCCAAATTCGTCGTAGGAAAATTGGAAGTTCGAAGAAAAATTCAAAATGAATTAAAAAAATCGAAGAAAACCAAATTTGTCGGAGAAATTTGAAGTTCGAAGACAAAATTTAAAACTAATTTAATTAATCGAGAAAAAACAAATTCTTTACAGAAACTTTAAACATTTTAAATTTATTAAAAAACTCGAAAAATTGAAATCACAAAAAACAAGTTATCCAAAGAAAATCTCAGTCGGAAAAGGTTGGAAGATAATTTTTGTTCATGTTCTTGCCTTTCGAGAAATAATCGTTAAAATTTGATTTTTTGATTTTTTCATCTGATAGACATTTAGAGCACTGAAAGCAAGAATCTCTCAACAACGCCAAGAAATTATTGTTAATCTAGACATTCAAAAAGCCTCTCAAACAGAAGACTATGATAGCTACCCCTACTTACATGAAGATCTGACCAAGAGGGTCTGACTGACTGCCAGTTGTTGGCCAAAACAGGAGACGCGCTCAGTATAGCCTGCAAAAAAAAGGAATATTTTCCCAAAAATCATGAAGGAATTCAGCTTGTCTTTTTTTACTCTTTTCATATTGACGTAAAAGCCCTCACAAATTATACCACTTAAAAACCGCTCAACTAATCGAATACGAATTTTCCTCAGTAAATTTCCTCCCAAATTAACTCCCTCAACTAACCTAACTTACAAACTTTAAGAAAACGCATTCCTTCATCGTCCTTCCACTCGCTGTCTACCATCAAATGATTTAAAACACCAAAACCAACTTTCAAAGAAACTTAAGTTCTCATTAAAAACATGGAACAAAAAAAAAATCAGAAAAAAAGCACAAGCGGAAAAACTTCTCCTGTGAGCTATGCTCGCTTTCTCCATCATAAGTTTGAGTCATTAACGCTGTCCCGCATCTTCACGCCATGGCTGAAAGGACGTAAATCACTTTGCATGGCGACGATGATACAAAAATGAAAAAAAAAAATGAATTTACTGTCTCCACCACGGAGGAAAAGTGAAAAGTTATGTTAATTTTTATGTCGAAAGTCTGTACTTCTCTAGCACATACATTCTTAGACGTCACAACAGCATTCGGCGTTTGTTTTTTCGGGGAAAGGTTCAATGTCATCCCGCACTCACATCCCACGTGCAATCGAAACTTTTAATTAAACGAAACCGATATCTCTCAAGTGAACTTCTAAGTAACCGATTTCTCTCGTTCTCCTTTCAGAGCCACAGAAACCACCAAAAGATACACGTTTCCAAGTGATTGAGTTTCGCAAAAAGTTGTGATCTTTTTCTTTCATTTTTTTTTTATCCATCCTCCCGTCCACCTGTGTGGGTGGATAGGTAAAGATTGATAAGAAAAAACGCAGAGCAGACGTCGAAAAAATGAATCATTTTTGATTCATTCACCGTGTCAGACCTTCTCCTGTCTGATTAATGAACTCAGAAAAAATTGTAACTCATTAAAATGAAAAAACCGAATCGGGGAAGACAGTCGACGACGAGAGAGAATTCAGGCCAGAGGATTGATATACGACCAAAGTTTGCATAATCAAGGTGATTGTGTAATTTATCCGCAGCGGAAATTGACGATGTAATTACGGCAAGTTAAGAGGATTAAAGGAGGCTATCGGAAGGATTCGGAAGTAATTATGAGGGTCTCGTTGTGTCTTGTGTTACGTACTCTATAACTAATCTCGGCAATTATTCAATTTTAGTTATGCGATTTAACAGGAGATTGAGTATGGTGTGGGGAATGAAGTCCTTTGAATACTTATTTTGTAGGTCCGACGAATGAAAAAGGTGACAGGAGGATCAGAGTTGTCTCTGAGGATTATTTAAGCTTTTGTTTCCTTTTGATTTTGATTTCCTTTTGTTGCTTTTTTCTATATCCACGGCAAAGACTCGTCCACTGATCTCTTGGACAACCAATTTTCGATCGACAGAGCGCCTTTGAAAACCTTTCTTTAGATCAAAGTTGTCGCCAGGGATGAGTTCAATCGAAAAAAAATAAAATTTCTCTCGGTGGACGCGCACTTTTTTATTGATTTTCATTTTTCTTTTTTTCATCTCCTCATCCTTCCACAAAGACTCGTCCACTGATCCCATGGACTTCAAATTTTCGATCGGCAAAAGTGCCATGTAAAACTTTCTTGAGATCACCTTTTTTTGCAGGACGATGAATTAAGTCAAGAAATCAAAATTTTCCTCGATGGACGTCTAAAGGATGTGTTCTTATTATGGCTTTTCGTTTCTCTTTATTTCCTTCTCCTTTTCCTTCGACAAAGACTCGTTCACTGACCTCTGGTATTCCAATTTTAGATCAACAGAGGCGCCTTTGTTAACCATCTCCTATACACTACAAGTCTACGTGATTGGCGACTAGCCTTTGAAAAAAGTGTTGGTGGGCCCTTCTTGCCTTTTGTTTACTCAGTCTCAGTAACACGCTTGACCTACACTCAAGAGCCCGCCTCGCCCACGGTCTGCTGCACCTCAAAGGAACACCAAAAACGTAAAGATCATCCCTCTCATCGTTCTTCCCATCGTGCTCTCCATCGTCCTCTCCCCGTCGGTCATTAATTATTCGCCTGAAAATATTCGAAAGCTTTGTCCTTCGATTAATCGACCCAGAATAAAATCACCCTCCGTGAGATGAACGATGACAACCATTTTTCGCATACAAATTAATTAAAGTTCATCCATAAATATCCTTCAGGACTTAAGAATTCTACTTTCATCCTTTCTTCTCTGTAATTTTTTTTAGGGTTTCGTTTCGAAAGGAATAAACGAATTCTTCGGTGTCTGTGTTTTCGTCTGTCCGATTCATAAAATCGCGTATGTTGTATTCTTAAAGCTTCGTTTTTGAATTGTCCTTCTTAAGTTGTTACTCGTGCTTTGTCGTTCTTCATCATCATCATTAATGGCGTAGCAGCCCACAAAGGGCCAGAGCCCAGCTTTTCTCGCCTTCACTAGGTTGTGTGCGTTATAATTTGACACATGTCGTCCTTAAATCACCCTTGAATCCTTGTATCTTAAATCATCGTTTTTGAATTGTCGGTCTAGAATTGTTTTTCCTAAATTGTCGTTCTTAGATCATCCTTTCTAAATCATTTTTTTCGAATGGTAGTTCTTAAATCATTCCTCTTAAATAATCGTTCTCGAATTGTCATCCTTCTTGAATTGTCCCTCTTAAATCCTCCCTCCTTAAATTTCTCTTAATCGGAATCATTTTTGGCACGTCAGTCTAATAACTTGGACGTATATGTCTGTGCAAGAGTTAAGCGATGAGAATATCAATTAAGATCCTTGACGATACCAATCTGTCGATTTGAATAAAAGAGGATGCTCGGTATGGTGACCAAGAAAAACTTCACAACAATGTGGTTGTGTGTGGAACATGTGGAACGTATGGTAATCGAAAAGGCATCCTCGTCGTTCTCATCCTCGTCGTTGTCGCCGGAGTAGAGTCAAGCAATGTGCATCGAGGCCGAGAATTTGCATTGCCGATGTTGTTAATGACCTGATAAAGGGAATGTGAGAGAAACTGTGATGTTGAATATTCAAATTGGGGCCACATGTTCCCCATAAACATGCAGACGATGTGTGCAGACTGCGTGTAATTCGAGAGTTGAGTTTTTTTTTTCCCCCAGATATTGCCGTCGACTGGGTTTTGAAATTCATCCAAGGGACGTCGAGGATTGGATTCTGTGTCGACGAAGGGATGGGGTGTAAAAAAAAACCACGAAAGTCGTCGAAAAAAACTCGTAATTTAAATTTTTCCAAAGAGACTGGGGGAATCCTTTCAGCTTTAAAAAAAAGACTAGAAAAAGTCATGTGGTGTGTGTCGAAATTTTTTTTTAAATTTTTTTTATACTTTTATCAAACTCTTCTTTTTTTTCGGTTTTTTTGTGAGTTGTCTATTTTTTTGGTGAAGTCCTAGAAAAATCGTTTATTTAAATGTTCCCAAAAGGAACTGGGAGAGGTACTTTGTAAAACTCAGACGTGCGATGATCGTTGAAAACTGCAAATTCTTTAAAATTTTTTCTTTTATTATTTTTTTAATCATGTTCGGTTTTTTTTTACGATTAGATTTAGTTGTGTTTTTTCTTTTCAATGAACGAAAGTCTTAGAAAAAACTGATGCTTAAAATTTTCCCCGAAGAGCTGGGAGATTCCTTCGACATTTGGAAAAAAGGCTCCAGGAAAAAGACTCAGGCGTATGGTGAACGCCGAAATTTGTAATTTTTAAAATTTAGTTTTAATTTTAAATTTTTTTTTTTTTCTATTATTGTTTTATTATATTAAGTTGTTTTTTGTGATTTTTTAGTTGCAAATTTTGTTTGCAAAAGATTTTAAGAGGAATCAATTTTATCTTAAAACCACAGTCTAGCTAAGCAATTTGACTGCAGGATTTGTAAGATTTTGACTCCTACAAGGATTTTCGTAGGACCCAAACGTGAGTGTTGCCTTTGTGTCTCAAAATCGCAATCATGCTGAGCCACGTGGCAGTAACATTAATCAAACCACCCTCTCCTCTCGTTTAACCTCCTTACACTGTCGTGATTCCCTAAAAACGATACTTAACAACTTTATTCGACTCCATAAATCCAGAAAACATCACAAACTCAATAAAAACCACAAGACTCTAGTGCTAATAGAAAATAAATTCCTTCAAATCCACGCTGCGTGACCCATAAAATCCCGGAAAATGCCTCTAAACTCCCCAAAAAAAAAACAACTACAACCAAACTGCAATAAAAATTTCCCAAGTATCAATCACCAAATGTTTCCGTTTGTTTGGCTCTTTTTTTTCTTTCGATCGATTTTCACCCCTCAAAACAAAACGAAAAAAAAAAACACCCATCAGAACACTGAGAAAAAAAGAAATATTCACAAGGACACTAATAACAAACAACATCATAAAAGCGCACCCATTAACAATAAAAGTTATCGCCAGTGTTATTATTGTGAACCAATTTTAACTTCCTCGTTTTTTCTCCCCCTTTTTTTTTGCTGTCTTCTGCTCCCCTTTCCGGCTCAAACAACGTGAAAAAGGAAAAACCTATTTATCACCCATGGTGGACAACCAAAATAAAAAAAAAGAAAATTCCACCGTGAGTGAGCACTTTTTTTTTATTTTTTTGTGTCCCCTTTTCTTTTGAATTTACACTGAATCGCCAGCTGGAATATTTTTTTTTAAACATAAATCCGTGTGCAGGTCCTGGAAATGTACACAACGGTCAGTGTAAACTGTGGGGCGGAGTGGGGAAAACGTATTGTTTTTGAAATTTTCTGATTTTACCCTAACGACTGAAAAAGTTGATATCGTTTTCGTAAAGAAATCGAATTGAGAGGTTGTTTAAAAAGTTTTTTGAAGTTCGAAAGAGGGTCGGGGGTTGGGTGATTTGAGTGTTGAAGGAGTCATTAATTTGAAGTTCCACGTCCGGCATGAATTGTCATCGACTGTCTGAGTTGGGCTTGGTTAAATGACTTTTGGAATATGTTTTCTTCAGTCGTTTGAAAGTTTGTGATGTGCGAGATGGGAAGGCATCGTACAGTGGTCGATTTTCAAGATCTGCCGGAACTTTATTTCTTTTTATTTTTTTTTTCTTTTAGTTTTGATTAATATTTTTTTTTGAGTTTATTTTTGTTTTATGAATAATTTTGATTGATATTTTATGAATTTTCTGTCTTTAAAGAGACCCAGACGATTTGATCTGTGGTGAAACTTTGTTTTGTAAACTTTGTGCCTTCATTTTCTTAAATATTTTTTCTTTTTCTAAATCCCTGCTCTTTCGTTGACTGTATCTTCTTATTGTCTTTTCCCCTTCTGTTGCCATTTGCTCTAGCACCTTTACCGCAAGTCCCTTTTTGCGTATGTTTTCTGCGTGCATCTTTTCTGCAAGTATTTGTTCCTCAAGTGTCTTTTTCGATGGCCCTTTGACAGCTGTCTTTTCTTCAACTGCCTCTTCTTCGAGTGTCTTATTGTTTCAACTGTCTTCTGTTTAAGTACTTCTTTTTGTTTCGATTGTCTCTTCGTGCCGTCCCTACTTTTGTTAATTTTTTCTCCAATTGTTCTTTCTGAGACTGTTCTTTGAGTTTAAGTTCTTTAAATGTTTCTTTTTGAGTCTTCTTTCTGTGTGTACCTTTTTTTGGTGCGTCTTTTCTTGAAATGCCTTTTCATCGAGTGCATTTGATTTTTTTTCCTTGTCTGTAACCAAGAGTTTCCTAGTGTCTTTAGTTGTGTCTTTTTCAAAGAGCAATTTCTTGTACTTAAGTATTTATTTATTTTAATTTATTTCAATTACTTAATTAATTAAATCTGTGGCAACAGGAAATAACACCATAAGTCGACATTTTTTTTTACACAGTCTGATAAACGATTCTATTGTCATATTTTGGTTTTCGTTAGCTTTCTCTCCTAGTGTTCGAAATGATTTTTTAATTTTTTTTTAAGCCTTATCTCGTAGTGTTAAGACAGACAAAAGAAACATTTTGGCGTTTGCACTTCGTCCATAAGTTTAATACTTGATTTCTAATCGCAACTCAAACATTCAAATGGCTCTCCTGAAAAGTTCCAAGAACTGACTTTTAAATTAAGCCTGACTGACTGACTTATGTCCTTATTGCCACAGAAATGTCTTAAGGCTCAAATTCATCGTCATGAAAAATTCTTGCAACAACCTCTAAGGCATCTAAAATCGACTGCCAAGCTTTTACTGCCAGCTTTAACAATTTTGCAAACAAAATCTTGCATTCAACATAAAGAGTCGAATGCTAATAAGAACTAGAATCTGCAACACAGAGTCAGTGATTTGCCAACAACCCTTGGAGACTTTTACAAGCATCAAATGCCTTTGATCGCATTGCTTAGGGATTCTATTTTCTTTTTCTCCAAAGCACCAAGCGATTCGCATTCGATCCAAATGCAAATAGAACCACTCTTACCTCAAATCCTTTGACGGCAAATGGAAAAATACTCCAGAAACCACCTCACGTATCCTTACTGACGCATTGAGCGTGAAATAGAAAGTTACTTTGATCCTCCACAAAACACGTACACCCACAACCAAAAGTGAAAGAACTCTTTTCAATACTTCCACTCATGCATTCTTTAAGTCGACTCAGCACCAAACGCAAATGGACAATAGACTCAAAAAAAAAAGGAAAAAACCTCAACTGCACAAGGATATCTATTCTCCCATTTAAATTCGCCACGTCGATGTCGATAAATTCGCGCCAAACGCCAAAAGGAGCCACCGAGGCAAAGTCTATAACACGCGAAGATTATCTTCCAAGCCACCAGTCCCGAAGTGAAAATATCCTGCAATATTTTTCCACTACATCGGTTTCGAAAAACCAAAAAAAAAAAAAAGGAAAAAACCACCGTGAGACCCGATACACCAACAGGACGACGACGTTGCAGACGTGCCAACGAGATGGAGAGAGGATCTGGCTTCGAAAAGCCAGAAATAAAAAACTTTAAATCTTTCAAACTCAACTTCCGATTATCGATGGGTGCTTGTCCTTCCTGTGGCCGGCTGCCAAACAAAGAAAACGAAAAAAAAAAAAAAAAAACATCGTGCATCTGAATAATTTTGAATAAATCATCTCACGACAGTCCACGAACGACGGATAACTTTAAAATTGGATAATCGTCGAGGCTTTTATATTAAAAAGTTCACTTCGATAACCGCCGGACGTGCTTGAATACAAACGAGGATAAGTACAATAAGCAACCGTGTGCAGCTGAGTAGTTTTGAGGTTAAATTGAATTTTTAATTGGAGTGGTTCGATATTTCATAATGTGATTCAAATTCGGTGATGTGTGCAGTCGTCTTTGATCCCTGAGTCACATGTGGTCGGTAGGAGATTCTTGGGAAACCTCTATCCACACAAAGTAACTCAATTGATGGATCCTAATCGAATTAATTACGCTCGTGTCAAAGTCACCTACCGAACAAAAAAAAAACTCATTTGTGGCCAAGCGAACCAGCCACTAATCGCAACCAAAAGTGAAAGCCAAAAACCAAACTGATTTGCGGATTTTGAAATTTTGTTTGTGGCTGCCAGATGCAAGTGCACGGTCTGCCATTGTGTTGCAAGTTTTATTGCGAATTATTGAGAATTTTTTTTCGTTTAGATTTTCGGGGTTTGGGACAGGTTAGAAATAATTTAGATTCGTGGATCTGACGTGGCTTTTAGTTTGTTACAGTTTTTTGTAGGCCATGGCGGAATTGGCGGTGGATTCTGTGAGCTGTTGTGGTCGAGAGAGTGGAAACCATGAAATGGGAGGGTTGCCCATGCATGCGTTGAACCAAAATTGTCACACTTAAATTTTAATTTTCATGTTAAACGGGCTTTTTGCTTGATAGTGATTTTGGCGGAGTGATTTTTGGTTCAGAAAGACTAATCGAGTGACTAGGGGAAGGCCTTTCTTTATTTATTTTTTTGAACTTGCGTTTGGTTGGCAAAAAAACAAAAAAAAAACAATTGTGTGATGTTCTCTGTGTAGTATCCAGATTCGTATGAAAGATTGTGTTCCTTGTTTTTGATCATCATCCTTCTTTTTAATTGTAAAATTTCAACCTTCTTTTTAAGTGACAGGGCACGGCAGTGTTCAGCCAAGTTCTTCTCTATCTGTTACGGATTTTTTATCTTTCTAATTCGAAGTCAAGTTTATTGGTTTTTCTTCAACAAATTTGGTTTGCCAACAATATTTTATATTTTGTTTTTCGAAAATCTCTATAATTCAAAGTTTTTCCTTAGTCCAAAGAAAATTTCGAACTATAGAGAGTTTGCTGTATTTTGTTTTAATTAATTAAACAGAAGATGAAATAGTTTCGCGCTGTGGTTTAGACCAATTGATAGAGGTACAGGCTCCTTCATTTCGTGGATTCAAGTTAGAAACACTGGCATGCTAGACACCTGCTAGACTCAGCGGTGATTTGAAGTGCCCTAAAATTAGTTAAATGTTTTTCATTTACGGTAAATAATCGCTTAGTAATTGAATGACACTTTAAAATTATTGAAATTTAGTACAAAGGTGAGTAAAGTGAAATTCGATTTCATTAGTCATTCATTTTTGACTATTAGTTTCAAAAGTAAAACTAAATAAAATGCACACGGCGATACATTTTTGATGAAAATTTTATTTCACCATAAAGTTTGAACTTTGCCATTAATTATTTTTTACTTTACTTTATTTATTTTTTTATTTTATTTTTTGTTAGAGGAAAAAAGGAGATTAAAACTCTTCTTCGAAAATTTTGGGGCAGCATTTCATCCACAACTTAAGTAATGTTGGGTCTTAATGCGTCTAGAGTTCAGGGATTCGTAGAATTCAAAAAAAAGGGAACTTGGCTGGATTTTTTTACATTCATGTTTTTGGTATGATAAAGACTACTAAATTCTTCTAGCTCAATAAAACCCAATTACCCATGGTGGTAGATTCGAAAACTCTCCGAGCCAGAGCATTGGTGTCCCTCCGCTCTATATGGCCCAGACACCTAAGCCGCTGTATTTTGACTCTTCTGACCAGGTCAATGTCGCAGTACAGCCTACATTTTGTGGTTAAATTGTCTCCTCCACTCGCCAACTACGCAGACAATTCCGAAGATCAGGCGAAGGATCTTTCTTTCGAAGCAACCAAGCAGCTCTTCGTTCTTTTTTGCTAACTTTCATGCCTCTGCGCCGTAGAGGAGGAATGGGACGATTAGGGTCTTATGTAGTGTAAGATTGGAGAGGGCTTTACTACACAATTGCCTTTTTAGCCCAGAAAAACAGCGGTTATCAAGAGTCACTCTTTGCTTGAGCGGTTGTCAAGAGTCAGTCTTTGCTTGATCTCCAAAGAGGAGTTAATACCAATTTTATAAAAAAAGTTGAAATTTGTTTGAGCAACTTTGTCTTGGCTTTAGCTCCCAACACCACCTGAAATTGTCTGTGTTACTTAAACCCAATTCCACTCCCACTTTTCCCAACAAATTGGAATTTTTCACCACTTAATCCATCCATGTCCTTGTCAAAGCTCATTAAATAAAAACTCAACAAAATTTGTGAAACCTTGCTCTGAAAATTAAGTGGATAAATTCGTAATTGGTCCCCTTTGAAAACTCGAAAAAACTCTCATCCCACCGGAAATCCTCTTTAACTTTTGAGAGATTTCATCAAAAAACAACTAGAACAACTTTTGTGTATGTGACTTCCGCTTCGACGGGAAGCCATTGAAGACCATCATCACTTCAAACAAACTCCGACCACTGCTGAAAAATTCAGCCCCCATTAGCCTTTAACCCATCCACTCATTTGAATGCGCTCAAATGCAATTTTGAAAAACAAAAAAAAAACGAAAAATTTAAATATTAAAAGGATCTCGTGTCGCAGTGGACGAGCACCGAGAGAAAACTCTATTTGGATAATGTGAACTTTTTTCCCCATCCTCACATCACCTCGACAGGTGCTCGCGAGAGGTTCAGGATGTCGGAAACTGCTCCCATCGTCGGATTTTTCTCAAAGCCTGACATCATCTTTATTCTAAACACGCTGCCCACATCCAAAAACCAGCAAAATGAAATTCTTTCCTGCCTCCCCATCCGCCCACTTTCATCTCATCTTCTTATTTTATGCTGATTTCTGTGCATCCAATATGCACATGCATGCAATCCAATGGGGGATAAGTAACATTCCGGTGTCCTTGTTTCACGTCTGCATATTTAAAGCTCTGCAGGAGCAAAAAACCGGAACGAAACGAAAACCGAACGAGCTCCGGTTCGCACACTTAGATAATCAAAGAAGGTCTCATGCAAAGCACATCCCTGGCGAATACAAGGAAGATATTTATTTTTTTTTTCCTTCACCGGCACATGTGCACTTTTTGGCAGAAGTTATCTCGAAAAACTTCGTAATAGCCCTCCATGCAAAGGAGCCTCCGCCTCTGCCTCTGGTGTCTGTGTCTGTGCGGCAGCCTTGGGAACTCTGTTTTTCTATTATCCTCCAACCGTATGTCCTACCGGCGGGATGATCATCTTGTAGGTGTATTCGAAAAAAACTTTCACCAATGCATTTCAAGTCATTAACAAGAACACTTATCCCCACACACACACGTGCTCACACGAGTCCTTGCAGTCGTTTCTAGTCGTCGTCATCGTCGTCCGGAGGAGGAGAAATTTATAAACTTTCTCGACGCCCGATAACAAGGATCTAATCAAAGGACTCAGTAACCGGAAAAACGATGTTGTTGCCATCCATCCACCCACCACTCATTGTTGTTTTCTCTTCCATGTTTTTTTTTGTTTTCTTTCTTTTTTTTTTCACAATGTTGTCATGTTAACGTGTACGCGTTTTCCTAGTTCATACGCCACCACCACGTGAGGCAACAAAAATAAAAACAGGATACGATGAAAGCTTGAAAGTGTGAACCGTTAACAGAAAGCATCACGCTTGGCTGAACGCTTCACAGGATCTTTGAGCTGAGTTGTTACTAATTTAGAATTTTACTCGTCTGTGAGAGTGGCGTGGATTCAACCCTCTCCAAAAGGTGCAGTCACCAGAAGGAACGCACCAATTAATGGCGGGAGCAGCAGCATATGACTGAAGAGTACGTCTCGTACGTTTCCGTTCTAAATAATTTTCATGCGTGCGTTTGGATGCGTACGTGTGTGTACGGTGTACGCTCGCGGGATCACATTTCAATTCACTTTAGCGTGACAAATTGCCGAGGGTTGTGAGAATCCGGATGTTTTCAAACTCATTCAACGGGAATAGGCGATGAAATATGGAGGTCCTTTCATTCACTAGTTGGGATCTAATCGGGATTGTTGGTTGCCTCGTTTTTTTTTTTTTCATCCATCCAGTTGGGATCTAATCGAAGTCGGCTTCCTTCCGTGTTTGAAACTCGTTTTTTCATCCTGTCGCTAGGACAGAAGTTGCCTTTGTTTCGCATTCGTTTTCCTATTCAAATTCCTCGAATTTGCAACCACAGTCGGTTGACCAACCCAATCCGCTCGTCATCCCAATTAGAAATCAATTTTTTTCCTCTCCACAGTCACCAACTGGTTTTTTTTGCCCCAAAGAACCCACGTGTCGAGGCAGGATATGCAATGTTCATTCGTGGAAGACCACGACGACGCTTTGATTGAAGGATTACATTGACTTTCGTTCTTTCCATCCCGTCACGTAGTCGATTCCAATGAACCAACAAGGAAAAGGATTGCCATTGGGCGTGAACGTGACCAGAAAAAAAAAAAAATGGGTGGAAGTTATCCCTTTTTTTGTGTGTTCCTTCCTGTCTTTGGGATTATAAGTTTATTAGGAGATTCGGTTTGTGTGAAAAATTCATGATCCCTTCGTTGACAGATGACAGCTGTTCAGGTGCACCGTACGGGATGAGGGTCGTCTTAAAAAGCAAACTTACATAATGGATGCCATTAAGGAACTACTTTTAACCAACTGAGATCAGCGAGTTGATTGATTTTGATTGATGATTCAATTCAAAATGTTGTACACTTTCTCCTGGGTCGGGGCAATCGCTCCTGCTTTCAACTTACAGCCCATTCAAGCGAAGGAAGAATTATGCATGAGTTTTTTTTTTTTGGTGAAAAGGCAAAAGTACGGCTCTACCTTTCCACGAGAGAGCCCATAAATCGTGTTTTTTCTTCTTTTTCTTATTTTTGCTTGAGCCAACTTTAAGGAATTTCTACCGAGACCGAGATGAAGGGAATCCGGAAAGGATTCAGCACCACGAATGGAATCGTGATTTATTAACGCCTAATTGAGAACAAATGTTTGCGTGCTTCGTAAAACATGAAACTCGGCCGACTACGGGCTCTAGTCTCACTCTTCCCTCGAGCTGACCCAACCGTGTGTCGTTTGGGGCTATTGAATCGTGTTGCTTGCCCCCGGGGTGGGCGTGAGCGTGGCGCTATGAACAAATATTTCGCGTAGTGTCCTGTGGTCGGTTGAAATTAAGTTCCGTCCGAGTGGTGAAGGCGCACAAAGAGAGAGAGAGAGGGAGAGATATAAGTGAACATTTGTCTTAATTGCTGTTTCATGTTTACTGGTTGGGCGGTTTGAGGGGAACTCAAGTTGCAATTGCTGGGCAATTAAAGGGCGATTGTTGTGCCCGTTTGGAGTTTGGTATCTTCGTCGAGTGTCGACTGAAGTGAATTATTGCCATTTTGCGGGGCTTTAGGAAATGACTGCGATTATTTTTAGTTTGTTTTATTTCGGGAAGGTGTTTGACTTTATCATTGTTTTCAATTTATCTACGTTCCACAAATAATTTCTGCACAAAGATTGTCTTTCTGTTAAGTGTTCCCCTTGTTCCATAAATAACTTCCACACGAAGACTGTCTTTCTGTAAAACATTCAATCCATCTACGCCGTAAAAATAACTTCCACACTTCCTGTCTTCCTGTAAAAACATCAATTCATCTACGTTCCACAAATAAGTTCAACATAAAGACTGTCTTTTTGTAAAATGATCCCCTTGCTCCACAAATAACTTCCAAACAAAAACTGTTTTTATGTAAAATATTCAATCCATCTACGTTCAACAAATAACTTCCACACAAAAACCGTCTTTCTGTAAAATCTTTAAATTATTTACGTTCTACAAAAAAATTCCACACAAAGCCTGTCTTCCAGCAAAATGGTTTCCTTGTTTTGTATTCAATTCAATTCATCTATGTTCCATAAATAACTTCCACAAGTTTTCAAAGACTGTCCTTTTATAAAATGATCTTCTAATAGTAGATGAATCTACGTTCCACAAATAACTTCCATACAAAGCCTGTCTCCAATTCATTTATCTAGACAAATAACTTCCACACAAGCCCTGTCTTCCTGTAAAATGCCTCCCTTTCTTCGCATTAAATTCAATTCATCTACGCTCCACAAAGTTCCCCATATATACCGTCTTCCTTTAAGACACTCCCCTAGCGCAAAACCACGTCACCAAAAAGTCAGGAAGACACCTCAAAACAAATTCATTTCACTTGCACTTCTGTCAACCACTCAGACGCGCATACCCACCCCAGCACTGTGACATCCATTCATCTCTGTGGCACCGTGAAAATGTCACACAGTGAGTTCCGAGAGATTTCTGTCGCTCTAAGAACCACGACGGATGCACACTCATGATGATGTGACGCCCAGCGAACAAAGGACCTTGCGCTTAATTCGGTCGACGCCACCACACGAATGAATCCGGCAGCGAAACGAACGCCAAACGAATCTCATCAGCGTCGGTGTCGGTTTGATTTCAGTGATTGGTTTGGGGTTTTTCATTCACGATTTCTGTGAACTTCAGGATTTGACGCTTCTCCATTTCAATAAATCAACCGTCCCCCGCGTGTGTGTTTCCTGACCAAAAGGACAATCACGTTCGCATTACTTTTTCGAATTCATTAACCAAACTTTCGGATCAACTTCGTGCCTTTGTCATGGCCATTCTCGGTTGATTGGAACTTTATTTTTATCACTGAACGCACGTGTGACACCACACACCCATCCGCCAGCCTATTTCAGCAATTAACGAAGCAAACTCAGGAAAACTCAATAAAGTCATAATTAATCGGCTGTGACTGGAACACAAGCGATTGTGTGTTGTATCCTATCACAACGAGGAGTGAAACTTTTGTCGTCGTCCCGCCCAAGGGGGATGTCACTTGTCCAAAGTGGGGCTAATTAAATCGGGTGGAGAATTTCTGTTCGTTGGCACTGACAGCGATTTGACAAACGTGCATGACAAGCGAACGCCTCGGGGATTGACCTCAACGAGGCTTTTTCTGTGTGTTGACAAAATTCAATGTCTGACTTCGTCATTCTTGTATCTCGAACTTCATGAAACTCCATATGGCGCTAATAAAAACCCATCAGAATGCGACGGAAGAGAAATTTGCTCCATGACACGCGTGTACAACAAACCTCTGCTCCTTTCTACCGAAACAGGAGCCGTTTTGTTATTCCTGAAACATTTTAGCTGGCGAACAATTTCGAGGAATCAGCTCGGAAACGCACACGTGCATTGACGATTCATAGAATTTCTGTTGCAGCAGCCGCAACTGAAGCGTCAAAATGTTTTCGTCAATCCAAAAAAAAAAAATCGCATATCCTTGAAAGAGGTATTCACCCACCATCGAAACTAGATGGCCCTCCCTTTTAAGGGTTTCGTTCCAAAGGAATAAACGACGCTCTTAGAGAATCACTTCGGTGTTTGTCTGTCGTCTGTTCGTCTGCCTATTCGTCTGTCTGTCCGTCTGTCTGTTCGCCTGTGTGTCCGTCTGTCCGTTTATCGTCTGTCGCCTTTCCGTCTGTCCGCCTTTACCGTGTGTCCGTCCGTCCGTCTGTCCGTCTGTTTGTCTGTATGTCTATCATCTTTTTACGTATCTGGCTCCAACTCCTAAGTCTTTTCCTGTCAGAGGATAAAATTTGGTTTGAAAATGTACCTAAAAAACCCAAAAATACGTCGTGAATTTTTTGTGTTTTCAAATTCTTTAAAACAAAACCCTAAAAGCAAAATTTTCGTGGCACTAATTAAAGTTCATTTAAGCGAATCCTTCAAAACCCAGACACGATTTTCCATCCTTCTGCTACTCATCCCTCTCTGGAGACATAATCCCCCGGAGTAGAAGGGATGGCACACGTCTCTCGATTTTTGTTTTCCCATCAATCTCAAGTGCGAGAAGGATGTATGCTTCCTCTTTTTGTTTAAATGATTTATGTCACGTTGATTACGCGAGTATTTTTCCTCAAAAAAAAAAAAAAAAACACAAACCTCGCGTACTCTTTGACAGCGCGTACGTGGAGAAAAAATAATTTCCTGTGCGTGTGTTGAAAAACGATACAAAACTTCAAAAACGAAAATCCAAACCACCACCATCACCACCGCCGCCACCCATCTGGTTGCCTTGGTTCACATGTCGACTTCCACATCCTGTCAAGTGGTTTAGATTGCCTACCATGACCCGAGCTCTTGTGGTGTGTGTTTTATCTGTGTGTCGAACAAATAAGCCCAGATGTTGCGTATTGTTAAAAATAATTACCGACGCATAGATACGTAGTTTCCTACTCCTCCTGGGTCTAGTTGTGGAGTCCTCTTTGGGTGGGAGGAGGTGGATGACTACGAGAGTGTGGGTGTTGTTGTTATGACGACAAATAGTACGAATAAAAAAAAAACCGAAGGGACATTCATTACATGCTGCTGATGTTCCTTCGGTTTTGATGTTGCGCCTCGGACATGACGACAGCAACGGCTGTTTGTCTTTTTTGAAGCACAAAATTGAGTCAAATAATTTGTCGTTGTTGCTTGTTGCCCATAATCGAGGGGTTTTCGTTGGTTTTTTAGGGCACAGGCTGCAGTTGATTGGCTTCAAAAATGGGTCAAATGCACATTTTTCAACTTTTCTTAATTTTCAGTCCCTCAGTCTTGGAGTTTGTTCTGTGCGTTTCTTGCAATAATTTCGAAAAAAAAATGCACTTTCGTTTTGATCCACAGTGGATTGACGCACATAGGGACACTCAGAAAAGCCTGAAGTCAATCGACGCCTGGAGATCGGGAGCTTCACATCGAGGTATTGTTATTGTTTGGGGTGGTAGTGGGCTTCTCTTCTGGGACTTAAATGGTGAGTGAACTCGAGAAAAGTGAGAGATAGAGTCTTGGCTTGAAGAAAGGTCTGATCGAGGGTATGTCTCTTCTTCTAGGTTACAGCGGAGTCTTTCCTGGTGTTTATTCTGAGGCCTTCTGCCGCTTCAGTCATCTTCTGCCTCGACCTTCTGTCTTGTTGGCATTCAGCCTCTTCGGTGTACAGCCTCTTCGGTGTACAGTATTCCGAGGTCTTCTGCCGCTTCAGCCATCTTCTGCCTCGACCTTCTGTCTTGTTGGCATTCAGCCTCTTCGGTGTACAGCCTCTTCGATGTACAGTCTCTTCGGCCTTCAGCCTCTTCGGCCTTCAGCCTCTTCGGCCTTCTGCTTCTCCGCCGTTCAGCCTTTTCGGTCTTCAGCCTCTTCGCCCTTCAACCTCTTCGTTCTTCAGGCTCTTCAGCCTTCTGCCGCTTCTGCCTTAGGAAAGGAACTTATCGTATGACTTGAAAATTACTAAGAAAGTTTTTGCTGCAAACTTTGTGACTAAAATCACAATTGAAGCAAAACCGTGCATAGCTTCAACCTCGTCTTTTTCCACTTAATTTGACAATTTTTCTTTTCTTTTTGTTGAGGACGACAATGTAAGGCAACCTTGGACCTGACAGTAAATCCCTCAATTAACTGCCTCCACGCCCCGAAAATTCTTCCAGTCCGCTGTTTATTTGTCATTTTCCATGCCAACGCCCCAATGTCCCAATCACTGTCCCATTCCTCCTCCTCCTTCTTCTTCGCCCTCTATTACCGCCATCAATCTCCCAGTATCCGTGCCCCAATCATCAAGGACACATCACTTCATGAGAATGACAACGCGTAAAACTGAAGATAAATTAATTTTCTCTCGTCTATCCTCATAAAGGATAATCCCAACAATAAATTAGCTACGAAACTCCACCCACCTGGCATCGGTGTTTCCCCTGAAACAAAAGATTCGAAATTGTCCTTCCGCCCCCCTGGCCCCGACCACCAATGAATCACTTCTTCGTTATCGCAAAACAATAGCTCTGTGTCCTTTCATTCATCCTGGCTGGGAACTTTTTCATATCTCTGCGTAACGTACCCCCCGAAGCCCGGAATGGTAATCAACTTGCTCACAAAAAGGACATAAATAACTTATATTACAACACATCCTTATTCTGGAACAATGGCTAAGAGGCAAACGCACACACGCCCACATCGCACGGGAGTAACTTTCTAGATAAATAGTAACGCGACCCGGAAATGGGAGCTTTTCTTTCCCACCAACGATAATGACGCCTCGTTCTAATTTCGAAGACGCATCGTCACAGGAAGTGTGAAAGTTGTCCTTCGGCTCCGACATATTGCTACACACCCCCTGCGGGGAGACGACGACGCTTAAATGAATTTCAATTACACACGAGGAGAAGGCGGCGACAATGCTGTGAGCATCGCAACTCACACGATGAGGATGCATGCATAACGCGTCGAGGCGTGAACACACACACGCACACGGCCAAGGACGCCGACTTCGCACTTCGAGGTGATTCTGCGAGGCGCTCACGTGGAGATTTCCTTCTGTGTCTTAAGTTCGAAATTCAAGGATTCGCGGGGGTGGGGGACGAAAACTTTGTTCTCAGTAACTTGACCAAAACGCCGCGCCATTTCCACTCCAAGTAACCTCTTCTTTTTTCTCTCGCGAGAACAACGCACACATCCTTCCTCGCTGAGTTTCAAAAGAAGAAATTTTCATTAAATTCGTGTTTTCTCTTTTGTTTCTTTCCTCAGCAGCGAAAATGGAATTCAAAAATCCAGAGAAAATGTAAAGTTATCGATGCGTGAACAGTTCTGGAAGAGGAACCCCATTAAAATCTCGTGAAAGGACTCTCGGAAAGAGGGCGTTGTATGTTCAGGTAGATGATTTTAGCGAATGAGTCGAAAGAATTAAGAATAACAACAGAGTTTTCTTTTTTTTTTCTTCTTTTTGCAGCTGTTTGCGGAGAAGAATAGAGAAGCTCTTAGCTTCGGAGAATGCAAGTGAGTGCAGGTGGAAAAAGGAAGTCACCTGGAAGATGGGAAAGAACGAAGTCCAGCTGGTGGAAGGTGTTTTTAATCAGTGGAATTTGTGACAGAGCTGGCGTTTTGTGACAGTTTGCTAGGTAATGAGTACTTTTAATGAGTCCCAAATTTGTGAAGTCAGTTTTTAATTTTATTTTTTAACATTTTTCGTTGCTTTTATTTTTTTTTACTTTCCCTTCTTTTTTTAAATCAAAAACTTTTTTTCTTCACCAGAAAATATGTGGAATATGTTGCAATCCTGGGGCGTATGCGCACTTTTTTTCCATTTTGAATTAATTTGGAAACATTTTTTGAAAACATTTTTATGTTTCAAAACGGCTTTGAATAAAAGCAATCTTTCGTGAAGTCATTGCTTTGCATTCAGCACGCCTAATTCACTACTCTTAGCTCTTTCACTTTCGAATACCTCCAATTTTTCGAAATGGACAATCAGCCCTAAAACGCTTAACAATGCACAGTGCTAAGAGTCAAGCTGATGTCCTACAGAATCAAAAAAAAGAAAAAAAGATTGTGACCTGTTCAAAACTTTAGCCTGAGTTCTTGGACAGGTGACAAACTCTTCTGTTTTTTTTTTATAATTAGCGTGTGTAAAGGGTTTGAGCTACTCTTAAGTAAGAGCAACAGCAGAAGATACCAAGGGAGAAATGGAGAGGAGGTAATTGTTCTTGAATGAAATTAAATTGAATTAAACAACTTAGTATAAGACTCTTACATTCATCTAAATGAACCTTAAGACTTCCTGTGGTTTGCAAAACCTACGTTTTAGGCTCACCAACAATGCATTCAAGGCGCAGCCAAAAGCTAAACTGAACTTCAACTTAAAAACACTCAAAAAATACACAATACAATGAAAAGCTCAGCTTGAAATATGGAATTCCTTTCTCACAGTCTTTTAAAAAGCACGCAGTCACAGTCTCTAAAAAAAACTTACAATAGAGGCACCCACAGTTCTCAAACGAGCATCCAAGGCCTCGTCAAAAATCCTGTTCCTCGCTGCCTTAAGAACACAAAAAAAAAAATCTGAAAAAAAACTCGAATTAGGTCGAAAACCTTAGATCCTTCTCCAGATTATTCTACGGCCCCTCTCATGTTTTTGTAAGCGTGTCAAACGAAGCCCTTTAAGGCTCCACAATCACCATGAGCTGCGCCGTGTAGAAAACGCCTAAAAAAATTTCCGATAAAAACACTTCAACTCAGCCCAACCTTGTATCCTTCTTCCAGATCATCCTGAAATTTCTGCAAGGTTCCTGTTAGGCTCCCCAAAAAAGACACCAAGGCTCTCGCGAATTTTTTAGATCCGGAGTGCCGAAGACGCAATTTCTAAAAAACGAAAACTTCAACACAAGACTCAAAAATAAGATTTTTGTGGAGGGTAAAAAAAAATCTCACTCAAAAAAAGACCACCATTTAATATAAACCCCGCCGGTTTATAGTAAGATAAGTCTGTGCCAGGAGGTCGAGTGTTTTTTATCGAGGTGGTGTTGTTTTTTGGGAGTGGTGATGGTCTTTTCTACTGGTGACTTGAATGGTAGGTGGACTTGGAAAAGGATAGAGAAAGGTGGAGTAGACGCAGAGACGAGATGGAGCTGGTGAACTCTTAGGTGGACCAAAGATGTTGCAAGAGCTGTAGCGTGGAGAGGACCGATCGAGGGTATGCCTGTTCTTCTACGTCACAGTGGACGAAGGCCTCCACCTCTTGAGTCTTAACTCTGAAGTTTTCCATTTTTTCCTGGCTTGAAGCTAAGGTTTCTAGTTCTGAAGTCGTCAGACTCTTCACCCCTCCGCCGCTTATGCTTTCTGCCGCCTCAATGTTCTGCCTCTTCGGCCTTCAACCTCTTCGGCTTTCAACCTCTTCGGCCTTTAACCTGTTCGGCCTTCAACCTCTTCGGCCTTTAACCTCTTCCGCCTTCAACCTCTTCGGCCTTTAACCTCTTCCGCCTTCAACCTCTTCGGCCTTCAACCTCTTCGGCCTTCAACCTCTTCGGCCTTTAACCTCTTCCGCCTTCAACCTCTTCGGCCTTTAACCTCTTCCGCCTTCAACCTCTTCGGCCTTTAACCTCTTCAGCCTTCAACCTCTTCGGCCTTTAACCTCTTCCGCCTTCAACCTCTTCGGCCTTTAACCTCTTCCGCCTTCAACCTCTTCGGCCCTCTGCCGTCTCGGACCCCAGGCTCGTCGGCTTCCACTCTTTTCGGTCTTCAGCCTCTTCAGGATTTAGCCTCATCGGTTTTCTGTCTCTTCGGTCTACTACGACTTCTGTCTTCAGCCACTTTAAGCTTCAGACTCTTCTGCTTTTAACCTCGTGTGCCACGTTTTCTATAAATTATTTTTCTTTCACAGGCGCACTGTCTGTATTGGAAAACCTTTCTACATAATCTACAGCTTCGATACTTCCTAAATAAATTGTTTAATTTTATACTGTCGCTCACATTCCCCTATCCTAGTCTTCTATAGGTAGGCGGCCTGACAGAATTAGTTCTGCCACACTTAGGTCCTTGTTCTATTCTTCTATAATCAGAGCCTCACTAAACCTGTCCGAAAATTCAATTTTCTGCCATGAACATGAAATCCAATTTGCCACTAATTCATTTGCCACCTAAATTAATGCATTTTCCCCCCGAGCTAATTAGCCATCATTAATTGCATCAATAATTTTCAAAAACAAATGTTTCACAACAAAAAACACAAAAAAAAAAATTACATTTTCCCCGTGTTTCCCATTTAGCGCAACATAATTTCCCAATTAATTCGCCACCACTGCAAGCGAATTAAACAACAAATTGAGACAAGCCCCCTCGACTGTCAGGACATTTGTCACTCTATTATTGAAAAAAAAAACAAAAACAGGCTGTCCACCCTCTCTCAGTTCCGCGTGTGTGTTAATTTAAATTTAGCAACAATTTTTCCTCCTTTTATTTATTTTCAAAAAAAGAAAGTAAATCACGTCACACAGCGAAGTAATAAAATTGTTTCGATCGTTTTGTGTTTCTTTAGCAAACAATTTAAATGAAAATAAGAAAAAAAAAAAAAAAGAAGGGAGAAGCACGCACCAGGACACAGCCTTGAACGGGTCATATTCCATTTCAACAACGGCCAATTGTCGTCGTCCTGTGAGAATGTTGAACGCGCGCGTCCTCCCCGCTTGTGCGTGGGTGTTGCAAAAATGCATATCGACACTGATTTATTTGCAATATTTCACATAGCCACGTCGAGTTATCCTTTCAGCCATCTCCTCTGTGTAAACTCACCGACTGCATTCCGCATATGTATGCTTGATTGGATTAAGGTTCCGGAGTTTCCGGAGTATAAAAAATTGAAATTCTCTTTCGAGGTGGTTCTTTTTTTTTCGTGTGTCAGCATGAGGGCGTGTGGGCGTTACAACGGCGTACGTGCTGCGCTGTTAAGGTGCACGTCAGGTTTAAGTGCAGAAGATGTTTTTTTTTTTTACTCACTCTTACTTTAAGCTTTTGAGTTGTTTGCATTAACACTTTATGTGATTTTTCGATAAAGTGTCGAAGATGGGCGATTAAATGAAATCCGATTTAAGATCACGAGGACACAGAAATCCCCGGACGTTGTCATTTCCGAGATAGCTTTGGGTCCCCTAAGCCAAATGCAATCTACACCGTGCAGCACTGCCATTAACCCAACGAACGACTTTCAATCGACTTTTATCAGCAACTGCACCCGCAGCAGTGACTTTTAATTCTCCCCCATTTCTCCGTGACTCTCAGGAGAAGAGAAACTAAGTCGCACCTCACCGAGGAAATCCATTACAGGTGAATTGATAGCTAAGATCCCTTACAACCAGCTCCCCCTTGCATCCCGACAATCCGACAAAAAGCATTCCGCTCCCCTAGAAGATTTTTCCCATCACGGGCAAATAAATCATCCCCCACTCGTCGTCATGCACCACTTGATAACACGTTGTAATCCTTTCCCGGGACGGGGCTTCGAGGACACAGATAAAAACGAACCGAAATGCAATTAAAAACGACCGCTTACCGCGTTATTCATTTTAATCGCCCTCGCGTCGAACTGCGGCTTGCAGACTTTCAAAGAAGCGAAAACCCAACAAGAACAGGCAACAGAAAGTCCTTTCGTTGTCCTGCCACACAAATAAGGACCTCATTTTCATTGCTCGCTGACATTGATTTTGATCCCCGCACGTGACACAATCGATTCGAATTGGATTAGGAGGCAAAGAGAGGATACGGCGGCGTGCATCTGGCACAGTGACCTAATGGGGATGCATTTCGCTTGCGGGGTTGTTATTCCTTCTGCTCGACGTGCTGGATGTCAACTGTTTGCTTTGGTTTCACTTACCTGATAGGAAAGCTTCAGGTGGACGAAGTGTGACATGCGCAGCTTCGAATAGAGAGGAATCTGCTGAGAGAGGGGAAAAAATTATAGCACTGGATGGATGTCTCCTAAGGCTGTTGCACCTTCCTCGATGGGATGTCCTTGGGCAGGGTTATGGTGCGTGGGGCTGTGTTCTTCGATTAATTAGATTCCTGAGAAACATTTCGCGGGAGGACCTTTAAGCGCCACGAAAGTATCGCACCCTTTTTAAATTTGCATAACGATGCAGGGATCAAGAATTTCCCAATCACTTTCACTAATCGCCTCCCTACGGCGATATGAAAGTCAATACTCAGCTTAATGAGTGTGAAAAGAAACCCCGTGGTTTGGGGGCATTGAAAAATGTTTTCCCTTTTTTTTTTCAATTGATCTTTAATCGAAGGAGTCAGGTTTAATTAACACACAGACACGTGCAAAATGAAATCACCCGCTCGAATTAATTCGTACCACCATCATATCCACTCTCATCCACCGACCCACCGGCATCATTTAGTCAAAGTATTCTCGGGCATTCTCGTATTTGCTGCTACACAGGTGTCGAATTTAATCGAATCGAGAGTGAGAGAAGAATGAAAGGACTCCAATTTAATGATTGTTGTTTGCCAATGAATAGACAGAGGGGTCCGGTGGGGTGTTTAATTAAATGCCACATCCAGGAATACGTTTAACTGCGGGTAAATGGGCCATTTGACAGACGATGTTGACATTTTCGTTGACGGGTATTTGAAGTTTTAATAGGGTTTGAGTGGCTGGTGTAATTGGATGAGAGACAAGTGGAATGATGGTGGTTTGGGATGGTGGCCACCTCCGGAGGGTGTGTTCTTCTTTGAATCTGTTTGAGTCCAAGATGCAGCTGTCTGTGTTTGTCTCGAGGGCTTTTCTGGCTTTGGTGAAGTGCTGACATAAACGAGAGGCTGAATTCAAAATTTGGATACTTGAAAATTTAAGCGTATTTCTGTGGAGAAAGTTCGATTAAAGCAGTTGCTTTGGCAGTGACATACTTCTGGTGATTTCTGTTGAATAACGCGCCTTTTGAGAGAACTTCAAGAAAAAAGAGTCACCATCGAATACGATCCACCCATGTAAAATCCTACATTTTTAGCTTATTAGACGAATGCCGGCTGATATTTTCTTTCTGAAGAGATGTTTCTCTTAGGTTGCTAAGCTTTTCCATCTACCTTGGTGGGCCTGTGTGAGGGCAGTTACAACAGGCTCACTCGAGGCCGCAGTGACACAAGCGACACTTTTCCACCCCCCTCCCCCCAGCTGCAACTCTACTCATTTCGCTAGGGATGGTCATCAGCATACCCTTAAGCCCGCCTTCGAACATACAGACTCATTTGATAGCCATACCACACGAATACGATCTCAATATTTCTCTCTCATTCTAACAACAGACTATTAAGACCAATATGCACTGAAACCTCATCTTCATCTCTTACTCGCTACTGTGTCTTGAACCGAACATTTAAGGGTAGCCCTAAGACCTTAAGCGTGCACAAAATATAAAAAAGTACCTCCAACCATTTTTGTTCGGCCTCCTCATCTTCCAAAATATCACCAAAACATTCGCAACACAGAAATTCACCACACCACTCGAACATTTTTTCTGACCTCTTGAACATTTAAAATCTTGTTTATGTCTCGACAGGCGTCTCCGAATATTTTTTAAATTCTTTTCTCAGACATTTTTTTGCGTGTGTCCTCCAATGATTTGTCCTTGCGTGTCTCCTGACAAAGGTCGCCGATAATGAATGGCCTCTTAGTCCCTAGACAGCTTAGTTTTTCTTCTCCTTATGTCTGAATGTCTGATTTCCTTTTCCATATGAGCCGTTCAATGCACAAATAGATAAGCTCCATAAAAAAGTTGAGAAATGCGATGAGCCATTACATTGACGGCTAAAATAAATTATTTATTATTCAATGGCTAAAAAAATTCGTTTAGTAGTGTACATTTTTATTATTCATGGAAAGTTAATATGAACATAAAAAATGATGACTGTACCAAGTGATTTGACAACGAAATTTAAGATTTTCCAAAAGGTGGAGTGGAACCTATTTATGCATTGAACGGCTCATATAACGACCGCTCGTTGCATGCGTTCCCGCATATTTCTTTCTTTTTTTTTTAGTTTTTCTTTATTAGTCAATAGAAAAAAACATCACACAGCTAAAAATAAAAATAAAGAATAGAACGAAGTTGTCTAAAGTCCAGAGGTATCTAGAAGATTACCTCCACTCGAATGCAATTTCAAGACTCCTTGTCCACAGACACTCCTTTAAAATTTTCTTCGCCGCCAACAGACACGGATACCGACTCAAGCCCCATCCCACTGCAGTCAGGAACGCACAATCCAAGAAAATCATCGTGAAACATAAAACCGTCTACCTCCGAAGACGTCTAAAGTACAGGCTTAAGATTACACCACTCTAATCCAATCGACTTTTCATTCACCTATATGATCCTGCGAGTCCATAAAAATTTGTCATAAGACCCAAGACTCCTACTCGTCCTTCGTACACCGGATCCGAAACAAACTCCCACATTTCTCGTATCTCACCATCGTACACAACGACATTATCAATTTTCAATAGCATCGCATCGGCGTGTCCTTAAATCGTAATAAAAGACCACCCTCAGCAATTCATTTTAATCCATTCCCATTCCCGGTGCCAAAGTTGCATCGTAAAATATCCTTTTTCTATTGCAAGGAAAAGAGAAGGATTCTCCGACACAATTCCTGCGGAAGAGGAAAAATATTTGTCCAACCCGATACGAGACAGTAAAAGCGACATTGACAAAGGACCTCACATTAGGTTATTGAACATTGAGCACTAAGCACACATCCTTCCCCGTTGTAAAAAGGAAATCACATCTTCGCGTTGCACACGTGTTTGTGTGGTTTTTTAAGGTGTGTTTCGTGTCTTTCCTTTTCGTGGTAACATCCTGAGATTCTTTCTCTTCCCCTCGAGTGCAGCGAAAAACGACGACAAGACAAGACGACCGAACACAAGGACACCAAATTTTCGTGATGGAATGTTTCAATATTGTTGTCCAATAAAGGAACATAATGTTTCCTTTATTTTCTCCGAAAAATTTTTTTTGATTGAATGTCCTTGTAATTGTATTGCTACCTCGAGTCGGGGAGGGATTTTTTTTTTTATGGTCGCACCTGATTGCTTTGGATCCTTCTCCGTTTTTTTTGGAGCTTAATCACAATCGAAAGCATTGGAAAACAATAATTTTGACGTCACAGTGAGGAGAGATGGGTCGACGCGTGTGTGTGTGGTCTGGTCCTTGAAGGTTTCAATTTGATTGAAATTTTTGTTTCTCTCTCAACTTGGCAGTTGGATTGAGGTCGTTCGCTTGACTGGCATGTGAGCCACCTCAATGAACACTTGTGGCACAAAAAAAAAAAAGGTTTTGTTTTTTCTCCCAATTTATCCAAACAAAGCCGGTCGATTTTACATAAATTTCCAATTAAAAAATCACCTTCACCGGAGGCACACCTGCTGTAAAGGTCGCCGGTTTTCATCCTATCAACGGCGGCGACGGTTGCGTTGACTGATTCTTAAGCAGCACTTAAAAATAATCTCTCACCACTTAATTTTTGTCGAACTTTCGTCGTTTCACAAAAAAAAAAAAAGGATTACCACGTCGAAACAAAAAAAAAAAAAAACGGATAAACCGTCTGCACAGCGCCTCGGGAATTAATTAAACTCTTTACTTTTCAAACTTACACACTTTAGTCCTCAATAAAATAAAAACAAAAAGAGTTTCTCCCTTCTTTGCTCCTTAGTTTTTTTTTTTTTTTGAATATCCTTCGAAGCTGCTACTTACTTTTGTTTCCTTCTTACAGCATCCTTTTTGGTCTCTTTACTTTCTCATTGAATTTTATTTGTTTTGTTATCATCGCGGTTTACCTGTGAATAGAAGAAGTTTCCTGTGGTCGTGTCTAATTCGTAGATTATTACTGTGTTTTCTTTTATTTGTGGGTTATCCTTTTTATTTTTGCTGTAAGGATGACAGCATGGACTTGCTAATAACAAAGGCATTAGTGACGCAACATGAATTTTTGTTGAGTCGTTGACACTTTTTTTTCGAAGACGATTTTTCTTTTCAAAAAGTTTTCAGTCAGCGATCCCATTAGTGGAACATGCGGTCAAGGAGATTATGATGATGGTGAGAAAGTCTTAAGTGTCTCAGTCTTAAGCGTCATCGACTTTGTTTTTCATCGAAGGGACATAGATCGCCTTTTTCTTTCGCGACTATTCTTTTAATTCGGGTCGAGTCTCATCTTCTTTGTTATTCATCGACGAGGCACAGATCGTCTTTTGCTTCCACGATTTTTTTTTTAATTTGGGTCGAGTCTTATCCTTATTGCGATTAATCGATGGGGCACGGTCCTTCGCGAAGTTTCTTTTATTTCGAGTCAGGTCTTCTCTTCTCATCGACGGGTCATAGGACGTCTTTTTTTCATGAATTTTTTTTTTAAATTCGCGTCAAGTCTCGTCTTCTTATCGCCGAGTCATACGTCTACGTCATACGACGTCTTTTTTCCACGAATTTTTTTTTAAAGACGAAATTCAAGTCTCGTCTTCTCGTCGATGGGGCAAAGAACGTCTTTTTTTATGATATTTTTTTTTAAATTTGCGTCAAGCTAAGTCTCGGCAAAGAACATTTTTTCTTTCATGATCTTTTTTTTTAAATTCGCGTCAAATCTCGTCTTCACATCGCTTCGTATCATCTCTACCCAAATCCGTAAATCTTAAGTCGCCGACACACTTTCTCAATTGAAATCTCCTCCCCTTTCATCCGACTTCTTCATGCCTCATCGAGTCAAAGACAATGAAATAACCCCAAAGTCATTGCCAAGTAGAATATAATAATGGGTGGCGTTATATCCCGTTGAGGGCCAGTTTCTAGTTTCCGCCAAGTATTCACAGCCAAAATGTAGTCAGCGGGAGATACATGAGTCTCCCCATTTCCATAAATCAGAATCCTAGGGAGTTTCTTTTTAATTATTTAACGTCTGCTGGATTTGTAGATTTGGCAGGCATCCAGGATCCCTTTTTTTGCGTATTTCTAAACCTCCCACGGCTTACTTTTGGGGATTTATGACGACCAGTGTGTTTCAAATTTTTTTCAACTTCAATTTATTGAGATTTCCGCGGTAAACTCTTGAGTTTGCTTAATTTTTATTTTTATGTAACCATGTAGGTTACTCCCTAAAGTAGGTAGCTAAGCGGGCTGACAGAGGAATTGACTTCGGTCCCTGTGGTCCTCTTGGGGTTACTCCCTAAGAAAAGTTGAAAATAATTTTGAACAAACAAAAACTACGCTATTGACCGTCCATTCGTATATTAAGTAAAAATTAACAATTTCCAGCGAACGACTGACAATCGTCCTGGAGGAATCGACGACGTTCGGAACCGGCATTAAATAGCAGGTCCCCTCCACTTATGTCAAATTATATCGCGCACAACACAGTGGAGGTGCGAACCAGCTATGTTCTGGCCTTGTATGGGCTGTTACGCAGATTATTTATTTATTTTAAAAAAATAAAACAAATTTTAACACCTATAATATCTCCTTTATTCAATAGATACAAAAAAAAAACCACTTCGTCAGTCAAAAACAAAAAAACAATCCTAGATCTACACCGGCAACGATTCGTGTAACCACACACGATCGCCACCCTCGCCGAAGTCAGCTGCCGCATGGTCACTTCCCTTTAGGATCCACTTCGTTGTCAGCAGACCCTCAACACCCACCGGTCCACGGGCATGAATTCTCGCGGTTGAAATGCCCACCTCAGCACCGAGTCCAAAGCGGAATCCATCAGCGAATCTCGAGCTAGCATTGTGGAACACACACGCACTGTCCACGGACGCCAGGAATTTTCCAGCAGCGCTCTCTGCAATGAGACCGACCAAAATCATCCTAAAACCACTCGCAGGATACGCGCCATCTGTGACAACTTACCATCCTCCGTGACAATGACATCGGTGTGACCACTGCCGTACGTGTGGATGTGGTCAATGGCATCATCCAAACTCTTCACAATCTCAATGCAGCACTCGAGAGCTCCATATTCGTGCCTCAGACTCTTTGCCGGTGGTGGGCCGAAAGTCAGTTGTTGGTTAAGTCTTGGGCCGGAGTAAATTTTCACACCCTCCTTCTTCAGCATGTTGCAAACATCGTTGAAAATCGTGCCGTTCATGAGGTCCTCGTGGATAAGCAGAGTCTCCATGGCATTACAGGCTGAAAGAAAAACAAACGTTACTTCAACCGATTTATTGGTCCTTGGCGATCGTCCCTTCTCAAGTCTTTCAAGAGCACAAGCACGTTACCGAGAAACGGAACTCTTTGAACTAAGTCGTTGGTTGGATTTATTTCAAAAGGAACTTTCGCTGGAAAAATCTTTCGGTGTCCTTGATAAATTACCCGACAAGTAACTGTAGTTGCAATAAAATATCCTTGCAACTCACTCCACCGTCCGCCCGCACTCGTACAAATCGTACAAAGTGCAATATGTTCGTTTTTGGGAGAAACTAATTCACGGACATTTATTATCCGAGTCATTTGTGAGGAAACGGAATTCGAGTGAACCAAAGGTCCTTCCGGCGAAATCCTTTTGAATTTTTATGAGTAATTGCGATGTGTAAGGGATTTTTGTCTCGAATCTCTCTCTGGAGGCAAAGGGCAGTTAATTTGTGTCCTGATTAGAGTTGCTTTTGATGAAGTTAATTCGTTTTCCCTTTCATGGTGGACGGACGAAGCTTGAAAGGCCACTTAATTTTGTCAATTAAAGTGAACTGGGGGTTCACTGACAACCTTAGTGCGAGTCGTTACCAGTGAATCCTTTCGGTAACAGTCGATAGAGATAGATCACCCCACTTACCAGCTGGATAGTCGCACTTGGCATCACGGGCAATCTTCAGAGCCTTATTCAAATCGGCGTCTTTGTCGATGAACACGTGGCAAACGCCTTCAGCGTGGCCGAGTACGGGAATATGCACAGATTGCTCCTGAATGTTGCGGACCAGCTCCGAGGAGCCTCTGGGGATGATCAAGTCAATGTGGTCCTCCATGGACAACAAGTCACTGATCTCCTCCCGAGTGGACACCTAGAAATGGATTTTCGTCAATCGTTTAAATCAAAAAGGATCGTTTATAGTACAAGAGCCGGCCGGACGATGTCCCAAGGGCTATATGCCGTAGGCTATCGTACACTCGGCTCCTGGACTACGCTATCTTACCAATGAAACAGCCTTCTCTGCACCCACAGTAGCCAATGACTCCTTCACCAGCTCCATCAGTGCCTTGTTGCTGTACGCCGCTTCCTTGCCACCCTTCAGCAACAAACCATTAGCCGAAGCCATGGCCAAAGCAGCAACTTGTGGCAGAGAGTCCGGTCGTGACTCGAAAATAACCAAAAGAACTCCAATTGGCACGGTGACTTGAGTGAGATCCAAATTGTTTGCCAACTTTGTGTGTCTCAGAACCCGGCCGACGTTCTAGAAACACAAATAAGCCGTTAAAAATAAATTATAAACGAAATCCTATTACAAGACGACAAAATCGAAAAAATTATTTCTCTCGAAAAACAATGACCAACAAGCGAAATGAAAATCAGAACCCCGAAAATGACTGGCAGAAGACACAAGTTTTTTTTCTTTCTGTGTTTTGATTGGAAAAGTTTCGATTGGTTGTGATAAATTGGCCAAAACTCTAGGGAGAAAGGAAACGGAGGAAAAACAACGAAAATGAGAGGAAAAACGACGAACGGGTCCATCAACGTGATTAGGTTTATTAAATTTCATCGTGCCTCGTGTGTGCCGTCGTCGATGAGCTGAGATTTTCCAACCTCCATTCCCTCGGTGTGTGTTTGCGCTTTGCCGGAGACTGATTAAGTAGTGTGTTTGCTAAAATGACTGCAATTGCAAGGTATTTTTTTCTTCGGGGTCTTTTTCCATTTCATTAGACTGCCGCGGAACAGGCGCGGTGGAAAATAAATAGACGGAAGGCTGTGGGACTGTTCCTCATTCATGTTTTCGAAGGGGCACACTTGCGATGGGATAACGAAAGGTTTTTCAAGATCTTTAAGGATCTACTTTTCAGGAATTTCGAAAGGTTTTTCAAGATCTTTCAGGATCCACCTTTCAGAGATTTCGAAAAGCTTTTCAAGATCTTTCAGGATCCACCTTTCAGGAATAACGAAAGGTCTTTCAGGATCTTTTAGGATCCACCTTTCAGGATAACGAAAGGTCTTTCAAGATCTTTCAGGATCCAATTTTCAGATATTTCGAGAAGCTTTCCAAGATCTTTCAGGATCCACCTTTCAGGAATAACGAAAGTTCTTTCAAGATCTTTCAGGATCCACTTTTCAGTGATAACGAAAGGTCTTTCAAGATCTTTGAGGATCCTCCTTTCAGGGATAACGAAAGGTCTTTCAAGATCTTTCTGGATTAACCTTTCAGGGATAACGAAAGTTCCTTCAAAATCTTTCAGGATCCACCTTTCAGGATAACGAAAGGTCTTTAACCCTCTACTGCACGCACTAAATTTCAGTGACTGACGTATTTAAGTATCTTGCGATGTTTTTCTGGAGTTTTTCCAACAATCGGGTCAAACTTTTTGCTTTTTAGGGTTTTGTTTCAAAGGATTAACGGAACTATTCAGTTTGAGTGTTGCTTTTCAAAATAATGCAAAGAAAAAACACAAAAATGAAATAAAACACATGAAAAAAAGGTTTTCCATGTGCCAAAATTATATTTTGCTAAGGGTAATTGCGTCTCGTACTTGTTGTTTTAAGGCAAAGGTCTTACGACAATAAAGTTTTTGAAAAAGAAAACTGAACCACTTGTAAAACGCGTCAAACGTTTAATTTCCACCTAACTTGACTCCTTTTAATTTCACTCATTGCAGGTTAAGCAGAGGCGAGGCTCCATCACCTCATGGCGGGATGAGGCAACATCACCTCATGATGAAACGAAGCTCCATCACCTCATGGGAAGCCGAGGCACCATCTTCTCATGGCGAGACGATGAACTTCGAAAGCATGATTCCCACTAACGACGTTGGATGGAAAAGTGTCGAAACAGAACACGTAAGTGCAATTAAGAAACTTTCTTAAGTACTTTTCGGCAGTTTTCATTTTTTTTTTTTGCCCTTTCTCTGCAATTTTTTTTATTTAAAGTTTTCCCTATAATGGTACACGTTCAAAATTTCGAAAGGAACGTCTCTTCGGAAGTGAATAATAGATGTATTGATTTCTTCAAAGGGATAGAAAACACAAGAGGAATTTACAAAAAAAAAAAAACAAAAAAGTTGAAGAGGGTCTGAAGAGGGTTGGGATTTAATCGGAGAGGTTTCAAAGGGAATTCAATGCGCACCTTGTGGCAACGGCCTTTGCGTCCCTTTAAAAGGCAACCTAAAACTCTTCTCACTGCTAAAATCCTTTGGAAAAAGGAAAATCCCTCCTCCGCACCCACCTTATGACTCGAGTCAGCAATCTGTTTCAATCCCACCGATAGATTCTTCAATTTTCCAGCATTCAACGATAACCGTGACAACAGAGGCTTTGCCAATCCATTCTTCTGTGCCTCAGCCAAATCCTGTTCATTTGCACTCAAAATAAAGTCCTGTTTTGCCACTAAAAGGTCAGCCAACGTGTGCACAGCATTTGCCCGCTGTTCCGGTGAGAGCGCCTGCATTTGCCGACTGCCAATACGTGCTGAAATGAAATTAACACATTAACGCGATTTATCCGCGGTGTATCCGTGTAATTAAGGCCCCATTTGCATTCTTCATTTATATTCCGGAATGTTATTTTTAATTAAAACTAATAGCCACCCATTTTACCATTTTCAGCTAACACATCGACCGGCGTCGAGAACCCGTCTGTGTGCTCGGTGAAGAACGTTCCGACTTTCCTGCCGCCAATTATCGTTTTAATAGCCTTCTCCTGCATGCCGTTGCATATAACAACGCTAACGCCACGATCCAATGCCCAGGTGGCAGCTTTAACCTTCGAGTCCATACCGCCCGTTCCGACCTGAAAGGACGAAAAACACACACACACACAGGACGTGGAGATGATGATGATTGTGCAAGGCTGTTGCTTTTGCCATACCTTGGACTTTTTACCAAACTCAATGATCCGCCTGTCGTTCGAGGTGTATGTGTGCATCAGCTTCGCTCCGTCCTCCCACGGTGGCTTATTGTAGATACCATCGACATCCGACATTAAGATTAATAGATCGGCCTGGACTTCAGCGGCGAGCATTGCTGCCAAACTGTCGTTGTCCTTAATAGCGATGCCCTGTGTGGAGAGGAGTTGAAGACGGTAACGAAAACAAGACCATCGTGTGTGTTACTCACTTTCTTTGATCCGGCCGGCAGGTCGTCGTCCTTGATAAACATTGGCGGCGATACGGCATCGTTTGTATTGATAATTGGCACGATGTTCAGGCTAATCAATTCTGACAGCGTACAGAAGAGATTATTTCGAGTTTCTTCGTTGTAGAAATCTGGTTTTGTAACAAGGACCTGTGGGGATTGAGGAGAGAAATAAATGAAACGACGATGCAGGGTGTCGTGGCATCGTGGTGGATGTGGATCGTGTTCACTTAGCGATACGGGGAGTCATGGCCTGGTGGTGGATGTGGACCGTGCTCACTTTTGCCAAAAAATTTAAGAGATAGATTAAATTGCCTCCAAACTTCTGACCCACATTCGAAGTAGACGCAGTTTTTTTGCCAGACAAACATCCGCTCACAGCATGGGACGGCATATTCTTTTTTCGAACGAAGACGACACATTTTTCCGTCGAAGTGATTCAACGACGATGATATATTTTCTGTCGGTTTTTGTTTTCAACGACGACGCTCATATTTTCCGTCGTAAAAAAAGACCACCCTTGTCGCCAAGATATCGTTTTGATTGAATTACGTTCCAGAAAAATACTTCTAATCACCTCCTCGTTATCCTTGAAACATTTCCTCCAATTTCTCGGCATGCTGCCCCCGAAAAATTTCAGTCCAAATCCACATCCACCGATGTTCCATCATATTTTTTCCTTCTTCCAACCTACCCTCTTCCCTTAACAACAACAAACCTGAGCTATCTTCACTCCATACTGCGCAAACATGGCATCATAAAGCGACATCAATCCCGATTGTCCAACAGCAGCAGCTGCTCTCGGTTCCAACAATACTCCAGTCTCCTGTGGTGTGCGAAAGAAGGACGAGAAAATCAAAACAAGAAATTCTTTATTACACACACACACTGTGAATTCCATAAAAAAGGACTTACCGCACGCGTATGATCCTTCGGCGATAGAGTCTCTCTCATCGACAGTGACATTAGTAATTCCTGGGCAAGTTTCTGGCTACCGAATGCGACAGCACCACTTGTTACCATCATAACTTCTCGTCCTTCCAAATGGCATTCGGCAACCTACAGAAGAAGAACCAATTTAAAACAACGTGTGTGTGGTTCATCGTTTCAATCCTCAAAGGACGAGGACTGAGCTGTGGAAGAAAATGCATTAGGGAAGGTCTGTGTGCTCAGAGGAGGCCATATGTGTGCAGAAGTTAATAGAAAGTTGTGTGTGTGGGGTTAAACTGTTTTTCGACAGAAGTCAATTTCGGTGAAATTGAAACTCAGAGACTCAAATCAGGAAGTTGACTGCATATTTTTTGATGGACACGTTTTGTGGAAGAAAGAGTTTTCCCTGAAGATTTAACTTTTGATGGGATCCCAATAGACAGGAGCGACCGTATTCCAATTGAAGTTCAAGAAAATAATTGATGCTGCTCGTTTGGAACATTCCAGGAAGGAAAATAATGGCTTCTGGAAGAAAGATAACGGCTTTTAACCGGAACTGAACACGACGTGGAAAGACTTTCGTGAAAACGTGCAATCGTCCACATGGACTTATCGAGCCACAGCGAAGTTTTTGAAAGTGACTTTTGTGCGATTGATCCCGAGGGGACAGAAAAAAAAATCAGACACCCACTCGATGTCACCGCCACCAACGCACACTCGAAGAGAATGGTTCTTTTTTTTACGAAACTAATGTGAAAAGTTTTAAAGAGGATTTCCTCGAAACAAATCTCCTTCAAAGGTTCCATCGCCGAACAAAAGCGGAGCGTTGACATCCGACAAAATCGAAGGGAATCCTTTCAGCTCTATTCTCTCCACCGCCGTTGCTAATGCGTTTGAAAAATCTCAGATAATCCGGTGAAAATCCCAACGATAACATATAGTGCCATAAATAACCCTTTTTTTCTCCAAAAATACGCCGCAGAAGGATGAGGACCAAAAAGGACTTGCACTCGAAATGACAATGACAGATATGAAGGACTCTGAATGGGATCGAGTCATCCAAACGACGTCAGATGGGGAGAAGAGGTTTTTTTTATATTTTTTTTTTTTTTTTTTGGGAGAGAAACAAATTAGAAGTCAACATGTCACACACAGCGAGGGTAGAGGAGGCCCTAAAAAGGAGCATATCCTTTATTCATCGAAGAGCATATGACACCGAGACACCGTAGACTACAAAAAGCTGAATGAATAATCACTGAGAGATGTGGTGGCAGTGATGACGATGACGATGAGGATGACGATGGCAATTGCCTCGTGCCATGACTTGGAAACGAACAAAAGGCCCAGATATCATATCATCAGCGAGCAATGTGTCGTGTCAGGATTTATGAGGGAACGTGTAAAACGTAAGATGTGTCAAGTAAACAGGTCGTAACACGCGATGTCAATCAAATTTTCATGAGCACAGTTGACAGGTCATTACTTTTAAGAGATCAGCAGCGGTAAGTGGACGGAGTTTTAGTTGATTGAGAGCCGTTGAAAGCCCGACATCGACGTCGAGGTAAGTTGATCATCAACAAAATCCTTTATCTCTGAAAAACACTAACCCTTTTTTTCGGGTTGACAATATAAATCTCTCATCATCACTCATCGAATTACCTGTTCAACAATGGACGCCAGTCGTCCCAAGGCGAGTCCATGGTTATCCTCTCGGGTAATGACAGCGCTGCCCAGTTTAACGACCAGACGCTTGGCGTACTTTAATTGACTTCGCTCGGTGAAAGTCACTTGCTTCTTGTCTGGGATGAGACCTCGCTTCTCAAGGTTGTTGCTCTGTAAAAAAAAAAGAAAAAAAACTGATGAGTTAGCTTGTTCTCTTAGTGAGCTTTGGTAAAATATTTTTAATGCAGACTATTGATTCTGTGGTCTCAAGAAAAAAGCAAAAAACTAAAAAAAAAAAGCTTGGCCCGAGAAAATTTTTTTTCAGATTTTCCTCGTTTATTTTTAAGGGCGGCTCTGAACCAAATTATCTCAGTTTCTTGGTGTTCGTTGTTGAAATTTTGTTTGATTTTTTTTTTGTTTTTGAAATACTCATCTATAGCCTGAATTTCATGCGTTGTTGTTTTTGTTGGAAATTTGAAGTTTTCATTGTACTGACCCCAAAACTTAGACTAACCCACATTGACTTCCACCCACACCGACCTCTCAAGCCCACACAGCATCTTCCTGAGGTCTTAAGTCTTGATTAGGAGTGACTGCCGCGATAAATTTGCGTTAGTTAATTGAGAGCAGAAAAACATTGAACAAATCGAATTAACGATTTTCATGTATTTTAATTCCGAAATTCCCATTTTATTGTAACTTCTGTCGCCATAAGGAACAACTGCTTAGGTCGAGTTAAGACAAAAATAAGACGGTTCTTACGTGACAGAAATAATTGAACTATTTTGAACAAAGTTGAAATGAAATTAAATATTTACTCAATACAAATTTTGTTACTTCCTGATTTTCATGAATACTCGTGATTCAAAAAGATCGTCAGTCTTAGACTTCCTTTTTAAAAAAACGTAATAAAATGCCTTAAGCGGTTATCACAGAATCGATCGGATGAGATTGAAATCAATTAAAAGTCAGAGGTTAAATGGCTTATGCAAGAATCGCCTGAGTTCAGTTGTAACGCGAAGTGTTGTGTAAAATACGCATATTCCACATTCATGTAAGAGTTCGTGATTAGATGAGATGTTTGCGCTGTTACTTGATGTTTTTCTGATAGTGGGAACCTTGGAAACGCTTCCTCAGTCGTAAAATTCAATTCTACGTTTTCTTTTCTGAATGAACGAAACATGTTGTGTTTTTTTGTCTTGTTGCATAATGTGTGCTGGATGGATGTGGGATTTATTTTTTGTTTTTCGAAAATTACAAATTTAAGAAGTGGAAGTATGGAATACTCTTTCAAACTCAATTTTTCCATCTGAATATAACATAAAAAAAATAAATAGTCGGCGTAACAGCCTATACAAGGCCAGAGCTTAGCGTCTAGCGCACCTCCACTGTGTTGTGCGCGATACATAACATGCATATATTTAAGACCAACGCACGCCGGTACCTCCTTCCCATCTCTCCCTCGGTACCTTCGGCCCGTGCTGTGTCTTAAACAGGATACCTAAGGGTAGCCCCAATCCCTTTAACACGCTCCAATTATGAAAAAAAGTCGTTCTTTTTTCATAATTTCAGCAAATTTTTTTCTCGTGTCATTCCACGAAAATGCTCGGCCTGTGTGGGGAGTTCTGAATCACGCACCTTCGTTTTGGCTTAAAATTAGTAGATCATTGGTGAATCCTTCGTGGAATGATCCTCTTCTTACATTGATTGTAACAAGCTGTGTCATAAATTTTGCAATTTGATTTCGAGTCTTACGACAAAATGCCTCTCCTCACACTCACACTCACACACAAAATCTCACCAAAGAGGCCTTGCAACGACTTAGAATGGCCAGGTTCTAGTTTCATTCTCTCTTCCGTATCTTCAAGAGCCACACAAGCGTTTTTTACGGAGTAGGAAGAGCCTGGTTCTAGATCCATTCATTCTTTCGTGTCTTCGAGGGCCACACAAGTTTTCTCTACTGTGTAAGAAAAACCAGGTTCCCGATTTATTCATTCTTCCTTGTCTCCATCCGCTGCATAACCTTTTTCTGTCGTGTGAAGAGAATATGTCATTAATTGACCTAATCCTTGACTTAAATTTCTAAATTGACTCCTGTCTCACCACAAAATGTCCCTCCCAAACACCACTCATACACAAAATCCCACAAAAGGGTTCTTGCAACGTTTTAGCAAGCCAGGTTCTAGTTCCTTTCGTTCTTCCTTGTCTCCACTAGCCGCATAAGCTTTTTCTACCGTGTAAGGAGACCCAGATTCTATCTTGGTTCATTCTTTCTTGTTTCCAATGGCAACATAAGCTTTCTCTGAGGTGTGAAGGAAAAACGTAATTGATTGTCCTAAGCCTTGTCGTAAATTTGCAAATTGATTTTAGATTTTCAAATTTTATGTGTGACTGGTGCTGGAAATGGCATTTTGTTCTCTGATCGATTCCACTATGAGTGGTGCTGGGAAATTTGTTGTGAGATAGGCAACAAAATGCCATTCCCAGCACCACTCACACATAAAATCTGCCCAAAATCACCTACTCTCATCATCAATTACCCTCACCGTTGCCGAAAACCCTCGCACAATCACTCGAATTGGCCAACTTTTATCAATCTTGTTTTTTCCCTATTTGGCACCATAAAATTTACGACTCAGATATGCCTACAACCAACTTGTACGCACCCTCGTTCAATTAAACCCCCCGCCCAACAATAAATCGGAAACTAATCATATCTATCGCATCATTAAATACAATTACTAATTGCTAGGCATTAATAGTTAAGCTAATTCCAAGTGTGTATCTGCACCAAACGAACTCGTATCTCGAAGTGTGTCGGTGGTAATCTTGTTTTCGTTTTACCGACCTTATCATGCGGCGGCATGGTGAATCGCGTGTGTTCTCCTTCTCTTGTTCCGATTTGTTTTTGTTATGTTTGTTTATAGCATTTGCGATTATTGTTATTTTCTTTTTTTTTTTTTATCTAAAAGATGAATGTTTTTTTTTTGTTTGCAGAGAAAGAATTCATCACGCTTTGTTACCGGGAAGAGTCTTAAGGGAACAGAGTCTATTTTTGGATTGCCAAAAATCTGATGAGTTCATCAACTCGAAGAATTTCGTGTTGTACTCAAAGTCTAACGCTTGACGTACATGGCTTGCATAAACAAGCTTAAATGACGTAATAAAGCCGCTGATAAGACACGCAGACGATGTGTGCAAGTCACGGCTTTCAGCTTTTCCATTGAACTTTTTAATCTCTCTCACTCTCGGCTTATCTTGATGATGAGCTATACATCCCCTAGAGAGGTGGATGGGTCAACAAGTACAGTCAGAAAATAGTAGAATACTGAATATATCAATAAGTACAGTCAGAAAATAGTACAGAATGGCATACATCAACGAGTACAGTCAGAAAATTGTATGCGGCTATGTTTTTCAATGTCTAAATAAATCGAATTCCAAGTGAGGACCTCCTCCAGTAAAATCCGGCTTCCTCCAGCACAGAAAACATAATCAAATCACTCACCATGGTCCGGAGTGCAAAACTACAAACCAAAACAACATCTTTCACTAAGTGGCACCCGCCGATAACTCAGATTAGATTTGAATGAAAAAAAAGAACTATTCGAGTTCGGATAAGCGGACTGATGTTTATCTACCGATTTTAATCCTCCTCTCTCACACAATCAGGGACTAATGGCCTTCCAGACCAGGCTTTGCAGGAGCAGCATGAAAAAACGACGTCGGCGGTGGTGGTGCCACCAAAACACTGCACACTATCAATGTACCTACACAAAGTTCATATCTATACCGCCGACGCGATATCTAACTTATCTATCATAGGCTAGACTAAACAAATGTCATGAAGGTTTGTCATTGAATTCTCTGTTCATGGTGTTAGATAATGTTAAACTCGTGGATACAGGTTAGTTTTATTTTTGTGTACTTAGATATAAACAGTGCTGTTGTGTGTAGATATAAACAGTGATGAGCTAATCGATTTTATTTCCATTTCCAGGAAAACAGCTGCTTCCATCGATCATTGCGGAGGACGAGGCTTTGAAGACAATTGATGGGGTTTAATTGGAATTTATTAAATCGTAAGTTAGGTTGATGGGCTTTTAAAAATTTGTTATTGTTAGAAAATGATTTTTTTTCTGCATGAGGGGTCATTCAAAATATGACAATATGCTGAAGATGGTGTAGGTCAGCTTAGGAATTTTCTTATTTTCTATATGTGAACTTTCTAAATTATTTCCTTTTTTAGTTGCTTTCAAAAGTTCTTAACATAAAAGGCAAGTGGGCTTAAGCTGAAAAGGATTTTTCTACATGCTTACATGATTTAAAAAAAAAAAACCTTTCTTTCTGTCTTATCAGTGTTTCTATACCATCTAGAGCAATTTTTTCATAACACGAAACTGACTTAATTCAGACATCTGACAATACATCATTTGAAAGGTCTTGACATAACCTACAAAACGACGCTATGCATGATTAGTTTGGATACGAGCTCTGTAACGCTTTGTACATAGCCTAAATATTCAAAAGACAAAAAGGCGGAAGGGACATATTTGACAACCTAATGTCACAACCAGTGGGCGCCGTTGGCTCGATCGGTTAGTGCGTCGGACTGTTGAGCGAGAGTACCCGGGTTCGAATCCAGCTCGGGGAAAAAAATAACACCACAAACATTTTTCACGGCCCCACCTCCAGCGAACGACTGACAACCTTCCTGGAGTACTTCTGTCATGAAAAGCTTTCGCAATTCGCCGTTCGGAACCGGCATTAAACAGTAGGTCCCCTCCACATGTGACAAAATTATAACGCGCACAACACAGTGGAGGCGCGAAAAAGCTAGGCTCTGGCTCTCAACGGGCTGTTACGCCGCCCCATATATATATATAATGTAAAAAAATGTAAAATGTTCTTATAACTGATGTCGTTGTGAACGATTTTGACTCCATGTCACCACTGCTTGAAGCGCCATCACCACATGTTGATTTGAAATTAAAATTTAAAATAAATATTTTCAAAAGTCTATGACTCAAGTAAACCTTATCAACATCTTCTGTGTTGGTCCATTACAACGTCACTTTGCTTGCTTTGTATTTTGTCACAAAAAATAAATTTAAAACCAATGACCAGCTATAAATAAGGTGTACAGCGCACATGAATCTACAAAATGATAACACAACCCGGAGGTTGTACTTTAATCTTGACGAAGCTATACTCAGGTGATAACCTAGTTTTGTAACATTGCAGCCTTGTAATGGGCCACGTAAAAGATAAGCATTTACAATGGGAGTGATTGGAATTCGAACATTTTTTAAGAAACTGCGTAGAAACGGTTGGGTGTGATTGAAATTAATTCTCAGTTGGTGAGTTTCTTCAATCACATTTTTTTTTTAAATGAAGAAACCTTTGAATTCGATTCTTGGTCGATGGACTTTTGCAAAACAAGGCACTATTAGGCTAAGAATTTCTTTCAATCGTGACAATCTTGAATTTAATTCTCGTTTGGTGAACTTTTTTGATTCAAGGCATTACTAAGCTACAAACTTTTGTCAACAGAAAGATTTCTTTTTAATCAAGACACTCTTTAAGTCACAAAAATTGTTTTAATTTATATTATTATAAGTAATTTTAAAAAATAAAAATAAATAATCTGCGTAACAGCTCATACAGGGGCAGAGCATAGCTTGTTCGCAAGTAAGTAAGTAATTAACATACAATTTACATACAATTTAACTTGTAGTGTTAACCCGAATTGTGCCTGCGTGACCGGTATAGGCACACCGAACTCACATCCAAGAACCTTATGGAAGAATGTCACATGTCGTCCTTAACACGTCCACGTAACACGTTAAAATCAAAGACGAACCATGTCAAAAAAACTTACTATAGCAAAGTTGGGTTAATACAGAAAATAAGCATAAGCTGTGAGACCTAAGGCTCAACAGTACTAATTTAATCAAGAAAGAACTATACATTTTTTTTAATAAAATTGCCTGAAAGTATTGATTGTGTGATTGATTTAAATTCTCCGTTCGTGGACTTTTTGAATTCAAGGTCCCCTTCATGCCACAAACTTTTTTTCAATCTCTTAAAGTCAAAACATTTTTTTAATCAAGACATCCTTGAAGCCACAGAAACATTTTTTTCTACTCACATTTGTTCTATTTCCATTGCTACTCAAACACCGCCAAAGATTGAGCCTTGGCGCAATACTCCTCGTCACAAACACCGAGTTGGTAAATCCTTTCCGCATAAGCATCATTATTCTTAATTTCTGTCACACTTCCGAAAATAAACTCAATCGAAAAACTCAGTCCGACGGATGTCCTTCAATCACAGATAAATATATCCCCGAGCAAAAAAAGAAAACCACTCGAGTGGGCGAGACAGAAACAAAATAAACACCAAAAATGGTTTCAGAAAAAAGAAAAAAAAAAAACAAACTTTGTAGGATTCACTGTCCCACAGGAGAACACACACTGCGCGTCTACTAAACACCCGACTGACCGATTTCCAACTGAGGCATCACCACATCCAATTCGCAGCGCTAGTAGATTAATTTTCACTTCACGCCCGATGAAAATACTGTGGAAATGTTATCAGAATCAGCTTGTCGCGAGGTCTTATCAGTAGTGTGCCAGGGTAGAGGAACTTTACCCTTCGATTAGAGTGTTCATGTAGTTCGGGTGCTGAAATAGGCATGGTGGTGTTTTTTTCTTTTTTTTTTTGCCTTTCTCTGTCTGTCTTTCAGGGTGGTGAATTGTTTTGGTTTTATTTTTAGTTCTGCAAGTTTCGAGGGGAGGACCACTTCTGAATCATGGAATTTATATGAAGAAATTTCCATCTATCGACGTTGTCAAATCAATGGGGCAGCGTTTGGATCCTAGACAAGGAAAGTGGGTCCAATCGATCTTTTAGGTCAGAGAGCAAGACTTTAGTCAAAAGGCAAAGTGGCTAATCGACTTAGGGCGAAAATCATTTTGAAAATTATCTGTTTTCTGTTTTACCAGGGTTTTTCTATTCCATGTTTTTAATGACAAAAGGGCTTAATTCAGCTACATTCACACACCTTCATTTGGAAAAGCGTCTTAGTTGAAGAATACTTCTTAATAGCCCCTTACACAATATTTTCAATGATTTTTCAAAGCTTAAAATCATTCTCTGGAAAAATTATTGAAATAGACTTAACCTTTTTAGTACGCCGATAAGTCAAAATGATTTTAGTAAAAAAAAAAATTTCAAAAACCAAGCATAATTGTCAATAGCCGGCTTCATGTTATCGATGTCGTGTACGTCTTCTAAGTTTGCATGGTGGTCTAGCTTCGTCTATGAACGTTGGATGCTAATGCTCGAGAAAGAGGAATAATCTAAAGTCATTTCTTATATTTCTTTGGAGCTCATAACGTTTCAGCTTGCTGCAACTCGACTTCTACACTAAAGCCCAACCTCTCCACGAGCCTCTGAAGACTTAAGAACCGTCTTCTTGCAACCACACTGTCTGTGAAGCAGTTTTAAATTTAAGTGATAAGTCCCTGTAATTCAATTTAAGTTTCTTTGACTCCTTTTGGCTTGGGCTCAGGCACATGAATTTCGTTCTTAACTTTACACTGCGCAATGTACCAGATCTGATACAACTCAATTCTTACTTCTTTCATAAACTAAGGATCACAATTTTATTCTGTTAAGCTTTGTAGATAATCTGCTTTATATATTTTGAAGGGAATAATCATGCCATTTTATGTAGACTTATGCTTTTTTATTTTTATTCTGGTATTTGCAGCCATAAATTATAACAGAAAATATTTTTTTTAGTAAAAAAAAAGTTGCGCAGGGTTGGTTTTAATAGGCTAAGGATTTCTCCAGGCCTTGTTGTCTTATCTGATGGTCCGAAGGTATTCGCTCATGTCGCCTTTGTAATTCATGAACAAAACGAAGCGTTTAGGTTTAGGTTAGAGTGGCTGAAGCATCTGAGACCCACAGCCACACTTAGGCCAGATTACGCCTATTGTGATACCACAACGCGGAAATCTACTCCGCACCTTAATGGAACCATTTTGTAAGAAGCTCTAATTAGTTTCATTTCGTAAGAAGTTCAAAATGGTTCCATTAGGATGCGGAGTAGGTATCTTACAAAAAAAAAAACTCTTTAAATGCTAAGTAAGAGCATCAACAGTCGAAGTTGAAACTTATTTGTACAATTTTCCCTATTTTTCAGAAGCCGACTTCAAAGAAAATGTCTTTCCAAAAAACTGCGTCCACATGGAATCCAACTTGTTATCGATTCTCAATCGAAAGAGAAAAGTAATTGCGATCCAAAAATGTGCGTGCATGTAGAATGTGACTTGAAAAACATGTCCCTTGAAAACGAAAGGTAATTGCGCTCTAAAGATCTGCGGTAAATTGGACTTCTCATCCACTGGAAAAGTTTCTCGTTCGAAAAAAGACGGTAACTGCACCAAAAAAATCTGCGTACACAAGGAATCCGACTTGTCATCAATGGAAAAGATTCTCAATCAAAAACAAGACAGTAATTGCACTCAGAAGTCGTTAAGTTACCTCAAAGACAAACTAAACTTCCTCTTACAGGACATACAATCGTTTCTTCGTTTTGTCCATCGTTTCTTTGATCACGTGAATTCCTTTTTCCTTTTCTCTCAGCTCAAGTTCAAGCTCAAAGTCCATATTTTTGATCTCGTCAATCAGATGATTCAAAGCCTTTTTTTGGGAAAAGGAAAAACTAAAATGTTTCCATCTGCATGACACTTAAATCCGCTGGAATTCAGGCCAACAGAAATTGATGCACGTACAGTTGTAGTAAATTATTCCTCAGCACGTTTGTTCACTCTAACAGCCCCTGCAATGAAAATGTGTGTGTGTGTGTGTTCTGAATCAGGTTCCAGCGGATGAAGGGAAATATTTTAACTTCCATCCAACTGCAGAGAATCCTAAGGATTTCTCTTAATATCAATCCATCGGAAAAATACATCCCAAGAAACACGTTTGAGTGCGAAATTGAAATTGAAATTCATGCTAGTCATGTATTATCTGCAAACAAGACATCGAAATGAAAAAAAACTAAGCAGGAGTGGAGAAAAAGAAAAAAGGAACCTTCTTAAATCCCGAAAACAAGACATCGAAATGAAAATATAAACAGAGTACTTTGCATGGGATGGAGAAGAAGAAAGGAAGCCTTTTTAAACGCCGAAAACTAGGAATCGAAAAAAAAAAATTCAGCAGGAGTGGAGAAGAATGACAAAGACTTTTTAAACGCCAAAAACAAGGCATCGAAACATAAAAAAAAACTCAGCAGAAGTGAAGAAGAAGAAAGGTAGGAAGGAAAAGCTAAAAGCCCGGTGCACCCAAGCGATTTTTTGACGTGGCGGTGACGCGGTGGGAACGCTTAAGCATCATTCGATGCTCACAATTCAATTGACCGGTTCACACAAGAGGACGATGACGTTCAATTGATTTGTAAGTAATGACGCTCAAGCGGTGACGCTGCGTCAAAAAACTGCGCAATTGATTAGTGGGTATCGATTAACGCTTAAGTGGTCCAGCCGTATCACAGAGGCGTCAAAAAATCGCTTGTGTGCACCGTGGCTAAATGCTGCAAACAAGACATACTTACTTATTTATCCAGCATTTAACCCTTAAAGGGTCTGTGCCTGATCTAAAGCAGCCTTCCAACGTTGATGGTCCCGGGCATGCTGCTTCCAGTCCGGAAGACCAAGCTGCCTTGTATCCGCGATCACTTCATCTCTATACCGAAGATTCGGTCTCCCTCTTCTACTCGAACCAGGAGGCGCGGGTTTAAAGGGAGCTTGTGTCCATCGATGTGGCCGAGCCACTGTAGTCGACGGATTTTTGCATTCCAAATTATATGAACATCTTTGTACAGCTCATAAAGTTCACGGTCTGTCCTCTCGCCTTCCTCGCAGACGGGACCGAATATCCGCCGTAGAAATTTAGTTTTTTTTTTTTGAAGGAGCCACGTATCAGCTCTTCAGTCCTGCTTATCGTCCAACTTTCGGGACCATACAGTAGGATTGGCAAGTTAAGGATCTTGTAGAGCATGACTTTAGTCCTTCGAGTCAAGATTTTTGACCCTAGTTGCTTAGACAAACCGAAGTATCAGCGATTGCCGAGGGTGATTCTACGACGGATCTCCACTACGGTGTCAGTTGTGGATTTTAAGTTTGACCCAATGGCTCCCATTGAGGTGAAGTGGGAGCTGACATCAAAGTTCGTCTGATCCTGTCGAGTGATATATCAACCAAAAGGTCTTTGAAAATGAGATTAAGCTTTCTTTCGGGTTTTTTCGGTGAAAAGCATCGTTGAAAAGATATGAAGCTCCAAAGTTGGAAATGGGGTGCCTCCTCTAAAAGTGTTGTTTTACTTAAATTTGATTTATTTTATGCGTAGCAAGGCGCGCCGGATACAGCTAATAAAAAAAAATAAATAAATAATCTGCGTAACAGCCCATACAGGGCCAGAGCATAGCTTGTTCGCTAGAACAGCTGATAATAATAATAAAAATCCAAGAAGCCGCACCCTGGATAAAGAAAATGTAAAAGAAAGCTTGAAAAGTCCTTAACATCTTTGCTTTAAGGTGATTTTACGGTCTCTTGGACATGATTACCTTTAATTAAGGCTCCTCAAATAATAACTCATTCTTTTTTCCTCTTTTTTCCAGACGACTATCCACCAAGAATCCTCATCCCAGAATCTCGCATACCACTATTTGCTCTTCCAAATGATTTACCGAGCATCGCATAGCCCTTTCGCACTCCATAAAATCACGTCTCGGGCAGTAAAAATGATTTATCGCCAAAAGAAATGGAATAGATGAATATAAATTTCTCTATAAAAAAAAAAAAAAGAAGAAAAAAAAATACGACACAACCCAACGGTCGAGGGGGAGAAGGACGACGACGATGACTATCCTCCTGAAGGATGTACACAACCTAAGGGGTTTTAATTCAATTTAAAAAAAAAAACGAGCAATGAACAATATTTTTTCAATTTTTTTCTAGAAGAACGTCGAAGCAGAGAACACAATGCAAAAATGAAAAAGAAGTTTTAGATGAATTTTCTGATCGCTTGGCGAATAAAGAGCCACGTGGAACGAAGAATAACCGCGACTGATGCGTAAAATATCCTGAAAAATAAATAAATCAATTTCCCCATGAATAATATAAACTTTCGAGAAGATGCACCTTGCAAAGGAGGTGGCTTGAAGGAAATTAGTACGCGGCTCCTCCATTTTCAGGAAGTCGACAGGGGAAGGGAGATGATTTCAGGAAACTTTCCCAAGTGGCTGCATTTTTCTGAAAGAGTGAGTGAAAAATCGGGTTAATCTATGCGTTTGAATTGATTAAGAAAGTTTGAGAAGAAAAGTTTAATGAATTTGATTGAAAAGTTCTCTCTTAGATTTTCGTCGTTTGAAAGACCAATCTTTGGTTTTTGATTTTGATACGAGAGGTAATCACACACATCTATGACTCAATTTGCAAGACGAAATTCGAGAAAAATCTTCCATTTCACATCCAGACGCACATATCCTTCGGATTAATTAAGTCCATCTCGATCCCATCAAAGGAGAATTACAGTGCAACAGTAACAAGTTGTTGCATCGCTTTCGATTGGAATCGCATTCCACTTGGAAGTGGAAAAGAAAAAGAAAATCAATACTGCACTTCTTTTTGCCTCATTTCGTTTCGTGTAACCTCACAGAGATCCTTGTTACATGCAACGAGAGCTCCCCGAAAACAGATTCCTCATTACAAGTGACTCTCTGACATCCCATCCTGCAAACTCTTGATCCCTGAAAATCCAAATTCCGAGCATTAGTGTCTGTTGCTGATGGTTCCGTCCGTTCTTTTGGCTCCTGATGCTGTTGCTTCTGCACCTCTTTGCTGCTTTTCCTCGAGTTACTTCCTCTTCCTGCTCCTGCTGCTGTTGTTCCTTTCTTCTACTTCTCCTCCTGCTGCTTCTTATCCTACTCCTGCTACTCATCCCTCAGTTTCATGTGTGTGATTAGCAGCAATTATCCAACATGGGTATTCGATAATATTCTCTTATTTTTTGACTAAAAAAATTTAAATTCAAATCTTACATCATTGTTGATAGACGATTAAACCGACCGAAGGATCCAACGAGGATACAAGGATATATTTTCTGTCTGTCTCTTTAACTTTTTGATATAAAACGACTTTGGCAGTTAAGGATTAAACTGCGGGGAGGAAGAGAAAACTTTTCGACAGAGCAAACGTATTTTTGCGGATTAAGTTGTTTGCGTGCAGATACGTTTTTTTTTGTTATGAAGTTTTGGAATACATTTGAATTTTTTTCCGTTTTTTTTTTTTTGGCATTTCAAGGGGGAAGCTTATGGCCGATAAGGATGATTTGAGTTGAAAAGTTTAAATAAATCATGGGGAAGGATTTTTTTTTTTTGCCGGTTGTTAGAGCGGTTGATAAGGGGCTTAAGGCGCTTCGCGTTGTGATTTAAAAAAAAAATGGGATATTCCTCTTGGCATAGATGAATGAAGAGGAGATAATGACACCCGGCAGCTGAAAATTTAAGGCGAGAGACTTAAATGAGCAACGTGTTCGCTTCAGTTAATAAAAAAAAGGTTCATGTGGAGATTTGATGGGTGGTTTTGTTTGGTACCCATACGACCATAATTATGAGTCCCTTGTTTACTTAAAATGAAAGGCTTAAGTAGAAAAAATGCGATAAATCGGCCCAGTTTGAACGCTGTTTCGAGGACGCTTAATTATCATGAAGAAAAGTCCTTTTTTATTCAAATACTAGCTATACCCGGCGCGCCTTGGTACGCATAAAATAAATCAACTAAAAACTTCAAATATATTTAACAAATAATTCTCTTTTATATTGAAAGTATTCATTACGACAGATTCTGCATGGTTTTTCCAGATTTTTAGGGGAAACGGTGTGGAAATGTCCCGATAAAAACTTAAGATGAGCTTCATTTTAAACAAAAAGCTAAGACGAGAAAAAGCAATGGATGAATTCAGTTTGAACGTGAATAAGGTTCTGACTTTTAGCGTTTGAAAGATTCTGATTCTTACCACCATTGGAGCCCTTTGCAAGATAAACTCGGCGCTGAACCACTCATTTTTGATACAGCCCTGGCTTTTTAATTTCATCAAAGCCGAGAATTCAACAAACACCACACACACACTCAGTCCCTGATCTCTCTCTGTGCTGCTCTTCACGGCACAGAATAGACCTCGCTATCGCACTTACACATGCGAAAGTGTTTTTTCGATCGGCTGGGTGCACAGACGAAGGACTTCGGTGGCCAAAGTGACTGAGTGCTTCAGTTTCTGGGCGACCAAGAGTCAGCTCGGACGTGTGGCTTGAGCCGGATGGGTTCGCTGCAAGGAGTCGAGTTGAGGAAACTTTCATGCTGAAATTTTGGCAGTTTGTGGAGTGGCTTAGACCACCAAGGGTTGAGGGTTGGTGAGACAACAAGGCTTGACTTAAAGCTCTAAATTTGAAAAAAAGAAAGATTTTGTTTTAAAACTAGCTAGAAAAATATAAATTAAGAGCTATAAAATATATCCAGGCCAACAAAGGCTCTCGGCTAAAACATTTAAAATAAGTTGAAACATTTGGGTTGAAAAATTAAAATTTTTGTTAAAAAAACGCGCCCCCAGTAAGGCCCCCGCTGTTGCTCACTGATTTTGTAGCCAGCCCTGTCTTTTCAAAACAGACCCCACTCCCGATCCTCATTTCGCGACAGTCGCGATTGCAAAGAAAAGAGAGACTTGGGCGTGGCCACCGATAGACAAAAATACCAGGCTGTGGATACCTACTGCCAGTCGCCTGGTGTCCGGCACACGAGGTGGATGTGCTGGGGGGGCGGCAGCAGGTCATGAAAAGATGATGGATGGGGGGAGAGGGGGAGGTTGATGGTTCGAGGCAATGTCTCGTTCGCAGGGTGGGCTTGGGCCTTGCAGGCTAAGCTTGGGGCTCCATTGAATTGACTGGGATTTGAAGCAAAACTGATGTGAAACTCCATATAAAAGCACTTGGCTGGCTTAAAATCAATAGCACCCCTGCTTCAAAAGGCGCCTTTGTCATTCAGATCCTTCAGTACAGCCCTGGCTTTTATAACTGAGGTTTATCTCAAGTAAACACTGTGCTGGCCAATCAAAACTCGAGCTCTCTCGCTGCCATCTGTCACCTACACAGCCGCAGGCCGAAAAAATTCGTCTGGCTGGGAGCCGAGTATACCTGCTGCTTTTTTCTGATCGCCTGGTAGCTGGCTCCCAGATTTGTATGGAAATTTACTCGGATCAGAAATTTTCTGATGGGTGTGTGGCTGGCTGCCTGGCTGGTGCTTGGCATGTTGCAACGGCCACTTAGATTCATTCACGCAACATCATCACCACCTCGTCACAGAATTTCTGATCCGAGCAAATTTCCATACAAATCTGGGAGCCAGCTACCAGGCGATCAGAAAAAGCAGCAGGTATACTCGGCTCCCAGCCAGACGAATTTTTTCGGCCTGCGGCTGTGTAGGTGACAGATGGCAGCGAGAGATCTCGAGTTTTGATTGGCCAGCACAGTGTTTACTTGAGATAAGCCTCAGTTATAAAAGCCAGGGCTGTACTGAAGGATCTGAATAACAAAGGCGCCTTTTGAAGCAGGGGCGCTACTAGTTTTAAACCAGCCAAATGCTTTTATATGGGGTTTTACATCAGTTTTGCTTCTAGTTCCAGTCAATTGAATGGAGCCCCAAGCTTAGCCTGCAAGGCCCAAGCCCACCCTGCGAACGAGGCATTGCCTCGAACCATCAACCTTCTCCTCTTACCCCATCCATCATCTTCTCATGACTTGCTATCGCTCCCCTAGTACATCCACCTCGTGTGCCGGACACCAGGCGACTGGCAGTAGGTATCCACAGCCTGGTATTTTTGTCTATCGGTGGCCACGCCCAAGTCTCTCTTTTCTTTGCAATCGCGACTGTCGCGAAATGAGGATCGGGAGTGGGGTCTGTTTTGAAAAGACAGGGCTGGCTACAAAATCAGTGAGCAACAGCGGGGGCCTTACTGGGGGCGCGTTTTTTTAACAAAAATTTTAATTTTTCAACCCAAATGTTTCAACTAATTTTAAATGTTTTAGCCGAGAGCCTTTGTTGGCCTGGACATATTTTATAGCTCTTAATTTCTATTTTTCTAGATAGTTTTAAAACAAAATAAATAAATAAATTCTTTCAATTTTTCAAATTTAGAGCTTCAAGTCAAGCCTTGTTATCCAGCAAACCCTCAGTAGCCTAAGCCACTCCATAAATTCCCAAAATTTCAGCATGAAAATTTCCTCAACTCGTCTTCTTGCAGCGAACCCATCCGGCTCAAGCCACACGTCCGAGCTGACTCCTGGTCGCCCAGAAACTGAAGCAAGCAGTCACTTTGGCCACCGAAGTCTTTCGTCTGTGCACCCAGCCGATAGAAAAAAACTCTCGCATGTGTGAGTGCGATAGCGATGTCTATTCTGTGCCGTGGAGAGCAGCTCAGAGAGATCAGGGGCTAAGTGTGTGTGTGGTGTTTGTTGAATTCTCGGTTTTGATGAAATTAAAAAGCCAGGGCTGGATCAAAAATGAGTGAATCAGCTCCGAGTTTATCTTGCAAAGGGCTCCGGAAAATTGTTAAAGCTCACGATTTGTACAGGAACAGCTTTTTAACGACTTCTTGACGTCGATTTGATCTCTCATATTCAAACTGTAGAAGAAGTTCTTAACTTCACAATAAATGATTTCATAATTTCCCCCATTACCTCGAATGCGTCATTTAATGTGAAATCTTATCAAATACCTGCATTTTTTTTCAATTTCAAAGACTTCATCTTTTTTTTCATTTTCAAAGACCTTAACGCACTTGCCGCCTTAAAATGTTATCAATTATCGATGTTTGTCTTTGCAACGATATCAAATGAATTCCCATCAGTTGATTGTTGTCTTCCGTCGTGTCATCTCCGAGGAACGCTCCCGCGCTTGAGTTTCTTTGTTCGAGAACTTTCCACATCATGGATACCTTTGACTACAACGATGACGATATTTACCTAAGAAAGAGGTAACCACTCCAAATCAGATATCCTTCTCCTAAACACTCAGTGTCCTCCCGCAAACAGGAAAAACAAAGAGAAACCACCACTGTGGGACTCCTTCCAGGACCCACCACCCAAGAAGGCAACCGGATCAGCAGCTAGTTGGACAAAGCTCACGTTACTCCTGCAAATCTTCAAGATTCTCGTCTACATAATTGTGTTTGCCACTGTCCTTGGCTCGGCAGTCGTGTCGAAGCTTACGTACCTCCTCATGGTGGCACAGATACCCACCGAGGCTAAGGTGAAGTACTGCGACATTCGACGTGAGTACACGGCGCACACGGGCCGAGATAACAATCAGATAACAGTGCAGACGTGCAACTGACTCAAGGTCAACTCCCATTTCAGATCCACAAAGAGAACTCTATGCCCAGATTCCCGAGGAACAGCAAATCGCGTGGATATGGGCACTGATATTCGCCTTCTCCGCGCCGGAAGTGTTCACGTTCTTCCGCTCGCTGCGGATTTGCGTGTTCAAAGACGTCAAGGCGCCCACCTGGCTGGAGGTGTACTTGGTAAGTGGTCTTGCGGACGCTCGTGTGACTGAAGTTAAAAACAAATGTTTGCACAAAACAGCTCGTTGGAATGGAGGTGTTTCACGCCATCGGCCTGGCGGTGTTTACCTTCGTCGCCCTACCCGCGATGGACTCGTGCAAGGCTCTGATGGCCACTAATGCTGTTTGCCTCGTGCCAGCTTTGTTGTGTGAGTCGATGTGGTCATTAAGATAACTCGCGCGGCAACCACCTATCACTCAACTTACCCCCATTGTCTCCCACAGCTGTGCTCAGCCGACCAAAATGCAACTGGAAATCCATGCTGACAGCGTTCCTAAGCCTCTTGGGCTTATTCTGTCAAGCCACCGCGCTCTTCGTTTGGCCAGCCATCGATAATAAATTAGCAATCCAAATCCTCTCCGTGCCACTGCTGCTCATCTCGTTTCGCTGGTGGGAAAACTACATCAATCGCTTCTCGTGGATCTGTAAGTAGAACACACACACACACATGTGAGACTGTGGATTGTCATCGAAAATTACGCCTGCAGCTTATCTGACGAAAACCATCCGACGGACAAAATCCCGATACAATACCTACTTGTTCCTGTCGCCGTTGAAATGTTTACTCTTCGCCTTAAGCGCTTTCGTCCTCGACGGACGGAAATTCTCGACGTATTTTACAAAATTTCTCCCCGGCTGGAGGCAGCACGATATATCCGTCAGTCAGGTAAGCCAACCGGCTCCACAGCATCCAAACCTTGTAAGTCCCTCTTCTCGTTCCACAGAGTGCGGCCATTTACTCGGACGCTCATACCTCGACCACATTGCTGGCATCTGTCCAACTTCCCGACACCCCCCTGGGACCAATGGTGGAAGATGAGTTCATCGTACACTCCCAACCAGCGGCCATCGTCTACACGCTCCTGATTCAGATAGTCGCCTCCTATCTGTCCTACATCTTCGCAAAGTTCGCGTGCAAAGTCAAAATCCAAGAGTTCAGCTTCTCCCTGTCCATAAGTCTCGTCGGACCCGTGTCGGTGGCGGTTCTCGTCATCGTGGCCAGCGCGAGGGAGGCTGATGTTTGCGCGTTTCATGGCTACGTCCCCGACTACCTGTCCTTTCGAAGCCTCCCAATTTATGGATTCATCGATTATTTAACGCGAGACTTCGTCTGGATGTGGCTCCTCTGGTGGGCGTCTCAATTGTGGGTGACTTATCACATCTGGTATCCGAGAAACGATAAGAACGCCCCCACAGAAAAACTCTTCGTCTGCCCGTGGTACTGTGGACTGCTTGTGGATCAATGCATAACAATGAACCGTCGGCGAGTTGATTGGAACGAGGAATACGTCACTCTAAAGGTACGGTAGGCGGTAGGCTTTCTTTTCTATACACACTGTACCAGTGCCGGTGCTGGTGCCTGTGGTTATGCCATTTGCAAAATTGTTTATTCATCTCTGTCTCTCGTGTATAGAATGATACATTCGCACCAGTTGCACCGGTGAATACTGATTCGGATATCTTGCCAAGCGATAAAATACCTCAGCTCATTGTTTGTGCAACAATGTGGCACGAGACACAGGAAGAGATGATGGAGTTTCTAAAGTCGATTGTACGTCTGGATGAGGATCAATGTGCTCACAGGATGGCAAAAATTCACATTAACAAGGGCAGGGAGGACGAGGAATACTACGAACTGGAAAGTGAGTGTGGATTGGATTAGAGTGTTATCCATAAAACATGAATTTGTGGAACGTGCGGCAGAGATAAGTAGACAGGATGCACATTGGTGACGAGGTGTCCTGAGGTAGGGGACTGTTGTTTTTCAAACGAATTTCGTTGGAGACACAGAAGGACATCTTCATCAAAATTCAATCAAAGGGGTCATCTCTGCACCTGAACAATGGATGCCCATTAAACCGAGAGGCCAACTCATTACATCTGTTCAACCCCCCTTGTCGTTTATCGAATTTCCATTGAAAACAATTTCTGTCATTTCAGCAAACATTTTCTTTGACGATGCCTTCGAGTTGGAATCGAAATACTGTCAGGATGTGAAGAACCCACCCCTGAACGAGTTCGTGAAACTGCTCATCGAGAGCATTGAAAAAGCCTGCTTCGAGGTCTATGCCGTGCCGATGAAACTGAAGCCACCGATGAAAATGGAAACACCCTACGGAGGTCGTTTGGTGTGGACGCTGCCCGGTCGAACGAAAATCGTTGCCCACTTAAAGAACAAGGATAAAATTCGACACAAGAAACGCTGGTCACAGGTCATGTACATGTACTACTTGTTGGGCTTTCGCATAATGGAACTGGAGGATGCTTCGCCGAAGCGAAAAACAGTCATTGCCGAGAATACATTCCTGCTCGCGCTCGACGGTGACATCGATTTTCAGCCGCAGGCTGTGCAGCTGCTTATTGACCGAATGAAGGCTGTTGATGAATTGGGTGCCGCCTGTGGTCGGATACACCCCGTTGGTCGTGGTCCTATGGTGTGGTATCAGAAATTTGAGTATGCCATCGGACATTGGCTGCAGAAGTCCACGGAGCATGTTATCGGTTGTGTGCTGTGTAGTCCCGGGTGCTTTAGTTTGTTTCGCGGCAGCGCCCTAATGGAGAACAGTGTAATGAAAAAGTACACGACGGTGTCCCAGGAGCCAATGCATTATGTGCAATATGATCAGGGGGAGGATCGTTGGTTGTGCACTCTCATCCTGAAGCAGGGAATGCGAGTGGAGTATTCCGCGGCATCGGACGCCTACACCCACTCGCCAGAGAATTTCAATGAATTCTACAACCAGAGACGTCGCTGGGTGCCCTCCACCATCGCCAACATCTACGACCTGCTGTCCGATGCAGACATGGTGGTGAAGAATAATAGCAGCATATCCATGCCGTACATTTGTTATCAGTTCATGTTGATGGTGGGCACCATTTTGGGACCGGGCACGATTTTCTTGATGATGATCGGGGCGCTGGTGGCGGTGTTCAGCATCGACATTTGGACGGCGTTCTTGTGGAACTTCTTCCCCATACTCATCTTCATCCTCGGCTGTTTGTACCTAAAGCAAAAGTATCAGGTGAGTTATGGCTTCCCTACATACACACCCTCATTGCTAAGCCCTCTCTCACTCCCAGCTCCTGATTGCGTTTGTTGTGAGTGCGATATACTGCCTCGTGATGATGGCCGTCCTCATCGGTATAATCATCCAGATGATTGAGGATGGTCCTCTGTCGCCCGCGTCCCTCTTTTTCATGCTCGTCGCCGGTCAGATAGTCATCGCTGGTAAGTCCACTTACATCTTCGATGAAAATTGCCCACCACATCCCACCTGCGTGTGTTTTTCAGGTCTAATGCATCCTCAAGAGGCCAGTGCCCTGTACTGCGGCTTCATCTACTACATCACCATCCCATCGATGTACATGCTCCTGCTAATTTATTCGATTTTCAATATGAACGATGTTTCCTGGGGTACCCGTGAGAAAAAGCCAGAAGCCGATGGTCAGGTGGGTGTTGTCCTAAGGACTTGTCCATCAAAAAATAACAAAAACAATTCTAAATGTTTGCATAACCTTTTTTGCTTTTTTGACAGGCTAAACCGGATGAAGGAAAACAGGCAAATGATAGTAAACCGAATAAGTTCCAACAAATGTTCGCTTTTCTTAAGCCTACCAACGAGGAGGAGGGCTCATTGGATTTCTCGTGTGCGGGAATATTTCGTTGCATGTTTTGTACGCACCAAAAGTCGAACCCTGTCGAGAGTCAGCTGATGGTTGTTTTATCCAGCTTGGCGGAATTGAATAGTAAAATTGATGTTTTGGAAGGGTAAGTCGGGAAGGATGAGGAAATGGCTGATGGTGAATGTTTTTGCTTACAAATTAGCTTTGCTTTTGTTTCCTTTTAGGAAAGTCGTTAAGGAATCAAAATTGGAGGATACTGGTGAAGAGAAACAGATTGAAGTAAACATGGTAAGTGTTTCTGGTCGAGAATCTTGTAAACAAGGCAATCAGTCGATGTTTTTTTGGAGTACACCAAAGCCTTGCTTTGTGTCATTAATTACATAGATTGGGCGGCGTAACAGCCCATTGAAAACCAGAGTTTAGCTTTTTCACCACAGTTAATTCGGTCCAAAAAAACAGGACGCGGATTCAAATGGTGAAAATCGATCTAATGATTTCCATGTAGACTAGTCCAAATACAAGTTTCTTTTTAAAAATGTAGGGACATGAACAAAATTAGATTTTTCCTGCAAACCAATTCACTTTAACTATGGAACACAACGTCGTTCAGGTGGCTGCCTCGGCCGGCTTCACAGTTGCGCATTAATCACTCCAATTTTCCAAGACCTTGTTAATGGTTTCGGGCTCTAGCACATGGACTGCTTGAATGATGTTGGCCATAAGGTCTTGAATTGTTTTCGGATTGTTGGTATAACATCGGTCATTCACGGTTTCACACAAAAAAGGCTTAAGGCGTCAAACCACATATCCTGGGCGACCTATCGACATTATCAAGATGGCTAATAATACGATTTGGGAAACGCTTTGGTAAAAGATCGATTGTGGCATGAGTTGTGTGGCATGGCGTATCATCCTTCATGATTCAGAAGTCGGTCGTATGTCATCAATTTAAGTAAAATAAAAAAGCGGTTAACATGGCTATACAATGCCCACTGTTGATTGAAATGCTGTTCCCAGCCTCGTTTTGGAAGAAAAATTGTTGCCTTTTTACGCGTGAGCATACCTCCTGATAATTTAGAGTCGGCGACACAGGATCGAGTTGCCTTTTGATCTCATCTGCATGCTTTGCCCCCGCGACCTGGTTAGTGGAACATGCGGCCGAAAATAAGAATGAGAATAGTCTACTGAAGCTACCAATCCACAATCCGCTCCAAACTGTCACTCTCTGTGGATGCATTCGCTTCTCGACAATAACGTAACGATTTTTCGACCCTTAGACGAGGCAATTTTATTTTTTGACGTGGCCGCCGTGATAAAAATGCTCTTTGTCAGAAAAGATAACTTTTCATCCAAAGTTGTTGTCCAATTCAAGCCGTTTTAAGGCCCAAACAACGAACGGATGGACGAGCATCTTTAATTGTTGAGTCAATTAGACCTTGTACGCGACTAATCTGAAATCTTTCTATAGAATTCTCCTCAGGTTAGTGCGTGAATTGTTGGCCTGTTGAGATCGATGGCGAGTTGATGTTCGTGGATTTAGTTTCAGTCTCGGCTACATCAGCCGCATTTTCGTCTGCTCATAGTACGGCGAAGGACCATTAGTGTTGTCTACTAGCATGCCAGTCTCTCTGTGAATGCTACATTTCAGCCAAAACTTCTTTCAAAAAATCGGACTGATTGGGCTATACGGCACTCACTTTGGAAATACATTTTCAATACTCCCTAACATTATTCAAGCCTACAGTGATTCATTTCGTTCCGTGAAGGTATAAACTGACGTCCTCTCAAAATTCTGAGCGGGAAGCAGCTGCCAGTATCAAAATAACCTATGATTAAATAGAAACCACTAGATGGCCCACCCTTTATTTGCGTCCACTTAAATCAACAACCCCTCAACTTCAAAATCAGGCATGTCGATTTCAAAATTTCAATCTATCTCCTCTCCTGGCACCGGCAAATTATGGGAAGACGTCTTTTTTCTTAACCTTGAAACGGTGCAACGTCTTGATGCTTCTTAATTTAGAGCACGCCACAAAAGAAACCACTACATGACCCACCTCTTATTTTTATTCCATAATTCCCATGTATTGTAATTTTGTGAACCATGCACACTAGGGCGGATTGACCTAAAAGCTTGTGAAAAATAACTGGAAAAAGACTAGGAGCCTAAGATAGTAGCCAACATTAGAATTTGGTTTCTAGCAAGGTTTTAGGGGTTTTACTCAACCGTGCGACGCGAACTAAAATAAAACAGAGGTAACTCCGAAGCAACGATAATTTTTAAACAACGCATTCTCGAAACGGTGCAAATTAGAACGGCACACAGTAGAGTAAAACTCTTAGAACCTGGCTAAAATCAAATTCTAAGACTCGTAATCTTTTTCGATCGATCTCATACCAGCTAAAAGTCCAATTCTGAAGTTTGCTATTATCTTACACTAGCTTTAATGTTTGATTTAATGTCAACTTTTAGGTGATTTTGACTCAGTATGCGACGCAAACTAAAGCTTCGGTACACTCTGAACTGCAGAATTAGTATTCCAATTATCTTAATGAAAGGGATTGTCTAAATTCGTATCCGTTCTTCTCTTCACAGCCGATGAAGGACACCAGCGAAGTAAATAAAGACTATCTACCTGGTTGGATCAACGATCCCCTCCTAGTCGACTCCACCATTGGTGAGATACCACTTCCAGAAAAGCGTTTTTGGCGTGACCTCATCAAAAACTACCTCAAACCAATGTTCCACACCAAAGAGAAGAAGGACCAAATCGCCGACAGTCTCCGCGAGCTCCGGAATATGTTCGCATTCGCATTTGTCATGGTAAACGCACTCTTCATCCTCATTGTCGTCCTGCTGCAGCTGAAAAAGGACTACCTCCATGTGATTTGGCCAATAAGTCCCAAGGATTTCATAACCTATGACGAAACGCACCTACAGGTCTATATCTACCGACAATACCAGGAACTCGATCCGATTGGGCTCAGTTTTGTGCTGTTCTTTGGATTGATCTTAATCGTGCAATTTGTTGCCATGTTCTTCCATCGATTTGCAACTGTCTCTCAGCTTCTGGCCGCGACGCAATTGGACTGGTTTAGGAATTCTTCGGTGAGTATAGAACACAAATGGAGCGGTGATTGTTAGAACATAAGTAACACTTTCGTTACGTTTCTGTGTCGCTCATGGATAGAGGTTCGTGTTAAGGCCAAAAATGTTCTAAAGCCTGAAACACATTCAAAATTGGATACGAAATCACCTCTTTTTCTACAAAATATGAGTGAGTTCATAAAAGTAAAAGTGCGTTAGTCCTGCAAAGTCTTGCGTTCATAATGGCTTTGCAGAATTGCCGCAGTTTTACTTTTATGAACTATTTTTGTCTCTCCTATAAAACAATAAAAGTCACTTATGTTGTCTTAAAAATCATCGATTTAAATGTTAACGGTCCAACTTTCGACGCTCCCACAGACCACCGACGACGATGCACTTCAAGAGATCAGAGGCAACGCTGTAAAGATTGCCAAGCAACTCCAACGACCCAAGCGAATAGATGACGAGGATGGTGACGGTGAGAACATGGAAGAGAATGATGAGGAAGAGGGAATAGCTCGTCGCCAGACAATATTCAAGCTGCACGAGAATCGTGAAAAGAGCCATCAGGACTACAGTGATTTGGTGAGGAATTTCGAAGCGCGGTACTACGGCGAAGGTTCGTACTCCATTCTTTTTTTTTTTGCTGTACAACATTTCAGTGTTAATCCGAATTGTGTTATAATTCCTTTTTTGACATGGTTCATTTTTAAGGGGTTGTTTGGCAGACATGATGTTTGTCTGGGTGTAGCCTTACAGTCACTCTGGCACAATACAGATTAACCGCAAATATTTCCTCCACTTTCTTTTAAGATGACATAAAAGTGAAGAACATCTCGATGAGCCGCAAGTCCATAATGCTCCTTAACGAAACCAGAGTCGAGGCGAAACGTCGTAAAACCGAACAGATGCAACGGAGTCAAATTTTTAACATGAACGGATACGATAACAAGGCCTTTGAGTCGACTTTCTGAAAGCGCTTTTTTTCCTTAATTAAATGTTTTTTTTTGTTTTTCCTAAAATTAAAACAAAAATAAATAGAACAGAAAAAAAAAAAGAACGTATTTAATTTACTTAACCCATGTTGGTGGTTGTTTTATGACCTAAAACTCTCGCACCCTCTTTTGCAAGTCCCTAAAGCAATTTGAATGCAAATGAGATGCTTTGACCACCAGTTGTAGTAATTGTTACGAATGTCCTTTTTCCTTTTTCGCATTAATGTGTTTCCTAAAATTTATTTCCTCCACAGAGACAAAAATCATGCAGATATAGAGACGACAGAGGGAAAGGTAATTGGAACAAATGTTTATCTCACCGGGTCGTTGTGGTGAAAGATGTTTTGTTTGCTGATGGAGGGGATGGGAAAAAGTGTAGTACTAATGCCTTCAAGACGCATTCAATGTGTCCTTTATTGTCTTGCTTGTTATTAGGGAAGGTTGTCAGAGTGACATAATTTACTCGGCATTTGGTATTCTGGTAGACACAGCAAACTAGATTGTGATATGGCGAGAGTTATGTTTTGCACTCAAAGTCCATTTCTTGAAATTGCGGTAGTAAACTATAATGGAAGATTTCATTACATAAAGCGATAGCTTCTCGTCTTATGTTCAAATCATATCCCTTAGACGCACGAACTTCGTTAGAACACGACGACCGCGTAAACGACTCCAGCCTTTCGTTTAAAAAAAAAAATCTACGACCTCTTACATGTAAATAGCGAGCTATATTTATTGCAAAAAAAGTGCAGTGCAAAAGAAAAGCCTTCATCCTCACTTACATACTGAAATCTGAATCTAAATCTTCGTTCAAGACACAAAAAAAAAAGACGCCTACCCACACACCAACTGCCAATTAGAAATTCGTGGCATTTTTCTTTAGAATTTTTTTATCCCTCTGTAGGATTTCCTCCTTGCGTTCCTTTTTCGCTTGAGTGATGATTTTATCGATCTCCTCCAGTGAAATTCCATCCTCCTTCACAAACTTATCGTGCTTCCATCGATCCCCATCTGCAGATGTTGTAGCTCCAGCGGTGGCCCCAGCAGCTGCAGCCGGCGCATTCGAAGCGGGTGCAGCAGAAGAATTATTTTTTGCACCAGAGTCAGAGCCTCCATTTTTCTGTGCACTCGGGGATCGACTTCCATCGGCTTCTTTTTCTCCATCCACGGGACGCTGCCAGACGCGATTACCAAAGACTTTTTTATTCCGGCTGTAAGCTGCACTCTTACGTTCATCCTTAGCCGGACTTTTTGTCCGTCGACGACCGGGAGTCTTTGAACGAGGACGCCGATTGGGATTGAAGGGAGATGGTGTGCGTCGGCGACCACGCGATCGAGAGCGTCGTCCTCGTGAACGCGAGCGACGGCCTCGGGAACGGGTTCGTCGACCTCGTGAACGAGAACGGCGATTACCTCGCGATCGAGAGCGACGACCACGTGACGGAGAACGACGACGTGAGCGTGAATTCGATCGGCGGCGCCGACGACCAATCGATCGAGAACGAGAGCGGCGACGGGCATGCGATCGCGAAGGTGAACGAGACTTTGAACGTGAACGAGTTCGCGTTCGTGTGCGGCGGGTTAAGGCCTCCACTTCCTCAGGCGGAGGTGCAACCAGTCGGAAGCAGCCGAACTTGTCCAAAACCACTGGTCCTTTAATGGGGAAAGGCTTGAAGGATGCTGCTGATGATGTCGCACTGGAAGACTGGCCGAACGTCGATATGCCAGACCTTCCTGAAATGATTGGAGGCGGTGGACGCACTGGCTTTACAGATGTTCTCCGCACTGGAGACTCCCGCTTCGGTTCTCGCTTCGGGCTGAGAACTGGCTTTGCTCTTATCGAAAACGACGGCGCTGGTGGTGGTTCTTCGTTGTCGACGAACAGATCTTCCCGCACAGCTAGTTTCTTTTGCTGCTGGTAGGTCTTCAGCTCCTCGAGACTGCGTTCGTACTTCTCCAGGCTGTCGTGCACTTTTTCTGGGGACCTAAAACGAGACTCTGTAAATGAGGTGCAGTAGGACCCTCTTCAAATACTCACTTGTAGGTGCTCTCAAATGCAACAGGCTCCTGTTTACTTTTTTTCTCCAAGCGCGCTGCTTCCTTTTTGGCTTTCTTTCTTTTTTTCTTCGACTTTTTCTTTGACGTCGACGACTTACCTTCACGTTCCTTGCGATGCTTTGAAGCGTCTTCAAGGAGCTTCTGCACTCGCGTTTCGTAATCATCGTCCCCGGCTCCCAGGAAGTCGTCCATCTGAAATGGGGAGCTCATTAAAGGAATTGCTCGTCTTCGCTGGATCCTCGGGATTGGAACTCTTACGTACTTTGTTGTAATCTGTTGCTTGTTCCTTTTGCATCATATGAAAAGGTTGGCTGAACTGGAACCCGGATCCAACGTTACCTGCGTTCATGTCTCCCATTCGTTTGCTAAGTGGCGAGAGGGACTTCTGCTTCCGTGACTTCTTTTTTTGCCGCTCAGCTTCAGACTCTAAAAAAATGTTCGTTTTGAGAGAAGAATTAAGAAATTGAGAGTGAGCATTTAGTACACGCCAAACGCATCATCGCTGAAAGCATGCAAATGAACATAATAAGTATACATAAGCCTCGACAGCATAGCTTACTGCCATCCACTCAGATCCTGGCTAAAAGAAAATAGAATTCATATGAAAACGATCGTGGAAATACACACCTGATACACTGCTGTCCTCCGAAGTTGCGCTATCGGTTGAAGAATCAGAAGAATCACTGCTGCTCGGTGAGGAACTTGATGATCGGTGTTTTGATTTTTTCTTTTTCTTAACGTCCGATGAGCCTGCGAATAGTTTATCTGTGAATGGATTGCATTTCATGGGAAGTGAAATTGTTACAAGGGCATAATCTCTTGACTCGGTTTCGAGGAAATCTATGATCGAACTAAGAAAGTGGATACGCGATACGTAAACAAAAAATACTTGAAAATAGGTTTCGACAACAAACTAAAATTAACCATTCAAACAAGAAAAGGGAAAGACTCGCGATGCTTGAATGCAAACTCGTAAACAGGCTTCGACGGCAGACTAAAAACAACATTGAAATAAGGAAAACTAAAACTTTCGCGGTGGTTCATTCACCAACTAAAACAACCAACTAAAAATCCATCGAAATTAATTTAGAAGAATTTTTCGCGGTGCTCCTGTGGCAACACTTTTATTAGCTTTTGCTCAGCGATGTGACCCCGCCAGGAGCATGGACATTTGGACAGCTGAAAAGCAGCCAATTTTGTTTCAGTCAAACCCACGATACAAATAAAAATGTACCTAGAGTCCATTAAACTTCATTCAAGTCCAATTTGTCGTGGAATTTCGACGCCACGGTCAGCTTTTCGTGGCTTTCCGACGCCACTGCCAATTTTTCGTGGAATTCCAACTCCACGGCAACAGAAAATTTATTATCTGTCCATCACTTACCCGGTATGGCCAACAAATTGATGTCAATCACTGGATTCGCAAGTCCAGGTCGTCTCTTGAGAGCGTCCAATGAAATCCTTGCCTGCTCATGGTTTGGAATAATATTCAAACAATTCTGATAAGCCTTAACTGCCTCCTCGATGTGATTCTCATCCTCATAACTCCGTCCCAAGGCAACGAGTGTCTCACCCATGTATTTCCTTGCGTTCGTGTGGAACGCATTCAACTTCAGTGCTGTTTCGAAATCCTCCACTGCTTTTATGAATGATCCCTTGTTGGCGTACAGCGCTCCACGAGCCACTAGTCCCTCAACGTTCCTTGGATCAATGCTCAGTGCCTTGTTCAAGCACTGAAAAGCTTCCACATGACGGCCAATCTTAAAATGCTCAATCCCATCGGCAACCGACCTGCAATCACATTTTACACAAATCATTTCAAAAGCCATTGTGTGCCTACTTTACCTGAAGGCCCATTTACTGGCCTGAGTCTGGCGCAGCTCAATGGCATAATCCTGCGTCGGGAATCGGTACTTCAGACTCCGGATGTGGCTGTAGGTCTCGTTTATATCCAAACCGACAGACTCGTAGAGCGCATCATAGCAATTCGAGTTGTGGAAGGTCTTTGACATCTGGAGATAGTCCTGAAAAGTGTCATCGGTGCCCGAGTTGATTCGCCTGGTAACGACACACATTGTTGGATCACACAGATCGTGGTTTTCCTGGAAAACAAAGGACCACCCACCTGTAGTAGTCCGGAATTTGTTCAGACGAAATCAGACCGAGAGGTGCGGTGGTATCCTTGGTCAGGACTCCCTTCATTCCAAGGGTCATGCGCTCGGCGTCAATGGAGATGTCCAAGACTTCGCAGCAAACAAAATCATGAACCGCATAGGTTTTCGGATTACCTTTCTTATCGTATCCCGGTACCATATAAGTGTTTGGAAGGAGAGCCTAAAAGTTCGACACAGTGACACGAAAAAAATCAAAACTAGAGACATAGTTTCCACTTAAAAGCCATAGAGAAGGGTGCAAGCAATTCAATGGAAGCCTCTCAGCTTGACGAGGGACGGGAAGAAATAAAAATCTTCTCAACTTACCCTGATGTTGATGTCTGCCAGGTACCGCACGATTGGCTCTGCTGTGCAAAGAACTTTTATTTGCATTCCACTGCTATAGGGCTTCGCGACGACCCCATAGACAATGTGGCCCGGCTTCACTGCCTCCAAGATACAGTGCAGGACCTTTGACTTATCCTGAGCCGCAGTGTTCAAAAAGTACTCATACGGTGGCATCGGTACAATCGTGTCTGTAACATCTGCATATCGTTGCAATAGAAATGTGTAAAATAAATAAAATTTAATGTGAAAAAACAAAAAACGCACACACCTTGACGACTGACGGTAGCGTTATCAGTCTTTAAATTACCACCGACGCTAACTAATCCGCGATCAAACAATTCCGTTGCTTTACGCGCAAGGAACTGATGTAATTTCAATCTTTTAGCACGATCTTGAAAGGTGAGATTCTTTTGCCTTTCAAGATATAACGAAAAATCTGGATTTGTAATACCCAGTTGGTATAGATCATGGTCACCACGTTCGCCGGCCCAAATCTTTTGCAATGGTTGACCATGGAAGCAAAGTGCTTTCGATATGAATTCTGTATTCATTTTTTAACTTACTTATTCTCACTTAAAAACACTTCTGTAGCACATAAAAACACAAGAAAAATAAATAAAAAATTAAATTAAAAGACGCGCATATACATGGGGGTTTGAGGGATGTGGTGGAAATGAAATCAATATTAATTGGTAAAATTTTCGTGGTATCCTTTGTCTGAAAGTAAGAAAATTTGATTAAATATTGTTTCTTTGTTATTCTTACCTGATATCAGAACATATTTAATTGTTAATGAACTCAAATAGTTCGATGTTTTTCGTTTTTAAAATGCACCTCGAGAGAAAAAATGAAATTTAATAGCTGGGTGTTCTACTATCGGTGCCGAAGCGATGTCTGTAATTTGACATTTCCAATTAATTGCAAACTTGTACAGTACGGACAGAGTTCACAGCTTCCTCTTGCTAACTTGCCGGTTCTGATCTCTTCTTTTCTAATTTATTTATGGATTATTTTCCTTTTCTTGCCAAATAATTTACTTTTATGAAAAATTTACCAATTAATTACTCTTCTGTTAAGAACATTTAACGAAAAGTAACCACACATTGCACTTTCACACACATCAAACAGAACTACATCCACTGACAACTGTCGTTTCGTTGTCAACAAATTCGCACCGCCAGTTCGCCGGTGAATATTTTTGTTTTGCTTTTTATTCCACATAATGAAATGCATTTTAGCCGGCCCAAATGCGAGAAGTAAATTTCAAAATAACATTCCTTCAATTCAATCTAAACCTCTTCCTTTGTAGTATTTGCGAAATCAATTCAGGCTCTTGCCAAATTCGGAGCAGACCTCTTCATCGAAGTTGACAAAAGTGGTTTCCAGCTGCGCTCTGTGAATGCAAACAAATCCGCTGTCGGGACCTTTAAATTCAATCCCATCTTCTTTGATTTCTTTGATATTGCTGGGACATCTCGGGATGATGAGAACTGCTGCAGGCTCGCTATAAAACCATGTTTGGGAGTGTTCAAAAACATGAAGCAGGTAAAGACAAAGAAGAGGAAAGTCTACGGATCACATTTGGAAACCCTTTTCAGGTGGAAACATGTCAAATTCAAATAGATCCGATAAACACCAAATTCCTGGTCCAAATGAACTGCCAACACGAGGCCGTGAAGCACTTTACTTTGTCCATAATCGATGATGAAACAATAACAGCTGATGTCCCAATAGATGGTGCACCAAATTCGTGAGTGAACCAATTTACAAGACTGTTCAATTGTCTACGTTCTTCTTTTTCATTTGAACTGTGCCTTTTTCAGAATTGGAGGAACTTGCAAAATCTTCTCAGAGATCGTGAGTAATTTCCACGCCCTCGAGGAAGAGCTCAGCTTTGAAGCAGGCACGGAGAAGCTGAACGTGAAGAACTACGTGGAAGGATCTCGAGTGAACGAGAATTTCATGAAGTCACAGATAGAACTTTTGTGAGTTACAAAGATTGCCGAATCAGTGAAAATCTAAAATCATAAATTTTCTTTAGCTGCGACGAGTTTGATGAGTACAACATTTCCGAAGAGGCTGCGATCACATTTTGCCTGCGAGAGCTGAAGGCCTTCCTCCTATTTGCAGATGCGGTGTATGAGAATGTCAGGATGAAGTTCGGTGAAGCAGGAAGGTGTGTACATTCATATTTATTTTTTTCACATCAAACTGAAGACCGTCTCCCTTGCAGTCCTGTGATCTTCCAAATCAAGAAAAGCAACGTCTTTGAATGCACCCTCATCATGTCCAGCCTATCACCCGATGATATATCGTTCGAGGAAGAACCCTCGCCTAGAAAATCCTCTAAAAGTTTTCTCTCCAACACAGAACCGCCCCGAAAACGAAAACAAACCCAACCGAAGCTATCTAAGCGGATACATGTCGCGAGTGCTGGTGAAAGCACAACTCAAACAGGACCTTTTACCGTCGAAGACGACGAGGAAGTCTTTAGATTTGATGCACACTCCATCGACCTTCCACGACATCACAATTCAGCGAGCACAAGTAAGGACACACTCCGAGTTCCAGATGCCAGCGAGGTCTTCGACTCCATCGCTCCACCAGGAGAGAGTGAAGAATTGCTTGTGACTTTCGTAGAAACAGACGAGCGTGTGAAAGATTTAGAAGAGATACCACAGTCTCCGGGCGGCAGTGACGAGTCCACCGTTCACCGAAGAGCGTTGCGGTCGATTTTCTCGAGATGTTTCGAGGCGACTTACGTGCCACGGGAGCCTTCACCAGACAGTCAGATGTTTGTTCCAGACTCTGATGAAGAAACGTAGTTGAATTTGATTTGTTTAAGAACAAAGTGTGTTGACTCTGATGAAGAAAGATTGTTGAATTTGATTTTAGATTTTTAATAAAGTGTGTTGTAACGAGGGGAATAAGGAGCATAAAGTGTGTTGTAACAATTCGGCAGATATTTTCCAATCAAATATTTATTGCAGGAATGAAATTGGCTGTGAGAACATCTTCGGTCCGACCACGTAGTTGTTTCGAATTGCTTTGGGCAACCTTTAATGATGACAGAGTCGATTGCATGGAAACCTAAAAAAACTCATTCAATAATTTTTTCTTCATCTCGAGAATAAATCGAACCTGTGATTTGATGAGGAGCTGATCCGCGTTCAGCAGCTGCTTCGATGCGGTCAACACAACGTTGCGGATAAATGAGTTGATGTTCCTCCAAAATGCTATGTTTGATTCAACTGCAATTCCATTGCAATTAACGAAAGCAGTTGGTGGAGTCATGGAGACTTACCTAGTTTTCTGTGGAAGTACTCATTGTTGCTTGTTCGAGTGTTTAGATGTGATGTCGTAGGCTGATTGCTATTCTCTTCATCTTCTGTGGATGAAAGGAGGTTAATGGACTAAAAAATTGAGAGAACGATTTGTTTACTCACCTTCATCAGACTCAGCTGCTTCGCCCAGCACAGCCTGTGCGTAAACAATTGGCTAGAAAAGGTTTACAAGTGTGAATGAGGGTTCGACTTGATGAAGATAGACTTACCCTGTCCACTATGGTCTCTTCTTCGGATTCAGATGCTTCACCAACAACTAAAATCGACATATTTCTCGAGGAATTTGATCACAATTTCTTTCACAATTTGAGGAACTTGTTTCCAATTTGTTTGCTTATTTACAAAATGAAAAAAACACTTTTTACCTTTGGTCTGTCAGCGAATGACAGCGAACAGCGATACTCAAACTTCGAATCGAAGGAAAGCGTTTTGAGTGGGATTTCTATTTTTCACTCATGCACTTGAAAAGGCTTCGGATTTTAATACACACACGGGGGAGGAAAAGGTCTGCTATTTGACCAAAATTCTTAAAATTTATAGTCTTTCAAGCAGTCTTAATTGATTGAACGAAGGACGTTTTTTTTTCATGAGGGGAATTTTGCGAACGTCGCAAATTTTGCTTGAGGTTTCAACAAACTGGAAATAGATTTCTGGCCTTGTACCACCAGGAGGAGAAGAACCAAATTGGCTTTGTGTTATCACCACTGTCGAATTTTTACGTCGTTATTGCTTTGTTTTCCGAAAGTGGGTTATGGAAATTTTCTACAGCGATAGAAAATACGGATTTTCGATTTTCGAATTGATTTCCAAAAATATTGCAATGGTCCCCATAATCACAACTTCCAGAGCGCGCATTAAATGTGATTTCGTCAGGAAAGCGAGGCAGATCCAAGTTGGGATGTTGGACTACGTCTAAAGCTCGTCTGGTTACGCTTGAGCATACCTCCTGATGAGTTAGAGTCGACGGCTGACAATCGAGTTGCCTGCAGATCTCTTCTGCGCGAACTGCCATCACGACCAGGTTAGCTGAACACGCGGTCAATATTATGGTGATGATGATAACAATAAAAAAAGACTCCCAAGAAGAAGAGTTTTTTCGTGCGGGGACTTTTACTGGGGGCTCCGACACATTGGCAAAATTGTTTCTTGTCTCTGTATCAACAGTAGAAAGATGTTGACGAGCAAAATTAGCACCCTTATGGCATAATGATCACTTCATTGACGAATTCCTAGCTATGTAGGTTGACGTAGCCGACCGCAGAAAGAAACAGCTGCACTTCGACCGGACTAGGCTCTTTGTGGTGAATTTCGGAAGAAATAACACGCCAAAACTTATTGGAGCGTCGCTCGAAGCTCTGGACACGTCCAATTTCGCAGTTTTCATCACTTCCATGGTCCACTGCAGTACATGCGCATGCCACTGCCTGAGAAAATATCTCCAAATTTCAATTCCAATTTTTAGTTTTTATCCGATTTCAGGTTTTTATCACTTCCCTGGTCCACTGAAGTACAGGCGCGTATATGAGTTCGCATCTTCTTGAACAAATCGTTGACCAGATTGATCCAGTCCAGTCCAGTTCAGAATCCGATGTAATTAAGAATTGAAATCAACTTTTCTATTAGTTTTTATTTTTATTTTATCAATTCAAAACACAAAACAAACACAAACTAATTAGACACCAAGTGTTAAAGAACTCGCATTCACTAAATGTACCTGGAAATGTGTTTTTTTTAAGAACATGGGGCTTTTTTTGTTTTAAACAAATAAATCCGATTCGTGTGCAAAACTAAAAACTGGACTATAAAGCTATTTGTAGTTTTATTTTTGTTTTTTTTTTTTCTATATTCATTCATTTAAAACTCATCGTTCTCGAAAGGATGATAGGGATGTCCAAAGGCACTGTGAAAGAAAAGAAAATTTATTTTAATAGAAATTCGTATGGAAAAATTATTTGTCAACAGAAGGAAGGGGAACTTGTTAGCATGTCTGAACCACGGTTGTTATTCAAAATTCCTTGGGGTGATTGTTTGGGACTAAAAGAATCCTCGAAGACGGGCCTCATGGTTCAAGGAGAGAGAGAGCGAACCTCCGAAGATGAAGTGATCGCGGACGCAAGACATAGCTGGGTCTTTCGGACTGGAAGCAGCATGTCCTGGACCGTGAACATCTTCAGGCAGCTTTAACTCAGGCACAGATTCTTCAAAGGCTGTTTGCCTGCTAGCCCGGATTGTGCTGTAATCTTTTTTCATGTGGTTCGTTTTTGATTTTAACGAGCAGAAGACATATGACATTATTCAATACATCTTCTGTGTGTGACCATACGGTCATGCTGGCGCAATTAGGGTTAAGGAAGTAAGGGTTCGTAACAACAACTTTGTTCCAGAGCCTTTCTTTGGAAAAATTCAAATCTCTTTCTTTGGAAAAATTCAAATCTGCATCGATGATTGAAGGAACAAGGTAGAAATTTTGAAGGAAGTCGTGGTCCACCCCCGGACTGACTGTAGCGCCACCAAACAGAATACAACAGAAATATTGAAGAAAGGCTAAAATAGTTATGCCGTAGAAATTCTCTGAGTAGAAGTCATCGAGTTGCGAAATTAAAATTCACAGCTGAAGTCGTGTGCCACATTGCTTGAGTCACACACCTACTTCATCATTTAAATCTACCCCTGAGTTGTCAAGGAATGTAAATCTACTGATAGCGAGGATTATCTGCATCGATTAAACATGGTTGTCTACTAATCAACACTAATTTTGCCACAAGAGTCTTATCTAACATGAAACAAATTTCTAAACAATCTCGTTTGATAAGTCTTCATCAGGGCAGTGGGAAATAAGCATATGAACTATAAAAATGAATGTGAAAAAAGCCACAATGGGATTGGATGAAAATCAATAAATTTTTTTGTTACGAGGATAGGTGAAAATCTTTAAAAGACACAAAGGGGGATCACACACATGCCACCCACAATTGTTACCAAGTTCGATGTGATCCTTTAGAACTCATCATGGAACGGATAATGCGGATGAGTTCCCGCTTCACTATTATCAGAAAGAATAGTTTAATTTCACTGGTCCAATCAAGCCGATTGAAACCCTCTACTCACCTTGAAATGGGAACAAAACGACCATTGCAATCGAAGCTATCGATGGTCGCAATATCATCAGGGGTCAACTCAAATCCAAAGACATCGAAGTTCGATGCGATGCGTGATTTGGTCACCGACTTTGGGATCACAATATTGCCTCGTTGAATTTGATAGCGGATAAGGATTTGTGCTGGAGTCTTTTCGTACTTCTTAGCAATGGCAACGATCTAAAAAGATAGAGAGTTATGATCTGTTTTCATGGTTGACTGATGTCTGTGTTACCCACCTTTGGATCATCCATCAAGACTGGATCACCAGGCTTTGCCCACGGCCTGTTGGGAGATCCCAATGGACTGTAAGCAGTCACAGCGATATTATGTGCCTTGCAAACTTCCATTAGCTTCTTTTGGTTCAAATACGGATGGCATTCGATTTGATTGGTTGCCGGTGGAATACGTGCGTTGGTCAAAATTCGTTCAATTTGCCTCTTGTTGAAATTTGAAATACCGATTGACTTAACCAAACCATCATCGACAAGTTTCTCCATTTCTTTCCACGTATCGATGTAGTCCACGTCAGAGAATGCAGTTTTACCATCAGCTTCGGATGGGAAGAGCTCATCTCCTTCCTTGTAAGCCATTGGCCAATGGATTAGGTACATGTCGACGTAGGCTAAGCCTAAGTTCTTAAGAGTTGTTTCGCAAGCACCACGAACCAAGTCTGGACGATGGAAAGTGTTCCAGAGTTTGCTAGTGATGAAGAGGTCTTCACGCTTTACAACACCTTCGGCGATCTTCGCGTTGACACCTTCACCAACTTCGTGTTCGTTTTGGTAGACGTGAGCCCCGTCAATGTGACGGTAGCCGATGTCGATGGCATCCTTTACAGCCTGGGCAACCTCGCCTGGAGGACTCTGTGGAAAAGAAGAAAATTTGTTGGTAAGTGACGTTTTTTATTCAATTTTTCTAAGATCGTCTGCGACTCCAAAATTCTGTGGGTACAAGCAACAAGCCTCGACTAAATCAGATTCAAAATAATCAATAAAACGAACGTAACAGGGATCAACTTCGAGGACAGGGACCAACTTCGAGGACAGGGGCCAACTTGGAGGACAGGGACCGACTTCAAGGACTGGGACCGACTTCGACGACATCTCATCTAGGAAAATTGCCAAATTTATGAAGGCAGCGCTTAAGTCCTAGATCAAGACTTAGTGACACTCCCCATTTCATTTAAAGTCAAAAAATCATTTCTTTTTTTTTCACGCTCTTCGAAAACAAAATTTGAAGCTAAAGATCTTTCTGGAGATTTATAGAAGCTCTAAGTAACAATATGAAACTTAAACCTTTTTCATCTCCAGGCAACTCGATCCTCCGCCGTCGACTCTAATTCCTCAGAAGGTCTGGCCCAAGCGAAATCAGACGAGCTTTGTGCAACTGTCTTATATTGCGTCTGCCAAGTGGTCGGCTTCCTGACGGAATCGCATTTAAGGTGCGCTTCGGAAGTCATGATAATGGGGAGATCGCCTTTTTTGAGTTGTTAATGAATTTTTATGATTTTTGTTTTTTAGTAAGCTAATAGGTAAAAGCTTTCAAACTGCATTTAAATTTTTTTTTTTAACTTTTAAGAGTTCTGAGAAAATTTGCATTAGGTCCACATTTTGACTAGTCCCATTACTTCTTTGATGCATTATATATGAAAAACAGAAAATATGAAATTTGTCTAAAACAATACAGCAATTTCAGATTCTACAACGTATAAACTAAAATAATCTCAATTTTGTATTACCTCGATCTAACCGATTATTCCTTGTGGCCACAAAATTTTATGAACCATTTTACTGGATGTGAAAAAATGCTGGCTCCACTTTTCGTGCTCATGTGCAAAATTAATTAGCAGTTGCAACAGATGTTTACCACAATGTCAAAAAGGGGTGAAAATTATATAAGGCGATTGTTATTAGAACAAAATTGAACACCTCCTTCATTCGACTTTATGAATCAACGAGAGATAAGTTAAAGCAGTGCATGTTGTTTAAAAGGCAGTTCGAGTTCACCAGGAACCTGTTCAACAACTACTTTCTTCTCCATGTACCGCCTTATCTTTCTCTTTTCCCATTTTATAGATTACCTTATCGAATGTTTACAAAACAATCGATAAGAATATAAAAGTGCCTCTCCTTTAAGTTACAGAATCTACGATCGCTTAGCAACGTTATGCAACCAGTCCAACTGCCTCCCTACAACAGCGAGAAGTTAATCTATTTACATTCAAGTGCGGTGTGTATAAGCATCAAGCTTTGCATGTAGAATAACAATTTGTACTCAAGATTGGATCAGTTTTCAATCGATAACCTCGATTCGCAGGTTTTGCAGTAGGTGAGTGAAATGATCACTTCATCTAATAGTTATAGATTGAAATAAGAAAAATATGTATTATGCATTGAAATATTTATAACTGCATCGTGGAAGACTGATCGAGAAAAGAAGTGTGATTAGGCGTGCATTCGATGTGATTTAGACACCGATTCACTTGCGTGGATATCGTTGTTTGGAATTTTTCAGGTTTTCCATGTTTTTTGTCCCACAGAATTACATGAAATGTGAAACAAAAGCTGTTCTATTTGATATTTTCAAAGACGAAATTGTTATGCGATCTGCTCTGTGTAATTTAAGACGTGAGAGGTTAGAAGAATTCAAGAGTGTTGCCTTGAAAAGTGCGAGTATGTGAGAAATAGCATCGAAGGTAGATCTCCATGAAATTCTTAAGACTAGCTCGACTTGAAATTCTTTTTCAATAATCTTCCTCACAGAAAACACATCGAAGGCAGATCTTCATCAATAGATTAAGGCAGGTTCGGCTTGGAATTCTGCTTAATCTTTTTATGACAGCTCAACTGGGAGCTGCATGGAAAACATTTCTTTTCACTTCACCTGTGTGTGCGTGTGTGAGGTGGTGGTTCTTAGAGAGCCCAATTAGCACTCACTTCACCTAAAACGAAGTAAAAGAGTTCGAATATTCTTATTGTGGCTTGAAATTCTATTTTAATAATCTTTCTCACAGAAATTACATCGACAGTAGATCTCTATACAAAGGCTAGAGGCATGTTCGGCTTTAAAATTCGAAGTCACATGAAATGCAGATCTTTATCAACCGCTTAAGACAAGATCGACTTCAAAATTCTATTTTAATAATCTTATCAGTGTCATGCAAAGAATGAATGTCATGTCTGAAGCCTAATGTATAATTAAGAATCCAATTAGGACCAATAAATTAGATGGAAATCTTTATAATTACCATGCGGACAACAAAAAAAAAAGTCTAGTTTGATTGACACCCTCATATCAGTACACTTGGAATGGACTCGATTGAGATAGTAAATTGTAGCTAGTGCCAATTTAATTCAACATTATTGTGAAATTAAATTGAATAGCCACTTTACTTCTCGAATTTTCCATCGATTTCAATCACTGATGGAATTTTACAAGACTTTCAAGTCACTAACCCACGTATGGAATTTTACAAGACACCAACCCACGTATGAAATTGTCTCAAATTGCACTTCACTGACAGCCCTTCATTTTCTCACAAATAATTCACTCACATCAATTCAATTGCAAGCTCAATCATGCTAAATTCCTGACCATGACAACGCACAAAATACCCCACACAAACAGGTGCTCTAAAATATGTATAGTTCCTCATCTCAAGGTCGATTTTTATATATACTAGAATCAACTTAAAATTAGCAAACTCAGATAACAAAAAAAAAAAATTTAGTTTTTATAAACTTACTCCCCATGTTCCAAGACCAAGAATTGGCATTTTATTTCCATTGTTCAACACGACATTTGGGACTTGTGGAGCCATTTTGATGGAATACTTTAATGCAAAAGAGAAAAATTTAATTAGATAATGATTGAAACACTATTTGATGAAAACAAAGACGTACGTTTTTTTTTTTTTCTGCAATTAGGATGCAATAAAACCTCTCGCACTGCCGGCAAAAAACTGACAGAAATTATTTAATCCGCTTCCTTAAATCAAACGAAAAATAACAAACTTGAGCAACCAGTGAGCTTTCAAAAGCTTTCGTTTGACAGTTGTCGTTGGTGTGGCGTTACATTTCGGCCATGTTGCTTTTTATGAATTGATTGCTTACTCTTTTTATGAATTTCTCATTTTTGCTTATTTCACATGAATAAATTGGAAACTTTTCACTCTATATTCCTATTCCAGGGCTTTAGGTAATAAATTAGGAAGATATCGACTAACACCGAACCAATGTCTGGAAGTCAACGATTACTTCTTAACTCTTTCTCGACGCAAGTTTCTAATGGCGTAGAAACCAATGCCTGGAAGTAGGCAACTTATTTCTTCGTTTCTTCTTCGGCATCCGATTTTCTCAGCCATCAGAATCACTAGCCCACACAACTCTCCGTTCGAGGTTATGAAACGACTTATTAACCGTCCATTTCCTACAACCGACCACCAGTCGTCTATCTGATGAACTTCCCTTATCACTCGCCTAATCATCGACGCGTCTAGTCCCGCCCAGCAAACACTTATCTAGGCCAATATATCTCTGTCAATCTCTCCACCTAATAATCCGCCTTATCGTCCTACACGTTTTCCCTTTGTACTATCACACAACCAGGCGTGATACGGACGCAGTCTATTTAAGCCCCTGGCCCGGAGCCAACAGCCAGTTGTGGTTACTCAGCAAACTCTTTGAAAAGTCTACGCAATGCGGTTCGCGCTAGGAGTTCTTTTCTTCGTGGCAATCGTTGCCCGGACACAAGTCAACGCTGGCATTTTGGATATCACAATTGGCGAAGCCATTCAGGGCGTCCTTGACCTCCTGCAGCCGAAAGGAGTTCGCGTTACGGGTGACTGTTCGTTCGTCATCGATGGCGGATTGACGGAGCCACAGCCTTTGTTCGTGTATTACAACACCACGGAGTTTTTGCTTCCAAATAAATCGAGCGTGGTCCAGATCCCCAATGGAGAGGTGATCGACTTGTACTGCACCAATAGCTTCGTGGAGCCGTTCCAAAACGCCACCAAAATCACGGCGCAGTGCCTTCAGGGCTCGTACTACCTCGTCGATGGAGTAATCTACGAATTCAAGAACTTCTCCTGCTCCGCATGGGCTGCATACACAGCCCGCCGGACCGGACGTTCCTGCAACGGTGGAACAGACCTCGTCGAAGTTGGGTTCGAGATTGCCGACGGTCAATTCATCCAAATCATGGACGTGTGCCACGATGAGCTGATGGAAGTGACGCGTTATGTCCACCACAAGCTGGTTCCTTCATCAGCAGCCTATCAGCATTCGGTGTCGAGACCATCCTTCATCCCTGGCGTCTTCTACAACGGCAAGGACGTGAACGGTCTCTACACCAAGGTCCAGCAGAAGGCAACATTTGACAAGATCCTCGGTGAGGATTCGTCCAAGTACTTCAACGACACCATCGACATTTACCTGGCCCGTGGTCACATGGCTGCCAAGGTGGACTTCATCTACGGCACTGCGCAGAAGGCGACGTTCTTCTTCGTGAACGCAGCCCCTCAGTGGCAGAAGTTCAATGGCGGTAACTGGGAGCGTGTTGAGGACGGAGTCAGGAAGTTCGTGTTCAACCAGGACATTGAGGTGGATTGTTACACGGGCATCTGGGGCGTGTCCACTCTGCCCGATGTGAATGGAGTCCACCAGCAGCTGTACTTGGACTTTGATGAGAACAACAATGGGCTGATTCCAGTGCCTAAGGTCTACTTCCGTGTGGTCATCGAGCCTGCAACGAAGAGGGGAATCGTCTTGGTCGGAGTCAACAATCCACATGCGTCGTTGGAGCAAATTCAAGCCGAGTACGTCGTTTGTGACGATATCAGCGATAAGATCGACTGGATCGGATGGGACAAGACTGACCTGCAAAAGGGATACATGTACGCCTGCGAGGTTAATCAGTTCAGGAGCGTGGTCACTGACTTACCTGAATTCGATGTCGAGGGATTGTTGATTTAAGTGGAGAGAAATAAATTACAAAAAAAAAAAAACTTGTTGTTATTCCTGTCGAACTTTGTGAGGTTTTTCAGCTTCTCGTGTGGCATGCTCTCAGTGGGTAAGCATCAAGACGTTCAGGTTAAGAAAGAAGACATCGTTTCTCTTGCTAAATAATCGCAGGAGAGGAGATCGATTGGAATTTTGCCTGAATTCGACGTTAACAGTTTATTCATTTGAGTGAACGAAATGAAAGGGTGGGCCATCCAGTGGTTTCTCTTTAAATTATAAGTTACATTCACACCAACAGCTGTTTCCCACTCGAAATCTCAACAGAAAGGCAGTCAATTCCTCCGCGGAATGAAATGAGGCGCCTCACGCTTGAACAACGTTGAGAAATATTGAAAACTTATTTTCAAATTGAGTGCTGTGTAAACGTATTTTGAAACGTATTTTGAAACCCCTTTCTCCATCATCATCACTCTTAAAGATTTCTTCAAAGAAGCAAACCATTGGACAGCGCATAAGGACGACGAAAATTTACCCACCGCACGTGTAAATTCTCAGACATGTAAAATACTTATGAAGGGGTCTTTTGAAGATTCTTACCAACCCACGAAATAAAAAAAAAACATGTTTCTCTTGAGTTTGAAACTTTCTCATCTTTTTTTCTAAGACTTGACGATTTACTAGCAACAGGACAATGAAACATTCTGCCCCTCCCTTGCTCTCCAAATCAACGTCGCCTTTGGGATTAATTAACATTTCTTTCATTTCATTTAATTTCCCTGAGACTCAATTCCCAAAATTGGCCGATGGCAGTCAATGAGATCGGTTGAAATTTCAACACTTCGACACAGAGACTTTGCCCTCAACATTTTTAAAAAAAAATCTAGCCTTCAAACACACCCCCTGGACAGTGGCTGTTATCAGTTCCCCAAAGTATAGAGATCAATGGGAATCCCAAGATGGCGAGATATCAAAAAACCACACACTAATTAACGCCCCTGACGTGAATTCACTCAAAATTCCAATTATCCCCGTCCGATCGTATCTCTGTCCGATAACGACCCAAATCTAGACGTTTTCATTCTCATTTCAAATGCTTCGAATGTTTTATTATTCCACCCCAGGACGAATGGACTTAATACAACAACGAGGTGACATCGAACTTAGGCAGGTACGGGTTCTTCTTGGCGAACTCATCGACCTCGCAGGCGTACGAGTATCCAGCAGTGATGTCGGTCTTCTTCCAGGTCAACCAGGTGATCTTGTCACTGACATCGGTGCACAGGATGTAGTCCTTTTTGATCTGAGCCAGTGTCAAGTGGGGATTGTTGACACCGATGAGGACGACTCCACGCTTCGTCGATGGCTCGATTACCACACGGAAGTACAGCATGGGAACAGGGATCAGGCCGTTGTGGTTGCTATCGTAGTCCAGGTAGAGTGGAGTCTCGACTCCGTACTTGTTCGGCAGGGTGGTGACTCCGTAGACTCCGGTGTAGCAATCGACGTTCAACTTGTTCTTGGTTACCCAGGATCTGGTGTTGTCTTCGACCCTTTGCCAGTTGCCAGCGTTGAAGACTTGCCACTGGGGAGCGGCGTTGAGGAACAAGAAAGTTCCCCTCTGCTCGGTTCCGTAGACGAAGTCAGCCTTGGCGGCCATGTGACCACGGGCGAGGAACACGTTGGTGCTGGTGTCGATGTAGTTTCCGGCAACGCCGTCCAATTCGTTGTTGATGGTCTCGGTTTGGGTCACTTGGGTGTAGAGCTTGTCCACGTTTTTGCCGCCGAAGAATCCGGCTGTCACAAAGCTGGGACGAGCTACGCTGCTCTGGTAGTAGTTGCTGCCTGGCTGCAAGCTGTGGACTACGTAGCGGGTGACTTCGAGGTCCTCGTTGAAGCAGAGTTGCATCTGTCTCACGAAACGGCTTCCGACAACGAAGCCGGTCTCAATCATCACTCCACCGTTGCAGGTGGCGCCGGTCTTGCGGGCAGTGAAGCTCGGCCATGACGAGCAGAGGACATCGGTGAGGTCGTATTCCACGCCTCCGATTTTGAAGGTGGTTCCTGAGACACAGGTCGCGGTCTGGCTGCCGGACTTGCCGGATGGGTTCGAGTAGGCGGCGGTGCAGAAGAGCTCGACGTTCTGTCCGGCGGTGAACTCCATGTATCCGGTGTCGCTGAATGGCCACATGGTGCTGGTGCTGGGCTTGAGGAAGAGTGGCTGTGGGCTCTTCAGACTCTTGATGCTCACGCTGCAACCTGGAAAATCACACGTCAGTGAACTGACACAGGACGGGGACTGGTGCTGGCTTACCTGCTCTTGGCTTGCCCATCATAACCTCAATCTCAGGCTCCTCGATGATCTCCTCTAAGTCCGGCACCTCCTCAGGGGTCTCGTCAGCCATGGCTTCGACTTCATAGGCCTGCTCTGGAATCACCAGCTCATCCTCACCTCCGAAATGGAGATTCTTCAGCTTCTCCAAGAGCTGCACAGGCAACGACTGGGTGTCTGCGGAGCAGTTGAGCGCAAAGCTGCCAACCAGCAGCAATAGGACCGTGGTGAACTTCATATTGACAATGACTCTGACCAGATAGTTGGATACACTTTTAAATACTCCAGGTCTCTATCTCGGTCTGAAATTCGACTGATAACGCCCTCCACTCGCGGTATCGTGAAGATAATCTTGAGTGCCGTGGAGTAGGCTCAGCCGAACCGGACTCAGGTTGGACCCTCCGTCCCAGCATGCTCCACCAACCGCCCTCAGCATGAACATGGAAATCAGAACACGAAGATGGCATGACATCGATAGACAATCGCAGAGTGATAAGTTAATTAAAAAAGAAAAGAAACTTTCAACATCGATGAGGCACACATTGAAGGCATGGGTCTTCGGGAGACACGTGAGGCGCGCAGTAAAGCTCTGAGATTTAGATACGACTAATTAATCTGTTATCAGCCGTCGCCTGTTTCCATTCTAATCTCCGGGGCTTTTCACAATGTGGGCCACTTTCCTGTGGAGTGGAAATGAATGGGCGGATGAATTGCGATTTTTCTCCCAAGTGTATTTCGTAAATGCACCAAAACCTCGCTTTGCGACATTCCGATTAGAGCTCTTTTGAAGTTAATTGTAATAATTATTTGAGTGGCGTTACAGCATCAACGTTGGACGGCCGTGTTAGCTCAGGCACAGACCATCCAAGGGTTGACTGCCTGATAAGAAAAAGCCCAGCGCGTGGAGGGCCAGAGCTTAGCTTTTCTGCATTTTAAGGCTGCATCATTTAAAAATTGTCATGATTTCAAAGCTGCGTCATTTTTATTTCAGTTTATGTCGCTCACATAGTGGGCCATATCGTAGTTTCTTTCTTTCTTGACAAAATTGGAGTGCTACTGCGAACTCTGCCGAGGCAGCGACTTGAACGACGTTATATTTTATAGTAAATGGCAATGTTTGCTCTTGCTAATGGAGCCGTGATATATGGGAAAAGCTTATTTTTTGTATTTTACTGCATTTTTAAAATTGAAATTTGTGGCTAATCCTGTAGAATGGTCTCTGAAACAAATTACTAATTTAATGGCCAATTAATTTTTTGTTCTTTAATTATGTAAAAGGGAATAATGGATTTAAAATACGTGGTATTCGTTCTGCGTCGATTCCATTTGCATTGTGTTTTTCTGGTCCCAATAAAAGAGCTCTTGAGGAGCTCTGCTTTATTAAATAAATAAATAATTTGCGTAACAGCCCATACCGCTGGCCCTGCTTTTCCATATTTCAAATTTATCACATTTATTACTCAAACTAGAATTTCTCTAACATCTTCAAGGTTGCGGGGCAGCACTTTCACAGCCCTCACAAAGTCAGACACCCTACACGCGTAGTAGAAGCCCTTGGTAAGGTTTGGAAGGTTGGTAAACCTGTCGCGCTTCCATTGAATCCACGGCACCGACGCGCTAACATCCTCACAAATCACGTAGTCACGTTGAATCTCGTCTATCGACAGGTACGGATTGTTGACTCCGATTAGGACCACACCCTTTAGCGAACGAGGGTCCACAATCATTTTGTAGAACAACTTCGGAACAGGTATCTCTCCGTTGTTGTTGGCGTCGAAGGCGAGGTAAATATCCCTTTGCTCGCCTTTCTCGTTCGGCAAAGACACTACGCCCCATGTGCCCGTGAGGCACTCTACCTCGATGCCTTTGGACGTCACGATCTTCCGGACTCCGTTCTCGACAGCGTTCCAAATACCTCCATTTACGATCTGCCACTGCGGCGCAGAGTTAAAGAAATTGAACGTCGCTCGTTGTTGCGTTCCAAAGATGTGATCCGTTTTCGCAGAGAGATGTCCTCGCGACAGGAACTGCGTTCGGTTATTGAAGAACCTCTCGTAGCTCCGACCGAGGAGATTCTGGAACACATCCCTCTGGTTCTCCTTCGAGTAGAAGTAGTTCATGTTTCGCTTGCCAAAGTAGCCAGCTTTGCTGAAGTTCACTCGCTGGACGGATTTTTGGAAGTGGTCGATGGCTGGATCAAGTTTGTTGTACGACCAAAGCGTCGCCACTGCCGATTTGTCGTGGCAAATGCTGAGGGTCTTGATAAATCGATTCACAGCGACGTTGAAGCCAACTTCATAGAGCTCTGCGCCGAGAGCGCATGTAACGTTTGTCTGTCGTACGTTGTACTTCACTTGAGCGGTACAATTCAGCGTGTCAAATGGGACCTTGTTTCCGTTGATGAGGAATGTTTTGTCCTCCAGACAGGTGGCGTTGAAGGACTTCTCCTTCGGGCTGATTCGAAAGCCCTGAGTGCAGTGGAGCTCGATGTCAACGCCGCGGGGGATATCCAGCTGTCCTCGGTCGTTCACACGCCAGAATTCCGTGGAGCCCGGTTGGAGAAAGAGCGGCTGTGGCTCCACGAGGTCCTTGTTCACATTCAAAGTGCACGGGGGGCCTAAAAACAGAGAATCCTTATTTGAGATCATGTGGATGTATTTGCATTTGTTTTTATTATTTTTACTGTGCTACAGAGCTCGTATCTAAACTAATCATTCTTAGCGTCGTTTTGTAGGTTATGTCAAGACCTTTCAAATGATGTATTGCCACATTCGAGCTCTGTAGCGCTTTGTACATAGCCGGAAAATTCAAAAGACAAAAAGGCGGAAGGGAGATATTTGACAACCTAACCATTTATTATTATTGCTACAACTTTAAAGGAAAAGTACAATTAATTTGATATATTGTGAATGCAATCCACAAAAGTGGAATTAGGTTTTCTACATTTTGTTGAAATTTATGTATTCGTATTCATTCATACATAATCAAAATTTCCACAAAAAAATTAAAATCTTTGCTTGTGATTGAAGTCATTCAACTCACCCTCTGCAATGCGTTCCACTTTGATTTCCTGCGGCGGCGTGAGACTTTTCCGTCCATCCCCACCCGGAAAATGCAGCGAAACCGTGAAGACGATGAGTAGGAAAATCCTCGATGCGGACGTCATATCGACACGGAAAAACTTTCAAAACACTTTCTCACTTATTCGCTACGGAACGTATTCATTTATCTACCGCTCAGGTGATTGAGAGTACTCGAATTGTTTTGTCAGCTCAGGTTGTCGTGTGATTCAGATGAACTTCAAAATGTGTCTGCGAGAGAACACGAGTCAACTGCAAGCCACCTGTCACTGTTGAGAAAGTTAGAATCATACTCCGAATAGGGTCAAGATACAAATGTTTTGTATTTCTCTTTATCTGTGGATTGGAGGTGTCTGCGGATTGGATGTATCTGTGAGATGAAGTGACTCAGACTGGAAGGTTAATTCATTTGTCAGTCGGATTCATTAGCGGTAATCGCATTGCCTTTTGTGGCGCAGATTCCGGTTTCTTATCGCGATATGTTTGTTATTTTTTTCTTTCCTGTTATGTGTTTGTTCTTCTTATCGTTGACGCGTGCCATTGAATTTAGTTGCTGACGTTGTGGGTTCGGTAATGTTGTGTACTCAGCAATAAAAAAGTAGGCTACGAGTGCCATTGACCTAATAAAATGAGGAATAAAATCTCGAATGACAAATTAAGAGAGAGATGGATGAAGACGTCAGATGTTTTTTCATGCTAATTGGTCGTGAAGGTTAATCTGACGCACGGGGATAGTGTGAGGGGTCATGAACTTTGCAAATGCAAATGACCGATTCAGAGAAGAGAGAAATTGATTCAGAAGGCAGAGATGACAAACTTTAAGTCATTTGGACCCGGAAAGGAGGAAATGAATCACAGTGGACCTGTATCAAGCGGTCAAATAATTGAAGTCGGAATGGAAATCGAATCGAAAATCGGAAACTCAGATTCAGACTCGTTATAAGTAACATTTTATTAAGAACCTCAATTTTGCATTTTTTAGCTGAACCCCGAATTGATTGAGAGTCATTTCGACTACAAAAATTGTCAATCGGAACAAAGCATCAAAAATCGAAGCATCAAAAATTTTAAATTTCGTAGTCGTTTCGTAGATGCAACTTTTTTTCCAAGACTACAATTTCTGCTGAGCAAAACAAGCGCTGAATGGCTGCCCACATAGATATTGGTCTTCGTGACTCTGGAAGAAATGTTAGATCTTAGGTCAAAGGCAAGAGTGACTGACACGAAGATTTGCGGCTCAAGTAGGCCATAGGTTAGCCCATTGTGTTCGGATATTAGACTATCCGGTGATAATTTCCGCTGCTTATTAAAGGAATAACAATTCAAACGAAACTCTAAATTCAAAAAAGCTGCGATTGTACGGAAGATTGTAGGTTTCACTTAGGATATCATTAACGACCCTTTACGCTATATAGACGTTGATGCAGTTGGAGGACTGCTGTAACGACGTCGATCTACTTCCGTTGGCTACTTCCAACGTCATGGACCAATTCCTATCAACAAGAATCGTGAACTTGAGGTAAAAAGTATTAATACTGCCAATATTTAAAATGTTACCGTGATCAAAAGGGACGAAATGTAGAATAGAATTTTTTACACGATTTTCAAATGGAACTTTTGCAATATTTTATTGCTCCTGGATAAGGAAATATCATATTTTTATTCGACATCTGCCGCTGAGTGTTGAAATGGCTTTGGTTGCCTTACACTTCTGTATTCGAAACGAGCAATAAACCTTTATTTTCGCCTACAAAAACAGTTTTATTTGTAACATGTACCCACGAAGTTCATTTGCGGAAAAACTAAATGCAAATGATTTTTTTCGCTAATTTCCCTTACTTCGATTTACGTAAGAGGGTAGACAAAGTACTTACAGTAGTAACAACTGCCGTAAACATTTTTACTATGAGGACATTGGCTATTTTTTAAATAAGGGGAGGGGTGGTTTAAATAAAGTTTTGCCATTCGGCATTAGCATTTAAATGTAGGTCCCTCCTCAAATGTGTTGAATTATAATGAGCACAAAACAGTGGAGGTGCGAAAAGCTAAGCTCTGGCCATCAACAAACTGTTACGTCGCCCAAAGTAGTGTAAAGGTTGAAATAAAGCTAGAGAATTCCCGAAGTCAGCCATAAGCAGGTTTTGAAAAAAACTGAAAACAAAAGATATTTGCATAGTTTTCTACGCAAAGGGCTGCATTTCAATTTGGTCCAAGCAACTGAAACTTTGCCTTAATCAAAGGGTCCGAAATTTCAAAAATTTTGGGACTCAGACGTATACGCAACATTTTTCATTCAAGACACCAATTTTCACAATTTTCACCTTGGTATTAATTTTATTTAAGGCCATTCGTGATAAAATTGTGAATGAAAATTCGACCACAAAAACAGAAAATCGCAAGACAAAAATAGCGTCAAAAATCAAAGAGTCCAAAAAATTCAGATTTTTTTTTTCGAGGCCTTCATTTTCGCACTTTTCGTTTAAGGCCATTCGTGAAAGGATGAATGAAATTTGACCTGAATAAAGACCACAAGAAACAGAAAATCTCAAAACAAATAAAGTGTCGAAGATCGAATAATCCAAAAATTCAGATTTTGGAGACTCGGGCGTATACGCAACTTTTTTTTTTTTTTTTGTCAAAATCCTTATTTTCGCACTTTTCGTTTGAAGCCTCTATTCATTGGCATTCATTTCATTTAAGGCCATCCGTCTGAAGGCGAAGCGTGACAATTTCGACTCAAGAAAACCCCAAAAACTTTCACCTATTTGCCTGCCAAGCGAACCATAAACAACAAAATGCCCAAAAATTTATTTCATGCACCTGTTACGATCTGAGTGAAGCGCATCAATAGTGCCAACTGCGAGGCGTTCCCAAGTTCATGAGAATTAAGAATTTCATTGCATGAAAACACCCCGCTGGCAATTCATTACAGCTGTCAGAATTCCCGCAGTGGCACATCTCAGGACGATCACAAAATCCACAGAATCCTGCATTTGCAAAATTACTCATCAACAATGAATGTTTCTCTCTAATCCACACGGTATATCTTAGAAGTACAAAACATATTCGAAAATAGGAAAAAGCGTAAACACGATCCACTAGTATCTATGCTAGAGACCGTGTGACAGAGATACACACCACACTCACAAAATCACATCACATCATCAACACAGTGCCAAAAAATCATCGCAGATTAAGCCAAAAAAAAAGAAAAAAACGTTTTGCTAATTGCATAAAGTGTGTTGCACTCTACGGCACAGCATTCTGCTGCTGCATGCTCTGGCATCGACAAGACTCCTTCTAAAGAATTGAAAGTGCTTAAAATCCACACAGATAAGACACCACACCATCCGCAGGATCTCCCCCCAAAGAAGCTAATTACTTCATCAGTTCACACCTAATTTTGTGGAGAACCTACGCGTTACCTGCCGTTTGACGTATTTCACGCTGTGTGCAAGCTATTAAAAGGAAAACAAAGTGTATTTGTGTCTTCTACAAGTGCGAGATAGAATTTTCCACCAAACGGAACGAAAGGAAAGCAAAAAAAAAAAAAAAATAGAAAAACCACGCAGAAAATAAAATAGAACGTCCAACAAAAGACCGAAACCAGCGGATTTTATAAAAATACATTTTTTCGCCGAGTTACGAAATTTGCAGCGTGTCTGCTAGTGAAATAGATCAGCTGCGAGTGAAGCTACCGAATAAATTCGTGTGTTCGTATCTGTTGGATATCTTTTCTCCATTTAGTGAGCTGTGCAATTTCTTTTCAATATTTTTTTTTCTTTTTGCGATTCCACGGAAAAAAAAAAACCGAATTTTTATGCGAATTTTCTATGCCGCGGAGTGAGAGTTCGAAATTTCGCTGAGTTTTTATCTTTTTCGATTCGTGATAAAACTTTTTGAAGTTGAATAAAAATTAACTACCATTTTATTGTTGCTCTTTTAATTGCATCTCCAACTGTGAAGTGTATGCCTTCAGAATCAAATAGTATGGATTACTTTTTGAATGGAAATCCACGTCATGCTCCACCCGCTGGTCGGGTAAGTGGACGTCACTCGTTTGAGAGAAAACTTTATCCGGTCGACGAGGAAGCCACCGATACTGAAGATGATAGTGGAATTGCTGATGAATCCGCTGAGGAGATGGGTTCTAGGGAGCGGGAACTTTCAAAATTCCCTGAAAAACCGAACGATTTGAGTGGGACTAGTTCGCTGGATAGTTTCTTTGGATATTGGTAAGTAGATGAGGTAAATCTGATCTAAATGCATTTTTTTTAAGTCTAAGTCTTGTAAATGCAGAACGAAATAAATAAATAAGTAGATATGCAATATTGGAAAGGAGATGTGCAATTAGAAGTAAACAGCAATAATGTCCACAACGCCAAGGGTTGTTAATTTAAGTCCAATTAAACTTGATATTCTGGGTAACTTGTTCAAAGCTAAACATTGCTAGTGCTGAGCTATTCAAATACGATTAAACTTGATGCTCTAGGGGACCTGTTTACTGTAGACGACTTTCGTATCGCCTTAAAAAGTAAATATTTGGAGTATTGCATCGTTTCTTTCGTTCCACTCGACTGCTCTTTCTTTCACCTTACATTGCAACAATACATTGTGGCCTACATGAGCCTACGTATAACGCAGGCACTCACTAATACCTAAGACCTACATTGCATGCAACCTTTTGCAAATCGATTTACCTGTTTCTCTTGAGATATAAGGTTTTGCATTGAATTTCAGTGTCACAATTTTTTTTTTAGCAAAATGGGCCCTTTGACGCTTAGGAAGCCGTTAAAATGTTCAATTCAATTCCCAAAACCACATCGTCTAATCTCCCTGAAGGACACGTGACAGCCAAAATATCACTTGACTCTCAAACTTGGTGGCCATGATGATCACATGGCATATACGCAGTATTTTTCTAACAAAAAAACCTCATAAAGGTCTTGAATCTTTATCGTTTTTGACTCTCTTCTCATAATGCAAATTGCATACCTGCCGTTGTTGACATCTAGAGTTTCTCGCTTGAATTTAATATCAAAATTTTTAGTAAAATATCTTCTTTAACCCTTAAACAGTCATTAACGTTTGATTTCCCTAATACTAGAATTATCTGATTTTTCTAAAGGGCAAGTGACAGCCAACTTGTCCCTTACCTGTCAAACTTGGTGGCCCATGACGTATACCCAACATTTTTCTGACGAAAAAAAACTTCATAAATTACGTTACGTTTAGTAAATCATCGTTTTGAACTCAATTCTCACAATATTAATCTTCCAACATCGAACACTGGGGCAGATTGACCTAAAAGCATGCGTAAAATCAATCGTTAAATCTAGCAACACGTCGCATAAGACAAAAGTTGAACAAGAGACTCAAGGAAAGTTCCTCAAAAACCAACAAATCATTGACCATCCCTGTACCACTTTAATTCCCACACAAATCAACACATCTGCAAAAACAGCTTCCATCATCTCGATTGCGAAAAAGCTCAAGAATCCTCCTCCGCATGCCATCACAATTTGGCAACAATTTTAATTAGAACATTTTTCAGAAATTATTAAAAATGCTTCCAGTTTTATTGCAAGCACACGTCAGAGATTAAAAATACACGACAATAAACCAAAAAAAAAAAAAAAAACAATCAATGCTGCAATCTCAACCTTGGCTCACCCCCACACCACAAACCAAACACAAAACATTTCACAAAACGTCTATAAAAACAATAAATTTTCTAAATCACATCTCTGTCAAACAAAAAAAAAACGAAAATAAATTACAAAAAAAAATTATGTCACAATCGCTGAGAATTCCTTTTCACTCAAAATTCAGATCCAATTTTACCTGTGATATCGTGATGTAAAAAAAATGAATAGATATCATGGCCTAAGCCATCTGCCGGTTGACAATTTTACAAAAAAAAAAAAAAATGTATATGAAAAACAAAATATGATCCGAAAATATACGACAGCGAATTGCCAAAATGTCTCCCTGAAAAGATGTTTGGGGAATTCCTTAAACCAACATGCGACGGCTAATTACATCCCAAAAACAATTAAAAGGATTCCTTTATTTGTCTCTCAAACATTTGGTTTACAAAAAAAAAATTGGAGAAAAAAACAAATCTCTGTCGTCAAATAATCTACGATGTTGCCATGAAATTTGAAAAAAAGAAAATGTCGACGTTAAGTCTAAATTCGGATTGGACTATCAATTGAATTTTGGCATTCGTACAACTTCACGGATTTGTGTTTTTTTTTTTCTTCCTTTCTTCGAACGTAAATTGAAGATTTTGTTTTTGAAGTGATTTTCGAGGAAAAATTCATGCCGGGGAATAACGAAAAACCATTGTTCGGAACAGACGTTTACGTTGTGCGTTAATTGCTGTTGGGTGTGTTTAAAAAAAAAAACAAACCGAAAAAAGAAAGAAAAGAAAAATAACACGAGATAAACAAAATAAACAAATTATTGACGACTCCGTTCAATGCTGTAAAAACAGGTGTAGGCTTACTTTTATGAGATTTAATTGGTGTATTGGCAATGAAGGCAGCCATTAGTTACGCAGGGCTAAGTAGGGTGCCCCCTGTTGTTTCAATGGCATCGATTATTTCATCGGTTGTTTACGGGTCTTTTTTTTTTCGGAAAAAACTATTGGGGGATTCTTTAAAGTTTGTTTATATGGGAGTGGGTTTGAAAGTGAGTCAGATTTCACACGGTCCTTGTTGGATAAGGGAATTATTAAGTTTAACTTCGGTAGACTGGATTTCAAAAAAAAAAAAGCTAAAAATCCGTGATAAACGTTTTGCGCTAAATCTTACACACAGTCAGTCACAAAAGTAAGTAGACAGCCTGCTGTATACACTTCTTGCTGTTTAATTACTTTTGTCAGTGACTGTATGAAGTTACAGTGGCGGTAAAATAAATTTTTAATCGCGTGGTTGAAAAGTGTGAAATTTTTGCCAATTCTTGAAAGTTTTCCGATCTATTTGTGTCCATTTTTAGTCTCCATTAAGAATAAGTCACCTCTCCATCTCTCCCTCGATACCTTCGGCCAGTGCTGTGTCTAAAACAGGCCACTTAAGGGTAGTACCAATCCCTTTAGCATGCGCCAATTATAAAAAAAAGCCAGCTTTCATTTATATTAAAAAAATGCGTAGTTGAGTTGAAATTCGGCCGTCTGAAGTTTGGAAAGAACGTTTAAACGATCAATTACGATCATCTAGCTCAAAAATCTCACATACAGTTAGAACAGATTTGTTCCTTAAAGGCCTTTCATGATATCTCAGACGTATATCAATCAATTTTTTGTGAGACCAAAGGCTTTTTTGTCTATTTTAAGTCTTCATTGTAGTTGAAGACTTTTTTGGCTATTTTCAATCTCTCTTGAAGTCTAGCTTCAATTTCAGATTTTTTGAATTTCTATTGAGGGTGAAAACTCTTTTTTTTACTATTTTGAGTCTTCATTGTAGTTGAAGACTTTTTGGCTATTTTCAATCTCTCTTGAAGCTAGAGATTTTTTTTGAATTTCTATTGAGGGTGAAAACTCTTTTTTTTTTACTATTTTGAGTCTTCATTGGAGCTGAAGACTTTTTGGTTTGCTAATTTCAATCTCTGTTGAGGCTAGAGACTTTTTTTCGAATCTCTATTGAGCCTGAAAACTTTCTTTTTTACTATTTCGTATTTTCATTAGAGTTGACTTCTTTTTTTTCCTATTTTTAAGCTGCATTGAAATTGTTACGCAGTCCCTCCAACTATTTTTACCCAAAAAAACAAGAAGGACATCATCTAAACATCCACATCCTTCTTGTAACGAATCACATTATCTCTCCTGCTTCTATTACGTACTCCCGTGCTATCTTTTTCATTTCCCCGATCAGATCAGAACCTCCTCACGTTCCGACAAATCTTATTCAATCGCATTGTTTACAATCACAAAATAAAAAAAAACAATTAACCTTCGTCAAAACAATAAAAACACAGAATTTCCAAATTCATAAATTTCCCATTTCAATTAATATTTCAAGTGTCACTATCACGACTCTTGCTTGTCACGCATGTTTTCGAATCTAATCTCGATATTCTATCACAAGATAAATACTTGTCAATTAAAATACGGAGTTCCTTTTCGTCTCATATCTGTCGTATAAATTACAAAAGATTGTCGAGTTCCTTTTTGTTTTTGTTTTCGTTTGACAGTTGCGATGAAAATGCAACAGCGACACCGAATGACGTCGTCAAATTGCGAGACCTCTAATTTTTGAATTCTCAGTATTCGCGCGAAATTTCCCCATGACTTGCTTTCGACTTTATTCACTTTGAAGTAGTGTTCTCCCACGCGGAGGCTTTGCAACGAGAAGAGTCCATAATGGCATCGAAGATTTGACAGTTTGCAGATGTTGCACATCATTTGTCCGTTTATTCTAAATATACCGTCAATCATGGCCACGCAGGAGAGATTGGGAATTTCTTTCGTTTTGTTTTTTTTTGAGAGAGAAATTTGAATAACCTCGTTGCTCTGATTCGCCGGCTCGCCTTCAAGTGAGCTTCACATGGACATTCGTGTGGTGTGAATCATTTTATAAGAGGTGTTTGATTTTTCAAAACTCTCGGCAAAAGAAAATGACAGAAAAATACATGTGTGTTTAGAATTTTTAGAGTGCATTTATTTTGAACTTTCGCCAGTTTTGAATTTCACGTTTAGCGTGTGTTCAAATCAAGGTGAACACACACAGGTGGATCGTATATTTATTTATTTTATCAACAAACTAAGTGTTGTGACACTTGAGGAATGTGACGAAATGTTTTTTTGCTTTGAATTGAACAACTTTGGAGGTATCGTATTTCGTGAGGTTTCTGGTTCCAGGAAATTTATTTATGATGCAAATGGCTTCGGGGAAAACCAAGAAATGTGTACAACTTTCTTTGAAATTCACTGTGTGTTTGGGAAAAATTCCAAATGGCAATTTTCTTTGCAAACACTTTTGAATAAGAAAAATAATGGGACAAGCAGAATTGTTGGAACTCTTAAAAGTTACAAAAGCAATTTTTGATGGTCTAGCTGCTGTGATGCCTTAGATTTGAAATTTATAAGTTCATTTGCAAATTACTATTAATAAATAAATAAATGAAACATTTTTGAACGCAAAAAATGTAGACACAGTTTAAAAGCTTGTACTATTAACCTACTAGAAGACAAAAAGTAAAATTTTTCGGTAAGATCTCTGAAAATCAAAGAAGAGACATGGCAAGATTTTTTCGAATAATTTCGGTTCCACTGGACCGATTGGCAAAAACCAAACTTTTTTGACTTTCTTGGAAGTACCCTCTACAGAATTTTGTACCCTACTAGTCCTTCTAAAATGACGTCACGTCACAAAAGATTTTTTTTTAAATATCTTTCTTTATTGGAATGCATTAGATGTTCAATTTATTGGATTGGAATGCTTTAGATGTTCAATTTATGGAACAACCTCGGTTCTACTAGATCGATTCGCAAAAATTAAACTTTTTGAGGCTCCCTAGAGAAGCCCTCAACACACTTTTGTACTTGAATCATCCTGCTCGGACGACGTTACGTCATATTAGGTTGTCAAATATCTCCCTTCCGCCTTTTTGTATTTTGAATTTTCCGGCTATGTACAAAGCGCTACAGAGATCGTATCTGGCAATACATCATTTGAAAGGTCTTGACATAACCTACAAAACGACGCTATGCATGATTAGTTTTGATACGAGCTCTGTAGCGCTTTGTACATAGCTTCTTTGCACATTTTTCTTGTGGGGAACCGTGCAAACGTGATGCTATGCCAACAATCTAAAAACGATTTAAGCACTTAAGGCCAATATCATACAAACAATCCGTGAGTTATAGCCTGAAACCCTCAACAAGGTCTTAAGAAATCAGAATGCGCTTCTGCGAAGCCGGCCAAGTCAGCCAACTTGAACGAAGAATATTATCCTTAATCCCTAAGATTACATGTTAAGTAAAATTCTGTTGGCCTACTATTAAATAAATAAATAAAAAAAAAGAGCTTTCAAATTTCATGCACTCAGTCGCCTTACAGGAATCAACATGAAGACCTACACCCTAATTTCATCTCAAATCCATCACATAAATTTCTTTAGCTCCTAATCTTCTCCCAAACTGCGTACTCATTAATCCAAATAACAAAATTTTAATTTACAATCAAAAATATCTTTTTGACTAATCACCACCCACTGTCGATTAGGTGCGAAGTAGCCATAACTGCCCTTCTTTATTGCTGTCAAAAGTCGAAGCAATTCGGCCTCATTTCGACGCCCATAAAAAAAGTCAATGTCATCTCTAGAAGCCATTAAAGTCATAATTTACAGCATCCCGGACAGAGATCTGCCCTCCTCAGCCAATTCTCATCCGCAACGCCCATCAATTTGACTGGAAGCGTATTCCTGTGAATCAATCAACCTCAGATCACAACCTCACGTCGGTCCTCTCTATCTCTCGTGATCTTGCAACGTTCAACGTGCGCCAGATTTGTTTTTGCACGACGCGCGCCGTAAATAACTCATCAATTTTCCACTCCAGTGAAAAAACAGCCGCACGACAGTGCGAGATGAGTAAATTACCTTCGGGGAAAAATGAGTAAAAATAAAGCAGCCGGCACTCAAGGAGCAAAAAAAAAAGGAAGACACAAGGAGTAGGAGACTGAGGTTTTTCTTTCTCAACTGGACAAGACAAAAAGAACACCAAACACGCCTCACTGTCAGATCACGGTGCAGAAAAAGTTTTTCCACGAGTTTTCCCCACAATTCAGTTTCAGCAGTGCTATCGTATTGCGAGGAACACACAACTAATTGAGTGGAGAAATATAAGAAAAGTGTCAAATCCGCGCAGAAGGAAAAACGTGAAAACGTGAACGTGAATACGTGAAAAGAGAGAACAACCAGAAAGTGAAAAGTGAAGAAGATTCACACACAAGAAAAGAAAAAAAAAAACAAATTTAAAAAAGACAAACAAGAGGAAAAACTGATTTTTCCTTTCGGACGACGGGGTGGAATTTCTACTTAGCCGATCGGCTGTTGGCTCGGTTAGTTCGCGGAACGTCCGCCTGTGGATAAGAGTGACTCGGGGGAAAAGTCTCGACTTTGTCTGTCGCGTCAGGTGCTCGGCAGTTGGTCGAACGCGTTCCTACACAAAAACCCCTTGCGAATGTGACAAATAGAAGAACGTCGTTCGTTTTTATTTTTCGTTTTTAGTTTTTAGTTTTCTTTTTGGGCGCTTTTAGTTTATATCCCCTGCGGTGAATTTTCATTTTCATTTTTTTTGTTTCGTTTCGTCTGTTTAATTGTTTTTGCGGATGGCTTGCCAAAGTATCACCGTCATCTACGTGAGCAGGTTCATTGGCCGGTTCTGAATCATTGGATAGGCCTTTCCTTGGAGAGTGCAGTGTCGAGAGAGTAAAGTGTCAACAGAGCGCAGTTGCTGACAGATTTTGTTGTCAAAGGTAAATTAATTTATTTTGACAGATGACAAGCGTTTGTAATTTTACCATTAAAGTGACGAAATGTGATGGGTAATGGTTGTGTTGTGGGTGTTTGTTAATAATCGAGTGGAAATCTGTAGGAAATCTGTTGGCATGTGTCTGTTTTAATGTCAATTCATTAGTCGGCATTGTGTCACATAGGAAAACATTTTTCCCAATGTGACAGAAACAAATCGTTGGTCTGTTTCAGATGGGATTTTAGGCTGAAGATATACGAAGTTTTAGAAACAAATAACAAGCCACTTTTCTAGCTCATTTATCTATACTTCTTCTTGTACGTGTCGATTTCTTGAAGATACACGAAATTTTGGAAACAAATGCTAAGACACTTTGTCAATTTCCTTCTTTCCTAAAGATGTACGAAATTTAAGAAACAAATAACACTTTTTACTCATTTTTCTACCCTTCTTCTTAGGTCTCAATTCACTGAAGATGTACGAAATTTTATGAACAAACACTTAGAAACTTTTCTAACCCAATTTTTCTCTTCTGAAGGTGTACGAAATTTTGGAAACAAATGCTAAACAACTTTTCTAACACTTTTTCTTACACTTTGTCTTATGTGTCAGATGCGTGAAGATGTACCAAATTTTAGAAACACTTCTTCGTATATATGCCAATGTCCTAAAAATTCACGAAATTAAAAACAAAAATAATTAAAGCTAAGCTGCTTTTCCAACCCATTTTTCTACACTTCTTCCTGTCCCCATCAATTTCCTTCTCACATGAAGATGTACGAAAGTATAAAGATACAAATTCAGACTCTTTTCCAACCCATTTTTTTCTCTTCTGAAAATGTTAAACTAGTTTTATAACTCATTTTCGTTGCACCTCCTCTCATAGGTGTCAGATTTTCCAAAATGTACGACATTTTAGAAACAAGTTCTAAGACACTTTGTCAACTTCCATCTCTCCTGAAGATGTACGAAATTTAAAAAAAAGCAAAGGCTGAGACACTTTTGTAACCCATTTTTCTACCCTTCTTTTTCTGTGCCAATTAAGATGTACGAAATTCAAAAAAAGAAATGCTAAGCTACTTTTCTAATCCATTTTTCTGCACTTCTTCCTGTATCCCTCAATTTCCTTCTCTCCTGAAGATGTACCAAATTTTACGACACTTTTCTAACCCATTCCTCCTGCATATGTCATTTGCCTCCTCTCCCAGCTCTCAATCCCGACACGCGCCTCATAAACCATCGACATCCAATCACCAGAACAAATGACGAACACAATTTTCTCGTTAAAAACCAGAAACCGAAGAACCTCATTCGAAAACTACGTGATAATTTAATGTTTTTTAAACTCAATTCGAAATAAACACTGCGGGGCGGTAAAAAAAAACAATTTGTTTAGATATCTATCAAACTGTGATCATATAAATCTAATTTTTTGTCTGAGATTTTATTTTTTATTTCCCAAAACATCGCCACAACACCAAAATGAAAAAAAAAACACGCAATAAAATGAAATAAATAGTCACGCCCCCGTCCCACAAGAAGTGAAACATCAGCAACATTCACTCCATCATTCAATGTCATTGGTTTCGTGCCAAATTTCTGTGCCAATTTTGTCAGAACAGAAAAAATGATGGCGTCAAATCTTAAGGCACCGTTCATTCTGACGTTCCATCCTCAAACTGTCACCCTACGATGACAGTTTTATGTGAATGGCATGTAATTCACCTTCCAGTTTGAGTTTTGCAATCCCACTTGACACAGGGACAGAAATCTAATGAAAATTATTAAAATCGACCACGAAATGGGAAAAAGAAATTTAGATTATTTATTACACCGGCGGCGGTGTGTAAAATTTTAAGTGGTCGACGTTATGGTCGGTTAATGTTGTATCTCCGAGGAGGAGGGGAATTCGCAGTTAAGATACAAATTATGGCCAAGATTGTTGAGTGCACAAACACCGAGAAAGAATCAGAGAAGACCACTGAATGCACACGATATAAAAATAAATAAACTTTTTCTTAATGGCTGCGTGTGCATGTGGAGAGGAACTGATTACTTGCGTATATTTCTTGCCGGAGTTTGTTTGGACTTCTTTTGCAAGTTGTTTTTTTTGTTTTATGTGTGTTTCTTTAAGGAAGAACGCGTATAAATACGCAATTTTTCTTTTCTCTTTTTCAAGTAAATAAAAATCTGAAGATGTTCTTCTGTCTGGTGTTCCTCTCGAGAAACGGATGTGTACTAATGACGCTCGTGGCTGGATTTCAAGAATTTTGAAACATTAAAAAGCATTTTGAAATGAATAAATTAGAGTTTCATCTTCGTGTGGAAGATGTCTTGCCAGTTTAAAGCAGACAGTGATTTATATTATGAACGAGAAATATTCATAATTGTTTATCAGTTTGGAAATTTATGAGCGTGGAAGTGGAAAAATGCAAGTAGGTGTTCCCAGGAAGTTGACTCATTTCCGATTTTGCCGACGAGACATGCCGATGAGTTCAAAGGAATTGTTGAAATCTTATCTGGGAGCGTCGATGAGTTGAGTTGAAGAAATTGAACTGAATCTTTGAACCACTTGTATTGCGACCTCTAACATCTATTGCACCCCCACCTTTTGCCTACAACCATTTTTTTTATGTCGAATTCTGAACATTTTTATCTGCATTACAATTCTGAATGTTATCGAAATTTCTTCTAAATAATCTAATCTAATCTAAAATCTAGGATTTAAGCAGTGCCCTCATGTATTCGACAACGTCCCTAGATAGCGAAGTCAGTCCCTGTTACATGTTTGATTTGCTGATTTTTTCGAAGCAGACTAGAGCCAAGATTCAACAGTCGGTTAGAATATGCGTCGATCGTAAAGTAGGATGCCGCGGCTTAATCGGTAACTGCAAAAAGCTAGGCTCTGGCCCTCCGCGGGCTGTTACGCCACTAATGATGAAGATGACGTAAGGTAGGCAGCAAAATCTAGCGAAAAACTAGACACTCAACGTCACCCAATAATTATAAAATTCTTGTCAAAAAACCTAATGCGTATTCACAATTTTTTGTCTAGAAGTTGAAGAAGTGTTTGGACCATGATCATGCAGCTGTTTAAGCCGCTTAGTATAAAAATCAATTAACCCCACTCTTGAAAAATCGTCAATTTAAGTGTCAAATCACTTGGTATAGTCGTAACTTTTATTATTTATAATATACCTGAACAATGACGACTAGTGTTACTAAACTACAAGATTTGTTTGGCCAAGTAATTTATTTTGAGGTCAATCTACATTATTTCATGGTTTTTCTCAATTTTTTGTTTTACAAAAAATCAAGCACTGAATGACGTAATTTTTCGATTGAATAAAAAAAACGGGCCAAATTTTCACGGCTCATTGCGTTGTATGAAAGTTCGAAAAGATTTTGAAAATTTGAAAAGATGATATTTAAACTTTCAGAAAACTCCACAATGAGTCTGAGTTTTGGAGTCGTTTTTCTTTGCCTCGTGGGGACTCGTCGGCTAGTGAAACACTGGAGCATGAGCTCTGGTCGTGCCGTGCCCTAGCGAAGACCAGATACAAAATCTTTGAATCCTTGTGTTTCAATCAGGGGACCAGGTCAGGATGTTACAAATATATTTTCAATTCTATGACGGTGGCTAGACTATTTACCAACAGTGGTCTATGTGATCGCCACCCCCTAAACACTTTGTCTTGGCACAAAAAACCACTTGTCAGTAACACAGAGGACATTAACAAAATTATATTGAATTTTTTTTTTTTTGAGTAAACATTTTACCAAAAATGTTACTCATACGCCCGAGATATCAGTTTCAGGTCGAAGCTGAATTTTTTTGAAATCATGACCACGTTAAAATGTTGAGAAAGACAAGTTCTGAACATTCTGTAGACACTTGCTTGCCTTTTCCTCCTTCCAGACTCAAATCGTGCATACTCCCAGGCACCCAGACCGAGGAGCTTTCAATTTTCGAATTTCTCAAACTCCGAAGACCACAACCATTCGAAAAAACAACAAAGAACTGAAGCACAACTGCAAAAAAAGCTCCTTCTTCTACTTCAAAAAAAAATAAAAAAATTGAAAATAAAAACTTTAAAAAAAAACGCATACCATGTGGATTGTCTATGCTCATTTCCCCACCTGCGGCTCTCACTCTCTTCGTTTTCCTTTTTTTTCGTGATATCACAACAAAAAAGAAGGAACGATTACGCGAATTGTTTTTATTTTTAATTCTTTCATTTCGGATCTATTTTCGCTTCGTTTTTTTTACATTTTTGTATTCTACGGTTGCAAGAGCAAATAAAAAAGCAGAGTATCATTAAATTTGAAAATTCCTTCCGATGATAGAATAGAAAATTTGTTTTAGATTTATGGGTGATAATAATTTTTTGTGAGCGAAAAAAATATGATGTGGAGAAATTTTTGTGTTTTCAAAATGACGACAAAATATTTCAGGAGGTAAACAAAAATAGAGGAGTGGGAATTTTTCGCAACACTTAGACCGTGAATGAACGGCTGAGTTGACAGTGTTCTCCAGGGGATAATTTCTCTTCGTAGACATTTTCATCTGAGGTTTGGGAGCAGGTGACGCCTCCTGAGAGCATCAAAATACCTTTTTGGGATCCACAAATCGATTAAAATTTGCTCCAGGATGACTGCAGTTAATCAAAATTGAAATTTTGCCCATCGGACACTCGAACAACTGAGCCATTCAGTCCACAAATCGATTAACTTCATAAAACAAAAATATTGAGAAATGCGATGAAATAATGCAAAGGGTGGGCCATTTAGTGGTTTCTTTTTTAATCGTAGGTTATTTTGACACTGACAGCAGTTTCCCTTCATGAGTCACGAATCTTTGTGGCATTTACTCCTACGTACATAAAACCTAAGACCTATACCAAGTACTTTGACTTTTAATTTTAAGATTTTTCAAAAGTGAAGATGATCGATTTGTGCACTCACTGTGCTTCAACTCATGATTGCCCTGATTTGGCATCATCCACCAAACTGCCTATTCCCAATTCCCCCCCTCTCAACGACATTTCACGGTCGCCTGCCCTCAACAAAGAAATCCAAGAGCAGGAAGCACCCCACAGTACACAACATCAACTTCAAGCAATCAATTCTGATCGTGATCTCCCCACTGCTGCTGGCGAGCTGTTGAGAGGGATTCCTTTCTTTTTTTTTTTTTTTTTGATTTTAAAGGTCACATTCCCGGCTGTGCATACCATCCGGCGGGCGTCGGCCTATTTTTAATCCCACTCGTGGACGCACGCTCGAACTTCTTGATAAAGAAAGTCATGAACTGAAAACACAGAGACGTGTCTGTTCCTCCTCCACAAGGGGCAGAGCACTTTTACAAAGACGCTCGAAAACACACAATGAACGTTCGAAACGCTTTTGTTTGCTCCAATTTCTCTCTGTTCGTGATCTGGAAAATTTTCCTTCCACCGAGAAAATTGCGTCACAAGTTCTGTCCCGCAAACTAGAGTGGAAGCATGAAGAGTCTTTAGTTGCACTTAGATCTAAATTAGATCTGATTAGCTCATAAGCAGCTTATGGAATCGAAGAAATATGAAGGGTGATTGAATGGAATTCCTTTGGGTTCTAAATTCGGGACGGAATCGTAAAATTTCACGAAATGCGTTACAAATCGTGGGCGGGATAGATGAGATAATTAATTAGCGTCATGCTTAACACGACTATGTTGTTTGTGAGGATGTTGTGCCATAAAAATTGACGTAAGGAAATTAAATAAATTTTGGTGATATGTAAACATGTCGTAAGTTGTTTGTGGCATGTGATTGTGGAAAGTTTTTAAAAGTTTTTACTCAAAGAAGGCTTCCTTTTAGAAACTTAATGGTCGAGGCTAGAGAAAGACAGGCGCTCATTACACACATTGAGCGGCGCAAAAGAACGTTGAGGGTCAGAGCCTAGCTTTTTCACGCCTTCATTCAAATCATGAAAATTAAAAGCCTGGAACAGCCTGGAGCGATCTTTAAGCAAATTACGAAAAAAGGAGAGACCATGAAATCAAAAAAGAGGATGGAACTTTTAATGCATCAATCCTCTAATGGGTTTGTTGAACAACTTGTCCGCAGAGAACGAGGATCAGTGCATGAGTTTCAGGGGGCGAAGAGACATAAAAGTCTTGTCTCAACAGCAATATACGAAAAAATGATTGCTTCTCACATATCCCAACCCCCAAGAGAGTCCTCCTCCTGCTTAAGTTTATTCAAAGAAAAGCAAAATACGAAATTCAGCTTCTTATTTTGAGTCTCCCCGCGACCCCATTAGTGGAACACGAAGTCAAGAAGATGATGATGATTTTTTGTCTGATTTTGAGTCTCCTTATGGTCTTGTTTGTATCTGCTACCACTTTTGAATTGGTTTGAAGATATTAGGGTGTGTCGTAAGACAATTCCATCAGTTTACCAGCCTTCTCCCTTCAATGGGATGCTGATGACTTGTTACTCCAAAGTGGAAAACCAAAACAACTAGACCTAAGAGAATTCTTTATACACCTTCGAATATACAGTCAGCATCAAAACTGAGTGTATAGTCATTTGTTTACTCAGCGAGCTTCAAACCAGCTGAAAGAGTGATAGCACAGTGGGCCTATCTATCGCCTACTTGGGAGAGAATCTTCACGGCAGTCACATATGCATAAGACTTAACCCTGCGAATTTTTTTTTAATTTTTCTTATATAATTTATGACTGCAAATATCAGACTAATAATAAAAAAAGCCATAAATCTATGTAAATTGGCATGATTATTCACTTCAAAATATATGAAGCAAATCATCTACAAAGCTTAACAGAGTAAACTTGTGGTCCATAGTTTATGAAAAAAGTTAAAATTGAGTTGTATCAGATCTGGCGCATTGTAGAGTAAGCCAGATCATTTTCATTGTGATGGCACACTGCGTACGAAACTCTGCGTTACCAATTGGAGCTTCGTCGTAAAATCAATTGAAACTTCGTACGAAGATGTGAAGCCGACAAAATCTGATGTAGCTCAAATCGGACAGACGCTATTAAAGAAGTAGAGAGACGTGTACTTCTGCACTAAAGCATCGCATGAGCAAAGAAGTTGGAAAAAACACTCTTTTTTCCCTCTTCGAAAGTTTCGAATAGAAAAAATATGGAAAACTTTTGGCCAGACATTGTATTTATGTGACCTAAGATTCCATGAAGTTTAAAGTCTAACAGACAACTCTCCCACATCTAGACTTTGCTCAAAAAAAGCCATCGATCGATGACTGATGCTATAGCGCTATATGCTATAGCTCATGTTACCTACTAATGGCCCGGTTTGCATGCTACACTGGAGCTCGAGTCATCCTTAAATCGGAAGATACATAGATTTGTTTGCCAAGTATAGCAATATTTAAGTATGGCTGCTCTTGCTTGCATAGGGGAATGGTTTTATAGAGCCTTACTGTTGAAAATTAAATTGTTCAGCAGTTTGTACAAGCAGAGCAGTAATTTATAGGGCGTTTTGAATAAAATTTGAATAAAACTATTGAAAAAGATACTCCTTTACTCAAATCAGAATCTCCTTACCAGGCACAATCTAAGTATTTTAGCTCTGTCCCTCATTCAGTCGCACCTAAAATTATTCAGCCGGCCTTTTTTCTCTTACCATGAAAAAGAAAAAAAAAACCATCTATAAGATCAATGTGACACCTCAAATATAAAAATAAAAACCAATTCATTTTCACTTCCGATAATAAACAAATTCATACGGATCTCTTGGACTCTCTCCAACGACCTTTCGCACAGCTTCTACACCACCACCTGCCAATGTACCACCCCCATTCGTCAGGTGGGTGCTGTGTGACAAAAATGGAATTTCACCCACCAGCCCACCACCCTCCCCAAATCACATTTCGTCACTTTGTTCATCCACAAATCTCTTCCCCATAAACACTTCGTTAAAAGCAAAAAATCTTACTAAACTCAAAAACTACAACTCTTTGGAAAACTTTTCAGAAAAATAGAATGAAAATTGTTATTTGAAAAAAATAGAAAAAAAAAAATAATACCAATTAAATAGAAAAAAAAGAGTGTATAAAATATTTTTCTTTACCTATAAATAAATTCTCGAGGAATTGAAAAAAAAATTTTACGAAAGAGAGCACAAGGCAAAGACGGGGAATCAAAGAGAGCAAAAATGTTTAACATCTTTCGTCGCCGTGGTCGTACCTCCTCAAAGGAGGAGAAACAAACAAAAAATGTCGCAAAACTCGATGAGATCGCTGCAAAACCAAACGCTGAACGAACCGCCGGAGAGGAGGAAACCGCCGATGTTGAGTCCGCTCTAAAACACGCTGGCGCACGCGCCTCAGACCCTAAGGTAAATTTAGATTCCACACTTCAGCCGCAAGAGAAGCCGCAGAAATGCTTCACTGGTTACCACCAATATGGCGATGGTGTTGTTGTAAGTGAAACTAGTACGAATAGTCGAAACGAAGGTGCCGATTCGCTGGGACGAACAACCGAAAACGACGACCGCGACACTCACGGCCAGGAGCAGAGTAACACCACCACCATCACTACCGCCGCCGCCATCAGTCCGAGCGAGAAACCCGCTAAGCAGGTGAAAGCAAAATCGCAAACATTAAATCGACGATCGCTGTTCTTTAGGCATTTTCAATCGCAGCCAAGTTCGAGTGAGCAGAGATACACGCCGCTCGATGAGGATCAATTGAATTCGCCCAATGAGACGGCCAAGGCGCAGGATCACAGTCCAGAGAAAACGAAAACAACGAATCCAGCACCGCCACCACCTCCACCACCACCCCCAGTAGCAATCGCACAGCCACCACCCGCCGCCGTCGCCAACAAGCCGAGGAGATTCAATCCCATCGAGAAGGGACGCGAGATCTTCAATGACATTCTGATGGCCAAGGGACGTCATCGCAACCAGAGAAACCACAACCACCACAAGGGCGGCCGCCAGGGCTCAAAGACCAGCCTGCAGCAGGACTCGAGCAAAATAATCGACGACTCGACGGCGAGTAAAAGTATCCCTGAACCGTCCGTCGACGGACAACACACTTATCAAGAATCTAAAAATACCAGTGATCCGCCAAAGGCAGATGGCGCTGTCGCCGTCGCCCTAACGAATGTCGTCTCTGTGCTCACTCCGCTGCAGTGCGCCGCCGCGAGCGATAAAAATAGCCGTCCCCCTCCCGAAGAGAAACGAGACGAGAGCAAGAAAGCGAACGAAGGCGAGCCGGAGAAAAAAGTGATCGAGCTGATCGACGCAACGAGCGGCGAAAGCTCCTCCGACGATCAGACGGTTCACGAGTGCGCGTCTCCGCAAGTACCACGCGAGAATACACCGGACGAAGAAAAAACCGAAAAGCAAACCGATAATCCAACCGCCACCGCAGCAGAAACAGCAGAAACAACAACAACAGCCAAAGAGGAGGACCATCAAGGGACAGTCGGAGGCACCGCCAATGCCGAGGACTCTCGGAACTTCTCCGAATTGACGGAATGCGATCGTGATCGTTTCATAGGCGAACGACAGGAGAACATGGGCCAATCACAGGCGAAGAGCGAGGAGCCTCCCTCGCACTCGAGGTCCCAGTCGCCCAAGGTAAGGGAATTCCGTGAGTCATACATCGAGGAGCAGAAGCCGCCGCGGGTGTCACTGCCTCAGTTCATCGTGCCACAGATCATCGTCGAAGACTTCGGCAACGTCATCTCCGAGGCATCTCCGAGGGGCGAGGTCTTCTACGACAGCGTTCCCATCCAAGGCGACACGGACTTCATCGAGGATCATCTCCTGAAAGTACCCGAAGAGTGCGACCAGGACGATGACGACAACGAGGAGGACGACGACGATGATGACGAAGACGAGGACGATCAATGGCACCTCGTCAACCCGACAGACACGAAATCACCTCAAGAGCACGTCGACACCACACCTAACTACCAAAAGACCGAGAATTCCTCGGATTCCAATCTCAGCACCTCGGACTCTGGCATCGCGACGTCAGACCCGATAGCGAAAGTCCTCCACTTGGACAGCTGTGACCTGGTCAACGACCGAGGCAAACAACCCCCGCCGCACAACTGCCGCGATGGCAGTGCAACCGACTGCGAGGAGAACCTCCCGCACTGCGACGACTTCGACTACTACAAGGACCTGCCGGCGATGGTCGACAGCGTCGATGTGGTCATCGACGAGCACGACAGCCAGAACGGTGTGATTATCGAGAGTATAAGCCTGCCCGACGTTGTCGTCGAGTCCACCTCGGTGCTCAGCGGGAACAGTTTACCGAAGAACCCAAATGGGAGCAGTGACTCTGGTGGACAGTCGGCGGCGGGCAACAGTGAAAGTGATAATTTTGACAATAGCTGCAGTGTAAAAATGGGCAATGCCCACTTTATTCCGATTCGGGTCGAGAAACGACGCAGCTTCGATGACAGTGTGTTGATGGCGAAGTCAGCGAGTGGCGGAAATTCACTTTACAACGGACAGCAGTACCAGGAGGAGAAGTCAACGCTTGAGATCACACCCGAGGAGGAGGAGGAGGACGAGGAGCAATCAGGAACTGCTGCTGCCGAGGAGGACGAGGAAGAAATGTATGTATTTTCATTTTGATTTGTGAGAACTTTTTTTTTGTGACCATGAAGTGACGGCCAAGATGCTTTGGATCAATATGAAACTGTCAAAGTGACAGATTTGGTATTTTAGCCAAGAGATTTGATGCATTGGTTGGCCATGAAGCTGTCAAAGTGACGGAAATGTTTTTTTTTTTTCAACCAAGAGATTTGATACATTGGATGATCATGAAGCTGTCAAAGTGATGGGTTTGGCTTTTTAGCCAAGAAATTTCAAGCGGCTTTCCAAAAATATTTCTTTAACAAGCGATTTTCCAAAAATGTCTTCGACAATACGATTTGATGCACTGGTTGACCATAAAGCTATCAGAGTGACAAATTTCGCATTTTGGTCGAGAGATTTGATGCATTGGATGACCGTGAAGCCGCAAAAGTCGCAGAAAAGCCTTTTTAGCCGAGAAATTTGATTCATGAAGCTGTCAAAGTGACATTTGTTTTTTTAAGCCAAGACATTCGATGCATTTGATGACCATAAAGCTGTCAAAGTGACAGGCTAGACATTTTAACCGTGAAATTTGATGCATTGAATGACCATGAAGGTGTCAAAACGACAGAAACGTCTTTGCAGAAAAATGTGATGCGATTGTCCTGCCCTGCATCAACCTCGAGCCAAATTCAAAGAAAAGAACTTTCATCGTCATTGCCCAGTGACATATAGACGGCTTTTTGTAGACAGGCATTTCCTCCTAATGTATCATTTATTTGTTTTTCCACGAAAAACCTTTGAGTCTTTCATGTTTTCTTTTTATTTTCATCTGAAAATAATAACAGAGAAACAGCTAATTTAAGATTTCCCATACGCACGGACTGAATCATATTTCAGAAAAAACATCGCAAGAAAATAAAGCACTCGTGGTTGATCATGATCACTTCAAATAAATAAAGCCTCCCTGGTTTGTCGTGGTTAATTCAAATAAATAAAGCACTCCACCCGCCTGTCATCATATTTTATTCAATAAAAAACTCAAATCTTTGACATTTTAACATTCTGTCAAAAGTGTACAAAAAAATCCGAATCACTCGTAAAATTTGACCATAAACCAGCGTCGCGACTGCACAATAGTTTTTTTTTTCTGTCGTCTTTTTTTTTGTATTTCGTCTTGATCTCTTAAAGAGTGAAGAGTATCAAAAGTTATTTTTAAAACTGTCTGAAAATAAATTTTCAAAAAGAAATAAAACAAAAAACCCCAATCAAGTTCAACTCGAATTGTTTTGGTTCAGTCCTGACCTTTTCAGGGTGCAGGGACCGATTCGAGGCGGGATTTCCTAAACAATGAAATTAAAACGCAAATTCAATTGAAGAATGCTTTTGCTTTTCGAGATCTTTTGTGATTCTTTGTTTGGGTAAAAGACGCGTAGTTAATGACGTGGGGGAATAGAACGTTCTATCTGAAGTAGAACATTTTAATTGAATAGGATGCTTGGTCTTAAATAGAACGTTTTGTTTGAATTGAACGTTTCGTCTCAAATAGAACGGTTTGGCTGTACTAAAACTTTTTTATTTGGAATATTACGTTTTGCCTCAATTTTTTTGTTAGAAAAATAACGTTTCGTCTTAAAAACAGCGTTTTGCATGACACAGAGCGCTTTGCCTGAAATAATAGGTTTTGTTTAAAATAGGCCGTTTTTTTTCGTTTTATTTGAAAAAAAAAAAAAAAAAAACGATGTATTAGGATCGGTGGAACCACCCACGAATATTTTAAATAATTCAAATACTACGTCTCACTTCATCGTCATTCTTGATTGGAAATTCATTTTAAAAACCGCACAATACCTCTTCAGCGTCAATATCGTTTCCGAATTCTTCTCAAAAACCGCATACTATTTCTTCAGCGTCAATCACGTTTGTAAATTCCTTACAAAAACCGCAAAATATCGCAGCATGCCACAAAATACTCGCACTACATGTCATCGTAAAAGCTCTAAATAAATACCCGACTAAATGTCTCATGAAACATGAGAATTCTTTTTCGGGATTTATTCTATTTTAAAAATAAACAAAAAAAAAAGTAAAAATGCATTCACTCATTCCCGTTTCGTGGCAAAGGATCATTCGCAAAGCTACAGAAATTACTCGTATTAACTTTCTGTCTAAAAATACCGAACCCGAATCCAAGTGCATGTCCGATTTATTTTGTCAGTTAGCATAAATTCGTCAGTTTACACGTTGAAAATGCCCAAAAATATATCTCAATAAACTCACTCTGCCAAATATTATTGTAATAAGTTGATACGATATTTTTTTTTTGTCAAAAATAGATCCTTTTCCTTGTGTCTTGAGTCATCAACCTCATCAGCTGTCAGCCATTTTTGGCTTTATACAAAATTTGTAATTACCATTGTTGCAGCAACATTTCCGACCATTGACACGCGCGGGACATCAGAAATGAGAACGCGTGTAAATACGCACATAAATTTTGACAGCTATTTTACAGTTTTGTCTTTTTTTTTTTGCGTTTATCGAAAACGCAACAGCACGTTGTGATTTCGAAATTTTAACCGGAAAATTGAAATTTGTGCCAAATCACATTTCGGCTTTTGTTCGGTTGTATATGAATTTTTACACATGACGGTGTGTGAATCTTGTAAGTCGTAGTGTCTCGATGCGTGGGGGGTGTTGAGATTGTCTGCCAAGTGAACATCCCCCGCCTGACGTCAGACAGAGGGTGGTTCTGGGAGATATTTCAAAATTTATATTCCAAAGCAACAAAATCAAAATTAAAAACGCATCCATGGGTATTCCTGCTCTAGTTTCTCGACAAAAGTGTTTTTTCCTCATAAACAAACAAATCGAAAAAAAAAAAAACTTTGTACGTAGTTTTGCACGATGGGGCGCTATTTTTATCTACACGCGTATTGCTTATGTTAAAATTTTTGTAAAGCGTTTTTGGCATTATGGCCAAAATGTTTTTTTTTTTATTGAATGAGAGGTAATCTTTAAATCCCAAGCGATTGGTTATAAATTTTCAAAAAATCGCTTTTTTTTTTGTTGGAGATATTGAACAGAAGGCTGGGGCAAGGTAAAGTGGTTTTTGTTTGATAACCTCGTATGTTTAAACAGACTGTGCTTGATAGGTAAATAATTATTTTTTCGTTATCGATTCATTGAAAGAGAAATAAACTGAAAAATTTTCGTTCATTGAAGAAGTTCAATGATGTTGATGGATTTGTGGGCTTTTGCATTTTTTGGGGAATTCCGCGGTTGGTCCTAAATTGGTTCGTGTTTGCTTAGCAACCACGAGAATGGGACACAGAGGGTGGATGATACCAGAATCGGCAACTATATCAAATTTTTTCGGAAAAAAACTTTCAAATTGTCAGAGGGCCTTTGGCGTATACGTAACATTTTTGTTTTTTTTGAAAAAAACATTTTTGAGTTAAAAGTTTTGCGGTTTCTTATGAAAATCTTAGCGTTTTTAATCATATGTTCAAGCTACTTTGCTTATTCTTGCGCTTTAGATGGATCTTTTTAGCAAGACCGTCGTTCGTTAATTCTTAATACTTTGAATGCCATGGGGGTCTTCGGTGACCGGTACTAAGTCTGTTCGTAGATGGTGTGGCATTCAATGTATTAAAGAAATCACATCGTATACTCCTCTTTTTGCTCTTTTTGCTACAAGTCGAGCTTTTTCATCCACTCAGGTTCAAGTGTACTTTAGTTCACACTCTAATATGATTAAACATAACCAAAAATTATTTCATTTTATTTACTGAAAAACACGAAAACAAAACACGTAATGCTATCAAAAAAATCACCCAACTCTACTCGCATAGAAATTTCTTATTTTTCCCCAAAAACACTGAAATATCGTCCACCGAAACGAAAATTAATGAAAGCACCATCTAACATAATGTTTGACGTTAAAAATCACTACAAAATATCCAAAAAACAACACAAAAACACGACAAAATAAAATTTCGCAAAATCAGCGAAAAAAGTCCACTAAAATCATTTATCAATCTACTGCATTTTTTCGGCTGATTTTAATCCTACAAGAAATTTCTATAAATATTAATTTACTTGACGAAATTTGTATGGAAATCGATGAAAAATTATTCTTTTCAAGTATAAAATCAATTTTCCTATCATTTCCAACAAAATTCTCGTATTTTTCATTGTTTTTCCGAAACTCTAGCTGACGCCATTCACTACTACGCACTCAATCTACTCGTATGGAAATTTCTTACTTTTCGCAAAAAATACCGAAATTTCATTAAATTACGATCTAATACAATGTTTCACATTGAAAACCACTTCAAAATATCAAGAAAATTCTTCAAAAACACGACAAATCAAAACTTCTGAAATTTGCACAAAATCAGCCGAAAAAGTCCACTAAGATCATTTATCAATTTACTGCATTTTTCGGCTAATTTTCGTGCTCCGTGAAATTTTTTTAAATATCAATTTTCTTGATGAAAATAGTATGAAAATCAATGAGGATTGTTGTTTGCAAATGTAAAATGCATTTTTCCATCATTTCTAATGAACATTTTCATGTTTTTCGTTGTTTTTTTCAAATTTCTATATCACCGTGACGTCACAAAGCGATTATCAAGTGTGGTGAATGTGAAGTGTAATACAATTTTAATGGCCGACTTAGTTATAACTGCCAACTCTTTTGTTATAATTATCACAGATTAGGAGGTGTTTGAATCTAATTAGCACAGTTGATGGGGGATTTGATGGGGGAGTTTATGCTGACGTTTTACTTTCACGAACTGAATTTCAAAAAAACAAGGTCTGATTCTCTTCGGGCTGTTACGCCGCCCAATGCAATGCATGTAATGCCTGAATTGGAAAACGTATTTGTAATTAAAATGCTCTTCACAATTCACTTCTACCACTTCTACCACCGAAATCTCTTAACTCGTTTTGTGTAAAATGAATTGGGCTGTGTAAAATGAAAACCTCATTTACACCTCACAGTCGACTTCCAACATAAAAATCTCTTCATACGTTTTGTAACGACAAACTTTTAGTTTATAATAGTTGTTAACTTAGATTGTCTAAAATAAAAACTGCATTTGCTATCAATTTCGCCTCACAGACCATTTTTAGCACCAAAAAGCCTAAGCACATTTTGTCAACGACAAAAGTTAGAGAGAACCATATTTGCAAAGAAAAAACGCGCTCACAATCCCCTTCTAACACCAAAGTCCCTACCCACGGTTTGCCAACACGCGTTTTTCGTCTCCTATGGCCCTTAGAACTCCTTGTCAGTCTGCCAATTGTCACGATTCATTGCCAAATTGTCTGCCTATTCGTCCGCCTCAGTTCCACACGCAACCTAAACAATTTTCCATTCACACTCATCATCGGCCACCAAATGGATTTGTGCCACTTTCATCACCCCCCGTGACTCATGAAATTTATTTTAAATTTCTTCCTCTTCGTCGAATAAAATAGAAAAGAAATTTATATTCACACGCTAAATACAATTAAAACTACGCGAAAAATAAATGCAAGCATCCACGATGAACAGCGCCAAATTTTGATTTTTATTTCTTCTTATTCCTGAATGTTGATTAGATGGAATTCGTGTGGGGGAGTGTAGGAAACAGGCGCCTTAATTGATTTTTTATTTCAAAGTGATTGCAATGACAGCGAGTGGCTGGGACAACAGAAGTCCACAGTCACACCTAGGCCAGACTAGAAAATCAGGCAAAAATCAATTTCTAATCAACTTCTTTTCTTCCCAGGAGAGACCTAGTTGATCAGGAATCCCGCTTTACCGCCACAGTCGAGGATGCCAAGAACAACATATTCAACCTACAGTCAAAGGTCAGTGAGCTGCAGTTGAAGATCGAAGACCTGGAGAGGGATTTATCGCTCAAGACTTGGAATGTTGATCGTAAGTTTGGTCTCAATGTGTTACGTATACGCTACTAAACACAATCTGTTTTTTAGGACTCCAAGGAGAGCTGGGTGCGGCCCATAAAGAGGACGAATGTGTCCGCAGAAGACTTAGACTTCTGGAAGAGGAGAAAACCCAACTTCGACAGAAGTACTACGAAAGCGAGGAGGAACTCAACAATAAATATGGTAAGTCCCAGATGACCCAAAAAGAATATCACTGACCTTTTCTCCTAGACGACCTCGATAACCGGTACAAAGAGCTGGAACAAAAGTACAAAGAAATGCAAACGCAATCCTCCAACTTGGAAGATGAACTAGCCCGCGCTCGAACTGAAGTGGAAGACTGTCGAACAGAGACCGAAGCACTGCGGCAGGAGAAGGATGAGCAAATTGCAAAGCTGGAAGAAGCTCTCACCACGGCAAAGACTGAACAAGACAGCCTGCAGGTCAAATGGCGCAATGAATTCGAGACTCTACGGACGCAGAATGCTGGTAAGTCCTTCAAGCCCTGACTATCTTCACAATCATGTCTTTTCTCTCGACTAGATCGTGAGGAACACATAATGAGCGACTGCGAATGGCAAATGCGACAAATGCAAAAGACCTGCAAAGATAAACTTGACAAAGCCGATCACGAGCGTAAAGAAGCCATCGAAAATGGCTTGAAGATCCAACAGGACGCCGAAGAGAAGCTCAACGAAGTGATTCACCTTAAATCCTACGAAGCCGAGGTTAAGCAACTACGTGGCCTTACAGCCGATCAAGAGAATTCCATATCATCAATGCGTGAACAAATTGAAGCGCTCAAAGCCGACTTGGTCACTGCCAATGAGAATCTAGAGGAGCAGATTGAATGCGTTCGCAGGATTAAGTATCAGTGTGATAAGTAAGTTGAAGAAGATGCGACTCTCTGTGTGCGTGAGTGTACTTTTAACAAGGCGAAATCGATTCCCTAAACCTTGTAACAAAAAACCAAAAAAAAAAAGGCAAAAAAAACATTCCTAATAGTCAACAAAAAAAAAAATCGTTAAGAAAAAATTATCCATATAATAGCCAATTAACCAATTGCAAATAAATCGCATTTAGCTTAGCTCCTAGTAGTCCTGTTTTGTAATCCCCCACACCGTCCCTTTTTTGGTTCCGACAACCACAATCAGCCTCCGGCCTCCTAAACTCTTTTTTTCTGCTCTAACTACCCCAAGCGTACTTTTTTGCTCTATTTATCTGCTTTCTGCTAGCTGTCCCGCTGCACCTAAGTCCCTCCTTCGTATAGTTCTGACAAAAACTTCGCCTTTTATTAGTGCCATTTACGACAAGGAACGTGAGCTGTTACAAAAAATCGATGACGTTCGAAATGAAGCTGCAGCGCGATGGGAAAATAAATTATTGTAAGTGAAAGAAGTTTAGGTGATCCAGCTTCATCTAATTTGGTTTTTTTTTTTGTGAAATAGAACAGAGATGACAAGACTGAAAATGGAACTTGAGTCCGTCTACGCTGAGGAGAGGCGAGATGAGCTCGATAAACTCCAAGCCGAACACTTAGAGGAACTGAAAGCACTTACCACAAGATACACCGCTAATGAAGAGGAACTGAGAGCAGAGGTAAGGACATCTTTCCACAGACTCATGCCGTTGATACAGGGTCCCTTTTCAGATCTCTGAGCTGCGAGAATCATTGAGCCAACGCAATGCGGAGTTCATGGATTTGCGTGAGAAGTCTGATAACGCCATTCTCCAGACCCGGATGCATCTGGATCGTGCCGACAGGGACTACCAGACCGCCATGTGCAGGGAGGAGGAGAGACGAGAGAAATTAGCTGGTAGGGTCAAACATGATCACAGGATTTCTTTCAAGGACTCATATTTGTCTTTCTTTAGAAACCCTTCGCAGCGAGTTCGAAGCGGAGAAACTCGAAATGGAGGAGAAGTTCCGTGAACGTCTGGGACAGGTGCAGGCCGAGTTCAACAAGGAACTACAAATGTCTACGCAGGAGTTGACAGAGTCGCATCAAAAGGAAATGGGTAAGTCAATTGACACAAATGCACATGAATCGATCGCTCAATGCTCCTTTTTCAGAACAACAATGGCAAAAACTCGTCACAGAGAAGGAAGAAGCAATTCAAGAGCTCGAAGCCAGACACAGAAAGAAGCTGGAAGAAGCTGAACAACGCCTGCTGTAAGTAATCACCACACATCATTCACCATTCTCGGCTTTTTGTGCGACGCCTTTTTTACCAGGAAATCACTTGCATAGTCATCATTTCGGCCAAAACAAAATTGATCTCCCAAAATCAGTCTTTTTTTTCAAAATTCATCCATAGCCCATCTGTATTGAAAAAAAAAAAACACAGATAGGCTTTTCTTTCCAAAAACTCGTCCTGTCCGTTGTTGTGATGCGGTGGAGTGGAAATTTATTTATTTTTTTTTTTTGTATTTAGTTGTTGTATTGTCTCTTTTTTTGCATTGTTTTTTTTTCGTTTTTTTTTTCTCTTCTTTCAACAGAACGAACCGAGCAGATTGTTCTTCAGCAATTTCTGCTTTATTCGTGATCGCTAAAGGAGCGTGTCCTTTCATCCCAACGATTTTTGCATTTTATATGACAATGTCACCTCGTGTTGCATTCGCATGCTTATTGTTTACCTTTGCTATTTATGTTTATGTTAAATTGAAAATTAATTAAAATTTTAAGTTTCATTTTTCTTTTTCCCCCTTTTTATAGTTTTTTTTTTGCCACTTTTGTGAATGTTTCCCAGCACTGGAGGTGAAGATGATGATGAAATTCTGTTTTTCATCCGATGATGGACTACATTGCCAGTAGGAAGGTTTAAATAACCAAATCTGTGCAATATTTTATTATTATAAAATCCCATGATGGACACGCTCTTTTGTGTTAAGAATTATTGGGAAAAAATGACCTCTCGTCTTTAATCTAGCGCAATGTTCCTTTTTAAACACCAAGCACGATTATTTAGAAGCCTTGACTACATCTAATTTTCCCATTTACTTTTTTTTTATGAACTCTTGAAAAAAGAACCTTTAGCGTCTCCATATAGGCGAACTATTCTTTTTTTTCAGCAGCTACCTCGATTATTTAGAAGTTTTAATCACTTCCAACTTTCCCACTAATTTTTCTCTTAGAAAATATTTGAAAAAAAAAAACCTCTAACGCAATGTTCATTTTTTCGAGGCTAACCACAAATATTTAGACGCTTTGACTACTTTGAACGTTCCCATCCACTTTTCTGTTGAGTTTTCTTGAAAAAAGAACTTCTCTCCTTTAACAGCCGAATTATTCCTTTTTGTTTTAAGCCGCAACCACGATTATTTAAAAATGTTTACTACTTCCACCTTTCTAATTCACTTTGTCATGTTCACGTTATGATCACTTCACAAATTCTTGCTCCATCATCACAAACAGAGGTTCAAAATCCTCAACTTCATCTTCGCCCAATCACCTTTGAACTTGAGCCTGATTCACGTCTTAATTCACCAACTTTTCACTTTCTCGTTTAACCAGTTCCATTCCTCAGCCATTTTCAGGTTTTTTTTTTCCAACAGGATTTCAATATTATTATTTTTAACCCACACTTAAATCTTCTTAACCAACTCAAAATGCTTTACGAATTTTTTTTTGTTTTACTCTCTTTCCTTCTCTTCTTCCTGAAAAAATAAAAAAAAATAAAAATTAATCAAATCAAAAACAAACAAAATGAAACTTATTAACCCCAGCGATACTGAGACGCGTCATCAGCATGATCTGGCGGACCTCAAAATAATGTACGACACGGAAAAAGCCTCACTCGATAAGCGTGACATGAGCAATATTCAAGAGATTGAACAATTACATCGAAAGTGCCGTTGTCTAACGAATCTGTAAGTATTATTTGCTGTTGTTGTCTCGTCTGTACACACAGTCTTGCGCTTTGTAGCAGATCATTCTGTCTCTTTTTTTTTTCTTTGTCTTTCGAGCAACTGAGCTTTTTGTCACTAACCTGTTTGTTCATGTCTTTGCTTAGGTTTGAGGAGATGCGCATGCGTTATGAACGTCGTGATCCACGTCCAGAGGATCTTCGAGAAATTGCTGAACTTCGAAGCCGATGTGAGGCTCAGGAACGTGATATTTATGAACTTACCGATCGCCTTCGTGAGATGCAAATCCAAATGGAAGAGCTCCAAAATAGTGGTGGCGGTGGTAAAAAAAAGTCCCAAGTTCGTAAACCGCCACCAAAGCTAATTCCCACAAACTGTGATGTCATCTACGAGGAGAACGAAGAGCGCGAGTCTCCTCCACCGATGACATCTGCGGACAACAATGGTGAAATTGGTGAAAATGATGACACTGATGGTGAAGTTGAAGAGGATGATGAAGACGATGATGATGACGATGACGATGATGTAGTCTCAGTGACAACACAATATCATGACAACACCATCAACGTAGATGACACAAATCAGCTCGAAAACGAGAAGACAAAAACACTAGACCTCCTCGATGAATCGATCATCGATAATGACTACAATCAAATTATCGAAGCCGACGAGTGTAAGTTCCAACAGTAGACGCCTCAAAACCAATAGCACCGAAGGGTTTTTTTCGATCTCCAAGAGAAACCTACCTCTGCAATTTGTTTTGTCGAGTTAAACGAAAAAAAAAAAGCAATTGAATTTCGATTGTTAGTCAAACAAATTACAAAAGCATATCCAAAGTGTGCTTGTTTGTTCTTTGTACGTGTTTTCACACCTCTGGGCAAAGTGTACCAAAAAAAAAAATAGAACACGATGCGCCTCTAAAACATAATTCATTGTATTTACACATGATAATTATATATTTTCTCTTCATATTTTTATTGTTATTTAGTTTTGTATAACGTAACTATATCACTCAATCACACAAGTTCCTGCTCTCTCTCTTTCTTGTATGCTTTTTGATCAAGTGATGTTTCTAAAACTTTGTTACATACTAAAAATCTCAAAAGAAAATATTTTCTTGATCATGTAAACAAAAATGAACAACATCTCTCTGTTATTTGACTTTTTAACGTTATTTTATTTAATTAATTCTTTTATTTTATTATTTCATGAATTGCAAATTTGCATTATTTGTAAATTACATAAAAATTATGTAAATTATTAATCTAAAATATAAAATATTATTTTATTTTATTTTTCAATAAAAATTTAAATATTCTTAAACTTAAAAAAAAAAACGTTTAAGTGTAGACTTAAGTGTTAATTTAAAAAAAAATGAAAATTGGAATGATCCCTAAGAATTGAGACAAAAAAGAAAAGAAAGGAATAGTATATACATGTAGATATATATGAAATGTATATTAGCAATATTTTGCGAGGATATTGTTAAATATATATTGAACGATTTTTTTGTAATACTAATGGTGGTTTTTGTTTTGATTTCTTTTTCATCGGTCGGGACATCCTTGTCAATTCTCTTTAAAGGAGTCGAAGACGTTTCCTGTTTTTACAAGTGTAATGAAAAAATAAATCTTTTTGTTGCATGGAGCTGAGGATCCATGTTCTCGTATCCACTCTCAGCCTCAAGAGAAAGCGCGGAGAACATGAAGACTTGAAAATCCTTTTTTAGGGGTGGTTGAATGTTACGAATCGTCCTGCATAATATTCTCACTAATCATAAACAAAGCTGTCATCCGAAAATCATAAAACGAATGGGCCTCTGCTAGAAGACGGCACCAGAAAACCGCATTTCCGACGACTTTGAAACCTTCCACTCCACCGATTCACACAATCTAACCCTATTTGAGTTCAAAGCACTCTTCCAATACTGTTTTTCACATTCCCAAACCTTAAAAATCAGTTTTCGAGAAAATCAAAATTTTCACAAGACTGCATCGCCCGAAGGTGGGATCTTTTCGTCCTCTACCATTGTCTCATATTCATGCTCGCTAAGCAGCTGCTGTAAGTACTGCTTAATGACATCCAATGTTCTCTGCGGGTCTGTGACAAGATTATTCTTGCAATTTCGAAGAGTCTGGGTGCCATTCTTAAAGCCAGCCGTAAGATTTTTGGCTTTCTTATAAATCGCTCGGATCTGGTTGATCAATATAAGCATCGACCAGATCCGTATCGTTCGGAGCATCGACCAGATCCGTGCTTCATAGGAGCAATGGTTCCAAAAGGGTGCGGAGGAGATATCTGCGTTCTGTTCTGCTTCGATATTCCTCCCGCGCTACTCTTGTTCTTTTCTGCAGCACTCTTTGCTACAGCTCATCACTCACTCGCGTTTTCTGCTCACACCTGCCATTGTGCATGGATTTCTTCTCGCGTAGGGTTGGTATGCCATCGTGGGCTCGGCTACTTTTTGGATGGCAGAGCGGCTATGGGGCCAGATGTTGTTAACAATTATGTACGACGTAGAGATTCCATTTAACATCTCAGAGGCACACGACAATGGATAATTCTCATAATTCAGCCGGCTTCAACAAGCTGGATACACCTGCCACGATTCGTACTCACCCAGTTTTCAGCAACCAAGAAAATCAGGAAACACAATTTTCCTCCAAACTCGAAGCTTAAAAATTGTCACAGAATCATAAAAATAAAGACTTCCCTCTTCAAATTTAAATTTAATTAAATTTATTCAAGATTGTCATAAACAATATTCTTTTAAGCAATCTTAAGCATCTTTTATCACTAGATTTAATTTTACATCAATAACAAAGAAAAAGAGATAAAAAAAAAAAAGGAAAACGGAAAAAAATTCTTAAAATGTATTAATATCGCGAACATCTGTCATCGATTCCGTCATTTATCTGATACAATTCAACATCCTTAATACAAAACAATGGCATCTTTCTTACAAAAAAAAAGAAAATATAACGAAAACAAAAAAATAACAAATCACATATTTCTCTTCTTCTTTTTTTCTTCAAACACAAAAAATTCTTTACATTACTGCACATACAAGACCCTACTTTGTTGGCATTCCCTGCAGATTCTAACGATAACATTTAATATATATATATGTTGTGTATGGATGTATAACCTCTAAATCTATGTATATATATATCTAATAAAAAGCTCTGTAAAACGCCAAATACATATATGTATTTCATATGTAGGTAGGTAATTGAATTTCTTCATCTTCTGTTTTTTTGTTTTTTTTATGTTTATAAATATTTACAACAAATGAATTAGGATTTTAAGAAAAAGGAAAATACAAAAATGATTGCCAATTAAAGCGGCTTAGTTTTGGAGAAGAGGAGGGTGCTAACAAACTTTATTAATCATTTTCACAAGTTCCTTGTATAGAATGCACTCTCGACTTCGTGGCTTACAGATTTGTCGGTGATCCAAGTGTAAACCACACACTTCTCCGATTCCTGGATCTGAAAATGAAACACGAAATTTGAGTCTACAATCAACCCGACGCCTTCTTCAGTCCCTTACCTGCTGAATCAACACCAACAATTCTTAAATACAACACCGACATTAGCGTCAGAGCTGTTTCCACAAAACTAAAGACCTCAATCTTCAAATGGCCCATTTGATAAAGCCCCACGAATCTTCTATGAAGGTCCAAAAGATATTTACTGTCTGCAAGTGAAAGAAAAAAGCAGCCTTAGAGTCATCCCCTGATCCCCTTCAAGTCAAACTCACTCTTTTCAATATCAATCAGTTCAACAGATCGCCTCAGTAGTGGTGCATTAATCGATGCCAAGTGCGATCCCCGGTGTGGGACAGAGTAAAAGAATGCTCCTCTGGCGGATCTCCAGAATGGCGCTGCTGCAGGTCGTCCACTCTCCCAGGCATCCACAATAATCTGCTTCACAAAAATCCCACCCTTGGAGTGTCCCACCCAAATTATCGGATGCCCGTACCCGACTTTGTTCTCAATCAACAACTCTGTCATTTCCCGGGATCTCTCGACCAGGCTCGACCGTGATTCCTTCTTCTTCCAAACCGGCCGCCAGAGGTACTGATCCGTCGTGTAGTTCACCGCTATCACTCGCACACCAGGACAGTCCAGGGGCAGCCAATCCCCAGGCCAGCACTTGGAGTAGTTTGGATCGTTCACAGAAGGTTTCTTGGTGTTGCTCTTGCCCGTCGACTCATACTCCGTCTCCACCAGGTGACCGTGGTTGTCCAGCCGAAGGCGGAATGATGGAAAAGAGTATTCCATGCCGTCGCAGAAGCGAATCTCTCCAGGACTTCCACACTCATAGGTAAATCTAAAAAGAAGACAAGAAATTGGTTAGCTTGATGTCTTCGAATGAAGCCTCAAGATGAAGTACGAACCCATTATTTTCGTGTTCACTGCCAGCGTCATCGATGTCATGGTACAACGAGGCAAAGTGCTCCTGGTCAGCGAATCGCCTTCGCTTTTCCTTATGCGGCGGCACCATGATGTTCGATCGGGAATGTCTTGGACGCTTCGGAGGTCTCACCTCCGGCTTTGGTGGTCGCTCAAAGTGTTCCGGTCTGCGGTCATTATTCCAGAGACCCTGTTTCCACGTGTTCACCAGTGAACCATGCAATCCGTGGATGAGAACGATGTCCGCACGAATTGGAGTCCCAGGCGGAGGCTCCGCAAGTATGTTTATCGTGCAACATTTTTTCGCTTTCCCATCCTCTTGATTGTCGGTTGCAGGGATGCTAAAACTGCCGTTTGGCTCTCGCAACAGCGGTGACGATGGAGGTGCTAACCCGTCCGGAATGCTTTCAATCATTCCATCACCACGCTTGAGCTTCATCATCTTCAACAAAGGATCGATCCGATGGGAGACTGAAAACACAAAAAAATTTAGTCAGAGAGTCAAAGAGGAAACAATCCGAGGGTTACCTTACCTTGAACTGAAGACAAGCTCATGGAAATCGTGTTGGCTGCATATGCCAAAGCATTTGTCAAGGCCTGTCTACTGGAAGCAAGATTACGGAGTGCTCGCAGGAAACGTACATCACGAATGCCTTTAAGCCCACGAGCGACTCCATTCGCCAGTGGCAGCACCAATCGTAGGATAATACCAAATGCAACTCGCATCCGGTTCTGTTGGGAGCTAAAAAAAAAAAAACGAAACAATGAGGTTAGAATGAACTACAGGTTCCACGTGAAAGTTATAACCTTAAAATTTCTATCGAGAACACAATCTGAAACATCTCTCGCGAAATATGCAATTACACGCGGCACACGTCTACTGTTCGTGCAAATATTTTTGACGTTCTTTGCCAAACTTTTTTCCGTCACAATTGCACAGTGCTGAAAATTTCAACACGCTCAGCAGGGAAATGACTCTACTTGTTGGCGTTACGAAGCGGCATATGTTTCAAGCGTAATCGAGTCTTTTATTACCAACTGTTTCAGTAAGCCTGAGACTGGGGTTTGAATCGAAGAATGGATGGAAAAATTTCAAACCGACGCATAAACGCCAAGGCTAAATCAATCGATCTCAATTACGCCGACATAATCACAGTCCCCCTTACAATTGACAACTAATTGCCAACAATAAATTTATGTGCTACACACACTTACCTCTCCATCAATTGACCATCAACTTCGGATGCATTCACCAGCTCACTGATTGTCTCATCCTCCTCGTCCTGGTCTAGCACCAAATCGTTTAGATATAAGGCTGCTGCAGTTGCAGAATCACTGCTCTCTTTGGTATGATCAATAATCCAATCAGTTGGCATGGGTGCATCATCATCACCATCACTGATCTCGGTGTCTTCGAATTCTTCATCATCCCCTCCGCCGTCCATGTAGTAATTGGCATCTTCAAATTTCGCTAAGCCCTCATCTTCGCAATCACCGTGGTGTATCGATGTCGATGATGATGATGATAGCTTGGACTTTGAATGCAATGCATCTTCACTGGGGGGTGTGATAATTGTTTTATCGGTTGCTATCATTTTGTCTTTTTTTTATTCCTCTTTTGTTGTTTCTTCGTCTGCTCGTTCTTTTCTTGTCTTTATGTCTCGATTGCAATCACATTTTACGTGTGTATTAAGCAAATCTGAAAAAAGAAAATTGAAAGCTACGTGGTTAGTGAGAGACAATCAAAGTCTAGAGCCAATGTAAGGTTGGCTATTCTTTAAATTAAGTGCTTTTGTTTAAGGAAGATAAGACAAATAAAATAATTAAATAGGCTTATTATCTTATCGCCTTCGTCTATTTTTATTTCACAAGACTAACGGATCGGCTTCTGCCGACCAATGAGGAAGTTTAGAGAGGAATTAGGAATTTACGCATTCCACTTACTGTGCAGTGGAAAATATGCACCTGGTTACTGAGAAAAAAGACGTTTAAGTACACTTAAGATCGATACCCTTTTCATTGCAAAATCTGCACTAATCAAGCTTACGTCAATCGAATAAATGCATTATCGATGGAGGTGATAAAAAACAGTCGTTACCTCAGCCACACTCGATTGCTTTTTCGCTTTTGAATGACTTCATTTAGCAACAACAGACTCGACAACTGTGTTTACTACTCTATGAATCAGCAATGCCCTGAGCTACACAACTTGACGACTTAGATCCGAGCCAATATATTTAAAAATTTATATTCTATTAATCAATAATTTCGATGATGTGAAAGGAGGTTTTAATATGAAACTGCTGTGTGAAGACGAGCTGCAGGAACCCTATAAAGGATATTTAAGGAAATACAGAGAAGAGAATCGTGTCCTTGCGTAGGTTTTTGATTTTTTTCAGACGTTCCATGCGATTTGCTGTATGAAAACGAGCTCCAGGAGCCCCATCAAAGACCTCCAATGGAAGACGAAGGAAAAGATCGTACTCTTGTGTAGGTTCTGGGTCTTTTTCTAATGTTCCATGCGATCCGCTGTGTGAAGTCGAGCTTCTGAAAACCAATCATAGACCTCTCATGGAAGACGAACTAGAAAATCCTGGCCTTACATAGGTTTTTGATTTTTTTCCAAAGTTTCATGCCATCTGCTGTGTGAAGACGAGCTTCAGAAACCCACTGAACGGGCTCTCATGAGAGACGGAGGAGAAAAACGTGTCCTTATGTGGATTTTTTACTCATTTCTGATATTCCCTGGGGTCTACTGTGTGAATGCGAGCTGTACGAACCAAGTTAAGGGCCTCTCATGGAAGAAAAAAAAAGTCGTGAGTAAGTTTAAAACCTCCAATGAAAGACGGAGATAAGAGTCATGTCCTTGCATAGGTTTTTGCTTCTTTTCAGACGTTTCATCCGACCTAGAGGAGAGAATTATGTCCTTTCGTAGGTTTTGAATATTTTTCGGATGTTCCATGCGATCTGCTGTGTCAAAACGAGCTCCAGAAGCTCAAAGACCACTCTAATGGCAGACAGAGAAGAGAATCGTTTCCTTGTGTAGGTTTTTCATTCTTTTCAGACGTTCCATTCGACCTGGAAGAGAGACTTATGTCCTTACGTAGGTCTTTAATATTTTTCGGATGTTCCATATGATCTGCTGTGTGAAAACGAGCTCCAGGAACCCAATCAAAAACCTCTCATAAAAGACAGAAGAAGAAAATCGTGTCCTTGTGTAGGTTTTTGATTTTTTTTTCGATGTTTCATGCCATCCGGTGGCTGAAGGCGAGTTTGATGAGCTCATCTAAAGACCCCTCATAGAAGATCATGTTCTTGGATAAGTTTTTTGAACCTTTTTCAGGAATCTCATCAGATCACGTTGAGGCTTAAGATTTCCTCTGAACTCGAACCGATTTTATTTAACTGACTTAAGCTTAATCTAAGTCATTTCTAAGGAAAGACACAAAACTCTCTCCCGGTAGAACATCACGTTATGCATACAATTTACAATTTCCGTGAAATTTACTTGCAATACAAAACCCTGATATCGGATCTGTTGTTTCCACATAAATTGCAACCGTTCTTTGAAAATAAAAATGGATGGGAATCGTATCGGTGCTTCTTCTAAATGACGAAATGAATCTGTCGGAGCTTCGTTTAAATGAGGTTCATCGGAATTTTCTTTTATTTATGTTTAGGTAGGTTTATGCTTCTTCTGCGTGCATTGCCCTCGCGACCCCATTAGTGGATCACGCGGTCAAGATGATGATGATGATGCAGCAGAACCAAAACCCAGATTTACACTTAGGCTAGATTAGACCGATTATGATACCACACAGCAGATAAGACCCCACGTTACTCGGTTAACCAATTGGAGTAGTTATGTTAACCACAGAAAAAGTAACAAACTATCAACCATTGGTATTTATTCTAGCACACCTCCATCACTTTTTGTTTTCGAAAACACAAATGATTTTTTTTTTCTTTTTTCTGTTCACATTCATGACTTTGCATCTGAGATAATGAATTCCACAAACGCTAGCGTGCACTTGAAAAAAAAAAAACAGAAAAAATAAAAAAGCGAATTGAAAAAAAACAGAAAAAATAAAAAAGCAAAAAAAAAAATAAAAAGCGAATACCAACAAGGGAAATGAGGAGTCTCCGTCGTATACGTAACATTTTTTTTGCAATTTTTATTTTCTTTCTTATTTTCCAGCAAAGAGAAGTGCCAGAGCTGGATATGTAACGTCTTTTTTTCTTGCTTTCGTATTCCTAATGCTGCCTCGTTGACAATCAAACTGTGTGGGACGGCTCTTTTGTACTCGATGGATGCATCTTTTTTTTTTCACCCTTAATCGGTTTATCCTTTTGAGATGAGGATGCAATTATGTTACTCAGATGGGGGAGAAAACAGAGGAATATGTTCACTTACAGCAATTGTCGTCATTCTCTGTTCGAAATACTAAAAGAAGCAGAACACCACACTCAATCGAATTCCAAGTTCTTCTAAGAAGAAGCCAAATCGTGGTTTGATTTGAAATACCAAAGAACCATACCCCACTCTCATAAATCTCAATTAAATTCCCAAAGTCCTTCAAAAAGAAGCCAAATCAATCCAAAAAGTCACAAAAAAAAAAAAAAAAAAAACTAATCAAACCAACTTGACACGAAAGTTGCGCCTTAATCAACTTCCTGATAGCAACACTTGTGACGGCAGTTCATTTAATTACATATTCGAGGCCTAATCGGGAAAAAGACTTGATTGCATGTCCAAATTAAGAGGCCATTTCAATTACGTTTTTCTCCTTTTTTTGTGTTTGTTGTTGGTCAGGATAAGTTATTTGAAATGCCAATCTTTGTAGTGATTGTATGGCATCGAAACAGGATTAAATGTTACGCGTGTTTGGTTATTGATTTTGTCGTGGTCGTAAGAGAAAGTTAGTGACGAACTTTTTCGGGGAAGAATATTAAGAAATTGACGAAAGGACTGTTTGCGTGGCTTCTTTTTTTCCATAGAGAGTGGGAAGTGTGGGAAACAGCAAGAAGTCTTCGAAGGAATGGGGTAAAGTGATGACTAATTGGATTCGGATGAACTCAATTCCACAAATGATCAACGGAAAGAATAAATTAACGCAGGCGATTGTCGTAGGAATGCCAAAATAGAAAATGAGAGCCTCCTATAATTTAAGGAAGCAGTTATTGAAGGCAAACAACAGTCAAAGCAGTGCTTTGTAGAAAGTTTTATCGGAGCCTCAAACAATTCAAGGAGGCAGTAATTTAGCACAGTCAACAGCCGTAACTAGCGCTGTCTTGTGAGAGCCTCACATGATTCAAGGAAGCATTAATTTAGTGCAGTCAACAGAAAGAGTAGAAGTCTTTAGAAAGGACTTAGACTAACAAGTTCGATGACTGTTCTCTCATTCACAGTCGAAAGTTAAGATTTTCACTTTTCGCAAAATATTTTCACAAACAAATTTCGTTTAAAGCAAACTATCAACAAGCAGTGTTGGTATAGAAAGTCTTGTCAGGCACTCAACTGATTCAAGTTGGCTATAATTTCAGCCAATCGACAGAAAGAGTGGGAATCCTTAAGAGCGACTAGGAAGTTCTATGACTGTTCTAACATTTACAGTCGTAACTTGAGGTTTTCACTTTTAGCAAGATGTTTTCACAACAATATATCGCTAAACACGTTGAATGCCATGGGGGTTACCGGTGGCCGGTTTCTTCATAAATGGCGTGGCATTCATGGTGTTCAACGAAACTATTGCCACGCAGTGCTGCTGTAGAAAGTCTTGTCCAGACTTTTTTCTTTTAAACAATCTTTTTTTCAAAAACAAATGATTTTATTTTCTTTTTTCTGTTCACATTCATGACTTTGCATCTCTGATAATGAATTCCACAAGCGCCAGCGTGCACTTGATAAAAAAAAAAAAAAACAGAAAAAAAAGCGAACTGAAAAAAAACAGAAAAAATTAAAAATCTACAATTTTACACAAGATTTTGATAGTCTAAACTTAGTCTAATAAAAACCCTCATACAATTTAGAATTACCAATCAAATTTAAAATAACACACTTTTTTCCCTCAAGCCGTCCAGTGATTTAACGAGCCAGTGGCTTGACGAAGACAACAGTCCTGTTATAGAAAGATTTGTCAGACTTTTAACCATAACATATAATTTTTAGCCGCATGTTCCACTAAAGGGATTGCAGCTCAGGCTTTTAAAAGCAATCTCCATTTTTTTTATACAAGCGTTTTTGGAACCTGCACTTAGTTTGAAAGGAAAAAAAAACGACGATTCACCAATTAAGTTCAGAAAAACACAATTTTTTTCACCTGAACTCAGTCTGATAAAAAAAAAACGTATGCCAATTACTAACCAACTTCAAAACTACACACGTTTTTTTTACCACCTGTTATCACACAATGGCCAACGACACAAAAAACCATAACGTCGGTTAAAACAACAAAATTACATAAACTAAAGTTCCCGCGTTGCAACAACCTTGTCACGGGTCAGCGTGTTAACGTCTGCAAATTACACCTCACAAAAGAAAACAAAAGACAACCTATTCAATGATTCATAAACACGGAAGCGAAATTTAAGGCTTACAACCCTTAACACGTTATGCGACTACAAGAAATCGTTGTCGTAATTTAAAAACGTGACAAAATACGTGAAATACTCTTTTTGCGATTTCCGTCTTAAGCTTAGGAGACTAAAAATACCTCAGAATGAAAACAAAAACACTCGTTCTAATTAAGAAATCAACAACGTGGTTATTCGTAGCCACCCACTTCGGTTTGAGGTTTTACAAAATACCTAATTTACTTAGCCATTCAGCGAAATTGATTTGGGATAAATGTGTGTAAACAGTTAAAGACAATTTACATAACTAAACTTTGGCAAAGGAATGGAAGTAATCTATGGGATTTTATACAGCCCCATTAACCCACCCACTGGAAAAAACTATCACTACTTGAAATCAACCCAACCGGGTTGTTCTTTTTTTGCTTTTTTTCCTTTGGCTCTAAACCGAAATGAGTGGATGTACATAACAACAAGTGAACTCGTTGAGAATGGCCATGAACGGAAATGTTCTAGTTCCCGGCATTTATTTATTTTTTTCTTTATTTCCCATCCCTCGCAAAGAGTTTGAAAAAAAAAAAAGAAACACCACAATTTATCTTGCACACAAGTAGAACAACAAAACTAAAATCTCTCGAGTGACTTTCGATTACGAAATGACATTCGATATGCGATAATACACTACGCACTTGGCACAAACTCACATTTGGCACTAATTTAAAGATTTGTTTATTTATTTATAAGCGAATAGAGGGCGATTAATATTCATTCGACACACAAAACAAAACAAAAAAATTCATACACCCTCCGTGGTCGGACTTCCTCAAAGGGAATGATATTGGGGTTGTTTCTCGGTTATTGACACGTTTTTTTATCCACTTTACTCTCCTATTTCTTGAGATTGCGCAGTTACCTGTTTAAGAATTTTTCCCACTAACTCAAGTTCAACTCAAAATTGAACAATTTTATGCAAACGATGGATTAAGCAAAAAAAAAAAACAAAAGAAATAACCGAAAGAAGACACAAGAAATTTTCGTTTAACGTTTACATTCACGATTGTCACACGACCGACCTCGAAGAATTTCGCGACAAAACTGCGAACAATTTTCATTACCAGCCAATGGATGCACAATTCACTAGAATTATTTTGCTTGTGCAGTAAAACTTAGTCAGCTTCTGTGTATTTTGTTTTTTTTTTCGTAGACTCACACAACTGCAACAACAAACAACCCCCTTTTTGGGAGAGAGCGTCATAGACAAGCTTGGGGTGTCGGTTTTTATATGTGACACATGTGCAGTGTGCCATCTTAGAGGGGGGGGTTTGTAAAAAAACAAAAAAAAAATTCTGTGGCAAGCGGCCGGTAGAACAGAATCATCATTATCATTCGTTAACGCCATCCATACGAAGCGTGTGGTGGTTGTTTTTTTATTTTGTGTAGTTTTCTCTCGGAAAAACAAAAAAAAAAATTGAGAGAAAGTCATCCCCACATGGGATTAATGGAGATGTTTGGTCGCTCGGCACCGGCGTAGAAACAAAATTTTATGTATTCAACCATCTGTCGATTTGTAGGCATAGTTTTGGATGAGAACAACATGAATATAAAGCATAACTGAGAGATGAATTATCACTGTACTGGGGCGTCATCCCACAAAAAGCCGGAAGGGTAAATTTCCAAATCGATAAACTCACTTTAAGCGGGATGAGCGGGTGAAGAGGCTTTAAGAATATTCGTTGGGGTGGGATGAAAGGGAGAAGAGGATTTAAGAATATTCGTTTTGGCGAAATGAGAGAGAGAAGAGGCTTTAAGAATGTTCGTTGGAGTAAGAAATTTAATTTGTCAACAGAGAATTCTCTGGAAATCACTTTCCTCTTCAATGGTTGAGTGACATTTATGGCCAAACGAACACGGGTTAGCGAGGAGAGATAATGAAAACAGCACCTGCTTCACTGCTTCATTTATGTTGTTAAAGATAGCAAAAAGCGACATGTGTCCTACTTTTGGCACACGCCAAGACGCTGATAAAGAACTCGGATGTCTGCGGTCTTCGGTGGTGATAAGGGGACAACGACTTTGGTGGAATTTTTATGCTGCGGGTACGTCACGTACAACAAATTGAAGTATGACTCGAAGATGGCACAATACGGCGGATGGACAGACTTTTTTTTCACTCTCTAACATGAAAGGGTTAGAGAATTAATTTGGCATGAAATGGTTAAGCGTTGTTTGAGTGTACACTGAGCCCATATCAGCTACGAACTGATTACTAGTAATACTTATAATAAACACAACATATCAAGTTATTTTGACAAAAACAAACCCAAAACAAATGTAAAGTTAGCTATAGGCAACATTGGGCATTAAAGGGTTAACCCGTCAACACAATTTAGAATAATAAATTGCAAAATGTTTAGTAGTAAGGTGTTCATACCAAATCTCTGTAAGAATGGTTGTACCAAGACAATGTTAATTTTCTGACACAATTAATAAACATCAATAAATAAATAAATTAATATTTATAAATAAATAAAGTACATTCATCCCTCGTTATGTGCGGTTTCGTTCGCGATTTTCAAATATCTACCCAATTTCGATTTGCGTGACTTTGTTTGGCGCGGAATAATGTTTTTTTCTTCAAAAAATCATGGCCCACTATGTTTTTTCTGTTCAAAAGACATCCATGTATTTATTTATTTATTTATTTATTTCCATCCATGTAGGCTCATACATCGTTTCGCGCAGTTTCGGTTTGCACGAAACTTTTCGTTACCCTAACCGCCGCGCGAAGAGTGGGATAAGGGTACTTAGATCAACAACAAATCAAATGCTCAGCCGCTTTCAACATAAATAGCCTTACCCTAATGGAAAATCGGTAAAAGCACAACAGAACGACTGATTTTACAATCCACACAATCTCGAACCCTTTTCCTTCTGAGCACAAAAAATTCTTTTCATAGCATACTCGTCTATAAAAAGCCCTGCAGCTGCAATCACCCCGTTCAAAGTTCATTCTTCCAGACCACCAAAGTAAAAATCTTATCTATTGACCGCATTCTGACTCTTCAAAGAACTATCAGAATCTTTATTTAAGAAAATTATTCATAATTTCAATTAAAATTCATTTACCTCAACTCCTACGTCAAGATCAATGAATTAAAATTGTACCACAGAATGAGTAGAATTGTCTAGAGAAATATACTCGTGCAATTGCTCTACTATTGCATCTAACATCCGCCATGATGTTGAGCGAAAAAAAAAAAATAAAAATAAAATTAAATATGCGGCAGTGATACAATCGTGTAAACAATGAGTATGTTATTGCGCACTATTTTACGCTGGTCTACTGATACTGAGTCCCTAATAAAATGAAATGCTTTGATTTAAATTTTCTGTCTATTCCGGAATGTAGTTTTCTGCGACAGTGGATGTCTGTGAAGCAGATAAAAAAATCGGTTCGAAGATCTTCGAAATTTAAATAAATTTGCGTTTTTCTTCTTTCTTTTCTTTTTCTCTTATTAATTCATGTTCGGTAAATAAAATTAAGTGGAAACACGTTCTCGGAACCACACGACCTTGATGATGATCATGATTCATTTCCCATATCCGAATTTGACTTTTAATTTATGTACAAAAACTAAAGAAAGCACTCGGCCATCGATCTTCTTACACGATCAATTCATGTGACATTTATCTGGCGGAAGATAACGCAAACCCAGTGCCCTAAAACATTCGTCTTTGCGTTATGTAACTCGAAAATCATTCGAGGAAGTGATTTATTTCTTTATTTTCTTGAAAATTATGTCAGTAAGATGTGAAATACTTGAAAAAAAAACAAGTTCTAACGTAAACAGAAGGTCTTCAGCGCAATTTGCCCTTCAGAACGTTTTTTTACTCGACAGCGATAAGCGATTGTTCTCAACGACAGACGGAGAATTAGACTTTGAAACATTTTGAAAGTGTAGGGTGTTCTTTGTCAGAATTTTGGCATTTTTCCAATAAACTAAGCGTGTCACTATTAACGAGTGTTATGACGACACCTGCCCAGTCGACAGAAAAACACACACAAATTTATGAACAATCACATCTGTCGGACGTGGAAGTGGACTATCATGCAGCTGTGGAAACATCTATTTCCCGGAATTGGACCCTAACACCCAGCACCTGATCATGACTAAGACGCGAACCTGAAACCTCCATTCCTCACTCAATTTCACTTGGAAAAAAATCAAATTTTTGTCTGTAACCCTCAGCTCAATGTCGTCAGAAAAATTCCGACAACCACGCATCTTCCCTCGTCGAAAATAGCCGACGAGGACAAACGCATTGAAAACAGAAGGTGAATCAAGCTAAATTACTCCCCGACCTATCCCAAGTGTCATTAAAATTCCAAAAAAGAAAAAGAAAATCCCCCCACTGCGACAAACGAACTACTGAAGACGAAAGACGAAAAAAAAAAAAAACAATCTACCCAGTCTAGCAAAATAAATTCTTATCTCGTGTGGGTAAAAATACATTTTTTTGTTGTAATCACTCGGCCAAAATGTCTGGAAACGTGTTTCGTTTGTTTCTTTGGTAACAAAAGATCTAAGATCGCGATCTTTTGAAATTTGTGATCTTTGTAATCACTCGTTTTGTTTCTTCAGTCAGATAAAAAGATCGTATTTTCTCTAACCCACAGATCTGTCGAAACAAAACTTTTCCACTTAAAATGCGACTGAGACAATCACCTCGTCTACCAATAAAATTTAATTAGACAAGTCAAATATGTCACCATAAGGGGAGAGACGGTGTTTAAAGTTTAGAATTTATGGCGAAATTCACCGGCAAATTCACTCGGTCATTAGCACAGTGATTATGAAAATGTAGAAACTTAGAATAAAGCGCAAACAAAACAAAAAAAATGCACAATGTAAACTGGGGAGAAAGAAAAAAATAAAAAAAAAAGGTGAGAATATCACAGAGTGAGATCAAAGTCTGAAGCTTTTGTGATTGCAACACAATCTTCGAATGGAGTCAGTACGTGGTGGGAATGTGTTTGATGTTTATTGCCATTTCGGTTCAATGGCGGCTTCACGGGAATATAAATGAGTGAAAAGATTTATTTTAGGAGCAAATTAAGTGATCATTTGCTGTAATTAGATTTCCGGGAACAATTCAAGAGATAACCTTAGGTGATCCTAGCCCGTTTCTAAGTCGGCTCATTACATGAACTGTGGTGTCAGGTTTTGATAATCAATTGATAGACAGGCTTATCAGTTTTTTTTTTTTTTTGAGGCAGCCCGTGATTACGCCTGATCGTGCCATGTTTAGAGCCAACCTTTTCATTGCCAGTCAAATTTAGAATACATGGAAGCATGCCAAAGACCGAATTGAAGTCCATTTGATCGTTAATCAAATTTGAAATACATAAAACCACGTCAAAGCTCGAATTGAAGTTCTTTCGATTTTTAGTAAAATTTGAAAGGCTCGAATTCAGTCACAGTAGGTAAACATAAAAGCAAGTCAGTCCGAATTCAAACCCTTCTGATCGTTAATCAAATTTGGAATACATAAAACCACGTCAAAGCTCGAATTTAAGTCCTTTCGATTGTTAGTCAAATTTGGAAGGCTCGAATTCAAGTCCTTTTGATCATTAGTCACAGTAGGTAAACATAAAAGCAAGTCGGTCCGAATTCAAGTTCTTCTGATCGCTAGTGAACTTTGAAATACATAAAACCATGCCAAGACCCGAATTTTAGTCCTCGAATCAATCCAAATTACATTAAGTAAAGACTATTAACTGGGCGGCGAAAGAAAACAGGTGGTATGAGCCTTAGAGGCATGAAGCTAAGCGTATCGGTGAAACAACGAAGGCAGCCAATCTCGAAACGGACTTATTCGTCTTATGTATTAAAGCCAAACCGACTTATTTCTGATTCAAGCAAAATTCCACCTGGGAGTTCAAGAAGATGAAAAAATTCCGAATGAAGAACCAACGTCATGCTCTACACGACTCTATCCTGCTAGTCCTGCTGTATGAAGCCGAACGCTGGACGTGCAGATTTGTTCCTGGGCTCTTCCATAAAGCCGAAAGCTGGACGTAAGCAGGATTGCAGATTTCTTCTTGTGCTTTTCCAAAAGAAAAATTCTACGGCGTATAATCGGTCCTGTCTGTGAGGAAGGCGAATATACGAAGAGAGATTATCGCGAACTTAACGAGATGTCAAAGATGTGGACATAGTCCGGAAGGCGAACATCCGTCGACTACAATGGCTTGCATGCGAGCTCATAAACACAAACACGCCAGCAAAAAGGGGTCTTCGAGTCCAAGGCTCTTGGTTCGAGGAGAAGAGGGATACCGAACCTCCAATACAAAGGTCAAGTGATTGGGGAAGCATGACAATGTAGCCTTCTCGGGAGCATGCTCTTGATCGTCAACGTTGGAAGTTAGCTTTTTCTCAGGCTCAGACCCCACAAGGATTGACTACCTGATGAGTAAATAAGTGAAAACAAATAACCAATAATAACCTGTCGTGAGCTCCAGTAAAAAAAATCATCTTCATTTAAGCAGAGGCTTATAGACAATGGAAAATCACATGAATCCACTCAAAAAATTCCTGTCTAAACTTTTAATTTGAGTCTTTATCCTCAGGTTTTTGGTTCGAATACGAAAACCTCTCAAATTGTGGCCCCACACTCTGGTGAAGTTGCTTTGACTTATGAGGCATCATTGAGTTGTGGCAGAATAGGACTATTAAACGCATTTTTGGCAAGTTTGTAATCAAAATTTTGTGGCACACACATTCTCTTGATTCTTAACTTTTTCTGTAGCCTTGTAAAGAAGTCAAAAAAAACATTTGATACCAATCAAGTGCTGAAGCTCAGTGAACTTGAAAGATCGTATTTAACACTAAAAGTATGTCTTCACTGTACTCTCGATCTGGCAAAGGCTGATGGCAGGTGCCCTTAACTTCATTTTCCAGACCTTTCAAATTCGAGGGTATTGTAAACGCAGAAAACACAATTTTGATATTAAATGTGACCTTTCTAGTTCACTAAGCTTCTTAGAACACACAATGTTAATGGTAAACGTAATCTTTTTAGATCAATGAGTTTCAGCACTCGATTTATAGTCGAAGCATGGGCACTTGTCTAGGTCTAGGTCAAGCCAAGTCTCAAGTGCACCTTTTGTCAAGCAATTTTTATATCCAAATGTTGAGCACTTTCCACGCATAACTTTAAATCGAATAGTAATTCATTTACCTTATTTTAATGTCAATTTTATGCCACAATTAGTTCCATTAAAAAAAATAAAAAAAAATAGTTCTATAGATTTGACATATTGACATTAAAACGTCTGGGATAGACATTTAAATTCATTTATTTTAATTATTCTTATATCATCGACGTCAAAGCAAAGAAGACTACCTAAAGAATTGTACTTTGAGTCAACGGAAGGTATTTGCACAAGTCTGAAATTTAAAAGAAAATAATCTTCGGGGCACGATGGCGTACAGAGGTGGATAAGGACGTAAACCAACTCGGTGTGCGCCATTGAAAGCAGCTGGCACGAGATTGTGTTGGGTGGAGAAGCTATCTAACTAAGCTATCTTTCGGAGGCCCAGGTCCATTTAGGACTGTAGCGTTGCGCAAACAAGAATAAGAATCTTCGGGTCTTCGATACAATGTGGGTCTCCGATACAAAGTTGGTTTTTCATACAAAGTGGGTCTTGAACAGAAGGTGAGTTTTCGATACAAAGTTGGTCTTTCATACAAAGTGGATCTTCGTCAGAAGGTGAGTCTTCGATACAAAGTTGGTCTTTGATGCAAAGTGGGACTTCGATGCAAGAGTGAGTTGATAAATAAAAGCAATCCTGCACAGCTATAATGAACGCAATGCTTTCTTTGAAGGGCTGCCACATTGTTGCTTTTATCAACTCACCCGAATCTTCTGCATCTCCTCAACATCTTGATCAGAACTCGCCTGTTAGATCATTGAAACCCTCGCAACAATCACCATAGTAATTCTCAACCTATTACAATTATTCTCATGTTCTCTTATTAAGTAAACAGAATTCTCTGACTCGCATTGAATTTCACTATTACCCTGATTATATATTCTTTTTTCCGCCTGCTGCTTCTCGTGTGCCCATCATATTATGTTCCTGATTCCATAATTCAGATTAATTTCTGTGGTTAATTAAGATTCTTGGATTGTATTACACCTAAAAATAAGAACTCATTGATTCTAATGTAAAAGTAGGCACCCATCTCGGGAATGACTTTCATTATTAGAAAAACGTGAACAAACATCGTGCCTCTTAACAAGAGCTCTAGTCTTATTCATCGGTACATATTACAAACGATTCGTCTAATCACAATCCATTCTCTGAGCTGGCAAATTGAAGATTTCCTGCGAATAATTTAGCAAACACAGTAATATATGTATCTCGATGAATTGTGAGGTCTCTTTGTCACGTTTTGAATGACAAGTAATTTAGATTGACTTATTGAATGCAATTTTATATGTTTGTGTTTGATTGCTCACAACAATTTTTTCTTAATTTATTTCGAGGCTTTTAAGACACATGTAGCCTAACAAATTGTTATAAGTTGAATGACATTTTAAGGGACTTGGGACCTTAAATCGATCGGCAATGGAAAAGAAAATAAATTTCGACAATTTTTTCGGAAGAAGAGCCAACATATCATGTTGCTAACTGAGAACAGCTTTCAATTGGCTCAATTAGCAAGTAATTCATACAACTTTCAGACAGTTCACCTCGTAGACCTTTCAGATTATGTTTTAAAATTGTGCGTTCGTTTCTTTTTTCATTCCCGAAAAAAAGACGTCCTTTCGGTTGAGGAAAGAAAACGGCAACTGTTTGTCGCCTCGATCGAATAATTTAATCGTGTATCGCGTGCAGAGTATTTGACATATATTGCAATCAATTAAAATGTGACGTCACCAATAAAAGAAAGAAGAGCTTGCATGACAAGATCTCAATCATTTTTTATAGGCTCTGGCGACAGTTAAGAATTTAAAAAAAATCATCATCATCAATCGAACTATCAAACGAACCGCGTTCAATGCGATATTTATAGAAAGAGGGGCCTAAACGCCACTTGTACCGAGCGCCACCGTCTAATGGATTGTCAAGGATTTTTGGTGCGATAAACACGATCGTTATTGACAAGACATACATCGGTGTCGTAATGAGAGCATGTAGAGCATCGTAATGCATCAGTCACGATTAAAATACGTGCGAAAATTTGGCCGAATTACAGAGAACTACTCTAACCCACCCACACCGACTAGATTCCTCATGAAATTCCCCCACACGGCAACAAGATCATCGAACTTTGTTATCTAAAAATACAGAAATTCGTTTTTTTTTTTTTACAGTCCCCGACCATTGGCACGATAAAGCGCGCAAGCAACCATGCCCAACTGAGAGGTGTCACACACTCTCTTAAATTGACGAGAATTTTATTCAATTTATTAGAATACGCTCGAACGCACTTCAACACTGTCCAAGCCTCATCGCCGGCAATTGTTGATTTATGCGAATGCACTCGTCGTGATTTTTTGCATCTCTTGTTGCATGCAACGATCACATGACGCACGACAATGACGCTCTATCCATTGGCCAGTGTATTTTTTTGTTTAGCGGTGGCGTTAGTTTTGTAGCGATGCCGGCAGTTAGCCAAGTGGAAAAATGAACTGCGAAGGCCACTATATGTTAATAGTTTTGACATTATAGTTGTATGTGCTCACGTATGTACGAAAAAGTTATATCTAGGCGCGAGCGTTCAAGCACGACAAGCAACGAGAGATAGACAGGGAGACTGGTTTTGATTATTTGATTTTGCAGAAAATTACTAACTACTTTGATTTAGGTTTTTTTTTTTTTCCTTTTCTTCTTTTTTTTTTGTCTGAATTGCGTGCAATCAACTTATTTCGCAGTTGCAGCAATTATCATGTGCTGCTGAATTGCGTTCAATTGATATCAAGTGTTTGAAATGGTGTAGAATTGATTTATTATAGTTTGTTGATTTTAAACGAGATGAAAAAAATAGTATGGGTGAAGGAACATGCGATCATGTTGAACTTGAGTATAAAAAGATTTGTTTAATTACACCCCGACTAATCATAACCAAGCAATTTTTTGCTTACAATTTATAAACAAGTTATTTAACTGGTTTCACAGTCAGAGTACAGAAATACAACCCGGCGATTGCGAGGAGAAATTAGAGTGTCAAGACGATTTCGTTTAAACTTGACAAATGTTACATGTGAAGGCTGCTTCTAGGACTGATATAATATGTAACGATTATAATAATAAACGATTATTAGAGATTATGTAAGTTGTTCATATTGAGCAACTTAAACACCAGAATGCTGGAGCTGGATAACGCGGCTTATGGGGACAAAAAAGTCTTTACAAGTGTAACATGTAAAGGTTACTCCTAGAATTCATGCTGGCTTACTCAGCTTTGGAGGGAAGAAATAAGTCTTCAAGTATTGGAAGACTGACGAGAGAATAGGGACGTTCAAGAGCCAACTATTTTTCAACTCATTTGCAACCAAATAAACCTCGAAATGGTCCTTTAGACACAGCGTGCAAGGTAGTAGAAGCAAAAGAAGATACATTTTTTTAAGTATTCAGTAACTAGAAGAACTTACAACGCTACAAAGATGGAGAAACCCAATTACAGAAGTCATAGCAAAAGAAAGACTGATAAAGAACAGTGAACTTTAAGGCCCTACTGTTTTTTCCACCTCATTTAAAGCAAACCTTAACACGGTGCTTTTGACACACCGTGTAGGAACCGAAGAACTCAAATTTATTCAAAAAGCCAGCAACCAAAAGAACTTCCAACGTTACACCGACGAATAAAACCTAATTACAGAAATCATTACAACACAGCCATTGAGAAATTATCAACGGCTAACCTGCGACCCACAGCAATCTCCGGCCGCCACCCAAGGATTCAAAGTTTGTTGGAAAAATAAAATAGAGATAGACATGTCTAGGCCTAAAACACAATCTATGTACACACCTCCCTGCACACATCCAATCAAGTCACTCCAACTCAAGGTCTTCAGTAGCCTCAACCAAACTGGTATAGGCACAATACGAATCTAATCTTGAAACTGAACACAAAAAAAAAAGTTTCATTCCGCCGAAAGAAATTAATTTATTTCAATTTTTTATAGCAGACATGTGGACCACTACTGTGCCTCGTTATGTAAGGCAACTGCCCACAGATTCCCATGCAAATATAAGCAGCAACTCGCACACATATCCACACTTTCAAATAATTAGTAAACTTACTTTTCTATTTAAAAAGCCATCACAGGGCAATCGCACATCATATCCATCTCACTCTATCACACTTGGTTTGTCCTAGACAGACAGGAACACAAAAACACACAAAAAAAAATCAACTTCACTTGTCAACGATTCTGATAACGATTTGTGGTTTTAATTGGAGTTATTTTACCAGCCAATTTCGAGAGGTCAGATTGATTTTGAATGATAAAATGAAATTTCAGACTTTTGTGTAATTAACGCACTGATTCCCTCGCAACAGGCACCTGCCGGGTGGGAGTTTTTAACCGAAGCTTTGTTTGGCGGTAAAACTTGACACTACTGCGAAGTTAACAAGTTGTATTTTTGAACAATTTAGTTCTTTTTTTTCTTTGTCTCTAAAAAGAAAACCCGATAAAACAGATTACCCTACTGTGATAGTGCTTCGCGATTCTTTGTTTATCACGAACAAGACACACAGAGAGTGAAGCAAAAAAACGAAGAAAACAACTAACCAACCGCCTACGCTAACCTGCAAGTGCGCTTTGACTTGATCGCGTACTTCCGAACAAGTTCGCCTCACAGCTGATACTGTTCGCCTCGCTTACAACCGCCATTTGTGAGACCAACAAAAAGTCCAGTTGTGCGAACAAAGGAGACAAAAAGAAATTCATTTGGCTGTGTGGTGGTTCGGATCTCTTAAATTTTTGTGAAAAAATTTTCATTTAAAAGTTCTTTTTCATCGTTTTCTTTTGTTAGAATTTTTTGATTAAGAGAAAATTGAATTCGAGTGGTGAAAGTTTTCGATGAATTAAAAGCTTTTGTGGTGTGTAAATCTTAATTGGTTTTTTGTGGAAGCTATGATCAAGATGGCGGATACTGGTTGGGCAGACATTTTGGAGACGGCGAGTAAAAAATTTAATTTTTTCGTTATTTTTGGTGAAGTTTTAATAATTAATGTTTATTATTTTCAGGTTCGCAGTCATTTGAAGTTAATTCAACTATTTTTCAGTGAATTGTGATGGGATTCTTCAGATAAATTGGAAAACAATTTTTTTTGGTCGAAAATATGTACTGTTAAGAATTTTCATGTCCGTGCAGGACTGTTGTGAAATTCGTTTCATTCGATAGTCGATTATTCTACCGATGGTTTAATTCAAAATGCAAAAGTGACGCGATTTTTTAATGTAAATCCATTTTTAACACCTAATCGTCGCGAAATTCATTATTCATAAGTCTTCTCAGTTAAGTGGAAAAGTTTCAGTAAATTTAATTTCGGCACGGGAAGATGGAGTCCGTTTCATTCGCTATTCGATTATTCTATCTAGAAATTGATGAACTCTGGCTAATTTGTGATTCTATCAATAGTTAAATTCAATCCGCAAAAGTGACGCGTTTCTTTTTATTTCAATCAATTTTTAACACCCAATCGTCGCGTGACTCGGGAGTGAGTTTTCTCAGTTCGGTCGACAAATCTCAATAAATTTTATGTCGGCATAGGCCCTTAACGATTTTTCTAATATTCCAACGAAATTTTGATTGAATGTGAAATAGTGGAGTTTTTATTCAAATAACTTTTTATATCCTATTTTCTCCATATTTTGGGGATAAATTGTCTCTTTTAATGTCCCATTTGTAAATTTCATGTCGGTGTAGGTCTCCTACAAAAGTTGATATTCCTTTCGTATTCTGCCTTCTTTTCTTTTCTACAAAAGTAATTATTCTGTCGACATTCTTGCCCCTTTTCTTATAAGAAGTCCAATAATTTCCTAGTTCTCTATTTCCGTTGAATTTGCCGCCGCCTTGACTCGAGCACTCGAGCAGAAATATTTTTCTGCTTTCTGTAGAACTAAGCGTAATCTGTCCCTATGAATGTTTTCTAATAATGTTGAACGAGTTTCTAATTGTTTTTTTATTTAACTATTTTTTTTTATAGTAAACCAGCGCTGTGTCTTCAACCGGACACCAAAGGGTAGCCGAAACCCAATCTAATAATAAAAAGAGACAAAATGCTAGGTTCTGGGCCTCATCGGGCTGGAACGCCACCCTATTATTATTTTTTTTTTAATTATAAAAAGTGTTGGAAGGGAAATTTCTCAACTCTGAGTTAGGTATGCACAATTTGCTTTTTCTACTTTGGTTACTTCAAAATCGTTTATACGTCTAACAGCCACTTCCAACTAGCTTTGTTTTCAAATGAGGCTTTTAACTTGCTTTGTTTTTAGTTGTCATGTCTAACTAGCTTTCTTCTATGCCCCAGAGTCTTCCCAATTAATTCCAAAACTCACAAGTCTTAAATACAAGTAAATTTTATTTTCTTAAAAATATCAAAAATCTCACATGGTCTTCTTAAGACAAATCAATCTCAGACTGAAACATTTTTTTCGTTTTCTTTCTTTAAAAAAAGTACATATATATTAAAGCTCTTTCTTCTCTATACGCGAAGTCAGTTAAAAATGTACCATTGAGAAGTTCTGCTGGTCACCAGCAACCTCCATTCAATGGTTCACTTTCTAACTCACCCCATCACATAATCTATCTTCCATAGATGACTCTTTTTAAATGCGATTACTCGCGCTCTTTACATTTAGTGACTAATAAATAATTTAATTATTATAATACTATACAAAAAAAACTAATACAATAGTTTACACTATAAGTAAAAAAAAAAAAAAAAAGTTAAGATACAGTCTCTTAAAGTCAGTGCTGGCAGTTATCAAGCAGCAGTAGTTTTCGCCTTACGCGGAATACTTAACTAATATAGCTGGAATAAGTGACCAGAAGCTTGTCGTAATCATTTGAGGTTTTGGTGCTCCTTGAGTAAATCTATCAGGAACGGGAAGACAAACCTTTGGTAGCTCATCTGGGCTCTGCTTTATTGATGCATCGATGACTCGAAGGAGTCTGTTGTAGAGGAATGACTGGCGGAAAATAGGTTTGCTTAGGCTCAGATGATCGTCTTTGAGAACGTAGAAGTCTCCATGATCAATCCATGCAGACTCTTCTGTAACGATGCGTAGGGGAAATTTGAATGTGGTCAACATTGTTGGAGTTCCCTCAGCGATGCTGACTATGTTAATGTTTGTCAAATGGGTGCGAAGACATTTCATGAAGCGGTTGTGTAGCTCTAGGAGTTTCGGTGCGCCTTCTTCGAGTTCTTTGACTTCAATCGATGGCGAGAGTATCACCTGCATGTGTTGTTTCCACTTGGCGATTGGCGAACCCTTGTGAGGTGTGCCTAGGAACACAATGCCCCTTGTGCTGTCGGCGATTTGCCTTACTCTAGGGTCTTTTTGTTCGAGAGCTTTCATTATCATTAGTTTGGTGAGGATACCTCCCATGGAATGGCCTATCCAAACAATTGGTCGGTTTTCTCCAACGTTTGACTTGGCCATGCCTTCGAGAAGAGATGCCGCTCGGGTGTCTATGTAGCCTTGACCCTTTTCACACGGGCAGTACTTTGTGAAATTTGCTGACCATTCACTCACTGATGACGTGTAATCGATACCGAGGATTCTGAAAGGAAAAGGATGATTGAGTTAGGTTGTTATGATAAATTTTGGTTTCGTGTGTTTTTACCTCAAATTGGGATAATCCTCAGGCAGCCAATCCATCGGCCAGCAGTTTGTGTATGAGTCTTCAGTTTCGTTGGTCCACGCACTTCTGAAAAGGGGCCCACCATCAGTTTAACTTTTCATTGATTCACAATTCACCGGAGAAAACTTACCCGTTAACGCTGAACTCTCCCTGGCAGCATTCATTCGCTTTCAATGGAATGTCCGGATGAACTACCTCCCAGTCAGGGCTCAACTCAGCGGAATGCCGCAAAGTCTCCACAAGTTCCTTTGTCGCAACGTCACTAATCTCGACTTCAACTTCTTCTTTTGGTTTTTTCGGTCGCAGTGGGTCAGATTGCTTCCCATTCTTCTGTCCATTCTTGATAATGCCACGCTTTGTTTCATTAACCAGAAAGACATCATCCAACTCATTTGTATAGAATGCATTTTTCCCATAAAGACCGAGCTCGGTAGGCACGCGATCTTTCTGACGCCATGTGATGAACACTCCGCCTAAATTCGGGAAGTATATTTGTTAGGACGAGGTGTGGTGACATGGTTTGGTTTTAAACCTACCCAAAAGGCCATGAATGAAAACGATATCGGCCGCGGGCTTCCTCCTCGTCCTTAGACGTGGATGCAAGGGATAAATATTCGGTGGGTAGACCGTGTGGTTCGGGTCATCATGATCCAAATTGGCTAGAGTCTTTGCAGCAATGACTTGCAGTCGTATGTCATTGCATTGTTGCCACTCGGCAAGAACGCCCAGCCAACCTGTGAAGACATTTCATTAGTTTTATTCTTTGGTGTTGGTCTCTCGCTCGTACCTGAGGTAAAGAAGTCATCCACGCAGCCATCAGCCATGGCAATGTTTGCCAAAATCTTGCAAATAGTCGACAGCGTCTCATTATCACCTTCAAATATCTTCCTCAACTCCATGAGATGCATGAGCCCACCCTCCCTTACAATCCTCTTGCTGATTTTCTCTTTCTTCGTGATGTGGTGCAGAAAAGAGATGACCTCCTTTAGTAAATCTGTATCTTGTACTGAGAATGTGATGCCTTGTGGTACAAACTCGTCAATGTCACCCTAAAATTGGATGGATGACATGAGCCCTTAGAAGTCTCTCAAATCAAGTTTCTCAACTTACAAGTAGCTCATTTTGGAGAACAGTCGGGAAGTACTTTTGTAGGAAGTGTACAACGCATTGTTGAGGTTCCATGTCCTGAAGCATTCTGTGTAGGTCTGAGAGCACGTATTTAGGATGCTTAGTTACGCCTTTCATGTGGACGGGTAGAAACCACCTTGTATCGCAACCAGATCTCGCTAGGGACACAGCTGTTCGGGCATCACAGATTTGTGCCAGGTGCCGAAAGTCCCAGTCTTTAAGGTGATCGATACGTGCCAGTTGTTGGATTGCCTTTAGCCTTTCGTAATGGTTGCCGGTTTGAGCGATGTTGAGAAGGCGCCAGGCCACGGAGTGCTTGAACGCCTTCCACCATTTTCCAATTGGGTTGATAATAACATTAATCCAGTTCTAAAAAAAAAAAAAAACGATTAGGCTTTGTTTGGTGTTTGTTTGGGTAGACCTTTGTACCTTGTCCTGCTCCTGCTTTAGCTGCAGCTTCCTCATCGACTCACGGTAGATGTGGTATTTGATGTAGATGTAGTCAGGGCGTTTCTTGTCGACTTCGAGAACATTTGCATTGACCAGCTTGGACAGAAATTCATTGATCTTTCGCTTTTCATAGAACACTAGTCCGCATCTGTAAAGAGATGGTAGAAGAAGATTAGTTAAAGGAAGATGAAGACAAGGACGGTAGATGAACAATTCGGTAGACATTGAACGAAAAGTGGAGAAAGGCATTGCGGAAGATTAGTTGAAGGAGAAGTAAAGAAGAATGCAGTAGAAGAAAGGAAAAGTAGACGATTTTTTGAAGGAAAAGTAAATAAAAAGTTCCGATGAACTTCGCGTTACGTCGATTTGTGAATCGATAGAAAGTTCTAATTGTCCTAAAAATACCACTTCACATGAAAGTATGTCACTTGTTTATTTTCGCGAATAACAACCGACCGAAACAGCACATTTTCTTCGCTTACATCAGAGACTATAAATAAGTCATGAATCGGCTGCGATTGTTGCATGTTACATGCTCCATCGAGAAATTTCTTGCGCTTCCAGCCAAATTGTTTATTCCGGAGAGGAAATTTCCCTCCAACCAGCTGTGGCTCGGTCAGCTGTGCTAGTCCACGGACTACGTCACCCTCCTCCACTAGTTAATCAGAAAGTTTCACCAAGAGACAAAGCATGAGCATACGAAACCCACGTCAGTGTTGTATTTTATCTTTTACTCTTTCTAACAAAATCGAATGTTTGCTGGGGCCGAAAAAACTTGTTGTTTATCTGGCGGGGAGTGTGTTGATTTCTTTTTTCTCAAACAAAGCAAATGCGTTTGCTCTAATCACTTTTTCGCAACGTCGACAAAACTAGACACCAGAAAAATAGATGTGCGTTATCAGGGTCATAGGCGGCACTAGTGAGACTTCACCAGACGGAAGTGAGTTAATGAGCACTTCAAGGACAGAAAAACAAGCCCCCCTCTTGATGACACACACGAATGCAATTGTTTTTTTTTTTTATAACTCACCCTGCTGTAACACCGGCGGCGTAGTATAATTTCTTGTTCTTCAAAACCCTTCGCAATGCAGGTGATATCATTTGGACTATTAAAGGCACCTCCGACCTCCTTATTTGTTTGCACGAGAATTTAATTCACTTCACTTCTTGCACAAGGGATTATGTTTAATGCGTTTGTTGTCTGTTACTTTTTTTTTCTTCTAAATCACAAAATTGTCAAAAAGTAATTTCTTTCTCCTTTGATTTATTTTTTTTTTAGTCTCTGATGTGATCACTGTGTCTTTCAATTGGATATTAGCGTGAGCGCTGTTCGCGCGGGTGTATATATTAAACGTGAAAAATATTTGTGTCTTGTTTTTTTATGGCTACGAATTGGAAGCATTTTTATCTATTTCGACAGCGAAATAGCACTGAGAACTGATGAAAGAGGAGTGTGATGGGGAAATTTGATTGAGAAGAGTGAGCTAGCGATAGGGGATATTTTTCTACCCCTAAAAGTTTCTTCTCTTTCTGAGTGATGTGTAGAACTGTGTTAGGGCGAGAGATAGAGAATTGAATTTTTGTTGACGGTGGTAAATATTTTTGTTTACATTTTCTATGTGCAATTGGCATGGTTGCGAATTGTTGTTTTGGTTAAGTTTTTTTTTTTTTTTGTGAATTGGGGTTTTGCGCTCTTTTGTTACATTCACGTAATAATTTTGCAAAAAAAAATGTACGGTTAGTCAGAGAAGGGGCTTGTTTTTTTGTGTTTGTGCGACATTGAATTGGAAATGTGAATTAATGAGTTTCATCGTGTGATTCTCGTTTACTTAGAGGTGTTGATAGTCCGTCAGTCAATTGTGTGAAGCAAAGACTGGGAGTTTGAATTCGTCGAGAAAGCTGTCTAAGCTTGATTAAATACAACAAATAGTTCTCTACGGCTTAAACGAATGATAAAAGTCCTTTGGAGATGCGTTGAGGGTAGCAGCAGGCCGTAACAAGGTTTCGCTTTATCCTTGAAGACGTCCGCGTGCTCATTATTGATTATAAGTCAAGCGTGGGACTTGATAAAACCCAAACAGAGGGTTTGAACTCGTCTTAAAAGAAGAAGTGTTTTAGGTTAGCTTTATAAAATGTAACAGACTAGTTCTCGATGTTTAAACGAATTATACAAGTCCTTTAGAGATACGTTGAGTGAAGCAGCAGGGGCAGCAACACGGCGGTATTTAGTCTAGGAAGACGCCTGCACGGTCTATTTTGATTACCAGTCAGTTGTTGCGATTGGGTAATGCCAAGGTTGGGAGTTTGAATTCGTCTAAAAAGCCATTCCATGTTGATTTAGGTTGATAAAATACAACAGAAAGCTCCTCGCCATCTAAACGAATGATGGAAGTCCTTTGGAGAGGAGTTGAGATGAGTAGCACATAGCAAGACTGGCATTTTGTCTAGGAAAACGTCTTCGTGGTTTCATAGGTGCACATCGAACAGTTTTCGTTGATTTTGTACCTCGCAAAATATCAACTTTTGACTAAGGGTTCAGAATAAACTATTCTTCACAGAACCATCTCCACAGAACATAACATAACATTACTCTTCACAGAAACACCTGACCAAAATTTAACATAAATTATTCTTCAAAGACTTTGAGACACTAATTTTGGGTTCTGGTTTATTTTGACTATCACAGCAGTCACAAAAAGAGGAAAACAGTAAAGTTTTCTGCCATTTTTTCATTTGTGAAAATTTTCAGAAAATTTTAATCTTCATTCTTCCGTCGGATGGTTTTTTTTTTTTTGACCCAGAAACAGCCTCTTTTTTTTCAAATATCTTCTACAATATGAAACACAGTTTTGAAATTAATTAACTTAATTTTTCGTGTGTAACTAGCACTTCCGGTAAAATAAATTTGAAATTGATTATTAGGTTCGTCACAATAAAAATAATAAAACTCCAATCCCTCGGGTAATTTTGGATGAAAGTTAATACTCTAGTCAATCGTCGTTTCCTCCCCAGAGACAACCACCCAAAACAACCCAAACCCAACAAGAATTCATCTCCGACTCACTGCATGTATTTTTCTTCGTCGCGCCGGTTTTCCTTGTTTACGTCGGCTTCATGTTTTGACGAATGTACCTCACCAACTCAAGGAAATTCATTTCGTTTCGTCGACTGCAAGCAGTGAAGGTGTGGCACTTTTACAAAAATGCGTAATACTACTCCTACGCCACTAGAAAAGACGACAACAACCATCGACTGATTCAAAACAACTATCATACGATGTTTACATTTAATGAGTCAATTCTGTGATAAATAGCGCCAGCCGGTGAGTGTAATTTGCCAAAAACAAAGAGACCCAGAGACCCATCGCATCGGCGTTCTGTTAATGTTTTTAGCAAACATACTCTAATCAGTTTTACGTTGAATTGGTGTCAAGTTTATAATTAATTTTTTTTCGTTTTCCTATTACTGTCGATTGCCAAAAAAGAACTCTTGTCATGGTTGACCATTGTCTCTCGGTGGCATGTTGTTTTTCGTTAGCATTTTGCATATCGCATCGTTTTCTGAGCGGGAAACTCTTAGCGTTGGCGGTGAATGTTATTTTTAGACCAACATTGATGTCGAGTGTTTTTTTTTTTCTTTGTTAACGATCTATTTTCTAATCAGAAATAGAATGAAACGTGGTGCGAACACCAAACTCGATTCCGTGATGGCTGACCCGGCTGACGTGTACTCAACGCGATCACCCCATCAGCGGCGTCCATGTGCCAAAATGTGTATCGGCTGATATATTTTTTTTTTTTTCTATCGGACGATGGCTTTCTTTATTCAGTGACTTATCTTTCACGTGTTAATATGAGTCTCGAAGGGGGAATGACTGCAGTACGTGATTCACTGCGCTTTACCCCGGAACTTGTGTTTCGTTAGATCAGCGGTTATCTCATACTAATTCCATTCATAACGATTGTGTTGTGTTCTATAAGATCTGCTAACAACGCATTTGCTTTGGACGATAAGGAGTGAGCTAACGTAAATCGCTTTGCGTTCTTGGTCACTTATCTTCTACGTCGTTGGGGGCAAAGCAGGAATGTTTAGAATGAAGTGCTGATAAACTCAAAGTAATCAGAAATTGATGGCGAAAATAATCTAGTGCGTGGTTCGTGACGTTTAGAGGGGCAACTTCGTTGTTTATTTTGGCAAATTAGGGGCGTCTTCTTCTGTTTGGGTGATAAGGTCTTGTTTAAATTGTCGTGGTTTCAAGTTTCAAGCTTAGTTTAGTATTGAAATCCAGTCTAACTTAGCTTAGAAATCGATTTTGCATCGAAGTCGTGCTGAGTTTGCTATCGAAATCAACTTCAGTTTGGCATCGAAGTCAAGCTAAGTTTGGCATTAAAATCAGGCTTAGTTCGAATCGAAGTCAAGCTTACTCTACTCTCTGAAATAGTTCTTCGAATTCTCGGGTTTTCACAATTAACAGTGAAAACGAAGCGAACAAAAACGGGCGTTATAGCTCGAAAAATTAGTTCAGGCGGTCATTTTAAACTGAAGAAAAGAGTTTAAGATTTTTTGGGAGTTGGGCATAAAGCCGAGTAATTTTTTGAATTTTTAAATGACTGCTTTTGAATTTTTATGTGATGCTTTCTCGATTTCAGTTCCCTATCAAGCTCCAAGTCTAGGTTAGACGACAGCAGACTCAGTCTATCGAGCTAAGTATTCTTTCTTTCCATAATAATAATGTACCCTACTTTCAATTCAGCTCAGAATCTAAGATAATAATCATATTCCAATTTCCACAAGCTGCCTCTTTCTCAAAATTTCATTCAAATTCATTCAGCCGTGAAAATCGTATCAAAAAATCATATAGTGTGAACCTCTCTAGTATAAGACCAACTTAGGGGCGGTGCACACAAGCATTTATACAAGCAATACGTTTTTTGACGCCGCTTGAGCGTCTGACAATATCTATAAATCAATTGGGAGTCATCGCCCGCTTGTCTGCAGCGGTCGGTTGATTTGTTAGTAATGAATGACGCTTAAGCGGTGTCGCCGCGTTAAAAAACCGCTTGTGTGCACGTTGGAGCTCCTGATCTAGCATACAAATAGAATAAAAATGATTTTTGGACGTTTTATTTGCAACTAAATTGTTTTAAAGCAACAATGAAAACATTTTATTTTCAATTTCATTGTTCTAAATCAACAATGAAGTTGCAAATAAAACGTTTAACTTCCCAGTTCATCTACAGCGCCCGTAAAACCTTTCGACGACATTTGTTATGCTTCACTTTGGTTGTCGCTTGTGGTGGAAGTGGTTGTGTCTCTGCTACGTACAGTACAAAACAGAATTTCAATCAGAATCGAAAAGAGAAAACACTGTGTGTCTCCAGGCGCAGAAAATTGTTTGAATTCAGTCTGTTGACGATTTCTTTTAGAAGTCTAGGGGTTGAATTCCAGTCCATATCGTCCTCTTCCAATCCTTGTCCCTATCGTCCCCCATTATCTGCTTAATTTTCTGATTTCATGCTCCAAACACTTCCACTCGACTACCTCCTCGCTAAATGTCACAGTAAACAACCATTCATTCAACCTAACCACGAACTCAATTAACGTAATTCACATGAACTACTTTATTCCGTCTCTGTCCTTAAACGAGATCACAAGCCCGGCTTCCAAGAAATCGAATACCAAAATAACCTTTTCGTCACAAGAGTCTCACGAAAATTTCTTATTGCCTACGAAAAAAAAAAAAAAAAAAAAAACCCGCACATACAGTCCGTGTGCGTCAAAGTCGAATAAATAAACAAAGCAAAATAAATCCATTCCCGAGCAGTCAATTCTAATGAAAGTAAATAAAATGCTCATTGAAATACTGAGGAAGTGATTATTAACATTTTTTTTTTTTTTTTGCTCTCCTTACTTCTTTTTTGCACAAGTGTTTCGGTGCTTGTTGCTCCAGTCTGCTTTTGTGTTTGGGGTTTCGGAATGGTAATGAGGCCCTGCCTAGAGGGTTCACGACAAACGCGCTGTGGCGTGTGGGAAATGTCATTTGTTTGACTGACTTTTTTGTCGCCGGTTAAACAGGGGAAATGGTTTATGGGTGTGAGGTTTTTTTTGTGTGGACTCACTTTCACTACTTCAGTAGAATTCGCACCAAACACTGAACCATCGGAGCTTGAAAAAGTGCCAGTTGTTTGTCGAGTGGTTGTAATTAAGTGATTTGGGTCAAAAGGTGAAAGTACTTTACTTTCTGCGAGGTGGAAACAGTGTTGCGACTCTCGTCTGGGGTGTAAAATACTTTTCCTCCGCGGTTGACTTCAAGTGGAAACAAATTTCATTTCGAAAACGAACGAAAACTCTGAAAACTCCCCCTTTGCTTTTTGTATGCTAATAAAACCCTCACCCATCTCGTTAGCGCTCCTATTCAAAGGTTGATTGAAAAAGCTTAACCGGGGATCTGTCCCAACATCCGCACAATCCGCTCAACCCTCTCAAATCATTGGCATTTAACGTTCACCGCCAGATAAACCCTTCAGCATAAATCCATCTCCATCTGGCAGCAGTTGGAATTGTGCTGTGCAGGGGCTTGCTTTACTTCTGCTTTGCTTTCATCGCTGTCGTTGTAGTCGTGTGAACTAAATCAAATTCAATTAGAATCTCAGTCTCACAACCTTAACCTCCAGCTTACAGAGAGACTGCCACTCTCGAAAACTCAATCACCCCCGCGCCCTTGATTCACTGCCGGTGCTGATCTCGATGCCAGAGCCAGACACCCAATGGTACGAGAGGAGCAAAAACATTTCCATGATGCGCAACTCAGCACCGCTGGTGAATGGCAAAGTGGAAAATTGTGAAGAAAATTGAAATTAAATTCCACTTCACCCATGGGCCTCTCTCTAGAGAAGTCGAGAAGAACGACAACGAGAACGCGGAGATGGAGGCACGAACGTGACGATGAAATGGACAAAAGCGGGCGCACAGAGGAGCACCACCACCATTTGAGAGCATTAATTATGTATGTCAATCGTCGTCCAGGTTCCCGGGAAGTTCTAAGCCGCTTGTATTACACATGTCGGATTAACTGATGAGATGGTATCTTGTCTTTCCTTCCTCCTCTGCCCGGCTCCATCGAATTTCATGCCAGCGGCAGGTTCCATTCACTTCAATGCAACTCCCCGAGCCCTAAAGCTCTGTAAAGGTAATCGTGTGCACTTAAGGCCCGCATGTCGAGGATTTATCTCAACGCCCTGCAACGTGAGTTTCATGTCCGCTGAAATTGCAAAAGTGGGGAATAAAGTTGAGGCAGGTTCCGAGTGAGCTGAGAAGGAAATGACGGATTAGTTTCGGGCTGCACACAGTTAAAAAAAAAAAAAAACTTTTAAATGCTCAACGGAATGTCGTTGGTAATTAAACACTTTTTTTGGAATTAAAAATAATCCTTTTTGACTGAAAATGTAACTCGGCGAAGAAGTGTGATGAAGAGACGATGGATTTCTGCAGAGACAACGAAACGACTGCAGAGATGACGACGACGGAGAAATGTGTGTCAAACGAGAATTAAGCTGGAAGACACAATTGCCTGCGTCAGGCTCGTTCTTTGAGGGGATTAGAGGGTATTACTTTAACTTTGCGAGCTGACACTTCAAGAATTGCAAAACTAAAAGGAAGTTTCATTCGAAGAAGTTGTTCTCTTACCACCTAAAGGATCAAATTCAGCGTAGTGAAGTATTCAAATGAATGAAATCAAATAGTCCTTACAGTTTCCACCATTTTGTTGATGAATGAATTTTTAAACCGCGTAAAAACAATGAAAAGCCGCTTCCATCTCTACGAAATTGAAGAATACGCTAGACCCTTGCTTTGCTCGCTAATTAGGACTAGAAAAACATGGCGCAAATGCAATGAACGATTCCCTTTCTATTTTAACTCCATAATTTCCATTGCAGCAATTTTAATTCCATAATGGATCCATAGCATCCATTCCATTGCAATTCTATGAACGACGTAAGCTGAAAAAAAAACCGACGCAGCTTCGAATTACTAATTGAGGCTCAGGTCCACCCCGGATAACGAAGAAGACTTCGAAACCACTATAATTTTTAAACGCATCTTCAAAACGACGCAAGGAGACTTCGGTGTATCGTTTTCCGACACTTCTAACTACACCCAGGAATTTAAAGACTTAAGACTTGCAATCGTTAGAAATGAACACATCACAAAACATGCTAATGGCAAAAACCTCACCAGCACACACCTCTGCTTGAAACTACCTAAACCACAATATCAATTCGCTTCCAGGCACCGGCGTTTCCTTCGCAAACACATCTCCTGCCGAGCTTATCTAAACCCTGAGCTCAACTGCATGCCAATGCCCGACACCAGCATTAGCAAAGCTCCAACACGGCTTCAATTGAAGCAGGAGAAAGTACAAAAGGAACTTCCCAACATTTGTGATGTTTCGCATTCAATCATTCTCCCAAAACCACCCCTGCTCTCCAAATAGCTTCCAATTACTTCTCTATTCATCTCACAAAGGCAAGCCAATGAGCAACTGAATGTTGTTCATTCCTGTCCACATAAAATCATCCACCCACCACCCCTTTGCTTTTGTGGAGGAGCAACATTGAAACCACACAAATGAGCCCAGCAGGATAATGTAGGGGTAGGAAAATTTATGATGTCCATGTCGGTGCTAACAAGGGCCACCTCTCAGTACGACTGTGGAATTGTGTCGATTCAGGGCATTCTCGCCACTACCAGTGTGGAGGAATGTAAAGCCCTTCTCTCATGCAATGGGCTGGACATAGAAGTTCTGTTGCAAATTTAATTTCTGTTATTCAGATTGAGAGATGTCGGGGTTTAGGAGTTTACCGTTCTGATGTTTTCTCTTGCCAGGTGAATGTGGTTTAGATGTGGCTCAGACGAATAACTTACACTTAACGAGGTGGTTGGACAAGTTTTGTTTCAGATATCAATCAATTTCTATCTCTGAAACAATTTTGTTTTCTATGCAGTCCATGACTCACATTTTCCATCTAGGGCAGAGCCTCGTCTCTTCCGGTTCGTGGGGCGAAAAAAAAGAGTCAAACAAATTTAAAGACACGTAACGTACGTGTGTCTTAACGTAACGTAAAGACAAATGTAAAAAACTCGTAACAAATTCACAAAATTAAATTTTGATCAATTAATTGTGCCCTCATTAGCACGAGCAAACATTCCCATTAACTGTAGAAGTACAACGTCTTTAAAGTGGATGCCTCAGCTAGCTTCGCAGGACCTTAGGCCTGGTGCTTGGAAAATTCAAGTGACAGAATTAGACTCGGTGCACCCAAGTGGATTTTTTTTGATCCGTCGTACAATCCTACAAATGTATTGAGCGCCATCGCCCGCTTGTGTGCACCACTCAATTGATTTACAAGTAATGAATGACTCCGCGATCCTGCCGCATCAAAAAGTCGCTTGTGTGCACCGAGCCTTATTCTGTCACTTAAATTTTCCAAGACCTTGTTGATGGTTTCGGGCTGTAGGTTATGAATTCCTTGCACGATATTGATCTTAAGTACTTGAATAGTTTCCAGATTGTTGGCATAATATTAGTCCTTCACGGTTCCTCGCAAAAAAAAGTCCAAAAGGGTCAAATCCCAGACGGCCAATTGACGGCTGATAAGACGTTTTTTTTTAAACGCACTGCGCTACAAAGCGCCGACTTCAGAAAAAAATTTTCAATATTTCTTAACGTGACTCATTTCGTTCCGCGGAGGCATGATACTGACTTTCTAGCAAGATTTTAAGCGGGAAGGAGCTCTGTGTCCAAATAACCTACGATTTAAAAAGAAACCGCCAGATGGCCCACGCATTATTCGCATGTCTTATAATTTTGCGAACTACACAAACTAAAATAATATTTACGCAGCTTCGAAACCACGATAATTTTTGAACGACGCAATTTTGAAACGAAAACTGGGCTCTGGCACTTAACAGGCTGTTACCCTACAAGTTATTATTATTATTAACTTCGAAGGGATGCAAAATGGAACGCTTTGTTGTAGAGGCATCTGATGTACAAACTCCATTTCCAAACATTAGCTTTAATCTAGATGGGTACGCACGACGTAACTTTGAAACCCCGATAATTTTTAAACGACGCAACTTCGAAATTTTTGTGTATTTATTTGTTTTACGGTTTACATTTCATTTGAAACATTTATCACATCAAACAAAAGACACACGACACACGACAAATCGAATCTTTTCTTTTTTCTCTGAATATTTTTTTCCTCTTCGTTGTTGTTTGTTTATCGTTTTTGATTAAGCTAATTTCCAAATACGCTAAACAACAAAAATAAAAATATTTTTGAATTGAAATTTTATCTGAAATCAAAGTTCAATGGAGAAGTTTACGTCACTTCTCTGAAATTGATTTTTGGCGCCTGTGGCGCGCTATGGAATATACCACGCCATGCTGTCGGTTACCATTGATGATCTTTAGTCTTGCCGCGAAAGGTGCTCTGGACCTTGGTGGGGGGTAATCACATGTGAGAGTATTGATTTTGTAATATTCCAAATTTCCATCACCATTCATTCGCTAATTATGTTAATTTTTAATGCGACATGCCCTCAAGTGGTTGTGAATTGATTTTTGATTATTTAGAACGTAAATGATGACTTGCAGATGTGGGGCAAACAACGCGCCACAGGAGGTCGAATGAGAGGGAGGCTAATCTTGTTTTGCATAAAGAAAGGAGTTTATCGTTTTTGATTTCATTGGCCAATGTGGGTGTTTGAAATAGGAGTTCTCTTTTATTGAATTTGTCGTGGCTAGAAAAAGAACCCTGAATCGTGTTGGTGGTCGTTGATTTTAAGACCATTCAAATTCTTTCCGTCCTATTTATTTTTATTTGTTTGTTTTGTACTTTCTGAAGAGGCCATGACGAAAATTAGTCCACACTAGCTGTGGTCACAAGGAAGAACCGCCTAAGTAATTTTTTTTTTTTTAGATTTTTAAAAAGAAAGTTTGAAGCTCAAGATGTTTCTGAAGACTTTCGTGTGAATCAGGAAAAATTGTATTTCTGGAAACTCTCGTGCAAATCAGGAAATAGCAAACAATCGATTAATTTCCTTTTAAATTTGCCTAAAATAATACAGCCATTTTAGATTATTTTATCTAGACTCTTCTCAGTTTTTTCTTAATTCGACCAGGCGTTATTTTTTGTGACCACTAGGTGGTTATTGTTTGCGGACACATAGAATTCTTGGTTTAGTGCTTAGTTTATCAAGCTTTAGGCTCTAGTTCTTGGTTTATACTGAGAACTAGATCCTAAAGCTTGATTTCTTCTCTAGAAGTAATTTTGTTGTGCTTGCAGCGTTTCACTTCTTAAACCAGCCCCAACTTGATCCATGACAATCAATTTATGGATCATAATAATTCACCCATTGCCAGCTGCAAAGAACGCGACCGGTCCCGATGGTCGACCCTGTTTCATAATCAAACAGACAAACCTTTCGAAAACTTTTCCCACCGAATTTTCACACGGTCCAGCGCGCGCCTAATGCTCATTTCGAATGCAAAACAAAACAAAACATTTCCCAAGTTCAACCGTCAAACCGTACAAAGCTCCCTCAAAAGCCTTCCATTTGTATCGTGGGCGTCTGTTTTTAATGCGTTTTCATGTCGAACGCGGCGCTAATCGCGTATAAAACACAAAAACGAAACGAAACTCAGAATAACACACAAAGTAATTTCCATTCGAACGATAATGAGATGTTCATCGCAGCCATTAGAAGGCAGATTTTCTTTTTCGAAAACAAAAAAAAAACAACGAATCTCATTTCAGTCATGTGTGTGAATTAGGTAAAGCCTATTCCCATGGCATTCACCACCGGCTGCACGGACCGGCTTGCACGCAATCGATCTGTGCGCCTAAAGAGATCCACGATCGCGCGCAGGGGGAGTGTCTCAACCTGGCACGCCACACAAAAGCAAAGTTGTGTCCAAGAAAACCTTCGTTAGCATCTTTTGTTTGTTTGTTTGTTTTTTTTTCCAAACCAACATCGCCGTTCGTTGCCATCCCCGCCCGTTTTTAGGCGCGCTTCGATCGTGATTTTCGAAATGACATTCATAAAAAAAACATTTTCTGGGGCAAAGTTTTCCCAGGCTCAAGAGACAGACAGATGAATTGGATGGTATTAGAAATAGAAAATCTTTGTGTGTGTTTTGTGTGGCCCCCCAGGGGAGTATCTAATTATGATTAGATACGTTTATTACTATTTAGATAAATCTGTAATGTTATGCAGCTGCACGTGGCTTTCACCGCACGAGAATAACTAAGACGCTTCACTGGAAACGAGTGAGAGTTTTTGAATGCAAATTACGATTGAGAAATCAATTTTTGTTTGTGTTATACTCCGGTTGTATGGGCGCTGAAATTATAATGTGCTGCGTAAATTTATAATTCATGAATGCAAGCGCATCTTTTTGAGCACGGTAATAAATTTGCCAAATCGGTTGAGTTCTATGAAAGAGTTATTATATTAATTGCTGACATTGAATTGTCTAATTAGTTTTAATCAGCGAATTCAAATGGATGTAATTAGATAATGATGTGGGAATCGTAGAAGTTATTTGTTGGTCGTTATAGCTGCTGATTATCTTTTGTTCAGATGTGGGATTCAGGGGACACAGGGTTCGCATAGAACGAGTGAAAACTAGGGGTTTAAGGCCACATTGAGCTGTTGTGTTAAGCTGCAGTAGACATTTCAAGTGAGTAGACTTTTCATTCAGTTCATAAAATTAACAATATCCCTAGATATGTGATGTCCTTGGGTTATGTCTGCATTGTTAAATTCACAGAGGGGAGGGGGACCTATGACCGGAATTCGAACTTCGCCTGCTTTGCTAGTATCATCATCATCATTAGTGGCGTAACAACCCGAACGAAGGGCCAGAGCCTAGCTTTTCGCGCCTCCACTTTGCTTTGCTAGTGTGCCCACCTTTTCATCTCTCTCGTGGTTTTCATGCCTGAAATCCAGATAAGCATCAATCTACTGTTTTCTGCCTACCAACTTCTAAACTGTCTGGGAATGCAAAAGGCCAGACGAAGGGCCAGAGCCTAGCTTTTCGCGCCTCCACTTTGCTTTGCTAGTGTGCCCACCTTTTCATCTCTCTCGTGGTTTTCATGCCTGAAATCCAGATAAGCATCAATCTACTGTTTTCTGCCTACCAACTTCTAAACTGTCTGGGAATGCAAAAGGCCAGACGAAGGGCCAGAGCCTAGCTTTTCGCGCCTCCACTTTGCTTTGCTAGTGTGCCCACCTTTTCATCTCTCTCTGGTTTTCATGCCTGAAATCCAGATAAGCATCAATCTACTGTTTTCTGCCTACCAACTTCTAAACTGTCTGGGAATGCAAAAGGCCAGACGAAGGGCCAGACCCTAGCTTTTCGCGCCTCCACTTTGCTTTGCTAGTGTGCCCACCTTTTCATCTCTCTCGTGGCTTTCATGCCTGGAATCCAGATAAGCATCAATCTACTGTTTTCTGCCTACCAACTTCTAAACTGTCTGGGAATGCAAAAGGCCAGACGAAGGGCCAGAGCCTAGCTTTTCGCGCCTCCACTTTGCTTTGCTAGTGTGCCCACCTTTTCATCTCTCTCGTGGTTTTCATGCCTGGAATCCAGATAAGCATCAATCTACTGTTTTCTGCTTACCAACTTCGGAGCTGTCTGGGAATGCAAAAGAATTTTCCCAGACAACTTCGAAGCTGTCTTAGCTGAACCTAAATTCCATATTTTCATATTTTTGTAATTTTTCTTCATTTCACAAGCTCTCCTTAAGATTTAAGCCCGGGCTCGGGGTGGCCAATCCAAAACGTCAATCCTTTCCCCATGAAACCAAGTTTTTATTACTTTGGATGAGTGCTTGGGGGTCATAATCCTGCATAAGTGTCCATTGAATTGGCATGAAATCGTAGGCATATGGTTCCATGTGGTTTTTCAAAATATCCAAATATTGAAACATGTCCATTTACCATTAATTTTTATAAGCGAACGCTACGCTTGCACCCCAGACCCTAATGTTTTCACCTCCATGCTTTATAGTCTTCTGGATGAACCTAGGATTATGCTATTGGCATTAAAGACGATGAAAAAATGTTCTACAATCGTATAAATCTTAGTTTCATCACTCTAAACAATCCGAAGTGCAGCCAGAAGACTTTAAAATACGGAAGATATGGTCATCTTACTGTTTTTTTTTTTCTGAGAAATTTATGACAAAAAGTCCTTTGTTCCAGACTTCCAGCTCGGAAATGTACTGACTCTTTTCTCTCTTTTTTAATTTTTTTTAAATTTGTAATTTAGGACAAGAGCCTAGCTATTCACGCCCCCACTGTGTTCTGCGCGTTATAATTTTGAAACACATATGGAGACGATTTACTGTTTAATGCCTGTTCTGAACGGCGAAAGCTTTTCATGACGTAAGTACACCACGAGGATTGTCAGTCGTTCGCTGTTGGTGGGCCGTGATTTTCTTTAATTGAGATGATCTAATTTTGATTACTCACAAGAGGTGAAACCGTGTAAATTGTTTCAAAAACTCGTTGAGTTTTGTGTATCTCCTTACCCACCATTAAGTTCACATTTCAACAACTTCCATGTATATGCCTTAAAGATCTTCCTGGAAAACCAATCTAAAGGCGGGCACGAGCCTCTTTTCCAACCCACCCGCCAGTCAAACACTCAACGCCATTTCATTACCCGCAGCGCATTGTCATGGGAAATGTGTAAGTCCCTCGCTTCTGCGAATTACCTAACAAAGAAGCCTTCGTTACCCTTCGTAGCCGGCGCTTCCATTGCCATTGCGTCTGTTTCACCCCCGCAACTGATGGAGTATATTCTTACTAATCTCTTGAACGCATCCCAAGCCACGGAACGCGGAACACGATGGTAAATCGAACAGGAAGTTGCCTTGAGCCAGTGCTGCTTCCACCAACCGCAAAAGATAATAAGTTTTTCTCGGAAAATTAGTCGCCTGCTTATGATGGACGAGTGTGAGTGCCAAACCTACTTTACTTTAATCCACTTCACTCCACTATTCAGTTCTTCCGGTCTTACGCGGGTGGCGGTCGCTCCCAGAGTCCAATCCTCCTTTTGCCTTCGGCAAATAGTTTCCCACTCTCTGAAGGTGCGACTAGCTCGTGTGGGTGTGTGCTTGTCCACCATCTTTTTTTTTTTTTCTGTAGAAATCCAATCTTGTCATCGCTTCCTGGAAAAGGAAGCATTATCCAGAGCAGTCCTTTGATTTTATAATGATTATGGGGAAAAACATAGCTTCCGAGAATATATACGGGCACCAGAGCACAATCGTAATGGATATACTATACCGTATGTTTTTCGTTTATTTCTTTTCGCTCCGCTTGAATTCCACTCCATCTTTTCCCATACCCGTCTGGAGCGGAGAAGAAAACGAGTTCAAGGCGAATTCACAGTGGAAGCGGATGAAAATTGGATTCTTTATTTCTTTTCGAATATTCAGGATTTTGCGTTGGCTGTCAAGGCGACTGCCTGATTCGGGGCATAATTTGACTCGTTCTTATTTTTAGAGTTGAAAAATTCGGATTTTATTGTCATAAAAGTGCCCCCTGTCGACACGAAATACACGAAAGTGATATGTAGGGATGTCGGGATGTGTACCCTCTTTAACAGGTCTGCGTGGCGAGACATTGGGGATTGAGTAGGTCGTGGGAGTCGCGGACTTATTGCCGTTTTTTTTTTTTGTCGTTTAATTGGCACAGGGATGCTTTCAACCCTTTCATGACTGCACCTCATTCCGCTTCCTCAGGAAATTTATTTTTTTTACTAAAATCGCGCATTCTGTCACACCAACTTTCCAAGACCTTGATGGTTTTAGGCTATAGCTCATGGATAGTTTGGATAAAGTTGGCCTTAAGGTCCTGAATTGTTAGCATAACATCGGTACTTTACGGCTCCCCACAAAAAAAGTCCAAAAGGGATCGAATCGCAGCTCGGAGGCGATCACGACGGCTCATAACACGTTTTATTTTCAAAAAAATGCTGACCTACACAGCACTCATTTTGGAAAGGAAAGGTTTTCAATACTTCCCAACGTTATTCAAGCGGAAAAGGACTTATGTCGTTCTGCGGAGGTATGATACTGACTTTTTATTGAGATTTCAAGCTGTCAGTCTCAACATAGCCTATGATTTAAAAAGAAACCTCTAGATGGTCCACTCTTTAGTATTCTCTTTGCACTTCACAATGTTCAAGCGTAAACGGACTTATTTCGTTCCTCGGAGGTATGATACTGATTTTTTGTTGATATATCGGACGGGAAATAGCTGTCAGTGTCAGTGAACTTATGACTTTAAACGAAACCACTAGATGGTCCACTTTTCAGTCTTCTTTTTGCACTTCCCAATGTTGTTCAAGCGGAAAGGGACGGATTTGGTTCCTCGGAGGTATGATACTGACTTTTTGTTAAGATTTCGACCGGGAAATAGCTGTCAGTGTCAAGATAACATATGATTTTAAAAGAAAACATCAAGATGGTCCACTCTTCAATCTTTGTTTTGCACTTCTCAATGTGGACTTATTTCGTTCCACTTTCCGCGGAAGTAATTTACTGACTTTCTGTTGAGATTTCCGAAGATAACCTAAGATTTAAAAAAAAACCTCTAGATGGTCCACCTTTTAATGTTTTTATTGTACTAATAAAAGTCTGATGCAGAATTAACTGTCATTGAAATGGATCGCATTAAGTTTTAGCATGAACTGAAAACATTTTTACTTTAACTGCGTCAATATTTTTTAAGTTGAGCGTGAATAAAATTGGTGTACACTTCGTACAACAGCTCGCAATAAAAGATTAAGTAGTCACAAGTCATTGTTCTTATTAGCAATCCTATTTATCATCAACGCCAGAGTTCAAAGCCCCTAGTGTAGCAAATTTTTCGTACCTACCTTCGAACAAAAAACCACTTCATCTCTCGCACACACCCATCAACCGATGACAGATAGCTTTTCGTGACAAAATGAAGTTAAGCAACCTCCCAACATGCACGCTTAGTAGCTTGTCATAATTTGCTGGAAACACCACCGCAAAATTCCTAAAAACAGCGCCAATAACAACCCTTTTTCCCCCCCAACCTCTGGACTCCTATTGCCATCTGCAAACAACCAACGCGTATCCAATCGATACACATTCTATGTCACTTCGGTGTGTCGCACCCGTCATCATACTTGGTCACGTTCTTCTTGGAAATTTTTTAATGAAATTTTGTTTTTACCTTTCTATCTCTTCTATCTCGTCCCCGTCCTCGTCCCTGGTGCCGTTCTTTGGCTTTGTGGTCGTTTCTTAGTTTCTATGAAATTTTCGGAAATTCTAATTAGGAACAAATTAGTTTTGGACCACCATCGCATCAAAAACCGAAGAGAGTTTCCTGTGAATCAATTTCAATTGTTGTGCAAGTTGCTTCGTGACGTTTTAATTGGCACGCGAAATTGTCAGTGGCGGAATGGCACTTTAAAGTTTCTTTGTTGATTCTTAAATTGTGATTTTCGGTATACACAGAAAATAACAAACCGAATCGATGGAGTTTCAAGAGAAGGGGGAAAAAAAAAAAACATTAAAGAGGAAACATTTCTAAGAAAGTGATGAAGAAAAGGGCAAATTCTCAGAAACAGAACTCGGCGGCTTAAGTTTCTTCGAAATCAAGCGGCGGCGTTGGAGGCAAACTCTATGCTCCCAGAAAACCACCCTGCATCTAGGTTAATTGCTTTGTATAACTGGAATTTGTCGGGATGACCTTTATGGGTGGCTTTTTTTTGTAGTTTCTATGGAATTTCGCAAAGTTGAGTGGAAAAGGTGAAATTTAAGTTGAAATTAATTTTTTATTTTGTTAGAAAAAGTGCGTCAAGCGTGAAGATAATTGGAGTGTGGGCAGAATGTGGGGAGCCCTTTTTTTTCTAGAAATTCAAGACTCGCAATTGTAAACAATTTAATTGACGACGAAGGACACAACACAGGCCAGGGGACCCTATTGACAATTGGTAGCTCTAGCCAAGCCACTTATGGTCAACGTTGATATATAATTCTCAGTAAGGCTGTCAATCATTTGGTTCGTTTGATTTGGGCGGGGGGAATAAGTAAAATTTTACGAAATGTTGTTAGCATGACTGTGACACAAGTGAATTAGTGTTTGGCATTTCAGACACGACTTCTGTCAGTTAAATTAGTTTCTTGATCGTAGGAAAAGTTTTCAATTTCATCAGAGGGAATGGGTAGGCAATTAGTGTCGAGAAATTGACTTTAGTTTCTGGTGTACCTTTTATTGTACGTTTTAGTTTTAAAAGTTTGTTTTAGTTTAGATTCTTATTAAAATTTTGGTATATTTGGACATTGATTTACATTCTGTTTTAAAGTTTGTCTTATTTCAACTTTTCATTGAAATTTCGGTTTTTTTTGACATTCATTCACATTCTGTGTCAAAGTTCTTTTTCGATTCTCATTCAAATTTTGATAGTCTCGAACATTTATTCAAATTCTGTTTTAAAGTTTGTCATATTTCAAAATCTCATATAAATATTGAGACATTCCAAGCTTCTGCATTCTTGATTGATTTTAGATTTTGCAGGGAAGGAGGACGGATTTTCATCATTTTCGCGTTGTAAAATTGAGAATTGTAGTTGTGAAAATTACTTTTGAACTTTTTAAATTACTTTTCAACATTTTCGCATTCATTTGTTCAACTAAAAGTTGCTGAATTTCCTAACATGTTTGCGTTGTTAAAACGCTGAATGCTCTAATTTATTCAACATATTTGCGTTGTTGAACTTTCTAATTTAACTTTCTAATTTAGTTTTCATTTAGAAACTAAACCAAATTAAATTACTTTCCAAAATTTCCAAATGACATTTCACAATTCCGACCCCTCTATCTCCTCCTGTTGACCTCATCCCATTGCTGCAATTTCGCCACACAAAGTAATCACTACCACTCTTCATCCACCACATCACCGTCGCGTCGTCGTCACTACCGTCACTCAACCGAGCCCTAGACTTCTCGGAAATCGGCATTGTCAAGTGTCTATCACAAGCCCTCCCTCCCCCTACGACCATATTACAGAGAAGGTTTACTATTGTTAAAGCAAATTGCTGCATTCCACTCGAAACGTATCAGCAGAATTGTGTGTCAGTAAATCGACCAAAGGGATTCACGGATTGTTTAATGACACTTTAAATACCATTGGGGCTTACTAGTATCACGCCCGAAAGCAATTACTCATGCTTGCACTACGTAGACACACACTCCGGATACATGGATACGAGTGTGTGTATGCCGCGAACAGGCTTCAGGGTTAGGTCACCGACTGGGGGAAAATACACCCAGTCCACGTTTGGCCAGGAGACTTAATCCTTCGTTACCTCCCCCAAGTAACCAATATGTGCATGTGGTTGATCCAGGCGCGCGTATCGGTTGGGAAAATAAAAAGAGATGCCGCGGCTTGAATTTATCATCCCCATTTCACCAGAACTTTATCGATTGCGTTTAAATTGTACCCATCTGCACATAGCCAATAATTAAAAGCCAGTCAATGCAGCGGCGTAATTTCAATATTTTCCGATTTTTTATTTTTTTTTTGTTGGACTCGAGTGAGGTTTTTTTTTTCATATTTTGAGATATCTTTTTTTTTTTTCGTTGGATTCTCGTGCGGCTTAAAAATGAATTTCTTTTTTACTTTAAATAAGTCGGTTGAATATTTTTTTAAAAATTCAATTTAACACCCTCCAGTGTGCAGGTTGCTGAGGTGATTAAAGCAAAAATTTCGTGGAAACCCTCTCATGGAATTACCGTGAACTGACGATGTGTGTTCATGCATGCGAATGCATTACACTCCTGCACGTGTAACCCAAAGGGAGAACACAAACAAAAAAAAAAATGTCAAGTATCTCGTACGAAATTTGATACGGTGTAGTGTAGCTCTATTTTTTTTAACACTTTCTACATTACCTTTGGGACACAACGGCGTCGAGAGGTTGTGTTTCAATATTTGTGCTGAGGTGCTTTCAGAGGATGTAATTTTTGTAATGCATCTGCAATCGAGTTACTAAAAAAACTGACACAAAGTTGAAAGGATGAAAAGGTGGCTTTTTGACAGGGTCACATCAAAGTGATGGATAGTAGTTGGTGAGAGGATGAGTTCTTAATTGAACCCTTTATAATTGAATTAGATTTAAGTTTAAAAAAGTATTCTTAATTTCACGTAATTCACACACATCCTTAAAGTCTCAAAATGTTGACCACTTTAAGGACAAGAGGCGAAAGATTTATTCGACACTGAAGAGAAGCCAGAGTTTACAGCCTGACCGGCAAGATTAGTTAATTAACCCGATGATGAAAATGAAAAAGCCGGTCCCCTTTGGGGGGAAGAAAACGACACCACTCTGAAGTAATGCGAAAGCGGTCCCAGAGTGGATGGTGTCAAGGAGAAGAGGTCAAGATGTGGTTTTAGTGGGTGAAAGTCTCACACTACTTGGAATAGAACGGGCTTGTTCCACCTGCCTATCAGGTTTCCACATCGCCCTCAAGGCAAAAAAAAAAAAAAAAAGGACAAGAGAAAATAAGGACAAATTTGAAAGTAATAGACTAAGTTCTTACCACACTATTTCAAGCTAATTGCATATCTAACCCTACATTTTCTGACGGCAAATAGAGCACAATATAAACCATAAAAGCCACATCATATGCAGACCGAGTTTGCACTCCACATGCAAGGAAAACATAATAAAAGTCACTCTCTCTCGATGACACCAATTTTCCATGCCACTGACAGCTTGGTGTCTGCAACGGTGGTGACGATGACAAAACAAATTGAACTTTAGTACACAAAACATGACATTAGATCCGCACACCCCACGTGAACTTTCTAAGTCCTCCCACGTGTGTATTTGTACATATTTCTCCTCCCTGCTTGTTTTCGAGTTCACCTTAAAAATTCCACTCGCACATACATTTCTCGTACCCCTTTCCTTTATCCTCGCCGTATGGATGTGTGTTGTAGGTGTCGAGCGAGTGCTGCACTTTAAGACCAACCCCTAACACAGGGTTTTGTGATACCCTGAGTCTGGGAGAGTTTTATTTTGACGACAAAACATGATACTCTCACAACGATGAGGTATTGATGACATATTCACCTGGTCGCCGACCGAATGTGTCTTGACGTGTGAGTATGTCTGCTCAACTAGGAAATGGACACCAAAGTTATCATGGAAAATGCTTGAGTGATGATAGTATTTTTGGATGAGGTATCGAACTCGTCTGTAGCGAAATGTCACTGCAGACAGCTGTACAACATGGTAGCTTAAGTATCGGTTAGTTTTTGGGGAAGGTGTGTGCGAATGGGTGGGATTAAACTTTGAACGACCTCACATATGGTGACAGCGATTATATAGAATTTTGGTTCACTCTGACACAATAAGCTTTAAATGTCAACAACAGCAATGACCGTCACATAACTGAGATATTTTCAAAAGTCAACTGTGGTTTGGCAGAGATACAGTGACTCTGGAAAATATTCGCTCACCGAGCCTATTGAATGAAAAGACACTTCTCGAATCGCTTAATGTACACCTCTAGTTTCGTCTTATTTTTCCCTATTCGATGGGTGAGAAATTGTGGTTAAGGCAGTTTTTGCTTCATTTCAACAATGGCAGTTTTTTTTTTTTTTGTACGAAATGTGGAATATTTTGAATTTAATTTTGTTTTTCCTGTAAAAGACAGTTGAAATCGAGATAGGTATATCGGAATCAGAAAAGATTGTAGACTTGTTTGCAATTTATTTTACCTTTTTAAAACGGCTAAGAGATATTACAAAGTCAACTTGCCGGTTGTTGGTGTCCCATTTTTTTTTTGGTTCACTGTACGTGTGAACTTCAATCGAAAACCTGAGCTTGTCTCCCCAGCAAACATCCCCCATCAAATGTCACATGGCCAAGAACTTCACCAAAACAAAACTTAATTGCCATTTCATCAGAACACCCAGCAAACAATTCCAGACATCAATATCCGACCAGAAACCTTCTGGATAATCTGGGTCAAGTTCCAAGCAGAAAAAATATTGTGACGCCCAATCAATTGACCAAAGCGACACGTTCGATCATGATTCCGAGAAAATTGACGCTCAGACGAAATACATAGAATCGCCCGCCGAAAAAGGAAACCTAGAAACAGCAATTGGACTCAAATTAACAACAACCTGGAAATTAACGAGATCACGTTTCTCGTCAGGGTCTTAAAGCATCTTCGTCTTCATTTTCGTTGCCGTCTTCGCCTACACACACGCCTCTCAATCAGGTACCGCTGTCATGCAGCAGCATTGTCATCTTCAGTCGTGTCGAAGCATGTGAAGAAAAATATTCCAATGAATCGCAAATTGGATTCCGACATTTGAAAGAAGAAAAAACAACACGCGCAACCCTTCATCATCTCTGCGCCAATTTGCATCATGAGCCCGGTGAGTCCGGGCGGCTTCGGGAGTGGAGTGACTGCCGGCGGCGCGGCGTGGCTGTGGATGTGGATGTTGTGCTGTCTCCGACGCAGAGTTTCCAAGTAAAAGATTTTTTTCTTTTTTTATTGACTTATGATGCTTCCCTCCGAGAAGTGGTTAAATCAATTTCACAGGAAGAGCATTGCGTTGCGTTAGTCACAGAAAATGGTGCATATGGCTTCTGGTGGCGTCGACGTTGTCGTCGGGGCGTCGGCGGCGTATCGGGTTGCCTGCTGTGGAGTTGTGTTGAATAACACTTTCCCATGCCGCCTGAGTGACTTATCTTGACCCTGTGTGCTCCTGCTGCTGCGTTTAACTTGAGGCGTTCAAGTCTTGTCCGTGTGTGTGTGTGTGTGTGTGTGGGACGGGACTGGACGGATGTTTGCCAATGCACAACTTGAAGTAGGGCTATTGCAGTGGAATGGCCCATCACACATTGTTTTTCTGGTCTGGTGCACATGCTGGGCGCTTCGAAGAGTTTACGTACATTAGCGCGGTCATGCAAATTCACTTGGTTTTTCTTTCCTGGGTGGCGTCATCCTGTTTAGATTGAAAATTTTTACTCGTTGCACAGTTGCTTTGTGGGAGTCTAGTGGTGGCGTTGGAAGTCGTGAAAGGTTTTATATGACAAAGCACGCCGCTGTGCTGGTTATGGATACGACAGTGGGAGGAAATTGTAGTTTTAAGTGTGAGCTTTATATTCAAAACTTTGCTGCGAGGGCAGAAATTGATCCATGGCAAACTATTTATCTCAGAGTAATGTTGGTGCACTTTCCAGGAAGCAGGGTTTAAGATTGGAAGGATTAACAAGGAAAACTGAGAGAGAAACTGAGAATAATTTGGAATTTTTTTTAATTTACAGAGAAAAAACGAATTTAACAAATTTTGCTTGGAAAGGACAGTTTTTCAATGAAAGACTATTGTTTTTCTGAATAGGATTATTTTTCGAATTTTCGCTGTTTTAAATTTTTTAACTGAGATCCTGAGTGAAAAAAGGTTTTGATTATGATTCAAATGAATTTGGGTTTTTTGTAGATCAGTCTGAAATCCCGCCTTTTTTTTTGTTGAATTTCCAATTAATTCTAACCACAAAACCAGCACGCCCGTGGAGGTAATCAATTTTTATCTGCATGTGCAGTTTGCTCTCATTTTTTTTTTCCTCTCATCCAAATCACGTATTCAACTGAAAACACGTATCGCACAATTCAATCGAAAGCAACACCCCGCTCTCATCGACATTTCAAAAGTAAATCCAATTAAAACTCAAAAAACACAAAATACCAACATTGGCATTTTAACCCACAAGCGTTTTTCAAATAAACGCGGTCTGTGGGCGAAATCATTTACCTGGAAAATATGCGCACTCTCCACTCCACTCCACAAATCCTAATGAAATCAAATAAAACGAAACATCACCGCCGGATGGATGTGGATGTGCACTATTAATCAATTTGGACCGCTGCTGGCTTTGGCGTACCGGCCACGCACTTGTGCACACTTAATTCCAATTGGAAATGTATTACGTATTCAACCGCACAAAACGAGGGGGGCACCAAAGCTCCATTGGAAATTGTTTTCCGCTCCCGTAGATATTCCAGCGATTCACGTCACGCTAAACGCTGACGGGAGAGAAATTAATCTGCCTGCATAATCCTGCCCCTTTGAATTTGGCGCATTTAACACCTTGAGCCACACAAAATTTCCCAATTGCAATGAGAGTGGCCATTGCCCACGAAGAATTTCCGGTGGCGGTTCCGCCGGGCGCTAACAACGTTCCTCAGCAAGGAAAAACAAAGGAAGGCTTTCCGGTATGTTCGCGCTTCAAAATAGAAATTAACTTCGTTTGCGTTGCATATTCGCCTGGTCGTCCTTTGTGCTGCGGAGTGCCTAGGCGCCTAGAGGAGGAGGCATTCTCTTGCTCGCGGAATCTTTTTTTCCCGAAGCGTGCGAAGGCTGCGAGTGTGGAGTTGATGGAAATCAGATGAGAAAAGGGAAAATCAGAGAAATTTTCTACCAGTTTATCCCCCTGTCGTCCCTTAAAGCGGAATTCACATGGGCTTTTTTCTTTCACCGTCCTCCCCCTGCTTTCTTTTATTATTATTTTTTTTTTTTGTTCGTTTCAAATTTAGTTATTCTTCTGAAGCTTCTGAGAATCGGGTTTCTTTGACCGGGGATATGGGATTCATGAGAATTCGAAAGACTCCATGATATTTCCACTAATTGAGAAGACGAAAAAATGGGAAAAGGAGGAAGCGATAATGTTTAAAGTAGACGAAGTAGATGAGCATAAGAGAACGAACGAAACGAAACGAAACGAGAGGATTTTCGAAGAAACCCATTTAACCAATGAGGGTCTTTGTTAAGGATCGGAGTTGGTTTCTCAGAAGGGATTTACGAAAAAAAGAAAAACATTGCCAGCTCTTGAACAGATGGCGGCCATATTGAGCTTATATTCGTTCACTGGTGGGAGGGACTTTCTCCAACGAAGAGGAAAGCTCATTGATTGGTTGGGATTATCTAATGAATTTTACGAGGCGTTCTTGGTACAGCGTATTTCGTCTTCGCAGAAAGGCTCAAAGAGATGAGCACTCGCTTTCAGTTTCATATCCAGTTGAAGGATGTTTGTTTGAAAACCTTGAATATGCTCGAAGTGGACATTCTGGAGGTTAAAAATATCACTGAGGTGAATTTGTCGTGGTTTAGACGTTTCTTGGGTAAAAAATTCGATTCTAAGACCTCTGGTTTTTAATTTTTTTCTGATTTGGAGTACTTTTGAAGTAAATATCGCTATAGGGAAGTTGCCAGTGGTTGGTTGACCAGCGCAATGCGCATCTTAAAAATGAATTTACGAATTTCGATCGAAGACTTATTTATTTGATTTTTTTCCTTTTGGTTATATGAACTCTTGGTAATTCGAAATTTTTCTCTGGTCCTTTGAGTTCGAAATTATCGAGAGTCAACGTTATTATGTAAATAAAATTTAATTTTTTATCGATTTTTCAAGATATCGATGATTGACGATTTGTTTCAGTTTTCTCCTAAAAAAAAAAAAGCAAAACTGGCGATTGTCTCAGTAGATCTGACGGCCACAAGTTCAACGGAGCATTTTTTACACGGTTGAAACTCTCAGCAAATTGAAAAGAATTTTTTTTTTAGTTTTATTCGAAATAAGGTAAGAGTTTTAATTTGTCAATCACTTTGTCTGTACCTTTAATTTAAATCCCAAGTATTAATCTGTTGGCGGCAGAACGAAACCCTTGGTGCGTCAGTAAAGCTCACACTTGACCGGTTTTTCTCCATTAAAATAGTTGACGTACATATCTGTTGCTGTGGACTACATCGGCGTTGGTTACTAACGAAGGAGCAAAGGTGTGTTCTACATTTACCAATTTGCAATAAATTTCTTGGAATATGAAAAAAGGCATGTACTCATTGTGCGTGGTATCGGTTACGTCACGTTTGATGGAATAGGAATGGAGAGAGCTCTTGATTTCGACATCAGGGCATCGTATCTACGTGCTGCAATTAGAAATGAACTCTAAAAATCCTGGTAAGCAGAAAAGCTCCTTCACTTCTTCCACAAATCGATCTGTAACACAACCATCTCATACCTCTGACCACTTTCTGCCCTAATGAGGCTAATTAGCCTTGACTGCTTACCGTTCAACCGAATGCTAAAGCGACCGCCTCCCCCTCCAGAGAGCAAGAGGAAACACTCACGCAACGATTAAGCATCAATCCAGCCAGCCAGCGTAGCGTCACTGACCTGATCTCGAGTTCCGTGGAAAATCAAAGCAAAAATAATCACCTCATCGCTCGCATGGCTGATGATTCATCAGCAAGCAGGGGCCCATTGTTCCCTTCTACGGGTTCTTTTTTTTTTTTTTTGTATTGATTTCTTTTTGATGGGATTCCGGCGACGAAATTGGAATTTCGGACAGGCACCGCAAAAATATTCTCCATGCCGCGTTTTTTTTTTTGTCTTTTTTTTTCGGAACGCGGATACACACGCACGATGAAATACGATCTCGGGTTTGTTTTGCTGCTTCTGCTTCCCCAGTGGCTACCCTCCATCGGTCCTTTGTTGGTTTCGAAAGGTAGGCAGGCGGCTTCCACACCTTTTTGCATTCGAGAGATTCCCTGTGCCAATTTGGATAACGATCTGTGTGCGCATATTCAGTCCTCGTCTGACGCCCGGTGCATGCCGAGTGGTGAAATGATGAAATGATTTTCGTTTCTAAGGAAATCGCATTCGTGATCTTTTTTTTTTTTCGTTTTAGGCAGCAGATGTCTGGGGGTTGAGCGTTGATCATGAGTCATGCTGCGTGGTTGAACGGCTGTGACTCACACGCAGAGGGAGAAGATGATGCACATCAAAGGGGCTGGTGTTCCCCTGATTATTGTGAAAATTCATTTGAGTGGGTTGGTGGTGGTTGAAGTGAATTTCTTTATTGTTTTGTAATCACAAATCTAGTGAAATTCGGTGAGGACTGGTGAGGTTGTGAGTCACTTGTTAAACAAAAGCCTGAATTGCAAGTCATAGAGGAGCACGTGAAGCGTGACGTAAGTGATTAGTTGAACGCGAACGTGGCGCTTGAGGTTGATCGCACGAGGAACGATAAGATAAGAGGGGTGCTTAACGAGTTCTAGGAAATGACACACTTTGGTGTTACTTAACAACGACACGAGACGCGAGACGAACTGTGACTTAGTTTTGACAGCATTTGCCATATTCTAAGGGGATTGAGGCATGAAATGTCAGAATTGGAAAAAAAATTCTTTTTCTATTCTAATTTTTCTGTTCTCTTGGAGTTCGAAAATTTTTGGTTGAAAATTATTGAAAACATTTGTAAAAGAAAAAAAATTTGAAATAACTACAAAACATTCCTCACATACATCCTTGCATGAAAATTTCGTACTTTAAAGTCTTAAAAAGTATTTTTTTGACAAACAAAATAAATATCTTTCTTTCCACCTGGAGTTGGAAAATTGTCTGGTCAAAAACCATAAAAAATTAAAAAATAAAAAGTTTATTTTAAAAAGAGTAACATGCAGATGTCTATGAGTGAGGTTTCAATCAAATCGATCAAGGTTGGAATCAAAGGTTCACAACCTTACATTCCAAAATAGGGTTTTTTAAACAAAAAAAAATATATAAATCTCTCTAACTCGAATTTTTCCATACTCTCTTTACCTTTTTTTTGGAAAAATTATGGAAAAATGTAAAAAAAACAAAGCTTGCAAGCTCTGGATGCGTTATTGGCCAATCAGCTCCGCCGCCATTGTCCTTAAAGAGAATTGAACCCTGTTACAGACCCACACTTCGCCCTCTGTCGTTAGCAGCCCGCAAAACTTCCCGCAAGGATTGGGTACCTCGTTTTCAATCGAGGTTCTTGGCTCCCAGGTTTAATTTAATTTCATTTTATTTATTTATTACAACTTAAAGGTACAATAAGACAAGAGTCTTTTATACTACTAAAGAATAAGTGAGGCATCACGTGGAGGTGAGAACATAAGCTCGTTGATAGAGGCTAAGTACAAACGCTTGTGTCTGCATAATGCTGGATGTCAACGCTTTCAAACCCAACGTTATCTGATAGGTATCTTTGGAGTAAATCCGTAGGACCACACCCTGTTTACCAAGACTTGACCAGCTCCACACACAGCATACCAGGGAATCAATTGCATCATTTGGATAAACGCAAAAAAAAAGGTAAAATGGTTTAATCGGTAATCGGTAGTAAAAACAAAAAGGAAAGCCAAGCAGAAATCAATGCTTCCAACTTCATGCAGAAAAGTGAATGCCGATGAGTTACCTGTATTGAATTTTAACTTCATAGCGCTACCTTCCATTATCCTCTTTTGCAGACACACACACGTCAGAGGAGAGCCCTTTCAACCTCCAGATTCAACGGATGGATATCATTAAGGACGGCTTATGTCTGATAACCACCGATAAAGTGGTCAGCTTGGATATCTTAACTCTCCCAATGGAAGTTCTCATAGATTCCGAATTTTGAAATTTCCATTTTAATGGACTTTCATAAGTCCGACTGCCTGGCACAAAATCGAGAAAGAAAGAGGGACTTTGATAATTGAAAAATCTTCTCAAAGTCCAGATCCTGGAATACGAGCATATTTGCACTGTAGACGCAACTCGAATTACATTTTACGATAATCAAAATTTCCACGAAAATCTAATTAATTTATTCAAAAGACTTCGATTGCTTGAGCACACACCTCCATGTCATTCCACCCCATCAAATATACACACACACTAACAGAGCGAAATTCAGACGTCAATAATACCTGGAATACTTTCGATTAAAAATAAAATTAAATAACCTCCTAACACAGAATGCGACGATCCAAGAACAACAACGTAAATCTGATACAAAGTCTTCACCCCACTCGGGTGGCTGTACGCAGTCATACGAAAGCGTGTTCCAGAGTAAACATTTCCGAGAAATCACCTCTTCAATTAACCGACGTAATTACGCGCTGCCTGACGTTCGTTTGGGTTTGCAAATGTCAACGTCTACACAAAGATACACACACACTTGGCACCGGCGTCGTTATTTCTGCGCCTTTAACTGTGACCTGCTGTAGAGTTGAGTTGAGGACCGGGAACAGCGAAAAGTTGATGGTGACTATGTCACATATCCCTAAAGTATCTATTGCGTGCATATCTCTGTATTCAATATTCGGCGGTGAGGTTACGGGACATATGCGTGTACTTACCTAAGCTGCAGTGTGATCAAGCGATTTCGAGATACTATTATGCATGTGAAAACAAGTTCCGTAGTACTCAAAACAGCTTCGAGTGGTTACCCGGCTTCCAGTGGCATGCACGGTGCATTGTCATGGCTACGCTTTGTTGCTTCTTCTTTGACTGGATACCACACATAAGCACGATTTTCGAGGATAGGGGATAACATATTTGTGTAACAATGCGCAATGCGGAGATAAGTCCCAGATAACCTGGAAGTTTACAGAAATGTGGCATAAGCAATAAACAAGATCAGAAGTGATTTAATTCATGAGTAGCGTCGATGTGCGATGATTATATGCGTGTGCATTTATCGAAATCTTAAATTTTCAACTTCCCTTTAATGGCTTAGGGATGTGTCCAGTAGATGAGGGTGTAATACGTTGTCACATAAACCATCATCCAGTTGGAGCTCACAGGAGGCTTCATGGCTTTATGTGGTCGGAGTCGTGGCTTAAATAATTGAACTGTTAAGCGAGAGTACACGGGTTCGAATCCAGCCCACGGAAAGAACACCACAAATAATTTTTCACGGCCCCACCTCCAGCGAACGACTAAGAACCCTCCTGGAGTACTTCTGTCATGGAAAGGTTTGGCAATGCGTCCTTCGGAATCGGCATTAAACAGTAGGCCCTCTCCACATGTGTTACAAATTATAATTCGCACAATACAGTGGAGACGCGAAAGCACTATGGTCTGGCCCTGTATGAGCTGTTATTTTTTTTAATGGATTTTTTAACTTGAAATCTTTAAAGTCGCAGTATAAATGGCTCGGTGACACTCCCCATTTTCTTCAATTCAATTTCCTATCAAAAAAAAGTCTTCAATTAGAGAAAACATTAACGATAGAAATCTTAAGGACAGATTTTAGTATTTGTGAAGTTTTGAATAGGTTAAGCGAGGCTTAGAAACTTGTTTGATTAAAAAAGTCTGGCATGGAAGTTAATTCTGTTAATTGCTTTGGGCTCAAAAGTGCAAAAGTGTCTTCACTTGGACAGACGCTTGCTCTGCTTGGCAGAGGCTATGACTGACAAGCTCACTGGAAGTGAACGTTCCTACAAAAAAAAACTCTTAATGGAAAGAGAGAAAAATTAGATCTGAGTCAAAGCTGGCTGAGACTCATTGAAGTTTTGTCTGTTAAAAATCAGCTACCTTGTCACGACACTCATTTTACAAAAACACCTAAGTCAGATAAAAATATTTTGATTTTTAATTGAATTTTAAAAGATGCTTAAATATGTTGAGACAAACTTTTATTTTGTCATTGTTACCAAGAAAAGCTGAAATTTTTTTTTTTTATCTGGAATTATTTGATGTCCAGAAAACGTTGTATTACGTCTTCAAAAAAAAAAAAAAAATTGAAAAAATCGAAGAATTCAATTTAACGAGAGTGAAATTAATGAGAGTCGGCTGCATTCCGTTTTTCTCCCGTCGAGATATAAAAAAACGGTCAATCTTCAAAATTCTCATGCTTTTGCTTTTCGGTTTTTCGTTAAGATCATCATCTTCTTTGGCCACATATTCGCGGGGCCAATGCACGTAGATGAGTTTTTCAGGTAGTTCGATCCTTCGCAGCCGCCTTTAACCGATCAAGAGGTATGCCCAAGCATAACTAGCCAAGCTTTTGGACTTGGTCCAAACATCTCTCAGTCGTGACGGAAAAAAAGTAGTCCCCGAAAATTGTTTTGGTTAATAACTTGAAAACTTTTAAATATGCTCGAACTAAATTTAATGGAAAGACCAAGATCAACATTCCAGAACTTTTTCAAGTTTTTCTCATAGTTTTGAGATTGTGCTATCTGACGCCTTACTAACTTAATTTTTCTTTTATATTTTTAACCAATTCAATTAAAGACCATTTAGTCGACTCTTCTGCTATACACCAGTGCCCTATGGAACGTTTTTAAATGACTGCAATATTCCCAACTCTGCTAGACATCCAGACATCAGTCCAAGGTTATCATCCCAAAAGTAATAAGCGGCCTTGTGAATCGGATAGACAGACAAATACCAAAGGGATTCTTTGATTACTTTAGAAAATAGGTTCTCACTACAGCCCGTTGAATGTGAGGGCTTAGCTTTTCTCCACTCCACTGTGGTGTGTGCTGTGTATTAAACGCATTTTGAAAATTTGGTACACTTAGGCCAAAGCTAGGCCCATTGTGCTACTACCCATCCTTTGGGTTCTCACAATTCAATGGATGTGGTCAACGAATTTGGTTCGTGGTATGCTGTATTGTGTGCTGTGTATCACATGTGGATCCGTTTGAAATGAAATTCTAAAAACTACCAAAAATTGGAACGCGTCTAGAGGTGTTGAAATGATAAAAACAGAAGAGTTTTCTGAAAGGCCACAAAATAGACATCAAAGAGAATGCCAATCCCGTCGCAATGAATCGAGGGGACTTTTCGTTTGAAAGCACAAAATTTTGAAAAGACAATGAAAACCAATTCATTCAGATTTCCACGAACTACCCGAGCGATGGTGAAAACAACACAACTGAACCACTTTAAAATTCAAATTATCCACCATTTTTTCCGCCCCACCGATGCAACGGGGATGAGAGAAGGTTTAGAAATCGAACGCTTCCCATGAATTGGTTGTCCTATTCTACTTTGAATTGCATGTGGCAGAATCGATGAATCGGTTGACTAGGAGCCGAGGACGAACAAGGACCAAACTAAAATGGATTCCAGTTAAATGAAAATGAATAAAAGAGCCACGGCATCGGTGCGGTGGCGACAACAACGACAAAGAAACTCAGCACAGGCAAACACAGTCGCAGAGCTCGATCTCCTCGGAAATTTCCACGAATCCCGTGTATAAGGCGAGCTCTATAAATGGAATATTCCGACAAGGGGAAACTTTTCGTAATGACACTCATCCATGGGGCTGTTTTAAAAGAAAAAGAGGAAAGGAAGAACAAAAGTGTGTTTGGGTGGGGATGAGAGACGTGTGGTAGAATGGCAAATTTCCTCAAAGAGAAAGTTGCTGGAGTGGCGTCACTCCACCCACCGTGCCATCTCTTTGGAAACCCCCGGGAGTGGTTAGCGTCAAATGAAATACATTTTTTTTTTCTTATTTTTTAAATGTAATTTGTTTTTCGCTTCTCGGAATTCGATCCCCAACAAAATGAAATTATCAATTGGATTCTCTTGAACACGGTCTGAGACGTGGGTCGGTGAGGGAAGGGTGAGTTACGCGAAATGAAAACTGCGAAATTTGCTGAAGCTTACGAATTACGTTTCATACGAATTCGGGGATTAAACTGGCAGTCGGGAAATTCTTGTTAAGCTTTTTGATGCTCATCGAAGGGTGAACTCGTTAGCGGGTCCGGTTCTGGATAAATTTCTGATTCTGGTGAAATATATGGATAAACGGGAAAGTTTTCAGGTGCTTTTCTGGAAAAATGTGAGGGAAAACATCATAACGATATTGCGTTGTGAACTGTATTCCTCGTTATGTTTCTGAGCGCTTTACAAAGATGCTTGAAGTTTCCACGGAAACCTTGGGCGTGAGTCAATTGTTTTAAATTTTGTTTTTTCCTCTCTCTCTCTCTCTCCGTCTTATTTTTGGGAATAATTGGTTGAAGACCATGTTGAATTGAAGAGTCACTGTCAAGTCGTCGAAGAGAGCAAATAAATCCAAGGTAATCAGCGAAAGGGTTTGTGAATACTCAAGAGACCGGAGGGTCCTTAGTTGGAGGGGGTGTTGTCTCATTTAGGCATGCCAGAATTTAGCTTAACTTCAGTGTTACGTACAAAAATTACAAAACCATCGTGATTTTTGTAGTCCTGATGTACATACAGGGTGGACCTTTTACAAGTTTCTTTTTAAAAATGCATTTAAATAAACGAATTAAATTTTTTTCCGTGTATTTTGTGTGTAAGAACAAATATTGCTGTTAATTTTGGTATACAAGGTCGTTCAAGTGCGGCTGGCTTTCGCGGCAACACATTCTGTCCCTCCAAGTTTCCAAGACCTTGTTGATGGTTTCGGGCTGTTGCTCACGAATTGCGTGGATGTTCTTTAAGTGCTTGAATAGTTTCTGTATTTTTGACATACTGTTGCCCACAACAAAAGTCTAAAGAGGTCAAATTGCAGCTCCGAAGCAGCCAATTTTCCAATCGCCAAGACTGATAATACAAACTTTTTCAAAAAAAAAGAACTGTTTGAGCTATACAGCATTCTGAAAAGAAGTTCTCAATATTTCTCAAGCGTAAAACGACTTATTTCGATCCACGAATGCGTTATACTGACTGAAACAGCTGTCAGTGTCAAAATAACCTATGTTTTAAAAAGAAACCACAAGATGGCCCACCCTTTAGCTCCCGCAGTTGTAGCGAATCGCTGACTACAAACTTTTTTTTTGTTCAAAATATTTGTCAGTTTCTTTCCCAGAATTATCTAGTCAAGGTGAATTGACTTTTTAAAATTTCTTTTTCATTTCTTCTGTTGGTACCTTTCTTACTCTTGAAGGCTTCACTGACTCAGAATTTAAGTTTCTATTTGGTTTTTCGAAGAATTAATACGTTTGACGGGATAAAATATCAACTTTTTTGTTTGGACAAGTGGCTCCCACTTTTTCCACGAAAAAAAGAAAGCAAAAAACATTTCCTGATTGCTCCTTTCTGAGTCCAGAATTGAAGTTTATATTTTGTTTGTCATAAAATTCCTTTTTAAGACTTTAGACACTTCAGTTCTCTCCCCGCTTTCCTCATAAAACTCGTTTGATTGGTTAGTGCAAAGGTGAATTTTCAATCACCAACCATAAATCCGTGAACGACGATTTGAAACAAGGTCACCGTTGGTTCATCACTCATCCAATTTAACACTTACAGCGAATTGCATTTTATCTATCATCTGTCATCGCTATCGAAATTAATTACGCTCTGTCACACACTGTGGTTGTCAAAAATCTACTTCACAATAAATGAGCTCAAATGACACTTAAGCGACTTGATGTGAATTCTGGGAAACAATCAACAGCCGACAAACTGTCGTCAGTGCAACAATTCGTGTATTCAGTGTTCAGTGTACACACCAGTAGCACACGTAGCGTGCTTATGTAGACCACAACGACGCCATTAGTATCTCATTCGACACATCTGTTGTCTGGTGTTTACTTTTCGCCAACTGGATAGCGTGCCTGTCAGCTAGCGCCGTCAAAGCTTGAGCCATTATCGTCCCCATTCGTCGGGGGACGGCTGCGTTGGCTTCAAAATGCGCGTATAGTTTTGTAATAAAGCAATTAATTGAGTATTCCACTCATAAATTAAAATTAAATCAAAGTAAAGTAACAAACCCCCACACACAGTCTGTGGAAAAATAAATTTTATCGCATGCCTCACACATTGCACCTGCACAGAGTCCACATCGACGCATCGACCGATCGATCGTCCACCAAAGAGACCTCCCTTGTGGTTTAGTTGGAACATCTCATTCCGGGTAAAAACCGCAGTTTTGCTTCATGACTTTTTTCCACGAATCGAATGAACGGTACTCTTGTGACTTTCAAAGGGCAGCCATTTGCATCGCACCGGGAATTTCCGGTTCAAGTGAACTATCTCCGGTTTAAATCGGTTCTACTCCCATGGGCTGTCTGTCATAAATTCTTTCAAAAAGCGAGTGACACTGGTCAACTGTCAGTGTCACTTGGCGAACAGGGAAATAGCCGAGACGAGTAGCTTCTGTTTGGACTGCGAACAGGAAGCATTTGAAGGTGTGGCTTTGAATTTTTGATCAGCGTGCGTATTTTCCCGGTCAGTATCGGCGCAAAATTCTGTGCTCTGAATGCCAAATGACGTTAGGTATCCTTCGTTTTTTTTTGTGTGTGTATGTATGTTTTCAATTAATCATGCAAGTCACATGCAACGAAGGGGTGTTTGCACTTTCTTTGCCGAAGAGCGTCAACTCACACACATAGCCTCGCCGTTCCGGAAGTGGATTTAATCAGTGCAAGTGTTGATTGCTACAAGTTGTCTCCCTCTTATTTGACACTTTTTGGGGGAGGGTGTTTTTTTTTTATTTTTTGTTGGGAGGGGAATATTTAATTTATTTTTGGTTCCAACATCAACCGAGCCATGGCAATTAGAACGATGAATATGACTGATTAGTGATGTAAGGCACGCTTTTTGACGATTTACTAGTGAATTCGTTATGAGTTGAAGGACTGCTAATGAAGTTCTTCTCTCGCTGGCAAATGGAGTTGTTGGTGAGCGTGCCATGCCCGGTGTGGTGCTAATGACAAACGATGACAGAAGTTCGAATACAAAGTGTTATTCCAGGGAATTTGGTGGAAATGGAATACGTTAGTGACAGTCATAAACCTTTTTGAAACCTTTGGCTGTCAACTGGAGTGACAATGGCTTGCGGTTATTTGTGAAATAGTCGTCGATGCCTCTCCCTGCAGCTGTTATTTGTAGTTGAATGTCCTTTGTGCTGCGTCGTCTGTTGAATACAGCTGCAATTATGACATCCGCTTTTGTCATGTCTGCACCAATTGCGACATTGTAACCTACTCCCATCGAGTACCTTTTTCTCGTTTTCGAAACAAATAAACAAACGTATTTTTTTTTTTATTTTTACTTCATCATAATCACTACCGACAGAGCGGCAAATGCACAAAACAAAACGAAACGAGTTTGTTTGGTCCTTTTGAGCCAACTTTTCAAGTGTTTTGCCTTTTTGTTTCTCTCTTTTCCGCACACAGAGAGAAAGACAAAAAAAAGGGCCCCTTTGAACATACACGGATTCTAGGAAATTTAACATTCTTCTTTCCGTCGTCCTACGGTTAGTCAGAAGGAGGAGAATGCAGGGGCACGCCTGATGCCGAAAGTGACAGGATGAAAAGAAGTAACGTGCAGCTTGGTTGTCGGGTGGCTAGCTTCTCTGATATTAGGTGTGGGACACGGTGTACACCGTGGATGACTTTGTGCAGACGAAGGAAAGGAGAGCGAAAGGATAAATTATGCTTCCAAGAATTTCGCGCTCGCATTCCTCGATGTGGTGGGTTTTTTTTTTTTTTTTTTTCTGAAAGACAAACTCAAGAATGTCTTTCATGAGCTGTCGGCAGAAAAGGATTTTTGGTTTTATATTTTTGTTTCTTTGAGTGAGACTCAAATTGACAGGCAAGTGGATTTTTATCAAGTGGATAAAGTGCAATCAAACTTACATTTAAACGAATATCTGTGTGTGCGTGAAAGATGCTTGAGATATGAAGAGAGATGGAGCAGGTGGTGTTTCTCTGATAACTGCGTTGAATTTCATTTCAAAGGAAAGACTGCTTGAGGGGCATAAATGGAATAAAGTCGAGTTGTTTTAATCACTTTCTACAGTGAAGTGGGGAAGTTCTTCAAATGCTTTACATTTTCTTTCGTTTTCCTGGTGGTTTTTCTAGCATTCTATTCAAAAAATAAAATTGGATTCGTTGCGTACGTAGGGCACACTTCCCGATTGTTTCCAAACTCGAACTCGTTGCCTAGAAATTGCCTGCAAGTATAAATAGTTAGCAGGCATGTTTTGCATGTTTGATGAACAAAATTTGTAGTCTATTTTCTCTGATTGGGCTAAGAAACTGCTAATGTGTTTTACTTCCATGCAAGTCGGTCAAATCCTCGAAAAAGTTTGCTCCCAAAGTACGTTTCCTAGTCCTAGAGTGTGCTGGGCATGCTTCAAATATCTCGGTACAAGACTCTCTCATCGCCCTATCTCGTCAAAAACTTTCCTACAGAATCTCAAAGCACTTTCATCTACGCAAATGCCCGTAATAAATTCACATCCTCGAAGGTAGGTAGGTAGGTAGGTTGTGTGGTGTGCTGCGCAAGCCAAGCACTTAGGCCAGATGAGGCCCATTGTGATACCACATGGAGCGGATGCAAAAACATCCCACTACTCCAGGAACCAGTTGGAGCTATTAATATGGCTGAGGATACGGCTCATGCTGGTGTCAACTAGTTCACCGAGAGTCACCAAGATGCCTCATTCTACGGTTCGCGAGAGCGCTACAGGTCCCTAAAAGGTGGAGCGAGGTTTCTTCATCTTCTTCGTCACATACTCGAAACAAATTTTTGATATTTTTCAACGTTGTTCAAGCATAAAGCTACTTATTTCTACCCGCAAACATATGATACTGACTTTCTGTCAAGATTTCCAAGAACCGAGAACATCTATCAGAGTCAAAATAACCTACGATTTAAAAGAAAACTTCTAGATGGCACACCTTTACAGTGAACTCTCTCTCTTACGGGCTTCTTTCATAACCAGACGCCCCTAAAAACTGGACAGATTTCTCACCTTGCAACTTTTTATTATTATTTTTTTTTTAAAATTTCACCGTAATATAAAGCTTATAGAGCCTAGCTCCGGGGGCTAATGCCTCTGCAAAATTTTTAAACTCAAACAAACTTGCTCTCATTACCTGGGAGATAACACTTCTCACTCCAAAGTTACGGTTTTCAGTTCTTTTCCCTGAATTATGCTTTTTACGCTTTTTTAAACCTTCAAACATCATTAAAAAATTTCAAAAACTCTTTCAAAGACTTATAAACTTTTCTGTAAAGCATACTCCGTCTATAAAATGGTTGCAAAAATTACGAATTTGATTGCAATTGCAATTTTCCATTTTTCATTTTCCATTTCCCATTCATCATTTGCCAATCAACTCAAACTGAAATGATAAAACTTTTCGTTCGCTCATTAGTTTTCCTCTCCTCTAATTTGCTTTTGTGAAACCTTTTTGTTTTTCTGTTGGAGTAAAAAGAAAAAAAGACTTAAGCTGCAAACGAACGGGGTCAATTCGAGGGGTTCAGTTTCAGAGTTCAATTTGAAAGAAAAAAAAAAAAAAAAGGTCTTGCACCATGTTCCGTATTTTACAACTTCATCGCCATCATTTGTCGGTTGTCGTCATCGTTCCCCATCATCATCATGAGTATCATCATCTGGCAGCAGCAGAAGCCACGTAGCCACATGAGCGTCGAGGGAAGTCATGTGAACTGTTGCGTTGCTTACAGATATTGCCGCAATAGAAGGTTCCACTTTGTGGGCAATGGGGCCTCTTCTGCGGCAAGCAAGCAGCATCTCGTGTGTTTGTATGTCTGTCTTATTGCTTAATTAAGGAACGCATTGTTGGCGGTTGGCGATGTCTTTGAAGATTAAAACAACTGCGACGAACTACGATGACGATGATGACGACGACGACGACGGACAGGACGGGAGGGAAAGATGTTGTGTCAGGTCGTTGAGGTTAGTTTAGGGGGCGCGTGAAAATTAGTGGAATGCCTGACTAGCTGCGGGAGGCACAGTATCTTTGTGTGGGAAATATGCGAGACAAGAATTTACTTCGAGCTAATGACCGTCTGCAGTTGTTTCCTGTTTTCGTTCTGGGGCTTAGTTCGTGCCTGAGTCATGGTGGTGGTGTGTGAATCTTGTTTAGGTCGGTCAATGGCTTTGGTGCTGTTGGATGCAGTATTTGCTGGTAGACATTCAGGCGTGGGAGTGGAAGGGACTTAAAGGAGTAAAGCTCTTTAACTTGGTGTGGAATTTTGTGTGAAATGTAATCGGAGATATTGAACTTCCTTAAATTAAACTTCTGGATTGCCTAAAATAATTAAATTTTTATGTCTAAAATACAAATTAAAGTTATAAAAAATTTAGAAGTTAAAGGCTGACATGTAAAAGTCGACAGACAGGCTGACTTGGCATCGGCGCAACAACTGGTGTACGGTCCGGGCCTTCTTCTTCTTCTAACTCTATAAGGGTTTCGTTATTTCTCTTGAATTAAACCCTAAAAAGGCAAACTTTTTAACGTAGATCCAAGTAGTGGCCCTCCTTTCTCCCTCTTTCGATGACTTTCGACTGATCGAGCACAATTTATGGCACCAAATTTCATTTGAAACAAAACTCATAAACCCAACGAACCATCAGAACTGCCTCCCTCCTTTGGAAAACTTCGACTTTTACATGCCCTTTTAAAACACAAATTTGTCCAGCACACGCCATCGAAATTTATTCATGGCTCGTTAACATCAAATTTAACAATCAATTACATTCTTGATGAATGTCAAACAAAGGCCATCTCTCTCGTTTGGATTGTGTGATATAAATACACATTTTTGTTTTCTATTTTCCCAAGAACTCAATGTGGACCCTCCACGACTCCCTCAAACACTAACGCCATCACCTTTTCGACTTTCCAAAGTCAAATGCCGCCTACCGACAAACGACGCAAGGGAATGAAGTTGTTAAGTTGAAATTCAACAAAAAAAAAACAGAAAAGAGAAGAATTTCAAAAACTCTGATAAAATTAATTGATTCAGGTAGACACTGTCGGTTGGTTGCCTCACTTCTTGTAGTAGCACTAAACTCGATAATACCCAACCCGACAGGTGATGGAGCGGGCAGAAATCCGATAAAATTCAAGTAACATCTGTTCTTCGGTCGCAGTTCGTTTTAATTTTCTTTTTTTTTGTTTTTCTTTCCTTTGTCTTTTACTTCTCATCCTGTGGCCTCCACGGAAAGTCCTTCGAACACGAGTACTTGAATATCTTGGCTAAGAACAAAAAAAAAAATGATTGGCTTTCCGGTGAAGGGAAGTAATTACAGTCCTTCATTTCATTTCCAGTTGCAGTGACCTGACTTTGCAATGACGAATTCATATAAATCTCTCTTCCTGAAGTCGAATTATGTTGACAAATTCCTCGAGTCGTCGTTGACCGGGTCATAAAATGTCAAATGATTTATGAAAACTCAAAAAAGAGTTGTGTTTTTTTGTTGAAATCGAATATCTCCGACTTGTTTTTTTTTTTGGCAATGTGCTCATGGTCTGTCATAAATTATTTTGACAGATGACATTCTGCGTGTGGGCTGTACGAGTTTCAAGGGGTCGTTAAAGGTGGCACACCCTATTTTCTTTGAAAAAGAATTATACACAAAGTGTCATGAGGTACTGAGCAGCTGATTTCTTTTTGAGTGAGCATCTGTTAGTTTAGGGGGAAGTTGTGAACTAGCTCTCTGCGGGTACGTTGACTCATTTGATAATAAAACGATCGTTATCTTTGAAACCGGGAAACGCCAGCGCCTGGGAATGATGTGGGCTCATGTGAACATGCCAAATGAAATTGGATGGCTCTTTTTGAGTCACAAATGGGTTGGGCTTTTGTTACCCGCATACTTGTGATGAAATGATGGTAATTTTGAGGAAATGTGGCTCTCAAATAAATTTTTGTGGAAATTCTTTTCGGTTTTTACTCTTTGATATGTTTATAGAAGTTTTTTTTATTCCTTTTTATAACGCGACTGTTTATATGTGAATCTTTAACTTGAAATAATTTTTTTCTAATATTTGTAATCATTACTCTATCTTGTCTTCTTTTGGGATTATTTATGTACAAAATTTTACATTGAAACTTGATGTTTTTTTAATTTTTCTAACCTATTTCTTTTCTTTTTTCAGGGTTATCTAGCAGCATTAAATGAGAGAACCAGGACAGGCGTTTGTGAAGACTTCGGTGTTATTTGTAAACGTCCGTCGGATGTAACAGCTAAAAAAATGAAGAAAATCTACCCAGATGCTGAGTAAGTGTTATGCTTTTTGAATAGAAATAGAGTTAATTTCAAGGCTTGGTAACTCAAAGCGGACTCCTACACTTTATAGCTCACTACGGAGGAAGAAGTCTTTTTGATGATTTACAGTGCCTATCATAAATGAAGGTACCCCATTTTTGAAACAATTTAATTGAATTGAAAGGTTTATGTTAATTCTCATTTATTAAGAATGTGCTTTCTTGTATCTCTGTCCTATCTGGTGGCGCTACAGACCAGAGGAGTAATGCGAAATCTGTCCCAGAATGGAATGTGTCAAAGAGAAGAGCTCAAGATCAGGTTTTAGTGAATGAAAGTCTCACACTACTTGCAAAACGGGCCTGTTTCACCTGCCTATTAGGTTTCCACATCGCCCTCAAGGCAAAAAAAACAGCCCGGAGTTGGCGAGGGCCTCCCGTAGCAAACCTTTCTACGGTCAAACCCTTCTTCTTCTTCTTTATGCGGCGTTATAATCCGGGGTGGACCTGGGCCTCCTTTAGCAACCTCCTCAATCCCGCACGATTCCCTGCCAGCTGCTTTCAGTGACGACCGAACGGCCAAACTCAGTCTATCTACTTCCCAATTTCTTAATTTTCTTGTGATAATTGTAGCTCATACCATCAAGCTGAGTTCAGTAACTTTCTGAGCCAAACCAAGTCCGCACACCACATGGAATAGAATTTTTGTAGGTTCAGCCAACTTTAACGCCTGCAGAGGAACTTTTAAGGTCCACCCCGGACCCTAACGTAGCAAATCATTTTACGCCCAAACTCAATATTCAATCGATATACTGAATTTCCCAAAACCGCGGATAAGATAGAAGTTTGGGCGTCTTGTGAAAGGTAAAAGGAAAGCTTTGCTTGAGAATCTGTGTGGGAAATAGGTGAGACAAAAATCTCCTTAAAGCTAATGACCGTCTGCATTTGTTTCCTGTTTGGGCTCTTTGGTTTTCATTGAATTGAAAAAAATGGGGGAGTGTCATTGAGCGACTAATGCTGCGACCTAAAAAAATTATTGTATCCCCCTTTTTTGTCGAGGACTTAAAGGCTGCCCTGATTTCGAAGGCTTAGTTCGTGTCGTAACTACGGTTGTGTGTACATCTTGTTTAGGTTAATTGTACCTGTGCAACATAATCATCATCGGTGCAACATATTTATGTCATTTTTTTGCAAAAAAAATGAATCTCGACAAATCTAGGCTATGGCCGTTCTTGGGGTGATACGCTATTTAATGAAACGCCGTTGCATGGCATTTTTTTAACAGAAACTTCGTCGTGTGGAGAAGAAGAACCTTAGTGGAAGAACCTCTAAAAAATAAAATGGCATTCGCGACCACCATCAGAAAATAGAAGTTAAGTACTTACTTTGCGTTCAATTTCTGAAAGTAACATTTTTCTTTTCTTATTTTCTAGGCTAGACGTTTTCTGTAACCAGAGTTGTAAAAAAAACAATCTTTTGGGAATGCATTCGTTGAGTTCACCGAAAAAACCTCATGATTTATGATTCATTCAATCTACTTCAGAAGATGAGTTCGACTTTAATATTGAAATCACCATTATTTTTAAATTCTGTCTTTTCAGATTTGCGATATTTTTATTCTTCTGGAGGATCTAGGGAATCTTGAATCAAGTTGCTGTTATAAAATCAAGAATTATGAAAGCAGTTTAATCTCAGTCCGAATCCCAAAGAGCATCCAACGAAACCTTCAAAGACACCGCTGGTAAGACTGTTCTTTTTTTTTCTCATTTTGACCGGATTGTTCAGTGTTGTGATATGAAGTGCTGTGTTTGTTGGCGATGTTGCAATTTTTTTCATTCAATCGAAATTAAGTTCATCGGGAGAAATTTCGATTTGTAATTTTTTTTTTTTTTCGGAAATCTTACAAATTAGTGCAAAAAGTGAGTCCCATCTCGCGTCTGTTGTGGTCTTAAAATATTTTTTGTTCCGCCTTTCTAGATCTGGTAAGTTTATTTTTTTTTTGTTCTCAAAACTTTCCAACCCAATTTTCTTTTGGTTCATCATTTTGTATTTCTTTTTTGAAATATTTATATAGATTATGGTCATTTAAATGAAAACTATTTTTGTTAGAAGTTGTGCATATTCTATTGATTGTAGAAGAATCATGGCTAAAAGACTAAAAGACTTACCCAGACTTAGCAATTCATGATATTTTTTGACATATTATTATTGGGTTTGTTTCGTCAGAAGTAAAGATATTAGGTTGTCAAATATCTCCCTTCCTCCTTCAGAGCTCTGTAGCGCTTTATACATAGCCGGAAAGTTTAAAAGACAAAATGCGGAAGGGAGATATTTGACAACCTAAGATAAAACGCCTGAAAACTTCTCCACTAATCGAAACTCTAGAGGTGGATTCTTGATGTAGTATAACTCCAATATGATTGACGCTTGTGTTAAAAAAAAAAAAAATCTTCCGTTTGTTTGAGTCAGACGTAATAACTCTCATTCGACTTAAGTCAGAACAAAGCCGATTCGACCTGGCTCGGTCTCTTCGTCCCTGAAATTCTAATTTACATTTCAAATCCAAAGCCGTCCAAGTATTTCTGTCAATTACATAAATCATAAGATTCCTTCTAAATCCCAAGTCGTAAGAGTATTTCTCTCTATCCAATTAGTCATGAGTCTAGATTATCTTTGGTACTTTCCACTTCCCTTCCCTTTTCACAAACTTACTCATCCCCTGGTCTTTCTCCTATGAACTTTCATTTTCTATAATGAATTCAAGAGTCATTAAACTCCCATATGTTATCTACCCTCCCATATATACATATCTACACCGTTGAAATCAGAAATTTAATAACGATCAGGGTGACATACGAACAGAGGAATGCCGGTCGGACTATCGTATCTGTGTAAAGCGGGATTTGTGAATGGAAAAGTTTTTTTAAAAAAAAAAAAAAAAAAAAAACTGAATGGGAATTCCTTTGTGCAATCACAAACAATTCTATTGAATTGTTTAACACAAGAGTTTTTTTTGCATTTTTTCCACCCGTCATTTTACTGGGTAACGTTAAATGTATAAGCCCATTCGTGAAACGAAACACTACTGTGAACTAATTGTTTGTTTCTGTAAATTGGACGTGTACAGATGTGAAATTCTATCGGGAATAATTTTTCAATGAGATTCTTGAAAATCTCAGAATTCCACAAAGGCGGGATTGTTTTATTATTTTTTTTATTCACTCTCTATGAGTGAAATTAATCTTTTTTTGCTTTCTTTCTACCGAAAATGTTTCCTCTAAATTGCTTTGCTTCTGTAATTTATCATGTCCACCACCCCATGGACTGTCATTGCTTCCACATGGTAAACATTTGACATTCTTTCCGACTCTAATAGCACTTCTGGGTCATCATAATCCTGATCCCATTACACGACGGGGGAGCAAGAGCAGGAGGGAAAATATGAAAAAAATCTGTCTCTTAACGAGCTTCCAACGATAATGATGCCCCCATGACGTTAGTTAGGTTATGGTTGTTTGTTTGGACTGTTTACGGTCGAAATACATTTGTTGAAAAATTAATAAACTGTCGAAAGAGTAAGTATAATTGTCATATGTCCACATGAAACCTCATTGCAACAGAAAAATTTGGACCATCATCCACACAAATCCTTTCCCCTTCCGAGGAGACCAACCCATCAGCTTCACCATCCACCATCATCCTCAACAGCATCAACTATCGACAGATACTTACACTAAAATGAATTCTTAGAATTCAAGTGTAATAAAATGTTTCACTGGAAATTTCAATAAAAAACAGTTTTTGCACTCCGCACAGCGTTGTCGTTCTTCTCTGACGGAGGACGGATGGACCGACGACCGACGGGACGGTCAGATTGGAGGAGTTCTCTTCGCCTGGAGTTCCTCATCTCACAGTTTGATGGTTTTTGCCGCTGGGTTGTTGGCTAGTCGAGTGGATTTTACTCTTTGTGGCTCTGGCACGGAGGAGGGACGTCCCAATGAAATGTAAAGGGAAGTGTGTCTGGTGGTGGCTAAGAAATTATTTTTCCATGAATGCCCATAATTTCTCTTGATGATGTGCTGTAACCAGCAGCAAGAGCGCTCGGCAAGCCCGCAATCACCCTCAATCATTTTGCATCTGTGTGTTGGCCTGGCGAGCATGGTTTCTACACGTTGCACTAGTTGTTGAACTTCTCGTGTTTTTTTTTTCTCTTTTTCCACTCTTTCATTCTCTGTCTATAATTGGATGGATGCTTCGAGGTTGATGGTAACTACTTATGTAGGATTCCAGTTTAAAATCCATTGCGAGAAGATGAGGAATGACGAAAGTTTGATTGTTGTTGGCGTAGCATGCACCTTTATGGTCAACAGATTGCCTCTGGGTCTATTGAAATTTCGCCGAAATTTGCACTTTTATTTTCTTTCTCTCTCTCTCTCTCTGTCCGGGTCATAAATCTCTTAACGAATTCACTGATTCTGCTGGGGTTCTGGGTTTTATTAGTTATTCCAATTATGTGTGGTTCGTTCTAGTGGGAATGGAAATGTGATTTATTGAACACAACCGTGCGGAATGGTTTTTCGTTAATTGACTGTCAACAACGGTATGTGGGTGGCGTGATAGGCTTGTGCATACGGCGTTGTCGTTTTGTACCACTCGGTTGACGTGTAATTAAATTGCGTTGACATGAAGCGTGCAATGTACGACCTTCGTTGACAATTTCCACGTATTGATCGCAACTGAAGTCATTGTGTTTCGTTGCATTTAAAAAAAAAAACTACAATCCAACGAAATTGAATTCGTTCTAAAGCACCGTACGAGCCGCAGAAATTGAATTCGCTCTAAACCACCGCTCTTAAAACGAAACGCAGAAATCATTAAAACGTTGCAAAAAAAAAAGCCTTTCAAAACGTCGACGTCAACTTTCGACGAAAAATCGATGTCGTAACTTAGCCAAAATGTCAGCCTGAATTTCAGACCTTCGCTCTCAAACAAGTGACATGAAATATCTACTTACACTGAAAAGCTCGTTACGTCTTAATTTGTATGTTTTTTCTCTTTCCAAGAAATCGACAATAACCAAGAAAATTTTGCCAGTCTCAGATTTCTACACAAGAAAAAAAAAAAAACGACATTTTTAACAACCCGAAAAGAGACCTCGTCCCGTTCGGCGTCCCAAATTGAAACGACCCGCAACCACCTTGCAAATTCTAAGAATTAAACTTAAAACTTTTATCAACAACCGCCTTGCTCAAACGAAATGCGTCATTTTCATTTCATCGTCTTCGCATAGACGACGTCAAATTATTATTATTTTATTTATTCCCCGTCTCAAAACCAAACAAGAAAAAAGCAAAACTGTCCCTACAAGTGCCAACATTCCCATCGTCCACACACCCACGCTTAGAAAAACACAAAAATTTATTTACTAAACATTTTTTTGCGTGTTTTCAATCGCACTGACTAAAAAACATCGTTAATTGTTGTACAGAAAGTGAGTTTTGTTCTCCTGGGGCTTCAAATGTCGACGACTGTGACACTTGCAATGACCTGTCAAACTACAACAATCGTTTTGCCAAATAAACATTTATAACATGACAACAACAGAATATTCGACTGTGTTCCGAGATGATGATGATGCCACCCAACCGAGTGTGACATGAAAAATTCATAATTTTTTTTTCTTTTTTTTCACGGAATCTCCTTATGACGACAATATGACACCCGTTGTGTTGTCAACTGTGCGTTGATAGGCTTTGAGGAGGGCCGATGCTAAAATTAGCAAATACTGCTTTCCATGAAGCCGGATCATGTGGGTCGCGTTGCTGGGATGCTAATTTCTATTTTCTAAGAGGCCACATACGACTCACTCGACCATTCACAGGGTGAGAGTTACTAATTGCGTGCTAACAGCATGTGAAACTATTTTTTCCGATGAATCAACGAAGAAAATTATAAACAGATCAGACGCTCACGTGAGTATCCGGCTTTTGTTTGTTATTTTTTTGAGTTTGTTTTTTGTTTTTTTATTTGTTCGAGGGCGCGGTGGGATTTTCTGTGACGTAGGGTACGACATTTGTCAGTCGTGTTGTGAAATTTAAAGCGTTGTTATTGAATTCAGGCTTAATTGTATCCTTTTGTTTGGTAATGACCCCTGCTAATGATTAATTGGAATCCGTGATGAAATTCATTACCTTGGCCGGCATTTGCCAGTTGCAGTTGGCATTGATTGCAGCCAACTTCTTTTATATCTGAAAATATGACGGATGGAATTTGCATAAAAAAATTGTCACCGAAATGTCAAAGTTCATCGTGTTTTGTTTTTGTGTGGAGATGTTTTACTGGATTTTTATTTATTTTTCCTTTTCAAAAATCTTCTGGATTGTTTAAATATTTACGTGGTTGTGGTTAAATGATGTAATCGATAGGTTTAAGGGGATTAGCTTATGAGCGTCCATCATTTATAGACTGCATCATTTGGATAAACGCAAAAAAAGGTAAAATGGTTTAACCCTCATCGGTAATCGGTAGTAAAAAAAAAAAAGGAAAGCCAAGCAGAAATCAATGCTTCCAACTTCATGCAGAAAAGTGAATGCCGATGAGTTACCTGTATTGAATTTTAACTTCATCGCGCTACCTTCCATTATCCTCTTTTGCAGACACACACACGTCAGAGGAGAGCCCTTTCAACCTCCAGATTCAACGGATGGATATCATTAAAGACGGCTTATGTCTGATAACCACCGATAAAGTGGTCAGCTTGGATATCTTAACTCTCCCAATGGAAGTTCTCATAGATTCCGAATTTTTAAATTTCCATTTTAATGGACTTTCATAAGTCCGACTGCCTGGCACAAAATCGAGAAAGAAAGAGGGACTTTGATAATTGAAAAATCTTCTCAAAGTCCAGATCCTGATTCTAATCCGTCAGGATTCTTTTTTTTTTTTACTAAGTCCCTACCTTTATCCCCCCGATGCAGGACGTACAGCATAAAATTGAAAACGAAAAAAAATGGAGAAGGATACTCCTCACTCCCATCCCTGTGTCTCTGTCGAATTTGTCGGCAAAGAGGAAGGCAAAGGTGCTAAAGGCATTTCGAGTCAGGACCCAGTTTCGTAGAAACTTTCGATCGTAAATAATTCTCTCGTATAAATTTCAATCGACATTCTTTGAGGGTTATCTTTCCTTTCCTCTTCACCTTTTTTTTTTTATTTTCATCAGTCCGTCGTTGTTTCGTCCGTCTCTCGTTCGTTTTTCAATAAAATAAATATGTTCTTTCTTCATTTTTCGCACTCTGTTCATCTCCGCCTGAGATAGAGAGAGAGAGAGAGTAAGGATGATGAGAGATATCCACTCGAGGGCATTGTTGGTGATGCTATTGTTGTTCGAGGGGGATCATCTAGTATATCATCGAGTCCCTCACATTAGCACAAAGGAACCCAATTTACATGCCATTCGTTCATCATCATCAAGTTTATTGTTTTTTTTTTTGTGGCGTGGCATGGCGTGGCGGTATTCGAAATACTTTTTCTATGCGTCATACGAAGAGCAGACGCGAAAGAGTCGGTTTGGTTTTTGGTCAAATTATACGGTTGTGTGAAGAAGGATCACAAAGTGTCTGCCATATGGACAGAACCTTGGGGCGGGTTAAAAGCACATTAGCAAAGGATTGAACGGCCATAATCCAAAGGAGCGCCCTCTGAAACAAATTATTCATCAGTTCAACAATGTGTTGAGGGTTGAAGGACACGTAATAATTTTCCAAGAATGAATGGGTGTGGGATGACCCAACAAATTTAACGCCAATTAGAAGTACTAATTTTGAAATGCAATCGGATGATGTCTAAATTATCGTCGTGATCGATTCTTAATTTACAATTATCTGTACATGGTTAAAATTGTCTTTCTCAAACGGTTTGTTTGGAGAATTTGCCGACAAGTCTTGTCCTCCAGTCGATGATATCATTCAGAGGATGATCAGCTTACAGCAACTGACGCACACGTCGAGGAAAATAAGTCACATGCGACAGATGATTTCTGTGACAACAGCAAAGCAGGCAATTTATGCATCGATTGGGGGGACCGATAAAATGACTCACTGGGGGGGACAAGCAATGATTGCAACGATAATAATCCAATGCAGTGGGACACAGTGGGACAGAAATAAGTGAGACTAAAGGTACTGGACGTTCTAAATAGTTCGGCAATAGATTCATTAAAAAATGAAACACTTTTCTTATATTTGAAGCTCGTTTCAAAAGGAACGAAAAGTGTTTCGGAGTTCGGCAACAAATTTATTCGAAAATGAAACACTTTACTTATATTTGAAGGTCGTTTCAAAAGAAACAAAAAGTGTTTCATTTTTGAATGAATTTGTTGCCGAACCAAAACCAAAACCAAATTTGCCTAAAAAAAAGGGTCAACAATCTCATGTGGACTCTGCGGCGTGTTTTTTTTTTCAGATTTTTTTCCATAGCTCCATACAAGTGAAACCACTGTGCGCCGTGCCGAGGCTTGATGGTTAGTGCGTCGCACAGTGGGGCAAAATTCCTAAAACCTGGCTTAAAATCAAATTCTGAACTTGGCTAACATCTTCAACTTGTACTCCTTTTCCATTGTCAACTAACTGGAGAACTAAAAATAAAACTCAAAACAAATTTTCTAGCAATAGAATCTGTAAGCTCTGCTGTGTGTTATTCGTTTTTGGTCAGTCTTTAGACACATTGGTCTGTTAAGCAAGCGTACCCGGATTCGAATCCAACAAGGGGGAAAAACACCACAGAATTCTCACGGCTCTACCTAAAGCGATCCTCCTGGAGTACTGTTGGTACGAAAGGGTGTGGTAATTCGCCGTCAAAAAACTGTTGGTCGCCTTCACGTGTGTCACTTATATCGCGCACAACACAATGGAGGTGTGGCCACTGGACCTCTACGGGCTTTTTCGAACATCCAGTATTTGTTCTCATATTCCTTTTTTTAGGACACCTCACGAAAGACAAGGGGCTCTACTTCTAACATTTGAATTATCATTAGAGTCAGCAGCAATCCTCTACAATCAAATTCAACCAGTCAATGGTCTTTAGTCAGTCATCCTAAACAACAAATTACATTGAATTCATTATCCCCTCATTTACAATTTACCTTTAAGTAGTTCCAAAGTCTCTACACTTGCTTTTTCGTAAACAAAACTTTTCGAACAACAACAATTCATTGCCTCTCGCTCGCCTCCTCCCACCCCTGGACGTTGGCTTTTACAAAAATTTCACAGACTCATTTGTATTTTATCAAATTTCCAAGCAAATGCCATTAAGTCTAGAAAACATTTTAATTCCCTTAACACAAATTCCTTGAATTCATAAATACTCGCCATATTTTCGTTAGTCGTGTGCGGTGCTGGAATGGTGAGTTGCCGAAGTGGTGAGGTGCCAGAGCGGTGTGACGTGGTTTGCTACCCTATTTTTGTTAACCTCCCCACAAATTCTTTGACTGAGGGCTTAAAGAATAAGTTTTCTTTTGAAAAGAGTGCTTAAAGACAAGAGGGCTTAAAGAATTAACTTTTATCTGTGTCATGTGTCAACCGCAATTCGAGTTTTAATAAGACAAAGTAGTTTTCAACAACAACGCTCAATAAGAGAGAGGAGAGGAGAGTCTCACACAGTCGGTAATCAAAGTCGTAATCAAAAATCGATTTTCCCCGGAACTATGAATCAAAGTTAATCGCTTATGAAATATCCATTCGTTGTTTTTCTATTTGCACATTGATATGGTGATTTTGTTTTTTTTTTTTTTTTTCGAAGCCATGAATGGCCGAGAAGGGCCACGACGACGACGACGTCTGGACATAAGAGAGTCTCTTGTCTGTGCCGCTGTGTACACGCACACATTTTATTTAAAAACGTAGTCAAAATATGTGAAGGATCAAGAAGCGAGTTCTTCTTACGACGCCGAAATGAAGTTCTTCTCTGGCTGCGTGTTTTTGTCAGACGAGTCACGTGAAGGAAATTTTTTTTTTTGTTTGAGCACTCACCCCTTATTAAAGTTCTTATGTGTTCTGTGGAGAGTTTCATGTGGGGGGATCGTTGATTAAATATTTGCCCAGAACTGACCCCCCCCCCGCTGGTGTCTTATCATTGTTGTGTCTCTCTGTCTGCTCTTCCGGTGGGAGCTTAGTAAAAAAAAAAAAAGAAAAAAAATTCTTATGACTAAACTCCGCACATACACACGTGTTCTGTTTTTCTGGGGGTGGTAATGTTTTCTTTAAATTGTGGACGAATCTGTTTACTGATGGTAGCCGGTGATATGGCACAGGAAATTTATTTTGGAGCTTCTTAGAGCACCGCATAGCATTCTGTTTGCACATGATGGGGTTTGTCACTTGTTGACAACGTGCTATTTGGTCACTACGTCATTTCTCTGGATTTGTGGTGTTTGCTGTAGGGGCTTGTTGAGTGTGGGTGGGATAATTGTTGTTAAAAATTAATGAGAGCTTCTGTTTTCTTTTCAAATTTTGTTGTTTTTCATAGATCCAAGTTGGATTGAATGGGTTCATAGCCTAAATGGCGGGGCTGTGAATGTGACTTTCAAAAGCGTGGCCGACTTTCGTGGAATCACATGATCCTGCGGGTCTTTGTTGCACATAAATTGTCTTAGAAGGCATGTGTATTATTAGTGTGTGTGTTATTTTATTTATTTATTTATTTATTATTTATTAACACGTAAATAAAATGGCAAGCCGTGGCTGCTAGGACCTTCACAGCTTATTTTATAATCTATGGAGAAATTAAAACAACCTCACAAAATCATGGGAGTGACACCTTGTGAGGTTTTTGTATTCCAACTAAAATCCCTGTTTGTCTGTCAAAATTGTGATGTCCGATTGATTTTTTCCACAATTTTCTTTTTCAACTTGATTTGTATGAAAAAAAAAAAATATAACATGATTTTTGACGCCATCGCAATTCCAGCAGGAGCATTAGATTGTCAATTAACCTCAAAAAGCGCTTAGAACTTGACGTGATTCTTCTTTGGAGGAAACATTTAAATAAGTTGCCTTCAAATCGAAGGTCTCAGGCTGATGTACAACAGGTCTCCGCCCACGACGACTTTTCATCGGGCGGGTTTCTGACGAACATTCAATTATGATGCATTAAAACTTTTGAACTACCACAATACCCTTAAACTGACGGAGTATAAAAAGCCTTTTCTCGTCCTTTCACCGCCGACACCATCCGCATCACAAGGAAAAGATAATTAAATAAGTTTTTCCTTTGCCCTCGAGATGGCTTCCAGGAAAAGCACACTTTAATCAAATTACTTTGTTCAGGTGATGTCTCTGCCTCATCTCGGGGCGGGATAGCGATAAATGTGTAAATTAGAGACTCAAATTGAAATCGAGTTCTGTTTTTTGAAAAATCACATTTCATTCGATCATAACGAGTGTGAGACGGTGCCAGTCAGCTCTGTGCCAGAAAACTAATCACATTTTCTTGAATCATGTTGCTTATTCAACGGCGATGGCGGCACAGAGGCCAAGGCTTAGCGCTTATGACTCTGGAGTGGCGTGGAGCCGGTGATAGTTTCAGTGACGCATCCGCCCTCGTTTTAAGCTGCTGCTGCCCCACGGGAAATTGCTCGACTTGTTTTCTTTTGTGATTGAATGATTTCCAAGAAACTCTTTTTTTTTTTTTGTCTAATTCCTTTTTCGTTTTATTTGGCCTTCTTTTTGTGTGTGTTATTCGCCCATCGAAACAGTGGGTGGGCTGTTCACTTGGCCGAGACTCGAAATTACATCGTTCTCTTGGAAAACATCATTTATGTTTCTTGTTTTCCTTTGCTCTTCTTTCCTATTTCATTTACGATTTCTTCGGAATAAAAACATTTTGATTTCGAAGCAAAAAAGAAAAATGTTTCTATGTTTTCGTGAGAGGTGTGTTGCAAAGAAGCATCTAGAATTCCCCTGTCTCAGTTTTTCTTGTTTTCGTTTTTTTCGGCGAAAATTACATTCTAGCGAAATTTTCGATCTTGAAGCAAAAAAGAAGAAAAATGAATTTGCCCATGTGTACTTGAAGAAGCTCTTTTAAGGATTCCTAGAAAATGGGATCGATGTTACTGACGACCGGGAATTATGCATGAGAAGCAAACAGGGAATATAGTTGCGTATGTCAGAGATGGCTTTATGTACAAAGGAAGAAGATTGCTATTGGTCAAAGATTGTACACACATTGGAGAACATGTGTTTTCGAAGTTTTATGTAACTTGACAGAGGGGGGTTTCACAAGAAATTGCCTAGCTTGTGACTTGTCTGGAGAACTTTCAACCGCACTCATAACAGCAGGACTCTTTGTCCTGGAAGAACTTTCACAAAATGATTCATGCAAAAAACCGAATCAAACAACACTGAAAAACGGAATGAAGAGGATTCTTTTGAGGCCGACTAAGGGCAACAAAATGTAAAGAAAAACATGAGAGGTAAATTTAGAACGAAATTATTTTTACTCAAAATGTATTCTTTCTTAAATGGAAAAGCTATTTCGTAGTTGCTAAACGCAAGTCTATGCTTAGCAGCTTAGCAAATAGAGTCTGTCAAAGTTTTTCATAAGTGACAACATTGAAGTTGGTAAATTTGAAGAATTCGTCCCGAAATTGTCTTTAGGATTATCTACTTAGGACTTAACAATTTGTCGTAAAAATCAATCATGTAAACGATCGGAAATGACTAAAAGTAGTAGATTTATAACCTTATACTGAATACGGTGTGGTGAACATGGTCAAAATTGTTTCATTGCGCTTTCTTCATACATCACGTCGCAACATACCGATTTTCTCTATGTTGCCATGTCATCCGATAATTTCTGGGAGCGGCACATTTCGTGGAACTTTATCTTTCCAACAAAAATGGAACCATAGCACCAGACCCAGTGCCAGTGCCAAGCACCAGCTACCAGTTACCACCAGCAGTAGATATATTTGTGGCTGTAGCAAGTTTGAGGATGAGGCACCTTTCACATGAAATTGACTCCTGCAGCAGCAACATGCTCACATTCACTCTCTCACTCTGTTTTTTTTTTCTCTCTCTTTCGTTCTCGTTATTGCTCTCCGGCAGGACTCTCCTTCCCCTGCATGAACTCCACCCGGCAAAGACTTTCCTTTTGTGAATGAATTCCGAGTAAAACGTAACCGTACGATGTGTAGGCGGAGAAGGAGAATTTGTGGGGAGGCCATCGTTGTCGTCGAGGTGGTAGGCTTTTTCTGTTTACTCCCCATCCTCCGTGTGGAGGTATATCCATCCCCAAAGAGCGCATGTTATGAACGTGGCACAAAAAGGGATACGAGTAGGTTCCTCTGTCAACGTGACAGCAGCACCACACGAATAAGTTGTAGATGATAGCCCCGACCCCACCCGACCAAAAAAAAAAAAAAAAAAAAACCCACACACATAGACGCACGCACGCACACAAGTCTCTCTCGGTTTTTGTGAGAAAAGAAAAATCCAAACTTCCTTTCTACGGCTGTGGTCAGAGAAGCCTGCTGGAATTCCTGTGCACCTGATACTCGGATACGAATAAAAAAGAGGGGAGGATTTTTTGATAGAATTTTTCTTGTTTCGTGTTTTCTTTTGTAACGTTTTTTTTTTTTTTTTCTTGGGTGGGGGGTGTCGTGTTTTTTTTACGCCCTGACAGGGGGCAAGAGCGATAGGTTTAGGTGACGTTAGACGCCTTTTATCGTGTACAACAACGCACACACTTTTTTTGGAGTTGGAAAACTGTGAGAATGACGACAACAACGTGGGTGGGGGACGAGAGTAAACTATTGGCCAACGCGTCGTCGTCCTATTTTTTTAATTTTTATTTATTTCTCTCAGTTTTGTGTAACAGGAGATCATGTTAGACGAATAGAAACGTGCCCAAAGATGCCCACATGGAAGTAGATTTTTTCCCACATCACAACATCCCAAAAGAGGAGACATGGATGGTATCCCAACAGAGATGCCTACGTAGGAGTATCGAGATTCTTGTACTGTATGTGAAATCTTTTGAGGTTGAAGTTTTCTGAATAAGCCTGAGGGATAGCCCAAAGTGGGAGCAAGTAGAAAATATTTTTACTTTTATCCGAAGCATTCTGGTACTCCCGTCTGGAGCTTCGAGAGAGTGTAGAATGTTTGTGGAAGGGTTTAATGTTGATATTGTCTCGAAAGTTTGTGCAGGTGCAGGTTGGTTAGAATGGGAATTATGATATTCTCTGGTTTCCTTTTTGGATAACGAAACCTCTTGCCAACAAGTGGTTTGAACAATGTGGGGCTGTATGAATGGATTTTGTAGAAGGTACCCAGGTTAAGGTTCGTGACTGTCAAATAAAGAAAAACGTCAAAACTTCTCCTATTACCTAAACCTTTTCTAACTATTAAAAAATTATATTGAACTTTCGATTATTCGAATTTCATGGGGACAGAAAAAACATCGAATTACGGAGGTGTCAGAAAAAAAATTTATTTTGCCATTTTCGTCACGTACGCAATTCAACTAACGATTATTAAAGAAAAATAGTAAACTTGACTTGACTGACAATAAATAAATAAAAATAAATAATCTTCCTAATAGCTCATACAGGTCCAGAACATAGCTTCTTCGAACTGACAATAACTTAGAGTTTCAAGTGGTTCAGTCTCAAAGTTTATACACATATATTCTGATTCTGTGAAGTGCCCTCTTTCAGATAGTCAAATAATTGTCTCCGTCCTCATTATTCGAAATTGTCCAGTTGTATCGATCTGCAGGAGTTTATAACTCAGCAGTCGATGTATTTTATGTTGTCAGGCAGTTTTTGCTGTATTTGTAAGAACTTTATTTTTTTTGCCAGAAAATTAAGACGGAGCAATGGAGGAAGGTACTAAAATAAAAGTGTTTTTTTCATTTTGTTTTTTTTTTTTACTGGGCCTTAACATCAGTCTTTCAAAAAATAGCTGGAACGAAATATTTTTTATCCTATTTTGCTAGTAACCCATTGAATTACACACCAAAATTTTTTTTTAAATGTGAAATTTGTGATGAGAGCCGAACTGACGATAACTGGCTGGCTGACTACGATAATGAAAAAATATGAATATAGCAAAATCCCGATTTTTCTCACTCAACTTCTGCTATTTCCGTAAAGAACTACTATTTCCGTGAGAAAATCAAGATTTGATAAACTCTCGAGTTGAGAGAAAAATTAAAAGTTAAAATGACAACAATTGAGTGAATGAAAACAAATTCGAAAGTTGAAGAGAAAAATCGCAAAGTTGTGTTCAACTTTTAGTGAGTAAAATCGCCCTAAGTAGCATGCACCCAGCAGTTTTTTACTTGATCTGAATCCAAAAGTATAGATTCTAGGTATTGCTTACTTCCATCAAATTTCCTAGAATTCATCCTTTTTTTATTTCAAATTTCTATATTCAAATAGACGTATATGCGCTGCTTTGATTTATTAAAGAATTGATCCAATTTTGATAGAGAGAACGTTTTTCCATAAACTAACCCTTCAAAAACAAGTTACAAAAAAAAAACCATGGGTATCCTGCAGCTCAAAATATCTAAAACCACAAATGCCACACATCAAAAGCACCCCCTAACTATTTCATCATCAAAAGATTTTTAAAATTCCATATCGTTTGAACTTTTTTGTACCACTTTTTACCTTTCAAATATTTCTCTGTGAATTTGTTAGTTATTCGTTTTTTTTTTTTTGAAGTTTTTTTTTTGGGGTTAATCTATTTACGTTGTTGATGTTCAAAATTCAGTCATTTCGTTAAAATAAATCGATTAAAAAACGAATCACTTAAAATAATATTGCGTGTGGCGAATACATAGATTGATGTGTCCGGCTGCAAAAAAAATGTGATGTGCATTTTTAAAAGGATTGAAAGATCCCAAGCGTTGTTAATTCTCCATTGCAAAATAAATCAAAAACGGCATGGATTTTCTCGACTGAATGATAAAGTGATTAAAAATTTTTTGAAATTTTTTAACATCTTTATTTGAGTAAAACCACATACTATTTTGACTGTTTTTCAATTTTCCGAAGGGACTTTTCTAACCCCAACGTATAGTTTTCACTCTCCTGTTAGTTTTCTAATCAACATCAATTTACTTCGTTTTGATTGATTTTCACTCTCCTCTTTGTACTTCCCCTACATTTACACGCCATCGGCTTGACTTCGAGTAAACACTTGGGGGCTTCATTTAGGAGCACAAATGAGCCAATACAGGATATCTATCTTCCTCTTCTCTTGCCTCTTGATTTTATTTGACAGCGTTTTTTTTTTATAACACTTTGAGTGTGTGAAGATGTTTTTCACAACAAATCAAACAAATGTGCATAAAAATGATGAGCTAGTGTTTGATGCTTCCTGAATTACTGTCAAAATGTTTCCTGTATTTCTGTTAAATTCGTGAATTACTGTCAAATTTATCTATGGGCGAAGGGAAATAGCATTTGTTAAGATGGGTGTCTATATTGGATAGTCTATGCTTAGGAGTCAAGAATATAAGAAGTGCAAAAAAAAAAAAACATTTTCGACGAAAAAAGTTGACAGCTTGGTGATCAAAGGTTTGATGCCTAAACTTCCTGGATTGGTCTTTTTGATCCAAAAGCATTTTCTTTTTTTTTTTCAAATACATTGAGCTTTCGATAATTCGCATTTCATGAGACCAGAGGTTATAGAGGAGCTAATGAGGGTTCAGAGAAAAATATGGGTCACTTTCGTCACGTGTACGCATTTCAACTAAAGATTTTTGAAGAAAGACAAATAAATTTGACTTCCATTTACAGAGGTAAAAAAGCCATTGTTTTCCAATAAGAGAGGTTTTTATTTAAATTAACCAGCGGGTTAAATTTTTAAGGTTTTCTTCTTCGTTGCTTCGGTCGGTTAGTGCGTCGGACTGTTGAGCGGGAGTACCCGGGTTTGAATCCACTTCGGGGAAAAAATACTTCTAACATTTTTCACAGTAGGTCCCCTCTACATGTGTCGAAATTATAACGCCCACAACACAGTGGAGTCTAGAAAAAACTAGACTCTGGCTCTCAACAAGCTGTTACGCCACCCAATGTATGTTTCTTTGAATTACAGAGGTTTTTTTCAGGTGACCGGGAGAATGCTTCTATTTACGGAGATTTTTGAATTATGGAGGTTCGAATCACATGCATTGTATCTTCTAAAATATCAGAAAGTCAGTGTTGAAATTATGTGTTTCTAACTAGCACTTCTAGTTGAAAGAATTTTTAATTGATTATTAGATCCATCGCAGTCAAAATAGTAAAAATCGTTCGTGAAGGTTAAAACTGAGGTTTTGTTTTTTTTATATATATATTTTTTTTTTTTTTTTTTTGAGCTCTTTTTAGCGGCAATAACAGTTGAGGGTGCCTGAGGTTGGGTTTCTCCACGGCAAAACTTGGCCACATTGGGAGTGATACATTTGTCGAATTTTCTGTTCTCCCAGCTTTTTGTATAGAATACGGATAGCATAGAAAAAAAGAAAACAAACCTTAACCGACGTATACGTTCTCGTAGAAAATCATCACTTCCCAAGTAATGAGTGAGTAGATAAATTCCCCCCAAAACACAAAAAAAAAAATTCAAAAGGTAAACAAAGCCAACGTCTACGAGCAAAACAAACCTCGCTAAGCGTGATTCGTCTTCTTCTGTCGCAAATGCCTCATTCCACATTATTTTTCGTCTCTTTACGTATTTATCTTTTTGTGTTATTTTTCTCTGCTCATTTTCTTCTTTTTTTTTTTTTTTTGTTTCTTCTACTCTGTTTTTATCTCATTGAATTCTCATGAATTCGTATCTGATTCTGATCACCATGCATCTGGCATAGATACTCATACATTGATGAGAATACGATATTGCATTTGTGTTGAAATTCCATTGAAAAACCTTCACCCGGGCTCGTGCAGATACGTAGTCGTAGCCGTAGCCGTAGCCGTAGCCCTCATTCATAGATACTCACTCATACTAAATAAAATTTGCGTGAATTTTCTACTCTTGCTCTTCGAGTACAGGTTTATGAGGTAGGATGGATGGCTTCCGAGACGAGAAACTTTTGGGTGTGTGTTTGTGCGAGTTTTTTTTTTTTTGTGGGCAAGTCGAATTGGGTTGATGATTTTATAAGGTAGTGTGCGTGGTAGTGACATCTGCTTGGTTTTCGATTGTGAAATGCCGTGGAGAGTGGAAAAAGTAGCTGTAGTGGATGGGAAAAGTGCTAAAGCCTAGACTGCTGTAGCGAGAACGAGGACAGCTGCCAGTTTAAACGTTCGTGGTTTTTGTACCGACAGATACCAGGTTGCAAATTTAGCTGTTTATAGTACGTTTAAGGATTTGCTGTGGAGAAGGAACGTGTTAGAGGGAAACTAGACTTAATCGAACACAATGACAGCTGTCATTTTAAGTGCCAAACACGTTTTTCGGTCGCTTTTGCTTTACTAGTTGACTTCAAGGTGTAAATTTAGGTGTAGAGGCAGGTTTAAGGGTTGTTTTGAGTAGATACACAACGCTAAAAAGTGGTTAATCTGAATGGAGGGACAATGACACCTGTCAGCTTGAGAGTCAAATGTATTCTGTGGTCGGTTTTTGTGGTACCGGCAAGTTTAAGATGCAAATTTAGTTTAGAAAAGTAGGTTTAAGTATTTGTAGTGGACGAGGAATGTGTATAACGGGGGCAACACATTCTTCGAGGGCTGTCATTGTCCTCGAGGGCTATCATTGTCCCCTGTCAGTTTAAATATTAAACGCGTTTTTTAGTGTTTTTTTTTGTAATGGTAGATTGCAAGATGCAAATTTAGCTTTTTTTTTCGAAAATTATAAACTTTGAATCGTAAAATTTTGATCGAGGGACAAGTTTTCAAGGAGTGTTTGTTGAAGGGAAAATTTCAGCCCAAAAGAGAAGCTTTAACTTGTGGAGCGTTCGCAACTTACGATTTGTTTGTCGACCCTTTATGGGGCTAAAACGCAGAGGTTGAAGGTTATTTTAATTTTTCATCAGATTTGTTTTATATTAGTTTAATTTTTTCAGCTTTTAGTCATGAACCAAAAGTACGACAAATCATGAGATGGGGACGCCGCTATATTCAAGTACTTGTGTCCTTAAAAACTCCCAATTTTCACCTCCATCGACCTCTAACAACTCAACGGCAACACTCGTTTTCTCGTAAAACGCACATGCCATTCACACACACCATCCAATCTATCCCCATTTCTGTATCTCTCACCTCTCACAGATACCCACTCACACAGTCTCTCAACAAAAAAACAAACTAAATTCTTCTCTGAATCCAACCCCATGTCGCAACACGACCGAATGTAGACTCAGAAAACACACCAACCAACATCACACTCAATTCAGTCATCAGACACATCCAACGGCGAGCGGGTCGTGAGTGAATTCAAATCCGTGATTGCGAGAGAAAAGAGAGAATTCAATTTCAGTTTTCCATTTTATTTTGTATTTTTTTCCTGCAATCACAAACAAGTTGTCTAACGGGAATATTAATACCAAAATACACCCAAAGAATAAACAAAACAGATATTAGACGAAACGTGTATTTAAAAGAAAAAAAAAAAGGAATCAATTCGCTTCGGTCTCTTTTCAAAACAAGTGTAGTGTGCGTTCAGCATTGTAATAAAAAAAAATTCAGTGAGAAAATCAATTGGAAAGCGACACAAAAATAAATTTCAGTGCCAAAAGGAAATGCAAAAAAATAAAAAAGAAAATAAATTCAAATTTCATTGAAACAAAGTATTGAATAACCAGTGTTTCAAGTTTACAGTGCGCTTGTTGTGCTCCTATTCTTCGATTTTGTTATTCGATTCCAATTCGATTGTGATGGTGTGCTGTTGTGTTGTTTTGTTGTTAAATGTCAAGTGAATGTGAATCTCTTTTGGTAAATTATTGTTATATTTTTTCGACGAAAAGAAAGCGAGAATAACAAGCAGAAACAAGCTGGAATTCTTTACTCTAGTGGATCAAATCAATCGGTCTGGCTTAGATTACACAAAAGTTGAGAGGAGAGTCAAAAACGTGCGCGCTACAAAACGTAAGTACACAACAACACAAGTTGTTTTTTTTTTTTTTCTTTTAGTTTTTCTTTTTTCGAATTCACACACATACACATATTCCATTTTTTTTTTTGCCCTTACATTGTGTTTTTTTTTTGTCTGGCACGTCGACGTGAACAACGATGACGACGGAATAAGCAGGTCTGAGGGAGAGGCAGGGACTCGGCAAAAAAAAAAAAATAAAAAAAACAAGAGGCAAAAGACGAGAGAGAACGATTTCCGAGACGACTTAAAGCGTTTCGCTCGTCGAATGGAAAATGGTTTTCGCGGCAGTTTTTCCCTCGTTTTGCCGGGTGCGGTGCGGTGTGGCGTCAGCTTTATTTTGCTGCATCAGCAACTCCTAACTGGGTCATTGTACCGAACTGCACTGCGACGATGGAGTTTTTAGTGTTGCTGGGTGTTTGCCGCTTGCAGCTTGCTAAAGAGCGCGCAATTGGGAATGTGTTTGAAACATGTTGGTTTGGTTGCCTTGCTGTCTTGTCTCGTTTCTTTTCTTGTATCCTCAAACGTTTTCTGTCATTCTTTGTTGTTCATATTATTCTTCACTTGAAGTACAAGTACGCTCCTCTTGTGGTTTAGTTGTATTCGTGTTCATCTTGTGTGGTCCATTCGCCTGGAAGGGATTTGACAACAATTTAATTAATGTTCCGTAAGGGTCGTTGACATGAAGGAAAGGTTGCGAAATACGTGTCTTAGGGGGGATAACTACTTTTCCGGTTTGATGATGGTGGGTGGTGATTAAAATTTCGCATAAACTTGCTCTAGACGTTGTTTCCTTGCCTCAATTGCGTCACAGGAAAAGCTTGTCTGTCGCGTTGTTGTTTTAGTGTCTTCTTCCTTGCCTCAGTTACGTCACAAGTCTTTAGTTGCTTGTCAAATTATACAATAATGCGAAAAGGTCGTTTAAGAAGTTGTTTTTGAGAAATTTACAGCCGATTTCTTTCTTATTCTGATCATGATCTCACTTCTAAACTTTTTTTGAGGAACTAACCTCCGATTTCTTTCTTAAATTCTATTCTGATCAAAACAACTTGTTTCTAAAGTTGTTTTATTTTCTGGAAAATTGCAGGCAATTTCTTAAAATTTGTTCTAAACAGATAACTTAATTATAAACGACTTAAACAGATTTATTCTTGGAGGTTTATCGGGTTTTTGACTACGTACAGCGCCAAGAGATGTTCAGGCACATGAGAATTTCCAATCCCATTTAGCCAAGCGATTGGGGTATGATTCTGAATTTGTTATTCACTCTATGTCGACACTAAGCTATTCAAACCAATTCACATTGAAATTTCATTAAATCAGTTTGGCAATTAATTCTTTGATTGATTTCTAACAACAGCTGTCATTATTCCCCGAGTGATAAAGTAAATTGAAATTTGTCTGTAATAAATTGGTCAATTGTTTTTTTTAACCCTCCAACAAATTTATATTCCGACTCATTCAGTCAACAATTTCCAAAGTATAGCAGATGTCAGATGAGCTGTCACCTCGTCCATTATAAAATTTCCCTCAAATGATCATTGATTGCCAAATTTATTCAAACACACAATCGATTATCTGTGGATTGTTATTTTAGACACGTTCTTGCATTTGCATTGTTTCCATGTCTCATTTCTTTATAGGACACGTGTCAAATTCTTGGTAAAACCGCATCAAAAATGACATTCAATGTGATGGACGTCAATAGTTGTTACCATTCTCCGTTTCGAGGCCACCTTAAAAAATTATCGCAAATAGACGAGAATATAAAAAAAAAATGTTTAAGATTTGTTTTATAGGTCTCTCTTATCTTTGTGTTGAAATAAGTCAATAAAACAGAGTAAAATTAGAATCTACTTAAAATTCCAGACAAGCCATGTGATTATGATCGGAGTCTCTTTTAATCTGTGGTGGTGGTGCCATTTTTTCTGTAGCGAAACTTTAAGAACGACAAATGCTAAACAAATGTGATAAGGAGGCGCGAAAGGCTAGGCTCTGGGACCCAATGTAATGCATGTACAAGGTTTTTGCGCCTATCAACCCTGGGGTTGCAGTATTAAGGTCAACACACTGATGGATTTGCCACCGTCCAAATCTTTCTGTCATTCTACAAAAAAAAGAATAATGATTTCATTCCAACCACTTAATCTCTAAAGTGTTTTCCAATCAATCGATTGCTCCAGAAACCTACAAATGTCAAAATTTCATATGAACTTAATCTATTTGATTCCTCACAAAATCATTTGCTTGACGTCCATAACAACTGCCATTGGCGCGGCGCCCACGCCTCATAAACCTCGTCCATATAAACTTGAGTTTCGCTGTCAAATAAATGATTGACTCTGCCGTTTCAAGTTACAATCGATTTAAGGCGTTCTCTTCTCCATACCTCTGTTTGGCAATTGACATTTAGACGGACCGTCTTCATTCTTAGCCTCCTTTAGGCCCCATTCTACGAGATTCAGGTTGATGTTATATAAAGTGAACATGGGCTGTTCTTGTGATGTAATGATGTAAAAGACAAGAACGATCCAGAGAGAGAGGGCATTCCCAGAAATCCTCGACTTGAAGTGGTGGGTGTTTGAAGGCGGAAGATTCTTTGAAGACTGTAAGAAATAGAAAAGACCAAGGTCATCTAGAGCATGAATCAGAAAAATTCATTTTAATTTTCTACCACGTGATAAATGAAGAAAACCGTACACGTAATGAATAAATAAATCAGAATATACCTCAAGACGATGAAAACAAACAAGATTCCCTTCATCTCTTCATCTGTCTGTTGTCGAAGTCTTGTCTGGGGTGTGTTGTTGATTTTATTTTCCGTTACGTTTCATGAAATGTTTGTCGGTGATGAAAAATTGTAGCTGGAAAATGAAAAGAAAGTATAGAATATTTTGTTATGAACTTGTAAAAAAGAAAAGAAGCGGCGAAGACGAAGGAGAAGAAGAGATACACACTAGAACGTGGCAGTTGTTTGAAAGTGATGTTTATAAATGTCATGTTGTTACAGATGCAGATATTCTTATAAAGTGGTTAGAATATATGTGATGCAACAGCGAGCGAGTGGCAGACTGCCAGTTTTTTTTTTTTGCATATATTTCTTGGAAAACGAAAAGGGGGAATAAGATTAATGTGAGATGCGTTCTTTCAAATGAATTCTGGTTGAGTAGATAGGTTTATTTGTATATTTTTAAGAATATTTAAATCAATGTTGCATAAGGATGTCTAGAAATTGAATTCGTAGAATTTGTGTTTCTGAGTTTCGGGTGTGGTTAGACATGTGAGGAATTTTGATTTTACAGCGATTTTCAGTCGAATCGGATTTCGGAGTATCATTTTCATTCGTTATGTTTTCAATTGAATTGATGCAGTGCTCGTTATCTGCAGCTTAGTCTGTTATTTTTCGAACTGAGATAGATTGGGAGACATTAACTTAACCGGAATTTAAGTTTTTTTTTTCATATGAATTAAATCCCCCAACCTATTTACCATTGTACCTGCTTAACATTTAAAACCAACTCGGACCGGTACCTTCTTTTCATCTCTCCCTCGGCAAATTCGGCCCGTGCCTTAAACAAGATACTTTAGGGTAGCTCCAATCCCTTTAGCACGCGCCAATTATAAAAAATTAAAAAAAAAAAACAAAAAAAAAATTCATGTAAAAAAGTATCATCTATATTTTTCAAATTTGATGAACCTAAAAAAAGAACGATTGAGCTAATAAAAGAAAAAGCAATGTACGTGAAACACGAAAATAGCATGATGCTCTCAGTTTCCACACGTAAAAAGATATCAGTTTAGACTTGTTTCAAACTTTCCAGTATCTGATTGCTATTAATGAGTTGCGTAGTGTGAAGGGTGGATAATTCGTGAATACTTGACTTAAACCTTGAGTATAATTTTACCTGACATTAATCACAAAGTGTGATGAACTAAAAACTTCCATCAAAACACGAAATTCTCAATAACGAAGTGTGATGAACTTCCATCAAAATACTAAATTTCAAAACTTTTGACCACACCCCCAGACAACATTATTCAGAATGAAATAAATTCACTCTGTAGATATTTTTTTTTTGCAAAATTATCTTATGTCAACACATTTATTTGTTCTTTTTCCCACGTTAATCTGATGTCAAAATAAATTGCCATCTCTGAGTTATAGTGTCGCAATTAACAAACAAATTTTGTTGCTTTCTTCCAAATTTTTCATGACCTTCAACAATAAAAAAAACCTCTTCGCATAAATCGCCGGTTAATTATTCAAAATAAATTCAACAAAGGCGGCACCCTCGCCCACCATACGCTTTAAAATAAACCTGTCACTAGTGTTCTACTAAACTATTTTCCATAGACGAGCGTCATCAATGTCAGATTCTATCTTTTTTTTTTTATAAAAAGAATGAAATTTATTCCACCTTGACGTGGGAAACAAAATCAAACTGCACACAAGGTTACTCTTTGAAGTTGTTTATCAATAAAAAGAAAAAAACAAATATACTATATACATTTCGATGTCATTAAATGATTAACCATGATGGAATTCTACGAACTTTGATTGTTAAGTCATCGATAATAATTACGAAGCCGACTTGAAGTACTGTTAAGTGTTAGTTGCGCAAATGAAATACAAAACGAGCCCCTACGAATACACATAGAATCCGGTTAAATAAAAAAGAATAAAAAAACCGAAAGAGAGAAAACGTAAATTGATGAAGGGAATTCCAAGAACGCGAATACTAATAACACACTAAAAAGTAGAAAGAACCGCATAACTTGAAATGACGTCGCCATCGTAACAATCAAGAATACAAAACGAATTTACGTTGTCAATCAATTTCTAGATTCAAAAAAATTATTACATCCGGGAGTTTTGTAGATTTAATCGATCGAGTTATTTTTTTTTTGTTGTTTTCGTTCATTAGTAACTGGTTGTTGTGTGTGAGTGATTCGTTAAAATAGATCACAATCAAATCAAGATGATGGCTTCTAAGAAAATTTTCTCAGATAGAACTTTGATTTCTTGGTAATAAAGTAGAAAGTGAGAGAATTCATTAAGAACTCGGGGAAACTGATTAACATAGAATCACATCTATTGATAGATTGGAATAGAAACAGACTTAGGAAAAGGAGATCTGAAAGCGATGTGGTTTAGTTTGTGAGTTTTGATGTCTATCAATTTTACCTACGATACTGGAAAAGTTTGATTGCGGAGAGAAGGTCCCTTAGTACTATTTGGTATTTTCTTTTTTGATGTTTCGAAGTGCTTGAACAAAGATCCGAAAAAAGTGATTGCGTTGTACTTCTTCTTCTTCTTTGTGTGGCGCTACAGTCCGGAGTGGCCCTGGGCCTTCGTTAGTAAACTTCTGCTGTTGCTTCCAAAGGCGTACACCGAATTGGTTCAGGTTCTTCTACACCTGTTTGCATTACCTTAGACGCGGGTTCTCAGCTCCGTTGTCCCACTGATTCGGTGTCGAATTCTTCGGGCCTGAGCTGTCACACATTCAAGAGGGGAGAATTTGTGAGTACACCGGAGCCTTGCATCGTTAATTTCGACCAGAAAAACAGGACGGAAATCGCATTAACGACTCCCTTGTGTTTTGATTTCATAATTGTAATTGTGAACGACGCAAACTAAAATAATAACGACTCAGCTTCGATCCACGATAATTTTTTAACGACATAGCTTCGAATCGATGCAAAACGAGCCTTTGGTGTAGTTTTCGCTTGAATTCCGACTACGAACCATAGAAAGTCGCGACGTCTAGATCCTGCCTCATTAAACATTTGGTTCTGTTTATTAATTGGACAGCTCCTCTAAATGTTTTTCTGCTTCTGGGTGAAATCGCAATATTTTTATTTACCCGAACTTCAACTGTGAACCCTGAACGACGTCTCTGCCTTTTGCCGCTTCTTCTTACCTCTATTTTCTGTTTATTTCGGCCTAAACCCAAGAAATTTTAATATTCCTCACGCGTTATCTAAAAGCCATGTTCTGTTTAAAACCAAAAATAAGTTTTATGATGAATATTTTTTATTATTTATTCAGAGTTTTTTGACACTTCTTTTAAATCACAATTTATTTTTCACTTAAAATTTCTTAGTACATCTTTTTAAATTCAAAATTAAGCTTTAAAATAATTTTATTTATTTAGAATTTTCTGCCAATTGTAATCTGTGATATTCATGACCTTGCGAAGGTTAAAAAATGTGCCTATTAACTTCTCATTTTACATGCAACCAAACAAATAAACACGCACATGTTTCATTCGAAATTTCATTTTAAAAAAAATTTCAATATCGATCCCGATCATCACCTGCCGCTTTTTTGTATGCACCTGCGTTTTTTTCCCGGCAAATTTCTTTGAAAATTGTTATCTATCATTTTGATAAAATAAAATTCATTGGAAAGACAAACATATTGTACACACGTACATATGCATATGTACTTTGGAAAATTGCAATTCTGAAAAATAAAATATCGATCGCATTTAAACACGTGTAAAGTAGAACGTAGAAAGCACTCAGATATTCAACTTTTCAATTAAAAAATTTAAAGAATAAATCCCGAATTCCTTAATTTGTACGTCGGGCAATTAAACAAAAGAAAAATCAATTTCACTTTTAGCGCGTCTAGGCGTTTACAAATTTATTAATTTAATTGTATATGCTGGATTTCTTTGGATGTGCAAGCAAAACTTCGAATTCATTATGAAATTAGAAAGTCTGATGACAGTGTGCAAATCTTTTTGATATATTTTAACTTTCTTTAGCTCGTTTGAATGGCACTGTCCGCCGAAGCGTGTGGGGGTGATGTGACCTTTTTTTAAAACAAAATAATTGTCTTATAAAAGAAAATATAGATACCCCAAAGACCCGTAATTGTGAGTGGGAGAAGATGAATGTGAAGAAAAAGAAAAATTCAAACGAAAATTAAATACCAAGATTCCTTTGAATTTCTTTCCTCTTGCTAAATCGATGAAATAACCCCACTGGCAACTGTTGGTGAATAAACGTGAGAATATTGTCAGATGTTTTTGTCATACGTCAGCCAGTGGACTTTTTTTTCGGACTCAAAAGTGTCAGAGATAAGTTTGATAAGTGACCTTTATTCTTTTTTTTTTTTTTTTTTTCGGAAAGCTGATTAAAGGTTGGAATTAATATAGAGAAATGTTTTGTTTTCGGGTAAAATCCACTTTTTCATGTTCATTTGAAAGTTTCACTTGGATCTTGTTTTTTGTGTAAGATTTTTTTTTTTAATTTCTGCGAGTCCTTCGGCTGCTATCAGCACGGTTAACATCTCTCAGTGATTTCGTATAATCAACGGCCGTCGGAAGTGGTTCGCAATGAGGTTTCCGTCACAGTCAGAGATAATCAGTTTTTATCATTTCTTTTCAAGTAAGCCGTCATTTTTAATTTAAAAGACACGCTTCGTCACGAAAAACAATTTTTCAAAAGAAATTCTTTTATCGACGGACTTTGGTATTCTCGGTTTTTCTCTGTCGCAAATTCCACGGCTTAAAAGATAAGTTCTTTTTTTTTTTTTTTTTTTAGAATGTGTGTGAAGACCTTTTTTTCGTTTTTTTTTTTCTTATTTTGGTAACATCATTCTGTGACCCGGCTGCTTGTTTTTTTTGTCAATTCAAACATCAATGAGATATGAACCACAGTCGTGGATACATTTATAATTGTAATAATAATAATAATTGGTGCCCTGGCACCCCGTTGAGGGTCAGAGCCTAGAACAATACAGTTGAAGTGGAAACAAGCTTAACTACATTTTTAAGCTTTTATTTTTTAGTTAGTTTTTAAATCAATAAATCAACCCGTTCTCAGGGCATTTGAGTTCGAAACAACAGAATGATAGCCATTAGTCATTTGACTAATGGATGGAACAATCAAAACCAAACCGTCGGAGTCGAATAATTTAAAAACTAAAACCAAACCGTCGGCCTCCATAACTTACAAATTTTGTGCATCGGAATAAATTACCCGTCAAAAACGGAAGTGCTCAGCACAACCTTCGGTGCTTACATCACACCCCATTCTCTGTTTAGTTTTTAATGCACTTCAATTCAATTTTACACATTGTTTACGGAAAATTGGATGCTAATTAATGTTTTCTCTAGAAAAAAACAATTGAACATTCCTATCAATTCAATCTTCACTGTCATTGTTGTTAATCCAAAATGCAGGTGCCTTAACAATTTACAATTGCATGTAATTGAATTTCTGAATCGGGATTAAATAGGATGTTTGGCTCTACAAAAAAAAAATACTATGCATGGAAACTGTCAAAGAAAATAACCTGACCGACGTAGACAACATCAGATTACATCACTATTAAGCTGTCGACAGAATTGCATTTTGAATGCATTCACTCGTGCATGGGCATGCATAACAAATGTGTGGCTATTTGGGTGTATGTTGTTTTGTGTCCTGCTTAATGCACACACATGTGCCACATTTTCAATTGTCTTTTATTTATGCATAAGCTAAACTCATTCACTGAGTGTGTCAAAAAGGGGTCGGAAGATATATTATGCAAATACCTTTTACGAATAGGATTAGTCAAGTAAATTTAATATAAGTAATGTAATATTTTTGGATTGCTTAAATGTGTGTCCACAGGTGATCTGGATGGGAATTTCGAAATCCTTTCGAATGAAAGTGCAGAAGTGCAATCGAGTTTAACCAAAAACTCGAAGCTCACATCAAAGATTTATCATGCGTTTTCAGTCGTCTGACTAAAGTGAATTAGCTTTCATACCTTGGCAACCTAGTTTCGAAAGGAAATCGCATCCTAAGACAATAGACGACTTCAAATTATACATTCTTGATTTTTGGAATATTTTTGACGGGAAAAAAGTGAGGCTTTCTTTCTTTCTGTCAGTCCACGTACTTAAACCTAATACTTCTGAGAGCTGTGAAATGAAATGCGCTTTTTTGAAATCTGCATTAAAGGATTCAGTTGCTTTTTTTTCTCCTTTTTTCTTTCCTGCTACAACCCCACTGATACTTGCGACATCCAGTTTAAAATAACTTGTAATCGCAAAAAACCTCGAAATAATCTCGCACCTGCTCGCAGGCATCCGAGGCACTTATTTTATCAGCCAATTTCAATCGACACACAGTAGGAGTGGCCACTATCTTAGTGCCTATATCCAATGACAAATGATAGTTAAATCTCTCACCGCGGTTCACTTGTACCAAAAACCCAATTCGCCTCAGAGCTATAAGCCATTTTGTATGATTACAAATTACCCGTCCTCACGATCCAAGACTTCATCACAGCAAAAAAAAAAAAAAATAAAGAAAAAACCTGTCCACAATCTGTTTTGCCTCGTATCTTATAAGTCATCTGTGGTTTGGTTGGTCTACAAGTTGGAAAAAAAAAGTGAATAACACGAATGTTAAAAAGAACCTGCAATTAAGTACTTCGCCGCAAGCTCATACGACCAGTAGATGACCGGATTCATTTGGTATTATTCCACTATAAACTGAAAAAGAAAAAAAAAATCTCAAGATATATCGTGAAACGAGCACAACAAGCAGCTGCCATGCCATGCTTCCTTTTCCCATGAACACACACACGACGGCTTCGCGGCAAAGCTGTAAGAGATCTCCTCTCTCGGCATTAGACTGGTTCAAGTTTTATGGACTTGCATCTCGTTTTCGGTCTTGGCTACCCCGACATTCAGACAGATAGACGTATGCGCATGGATTGCGACGCGGCAGAGGCAACTACGAACGGCGGGTAGATACTTGTTACCAATGCGCTCTCACCTCGAGTCGAATTGCCTCCGCCGCCGCATACATATTCGTTCGGTGAATTTTTTTTTTTATTTTCCTCTCCTTTTCGTATTTAAATCTCCATTCATAAAATTCGTGGAACTCGTTTCTTCAGTTTTCATCGAAAATGACGGCAGCCAAGACCAATACTCGACGCCCGACAGGCATTCAGCAAGCAGAGGTGCAGTGTGTGGATGGAGGAAGACCAAGAAAGAGAGAGAGAGAGGTGGGGAGAACCTCTTTGGGGCTGCGAGAGGCTTTACGTCAAGAGTCTTTATTTTGATTTCCACGAAGTGACGGCATTTTTTTTTTTCTTTCTTTTTGTATCTTTTTCTGTGTTGGCAATGCGCAAGCGTGCGCACACTCTTGACTCAAACGACCATCTTGCAAACACACACACAGGCACAGGCATGCCACTCTCAGGTGTATGGTGAAATAATTCTGAGAATTTTTTGATTATGATTTATGAAGTTCCTGCGAAAAACAGGTTGGTATCTGAGGCATGCAATCGAAACAAAAAAAAAAAAAAAACTGTTTACCCAGCATAGAGTTGTAGAGTTGTGTGTGTGGATTTTTTTTCTTCCATTTTACTTTTTGTAAATTGCTCGTGATTATAATTGCTGGTGTTGTGTTGTTTATTTGTCCTTGTTGGAAGGGAAATTTATGAGCGTTTGTCGGGGATTAGCGGATTAGTTATAAGTGGCATAAGTGTTTAGCGGTTAAGAAGGCGTGTCCCGCGCGCACACACAGAGACCGGCAGGCCCGTAGACTTAATTTGGCAAAACGATTAATTTCGCTTTCCCAGAATGGTTATGATCGGTCGGCGTTTACTAGTGAGATAGGTCAGTGGCATGAGGCTTGTTTTTTTTTGTTTTTGCAAACAGAAACCAGAGACTGAGAGACAGAGAGGGTTTGATGACCCGAAACAAAGATGTTTTATGTTTTCGAAGTCAAGCAACTGGTTTTGCTTTTTGGGCAAGTTCCATGAAGTAATCGTTTCGTTGTTTAGTATTATAATGTAGCACATATCTGAAGGTGCAGAGATTGGTACCTTTTCTCTGTCTACTTGAAAGTCATTGACAGTAAATTCTTCTTCGTCCCCACAGCGTCAAAGGGTTTCCTCTGGACAGGAATTTCCATCTGTTCATCAATCGGAACAATGACAATTGTTTACCTTTCATTGTGGGTATTGAAAATTCCTTCCAATCGAGGCACACAGGGTGTTTACCCAAAGAGGTAGAGAAATAGGAGTGAATAAATTTACCATTTAGTTTTCTCTTTTTTTTTTTGTTTTTTAAATTTTCGCAAAATACAATTGTACTTTGCTTAGCAATCAATTCCGATTCAAGAGAATCCCTTCTTTATCGATTCTGATGAAAGTCGGCCAAAGAAAATGGAAATAATGGTAGCTACCTTCATAATAACCATCGATTTCTCTATTGTTACTCAAATGGAAGGATGTAGGGGGTCCTCTGCGTATGTGGTGTTTAGGTGTTCTGTGTATTTCAGGTAGCCCAAAGGAAACGAGAGTATCTCTCGTTTGAATCAATGTTCCGTCGCTCGTCTAAAAGTGATAAATGCCCTTAGCCTTCCTCTTGCAAAAAGTAACACGCACACAAAAAAAAAAAAAATGGACAAAGGCCAACTGACAACGGTCATGGAATGAACGCAGTTACTCCGAATTGTTTTGTGTGAACGAAAAAAAAAACGAACCGAATGCAGATATTCAATTTTAGAAAGCCAGATTCAGAGTCATTGTAAGTGCCAGACCCAGAGCCAGAGAGAGACTCTTCAACATTGTGCCGGCGTCGATGGCCACTGTCGTGACTAGCTCAAGGGATTTCTGCGAATTTTTCTCTTTTAATATAAAAACTCCTCTTCTCCTCTTCGCATCTCTGAGATGAGATAAAAGAAGAGTGGGAATATAAATGAGATACACTCGCACACAGGTAAAATGGTGAATGTTAAATGCATTAGATTCTTTTCTTCTCCATTTTTTTTGTCGTTATTCCTTTGAAGTGTTTTTTTTATGCGATTTTTCTTTACCTCCTTTGTGCAAGCCCCATTCTTCCTCTTCCTAGGAAATAGATCACCTAAGCCATTCACCTATCTCGAATCCTTTGCCTATCTTCGTAGACTAAGCGCCGTACCGGGCATTGAAAATCCCTAAAACAGGGTCCAAGTGAGTCTCGTGTGGTTGTCGGTTCGGTCGTTTATTCCTACGGTTCACCGCGATGGTAAAGACACAAAAGAAAGAATAGAAAAAGCGAAAGGTAAATAATAGAACATCGAGGAGGGTAACAACAAAGAATTATGAAACTTCTCTTTTCCACGGAAAGAAATATGTATAAAGAAGAAAATCGTAAGGTGACTGGCGTCTAAGCACAAAATGGAACCGTGAAGACGAACAAATCGAGCTAAGCAAACAAATGGGGACACAGATAAATTGAAATTTCAAAAACGACGAGGGAGTACAAGGAAACATGAAGTACTCGTACACAGAAGTGGAATGAAGGCGGCGGTGAGGTCAAGGGAAAGCAATTAAGCGTCCTTTTTTTGTGGCAAGAGGAGAATAACATTCTTTATTTAACAAATTTGTGTACAATGATACGTAGTCTTTCATTAGACTCTGTATTTCATCTCACAGAAATGTCTTCAATTTCCTGTTCGGATTTTTTTCTTTTCGAACAAGGCATACATTCTGCGGTTTACATTTCCGGTTAGACTGTAAATGGTATGCAGAATAATGAAACAATTTTTCTGATGAGGTTGCAGTTTCATGGAATTTAGCCCTGAGATGGTTTGTTTTTTGTTTTTACAACGGACGCCAGAGCGCTCGTCTCTGGCGGCTATCAATTTACGTGATAAGAAAAAAACCGGGCTTTTCCCGTATGAGAAAAGTGTAGTGATTCGTACTAATGAGTGTTAAAAGTGGTAAACTACGTGCTGAAAGCCGTGCAGGCACTGTTGGGAAGTTGTATCATGTGTGATGTACAAAAAACATAAATCCTTTCCCACTTTTTTGCGAAAGTTTCGCGTTCACAGCTCGAGCAAGGCATAGTTTTATTTGAAATCTATTTCGTTTCGTTGATTGCCTACAGTGATGGCAGACTCTGAAATCCTTTTTTTGTACATTGATTTCATCCAGAGGCTCGGAAAATTCTGCGAAAAAATCCCTTTTTTTGTTCATCGATTTGATTAGGAGACTTTGAAACTTCTGCAAAAAAACTAGTTTAATTTTTTCGTCCAACGTTTTCATCGAACCTAATGCGTCTTAACACCACAACCAAAGCTAGTTCTCTAATTGGATCACGTAGTTCACTCCGTGCTGATCCTTAGCTTTCTGTATGTTCCGCTCAAACAGAGTCAACTTTCCTTCATTTAACTACCGGACGGTGCGTCACTTCAGAAAAAAGTGATTTCTCACCCGCATTGACCAAGTTTATTGGACTTTATTCTTCTCAAACTCTTTTTTTTTTTGCAGCAAAATTCAACTTTTACTGTCGTGGTTTCTGTTCTCGATGTTCTCATTAATTTTTCATCGTAAAACTGCCACCCAATGACGGTAATGGCTCATGATGCAATTCGTTTGTTTTTTTTTTCCACGCGTCATCCGTAGACTTTTCGCAGAAATTGTTAAACGTGTATTTAAAGCAAATCCACCATAAGCTTGACTCCCTGAAGCCTTTTTCAGATTTCATGGTTGCCATTTTGATGAAATTTCATAGAAAAACTAATTTCCACACAAAACAGTTTTAATCTACTTAATTACAATTTTGTGCGAGCTACATTTTGAGTGCGTCGTAGTTACAGGAAAAAATGAGGCTGTTTTGAGTTACATCAAAAATATGATCAATGAATGCTTAATCCAATCAATATTTCGAAGAATTCATCGAGTCGAGTCAAGGGATACTTTGTTGAGTTGAACAGCAAAACAAAAGGAACATCTTTTCATGATTCGTAGAGCGAGGGAAGGGAAGGGGAATTTCATCCAATTTTCGTTCGATCGATATTTTAGATATTGTTGTTAAGTAAACGGAAAGCATTCTTTGTTTCCCAATCAGAGTCGATTCGAAGAAATTGATAAATTAATACACAGAATCGAACCAAACCACCCACTCCCATCCATCAAGACAGAGTGGGTGTCCTTCTCCCGTCGTTCGTGTGGGGGGACAGAAAAAAAAGAATCAAAAAGGATTCATGTGTTAATCAAGCATTGTATGCGATTTGCGTGAACTGTAATTGGGTACAATAAATGCGTGGCGCCGAATGAAGCTGATTGTTGTAATTTTTATTTTCGCAGAAAATATTCTCTTGCAGTCCATTCAATTACAATCACATTTTTTTACTTTCTATTAAAGCGATTTTTCATTTTTTGTACTTAATGAATTCCTTTGTGAGCGAATTAATGCGAAATAATTAAATGAAATTCACTCAAGCGCTGTTCTTGCGCTTAATTGGGGCTCAGCAATGAAGTGTTGATACATATTTACATGTCATAATTTTAATGAACGAAATTGTTTCAGTTTTGTCTGATTATGCTTTTAATTGCATGGTAGATGAAACGGAAAACGAAATGTACTCCTGAATTAACTTTGCTTCAATGGAAACACAACAATCACATTAGGAAGAAGTGGCTGGCTGGGGTAACAAAAGCCACATTTTGGCCAGACTAGGACCATTGTACAACATATTTGTTTGAACAATCACATTTGTTTCTATATCAATTTTAGTCCTGAAACGAATCCGGACGTTATTAGAGGTAGAGTACCAATGCCATTTCCCTGCATTTGATAAATTATTATAATTATTTAATAATAAATTATCAAATCACTACACCCGGGTCGCAAACAGAAATACTACACCCCCTACAAGACCAGGTTGCTAGAAATTAATTTGTAACACAATACCTAACCAGAAGTCCATCGCCCTCCGCTGCTACGAAACTGACGTTGACAAAAGTCTAAAAAACAATTGATGGCCATAACTTCATAATATCACATCACCCACCACCAAAGGGCTTTGCCATCCTTCGCCTCGTTAACCGAACATAACGCCTGTCTCCCACGCTGTGTCCACCGCATGCCAAAAAAGCACATTACGTAACACAAGACCGAAATAATTGTGTTCCTGTGAATCATTTAGAAAAAATTCTGTTTTGTGGTTGCCCCGTGCGTCAGTTTTTGGTGGATAATATTTGTGATAGATTTTGAATACATACCACTACCGCATTTTTTTCCCTGCTTTTAGAAACCTGCAATCGATTGGTGGTCAATTTCGAATAGCACCACAGTACTTTTTTCGTTTGCTTTTAGAAACCTGCGATCGATTGATGGCCATTTCCCTGAAAGCAAAAATGTGCCTTATTAACGAGTGAATTTATTTTCACTAGAACAACCAGCGGAATAGCTAAATGATGTGGTTGCCACCGCAAAGAAATGAGATGTTTTAAAATTAAAGACAATGTTTACTCGGAAACTGACCACGCGCAATTTCATATGGTTGTGCGGCTTTGCATTCTGGGAACATTCACAGCCCCAGGAATGTTAGCACTTTCGTTTCAGTGGAATACATAATTTGTGGGGAAGAATAACTAAAAATAAAAAAAGAATGTTTTTTCTTTTGTCCTTATAACTATTAATATTCAAGTAGGGAAATTAAAATTCTCATTTTTTGTTTTTCTTTTTATTTCCAGAATTTTCGCTCCAAGAATGCTGAGTGGATATTTATCGAAAGTTTAATTTTTATTTTGGATATTTATCAGTTTGTCGGTATGTACAAAACATAGTTGAAATTTTTCTCGATTATTTAAAATTATTTATTACCTTTCTGTCGATTAACTTTTTTCAGACGAATCCATAAAAGTGGTGGATATCACAAATAATTTAAATGTATATGCTAGGGTTTCGAAATTTTTGCTAGGTGACGTGTTCTTTTAACAATTTCAATTTTTTATTCTGAAACCAATCGACATCTCTTGCAAGTATCGCTCTAGAGCCTCCTAAAGTCAACGACATTAAAACACATTCGTTACCATCCATAGATCTAAAGTTCAAAGTCTCTTTTCCCGCTCCACTTGCCAACTTTTATTGTTCGACTTTAAAATTTGCTAATGCGTAATTCTCACGCTTATCTCAAAAATATTAATCTCTCCTCTTATGCCAACATTCAATCTGCCATCACCGAAAGCAGATTGAAACTCGTAAATAAAAAAGTTTGTCAACATGTTTTCAACTTTTCTCCATTGTGTTTCCATCAAACAAATCCAATTGACAAAACAACAGAATTTTTAAATATCGATGTCTGTCGGTCGAAAAAAGGCCGACCGAGAGATTTAAACCTCACGTTGTTTGCGTGTATGAATTTTTTATTTTTCTGGCGCAATAAAAGAAATTCATTGGAAACCGACAAAAATAGCAAAAATTCTTCACCTTCGTTTATCTCTACCTCTCTCTCACACACACACATAGCGAACAATTTGCGTACGTAATTTATTTACGATAAAAACGAGACTATAAACAGAGCACCACAGACTTCTACGACTGTTACTATCACTGTGTCTTTCAAAATAACAAAAAAACAACTATAATTTGTTTTGTATTCATGTATGATTCGGGGAATTCGCAAAAAACACGGGGAAACGAACAAACAAAACAAACAATTTACAAATAACACTTTACCAATTGTGAAAGGGGAGCGGTTAATTTTTTTTTCTTTTGATTTCTTGTTTTTTGTTTTTAAGACTTGAAATTAAAAACAATTTAATTTGTGTACAATTTAACCCACCTGGAAATTTTTGATAAAGAAAATAATGATGGCATAAGCCAGATACAAACGCAGGTGGGCACTTCATTACGCAGAACTAGAATGGCTTCTTATTTCACAAAAGTCAAGTGTACATTTTTTTTTTTTGATCTACGGAATACTTTACACCTGAGGCCGCTTCCTCTCAATTGATTCCATGACATCAAGTAAGCGCATACTCTTAACCTTTCTGCTTTCCTAGCCATCGCAAATTCCTTCAGATTTTTTATATTTTTATTTACTTGCTGAAAACACTTAGAGCTAAGACGATTAAATTTCTTCTAAGAATGCAAGTTATGCAAGATCTCAACTGAAAATTACTCTCAGATCTAAGCACATAAAACAACAAAACCTACAAAACCCCCATGACTTAGAGGTGAAGTTATGTAGACACAAGTCTGACATATTTTTCTAGGAAACCACTTTTAAATAAACTTAAAAGACTAAATTTTTATTATTCGTAGAATCCATAAAGCAATCAACCAACAACAAAAAAAAAAAAGATTAGTTTCCATGATAGTTTTACTATAAAATAAATGAAATGGAGAAGGTTTCTTTTCTGTTACTTCACTAAATTCTTGAACTACTTTTGATAAGAGTAACTAATATCGCAGTTGTGATTACGTTGTGTGGTACAGAAATTAGTTTTATTTGTTTTGGTGCTTTCCCTTTTATTGAAATTTTATTCAATCGTTTCAAGATATTTGTTTAAACACACGGTTTTTTTTATGGGGAAAAAATTACGAAGATTTTTTGTTGATTGGCTTCGAAGAAAAACGATTTTAAAGGTTAAGACTAAATTGGTTTTAATGAACTGGTACAACGTTCGGCTTGATTGTTAGATAATTTAGTGACGTGAAAAGAAAGTGGAATTTTATTACTGCCATTTATTTTACTGCACTTTTTTTTATAAATTTTTATAAAATTTTTGTATTGTAAAATACGTTCGTCGGTCATTATTTGTCACAGACTATTTTGATCAACTTACTGCATTCATTGGAATGCTCCTGTCTCCCCGACTATTTTGAACAGTTCATTGCATTCAAAGCTCTCAAGGCTGTGTTAAAATAGATGCAATGTGTTGGATCGCAATTAAAATTTTAATAAGTTCTTAGAGTCAGACCAGTCCAGTCAGAGTGTTGCTTCCTTTGTTTCAGACCGTCCAATGTTGGACGACTTTCTATTTAAATCAGCATTCTAAAATGAAACCTAGAAGAGCACGTAATGGTAATCAATACTCGAAATTATTCACGAACAACGTTTTTTTCAAAATCCATTAACATACCACTGCTGTATTTTGGCAAATGTACTTCATCCGGCAACGTAAAATAAACTAAAAAGGTGTCGCAAAAATATTTTGATTTTTTTGAAAAGTAAATTTCCAATTTCAACCAAACGAACAGGTAAAAAATTCTTAGATTTGGCAAATAATCAAAACATTGAGTTCTCTAGCTGATGGCAAACATCTTTTCGTAAATCCGACTCGTTTTCGCAGTCGAATAACAACTGCCCTAACGCATTCACATGGTATTCCATTGCCAAAAATACCTCTCTAGCCTTATTTATTGAAATATATTTTTTATGTAAATTGAGACTTCTTGTAAAGTAGTCACACGTACAAACAATGTCAAATTTACACTCGGAAAAAAAAAACGTACACAAACTGTTTCCTTTTTTTTTCTCTAACAACCAGACCAATGTTGTGTTTATCAAATTTCATTCTTCAAAAAAAAAATAAATATAGACACGACTCGTCCCTCCCATACGTGATCAGACCATACACATCCATACACATTTTTTTGTACAGAAAATAAATCCTAAAAATGACAGCCTCCATCGGTTTAGTTTCGAAAACCTTCAGGGGGTCATTAACTCCGGCCCGGGGTCTTTGGCAACAGATGCGCTCGGTTTCCTGCAAAAGAAAGGCACTTCTTCGAATAACACGAGCACACATATTTTAGACCAAAAGCAGACACACCTCTTGCTGCGAAATTGTAAATTTAAAAAGTGCTTTCTTATTTTGTTCACGCTTTTTGAATAGAGAATTAGAAACTAGATCCAATTTGAGGGGACGGAGACGGAGACATCAGTGTGAAAGACCAAAGGAGATCGAAGAAGAATCACATCAGCGTGTGACAGCGGTGGCGGCGCTTAGCCTTTAGAAGAGTGATCAGAGGAAAATAAGACACAGCACAGAAAAATGACATCGCAACGGGCCGGGAGGCACCAAATGACAGTAAACATGTTTATGGATGTTTCGTGGAATTTCATTGAGTTATTTTGGAATTTGTTTTTTTGTTTTTTTTTTCTCTTGTTAGAAGCAGCGACATTCTTCTCTCACTGTGTGTTCTTCTTCTTGGTCTTATATTTGGGTGGTGCTACAAAGAGAATGGTAAACTGTTTGAATTACGTTTCGAAATCATCTTCTCCTTTACTCTGTTTTTCATGTGTGATTATTTCTGATTTCAGTTCTTGTGTGTGTGTTTTTTTCTTTTTTTTTTTATTTATTTCTTTTCTTGAGAAGAGAGGGCATTCTTAAATTTTTGTTTTCTTAGAAAACGATGATGTCGGTTCTTAAGTGGATGTGTGTTTTTGGCGTTGACTTTCTTCTCTGTCTTTGGTGTTGCCGGGGTTGTTGCGATGGGTGACAGATGAATTGAATGGAGTGCTGATAACAGTCGAGTTTGATTGACTTGAGATGGCTTTCGTACCATGGTGTTATCAATTTGATGCGCTGCTTTTTTGCAGTTTTTTTTTTTCATTCCAAAAAAAAAAAGTATTAGCTGAGTCGATTCTTAAAATTCTCTCCTCCTTGGCAACCGATCTACCCTGGAGCCTCTTTTCTTCGAACTCCTCCACTTGTGAAATCAACCATAAAAGCTTCTTCCCCCCGTCCCATCTCTTCTTAAACAAATAAATCGACTTTCTTGAAACCCCACGTACATACTATTATATTTTTTTGTATGTTTGTAAGTACGAGCCCGAATTCAATTATCATTATTATTTTCCTGGAAAGCCTTGGTGTATTTTTATTATAAATTTTCAAAAGAATTTCATTGAACGCACAAGGTCAAAGTTTTCGACCAAAATATAGCACAAAAAAAAAATGAGAAGACGAAGAAAGCAAAAAATCGAAATTTCGTTGTCTTTATCTTAGGGTTAGTGCACGATGATAATACGCCGGTGGCTGTCGTTTATGTAAATATTCCTTTTTTTGTTTTTTGTCGTATTGTGAATTTTAATTTGCATTTCAATGGAATTTTCTTGTTTTGTTTGCACCAGTAAATCGCTATTGTCTGTTATCCCTTTCGTCTCATCCACGTGCTATGTCTAATTAAGTAATCGCCAGCATTTATGTAGTTCTTCTTCGCTGTCTCTCTTTTTCGTCTAAAACCAGAAGATAGCTGGCGCCAAATACTCTTTTTTTTTGCTTTTTTTATTCTTTATGAGTTTTAGATATCAAAGTGACAAGGCTTGCACATAATATACATATATTCTGAATAATCCCAGACAGAGGGTAAACCGGAGTTTATGTTGGTTCGAGTGACACACGTTGTATTATTGTGTTGACTTTCGGTCGCTTTTGCATTTAAATATGTAAGGCTTGGCCACATTTTGTTTACTTGAACCGGAGGTTGTGTTTAGGAAGTTAAATATGATCTACATATTTCGATGTACGTATGAGAAATGAAATGATTGAAGAAACTAAAATTAGATATTGAATCATCTGCCAGCCAGTACGAGAGAGAAAAATTCTTTAAATCTATCTTGGCCAACAATCTCCTCCTCCTCACCGAATAATCTTCAGTTTCATGTTAATGTGTCTCGCAAATCAATATTTAATTTTGAATGTCACAGGAGTCGTTCGGTCGGTTATGTTTCTTCCTTTTTGGATGTCAAACACAGTGAAGTGAAGAAGAAAAGTTCCTCTCCACGAGCATCATCGAGAAAAAGGAAGTATTTTAAAAAGAAACTCAAGCCAAGTCGATGGAGATAGATCGGGAAATATTTCGCATCAACACAAAATGAAAAAAAGATTGTGTTTAAACTGAAGGCACTATTCACATCGTTGCACAATTTTTTAAGCACAGGTTTTTGCCTTGCTTCTTCATTTCAACAAAATAATTGGATTTTTTTCCACTCCCATGGAGTTGAGCCCACCTTGTTGAACACTTGTGCTTATTATAGCCCTCGTTGATCGCGAAATGTCGCATGTAAATATGTTGACTGTGTCAAAGTTCATATTTCAATCAATTTAAATGAATGTACATACTTCGAGTTTTTGCTGCAGAATTTCGATCAATCGAAACTCAATTAATTTTCATTGCAAAATTAATTATATCTTTTTCAGTGGAGTCTCCTTTTTTTGTTTTTTCACATTGTCCATGTCAACATAATTGTTGTAATATTTATGACAGTGACGTAGAGTTGGAGGCTCGTGGATCGTGAAAATAAGAATTATATAGGTATTTTGGTTATTGACTGGGGTGGAGGGGAACTGAAGTTCACTGCCACCATCTCTGAATTCGTGGTCCTTTTTGCATTTTAAATATTTATTTTTAGATAAAGAGTAAACTTTTTTGCAATCAGGTTGTTTTTTGTGTTTTTAAATGGCAAGATGAACATTTTCGATTGGTTGGGAAGTTGGCAATGGACACAAGATAACGCAAGATACTTATTTATTGGCTCATAAAGTTCTTGGCTTCCGAGGGTAATAAAAAAAAGTGTTTAAATGGTAGTTTATTGGTGCTTTTTCGGAATGTGAAATTAGTTCCGGGAAAAACTAAGGAAAGTGGTTGTTTTTTAAGGTGTGGCCAAACTTATTTACGAGTTGTGTATTGACTCACAAATTTGATCTAACTTTTTTGTTTCGTGTTAAAAGATTTATTTATAAAATGTTACAAAATCGAACCATAATTTTCACATAAAAAAAGACTTGAATAAGAATTTATCTTCTCGGCCATTTGTTGCTTGTGCCATCGACATTTCATCGTTTATTACATTTTCTAACCCAGCCATTCTGTTTACAACAAACTCCCTTTTTCTTACTCTTTTGAATTTAACATTCACATCACACAAGCCGATAGCAAAGAAAATATGTGGCTTAAACAATATCTGCTTGTCACTCCCCAATCAGACAAAAAAAAACTCCGAACTGACTGAGAAAATAAAAACCTAGAAGAACCAACAACAAACACAAAAGAAAACACAACAAAACACACCCCCATTTTCCGAGAACCAGCAAATATGCCCCACCTATATTAAACAACAATGACGACATCCTCCGTCATTTTATCACATTCCATTATATCTGTAGCGAAAAGTAGATTGTGGTATTTGTGTCACATAAGCACGCACAACTTTGAGTAAAGCCATCGCATTAGAAAGTGTTAAGTAAAGAGCTCATGCACAAAAATGCAATGAATTTGATTTAGTTCAACAATTGAGAGATATGCCAAAGAACTTGTTTAACAGACTACCACTATGTAATTCACAAAGTTGTGCAATTAAAGCGATTCTCAAGTGGTTGATGTGTCACTGCAGTTTCCTTAAGACCTAGTTTCTGTCGATAGGACACATATTTTTTTTTTTGTATCGATTGTTCTTATTTGGGTCGAATTAAATATTGAATCATCACCCATTTTGAAGTACTTTTCGATGAGTAATCAATAACGACCTTCGAGCTTTCCTAAAAATATAACTTCCCCCTAATTAGGGGTATGCATTGCCTTGAAACAAGTTCACATATTTTTACTTCGCTCGGTGACAAAATTAAAGGTGGCTGTCTACGACTTATTGCGACTCGCGTGAACTTGGAGCTCATGTTAGATTAGGTTTTTGGTATTTTAATACCGCTGCCACTCCAAAACTTACACGTGAGTAACCAATTACCACCTACATACATGTGTAAGAACTCGCAGATAAGTTTCACAAAAATGTGTGATTCATAATTATTGTGAAATTTTGTTCTATTGAATAGGAAATCTATTTCATTTTTGCGTTATCTTTTAACAATCCATTTTTTTTTTCTGGGAATTTTCAAATATTAAATGTACATATATAAGAAGAATATGTCGTGTAGGTTTTTTCATGGTCTCTTGACGTCATACAAAAGAAATGTAAAAAAAAAGGTTAATTTCGTACAGATAAATACTTGAAGATGGTCATTCATTCAAAAGAAAGCTGCGCACGTAAATTTTATGGTTTTGTTTTTATGAGGAAAGAATTCTTTAATTAGCTAGCTTAGCCATATGTCAACGGTCGGAAGTCAGTTGTGCAGTGATGCAGATAGATTCCTAAAATAATTAACAAATTATTTTTTCTTTTGAGTTGGGTGTGAGTAATTGTGTTTTTCAGGAAAAGAGTTTCTTCATCTTCATCAGAAATTACTGACACTGTTGAAACTCATTCAAAAATTTGTTTTTGGATACAAATAGGTATTTGTGGTTGTGTTTTTTTTTCAAATATGCTCCAATCTCTAATGAGTGTGTAATGTAGTACATTTGTATAAATAGTAAAAATCATAAATAAATATGACGTTTTTCACATCTCATAAACAAACAAATATGATTCCGCAAATAATTTTGAATTGTGTAACAACATAAAAATCTTTAAAAGCAAAAAAAAAAAAAACCATTTGAAAGAAAAGATTTTCCATCCGTCACATCACATCATCACATGTCTTTTGTTTTCTCTGCTGTGCCATAAAAAAAATTTTACACAGTATTTTGTTTTCCGAGTAAAAAGAAAATTCGTTCGCTAAAAAATAGTTATTCATAAAATTTGCCAAAAAACAGAGACATTCTGTTGACAATTTATTTGTGTTCATGGTGTTTGGTGTGTCGTAAAATTGTTTTCAATTAATTCAATTCAACCGACCGACCGCATGAATTTGCAGAGTTCATGTTTTTAAATTCGTTCTTTTATGAGTGCGGTTAAATCATGAACAGTACCAATAACCTCAAGTTTCATTTGTTCTTGAATTTTATATGCGAAATATAAAACCAACCCCTTTAGGGGACTTTCGATGAGAAATGTATAATATGCAATGCAATGCAATGTTAATGAAACTTTAAAAAAAAAAATACGAAAAGCTTGTCGAACAAGTGCCCCCTGAATTTTTTAGTAATTCCAATATTAAACGAACGAATGATTCGTTTTCATAATGTTCATTTCTTGGGACGAGACTGGTTCGATCTGTTAACCAATATCATAAGGATATTTTCATTCCTGCGTCAGCAGAGTACAGATAGGATTCCATAGAATGAAAACGTAATTAATGCTAATTCTTGGAAAACTGTGTTCCACTGCAAATGCTCAACGAAAGGCACAGGTAAACAGGGAAATGAGAAAACTTTTTAACGACGCAAAGTGAAAATTTAATTGGATCCTAGATACTGAAGTTCGCTTTGAAAACAGATATTCGATGGTCTTCAACAACATCCTTCGTCAAATGGTTGCTACTTAATTGCTTTCAGTTAGAAAGTATTTTTCTGGCAAACATTCTCGTGCTTTGCCGGTTAGCAGAGAATGTATTTCAAAATTTCGGAGGTCGTGCGGTGCCCAGAGGACACTTCTGTGCTACCAGAAAAATGGAATATTTGCCGATTCTCTTGAATCCTATTCTCAAAGGTGACATTGACTTTTTAACTTCCATTTACCAGCCAAAATGAATAAACGAATCCTCCTGTTGAAGATTCTTCACACCCTATTGTTTTTGAGAGTTTTGTACTTCACAAATTAACGCAGTGATATAACGATAAATTTTCCTTTTCACTCAATTCCACAGCAGTGGTCCATTCGTGAGAATCGCAATTATTATACTATCCGCCTACCTGTTAAAATTTCAAATGAATCCGGTACCACAAACTCAATTTCGCCGTAAACACTCATGTACGATGTTTTTCTTTCCAAAAAAACACCCATTTACCTGAGAATTTCTGGAAATCCCATCGTTGAATTTAAAAGAATCAAGGGGAATGGCAGAGTCTTTACTTTGACATCATTCATCGAATTTTGCGATGCGTAAGCTTTGGTGCCTTGTGCTTCTCTGAGCAGCGGTTTTACGTATGAATTTCAGAAAAAAATGAGTATGTTTGTGTGTCCGTTTTTGTCCACCTAAAAAAAGCAAGCAAGTCACTGCCAATGTGCTTGTGACTCATTCCCACATTACCTGACGGCGAGGGGCTTTAAAATCGGCTAACACGGGCCAAAAGTCAACCTGTCTAGACGCCCATATGAGTGCATGCCCTCTTTTCGAATAGTACAACACTCCCACTTTAGCCCATTTCATGAGTACTGCAACAGAAACTGATCCAACCGATGATTCACAAAAAAAAAAAAAAAACAACGGACTGGTGGAATTACTTTAAAATGTGGCATCAGCTTGTGACATCACTAAAGCTAAGTGTTATACTACAAAAAAGTTTATACAGATAGATGCGTCACCACCAGCGTCGATCAAAAGTGATAGTATCCGTCTCTCGAGAGCGCCACAGCTCTCACTCCGATCGGCGCTCACACCACATACAAGTCACTTGCTTGCTTCACTAGACCGGAGACCAGACCTCGGTTAACGAGGCACAGTCGTTGCCTTCCGAGCAGCGTTGAATTAGTCAAGAGAATTGTGTCGAGTCGAACAGACGTTCGCGAAAGTAGTCAGAGCTCCCGAGTAGATGGAATAATTTCGGTTTCGAGGAAAATTCAACGAAATATATATTTTTTTTAAGCGGAACTGATCGTGGAAATTTCTGAGAAGAAAAGGTGTGTGTGTGTGTGTAGAAAATCTTGTTTTCCTCTGAATATTTCGAGTTTTTTTTCGGAGGAAAAATTCAACTGACAAATAAAATTGAGTTTCTGTGAAATAGAAAAAAATCCAATTTGCGTAATGACGATCTAAATTCAGTGGTTGCGCGACTGTTGGAAATTTATAAACTCGGTCAATTGGTAGCAATTATTATTTTTTTGATACGTGACAAAAGTGTTCAGTTTAGAGAAAAAAGGATGTGACACTTGATCAGGACAAGAAAGACTGACAACAAATGGATTGCTGCATAGAAACGACAAACAATGGATTTCTTTCTCGGAAAATTGTTTACCAAGTTTGGACAGTTCATGACACTCGGCATAACTTAAATTTTTCAACTGCCTCTGTCGCCGACTTCTGTTGAGTGATTTTTCCTTTCCCAGTAAAATATCTACTCAATCACACGAATTTATGGGGAATTCGTTGTGAAACTTTTTCATAGAAGAAATCTATTTTGTGTTTTAAGTTTTCTTATAAAACAATCGCCAACCTACATTGTGCAGATATTCATAATCCGAATTCTCTGGAATGATAGATTATATCCTACACCTGAAAATTTCAAAGAATTACCATTGTTAGTGGGACCTATATAAATCATAATTCCAGGTACACATGTGCCTCTTCCTTAACATTTGTTGTCAAGTCATTATCGAACAACATTTGCTGCTCTGATCAAATAACAAATTAACAAGAATACCATGCCGCACAAATGTTTGCATTTTATTTGTATTGTTCGTTTATGAGGAGAATTGATTAGTATATCAACGGTTTGATTCGTTTTATTGTGAAATCGCGATAAAATATATTTGTAATTTCAAAATTCAATAGAAACCAAAAGGATTCTAAGAAAGAACCATGATAAGACAAATTTCAACGTAACCCTCGTATGGTATCTCTCCAGTGTTTTGTTGTATATTTCAGTGATAAAAAAAAATGCCGTGAAAGAGTGCGTAGTTTAGTTCGAAAAGCGTGACACTGAGTTTATTTGGAAAATGTTGAAACTAACATGAGAAGGGGGAGTTCTTCTTTCGTGACTGAGTGAATTTTATTTTTGTGACAACTGCAGGTGCTGGCCTTTCAGTCGAAAATATTAAATTCTTGTTTAGGAAACCGCAAGATCTATAATGAATGAAACGGTGTGATAGGATGGGATTGTGAAATAGGTTATTAAAGTGTCAAAATTATTACTTATCCGACGATGAATCATCATATCTATATCAGTTAGCTCTCTTTTTTTTTTACTTTCAATGAAATGCCTTGTTTGTGTAACCTTATCCTTATCACGTTTACTATTTCAGAGATTGATGTTCTCATAATTTTTAATCATTTCGCGTAGAATTCGTCAGTTGAACTTTGAGAGGCATCCGACACGCGATAAAGCAGCAGCCGCAAGTGATATTTGAAAGTGACTTCAGTGCCAGTACTAAATTGTTCCTTATAGCGTCTTATTTATGACTTAGGCCTTTTTCTTGAGTAACATCTGTTTGCAATTGGAAAGGTTTTTGCTCACCCACAACTAAATTTACTTTACCCGCCTGCATGTCTTCTAATTTCGTGCGTTTTCACCAACCTACATTTTTTCCGTTGTCGTTATCATCGCCCTGAGTAGGTGTTAATAAAGAAAACTATGTATGGCAATCACTGCCAAAAATGGACCGATTTCCGATTGAAGAAAGAATACCCAATTTCAACGGAAATGGCGGGTGCCATTAGGTCTCGTCACAAAGTGCCCGGTCATATGGCAGTAATCGCATTTCCACCGGAAGAAGATACTTAAGTGTTTCCACATACAAACTACATGCCAATTTCGGATGATATTCGTTTGGCTTGGACAAAATTGCTTTTTATGGTTAAATTCAAGTAAACCACCACCTTAAGTAAGACCCACGTTGTTTCCGTGGTTGACGCCAGCACCTACGCATGTGTATTTTTACAGCTGTCGTTTCCTTTTCGCTGTTGATCATCTGCTGCGACATTTAACACATAGTTTAAACAGTTTTAAAAACCAATTCACGCGCAAGTGTGATCAATACGAGTCTAGTGTTCGCAAAAAAAAAAAAAAAACTAGAGTTCTCATTCAACCTCGACGGCAAACAAGTTCAACAAACCAACGATTGGTTTGTCGATTACAAGTTTATGAATGAAATAAAAAAGCGCCAGCCCCCGCTTGCTTAGTGCTTGTGAAATTTGATAAGAAATGCGTAAATTTATTTAATTGAGAAAATATATGACGTGTTTGTTACCTCCTTCTTCGTCGTTTTAATTAAATTATTTGGGAAGTTTGAATTAAAGAAGAATTGAAAGTGGGGAGATGTCGTAGTTTGTTTATCATAGCCATTGGCGTTGAGTTGGAAATTTAAGTTCTTCCTGACGCAGAATTTATTTTGTCATGAGATATTATGTTGTGTGAGCTTAGTTAAGTGTATTTTACTTCGTAATTTGAATGACTTTGAGGTAGATAAGATACAATCGGCTCCTTGAGCGGCGGGCATGTGTGTGAATAAGTTCAAGGTTTTTCCGGTCTATGAAAAGGCTAGATAATCATTTCCAACTAAATCAGAAATTTTTGTGGACTTTAATCTAACCATTTTTTTTTATCTTTTCCTTTCAGATTCTTCGCACCAAAAAGAGATGACTCAAAGTTCACAACATTGGACACAATACAACAAGATAACTCTTCAATCATTTAAATCTACCAACCAATTAAGTCTTAATTGACTTTCTTCACAACCTTACACTAATGGGGCACCGTCTAAGTAAAACTACACTATCAGGTTCACACGTAGCCACAAACAAAAGTCAACAGAAGCGTAATTCAACAAAAATTCGTACGCTTTCCGTTGATCTGTCTGCAGAAATCTCACAATTAGGATCGGAATACACTAATAGTTCATCAATTATCAGAGCAAATCTCGAGCAGGAGGAAAACGGAAACGATTTGGGACCGACCATAAACGTAATCACTGATACAAATCATTATCGAATTAAAACTCGAAGAAATCCCAATTCTACATCATCCAATCGTCCACGGCAAATAATTATTAAAATCGAATTAGCAAAAATGGAACCTGGTGAGAATGATGGCACCTCCACTCCTTCGCCTGCACAAGAAAGTGGTGCCGTGGGCAGTAACAATAATTTGAATGTTGAACGTTCGAATTTATTGCTTAACGCCGCCACCTTCCGACGGAATATCACTTGTGACCAGGGGACAGAGATCAAATTGAATAATCTGAATATCAGTTCATCCACGGTGCTGAATAATAATAATTTCGTGAGTAACTTTGCGGACGTTGACGAGAGCAGTAACAGCAACAGCGGTGAACCACGATCGCGGCCAACTGTTCAAAACTTTAATATCATGGTGCGACAAATGGCGAACTGCCAACTCACGGACAACACTAGCAGTAACAACAACGACAGCAGAGGAAGCAATTGGAGCAGTACGAGCAGCAGTGGATTTATTGATGTTGTTCCGGATGTGACTGAAGCAGAGTCATCAACAGATGCGAGAGCAGGTAAGCTTGAATCTTTGAAAATGCATTTCAGTATTTGCTAACTTTGTGAATATCTTTTTAGATGTGAAGAACCACTGTTGCCGCAGAAAGAAATCAGCAGCGGCTAACTCGGCGTCAACATCATCATCGTCGGCGTACCAGTCGAAGTGGCGCTGCTGCAAATGCACGTGTCGGGACGCGCTGAAAAAGTTCCGCCCGAGCAGTAGTAAAAAACAGAATAAACTTTCATCGGGCAACAATGACACGATGGCTGAAATGCAACCGCTGGCGGCTGCCTTATCCTCGCAGTCAGCCTGGAATGATCCGCTCGAAACAAGTGGAAATCATTTGTCAATTTGGTCGCCTGTTGATGATCTTTCCATCCCGAATGAAATGCCCCCAACGAGTGGAAATCACTTGGCAATTTGGTCGCCTCACGACGACATTATCATCCCGCTGGCATCGCCGATCGTCGTCGTTCAGTGCCCGCAGGCGTCGAGTGCTTCACATTTCACCCTTCACGCCCCACTGGACGACCACGCAATTAGACGGATGACCGCTGATTCGCCACCTTCCACAACGCCTGATTCTTCCAATTCAATGGCAGCTTTACATTGGTCCACGCTATCCACAGCGACAACACCGAACGGAACAGTGGTACACTCGCAGGTTGACTACATCCACTGTCTGGTGCCGGACTTGGAGCGGATCACCAAATCCACATTCTACTGGGGCAAGATGGATCGGTACGAGGCTGAACGGCTGCTCGAGGGCAAACCCGAAGGGACCTTCCTGCTGCGGGACTCAGCACAAGAGGAGTACCTATTCTCAGTGACATTCCGCAAGTACGGGCGTTCGCTGCACGCCCGCATAGAGCAATTCAACCACAGGTTTAGCTTCGATTGCCACGATCCCGGTGTGTTCACTGCGTCCACGGTCACTGGGCTCCTGGAACACTACAAAGACCCGATGTGCGTGATGTTCTTTGAGCCAATGCTCACCATTCCGCTGCACCGGAACACGACGTTTTCTCTGCAGCAGCTGTGCCGCGCCACAATCGTCAGCCACACAACATACGACGGCATCAATGAGCTGGAAATACCCAGTCGACTAAAGTCCTACCTCAAGGAATATCACTACAAGCAGCGTGTCCGCGTCAAGCCATTCGACGATCCCTTCTTCACGTGCACCTAGTTAACACCATGTCCCGAATCTGAGTCCCCAAAGGATGCAACGCACACGAACAACAAATCGCACACAACTAAAACTGTTAACAGCATATCAAAAACCAAAAAAACTGCCCCTCGTCTGACAAACGCTCTGCAAAAATTGGCGTCCGATCTTTTGGTATGCCATTGTAGATTTAAAACTCGGAACAAAACCAATCCCAAGTGATGAAAGTATTTATATGAAATTCCATGTAGTGGCAGCATATTAAATAGAAAATAGTTTCTACGCTTAATTTATTAGTTGCCAATCCAGCCTACAAATCAAACCCAAAACTGACCACAGAGTGTTTTGAACCCGGCAATGGCAGTGTTAGCATAGTATAAATAAAATTGTATTATATTCAAAAAACAAACACAAAAGGAAGACAAAATCAAATCGAAAGATATGCAAAGAAACCCCTTTTTGTACATCAAGTGTAAATATTTCATTTTTTTGTTTTGTTATACATTTATTTAATTTTTGTTTTGTTATTGTTTATCGTGGATGCCACGCAAAGTTTTGTTTTTTTTTTTTGTTTTTTGGAAGTAAATTTATCAACAGACACCAATTTACAAACAAAAAGAAAAGCAAAGTCTCAACTTTTTTAGTCGATCGTATTATTGTATTAATTTAATTTATTTTTTAGTTGAATATTATTGGTAATAGTGGACTATTTATAAAAAAAAAAACAACTAATTAAAAAAAGTTGTGTATACATATATTAGACTTATGTAAATCAAACAAATTATAAAAGATATTGTAATAAAAAAAAAACTAAATTATTTATCTATTAACATATATTGACAGTATAAAGAAGAAAAAGTAGAAACGGATAAAACACTCAAAATAGAAAAAAGAAAAAAAAAACAAGAAGTAATAGAATAAAGATTATCCATTGAAAAAAAAAAAATTTGAAATTTGTGTTGTCATTTTTGGTCAATAATTGTGTTGGTGTGGGGGGGTCAAAGAAAGTGTCAGTACCGGTTGACAGTTACATGAAATTTGCACAGTCATGTCGGTAATGGCGTGACGCTGAGCTCGCGTGGTTTGCAAAAATTTAAAATCGAAGTTAATCAGTGATTTTGCTGCAACAAATTGTATTTTCTGCATGGTCGGTTTGTGTTTTTTAATCTACGTGTCTGTGATTGTGATTTCGTCCAACTTGTGAAGTACTAAGTAATCATTGCAGTCTAAGTAAAACGACATCTCCTTTCAGATTCTTCACCCCAATAGGAGATGACTAAAAATTGAACTGAACAGGATACGACAAGATAATTCTTCGTCCAATCTACCAAATCAATTAAGTTTTTATTGAGTTTGTTCACATCTTCACACTAAACGGGCAGCATCTAAGTAAAACTACGCTATCAGGTTCACACAGATCTGCAAATAAGAACTAAGAGAAGCGTAATTCAACAGAGTTCGTACACGTTCCGCCGTATCTACAGGAATCTCACAATAAGAATCGGAATCTATCAATTATCCGAGTAAATCTCAAGCACGAGCAAATCTCAAAACGGAAGCGGTTTGGTACCGACCATAAAAGTCGTCACTGATACACGGCATTGTCGAATGAAAGCAAATCCCAACTCTGCATCATCTAACCGTTAAAGACAAAAAATAATTAAAATCGAATCAGCAAAAATGAGACCTGTTGAGAATGATGGAACTCCAACTCCACTCGTCGAAAACAAGAACGCTGAGAACGACTGAACCTCCACTCGACCTCGACCTACACAAGAAGGTAGGCCATTAAAAATGTGCAGGACATTCAAAATGTGTTTAATAATTTATTATTATAGATAAGCCTAGATGAAGAAGAGTAGCGGCAGCAGGAATACATCGATTCGAAGAGAAGCAGCAACAGGAATACGTTGAGTTCAAGAAAATAACCAGCAGTGATAGCAGATGATGCGTATTCTTCTGTGTTGGCTCTGGCGATCAGATCAGATCAGAACAAGGTTACAACATTTAGTGCAGAACGTCAAAAATAAGAGTAGACACTAATGGCTTCATTACCACAGGTACACTCCAGAGACTTACTTTCGCACCCTTAATTAGATGCTACTTTGAAATTTAAATTGCCGTCAAGCTGAAAAGGGGAAACAGCAGCAGGAATACGTCGAGTTGAAGAGGAGACACTGCACAGGCAACAGACGATATGTATTCTTCCGTGTTGGACCTGACATGAGCTCAGAACAAGGGTAAGAAATGCAATGCAGAACATCAAAAATGAAAATAAACGATGATGACTTTATTAGCACAGGTTCACTACTTTAAATCGGTGTCAACTTTGCACAGAAATTTCCCCAATTGTGCAAATTGAAATATCATCATTGAAATATTTGTCAACGAGATCACACATCCGAAAGGCTTGGAAAAAAAACTTTAAGGAAAACCAAAAATTATGCAAACCGAAAGACGAGCTCTCTCAACAAACTCAACAGAGCAGTTCCCGCACAACTTCTGCACAGGATCGTCATTTGCTGGTGAACTAGACTATGAAGGAAAACCGACTGGCTTTGGAATCTATCGTTACCCGAATGGAGTCGAGTATCATGGCTATTTCAAGGAAGGAGTATACCATGGTCGTGGGATGTTGATTCACCCGTCGAAATTTAAAATGTGCGGCTTATTCGAAAATGGAATAGTGCAATCCTATCAGACATTCTTTGGCGATGGTCTGGAATACCTGGAGGAAAATTGGAATTACTGCACCGATGAAGATAGACGTTTCTGGATCGAAGTTGTTCGTGGGATATCACCAGTTGGTGAGACATTCCTTACCAAAGAGAAGCCGTGCAGGAAAGTTCCACCAGGATTATATGATGCTGAGGAGGGATTGTATGACCCGAGAATTAACTACATCGTTCATCCGGACACTGGAAAGAGGATGCGATATGTTTGTCCAGTGGAGAAGAAAGACCTTCTTGAGACGTGCAGGATGAATCAGCTGGATTATCTTGATCAAGAGGAAGCGGCAAGAAAAGCAAGACTACGGAGCATTTCAACTGATTCGTGGGTATCAAGTGATGAAGAAGATTGAAATTCTGAGTATACACTCATTTAGATTTTACTTTATTTTAATATGAAATATACAATTAAATTGGGAAAAGAAGTTTTTCCACCTGCGAAAAAATATTTTTTTAATGTATTTTCTTTAGTTTTAATATGAAATACCCAATAAAAAAGCAAAAGAAACGAAAGAAAAATGTTTTTTACTTGCTGAAATGACATTTCTCGCGAAGTGTCAAAATGACAGTTGGCGGTGTGATAGTAGTGGTAATGGCGGCCAGCTAGTGTGTGACAGTCGTCGGTAAGGGAGTTTTCCCGAAAAGTGATACGCGCATTCCCTGGAATTAATGTGAGGATTTTTGGGGCAAATGACGTCATCGGAGATTTCACGAAATTTTTCTGGAAAATCGGTCTCCAGTGACGTAATATGCCGAAAAACTTGTTTGGGCCGTTTCTGGGAATGCGCCCTACGCATATGTCGAAGCGCACTCGCTAAAATCAATGTATAGAGTTTTTGGCCAAAATGCGTCATTGGGGACCGATTTTGCAGAGAATTTTGCGTGATGTCTCCGATGACGTCATTTGGCCCAAAATCACGACCTCAATTCAGAAAAATGTGCATTCGCTAAATCTCAGACCAAAACCAGGTGGGTCTTGGGTTAAATAAGCTTTCACCATAGGGTGGTGGTTTGTGGGCAAGTTCATAGCCGAGCTCGGCACCCGCAACCAACAATTTTCTAGGCATCACTAGATGGCGCTGGTTTGAGGTGACAGAAGAAACTAACCATTGCATACTCACCTCTTTCAAATGTCAAAGGATTAGAAACCACAAGTTGACAGATGCATATTTTATTTCAAATTCATCAGAAAATTTCAAAACTTACGTTAAATTTGTCCAGCTTACGATCAAATAAAGAAAAACATTGCCACTTATGTATGTATTCTTTTATTTTTATTGCAATTTCATTCCGGTTGAGTGTATTTTCCTTAAGATTTCATGAGAGAAAGAAAATTGTTTGCTGGGCGACGGAGCCGAAAAAGAGTCCAAAAGATTGTAACGAAGATGTAAGACATCCACTAAAAGAATTTCCCGGCGAATGCTGTGTTACGGAAACGATTATGTTGGATGATTTCAATATACCAAGCGAAAGGGCACTAAACTTTCCTTCAATGGCTAACGTCCATCTTTCCCGTCTTACATCGTTACAGGCCATATTTGAAATCATTTTAATTACCCAACTCCCTCTCCATGAACCCCGCCGTGTAATTTATTCATCGCAAAACATCAAATACACATTCGACTTTTTAATTATTACAAGTGTTAACCTGCGAGACGAAGAACAATTTTATAACTTTCCGCCATTACGCCACGAAATTGAAAACTATTTTGTGTTTTGCTTTTTATTTCTTTATATTTTAAAATTCGATTAAAGTATTATTGTTCAACTTACATGAATTATAAACAAATACGTTCCCGAATTTTTATTCTCTGTGTTTTATTGCTATTTTATGTTTTTTTTTTCTTTTTAATTTGAAAATTGTACACGATTTGAAGCGACACCGTAATTTATATATGCATATAATTATTTCATACACATAAAAGTGTAAAGAAAGGAAAAAAAAATTAAAAGGTAAAATAAAGTTCATACTGACCGAGGAGCGCGTCTCGTCGTCTTCGCATTTTTTGTTTTTTTTTTTTAACAGATTTACGTGAAAAAAAAAAATCCGAACTTTTAAAAGATTCATAATTATCCTAGTTTACAAATAAAAAGAAAGTTAACAGAGGACACCAATCTACATACGTGTGCATGAAAAGTGCGCTTCTTGCAACCCCACTCATGTGCTGAAGGGCCTTTTTTTTCTGCTCTCCTAACGACGATACCGATCTCTTGACGGTGACCTTCTGCGATTGTTGTGGTGGTTGCTGCTACGTCCACGACTACGGCTGCGGCTGCGTGATTTTGGTGAACGTCTGCTTGACTTGTGCTTACGATCCCGGCTGCGGGAACGATGCACTCGAGACCGTCGGTCCAGCTCACGACCTCCAACAAAATATCTCGACTTATGCTTATCATCGTCACGCTCATGGTACTTGCCTGCTCGTCGAAGGTCAGCCTTACGTGGTCCAGCGGTTTTTTCGAGTTCTGCCAGCTTCTCACGAATCGCCATGAATCCCAGGTGGAGTTTGCCACCGAAGTGATCGGCTAGTCGGATGTCATTGTCGTGGATACCCAAGTAGGCCGAGCAGACTTCACAGACGCGTAACTTTTGCTGCTGATATGTCGATGCCGGCATCGACGTACGATACTCGTGCTCGGCTTTTACCTTCTTCGCGCGCAGCTCATCGATTTCCTTCATTAGCGAGATACTCTCTTCCACTTCTCCAGCTTCACCTAAAGCTTCGGCTTTTGCAAGTTTCTTACCAATCTCCTCGGCAAGGGCATGCACAGCATTCGCCTTTTCTGCTACCTCGGCGGTAAGTTCCTCTTGCGTTTCGGCTAATCGCTTCTTTGCAGCTTCTGTGCGACGATCACAGTCCGCAATGAAAGCCTGAAGGTGTTCCATGGCCTGGGAAAAGAATTTATTTTAATCTATAGGACACTGGGCTATACATATATGTAAGCTACTCAATATATACCCATAACTTTGTTATGGGACAGACAACAAAAATAAATAAAAGACTCACCTCAATGTCATAGAAGTAGTCGCGATTTTTGGCTGCATTATCGTAATCAGCTCGGAAGGCCAGATCGTGTACTTTGGGGCATTCACCAAGATCCATACGCTAAATGGAAAGAAGACGACAATTAGATGTGGGCAGTGAACACATTTTACAGTGTAGATACCTAGAGCATTCAGGAAGACGAACAACGTTTTTTTTTTATTTATTCCGTGGTGTTTTATATTTTACAAGCGAATTTCTTAGACATGCAAATAGACTGAGCAGTTTAACTCTACAAGCAACTCTTGTTGATTTAACATCCCTAAAGCATACCCTTCGCATGTGGCAAATTATAACGCGCACAACACAGTGAAAAGCTAAGCTCTGGTCCTCAAAGGGGAGCTACCCCGCCCAATGTATGTAAAGCACACAAATAAAATCAATCCTGATGACTGGTTTTTCGTGGAAGTCTATGACGTCTAAGAAAAAACAACTCGGGGCAATATTCGTGCGGGTTCACGCGGTCACGCAACTAGACATTGAAAACGTTAAGAATGAAACCTTAATGGAGCGTGGGTGATTGTGAGTAAACGCATGTCTTCCAACATCGACTGCGTCATCAAAAAAAATTTGCCTTTGTTTGTCCGTAATCGGAAAAATTAGTCGACGTCTGCTGTGTAAACAAGTGATTCATGTATCCATCAAAAGATATAAGTTTCACACAAAAAAAAAACAAACGAAGTAAAGGAGAAATCAAACTCTAAATTTGCAAACGTACCCATTAAAGTTTTTATGTTAATGACGGGGTAAGACGAGTAAACGAATGAAATACTGGTACACTCTTTCGTAACAAACCAGCAGTCACTTGCTTCTAACTAAAAGTTCTCTGATCGGATGTTAATAATTTGATTTTCTACAGGTTTGTGCTTTCGTGTCGCTGCATTTAGCATTTTTCACTGCATCTCTGAATATCCCGTGATAAAAGCAATGAAAACGTCTGAAATTTCTTGAACGATGCTCATGCTATGTCACTGGCCGTATCTTGAAATCTTAACAACCTCTTTCTGTGTCATGACACAAGCAAATTCACTGGACTTAATAGACACCACAAAATATATGTACGTATGTACGAAGCAGATTTTCTTGCTGTGACTAAACCGTCAGTTGTTGGTGTGGGTAGCAGTTAATGCATTCCCTCCATTTGGCATAAAGCCCGTCGGACACAACAAGTGTCTTGAGCCATCTTCTCTAGTATGCCAGTCACGAACAATGCGATACATAGTTTTCAGAGTTTGAGTTTAATTTGTGTGAATTCGCCTGAGGGTTAAATTAGAGATGAAGATCTAGGGCCAGACACATAGACGACTTTGTCTATGTGACTCTCACCCTGTCCCAAGTCCCAGACACTGTCTAAGTCTGTAAGAAATCTATCCAACAGCTGAAATCAATAAAATATTGCAGTTGTGAAATGACAACAATGACTTCTTAGGAAGGTGATGATTCAATCCGATTTAAAGCACAACACTTTAAATGCACACAATTGATGGAGATATCCCATTGCAGAGACAAACGTGCAAAACACATTTTCCCCTTTCCTTAAAAAAAAAAAAACATCTGCCGAGGGGAAGCGACAGCCACATTCGCAAAAAAAAAAACTACTCAACTCAACTCAAAATGTCAACAACTTTTTGCTTTGTAGAAGCTACAAAAATGAACAGAGGGGAAGCACCACGCTATTATGTAAAGAAAACTCTCAATATCTCAACTCAAAAACTAGCTGGCTGAGTGTAAAATTCATTCTCATCTCACATCTGCTCAGTTTACTCTCAACGAATTGATGCAAAAACAAACTAAAAGAAACACCAAAGAATTGAAACATGATGTCACACATGGAAAAACACGAGTTTTTCACGTCACAACTCACAAATACCAGTTTCTCTCTGCCCATGACTCACAGAAAAATTAAGAAAAAAACAAACTGAAAGAGGAACACCGAAATATCACTTTGCGTTGTAAATAAGGAGCAGAAAAGAGATGCAATTCGAATTAATGAATCCCATGTACTTTTTCTTTACTTCATTTAGTTTAATTAGTAGCAGCAAAATAAAATCGATCCTGTTTTGCATTTCGCGTAGAAGTGGATTCAAAACGAATTTTAATTCAACTCGGAAAAGACAAAATTCAGTGCTCTGCAATCCATGTGAATTCGATTTCATTAAATCCACTTTGAATTCTTTCTTGAAATATCAAAATCAGCCGTATATTTGATAATATAAAACTAAAGTCTTGGCTTTTTTTGAGTGAAAATAAGCAACAAATTTAATAGAAATGTTTATATCAAATAAACATTCTGTGAAGAAACCGGAATGGAGAAGTTTCGTCGGGCGTTTTAAATTCGTCTTGCATCTCCCCGAAAGAGTGAAGTCAGAGACTACCACAATTTCAATTCTTCAAACATACAAACTCGGAGCTACAGATTGGAAGAGAAAAAGATGTTATACATTAAGAAATATAGACATCCCAGAGGTTGTTTGGATTGTACACATTCGAATTACCAACCCCCATCAGGATTGCAATCACTTTGTTATTAGAAAACGAATCTGACAAAAGGGCAAGTGAATTCATTCAATTCACAAATATTCAATTCGTATAATAACGAACATTTTCGAAATGCAAAACACCAAATACCGTGTGTTCAAAAAACTAATTTGCTGCTGTAATTTTGAGTGAAATACAGCACTAAGTATTCACTCTTGAACACAAAATTCACAGTGCAGTTTTTTTTTCGTGGGTTGGACACTATGGGACGCAGTGTTGCATAGTGCCATTCGGAATATAGAATCCCTAACTCCACTTTTGATGGTTAAGTTTTCAAAAAGGGGAACGCAGAACATGGGTAAACATATCATTCAAAATCCAAATGATTATTACTTGTAATATGATATATTTATTTTCATTTCAACCAAAATGCTATATCAAATAATAGGAACATAAATTTCTCATAGACTACAGAAATTATTTAGAAAACAGAAAATCTGTCATTTGAATTATTTTAAAGTCTCTTTGGACTTTGGAACTGGAATGGACTATTCACTGATTTGCTGCACTATTGATTTCATTAACTTTTATCCACTTTATCCAAATAATTTTCTTTGTAACACTTAACCGCTTCTGTCACAGAATTTTTTACTTTTAAACTCCGTTCTTCATCCGGATCATTATCAGAAAAAATGTCCATTGCTTGTGAAATAAGTTTCATAGCTTTCCAAACGAGATCAGTTGTTAGTTTCTTTTCTTCAATAACTACTTCAGGTTCAAAAATATCATCGTCTTCTTCCAAAGCGTGTTCAACATACATAGCAATTAAATTTTCGTTATTAAACTCGTCATCGTGTGATGCCAATAACTCGTCAACATCGAACTCCTTCATGCCCTCAAAATTTGCTTCTTCTGCTAATTCTGTAAGTTCTCTACGAACACTTGGTACATCATCAACTTCTGTTAGATCTTCACTAATGCATTCTGGCCATATTTTACGCCAACTTCCGTTCATACACGATTTCTTTACGTCCATCCATGACAAATTAATATTTTCAATAGCCATCATGATGTTATAATTTTTCCAGAACTCTTTCATGTTTAGTTTATCTTCTCCATGAGCTTCTGCGATAAGCTGACTAAACGTACGTCGAAGATAATAACATCTAAAGTTTGATATTACACCTTGCTCCATTGGTTGTATGGTGGAGGTGATATTTGGAGGCATAAAAACAATTTTTATATTTTCAGAAAATTTATCTGAGTACATTGGATGTCCAGAAGCGTTGTCTAATATCAGCAACACTTTAAAATCAATTTTTTGAGCAGAACAATAGGCCTCTAAGTCGGGAACCGCACAATTTCCTAGCCAATCTTTAAATAGAGATGCAGTCATCCAGTCCTTCTTTTTCGCACGCCAATAAATCGGAAGATCGGAGTTTTTTATATCTTTGAAAGCTCTCGGATTTTCGGAATGGTAGACCAGAAAAGGTTTGAATTTAAAATCACCCTCTGCATTTCCTCCGAGGAGAAGTGTAAGCCGATCATTGCTGACTTTATACTCAGGATACGATTTTTCGGATTTCGTAATGTACGTTCTCGCTGGTAGGCGCTTCCAAAATAAATCTGTTTTAGCCACATTCAAAACTTGCTTAGGAGAATATCCACCTTCTTCAATAATGTCTTTTAATTGAAGTTTAAATTGATTAGTAGCTGAAATATCTGCACCAGCTGTTTCTCCTTTCAGCACATTATGTAGATTTGCTCGAGTTTTAAAACGTTCGTACCAACCATGGCTTGCTTCAAATTCTTCTGAGTTCCCACCACTTGATGAAGGGAAACTGTCCTTAAGATCATGAAACAAAGTCAAGGCTTTTTTCCGTATAATCATTTTGCTAAGTGGCATTCCTCGCTGAGTTTGATTTTCTATCCAAACGGTAAGAAGCGATTCCATTTTCACCATAACAGGACTTCTTTTCTTTGTAATTTGTCTAGACTGTGATGGTGTAGCAGTCGCAGCAAATTCCTTTATTTTATCAGCATCGCGATTGCAAATTGTTCTCACTGTGGTGGGAGGTAAATCAAGACTTCTTGCAATTTGAACAGATTTTTCTCCAGATTTGAAACGTTTTAAAATTTGTAGTTTTAATTCCAAATTAATTTGTTTTCGTTTTTGACTCATTTTGATGGTGACTGCTGTTAAACTTCGTTGTTATAAATATTTCTTCAAATTGAATGAATTTACGTACACAATCAGTTGGGAAATTCACTGTTTATGAAAAATATGATATGAAAAAACAGAATAATAAAAACGCAAACCGAAATAATATCGACGCAACTTCGAAACCACAAATGTTTGTGAACGTCGAGCGCAAACTGAAATAAAAACGACGCAGTTACGAAACCATGATAATTTCTAAACGATTCATATCGGGAACGACGCATATCAGAACAACGCAAATTGGAACGACGCAAATCAGAACGACGACGCAAGCCAAGGTTTTGGTATTATACACATATGATGCTGTTGTTGCTATAGCAAGTGAAACGAAACAACAACAGCAGCAGTCACTAGGAAATCCACTCAAACACAACCACTCCGCGCACCAGTAGTGGCATTGGCTATGGCTGTTTGCTGTGCTGGTATACTACTCATGAGATTCGCCATCGTTTGGTGAACACCTTCACGAGTCAGTTCATTTCGAGTCGTCGTCGTGTTTGGTAGAATTGCGAAGTACATTAAACGAAAGAAAACGTTTTTTTCCCCTTCGACAAATAAAAAAAAAAGAAACACATTTCTGGGAATACAGTAGAGACGACGAACAGAGAAAATGTAATTAAGTGGTATTTTTATTATAATTATAAAGTCACTAGTAGTGTGGTTCCTTTTAACGATTGAAATAAGTTTTCACCTTTGCGTTGTGTAAAAGGGAAAATAGTTGAATTGAGTGTTTCTAATGGGAAATCAATAGGGGCCATGTGGACATTTTATTTTCGACCTTGAGTGTGGTCATTTTCGTCGTATTCAAGGTTTTTTTTAAATTTTATTTTCCACTCGTGTTTTATTTTAATTTATAATTTTAAAAAACAAGAATTTTCATTCCATCATTTGAAAACATCTTAATGAATCAAAATGGATACGTGTGCGAATCGTGTTTATTCTTCTTTCGGTTAGCAAAAAAGAGACGTGAAAGAGAATACAAACAAAAAACAGATCAGACTTTCGATTTTTTTTTTTTGGCGAAGAATTCTAAATCCCGTCCAATGGGCCGCTTGCGTGTGATGTTTTTTATTTTTATTTTTGGGTGCATTTGTGTGCTATTAATAATTGATAATTAATAAGTTGCACAAAAACTCGAGTGGAAAAAGAGAATTCGCACAGCCATCATTGAACCGATGCGCCATTCGACATTTTCTATTCAAATAAATTAATTTTAGAACAAGTAATTGCTGAAATAATTCACACGCTCGACTTCCGTGGAAGTTCTGATTGATTAGCAACAAATGATGGCTGTAAAAAAGTTAAAACTATACTAATCAAATTCTAACGTCAAAGTTGCGTGCCTATTGGATTAGTTAAAACAATACCTAATTGCTTTTCAAGAGAACCTAGATCAAGCGACTAGTTTGCAGACGATTTCATTTAATTTTTCTTGTGTTGTGTTGTAATGACACGTTTGCTTTTCGTATTTCCACTCCAAGTGCAATAGAAACTTTTAATTAAGTTAATGGAACATGAACACCCTCATCGTATTACAAGGTACCTAATCCAATCCTTTCGGTCATCAACAAAATTGCAACGACACCAGAAAGGAACCTACGTATGAATGAGTGGTGATGGTGGTGGGTAATCTACTAATCCACTTTCGGAAATTGCACTCTCAGTTACATTAGCTAATCAAACGCCATAATCCTAATCCCATCCCTCCACTTGTGGTCTAAATTGAAGTGATTCATATCTTGCTGTATATGAATAGTTCCAGAAAGTGATTACAACACGTCGTACTAAGGCAATTTGGCAGGAAAGTGCAATTTATGAGTGACAACAAGAAGCATTTTTAGCTTTACGAGTACCGACAACAACACATGACAAAAGTTGGCATTTGCCTTTAAAAAAAATTTATTCTATTTTTATGAATAGTGTTTGTAAGTGCGACAAGCTTCTGCGGCTTCTGTGAATAGTTTTGTTGCGATTGTCGTTGACCCCAAAACGGGGATGCCGTGAATCTTGTAAAGAGTACACTTGGTTTAATATTTTTTTCAGCGTTAGAAAACCTATAGACTCTTGTTTTAGCTAGAGCCGACAGCAATTTTATTTTATATTTGGACCCCGCGACCTTTTGTGGAACACTCGGCCGAAAATGATGATTATGATGCCAACAAATTAACACGGTAGTGACGTTCATAGCAAATTTCTTCACTAGACACATAACGCGTTAGAGAGTGGCGAAAGTAAACATTTCCATCGATTATTTTGTGTAAATTTTTCGTGTGAGGCAAACGCTGGTTAAATGTGAAGGGTGAACTCATTAGGTTTATTTCGTTACAGATGACACTTAAACAATTTCACTGCACCGCAGTTAATAAACAAACATGTGTCCAATAATTGGATTAGTCATCGAGCTTTTACACGTAACGCACAAAACAATCGATGACGTTTGAAATGTAACTTAAGCCAGCCTGTTTAAGCAGACTAAGAAGAAGTACATGGTAACTTTATTACATAAAACGAACGACATAGAAAAAGTATGTTTGAGCTGCATGCACATCCGGGAAGATATTCATATTGTGCGTCAGAAAACCACATTACGCGGAAATTGTCGCATATTAGCTAGAGATAGTGTTGATTGAAATTCAGACCTTACCGGAAAAAACAATATAATTCTTCTACATCAATACGTCTTCTCATTTTGTTTATTTCAGCAGAATTTGTCGTTTAGACAGACTAAGATTCGTTTTGCGATCAATCGTTGCCCCAGGATGGGACAAAAAATGCAATACATTGCTGTGTTGCTGGCATTTTTGTTAGCTACCGGCCAGGTTGCAGAAAGTAAGCGGACATATGGCCGTAGCCGTGCGAGTAGCAGTAGCAGCAGCAGCAGTAGTCGTAGGACATCCAGCTCGGGATCAGTTACGAAGCCTACATTCCAACAATCTTCGAACTCTCATGCGGATTTAGCTAAACTCAGCTATTCAGGATACAACTCACAACCTAATCGACCAAAGGCAAGTGCCCCAGCTGCACCGGCCGCGGCGCCAAGTCCAATTGGATGGAATGTGCCGAAATCACAAGGGCCTCCACCGGCTTATTCCGCATCGAACCCTGTTGGCGGAGCTAAGACTAATATTCATGAAGCGCCTCCAGCGTATAAGCCGAACAATGCTGCTCCACCATCCTATCAGTCGGCCACGAACTCTCAACCATTCGGTAGCGGATCGAACAACTATGGATCCTCCGGGAGTGGTTACCACCACTCTGGAACAGGATATAGGTCAAGGGCCAACTCAACTGGAGGATTCTCTAGTGGAGTTCACACTCCTATCCAGGCAAGCAACACACATGGTCTGCAATCGGGCTATCCACAACAACACATGCCCGCTGGAGCAACTTATTACCCGTCAGGTGGAAGCCTACCCGCTGGTGCGACATACTATCCGTCAGGAGGTGTCCCAGCTGGAGCTTCTTATCACCCAGCAGGAGGAATGCCACATGGAGCCACGTACTACCCGGCGGGAGGAGCTCTCCCAGCAGGTGCGACCTATCATCCAGCTGGCGGAGTTCCAGCAGGTGCTTCGTACTACCCTGCAGCTGGCGGTGTTCCAGCCGGCGCTTCGTACTATCCCGCTGCTGGTGGCGTTCCACCAGGAGCCACATTCTACCCGGCTGGACAGATGCCAGCTGGAGCGACCTACTACCCTGCACAGTCGCCAACGATAATTAAACAAGGCTCTTCTGGACCTGGACTAGGTAAGCGAAACCGGAGGATTGTTCTTTTAACAAAAATAAGAAAATATTTTTTGTTAAATTTTAAACAGGTACTGGATTGATTGCCGGAGCTTTGGGAGGAGCTATTCTTGGACATGTCTTGACACCATCTGGATCTAACAGCGCTCCAGCACCAGCTGCTGCCCCAGCTGCCAGTTCAGACGGAGACAAGGACCGAATCATTATTATCAACAATGGACCACCGGGATCAGTGACAACAAGCGACGGCACTACTGTGATTAATGCTGGAGGAGCCCCAGCAGCAGCTCCCGGTGTTGTAGCTCCTGCCGCTGCAGCTCCTGCCGCCGTCGCTCCAGCTGCTGCGCCAGCTGTTCCTGGAGCTGTTGCACCAGCAGCAGCACCAGGTGCAGAAACGCCAGCTCCTCTAGCGCCATTCGCGCCAGGAACCTTTGACAATTCTAGCACACCAGCTCCAGCGGCGGCACCAGGAGTTACACCAGCAGCTGCAGGAGATACACCCCTTGCACCATTTGCTCCCGGCACAGAAAATGCTGCTGCTCAACAACCACCACCAGCAGGTGGTCTGATATGCGTACCGATCGTAGTCAATGTCACTGATCCCGCTGATTCCACAAAGGTAACCCCTGTGGAACAGATTGCATGCTATCCAGCTCCTCCACCACCACCAGCTGGAGATGCAGCAGCAGCAGGAGCCCCTGCTGCTCCTGGTGCTGCAGCACAACCGGTCGAACAACCAGTGCAGCAGCAACAACATGCCGAAATCAACGCTGTACCCACTCAGAGGACATCAACCGCTGAATTACCAGAGAATTCGAAGATCCAACAAGCATCTAGCGGAGCTAACTCAATTTTTGGGGTATTCACTTCCTCGATGTTTGCATTCTTATTAGCGTATTGCATGCACTAATTAAAACAAAATCAAAGAACCTTTCAACAGCAAAGCTAGTCTAGACATTTCTAAATACCAACGTTACACACATTTTCTAGCTTTTTCGCTATAAAGTTTCAATTTCTAAGCATAAATTGACATTTGACATACAAATTCGTGCACTTTTTTGTGATATTTAATTGATTTAACAAAAAGGCCAACAAAAAAAAATTCTAGCTAAGTAAAGCTTCTCGCATCACCCTCTCTACACAACACTCAGTGACATGCAGACAAAAAAACACACACGCTCAATAAAAACAATCTTGCCCCATCAATGGCCTGCCCAGGGACTACCTTAACCAGAACCAACTTCTAACTGTGCCTTCTTTTCTTTTGAAGCCTTTTGTTTTCCAGAGAGGATTTATTGTTTTTTTTTTATAATATTTGTATTGTTAACGGATTGTTTATATTAAATAACTAAAATGAATGAGATTTTTTCTTGTAAAGTTTAAGGAGAGTGTTGGCAGAAATTTAAATGTCTACGCATACAAAAAAAAAATATAGAGAAGAAGAAATAAAAATTAGATAGAAACCAGAGGAAAAAAACAAGAGTTTTATTGGAAGAAGCAAGTATCAGATAATACTTGAACTGAAATCAATTGTAAATCACAAAGGATGAAGAGCATTGTATGATGCTTTTAGATTAGATTATGCGGCTTTAGATTACAAATTCTCAAAGAACGATTCAAGTGTTTGTTGGGACATACTCAAAAGAACTCAGGGCCAACTCAAAGACTCTGTTTGAGATCAATATCCTCTGATGACTGAAGAAAACCATTACTTGGTGTCAAGTGTTGTCTTACGCAAAACAAACAACAAGTACAAACAATGAGGTACAATATCAATTGCCAACAATGTTAACTTTTTGCCACGCCATGTGGTTATCCCCGTCTTCTGTGGTACACATTTTATCTACAGAATGTTTTGCTTTGTGGTAGCATTGAAAATTGTTCGTCTAGTTACTCATGCAGAGAAATGAGAGTTTTAAATGCGTAAGTTCACCAACCTAACCACAATCGAGTCGGTCGTATGTATTCGCAGACAAAAGAAACATTAACGTTGCAATTTTTCCATCAAATGCAAAACAACGTAATTTTACTCAATAAAATTTGCGAAAATCGATTCAAAACATTATTATCAAATTAAAATTCATTCAAAATTTCGTCAAAAAATAACTTTTCAAATAAAAATTACCCCGAGATAAGCAGAGTATTAAGATGATCTTTGACTCATTGCTCTCGGAAAAGTGATTAAACAGACTAATCTTATTGTTATCTGTCTGGGATTGCAAATAAGAAACAAATCAAACGTACACATGTGTTGCCCTTTTGACGAAGAATGCTCTTCAAAAAACACCACAAGTAGACTCAATATATCGATTGTTGTGGAACCGGTTTTATAGTCATGCGAAGCCAACTCAAATGGTCATTTGCTTCAAAATTAGCATTCAGTTGAAATGGGGACGAATTTTTTTTATTGAATAAATGTGCTAAATAAGTTTGGAGGGCTCTACTGGTCAAATCAGAGGAAGTGATAATCGTACACAAAATCACACAGCATGTAGGTCTAAGCAAATGGATAAAATATGACACTCAGTTGCGGGTTGATGACTAAATAGTTAATGTTGCATGTAATTCGAAAAAAAAGGAAATAATGAGTGCCATTTGCTTGATGTTTTTGTTTACGTCTGTTAAAAAAATTCTCATATTCGATATCTAGTGGTTAAATGATAGAAATGACCCGAAACCAACAGAGAACTAAAATACAGAAAAACTAAATAAACTCTCAGTCATTGAATCCTCAGAATTATCATGCACTATACCAAATTGTAAACACATCACATGTGAATTTACGTCAAACAAAATTCCACGAAGTCTACATTAGTATTAGATTCCTTTAACAGGCCAACCAACCAACGAGCTTACGACCAGTTTGCGGCAACTACCACAAAATGTTTTAATCAAATTCAATTTATTGTAAGAACCTGTTTCAAGCCTTTGCTGCCGAGTTTAACTGCGCAAATTGAAAATCAAGTTTGAAAGTGTTTAACTAAATCATTGAAGGCGGCTCTTTGTTTCTTAACGGAATCACTTTAATGCGCCACTCCAGATTCAGCTTGACATATCATTGCGTTAACCTTTATCACTCTTGACGGCCCTACACTGCTCTACTCATCTGCTCTATTGAGATTTCCGGTTTCGAGAAAATTCACTTTAGAGTCAGAGTTCTCCTTTTGTTTATTGCTAATCATATTAATCAAAAACGAAAACAAAAAATTTCATATCAATAAACTACTAGCGAGTGGCAGCAAAAAAGAGAAGCGCTGAGTTGAAAAGGTGGCTTCGTGGAGGGGAAAACCCAATCCAAACCAGAGCGTGAACACAAAAAGTAAGATCACATGCACACAAGTGGTGTTAAATAATGCAAACAGTACGTAGGTTTAGTTGAAAGTGGAAAACGTGACGCATAGAAAGAATTTAAATAAATTTGATTGAATAGACTTCGCTTTGTTTATTGTAAACTATGATACCGGGACTTGAACTGGTCAGTTACGACGAGAGGCTATTTATAGATCTGAGTTAAATTGATTATGTGATGGACGTTCATACTTAGGCGCTGCAATGTTTGATTGGATTGAAACAAGATGCAGAGTTTGAAAAAAACAACTGATAGGAATTATATGGGGATCATCATCGAATAATAAAAAGAGAAGAATTTTACTGTGCAAAATTCAAACGGAGGAAATTGAAGAAACGAAAGATAGGGTGTGGACGAAAATTGCGATCTAATCAAATAGAAGCAATGTCGACTGGGAGTGGAAATATAAACACAACACGCTAACAACAATCTAAGGTCACATCAACACCTTGCACCAAAAAAGACAACGAACCGTATTCACAACGAATAAATTTCAATTTTCATGTTTAAGTCTCCCACCCACGTACTTATTTCTATTCAAATAAGCAGCTTACACACTACTTTGAAGCGGTGAGCATAAAATTAACAATCCTAAACACAAAAGAAAAAAATGTCTGAAGAAATTCGCTTGCAAAATATTAACATCTTTTTGGATGAAAATTTGAAATTAAAAATTTGATAATTTGACGTCATTTTTTTTCCATAAATAATACAATACAAATAATAGTAAGTAATACGTTTTAGACTTACATCCACGTATGTTTATAGGACACCCCATTGGTGTGGAAACCTCTCAATCGAAATTTCACAAAAACCTAATGAATCTCTCTAACACTTTTGTTTCTTATTTTCCTCACGCGATCAAACAAATTTTTTTTTAGTTTTTTTGCTTTTAAATTTAATGAAATAAGATAACGAAAAGATTTTACTCACCAAATGAAAGTCTAATGGTTTGGATAAAGACGATATGATCTTCCTTTTTTTTTATAACCGATTTTTTGTTCTATTTTAATTAATACCGTGTACTTCTCAGAAAAGTTGTTTGTTTTTTTAATTTATACGTACCAAGAAACACGTAAAGTTGTCCATAAAAATGTAAAAGTTTTATATAAGTTCGTTAAAAAAATTAGCGTCTTAGCGGAGGATGAATACTTTGTATACATACATACATAATAAACTTCTATAGTTTTCTTTATGAGGTGACTCTGTTTCTTTGTTTTTTTTTTTTTTGACAATACGTACCGGAAAAACCAAGGTTCTATAGCGGCAGGAAAAAGTTACGCCAACAGAAATTTGTATACTTTTCGCTCGCTGCAGAAAAAAGTTGTTGTTTCGATGGATTTTTTCTTAATATAAAATGTTGTGTTTGCTTATTAGGTATTGGATTGATTGATTTGAATTGTTGAATGTTAATGCTAAATTTGTGCACTGTGTGCAAACATCTTACGTGTATATTTGGCATCAACCAAAAGCATGCGCATACCGAAATATCATACAGATAGTCAAATCTATCCAAAATAAACAGGGATAGACACTTTAAAGGTCTATATATTGCCAATCGATCAGAATCTTGAGTTGATTTAATTGAATGACAATATTTTAGGAAGTTCATATATCCACATGCTCATCAGATAGTCAGCTCTTGTCCGATGAAAGAAGCTTCCTTATGCGATAAAAAGTAATTGACTCAGGTGAGGTCGAAATTAAAGCGTAATTGAACGTGACATTACGATTAGCGGAGTTAAAATTAACTTAAGTAAAATGGTAGGAGTAGCAGCGAATTTTTGCTCCAAGCTTAGCAAAGTAAAGTAAGAAATGCAAATAAAAGATTAATAAACTTTCAGTAAGAACCTTCAAAAAGTGTAGTAAATGCATTACACGTTGTTTTATTTTTGGTCACGAAATACTTTTCTCAATCTCCGTATTCTGACTCTTTTTTTTTTAATGGTTATCAAAGATATTCGAAAGATATTGTGCATTCTGACTCTGTGATCAGACATTTGGTGAGCAGCTCTGTATTCTGTCTCTGCAATCAGATCTTCAGCGAGCAGTTTGCCATTCTTCGTTGATATAATAAATGTTACGAGTGAGTCAAATACAATCCTCGTTTACGTAATTTCTTTTTCAAAGTGTGTGATAAAAGTAGATCAAATAAAGCGCCCCGTTTATTTGATCTACTGCCATTTGTTAAAATGTAAATAGAGAGACATGACAACAATGTTTCTAGAAATTCTAGAGAAATATTTCACAATTGAATTGTGAAGTCATGCATGATGAAGCTCATTTTTGGATTAGGTAAAATACGAACGAGATTATTTTACGTATTTTGATCTTCATGCCGCAGTTTTAGAAGTAATGAACTGCAATTACTATCGAAAAATAGTTTTTAAGAGACATTAACACTCAACAACTATTCCGCCTTAAGTGAAATACAAAATATATATGCATCATTATAACAAAACAACATTTTACATTTTCTTAGTGACTTACCAAATGAAGCCAACATTGAATATACTATAGTGGATGCGCAGGTAAAAAGCGAAACACACCATAACACCACCACCATCGGATTAGAGAACGCAGGAGGTGATCATCTCAAAAGATTTATAGAAGAAATAATTTTTTTAATTAAACCGACGCTGTTCGATCAATATTTTTCTTTCTTTAAACAAAAACAAAAAAAAAAATCATAATAATATACGTACGTAAGTGTCTGGAAAGAATTTCTTTTTCGCTTTAGAAATCCTGATCATTCAGTGCTGTCTGCTAAGAGGGGGGTTTGATTCAACAAGTAATAATTTGATTTCAATTGGAAAATTTTTTTTGTTTTACTTACAATTTTCCTGGCTCAAAACACAAACAGTAGGAAGTTAGAAGCAGAACGCGGACAACAATTTCAGTTTTTTTTTTTTAGTTTATAGTTCGCCAAAAACTCAGGAATGTAATTTCGGAACTAAGTATTGATTCTTTGTTGTGAATATTTTTTTTTTTTTTTTGGAATGAAATTATTATGTTATTAGAAAGAAAGAAAATAAAGAAAGAAATATCCTGATCAACAACTCACGGATTCCTTGTTGCGGTCGGATACATACATTTTTTTCGGATATTATCTCAAAACTGAGTCCTAGGGCACACACTAAATGGCCAGGCCATGTGTTTTTAGAAATCTCAGAGTAACCAGGAAGTTTTGTGATCCTGCAGCAGCAGTTTAATTGGCTAGTTTTTTTTTTTTTGATTGAAACTTGAAGATGGGAGTTTTTTTTTTTGTTTGTTTAAATGGAAATCAAATGAAAAATTTGCAAGTATACATACAATTCGAAGCGCTTAACTATTTCAATTGATAATTCTTTTTTTTCTGAAAAGTACATCGAACAAAAAAATCAACAAAAAGAAAATTAATTGTCAGTTTCGTGTTGGTTTTTTTTTTTAACGAAGTTAAGCAGTAGAAGTTGAAGGTTTGTATTGATTCTAATTTGTTTGATTTTTTTTTTTAATTTTTTGTCCCTTATTTCTGGAAATTGTGTGTTAGAGTGATTATATGGAGAAGTTTACTTACCGTTGAAGCGAGAATATCATGAGGGCAACATCCCAGAAGGAAACTTTTACATACTTTTGGATCGGAAAACTTCAGGTTTCTACCGGCTTCACCTGCAAGAGAAAAAAAGAAGGTAAGTATGAGGTAGATTATGTATTTTTTAACGACGTGAAACAATTGCCTATACAACAAACGCCTTACAAAATGACCGGAATTCGAATTTTAGTATATGCTCTACCGAAGCAAGAACAAAAGTGCCTGGGGTTAGAATGTCAAGACTTCTTTTCACTCGACTGACCTTGAGAACTTGACTTAAAAATACTAGGTGAGTCCCTTGACTTTTTTACGCTGAAGAGCAAGCAAAAGAATTACACTTCATAACCTTTTTGAATTATTCATTACAGTATCCTTGCCCTTCGCCCTACATGCAACACATTTTCAAGTGGATATACACTGCGCTACATATTTATCAGAAATATGTGTCACAAACTTTTCGTAAAGGTCACTTAGGGTCCTTAAACAAAAAAAAACCTAGCTCTATCATTTTCCACCCGTTTCAACCAACAATTTTACGATTCTTTTTTTTTTTTTTGTGGAACACTCACCATTTCTTGCTGTCCCCATTAATTGGTCGAGCATTGCTCGCATTTGATCAGTTGCAGTCATTTTACTAATTTTGTATGATTTTTTTAAAACCTTGTCGCAAAAGAAAAAAACTACGAAAATTTCACTGCGGGTTTTTTTTTTTTCGTGTTATTCCTTTTCGTAAACGTATCTATGCACCACTGCACAAAGGCTGGAAAATTTCTATTCGCTTCTGAATTTCACTTATTTATTTACGCTAAGATTTTGTTTTGTTTAATAATATATGATTATTAATGTTTTGTTTAAGGTTTATTAAGCCTTTTTAATAATACTGGGCTTATTTTTATGCACTAAAAACTATTTTATTCGTAAAATGAAATTCACACACGATAAAAAAATGCTGTCTCTTCAAAAAATTTGAGTTTTGAATAGTAATTTGATCTATCGAGAGTGAGAGAGATAGACTCTGTTTGTGACAGTGATTACTATGAGTGTGTTCAGAGAGTTGTTGGTTTTGGTTTAGCTGAGTTTTTTTTTCGTGTTTCATTTTTCACTGTTGCAACGTTTAAAACATGATACAAAATCGCAAAAAATATGTAAATTGCAACAAAGAACTATCCTATATTTAAATATGGAAAATAAAATGCCACTTCATACTTGCATTTGAAATGAAAGAAAGAGAATTGCATTCTAAAAAAGTATAGTTACAGCCTGGCACCACTTAACAGTTTGCCATTTTGACAGTTCACTTGTCGCATTAACTTTTTCAGCTTTCTCGTTGCTCGTGTTGAAAAAGAAAATGAGTAATTTAGTGAAAAAATCGTCGGCAGAAAATCTAAAAAGTTCTCCCGAAAGACCCACAGACAAACCTATCAACAACAACATCAAAGAACGTCTCAATCTTCACGTTAAGCGTCGTTTACAAGAATCTGCGGCTGACACCACTACGCTGAACAACAATAATAACAACACAAACAACAACAACAATAACAACGAAGTGAAAGTTCGAAAACCATACACGAAACGAGCTGATAAAGCGAATACAACAACCATAACCCGACGCACAAAACGAACCAAATTGAAAACGTCCAGTGGAGTAAGTCGGAAGGATACGGAAGCCATTGGAGCTGTTGCTTCGGCATCCACCGCGACCAGTGCAGGAGATGACGAAGGTAGCCGAGATGGTAATTCACAGAGTACCGATCTCCTCCACTCGCCCAAGGAAAAGGATAAGTGCCCCGACTTGCTGGGTCTTGTGTTAAACGTCAAGAAGAGAGCCCTGTTCCGCTCGCCTGAAGTTGTTAAGTTTCTTCAAAGTATGATGGACGCTTTGAAGCAGTAAAATTGTAATTTATATTTTGTGATAGTACGATAAGAGAAAATACTTTAATATTGAATATAATCTAAAAAATAAATCTGAGTGCTTTTGAGCAAAAACATGAGTCTTATTCACTCAAGCCTTCGTTCTTTAATATTTCGCTCATGTCGAACTGCAGCAACACAATCAAGTATGATGTAGCCGCACTGACAGTCTGAAATGATTCATATTAAGCCGATTTGGAAATGAGTATGCTTAACTTACCGAAAAAATGAATGTGTAGTCCAGAGCGAACATCCCAATCCCGTTGAATTGAAAGTAACCCTCCCAGTGGAGGAACTGCAGAGTGAACGACTTCATTTTGTTGTAATAGATGTCGTTTCCCATCATGAACGGCGGCTTCTTTTGCATAATTTCATGAACAATCATAGCTGATTGCCTCGAGTGGCCATTGGCGTTGCAACAGAGACGAAGGACCAGGTAAGCCACAACCATGGTGATCAGACTCCAGATAACGTAGATGTGTGCCACGTAGTCAAGCAATGCACTGCGACCTCCGGCGATGAAAATGACCTTTGTTTCCAAGAAGATTCCGAAAATGCTGATAACGAAGCACACCGCCATGTAGGGCACGACTTGAGGCCCGTATTCCCGGTTCGTCACGACACTGAGTGTCAGGATTTTGTCGTGCAATTGAAACAAGTCCGCCAAACATTCTTCCGATGTTTTGCTATGGAAAAACGAACCATGCAGTTATTTTCCGAGGTTTATGCAACCACTTACCACTCAATGTCTGGCAGCTCGGTAACATTGCCCAACTCCTCCTCACTTTCACTGCTGTCCTCGTCGTCGGAGTCATTGACACTCTTCTTCGTCTCATTTTTTCCATTCGGAAACTGCAGAGGGAGATTCTTCTTCACCGGTGCATCTGATTCAATGTCAAATATTTGAATCGGAACATTTTTCCTCGCGCACTCGCGATTCAAGGTATCCAACAAAAAGTTAAGCTTGTTAAATCTCTCCGAGATCATTGTCACCAAAAAGATGAACTGCGCCTGAATTATGCTGCTGGCCACGAAGGGGAACGTCACAGTCATGGTCGCCAAAGCAAACATCTTTCCAAAGTAACTACAAGAAATTCATAAGCCTGTAATCACTCCGTGGTTAGATGCGAAGCTCGTACTCACCCCATGAGAAAGTGGACATCATAGTAGACTGCATAAATAAATCCAGCAATTAACAAGGTTATCACGAATGACTTAAACAAATTAATGCTCTTTCGTTTCACTTTAACATTTTGCTGGCATTTCTTTAGCACCTCATCAATCTCCTCTAGCCTTTCATAAAACTCCGGGAAAAAATATTTTCCTCGTAAAAGGCTCAGTAGAAAATCAATAATGTAGACAAAAATACCCAAGTGAATGAAGAGGGCATTGCCGAGGGTACAAATACTGTTGCAGTTGGACAGGTTTTTGACGGAATAGATTTGAAAATTCGCCATCAAGTAGGAGAAGACGTAGAGGCACGGTATGATGAACATTAGGAGGAAATCAAAGATGAATACATGACGTTTCATGTGGTTGAATGGGATGAGGCCAAAGATCTGAAAGGAGGTATAAGCAAAATGATTAATTGGGCCTTCGATCGAGGGAGGACATTTTTCTTTGTATTTGTATTTCATAAATAAATTTATACAAAAATATTCAATTTTTTTAAATAGCATAGGGCTTAAAGAATTCGAAAAGTGTTTGTGCTGAAGGCAAGTCTGAGTTGGAAGCAAGTCTGTACTGAAGGCAAGTCTGTGCTGAAGACGAGCTTGTGCTAAAGGCAAGCCTGCCCTGTGCTGCAAGTAATTTCTTAAATTCTTGTTTTTTTTTTTTTGGAATACCTGGGATACAATCAGAAGACCAACATGCATTTTTCTTGTTTGAGGATGACTTCAATCTATAAGAAACAATTTTTAAATGAAAAAGACGCACGACTGCGTTATTCCAAGTGTTTGTTACGGTCTGGATTTATAAAAATAACTTAATTAGAATAAAATCTTTGAATTAGAAGAAGGACTCGACTACGATATTCCAAGTGTTCAATACAGAGTGGCAAAGTCTATTGATTTGAAAAGCAGTGTCGCTTAATCTCTTATAACATTACGCATTCAAATGCAACTTAAGGGTTAATTAACTAATCGTGGTATTGACAATTAGGATAATTGAAAAACAAAGTGGTAGGGACATGAAGGTGTACATCAATCAGGTGCAACTGGTGAGTGAGTATTATCAAAAATCAACAGGTGGTCGACGATACAACCACCCCAAACAGAGTACGTTCATGCGCGGAACGAAGTTCAACCATCTACTTCGAATTCTTGAAGAACAAATTCACAATATTAGTTATTTCCTCGAACAACCTAAGACCATTTTGAACATTGAAACAAAAATTTCAATTGTATCTAACGCCACCAACCGAGATACAAATATCAAATCCATGAGATACAGAACTCTCTGTGCAGCCTGGCATCACTCGCTTCAACGTGAAATTCACAATAGAAGCGACACCAAAAGTCATATGGTAGCTTTGCATGTGAAATGTGGACGTTTTGCCATAAGACGAGTCGCGCCATGAACATGTTTGTTGCGATTTGAAAAAGAATTTAAAGCGGAAAAGTTTCATTAAAAATAGTTCTGTCAGTGTGAAGAAAGCGCGCAGTTGATTTGTGTTCCTTCCGTTTTTACTTCCAAATCGTTAGTTTTGTTTGGTGTTACCAATAAATCTCCAATTGTTTTATCGAGTGGATTTCGATTTTACCCAAACCGCGATTTCACTTTGGTCTCTCTTGTTACTGCAATACACGCATCCACGTGGTTGTGCGAAAGGCCCCCCCCGGAAAGATTTGCTTCGTTTATTTGTTAACACATTTGAAGACGACGCAACACAAAGGCATTGCCGCTATTTAATTATCTATTTTTATAAATTGATCTTGAAAACGTAATTGAAATCGTGGCAAAGATGCAGGTAGCAGGAACAAACCACGTAAATCATCAGTCATCGGATATGAAATATATTCTGGTGACTGGTGGTGTCATTAGTGGAGTTGGAAAAGGTGTTATAGCAAGTTCATTTGGAACACTGTTAAAATCATGCGGACTAGATGTGACATCGATTAAAATTGATCCGTACATAAATATTGATGCTGGCACATTTTCACCCTATGAACATGGTAATTTTGTTTTTCTTTTTTTGTATTTTATTTAGCATGTGAGACAAATCAATCAGAGTTCTTCCTTTGTTTAGTTTTTTGTTTGTTATGTTTTATCTCTAGACCTGCTAGTCATTCACAAAACGTAAGCTTAGTTGGTAAAAAGTTTGCGAATGATTGTGATAAGGCTTTTCAACCGGAACATGTGCGTTCATGGGCATTACAATCTTTTGTGCAAATGTCAAATTAGAAAAAAATTAACGAAATTGGTTTGTTCTCATTTTGATATCCAATTGTCGAGAATGGATAATAACTTTTGCACACGTATTTATTGTTAACATTAATCTACTGATGTGAAAAGTAGAAAGTACACTTTCACATTTGTCGCCTTTTATTTTTGGCGAGGAGTCTCTTTCGCATGAGTTCATTTTGGGCAAGTAATGCACGAGGAAGGCAAACTACTAATCATGCAAATCTCCTGATGTTTCTACAGTATATTCTATCCTACAACATCCCTCTTTGAATGTACACTGTTGATTAGTTTCAGACAAGTGGGGTGTGAATGCGTCTTGCGTACGTGAACGTGCCGGCATTGTGTTCACTTATTGCCGGCTATTGTATGAATCTGGAAGTGAGTAACGTAATCCAAAAACCTAACTCAGACTACTTTATGCAACAGGAAGTCAGTTTATACAAATGAAGTCAAAAGGTTATGAATGTTCTATGCAGCTCGGTTTAGAGTTGCCTGTGGTAAATCTGATCTCAGACATTGCTTCTCGTGGGCGTTGTAATAAATGCATAGAAGCGAATAAGTGATTTTTTCAGTGGAGAACATTTTTTTTTTATATTTACGACTTGACTGTCATGAAAATAATTAGTGTAATAAACACTACTTCTCCAAAAGTTCCACGAAAAGGGCGTGAATGATCTCATGATGGTGTTTTGTTGCAAAACTTAACGTTACTGGTAAAACACGTATATATTACATCCCTTAGAGCGTGGGTGGCTTTGCAATAAATTTTTATTTTTCGTTGCACGCTGAGTCACGAATGGCTGCTGCTTAGAAGCACATTATCAAATGTAAAAGAAAGAAATATGAACAACAATTCAGTTGGATACTCAAAGAAGGAACCATGAAGTACTCAGAAATCAAGGCATGGTCGATTTAAAGGCCTTTCGTGCGATCGTATGTCAATGGCAAAACGAATAGAGAAGACAAGACTTTTGCGATAAAGCAACGAAGAGATAGCGACACAGATAATTGAATGAAATTTCCGATAAAGATCTGATTTACTATGCACAGCAAATTAATCAGATTTGATTTACTATGCGCTTAGTGCACCAACGAAGATATATTTATAATTTCACTCCTCTTCCAGGTGAAGTCTACGTCCTCGATGATGGCGGTGAGGTCGACTTAGATCTTGGAAATTACGAGCGCTTCCTTGACATAACATTGCACCGTGATAACAACATAACCACAGGAAAAATATACAAGTTAGTGATTGAAAAAGAACGGAGCGGCGAGTATTTAGGCAAAACTGTCCAAGGTAAAAGCTCATCCAATCCAATCTAAGATCATCCGTGCTTAAACAAACACTTGCTTCTCGTTTTAGTTGTTCCCCACATAACAGATGCAATCCAAGAATGGGTAGAACGTGTCGCTCACACTCCAGTGCGGGGATCGAACAAACCGCAAGTATGCATCGTTGAATTAGGCGGAACAATTGGCGACATCGAAGGAATGCCATTCGTTGAAGCATTCCGACAGTTTCAGTTTCGAGTGAAACGTGAAAATTTCTGCTGTGCTCATGTGTCGTTGGTGCCATCCCCACGAGCCACGGGAGAGCCGAAAACCAAACCTACACAGAGCTCAGTTAGAGAATTGCGTGGCCTTGGTCTTAGCCCAGATTTTATTGTTTGCCGATCGGAAAAACCAATTGGATCTGAGGTGAAGGAGAAGATCAGTAATTTCTGTCATGTAGCACCAGGGCAAGTTATATGTATTCACGACTTGAACTCGATTTACCACGTTCCGCTGCTGATGGAGCAGAACGGTGTGGTGGAGTTCCTGAATGAACGTCTCCAATTAAACATCCAACCGAGTAGGAGAGAGAAGTAAGTGGGCAGTCTTAAGTCGTGAATTTAAAATTTTGATGAATTGAACTTTTTTAGGTGCCTTCAACAGTGGAAGGATTTGGCGAAGCGCTGTGAGCGACTGCATAAGGACGTCACAATCGCTGTGGTTGGAAAGTACACAAAGTTCGAGGACTCGTATGCCTCGGTCTCCAAATCTCTGCAACACGCTTCACTAGCTGTTGGTTATAAGTTAAGTCTTCGCTTTATTGAGGCGTGTCATTTGGAAGAGCAAACACGGGATCAGTCACCGGGTCTTTATCACGAAGCCTGGCAGCAGCTCTGTGGAAGCCAAGGTGTCGTGGTACCCGGCGGGTTCGGTAGCCGCGGCATGGAGGGTAAAATAGTAGCCTGTAGATGGTGCCGTGAAAACAAAATCCCATTCCTTGGCATATGTCTCGGCTTGCAGGCAGCTGTTATCGAGTATTCACGTAATATATTGAATTTGAAAGACGCTAATACAACAGAGATCACGCCGGACACAAAAAATCCCGTGGTGATCGATATGCCTGAGCATAACACCGGACAAATGGGTGGTACCATGCGGCTGGGAAAACGCACAACGATCCTCTCCCAGGAGAAGAGTATCATCAAACAGTTATATGGAAATCCACAAAAGGTAGAGGAGAGGCACCGTCATCGGTATGAAGTTAACCCCAAGTATGTGCCTGAGCTGGAGAAAGCCGGTATGAATTTCGTTGGAACTGATATCGAAAAAGAACGAATGGAAATCATGGAACTCAAGGGTCATCCCTACTACGTAGCCACACAGTATCACCCCGAGTATTTGTCACGTCCTCTGAAGCCCAGTCCTCCATTCATGGGGTTAATTCTGGCATCGGTTGGAAAATTGAAGAACTACGTGGCGCGTGGCTGTCGCCTTTCACCTCGACAAATGTCCGACGCCAGTTCAGATGAGGACGAGTTGAATATGATCAAAGCCATGAACCTAAATGGCGACAGTCAATCCCCCAAGTCATCAAATAGGTTAAACGTTCTCTCCGTGAAAATGAAAAATGGTGTCTCTGCCCTGCATATGGAAGAACCGAAATTGGATGATTCGAATTAGAATAGGTTTTGGGTGTGCTTAAAGTATGAATATTGTAAGCCTGATGTTGCTTATCGCAACGTACATAACAAATACGATAAGCAACGTGAAATATAAATTTATATTTTAGTTCATTAAGTTATCTTAAAATCTTACAAACGATTCAGTTTTAATTTTTTGATGTACGCGGCGACTGTAACTATTTACTGTGAGATGGCATTTGGCACGAAAAAAGCAGAGTTACCCTGAAAACTTGTTCCCCATTTTATTCTATTTTTTTACAGAAAAAAAAACGTAATTTATAAGTAGGTAAAGATGCCAATAAGATAAAATCTTACAATTGAAAATTATGTTACTAAAAACGAATAATGCAAATCAGTTTTTTCCATGTAACTTTTAGGTTAGAATTTAAAGTGTCGTAAGTATGAGAGATTATTGATAAATCACATTGGAAAAAACATGTATTTAATATCGAATTCTATGAAAAGAATAAATTTTAAAGTTATATCAAGTTTAAGTTGGATTTTTTAGCTGAAACCCCTGATAGGTAGAGCTTAATTCCTTTTATTGTAATATATTTCAATAAAGTTGTAATAATAATAACAACTTGGATTTTGGATTTCTGTGGAACGGAAACATGGCGGTCTAGTTGGGGAAGAATTTTCGACATTGCGCTACAGGTTCACGCGTATTTAAGAAGAGAATATGTTTAAAGTTTTCCAAATGCACTTCAAAAATGTTTTTTTCTAAGTGAGAAAGAGAAATGCCTCCTTCCGGCAAAAGCAGAGAAAAAAATTGAAAAAGTTAACACCGAACTTCGTTGGTAATTAAGCACACAAAAAAAAATCAAAAAGCGCCTTAAACCCGAACGATTAAAAATACGAGCTATTTCAGTGAACTTTTACCTGAAACGAAAACATTAAAATAAATCAAGATACACATTTTACCTCACTGCACAGATTTTTTCTTTAAATTTGATTAAAAATTTAGCAAGACGAACGAACAAATTCATGCGCGCACCAACCATTTTGTCTGCACTGCGTCAAATCAACCGTTACTAATAGACAGAGAACCGCTTGATTAGCATGGTGGTCATGATGGCGAGTAATTTGGCGGGTCTTTTAAAAATTGAAGGGGGTATTTGGCCAAATCCCGGGAGATTAATTTGGCCAAATCTTATTTTTGTATCAAATCTGAATTTGGTTAGTGTGTGCGATTCAATTGAGTTATGATGTCGGAAAATGTTGGTGGTTTTACTTTAAATCCAAGGGGGGATATGGCCGATTATTTTTTTGTATATCAAATCAAAAGTTGGTGAATACGGGCCATAGAAAGAGAAGAAATGATAGAGAAAGGCTTGAATATGGTGGTTATGATGACGGATAGTTTTTGTTGTAAGTTAAAGGGGTTATTTGGACAAATCCTTGGAGATTAATGTGGAATCTTTATCGATATCAAACCTGAAGTTGGCGAATGCGGACGATCTAATTGAAAAAGAACCACTTACGAAAGTGACGGCAGATTGTTTCTGCTGAAAATTTAAGTAGTTATATGGCCATATGCTTAAATTATGGGATATTGATATGGCCGAATCGTTATTTTTAGGTCGAATCTAAAGTTGGCCAGTGCTGACGATTAAAAAGAATGTCTCTATCCATTAACATCGAACGTCATAACAATCGTGTCCATTTTTGCCGGATTTCTTGAAAGTGGTAGATGAACGATTCACTTCCATCCTCCAGTTTTGCTGGACATCTTAAAAGCGATGAGAGTGGAAAATGCCGGATTCCCTCAATGAATTTTACTGCGCACAATTTACATTCAGTTCCATGCAGTTGCTTCATTAAATCTCTGCACTAGCTTTGAACTTGTTTTTTTTTTCTCTCATCTTCCACACACGCTGTGTGAAAAAAAAGCAGCAGAAGACGGTGCAATGTCCCATTCGTGAATCTTATCATTACAAGGGTCATCGCGCAGTAGAATTTGTATATTTAATGTTATCCCTACGATGCTACACGTGGGAATCATCGCAATCACACGGAGGTAAGGTCATGAGCTTGACTTGCGTGTGTGATGATACGGAAAGATTCGTTTAATAACATTGTAGCAGCACTGATTTGTAAAATTTAATACGAAGAGTTGAATTTCAAAGGATCTGAAAACGAAAATATACAAAAATACTATAATAAAACATTGTTTTTCGCTTTTTCTATACAATATTAGTTTTTATTTTGTATATATATATGTATATATATATATATATATATGTATGTGTATATATGCAGCTATAATGTATATTTCTATTTTATAATTACAAGATCAAAAAATATATAATATGTAAGAAATTGTTATTTTCCTTATGTTTTTTCTTTTTCTTTTTTGTATTCGCTTAATATATCATATTTTATTTCATATAGATTTATATATTTATGTATGTTTTTGTTTAATTATTTCCTTTCTTCATATAGGTTTCTCGTTTAAAAGTTATAGTTTCGCAAACATTGATTTCTATCATCTAAAATTTTAAGTAAAAGTAGTGTAAAACATTTATATCTATAGTTTTCCTTCTGCTTTTTTTTTATCTAAAACAAAATTGAGCTAAATAATATATTTTTTCTCACCATAAAGGTTTCTTCTTAAATCAACAGTAATAAAGAAGAAATTTATAGATTTTTTAAATGTTGATAAACACAAATTAACTAAAAACTAAATGCAGAACAAAAATAATTGTCTTAAATTGCGTAAGCTTATGTAGTATATACTTTATATCGTAGGACATTAGGAAAACAAAAAAGCTATCTGTTGTTTTATTTTATGATGGAAGATTGTGTTTCTTTGAACCTTAAGTAAATAAAAAAAAATATTTTTCATTAAAAAAAAAAAAACATATTTGCATGACAAACATAATTTACAGATACACAAATTATTTGCAGATAATTAAAAAATAGAAACGATATTATAAATTAAGTTTTTTAAGTGTGCTGTGTGTTTTTACACAATATTTATCGACTAAAACAACTTAAACTTAAATTAACTCAAGAAATTACAAAAAACAAAATCAAAAGTTCTTAGCTAATTATATCATTTCGTTCTTCTGGGTACCAAAGTAAAATAAAAAAAAAAAACAAGCAAACATATCAAAATAAAATAAATTATAAATATAAAAAAAAAATAAAAGGTAACTATTAAAACTTTTGACAGACAAATTTTGCATTTCTTTTCGTTTGTTAGTGAAAATTTAGAATTCGATTAGTATGTACATTTTTTTATCGCAATTTCAACTGAATTAAACCGAATGGAAGTTCTGGATTTCATTTGTCAAAAAAGGTTTTTTTTCATTTTCTTTTGATTTTCTCAGCTTTGATTTGTACAAGAAAACTTAAAAAAAAACAAAGGCTCGGAAATTGGAGTGTAAAATTAAATAAAATTAAGTTGCACATAACAAAAATAAAATATAAATTAATAATTTAGAATATGTAACAAAGGTGAAACTATGAATGTTGTTTATAAAACAATATTCCTTTTCATTTTTTTCTGCTTTCACAATATGCTACGAAAAATTATGAATTTTGAGTGAAGGTGGGTTCTAAAAGTGGCAGAGAAGAGTTTCTATTGAAATGACTAAGAAGATGCGAATTCATGACCAGAATAGGACATATTGCCTTGAAGTTAGTTTATAAGGGTTTCTTTTTTTCATTGAAACGAAACTCTAAAAAGGCGCAACAGTGATTTTACTTCAATTTGGTGTGAATGGAATGGAGGTTTCTTTTAGATTAGCTGCTGTAGGGAAAGAAATATGCAACACACTTGGAATTCGCCCATGACCGTATTCATTTCATAACAGGTATGATGATGCAATATGGAACAAAATTGAATGCACACGTGCACTGGGTGTTGCAATTATCGCTAAGGGTGTGGGCAGAACTAACTCAGTTGCCATCATTTCCACTTGGTAAATTTAATGTCCCACAGCGATTGCTGGTAAAGTAATAAACACTTCTTCTTCTTGAATAATTAAAAAAAAAAAACATTATTAAAACATAATGCACTTCAACAATTTGACTAAGAACCTCCATTCAACCTGCCGACGAAACTCAATCTGATTGCCATCTTTTTTCTTTCCTTTCAGCATAATTCTTTTCTTATTCAATTACTTTTGTGCTTATGCAAACGAAAATTTTACAAAAAAAAACTACAAGAAAAATTGACTAAAAAAGTGCAGAACATATTCAAACTAAATAATAAAGAAATTCTACAAAAAAAAAAAACTTATTGCACGAAAAGATAGAACTTTTTTTCATATTTTTTTTACACAAACTTTTCAACAAAAAAAAATTTCATCTAAAAAGTATTTTTCAAAACACATTGCAATTTTTCCCGGATTTCCTCTATTCGTTTTATACGTACAAGAAAACTAAATTGTAGTTTAAGAATTTAATTATAATTAAAAAGTAATGATTAATAATATTTTTTTTCTTTCTTTCTTTTGTAATTTAAATTTACAGCCATTTATACAACAAGATTATTCATTTTTTTTTTTCAAACATATATAGTAATATATATTTAGTTTTTTTTTACTTATTTTTCGTATATGTATTTGTGATTAACACTAAAGCACTTTACCCATAAAGCAAAAATGAGCTTTTTGACAGCGTAGGGTGGGATTGATTTAGTGTACCATTTATTTTGGGCAACAAAGAGAGAAAAATGTAGGAATAGACTTACCACCGAGGTTTTAGGAATCATCACTGAGGGGAGATAGGCATGGAAACGGAGCGCAACCTGGACATGAGACTTACATATATCCAGTGGCACGTTGTTACCGAATTATGCATTTTTTTCTTGAGAAAAGGCACTGCTAAATTGCCTAGAGAACTCAATAATGATACTTTTTATAAGGTTGGACACTTTAAATCCGCATATGCGTGGCCAAGGTTGGTTCACGTTGGAAGGCTGCTTTAGACCAGGCACAAACTTTTCAAGGGTTAATTTTCTATGAAGGAAGTAAGAAAATTGGTTCAAATCTGCTGCGGATGTGGGAATCTTCAACACTTTTAGCGTATCACGTCAAAATCCTTATTGTTGATCCTCTTGCGTTGCCTGTATCTTTCGTTTTTAATATCTTTCGATTGATTTACGAGCTTATTCACTACTAAACCAAGTTGCCTAACGCTGTTTTAACAATATTAGATGTAGAAAATACATGTACATATTTTCATTTAGTTTTGTCATGATCAAAAAAAAAAAAAAGAAACGTAAGCAAATATCGACTTAAAAATATTCAATGTTTAAATATTCTTGTTTTACATAAAAATCTATGTGTAAATATATTTAATTTTTTTTTCACTTTTTTTAAGTTGTAAAATTGGAACAATTAAAATATTTGTACAACACTTTTTTGCAAAGTGATTTTTTTTTTATCCTTAGACATGAATGTTTTTTTCTTTTTTTTCTCTGTGTGATAATAAAAATTATCGAAAAATATCGTTTATGTTAGGTTTAAAAAATAAAATGGAATGTTTTTTGTTTTGTTTATTCCATTTAGCCTTTTTTGTTTCCTGGATGGAATGTTTATACTTAGTGCTTTACATATTTGTTTCTTACTCATTTTTTTTTTAGTTGTTGTTTGTCTATTTGGTCGTTGCAATAAATTAACATTTTTTTCTTGGTGTTATTTTTTTTATGTTGTTTTTTTTTTATATTAAATACTATTTAATTTCCCTCGAGTTCGATTCATTTAGCTTAGGAGGGAAATTGAGAAGGTTGTTGCAGAGAGATGATTATCTCGTCTTTTGATTTTAAAGACATTTAAGCTTTTTTGGCATTTTGCTTATTTATGAGCGATTGTAATTTTTGTAGTTGACTGATCAGGCTGGCATTGGAATCCTCTAGGGATTCAACGCGTTTTTTATAGTCGGTATTTTCAGTGACGAGAATTTCAACTCGACGCTCTAGTTGGTCCATATATTCTTTTTTCTTTCGACGACTTTCTTGTGCAGATATCTGAAAGTGGTAGAAAAGAGCAAAGGTGAGGAATTAATAAAGTGATGCAACTGAGTTTCTAGAGTTTTTGTGTGAAATAGATTTAATTTTGGGTAAAAAATAGATTTGTTTTTGGATAAAATAAATCCCTTTTTGTACCTTATTTTTGATTTTCCTTCGAATCTTCTTGAGGGACTTTTCCTCAGTTTTCGTCAGTGGTAATCTTGTTGGAATTGGATAACCTTCGGCCAAAAGTGTGCGCTTCTCTTCTTCGGTTAGCATAAGAGTGCCAGTTGACCCTTTCTGAAAATCAAAAGAAATCATCCATCTTTAGCTTTAGAATTGAATTGATGCTAATCATGAACATTGAAGTAAATTTTAAAATAAATAACATGCTAATCTACTTTCTATAGCTCTAATTTCAATAAATGTTCTACCGAATGCATGCAACGTGAATTGAATTCCTATCTGTGACGCTAGAATTCTGTTGCCATGTAGAACTCGTATAGAAAACGAAATGCTATTAAAAATTTCGATTTCATTTGAATGCATTTTAAAATTAGCTAAAATGCTGACATAATGAGAATTATATCACAAAAAAGCAAAAAAAACTAGTTTGCATTCGTCTTTAATAGCTTAGTAGGCAATTTGGAGGTTAGTTTATCGGTCATCAGAGGAATTTAAATTCGCGTTTAGCAACCTACATACATACACATGTGAGATTGAGAAAAATCTTATTACCGGTTGTGAGCTAATCAATGGCGTATGTATTGGCTGCCTAGTCGATGATCCAGTGTATGCTCTGGACGAGCCACTAGCATGTGAGGCAGGTGAGCTGGATGCACTGTGCGAGCTGGAATTGCTCCTTCGCGATGTGGGTGTTGACGATGCGGTTGTTGATCCTCCCGTCGCTGTTGCAGATGTGGAGAGATTGATTTGTTGTTGTGTGGGAGGTGACATTGGCGATACCAATTGATGTTCAGGACTTTGATTCCCTTCGGATTCGTCGCTTGGCAACGATGATGGCGGTGTTGGAGGTAAGCCAAAAACTTGTCCATTTTGTTGTGAGGGTTCCATTTTAATGTTGACTTTTGGTATGACTATATTTTGACCGGAATTGCCAAAAATAAATTGTTGGGACTTCAAAAGACTCTGTGAGGCTGGTGTAAGTTGCAGGGAACCATTCTAAAGGGAGAGGTTGTTAGGAATAATCGCTTGAAAAGATGCTGTGCATTAAGACTTACTTTGTGCTCAAAGACAAGGTCTGAGTTTGTGGATGCAGCAATATTTGCCATGTTGAGGCTCAGGCCACTTCCATAGACTTGGGAATTCGGACTGGGCGGGCAACTGGAATCAGGAGACATCGGCTCATCCTTAATGCAGGTTTCATCGATTTCGATGTCTGAGCAGGAGGTTGATGTGGAAACGCTATCATTTCGTATGCTCGCTGTTAGCGCTTGCTGTTGCATTAACTGTTGCTGTAGCTGTTGTTTTGTTGAGCGCAGGTTGATTGTAAGCGGTGTGCTTGAACTCTTATTATTGCCGGCGGATAAACTGAATATATTTGTGCTGTTGCATCCACTGTTTGATAGATTAATCGTTCCGGCACGTGAAGTTGCTGTTAGCATTGGATTACTACTTGATACTGTCGAATGTGTGCCTGTACCGCTGCTGGTCATTACCGATGATGGATTTTGTGTTATTTCAAACACGCGACGAATGTTGCTAGTCGCGGTTTTCATTGATATAGCAGGATAGCATTCATCATCCATATCTGGAATGATGAAAAAAAATAAGAAATAATTATGCTACGGTCATTTACAGAGAAATTTTCTAATGAAATGAGGAATAAACATCGCGGGCCTAACCCTGTATGTATCTAGAACACGTTTCTAATCTTATTCCACCTTCGAAAGTATTTACGTCACTTCATCATTGAATTACTTTTCTCTTTTCTTTTGCCCTGCAGCAGATGTTAAATACATTAAAAATACTCATGGCTACTCTTCTTCTAGAAAGAGGGCAGTAACCGCTTATAAGTTCTTCTTCTTCGTTTTGTTTGCGTTTGATTCGCTATAACAAAATTTAAAAAGAAGATAGTCATTCTTCTTTTATTCGTGTGTGTTGTTACATTTTAGCGTTTTGACCATAAACAATTCAGGTTTTGATCGTGACTTGGTTTAGTAAGTTGGCGAAAAAAAAAAAGAAATTCACTTCACTGTGCATCTCTTCCTGTTCTCTTGAGACATATTGAAAATGTTCTGGTGTTAATTTTTTTTTTGTTACGATTAAGATTTTGTTTTAAGTGGTTGCTAGTTAATTGAAAAATAAGCAGATCAGGTATCATTACGATATCCAGTTATCAGTAAATGTTTGCTGCTGATTTGAAAGCATTTGGATTTAAATTTTAAGTTATTAATAAGCCTGAAGTATTTAATTGGTTTCTTTTATCATTAATTTTAGATTTGAATCTTTATTTACTGAATTTCCATTGATATAGTCCATTTGTTTGAGACTGGGAATTCCAGCAGGAGACAGATAATGAAAAGAGGAGAAGTTCTTAGAGCTTTTCAAATCGAATATTGAGATGCTTTCTAGATACCGACAAGGAGAAAGAAGTTAGGCACGCTTTTTGATTACTTCCATGAGTGTCGAAAATATGTCCATAGATATCAGATAATGAAGGAAATTAAAAAAAATCGCTTGGCGTTATTAGATGGCGTCAATGTTACGAAAGAACACGCAGAGTTCTTTTAAATTAAATGAAATCTGATTAAGTGAATTATTATTTCAGAACTTGAATCGTTTTTTTTTTGCATGTTGTTGTCTTGTTGTTCATGAAAACGCATTCACTTCCCTTGATTGACAAAAAATCCTCTTTAGTTCTACTCTACAAATTGCGTCAACTCAGAGCAATTTGCCCAGTTAATTACAAATTATTAAGTTTCCACTCGAACCTCAATGTCATATGTAAACAGTAGATAAAAAATCAATTAAGGCATATGCCGTTCTTACTGTTTTTTTTTGCTTCCCTGTTTTTTTCATTTAATGTTCTACATTTCCCCTTACACTTAGTTGTTTTTGTTTGCGTTCAGTTTTGAAACACATTGTTAAATAAAACCCATTTTTATAATACCACTGTCATTTGGAAAGAGTGAATTTTTCATTTGACTGAATTTGTTTAATCGTATCTTTTAGATTCATTTGTTCAAATATTGTGTAATGAACATAGAAATTATATCGTATCAAGTGTTTTGTATTGATGTTTGTTTGAATTTTGAGAAAAACACATTCATTCGGTGCGGATGTGCGAAGCCATTTTGATTCAGATTGGCAGCCATTTTATGTTTGCAAAGTGCATTTAATTTCCTTCTGGAAATGGATGGGGCTTATGATTTCTATAATCGTGAAAGTTCCTAAATCGAATTCAAAAAGGAGTTTAATTCACTTTAGACATTTTTTTGTATTTCTGCGATTTCATAAGAGGAAGACGATGACGACAGAGAGATGAAGATGGCGATGAATTTAATCAGATTCGTTACAGTCTTATTTTATTGCATCAGAGATGAGGAACTCTTCTCCATGTCTTTTGACATACAAAAAACACGACACGATTCTTTCTTCTTTGTTTTTTTTGAAATAACATACGTGTGCTACCGGTGTTTCGAAATAATTACTCCACACTCCCGGTAAACATAATAAAAACTCTCAAATAATAAAAAAATGAGGTTAAGAACAGATGTGGTGTGTGGGGCTGTTGATGTTGTGGCAGCTTGTCTTGTCTTGACGATGTACCCAATCAAGAAATACTATCACAGGCTTTTATTTGTTCAGAAAAAAATAAACTATACCAAGGCATCATCACTGGGGGTTTATACATTTTTTTTTCATCCTTATACGAACGTCAGAGCATTGGTGACAAACAACTTTATATCTGGGAGGGATCAAGAGAGAACTTGGCGGGAACAGTTGATTCAACAATTTGCTTATTATTGACGTCTGGCGTAAGGGAAAACGATTGTTAGGTTTATATTTGTTTTTATCGTGCGGCTGAGAACGTATTTTCAAAGTAGAATATCCTTGAAATAAATCAATTGAGATGATGATGTCACATCCGATTGGCAGTGAATTTGAAAACAGTCATTCTTTACGATGTTATCGGTCAGACAAGCAAATGACTGCTGATCTCTTAATTCAAGGGAATGTATAATTTTAAATGACTGACACTCTAAATTAACTGATCCACATATCAGTCACTGGCTTTTGCATGATGTCAGCTTCGGCAATTTGGACTTATCACAACGACAGTCAGAGAGTGATGAATGCTCGCATTAGGCGTTGGAAAAAACATTTACCTAATTACAACAATCTTACTTACCGTCCATTTTTGTGTGTAGACTTTTTGGTGAATCTGGCATCGAATCACCATCTGAATTAAGACTGTAGGAGTGTTCTGACTTGATTGGTAATGTACCAAGTAATGCATCTGATATTAATTTGTCGTTTAATATGACAGGAGGCATTTTGATATCACGTTCCAGGAACCAATCCGTCATATCTGAATCTGTTGATAGCTTTAGGGTATCCGACTGGAAAAAAAGAAAAGAAAAGAGAAATGAATATCATGTATACATGTGATTTATAAGGAAGGAGATAACCACAACTGGAGGGTTTGAACAAATCGTTTTGTGGGGAACAACACTGCGCTAGACAACACACAGGAAAGAAAAAAACCTCAGAGCATATTTTAAAACCTAAAACACACTAGACAGGCGTCTAATAATTTCCGAGTTAATTAAGCCGACCCCATTGAATAAAATCAATTTTGGTGTAAGCGCCTAACCCCAGTAATAACAGGAAAGGTGTTATTTGCATGCAAAAGTTCCTATTAACACAATACAACTATTTATTAGATAATCGGTAGCCAGGAATTTACTGCGGAAATCATTTTCTTTTTTTTTTTTTCATTTTCTATTACCTTTATGGATTGCGCAATTGATTCAATTTTTTATGTGTTTTCTGTTCACTTATTTTCACCTCGTCCTCCTCATTAAGGGAGGGCGACAAAGAGTGAGAGAAAGGAACGTTTAAAAATAATGAAAAAAAAAAAAGAAAAACCTATGCAGACAATTTTTTCGGCCACAAACGCCATCGAACCGAATCAAAATACATAGTTGTAGTTTCTCCAGGTCCGACAAAATTTATTAAAAAAAAAATCCAATCCAATCTAAATTTAGATCTTTTAAAAGTAATAATAGATAGACGGATAGGAGTTATAATTTTGTTTTACTTTCTGCTCTATTAAAAGGAAAATCTGCTTTCATTTCCGTTTCAATTGCAAATAAACTTATTTAAAAGTTTTTATAGACAATTCAACAAAACTCTACTCTTCAACTGAAATAGATTTCATTTCTCACGGTTGTATGGTGATAACCGTGAAAAATGGAAACTTAAAAAGAGTTTTGAAGTCAAAGCAAGAATTTCGTAACAGTCGACAAAAAATAAAAATGATTAAAAATAAAAAAAAAAAAAAAATTCGCTACACGTGCCAATTGACATGCAGTCATAATTATTATTTATTATTTTTTTGTATTATATTTGATTTGCAATAGCAATTGCAATTTTAACGATAACAACACCTTGAAGCGAATATGGAGTAGAAAAAAAAAAGTGCACGCGCCAGAGACGGAACCTTAAGCTGAACGCACACTTTATCTGGAGTGGCGTACATTGGCATTTAGCTCTCGAATGAGAGAGCTCGTGTGCGAGGCGTTTTGGTTGATTTATTTTAAAGCTTTTAATAAAATTAGACAGAGGGTATCAGATTTTCGAGATAAGATTGGGGCCGCATGCTTGAGACAATCTAGAAGTGATTTTCAAGATAGCTATGGATTGTTAATTAGTTTAGTTAATAAATTGAATGAAAAGTACACCCAACATTGTCGACATTATGCAACTATGCAAACAACAGTCGGGTCAGGCAGACCCACTTAAAATTCCACCTACGAAAGGGGGGAAACTTTGCTTAATTAAATTCACGAACGTCAGAGGGTCCGAGCATTTATTTAACGCCCCGAATTATCTGGGTCAGCTCAATTGGCCAATTGGTATTCTCCTCTACACGCATCCCGTATAAATATCCTTTGGAATTTCGCCTTTCGGCTCAGATGTAAAGCCTTTCTCTTTTTTGTTTTTTTTTTGGATTTTTGCCTGTCGCAAGATAAAACTCGAATGCAAAAAAAAAAAAACCGCCTTGAAAAAGAAATTAATTTCGTGTCAATAAATTATCAAATCGAGTTTTTTGTTTGCGTTCCTTTTCGCTTTCTGGTAAGAGATACCAATTTTTTGTTTTCGAAATTATTTTTTTTTTTACTGCAGGAGAGAGAATGGATTTTGGTTTCGCGACGCGGTCCAATGTCAGTGTCAGTGAGATGAAAAAATTTAAATGAATGCTTTTTTGTGGGACCTACAATTTCTTCACTGGCTCTTCCTTTCCCCGATGAGAGATGGTGATGAAGAAATGGAGAAGAAAAACTTTTTCCTTTCAAACTTTTTCCCTTCACCCAAAGAATGCGGCGTTGTTCTTCTTCTCAGAGGTCCCACCACCATCACCACCCGGCAAAAGACGAACGCGAAGCATGCCGCGCTGTCGCCACTCTTTACGGTTACAAAACACAATCCCGGATTTAACCGTTAACCAGTGAATTCTTTCATGAGAGATGTTTTTTTTCTCCTTCTTCTTTGGGTTTTTCTTGTTTCTTTTTTCAGTTTTTTTTTTCTCTGTTGAATTTCATGTCTTCTACTGATTCTCATAGATACACAAATACTCAAGATGCTGCTCTCGAGACCTCAATGAGACATGAAGTCAGCAGCTTTATAATGATTGCTCATTTGGCCGTGCTCTCTGCAGTGGGCTATCGAATGGAAAGATGATGACTTACCTGATGTAATAGGCCATGACTCAGGCCACACATCAGAGGAGAGAAGCGGTGGAATTATCAGACAGATGGATGGATGAATTGGGTAAAGCTTCGCGTGGAGCACAACAAGCACTTGGGGTTTCTTTGAAGTTTATTTGCCTGGAGGAGGCAGGTCTTGTGGATTGTGGCGGTGGAAATTTGTTGTGTAGGAAAGTTTGGTGGATTTTTTTTTTGGAGAGCCTCTTGATGAGATACTATTCAAGAGTTCAACTGAAAATCGCTGAGATGCGATGTTTGCTTTCCAAAAAGCTGGGGAGAGTCCAATTTGGGGTGTGTTCATAGGTATGTGAAGCTTTACCCATGCCACCACTCCTTGTGGTTTCTTCTTCGAATGAGTCCTTTGCCATGCCACCTCTGATAGAAGATCAGCCTTCTGAGTCCAAGTTGGGGTGTGTTCATGTAGACCTGAAGCCTCACCCATGCCACCACTTTTCGTAGATTCTACTGCAAAAATTCCTTTGCTACCTCTGGTTGAACGTCAACCTTCAGAGTCCAATTTGGGGTGTGTTCATAGGTATGTGAAGCTTCACTCATGCCACCGCTCCTTGTGGTTTTTTTTTTCGAAAGAGTCCTTTGCACATGCCTCGTAGATTCTTCTGGTTAAAGGTCAACCTTCAGAGTCCAAGTTGTGGTGTCTTCACCCACGCCACCACTCCTGGGTGATCACTAAGACAGGCCCAGTTTTTTTTCTAAAAAGTCCTTTGCCTTTTCTGACTGAAAATCAACCTTCAGATTAGAATTTAACCCAAGGCAAGTCACCGTATCATCTCAAATTAATCACGTCTTTAACTCTCTTTCAGATGAGCTTAGAAAATCGACAGTAAATTGAAAAAAAGAAGAAAAGATTAATGAGTTTCAACCCATCAAACCGTGATTAAACACGTGAGTAGATGCACACATCTACCGGATGATTACCATATCTAATTGATGTGAAAATTCAAGGCCGTCTATGCATTTAGATTTCTGCAGTTTCTTCTCCTCACTCTTGTCTCGTTCAAGTGGTATTTAGATATTTCAAGGTTCAACAATTTGTACACCATCTTGACCATATATTTTTTTTTGATTTCACAGCAACACAACACATAAAAAATAAAGTTCTTGACACGGCACTTGAAGTACACATACTTCTCACGGATGTAATTTGAATAGATGTCAAATAAAAATAAATCAAGTTTGTAAAATTGATCACCTCCAAATTCACGATTGATTCTCTGGGGAATTTAAGCGGATTTGGAATCTTGTATTTTTCCAGTACCGGCATTAAATTCACAAATCTTGTTCATCTTGTCTGATTCACTTTACCGTCATTTTCCGGTTTTGCAGTTCTCCGGTGTATTCTTTTCTCCATGTTGATGGTGTCATCATAATCATCATCATCGACGACGGTAACACCATTGATTGGTGTCACAGGGGGAAGGGGGGAAAAAAATATGCTTAAAAAATCTAAGCATTTACTTTCAATTAATTTTTGATTGCCTTTACGAAAGAAATGAAATAAAATTGAATTGACTAAAAAGTATCGGTGCTAGAAGGAAACCAAACGGAATCCCATCATTAATCATTCATTCAATTCATCGTATACGTGTTTCACACACACTTCGATTAACTGTTTTTTGGTTCTTTCGAGTTTCTGTACTCAACCCTACTTCATAATTCAGTCAACCATGCCAATACTCCCGTGGTACACCTGTAATTTGGAAGGCAGAAGCAACACAAAACAACGACGATGAAGACTAAGTTTGAAATGGTAGACGATGACGACGACGAAGAGTGAGGTTGTGCTTTTTTTTGTGTTTTTTGTTGACACCACTCTTTCGTGGTTGGACGGTTCGGTGCGTCCGGCAAAGGGCGCCGATGTGAGAATGTGCGTTTGGAAGGGTCCGACTGATCGAGTCGTGATTATTTGAAGCAGGTAGATTCTTCTACAAGGATCCACGTAAGGTTCACTGGACTATCGTCGTTTGTTTTCGTTCGTATTTTGTGTTGAACAGAGGGGAGAAGAACGACACTAAAGATCAATAAACTCAAAGAACTCAAAAAGTCGCCGGTGGAGGAAGAAACACCACGAAAATTTTTGTTTTCAAAGGATACACGAAAAAAAAACTCCTATCAGGTTGTTTTGATAAACGAATCTGGGTTAGGGTCCATCGATTGCATAATGGGAGATGATGTAAGAATTTGTTTTGTTATGCTTTTTTTTGTCAGAGTCTCGATCGTGTGATCCCTTGAGGCGCAACACGGTTCCTTTTGACTGGACCATCGTAAAATGGATGATTAGTGGGTAATAAATGAAGAGGAGAAAAAATAAACTGGTCTCTGGATTTATCATGAAATCGATCGAACTTGAGTTATGATCGAAAAGGGGTCCTCAATCAATGTACAACCAGAAAAAAAAAGCCAATAAAACACATGTAACTGCGAGAGATTAGCGAATTAAAAAACCAATTTGTTTTGCAACATTTCACCTCTCAATAGCCCCAGCGCCATTACCGTGTCAAAAATCAAATAAACAAAAAAAAAAACTTCAAACTAAAGACTTCCCACAAAAAAATTTTCAACAAAACAAAAAAAAAAAAAAACTAACAAAAAACTTTCACCAAACATTAAAAAGAAACATAAATCAATGGAAAAGAATAAATCTTGTATAATTGACTTTAACTGGTTTTATGTGTTGTGCAATACACACTTTGTGGTAGAAAAAAAAAATGTAAATAAATTGAAAAGAATTTTGCAAAATAATAAATTTGTTTTTTTTTTTTCCTATTGCAATTCACATTGACCCACTTTTTTTCGTGAGATGCTTTTAAGGAATTTTTCATGGCTGAACAAATGAGGGTTTTTTTTTTGTTAATTTTTTTTTTGCAGAAAATATAAATCAAAAGCTATTCAAGGTGCAACTGGGTGTGGTGTGGTATCATTGTTGTCTGTTACATGTGACACATGTACGCTTGAGCAACATTGTTGCATGTTTTGCACCAATTCATTTGAGTTGTTGAATGTCATTGGGTCGCCAGTGGTGTTGCAGAAGGAAATCTGCAAAAAAAATGACCTCGAGATTGTTGGCGGAGAAAAATGTATCCGGTTAAGCTGCATAAATGACTCATTTGTATTCTCGGAGGAAAACGGAAGTTGTGGTCAAGATAAATTAAGGTTTAGGTTCTTGAAGAAAACTGAAAATGTGGCCACATACAAAAGTCTTTAAAATTCTTGAAGGAAACCGATGATGTGGCCACATAAACAAATCTTTATAGTTGTTAAAGGCAACCGAAGATGCAACCACATAGAAAAGTCCTTTAGGTTCTTGAAGGAAACTGAAGATGTGGTCACATAAAAGTCTTTGAAATTCTTGAAGGGAACCGATGATGTGGCCACATACAAAAGTCTTTAAGATTCTTGAAGGAAACCGACGATGTAGCTACATAAACAAGTCTTTGAAATTCTTGAAGGCAACCGAAGATGTGGTCAAATAGAAAAGTAAGCTGCGTTAATGGCCGTAGAGGGCCAGAGCCTAGCTTTAAGCAAATCAGACGCTCCCAACTCTTCTGTAATCTTCCTGCCACCACAAAAACCAACCTTCAGTCACTATTGCAGTAGACTCGGTTGAAGGACAAGCTAAGTAGAAGTTTTCTGTGTTCTCGGAGGGAAAGAAAGATGTGGTCAAGTCTTCTAGGTTCTTAAAAAAAACAGAAGATGTGACCACATAAAAAAAAATTGCTTAACTGTCCCTAGAGGTCCAGAGGCTAGCTTTTTCGCACCTGTAGCTCACTCGTCCACTGCAGCCACATAAGACCAATGACTTTCGATGCAAATCAGATGCTCTCAACTTTTCATCCTCCCTGCTACCATAACTCAGATACCAACTTCCCGTCACTATTGCAACAGAGGAAAAAAAAAAAAAACAGAAGTGTTGCAAAAAAAGAAATAAATAAATTATTAGCGTCGCCCATTCCACTTCCTATCTAACATTATTTCTATTTCACTTTTTTTTTTATTTTAGTTGTGACTATTGCGGCACCTATTTTTATCTTCTCATGTCTTGTACCCAAGAGTTGTGCCTCTATGTATCTCAAGCTCGAGCAAGTAATTTCTTATTGAGGTGTGGTTGGCACAAATGATCACAGGCAATTATACCGCCATGGTGAAATAATTGTGGTTACACACAGTAAAAGAGTGTGCTGTATCTGATTTTTGTTATTTATTTTTCTTCACACAAGACTTATGGCAGAGAAAAAAAAAAAAAGAAAAACAAAGTCTCTTTTGATCAAAGAAGAGATATGTGCAACATGGTTGGTAGATATACCCCTCTTTTTTGGTGGTTCTTGTCAATTTCTTTGCACACTTGAAATTGATCGTAAAAATGAAGAATTTTAATTTTCGCATGAACCAGTTGCTAAGAGAATACAACTCCACACACAAAAAAAAAAACAAGAAAATAGAAGCACAGACAGAGAGTGAAGGTGGAAAGGTAACCTTGAGCGCGTGTGGCAACGACAAAAAACAAAAAAAAAAAAAACTCCATATCATAGAACACCTGCAAGGCGTTTAGATATTTAAATTAATAGCAGTTTTGTTCTAAATTGTTGTAGTACGCAAAATGGGCGGAGATACAGATACGGAGGAACAAGTTTTTTTTTTCTCTCTTAACGGAAATTTATGGCGTCAGGAAATTGAGCGGTGCTCTAGAATGTCGATTCAAAGTAATGCATTGGCATTTGTGCAGGTTGATTGCATTACTAACAAGATTCAAAGCAAAAAATAAAAAAAGAAAGTACCTTCCCTGTTGGGCTGCCAACATCTAACAGCCCAACATTTTTTATGGCTGAGCGATCATCGAGTAATGGTTACACTTTCACTGATCGCGTTAAACCACAAAGTTGCAGTATCTATGAATTTAATCAGAATTTCGATTCATGGCGGCAAATGCGGGCGGTCGAATATCCGTGACTAGTGGCAGGGTGTGAAATGAATTTAATGCATTCATTCGATTCGTGGCTTGATCATGAATCCATTTTGATCGTTGATCATGAGGCTGAAGGTGTGACGATGACGATTGGAGATGAAAGGGCTTAAGAGGGACGAGTGCACGATGATGGTTGTAGATGCAAATTGTTGGGGTCCACTGGTTCATCTTTACGGTGACAGATTTTTTATGGAAATTTGATCTTAAGACGGGCAAAGGGTTGGTTAGTGGAGCGTAGAGATCTTGATTGAATTTGTCTCATTTACGGTGAGGTGTGATGCTTGCCACACACTCGGTAGAGCATGATTGACAAACTTCAGACGATGTTTTCGACTGAGAAGGATCTATTTGCCTTCTATTTGCGTCCTTAACACACTCGGTAAAGCATAATTGACATATTCAGATGACGTCATCGATCTAAAAGGATCTAATAGCAACATGCCTGCCTCCCACTGACTTCTTCTGTGTTCCTTAACTATTTATTGCTTGCCACACTCTCGATAGAGCAAAGTTTAGACGATGTCATCGATTAAAAAGGATCTAATAACAAGATCTCTGCTTTCTACTGTCAAACTTGCCGGTTCTGTGCTGACCAAACACTCGGTAGAGTTTATTTGAAGAACTTTAGACATCGATCGTAAGGGATTCGCCTCCTAGAGTCATCATTAGTTGTTCGACATTGGCCACACATTCAATAAAGCGTGATTGACAATCTTCAGACGACACCATCAATCGAAAAGGGTCTAAGAGACACTTAAGATGATGTTTTCGATCAAAAATGATCTAATAACAATATGTCTGCCTCCTACCGTTGTCCTTAACTCTAGATGTTTCAAGTGCCCTACTAAGCCAAACGTCTTACTTGCCCTATTTTCATTTAAGTGACATTTGTTGTCATCATTTAGCACCCTTTAACTGACATAAACTTGACAACACAATAGAATCATCGACAGCGTCACCTCAAGCAGGTCCTTTGGGTCGTAAAAAAACACAGAAAAACCCCATTCAACTGACATGTTGATAATGAAAACAACAAGAAACTGACTAAGCCACCGCACGTTCAGTAAACAAACAGTTAAAGGCGCACAAACACACGCCTCAATCAACAATCACAACTCAATATGTTCAATGAACCTCCGCATTCATGCATAATTCGTGTGTAAACACAACAAAGAAAGAAGAAAAAAAAAAAAAAAAAATATTATGCGTAAAACATGCGTACAATTTGCGTGGAATTTCTTTTAGCGTTTATTTATCGTTGTCTCTTAGACTGGCGGGGTCTGTCTCTCTGAGTACAAGATCAATGATCTCTCTTTAGTTCGATCAAGTTTTTTTCGTGGGTTCATTCACAAGTGAGGTTATCTAACCTAAAAAAAAAATCCACAAGCAAACAATAACAGTGTCTATAAATTTTAAAGAGACACAATTTAGGACAAGACAATTAGCACGATAAGAGAGATAAATTCTTTACACAAACAAATCCAACTTCACTCAGTAGAAGAAATGCGACGAGGAGCGAACAAATAAAAAACGACGCGGTGTTATTGACAGCAATGACCTTGACTTTGACCGACAGAGGTGCGCTGAGATACAACAAATCACTAGTGGATGTCTGTCCATTAAGGCGGTATACAGATTTTCGGGGTGATCGATACCGTTTTTTTATCTGGCGGCCATTTTATTAGGGGGACCAGTTTTTTCTTCTGTTTTTGGGCAGTCTCTCAAAAGCTGATGTCACATTTTGCGGCCGGTTGAACAAAAAAAAATCCCAACAAACAATTTCGGCGTTTTCAGGTAAATTAAAACGCAATTTGTTGTTGTGGACGAAGGTATTAAATAAGAAGAGTAAAAGTTGGTAAAATATCTTGACCATTAATCGGTCCTCAAACTGGGTGTGAATCACGGCAGCATTCAGATACCAGAGAACGTTTAGCAGGTGGGTGTTAAACAAAAAAGATGAGAAGTCACTGACCGATCGGACGAATAATTAGTTGTTTGTTATTTATTTATCTTTCTTCATTCCTAATTCTCAATTCTACGGAAAAAAACGACTTGTTGTGGTGCTGTTTTCGAGATGAGTCAAAGCCGAGAAAAGTTGGTATTTCCTCTCGAACATTAATCATCTCTGAAATGGACCACAAAAACACTCTGAAACGGACCCGAAAAATAATTCAAAGACATCTCTCCTAACCTCAACTACGTCCATGACCCATGACCAACTTTTGCGGCTGGCTGTTGCGCACCTTAAAATCAGGTCCCAGTCGGTTTGACGTAGCAATATGACTGTTAGGAGCCGCGGATAAACCGGCTTAAGCTTGGTATGTGACCAGTCGTGCATGCGCATGAGCGCAGGAAGTTAAGCGCAAAAAAAAAAAAAAAAATGCAGAAACCAAATAAAAAAGTTGCAAACACCAAACTTCACCGTGAATATTTTACCTGTGTGCACACCGGTGTTGCAGGCGGAAAAGTGAGCGGGAAAAATCGATTACAAACATACACGTGTGTGGCAGGAAACAAGGAAACACACAAATACACAACTCTTTTCGATTAAAGTCAAGTACAAAACACACACACATGTAGCGGAGGACTCCCGACAAGAGGTATGTATCTGGACGGAAAGAGTCGTTTCAACAAAAGGAGGACTTTTTTGTTTGAGTGTTTTGCAATCCCTAACAACATTGTTGCATCTTTGTGGAGTTTAAAAACAAAAAAAAAAAAACTCTTTTTTTTTTCGAATTTTTAATGATTTACGATCGTTGGCGGCACGATCGGTTGCATAAGACGCTTCGTTGCCTCAGAGTTGGGAAGTCTTTGCCATGACGTTGTAAATTATTCAAGAATTTCGAATGCTAATGATCTTGCGCAAAAAGGCTCGTTTGTTTTTGTTGTTTGTAAAGGAATTTGTAACAACAAGTGATCGAGAGGTGATCTAGTTTAGGCGGTTAATTACAGGACTTTGGCTTGCCAGAGATCAAAGGAGATCAATGAAAGTTGAAGGTAAGTCTTTGGACTGCAGCCAGTTACGACAGATGGAGGATTGAAGGCGGAGATTGGAGAGGGCTTAGGAAATAAATTTTTGTGGGGAAAATTTGCATATAATGGACGATTTCTTAGCATTAACAATGATCGGTTTTGATATTCCGAATGAATTTCAAGACTTTTGCAGGGCGAAACAAATTGTTTCGTCAAGATCAAGCAGAAGACATGACGCTTGGCATGAAATTTAAACAAGTCCTTAGAAAGTGGAAAAATCTCTCGCCAATATCGAGCAGAAGACATGACGTTCATGACGTTGGCATGAATTTCAAACTAGTCTTAAGTTAGTGGAAGAAATCGGTCGTCAAAACCGAGTAGAAAACATGATGCTCATGGCGCTGGGTATAAGTTGCAAACTAATTTTCAGCTAGAGAAAAAAATCGCTCGTCAAGATCGAGCAGAAAATATGACGCTGAGCATGAAAGCCAAACAAGCGAAAAAGGTCTCTCGCCAAAACCGTGTGGTTTAGTAAAAAAAATGTTACGCATACGCCAAAGTGTAGCGGGCTTATAAGACAAACCACCCCCGGGCGTATGCACAACATTTTCTGGTGCCCATTCAACTCAGGAAGAAAGACGAATCCTTTCTCTTGAAAAGAAGTTGACATTACGCAACTGCTCAGCAATTTCCACCTCACTTTTTTGCCATTTTATCTCGAAACACTCAATAATTTACTAAAAAAGTAGAAGAAAAAAAAAAAAAACGAATCTCAATTACCACCTTTTTTCCTTATCTCCAAGACCGTGTCATACCCAAACACGGAAATGAAACAAATCAACGCGACTAACTAGCACACACATCTTTCTTGTCACCCTTATTCGCCATGCTTCGTGTATATAATTACTTTCATGTTTTTCAATTAAATTTCTTTGATTCGACATACACTTCTAATGCACTTCACAAAAAGAACGATACAACCACAAACAGTTTCAACCTGAAAGAAGAATAATTACTGCTAAGGGTTGTTCGAAATAACGATAACAAACGGGTTTAGGTGTTCGATTTTTTGTTTACAGCACGTGGGAGTCATTTTGATTACAAGTTTTTTAGAAACGCAAATAATTTTGATGTCCCTTTGTGGGAGGGAGAGACAGAGCGAAAGCGGTGAAACTATATCGAATTCTAATGATAGGGTGTTGTAGAAGTAATTTAATTTTCATTTTTAATTTTCCTTTCCACCCCAATTTAGACACGAAGTCATGGTACACGGTCAAATATTGAATAATGTCGAACGAGAGAAAACCTTCATGGTCATTATAAATTTATTTACAAATTATTTTCATTTCATGAGCAGACAAGACCACCAACCAGCACCAGCAGTCCTTAAAGTCGGACAACTTTTCCTTTCATTTGCGTGCAAGAACAACAACTGTTGTTGTCGTTGCGTTTCAAGAACCAGTATATACGTATCTATGAAAAATTCTTTGATAATTATTATCAATTGCTATGTGTAGTGCTTTACGCTTAGGTGTCCGTACGTAACGCCCTAGCCTACGGGCGGTGGTGGTGTTAACCCGTTTTAAGCACTATTTTCATTTTTTTTTTGTATTCAATTGGTGTGGTTGGTATTAATTATTTCTAATCGGATACGGTTTTCTACTGCAGTGCTAAAAAATAAAAATAAAAGAAAACTAACGAACGAAGCTGATTTATGTTTGTTAGTTTTTTAAATTTCAAGGAAACCAATCTGGAAATACCCCCGCCTGTCACACACAGAACATGCGGTTGAAAATTATTTCGAGAAGAAAAAAAAATAAGTTTTTTTTTTGTTTTGTTTTACATTTTGCTCTCTAGCCTTAATTAGTTCATTTTAAATAGCGAAAAAATAATGAGGGAGGAAAAGAGAAAACACGTTGACTGCATTTATGACGGTAATTTGCATTATTAGTGTTGGTTAAATGATAAGAGAGAGAGAGGATGGTTGAAAAGGGGTGGGTGAAGAGAGAGAGAGAAAAAAAGGAATACTGCATTCGGTGTAAGAATGATGAAGTACTAAAAAAGTTGTCTCTCGGTGAAATGAATCGCGGTTTTTATGGGGTCTTTGCACATGGAGGCGAAGGATTATGACCTAACTCTTGAATTACATTTCTGCTGTCAGAAGGAATAACCGCCGTCGTTTTTTTCACGTTTAAAAAAAAAAAGAAAATTTAAAATAAAGAGTACACCCATGTTTCGAAGATTCAAAGACTCATAAAATAGGCTCTGGTTCCCGAGTAACGATTATATCCCGCCCCAAATTATCGTAAGCGACATTTTAAGCAAATAAGAGTTAATGATGCAGTTCGATAGTTTATTCAACAGCGCGTCACGATACATTTTTGTTGCAGGATCTATTGTTGTAATTATTTTTACAACTTTTAAAGAATGAATAAGCCTTTTTAAAACTAAAAAAATGTTTCAAGATCGGCGCACCAGAAACTATTTTATGAGTCTTTGAATGCTGGAAACATGGGTGTACACTTTCTTTTGCCTCTGACTGTATACACTTTTATAAAGCATTTTTTTATAACAAAAATTTTATACAATATGAAAAGAAATGTGTTCCTCTATAGCCGAACCCTGATTTGTATGCTAAAAACGCATTATGAAATTGTTTTCACAATAAAAAGCTTCACAATCGTATCGCCCCCTCGTGTTTCTTTTAACCACGCACTCATTGAAGGGTTTAAGTCTTTCTAAAAATTCATGTGAATATTGGGAAGTTGCAAAAATTGTATTGAATAAACATTCACTTCATTTCATTTAAAATTTGTTTAAGAATTTACAACCATTTCAGATTCTATCGTCTCAAAACCGAAACACTTTCAATTTTGTCTTAAATCGACTTAGGCGGTTGTCCCTTGTTGTCACAACTTTCTCCTCAGGATATTAAATTAATTGCTCAATCAGAAGACGACTTAGATTCCTTTTTTTTTTTTTTTTCTCACCTTCTCAAAAATTGCATTGAGTGACCCCAAGTTTTGAAAATTATGCAATTGAATTCCCTAGCCGTCGCCGACATAAAAAAAAAAAACTTGCCCGTCTGGTTTGTTGTTATCTCACATCACAAAGATATGAGTGAACTGGTTTATAAATTATATCTTAGACAACCTCTTTAAAGCCTTATACTACACACACTTTCAGTTAATGACTTTTTTTTTTTGTAGGATTTTACAACACAAACCCCCAATCCATAGTTCAACGACTGAATAAATAAAGAAAAAAAAAAGTGAACAATAAAATGAAGAAATGAAGAAAAAAAGTAATCCATTTATGAACGACTTAACACAAAACCCAATTATCTTGAGCTTTATTGGTTTTAATTTTTGTATCTAGCTACAGGTTTTCTTGTTTTTTTATCGCACATCAGTAAAAAAAAACAAACGACTGATGCGAAACTTTGTGAAAAAGTTTTTTGACTTTTACTTTTTTTTTTTGCTTGAAATGTAAATGAATCACTTTTTCGTTTTATCTCAATTTTTTTTGTGTCAAAAAACGTTTGCTTTGTGATCATCACACGAGATCTATTTCAAGGTTAGGGAGAGCTCAGTGTGATTGTAAAGCAATTCAGAAATATGGGAGACAGGTCTTTATCTGAGGCAGAAGCCAACAAAAAAAAGTCTTTTCTTACTCACTGATAAATTGTGTCGAAAATTCAACCCATCCCATCAGATTTACTCACCTGTAAAGAAAGAATAAAAGAAAATCAAAAATTAGTAAAAAGAATTAAATGAGTTCCCAAAAAAACTTTTTAAATCGAAAATTAGTAAATGAACATTTAACAAACAAACTTTCCAATCATTCCACCCCAACTACCGATTTCGGAATTTGAAAGTTTTAACACCCTCCTTGCGTGTTGAGAATAACATAATTATCGATTATCCTTATCAAAATGTCAGTGAAGCGTTAAGCGTTTTTTTCTTTTTGTTGCCATCCTGTTGCATGTGTCGTCAGCCATCAAGACCCTCCACCGCAACTTTTCTACTCGGCAGCCAACTGGTGTCACTTGTAATGAGAACTCATTTCGAAGGATCTTCACCGAAGCCATTTAAAGAGTGTGTGTGTGTGTGACGAGGGCGTTTGTGTGGTGTGGTTGACTTCTGTGTGTATGTTCTTTAAAAGTCACCACCGCGTAACATAAAATCCTACGCATTCTAGTAACATACAAATAGATACAAAAAGTAGAAGGAGGTTGAACAAATCACCGACAGAGTGGAAAATTAGTTCAGACATAGAGAGTAAAGCTATGCGTCAATTTGTAGGCGGAAGACAAAGGAACACATGAGAGTAGGGCGTCTTGCGTCTCGCGTCTGGTATTAGAGAATTTAATGGACGACAAGGAGCCAAAAGGAGGCTTTTCGCAAAACAGAAAAAGTATTGTAAATGGCACTTTATAAAGCGCAAAGCCAGTTGAAAGGGTAACATGTGACAAGGGAATTATTATTCACAAGAACTTAAATCGTGGAAGGGGCTGGACAATCTGTCGACATCTGGGCGGTTAACCCTCGGGGTGGGTGGAAAGGTAAATTTTATGAATTTAAATTTGCCTCACTATCGCTGGGGAAAAGGGTTTACGTTTAACGTCTCGCTAAATGGTGTTTGTTCTGATCAAATACAAGGGCGAAATTACTCTGTCAAAGTTAGGGGGGCTCTTTTTTTCTTCTGCACAAAGGTGAGTGGGTAGAAGGGTCTAAAGGGAAATGTCATGAATGCTAAATGTCGGGCAGTGCTTCATAATTTGCCTTAAGGGTGCGTGGGAGATGGCTCGCGTACATTATTCAATTTTCCTGACAAATTTGCAACAGTGGGTTGGCAAAGAATACGCCTGTTAATCGATGGACTGTAAGCAGAGCCTCTAGGACTTAAACTTTATCTCTTACGTGAAACACAAAACTGAACCCGGGTATTCTCGCTTAACAGTCCATCGCACTAACTATTCACGGTGGCCACATTTTTGTAGACAGGTTTGTTCAAAGATCTGATATTGTGTTCCTGTTTATGTTGATTGACTCAGTAGATACCTTAGTATTTTGTAGGCCTGATAGCTTTTTTTAAGAAAATTTGTTATATGAGCGAATAGTTTCTAGAGTCGCTGCTGTGCAGTAGAGGGTTAACCTTCGTAATTTTTTAAATTAATTTTAAGATGATTAAGATGGACCCTTAATTGTTTTGTAACTTTCATCTGAGTAATCGAGTGCTCAATTTTTCATGTAAATATAAAATAACTGAGATAGGCAAAAAAAAAGGTTTGCCAAATTCTTATCAAAAAAACGTTTTCTGATCAAAAAACTGGATTCTTCTTGATAAAAAATTGGAGTATTGAAAAAAAAAAAAAGAAACTGCGTCGAATATTGAAGAACACAAGCCCTAATTCGTTTATATCATTCCCTTTTCTTTGTAAAACGTTTATCTATTGTCAAGATACAGAATGTTAAATAAATTTGTGGAAAAAAAAGAAATAAATGTCGGATATACCCCCTCAGAATCCTTGAAATGTTTCCCCAAAGGTCAACAACCACAGCAACATGTTGCCAACAAAGAAGACCCAACCATCATTTGATCTCTTCCACCATTTGACTTGTGCCAGCAAAATGTTAACAACTTACAAACAACTCTGATCAAGAAACAAGTGAAAGTTATGTTAACAGATACCCAGCATTTCACCCGTTCACCTTTTCGAGCAGACGAAGATAGAAAAAAAACAGAAAAATAAAAACGCTTTTCATCTCCTTAATCGCCACAAAGAAACAAAAAAAAATAAAACGACTGTGACTGAAATAAAAAAAATCCACCTTTCACGCGAATGAAATGTCAAAGCTCATTCGCGCAATGTCAACTAACTCTGCATCCGACACAAAATGCCGTGCGCGTTCAACTGACGTTTCTCTTCAAATATTTCTCCAAATGCACGCTTCTTCTCATCGCTCAGGCGCAAAGATGACAAAAAAAAAAAAAGAGGAATTCGCACCCATTCCCCCCGGTCCGCCAAATGTAATTAATGCCACCGAGCATCATCAGTGTCACTTCTTGCTCGACGAGGCGCCAGCATATTGACGCCAATTTTCATGAATGGGGAACCCCTTAGACCGTATGCATGTGATGCCCTCATTTTCTGCGTGTGTCTTCAGAGACTTCTTCTCACATTCGTTCGTCTTTCCTCGTTAGTGAGACGGGGGTATCTCCTCTTTTTTTTTTTTTTGGATTCGTTTCAGTAATGACAGCAGAGACTAGGAGGCGTGAAATAAGCAACAAAAAAAAAATCACAAAACAAAACGCCTTACTGCCGTCTCGTCGGCCTGCAGAGAGAATGTGGTTATTTTTAGCTGCAACAAAAAACAAAACGACTAACTGCCATCTGTGAGATGCACCTGACCGTTGTTATTGCCATTTAGATCGTTGAAATTAGTAATGGTTGCGCTTTTGAGGAGAGAAAAAAAAAAAATAAGCACCATGGCTCCAATTACGATAAAGAGTTTAATGGCATGCGACGGAAGTTGACCGTTGTAAAGGCGACGAAATAAAAGTGTCTGCGGTTGTGGTTTTCTGTGAAGACGTCTTTCGGAGAACAGAAATTTGCCCGCAAGCTATCTGAGCGAAGAAAGATGTCCAATCAATTCTACTTGTCACCAACCGACATCATTACATCATCAACAAGAATTCCGCAGTGTCAACCGCAGAGCACTGAAACAAAACGAAGCCTAATCTCTCTACTTCCCTCTCGACTCCCGACTATCTTGACGCTAAGTAAATAGAAAAAAACAAAAACAGATAGACAATTGTACGTTCTACTTGAATTGCGTTCCATTGGTTGTCTCAATCTTTGAGTTTATGTGTATCTATCTATCTACGGATTTCTTTGGGTCACAATCAAAATGTTGAAGATACAAAAAAGCAAAATTTCATTCATAAAATATTTTTTTTAAACAATCTCTCTCTTTCCGTCGAGCTTCTGTGGTGATTATCTCCACACGGAGAGAGAACAAATTTTCTTCGGCTTTGTTTTGGGGTTTTTTTTTTTTTCAAAAAATTTGTAATGACTGTAATCTTATTAATTGATGAAGTAGAACTTTGTAATTTGTTTCTTTTTTTTTTGTATCGTGATGCGAGACTCAAAACGCTGAGCCTGAGGTAATCACACCGAAATTATACCCTTCCATTCACCTGCTGCTGCTACAACCTGGTTCGATACCGGATTTGAAATTCCAAAATCCGCTTCGTTGTTCTAAATTCTGTAGGTTTCTTTTTTTTTGTTGTTGTTTTTTTTTTGTGATTCCCTTTTCGCTTATAGAAAACTGGAGCAAAGAGAATTAAGTTATTTTGTATGTTCGGATACATGAGTAATAAAAAGCGAAGAGGAAGAGGAGTGAATGGAAAAAGAGATTAAATTGCAATTACAACACATCTGTGGCACGTGAGTTTATAAATCGGTGTTACTTTTGTGTGTGACGATGGAGGAGTTGAGGGAGGTTTATGCGCTTGGAGGATTGAATGTCAGAGTGGAATTCTTTTTTTTTTTTTTCAGGTTAAAGATGCGGATTTAGAGAGAAAGTTTTTCTTTTCTGTCTAAATTTTCTAGGAAAAAGAGAAAAATGCTAAACACTGACTGTGGGCTGTAACGCTACTCGAACTCGAAGATTTGAGCCTCCACAATTCAAAAACCTCTGTAAATCGATGTATTCTCACAGTTCACTGAAAAAAACCGATCAAATGGAAAATACACTCTACAACCCGCCAAACACAAACTGTGAAAGTTTGAGGGGGTGTTAAATTTTTTTTTTCTGTTACGATTACAAAGGTTTATTATAGAATAATAAACCAAAACCTCCCTGTCCCTTTCGTTAATTCGATTTTTTTTTGTGCAAAACGACATACAAATCTCTGTAATTCAAAAATTATGGCTTTCTTATTTCTATAATTCGAAGTCAAGTTTATTTGTTTTTCTTCAACCGCCCTTAGTTAAAAGAAGTACGTGACGAAAATGCCAAAAATATTTTTTCCTGAAACCTCTGTAACTCCAAGGTTTCCCTTGGTCTAATGAAATTCGAATTATCGAGAGTAAAGTAAGTAAAATGTCCCCTCCACGTGTGCCAAAATTATAACGCCGCACAACACAGTGGAGGTGCGGAAAAGCTGGGCACAGGCCCTTCGTGGGCTGTTACGCCTCTAATTATGATGATGATGATGAAAGTAAATTTTTAAAATTTTTTCCCCCTTCTGAAAGGACCTGAGGCATAACACAACAACGCGAAAGATTGACGAGCGTTGTTTCTAAGCCAATTGAGTTATCACAAGAATGGCAATGGCACAATAACTTTCGGGAGTTATATATGTGAAAACTTTGACTAATGGCCAACCAATTTTTGGGAGTATCTTCACCTTTTAAAAGAACCTAATGCTCAACACAGCTTTTGCAATTCGCCGTTCGGAACTGGCAATAAACTGTAAGTCTCCTCCACATGTGTCCAAATTATAATGCGCACAACACAGTGGAGTCGCGAAAAGCTAGGCTTTGGCCCTTCGTTACGCCACTAATGATGCTGAATGCTCAACACAACAACCCTCGAGATCGCACGAGTTTTTTTTTAGGAATCTAGGCTAATCAATCTCATCCTCAAGTAATCACATGTTTTTGTAATGGTTGCAATATGTTTTGCAAGTTGTATAGAAACCGTTTTATGAATCAATCAATTTCACCCTCAAAAGAATCACGTGAACCACGATTTCCGTCTTCGAGCACTATCCACTAAGACAAGTCATAAAGAATAAGTTGGACACCTAATCTCCACTTCTCCACACCGAGTACGTTCTGATAAATCAATCGAACCACATTGTTTTCCTCGTCCAACTATCGAAAGCAAACTCAAATCAACAATCTATTTAGTACTTAGAACCTAAAAACGATCTTACATCAGAGATAAGACTGTGTTTTCCTTGGGTTCTGCCAAAGACCTCGCTAAATTATCGTCCTTCAAAAACAAGAAAGCATTTAGCCCAAAAGTCAAACAGAAAAATATATAAGAGAAAAAATAAAACACCCGGTAATACCCGAAATGATATACACAAGTGCTATCTATTGCTTGCGGGTGCTTACCAATTATTTAATATAAAATCTGATTGATTGCGCAATATATTTACTATTATTAATTTTTATCAATTGATTAAATTTTCTCTTCACTCTTTTTAAATACGATATGTGAGCAAAACAAAAAAAAATGTGATTATCTTAACAGAAAAGAAATTTATACCGAACAGACTTGGCTAACCTTGAAAAAGTAAAGTATTTGAACTTTCGGACTGTGAATGAGATTTCTTGTTGATTCTAAAACTCAGACCAAGACCAAGACCCAGACATAGATGTGTTTCTTTTTTTTTTCCGTTTGACTTGCAGACAGACTGTTTGAGAGCTATAAAATGCAACGGTAAGTGAAGGAAAAAAACAAAAACAAGTTCCTCACAAGATCGTTGGTCAAAGGCAGCAAGTGAATACAAACCAAGTGGCGGCAATCAAAACCATTTCAAGATACAATCTATCTACTCACACGTTCTTCGTGTTGTTCTTCGTCTCAGTGCAAGTGTTTAGCATGCATTCGTTCCGCCATCACCAATAAAATGAATGTCAATGCGTGCACACACGCGGATCCACAAAGTCCGAACACCTCCCCCTAATTGCCACGGATTTTCCTCACTATCTGGATGTTTATGAGAGTTTCCCTGATTGCATAATAACGAGAGATTCGGATCGAATTAGTTCGGTTTTAGTAATTCAAGTCACATTTTTTGAAAAGTAGTTTTTTTTTTTTAAAAGAGCACTCTACGCTCAACAACAATTTGATTAAGGCCGATTGGTGGTGAGATTAAATTTCTTGAAATAAACGGCTCAAAAACAACACACGAAGACAAGGTGTTAATATGCAGTAAGAGGATGGTTTACCTCGTGTGTGTGTAAGTCTGTTGATTTCTTTACTCACAAAAAAAAACAGAAAAATAAAAATAAAAGACTAAACTCATTATAGCCGCCGAGTAATTGGGTGCAATGAGTGTGAAGCGTACTAATTAGGTTATATCAAGTGTTTGGGGGGGGGGTACTCAAAAGTGGAATAATTATCTTGTCACCATGCATTTTAAGTGTGCTACAAATGTAGATATTGGTTGTTTTTGTCGAAGTGAAACTTGTGGGTTGGTAATTTTAAAGTCATTTGAAGTCATATGAAGATACGTGTTTTAGTACAGTTTGAAAAGTCATTTTGATATGTATCCGGATGATAGGTGGAAAGAATTGTATCCGGGTTTGAGAATGACAGAGAGGCGATTAGGAATACGTTTTAAAAAAAAATCGAGCAGTCGACATTGAAAATGGTAGAAAAGGGATTAAGAATTTGTTTTAAAAGAAAATTAAGTTATCAGCCGATTCGAGAATTTGTTTTTTAAGAAAATTCTGCGGTTAAAAGCCAATTGCCCATTAATGTCGGTCGTCTTCATGGTGATCCTCGGTAACGACCTTCAGAACTTTACAGCCGAGCTAACCATGGGCGCAGTCTTCACCAACTATGCCGTCATCGGCTCGCGTTTGCGGTCATGAGCTGCCGTACGAACTCGACGACTACTCTTGCAGACCGGTGTCAGTGTTCACATTCGCAAAAATCGAAAAAAAGGTGTCTTGGGTTGGACTGCGGTTTTCAAAAAAAAAAAAACTAAAAAGAAGCTCAAAAGGATAAAAATTAAAAATAGAAAAAAATCGGAAAATGAAATGTAAATTACCAAAAAATTATATTCTTAAAAAAAAAAAATTAAATTAAAAAAAAAAACGAAAAATGATAGAAAAAGTTAAATTTTAACTAGAGACTTGAGCAGTAAGAGGGGAAGCTCCACAGAACTTTAAAAAATTAAAAAATATAAAGGAAAAAATATGTAAAAAAGCAAATATGAGGAAAGTAAAGCACATTTTAGATGAAAGCTAGATGAGAGGACTCTTAACGAACTAAAAAATCCACTTCTTCACTTCCTAAGTAGAAAAAATAGGCTCCTCTCAATGAAATTCTTACAAAAAGTCCAAAAGGGTGAAAAAAAAAGGAAATAAATCGTCCCTAGTATTAAAAAATTATGTACTGGATTTGTAAAGCCATACTCGACTGGAGTGCCGTACCGCTCAAGTGGCGGAGCCGCTGCAGTGCGCCTGCAAAAGTTATTTCGGCTGGCATCCGCGATGTTTTAGTGTGTTTAGTGCTTAGTGTAGTGTAAAGTTAAAAAATGATATTCTTAAAAAAAAAACCGAAAGAAATTTGAACAAAAAGGAAAAATGGAAGAAAAGTGAAAATTCAATTTGAGAATTAAGAAGCGCTACCTTCGGCCGTGCTGTTGCTCAAACTGAACACTTAAGGGTCGCAATTCCTTTAGCACTCTTTTGTGGTTTTTATTAAAATAAAAAAACTCCAGGTGGAGGTTTTAAAAAAAAAACTCCAGGTGGAGGTTTCTAAAAAAACCCTTCCCAAAATTATAAAAAAAATATTAAAGACCAAAAAAAGGAAAGTAAAACTCGTCTCAAATTGAGTTGTTGTTGGGGGGATTCGCAAAGAATTAAGAAACTACTCTTCTTTAAGGCTTCCAAAGTAGGATCCCCTCGACCTCTTTTTTTTTTTTTTATCTCCTACCACTTAAGATCGTTCGTGCCTCGTTTGATCTCCACCCCTAGAACCGATTGACGACTATTTCCTCTCCAATCAGCGTGCCTGACAGCAATTTATCTTCATTTCAAACAACCAACCGCCCCTGACAGGTGTATAATTTTTAGTACTCAACAACAACAAAATAGAAAAAAAAAAAAGACTGAAAACGGTTTCTAGAAGAAAATAACGCCACAGTCACGCTTCGCTCACAGCACCGTTCGTTCTTTTCATTTAACAAACAAATTCTTAAACTTGCTAAATACACCATGCCACCGCTCACATGATCCTCTTCTCCTTCTCCTTCTCTCTCGAAACAATATTGCGCAAAAATCAAAACACAACACAACAAGCCACTAAATGTATCTGCAACTGTTGTTATACCAACGGGGATACGTGAACTGCCTCACATGACGAATATGGCTGGCATTATTCATAATTATGACCACTTTTAGTACACGATGAAGATTCCATTCCATTGCTTTGCTTGTACACACCACATACTCATCATCATCAACATCATCGATGTCGTATAGCATTGTTGTTAAAGTTACGTTCTATCTCTGTCTCTTTCTCTCACGAGCGCGCGTTCGTTCGCGTCACATTTACCTGACCAAGATGGATGAGCTGTGTTTATATACATTTTTCTCGGCGGCTTAAAATGAAAAAAAACTTGTCAAAGTGAATGACCGAGTAACTAATAAGACGCGCGTTACATGTGTGCATGCCTCTCAGCTCCCCACTGGCCGCCATCCCCATTCGGTTGCTGTAAATGTGAACGAACGCAATTGCAAACACGCGACGATGAACGACAGCCGAGCAAGAGATTTGCAACGACCGACCTACCTAAGCCTCTCGTAAGCGTAAGCTAAGCAAAGAAACCTAGCCAAGCCGATCCACACGTTCGCTCGGAACGTTCTTTTCCGTGAATGAATCGCAATGAGATTCCTCTCGAATTATTTTTGCAGCCGATAGAAAAAAGCGTCAGCGTTAGCGTCACTTTGACTCGAGCGTGTGGAGCATACACCCAACGAGAGTGACGTCGAGCGTCTGTATGCGGGATGCATGCGGTTGTGTGCGCGTCATCATCATCATCGGTGTGGTAATCGCATACCGCTGGATGCACAAACGTCTCAGCGGAAAACGTCATAACCACAAGGCACAAAGTTTGTAGACACCGCCACTGTCTCTCTGTGTGTGTGTGTGTGTGCCTTGTAGACTGTGAAAAACTGAATTTTCCGGCTTCAATCTCAGTGCAGCTCTGCAGATAGCTTTTCCTTTGCAAATTAGATGTGTGATATGAGAGGCGGTTTGTCGTCCAACAGATGGATAGATGAGACAGGGAGGATATTGTGGTTATCAAGTCATAAATGCGAAACACGCAAACTTTATAATGGATGGATGGGGTTTTGGCCGGTGGGCCGAAGACGGAGGGGTTTTCGTGTATTGCGTGCTTAGCGAAGAAGTCGATTGCGCTTTGATGTTTATCAACGTGGAGAGGAATTCATTTTTAGTACATCAAGTAGCTGGACGGAATACAAAAAAGTTGTTTTTTTTTTTTTTTTTGAAAAAGTGCATACATTTTTAAAAAAGGCTACGGGCAAGAGTTTCTGGTCGAATAAGTTATGTCTAGACAATGTTGTTTTTGGGAGCAAAAATACACACCTAGATGTAAGAGGATTAACATCGCTGCAGTAAACACAAATTTTGGAGTTTTGTGGTGCGTGAAAAGTTTTTGGAAATTATAGGAATCTAACAAGATTTTTGCTTTTTTTATTGCCTAAGGTGTGGAATGTGGGCGCCATAGGCCCTGAAGAAGATAGGCTCTAGCCCTGTATGTGCTGTTACGCAGACTACTTATTTTTTTTAAGGTGTGGAATGCTTGGAAGATATGTCATACATCAGAAGGTTTTTCAGGTTCAAAATTTTCACAGCTTCTACTTGAACTGCGCCGAAAAATTAACTTCGGTCTGTTTAGGCCCACATATCTCTTCCTCCGAATCGAAATCCAATAAGATCGGGTGTAAGACATCGCCAGAAGTGCGGTCTTTTAAGGATTACCCTAGCTTGCCGAAGGAATTCATAGATAATATCAGAAGTGGGATCTTTTAAGTACTACCCTAGCTTGCCGAAGGAATCCATAGATAACCAATGTAATTTTTAGTTCCAAAGACGTTTCTTTCACTACATTTCAAGGCTCATGATAATAGACCCACAAATGACCCCAGAAATACATTTTTAATAGATTTCTCCAGCTGCCTTTGATCCAATCCAAGAAAATCTGGAAATCATTTTCGAATCGAAATTCTCTCCCCGAACTTCGTAGCGAGCTTCATGAAAATAGGTTCACTGGTTCTTTTAGAAACCGTTTTTTAGAATTCTACCAGCTTGTAATTACTCGATGGAAAACCAAAATCATTTCTGTTTCTAGCCAAGCCCTTTTAACCATGTTCCAAGTTTTATTGAGATACCTCCACTGGTGGGCCACAAATCGACTTTGTCAGGATTTCTTTGGCTACCACCAGATCCTTCTAGCAACTCTGAGCTCTTTACACTTGCGCCTAACAATTTTTCCAAACTTCAATCAATTCAAAACTCCACTCTAAATCACTCAAGAAGCTCCTGAAAGACCAGATAAATCACAGCTGCTTTCGATTACTCCACTAATATCTCCCACAGACATCTCAAAAAATAAAATGAATCTATTCACTCACGATCACCGATTAGATCGAAATAAAATAATTTAATTTCATTCACCCGTTCGAACCGTGTGTGATGATAAGATTTCGAAATCAGAGAACTCGAATAAATTAGCTCCTCCTACCTTCAACCTGCCATCCCATCGTACACCCGAGAAGGTGTCATAATTTACAACTAGTCCTTATTGTTTGTGGTCCTAGCTCGATTCCAATCCTGATTTCGTTTTCGATTTCGATTTCATCTTCACCCTACCCCTACACAACTCATTTGTTTTTATCCCTATTCACCTAAAATCAATAAATTAAACAAAAAGCAAAGAAAAGAAAACGAAGGAGAATGAGAAGAAAAAAAAAAAAAAAACTCTTCGATTAAGATTCGAAAATCAATAACACGACCGAAGGGCCTAGAGGGTCCATGCCACAGCTGGTGGATTGCGCAGCGCGTATCCATTCTTGAAGTAGAGAATCGTATCTACCTTGAAACCCCGTAGTTTATGACTATTAACGAGTAATTTACACACGCCCCTCCCTCGAAGTCTTTCAAAAGAAACCTAAGGAGAGGAGTGTTTTCTTTTTTTGTTTTTTTTTTTTTTGGTGTCGTCGCCATGGATCGTGGTCGTGAACGCCAAAAGGGGCACCATACCGGTCTTCCGAATTCGGTTGTGTTATCAATTCTTCTGGCTTCTAATTAAAAACTCCTAGCACGATCATTTAACTCCTCGGCGTTGAAAGTGCGTCTGTGTGTGGTTCGGTGTTCTCTATGGTTGTCTGTTTTCTGTTTTTTTTTTTTCGGTTTTTGGTTCTTACCTGCTGATGATGAGTTTTGTGGTTCAAAGGTTATTCACCTGTGAATTGCTGTTTTTTTTTTTTCTAAGCCGATTAGGTGCGAGAAGAGGAGACGATAAGGAAGGTGAAGCAAAATTCAAACACTTGATAGATAAACTGTATCCTTTCCAACGTCGTTTCGTGAGTTTGTTTCAAGTTCACGGTCAGAGACATTCGGGCGATGTTCCAATAAAAAAAAAAACTAAACAAAAAATCTCTTTGGCGAATAAAATAAAATTCTAAAAATACCCACTCAAATAAGTGAAGAGATTTTAATTGGTGCCTCGTTGAGAGAAAGGTACACAAGCTACTTCTGGGAATAAACCCGGACAGAGATTTGAGAAAAGAGAAAAAAAAAATGTCGGGGTGAGAAGCTCATCAAAAGAGCGACTTAATTTCTGTAAGTCTCAGGCTGAGTATGAAAGTGCTCCCGCCACCACTTAAAAGTGGGTCATCAAAATTGAAGACCATCCATAAAAACCACATCAAAATGCTGCTTTAAAGTGCATCCTTAAACATATTACACTGCACTTGCAATTACTAAGCAATAAAAATACTTTTACGACAGACAAATAATGGCACATAAACTTCATCAAAGATGGCAAGCTAAAGACTCCCCAAAAAAAAAAGTCATCCATAAACTACTCACATTCAAAAATATGCTCACAAAGAAAAAGAAGAAAAGTAAACTCTTTCGAAAAAAAAAAAAACAGATTTATAGTTTTGTTTTGAACATCATCCGTTCATCAGCACCTCAAAAAGCTTCTACACACGCTTTGCCTCATCCAAAAGGTGGTTGTTGACAATTTTCCACGCGGATTTAGATACCATCGCTTGAATTGCGTGTGACTTGCGGCTAAAACATTTTTTTTTTTCATCCCATCTACTCGGTTTTTAGTCACCACTACCGCCATCGCACGAAGGCAGTCACAAAAATACAAAAAAAAAAGACGTTCAATAAGGTGTGAGGTGTCATTGACACTTTGAAACCGATAGAGGGAGACACACAAGAATGTTTGTAGTGAAAGAATACAAAGAAGAAAACCAAAATTTATTCAAAAAGAATTTTTCTAAAAACTCACCTAAACAAAAATTCGGTATATCAAGTTTTTTGTGCATCAGCAACATGTTTGCGCAAAATTTGACGATCAGAAGATGAGGGGAGATTCTTTTTTAATTACTGCACCTGCGTCGGAAATTTGAAATTCTTTTTTTTTTTTTTTTTGTTTATCATTTAAGTGTTAATTTGGACACACATTTATGACGATAGGACACCATTGTTTCATTGTTGTCCGCGTCGTTTTGCTTAACTCTTTTATGATAATTGGCGGTAATAAAGGTGGCGATATATTTTCGATACGCTGATGAAATGAGAATTAGAGGAGAGGCTTTGTTTCTGTTTTCAAATTAATAATTAGAGATTGCAAAAAAAAAAAAATGCAGCGGTCAAATTTTATGATAAATATTGACCATGAACCTTGACTGAAGAAATAAAATAAGAAGAGAGAGTGTAACTAATCGATAAACGTGGTGAGGGCTTTTGGAATGCTTGTTAGGAAAGTGGTCAATGAAGTGGCCATTTCAAAAGGAGTTTTGGGAGAGAAGAATAGGTAATGGAACCCCATTTTGGTTGTTCATCATGAAGATATTACATCTCCAAAAATCTGATTCAACAATTTCCGATCTCTGTAAAGGGTTTCGATTCAAAGGAATAAACGAAAGTCTTATTAAAAAAAAGTGAAGACTCCTATTGATCTCTCTTGAAACCGGAGAAGGAACTTGAGAACGTTTTTTTTTATAGAGCAGGAAGTTAATGGAAACCTATATCATTTGGCGTGTTTGTGGATCATCTCTAAACTTTGGTTCCTAAGTTTTCCACATCTTTTAAGCACTTTCACTCCAAAGGAATAAACGAAAGAAGGCAGTAGAAAGGTAGTAGAATCCTATTGATCTTCCAGCTCTTAAAAACGAAAATAAGCTACATGAGAACGAGTTTTTTTTCGAAAGAAGAAATCTAAAAAAATGTTAATGGAACCCCATTTCGTTATGGTTGTGGATCATGAAGATATCGCATGCCCTAATTTCGATTCTACCATTTTCCACCTCGTTTAATGGTTTCGTTTTAAAGGAATAAACGAAACTCTTCCATAACAATATGTTAAGGCAACAGGTAGACAGACAGACGGATATCGAAGTGACTTTATAAGCATTTCGTTATACCTTTGAAACGAAAACCTAAAAAGTGAAGTCTTTTATCGAACTTCTCACTCTTAAAAACGAAAATAAGCCGATTTCTCGAGCCCCCGGCGGTTCGGTGCCAAATATCCGCCCCTATTTTCTCCTCCTCCAGCCATCAACTCTTACTCCTAATTTGCCACCGCTAGACACATGTCAAATAACTTTCAAAAGACAAAAGAAAAGGTCTCAAAAAAAGAGTTATATCTCTTAAAAAGCGATTTCCCCTTTCCCCGTCAATCAAATTTCTTCGCCTAAGAAAAATCTCTCAATTTAGGTCATCTCTTTAGCGGTCAGAAAAAACTTGAAAAAAAGATTTCACAAATCATATTTACCGACACCATCAATCAATCGAAAAAAAAACCATTTCAACTCAACTTATATAACGCGACTCCTCGCTTAAGACCCCAGTTTTTCTGTATCTCTTTTTTTGTGCAAAAAAAAATTCGCGAATATTATTTTCAATCCAAACCTCTTTTTTTTTATTAATCATTTATTATAATTAAATTTGTTGGCAAATACTCCTCTCTTCCTTTCTAAATGACTTTCAAGAGATCTCCGTCTCTTTCCACTAAAAAAAAACTTTGCTATACAATTAACAACGAAATACACAACACAGTGACCTCATGCTGAGTGTGCGAAAAAAAAAGAAAAAAAAAATTCGTTGAGTCTAGCCCATAATACTATTATAAGTCTCTTTCTCCCTCTCTTTCTTTCCATTTCCTTTCACCGCATGTGAGCACCACACGCGTGATAATCATTCTCTCATTTTGCTATATCCCCAAAACGAACATCAACTCGACACAGTGGGCCATCGAAATGAAAAAAAAAAAATTCGCAACGAAATAGAGAAGAAACTATTTTTTTCTCTGTCTACCTGCTGTTTAAAGAAGTTCAACAACCTCGAAAGAATAAAAATTATACTTAAAGTAAACAGAATTGGCCCGAAAACAATCTCCTGTGGCTTGCCATGTTTAGTGCATTATGCCCAATCCCTTTTTTTTTATTTCGTCTTTCACCATCATTGACATGTAATCCAATTGATCTTGTGGGGAGGAGAAGAAAATAAAAAATAAAATCAAGAAAATCGAAAAAAAAAACCTGTATCTCAACTCAATTCAAATTATATAACTAGAACGTGAGATCAAAGTTAAGTGACTGCACGCACCACTTAAGCCCGATGCACACACGACGATGATGATGTCGGTGCAGAGGAGAGAAAGATGGAAACAATCAAACGGGATCCAACGGATCGTGCCCTTTTTACAGGTTTTTTGATCCACGCCGAAAATCGCCAAAGTGAAAGGTTCTATATGCGCGATGTATCTGGTTTCGGAAACGACAACAACAACGACGACGACGTTAACAACAACCACGACGTCCAAAGACGACTAAGACGACAACGAGAAAAAGATTTCTTTTACCCGAAAGTCATGACTTGTTTTTTTCCTTCTTTCCCGGTTGATTTGGGAGGTTGATTAAAATAAATTTTGGAAATTCTTTTTTTTTTTTTTTTTCTTCATTCCCCCGGTTTTGATGTGGAAAAACAATCTTTTAGTCAGTCGGATGAGTTTCAGAGGTTGCTTCAGCTAATTGAATGTGAACAGGAAGACAGGTGAAATCTTTTTCGGAATGTAAGATGCAAATTTTTATGTGATGGAGACGAGCGGGAAATTGATGTAGAAAATGAGTTTGACAACAATTAAGGGAGGTTATGGGGGGGGCCTCACAAGATGTTTCAATTCCAATTTTGATCTGCATTCTATCTGCAACGGATAGAAGTTTGAAAGCCTGGAGTAGACTTCTTTAAATATAATGAAAAAGTTTTCAAAAAAAAAGAAGAAAAGATATGTAGAATAAGCTTCTTCGAATAAAATAAAAAAAAAATTTAAGAACAGATTTTCAATTCTTATTCTGGTGAGATGTGTAAGAAGTTGGAAGGCCTAGAGTACCCTTCTTCGAATAAAATAACAACGTTGTTGAAAAAAAGGATTTTTAATTCCTATTCTGACAAGATATAAAGGTAGGAAGGCCTAGAATAAACTTCTTCGAATAGAATTTCAAAGCTTTTGAAAAAAAGAATTCGTTCGAAGACTTGGAGACAACATTTTTGAAAGAAGGAGTTAGTCGGAAGGCCCAGAAGCGAAGTTTTCGAAAGAAGGAGTTGGTTCAAAGACCTAGAGACAAAGTTTTCGAAAGAAGAAGTTGGCTCGAAGACCTAGAGACAAAGTTATCAGAAGAAGCAATTGGTCGGAAGGTTTAGAGACAAAGTTTTCGAAAGACGGAGTTGGTTGGATTGCCTAAAAAGGACTTCTTCACATAAAACGACAACGTTTTTGTAAAAAGGGAGTTGGTTGGAAGGTCTAGAGCAGAGTTGTTCAAATAGAATGAAGGTTTCAAAACAAGAAGTTGGTTTTCAATGCATCCAACCAGCTAAAAAAAACGTTAACCAAACTAAAATAAACTAAACAAGACCTAAAGGACTTTAAATAAGACTCCAAACACCTCAGACGACTTAAAATCCGCGCCACCACAGCCCTATTCCACCTCGATCCTTCAAAAAATTACGCATTCTATCCCCCGCAGAGTGATTCTACGTGCCCATATGAAATTCTACCAAAGGCGGTTCACATCATAAGCACCGAGATTGAACTCTCCTATCAAAATCCACTTCTACATCAATAGACGTTTGATTAATAAATTAATTTCCCTCAGGCTACACGCCCAAAAAGCCAGCAAAAATTTCTCGTATGTTTTTCTTCTATTTTTTTTTTTTTTTTGGTTGTGTATAAATTAACTCCCTGGAGTCATTGACTTTTTAAGATTAACCTCATATCATCTCGTACAACACACCCGTCGTGCTTTTCTCATCCTCCACTCCGTCCGTCCTCTGTAAGTTTTTTCTCTCTCCTAGTCAATGGGATTTTTGATTCCTTAACCACTTACATAAGACGCAGTTGTGGGTCTTAAAAGCCTCGTGAACAAAATTCACAGAAGATTCATGTTTGATTTTGTTTAATTTGTATCTTTAGGCTCTGTGGATCTGTGAACCTGCGGATCTGTGTATCTGTCCCCCCATCCATCCATCGTATCTCTCACGGGTGGGTATTTCACCTCTAGGGAATAATTAAATGTGTAAATTGGGCTCAAGCGGCATCTCTGGCTTAACATCGTCGTCATCTTTATAAACAACCAACTTGTCTCGGGAGGATGATAAAAAGATGTCCACTCACGTCGGAATTTGCAATAATTTTGGTTTCATATTTTTTTTTTTTTTTTTCATTTCAAAATTCTCCAGAAGTGATTCTTGAGCGTATGTAAATATCTCGACCGGCTACGTGTGCGTGGAGCTTTATTTGCTTTTTCGTTTACCACCTTCTGCGGTCGTCGCCGGTTTTGTTTGCTTTAAATTGCCGTTTACACGCCACCATCAACCGCGTCTTTGAAGCATCCAGAGAGACAGATACAGGTAATCCATTCGAATGATGTAATTATCCGCTCTGGAGTATACACAAACTCCTGATAACAAAACAAACCGAAAAAATCAAAAGGTTATGATTACAATTTTTTGGTTTTTTTTTTTTTTTTTGTGAACTCAGAATGAGATGTGAAGTTTTGACATAACGCAGATACAAAACATTGATAATGTATCTTTTTTGAGACGACATGACATGTTGTATTCTGGTTTTGTCTTCCTCTCTGAAATGAGATGCAATTCGGAAAAAGAAGGGAGGAACAACGACGAACGAGGACAGAGTTTTATGAGATTTTTTTTTTTTTCTGGATGAATGAACTTCTCAATTTGATTGGAAGTGTCTTATAATCCGAGTGAATGGTGTTGTCTTCATAATTCGGTAGCTGGTTTTAAAAATAAAATTTTTCATTGCATTTCGATTCTTCGAATTTTGCGGGTGGAAAGTTTCAGAAGAAGAGAAGTTCATTGCTTCGAATTCATGATTTTTTTCGAGGTGAAATCCAACTACAGGCAAATGTTTTCTTGTGAAGATTTTGTCTGAAAGGATTTTGTAAAATAACCTTCCTGTAGAGAGCCAAGGGCATGGAAAGGTTAAGCTTCGCCTGCATTAATTTATTTTTTATTTAAAGAATGAGAAATTGAAGGTTTCGGTCTTCAGGAGATTTTACTTCTGTTATGGGTAAAAAAAAAAGGAGAAAAATAAAAACATAAAAACATAAAAACGAACAAACAGCCCAGTAGCGGATCTGCAAAGTAGAACAGGCTAATAAGGAAGGAATAAGACTTATAAAGAGACCGGAACTCAAGCAAGCGGTTAATTGTAAAATAATAATGAATATTGTGTTCGAATCGTTGTTTTTTGTTTCCGCTTTTCACTTGAAAATATTTTTTTTAGTGAAATTATTGAATTTGGGAGTCAATGATGGTAGAAAGGTGGTCTCATATCTAATTTTCTATCCTAAACTACACTCCAGGTCTAGAAAGGACCTTGAAAATTGTGTTTACTGTCCAACAGAGTACAGAGCTTATAAGTTCAGAGACAGACGCTTCCTAAAAATCGGACCAACTGCGCTCGAGGTGCAGAAGGAGCCTTGAAAATTGTGTCTACTGTCTCATTAAAAACTCCACATTCGTCAAATTATTACACGCACAACACAATGGAGGTGGGAAAACGCTAGGCTCTGGTTCTTAACGGGCTGTTACGCCACCTCAATGTCTCATAAAGTACACAAGAGTCACAGAGTACACAGGTTATAAGGTCAGAGCGAGATTCTTCTGAAAAATCGGACGAACGGCAATCCAGGGACAGGAGGAACCTTGGATATTGCCCCCCTGTCCCATCGAGAGTTTAAAAGGTCAGAGCCAAATGCTTCCGTAAAATCGGACAAACACGACGATCCTTGGAGATTGTGACTACTGTCTCACAGAGTAGGAGCCTTAGATATTGTGCCTACTGTCCCACAGAATACACAGTTTATAAGGTCAGAGGCAAATGCTTCCGAAAAATCGAACAAACACGACGAGCCTTGGAAATTGTGCCTCCACACAAGTACAGAGTTTATACGGCCAAAGCCAGAGGCTTCCGAAAAATCGGACAAACACTCGATACACATCTCTGTGGTATTTCCCTAAATGAATTTCCCCAATTGGCAACAGCTGTCTGACTATTCCATCTTGATACAGCGGTATTTTCAAGAGCCCTACTCGAAAGCCCCTTCGATAACACCTTTTCTCTCTCGAAGCCGGTAAAATTCAATGAATCAACCGCAGGTAAACCAAACAAAAAAAAAAAAGTTCACTTATGTCTTCCGAGTGCTCCCAAATTGATTGACTGATGGCTTTAATTTGGAATCTTTTCTTGTTTCTATTTATTCCCCACTACCACTTTTTTTTTTTTGTTTGAATATTTTTCTATTGAAATTTGCCTTTCACTTGTTTTGCAATCGACAACTACCAACGGCTAAATGGACATTGTAACACAACTTAAATCTCTAAACACACACACGTGATTGGATAGACAGGAAGTCACCTTAATGCGTGTACTGAAGTAGTTCAGTTACACTTAGAGATCGATAGACATAGATACACAAAAGTGAATAGATACAAATAAAATAAAAAAAAAAAACTAGAGCAAACCTTTCTTTCGGATTTTTTTTTTGAGCTTCTTAAACTTCACTCAGGAAGGCGGCTTATTAGTCTGCATTCAAATTGAATTGGTCATTCCACAACGAGATACTTTATCTCACTTTTGATTGTTTGAAGAGGAAAGGAGTTTCATTGTGATTTAGACAAACATGAGTGAGCTTCAAGATTGGATTAGAGAAATAAAATGTAGAGGGGTATGTGAATCGAAAAAAAGAAAACTCATTAAAAGATTTCGATGAGATGCAGGGGAATATACAAAAAAAAAAAGATACTTAGGGGATGTGTTCGTCGTAAACGGAAAGGAAAACATGAATTTCCTGGGTTCTGGTTCTTTTTCAGGGGCATAAATATGCAAATTAGATAAATTTAAATGGAAATTAAAACAAAAGAAATGGGGACCACAGATAAGGAAATATACAGAACCTGGTCTCATCAGAAACAAACGAATGTAATGGGAAGCCGCAGGTTTGATCTATTGGTACACCGGTTTTTAGTTCGAGTTTATGCATCCGGGGGATATTTTTATGTGGGACGAAGATCCGTCAAAATTAATGAAAGAATTTTAACGACTCTCAGGGGTTTTGGGATTGAGTGATGTCCTTTGTCGTAATGTCCTCCATGGTACGGTGGTTTTAAGGTCTGTTGAACTTACCTGAAAAGAAATAGAAAAAACTAAAATTAGAAAACATTTCAAACAAAGAAACAACGTTCATTAAGAAGAACTTTGAAAGACTGCACATTAATTTTCGTAGTTAATTAGCACTTTTGGATAAATTTGTGGTGATTTCGAGCGTCGCCGGTGGTAATGGGATTTAAATGAGTCGAGTCATGTGTGACATTTACGTCGACCTATGGTGTTTCTACAAGTTGACAATATTTATCACCTCGTTGCAAATTCTCCCCCTCAAAACCGAATTAATTTTATCATCATAGCCCCCTAAATATTAGCATAAAAATAAAACAACTCTCAACACCAATCCTGCCGTATTTACGTAGGATTAACAGCTAACAAACATTTTATCAGCTATTTACGAGACCATTGACCCTTTTTTTTTTGTGTTCTGTGTACACTCCAACTACTTATCAACAAAAAAAAAAAAAAAACGTAACGTCAAGCTACGAAAAAAGTTTATTACTCAAACCTCACCTTTGTTTCATTACTAGATAACGATTACAATTTAATTTAGGTGAGAAATTACTTCAAATGACTCGAAACGAAATGTGTCGTGAGGAAAAGTTTATTACACCGGACAAGCACAGAAGGCCCGACCAATCATTCAATTGTTAGGAAAGTGTGCATATTGCACAAGTTTTTTCTTTTAAATTACTTTGGGAAACACAATAAAATTCAATAAAACAGAAGAAAAGAAAAAAAAAAAAACCCGGATGCGGTAGGAATGCACTTTTATCGACACAATTTTTTTTTATTGTCGCGACAAGAGATGATAAGGAAGTAAGCTTAACATTTACATTAATTGGTAATCAGTGTTGTGAAGCGAAATTTCGAAAGAGTATTTATAGCAAAAAATCATTTTGGTTTATCATGTTCAATGATTTCGCAGAAAAAAACAAAAATCATGTGAAAATCAAATCAGATGTTGCAAAAGAGTGAACAAATGTTGCTGACCGCTTGAAAGGATCGCGCAAGAACGTGGGCGATTGAAATTTCGTTTTTAAGATAATGAAATGAATCAAATTCTTTTCAATTTTGACGACTTTGGCTTTTGCAGTGAAGAGCCAGTTTGGGGTTCTCAAAAGGCTGATGACAAATGTTGCAACACTTCAAAAATGTTGCAAGGGCATCTAATGAGGTTGTCTGGAGAGTTTGTTAATGAAAACAGATTTTAAAATCAAAATTTACATTCAACAAATTTTGGAACGAACACTAGGAACAGAAAATTTTCAGTTTTAAACCTTCAATCGCAAATTTTCAAAGGAATTTCTCTCAAAAATGTTCCTATTGCATCTAAAAAAGAAGAGAATGAGAGGAGAGTTTGTCAATGAAAATAGATTTTAAAATCAAATTTCATATTCGAAAAGTTCCCGAATGAAAACCAGGAATTTCGTTCAATTTTGACGACTTTGGCTTTTTCAATGAAGAAGCGATACAAATTTGGGGCTTTTAAAAAGCTGAGGACAAGTGTTGCAACACTTTAAGAATGTGGCTAGGTCATTAATGAGAGTGTCTGAAGAGTTTGTCAATGAAATTTGATTTCAAAATTGAAATTCATATTCAAAAAAACTCTTGAATGAACACCAAGAAGAAAAAAAATCAAGTTTAAGACTTTTAACCTCCAATTTTTAAAGGGATTTCGATTGCAAAAATAGAATCCACAACCAAATCTTTCATTACACTCGTCATGCAACCAAATTTAAACAGAAATTTAAAATAATTTTATGTTATGAGCACCAGAAGGCAGAAAATTCAAGTTCAAAACACTCAAACCAGACATTTTCAGTAGAATTTCGATTGCAAAAAATAGGATCCACACTCAAATCCTCCATCACGCTCATCTAACAACGAAATTTAACCTAAAATTCAATCTTGTCTTATTTTATGAGGACCAGAAAGAAGCAAATTCCATTTTAAAACCCTCAACCTCAAGTTTTCAGCAGAATTTCCATTACAAAAAATAAAATCCACACCCAAATCTTTCACCACACTCGTCTTACAACGAAACTCAAACTAAAATTCAAAATTATTCAATATTTTGAGCATCAGAAGAAAACAAATTTCTAGTGAAAACCCTCGAGCTCAAGTTTTCAAAGGAATTTCGATTGCAAAAAATAGAATCCACACCCAAATTTTCCATCCGACTAACATTACAACGAAATTTAAACTAAAACTCAATCTTATCTGCATAATTTATGCATCCATATGGTAGCTCAATGAAAGAAGGAAAAAATTTGACCCATATTCTTAGAGGAAAAAACACAATTATGTCAAACACTGATAAGCCGCCTACATGAACGTGAACGAATAGCACACCACGACAGAGTCTCAAAAATTGTCGTCATTGTTTCTCTTGCATTCTCTTCATCCCTTCGGTAAGGGAAATTTTCTCTTTTTCTTTCACTTTGGTGTTAGTGAGAGAATTGAATCACAAAAAAAAGAACAACCCCCTCTAAAAAGGCACGTGCTTTTCGCAACAAGTTAAGCTACACCACCGCACGTCACATTCATTCACAACTACGTCATAGAAAGTGGATGTATCTCTCTGTGTCTTATTTGCAATTACGTGTTGTAAGTTTTCAATTCAATATGTTCATCCCTTCTCACAGTGCAATGTCGACCAAGAACTTTTAAGTGAGAGAGTTTCCCTTCTTTGACGGAGGAAGGCGTCAAATATCCAACTAAGTGAAAGCGACTCCAATATGCTACGAATTTGGTTTCGTTTTTTTTTTTTTTGTGCTTCACTTGTTGCGTCAAATGGGGAAAGAACCCCTATACAGACCATTCATCAATCCCTTTGGGGGTGGAAAATAAAGTTTTCCCTCTGTTGGGGTGTTGGTAGACGCCGACATCGCCCCCGTTGCCGACACCGACACCGCCACCGCCACCGCCGTCAACGACTACAACGACGACAACGACTACGTAACATTGCGTCAAATATGTGCTTCCAGATGTTTCTGATGAAGCGTTATCTGAAGCTATGAATGTATATTGGCTTTGCACTTGCGTCACAGATTCATAGACCCCATGTTGTAATGTATAATAGGGAATGAAAAACAAGAAGAACAAGAAGAATTGGTAAATCACATTGAGGGGTGGCTTCCATGCTACCCACTCAATTATAGGCGGATATTTCTTTTTCTTCTTTCATCCCTCTGTTGTTTTTTTTTTTCTTCTGTGTGATGCATGAAGTGGATCTTTGGGGGTTCGTGCGTGTGCGGATTTGCAAAACTAACATGGATATAATTTTATTTTTCTGTATACCAAGGAAAAACGACGGCGGAGTGAAAGGCGGAAGGATTCCCGTGAGATGCGATAAACAGCATTTAATTAAGTGAAAATTTGCGAGGGTGGTTTTCTGGGTGGTGGTGGTGGTCTATTCTTGGAGGTTTTCTGCGTAAATCGTGGGCGGCGAAATGTTGGTGATGGTCTATTTTTTGAATTCTGAATTTTTTTTTTTAGAGAGAGATCATCGATAAATTTGTCATTGGGGAGACATGAATGGAATGTGTAAGTTGGGGTGGGTCACAGGGAATTGGTATTAAATGGACGACGAAATTGAGTGAATAAACTTGTTGAATGACGGTGTCATAAGTTGCTCTGTCCTGAAACTCAAACCGCTCACACGCCAGATTGTCAGTTTCATTTTCATGGTCCAATTGGTGTCTGATTAATCACTTTGACGCCACCCAATAACCGCCCAAGGGTGTACAATTTGTCACAAAACCTCATTTATTCACAATCAATTAAATAGATTTAAATACCGGATCTCTAAGATACAACCAAACTCGCCCCCGATACATTTTCCGGCCTCACCCAGTCGCCCACAAACATATCCGCAAGTTCAGATACAAATCACAATTATTTAGTTCCGCATAACTCCTGAGGCCGGTCGAGGAGGCTGCAAAAAAAAAAAACATGACAAAAGATCGAAAGGAAACAAAAATCAAGCTTTAGATGCAACCAACCTCTTCGGATGCCCTTTTAGGAGTCTATTCCCCCCCCACCGCCCACAATAACGACGAGAGAGGAAAGAAACAAGCAGAACCGGCTTGTTAAGAGGCTTTTTTTTTGCTCGTTTCGTGAGCGCACGCGCAAGACACATGCCTCTATCTTTCTCCTGCACAACTTGAATGGCATCTTTTCTCTCACATGTATCTCACAGATATGGTTGTGGCCACTGGACCACGTGGTGAGATTGATCTATGCAAGGTGGTCAGGTTTGGGTTGTAGTTGAATCTCTGAGAAAGGTCGTTTGAGAGAGTGTATGCGAAAGAGAGACAGTGAACGATTTATGTGGTTTTGCTCACTTTCACGCTGGCTTTCAAGGAAATCTGCATTTTCGTGTAGAATAGGATCGCCGTAAGGTGAAGTGACCCTGAAGTACACTTTCTCCCGACGGCCTTCTCTCGGCCCACTTTGGATTGTGTGTGGTGGAAGACTGGCTTCCTGTGTTTTGACAGACAATGCACGCTCCACTTGTGGGTTTTAGAAATTACGAACGACAGAAAAGATATGCCTCCAACTTAGAAAGGAAGAATGACAAAACAGATATGCCTCCAGCTTAGAAACGACGGACGACAGAAAAACTATGCCTCCACCTCCCATTATGCAATTAGATCAGAGTCTCGTCGCCCATCAAAGTGACTGACAAACAAATGCAAATTCCCCGACGGAAGGAAGCTCATGGTTTTGAATTACAAACGTGTGGTGCCTTTTTTTGTTCCTCTTCTCCAGTCTTTTTTGCTTAATTATAAGGTCAGCTTGAGGTTCTGCAGACTCTGTCCGGCAACTGTGGCTCTGTAAGCGTCTGCCTTCCCTTTTTTTTTTCGCATGCATGTGAACTCTTTAATATGCGCGGTAAGACGCGGTTTGTCTTCGTCGTAGCCGGTCTTTAATTGTAGAAGAGAAAGGCAGGAAAGCAAAGCGGTGGGCACAATTCACATCCACTTTTTTTTCATTTTTTTTTTTTGTTTTCGACGAATTGAAGAAAGTTTTCGAATTCATGAATCATTTTGTCGTGAATGGTAAAATAGAGAATGAAGCAAAAAAATAAAACCGAAACGAAAACCAAATCTGTTGTTCGTGTCTGGAAGCCATAATAAAAAAAAAAAAAGCTTTCGCAACATGGCCCTTGGATAGGTACATGTTTAGATCCAACAGGTTATAATTAAATCGAGTAACATTGTTCTTTTTTTTAATTGTAACCGTGATTAGATGCACGTCAAACACACACATAAAGAATCTATTGCAAAACACAACACGTTGTTGTTGAAATGAAAAAGTAGGACACAACTAATTCTCAGTCAATGAATCATCACTGGTTAACAAATGTAGAATGAAAGTATCTCCGCCCACAAGAGACTCGCCAACAACTTGGACAAATAGTTCAATTTGCAAGCTAACCACAGAGTTTGACAACAACAGTCAGTCAGTGTCAGCTAATGGATCACACTGAACTGTCAAACTTCTGACATCAATCTCGAGATACACAGATACAACGGTAATATTCAATGGCAGGTTTTTTTTCCTTTTTTTTTTGCAAATCACTCTCATACCCCTTCTCAATCCAGACATTTCAGATTGACACATTTATAGTACACACAGCGGCGTGACGGCTCTCACCCAGAACAACTCAAAGGAATGTACGACCAGAAATGTTGTCGTATCTTGTGAATGGCTGGCTTGGTCACCACCAGGGAGGCACATTCATGCAGTAGACACACAACAGTTGCACTGCATTGCAAATTGATGACGACGACAACGACGACAATGGCAGCTACGGCAACGATGACTATTGGCAAATAACCGTTTTTATTCGTAGGACTGTTTTGTAACCGCCACCACCACCTCAGCCAATGGTGACAATGATGACGGTGATGGTGGCCTTAAATCAATAGAAGCCACTGCACCTCTCTAAGTACCCTCGAGTAATTGCTTGCTGCACTCGTTCCTAGAAATGTGCAGAAAAAGAAGAACAAAAAAAGAATTACGGATTCAAGTGACGAGTTCAGGTTTCGATGTTGCGGGCGTTTCGGTCTAAATTTGGACAAAAAAAAAAGTCAGAAAGAAGGTGAGAACCATGCCATTGGATAGGTGTGGGGGAATTTTATGACTCACTGCAACAAGAGAGGTTGACAATATTTTTCTCTTTGTGAAATTGGTACGCCTGAGTGTGTGTGTGTGTGTATGCGACTTGTAGATACAAAAAGATAACATACTTCGCACTGAGGTTGTGGGCAATAATTCAATTAGATAAGCGAAATATGTGAGCAATAATTTTTGAAGACGTCATGGTGCGGGTATGAAGCGCAGTGGGCGACGAAAACATTGTGGTTTACCCTGCGGGGTGCTGGTGAGTAATTTCGATAGTGAGGATTAGAGAAGAGATACTTTGGACATGATGCAGTCTGTAATACTATAGTAAGCTCCAATTCTTTGTAAAAAAAAAGGAGAATAAAGAAATGTAATTGGTTCATTCATTGTGGTGGTAACATTTTTTAGGCGACTTTGAATCTGTTCGATGAGGCACTCAATCAGGAAAGTATACTCTCCGTCTTTTGACTACTAAGCCACCCGAAAAAAAAAATGCAGATTCAGTCATTGGGGGGCGTAGCAGCCCGTTAAGAGCCAGATCCAAGCTTTTCGCTAGTTTTGCAATTTCAGTCGCTAGGGTAGATTCAAAGGCTGTGGTTTGTTATTAGAACATAAGGAGTTAAATGAAATCAAAGTTTTAAGCTTACATGTTTAAGTAAATTTATAAAATTCGTGAAAACCGACCAAAATCAAAAATCTAGCGTTTCATGACTATATAGCCAGTACGAAAACAAGCTGTTTTATCTAAGATAAACGGATAAAGGTTTGCAATAAGAGGATATTTTAGACTCTGCTTTGCAATCCTTCGAGTTCAAATTTTCTTTAAATTTTGCCAATAACTTTGGTTCTACTGGACCGATAAAAATTGGATAAAAAATGGATAGAAAAAGAAGTGATTTGCAAAAACTAAACTTTTTTGAGTTCCTTAGAAATTTGTACCCGAATGATCACTTTTGGTTCTACTGGTTGGTAAAGATCCTGGATAGAAAAAGGAGATGATCACGTATGTGGCCCGCTGCAGAAAGTCCACAGTCAAAATTAGGAGAAATTAGGACCCATTATGATAGCGAATCACATGAGAAGTGAAGTTTTCGGTTGGATACCTCAAAATCAAAGAAGAGAACTTATCACAGAACGTTTCAGATGGTCTCCAAATAAGGAGAGAGAACGTTTTTTCTGAATTTCTCCGCTCCTAGTAGCCTACAATCACGATTTTTATCCATTCACGACACGAATTCCTAATCGATTTTTATAACTATCATCCTCTCACACCACTATCTCACAAATGAAAACGTTTTCCTTTAATTTCTCAGGCCTCAAAGGACCCACAAACGTGTCCAAAGTCATTTTCGAGTCCTCACACACTCCTCTAACAGATTTTCATAACTTCTCTGTTCAAAAATAAATTTTCACAAAAAAAAAGTTTTTCGTATTTTTTCCACCAAAAAATGCAGTCAAGTGGTAACGACCCGAGCTCGACTTTTTCTTGTGATTTAAGACAAAATTTAAATTTTTAAAAATTGACTTAAAATGCATGGGATTTTGCTTAGGAATCATGTATTGGATGTGATTTGAATGAAAAATGACGAGATTGGGTTTTTGGGGTCCACTGGGTGGACGGGAGAAGCTCGAAAGTGGATGAGTGGTAGCTCGTAGAGAGATTTGAAGGTTGAAGCTATTGAAATTCGTATGAAATCCACTCAAAACTTTCGAATTGAAGTGTTTTATAAATAAATCCTCCTCCTGTAACAGGTTTTAGGTTCACACCCATAGTCTTCAAACAATTGATTTCTCATTCATCTTGTCCCTATCGTACAAACATCCTTCAATGTATGAGACACAGAAAGACGATTTTCTAGGCAGTAAACAGAACTCGAATTCAATTTAACACGTTGAATGCCATGGGTGTCACTGGTGACCGGCACTAAGTGTGTTCCTAAATGGCGTGGCATTCAATGTGCTAAATCAAAAGCAAGCCTCCCAAGCCTCGTACTCAAATGTCACTGCCACTTGGCTGAGAAGAACAAAACCCGCGATTTCAAAGCAATTTACAGCAAAAAAAAAAAAACATTTCAAAAACAAAAAAAAGAAAACGTTTACACAATTTAAAATTGACAACAAATTCTCTTTTTCATTGAAAAGTATCTCGATCGATTAGAGACCGATGACGGACGAAAAAAAAAAAGATATTCTCATACACACACCTATCATGTGATAGAATGCTTTTTCACGATAAGATACGCTTTGGGGTTTCTCCGCAAAGATATACAAATTGAAAATGAAATAATGATGTAAAAACTCCGATTGGACACAACAAAAAAAAAAAAAAAAATCTAAGTTAGAAGGTCAAATATAAAAACAAGTCCCAAAAGCATCTTGAAGAAAAAAACACTACACCACGTTTTTCTATTTGAGAGCCGGTGGTATCGTAGCTTCCTGTTTGATAAGAGCGGTCTCGCAAGACTTTGAAGTGATTGCAGTTCTTGATTGTAAATTAATTGTGAGCCTCAGGAAATTAAGTGTTTAGCTAATAAAGGAAGTGAAGGCGTGATAGTGAATGACAGAGTGATTAGATACAGGTTCTTGGAAGAGAAAACTGATGAACACCTTGGAGGCTCGCTAAACTCGTCCCCTTTGATTACACAACTCGGTTTTTTTTTTCTTTCGTATCGTTTAAGTAGTTGCCCAATCCATATCAAAAGTTAATTCGTAGAAAATCCAATTAATAGTGCAATTACCGAAATTTTTTTAAGTTTTCTTTTCCACCTTCATTTTCGTGGGTAAAGAGAACATAAAAAGAAGGAACAAGGTACCCTCTCATCACGTTGTTTGTGTTGTAATGAAAGAGTCATTAATCTCAGTGAAGTTTTTTTTTTTTTTCAGGTTCTGAATTGAATTTTGATGCTGACTTGTTCACCTTGTTTGCTCAACTGTTTTGTAGCAGAATCTCCTTCACTCACGTGGGGATAAAATTTCGACAGAATAAAGTCTGTATAGACTTTGTAAAGCTTGAGTTGGCCCAAAAACCCAATAAGATACTCGACTTTATCTTCGAACTGGGAGTAATTTTTCGTATCTTTTTTTGCGAACCAATTGTCTTGGAGGACTGTTGTTGTGTGCGGTGTGGTGTGTGTTATCAAGATTTACAGACGTTTTCATTATTTTTTCGCCACTGGCATTGTTTGAAGTCATTTTGTAAATTATGATTGGATTTTTATCATTTTGTGGCGAAAGACGAAAGACGACGCCACTGAGATCAGAGGGACGACAGATTGAAGTGAAAGTATGAAAATGTCAAACATGTCAAGTAACACTTTTGAAATCATTTTATCTTATCGGTGTTGGATGGTATGAGACAAGTAAAATAATGAGCAAGATACGCTGGATGTGGGAAAAGACTCTCTACAGGTGAATTTGTGAGCCATCTGGGCGTCCTTTTAGTTAAAACATCTGCCTCATTTACTTCAGAATAAGACTGCTTACTGTTTGAGCTTTTCTTTAAGTAAAAGTCTTAGGTTTAGCCCCCACACCTGCACCTTAATCTAAGACTTCGCCAAAATATGACTTAAACCACAAAGGACTTTGAATTTAGTCTTTGATTTAGCACTCCTCAACCTAAGAATTACTCAAAACAAGACTCAAACGACAAAGGACTTCGAATTTGGGTCTTAATTTGAGTAGAAGTCTTTGATTTAGCCCTCCTAAACCTAAGAGATACTCAAAACAAGACTCAAACAAAAGGGTCTTCGAATTCGGGTCTTAATTTAAGTAAAAGCCTTCAATTTGGCCAACCTCAACCTAAGACTTACAAAAAACAAACGACAAACGATTTCGAATTTGGGTCATAATTTGAGTAGAAGTCTTTGATTTAGCCCTCCTAAACCTAAGACTTACTCAAAACAAGACTCAAACGAAAAAGGACTTTGAGGTTAGTTCTGGTTTTGAGTAAAAGTCTTTACGTTTAAGTATGTGGACTAAACATAAGACTTTTACTTAAAACAAGACTTAAAATGATTTAAAGAAATACAGTCGACTCTCAATAAACCAAGTGTCATGAGATTGTTCAGCCAATTTAATATTCCAATCCCATGAAACCTCCTCTCTAAAAAAAAAAATAAAAGATTTAAAACAAATTCCCCTGAATAAAAAAATAACAACATTCTCCACTCTCGTTACTGATGATTCGTGCAATTACTCATGCACATGCTTGATCTAAGAATTTATTACTCTATCCCACAAAATACAAACACAACCCTAACCTCTTCACACCGTGCAGAAAAAACAAAAAAAAAAAAACAAGAAACAAATGTGCTTAACAAATAAATGCAAATATTTTCTTCTCACTCCACATCGTTTTCGGAATAAAACTGAAGAAGCATAAAAAGAAGAAATGAAGAAACTAAGAGAACAAAAAAATAAAACTAAGCAGGTTATTTCGTGCAAGAAATTCCAACCAGGGCCGTTGATTTTTAACTTCTTTCGCTTCACACCCTTTACAAGCAATCTTTTTCCCCCACCATAACCTCACTCCATTTCATTAAGTTTATTTATATAATAATTTTCTTTAAACCAATTGAATTATTTATATCGAAGTAACCTGTTCTCACTCTCTTTACTTTGCATAGAGATACAGATAGACATACATACGTTGATTTCTTATGAGCTCATCATCACCATCATCATCGGTGAGCCGAGCGAAACCAACTTCGATACTCGGATACAAAACAGCAAAGTAATGCCGGCCTCAGGTGTCTACCATGTGGAGTGGAAGGTAGTGGAAGGAGAGTCTCACCTTCTCTCGGTGCTCACCGTTAACTTGTATCTATGATGGCGGGGGTATACTATAGATATAGAAGTCATTTATGTATATCAAGTGAGTTTGAGTCCGATAGAGAACCACCAACTTGACTTTTAATGTCTTTATACTTGCTTGGATACAGTTAGTTATAGTATCTAAGTGGTAGTGCTCACAGACAACACAGCGGTAACCGGCTTTTTATACTTTATTCGTTTGTTAATTCTTCTTGCGAGTTCGTTTTTTTTTTTGTTTTTTCTGAGATACTTTGTGTCGATACTTCTCTCATTTGTGATTCTCTGTGCATTGAATGAAAAATTCGAACAACAGACAGATAGACAGACCGATTAACACCGGTATGAAGAAGAAGAAGTTTGACAAAAATTGGAACCAATCGTCAGACAGATACAGATTTAACACCGGCGTAAAAAAGGAAGGGGTTTAATAAAAATTCGATTGAACTGTCAGAGAAACAAACAGACTTTGAGGAAAAGTCAACTAACCAACCATTCTGTCAGACGGACTTAACACCAACGTAATGAAGAAGAAGTTTAGTAAAAATTCAAATTAACTGTCAGACAGACAGACTTGAATTAAAAAGGCGACTAACCAACCGTCGGACAGGCTTCACACCGGAATAGAAGAAGAAGTTTAAAAAAAATTCGAACCAACAAACAGACAGACCTAAAACCGGCATGAAGACATTTAAAGTTTAAGACAAAAAATTAAAATTCATGACATTTAATTCGAGCAAACGAGTGGTTGAATTTAATTCATGAGCGCGTTGCTGGTATGCTTCTTCGTTTTTGTGTTTGGAAGCGCATGCGTGACCTGCTTATGCACGCACATTACGCCATTAATTTGGTCGTAGTTTGGCTCATTTTTATGGCTTCTACTTCGGGAGAAAAATATATTTCACACCGTCTCACAAGTCAAACACCTCACTCTCGAAGCGGCCTTCCTTTGTGTTACTCAATCTCCTAGCTCATTAATGCGAAAAAAAAAAGAAGTATGTTAACCCCAACGCATGTACATCATAAGTGTAATTCAATAAATCATCAAAGAAAGCAAAGCAAAAAAAAAAAAACAAATCCAAATTCCCGTGATATTTAAGCGGAAAAAAGCTTTCAGTTTCATTCAACCCTGCCCCGCCGCAGAGTTATGCAGTTTTTTTTTTTTTCTTTTTGTCGTATGAAATTCGAGAGGCATTCAGTCGGTCGCATTAAACTGCAACCTCGTGTGTGTATCTTACTCTCAATATGCTTTACGAAATCTGCAAACCAATATCAATCTAAACACAAATTATGGTTGCCAACAAATTCAGGAGGTGAAGAGAGAAAAAAAAAATCACTTGTCTTGCAACAAAATCTGAAAGCTTAACAAATTTATCCGTGTGCTCGTGTCTTCTGTTACACTTTTTACATAATTTTTGATTTTTTTTTTTTTTTTTACCTTCCCCACTGTCGTCGCCGCACCCGATGAAACATACATATATGTACGTATATAAAGTAAAAGGCTTTTTTTTTTATTTCTTTTTCTTCATCGAAAACGCATTTATAAGTAAAACCAATGAGTGATTGACTTATCTGCTACTTTCACTTTGTCTAGGCTGCGCCTGTCTGTCTGGCAATTGTAATTGAACCGGATTTTATGGGTGCAAAAGATACACACACACACACACCAACAACACACTGGGCTTGAATGTTTTTTTTTTGTTCCCCTCTTGTAATTATATTGATTTCATGTATTTAATGCAATAAATGTGAACGAAATTAAAGTCGTTGCAAATTTTTAAATACCCAACCGTTATAGTTGATGAGATTGCGTGAAAGGAGAAATATTTGCGTATCTTTCATGCTATGGCATTTCCATGCAAGAGGTCCAAAGACAGAGATACAACAACTTGAACCAGTTACCAACGGCGAGGCTCTGTTTCTCTCTTCGATCGATGTTTTAAATGGATACTTGTTGAGTGGTGTGATTACTTAACAGGTGGAGAATTAGTTTCGATCGGGTTTAACTTGATGTGTCTTTTTTTTTTGGTTGATCGATTTTTTTTTGCTGCAAAAGAATCTTAATAGACATGGGCGGTTTGGTTGCAGTTTGTGTGTATGTCGGTGGTTGGTTGGTTGTGATTAGATAGTGAATTATCTCGTAAGTACTCTGTTAGTAGATGAAATATGAGGTTTACCTCATTTATTGGTAATGAAGATAAGGATCTGAGAAAATAAAGGGGATTTCTTTTCTTTTATTATGTCAACAGAGGGGGTCTTAAGATTTTTGTTTGATTGAATGGGATTACTGGTGTCACGTTCTTTTTTGGTTTTGTCGCATGAAAACGAAGCGACTTTTAGTTATCTGACAATGGGGGGATGTTTCATTCAAAGCCGGAAATTCATAGTTTGTCAGATAAGAACATCACCGTCACGTTTCTTCTGACGTCTCATTAACACTCATCAACCGCAATGAATCTCTCACCAATTCACAGTGGACGGAGACACCAATCTAGCTAGACAAAATGGAGTTGTGAAGGGAAAACTTGACTTAAAAAAAAGGTTTTTTTTTGGTTTATTGGGTACCAACACTCAGCGAAATGCAATCAAAGGTAACCTATTAAAGCCAAAAGTTCTAGAACGCCAGGTTATTTTGCAAGACGTACAATTTTATTATTAAAAGAGGTTTCCGGGCTGATGGCTGATCCACAATTCAACACAACCATAAGGGATCCTTAAAGAGAAGCGTGGATTGCCTTTTAAGAGGTCATAGAAACATTTTTAGACAGTAAAAAAGTCCATAACAAAGTCCCCAACAAACTTTAGGTTGCCTAATGAGTTTAAAGGTATTTTTTTGTTTTATAATCGGCATGTGCTTAAGGGACTGAGGCCTTAAGTATCCTGTTTAAGAAGCAGCACGGGCCATTTGCCTCGACTACCTCGACTACTTTCCACAAATTTCGGAGGAACTTAGAAAAAGTGAATCACCAAGGTGTTAAGGAGTTGAAAAAAAGATGCCAGGGAAAAAGCACCGTCTTAATGTTGGCAGTTGGACGCTTCAGTGAGACCGTCCAGACGCTTCCTACAAACAAAAATGTACCAAGATATAAGAAATACAAAAAAAAAAAAAAAAACAGCTCAACAGCTGTTATTGCTTGCATCGAACATGCGACTTCAGGACCTAATAGCGAAAAAAATTACAAAAAAATATATACCCACCATGATTCGCTGCTGTATTTAGAAGTAGGAAAATCAATTTAAACAGAATCGCATGGTTTTTGAATTTAGTCAATTAAATTTGACGAATTCGACCACTGTAGACCGAGAGAAGGTGTGCAACAAAAAGCACATCCTACTTGAGATGATTGATGCAAATCCACATCATAACCGGTTGGAAAAGTAGGAAGGTCAGCAATTGACGCCACCTTAATCATCAATCGTACGCATGAGTTGATTTTAATTTTTCTTCTTCGTAATAATCGACTAAAGAAAAAAAAAAAACAAAGAATACAATATTTACTAGTAACAAGTTCATGATCATGGTATTCCCATCGATCCAAAGTTCCCCGCATCACACACAGAAAAACTCCCCGGAATTGTTTTTTCTGAGTTTCGATCGATGAGAGACAGAGAAGTGAATATCTCCGCTTGGGAATCCCCATAATCTCGCTGTCCACAACACACAGATACACTACACACGGAGAAGCTTATCGATCGCGCATCTTTAGACACGATCGTTCTATAGGTTTCATGATCTTCAGTCGAATACATGTCATTGTCGAGTGGAGAGGGAGGATTTATTTTTTTTTACGTGATGTGCCTCAATGACAGTTGGCAAAAATGTTGTAAATAACAATCAAAGGTAATGAGCAGGGAGGAGGCAGGTTGCTGGTCTCGCTCTCTTATGGATCCATTAGGTGAGGAGAGTAATTGTAAACAATTTCATTTGGTTTGATGTATCTGAGGAGTTTGTTGGAAATCGGTTCGAGAATCAGTAGCTGTTTGCGTGTTAAAAGGGCGTTTAGATCTTTTTTTTTCCAGCTTTGGATGTGATTTACTTTTGAGTCTGCGTGACCGGAAATTTGTCGTCAATTTTCGATTGACCATTGATTGACGACGGAAGTGAGTGGGGACAAAGATCGAAGCTTGGAAACTCGTAGTCCATTTGCAATGACCAATGATTGACGACAGATCGTGAGTTCGGTCTAAATTCGAAGCTCCGAAGCTCGTCCTCAATTTTGTATGACCAATTACTGACGACGAAAAGCAAGGGGCTGTATCACCAATTAATTATGAAATAAATTATTGACTAACGACGAAAGTGAGTGCGGAAAAATTTGGACGAGATCGGAAACTCGTCGTCAATTTCGAATGGCGAATTGCCTGGCAATAGAAGTGAGCGCGGCCGACAAATCTCGAGCTCAATCTCTAGATTCCTCAAGTGCATTTCTGTGATCATGTGGGATCAATTTTCATTCCATAGCCACAGCAAAATGCATTTCTGGTGACACTTATCGGCCATTTGCGACCCAAATACCAGACAACTTCTCCGAAAACATTCACGCGTCCCACCAATTGTCTGCCTGTTGCCGATTCGAGTGGTTCTGGACGCCATAAGCAGTGTTTACCACCGATTTGGATAATTGTTGAGGTAAGTAACACCCGTTTGAAGCTCTAATCCGCAATCATCATTTCCACACTACCTTCGAGGCACAAATAACAACAACGACGACGACGATGACAGCAGTAGTGGTGGTGGCAGGCGGCGTGGTTTTGTATCTGCTAGGTGTTCAGTTTCACAGAAAGGCCAAAGTACGCATTTGCGTTTAGGTTTTCGTATTTCAGCAGCCATGTGTGCCATATTGGTGAAGTTGCACAAGCAGAATGTATCTTTCAGCACTTTTTATTTTCGTGCTTCGTCACTTTTCGTTGTCGAGTTTTTTTTTTGTCGTTTTTGTCTTTTTTTTTTTTTTGGGTTCAAACGGAAGGAATGTGCATTTGCATTTGTTTATCAAAAAATTGTAAGTGCTTCGCTCCAGATACCGGACACAGCGGGGGAAAATTCTTGCTGATTAATGTGGAAAGTATGTCTTCCATTCCATGACCTCTCTGTCTCTTGCTGTCGATTGGTGTTGCAAGCATATTGCCATGTCTAGGTAAGTAGTTCTGTTTGATGACAGTGTTTTTAGCCTCGAATCGAATCAATAAACATCACAACCCAACCTTGATGAATGATTTTCTTAGTTTTTTCAAAATCATTTCACTTCCACGAGTAAGTAAAAGAAACAGAAACAAACACGTAAACACGCTTAAAATTCCATCACTTCTCGTAAACTTCTTAATTAGATTCGCTTCCCAGGTGCCCAGGTGTGCCCCGCACTTACACTCAGAAAAGCAATAAAGAAAAATACGTATCTTCACCTTCTTCTTTTTTTTTTTTCAATTCCTTATCCATTAAATTGTATCTACCGCTTAATTTTCAATTGTATTAAATCAGAACTGATTATCAAAGTTAATTGAACATTATCCAGCTGTAGGAAGGAAGCAGCAAAAGCAAGCAAAAACACAACTGATCGAAAGCAAAACACATCGAGATATACACACAGATACTTTTTTTTTTCCTTCTTGTACAAGCAACAGCAGAAATAGAAGGAAAAACAAAAATAAAAAAAAAAAACAAAAAAGTGTAACGATACACATCGTAAAATTAACTACGCTCTACTGAATTTTGGGTAACGTGTTTACACAGGAACTGAAATTACGTATAATTCAGATATGGTGTGCAAGTAGATACACTTATTTCTGTCTCTTTCTATAAAAAAAAAAAAAAAAACTGTTTAATGATGGTTATACTTTTGGGAATAACAAACATGGGACGAATAAAAACGAAATTCGCTTCAAATGTAAATGGAGAAAGGCGGAAAATGAGTTAAAGGACAAGAAAGGGTTTTAAATCAATAGAAAAATAAGAAAAACATAAATGTTATAAACGGTTTTTTGAATTAGACAACAAGACAGACAGACACTAAAGTGATTCTATGAGTATGCCGTTCTTTCTTTGGAACGAGGCTCTAGAAAGGAATCAATTTATCTCCATGAGAATATTCTACAGGTGACAAAACCCCGAGCGAATCATTTCTGGTAATGGATGGTGATGATGAAAAATTACAACAAAATTACCTAATGTCCTTGAGACAGGCGTAAGTGTTTATGGGATATAAACAAAAAATACTGTAGTAATAACGGAACAAGCTGAAATCTGGAAGAAGGACCTTTGTTGTGCTTTGAATTTGTCTTAAAGTTTTTTTAATGATTTTCTTTTTTTAGGAAGCTACAAGTATAAGCTTTGAAATTGCATTTAAATTTTTGAATTATTATGAGTTCCGAGAAAATAAGCATTATGTCCCAATTTTTTGTTAATCCCATTTAAGATTAGTTTATAAAAGCGAGACTGTTGCAGACCTGCAAAGCATTTCCTTCACATGCCAACAAACCTGCAAAGCATTTCCTTCATAATTGCTTTGCAGGACTGCTGCCGTTTTGCTTTTATTAATTCACCCTCTTACTTTGACCTACTATAGATAAATGAAAAAAAATCCAAAATTAAGGGAGAGAAAAAAAGTTAGTTAGCCTCTGATCCCCAAACATGATCATCAGATCAACATGGGACAAGAGCTGCTCTGATGTGTTGCTTTGCAGCAGGTTTACTGCAGTGTTGCTTTTATGAATTCACCTTATTACTTTGAGCTACTGTAAATATTCGGGGAAAGCCCAAAGTCGAGAGAGTGAAAACAAAAAAAAAATAGCTAACCCCTGATCCACCGACAGGGATTATGAGAAGATCAAAATGAGACAAGAATTTCTCTGATTTTTTCTCGACTCCATGAACATGCCCACAAAACGTGACTTTTCCTCGCGTTTATTTGCAGAGCTTCCAGTGAAATTATAAATAATTGCAAGAAAAGGAAAAAGATGATTGGTCAGGAAAAAAATTTCTAAGAATCACCTAAGTAAATCGGGGAAAAACAATCTACCGTCCTCGGTCCAATCTAAATTTGTTTCCAATTAACCTTTATCCGGTCAGTCAATTTAGTTTTTTTTTTTTACCAGAAGTTCTAATTAAGCACAAAAACTAAAAATTCACTTCCATAAAATTCAAAGCTATATTTCTCATATTTTAGAAGATATTTGAAAAAAAGACAGCTTCTGGGTTAAAAAGCCTCCTTCGAGGGATGGATGAAGGCTAAAAAACCAATGGCCAGAAACTCAGATAGTGAACTTAAATTCCTTCTAAGACCTATCATCACCGAGGGACAGATGAAAGCTAAAAATTCACTGGCCAGAAACTGAGATAGTGAACTTAAGATCCTTCTAAGGCCCATCATCACCGAGGGACAGAAGTTGAAGGTTAAAAATTCACTATCCAGAAATTTAGAAAGAAAAGCTGAGATCTTTTAAAGAACCATCATCATCGACGGGCGTTGGTTAAAACTCCACTGCGGAGAAATTCAGAAAGAAAACTTGATATCCCTCAAGGAACCATCGTAGGACGCCTACTCTCACCCATCAGACCGTGAATCGAAATTCGCGTTACCAATTCACGAGCTACCAAATTAATAGAAAGTCAAACGTGGTCTTCTCTCCAAGGCGATGATTTTTAAACCTGACAATCACTTCGTAGAAGAAAGAAAGACCCCCAAACACCAACAAAAGTAATTGATCAGTTCGCAGTTGATATAGGAAAGACCAACAAGGCGGTACATAAAAAAAAAAAACAACGAAAGGAGAAAATAGAAATACATAATAATTTAAATAATACTCTCAAACAAAAAAAAAAAAAGATACCAATAGTACAATAGAAATAATTCAAGAGTGGCGTCGGCAGTGAGTTAAAAACGTGACTCTAACAAACGTGGGAAATAGTGTCTTCTTCTTTTTCTTTCTCTCTATGTGCACATACAACAAGATGAGATACATTTTGGTTTTCTGTATTTTTTTAAGTGAAAATAGTTTAAAGCTTTCTGCAAATCACAAGACAAGGCACAAAGAACGAGAGAAAGAACGTTTTTAATGAAGTGACAGGGCGGCTTGGGTTTGAAAGTCGACGGGATACATGAAAGGGTCCAGGTCTGGTATAGAAAGTTGAAGGAAAAATCAATTTCGAAAGTTCAATTCTTTCGAGATAGATTTTCAATGGTCCGGTACTCGTGGTGAAAGGTAAGAGAAAGATGAGTGATGATGGACGAGTGAACGACCCTATTCCAGAACGAACTCCTACCCCGTTCACAAAAATGAAAACCCGGAAGCCTTGACCTAAACAATCTCTGTTCGTTTCCTAAAAGAACCTCGATAATGAATTCCATTCACATACAGCACCCCAAAACGGAACAAAAAAACGAAAAAAAAAAAAACCTTTACATCCGGATTGACCATCGACATCGACGATCAGTCACAAGAAAATCATAATGAAGGTAAAAATACAAGTCGACTACGTAACAGCAAGTGATCAATTTGTCTTCTTTTCGATTCTTGTGTATCTTCTAATCCCATTTCACGTGGATTCCCACAGTTCCCGGCCTAAATTGAAGGCGCATGGCCAAGGTAAAGTGATCTTCTCTTCTCTCTCACTTTTGGCTTGACTGACGAATAACAGAACTTCAAAGTCAATGTCCGATAATGTTAGAAAGATCCGTCGAAAAAAAAAAAAAGACCTACGGCGGACAACAAGAAGATCAGAAACAGAGAGAGAGAACAAGTGTACGATCAGTTGAAATTAAAATTTGTATCTTTCTCGCGTTTTTTTCGCTTCTGGTTCGCTTCTTTTTATATTTATTACCCGGTTTTGAGTGCATCCATCATGTCGTTTTTTTTTTCTCTGCGTTTTTATTATTGGCTCGCTTTTTCGTGTGAGATGAGGAGAATGGCAGAAGACAATCACTGGAGCGAGAGAAGAAGCGCCTCAAGGTGTATCTCTGTTTAGATTGTTGTGATGGTCTGTCCCTTGGAGATTTCGATTCGTCTGACCATCACAAGGGAACAATGTCACATGAAATTTGTCAAGATATATCTTTCGAAATGGAAACAAAAAACGAGGTTTAAATGTGAAAGCAGAGCTTCAATGATATGCATTGTTGGACGTGCTGCACCTGAGCGATTCTGACTTGAGAGTGATACATGATCTGTTCCATCTGGTCAGAGATAAAACTGGAAACTCCAATTAAAATGTCGTCCCGCTCATCTTTTATTCTTTCTATTTTTTTTTTCTTATTCAGATCTGCTAACATCCAAAAGTCATGCGCTCGAATTTGTGATTTATTACTCAATTGTGTTCTCACCGTGCTCAGACTCAAAAAAAAAAAAAAACCAACGACTTCCCGACTTCTTTTTTTTCCGAAAAGATGTAGGTGGCCTTTAGACGAGGGAAGCAAAAAAAAAATTCCCTTTCCAAAGCCGGCGGAAGCCCGTGCAGAGCTCGGCTCCACCGCGATGACAGATGACCCGTTTTTACACAACCCGCACACGGCTTGTCGTATATGGAGCGAGAGGTTTTGTATTCGTGTTATTTCCCTCCTCCATATCTGGAACTTTACGTGCAAGCAAAAAAATAAAAAAGAGTGTGTCGGAAGAAAGATACAATACACATACAGTGGAATTCCAAAAAAAAACCGCGTTGTGCATCTGTGAAAACAATGAAATTGCCGGATTTATGCATTAATCGCATGCATTTGACATTTTTAGGTTAATTGGATGGGATCCGATGGATATTGAATCTATTGCACTGAAATAGCCTAAGACGAAAAAAAAATGTGTCTAACGTATACACCATCGCTCATTGTTTGGCAATTCACTTGGATGTCGATGACGATGGAATCACTGCCGTCGCCGCCAACGACTCCGTCGAATCATCATCATCACGCAAAGCACGACGATGACGATGATGATGCCGCGCAGCAAAACACCGCGAGTGAGGAGAGGATTGCACTCGAATGGATTGCACATGCAATTTCCATGAATGAAATCGACATGAGCCGCCAGGCAGTTCGCACACTGAATAGAATTTTATTCGTCTCCATCGCAGCAGACAGATGTAAACATTTTTTTTTTTTTTGCTTTAAGTTTGACGAATTTGACGGGTGCGCGCTTTGGTGTGTTGATTCTTCTGGCGGGCGGTAGATATCAATTCAGATGTGTCCTTCAATTAAAGTTGAAGTCTTTGACGGATCGGTAGATCACTGATCGGTTTAATGCAATCGGAGTTGGGTTTTGCAAGAGGCTCATGTCTTTTCTGGGTTATTCACAATTCTGTTTATGTTTCTGAGAGGGGTGTTGACAGTGTGGGTGATGGTTTTTGAGCGAATGCAAAAAAAGTTTTAACCAAATGACGTTTTTTGAGAAAAAAATGTAAGAAGAAGTTTGAGATACACTACTAGTTCAGAAGAAATCTTTGAAATTCATTTACATCTTTGAAGAATGAATGAATGAAGGAGAGGATCATGTAGGTTGATGTGGCAGGCTGCAGAAAACCCACAGGCGCCCTTAGGCTAAGTTAGAACCCATTTTGATAGAGGATCACGTTAGAAGTGAAAGTTTTCGGTTGTATCCCTGAAGATCAGAGAAAAGGAGTGATAAGAGAATTTTCCGGACAGTTGGTCTACATTGGAAACCTCCTTATATCGAGTTTTTCGAATAAATTCGGTTCCATTAGACCGATTTGCAAAAACAAAACTTTTTTGAGTTCCATAGATAAGCCCGCAATTGAACCCCTAACCCGAATGGACCTGTTCCGATGACGTCTACGTCATATACGATTTTTTTGAATATCTCTGGTCTTCATTGGAATCATTCAGAGGTCGAATTTTTCGAATAACTTCGGTTCCACTAGACCGATTGGCGAAATCTTAACTTTTTTGAGTTCCTTAGAAAAGCGCTCAACAGAATTTTATACCCTGATGATCCTGCTCTGATGACGTCGTGTCGCAAAATTTTTTTTGAATATCTTTAGCTTTCATTGAAGTCCTTCAGATGTTGATTTTTTTCGAATAACTTCGGTTCCACTGGACAGATATCGAAAAACTTAACTATTTTGAGTTTATAAGAAAATCCCTCAACAGAATTTTCAGCCCGAATAGGCCTGCTTCGATGACGTCACGTCACATACGATTTTTTTGAATATCTCTGGTTTTATCAGAGCTTCAAACACATTCTAAGTCATTTTCGACTCACAGAACAAGCCCCCAACAGATTTTCGTGGTATCGTCGCACTCCTTTGATGACGTCATAAAAATTTCTTTTGCTTATATCTCTAGTTCCACTGGACGGATTTTCGAAAACCATCTCATTTTGAGCTCGAACTATGAGCCTTTAAAGGAATAACACAACTTCCATCCCCTCCCCTCCATATGAGGAGTAAAAACGCTTTTTTTTAATTTTTCCGCTCCCAGAAGACCTACAATTGCGATCTTACTCATTTTCTACTCATAACACGATTTTCTAGTCGATTTTTATAACTTTTATCCTCTCACATCACTGTCTCACAAATGAGAACGTTTTTTCTTAATTTCTCAAAATATACAGGACCCACAAACGTGTCCTAGACCATTTTCGCGTCCCCACAAACCCCTCTAACAAATTTCCATAACTTCATTTGTCCAAAATTAATTTTCGTAAAAATAAAATTTTTAGCATTTTTTCCACCAAAAAATGCAGTCAAATGGTAACGACCCAAGCTCGACTTTTTCTTGTAATTTAAGAGAACATTTTATTTTTTGAAATTTCACCAAAAATGGATCGAAATTTGATTAGAAATCATATATTAGAAGTGATTTAAGTGGAATATGAAAAGATTGGATCTTGGGCTTTTATGGAATAGACTAGAGAAGCTTGAAAGTGGATTAGTGTTGACTTGCAAAGAGACTTGAAGACTAAAACTACCAAAATTTTTTAAATTTGACTAAAAATGGATAGAAATTTGATTAGGAATCATGTATTAGACGTGATTTGAGTGAAAAATGTCAAGATTGGGTCTGTTGGGTCCAAAAGGTGGACGGGAGAAGCTTGAAAGTGGATGGGTGTGTCTCGCAGAGAGATTTGAAGACTGAAGTCAAAGAAATTCGCATGAAAACCACTGAAAACTTTTGGATTAAAATATTTTACAGATAAAACCTTCCCTTACAGGTTTAAGGTTCATGACCGTGATCCTCAAACTATTGGTTTGTCATCAATCTTGTCCCTATCGCACATAAACGCCCTTGAACTTTAGCCACTTGACCCAATGTTTGGCCCAATTATCCACTTTTCCTCACATGATTAATGACCCCCTATAAAACGCTCACTCTTGAGATTTTCGTTCAGTATTCCAGCCCCCAGCCAGATGCTTAAAGACAAATTCAAGAATTTGTTATGAGTTTCTTGGCCCGTGTCTTAAAATTTGTTTTGACGGTAGCTTCGCGGGTTTTTCACTCCATGAACCGGAAGAGATGATGACTACATGACTTTTAGTTGTCTGTCCACATTCAAAATTCAAAAAGACTTCTACTTGTCCGTCCACCTTCAAAATCAAACATGAAGCTTCATCAGTGAAGCTCCTTCCGCATGTGTCCAGCCTTTCACTACCCAGTCCAGTCCTTCAAAGTTGCTCATTCGCCTCATCCGTTTAAAAAAAGGAAAATACAAAACCACTTATTCGAAACCAATTAATTGAGTAATTTCAACCACTTAATTCTCTGCAATCATACACTCCACTCTTCCTCTCGTTGATTTAACAAATCATTTCGCTAATTTCCACCGAGCTTGCAATCTCTCATCTTCGTGACTTTCAAAAAAAAATGTTTTCTTTTTCATTTTTTCTAATAACAACTTAAAGACAAGTCCAACTGGCTTCCATTGTTAATCTCTTAAATCTTTTTCGAATGAACAACATTCAACTTCACTTTTCAAAAAAAAAAAAAAAAAAAACACCCTCTTTCACTCTCCTCCATGGAATGGCTCCGGCGCTGGTGGATTATGCCATATGAGTGTGTTTGTGTGTGTATCTTTGTATTTTATGTGTCTGGGCCAACCTCGTGGGTCTTAGTTTATTGGATCTACTGTACTGTGTGCACACTACTGGTGTGGATTATCGTTCCTAACTAAACTGCCGCCTGCTACTTAAAATCATAAAACAGAAAAAAAAAAAATATCCAGACTATTCACTACTTTCTAAATGAGATTTTTTGTTGTTTCATTTTTTTTTTACTGCACTTTAAGTCACCATGCATGGTTGTATCTATAATATAACTCATGTATCTACTTACAACAAACGAACAAAAAAAAAAAAAATCGATGCACGACAAAACAATAAACGCTTAGGGGTTTTTTAGAAGCACCCGGTGATGGTGATGGTGGTGGTTGGAGGGACCTTAGCCCGTATATTAGTCGGAACAAAAAAATTTTTTTCTCTTCTCATTTTTTTTTGCTTCGATGTCAGATAAATGCAAATTGAGTTCTAGTTCTCATTGTTGTTGTTGCTGGCAGTGAGATATTGTATCTGAGCATGGATTTGTGTATGTAAAATGCCTGCACAATGAGCGTGTAAAATCACTTGGGTTTATGGTGTTGAAATTTAATGCGATTAGAGTGTTCTGGATTAATGGGTGGGGGGGTTGCAGCCGGACTGGTTGGGGTGGATTGGAACGTGTGCTTGGCGCCGCTTCAAATGAGAATGGGGGACGTAGTCGGGGTGTTTAAGAGGTGTTTGACATTGTTTTTTTGTTTCTTGGCTCTCAGACTGATCTCTTGAAGCAATGAAATCCTAGTTCAGGGACACAGCTCAGCTAAGGGACACAAATCAGGGACATAGCTCAGACTCCCAGGTTGGAGACACACCTCAGGCACCTACTTTAGGGACACAGCTCAGCAGCTCAGCTGAGTGACACGGAGCATCAGCCGTGACAGCTTAGAGACACAGTTCAGTCTTCCAATTCAGGGACACAGCTCAGGCTCCTATCTCAGGAACACAGTTTAAGCTTCTAGTTCAGGGACACAGTTCAGGTTTCCATCTCAGGAACACAGTTTAAGCTTCTAGCTCAGGCACGGACATAGCTCAGCCTCCCAGCTCGGAGACACACCTCAGGCACCTACTTTAGGGACACAGCTCAGCAGCTCAGCTGAGTGACACGGAGCATCAGCCGTGACAGCTTAGAGACACAGTTCAGTCTTCCAATTCAGGGACACAGCTCAGGCTCCTATCTCAGGAACACAGTTTAAGCTTCTAGTTCAGGGGCACAGTTCAGGTTTCCATCTCAGGGACACAGTTTAAGCTTCTAGCTCAGGCACGGACACAGTTCAGGCTGTCAGCTCTGTGATACAACTCAGTTTCCCAGGCCTGGGACACAGCTTAGTCTCCCAGTTCACGAACACAGTTCAGGCTCCCAGTTCGAAACACAACATATGCTTCCAGCTATAACACGTAAGAGATTCTCAAATCCATACACGTTTTTGGATAAAAACCGAGAGTTTTTCACCACTGAAAGTTTATAAGCCTTCGTTCCAAAGAAAAAAAACGAAAATCCTTATAGAATCACTTAAGTGCCTGTCTCTCTGTTCGTCCGATACACAAAGCCGCTTTCAACTGTTGAGTCCTTCTAAGTTCAGTGATAAAACTTAAACTGAAGGACTATCTACGAAACCCAAAAATAATTTAACAAGGTTTTCTTTCGAGGGAGTCTTCACAAAACTCATCTTCTTCAAACTTAGACATTTGAATTTGCTCAAAGCCCTAGTAAACCCTCCACAGACATTTTACACAAAAAAATCGAGCAATCGACGCTCAAATTTGGTCGAAGATGTTGTAAAGTTTCCAAAAAGGAAACCCCACAAACATTTTTCACAAAAAAAATTCTGCAACTCATATCGTGAAGCCAGTGAAATCTAGATGTGAATTGATTCGGGGGGAGATTTGTAACTTGAATTCGCGTTTATTTCGTGCGTGTTATTTATGGATATCAAGAAACGTTTTGTCGGCCACATTTAGAGTGTAGGTGTTAACAATATTTCCTGTTCTCTCGTCTTTTTTTTTTTTTCTCTCAAATTCATTCATCGTGTTATGCGTTCGAAAAATTAAATTCCAGGAATATTTAGATTCTATTTTATTTACCCAGCAAATGTACGTGTTTCTTTCACACATTAACCCAGATTATTTTTGAGGGGTTCCCCTTGCTTTCGAGTGAAATATGAATCAACTTTTTTTTGTCTATCTCGGGGTTTAATGCCGTAGAAAAAAAAAAGTATCCATTTGAAGTGACAGTGGAAATCTGTAGGTTTCACGTAAATCCACGTCTTCATCCATAATTAACACTCCAAAAATTGAGGGGAACGAATGTATGGGGGTACGCAAAAAAGTAAAAAGAAATTGGAAGGCATCTTAGATCACAAGAAACGTGAGTCACAATTGTCAGATGATGTTTAAGGATCTCATTAACATAAAGACGCCGAGGTTTTTGCGTCATTTGGGTGAGTTACTTGCGATGGAGTGAAAGGTTTTCGTTACAAAGACAGCAGAGACAGATAGACTTGAAAAGAATTCTAAAATGAGCAACCTGTAGAAACAAACCTAGCTTGAAAGAAGCGCCCTTTTAAAGACAGACAGAGTTTGATAGAAGCGTTCCTATTAAAGACTGATGGAGTTTAAAAGAAGTACCTTATTGAAGACAGACAGAGTTTAAAGAATCGTCCTGTAAAGAAAATGCCCTGTTTGAAAGAAGTTTTACAGGCAACGTTTAGAAGAAGCGCCGTGTTTTTCTTTTTTTGCCTTGAGGACGAGCGCCGTGTTACAGACAGACGAGTTAAAGCAAAATGCCCTGTTAAAGACAGACAGATTTTAAAAGAAGCGCCCTGATAAAGACAGATAGAGTTTGAAAGAAGACCCTGTTTAAGACCGACAGAGTTTTACAGAGGTTAAAGATGCTCCCAATAGGCGCTCTGTTTGAGAGAAGCGGTCTGTTTGGAAGAAGCGCCATGTTAAAGACAGACAAAGTTTGATAGAAGCGCCCTATTCCAAAGACCATTCAAAGTTATTAATCATTTTGCAAAATTCACTCGTCAAAACGTAGACAATTAAATTTCGAATGTGTTTACCACTTGATAATCACTCAAATACCCAATCTTACTCATTCGCTATTTCCATCCAATGGCGCTGATAAAAAAAAAATACAAAATCGAATCCAAATCCTAGCCTATCCATCTTCATGAAAAATAAACTTCCCCTTGAAAAAAACCAAACAACATTTTCTATAATTATCCTTCGTACAAAAGTCTCGTCTGCGGGTGTTGCGAAAAGTTTCAGAACATTTCTGCACTATCGCAAACGTGCGCGGAAACACATTTAAACAAAAGGCGTTACAAGTCGTTTTTTTTTTGCTTTTGATTGTGGTTTTACAAATCGAAGATACGCGGGATCTTATCACGAGACAAGAGCTGTGATATTTCTTATCACAAAAACAATTTCTTCAACACCATTCAGAGATACACAAAAAAAAAAAAAAAAAATATCGCTGATTGAAGTTATCATTTGAAAACGATTAAATTTTCAACCGGGGGAGGTTTTTTCAAGGGAAAAATTGTTGTAGCTGTAATGGAGTTGTTTAAAAAAAAAAAACATCTTCGATGGGAAAACACTGAGAAGAGGTGATAAGGTTTTTTTCCTTTTTTTTTTGTTCATTACCGAAAACTTTATCAGTTATTTATTACTTGGCCTTCGTGAAATTGAAAGAATGTATCTGCACGTTTGCTTCCCTTGATGAGGCGCGACTGTCGAGAGAAACAAAAATTTTATTTATAGATACGAATTGTTGTTTTGTTAGTGTCGGACATGAGAAGTTGATAATCGAGAAAGTAATTGCCACCGCAACCCCTATAAAGGCACACACATGGGGATGCTGTGACGAGGAAGACCAGCAGAATTTTCTTGTTTTTTTTTTGGTGGAAAACTATCAGATGACCAAGTAGTGGTGACTTTTGCATGAAAAGGAGCAGAGAAAAGGAAATGAATGAGTGGATAGGGGTGCTTATGGTTATGATGGACAATGAAGATGCGGTTGATGAGTTTCTCGTGCGTATAGAATTTGACACGAGGCAACTCTCAACCATATGGTAGACTGTTGGAGACACATAACAAGACTTTCAGAGGAAAAAAAGACATTGAAATTCTATCAAATTTGTGTATCTAACATCTTATCATGACACAACACGCATATATCAGCTGCAAGTCGATTTACTACCGATAACAATTCCACTCGAAATTCCAAAATTCACAATGTCAAAAAATTCATACACGACGAACGATTACCTGACAACGAAAACAACATCATCTCTAATCGACCTGAACTAAAATTAAATAAAACAAAACAAAAAAAAAATAATAAAATTTCATTTAAATTATAAATGTCTGTTGCTAAGCACTTTCTATTTTATTTTCAGGTTTGTTTTTCGAATAACTTTTTTTGTGTGATTCCAAAATCAACAAAAAATTTGCATTGATAGTCAATTTAAATTCATTCAGAGTTCAGGTGACGACCGACGTCTGCAGAGACGAGATTTCCTAATTTCTGTACCAAAATTCGTGTACTAAATGGAAATTTTTTGGTTTTACTGCTAAACTTTAGCTTTTTAACTTTTTTTTATGTGGATAAATAAAATGTGTGACTATAAATTCACCTAAGTATTTGTTTTTTGTTTTTCTTTCTGTGTTTTTTTTTTTTTTTTTTGTGCATCGTTATAAACAACGTCTCCCCTACAGTGTGACCTTAAGATAAGAAGAATCATTTATGAAATGAACAAGACCCAAACGAAAAATGTTTCTTATCACCGATAACACAGAGAGAGTGTAGATTTTCATAGAAAAGTTGTCCAAAAAAAAAGACATACATTATTTCTTCTTCAAAAGTGCAAATGAAACAAAAATCGCAATGTGAAGAAAATAAAAACGTCAGTCGAAATTTTTTTTATATTTGTTCGCAATGAAAAACTCTTATCGACAATCTATAAATATCAATCACTTCTATTTGTTAATTTGAGATGAATCTCTGTTGTCCAGCGATTAAGTAATTGTGCTTCAGACTACGTTTGTGTTTGTGACATTTAAAATTCATTTAAACAGAGAGAAGAGTTTTATTCTAAACTAAATTTTCATAAGTAGCATTTCCACGAATTCATTTCATTTGATGAACATAAATTGTATTTTGAAAAACCAGTTTTTCGTTTGGATTCTAAGCGTCCGTCTAGTTAGCGATAAGTTTCAGCTATCGGAGAGCGTTTTATAGAAACGCTACAAATAAAAATAGAGAAGAGAGGAACAAAAAAAAAAGAAAAGAAAAATGCTATTTCCGCCAAATTTCTTAGATAATTTTTTTTGTAGTTTTTGAAAGCCGGTATCATAACTGAATCAGTTCGTGTATGTCAAGGATTTTTCAACAAAAAACGTGTTTTATGCCGATATGCAATCAAAAAAGATTTAATTTACGTCAAAGTATTATTTTTTGTTTCTTTTTGAATTAATTTTGGGTAGCAGACAATTTTGAAAATCAATCAGATCAACCCGGTGACCGGTTTTTTTTTTTTTGGTTGCTCTTTACGGTGAGGGTATGCATAAATTTTCATGTAATCATGAGGGAAGAGCAGGTGTGTTGTAACAAGCCCTGTGACCCAATAATGGAAGCAAGTTTTTTAAGGAAAAACAAGAGAAACATTCAGAAAAATGTTTTTTGGGCGTGTGGTTTTTTTCCCACGATTTAGGAAGATTGGTTGCTATCACGGAGAATACTTGTAGAAGAGACAGTGCTGCAAGGCGCTATTTGGAAACGGAACGCTTTTAAATTTGGCATCTGAGATCACAGAACAGATCGAGAATAAAGGTAGAGCTGCATAAAGATCGTACCACGCTTTATAGTTCCTCTGATTTTCATTGGTTTTCAGACAATGGCTGGGCATTAGGACTAAAAAATGTTGCATTCAAGATCAGTAGCGATCTTAGGGGAGCAAATATTTTTAATTCACGACTTAATTTTCACAAACTTGAAAAACTTCTATCAGCAGTGAGCATCAGAGTATTTTTAACTGTTCGTTTTATTTCCCGAGCAAACAAAATACCCCGATGAAAGAAGCTAACCCGTTCAAGTGATCATGGCAAGGTTGTGATTTTCAATTTAACTCTGTTTTTCATAAACTTTTCTAGTAAACGAGGTGAAGGAAGATAAAATGATCGTGCCAAGATTGCCATTTTTAAGTTAACCCGCTAAAGTGATCGCGCCCAAATTTTCATTTTTAAGACGATCCGCTTAAGTGATCCCGCCAAGATGTAGATTTCCAGCTCAACATTGTTTTCCATAAATAAATCTAGTTGAAGAATTGAGTGAAGGGTAGGTGGTCGCGTCAGGAATGAGATTTTTAAGGTACAAGGGTGAGAGAAGATCACAGAGAAGATTGAGATTTTGAACTTAACTTTGCTCCCTAAAAAAAATCTAGTTACAGGAATGAGATAAAATAAATTGATCGCTCCAAGCTAAAGTTTTTAGTTAAAAAAATCTAGTTACAAAGGTGAAACAAGATCACTACCCCCTCCAGCGATCGTGCCAAGATTGAGATTTTCAACTCAATTCTGTTTTCCGCAAACAAATCTAGTTACATCAATGACGAAAGATAAAGTGATCGCGGTGGTATTGATATTTTCAAGCCAATAAATCTGGTTACAAAAGATCACTACCCTCTCAAGTGATCGTAAACAAACTAGAGTTAGAAATTTAAGAGTTATTACGGATGTTCGTTCTATTTACTCAACTAAAGGTCAATTGTTGTTCAACAAACCCACAATATAATAAAAATCTCAAACAGTCAATTGAATTTACAGATTTTTCTTGTTTTGGTAGCTTTTGATCGCAATGCGGAAGTGTTACAGATTTTTAGACGGCGATGGACATGAGATAAGATATATCCGGTATTACTACGTAATTTTCTGAGTTTATTTTGATCATTTTTGAATCAGCACTAGCCGGATCTTGCGCAAATTACAAGAGGCATTTTAGACAAATAAATTATTTGGAAAGACTAATAATTTAAAGCCAAAATTTGTGCAGATATTCACAATTCCCAGTGTGTTCAGCGTTCCTACGTAATCCTCTGAGTTTATTTTGATGAATTTTAGATAATTCCTGAACCAGCCCATGCAGGATTTTGTGAAAATTGCGACACAAATTCCATAAGCGATAGATCCGGTTCATAAACGAGTTTTAAGGTAAAATAAAAAACGCGCCGCCAAAACAAATTATCGGGACAACTAATACTAAGCAATTTCTGGCTCAGAACTTTTTATGTTTTTCGAATAAATTTCTTTTCTGCCTTTTTCAGACAAATTTCTGACCAACAACCCTTGAAACTTGACTCAAGGGATCTAGGCAAACACGCCCAGAACACGTCCAGACTAACAACAGAATTTCAAAGTCACAATTTTCCACATCTAAAAAAGACGAACCTGACTCAGATGCCAATTTCCCAACCATCGCATGCCCTCTCGGAAACCCCCAAACCGAGTTGACTGACATTTGCATCACCGCCTCAACAGCTGAGGAACCATATGTTCATGCAATCTCATTTGCCCAACCGACGAATGAACTCATTACGAGTCGCTTATCTCGACCCTATTCCCAGAACAGACTGGACAGCTCTTAGGAAAACAAAAAAAAAAACTTTTTAATCCATCACTTACCGGATCTAAGTCGGAATCCCATATATCCTTCAGGTCTCCGTCGTAAAACGGCTCCATACTGATGATATCCAGCGTGAAGGCCGTGTTCTGTTGAATTTGTTGCTTACTGCCGAAAGTTTTACGCGCGCGATAAACTTATCTTCCACAACCAGAATGGGGGGAATAAAAAAAAAAGGAAAAAACGAATAAAAAAAACGTGAATCACTTTCGAAGAACACAACAAGAACGGTCACTCAAAAAATAAACACTTTTTTTTTTTCTCTTTTCTATAATCACCGATAAATATAAAACACTTAACTTCTCTGTATCTCTAAACACTTTTTTTTCTCGTAACTCTCTTTTAAAACTTGGAAATATTTTAATTAATTTTTTTATGTCATAAAAATTGAAATAAAACAAAAAAGATAAATTGCGGTCAAGAGTGGCAAAACGATGATGAAAACAAAGTAGTCACACACATAAAAGGTCACTGCAAAATGTTTGAAATCTTCGCTTGAGGAGGGGTCAAGATGAGGAGGTGAATTTGTATCCAAAAAACCCTCTTGATGCAACACAGATTATTTAATTCAAAAGACAAATACAACAGGAGGATGTGATTGGGATTAGTGTTTTATTTAGTCTTCGTTGAGATTGTATCCATAATTATTTAGATACTTTATCTGTTTCTGTAGCATTGCACACGATGAGACGAAGATGAGACACTTGTTGCACACAAAAAAATACACTTGTTGCTTACACTGGTCCAATTGGATTTTTTTAAAACTCAAATTCGATTTTTTTTTTTTTTTGAAAAAAGGCACGATTTTTAGTGGCAAAAAATAGATACTTGCACTTAGCTTGGAAGAGATAGAGAGTACATCAACAAGTAACGCTTGGAAAACAACTAAAAAAACGTTCCGAACGTGCGGAAGAAATTCTTGGGGGCAGCAAAGCCAGCCACCAGCACCGACGAGGAGGAGAAGAGATACACAGGAAAGTAACAGTAATAAGTACAGCGATGTAGAGACGAACTACGAGTAAAAGTATCTCAGTGAGTTGTTGGGTCTGGACTGGCCTCGACAAAAACGATGTTGGTGCTACGTACGCTCTCGGTGAAATGGACGCGGCCTGAGTTGTAGACAATTTTCTGCACTCAGCTACACGACTTGGCTCGGCACGGCACGGCACATTCCATTCTCTTTTGTGGTGGTGGTTTTTTCTCTCTCTTCTCTGAGTGCCGTGCTTCAAAAACCGAGCCTTTTCTCAGTTTCTGTGTGTGTGTGTGTGTCTGAATTTGTTTGGATTCTATCTATTTCCCGTTTTCGTAAATTTCGAAAGGTGGTTTTAGGTTTAGGTCTGCTGTCCATATTACAAGTGAATGGGATTTTTATTTTCCTCTCTCCCTCATTTGGGTGTGTGTGTGCGTGTCGTATCTGTGTGTCTGAGAATCCGGTTCAAAGATAGATGTATCGCCGATTGGTCGGGTTACTCTCTTTCTCTTTGAACTTTACGAGTTTTACAAGAAGAATGACGTTCATTCTCCTTGTGGGGGACGCGGGAACGGGGACGAATGAAAGAGGACAAGTAAGTAACAAGTGGTTGAGTGAAGAAAAAGTATCTGTGACTGTGTGTCTTGTGAGATAGGTGAACGACTCAACAAGTTGCACGCATTGGCGCACACGAATACACACGACAGTGAATGGAGTAAAAATGAAAAGAAAAAAAAAATGAGAAAAAAAAAACAACGAAGGGATCGAGAGATGAAAAGAAAGAAAGACAGAGAGAAAGAGAGAAGAAATCTCGCGCACATGACATGAATTTGAATGGGAAACATTTTTTGGGGGTGGTTTCATGGAATCGAGGAGGGTGTGTGTGTGTTCCGTTAAGTTAGATGGAACAACTTGTTACATCAGAGAAAATTTCCCCCCAAAGAGACACGAACACACGAGAAGAGAATTAAGTTTCTCTCTTTGACTTAAAAGGTCTCGATCTTCTGGAATGCACACTGATCCGGCTTGGAAATAGGATTGCCGGTCGGTGAGCTAGTTATGAAATGAATGCCCCAGAGAGGCTGAGTTGGTGCATTTTCGGTGTAACTGATTAGACGGGTCTATTTCGAGCTAATCAGAGGCGTAAACAAAGGGTGATTCATTTGAAGGTTGGTTTTTCAAAAATAAAAATATAAAAAAAATGATTTCTTCGAATTTAAGCTCCACAGAAACAGCTTAGCTTACAATCTTTCCATAATAAAAGCTATGGTCACATGAAATAATCGTTATTTTTTAACGAATTTATTTAAGAAAGTTTAAGGAAGGAAATGAGTCGCTTTACGCTCGAACAACTTTTGTAAATATTGAAAAGTTGTTTCCGAAGTGAGTGCTGTGTAGCAGAACAGCGCGTTTTTAGATTTTCGTTCCAAAGGCATTGGGAACGCTAATAGAATCACTCCGGTGCCTTTCTGAAACTTTTATCTGGCCCACCCTTTACTTAGATTATCAGCAAGCTAAAATCTCTTCGCTTTTGACGAAAAATAACTCCCCAATAATGGAAACGTAGTTAAAGTTACAGAGTCACTTTGGAAGACAAAAATAATTCTTTCACAAAAATGTCCACAAAATGTCGCAGCAGCAGATCCACTGGTACTGCGATCCACACAATCTTGAACCCTTTTCCTTTCGAATAGAAAAAATAATTTTTTTTCACAGAAAACTCGCCTACAAAAAGCCCTATAACTGCAACCAGCTCGTTCAATATTTGCTCTTATTAATAAAGCCATAGTACATGGAAAGAGTTTAATTTTGTTCATTTCATTGCATTTTTAAAAGAAACTTGTATTAGGCCCACAAAAAAAAGGGCATTTCTTTGAATCCAGGCTTCATAAAATAGCTTAAATTATAATAAAAATAATTGGTTGGTATTGCAGCCCATTGACGGCCAAGGGCTTGCTTTTTTTTCGCTTAGTTTAGTTTTGCAGTCCATAAAAAAATGTCAAACAATTCTGACAAATATAACACACCTCCTCTGACAGCTGTTATCAAAACGACTCACGAGCCAATTGTCAAAATATTAATACCCAAAAAAAATATGAATGTTAAAATAAATCACAAATTTTTTAACAGGCGTCAATCGAGGATGGAAAGTAAGACAATTTTTACCCTGCCAACGCGCACACCTAAGCCTAAGTCAAATGTCGGCATTTCCGTAGAAAAAACGATTCAAGGATCACGAAAAGGTCGTCCACGCAAAAACGAAACAATTTAACATTTCAACACCCCAACATTTTACGGAATTCGTGGGTAACACAAAACCAACTCAATCACAAAATTGTGTGCATGATACGAGATGAAGAAGGTCACTCATGCATACCAAGGTGTTCTCATGACGGCAAACAATTGACAAGCCCATCTCTTCTGACATTCTCAACCAAACCTTTTCAATAAAAATTCCATCAGCGAAAAGTTTTTCCTACCAAAAAAAAAAGAATAAAAAAAACAGTACTGACTTCACAGTAAAAGAAGAAATTTCAAAATGCCAAGCAAAAGTGACCCCTCCCGCAGCGCCCGTAACTTCATCAAAAACAACGTCCGCGAAACCGTAAAAATTTCCCAACAACCACGAAATGTAGTTCGTTCAACTGAAAAACCACCACAGTAAGCAAGAGCACACAAGCTTTCCGACTCGAAAACAACAATAAAAATTCCCAAACACACACTATTTTTTCTTTTTTTTTTTCTTTTCCATATTACCGTCGACATATTTCGCCGATTTACGGTTTATTTCCCATTCCCGCCCCTCCATTGCAGACCCCGCCGCCCACTTCTGTGCATCTGAATGCAAGACGAGAAAAAAAAAAATAAATATCCACCGAACAACCTTGTGTACCACGATGGTGGTCATCAATTCTTGTCCACAAGAGCCGGTAAAATTTGTAGAAAAAAAAAGAAGAAAAACGTCTTCTCTTCAGACAACTCACTCTCTTAAGGAAGAGAAAGAGAAACTCTTGATAGGAATTTTTAAATGAAGAAAACAAGACAGTGTGCTAAAAAAGTTTTAGAACGCCCGCCCTCCATCAACGCTCCTTTGCATAATAATTAAAACCAAAAATTTACGGTTTTCCACATGGTGAACAAAAAGCAAAAAAGACGAAAAAAAAAAAGTCAATGAACCTCTTTTTCGTTTTGGAATTTCAGTTCGTGTATCTATTTGGTGATAAATCACCTTAAAATACCGAGATACTTTCGTATTCGAATTCTTTTTTTGGGCAAAAAAAAAAAAACAAAAAAAAAAAAACGAAAAAGACCAGGCTTACGAGGTGAAGACGTGAAGAGAGATAATGGGCCAATAAATACACAAACCTACCACGAGGGAACTCGACCATTTAGTGTGAGCTGTGAGAGGTCTTGTCTGTCTCTCCTCTCCTTGGGACCCCGTGTGCGAACGAATTATTGAATTTTAATTGACGTTAATTGAGTTGAAATGTTGCACAGGAATTAGAAAGAAACTGCCGTTATGAATATTAACACAATTTTCCAGATGAGTTTTTTATGGCGATTTCGATGAGGTTTTTTTTTAAGTGCATGCTTTGAAACGGTTTTCAGTCGGTGATTTATTGTTTGTGAGGCTGTTTGATTTAATTGGGAGAAGAGGTGCAGAAGAATGAGTCAGGCGATTGGGTGTGATGTAACACGTTGGGCGCCATCAATCTGCAAAGTGATGGGAATAATTTGGCGAAAACATGACGTGAATTTGAATCTGAAAATTTTTTATGCAAAATGTGTGATAAGTGAGAAAAGATCTGGTGGAAATATGAAAGATCGCAGACTTGATTTGGCAGTAGACGTGCTTCTTCCAGGACACGACGACTGGTCGTAAACAAAATCTGATTCCTTTCTATTTTCTTTGGATTTTCAAAGGATCTGACGGACGACTTCAAATTCTCAGTTCCAGAATACAACAAACGACTTTCAACGTCATTCCATCTTGATCTCAAAGCTACAGTCGAATCCCTAGTCCATGCAGGATCTGAAAAACGACTTCAACCATCGCTCCACGTCAATTTCAATGCCACAATCGACTTCCCAAGCCATCCAGAATCTGAAGAACGACTTCAAATATCGCTCCACTTCAATCTCAATGCCACAATCGACTTCCCAGTCGATCTGGGATCTGATGGACGACTTTAAATATCACTCCACGTCAATTTCAATGCCACAATCGACTTCCCAGGCCAACCAGGACCTGACGGACAACTTCACACATCACTAAACCGCAACCAGAATCGAAATCAGGAACATTATCATAACCAACTAGAAAGCCTTGAAATCGATCCAAGATGCTTCGGAAACACACGCCGTAAGCAGATCATGCAACTTTTGCAGTTACGGTGAGATCATATCTCACTGATGTCACACGTGCCTCGACGATGCCGACAACGTTACGCGTCTGCTCGATGCCAGTCTGGGTCAGTGAGCTTCTCAATGTTGATGGAAATTTATTTGTGCAATCAACTGGTTTATCAGAACTGGTTAACTATGATTTAATAAAGTAGAGAAACTACTCCAGAATTTAAGTATCGAATTGACTTTTTTTGCCGGCAAAGTGATTGCACGTGGAGGAGAAAGAGATTCTTGTGATTAAAATAGAATTTTCAGAGGAAATTCTAGTGATTGAAAAAGAATTTCCAAATTGCACGTAAACGAAAGAGATTCTTGCGATCAAAATAGAGTTTTTCAGACTGCACAAGATGAAATTCTTGTGATTCAAAAAAACTTCCAAACTACACTCAAAGGTAAAACGGTCCTGCGATCGAAATAGAATTTTCAGATTGATTTTTGTAATCGAAATGGAATTTCCAAGCTGCATTTGGAGGAGAAAATTTCTTGCGATCGAAATATAACTTCCAGTCGAAGAGTGGGAAAACAGAAACAAAAAAAGACCGAACCAGGTCAGCGAGCTTAAAGTGTAACCTTCAGTTGTGTCTCGACGACTTTCCACGTCAGTTGGAATTTATTTTCAGGAATCTCAAGGTATTCCAACCTCAGGTGCAACTCAAAACGCCGCTCTATCACAATCACACGCATACACAGCAATTTTTTTTTTTTAACATTCAAATCTCGAAATTAATTTATGTCAATGTGCCATGTCGAATTGAGAGAGCTGTCTTGCATGACTTAATTCTCCCGCCAACCGGATGGACAAGGTTGAAGGCTCCTTTTCGAAAGGGTGTCTAGAAAATTCAAAGGACTGTCTGCGGTCGGCAATAATTATCATTCGCCTGCTTTCTTATGCAACACTCACTGAGTGCGTCTGAGTTGGATTTTTTTTTTATTTTGTTGCCATGCTAGTTATGAGGTGCAATTAACATTGAAAAATGCAAAAGATGAATAAATTCCAGAAACCTGTTTGGTTAAGCGACAGCTAGATCGATGGAAAGGCAATTAAATTCAATTTAGTGTATTGGTTCAGTCTAGGGGATAACGAGAATTCGATCATCGGTTAAGTTATTCTTTCGAATTGTCGCGGGTGTTTGTTGAACCTGTTGAGTGGAAATTTCGAGGATTTAATTGACTTGGACTTGGGATGACGTTCAACTTCAGAGTCATCATCAATTTCTTTGGAAACACGAGAGATCCTCTGTGCCACACCTCACGCAGCGCACATCAAACGTTGTTAGTTAGGTTAATTGCCTTCCGCTTGTTAATTGACTTTATCGCACTGACTTGATCGTAAACCCGGTGCGGTATCTCTCGGCGCACACAAAAATTAATCTTTCGTCCACCGGTAAAGGTCAACGAGCAGCAACGACAACATAAATTCCTTCTCCAGATTGACGCTCCATCCGATTTGCTATCTTTATTCGTTTCTGGTCGAAGCGGTGACAAACTCTCGCAAATCCTAAAGTTTTATTGGACGACTTCGAGGCTGTGAGACTTTTTTCGCCGATTTTTTTTTTTGGCATCTTCATGCACTCACCCTCGGCTTGCGTAAGGCGATTCACCTTAACGCGTCACCCCCTCGTGTGATTTTAACGAGAGAGTCTTAATCTATATCCGTACGCCAAAAAAAAAGAGTTTACACCACCGTCAAATGGTTAAAAAAAAAACCTGTTGGCACTCACTCAACTCGCAGCACTTACTGCCCATCAATGGGAGAGTCTCAATCTCTGTTTCATATTCCCCGACTGTGTCTTGTGTTTACCGGCTTCGAATGTGACTCTGAGATTTAATTTGGACATTCTGATGTATCTTGGATGATGATGCTTTTCTGCGGGAGGGGATTTGCTTCTTTCCCGCTCTCTTTCTCTCTCTGCGTCTGTCTTTTTTTCAAGTCCCAACAGAAGTTCACAGTCGCTAAGAGCCCGGTGACTGGTTTTTCTTGTTTAAACAAATTTTTCTTGATTGGTATTTAGTTGTTGTAACTTAAGATTGTTTTTTTTTTTCGGTGTTGAACTTTTTGGAATTCTGGATCCCTTTCGGGTCTCGAGCAAGTAGCTTGCACGAGACGTGACGATGATCAGAGGCGACAGTGGTTAATGATTTGTTTAAATTTGATTGGATCCGGCGTTTTGGAGTCGATTTTCGATGACGAACATGCAAATTCGTTGGTGGTCAGTGGTTGAAGGGGGCTTTTTGGATTTTGGAATTTTTTTTAAAGAATTTAACGCTAAGATTCAGAAATGGACATTGAGATTTCGACGCCATCTTGGCTTAGGGCGCGTGTGACTATTCGTGCGTCAGAATCAAGACGTGTGGAGAAAAACTCCTCCGTACCTTAGCATCAAGACATGAGTAAAAAAAAATCCTTCGTGCGTCAGCATTAGAATGGGGATGAGATTTTTGCGATATCTTGGCTTAGGACGCGTGTGAAGAGGAGCTCCTTCTTACGTCAGCTTCAAGACGTGTGGAGAAAAGCTCCTGAGTGCCTCAACCTCAAGACGTGAGGAAAAAAACTCCTCCGTGTGTTAGCACCAGAAATGACTCTGAAAAATCTTGGTTTAGGAAGCGTGTGAAGAGGAGCCCCCCTGAACTGACCCTCTAGTCAGTTTTTCTTGCATTCAAGATCGCAATTCTACGGCAGTCCTACCATTCATTTCGTTCATAATTGCAGTTCTACGGCAGTCCTGCAAAAGTATTTCGTTCATGATTGCAGTTCTACGGCAGTCCTGCAAAGCATTTCGTTCATAATTTCAGTTCTACAGCAGTCCTGCAAAAGCATTTCGTTCATGATTGCAGTCCTACGGCAGTCCTGCAAAGCATTTCGTTCATAATTGCTTTGTAGGACTGCCGCAGTGTTGCGTTTATGACCTCGCCCAAAGACTCTAGCAGCCGAATGAGTTCCACATCCATCCTCTGCATCCACCGTCTAATTAATCGACTCAAGGTGTTCCTCTGCGGTCAGCGGCTCACTACATCCTCTTATGAATTGATTCAAGTCATCTCAAGAGCCTGCACACTTCCCTCGCAGTCAAATTTCTTTCAATCTCCATTCAAAAGGATGAATCAATGCTGATTTTTTTTTTTTTTGCAAAACCACTTCATTTATCCCTCCGGCTAACTTGCAACTTTTGCATAATCCGCTTGAATTTCTATTGTTTCGCAAAAAAAAAAAAATCTCTTACGAAATTACCACCAAAAAGTGCGCTGTTGGAGTTACTCAACTCCAAATTCAAACTTAACCACATTCGTTTCAGCAGTCGGTCGGTTGTAGTCATCCAACATCTCCTAGACAAGCTGACGTATCCGCAAGGCCACCATTGACGACACTGCTCTGACCTCAGCACTGTGTTATGTCCTATCGACTCGATTGGTTGTCGAAATTAAAAAAAAAAAAAAACGAACTTAACTTCCTGAGTGAGATTCCAACAGTCACAAGATCGGTACGATACAGATCCATGCATTAACATAAATTAAATGACTTCCCAAACTCGTTTCTTTCGACTTTTAATTGCCCTACGAGTGACACAACCTCCAGAGTTAAACACTAGCTCACAAAACATGAATATGGAGTACTCCGAGTGTCGAGTGACACAAATTTGATTGATTCACTCTCGGTTTTTTGGCGCAACCGTCCTGCTACGCTGAGACCTTTCTAAATGGTCGAACATGCAAACACGAAAACACCAAACTGGAATTTTTATTTTTCAATGTTTCTGTTTTTGTTTTTTTTTTGTTTGTTCTCTCTTTTTTCTCTGATATAATCGCATGAGATTGCGACGGGTCCATTTCACCTGTGGTCCGTGTAGGCTTCTTTTTTTTGGATCGACTCCGAGTCGAGCCAATCTCTTTCCTGAGGCATTTATGCAGATTCACTTGGATGATGATCTTCGAATCAGTGATTTGCAAATGAAAACAAGTTGTTTGTTGTTTGCTGCTTCTTGTGAATTTAAAATGAGGCTTTTGGCCTTTTTTTGACGTCTGTGGTCGGTGGCTGAATGTTGTGACGTCTGACAGCAGCTATTTTAGGTATCAGAATGTATTTGAGTGGTAAACTACGACCATGTTTGGAAATGTATGTCAAATGGGTCGTGTTTCAAACAAGTTTGGATGGGTGGAGACTTCAAACAGGAATTCGGAGGAAGTCGAAGTGCTAGCGATTTTTAAAGCGTTTGTAGTCACGTTTGGAATGAAGCGCTGTTCTCGTCGAAGGAACTGGTTGACGAGCTAGGAGTTCCTAGAGCGTTTGTAGTCACGTTTGGAATGAGGGACTGTTCTCGTCGAAGGAACTTGATAAAGAGCTAGGAATTTCTAGAGCGTCTTTATTCACGTTTGGAATGGAGGACTGTTCTCGTCGAAGGAACTTGATAAAGAGCTAGGAATTTCTAGAACGTTTGGAATGGAGGAATGTTTTCGTCGTAAAAACTTGAATGTAGAAGAGCTAGGACGTCGAAGGAGCTTGTATGCTTAGGAGCTAGCAATTTCTAGAGCGTCTGGAATGCAGAACTGCTTTCTGTAAAAAAACTCGTATGCATCCTCGTAACAAGCTCTTAATTTTCTGTAGCGGAATATTTTCGTGGTGAAGAGAAAAAAAAACCAACATCCTCACGACGATTGCAAAATGAATTGGACCCGAGTGTCCATGACAGATTCGAGTCCAGAGATTTCTCCGAAAGGGCTCAGGAATAATGTTTCAATAAATTACATCAACACACCGGTATTAATGATACCCTTCGTCGTAACCGAAAAAAAAAACCCGATCCACCACTTAAAGGCTCAAGAAAAACAAAAATACTCAAAAAAACCTTTCAAAGTAAAAGTTCACCTGCAATTGCCCCCGCGATTCCAGATACCAGTGTGTCCCAGAGAATCGCCAATAAAGCAAAATAAATGTAATCCCTTCCACGAACTTGTGCAATTTATTTTATTCGCTCCCGTCTCCCGTCTCTTGACCCTCCGCCGTTACCGGTCCATTCGCAGTTTCAGAGCGTGCGCGACCTTTCGCTTGTTCATGTCCAAATGGTTTTTAAATTGATACCTCACCCAGAGGACAGAGGACAACTTTTACCACGCGATGAAGAAAAAAAAAAGACCAAAGTAAACAAGTTGACCCGACTGCGAGACTTTCATTAGGCTCACCAATCTGAGATGACATTCAGATACTGGTTCCTGGAGGAGATATGGAAGTCTTTTTTTTTTTTGATTTTGATTGCTGTTTTGAGAGGGAGATGAAAATCCAAAACACACAAAAAAAGAAATATTCGTTCCTCCAACTCCATCACGATGGCACGAACTACCTGTTTAAAGTCACCTCTCTCGATAGAGACTCGCAGGTAGCAATTGAAAGTAGATGAACGCGTGATTAGGCGTTAGGGGGCTTGTTGTATGGACTCATTAAGTCATTCCGTGCTAAATTATCTAATAACGAGAGATAAATCGCTCTGCCAGGCTACAGTGAGATTGTGTATTGTGGTGCTTGGCGGCGGTGGGCTCATCTTCCGTGTACAAATTTTAGGATTCTTCTTGGAATTGCGCACGAGACGGTAGCAGCAATTACACACAATTTTGTGTCAGATGACGCCGTGAGCGACTGTTAATTGGATTCTTATTGTTTGCCAGTGGCACGAGTTGCTCAGCGAAAGATGCGCAAACCATTCATTCATCCCACAGGGTCAATGAATCCAATTCCACCCTCAAATTCGGAATTCCTTCAACGAAATCGTCGAAGAGAGAAGGTAATTTATTACCAGCACCACACTAATTCCAATCACACACAAGCGCCAGCCCAAGAACTGACCGACAGTGGTCTGGACTTCGCCTCCGCTTAAGTCCATCGATGGCTAACGAATTAATAACCAAGAAACGAATTCTTGGGAAACCTATTTCTTTAGACGCGCTATCGCCGTCATCGCAATCACACAAACGACACACAGCAGCAACGGTCAGAGCTTCAAAAAAATGTCTACTCTTGTGTGAACAGGTGGATTCGGCGGGCTATGAACTGGTGGTGGAGTTTTGATCTCATTTTTTGTCGTAAATCGAAAATAAAACAACGAAAAAAAAAGTCACGAATTTCATTTCAATCGATGATGGGACGAAGTCGACGATCGCATTGAGATCATGAAAAAAAAAAAAAAAAAAAAAAAGAGTTTACAAAGCTGGCAGCATAAGGCTCCCTCACAGATCAAAGCACGAGGAAAGGAAAAGTGTGTTTACGCAGCTGAGTTCTAATTTTGAAGCAAATTGTTTTATGTTGAACGAAGTCTATTCGATGTTTTATCATGTGTCATGGGACCTAAATAATTTTTGAATGGTGAAAATTTTGAAAATCATACGACGGAGGTGTGAGGTGATGTCGCAAGAACAAGGAGAGAATTTCACAAAAAGTCGTCTATGCTTGCGAGGGTGTACTTTGAGAGTAAGAACGAAATCGTTTTGTGTTCGAGAAGTCTGTTGGTTGCGACACCAACGTGTATTTTTTTACGTACTAAGAAAACGCATAAATTAAACTTTCTTCCTCCATTCTTCAAGAAAGAAGAGTTGAGATTAACAAAAAAATGCAGATGGATGGTATAATCTCTTTTACCACTTTTAGAGAATAAGTAAGTCTTTTCAAAAGTAAAAGGAATTCTAAAATCGAAGCACTAGGACCCACTTTGTGAGACTTTGAATGTTCAAAACTTAAATGTACACTTTCTTTTGACTCTGACTGTAGATGTCGAAAAAGAAAAAAATGCTTCGAGATATCCGGAAATTGTGGATTCAAAAAACAAGTCAACGTAGCTACTGTTGATGCTGAGAGAAGTCTTACAGCGGCAAAGAAGTATTCGAAAAGAAAAGATCCACTAATGGGAGGGATTGGAGGAACCCATTGCAACCACTATAAAGTACAGAGGAATCTGGCTACTTAATAATTTGATAATTGGATCGCTTCATAGCTTGTTGAAGGCCAGAGTCTAGCTTTTTTTTTCGTCCTCTTAAATAAGTTACGAACACGACAATTTAGAAGTCAAGTACCGAGTATTCTGTTCACTTAAATGAGTTAAGAAAAAGGACAAATTAGCCTCGAATACAGAGGATTCTGTCCATTTCAGTGTATTAAAATACAGACAACTTACAACGAGAGTACACGTCTTTGGGATCACTGATTTTAATTAAATTCGGCATAGTGATAGCTTTTAAAGCTTAAACTCGCCAAAAGTAGTACTTAGGCCCCAATTAGCTCAGTAAAACTCCCTATTTTCTTTAATTTAGTTCAATACAATTGATTAAAGAAATGGAGAGTGTCACTAAACAAGTTCAATGCAATACTCAGCTTAAAAAATGTTCGCCATGGACTCAATTTTGCTGCGCCAGTTTTTTTTTTTAACAAATGTGGATTAAACGGACGCAATTGTGTTTGAGAATTAAATAAAAATGTTTTAAGGACTTGAAAATTGTGATTTCGAGCTATTTTTCACACCACACTCCCCACACTCCTGCACAGAAAAAGAAAATAAAACCAAATGAAACAAATTCTATACGCAAAAAAAAAAACATCACACAGACCATGAATAACGGGAAAATTGTTGCTTTGCCGTTGAACTATTATTTGCAAATTGTTTGTTATTTAGCGAGACTTGCACTCCACTGAAACCGAAATTATATTTGAAATGCATAGTTTTTTATATAAATTTAATAATTCATTTGAAATTTTAACGATTTTTCGTGCATTTCAAATATTTTTTCTCGATTCTTGTTCGACAAGTGGACCCCGGTGGTCTTCCGTTATCGGCGGCAAAAGTTCACTTTTCTCATTTGATAAAAATTTGAGGTTCCCCATCCCGAATTTCACTCGCATTTTGTTCTAAAATATTTAATCACACGAAATACACAAAAAAAAGCGTGAAAATCGATCGTAATTACACCGATTTCTTGAAAAATAAAATTTGCGAAAAACCCCACAGCACTTTCACACAACCCAACTGCACAAAAAATAACAACCACGCCATCTACCAACCAAGTTTCTGCTTCTCCTTCGTGTGGATCTTAGGAACACCACCGAATGAAATCGGAACAAGCTGATACCTGAAACGCTGTCAAATGTGTAAAATTTTTTTCTCTCTCTAAACAAGCTGCCGCATCGTATTTTTGTCGAGTTGTCACCATTAAATTCTGAAGATTATTCACTGAAAAATGTCGACAAAATCCAAAAAAGAAGAAAAGCCAAAAGAGAAGCAAATCATTGAGGAGGTATGTGTCCATAAATCCTTTAAGAATTCAGTTGGAGAGTGAAAATCCGGTCTCTGTGTCCGATTGGGGACACGTCAGACGCTTGGAAACTAATTTCTCTGTATACCGAACTCCTTTCAGATTGTTAAAATCAACAAATGGGATGGATCCGCAGTAAAGCACGCCCTTGATGATTCCGTGAGGAATGCACTCCTGGATCGTCCAAACTTTAAAGAACAATTCGGTCTCATCAACACACGTCTTCTGATCTGTGGCCTTGCTGTTGGCGTAGCACTGCTGGCTCATGGCTGGGATTATGCACATCCATTCCCTGAATCAAGACCTGTTCTCATGTTCAGTGTTCTGTCGTATTTCTTCCTGATGGGAGTGCTCACACTCCACACGACCTACCGTGAAAAGGGAACCTTTGCTGTGGCTGTGCAAAAAGACAGCAATGGAGGAGTGAAGACGTGGGAAGCCAGCTCGGATATGAGGAAATATGATGACAAATACACTTTAGTTCTGTCTGTAAAGGACTCCAAGTCACTCCGAGAGGCTACAACTACGAAATCATGCGCTAATTTCATCGACACAAATGGAGTCATCGTCGACAGTCTGGTGGCCAATGAACTGAATCGGTTGTACAACTCACTGAGCGTGGAGAAGAAGGAAAAATAGCTCGGTAGAGTGATTGAAGTGGTGTAGACTTTAAATGCGAATCGAGTACGTCGTGTTCTCTTTTTTCTTTTCCTTTTTTTGAATCTGAAAAGTCGGAAAATAAAAACATCTGTTGGGAAAATTTTTCGTAAATATTTTTTTTTTTTTTCTATTTAATTGGAAATCGTTGTGAAATACACGGCAAAGGCCAGAAGGATAACCAATTATTTATCAGGCAAGGGTGCTCAAGCTTTTTTTTAAGGTATGCTGCACAGGAGGAGCAGGAGAACCGAATATTCATCATACAAGGCTGCCAAAGCTGCTTTTTCTATCAAATTGACTCAGGACAGGAGGAGCAGGAGATCCGAATGTTCAGCATACAAGGCTGTCCACCGAGTGAAAGCGAAATCAGGCTGCAGATAAATGCTCCTGACCTTGGCCAATGGCCCATTCACTCAGAGATCATGTACCTCGACTCATGTCACACTTCATTCTCGAATGTCTGCGTATTTTTATACACCTCGTCCAAGTTTTCCCGTGGTCTACGCTCCAGCAATCGATTTTATTCCGCACCTCAGACTTCCTTCAACCCAAAACAGCCTTAGAGCTCCACGTCGCCATCCACCCAAGCAAATCTCACTTGCAAGCGAACGTGAACAAATTTTTATAGTTTTCAATAAATTTCTCGTGGCATAATTTAGCTGGCAATCGGTTTTTTCTGTCATAAAATTATTTACGTCGTACTTTGGTCCGCTTAGAGGATTCGAAGGTCAATTCAATTGCTTCCAGCTTTGCCTTATTAAAATGATTTATGTATGAAATTCTTTATTTAACAACCTTTACTCGAAAAAAAAAGATCAACAAATTACATCGTAAAGATTGTTTAAAAATTCATAAATAACCGTGCCCGGATCCCAATCACCCGACTGTTTACAAAGATCTCAAAGAAGCTTATTAGATTCTCATCTACTTACCTCTTCGATGCATCATCATGCCAACGCATCTCTCGCAGACAAGGCTAAGAGGGAGTTCAATGGCATCATTCCCATACCACGACGTCGGCGTCATGGAAAATGGGTTAATCTCTTCCTCTGTCAGCAGCGGCGACAGATAAACGAAGGGAAAAACGATCTCCCAACATCCATCGATTGATCCGTTAATGATTACATCATTATGTGTGTCGGGAAATGGAAGAAGAAGAAAAAACTCGAGGTGTCGAGTTTCTTGGGAAGCCCTCCAGCCCAGATGGCTTCATCATCACGCTGACACATGCCTCCCTCCGCTCACAAAAAAAAAATAATCAAAAAACAGATGAAAGTGATTCGTTTTTTATTGAAACTCAAACAAATCTCCAACCATCTCGTTAGTGAGGGTGATGCTGAGATTTATGGAGTCTAATAAATGAAAGAGTCTCGAGTCGTCTCTCTCCCAAGGGATTAATTAGCCTTAATTTTTAAAGTGTAAACATCGGCGATGGAGGTTTATTTTTAAGCACGTGTTTTTTTTTTTTGGGGAAATAGTCACCGCTTTGAAGTGGTTTGATGCTGTGAGATGGCATACGGCTACTTCATTGCCTGTGGCCACGAGTGAGGGAGTGTATGGGTGGTTGCCAATGTCATTGAGTTCGAAGCGTGTGCGAATTGTAGGCGCGCCAGACTCTGCGTACCATTAGACACACATGTGCGATGATTTATTGAGTGTTCGTTATTAAATATGCGATTCTATGGATAAACATGTGCATCACTTGTAGACAAAACGTTTCTTCACACACCCATTCCGCCAACAATGTATGGAAATTCAATTCTGAGACGGGCTGTGGCATTGAGGGCGGTTCGGTTGAGATCATCGAGTCATTCGCAAGAAGAATCACCTTCGGATTTAAGTCTCACACTTGATCGTAGCTAAAAAAAATACATTCAAGTCTTCTAGAAAAGCGTTTTATCATTCTACTGATGAAACACTGTCCTCTTTAATTCTTCGCATTCACTTTCAACTGAAAAAAATTCCATCCACGCATGCTGGCAAAACCATTTTTCCTTCTTCAAATTAAAGACCATCCTCTTTTTAAATTCTACTAGTCATCAACACTAGATTTGCTTAAACTTTATTTCTCATCTTAAGCTTACCATAATATCTGTTTTACTTCACATTGAGTATTCATGTGAATACAAAAATTTTGACTAAATATTAATTCTGAGTAAATAAATAACCTTCTTACATTCACTTTCTATTCATCATCGACTAAAAAAAGGAATCTACACACTAGATGTTTTTTTTTTGTTTGTTTAGTTTAACCACTTAAATCACTTAAATATAAAAAAAAAAAACAAGAGTTGTTACAATGTAATAAATTAACTTAAAAACAAAACAATCGTATTCTTTTTTTTTATAGCTTAGCTCATCTTGTGAAAATTTCTCTCGTGCATGGACAATAAATAATAAACTTAATTTCTATGCAAACAAATTTGCGTATGTGTAAAATTAAACTTATTTTCTTCACACAAAAACGAGCAGAGGTGGATGATGAGATCCTCCCCCACAAACTAAAAACAAAAAAAAAAAAAAATCAAGAAACCCCACAGCCGGGGTGCGATCGATCACAAAACTTTCAGAAAAAAATTTTTCTTCTCCTTCCTCCTTCTTTCTTCTTTTTTTCTTTTTCCACCTTGCGTGCTTAGCTTTCTTCTTTTTTTATTTAATTTATATTTTAAAAATCATTAAACAGCTGCATGTCGCTTTGGTCCAAAGCCCTGGCCGGTTTCCAATCCGTTTCGGGGTACTCGTCAAAATTACTCGTGTCACCATCGAATGTGACTTCGGGCATTATTGGTGGCTGCAATTAGGAGTAAGAAATAAAAAAAGTGTTTATTAATTTCATATTCTCATGTGGAAATGGTCTAGAACTTTTGTCTATCGATAGATTGTGCCTTATTGGTGGTGGTCGGTCTAGAAGTGAAGGTCAACGAATTAGTTTTCACGTTGAGCTTTCTTTTTGGCAGACAGTTTGTCTTCTACATAAATTGAACAGGTTTTTTTTTCGTCACTTTGTTGCACACAATGGCAAGTGACCATGGTCTTATTCTTTTTTGTGTTTGGTTGAGGTGGGAAGGACATTTTTGTGTGAAAAAATCTGATTGTCAGTCTAGCATTTTACACGGATTTCTCATGGTTGACAGTTGAATGTCATTAGCATTGCACTAAGTGGATTTCGTTTTGTTGTTGGAACGTTTGAGTTTTGTAGCGGGTGAGATTTCGTGTATGTATGACTGATTGACATGTGTGCGAATCTATGGTGACTTTTATGAGGGCGATGATTGGCAGTTGTGTGTGTAAGCGTGTGTAAGCTGATGGCGTCTGCACCGGCAAATTGCATACCGGTAAAATTTTCGCAGTCGACAGAGCGTGCATTCAAGTTAGAACTGGTTCTGTGTTAGAGAAATAATTTAAATTAATTTGGATTGCAAGGATATTTTTGGCAGAGGAGAGTTCTACTTAAGTGTGACTAATGAAAAGGTAATTAAGAAATAAGAGAAATCGGAATCTGAAGCACATCGCTGTGGAAGACCTATGGCAGGTAATGGCGTCAGGATGATGATGGCGATAGCCAAGTTTTGCCAAATTTGAAAAAAAAAAATGCATTCTTATTTCCTTGTTATATGGATAAGAATGCATTTTTTCTTATTTTCGTCTTGTATGGGTAAGAAAAAATGCATTTTTCTTATGTTCGCCTTGCTTGGATAAGAAAAAATTAATTTTTTTTTTTAAATTTTGGCGAAAGTCGACCTACGCTATCGTCAACATGGCGTCGATGTGACGATCTCGGTGGTAAGTGGTAAGCTTTTTCTTATATTGTCTTTTAATTATTACTTATTTATTTATTACTATAAACTCGTTCATCCATTTATTAATTTTTATTTTCTATTTTTCAGAGATCTATCGAATAGACTCGCTACTACGAACCCATTCACTTCAGAATTTCGTTCGATTGTGTCTCGAGTCATTTCTAGATTCTAATATAATTTTTATAAAATACTTTATGCACTAATTTGTTTGATAATTTTCTTATTTTACAGAACTCTAAAAAGAGGATTTATGATATCTATCAAACAGATTTGTTGCTACGAACTCACTTACTTCAAAATTTTGTTCAAGTGTACCTCGAATCAGTCTTGGATTCTAATTTAATTTTCATAAAATCCTCTTCATTCATTTATTTTTAAATTTCTTATTTTATAGAACCCTACGATAAGGTTTTCTTTTCTTTTCAGGAAGTCTGTCACACAAATTTGTTACTGCGAATCAGCCTCTGAAAAATTTCTTTCGATTCGGCCTCGAGGCCTCGATTCTAATTCAATTTTTATAAAATACTCTATACATTAATTTATTTTATAATGTTTTTATTTTACAGAATTCTACACAGGGTATCCAGGAGATCTATCGAGCAGACTAGATTTTTGTTCAATTGTCTTGGATTCTAATAATTTTTTTATTGAAATATTCCATACACTAACTTATGTTACAAATTCCTTATTTTATAGAATCCTGCGATCCGGTTTTCTTTTTCAGGAGGTCCATCACACATATCTGTAATTATGAACCATCTTCATCAAAATTGTTGCCGATGTAGTCTCGAAGTCTAGATTCGATCAATTGAATGATCGTATTCTTAAAAAAAAAGAACTCCAAAAGAGACCATTCATTTTATCGGAGAAAATTCATTTATTCTTTTTCTTCTTTTTATTCGCTATTCGTTTCGTTTTTCGTTTCGAATAGGGCAACAAAATTGTTTCTAAATTAACTAAAAATAATGTTCATCGACTTCTTTTTTGTGAAAAATTATGTTCGTCGATTTTTCTTCTGTAAAACTACGAATCGGTTCAAAATCACCGAAAAACGAGAATTTTGATAGTTGTAAAAAATCAACCAAAAAGTTTTCTGAGATCATTTATGCTTTGACTACATTTTTTCGGTTGATTTTCTTGTTCCGGCGAATTTTCTTAAAATTTCGTTTATGAGTGCAATTTATGTGCACAAATGTTGTTATTTAGTGTTTGATAAGTCAGTTTATCAATTTTGATTCATACAAAAACGAGATATTTAAAATTTTCATTTCGTAGTAAACTTGGGATGAATAAAATAATATAAGGAAAATTTAAAATTTTTGTTGGCGTAGGAGAAGATAAGGAAAAATGTTTCGTGATAGTCAATATCCACTGCAAAGCCTCGAGATCTGATCACACAAAAATTCGTTACCGAGCTTTTTCAATTGCCTTTCTCAGTCAGTGAAAAATTTTCTTTTTTCACTCCCAAGACGCCTTAATGTCTGAGCTAATATGTTCTGCAATAAAATGTGCAATTTCACAAAGGAAATAACGTCATTCACTCCATTGAACCCCCGTAACGCTTCCGTCCATTCCAAACCATTCATCGCACCCAACAGGTGGTCAATTTTCCATTCTCCTCCCGTCCTCCATCCCAAAACAATTACTTTAAAAATTCCTCCGCAAACGTGTAACGATTGGTTTATTTTCTTTTCTCTCCCTCAATTGTTAGCCATTCAAATTAATATCTTTTTTTCGATTTTTGCCCTCTGACTTCATGTGGTAATTTTAGAAGCCACCGCGAACTCGAAAGACGGTCGTTTATCACAAACGTCATTCGGGATCAGCCAAAACTTTTGCCTTTAACTAAAATTTCATTCGTTTTCATTAAAAATTGTTTATACAAAAAAAAAAAAGATAATTTCAATGGACAGGCAAAAAAGGAGCAACAAAATAACAACAAAAAAGATTAAAATTTATTATCTATTTGTGAGCGTTTGGCTATTATTCAAAAAAACACAACACATCCTAACCTTGGTGTTTTTGGCTTTGACCGGTGGTTTCTTTTGAAAACCATTGTATTGTTTGGAAAAAAGATTATGAGTGTGGGGGTTGAAGTACTGTGAATGGGTAACACCACCCCCTACTACGTCGGAGAATTGCATTGCTCTGGGATCTTTCTTCTCCGGTGCTTCAACGTCATTTCGATATTATGTTTTTCGGTTTTCTAATTTTTCAAAAATGAAATTCCATTTTTATCGTGCAAATAAACAAAAGTTCAAAAATTTCGGGAATTTTTTTGTGAAATTCAAAAGGAGAAAAAAAAAAAAAATCTTTTACGAATATTTCTGGATATCTCTTTTTTTTCAGTCAGGCTCTTTTTTTTTGTATGTGAGAAAAAATTTATTGGCCTTTCTATTGTTTGGAACATCGTGATGGGTTCGAATTGACAGAAAGCATTTTGAGTTGATTTGTTGCTGCTGTTGGATTTATTATTTTCGACGGAAAAATGTTTGTTCGTCTTTGAAAAAAATGAATTTGACTTGATTTGTGGTTATCGAATTTTGGTAAACAGTCTTTTGTGTTTCAAAGTCCAGTGATGTTCGGTAATTCTTTGACAGCAGGGAGTAATTAATGGTAAACATCCGGTTGCGGGAGAGAACAGCGTCTTTTATGAGGTCCCTCATAGAGTTTACGAGCCTAAAATGCGAGGATTCGATGTTAGCTTCGTTTGTAGGGGTACTAAGTTCGTCTGCGAGGATTGGGTGTTGTTAGTTTTGTTTCTATAGGAACTAAGTTCGTTTGCACTTGGCATAAACTTTCTTGCCTTGAAGTATTTGTTTCCAAGAGGGACAAGTTAAAAATTTTGGTACAATCAGGCCAAACTAAGGTCCATTGTTCTACCAACCAATTCTCGTTGAGATGGGCAAGTCAATTTATGAGATAAGTCCATTTCCAGGACGTGGTTTTATTAATTCAATTTCAATTAAAAGTAAACCGACCACAGACCACAATAATCTTCTGTTTTCTGCAAACTTACCGTCAGTTTTTTGTTCAAGACATCACCCCAATTCAATTGTTTGAACCATCGATGTCGCTTCACATCCTCAGCACCGTTCTGAAATACAACAAAAAACCACAAAAAAAATCCAATTAAAAAAAAATAACAATAATTTCAACTCGTGGATGGGTAGAGATTTATTCTTTGTTTTTCTATTTTTCGAAGTTACTAAATAATTGGATCTGTGATGTCCTCTACTCCATCCACATGTCGTCGTCGTTGTGTTTCTTTTGTATTTCTAATCTCCGCCAACGTCATTTGGCAGACATTTGTTACGAATTAAGTGGCATGAGTACAAAACCTGTCGTCGGACCACACAAAATTGATTTCGAACAAATAAAATTCGTAAAAAAATAAATAAATGTGTCTCAGGAAATTAAAAATAAAAGAACAATCAGGCATTTCCCAAATCAACTCGTGACGAAGTGATTATTTTTTTTGTCTTTTGTCCAAAAAATCAAGAAAAGACGAAAATTTATTGTTTGCTCTTTGAATGCAATTTTTTTTTTTGCTGCGTGTGGCACCTGGCATTCGTATTCAATTCGACTTGTGGGCAGAAACACACGACGTCTTTTGTTTCTAACATACCTTCATGTTGCCAAGTCGCTTAGTTCGGTCTTGAACGAGTAGCTTTTTGACTAAGTCTTTTGCGATTGGATCCATGTGACGTGGCCATTCAATTTTCCCACCAAGAATTTTCTCATAAATACCGAAGGGGTTGTCATCATAGAAGGGCGGATAGCCGACTAACATCTCGTAGATAAGCACACCTGAAAGGGAGAAGAAGAAAATGGTTTAGACAAATAACCCAGATCAATTTTCCCTCGCCCAGCCTGTGACCTAATCACCTTCACCACCTGAATAACTACTTCGGTTGGGGCGTTTCAATTTCCCTAGTTTACTTTGTCTCATCCCACAGCCCAATCGGCATCCTTTGGAGCCTTTTCAAATTAACAAACCCAATCGATTAGTCTCAATTGGGGTGAGGAGCTTCACTACAACAAGGTTTCTAATAATAGATGTCTCAAAGGAGATTCGTAGTTAACCTCCAAGGAAGTGAGTGATTTTCGTCTCCTCTTTCACAGGGATAGCCTTTGGCCATTCGGTTGTGACTCGTTCACTCCCTCACCCATTCAACCTCATCATCGTTGGCGACCTCGATTTCAATTATCTATTCGCTGCCCACCCACAGAGAGAAAAAAAAAACCTGTTTGTGTACATCCATAATAGAAAATAAGCAATTTCCGATCCCACTTCGATTCCTGTTCTTCGGAAAAGAAAAATTTCCATCACCGGCCACCCGGCGGAGGAGATACGTCATAGCCGCCGGAAAATCTATTCTCTCACCTCCCGACTTGACTTGTTGCGGATGACTCAGCTCGAGTGTTTATCCAGATTCACCTATTTAATAATTTCACACACCGTTAAGAATAAATTTAATCGCAGCCGGTACGCGTTAAGTACCCAGAAATCAGTGATTACCACGAGATTGTGGTGGTCGAGTCTAAATTTGAGAATCCATACAGAAATAGATCCAATCACCAGTGATGATAACTCAGCGGGATAAAAATAATTCGAAAAAAAAAAGAAACGAAGATACAATGAAATTCGTGCGTAAACTCGGGTCATAGATACATGAATCTATTTTATTACGCGAGGAAAAGAAAAAAGAAAACAAGTGTATCGACCTCAATCGCTCTGAGGCTGACGCAAGTTAGCCTCACTTGCAGGACAATAGATAAATTCATCCGTAAGATGGATTCGCCATCTATCTGTCATAAGTATTAATAGATATTTTTGTTTTAGTTGAAATTTATTGCCTCATTAAAATGATTTACGCGCTTCTTCAACGCTTAGTCGAGCTTTAATAATAATTATCCTCGTTGACACACGCGAGCGAAAAAAACACAAAATGATTTCGATTTGAGTAATGGCGAATATATTTAACGATGATTTGAAAGAGATTACATGTTTTGTCACTGGGGATTAAATTGTTTTTTTCGTTTTTCCTATCTATGACGCAAGGGATTGGGGAAAAATGAGAAAAAATTGCGAGCAAGGAAACCTTTAGACAGCGGACTTGACGTCGTCGAGTGGGCGAAAGACTTCGCATAGACAGATATGCAGCGTGATTCAGTCAGCTAGAAGAGCGTCAGATAAATAATGTTGGCTAATAAAAATTTATGAAGGAATCTGGAAGAGCGTCATTAGCTTTAGTTGACACGAGGGTGGGTGGGCTGACGGTGATGATGATTTTTTTTTTTGAATTCTTTGTGGTTTTGAAGGTGATAAGATGTCAACTGATATCCTTCATCTGACCAGCTATTCAAGATCTTTTATGTTTGATATCCTTTAACTACCCATCTATTTAACGCATTCAATTGCAATTGATTGATTTATTTTTATTAAAAAAATATTCGCTGACGATAAACTGGGGATAGTTTTTATTATCACAACTTAATCGTAATCGTAATCATCAGAAAGTTGTAAGCCACAAGCGTTGGTGTTGCTATTGGTTGATAGCCCTTATCTGGCCATCTATTCAAGGTCTTTAATATTCGTTATCCTTTAACTGGCCCGCTGTTTAAGGTTTTCAATGTTTGAAATCCTTTATCCGCCCATTTTTTCAAGGTTTTGAATGTTTGATAGCGCTTATCCGGCTACCTATTGAATGCCTTTAAAGTTTTAGAGTTTACATTAATTTTTATCAACCAAAGTTCACCATTCAGCAGAATCCCTCTCTACCGCTTTCCGGAACTCGTTCACTTATTGTTCTCCCTGCCGGCAAATCGGCCCATTTTCTTTCATGGAATTTTGAGACTCCATTACACTCTCAAAATTGTATGAATTCTCAGAATTGTTCTCACTGAATTTACACTCAGTACATGCGGAAATGTGGTACTCGATTCTGAGAAAACATTTTTCATCTTCCATTTGGACATCCTCCAACGCATATCCACTCATCACAGTCGTAATTTTCTTTTCTTCGTCTTTCTTTTTATAACTTCTGGTCTACAAAGTACCAATAATTCAAAAGAATGACAAAAATGTTTATTGTCTCCTATAAAAACCAAAGCCACTATCGTCGTTAAAGTGTGGCAGTTTTGAGATGCGATGCGTTCTTCTTAAATCATCAACCCATTTGCAGAATCCCTCTCAACATCGCAGACAAAATAAATCACTTCTCCTAAATGCTCCTCAGAGTCTACTCCACCGTTCTTTTGGCTGACTAATGATTTTCGAAAATAAAGTTTACAACGTGCCGCCCCAACAATTTTTTTTTGGTCCAAAATAAACAAATGAAGATGAGATTTTTTGACTCACCTAATGCCCACCAATCCACAGCACGGTTGTGTCCTTTTGACTGAATGATTTCTGGTGCCAGATACTCTGGTGTTCCACACAGCGTCCACGTGCGATCGCGTAATTTTTTTGCAAATCCAAAATCTGTGATTTTTAAATGACCATCACGATTGATTAGTAGATTCTCTGGTTTCAGGTCACGGTACACAATTGAAAGTGAATGTAAATACTCTAAGGCTAAGACTATTTCGGCGGCATAGAAATTCGCTAAAATGAAACAGAAAGAAAGAAATATGAAAACATTAAAATGACAATGAAAAATAATTTGTGGAAAGGAAAAAAAAAAAAGTTATGTATACGCCCCCCGATGTGATGACGGATTTTATGAGTCCTTCTGTCGTCAACTTTGTTCTAGTGGCCCAGTTTTTTCCCCCTTATTTTTTCAATAAATTCTGAAGAACTTGGTTCACAGTCCTCAGTCAATTTGTCTGGGATAAGTGCTTCGGCACATTTTGTGGTAAACAACTGCGGCTAAGAGGGATTTTAATGACTTCTCATTGATGATACTAAAGTGAAATGTCAATTTGGAGTTTTTTATTTCCTTGGGCATAAAAAAATTATGAAATGAAGAATTTTTCTATTCTATTTCAAAGAGTTTTATGAGCTTCATATGGGGTCGGTGCCGCATGTCACGTAGGCATGGAAAAGGATTCTATCATGTGATTGGTTGGCTATTTGGTCTAGTGGTTTGGACGATTGTAAAATTGTTTCAAATTTGTTAGCTGTTAAATTTTTATTTTGGGTCTAGTTGTTTCATTTCTTCGATAAAAGAGAAGTCAATGGCCTTTCCTAGGAGTGGATGTAATTTGTCCTTGTCCTGTTTTCTACGCCAAATTGTTTTTCTTTTGTGCTTCTAATACCAGCTAACGTCATTTGACATTTATAACGAGTTTAGTAGTTCTTTTCTGTCCCAAATGGCTTTTTTTTATTTATTGCTTATGAAAAACTAAGAAGAAAAACACGCATAAACTTCAAAAATCAATTAAAAAAAAAGAAAAAAAGAGACTTTAGAAAGTTGCCCCAAAATTAGCCAAACAAGTCCTCTGAAATCATTTATAATACGACTGAATTTTTTCGACCGATTTTTGTGTTTCAATGAAATTTTTTCAAAATTGATTTGTTAGTAAAATTTATATGCAATAAAAACTAACTCAAAGGTCTATCCTAAAAGACACAAAGGTTTATCTTTCATTTTCAGGTCCTTTTTCTAAGTCAAACCTTTGTATTTCATCATAGACTTTTCCTTATCCATTTTATATGAAAAATTACAAACAAAATATCATAAAAAACTCAAGCATCGGTTTAAAAATATAACGAGACTCTTCAAAGTTACTCCAAAATCAGCCAGAAAGCCTTCTTAATTTTTTCGTCTGATTTTCGTGTTTTGTTAAATTTCCTTAAATTTGAAAGACATTTCCTTTTTGTTTGAAAGAAAGTTAAGTGCTAATCAATTGGACGTGTAATTATATAGTGAATTTCGATAGAAAATTTTGAGTTTTTTTCTCTGTTTTTGTGCAAATTAAGTAAAAAAGTTGAGTGTGGCGTCTTCTGGCTATTGACCAATCCTTTGGTAGAATAAAATCTTCCATTTTCCTTTGCCCCTTTTGGCAAAACTACATGACTTAATGCTACCATTTTATATCTTTTTTCGTTAATTAGTTTTCGTCCATAAAAACATTAAACCAACCACTTAAGACTGATTTTTGATTAAGGTACGGTAAGAAAATAATCTGCAATTAAATTTTAAGAATTAAAATCAAAACATGTGTCTTACTCTCTATCTAAAATTGACTACTTCAATAAACGATTTGAAAAATCAAACAATGTTAAAGCAATTTTAAATTCGATCACCCCTTGTTGCTTGCGTCGAATAAATTTAACGAGATGCCGGGGGTATTCCCTTTTTCAACGAAGCGTGACAGCTTCCTGGCTTCGTTTCAAAAATTAAGTTAAAATCTATTTAAGAGCACACACAAAGACCACAAACTAAAATACACATGTGTGTACAGTGTACACGCTGCTGTAATGCATAATATTTTGGCATAAAATTTAATTTTTTCAAATTTTAAGTTTTTTTTTTTTTTTGAAAATTAATGGAACACAAAGTTTTGGATTATGTATTTATAAAGTTTCATGGGATTTATTAAAATTTCCGGTATGAATTTTGTAAAAGTAATTAGTTTAATGAAAGTCAGAAAGTGCAATGGGGCGAGATTAATTTAATTTTTCATACAAAATTTTGATTTTTCTGATTTTGAGTGGCGTTTGTCTTAAGTCTAGAGGTAGAAAGGGGTTTAGATTACAAGTTGATTAGATTTGTAGCGTAGGTGTAGGAGGAGGAGAGGAGTTTGGATTATAAATTGTTTCCCTTTGTTGCATATACTTTCCCTTAACCTTCGTTCCTTCTTCGGGTGGACTTTTTTTTCATGGGAAATAGTCTCTTAAGGGTTTCGACCTAAAAGAAGCAACGAAACCCTTATAAAATGATTTTAGTGTCCGTCTGCATGTCTGTCTAATTCATAAAATTGAAATGTCTTTAAAAATATAGAACATGCAGTTTTAAAATTAGGAGACTAGTTTTTATGTGTATTTATCACTTCTTTTTAAAAAAAAATTGAAGTTAGTAGAACTGCAGTCAAAATGGGGGATGGATAAATGCGCCCTAACCGCCAAATTATCGTAAGCGACAGAGTGAACATTTTACAGGCTTTTTTTTTTGTTTTTTTGTCCGAGCTAAAAAAAGTGTAAATGACGTTTACGATACATTTTATTTTCCCTGTTATTTGTAACTGGATTGCTTCATTTAAAAAAAAACAATGATGCAGAAAGATGCGCAATTGAATGAACTATCGAACTGCATCATGAATTCATTTTTGCTTAAAATGTCGCTAACGATAATTTGGCAGTTAGGGCGCGTTAAAGTTAAACAAATTTGATTTAAATACATACCCGATTGACTACTAAATCTTCCAGCATTTCTTAAATACGAAAACAATTCTCCACCACAGACATACTCAAATAACATATACAAGCAGCAATCGTCCTTCGTCGACCACTGTCTGAAAGATGTCAAAAGAAAAAAAGAAAAGAGAACCATTATGACGTCTTCACATGTCCATGGGGAGAATTTCCTTTAATTTAAATTATCTTTTTTTTTCGGTTTTAAATTTCAACTCACAAACTAATAACAAACGGATGGTTGATCTCAGATAGAATATTCTTTTCATTCTTAACATGATCAATTTGTTTAAGACGTATCACATCGGCCATTGCAAGGACTTTCATTGCGCAATATGTATCTGTTTGTTTGTCCTTACATAAGCAAACTCTTCCAAATGTCCCAGTTCCTGTAAAGAAAAAGAAAATGAAGAATGATGTTAAGAAACTTCCGGTTGTATATGTGTCAAGTTAAATCAATCCTGTCATGTTGAGCATTTTTTTTTTCTTCGAAGAGGAAACAACTCATTAGGAATGTTTTTTGTTTTGTTCACGAATTGACAACAAATTGATAAATGAGAATAAAATTGTTTCTCGTCCAGCGGATGCAAGGAACATGTTCCGTTTTGGGGCATCTGACAAATGAGAGGCTTTTTAATGAGGTCAGTTGAAATTTTCTGTTCAAGAGGAAAAAATGAATCACTCTGCTGAAGAGAACCCGCGAAAACGTATATCCGGAGAATGGTTTGTTTAGAACAGGTTGAAAATACACAACCTGGCGTCACTGGCCCCGGCCTGGCAGGGAGAGTGATCGAAGCAACATGCGACTTCCGTAGAAGATTCGATGGAATTTTTCTTCTTTTTCTTTGGGTTCATATGGTTGTCAAGCTGTCAGGTCTTAATGAGAGCGCTTAGGCAGACATAAGGTTTTATTCACTAATTTTATGGGAAATTCAAATTGTTTGGGAAGGTGTTAATGGCGTGAGGTAGGAGTTTTGCGAGACTGATGGGTACACTTTTTTTCTGTTAAAATGTGGGCCACAACTTTGATCTTTATTTTGAGGATGTAAGTGGATCGATAGGCAACATTCTCGTAAAGTTTTTTAAGGCTATAATTTCATCTACTATTCTCCTATTGAATTGAATTTTGCGGAAGTGGGTGAATTGATAAACTTCTCATAAAGGTTTCTAAGGATATTCTTTTTCTTCTTAATGTTCTTCCCTCACTACCCAGCTTGGAAGCCATCAATGTAGCATCTAAGGCCTAGATTGCATCTAAATTCTTCCATGACCTCCTGTTTCTCCTATTGAATTTGTTTTTGCGAGTGTGGGTGGATCGATAACCTTCTCGTAAAGTTTTTTTTAAGGCCTTGGTTGCATCTACATTCTTCTATAGCCTAATTCTGTAATTTCGTTCATTTTGCAAAGTTGAGTGAATCGATAATCTTCTCGTAAAGTTGTCTAAGGCTATAATTGCGTCTAAATTCTTTAATAATCTCCTGGTTATCTTATCGAATTAAAAAGAAAACATTTCCTCCCACCCACTTAGCATGGCCACATTGTCAAAAACGTCTGCCAAATTGCATTCGAAAATTCGTTCTTTCTGTCTCCTCTGCACTTGAAAACGTCAGTTTTGAATGCAATTAATTTGACTTTTATTTTTATCTAATTATACCACGTAGATGTCGTTTTCATTGTATACACACGGTCACACTCTTTCTGCGTTTTCAAAAAACACGACGTCGTGATGCATTCGGATTCGAAGAAAAAAAAAAAAAACTTCTTTCAATAAAAAAACAAATTTGTTTTTGAAAACATGCAAACCTGAGCTTTCCAATGAAACTGCTGTTTCTTCCATTTCTTTTTTTTTTTTGTTCATTCAAATATTTCCGAAATAACATTCGTACGTGTGTTTTGAAATCAAAGTGAAAACTGTAATGGGATTTTGTTTATTAGAGCGCGTGGGGCGCATGGCGTTCGAGTGAAATGTGAGTCAAGACTCACGATATGTGTGTTGTGTTTTGAACTTGAAGCCTGTTGTAGGCGAGTGGGTGGATGGTATTGACCGTTTTCAAGCTTGTCCGTAAACAAATTTGTAACACAATCTGCCACACGATTTTGTTTGGATTTCGTCGTGTGGATTTCCCCAAAGGAATAGAGTGTGTATTTTTGTGGTGAAATTTCGACAAAATGGTTTGGAATATACAAAAAAGATGTGTAAATGTTTTCCAACGGATACGTTGTTTTCGAAATGTGAAGATTTTTCTGAGAAATGGGCAATAAAACTGTGGAATTCTTAAATAAATCTCATCTATGAGTGTTCGGATGAGCATTTTTCAGTTGTGAGTCGTTGTAGACTGGAGGGGAAAAAACACCTTTGAAGACATTGAATTTGTCATTCTAAAAAAATGTCAGTCAAATCGACTTCATCAGTTGGAAGATTTTTAAGAAAAAAAAAAAAATATATCTTTGAGCGTGTCAGTCTGCAACAATTTCATTCAGATCGGCTTAATCATAAACAACCATCTCATTCGATCAAACATCACAACAAATGCGATCGCATCTGTGATAGATTAATGATGCGGATAACGATGCATTCAGATGCCTCTTGATATCCATCCATCGGCGCCGCGTCCACACACGCCACTTAACTTGCGAATGTAGTGCTTGCGTTCAATTGCAAATGTGACCCAGAAAAGCAGACCAACGTCCACTAGAGTTTTCATGAGCCAAATGTGCATCCAAACGCAGACAGACGCTTTTAATGGCTTGGAAACTTGGAAACGCTGAAATTCTTCAATTAACGTTTCGCAAAACAAAAAAAAAAAAACGAAATAATTGGCTGCTCTTTGCTTACTTTTTTTTTGTTGTAGTTTTTTTCCCTTTTCTTTTACTTTCTTTCTTTTGGTTGTTTTTTTAGTGCTTTTTCGTCAGAGAAAATGTGCAGTGTATCTGATGGACGGTTGTGACTGGAGATAATGTGACCACTTCACTGGAAACAATTACCAAAGAAAAGTCGCTGAGAGGAGGTGGCAAGGAGTGTTTAGTCAGAGCAGTTCTTTTTTTTATGGAAAATGAGAGTGAGACAAAGGAAGAAAAAGAGAGAGTTGGAATTCGTCAAATGACTATGGTTGTTGGTTAGAACTAAATTTAGGATTCGTTTGTCCTTGCCTTGGTAGTGGTCTAGTTCCAGTGGTTCAAATGTCAGGAGGTTCATGTTATTTGGAACATGGTCGAGTGGAAGTGGCTGCAACTTGAGTTGAATGGTGTGATGAGGGTTTTTATGGGCTCATCACTGTTTAAATTGGATGCATAAATAGGGTTTTTTGGGGACATTAAAGTGTGCGAGAGAAGGAATTGGAAGATGCTTGTATTCGTTCTTGTTTACAAAAAAATCTTTCTGCCTGTAGTCTCAAAAAGAATTATTCTTAAGAGACGAAATAAATAAATACAGTATCTCAGAAAATTGGGCACACTAAAAAATAATTTCTTATAAACAAACCAAAAATGAAGTTTCGATTGCACACATATCATTTAATATTTTTATAAGTGAAAACAACAAAACATGCTTTTTTACTAGCTTACTTACTATAAATACTTCAATTTGTGGGATGTGTGTTCAATTTTGGGAGGTTCTCTAAGTGTAGAAACTGTCGTGGCAAGGAACTGATCTAAAGCTGTTAGTTTCTGCCTCTTTAGCTAGAAGTCGGCCTTGTTTCAGTGTCCGTGCCCATAGTTGACCAGTTACAGTCTTTTTTTTTCCTCTCATTGACCTTGTTACAAAAGCTATAATGAACTGCAATAAAATTCGCCTTAGCCTTGATTTTGTCATAAATTTCTTAGTGACTATGAGGTGTTTGGTTTTTCTTTCACTTTGCTAGATTCTTTAATGACTATGGTTCGATTTTTTCCAAAGTTGCTTCTTTGCTTTTTTTCAATTTACTAAATTCTTAGATGACTATCATCTTTTTGGTTTCTGTTTTAATTTCCTAAATTTTCCAATGACTGTGAGCTGTTTGATTTTTCTTTGGGTTCACTTAATTTTCTAATAACCTAAGCTTTTTAATTTTTTTTTCCAATTTGCTACAGTTCCAAATGGTTCCAACCGGATCTCATTAAACCCCATTCTTAAAAATTATGTTCATCATCATTTTCTATGAAAAATCACCATTAAAAACACGCATAAATTTTTGAAACCGATGGAAAAAAAAAGCACCGAAAAACGAGGCTTTCGAAAGATACAAGAAATCAGCCGAAAGTCTACTGAAACTATTTATGATTTGACTGCTTTTTTCGGTTGATTTTCGTGTTTCGATGAATTTTCCTCAAATTTCGTTTTTGGAGTGAAATTTATATGTTAATTGGTTGAAGGTGTTGATATTTATCAAAACTGTATAAATTTTTGATTTATCATTTTGATTTTTTCGTAGTTTTAATGAAAATTAAGTAACAAAGTTTAGTGTGATGTCATGTGGAACTGGAATACACAGCTCACAGCTTAATCGACCCACTCCACATTTGTAAGTTCAAATGACTGTAGGTCCAAAAAGCACGAAAAAAACAAAATTCGTAGAGTTTCTAATCAAATACTCGTTGTCTAAAGTAAGTTATTGTGGAATTCATGAAGCAGCACTAAAATCCGAGGTCCAAAAAGGGGGTACAGATCTTTTAAGTTGCAGTACAGGCTTGGTGACACCTCCCATTCCGTCAATCAAATTATTGTGGAGTGGGTCAAATATATTGTGAGCTACTGTTGAGCTATCGGCTATTGCTTGGGTAGAACAAAATTGACCATTTTCGATTGCCACGTTATCGTGATTTGTCCCAGAGCTACCATTTTCACGTCATATTTTTCGTTCTGAATTTGTTGCTTAAAAAAAAATATATTACAAATATTGAGATAAATTTAGGATGACAAATGTTGTCAATGATGAGTATTTACTAAAAATATTGAAAAACGAATTTATGAATTTGGATGAAAATGCAGCTGCCAATTATATGTACAAATAAACCTCAGTTGAAAACAACAACGAATTGTGACAAAATATTTTTCTAGATCACTTTTTTATTTATACTCTTGTTGTCACTTGAGTTTAAGGCCGTGTTGTTGTTTTCGATGCAATCGTAAACAGAAAACATCAGCTAATTACATCAACTTTTTGATAAATAGATGTGCGTAAACCGCAGATAAGACGAGTGTTTTTGGTTTTCAATTTTTCAAAACAACACATGTTAGCGTGGAACTGACAAGCGAATGCACATCACTGACCACAAATTGTGGTGTTATGATTTGTTCTGTGAGTTTTTCCATTAATCAATTTTTTTCCCATCTCTCTCTCTCGTTTTAAGTAAATTGGCCTTTCAAGTTTTCAGTTCACATTCTCCCATTAGTGAATCATCAGATTTTAGAGCAGACCCCTTGCCGTCAAAGTTCATAATAGTTCCCCGTTCGAGTTTGAGTTACGAGAACCCCAACAAGACATCAATTATCGCCATCGCTCCTCCGCTTACATCCGCTTCGGAGGAGGGCGATCAGCGTGCGTTTTCCCACAGAGTTGCTTCTCGAGAATATTCGATGATTCACAGATGAAATCGCAATCATCCGATGGATCCCTTTTCCTGACGCGCAAAATCACACACGCTTACACATCCCGAACTGGTCGAACTACTTTCTTTATGCGCCAGTTGTGTATCTCAAAAAAAAAAAAAAATGAAAAAAAATTCTCCGTCTTCGTCCGTTAAATGTCCATCGGCGACCTGTCGCTCGCGTTATCGCTTGCCCGGTCCGGGAAAGTTATGTAAAGATACTTGAAGCGCACTCCCGCCAGCATCACTTTATTAGTTTTCACTTTTTCGTACCGTCTCCCGGTGCAGAGCTACGGCGGCAACGGCGGCGGCGGCTGCTTGTCTTTCAGTTTAACCGGTCGAACTCATTTATGTGTTTACCTGTGACTCGAGCTCTTTCGCTTCATAGCACACATCTGCGTCTCACTCTGTCGGTATGGCCCCTGGATGTCTTCCTCTTTGAGTGTGCTGCTTTTATTTTGTCCAAGGTGTAAATAGAAAGGTAAATTGATGGACGCTTTATTGATTGGTCTCGGGTTGGTTAGATGTACATCTAAGCACTTTCATCGATGACATCCGACTCGTTGCGTCTTCTTTTGTCCGGACTCGCTTGCAGATGGACGGTGATAATTGTGGAAGCTTCTTTATCTGTGCGACGAAGAGTGGGCGCATTTAAATTGCTAATTAAGGCAGGCGTAGCGTCGGTGTGACTAAACGAGCGGGAGGAGTTGAATAATTTTAATTAGCTCAAGACGATGATATAATCACTGATGTAAAACCACAGAGGTGATGCGGAATTGTCGTTGGGGTTCAATCGGCTTGGTGCACTTAGAGGAATGATATAATCACGGGAGCTTGTGGTTTATGGAAAGGCGAGGCAGAGAAAGAAATGATTCATTTTGGACGTAATTGGATCTGGGTTGGATTTTATTTGCGTGCCAGGAAGGCTGGTAGACAAATTCATTCATTGATTTGAAGGTAATTGGATCTGGACTGGACTTTGAGTGCCAGGAAGACTGGTAGACAAAAAAAAAACAAGTGTCATGACTCTCTGATCGAGCCAAAGTCAATGTTTACTCTATCAGCCATTAGTCTGCAGCTTGAGTAAACAATTAATCACCCAGCCGCCTAAGAGCAGTCACGTTGTTCTCGTCTCTTAACCCATAAACACAAATTATAAATATTTTTTTTTTGAATTTCTTTATGTTTGATCGGGCGCCATATGATCCCACGTGTTTTTTTTTTTTTTTTTGAATCATTTTTTGTTTAGAAAACGATCGGAAAATGCATCGCCCCCTTTTTCTCTGAGTCTCTGAGGCATCTTCACTTCGATTTCACTTCAATTCGAAGCCATTTATGGATTACCTCTATCCATCGTGCAGCTCCACATTCTATCAAAGTGACAAGACCAAATCACAAAAATTAGCTCAATTGACTTGCCATAAATGCAACGGTATCGTTGATCAGATTGTCATCGGATCGTAAAGTAACCGATCGTAAAGTGTAAACACACAAAGTATGACCATTAATGTCTTGTGGTTTATTGGGTGGGGCGGCGTTGATGGCTAGAAGTTGAATTTTCATTTCAATTGAATTTGACGTGGTCGAATGAAAAACGGTAGCGGCTGAACGTCTGCTAGAGCGAAGCAATGGAGGTGGTAAATCGAATTAAACAACCGTAAATGGTTAGAGGCGATTAATTGTGGTCGGTTTTAATTAAGTAGGCTTAAATGGGGGGAAATAAAATCGACGCAGCGAAAAATTTATGCAGACATTATAAAGTCGGCTGACTGGGTGGCAGAAAGTGGGTGAAGACAGCTTTGAATCTTCCCAATCTTCGCATCCTCGTGCACACAAAAAGTAGACCTTTTCCCCCGTTCAAAACGAAGTAAATTTAGTTGCAGTTCAATGGCATTCGCTTTGATTTTAGAATTTGTCCAATTTAATCTAAAAATACTCAGTCGCTGACATTTTCCAATTCCCTCGCCGCTCGTTTATTCAATCAAAAGTGCATTCACTTGTGGCACTGAGGAGGGTAACCCGGTCACGTACCCTGTCTCTCTTTGAGTTCATCGGGCGCTAACGCCTGTGAGAATTTATTACCAATCAAATGAAAAATTTGTGCTTATTATTGCTCCCGGGGTAAACATTCGAAGCGTTAAACACTCCCCCGGTTGGAGATCCATTTAAGACCCCTACAGTGGCACGTGTGGTCAACTCATCTGTCCAGAATCTATCATCGGAAATTCGAATGGATTCTGCCACAAAGCAAATTCGAAATCTGTTCACAATAAACATTCACAAAGTAGTTCACGAAGCATGAAGATGATGCTCTCATCTGGTATCTGGTTTGAAGAAAGATTTATGAGTCTGCGGTGGGTTGTATTTCTTGAGCTAGAGGCAGAGACAGTTTCTGGATTCGATTCAATTAAACATTTTGTGCGAATTATTAATCAAATAAACAACATGGAAAGCGGAAAATGTTGTGTGTGTGGGGTCATAAAGAATTATTAGTTTTGTTGGCAAGGCTAAGCGAGGTGACGAAGCAAACACACGGGGGTGGTTATTTGGTGGTCGACCTCTTTCAGCGGTGATGACATTGCAGTGTGGGGTTTTAGTGTGTTCTTCGAGTTGGGAGAGGAAATGAGAGCTGATGAGGAAACAATGGGCCGTTGATTTTTCATAAATTAATTAATTTAAAAACTAGCTAGTTTAGTGAGGGGTGGTGGCAGCAAAAAGTCGATAACATAGACCAGTGTTGGTCCATAGTGCAAAAGTTAGCTAGGAACTAAAAAATTAAGAGCTAGTATCAAAGCAACAAAGTTCTTTGACTAAGGTGAATTTCAAAATCACAAGATGATTGAAGACTTATCCTAGTTGAAGACTTTCTACCATTTACAAGAACCCGCCAAAAAGACCTTTTTCCCTTCAAATTGCACTCAGAATCCCGCGTAAAAATTATCCTTCCTCAGCAGCAGCACATAAGTGCGAGTGAGATGGATTGAAGAACTTTGTTCAGAAACGTCAAACTTAAATCAGTCTGCATTAAATTCTTTTCATTATTCGAAATTAGATTTTTTCTTGCACTTCTACGTCGAATTTCACGGTAAAATTACGCGTAAAATGTGTGTGTAAATGAAAAGTGTGAAGTGGAAATGTGTCCAAATCTCGATTACTATTTTTCGGTTGCTCTGTGTTCTTGGAACTTTGTATGGCACTCATTTTTGTTTTTGCTTCGTCAGGGTCTGTGCTAGTGGCCCCTTCGGCGACCGCGTTATGTAATTTGTGTTTATTATCGTGTGTTTGTGTTTTATATTTAGTTAATTTGTTTTGTGTTTAAATGGTTTTAAGTAAAATGTGTTTTTGGGTTCCTTTCAATTCCCTTGTACTCTTTGCAGCGCCTGAAACGTGCGCTTTTGCAGCGCCTGAAATGTGTGTTTCAAAGTCGTCGCAAGCCTTTATCACCCTGTTTAGCAGCTGAAACCTGCATTTTAGAACCCGATTTAGCTCTGGTCCGCAAGGGGTGTAATGCCATCCAATTATGAAATGGAGAGTATTTCTTCTTACAAATTGATTAAACTAATTATTTGAACTTCATTTTAATTTTTTTTTTCATTTTCATACAAGCTCTATTTCAAATTTCTACCATGTTTTCATTGAAATTCACTTCCCTAACTGAATTAAAGAAACCTTTCTCTCCTTTCGCTTTTCTATTGCAAGTCAGTTTTGCCTGCCTTGACCTTCCATTCCTCGACTCTGAGTCTTTCCTTTGACAGAAGATTTAAAGTTATGTGTCAACACACAGGCACTCTAAAAATTTACTTGTCTGTCTAAAAGCACTCTTGACCATGTGTGAATCAAGCCTGTGAAACATCTGCTCTCTGATGAGTCTCCTAATTTGCCCGGAATCTGAGTCACTCACTCCAAATACGACCCGTACTCCACTTTAAACTTTTCACTTTCGCAATTCGAAAAGTTCACTTGCAGTTCAACATTCCAGTTGGAGCAATTACGCCGGACACAATGCACAATCGCGCTCTCCTAACAGTCAACCAAAGCAAGGTCGAGCATTCATTCAGAATGGCTACGATTTTCCGGTGATACTTTCAAAACTGCAGCCACGAGCTCCACTCATATTGCACGCTGCAGTGGCGTGTGTTCCTTCGTGTGGATCCGAATTGAATCAATGAACCTCATGAGAGTCGTGACGGAGTAGAGTCCGAACGAAAAAAAAAAACCAAAAAAACGAAAAAACGTGTTAAGTTGAAATTACTAGCGCCAGCGACAATTGCAACAACCGTTGTTGTTGGGGGTGTTTTGTGTGGGCGAGGGGCGACGAATTCAGAGATACTCGGCGAGAAAAGTTGGCGACCTTGTAAGCTGCTGCTGGTGTGACTAATAAACCTGATTTCCACTAGAATGCAGTTATATAAACACACGAACGGACAGTTGGGAACTACGCAAGTTGTGTTGACCCAGAGTAAAATTTATGACCATCTCCATCTCGGAATGAGATCTTCCTGGGGGGAGATACAGAGAGATACATCTTCATGTCTGCGGGGCTATTTATTTTAAAATTCGTTCTCATTTTGTTTTTTCTGTTTTTCTGTTCCGTTTGTTGTTTCAACGCATTCACAGATTGTGAATGAACAGACGTCCTGTGTGCCAGTTGTGAGCAGAATAATACAGAAAAATAAACAAAGGACGATGCATTTTATTGTTCCGAAGGGCATTGCAATGAGTGCACTGATAAAAATTTTACAAAAAGCATTCCACATACGCCCGAGTTTAATTGAGGTTGGCATAAAAACACAGCAAAATTTTTGTTCGCCTCTCATCAAATGAATCTCGTAATCTCAGAATTCACATTACACATTTCGATTTCGATTTACGATGCAAACTTGATGCAATGATATTTCTTATCGGGTCAATGAATCCGGCGGTTTGTTACGTGCCTATTTCCGTGCACAGAGAGCTCGGTGTGAATTGTGTGTGTGTGTGTTTCGAAAATTGTTTTCTCGAAACATGATGAAGTTAATTGAAAAACGCTATCTCAGTTCGATGTGTGTATTTGTGTGGGCTTCCTTAATCTTCAAGTGCTTTTCAATCTGTTTCCAACGTGAAGCCAATGAAATGGTAAAGTCGATTACTTTGCCACGAGAAAATTCACTCAGAGTCAAGAGGAGTCTTGGTCTTCCTCGAAACAACCCCCTGCTAACTTGAGTCTGTGCTATCGGGGCGGAGGGATTGTGGTCGAATGCGCCAGCCGGCGAGTGTTGTTATAAATTTATTTCGATTATTTTTAAATTCTTTTCTTTCTAGACGTTTTTTTCTGTTTTTTTTTTTTGAAAAAAAAATCGCGAAAAAACTTTTACCTCAGTCACCGAGGCGTGTGTGAAGTACTTTTCGGACGCACGTCGGCGCGCGTGACGATAATAACACATTAGAGACGCTGTAATCGCAAAGGAATAGATCAGTGAGCTAGGTGATGAACGAGCAGGCAGGTGAGCAGGCAAGACGGTAGCTAGGCGAGCAGCCAGGCGACTTGACAGCGTCGTCTGCAATTGTTTGTGGTCGTCTAAGTGGCCAGTCAACTTGCAAGTGGACTCGAGATGTTGAAAGAGCAGTGGGACGTTGTGTGAAATGACGAGGAACAGTCGCTAGAGTGTTAGGTAAGCCTGCTGATCGTGTCTCGTACGAAAATCAGTCGGCGGCCTCTGAGCATCAACATCATGATGCGGTTAAAAGTGAATTTAAAAGAAAATATTTCTTTAAATACAAATATTAGCCTGTAAGAAAAGCAAAATGAAAGCAAATGGAGGGATGTTCGCTTGTGGATCCTGTCTTTTTCGAGTTTTACTGCGTGGGTTCTGATCGTCGACGTTTAAGTGCGATAGAAAGTGAATTCGAGAGCAGTATTTTCTTTTTTTGCCGTAAATTTATCTGCCTTACAATATTTTTTTTGTTTAAATGACGGGTGTCATGTTTTGGTTGTGGAACGCAAATCTAAACTTCGCTGTTGCTCCTTTCCAAGCACGGTCTGATCTTTAAGGCAAAGAAAAATACTTTTAAGCATGCTCTGTAGAAGAAGACAAATTCTCGCTTTCAAAATTCAGTTTCATCACTGTCTTAATGCCCTCCAACCTTTTGCTGTTTCCATTATCCGCCTCACCGGATATTCATGTCAATTTAATTTTCGAATTTCCAAGTTCACAACTGATTGACAAGACCTCCCCGAATCGTTCTTCTATTTCAGAATCCACCGCACACAAATCACTTTCGACAGAAGACAATGAAAATCAAGGAGAATCTCATATCCAAACAAACGTCCCGAATTTCAGATGAATTTGTAAATTTTTACACTCTCTCTCGCTAACCTCTCTGTTCGTTTGCCCTGTTTATCATCTTCCTTACGAACAATAAACACAACCGATGTTTTGATGGTTTTACATATAATTTTATTGCGTACGTGAGAACTTCAAAAAAACGTGAAATATTTTCGAAAAATATTTTCCGCTGCGACATTCCAAGGATACCGAGTGTGCAACGACGATTCACAAATGACGTAAATGGCGTCATAAGTTTCGATGGAGAAAAATATTTCTTTCAAAAAAGTTTGCATAACACCATCGTAAACTGTCAATCCGGGTATTTCATGTGTGTGTGTATTTTTTTTTTCCGTGTAAACATTACAAAAAATCTTGTTTATCCATCATCCGAAGAAAAAAAGGCACTTTGAAAAGAAATTTTGATGGATTTACAATTCAAAATGGATTGGTCGTGGAGGGAGTTTAACACTCTTCACGTTGTTGTTTTATGTTTCTTGTGGTTCTCATGAATTTCATGAATTGTCTTATTGACATTGAGATTGGGGCGATGGGAATCAAAATAAGCGATGCAAAGGAGCAGTGGTGAGAGATTTCTTGGTATCTCCCAAAAGACTGAGAAACAAAAGTTAAGTTACAATGCACAAATAAAGGATTCAAAAACTTTCTGCATTCAAAGATAAGGATGAAGTTTCTAAGTTCCTTCAGGATCCTCATCCAAGTTTGCATTTCTTTTCAAATGAATTCCAAAAATGATTCATTTCATTTGCATTTTTGTGGAGCTATTGTTTTTCATTAATCAGACAGACGATTGAGCGGATGCTTACTTCCTTCCTGAAAAAGGACACATAAATTCAAAATTCAAAATTCAAAATTCAAATTGATGATGTTTTCCGAATATTATACCATATATTTCTTCCGCACTCATTTCGCTCGCCCTCATTCGCATAAATAATGACTTTCCGGGTTTAAGGTACTCCTCTCCCGGCCGCCAGTTCCGAGACCTTGAATTTTGGGCATTTTTTTCTTTTTATTTTGTCACTTTAAGCTTCCTCGATGATACGCTGTTGAAATTTTTAAATTTACTATTGCAATGTCCATAAACAAGTTTCGGGTGTGAATTTTGTTTTTTTCTTTTTCGATTTTTTATCGCCGGCAGGAAAAATCGGAAAACAAGCCGACATAACGCCCACCTTCCGTTTTCCACACGAAATGGGCACGATTTGTCCCCGAAGTATTTTTTGTAGGTGCGGTCTGGCAAAATTCGAAATGAAAAAAAAAACACAATCGCCGTCTAGCAGACACGAGTTTACGTTTAGTTTTTTCCATTTGCTATTTTCGAATCGGTTTCCATCAGAACTTTAAGTGGAAATGATGTAGGAATCCATTCGTCTTGGGCTCTCTTTCTCTCGTCCATGCTACCCTCCGGTCTTGTGGTAAACAGTTTTGTAACAATGGATTTTTATTTTTGGAATGTGTTTTCGAAAGATGCTTTTCGGGGGTGATTTATGTTGGACGTTTCATAATTTAAAAGAAATATATTGAGTCGTTATGGAGATGGTTCGGGATGGGGAGATAGAGCCAACGTCATGGTGAAGGGTAGGAAAGTCAGGGAAGTACGAGATTTGTGGTTTTTCGAAAGATTTACGGCAACAGAGTGTGTCTTGGGCTTTTTTTTTTGTGTGTTTCGAGGAAATTGTGAGAGGTCTCTGACCTTCATGAAACACCTGCTGGAAATTTTGTCGCTAGGAGGTGCCTTGAAGACTGATTTTTCAGAAAAATGGGAGCTGCCTATAGAACTGATTCTTCAGACAAATGGGAGCTGACTCGGGGACTAGTTCTTCAAAAAGATGGGAACTGTCTCGGGGACTGATTCTTCAGAAAAATGGGAGCTGTCTCGGAGACTGATTTTTCAGAAAAATGGGCGCTATCTCGGAGACTAGTTCTTCAGAGAGATGGGAGCTGTCTCCGAAATTGATTCTTTAAAAAGTTTAGATGAGTCTCTGAGCTCGGTTGCACTTTCGATCTCGATCGAATCCTTATTTTCGTCATTTTTGGGAGATAATGCAGAGTTTGTTGGTTTTTTTTCTTGAACTTTTATACTATTCCGCGTCAGAGTTTTTGATTTTTAAAATGGAGATGAATTTGGCCATGAAAGGCCTGGACCTCGTTTCAGCTTCAGGATAAATATATGAACTTCATCAAAAATGAAGTAAAGGGTCCTGAATATTTTTAAGAGACATCTGATGCAAAATTGTATAGACCGAAATCTTAAAACACTGTTCTGGGGTCAGTTCTTTAAATAGAAAAAAACTGTTTTACAAATCATTGTTGCCCCTTGTCATTGATCGATCGCGAGCTGACCACCATGAAAGTGTCAAAGCCAGCAATTTGAGTCGCCGTCTCCCACAAGAAGTTCCAAGAATAGAAGTCTCTCTGCCATCATTCTATTTCTATCGCCGTTTACAACATCTGAACTCAGCCCACACGCCATCTGCTTTGATGTTCATCCAAAAATATTCTCCGTCCGCAAAATTCCTCCCAACCCATCCCTTCCATGCATCGTTCCTGCATCTGTCGAACTGGGTTACACTCATATTTTTCGGTTTACATATCCCAAGAGTCCAAAAAAAAATTCATCTTTCTTTTTGTCCTCAATTCAAAAATCGTGCACCACGTCGTCGATCTTCGGTCGTTCATCGTAGATCATCTTTTTTCCTTCTCATCTCGTCTCGTCATCTTGGTAGACATTTATAGCTTTCTCTGATCGTCAGTCCGTCTGCCGTAGATTTTAGGAAAAACCCACACAAGACCGATCATTTTTGTATTTTGTTGTTGCTGTTGTTGGTGTTTTTTTTTTTAATTTAATTTCCAAGTTTATTGAGTGCAAAAAAGAATAATTCATCAATGGAAAAGGGGGGTTTGTGTTGCGTGGGAAACGGCGCAACATGGTTCTTGCTGTGAGGTGGTTGCTTAAGATTCACGCTTTCACCGACGATTCTGACGTCAGTGGAGTGTGTGCATTGCATCAGACAGGCTTTTGATTTTAAAATTTGGGTCTTGCTTCGAGGAAATTTTGTAAATCAGATCCTGAGGTGGGTGCACCCTGTGGGCAGTGCAATAAAATACGCACACGCAACTGCGAGAGTTTTTTTTTGTTAATTGTTCCTCACTTTTGCAAATTATATCTGTTCAGGTCACCGGGGGCAAAATATTTTCTCGCCACATTGTTAACCCGCCTTTATTGACGCCTCAAGCTCACACATGTTTCCAACTTCACAGTCGAGTTTAATCTCCCAAGATCGGAATTATATGAGAGCCTAATTAATCCTAAACAAGACCTAATTCCGGTTATTAAAATTAACAATTTAGCAGAGTTGTAAAATCCAATTAAAAAAAACTTCAAGTGCTGTAATTGAGTCTTACTTCGGACTTTAATTAAATGCAAATAGTCGGACCCACAAATGATCTGACGTCATATCTTAGTCGAAGTCACGTTGGCTTGATTGATGATTTCTTGAGATTCATTTAACCAATGTGGCGCATTCGATGCGCGTTGTTATGCAAATGTCTGCTTGGCTCAAATGCAAATTCATTCGAAATCATTATTCTGGTCATTAATCACAAGTGGCTCATCAGTCGACATCACAGCACAGTGTCATGAGATGAGGGAAATTAAGCCCTCGCTTGGGTGGACAAATGCGAACAATGATTTCCCTGGCAATCATCTGCAATTACACCGTTTGTGTGATTCACAACGATAAATTGTCGTGCATTTTTTTTTTTTTTTTTGAGTGGGGGAAAACAAATCAATTAAACATCAAATTGATTCAATTAGAATTTGTTGATGTGCCGTGGCGAGGAAGGAGTACAATCACATCCCTGAATTGAGATTAACCACATCGTGCCCCACTTCCAAGCAAGATGCTGCCTCTCAACACAACATGTGTCATGATTGTTCGGACATTTAAAAGAAATTTGCGTTTCGTGCTCGATTGCTTTTCAAACAAAATAAATTTCAACAAAAGACGATCGCTCGTACACACGGAGTCGAAGAAAATCCATTTCAAAGTGCACATATCACGTACGTTTTGCCTCACGCATCCTCCATCGAAAATCAAGAGATTCTCGAATCAAAAAAAAAAAAAAAAACCGCCTATTTATAGACTCCCGTTCCTAACCAATCTGGGTCACGGAAACTATTGTGTGAACCCGCACACGCTCCCACACTCACTCATAGACTCACCAACTGTTTTGATTATTTGAAAATCATCCAAGTGATACTGTCGAACGCCCTTTGCTGTCTCAACGCTGCTACTATCCGTTTGGCTCTCGCTGCTGTCTTCATCTGTTTCATTGCCATCATCGACATCCTCCTCCTCATCGTCATTGTCCTCATCGTCATCGTCCACATCATCCTCGGTCTCGTCCTCCTCTTCATTTTCGTGTTCGACTTCGTCATCCTCGACTTCGGCATCTTCTTCACTGTAATCCGATTCGAGGGGATCTGATGATTCACTGGAGCCTATGCTGCTGCCTCCACCGCCACCGCCAGAGCTGCTGCTGTGCAATGAGCTGAGCGGGATCGTCAGTGTGGCATCCGAATTGGATGTGGTGCTGCTGCTGGTTGTCGAGGACATCATTGGGCGGAGTCGAGAACAGGTTGTTGTTGACATGATTGGTTTTTTCTTTTCGACGGAAAGGATCTGAAATTGAAAAAGAAGATGATAGATTTTAATAGAGAGACACTAAAAATAGGAAACCTTGCACTATTAACCTCCAACGAGTAAGTGTGGGGATGAGGGGAGAAAAATCAATTCTAAACTCATTTATTCATGAAGTGGATGATGGGATGTGGGAGGCTAGTCATTGTTATCCTTTTTCCAATCCAATCAGTCACCAGGCCACACAACAATGAATCTCGGATGCAGGCTCTGACAGGTGGCATGAACCACATGAGAGGAGTGCAGAAGTGTGAGCAGGTGGAGGTGCATCGGTGGCAAGTTGTTGAATTAAATTAGTGGCATGTGTCTGGATGGATGTGAATTTCTGTTTTTCAAAAACTGAAAACAACCAACCACAACGGTAGAGATTGAATTAGTCGTTGCTTTTCATAAATTCAGCGAGTTTATTTCTTTGCCTCCACATTAAAATAGATTGGTGTGTCAAACTAAAAATCTCTTTATAATATTGGAGCTAAGCCGAACTCCACTTCGTTCTCTCTATAGAAAAAATAGGATCAGAGTTCTGTACAGGAGCGAAGAAGTGATCATTGGACCTGGTTGGGGATAGATTCAGATTCGCAGATGTGCACAAAGGCTTAAAGGCCTTCTTGGGTCGAAGACAAAGTAAGTTTAAAGAAATTTTTTGTACTGCTTGTTGTTTCATTTGTTGTAAGATATGACCCGTGCCAGATGCTAAGTGCAAAATCTGCCTCACTCAGATTAGCTGGTAAGGCTCGTGATAGGCGTCATTACAGGACACTGCACCATCGGTAGACAGTAGATTGTGGATCGCTACAAAAGGCTTTTGCAAAAGGTGCCAGGATTAGGAGGAACAAATCATCCTTCATCTCCAATGTTCGTGCGAGGCTTCAGCGCTCCACAGAAGACCTCATCTAGACTAGCACTTCCTTAATAGTCTAAGAAATCTGAGAAATATCGGTGTCGTCCAGATCCGTAGCTTCGTAAGAAGCTTCCACTGGTTTCAATAGTGTGCCGTGATCTCCGCGTTGTCGCGTCACAATGAGCTTCGTCTGTCCTAAGTGTGGCTGTGGATCTGTTGTCCTACTTACCATTTTTTTTAATTGGCGCATGCTAAAGGGATTGAGGCTACCCTTAAGTGTCCTGTTTAAGACACAGCACGGACCGAAGATGGAAGCAACAAATCCGAAAATTCAAAAGACAAAAAGGCGGAAGAGAGATATTTGACAACCTAATACTATTCAAACCTTTTTTCAACCAGTCTTTCGTGCCACACACTGTGAAGACAACATTCTCTATCAAACCCCTCTTCCATTGTTCTTCCTAATCGAGTTGAATAGTGTGTCAGCCCTTGTGTGCTTAGCCCTAGTTATCATTTCTTTTTTTTACAAATTGCTTAGAACCTTGTCCCTTTTCGTGTCACACATTGTGTTTGACATTACGTTTTATTTCCACACAAAAATTTTCCTCTTTTTGCCTCTCCAATGAGCCATATGACATAACAACATGACACGTCTGCTCGTTGCCTTCACTTTGACACACATTTTCTTTTTTTTTTTTTATATTCCAATTGCAACAATATTTTTTGCGAGATTGCCGCACACACAAAAAGTTTTTTATTATAAATATTTTTAAAGCTCTTGTCAGAGTATTTAGTTTGCGTTCTCGTAAGGCTTCTTGGCTTGTCGCACTCCACTCTGACATGAGGAGGAGAGTGTATTTTTAGAAAAAGAAAAATTATTTGAAAATTCGATTCAACATACTTGCACTTGCAGTTTTTAGTTTATGAAAACGAGCGCAGCATAATCAGTCTCGAATGCGTGGAGTTATAAAGACACGTTTTATGAACGAGAGGTTTTCTCCGCTGGACTACTTTGTTGTGAAAGCTACTCGGGGTTGGATTTTTCGAAAATGTTTTCAGCTCAGCAGAATATTTTCCACGCAAGACGTGCGAATGAAGAAAGGAAGCCATAAACTTATGACAGGCAATGTTCTATACGACAGAAACAGACTCTTTTTATTTGCGGTCGTAAAGTGAATTTGTGGCGGTCTTCAACCACCCTGCGTTGAGGCGAACCAATCACTCAAAGTAAGTAACATTAATTAATAAATGCGTATAAAAATAATGAAAACAACTCTGTAAGTGGCTTAATTACAATAATCAACAGGCCGCCTTCTACACGTGCGCTATTTTTGTCGGCGACCTAATGACATGTTTTTACAATAAAAATGTAATTGATTCCATGGAAGCCTCATTTAGGACACGTTTTACTTGATCTCACTTTTGATGGGTCTATTTAGAGGTCTATCTACGGAAAGGAAACCAACTCATTCAATCGAGGTGTTTTAGTTCCTTCACAAAATCAATATCGGCCGATACGTCGCATTTTATGATGGCACTTAATTCCGAGAGCATTAATTAGAAAGCTCCCAACAGTCGCGTGATAATTACATCTCCGACCCGTCTTGGCGATAAATCGAAAGTAATTTTCCGAATAAATGGCACAGCTTCCACTTAAGCCTCACCGTGTTGTCGGTTTGCTGAAAATTTAAATTCAATTTAACACTTTTGTGGCGTACATCGTAAGTGAACCACCTGGAAGATGTTTTTGCGTTCATAACACGCATCTGTCTTACGTGAACTCTCTCACAACGACGAAGACGACCGATCCTAAAACGAAAGAATAAAAAAAGTCCTTGCCCCGTTAAAAGGCTGCACATAACGATGTTATGCAACAGCACTTTCAGCTGAATGTGTGTATCCTTCTTATCATCAGGATGGGGATGGATGTCAAAAGTCCTGGGTAAATATTGATGAACACAGTTTATGCATATTTTTTGTTTTATTTTCTTAGCTCCCGGAAAAAGGTTGAAATGTCAGAGAGTGTTTTGGTTTTTGGTATCCTTCAGTATCTTGCACGAAAGAGGAGAAGCAAGCACAGTAAATCAAGTAAAATAATTTATTTTTCTTTCCTTCATATATCCTTTTTGATGATGTTACTGAGTTTGTGGATAATGATTGTTGAAGGAGAAGGAACACTGTCCTATGTTAGGCAATTTGTTACGATTAAGGTCGTGTCCTTAATGGTGTGTTAAGTAATCTCTGGGGAGGAGTTTGACATTTGGCGTTTGGTTTCGTAAGAAATTCTGCGAAGATGAAGAAATTTCTTTTGTCTTTATGAAGGAACTTGAGTCGAACACCTTTACTCTGGGTTACATGAATCTTTTATTGACAGTGACATCTGAAGGTTATGTCACAACGGTCTGTTTTGTTTTTTTTGTGTGTGTGTTTTTTTTTCGAAGTTTAAAGAGACAAGAGTTTATCGCTGGCAAAGTTTAAGCCGTGTAAATACGTTGTCAAATACACGCCAACGTCTGTGGCAACCTCAGACGCAGTGTGGAGCTCACTGTTTGCTGATACTTGGCAAACACCTTGATGGGTGTGAGTTATGTAAGACCGTGGTACGAGATTGAAAAAATTGTAAAACAAAAAACAAAAAGTGTGGTTGATAAAAGAACGAATCGCACGGAGAAAGTTTACTTAAGAATGTTTGTGGAGGGATTTGCTTACGGCGCGTTTTTCGTGTGACATCGGAGTGTGGTTTGAAATTTAGAGGGTTTTATCTGCCTGAGAGACGTTTGGACTTTCATTCATTCATTCATTCATTTTCAGATGTATATGTCCCATTAAAGGTGTCATATACCGCTTCAAATTTAAAAGAAATGTTTGCAGATGTTCGGGAAGACTTTATCTACATTGTCTTCCAAAGCCAATTTATATGGTTTTTGTCGGTCAGAGGTACGTTTAGGCTTCAAATTCAAAAGAAATGCTCGCCTCGTGAAGGCTTTATATGCATTGTCTTCCAAAAGCCAAATTTGGAGGGTTTTGTCTGCCTGATCGACGTTTGGACTTAAAATCTTTTGAAGCCTTTATCTGCACTCTCTCCCAAAGCCAAATTTAGAGGGTTTTTTTTAAGCCTCAGCGACATTTGAACCTCAAATTCAACCCTTTCGACCCGAAACTAGTCTAGTTGGGTGCATTTTTGAGAGACATTGTTCCAATCGTGTAGAAAGAGTTGAAAGAAATACTCGTCAATCTCGTGAATATTGTCGTTTCACTCTTTTCCAAGGCCCCACCATGTGTGGCTGCAAAAACCCATTTTCTTATTTTTTTATTACTAATTTTCAAGTAAACCACAAAATCGTATACTTTCCTCAGAAGCTTACTGTCTTCGTTATTTGGTTTTATCGGCATTTACTTTAATCGATGTACTAATTAACGTCTTAAGCACTTCGACCAAAGTACTCGATAAATAACAATTAACTGCCATCAAGAGACGGACATTTCCCGTGCCGATAATCGGCAGCAAAAAAAACCGCCCTAAGACCATTCATGACAGTAATTGATTCCACAATTTCTCTCATAAATTCACTCCAAGTGCAACTTATTTTCAGTAGAAGTGAAAATAAAATTATCTCTCGGAACATAAATAGAAAAAAAAAAAAGAAAGAAAAGGCAGAAATTCACACTTTCGAAAAATGAGTTTTTCAAAAATTTCTTCCCTCCCCCTTCGGGGAATGTCATAGCTGCACTTGTGTTTTGCACTCAAACAAAATGCTTTTTTTCTGTTTTGTGTGGTGACGATAAAAATCTCATCTTGCCAAAAATAGAAAATGAATTAATAATCGTAAGACAATTATGTGCGACATGTGCCATATGGAATTATTTTTAAAACTATGATGATAGATAATAAATTAATTTTTTTGCTTTTTTTTTGCGGTTTCAGAAAGAGAATATGAAAAATCTTGTTTACAAACTTTTAAACATGATTCGTTCGTTTTTTTTTTTCCTTTCATTTATAGGATGCATAAAACATCCTCAGATGAGAAACAATTTTATTTATGAGTTGTGTCAATATTTGTCGTCACTGTTTTATAAGTCTCGTTGGAAGTTCTCACCTGGGACTGAATTGAGATAAGACGAAATGTATTTTTATTTTTTGATATTTTTTTGAGATGTAGACATGCGAATGCATGTTTCGGGATTTTTTTTTCCTTCACCGATGACTTTGGACCCAAATGCCGCTGTACCAAAGTTCGGCAACGCATGTGGAATTCGTTTCTTTTGTTCAAAGGCCGACAAAGTGAATGTGGGCGAAACATCGATATGAAGGCGGAGATAACCTTTTCGCAAAAAAAAAAAAAGAAGTTCATGAAATTTCTTTGGAAAAGAAAAGACGACGAAAAGAATTTTATGTACTTGGCTTTGTTCGATAGTGAATAAAGGAAATATAATTATTTTATAGTGCGGCAATGACTGGGTGAATCTGAGGAAGCTATTTCCAGACGATTTTTGGAGGGGAGCAGATGAATCCCTTCAAGGGACACGATGTGAAGGCAAATAGTTTGTTTTTTGGGTAAGTAAAGTTCCTAAAAGCGAAAGATTCCAAGGAATTTATGTATTTACTTATTTATCAATTTATTTCGCACTAGTTTCTGCCCGCGAGTTCATCTGCGCAGGATTAGTACAATTGCACGCAAAATTCGACACAAAAAATACAGTTTCGATTTCCAGAGGGCATTAAGAATATGAACCTGAGGATTTAGAGCTCATCCTCAGTACCTAACTTCGGCTCCGGCTTTGGAGCTCTTCCTCGGAATTCAACTCCGCCTCTAGCATTGGAATTCTACCTCTAAGTTTAGCTTCAGCTCTGGCATTGGAGCTTTTTCTCAAAATTTGGCTCCGACATTGGACCTCTTTCTTAAAATTCAATAAAAGAATTTAATTAGTCCTCAGAAGTTAACACCGATGCCGGAATTGACCCTCTTCCTCACCTTTATGAGATTTTAACTCCGGCTCAGGCATTGGAGCTCTTCCTCAGAATTTGAATCCGACTTGGAGCTCTTTCTGAGATTTTAACTCCGACTCCAGCATTGAAGCTCTTCCTCAAAGTCGTCAGAATTTCACTGCCAAACTTCCCCAACTCCAATGAATGTCTACGAAAAGTACATGAATTCTGCGAAAACGACTCACTCCCAGTAAATCAACTCCCAGGCACATACACCCCCGAATAACGACTTTCCTGTGCCTTATCTCTGCCGCATTGTGATTTCCATTTTATGAGAATTTTTGACACCCTTCATCCGAGGCCTTCCTCCCTCCGTTTAAACGTTAATAAATCATCGTTTAACGACGTACGCCCCTTATCCATGATAAAAAAAAATAAAAAAAAATCGAAAACCAAAGAAAGTACCCCCCAAGTTCAAAAATCACAGCCACAACATGTCAGTGTTCACACATTTGGAAGGGTTTTTCTTCTGATGATATACGACGGAGCTCTTGGGTTGTATCGCATAACGCGCAGTAGAACGTCGAAAATTAATGAACCCTAAGCACATATAGACACGCTCATCCACCTTCGCCACAACCGAAAGGAGTTTAAGGACACGCGATGGTGATGGATTCTCCTAAATTATCGATTAACATGGCTAGAATTTTATTATCGACCGATAAATGTCGGTTTCTATGGCTATATCGATGCCACTACATTCATCTGGAGGATAGATGGAGGAGGAGGAAAAAAATAAGCAAGCACTCTTTCGAGGCATGAAATTGAAGGTCATTGACTAACAACCCAAAATTAGTGTCGTGCCAAAGTCGAGTTGATTCTCAAAAGTGGGCAACGCAGAAGTAATTGCGAAAACTAACTACCCAACTACACCGAAGTATGTACGCGTTGACAGAGTTCTTTTTCTTTACCCGACTTATACCTACTTAACCTAATTTCAAGTTTAAGCAGTGAACCTACCTTCTCAAATTAGTTTTTTTTGTGTATTTTTTTCTCCTTTTTAACTGCGTCGCTGTCCAAGAAGGTTCTTGTTCTGCTCACAATAACAAACTTTTTTTTCCACAAGCACAACGAGCGGTTTTTTTTTTTTTTTTAATTTCAAAACAACAAACGAAGAACACGACAAAAAAAAATAAAGGAATTACACTCTTCACGCGGGGTAATTGAATTCGAGATACTTTTCTCGCGTAAAAATTCAACCGAAATGCTTTGAACACCAGAAGACGAAGCAATCACATAAAAAACGACTTTCTGGTCTTTTGGAGTCTGCAATTGGATTTCCAAACAAACAATGAACAGAGAGTATCCTCGAGAGAGTCCTACTCGAACGTCCCACAGCAGATGATGATGGATCTCATCCAGAAGACGAGCCCAAGAAACTTTTTGTTATTCTTGTTATTGTTTGTGAATTTCTTTGGCGTATATTTTTTTCCGGCCGAGTATCTCTCCCTTTGTATCTGCACTGCGCGGCGTTTCGAATGAAACTGAATTCAAAGTGCGGACACTTCGAGATGGTGCCTGGCACATTCACTTGTTGCATGCCAAACCGAAAACGCTTGGCAACATGTCGCTGGAAAAGCTCTGTGGATACATACACGCTACTTGCGCTTTGTTTTGATTATTTTATTTTCTCTCTGTGTTTCTTCTTTCTCTCCACCCGTCTGCTTTGTTCTGTGAAATCTCAGCGGGCGGCTGGTGGCGAGTGGATAAACATAATTTTGCTCTGGCGGCGGCTTTGTGTTGTTGTCGCGCGAGCGTTACAATGTTTTACCGGCGTTTTAAGTTGTTGATTGCGGAGGTATTAGATTGGTGGCCGGTTGTGGGTGGGCTTGATTTTCTGATGGATTTGGTGATAGCATCGTGGTGACACAGTCAGTGGTCTGATTGGGGGGTTTGGGTGCACGCCCTGTGTTCGGTTTGTGTCACAAAACGTGTGTAATTTTCGTTTTTCATCCGTGTCCATGTAAAATTGTTTGCGATATTCGTGTGGACTGATGTTCATCACAAGTTGACATATTGATCGTCCGTGGATAGGGCCAAAGGTGGGAGTTTAGCCCACGGAAAAAGTGCGCTCGTGCATGTGGCGGTTTGTTTTGGAATTTCATTATATTCTGTTTGATTTGTTCAAAACATTTTGCAGTCTCTCTCGCCGACAGATTAGCTCCCCATGAACAAACACCTTGAGTGCAGTCATGGCCTCTGAAGGCAAGCAAGGAAAACATTTCACCCTGCAGGAGATTTCCAAACAAAGTCAATCCACACGTGGAAACATCTCCCCCTTTTTTCAAAAAATCATTCGAAAACTATTCGCAATCTCTTCGACGCAAAAGCCGACTCCCCCCAGCTATGCCATAGCAATTTCATCTCCGTTTTCTCATCGCCCGCCGAAATAGAGCGCAAATAAAGAATCTCCACAAATCAGCTATCAGCTGCCAAAGTAAACTTCTGTGGCTTTATCACCTAACAAACTCTGTCCAAATAAAATCACATCTCTAATTAAATTTCTTTTTCTCTGCTCGAAAAGTTTAAACAAATCGTTTCTAGAACACTTGCTGTTGCTGGGATCTCACATCTACTTTTTTTTTTTTTTTTCAATTTGTGTTCTTTTGCCTACACGATCAGAGTTGCACTCGGGTGCATCTCATCAGATGCACGTAATATTTCTGAAAAAAGAAGAAACAATTTTACGATGTGGCATTTTTTCGCTGTTGAGTAATTCATCGCATGGAACCGTTTTTGGATATGGGCAAATAATTATAATTAGCCACGGTGATTGCAATCGCGTCATCGATAGTCATTTTGGATTTCTAAATGGATAAGCGTTCGGAGAAGTGAGGTGATTTTGAAAGCATTTGTTTTTCCACTTAGCCCCCGGGGGGGATCGAGCTGGACCCGCTTTTTTACAAGATAATGGTGCTTTAATTGGGGTAATAAAAATTTGTTTCAAGTATACAATTAAATTCCTAATTGTTTTTTTTTATGGTTTTCTGTCTGATTTTACGCGGTTTGTTGATTTAATGGAAAAACTCAAGGAAAATGAACACTTGTTGCGAGATGTTGCGGATGAAACTGAGTTCCCTATTCACTTCGACCATCAAGTATAGGTGGACCTTCTTGTGTTCAATTATTTCTCTTATCATTATAAATTCAAACTATCATTTCATCTCTGAGACCACTCAATTTCTGGTTTTTTCTCATTTTTAAAAACGAATTCAACGTACAATTTTTTTTTATCCATTCCACCAACCACTTTCGCGCACACGAACACATTCCACAGTGGTAGAACATACGGAATGTGGAACATCTGTCACTCAGTCAGCCATTTTTCCCGCACACGTGCAATTTTTGTTTACGTGCAGTGCTTCATATCTTCCGAGTTTATTGGGATTTTCGGTGAAAATTAAGTGAAATAACATTTGATTCTTCCGAAAAATGTCTGCCGAGGAAGGTAAGTAACCCAAAGTAATCAAATTCGATTTCTCTCACACAATTCCTTGCAGAATTCGTTCGTTGGTTGAATCGTTCGGAGAAGTCTTTCGATGAGAATTTTAGTTTCGCGATAAAAGCATGGAAATCCTCAGAATTCATCCTAACAAGTAAGTACGAGAAAATCCTCGAGTGGTTGAGTGGAAAGACCAAGCAACTGGGAGGATGCACATCCGAGTTCCAGAAGGAGTTGATTGATGAGTTTCTGGAGCTTCGCTGCCGGCCAGGGTTGATCAATTTAAACGTGAAGAGGACTTTTGTGGATGGAATGGTGAAGTGGGCGAAAAAGTGGAAGGACACAGAAGATCGCAGTCCTGTGGAGGTCCTGTATCGTTTGTCTGAGCTGGAAATGATGCAGGACCTGCTTCGAGCGGAGTACGATGTGTATGCGAGGGTTCTAGAACACCTCTTCAAGAGCTACGAGAAGTATCTGAGGGGAGTTCAAGACTTCAAGATTGGCGCTGAGTCGGAGTTCTTTGGGAAAATCATGGAATCCGTGAAATCTCGGGCAAAGAAGGCCGGAAACCAGGAGGAATTCGAGGAGAAGTTCACAGAGTTCGCCATTAAGCCCTTGGTGGAGCTTATTATCGTGTTTCAGGACAAGGGTGTGAGGTTCTTCGATGACCTGTTGGAGCTGGAAAAGAGCCTCTTCACGGATTACGTGGAGCGGGATTTGCTGGGTCGATGTTTGAAGCTGCCAACGCATGTGAACCTCCTGGCTTTTGAGTGTGCCATCGTGAACTACAGAGGAGATGTGAATTTTTTCAAGCGCCTGGTGAAAGTGATCTTTGGAAGTCTTCTCGAGGGTGAAATGACGAGAGATCCTGGTCTTTCATTAACCATAGCTGCGTACACATTGGAGATGTTTAGGAAGCATGACATCCCATTGAACTTCCCAATCACTGCGAATCAGACGGCGTTGCAGTACTTTGGGGTGAAGGTTGCGTCGTATGTGGGTCAGTATCTGGAGTCTCATTTGCTGGAGGTTCTCAATCTTCTTTGTGCGACTCTGCGGTTGAATCCCTTGATTTTGGAGAAAAGCGTATTCGACATCACAGCGAAGGTGATGTTGGCGAACAAGACGGACGCCGAGCAAGAGGTCTTCGAGGAATACTTGATCCTTCTCATGGACATGTTTAGGAAACTGAGCCGAGCTGAGAAGTTCGTTGGTTCCCTTCAGAAAGCCATCAAAGAGCTCCTCACCACGAACAAGATTCCAAAGAAATCGAAGCGACGTCGGACCATGACCGAACCACAGGATGAAGCCGGAGGAAAAAAACTCAAACTGGAGTCTGGACAGGAATTGAAGACGACTTCCAGTGATGAGAATAAATTTTACCTCCAGGTCCTCTTCAGAGAATTCCATCAGCGTCCAGAGGGAGTTGTTAAGGTGCAGAGGATCGTGAGCTTTCCTTACATATCCTTTGCTTGGCCGTCAGAGTCAGTTGGACATGGCTTCTCGAAGCTGATCGTTGGACTGATGTCAAAGCCGTCTTTGGTGATCTGGAAAACACTGATTTATGCTTTGAAAGAGCTCATAGAAGCAGTTGCCCTGCTGGATGACAACACCCTCTTCCTCTTCGACTTCTATTCGTCTCTTATCTGCCAGTACTTTGGCGGGAGCAAGCTGCCAGAGCAGTCGGACAAGTTCTGGGATGAGATCGAAGCGAATCGCCAGCTTACCCGAGGAGTTCTACAGGAATTCGGCCGTTTCCTGCTCGCACATGAACACAACAACCGAACGATGAATGCGTTCCTCGAGTGCTGCTACCACGCGGGACTCTTTGACCTCCTCCTTTGGTACTATCGTCCAGACTCGATGACTGACGACGAGGAGTTCGTGAAATCGGCGGAGAATCTTCATGGCTACCTTACGAACGAGGAATGGGTTCTGATCCAGCAGAGGGTTATCAACTTTGGTCGGCTGGAGTGCAAGTACAATGCGAATCGCTTCCTCGTGCAGCAACTCAAGGGGAGGATGTTGTTCCAAAACAAAAAGTCAGTTCATCTCCACAAATTTATGTTGTCCTCGGCGGCTGCTGATTTTGAACAGATTAAGTTGATTTTTTCGAACCCTAAAAGTGGCTCCTGGCTGTTGTCTCACTGCAGTCTCAAGGAGAAGAAGGAGATTTGCAGACTTCTGGTGCAGGAGATGGATCTGGAGACGATCAAGAACTTCTCGGAGGACGTGGAGGCTCTGGAAATGATTGCGTTAGAGATGTACAAGGAACTGGGGGCTGTGTTTCAAGGGAGCAAGAAGTCGATTCTGCATGGAATCGACTTTGAGGGGGATTTGGCGGTGATAGCCGAAGCTGTGATGTCGAAGGAGATAGGGTACACCGTGAAGAAGATTGATGCGGACAAGGCCAGGGAAATCCTGGAACTTATGAGTAAACTTCCCATTGGATGTTGTAGAAAGGAGAAGAAGGCGTTGTTCTTTGCCGTGCATTTGGCTGTGTATAGAGATTTGAAGGCGGCTGAGCAGGAGGAGCTGGCGACGTACGCTTTCAACATTCTCACAGGTTTGTCGACCTTTGCATTCGTCACACATGATCCACTAAATTTGTTCCTTTTTTTTCTTAGATTTTCTACATTTTGGCCAACCGATTCAAGTCTTCCAAAATTTCCCTCTTGCTCACTTAGTGGCCATTGTTCCGCCAGCTTGTGCGTCTGAGTTCTACGAGTTCGTCTTCTCGACCCTTCGTTACGACTTGGATGCAGCTGAGAAATTCTTGGAGACTGTCCAGAGAATATTGGATGACTCCGAATCTCAGCTCACAGATGACCATGTCATTTTGATTTTAGCAACAATCGATGCACTGACTCAGAGCACAACTCACAAGAGGTTGAAGAAGTTCCTTGAGAACATCCTAGCAACTTTTGCTTCACATGTGAGCGAATTCTTTGAATCGACAGAAGGCAGGAAAGCCAAGAAGGACAAAAAGTTTGTAGAGAAGACTCTTCCTGGCTTCGTCGCCTACGCGAACTCTCTCCTGACCAAGGCAAAGTCGGCGGAGGATTTGGATGAGAATTTCCGAAGGATCTGCAAGATTTACATCGGTTACTCGGTAAATGATAGGCTTTGTAAGCCATCTGAGGTCTTTAAGACTGATTTGTATGTTTTCAGATGGACTGTCACAATCCACACGCGATTAAGTTGATAATTCTAGCCCTGACCAACCGGTTGATTCTCCACTTCGATCAGGATGAGATTGAGTTTGTTTTAAACAGCTACTGGACGCAGTTGAATGAGGACTTAAAGGCAGCCAAGTTGGATGAGAAAACGGCTGAGTCTGTGATCAAGATTATCATTAGCAACAAGACGAACGAGGATCTTCTGGCCACGTTGAAAAAGATTGGAAAAGACATTCCAAAGGAGGATTTTGGGTACACGTGTCGATTGCTGGCGTTGATTGCCAAGTGTCCTTTTAGCACGATCAAAGGAGCTGTAAGTAGAAAGACATATTGTCGACAGTAGATCGAATCGATGGACTGAGAACAAGCCTTATTCTGATAAATTTTGGTAGGGGGCTGTTCTCAATCGATAATCCTTCCACTATTGTAATTGGGGTGAGCCATTTTTCGGACAGACCTTGAGATTTGTCTTTTTTTTTTTTTTAGATTTTCAATGAGCATTTCAAGTTAATCACCTTCGACATTGCTCTGCGGTTGGATCGGGACGACCAGTTTCAGCTGACGGACTATGAGACGGTGCTGAGCTTGCTTGAGTGTCAAACGGCGATTGTTGAGAATTTCAAGGTAAGTCTGGACACACAAGGATAGCCGCAAACCAATTGACACGCTCCATCTATAAAAAAAATGAGAATTCCACTGTCGTAAACCCTTGATTTATGTCTCGTTTTCAGATTCCCATGTCGTATGACACCCTCGATGACATCCTCGCCTTCGCAATGGACATTAACCTAAAAAAGTTCCCCGTCGGAGACACAAACACGAAGCTCTTTAACAGACTCCACCTCGCAGTGACCGGACTCTGTATCGCTCTGATTAAATATCGCCACGTGATCCTAATGGACCGTGTCCCGCAGTTTGTGCATCTGTTTAAGGACCTCCTGCAGGCGATTTGCTGGTACAAGAGCGACCGACAGAAGGACACAGCTCTGGCGAGTGAAGAAGTAGATGATTTGGCTGAGTTGGCGTTGAAAATGGAGAGTTTGATGCATCTGATAGCCGCACATAGTCTGGAAGTGAAAAGAGTGGCTCCTTATGTCTTGACTTTCACTATAAATTTGATGGTGTCGAACAAGCGGCCCACTACTCTGTATCCGAAGGTGGGTTTTCGTGTCTAATGGCTCAGGCAAGTTTTTTTTTTAACGAAATTCGTTTGTTTTAGATCAAAACTCACATTGAGAACATTTGCTATGACCTGGTGGCTGTGTGTGATCACCGCGTCGGGCGGTTCATCCTGCGATGTTCGAACGAGGCACAGAGACAAGTCTACGAGACGCTGGTTAAGGACCACAAGAAGTATCACAAGTTCAAGGGCAAAGTGTAAATTTGTTTTGGTTTTAGTTGGTTTTTTCACTGTTAACAATAAATGGATAGAAAAAAAGAAGTTTTTACTCTTTTATTGATGTTCATCCTCCTTTACTATTTTTACTGCGACGAACCCTCTAATCAAATTCAATTTTTTTTCCTAGTGTTAATAGCATACAAAAACTAGACCCATGCCCATAGCCTTGCATACAAAACTCATCTGTGGAAACAAGGAACAACCGCCTAAGTCGAGTTAACAAGTTTCGGTTGCGTCATAGAATCTGAAATCAAATAAATTTTAAAGGAAATTAAGTGAATTTCCGCGACACCAATAGTGGATCACGCGGTTAAAAAGATGATATTTAAGTGAATGTTTATTCAATACAATTTTTGCAATTTCACACGAGGTTTTAGACCTTTCTAAGGCCAAAAACTTTTTTTTACGTAAAATTGACTGTCGGTTATTTCTTGGATCACAGATATTTTAGATATTTGATAACAAAGGCTGCTTTTAGTTCAAAAAGATCTATCAGAGAGACGAATAAAGTTTACGGAGGATTGTCTAGGCCCTCAATCTAAATATTGTTGGCCCAAACAAATATCTTCCAACAATATCAAAAAAAGGGATCTCTCCCTCAGGAGTATGTGGAGACAAATCAATGTTTGTCTTCACCCTCCTATTTCTAAAATGTTTACCCTCACGCCTTCTGAACTTCCGTGCGACAAAGCGAACAATTGCTCAATAAAAACAAGCTGTCACCTCGGAGTCCAACTTTCCCAATCAGCCCACGAAGGAAAACGACGACGATGACGACGACCTATCCACTCGCTCGCGCCTTCAAGGCTTTCGGAATAAATTTGCATTTAATTTTGGAAAATTAAAATTTGTCCTATTTGATCTGAAGTAGGAGTACGAGTACTGTTTACATGAATTAATGAACGTCAACACCTCCCATTCCGAACAACCTACATAATTTGCGAGTTCCATTATTGTATGCCTAGCAAAGGAAGAGGAATGGAGATTAATAATGTTTTCCGTTTTCCACAAGTTTTTGGAATTAATTTAAAAGTTTTATGATTAGCCTCAATATGAGGCGATAACTCCTAAACTCTGTTCTCCTTTCGTCCTGAAGGATGAGATTAGCCGTTAAACTGTCAACAGTTTGGTTTTTTTTGTGGAAGGGGATGAAAATCGTTTGAAATTTTTGCTGAATTTATGGCGAATTGGGATTCATTTCCCCTTAAAAGCTTTTTCTAAAAGCAAAAAAAAAAATGGAAGCCCAGATGTGAAGGGGGATTGAATTGAAGAAAATCTCTCCCGCCAGACATGTCAACTCCGAGCTTCGTTTAACTTTTTGCTATCCCAAATCTCGTAGTAGAGAGAGTGTAAAAAGGTTTTAAAATGGATTATCGGTGGGCTTAGCCGCTGGGCGAGAAATTTTGAGGCATGTAATTTCATTTTTGCATCGCACAGGATGTGGTACTTCATCAACAACATTGCCTGTGGTGGTTGGTGGATGAGAGAGGTCTTCATGCCACTCTGAGCTGTCAGTGAACTAGCACCACGTTGGCTAACGAGAAAACATTTAGGGATTAACTTGAGCAAAAGTCCACCTCGGTACAGGTGGGCTGTTTTTTTGGGGGAAACGTTGATTGTTTTCGGTGATGTGCCTTTAGTTGCTGTGGGCCAGAGTGCTGCGGTTACGAAGTGATGGGTTTTTTGTTTTTTTCGGTCGCAGGAGAAGAGCGCTTGACTGCCATAAACTTAGGGACTTAGGGAATCGTCTTGTATTTGGGTAATTGTAATTTATTCCACGGTGCGGGGGTTATATGGATACTTTCCTGAATAGGAGTGAATGAGGTTGGATTAGACTCGAGTAGTTGTGAAGTGGATTTCATCCGACGCAACAGTAGGAGATTCTCTGTAGCAAGTGGATGGTGCGAGCCCTTTTGGAATTGTGATCTCCATTTTCTGTTCATTAGAATAGCTTAGTTGAGATGGTCCTTGGTCTTTGGGTGTCCCTATTGCTGGTAGTTTTGAGTTGATGGTGCTTTTATGGTGGTGATTTTGAGCTTCTGTTGCCTACGTTTGAGAGTTATTTAAGTGTCGTGGATAGACCTTACTGAGTTGGGTTAAAATTTGAATATAAATTGCACACAAATGCTTTAGAGTTCGTAGTCAAAGGCAATCCAGTCATTTTGCAGCAGAGTCTCGCAGTCAAAGGCAATTCTTCATCAGAGTTTCGCAGTCAAAGGCAGTCAGGGTATTCTTCAATGGAGTCTCGCGCTCAAAGGCAATCGAGCAATTCTTCAACAGAGTCTCGCACTTATTTGACACCTCACATGAAGTCCAAATCAATAATCTTTAGAATCGCTTGCCGACCAGACACCCAAAACCATTTCCACATAAGTATTTAACGCTTGATTGCAGGCACCCACAACACTACCCAACCAAAACATCATTATCCTGGTTTAGGTCTATTTTTAAACCCTAAAAACCACCCTCCGCCGCCTTCACACATAACACCATCATGGTAATTGGCTAAGTTCTACTGAAATAAGTTCCAACTGAACGCCTCACTAAATTCTGAACGATTATCGCCAACAGGAAGCTTACGTTCCTTATTCACGAATTCGACACATAATCCTGTTTGACACAAAAACACTCCAAATAAAGAGAGACAGAGAGATCTCAATTTAGGACAAATCACATGTGCAATGATTTGGAATCGCACACGGGATTCGATTGAGCATAATTGATATTTAGTATTATCGTGGGATATCCTCGAAAAAAAAAAAAAGAACATAACACCCCTCAGCCCACACATGTGGGGGGTTTCAATCGAAATTCAACGAGCAATTTACTTCTGATGTGGAACAATCCACCCAACACACATGTCCAGGCTAGAAAGCATTCCTATGTTATCTCGTTTCAATCATAAAGGTAACTTGGGGCAAGGACATATTGTCCTCCTTCATGTTCACTCTCGGCAAAGCCTTGGGATGATCGTAAAAAAAAAAGACGAGACGTTGTTTTTTTTTCCAGAAAAATGAAATTCAATAGGAAGACCAGGACCAGACCAGGATCTCTGTGTATTTATGGTTCCCCGCCTGTGACAGAGGCTTTTTTTTGGGGGGGCCTTTCATCGTTATTATTATTAATATTATTATTTTCCTTTTTTTTTTTTGTGAAATTTCACTTAATGCAGGTGAAGGTTGGCCGTATTGAGTTTCATATGCTTCGATGCGGATGGATACTGTTTCCATTTTGCCACCGCTACCATCATCGAGGATAATGAGTGTTAAGGTTATCCTTGGATTTTGTTTGAGGGTGTCGTTTGGTTTGCGCTTGTGCGGTTGATCGTGGGCGCGTGCTGCGGTCGATTGGGGATGAATAATCTCAATGGATTTATGAAAGAATGACACTTAATTTGATGGACAAGAGTTTCTGGTCGTCAATTGATTTTTTCAACTGCAAATTCCAATTCAATTGGATTTTTTAATGAATGTGGTGAATTGACTTGGTTGCTTTAAGAGCTCATGGACTGCTTTGTCGTGGATTAAAGCTGAAAAGCGATTTCTTCCTCAACCTTATATTCGAAAAAGTCGTCCCCCCATCTATGTCGTGAATCTTTACGAGCTAAATTAATAGTTCTTAATTATGTGCCCGCATGGGAATCCGCTCTTAGCTTTTGCACCCCGTTTGAACGTGTGTTTCGACTTTCAGGGTACCTCCATGAAAAGCAACTTTTTCTCTTTAACCTAAAATACTTTACTCGAAAGGCTTAAGTAGACTTAAGCCAAATATGATTTTTCATGTCCTTTACTTTGTTTTTTCTGTTCTATTTCCTGTAGTCGTAATTTTTTATAATGCCAAATGGGCTGAATTCAGCAACATTTAAATGATTTTTCAAAGCTTAAAACCATTCTCCAGAAAAATCCTTAAAATAGACTTAAGTCACTTTTCTTTTTGAGTAAAGAATTCAAAGAAGAGTCTCCCCGTCGGCGTCTTGAACCTTTACGACCAGAATTAATAGTGTTTAATCATGTGCCCGCATGGGAATCCGGTCTTATCCTCAAAAGCCTTTGCACCTCGTTCGAACGTGTATTTCGTCTTTCAAGCTACCTCCCTCCGTGTACACCTTAACACAAAAAGGTCATAAATTATTCACTTTACTGCGCCTTATCCCAGTAAACAATTCCACACCATGCTTCCTTGGAAAGCCATAAACTGTTTTCATTAGAAGAATCAGCCTCACACACACACACAAAATTTCCATGTGATTACATCTGATCTGAGGTAGAATTTAAATTTTATTTGAAAATTAATTTCATTTACTAGAACGAAAGTCGTAAATAAATTCATTCGTTCATTTTAGTCTTCCCCCTGCCTCTTTCTCAGCCCACAAAAATGTTCCAAGAACATTAATCTCTAACTCCATGAAGCATAAAAAAACAATTGTAAATGTTATTTTAAGGGCTTTCTCTCGTTTTGGGCCTCCATTCTACCTCCTTAACAATAAAAAGGATGCTAAGCAGACTGAATCCTTAAATGCCATAACGGGTGGGGAGGGATGTCTGAAGAAAGTTCCGGTTCTGCCTTCTTAATGATTGAAATTGTCAGCACAAAGACGGTGAGTCCTTTCTCCCCTAAAGACACCATCTTTAATTGGAAAATCCTCTTAGGCACACTGCTTTGGTTTTCACTCATTGTCTTGACTTTTTGTCATCCCCATCCACAAAGGACATTGGTGCATTTCATCCTTGAGCCGAGGGTACTGACCCAAGATTCGTCCTTGTAACCCATCATGGCTTGAATTGAAATGACAAATTCCGCTCGGTGATTGAAATAATCAGCATGACTATTATCCATTGGGTTGGGGTTCACCCCTTTCGCTTTTCTTTTTCCCTTCAACTTTTGTCTGTGTGCGCAAGAGTTTGTGTGTCTGTGGGGTGCATTGAAATGCGTGGCGTGGCACGAAGGAATGTCGGATCTCTATTAGCTATAAATAGCTTCACGTTGCATAGTGTGCAACGATGTGATATCCTTTTTGCAAGGAACCCGAATGGAGTGCCTGGGTAACTGAATGAAATTCAATTTGCGTTAAATTGGCACCGTTTGAGGCGATGAGACGGAATTTTTCTGTGCGCTGTAAACGATGCGATGAGAGTGAGAGAGATCGAGAGAAGAGACTTGAAAGTGTGGGGGTTTATCTCGTCGAATCAATTTTTGTAAAACTGCTTGAAGGGAGGATTTAGAGCAATTTATTTCTCCTTCTCTCCTCTCTGTCCTCTCATTCACGCTATTAAGCAGCGTCTTGAGGTTGGAGGGTGGTTTGATTGACCTTTTAGAGTCGTGGTGGGAAGAAAAGTTTAAAAGATTTCGCTTTGTTGTTTTTTAATTGTACGAAAGTCTGAAAGGCAACAGCTGGCTGGTGGACTCTGACCTTTAACTAAGTTTCTCAGGAAAAAAGGATCGAGATAAGAAGAATTTCACCCCAAACCAAAACTCCATCTTAAGTAAATTAAAACAACTTCAAAAGATAATCCCCGGTTTGACCTAGATCAACGATTTATAGCCTCGAAACTAATTAACACTGTGATCCCTTATTAAAAAAAAAAAGCACCACTGCCTTGAAACCACTTAAAAGGACATTTATTACTTCCATAACATGGTCACCGTCGTGTGTCGTGTGTCGTGTGTATACGTATACACAAAGTCTTCCTTTGCCGCCTTGTGGCCAAGGATACTCACTCTTTCTCCATCCTCATCTCCATCAAAGCCCATCCAGAGTAACCAGAAGTGTATTGAACTACCGATGTAATTAATTTTGAAATTCCTTCCAGCCACCAAACTCCTTCCCACCACAGTAACTTGTAATCCTTGCGGTTTCTTCACTTTTTTTTTTTTCCTTTACTTGCTTCATCTAATGCCATTACGATAACATCATTAAAATGTCCTTACGGCGGAAAGCCTTATTTATTGGGTTTTCTTTAAGGATCCTAAGATCTTAAGTTGATTACTGAGGGGTTTTGATTGATTTTCCTTGCAGATGTGAGTGTGTTGTGTTCGTGGGTGCATTATCCTTTACATTTAACACATGTACATTTGGTGTCATCCATTCCGCACGTCCTTGTAAATTCCGGCAGATTTTGTGATGAAGCAGTCAGTTCAGGAGACACGAAAAGCAGACGAAAAAAAGTAAAATGGAAGAATGTGCAGAGTAAATGTAAACAGTTATCGCATATGGAGATGCAAGGATCAATATTTTATGTAAAACGAAGTGTCAATATTGGAACAATGGAATGTGTGTAACACTTGCTTGCTCGGCACAGCGAAAGGTGATGGAAGGAATGTGTTTGACTAGTCATCGGAGGGTTCAAGAGATTCAACATGTGGAACTCTCACTCCTGTGTTTTTTTTTTTTTTTTTGGGACATCGAATCGAATTCCTTTCAACTGAAGACGTGTCATGAGAAGATACTGATTGATTCTTTGAGGTAAACATGACTCGGTAAATTGTGGGGCTCGGTTTTCAAGTGTCATCAGTCTATCGATTTCTATAAGGTTCCAGTCTTTCGAATTCAAAGGGCCTCGGTTAGGTTAGGTAGAAGTGATTGCCATGACGATTCGCGGTTCTCGTAGGCCATGGGTTGGTCCATTGTACGCTTGCGTTAAAATTCTTGCAAATAATAATTGTTAGTCAGTCATCCTTCTACATGCATTGGGCGGCGTAAAAGCCCGTATAGGACCAGATCCTAGTTTTTTGTGCCTCAACAGTATTTAAGGTAGGATTTATGTATGTATGCGCGTTATTATTTGACACAAGTTAAGAGGTCATCAGTCTATCGATGCTAATAACCTCCACTCACTGTGAAGTCGTCGTCCTTTCGAGCTCGTGGCTTGTGTTCATCTTTGAGTCTGAAGCGAGTCTCGTTTTCTCCCATTAAAGGCAATCCCCAGAAAAGATTCAGTTTAAAAAGCCCCTTCATAAACACACATTGTTGTCTCTCCATTTAAAACGTTGAACGGAACGGAAATCACCATCGCCATTTTTTCCCATATTTTATAGGTATGTGAAAAACCCCGCTGTGTTTATGTGTGTGCTCGCTCCTGGGAGGACTTTACACTAAGTGGCATCGTGTAGCGTGTGTGTACTTTGCGAATATGTTGCACAGAGGCTACAAAACATATTGATGGCAATGAAACTTGGTTGTTTACAAAGTCCTTTCTTTAGCCTTTCAGCGAACTTGTACACCATATCCTGTTGTCCTGCTGGGCAGTGCATGGAGACCTCTCTCTCTCTCCCTCTGCCTTCGACTACTCCTCGATAGATTGAAAAATTTCGTATGTTTCTCACAACGGCGGTGTATTTGTGTGTAGCACTTTGTTTCTTTTAACCACTGACAATCACTTTTTCTGTGTTCTTTTATCCCAAGGACATGGAACAGGGAAGATATTTCGTTTATTGTATGAATTTCAGGCTTTTATTACCGTCACATCGGCTGTGTTTCAAAAGTTCAGTGGAATTTTACAAGGACGTTCCTTAATTTTTGTTTTTTTTTTTTGGTTGTGTACGTTTGCATGTGTTTTTGGGAGGAAGGAAGTTTAAAGTGCAACTTAAATAATGGTAATAAAAGTAAATCGGTGGAAGATGAACACTCGTACGTGACAACTTTTGCAAATTAAATTTTCCTCATCCTTGACGACATGACTCGTCGTCTCGTAGTTTTAGGGTGATGGTTGTCTTCTTGTTTTTTTTTTTCTGTTCTCTCCCCCCATGGAGCACATCCTGTGACAGGATAACTTTTCGCTGACACACAAATAAATTTTATGTTGGTAGATGAGGAAAAAGGAGAGACTAAGAGATCTGTTGACATTTTCTTTGAGCTCCGATTTGGAGTTGGAAATGTGAAGGGAATTTCATGAATTCAGGAGTATTCGTGTTCGTTGACTTTTCAGAGGTTTGTGGTCGAGTTTAATTGGAAGAATATTCAATTACTGCAAGAGAAAGTTTTAGAGAGACGAAGAAACGCAAACAATGGCAAAGACTTCAAAGGATGATGAGATAAAATATCAAGAGAATCATCTAGGGTGATGACATTAAAGAGAAACGTGAAAGTCGATTAAAATCCAAATCAGATCTCACGATGAAAAACACACAAACTAACCCCTGTCAGTTGGAGTTATTTTCCCAAACGTGAAGTGATTCCCTGAATCGGATCTGACGTTGTACTTCCTCTTGACCAACTGTTGAACCAGATATAAACGAAAATGGTCCATGGCTCATTAGATACAACAACCTGGAGGATCCCTGTCGGTGAAGATAGCAAAATTGGAGTCTCAAGAGTCTCTTTCAATATCTTAACGTCCCTCAGAAGACACAGAAGGGTCACCGGGAATTCCATTGATTTATCATTCAATCACCAAAGCACCTTAACTTAACAATTTCCTTCCGGAACTTTGAGAAAGTCCACTTCACGCATGGTAGCTCCATTAAATGAGGAGAAGAAGAAAAGTCAATAACAGCAGGATTGCCTTTCCCTCCGACAAGTTGTGAATAAGTTTGAGAAAAATCCCCTAAGGCAGATGAAACTCATAATAAACTCAGCACAGAATGCGAAAACACCCTGCAGCGGTTAGCTTCTATTAAATTCACAAACGGGTGTAGAATTTTATCCGCGGAGATTGTCTGTAATGTGGAAGAAGCTGCCTCCCTTGCTGCTGCGACTGTGACCTCCAGTCGTGTGTAAGAGGTCCTCGCCCCTAAGTCGTTCGTGTATCATAAATATTTCAAGCATCATCGTTCTCTAAATCGTTGAACTTGAAGACTTAAAATTTCTCGACATATGATGACTCATCTAATTTAGATGGGAGATAAGTAAGAAAACTCCAATCCTCCTCCACACACACAGAAAAAAAAAAGGATCAAATAATTCTTCAATAAAACCACTCCATAAGACCACAATCAATCATACACACAAGTGGTTCGTTTTTGTCTCAAATGAGCGGATTGTCTGAATCAGCAAATCCTTCGCCCACACGCCCATGGATAACCGGAGATTCCTTTTGGAGCACACACATTCACTCATGGAGAAATAAAAGAAAAAACCAAGTGGACACTTTGTGTAACGTCGATATTTGAAATTCATTCATTCGCAAAATCAAATTTGTTCTGTTCACCTCGACGACGACGTCTCGTTTCTTTCGTATCTGTCCAAAGTAATTTCGTCCTTAAATTCGAATCAAGGATAACTTTTTTCTCTTGTTGTTGTTGCTTTGACAACATTATTAATATCCTTTGAAGCTTTTTTTCTTCTTCTTTATGGCAGAAAGTTGCAGATGTCCTAATCCCGACGACATTCAAGGGATTATCTGAAATGAGTCTTAATTCGTTTCAAACCCTAGGTGATAATGGGGTGTGTTTTTGTCACGTAGCTGCGATAGAGAAAAACTTTTAAATTGACGAATCCACAAGTAAGTAGGATCATAAATCCTTTTTTTCATTTTATTGCGAGTTTGGGTACATTATACATAAATGAAATTCTATAAATTGATGGAGAAAAAAAGGGTCAAAGGACACTACCGAAGTCCAGTCGCAGAGAATAAATAAAAAGAAGAAACCCATGAATTCCCCGAAAATAGAAAGGTCAGAAGAGATTTTATGTGTTCAATCAGTTGGTTTAGAGAGACGAAACGCCTTGAACTGTCATGATCCTGACCGTAAAATGGGATAAAGGGTTCAATTATTGATACAAGTTACTGTTGAAGAGATAAATTGTTTATTTACATTTAAATCATCTGCGGATATGAGCGTTTAAATCTTTTTTTCCAGTCTCAGGGAATGAATCTCCAGCTCTCCCCACTCAGTGAAAAAGTTTCTTCTTGAATGATTAAGAAAACTTTTTTGTTTATACAAAAACAAAAGACAAAGAAAATATGCGAAAAATAGTTTGCATTCCTTACCAAGGACAATAGCAAGCTGCTCCATTGTGTCAAGTAAAGTTAAATGAAGCGAAAATGACGAGAGGTCCTTGTAAAAGAAAAACAAAAGGACAAAAAAAAAGAAACGTTGACTTGGATAAACAATGGAATCAATTTTTGTTTCACTACTAAACCGAGACGTGCACAAAGTACTCTCGTTCTTTTCTCTGTGTTGAAATTCTTCCAGGATAAATGTATGCAAAGTTTCATGGTAGCTGAAGATGTGATGAGATGATTGAATGGCATCCTTGGAGCATGTGAAAAATTTGTGGATAAATATTGATGCCATCTTGCTTGTGTTGCAACATCGTTGGATGGTGCACAGTCTGTCTTATTGGACGAAATGAATCTATGCATGGTGAAGAAAATTTGGAATTTATATTATTTGGATATTTTCGCATTTTATCTGAAAATCAGTCGAAGCATAAAGTTTTCATTCACATAAACCAATTAGAGAGATAAAAAGTTATTTGCTGCAGAAGAAATTCTTGCTTCGACATAACAGTCAACACTTTGACATTTAACATTGGCCGTGCATAATCTAGTCCAATTCTGTTGTGAAATCATTAAAGTGTGTGCGGCTGTGATGGGAGCATCGCGAGGTTAGATTTTGCAAAAGAAATTCTGGAAATATGAGTAAGTTTTTAATTTTCAATATCAAAAGTGATAATCAGGTATGTGTCTTTCAATTTATCAAAAAAATTTATTTGTTCTAAATCTGCTTTTAGACTGAGAGTAAACTTACAAGATGAAGATGCAAAACTCGACAAACTGCGACAAATTACGACAAACGGTGACAAGATTGCGGCTCTTTAGTTGGTGGTGCTTCCGTTCGTGTTGGGATCACCGAATCCTCTGAGATATGGTTCGTTGGAATTATTTAAATTTCAAATTCATCGAAACGAAGTGTTCACGCGGAAATCTCTATCCGGAGTACAGCTTAAGGCAAAAGTTTGAGCGTTGCACCGCGTCGGGGTGTGAAATTGCCAAAGAGTGAAATTCGGTCCATCGTTCGTATCGCGAATGAAGTGAAGAACAGTCTTATTGGTGTTGAGGTTTTTTATAGAGCAAATTCAAAAAAAAAATCGTTTTTTTTTAGCAAATACGACTGAGTCCCGAAGACGTAAAAGTGATTGAGTGAAGTGAAGTGTTTTATGCCGCCGCAAACTTCGAAAATTATTTCAGTGAGTCGTTTTACAAACCCAACTGAGTCCTAAATTGGACCGAGTGAAGTGAAAAGCAAACTTTTAACTGCAGTGGTTGTTACGTCTACTGATGCCGATGCACAAAATTTACAAAAAAATATTTTAACAAATACAACTTAGTCCTATAATCCTAAGAATGTAGCGAGTGAAGTGAAGTGCTGGTTATGCTTTTTCGTTGAGTCTGAGTCTCAAATACGACAGAGTCCTTAAATGTCCTAAGAATCGATCGAGTGAAGTTAAGAGCAGTCTTTTTGCTAGTGTGGTTCTTATGATATATGTCGACGCGGATTTTAAACAAAACTTTTGTGATTTTTCGATTAAGTGAAGCCGCAGACATAGCATACATTTTTATCCTTCGTTTGCACTTCACGGTTTTTTTGATTTGTGATAACATTCGGTTTTGCGTTGCTGTCATATCGCCCAAATTTAATTGATGCTCACTTTCTTAAGATTGATCATCTCTCCCCTTATGTTCCTTGAACTTGACTTCTTTTAATCTTTTTGCGAAGATGCTCACTTTCTTTAAACTACTTATTATTATTCTCCCTGCGTTGCTGAAACTTAATTTTGGTGTTAAATTCCATGTGAAGTTGATGCTTACTTCTTTTGTGAAAATACATGTTCTTCTCCTTGTGTTACTTAAACTTGTTTTAAACTCCATGTGGGCCACTTTAACTCGTAAATTCTTTCTGTTCCAAAGTGCGTAAACACGTCTACTCCGTCGTCTCCGCCTCTGTGTTCGACTTCAACTCCCCCGCCACGGACTTTCACTTTCAAAAACTTGTGCTTTTGTTCTTTATCCGCTTCCTTTATGGAATTTTGATTCTTCAGCCATCGGTTAAAATTCCTTCCGACACATTCCAAGTAATCAACATTCTTTTACCGAGTCTTGTCGGTTCCTTGTAAATGGAATGGCATTCCTTTCCCCATAACACAGACGGATGCTGCGTTGAGGTTTCATTCATTGATTTGTTGAAGTTTCGCATTTGATTCAGCATAACGTTCACTCAAGTGATTTTGATGCGAGGTAAGGACGTTACCGTCCTGATGGTGAGTAAAATGTCACCGCTCAAGAGATTCTATTTTTTTTTGTATGTTTACTTCAGAAAGCTCATTTCCTTTTCTGCCATCATTCCATTCGCTTCAATCTATCAATGCCGTCGTGGTGTGGGGTGCTGCTGGAGGAGGTGAAAGTGACAGGTAGGTGAACAAATCAACCACTTGTCCTGGGGATACGAAAAAAGAGAAAAATATTCTTCAAAAGAATTTCAAACTTCCCTTTTCCCGAAAGAAAATCAAAATTGATTGGTTGAGCCGGCTGGTATGCCAAAAGTCGGAGGAAAAAAAGGAAATAACGTTCGACATATTGTCCCCTGTAATGAAATCAACACTCAACAATGAGCAAGGAATTCAGTAACTTCTTAAGCGGACCTTTTGCGGTCCAATCGACCTTAGAGGAGGGGAAATGATGAAAGGACTCCTGAGGGATGATTCTTCTTTTTAATCCATCAACGACTGACAAGTGATTCGATGCATTTTGTCGATAAATAGATTGCCATTGGGAGAAGCTTGTCAATGAAAAACGATTAAAGGCGACTTGATTGGATTTACCCCAAGGGATTAAGGTAAAGTGTTCGTTTATTCATGAGACGTTTCAAAAAGACCGGTAATTCGTTTCGATTCGATGGGTATGGGTGGTAGTATTTTGAGGGTGATTAGTTGAGATCTATGACCTTTGCAGTAGATCAGCTCACAAGCACGACTTTGAACTTATCGCAGTTCACTTCATGCCTTTGCTCACGACTTCGTCTCTTCCCTCACGTTCCATCCATAAAAATTCGGTCACGTTCGTGCGATGACATTGAGTATAAAAGGGCCAAGTGGTGTATAGTTATTTGTCAAAATCAAAAAATCACTCTAACAATGAAGGCCATCATCATCCTGCTGTGCTTCGCTCTAATCGGTAAGTGAAAACTTTTTCCGCTCTAAAGTCTTCTAAAATGATTTGATTTTTAGGCCAAATCGTTGCTACCGACACGTGTGCAAGCTGTGCACTAAGCATTCTTCCAAGATGCTATCGTCACAAGGAGAAGGGTTGTAACCTGGGTTTCTTCAGCGATTGTGCGTTTAGAAAATACTGCTGCGAGGCTGGGCTTTCGTTGGATCTCTTTGTAGGCGTTAGTTTGCTAGACTGTCTTACGAGCTTATGTTTACTCTGCTAAGCTTAACTGGCATTAGTCGTTAGTAACCACGCAAATTGTGAATTTTAGTTGTCTCGGCGGTTGATATTCATTAAAAATCAAATTCTTCAGCAAATCACTACACCAGAGTACTTACATCTTCTAATAAAAATCCTTCTCCTCTTTCACCTTTCTTTAACACCCCCATTTTCATCGTGAGATAATCCCTTCTGCATTATTAATGCATCCTTTTGTTTTAAGCTCTGCAGTTAAATGAATTTTCTCGTCGTCGCGTCGGTGCATTTACGAAACGTGACTAGGTGTCCTTTTACAAATTACAACTGTAAAACAATTTAAATTCCATTAAGCAGCGGGGGTGATAGTAGCTTAAGAGTGAGTGTTAAACATGATTGTTGCATATCCTGCACACGTAGGAGCTCGACAAAAGGGAATGGGTTCTACGTGATTTGTGTCCTATTGAGGTACTTTAGCGTTGGTGTGTTGTGTTGTTGGCTTGGTCTTCGAAAGCGTCAACAAAAGAATGACTCTATTATCCAACAATCGTTTCTTTTTTTTTTTCGAATCACAACCACAAACCAGTCCCAGATGTCGACAAAATTTACGGATGAAATTAAATTCGCTCTGAAGTTGACCACGAATATTTGCATCGGACGGGGATGAAAATCGCCCCATTCGTTAATCGAATTTATGGAGGAATTTTCGTGTATGGTCTCTAATTAGAAGAATATATGGTGCGGGTGAGAGTCAAAATAAAGTTCGACTGGGTGCGGACAATCCGGGTCAAGGAAGCACTTGATAAATTCAAACGCGTTCCACACCCTCCATACACTTTCGGTCTTTTCTAAAATCGGACGTGTTTGTGTGGCATTCTACCCCATGTGACAGTGAAAACCACAAGTGACCGAAATTGGTTGTTCAAAACGAAAAATGTCCGCTCAGAGAAGTGAGTTTTTTATTTGTTTTTATAAAGTCACTTAAAGAGTTCCAAACCAACTGAAAACAACTGAAACTGCGGGTCGTTTGGGACATTTGCGTCGCAACTTTTATTCACTTTGTAAACACAATCAGGAAAGGAAGGAAGAAAGGAAAAGAAGAAAACCAATTAACCTCTGCTAATGACAGTGCTTGAGATCAAATAAGTTAGTGAAGTGCCACTGAATATCCTTCAATGCCCGCATGTTTTCCAATGCCCACAATCACTCTCACTCTCTGTGTCGAAAAATTGATTTAAATAAGAATACAATTTCGTCTGTCCCCTTTTGAAAAAAAAGGAAATCCAAAATCAAGGCCATACCCCAGAAAAATCATCAGCAACCGAAGCAACACGAAGAAGTGCTCAAGTGCTTGAAATTGGAATTTTTATTACCACCTAGCGGTATGGTTGAAGCTTTAGCCACTCAGCACCACAGAGTAGTCTCAAAAGGTTTTTTTTTTTCTCCATACATACGCGTTTTTCCTGATGGTCGATGGTGTGCTTGCGGACGAAGGAGAGTCAGGGATGTACTCCTCTTTAGCAGCTCTCCATTGGCAATTGAACATTTTTCAATTTCTCCATTCTGGGTGCTTGAATGAGGAAGCCATCGAGGAGAGAGGCCTAATCGATTTTCCTCAAATTCGGGAGAGGCATTTTTCGGAAAGGGGATACATTTTCGGGTAAGGGATACATTTTCGGATAAGAGCGACAATGGGCAGGCTGATGCTCAGCAAAAACGTAACAAGAAACTTCCACCCGTCGGGGAGGGAGTTGAAAAAAAAAAGACAGACACATTTTTTTTTCTGTTCCTGAAATAAGCGCAGTTCAATCAGAAAAAATAAATTGCAAACGGAAAAATAAATTTTTTTTTCCATCCGGAACTGTCATCAAGTTTCTGTTAATTGGTTTTCCCCTCATTGCCACATGAAAACATTCAGAAAAGTGTTCTCTATGACCATCAAAGAGTTGTGGCCACAAAATGGAAGCTGTATTTTAAATTGGAAAACTGTTTGAAGACTTTCAATTTTCGTCCATGAATTTGAATACGTCAGAGGTTTGCTTTGCGTTGTTAATTGGGACCAGAAACATGACACAAATGAAAATGACTCAAATTAAAACAACGCAAATTGAATTAACGATTTCTATATATGTTAATTACATTTTAATTTTGTGTATTTTAGTTTTTTGAATGACGGAAACTGAAAAATGACAACGCAGCTTTGAAATCACGGTAATCCTTAAGCGACGCAACTTCGGAACGGTGTAAATCGGAAAGTCGAAAAGCGAGGCTTCACACAAAATATTTTTCAAAACCATTTTTGAACAAAAATTAAATGTGAGTATGTGGCACCTATTAAAGGATCTTAATTAAATTCTTTCTTTTTTTCAGAATTGTCTCGCTAATGGAAAAAAATGTTCCAACAATTCACCCGAGATAGTTGTGAAAGCAAGGCACATCACTTTTCTCCTAAAAAGCCTTACAAGGATAACATTTCGAAAGCCCCATAGAGTTTTTTCTAATCACTAGAGGACTTTCATTGCATACTCTTCGAAACATATCACTGGCGTTCGAGTTAATTGGATCAAGATAAATAGGTTACCATTTTGATTTTTATTCATTTTTTGTTTTTCGTTACAGAATTGTAAAAAAATGCTAAAAAAAAATATTTGAGGACAGAGATTCTGAGGCATGGCAAAGGCACTTAAAGTGTGTCCACAACCATTGGACGGATAAAAAAAATTATAAACTGGACACAAACGATAAAATTTGGTCGCATTTGGTCGCGCAATTTGGGGCACTTGGTCGCAGCGGACGGATAAAAAAACAAATGGATGCTAAACATACTTAAAACTAAAACTACGAACGTGGAAACCATGATATTTTTAATATTTTTGATAATTCATAAACAACGCAACTTTGGAACGATGCAAATCAGAATGAATCTGATTTGCGTAAGATGATGTAAAGCGAGGCTTTGGTGTACTTCAAAATCAGTTTAATTTTTAAAGCAACGCTTAATATTTAGTCACAAATCACTGAAAATTAATTTAAAATCCTCTTAATTAATTACACCATCAGCCACACCCTCTGCGTACAAAAGAAGATGAATGGTCCCCTTTCGAACTCAGGACAAATTTTAAAATTGATTTACATTCCTGTCGCCAGGGGAAGGAACCCGACTAGATCGACCGATTCATTTTCAATAATGACGGAACATCCACCCCGACCGGCACGGCGTCTCCCCTGGGAGACTTTCGAAGAAAATTTATTTTTTCCGACAAAACACTTGTCCCCACAAAAAAAAGGACTAAAAATCTTCGGAGAAAAGCAAAACACTCGATTGAGATTAATGTGACAAAAGGGATGTTTTCTGCCTTTCTTGCGAAAAAGGGGTAATCGTCTCTTAATTGGAGCCCAGGTAGACTGCCGAAGGCTGGTCTCGGTTCGTACATCCTCATAAATCAATTAAGTGTTTTTGTGGTTAGTTCACTCCCGTTTTCCTTTTCTTAATTTAAAGTTTTCGACCCAAAGTCGGGTGGGGCTTTGTGTCGATTTCTCAAGAAACTTGTGGATCGTTGGGTGTTGTCAGGTTGGTGGAAGAGTTATGCTTTCCAAATTATTCACGATGTGTATATGCAAATGATATTGTCACGAAAAACATATGTATGTTCTCAACGTTGGTCGAAAAAAAAAAAAAAATGCTGGATATTCCACTGAACCCTTCTCATGATTCACTTATCCTGACAGGACTCAGCACTCAGCTTTCCCGGGAAAGTAGGTAAACTTGTAATCAAAACTCATTTTCACCTCTTGCTAAGGAATTCAAGGAAACACAACAAAAAAAAAGAAAAGGATTCACATGTAAATTAAGTTTGAGAACCAACCCCCCTTCAAAAAAAATGTTTTCTTTTCTCTATCCTCCACTCAAAGACCTCGCAGCTTAAAGGGATTTCATTTTTGGTCCTTTTCTTCCACCGGCAACCATGCAAATTAAGTTGGAACTTGTATATATTGTAGTTTCGCTGTTGTGTAGTATTTTTTTCGCATCCTTTTTCTCTTCGGTCCTTGTTTCTGTCTATTCGTGTGAAATGTTGGGATTCCAACGTTCTGCATGTGGGGAAACTTAATTTTGTTTCAATCTGTTAAAGAGCTTTAGGAAGTATCCTTTTCGGTGTTCATTTTTTTTTTCGCCCTCCTCCATGCATGTCATTTATCAAATTCCTAGTCTCTGTCTGTATCGGGAGTTGAATTCTCCGCTGTGAGGATGTGGATGAACGATACAATGTACTCGAGGGTGCACTTTGTTGTGCAATTTGCATGTGGTTTTCAGGAGTTTTCGTTCTTTTTTGTTGTTTGCTTTTTTTTTTTTTAATCCAGTCTGCTGTGCATCTCCTGAAAATTTTTCTATTATCCTGGAATCTGTTAACGATTCAATATATTCCGGATGAGAACGTGCATGAAACGTGGATATGTGGTTAGGAAATGCAACTTTTTGCATGCACCTTTTTTTCGTTGTGGCCGATGAAACATTTTTGTGTCCTGCATGTGTAGTCAGATGGCAGTTATTTCAGTTTTTCGTTTTTCTTTTGAAAACAAATCTCAGAGGTTTTCGGTTGCAGCTTATGAAAAGGAGTTTTGTTGTTTGGTTATTTATGATGCGACATGGTGTGTGTGGTTTGCTTGAGAAAAAGATTAAAGGTCACTTTGTTTTGAAGTTGCGTAGTTAATTAAAGATTCAATTTTGAATTTAAAGTTTATTTAACGAGCACAAAACCTGAGAAGGGCAATCAAATGAATCCATAACCAAAGTAACAAACCAGCATATGCCATTTGCAATTTCAAAATCAGGACATTCCGGGAATTCTCTCCTCTCGCTTTGGTTCGGTTTACCAATAATTCTATAGATTTTACGATTCACGAGTTTTCATTGTTTTCGTTTTATTGCCGCAAGGAAAAGTTATTGCATCGTAAACTTGGTAATTTTCTATTCTATTTCACCCAACCAGCACTCTCGTTCCCCACAGTCAGTGATGCAATGGACAAGGATATTCTGCAGTTGCCCTAAGCAATAGTTGTTATCGAAATATCGCAGAATAAATAAAGACATCCCTTGTGCGGAGGAGAAATGTTTTCATTTACTGCTGAGGACGTGAGGATTAATTACCACAGCAGTAGGAGACCTAGGAGATAATGTTGCATTCTTTGCGTCCGCAACGTCGTCCTTTTGAAGGCGACCACAAGAAGTTAATGAGAAATCAGCATGCTCTGTTGTAGCTGGTAAGCAAGGCGACGACGACTCGTCGAGATGGATGCAGTGCAATTACTCAAAAAAACCAGAGACACCGAGGACAAAAGACTTCGGGTTCTGGATTATTCATGGGAGGGTGAACTCGGTCTCTCTCACTCTGCTCTGTCTGTGTCGACTCTTGGAAGACAAGTGGATGTGCACCGTCTTCGGTTGGTTTACGACCACGAAGATGCTTCTTCGATTTTTCCTTCAGCTAAACACACATTTTGTTGAGGGAAAGGGAATGCTGAATGAAGACGGATGAAGGAAACATAAACAGGGATCAGAGATCCTTAAAGCCGGGAGGTTTTTCTGGAAAGCAGAATGAAGGACTTCGGTTTTATCTTACATTTTTAAGTGAAGACCATACAGTGTTGGGTGAAAATTTCCAAGCTCGTAACGTGGATAAAATCGTCAAATGTTTATCCATCATCTGCTTTAAGGAATATTAAATAAATCAATCACATTTGCATACTTCTTCGGTCTAAAATGATTCCTCGTCCTAATCCATCACACTCGCACAGACTGCTGACAAAAAAAAAAAAACCAAAATGCTTTCAAATGATTTATGTTCCTTCACACTGTTTTCACTTTCATTTTCATTAAAAGGACTTTTGCTTTCCGCCGCCGTCTGATTTATGAATTCTCTTCAAACCGACGTGTTCGTCACCACAAGACCAAGGATACTCTTCATTAAAATGTCCTTTTCATCATCGTAACACGCCCACCTCCACTAGTGGTTGTGGGTGTCGCACAAATTTGTTAACACAATATTAAATTTCTTTTTCGAAAGCAGGAGAAAAAAACAAAATCCCGCCAGGATAATTAACGACACTAATTAGGCTTATAGGACATCACAATTGAGAGAGTGAAGCAAACACCTCCTAAAAACCAAACCACCTCCGCAGTTATCTTTAAAGCGAAACCAAAAACCGTGAAACTAATTTAATAATGATATCCTTCTTTTGGAGGGGCATGGATGTTCCATTTCATTCATTATCCTGTCTCTCCAAAAACCGACCGTCAAGGGAGCTGATGGGCGTTCTCCATTGTCCTCTGTCGGTATCATCTTATTAAGAAAATTCGAAATCGGTGGTAAAATGCAAAAGATCTGAACTGATGCAAACGAGGACTTTTCCACGAAAAGCGAACGGATGCATGTGGACTGTAATATCCTTCAACGTAATCGGAGTGTATTTGTATGTCGGAAGGACAGTGCCTGTGGCAGGTGGGATATGTGTTCGGTTGGAGTGCAGAAAGGTGGAAATCAGTATGCTGTGAGAGTTTTTCGGTTATGTCGATTGCTGTGAGGAATGCAAAGAAGGAGTGCACTTCGGAATTGAAATGGAAAAGTTTTAAGTCATTCATGGGGAGTGGTTTGGATACTTTGTTATTCATCAGGAGATGGATCTCCTGCAGTTGAAGTTGAATGTGGAAGTTTAGATTGGTAAAATAAAGTGGATTAGCAATTTAGAATTTAACCAGTTGAGAGAATGAATGGACAAGTCGTCGTTATCAATTTTTCAAAGTCGAATACAAATCCGAAGATAATAAATCTCTCAATCCCAGAAGCTAATAAACCTGCTAAACGCCCTTCAGTTCAAATTGAATCGTGTGAAAACGAAGCAAATAAATTCCTCAAACACTGTCCGGGATTTTCGTTTTTTTTTTCCTGCCAGTCCATCACAACAACAGACCACAATCAACAGACTTGTCTTCACTTCAACAAAAAAACGAAAAGGACATCGCTGGACAACAATTGGCAAACTAACGACCAAACCAAACAGTCCACTCTATTCACAGATGCTCGGCTCGGAAACGCGTCGAATGTCCTCATCTCCTATTGGTTTTATAGATTCACACACTGCCTCCGGGCTATTGTCGTCCTTTCACAGATCAGCAGCCATTTACACATGTGGAAACGACTAAAAGTGTCCACCCTCCCAACCCTCTATTTGAATGGAGGGAGAGAGAGGTTAACGCCATTTGGGGAATTGTAAATGACTTGTGAAAGCAACCGTTTGGGGGAATATTTATGTGGACAGAGAAAAAGGTTGGGGAATACTTTTTTTTTCGTTGTATTTTTGTCGGGACATGTGTTTTCCAGTGACCTTCTACTGTGGGGCTAAACGAAAATTCTGATTTCCTTTCAAAGTGATTTACCGAACGAAAAAAAAAGTCCATCGAGAATTGCCACGAATTCAGAGTTCGTAATAAGGAAAAGACGACGACAGATGTTCTTTGACACTTGATTACACTTTCGCAGTTTCAATCAAAAATCTGCAAATAAGAAGGAATTCTCTTTACCTTTGTCTGCAGGGACAGAGACTTTAAGGAGATAAGAAACCGAAGATTTTTTTCCACGGGGACACCACCGACACACACGAGCAAGGAGAAGGAAGAAGGTAAACGTCTCGTTGGGAGTGATAACACGATTTCTTTCACTTCAACTACCTGATTGGTTTCGACGGCGATACCAGGTGTTGATGGGTGTTCAAACAAGCCAGTCGAAAGTAAATTGAATCATCATATCCTGTCGAACAACATGAGTGGTGGTGGCAAAGGTCGTCACCGTCAGTCGACTAAAACTCGGTCACATGAGGAAATCTGCAAAGCGCATGGGATCAGGATCAAAAAAATTGAAATTGAATCTGTCAGACATCGAGTGACTGGATACAAATTTTAAGGCCGCAAGTCACAGTTGTCATGGCGTAGAGTAAATTATAAGCGCAACTGGAAAACTCTATTTGCATTGGCCGGAGGCGGTCTGAAGGAATTCCATTTAAGCCGGGGAATCTCTCCCACTGTCCTGTCGTCTTTGCAGCACCCTCAGGCGTCGTGGCTCCGTCATATTCCTGAATAATTCAACGTATTTAAATCATATTCAATTTTCGCAACTCAATCAAATGGAATTTCCACTCTGTGTCAACGAAAATTGATTTCCATGGAATGCGATTAGATTGCTGTAGGGAGAGGGACACATCCTTGCTGCCTTTGTACATTATTTTGTATGTGTCTCGACTGAAAAAAAAAAAAAAAGACTGATGGATGGGAGGAGGGATGAATAACATCAACAACTCGAACAGAAAAATATCCACCCCTCAAGTATTCCCATCGACCAGAGAGGTTTCCAGAGACCGAAAAGAGAATCCATGAATTTGTTGGAATGAACAGCAAAGTGGTGCACTTTACATTTCGACCTCTGGAAAAACAGCTACGGATAAATTCAACTCAAGTTCAAAGCCGACAGCCTGAACTTGAACACTGAATCTCGAATCAATATTTTAGCCGTAACAGGTACCCCACCTTGTTGGACTTCCTAACGACTTACGCCACGGTGATACAAGCACACGACGCACTCGCGAGTTACCCAACCGTGATTCCTTCTCACAAAATGCGCAATCTGAAGACTATTTGAATATTATGTTTATCATTTGTGCAATGTAAATCACTTAAGCCCGCAAAGACTCAGTTTAACTAATCGCAACAACCGCAAACGAAGGTCTCTGTAGCTGTCAGACATTTGTCATATGGAAACTCGTTTTTTGAATTAATGTGGAATTAAATTACGAAATTGTGCCAATTCAACTCATTGCAAATAATTATCTCATTGAGCTTCTTTTAAATATTATAAATTCACGAATGAATTGAAATTTAATTGGATATTATCACCCGAGAACGCACACAGTTGTTAATTAACCAAAAATCCACCGCCTCCATCGATTGGATTAATTTTCAAATTACCTTCTCAAAAACCGGTGGCTTGTAATGGAACTCAAATACCATCATCATGTTAACCGCTATCGTTGAATAAATCCACTTTCATCTCCCTAACTCATCTGTAATTAAATTACATCGATATCTGAAGAAGAGACTGGGGATATAAATTTTATCGCAATAATGTTTGAGCCTCTTATTGAATTAATATTTAAAAGGACGCATGCCAGTCGACCGAAGGGATTTTGTGCCTAAAATCACTGAAAAGGATGTCGGAAGATGTTTTTACTTTTTTTTTTTTCTTTTCTTTTGCGCAAGTGGGTGCTAAAATTATTCTCAGCAATGAATTCCTTTCCTTTCGTACTTAGAGACTCACTCCTGGGAGGAGTGGTATGTGTATTGTGCTTTCGACATTCCATTAGTGTGTTGTACACGCGGGGTAAACGATGATTCAGATTAAATTTCACATTTTCTTCCAGATTTCCAATAAAATTGTTTTACAGAAGAGAACTTTAATGTGTTTTTGAGTCTTTACGGAAGGAGAATATCGGGAAAAAACTAAATAAACGATGGAAAGGATGTCCAGATTGGACTTCGAAATTCAAAGAAAAATTTTTGAAGAGTGTTGAAAAACCAAATCTTACAGAATACACAACGATACACAAGGTTAATGCACAAGCAACAAAATGAATAATTATTGCATCTAATCGATTATGAACAAATCTTCATATGCGGTGTTGCCAAACACCGAATCGATGGCCTTTGTGTTGGCCTTAAGGATTTGTTCGTTGAACTTGGGCTCAATCTCATCCCACAGCAGTTGCCAATTCTCGTTGATGACTTTCAGCATATTATCTCCAAGGACCTTATCGCCATTAAAGAGGTTCGTCATTTCAACTACCAATCTACGAATGAATTCAATTTGATTAGATGCACCTCTGCAAACATTTCTTCTACTTACTTCTCAGCCTTAACCTTCAGTTTGTGGGTGCCCACTTTAAGGTATGACTTTCCGTCTCTAACTTGAACTATCGGCTTCAGCAGTGTTTTCATTTGAAGTCCTTTTATGGAGAGGGTGATGTCACCCTCACCGGTGATTGGAAGAACCAAGAGTTTTCCTGAGATTTTATACTGGCCTTTGATGACGAGTAGAGGGTTGAATAATTCCGAGATGATTTTCATGTCCTTTGGATCCTTTTTAAATCCACTACAGTAATGAAAAACTGTTGGTCACTCTCTAAAACTGAACTCCTTCTACAAACCTAAATTTCTGCATAGTCATATTAGCAAATCCAATCATTTGAAGATTGGACATATCCAATCGAATATTGACCGGTCCATCAGGATTTCCAGAGAACAAAATGTCATCAATCCGATGTGGTTCAAAATCCTGCAGGAATAGCTCAGGATATCCATGTGGATGAGTTTTCATTATTTCATTTGTCCTCTTTAAAAGACAAGCTTCATCTTCAACTTGACAACGAACAAAATCTTTGGCTAAAAACAATCATCATGTAAGGATCTTCCTCAAGGATGTGTGACACATTTTATAAACTTACGAAGCTCATTCGAGCACACAACGCCAAAGAGTAATGCAACTGAGAACAGTAAAATCACGGAAGAAGATAACGCCATAGCTGAGTGAGTTTTTAACGCGCACTGAGACACAAAACTAATGCTAGACTCGTTCTAAGTATCTAGTATTTATAGCATTCTCTTCTTTGCTTCGCTTGTGAACTCTTCTATGATATATGCTAATTGCGTGAATAAAAATCACAAAAACACTGTTTGCAATTATAACTTCGTGGAAACTGCATTTCTTTGCACGAGTGAAAAACAGTCGCTAGGGAAAGTATCAGAAACGAGGAAAGTGACGACGTGCGATATTGTAAGGTGAGGCAATTTTTTCATTTTCATTTATTCATTCTCTTAAACCTCATCCTCGGAGGAATACTATTTTACTGTTTTTTACTGCAAGGAACCTGATAATCAATTAATTTTTTTTTTACTAGAATTTAAGAAAATTAAAGCCACTTGATTTAGAGATCGTATGTTTCATATTTAAGAAGGTTCGGTCCAAATTTCATCCCTTAACTAAAAAGGACTCAAAAGGTGTTTTTGTGAATCGGTTAGACAGACAGACGGACAACAAAGCAATTCTATGAGAATTTCGTTGTTTCCTATGAAACGAAACCCTAAAAAGAAGATTGTTACTGACTGAAAAAAGAAATAGCCGATGCGCGGATAAATCGTTTGAGAGAATTTTTTAGGTGCAGAAAGGAGTTAGAGGAATTTCCCAGTTGTCTGAAAACAAATCAATGTCAAAATGTCAAAAAGGTAGTAATGGGTTGATAAAATGAATATTCGGATCATTTGAATTAGACCAAAAACCCCCAGCTAATCAATCTCGATACAAGGATAATAAAACATATTCTCGTGTTGTCTAAAATCGATTTGCGATGAATTTTCGACGCGGGAGACTTTGACCTGGTGCACACATCGTTTTTTTTTTGACTCGCTTGAGAGTCTTTTCTTACAAATCAACTGAGCGTCATCGCCCGCTTATGTACACCACTCAATTAATTTTGGAGTATGGAGTGACGCTTTAGAGAGGCTGCCATGTCAAAAAATCGCTTCTGTGCGTCGAGCCTTACCCCTTTCATGCCCGGTGTTGTTCGTGTACAGAATTCTATCTGCTGATAACTCTTGCTAAAGGAGGCCCAGGTCCACCCGGACTTTAGCACCACACAAAGAAGAAGAAAGACAACTCTAAAATTATAGCGCAATTGCAGTAAAAGTGTTTAAAGTCCATTTTAAAGCCTAATTTCAGTCCATTTAATTTGACTTCAGACGTCGGTTAGTACAATCAAAATATTCGGGATTTTTTGCTTCGTTTTTGGTGAAGTAAAACAAAAAAAAAATGAAATGGTTAAAATCGGTTGATGAAAAACGTAGGAGGATATGAAAAACTTTTTCTGTCTGTAGCCTCCGGGACGAAGCGCAACCTTTTGAATCTGAAAAACTTGCTCTCTCTGCAAACGAATTCCCTCAGTGCCAAGGACAACCTTTGTCCGAATACTTTTTCACCCTTCTGTTAACCTAACTTTCCGTAAGAAATGGGCTTTCCATGTGCTTTGTTTGAAGACAATAACAAGTTCCACAACGAGATGTACAAACATTTGCCGACGGTGAAAAGCAAAAAAAAAAAACTTTTTCACCTGAAGTTCACTGAAGTGCTCATAAAACAAATATTCATATGATCTCGCACAAATTTATATGCATATTTTTACGTATAGTGACTTGAACTACCATTTACCAGACACAAAAAAAAAATTAATAAAACTGTTAACACAATATTCAACTGTTTAAAATGCGTCATATGTATAAACTTAGTTGCGTGTCACATCAATTACTGACCTAATGTCTATCTGTGATGATTATATGGCAAACAATAAAAATCGAAAAGACACTTAAAAGATGATTTGATGTGTCTAAGTAAAGGGTTCCAGAAACGATGACCCCGGGCAATGTTAACGAGCGGAATTTCAAAGTCAATGAGCTTACATGGTTTTGTGGGTGAAAAGGTTTTCATAAATATTCACAAGAATTGAAATAAAACAAAACGGATGTTATAACTTGAGTCGAGTGTGTTTGTGTGAGTGTGTGTTTTAAGCGCACATTGATCTTCAGAAACTAGAAAAAACTGTCATGTTTCTAGCCGAATTGTGCCAACGTAGTCATATGCTCATTCTAGAAGGAGGATCATGGTGGATGTCTTCCATCAAGTTTTTAGAATCAAGAAGGAACCGTTTAAAAAAACAATTATTAAGCAACACTTCGAGCTAAAAAAACCGCATATAGTCCGCGAAAGAGCTATCTTCAGTGTCGAGCGTAAATGAAGGTATTCCAATGCAGTTTTTAGAAAAGGTTACAAATTGATTAAATCCGTAAACACTTTCATATGCTTTTATTAATTTTCATTTATTAAAAATGAGCTCACTTCTATTAACAAAAGAAGAGCAAAAAAAGAACAGCGGCCGCTGTGTGTGAGACAGAACACCTATTGCCAGCAAGCTTGCGTAGCCTAGTGACCTTTTCGTCGCTCATTTTAATGATTTCGTCGAAGCGTGTGGTATAGGTACAGCCATAATTTGAATATGACATGTCGTGTCAGAAATCATCAAATTGATAAAAAAAAATCCGAGAAAAAATAATCCAAATGCAAGTTTTTGAAAAATGCATCAAATTTCATCGAGCAAAATATTAATCCATTTCAAAAAAAACATAATGGAATTAAAATTGAACGCAGACCAGACCAGAGATTAAAATAGTTTGGGTGCTTTCATTTATGCTTGATTCTGTATACTCGTTTTTTAAATTATAACAACGTCCTAATAGCTTCGTCCTTTTGTCGAATAATGAATCCGTTGATAACTTAACACGAGTCATTTAGCATAATTTGTTCTGAAAATAGATGCGCACATAAAATGGGTTTCCCAAACTCACAAACAAGTCCATCAAACAATCATTAACCATAATTTTCGTTCGTTTTTTTGCCTCTTCAACGTGCGTTCATAATGAGAGCAGACCAACTGCATATCAATAGATTTTCACACAAGGATTTCGATTCGCTTGCCAGAAGCGTTAAATTTAAGGATACTCCCCAACACACACACATCTATGTCCCCACGGACGAATGCGACGACGAGTAAAATCATCATAAAATCAATCTGCTTGGATGCATCGGTTCATTGCGCTAAACTGGCAACGTTACCAGGTGTCCTTGTGGTCCATAAATACACGGATATTTTTCAATCCAAAGAAGGAAACCAAAAACGAAACAAAACGGCTTGAATTGCAAGACAAAAGAGGTCCGTTTAAAATGATTCTGACGATGAAATTAAATATGAAATAAGGATAGAAAGTTTCCACGAAGAAAATTGCAAGAGAGAATAAGAGAGAAAATTTCGCTACAGGAAAACTTTCACTCTGATGAATAAGTTAAGTGTTATGAGCCATTGTTCAGGAGTTGAGTCTTTATTGAAGCAGAAAACAAGAAATATGTATAGAGAAAGGAGAAAGGAGGAAAGTTTTACTTAATGAAATTCCGTGTGAGAGGAAATTTATTGCAAGACATTTATGTTTGGATAAGAGGAGATACTTGAATGCAAGGTTGAAGAATCTTTTTAGGCAACTTATACGACTTTCTTAGACGGGTGAGGAAATTTATTGCAAGAAGTCTACGTTTTGATAGGGGCAGAATTTAAGTTGTGCAACTTGTTTAATCGCCTTCTGGCATCGTTTTTATAAAAGAAAACCTAAAAATTGGAAGCGGCTGGCAAAAGATCGTGCCGGTTAGCGAAGCATGCTAATCGGGGCCCAGGTCCATTTTGGACTGTAGTGCTAAAAAACTGTAGTAAAAGAATTTAGAAAAGACAGAAAACCTAGAAATTATGAAACCCAGAGCAACATGTGAGTCTTTTCAGCAACTGTCTTTGATATTCGAGTTTTTCTGGGAAATTTTTGGCGAAAGACTTTAAGGAATCAGAATCTGTTCCATCTTAAATCTTAACCTTAAATCCCCCTTCTTTCGCAGACAAAGAAAAAACAAAAAAAAAAACGAAGCATACATATGTAATGTTCCTCCATTCAGCCGCAAATTACACGCCACAGATGGCAGGATCTGGCATCGTCTGTGGTATGAATCCTGAAATAGATGAATGGAAGATTTCATGTTTTGCTCTCTCATAATTCAATTTGTAATCATTACGTTGTAATTAGATAACTGTTTTCAAACTTCATCAATCATTTACTGTTAAGGGCGCTGTGGTAGGTAATAAAGGGAATGCCAAGATGCGAAGGATGATTTGTGGTTGGGCGGTTTTTGCCGTGGGTTGTTGTTAGTATGTGTGATTGATTAAGTTTACTCAGTTGATATATGAAGAGTTTGTTCTGTCATCTATGAAAGATTCGATAAAGAACTATTTTTGTTTTTGGTTTTCCTTTTTTTTCGAGAGATCGAGACAGAGGATATAATGTATTAATGAATCCCAGTCAGGCGAGTCAGTAATTAATGGGATACGAGTATCTTATCCTAAATCGATTACGAGTGGTGATGTGAGAATTGAGTTTCTAAGTGGCAATTAATGTCGTTACGCGAGTGTAAATAGTGTTTTGTGATTTTTGTGACCCGCGGTATGAAAAAAAAAAAACTTGTCCCCGAAGGAATAACGTCATCTGGTGATTTCTGTGATTTTTCTACCATTTGAACATTTGGCACATTTAGGTCAAAGCTAGGTCTAGCTTAGCCTAGCCATGTGCAGAATTAGTTGGCAGCACAATTGTACGTGAGCCGCGAAATGAAAAAGAAAACCTGTCTCCGAGAAATTACCTCTGAGGGCTTGTGATTTTTGTGAACAGCGCAGTTTTACCATTTTGAACATTTGGTACAATTAGGCCAAAGTTAGACACATTGTGGATCGTGACTCGCGTAAGGAAAAAGAAACCCTGCCTCCGAGGAATAACTTCTGTTGTCTTGCGGTTTCTGTGATCTATGAATTGAAAAAGAAAACCTCCGTCTCCGTGGAATAAACACTTCTGGTATACACACCTGATCTTTCGAAACTCAACTGAACGCATTCAGTTGTGGATATCTGCGAACAGCCCCATTAAAAAATAAATGACAATCAGCCAGCTGTCCCAACAAAAGCTAAGTACTTAGACAAGTGAACAAGAAAAAAAAAACTTTTGGATGGTTAGATAAAACAAGATAAACTGTGATAACAATAAATCAATTCAAAAGAGTTCTCTGCGAAAAGAAAATAGTCCATTCGACCACCAATTACAGAAATTAAAATCAATAACCCATTTGCGCTGGTGTGACGCCAACAATCGAAATCAATCTACGATGTAAATAAAGGAAAAGAAAGAAGAAGGAAATTACAGATAGAAAAAAAACACCAAAGTCAAAACAAGTGTCACGTAATTGTTTTGTGAAATACTTCGGACTAGCAGTGAGTGATTATCAATGATAACATGATGTACAACTCGGCTACATTTGTCGGTCAGGGGGTGCATATAGTAGTGTGTGTGAAATGACGATTCACTACCACCAGTGCAAATTTATATCCGAAATGTATGAAAAAACGCACACTATTTGAAGATTTATATCCAGGGACCACGAAACTCACTCATTTACCGATAGCAGTGCGAAAAATCAGAGCTACTTTATCTCTTTTGGTAGCGTCTAACGATGGTATGCGCGGTTTGTGGCTTTTAAAAACATTTATATACATACGTTACAAAATTTTTTTTTTAATTTTACGAACTTCTCATATATAAAACGAACAAAGAAAACAACATTAGAAATAATGGACTAACAATATTATATTGATAATAATGTTAAACAACTTTTTTTGATTAATATGATGCAAGTATAGAAGTACATTTGCGTGAATAGTGAATTTCCTCGTGTCTTAAATTTTTTTTAAGTTAGTAACAATAAAGCCAGTCTATTCATCAATGCGAAATCCTTTTCACAAGATGGTTTGGAAATCCAATGCTATCCAAGTTTGTTTGATTCAAGAGGAAAATGATTTTTTCAATTGTTTCACTAAACGCATTTAAAAGGTACTATTTTATTTTGTTTATTGCATATTAATTGGATAACTTACAGAAATAATTTAAAAAAATCAAATAGTTCAAACTAATACCTTTCAAGGATTGTTTGTCTAATAAATTTTTGTACGGACAATGATATTTCAAAACTTTCTCCATGCTATTTTGCTTTCCCGCTTTCCGCATTAATAGAGTTTTTGTTTCTAATTAATTATTTGACTAATTCTAATAACGTATGTCTTGTAAATGATAAAAACATCGAGCCTTTGTTATATGACAGAAAATGGAAAAGTAAGCAGTGAAAGGGTTAATTGTTCATTACATTTGAAACACAAAACAAATTCACTTAAATCAAATAGTTACAAATCCTGCAAATCATACCATTAAAAATTATTCAATTAATAGTCAGTGTTTAAAATTATTTTAAACCTTCACCTTTCCCTCGAGTCATTTTGTCTCATATTTTAGAAGATATTTGAAAAAAACGATCTCTGATTCAAAAAGTAACGGCCGAGTGATTGTGAAGATTACGCGAGCTTGCTGAATGAACCTTTTCTGCATTTTCTTTTTTGCTTTGTTTTTGTTTCGATGGCAACCGTCGTTTTGAATTTGGGAGCCAATAGAAAAAGAATAAACAACAGCAGGAACGGTAAATTTAAGTTCCTTTATGTGTGTGCAGCCTGAGCAGCTGGATTTGGCAGCTCACACGCATTCTCATTCATTGGGTTCATGGGTGGGACAGGGGTTGCTATATGTGAAAAACTACGTTACCTACAGGGGAAGGAGAGGCGGGAGTTGTGCATCATGTTATCATTGGTGATTATCAACAAAAAGTGTGCGCCTCCGAAGAGCAATATCTCAGCAGTCTAATCCATCAATTGTCCTTCTCATACGTAATTGCGCAGTTTGTGCAGAGATCTCTAGAAATTATCGCATTCCAAACGGGGGGTTAGGACAACAAAAACCATCAGCTATTAATATCGTCGATGTAAAAGAATAGAATTTCCTCGCAGAAGGTGAGAATCAGTTGAAAAAATCAATCCGTGTGCATTTGAAGAGCGTTGTCTTGTGCTTTTTTTTTCGTTTCGTTTGTAGAATTCTCAGGGAAAGGCCCCTGATTGGCCTTGTGAATTGGATTTCATCAAAATAAACGCCCACAGCTCCCGTATGAGCTGATTCATTAGAAAAATCTATAAAATCGAGAGAAAAATCACTACGAGTGTAGCCCTGTCTCCCAAACGTGTGTTCAGAGTTTCCGTTGAACTTCAACATTCCATACCACAGTTGGTTTCGCTGACCATGTATCTGCCAGAGACTGACTATTCCGATGTCATCGAAAGACAACGAAGCCAACTGCAGGTGATTTCGAAGGCTCTAAGTAAAAACAAGAAGAAATGCACGCAAGTGCAAAAGGAAATTGAGTTCCTCACGCAGCCGCTGAACACAGATTACTTGAACGCATGTGATTTGGCCGATAAAGAGAAAGACTCTCTCGGTCGCCTTTGCCAGGCTATGTTGAATGAAATCGAGACCATGAAGCGAGCCATGCAGCCAGTTGTGGAACAAATGCAACCTGTGAGACCTGCACCATTGCCGCCACCTGCACCTGCTCCGCGTAAGAGACCACAGAACTTATTCCCAAACCCAAGAACGCCGTCGCCCATGACTTCGCAGACTTCACAGAGTCCCACGTCGCAACCAGGACGATCGCCGACATCAACGATCAGCCGCCAGGAGCAATCGCAATTGCAACCAAAAGTGATTGACGCAGCCGATAGCTCGGATCAGAATGCTGGAGAGCAGTCATGGCAGTGCGACATGTGTACATTCCGAAATCATCCGCTGATGAATAAGTGCGAGTGCTGTGAAAATGTGAGGGTTCTGCCCGGAACCGGTCGATTCTTGCCTTCAAGACCTGCTCCGCCGCAGCCACTAGGAAGCCGATCAGCGCCGCAGACCCCTGCGACACAAGGCTTGGATCCGCCGCCAGCTCGCTTGATGCAATCGCTTTCGACCGACTACAATCACCCTGGAGTGGCCAGCAGCAGCAGCGAAGGAAACCTTCGGAAATTCGTTGGAGATGTAATCATATGATTAAATGCAAAACTACAGTGTTTTGCTTGTAGATTCAGCAAAGTTAAATATATATGCGCCTTTGATTTCTTGTCTTCCACAAATCGATTTTCGTTTGCAATACAATACAAGCAATTTAATTAAGTAAAAATATATTCATTGTGAAACTATTAAATAACCAATCTACCACCATAAGCAAGAAATGTTTTTTCACAACCACCCTACACCGAGTCGATAATGCAGTGCCGACGAACGCATGTCGGTGGCGTTGACATTTGGCAGCTTCTCGATTTGTTGTGTGCCGCTCGTAATCACATTCTACGCAAAGTTTTTCTCGTAATTTCTACAAATCACACGAAGTATTCTATTTAATTTCACAAATAATTAATAAATAAGTTAAACCAACGATGGATGATGAAGCAGAAACCTACAAACTCTGGCGAATTCGCAAAACAATCATGCAACTGAGTCACGACCGTGGCTATCTCGTCACACAGGATGAACTCGACCAAACGCTGGAGCAGTTCAAGGAGATGTTTGGTGATAAACCGAGTGAAAAGCGACCAGCAAGGAGTGACTTGGTTGTCCTTGTAGCCCATAACGACGATCCCACAGATCAGATGTTTGTTTTCTTCCCGGAGGAACCAAAAATCGGAATCAAGACCATCAAGACGTACTGTACTCGAATGCAGGAGGAGAATATTCACCGTGCGATTGTTGTCGTTCAAGGAGGCATGACGCCATCGGCCAAGCAGTCGCTGGTAGACATGGCACCGAAATATATTCTCGAGCAGTTCCTGGAATCGGAGCTGCTGATTAACATTACGGAGCACGAGTTGGTGCCCGAACATGTGGTGATGACGCCGGAGGAGAAGCTGGAACTGCTGCAGCGTTATAAGTTGAAGGAGAACATGTTGATGAGGATTCAGGCTGGTGATCCAGTCGCCAGATACTTTGGACTGAAGCGCGGGCAGGTGGTGAAGATTATCAGGTCCTCGGAGACGGCGGGACGGTACATCTCCTATCGATTAGTGTGTTAAGTGGGGCTTTTGCTTATTTTTGTGTTCTAAAATAGTTTCAAATAAAGATTTTCTATCAAATTCTGTGTTATTTCGGTTTCTTTCTTCGTGCTTGGTGGGTTTGATGTTGTAGGACTTGTCCAAAGGTCATCAGGGAGTTGGTAGTCTTTGGTTTAGTTTGCGGAGTGCGTCGAAAATGTTCAAATACGTTGAACTCTCAAAATGCATTTGGTGTTTCTAAATCATCAACGCATTTTTAGCTCCTTTTTCAAACGTTTGCTCGATAGGGTCTTTAAACCAAGCAGGAATCCCTCAAAAGGCTTTTAATTTCGCCGCATTCAGTTCCTCCAAAGCGAGAGACATTCGGAAATTCGCTGAAAAGCTTTCTCTCCCTCTCTCATTTTTGCAATTGAAAGCTTCTCTAAGTTGGTATCCTGATTTTTTTTCCATCTCTTCATTGCTCCCCCAAAAAACAGTTTTCCCTGGGAATCGGTTGTAATGGTGTAGGTGTATATCCTGAAGGACTCATTCATCCCCTAATGAGGCACAGCGCCACAGACACAATACCCAAGTGGGTTGAACTTGAATGGGGCTTTGGGAGTGGGGAATGAGTCCTGCACTAACCAATTCAAAATTGAGTCCTTGTACCTTCTACCCACACTGTAAACGGTGGGCAGAATAAGATTTTTCTTGTTATTCTTGTTTTCTTTCTTTGCCAGGACGAAAGGTTTCGTGTTATCTTTGTGCAACAGGCAGTTTGATTTTCTGTTGTCATTCCTTCGTCCTTCGCTCCGTTGTGACGTCGGTGACATTGATGCCTTTGTAAGCGAGATAAGGTTGATGATGAGCATGCATGTGAATATGTGCGCCCCTCGAAGCAACTGGTTGCAGGTGGGATTTCATTGCAAGATTTCGTTTGCCCCATCGAAAATGGGGTCACCATTGAAGACACATATGTCGCGGACAAGATAAGACCAAATGTCCTTCGCCACAGGCTCATCGCGCAACTATAACGATAATCGATGCACAACCCACCGCAGCAACATTCTCGTCGTCGTGACATTTTATCCTTCTCTTCATTTCTGCAAAAGATTTATGTGTCAGAATCACCATAAAATTCCATTTATCCCTTTTTCTTCCTCCGCTCTACGTGTGTGTACACTGTACACAGATATTCTGTGGTCCTGTCTGTTGTGGGTGATTGGATGATGGGGGGGAGAACGGGGAATGTGGAAAAAATGGATAACCATAATAATTAATGGGAGTTCTTTCTCCCAGAAGGGACATGAGACATACACATACAGAGAACATCACATCCTTCGTCCAATGTGAAGATGAAATTCAATTCAGAAAGCATTTTCGTTCTCTGCTTTAGCGGATGAGTAAGTGACTCAAAATGTCTTTGCGTTGTAAATTTAAATTCAAAAAAAGAATGATGTTGGAGCGAATATTGAAGGATATGTTCGTGGGAGGTAAAAAGGACGATTTACGAGAGTCGTCCATGTAAAAAAACGAACATTGGGATGTTGAGTTGTAAATCAGGATTAAATGAGTCGATGAATGTCAAGTAAAAGAGAGACATATGTTACAAATGGACGGTGTAGGTGAGACATGGAGAATTTGTGAGCCTAAACTCGTGTTCATGTTCATAAATCGATCTTTCCTAGAGTTATTTCCACTACGAAACCCCAATCGAAACTCCAAACGAATATTTTCGATAATTAAATAACAACATAATTCCCATAGCTCGAATACTTTCCAATTATTTCTCACTTCAGTACTCCCGGCCAACCCGCAAATATGCAATCACCAAATTGATATCAATTTATTCATGAGCAACCAACGCACAAACAGAGAACAGAGAACAGAAAAACAATTCTTAAAAAAACAATTTCATTAACAGACGAAAGGATAATTAATATTTATTTTGTTTATTAATTAATTTCATTAATTTTATTTTACAATAATTCCTCGAATAATTAATTCAATTCTTGCACCTGGTAGATATCACCATTTCATTTATGCAGGTGAAAATTATTTTCCTGGACATGAGATATTGTACCACCACCAAAAAAGGAACACTCAATGTGAAGCATAAATTTTCTCTCCTCTGGAAAATCCTCAACCGTTTTGTTGATTGTGAAGAAGTGAAAGTATCTGAAAGTACAAACTTGACAATTAGGTAGGGAAATTAATTTGTAACTGTTAACATTCACATTGGTTCTGGTTGGGGAAGATAAGAGAATTATAGTCCACCCGCATGAACCAAACTGGGACGGAGGTGGACGGAGAAACGATGAAATCAAGGATGCGACAATAAAATACCTAAAGGATACAGCACCAGCGCGTAAACATTTATGGTTTCGATGAGGTTGGTCGTTAAAGTATACACCGAGGGAATTTATTTTATTTAATGGCACAGGGAGCTTGAAGGTTGCAGATTTTGGGAAACAGTGTGTCTGGATTCGAGTCAAAGTTGTATGTCCAGTGAGTTTATTTAACCATCGTTTTATAAAATTTCGACTACGAAGCAATTTTCGTGTGTTTTTAAGCTCATAAGCTGATCGATTCAGACAGAATTAGTTTCTCCACGGTAGTCGAGAGTTTGTTAAAGTTTGGAATTTCATGTGAGGTCAGCTTGTGGCAAAGTGGGTAGGGGTTCAGGTGTTTTTTGGAGATTGTTTAAGTTCGAACTTTAAAATAATTAGGGTTTCGTTCCAAAGGAATAACGAAACCCTTATGGAATCATTTCGGTGTCCGTCTGTCGTCTTTGTGTGACGCAGCACATCCAGCAAGAATTTGTTCGGCGAACAAAAATATATTTCCCCATAAGTTCCCTGGTCTTAGGTAATTGCGACTGCCGCCAAGATTCGCTGTCCTCGTAGGCCCATTGTCCCATTGTGTTGTCAGTTTTCCGATTTTTTCCAAGCCCGGACTCGTTTGACTAGTATTTCTCTATTATAAGCATTTATAGGCTTATTGATTGCCAATTTAAGAAAATAGTATAATTGCCCTTGATTGACCTATACCCTGTTGATCCTCTTTATAAATATGCTAATGCCCTTAGTGAGCTCCGTGCTTTGATGGTTACTTCGTCGTACTGTTAAGCCCGCATCCAGCCCCGGGGAAAAACATCACAAACAATTTTCAGCCCCATCCACCTCCTCAAACATTGTTTTATCTCCAGTGAACTACTTACAATCGTCCTGGAGTCCTTCGGCCATGAAAAGCTTTCACAATCCGCCGTTCGGAACCGGCGTTAAACTGTAGGTCCCCTTCACTGTGTCAAAATTATACCCCGCTCAACACAGTGGAGGCGCGTAAAGCTAAGCTCTAGCCCTTAACGGGCCATTTGGCCATTTGGTTAGTTAAATTTCTTTGCCTTAATTTATTGATGTGGCACCCAAATATGGAGCTTTTTTCAATAGCCAGCTCGTTTTACACTTCACATATAAGCTGTAAGAAAAAAATAGTCTGAATTTCAGAACCATCATCCTGGCATAATGTTTTTCGGTCTCAAACAACCACCCGCAGAGTGAATGGCAAACAAAAGCGCGTTTCTCTTAACGTTCTTGAAATTAAGAAAGGACAATATTTAAAAATGAAGTTTCTCCGGTTTTCTGTGTCTCTGTGTGTTTGTGTACAGAGGCAGAGAAAAATATCTCCCGTCGTCGTTGTCACTTAACATGTTTACTCATTCACCCACCTTCAACGGCATTGCCGCCGCCGCTGCCGCACGTCGTCACCCACTGGGCCACTCCACTGGATGAGTGTGGAACGTGCTTTCATTACGTTGTCCAAATAAAATGATATTTCCTTTAAAATATCCTCCTGGCAATTTATTTATCCTGTCAGCAGACTCCGATTCTAACTCCCACATAGCTCTGACTGTTTTGTGTTTTGTATTCTCTGTTGTTTTTTTGTGGTTGCTTCTCGGCCATCAGCTCGAGAGTGGGAAAAAAATGTTCCTACATTTGCCTTTGTTTGGGTCTTATTTTTTTTTTCTGTTTTTTTTTTTTTGTATGTTTAAGGACGCGTTTATGTGAGCGCTTTGAAGGATATCTCGATTATGCGGCTCTTGTTTTGCATCGAACATCAAACGCGGGTGTGTGGGTCGTACCTTCGAATTGGACATGTTTGTTCTTTCGAATAGCTTGTGTCTGTCTGTCTGTCTATCTGTGGATTGTATTTTATATGGAAATTCTTTTTATTGATTTCTACTTGTTTTTTGAACGATGAGCCAGAAAAAAAGGGGAACAAAAAGAAGAAAAGAATCGAAAGAAAGGTCCTTGAGGTCAATTGATTTTAGTTTATTGGCTGCAAAGGAGTCGGGACAGTTTATCTGTGTTATGGATGGTTCATTGGGCTGTGAAAAAAGAAAGGAATGAATAAAAATTAGATGCAGACTCATGTTGTTTTTCCGAGGATTGTTTATCCAGGACAGGAGGCTGGGGTTGAGGTGGAGTCTGTTATATTAGCATACGGTGAACGGAGGGGGTTTCGTGTTCCTCTTCTGTTTGTCATTGAAAATTTAAATTTAGCCTTGTGGGGCTAGGTCTATTTGATTTGGCTGAGAAGTCGAGGACGACCAGGTTTGCATTGGTAACGAGGTTACTGTTCTCTCACATCGTCACACTTTCACATCTTCACAGATGAAATTAATCTTTTTCACATTCCTCTTTGTTGCCAAAGTGCTAGAGGGTAAATTAGTGTCATAATTGTCGTTCTTTTATATTCCAAGCTGGCGTTATTTTGTACTTTTTTTGGTCTGGCAAAAAAAAAAACATGCCTCTAGCCATAGCTCATGTGGTGTGTATTTTCGCAAACCCCAATTTTTTCCCCCAACGTCGTTGGTTAATTTTCTTCTCCCCGAAGGCTGCTGCAACGTGCGTACAGTGAGCTGGGCTCGTAAACCTTATTATTTACTACCACACACAGCTGCAGAGGAGTATCCTTTTTACTGGCTGCTTGTGCAGCATAATTTGAGGTCATATCTCACATCCGGTTAGCGAAAATTAAGTTGGAAAATTCAACGGCTGTCAGTGGACTTAAAGATCTGGAAATTTAAGAGGAAAGAGTTGTGTAATGGATGTTGTTTTCCTCAATTTGTGAGCCTCTTTGTTGGTATGTGGTCATTGAAAAGATTTTCTCTGATCCTATGAATCCCAAAAAAAAAAAAACCCACCAAGGCTTTATTCCCAGCAGTCACTTAACGTCGCCAGTTTAGCTGAATTAAATCAATTTAAGTCCCTCGACGTTCTACTTTTCAAAGTCCAAAAGCTGAAAGGTACACAAAAGTATCCCCTGAAGTGTACGCAAGACTTACGCTGAACAGAATTTTCGTTGTGTCCCAAAAATTGACTTCAAGAAAACTCACAGTCAAACAATATCCTTTCTCATCTACCGTCTTAGAAAAAGCAGGAGAAAGAGGAGATCCTATTTTCTTTTTCTTTTTTCGAACACCAACAAACAGACAGGCATTCAACTTATTCGTGGCACTTGTTGACTTCTTATAGAATAATTTCACTTCACATTACTTACCGCTGTCGCTTACCTCTGTTTGTTGCATGTGTTTGAGCCACCAGCATTTTCTGTGTGGAATCCTTTTGTTTGGTTTTCTTTTCTCTGATAAATTATACCGTGTAATGATTTTCGTAAGAATTCATCGTGATATGAATCTATAAGATTTTTTTTTTGTAAGGGAGATTCCTATCAAGTGTTATGCACATGTGAGCAAGTCTTCATGTGCGTAGGGGGGTTAATAACATCTTGGTTATATTTATGGAGAACGTTCTTTTCAAAGGGGTTTCTTTCGTGTGGGTAAAGACGCGAGTTAATGAGAAAAAAAAAAACAAACTGGCTGCTTACCTTAAGCACGAAACAAATCGAGGGAGGGAAAACTTTTAAGGTTGAAGAAGAATTGATTTAAAAGGTTATCTATCCACGGTTCCTGGCAAATTGCTTCTTAGCAAGGATCTGGGAGAAGGAAGCAAGGAATTTTTCGATGAAAAGTTGAAAAAGTTTCAAAGAGATAACTTCCAAATGTCTGCAGTTTTTCCAAGCCGTAGTCAATCACGCGTTGTGTTTTTGGTTGAGAAACCAATTAATTGAGAGAGTCAAAAGGATTCCTTCCAAAGACGTGCGTTTGTTTTCTAATCAAGAAAAAATCTCAGAAACTTAACAGATTTCTCCCACAGAGGTGTGTTCTCTAATTAGATTCTGAGATTTTTTTTTCCTGAGCAGAAGGATGTTCAAGAATTTTTCCAAACGACTGTGGTGACTTCGAAAATATGTTTTATCACAGAGTGCGGCAAATCTTCTGAGGTCGTATGTTCATGCACATTTTGTGCCGCTTCTTTTATCATAGAATGGTGGAAATCTTTTCGGGTCGTCTTCGTTAATTCGTTTTTTCTTTTCCGAATTATATCTCATACGAAAAGTTTCCCTCATAAAATGTGTTTAACGTCGTGACATTTAACTTTTCCTTAAATGGTCTTTTTTTTTTGTTCTTTACTTCCAGAAACTTCGGAGACAGTTGGAATTTTAATGGGAGTTTTAGAGTTGATCCCGTCGCTTAATGGGTATCACACTTATTCGAGGATGTGTGTGGAACTGTGGGAATATTCTTTTTTGCTTCAAATTAACCTCATTTTCTTTTCAGTCTCACTTATTCGAAGATTAATTGGCTACGAAGAGCTGTGTAATTATTCGTCTTTGCCTCAAATGAACCTCATTTTCTTTTTATTATCGCCCGCTGAATTTGAGGCAATTTGAGGCCTGATTGATGTAGATTGCGGTGAGTGTATTCTGGAGAATACAAAATATTCGAGAGAGGTGTATGTATTTTCTTTCTTTAGCTTTGTTGTAGCTAAAACATTACATTTTTTCTTAAAACTACATTGCACAATTTGTGCACGTATTTTGAGGAGTCAAATGCAGTCGATTGCATTGCGTGTGTTCTGGAGTGTCAAATGGAAAAATCAAGTAGAACTTCACTCCAAAGGGATTTTTTCAATGAAGAGTTGGATTCCAAGGAAGGACCTTCCTTAGAAGAGTTGGATTCCAAGGAAGGACCTTCCTTAGAATCCAACTCTTGATTTCTCTCTGAAATATCCGCCAAATTGTCGTAAGGGGCGAAATGAAAATTTCAAAGATAAGGCTTTTCTTTTTTGGTTTTTCTGTCTGAGCTAAAAAAAATTGTACTGTCCCTTGCGATAAATTTTGTTTTTTTTTGTTATTTTTAACTGGAATACTTTATTAAAAAACCAATGACACAGAAATACGTTTGAAAAAATTTTCGAATTGCATCTGCATTTTTACATTTTCTTTAAAATTTCGCTTACGATAATTTGGCCGTTAGGGGACAATGTTGCAAAATGCGTGAAGATTTTGAAATTTTATCGCTTGCAGAATGGTTTGGAGTGCGTGGCTCTTGGGAATCATCGTTAAGGCATTTCAGAGCGAGTATAGTGCCTTATCTAACATATCCAGATATCGAAAGTGGCAATTAGTTGTTTTTCACGCTGTTTCTATATCATTTCCGGACGATTGGTCACCTACAGATCAATCTGGATTCATCTAGAGCCATTTGACAGGCGTTAGGACTCAGCTACTTATCGCCACAATCACAAATCCTTTGAATGCTTTCAAACGTACTCAAAACACAGCTTTTTGTTTCTGATTTCCTTTCGAATTCTCCGACACAGTCAGCTACAGTGTGTTTGTTGTGGTTTGATGCTCGTTTATAAATTTTAATTGAATTTCGTAGATTATTCAGATTGTTTAAAACTTTTCTTTTCTCTCACCTCGTCCTAATTTTATTGAGAATTGCTTAGCAAAAAGAAAAAAGAAAAGAAAAGTTTCCGATATATTTCTTCGAAGTTACTTTTAATTACTTAAGTTTTCCTGTTTGCGGGCACTTGTAAAAGGAAAAGGATATCGATTCTCCAAAGGATTCATTCGTTAATTTATTCGAAGAAACTCGTACAATGCTAGCTACATTTACAACTTTGCTTCGTCTATTGGTTTGGAATAGGCAAACGAGTTGCAAAAAGAAACGTACAAGGGCTACAAATAACTTGTTCAGGAAAGGTGAAGGAGTTCCTCGTTATTTCAACACCCGGTGAGAAATTTGTGGACTTTTGCTGACCTTTTTTCTTTTTCTTTTCCTTTTTGGAAGTCTTTGTGAAAGTTGTTGATTGTAAGGTGCCGTGAAGAAGAGGGTTGTTTTTACGGCCTGATTTAGACAGCTGATTTAGTCATTTCTTAGCAAATTGTTTATTTGAATTTTACTGACAGCATTGCCTTTAAACCAAATTTTTCTGATTTCAAGATAAACCCGATTTTGATCATTTTGAAAATAAGAAAATCTGTTAAAGAGCTAATTCAGTGATTTTTTATGTAAACTGGTTTTTACTCGCATAAAAATCAGCTCTCTCTTCTTATTCTTAAACTGGATTTTTTTTTAGAGATCGTTGTAGCTCACTTTCACATCAGAAAAATCTAATCTATCAACTTTTCAGAATATGAAAAACAAATTGCAACGTTCTCTGTACAACGCATATGTAGAGAGAGCTAAAAAAATTCTGCGGACGTTAAACACGGTTGCCCTTATTCCACGCACTTTTTAAAGCTCTGAGAGTTTTTCAATTTCCAAAACCCGACTTTTCCCCACCTATCCATAGTCCCGCTGAATAACAAACTTTCCGTTGACAACCTTTTCCAAAACTTCCACCACACACAACGGTGCACAAGCAGAATCACTAAAAAGGGAAACTCGTCTTCGCTTTTCCCACAGCAGAAGGATCTTCACCGTCTAATTTCTTCTGATTTTCCATTCAATTATGACAGTTTTATCGAAAAAATATAAAAAAAACAACGAAAGTGGTAAAAGCAACAGAACACTCCTTTTCCAACCATCTTTGCACATCAAACGAGGTGAGAGGGAAGACGAACGATAGCCACAGGCTTTAAATTGATTATAGATGATTTGATTGATTTTGAGGTTAGAAAATTGGTTGTGTGGTAGTTTGGCCGGATAGATTGTTCTGTGTGCCTTGAAGATGTCCGGATGTTAAAATAGAGAAGTGGCTACATGTTGTAATTTAATGGTAAATTGAAATTGGATTAAATGTCTTAATTGTGGTGGGGATTAAGGATGTTGTTGTGGGGTGTTTGTTTTAAGGCTTTGTTTGAGCGAAGCATCAGAGTTCACAATTTTTGAAGGAACAACAAAATGTTTCATGAATGTTAAGCAGCATTAATCAAACATTTCGCAGCCATCAACAATTTTTTTTCGTCTTCACAAATGGTCCGAATCAGCATTTCCTTTTTCGTTTCTTGGCCGGGCGTAATTCTCTGTAGAAAGGACATTTGTTTGTCTCATACATTGATGGAAAATCGTATTTCATTCATTTGGAAATAATTTAGTCTAGCCCTCTGTCCATCACCTCGGATTCATTATCCCTGCCGAAGCAATCTGTTCACCAGAAATAAGGATTAGGAAGATACATTCTTTGTTTTTGTGTGTGTTTTATCCTTTTCTATTCGTTATTCTTTCTGTTGAAGGATTTGGGCTGGATCAGATGGAATTTCTTTTCTCGCATTTCCACGAAAAGAAAAAAAAATCAAATCAGCAAAAGATTGTGTCACATTCGGAAGGGATATTCAGGGATTTGAATCTATTTGTTTGGACTTATTTTATATGCAAGAAAACCATTTCGTCCTTTTGGTGATAATGAATAATTATTCGCTATTTGGGATAAATTAAACACTTAAGCCTTTTTTGAGAAAGGTCCTAATCGCATTTCGTTGAGGTTGTGTTTCAATCGCAATTCAATTGTGAACGTTTAACACGCGGCAGGGGCGGGTCAAAGCAATTTCAGTCGAGGGTAGTTGGTCATATCCTTGTTGAATAGAATCTTTTCTTTTTTTTTTTTGCAAATCTGTACACGTGGAATGTAAATCAAGGCTATCCCTCTGTGGTCAATGCGTGTTAAGAAACTTCCACCCTTCTCAGCAAATGAGCGAAAGTTAAAGGTCAGGTTAATAAGTTTCAGTTGAGGGTGGACTTTGAAAAGTCGATTTTAAAGGACTTCTAAGAATCAAATTTAAAGGTCCCCTCTTGAAAGTTATGAGAAATTTTCCTTTTTTCTGATGAGAAACAAAAAGGGTCGCGGTGAAAGATAAACAAGGATGTTTGATGGGAAGTGAATTTTGAACGGCGTTATGAGTTTAGGATGATTTCTTGCAGCTCCTTCTCCAAGTTGTCGCCAGTCTTTAAGTCATAAAATTTGTCTCTTAACAATTTCAATTAATTATGCATCAGTCGACGAAGGCGCAGAGTTTTTCATTACCTTCGTCTCTTCAGAAGACACCTTAGTTTTGTCTTCTTCGTTTCTTTTTTTTCGCTTTCATCTCCTCCCATTAGGATGTGTAGTACACACGTGTGGAGGAACATTGTTTTTTGCTCTTTTTTCTAGTAAGTTCGCCCGAAGAAAGCATAATGAAATGAACGCAAGGATCTAAAAATAAGAGCAATGTTTAATGAAGCAAAAATGATGCTGAAGCAAAAATAAAAAGGATGTCATGAATAACCTAACGTTTCTTGTTATATATGACGTAGAAAACAACGACGATGCCGACGACAACGATGATGGAGAAGATGATGAGGATAACAAGGACGCCTGGCGGATGACTTAGTTAAGCAGTACACAAAACGAAATCAATTTTTCTAAGTACTCCGGGAGGTATGATCTAAAAGAAAAAAAAAAGAACTTTTGCATCAGGCATCTGCTTCAGGCGACGTGTATCCTTGTTTTCCAAAGAATCATGACGTGCATGACGAGTGAGGGATGCACTCGAGTTCTCACTGTGTTTCGCTTCGTAAGGATCATTGTTGAGGTTATTCGTTTCGTTTCTATGTCTCTGTTGAAGAAGTAGGATGAAGTTTCTGTGAATTTTTAATACCCAACCGTGTCGGTAATCATTTTAAGGAGTAATCATTTTAAGGTTGTATACAACATTCTTTATGACAGATCCAAATGTCTACTCAATTTAATTTTGAAATTAAAGTGAAGGCTTCTTGAAATGGCTAATCTCCTTCTTTATCACACAATTTGATGATGTGAAAGGATACGAGTTCTGTTTCCCTGGGGTAACTCTGGTAATTGCCATGAATTATTGCCAAACAATAACGATTCGGAATAATCCTTTTGATTGGAGTGTTAAATCAAATTCAATTTTCTTCTCCTTTCTCTCTAGATAAAAGGACTTTTTAAGTACATGTGACAGCAGAGACATGAAAGAGGAGATTTTAACACGACATAGCAAAGCGGAAGTGTTTGAATCCTTTAAGAATGAAATTGTTAATTATGAAAGCTGTCTAGAGATGAGAATGCATGGTTGTGTGGGTGGCTTATAGGATCCCTGTTGTGTGGGAGTACGAAGCGGTGAAGTGGGTTTTCAGTCTAAATATCTCGTTCATTTTAATTTCATTAAGCTCTGCTAAAGGATTGAAAGCCTGGCAAACAAAGTGTGTTCTGGAATATGTCAAAAGTCGATGGTTTTTTGAATTCAAGAGGTTGTTTTTGAACATAACAAGATTTTTTTTTCCCACGATCGAACCTTTGGCCTTTCGTTGTTTATCCTTGACATTCCCCTGCTGGATTTCTGATGAGTCATCCTCTTTGAACTTTTTTCTTCTCTCTTTCTTTCACAAACATCCTCTTTGTTGAAGGAATCTGTGTATTTACTCTGCTTCACATTCATTACGGTGTCCTTAATTTATTTCATCACTCACCTCTTTTCCTTAAATAGTCCTTTGATAACAAACGAAATAAAATTAAGCGTCTTAAAGATCATGCATCCCCGAACAATTTATTTCGTATATTTTCACGAAATTTTGTTTTTTTTTTTTAAAGAGCTTCCATTAGAAGACAAAAACACCTCCAGCTCCGGCATAATGAACAGTAATTGAAGCAATTCAGCGAACTTATTATATCAGCCTTAAGGCCGTTCACAACAACGCGTACGCATACAGGCATATTACCCTATGGGGTGTATTTCACATGAGCGTATCACACGCATGGGAGTCCTGTTGACACATAAGGCCTTTTTGCCCAGACACACGTAGCTGAGCATTCAAAACATTAAACATTAATTTGATAGGTTCTTGGTGTCCTAAAGCTGGGTATTTTATTGCTCACCAAGATTATGCTCAAGTGGTAGAATCGCTCATTTCTTTTTTTGTTTATTTTTTTCTTATGTTTGGGAGTTGGTGAGGATTTGAAATAATGTGTCCCTAGTTGGGTTAGGTTTAAGTGAGGCATTTCAGATCAGATGCGAAGGACATGTGTGGGCTCAAGAAAATGAGTCTACTTCAATCGTTGATAAGTCTTAAGTCATGAATTGTTGCAGTCAAAAAAATGAAAACCCTACAATCGTTTGTCAAGTTAGCTGCAGCCTTTTGTGGGTACAACTACGGTGAACCGATTGCTTCGAAGAAAAAGTGCTCGGCCGGCTGCAGAAAATCCCCAACTGCTCTTAGGCTCAATAATACTTCCTGATTTTTTCGATTCAATAGGCCAAATGGGACCCATTGTGATGCCACACTGAGGACGAGTCTGTAAAAAGCTTCAGTGGACTCTTCACAGTAAAAAAGGTTAGTTGCCGGCTTATCGCCAATCACATAACAAATGAAATTCCACAATGCGGACCTGTGGGTCCGTATTACACCAATTCAGAGTTCCTATAAAATTTGATCACCCATTTACTCCTGGTACAGACAGACAGCAGGGCAGATATGCTATAAATTTGTTTGTGTTGCCTGAAATTGCGATTTTAAGAATCCGTCCTAATTTCTTCCCCTGCTCTATTCTATGAACACGCACTCGCTTCATTTAGATTGTTTCGCCGCGTTCTTTTGTAGACCAGAAAAAAATCTCAGTCCTAGATCCCCAGCCGATTAAGCAACGAACTTTAAACAAAAGAATTGAGGTTAATGACGTTCGTTGCAAACTTTTTGTCAACTTCATGTGCACCTCAAAATTATTCATCCTTTGAGCTTTTTCCTGCATCCTAGCGTTATAATTTAATCTGAGACCAAGCTCGTCGGTTGCACCATAAACCGTAGCCTTTCAGATTCAAGAGAGCAAAACCGAGTGACAGGATATCACTTCCCTGGTGGTGCACAATTATGTTTCAAAACTACACCGCAGCGTATTTCGATTTATTCGCACATACATACACACGTGTGGAGACAATAAGCCTGAAAAAGGAAACCCACGATGTGCGTATAGTTTGCTTCTCTGACCTAGTTTACCTAGTCGAGGATCCTTTTCCGTTTACTGACAGTCGTCGGTAGTTTCATTTCTTTTTCTATGAGAAATAAAAAAGTAAAATCCTCATGAGAGTATCAATGGAAATCTGATGAATGAAATGCGATATAAGTTGAAAGGATGCTCACTAGATCCCAACCTCCACAGAGTCTCACACAGCGCTGGTGTACTTAATTTTTAAGTGAATTTAGTTGAGTAGCGTGCAATTTTAATTACACATAAAAAGTTGATGTCAATAAACTTACCAGAGTCTGTTGACGGTTTAATTTTAGACTCAAGGTAATCTTTTCGTGGAATGAATGTGAAGAGGCTGTTGGAGAGTTTGCAGGTGAATGCGTTCAAATTTGTTTCTTTTTATCGTGTGTATTTTTGTGCATTCGTTTTTTTTTTTTTTTTGTTCAATTTCTTGCTGTTTGGGCACTGTGTATACAAACGAATACAGTGAACTCTCGATAATTCGAATTTCATCGGACAAGGGAAAAACTTTTACAAAAACTCCAATTACAGAGGTTTGTGAATTATCGTAGTTCGAATTAGATCAAAGGAAAAAATCTATGGGACCGTGGGACTGTAAGGATGTTTCTTTTTACAGAGGTTTTCAAATTATAGAGGCTCCAGTCATCGTGAATTCACTCTATTTATTCAAAATATGTGAAGAACAATTGGCGATCTTAGTTCGGATCGGTACACGTCTCTGATGCCACTTAAGTTTCCCTTGGAGCACATGATATCCTTATCCAAGTGGAGACTCACAATTGTTTGTGTGTCAGTCCAAATAGGAAACCTAAATAACTAGGTAGAAAATCTAATTTTGCCTAATATTATCGAGATACACGTGTATCTCAGGCACAATGCTTGCGACGAAATGTAAGCAGCTTGTTGTTATCATCTCTCCTTCAGATTGGCCAAGTGTGTGGCAAGAACAATAACAATAACATCCTAGTAAAGTCTTCAAGTGCTTTTAGGAGCCTCTTCGGCACATCTGATGTATTCATTTTACCTTAGTGTTTACAGTCTAACATTACATTGTCCAAGGTATGTATCTTCCGTGTCTCCTTCGAATCACGCCAAACTCATTTGTTTCCAGCCCAGAACTTTTCCAAGGGCGGTGTACAGAGTTTCGTCCTTCGTGGCTTAATTACACATTTATCGAGTGTTCTCGTCTTTCAAAGGACATTCTGTTGCACCGACCGACGGCACGTGACACTCAAGAAATAGAATATTCAGGGCGTGTGGGCGGCAAGCGGTGGTTGGTGGTATCTTTTGGGAGTGGGAAGAAAAATCCATGTACAAACAATTAGGGCTGTCCCGGACGGGAATAACAGATCTTACGTGATTTGCTTGTAATTTGGCCAATTAGGTATCACGTTCGAGGATAATTATATGGCAAGGAAGAAGGCGTACAGGAAGAAATTAGAACAACAAGATCTTCAGTTTTAGAAGAGAGGACATTCAACACGTTTGCTGTAAGGGTGAGTGGTCATTTGCGGGTCCATATTCTAACCTCAAATCTCTTTCACAAAAACCAATTTCACTTAAAACCACTCAAACAGATGCCGAGCATCATTCGGGTTTACAAGGGAAAGCCTTTCTACTTTGCATGCAGCACACGGACACCTCCCCATGCGTGTTCATTTCATTAATAAAAACAACATCGATGACAAAAAACAATTACCACCCACGTAAGGTCAACCAATTTCATTGACAAGTCCATTGAAAATGTTTGCTTACACACAAAACAAAAGAGAAAAAAGAAAAATCCACTTCGACAATTGTCGACAGGACTCGTCTGTGTGTCCTGTGTCCTTTTTTCTTTTTTTCTCTGTCATCATCAATTTCCTATCGGGGGAAATTTTTAATTACAAAATGTGATACAACGGTTGTTACAAGTCAACAAAACAATCAAAGTACTCCAGTTAGTTATCCTTTCTCGGTTCGGTTTTGCGCGACTCTGCTGGTGCCGGTGTGGGCGTGGGTGGGTGTGGGTTTGGAAAAAAGGACACGACACGTTTTCATTCCCTAAACGATTCACAGGCTGGCATCATTGGTGTTGCTGTCACCAGCTCAGGAACAACTGTTTCACAAAGTATCCACCATCATCGTCATCGTCATCCTTTTTACTCGGTTAACATGACTCGACAAGCGCCACTCGATGTGTGCGTGTGTATGGTGGGGTTGGGGAAGGGTATTTATTTATATGAACTCCATTTCCGCCTCCAACCATCGATGGGAAATCAATTTTCCCTCGCATATACCCACACAGGCAAAAAGGGCAGAGAGGAAAAAAGGGAAAATTGAAAAATTCCATTTGATTGAATTTGAAAATTGAAGAATGATTCAAATTTTGTTTATGAATAATTCATCCCGTGGGCATGGGCGGTGGAGACAGGTCCTTTTTCTGGTTGCCACAACGTTGTCTGTTATGTCTTGGGATGCAAATCCTATTTGGCTTCTCAGTATTTTTGTATTTTTGTTTTTTAATTAGAATGGGAATCCATTGCGTGTGAAGTTATCTTGTTGCATGAATGTGAAGTTCTTCTCGAGAAACGAAGTCGTAGATTCTATTTTCGGAGATGAACACGAGCCACGGGAATCCGTAGAAGGAATTCCGCGGAGGAGTGTGGCATTTAGATCAAAGAGGGGAGTTAAAAGTTTGCTCAAAAACTTCAAGAGATCTGGATTATTTTTCGTTGCATCAATAGTCGGTCAATTAAAGGAAGTCAACTGCCTCCTCGAGAGATCTAGACTGTTCAACAATTGGGAGAAGTGGTCATGTCGAAAGGAACTCAACTGTCTCCACAAGAGATCCGGTTTGTTTTTCGTTGCAACAATTGTGTGAAGTGGTTTCTATCGAACGGAAGTCAACTGCCTCCTCTTGTTGACCCTTAATCAATTCATTCCACTACAATATTGCATTGTGGAATTTCATTAGGACATCGATATCCTTTACGGCTCCTGATGCATCTTTGGGTACCTGGTTATGTGGGTAGTTCAGGCATAGCAGTGAAAACATTTGCATTCCTCTTTGAATTTGTGGGGAAAATCGTTTCCATTGTGTTAAAGGACTTTGAGGCGGAAATATTTCCATACCTTGTCAATAGGAATACCTCCTGTTGGTGGCTTATTGGATCTGATCCTTTGACTTTGTTTTGGAGAAATGTATCAGCTCAGTAGGGTGCTGGTCGAGAGAGGCTTACGGACAATGATGGTACAGTACAGATTATTTTCCGGTACAATAGAGAGTCATTCGTGAAGAGAAAGACCGGTTTCATTTGGTTTATCGGGAGCTTATTTCGAACTTGATCCGAACAGAAAATGATAAGTTGCTGCGATAAATTTAGACACTGATTCCATCATTAAATTGGATTCGTTTAGCACCATTTGAATTTTTCTTGTGCACTTATTCGCTTAATTAAACGTTTACAACAGGACGAAAGTTTTAATCAACTCCAGGAGATGTGCAGCGAAGGGTATAGATGTGATTTGGTGAAAGGATTTGATGGCAGTTAAAAGTTTTCTCCTTTTCCAATTTGTAATCTCTTCCAGAGAATAGTATTTCGAATAGATCCTTCGATACTCAAAAGGAAGTTACCCAACACTTGTCAGGAAGGAAGGAGGAGGAGGAGGAACTGCATTTGAACAGACCACGAAAGGAATATTGAAAAACAAGTTTGAGAACTTGAGATGAGTGGATTCACCTGGAGGTGTTCTGTGATGTTGGAAAGTGTTTTGCTTACATCTGAGTTAAAGACCCTTTTTAGATCTCAACAAGTTTTCTTTGGCTACGAAAACTATCTGGTAATTACCTGCATAAGTTCATTTCTCAATTGGAAGCACATTTCTCCACTCCTTCTTTCCACTAAACGCCACTTAGCGCTGCGCTAACGCTGTAACAATGTGTTAGTCGATTATTTGACCGCCAGAGGTGTATTTTCCCTCGTTTTTTTGCAGGACTCGGTCTCTAACGATGTTTTATTTCAGTGCAATGCACAAAAGAAAACATGAGCGATTTAAACTGTTTTTTTTCCACTTTCTTTCTTATTTTTTTTTTGCTGCAGGACACTCTGTTCTCGTTTGTGGTGGAAGAAGGATTCAAGCATAGAAAATTGACGACGTCCGAAATGGAACATTTGACCCTATGCGTCATCTGGATGTGTCATGCGGTTAGGAAGACACTGGAGAGAACGAAGAAAAAGATTCTCCTGCTCCCTTTTGTGAGAATAATTGCATTTTCCTCTAAGTGGGGGTTTATTTTTTAACCTTTTTTCACACAACGACAAGGACATTTTTCTTTAATCGAAAGAATGAAATGAAGTTACTTCTACGGTCGACCCATGTCGACGTAATTAAACTTTCTGCTTTCGGAGACAGAAAATGAGTCCGCAGACAAAACTGCTGAGGTTGTTTAGTCCTTCGTTGGTCATATGAGTTAACATTAAGTTCAATCGATTGACTGAAAATTATTCAGTAGTTGGAAAAAATAATCCGTCCCAAGAGGATGAAAGTTGGGCGGAAGCAGGATGCGGAATATTTTAGTTAATTATTTTTTTCACTTTTAGAAAAAATTCAATTTCCGTCAAACTCACTGCATAAAATCTAAAGTCATTAGAGACACGTCTGCATCCTCAATGGCCGTCCGCTTTTTTTAAAATAAAATCCTCTTCCAGACTGAGAGCTCCATTGGTCAGATTTCCACCACAAGCACACACCCACAATGCACACGAAAATTGGGATTTAAAAATTTATTTCTCCCAAAACAAAAGTGGTTTCAAACTCTACAGAAATGGGTAAAGAGGAGGAAGCTTGTTTTTTTTTTTTTACTAAAATTATGATTTTAAGGCAAAAGAGAATCCTTTTAAAGGAAGCAACAGCAACGAGATATGATAAAAAATGGCAGAGGTAAATACATTTTTTTTCCCGTCCGAAATGGGGTAAAAATCCTTTTCCTAATTTACATTTGGGAGTTGATTTGTTAAGGGCCTTAGATTACCGTATGCGTAGGACTAGAAAATAAGCTCAGTTCTCTCCTAAGACCATGTGAGTCCTTTTTTTTCAAACCTTTTACTCTGTGAGAGTCCACAAAGGTAAAAAAGGAAATTTGAAAAATAGGAAAATAAAAATCCGTGAGTAAGGTAAAGTCAGTTTGATAGCGTGATTATCTAAGGAGGAAAAAAAAAATAAATGAAACATAAATCCTGTCAAATTAATTCAATCGTAATGGAGACTTAGAGTGGTGGTACATATGCCGTGTCCTTTTTGTGTTGTGAGAGGAATGGGGCGGTGGAATGGAATTTAAAAATTCTTGTATTTCGTGGGCGATCTAATATTTCGAAATTTGTGAGAGGAAGAGTCACTTAAGGTGGCCATATTTAGTCGTATTTATTTAAAGCTAGCTACAAATTAAAAAAAACCAAGAGCTAGAAAATACAGCCAGAAGAACGAAGGCTTTTGGCTAATATTTAGGCTGTTCGGTCTGGTGATTTCTTAGGGTTTCGTTCCAAAGGAATAAGGAAACCCTTGTAGAATCACTTCAGTGTCCATCTGTCTGTGCGATTAAAAAAAGGCTTATAACTTTTGAGTCCTTCTAATCTTATCTTTGTCTATTCCTCTCCAACCGTAATTTTATTTGGCCTTGCATTCTTATTATTTTTGTCATTCACCCACGAACTCGGAATGTGTTTATCATACATGCTAAGCCTTTCTAATTATAAATTCAACTCAATAAATTCTTCAATTCAATAAATTCTTAAAGTTGTCATCCTCGTTTCATTGTTGAAATTTTTTCTCTTCCTAGAGATAACCAAAAGAAAGATATCTGAGATTACTTTAAGTGCAACTATACCGCAGGATTCGATAAATTGAAAAGGATACACGATTGGGAATATTATCATCTCAAGGAGGACCGTTTCGATGTCACATCGCCAATGGATGCAAACAAATAATTGGTATTCAGAAAAGGATCTCTTGCCATCCACTCAAGACGTGCAATGGACTCGGGAAGGCACGTTTGCAGCCGGAAATTAGGTGCTGGTATAAAAAATTTTATGGTAAAACTAAAAACCTTGAAAGTAGATAAGAGGAAAGTTAAGTGAGTTTGAGAATTAGGAGTGGAGTGTTTGAAAAGCACTGAAGTGGTGGTTCATTCTGCAGCTCCAAAACTACAATAATAAATTCATTAAGCTAATGAATTTCACGGACAGAGAGTGGAAAGCATAGAAATTAACCCTCCGGGGTTCAACCAGTGTCCTCGCAAAACCGTATATTAAAACTGGGTAAAAACCCAGTGATACAGCAGGACGAGGCAATAGATGTGCTTTCGATGCAATATGTATCAACATAGCGACTTCTTCGTGGTGTGGTTTACATGTTTTGGACAATCCCATCAAAAATACATGCATACAAATTCTCTATTCTGTTGTTCCCGATGAGAGCTATAAAATTTGGTGAATAGAACGCCGCACGCCGCACCAAACAATGGATACGTTCGGTCGTAATTTAATTTGTTGACCATTAAATTGCAATGAAATTTGTATCGGATTATTCCAAGCCACTAGGCTGAAAGTCTAATTCGAAGGGATGAGTAGAGAGAGAGAGAAAGAAGCTTCCGGAAATGTTAGAGGTCAATCAGAACATTTTTGAGTTTCAGACGAACGGAGACCAGCGGGCCCCTTTCCGTCTTTTAATTTACCGAACATCAGCAAATAAGTTTGGTAAAAGTTTTTGATTGCAACTGGAAACCGAGAGAGAGAGGATTGTCTCGAAAGTTATATAGCCCGGTCGACTGGGTTTATGGACAGAGGAAGACAATTTAATTTGAATTTTATTGGTCTAATTGGCTTGGGTTAAGATGATGTCCTTTGAAGTTTTGTGAAAAAAAAAAGAAAAGGCATATACTTGAGATTGATGGAAAAGTTTTAAGAGTTCCATTTCAATATTCACTTCCATACTTCACCGGCTGATATCTCGTGGCTTAACACTCAATTGAATTGCCAATGAAACAAATCAAATTACAAATTCACTGCATAATATCGTGCACTGAAAAAAAAAAAAATCTCATCTCCATCGATGTCACGTCAAGAGTTACAACGGCCCTTAAGCACCCAGGCCATTTACTCCACAAATCTAATCTTAAATGTTTTCCTAAAAAAAAAAAGAAACCGAACAAAATCAAGGATAAAGCACAAGAAAGTCGATCAATTTTTCATTTTTCTAAAGAAAATTGAAAAACAATTTGCTCCTTTTTGCTCTGCCATCGATTCGAGTTGGTCGACTCTGTGCTGCTGCTGGATGAAGTCAAAAGACTTTTTCTTCTGTGGGACGAGAGATGGAAGCAATCAACTTGAGAACAAACCACTCAGCCTATCATCGGTCTTTAGGAGCAATAAAGAAATTCAATTTTCTGCAATATTTCTGCTCCGGTGAAAGGACATGGGGAAGAAAAAAAAAATTTAAATGCTCACCACAAACAATGGCATGGGCCAGCATGTTTAAACAACGTAATTGTGGAAGTAATCTCCTGTTTAGTGCATCATATCCTGCAGAGATGAAAAATAGAACAATTTCCGCAAACCAAATTTTATCTCTCCATCACAAGAATAAGAAGTAACACTTCAGTCCAGGGCAACGTTATGAACTTTGAAATTGACTTTTGTGTGTGTGTGGAAGGACATGCACCGAAGGAATGGAGTGGGAGCATAAACTTGTGATATGACCACATTAAAGTTTTTCAGTTTCATTAATTCGGAGTGGACATATAACGGGCTTACATCGAACGGCATCTTCAGGAGTTCATTGCACTAATTTTCTCTATGGAAGAAAAGAGTAGCAGTAATTTTTTTAATGACTTCACAATTTCAAACAATATGAGGGTTCTTGATCCTGCCACTGGACGTTGAAATACAGTTTGCTGTCCATTGAAGAAAATTTTGTTCATTTCCTTGTCATTCTTTCTGGCTTGACTTTATGATGCCTCGTTTTTAATCACTCGTTCGTTGCAATATTCTCATTATGACTCCATTTCCGGGTTGTCTTCCGTCCAACGACATTAACAAAGTTTCATCGTCGAGATAACTTTGCCTTTTCCATTATCTCGCTGATAATTGCATCCAATTAACAAGCGGCAAAGCTTCGGACAGCAGCAACGTCAACCACAAACACCCCCCTGGGCTTAACTTCAAAAACTTCTCACACCATCGTCTCTTTTAAACGAATATAAACACAGACACTTCTCCCTAAAACAACTGTGAGGTCCTTACACACCCGCCTCAACTTTTGCCGTCCTGCCTCTTGCAATCAAATCAACTTTTCGAGTCACTGTATCCTGTTCAGTGAAAAAGGAGCTCTGTAATTTGCTGAGTCTAAGGCGGATGAAATTCGAACAACAAAGATACAACCGCCGAAGCACTCGAAGAAATACTAATCCTTTAGAAGGTAGTTACACACACAGCCTCGCCAGGCAGCTGTAATCCGCTGAACATTAATTTACGGCAGAGTTACGTAAGCAAGCTTCAAGTTACGTTGCAAACTTGGTTGCATCTGCACATACACGCTGCTCGTCGTCGTCGTCGTCTTTGGGGATTAAATTTTTGGGATGAATTTTGAAATCAATTACAACTGCCTGAATCGGTGTGGGAGAAAAGTTTTTCCGACAGAGGTTAAAAGCGGTGGTGTGGTGTTTTTTGTTGATTTTCTCCGAGGAAAAGGATATTTGTTCTTCATGGCAAAGAGGATACCTTAAAGATTTTTCTCTTTCATAGATGCCTTCTCCGAAGAGACTTGAATAACTTGTTAAGTCACCGCATTGAAGTTTTTCTGAACGCTCTGAACTTTCTTTGCGGCTTTGGCTTTTTTCAACGTTTGTGTTTCTAATTACAGATTGGCGTCATCAGAATTCCTAATCTAGGACCGATTTGTGCAAGGCCTTGCCTCTTTCAACGTTTGTGCATAGAGTTACAGATTGGGGTCTTCAGAATTCTAGCTTACTACTGAAATGTACAAGGCTTTACCTCTTATTTTATTTCATTTCAGACAAAACTTTATTTCAAATTTTCAATTAAAGATTACAATTACAAACATGGTCTATACTATACGATAATTAACAATTGATAACAAGAAATAGTTAAGTGCATTCTCTTTGAATTACTGTTTGGTGTCATCAGAATTCTGGCTGAAATGTACAAGTCTTCCATATTGGACGAAGGTCGGTAAAACAGTTTGCCAAGTGGAAAATGGTAAAAGTAAAACTTTTTATAAGTTCGTGAGTAAGTAAAAATAATATTTTTTTTTCTTTTTACCAGAAATAAGGGACTGATGATGAAAGGACTGATTTGTGCTTCTTATCCATTAGCTCAGCAAACGAGGTGGAAGCATTAACGAGCAGACTTAACCAAAAACATTGAATGTCTGTCATGGCTGTGAAGGAACTCGATCGGGACTCGTTGGAGCAATCGCAACGAAAGTTTGGAACTCTAACCTCTAGGAAGGAGTTGTTAGTGCCGAAAAAGTGTGGAGTTTAAATGATAGTTTTGCTACACGCCGAAGGATCACCCGGAGGTGTTGGTGAGTTCTTTTTGAAATGAAATAATCATAAAAATGATTCTGCCATAATCCACGCCGAATGATCATCCAGAGGTGTTAGAGAGTTCTTTTCAAATATAATAATCATAAAAATGATTTTGCTGTATTCCAAATGATAGTCCGGAGGTGTTTGGTGAGTTCTTTTGCAAATATAATAATCATAAAAACCTGCACAGTGCAACTTAACGTTCTTCCTTCTTGCAGCTGAACATGATTCGTTTCGTGCATTTTATATGAATTGTATTTCTTACAGCTCCTGTCTCCCCTGAAATGCATCGCATGTCGGAATACTTTCGTGAGTTTGTCTGTTATGAAATAGATAAGAATGCATTGATCTTCTGCAGTGAGCGTGCTTTGCTGCTTTCTCCATTTGTTGTGGAACTTCAGTGTCTTAGGTAGAAAATGGTTACTACAAGACTCGGAACATCAGTGTGATAAGAGGTACTCATTAACGTTAAATAGCTTGACATCAGGAGCCGATGAAGCGAGCATTCAAAATAATGTCCCAGCCCAATCCATTTGGTAAATGGTTATTCTGCTTTCACCCAAAACATTTGCATGCGTAATCACCACGGCCCTTAATGGCACGCAGTTGCGTACTCCAAATGAATATTTAATACTACTTTACTGTCGTGGACCACAGGACACAATAAAAGGGATGTTTTGTCCACAAAAATCGACACTTTAAATGCATGAGGTATCCAATTGCCGGATGGAGGAGTGGAGACATAAAGAGATTCATTGCAATTCCTTGTGGCACGTCTCGTCGGATGAATGCCGAGAAAAGAAAACCGTGCTGAGTTTGCAGAGTCGAGAACACGTCCTCTGGGGCACACTATCTATTGGATAATTTGTCTTTCTTTGCGTCGGTGTGGTTGGTAGTCTTCGATCTTGGGGGGGTCAATCATGGCAGGATGACATGTAAAATGCATTCACGTAGAGTCTAGTCGTAACAGATTGCCTATTAGGTCCTTAGGTAACACGGGCGCTGAGGTGTTTTATGCAATCTCTGATGGTTTCTGCTCTGATGTTCTGTGCAATCTCTGAAGCTGTATGCAGAGGTTTTCCTGAGAAGTGAAGAAAATGGAAATTGCCTTATGCTTTCGGGAGAAAAAGTCAGACTCTGGCCTTCAACAGGCTGTACATAGATATACTATTAGATCGTTAGGAAACATGTTCGCTGAGTTTGGGTAGTAAAGGCAACATGTGTGCATTGCATTTGTTCAGTGTTCGTAGTGTTTTTTTTAAGCAGAAGCATCGAGTTTGAGTGGCTGGCCAAGTCGTTTTTCATCAGGTTGTAGGTAAAAAATCCTCTTACACGCACTCAGTTGGGAATCCTTATTCCCGGAGAACAATTCATAACGCTTTCGTTGCTGTCTTAACAAATCAACCACCACCACTCCTCTGTCGAAGTAATGAACTCAGTTATTCATCCAACGTAGAAAAGAGATCTGCTCCTGCAGAATCTCTAGAAGCCAAAAAAAAAAAACGAACAAATGAAGTATCCTCTCGAAATAAATCGTCCGCCATTAGTGTGTGCAAAGCGGTTTTGTTTCCACCCACACTTCCAGGGCGAGGATGAAGAAACTCTTAAGAAGATGAAGAAGCAAAAAATTGGCAAGACGTTAGATTAGGAGTGGAAATCACTAGACTTCGGTGGAAGAGAGAGAGGCTTACTTAGCGGAAAAAAAAACGAAGAAAAAAACAATAAACGATGTACTTGTCGGAAGAAGACTCTCGTCGTTTGGTTTGCCAGTGTGGAGATGGAGGGAAAAAGCAATTGAGAGGAACCTTCCGTCCTGGTTTTGACTTGTATCTTTGAGAGGGAGTCGTTTTTTTTGGAATTCCCATGATGCGCAGTAAGAATTGGTTGGGATTTGTATTTGTTCTCCAGATTCAATGCATTTAGGGGATAAGCGTTGAATTGATGAGACTTTGTGCGGTTCTGATGACTTTGGATTTTGGATTTGAATGGTGCTTTTAGCTTTTGTTTTTCGTTGACATAATTGTGGATTTTATGGATAAGTCGAGCGATTTGTTTTGCAACATGATGCATGTTTGGCCAGTCAGCTTAGGTTCCACTTAAGGGAGAGTACGCTGTCAAGAAAATATTCATTCGTCCTTCTGAACACATGACAAGAAACTTTTGTATAAGTCATTAACTGTCTGCGAAGGAGTGAGGCGGATATTTCTGGGCCTCATCACGGCACAACCCTCCAGGGCATCATACTGGGGAATTGATTTCGAAGCTGATGATTCCCTTTTTCGTGTCGGGGTGTGGGTAATCATAACGATCCGCACTCTGGCTTGGCATGAAAGTCGTTTTCTTTTTTTTATTATAAACATCCGGCTGTATTCCTTTTTGGGACGTGTATGTTCGTAGATAAGAGCAAAAGTAATGGCACATATGCGGGCGAGAGTCTACGTCGGGATAGGAAAGTCAGTGGTGTTTTTGGTTGCGGAAGGAATTATCGATTAGGTATTCGTAATTTGTGTTTCCTTATCCCTTGTGTGTGGTTGGATGATAAATAACGAAGCTGAAATTGTGGCTAAGATTGTATCGTAAAAATTATTTTAGGGACAACAGTTGATGTAAAGTTTAAAGGAGCGAAAAGGGGTTGAATAATTAACTACGTCCCGAGCTGTGAGAACTCCATTTCCTGTTTCGATTCACTCCCACCAGTCGTAGCCTGCCAATCAACGCTTTGTCATCAGCCGAAATAAGGGCGCAAGCACTGGCAGTGTTTTCCCGAAGCACCCAACAACACAACAGCCGCCCAAATGACACAAAGTCATATCCTCTTGTCATGGAAATGAATTCGTAAACTTTTCCTTCACAACCAACCATCACATTTATCAGGTCTCTTTCGCCACCTCATCTTCAGAAGGCTCCAGGAGTCCTCATAATGTCTTTGGCACCGTAAAACAGCGGGTGAGAGGAGGAAGGACCCCACTTCCTTTAAGGAATATGCAACTGGTTGTGGTTATGGTTATTATTTATTCGTTATGGAATTTTATTTGAATTGATTCTCCACACAAAGGTCCTTGGTTTAGGTCTTCTTAATAATCGTATCTTAGCGTGGGTGTGTTTTCTGCAGAGAGTTGTGTGTGTCTGAGGCTCATGAAAATGTAATTCTGCTTGTTTTGTGTGTTGTCCTTTTCAGTTGTTTTTTTGATGCAACAGCATGAGGAAGGGAGGATCAGATAAGTGCCCACGAGCGCGTTGTGTTTTTGGATTTTTTGGGGGGGGTGGTGGTTACGGAAGCGAGGGTGAATCGTGTTTATGTGCGAAAGGATTCGGAAGTGAGCAGTGGGTAACCAAATAAAGCGAAAAGAAAAACATTTTGCATTTAGCTTTACGAGGAGGAACAAATTTATGAGTTCTTTTATTGTTATGAATAAGGCCAAAGAAGAAGACGATAGGGGATGACGGAGGGATGCTGAGACGAGGTCCTTAATGTTATTATGTATTACGCGTGTGGTTTTTTGCAAAGTTAGATGTAATCTTTTTTATTTTTTGTCGTTTCTTTAAATTGAATTAATCTGATGTTTTGATGATATTTCAGATGATGCTTCAGCTGCACAGAAAGATGACCTGAAAGTTGCCACAAAGTAACCAGGATGAAAGTAAGTAAAGCAATGAAACTTAATTCAGCGAGTAAAAATGAGTTCTTCTTTCCCAGGATTTTGATTACCGTCATATGAAGGGTTAAGTTCTTCAGACGCTATGAAATGCCGCGACCAATGCACCCTCAATTATATGGGAAGGCAAACATGATCAATCGCTGTTCTACCTCTGCCAAGTCTCACAGCTCTGAGTTGCTCATACCAGGCTTCACAAATTATTGCAAACACAGTCGAAAGATGAACATTTTTTTAGAAAATTTGAATTTATTATTTTAACTAAGAAATTGTCAACTATTTTATTTTTTAAGTCAACTAATTTAATTAGTTTAAGCTTAGTTTAAGATTAAGTTTTGCTACCCATATAATTGTTTATTTGCTTAAATTTATAGTCTTAGTGTCCTGATGAACAAATGAAATAATAATTAAATAAAATGTAAATATAGTTGAACCCTCGAACTCGAACTAATTTTGATGTCGCGTGAAAATTCGACTTCGAGGGATTCGACTTTAGTTTAAGACTTAGTTTACAGGTTAAATAATGTGCTTTTAGTCGGTAAGCATTTATGTTTTTATTCTATTTATAGACGAAATTATTAACTATGTACTCGTGGACAAAATTTTCTTTTTTATTAGATCAATAAAGAAAAGAACTTGTGTGAACTTTAACACATGCATATGCTGTTGTATTCTCTTTTGTAGATCACGGGGAGTGACAAAATTGCATAGGAACTTGTTCTAGGTATTAAAGGGCGTGGTTTCATTAATGATTTGACGCATGAATCACTCAGGTTGGATGAAACGTCCTTAAAGGAAGAATATTTTTTCCAAAAGGACATTTCGGAACATCCCTTGATCCTTTTGGTAAAATCGGTTTGACCCATGTAAAGCTTAGTGGAAGACCTTTCATTTGACATATGAACCATGTCAATGCGATGCGTCGTTCCCAAGATATCAGCCGCTGAAAAATATTTTTGCTGATTTCTCAATTCTCGATGAAAACGTGTCCTGAAATGTCCTTTTTTACCGCAATTTTCGTTTTTCGCTAATATCTCGGAAACGACTCATCCGATCAGGAAGTTTAGTGTCTCAAATTATAGGTCGGAGGTAGGTCCTTACAATGACACCAAGATCATAAGGATATCTTTACAGTTACGAGAGGTATTCCCTAAAAACCAAATTTTTGCATATTTGAAGAAAACACCAAAAAATTGTAAAATTTTAGCCGACCTTTTTTCACTATTTTTTCTTAAATCGCTTGTATCTTGATAACGGTACATGCAAAGGACATGGTTGGGGCATCTATCAATAGATCTCAACTCGAACTTGACGAAGACCCCAAGGGCATTCCAATACATCCACTATTGACCGAGATATAGGCGTTCGATTGTGACTGAACTCGATTTTTTGGCCACTTTTGGTGGTTTTTGTTAATTTGTAACGGTATTTGTAGCCTTATGGAGATGGCATAAGCCTCACGCTCAAGAAAAATCTATCCTTTATAATTTGAGACCTCAACCAAGTCTGTGGGATGCATAGTTCCGGAGATATAAGCGATTAAAGCAAAATCCACCAAAAAAGGACATTTAAGGACCTCTTTTGAGGCACATTTCGATGCAAATGTCACGGTTTCAGCGCAAATAGCTCAAGAACGGTTAATCCTACAGGCTTGTATGATACCTCAAAAGAAAGGTTTTAAGATTAACTTTCCGATAGTTTTTTGGGACAATCTTAAAAGTGTCCTTAAAGGTCCTTTTTATGTAAATATTTAATTCGTTGCTTATAACTCTAAAACTTTGAATCACAAGAAAGTGATTGATATGCCAAAATTTTGGCTAAAACAAGACCTTTCAATCGATGTATCACGTCGACCGATAGGATGTACCGTTATACGTATGTATCAAATTCAAGTTGGGTTTATGAAAAAAGGACACTTAAGGATACCTAACGGTTCTTTTTAGAACGGCATTATAAAGTTCAACTTAAGACCTTTCATTTCACATATCATTTAGATCTTTACGACACATCGTTCTTGAGATATCTGCGTTGAAAGTTGATATTTAATCAAGAATCAGCCTCAAAAGAGGTCCTTAAATGTCCTTTTTCGGTGGTTTTTTCTTTAATCGCTTATATCTCCGGAACGATGCATCCCACAGACCTGGTTGAGGTCTCAAATTATAAAGGATAGATTTCTCTTGAGCATGAGGCTTATGTCATCTCCATAAGGCTCCAAATACCGTTACAAATTAGGAAAAACCACCAAAAATGGCCAAAAAATCGAGTTCAGTCACAGTTGAATGTCTTTATCTCGGTCAATAGTGGATGTATTGGAATGCCCTTGGGGTCTTCGTCAAGTTCGAGTTGAGATCTATTGATAGATGCCCCAACCATGTCCTTTGCATGTACCGTTATCAAGATACAAGCGATTTAAGAAAAAATAGTGAAAAAAGGTCGGCTAAAATTTTACAATTTTTTGGTGTTTTCTTCAAATTTGCAAAAATTTGGTTTTTAGTAAATACCTCGCGTAACTGTAAAGATATCCTTATGATCTTGGTGTCATTGTAAGGACCTACCTCCGATCTATAATTTGAGGCACTAACCTTCCTGATCGGATGAGCCGTTTCCGAGATATTAGCAAAAAACGAAAATTACGGTAAAAAAGGATATTTCAGGACACGTTTTCATCGAGAATTGGGAAATCAGAAACAATATTTTTTATCGGCTGATATCTTCGGAACGACGCATCGCATAGTCGTGATTGATATGTCAAACGAAAGGTCTTCAACTGAACTTTACAATAAATGAATAGGATTATCCAAAAGGATCAGGAAATGTCCTCCAATGTGCTTTTTGCAAATATGTTTTTCATTCGCAGATATCTCATGAACGATTTGTCCTAGGTGACCGATTGACATGTGAAATTATAGATGAATCATCGGTCTTTAATGCCAAGAACTTATTTCGAAATGCCCATTCCACCCCTTGCAGTTTTTTGCTATATAATACAACAGTTTTATTATCTTTTCGTTTAAGCTTTTTATTTTTCAGTTTATTAATGAAAATAAGTTTCAGAACAGTTTACTTTTCAAACACAATGTAAAAAATCCTTAAGAGACTAAGAACTAAACATAGATCTATCTAGATGATTTATGATCAGATCAGGAAATGGTTAAGGTTGAATGGAATGCACTACTGTCCTGGCATGAGGATAAAGTTGCAACGATGATCAACGCGATAATTACTTTCGCTGTGTGATACTTAACTCGGATTTTAGGACTTTTTCTTTTGTCGGTAATACAGCATTTCGCAATGAGCTTAATCCTTCGAATGACAGCAATCGAAATGGTTATAGTTCTCCTGGAATAAAGAATTCAAAAGAGTTCATATTTGCTCGCTGAAATTTATATTATTGCTTCGCTTACCTTAAACGTGGTTTCCTTTAGGGGTTTGTGCTTGCATGGAGTTGTAACATCATTCGTACTTCGTTGTACTTGAAGACTGTCAATTGAATTTAAATTTGATGATGAGAGATGGTCTATGTTCAAATTGTATGTGGTGACGTGCAATTTAAGAGATCGTAATGCACTCGAACTTTAAAAGCGATCCGTCCTGCAAAAATGATAACAATGAAAGACATTTATTCTCTACGAAATCCAGATCACTTAAAATATACAAACTATTCCATCAATTCAATGTTATTTAAAAAAAAATTGTTTTGTACATAAGACCAAGAAAAGAAAAAATCGGTTCAAATTTTCGCTCAAGCCGATCTCCCATTCTTTCGCTACTGAAAGTCTTACGAACCTAAAGTTTTCCTTAACAATGACCAGTCAAACATCATCGGCCTTCTCCTAGAACTCCCTACAATTACCTCCCCACATTTACCGAAGAACACAACATCCTTTACGAATACTAATCACGCACAATCGCCCATCCACAAGTTGACTGCCTATTGGCATCCTCACGAAAACAACATCCTTTCAACGTCGCCGGAAATTGACCGAAAACCAAAATCGTCGAAAAGGTCAAAAACCCTTCCCCCAACTAACCAGACCTCCAGTGGTTCTGTGTCCTGTGTGCAAATAGAATCCTAGACTGAAAGTGGTGAACTATTTTTAAGAGTCCACCGTTGAAGGACCTAAAAGAGGACACGGACCGCATCGTGTGGATTAGGTGGCTGTGGAGGGTGACACGGCAAGTTGGCACCATAGGCAGATTAATGCTTAAGCATCCTCCAAGTGTTTTAATTAGTTTTTTATACAAAAAACTCACTCTGCCATCGAATTTTCTCCACCTTTCACTATTTACTTCCATTTCGCCGTATTCAGCTGCGAGGCTCCAAGAAAAAAATTGAGCTTTTCCCCTTTTTGCAATTTTCTGGATTTCCTCAAACTAATAGAGAAAGCTTTTCGCCTTTGTCGCTCGCTCTCGCTCTCTGTTGGCTTCGCATCAGAGCCGCTTCAAACTGACATTGGGAATCCCGATTTTTTTGCACTCGGACTCCCTCAACAGTTTTCCCCGGGAACTCGAAACGAATTGGTCGTCTAGCTGATGCACACAGCTCAAAATTCTAACACTGTGAGGTTTTTTTTTTGTAATTAAATATTGTTGAAAAAAAAATAAAATATTTTGGAAAAGAAATTAAACTGAAGTTTGGTGATTTTTGAATCAACTGTGTGCTTGTCTCTTGTTTAGCGTTGAATTGAAAAGAGTGAATTCAAACGGTGTGAAGTGCACTTCCTTTTTTTCGAAAATGGAATAAAGTTCAGTGGATGGAAAATTAAAAGAAAAAATACTGAACATTAAAAGCCTGTGTCCTGTGTGTCGTCTTTAAAAGTGAAAAAGGATACATTTATCCTTGTGCAACAGGCAAGTTCTGTGATGTCGTTTTTTTCTTGTTCGCTTATTCATGTGAAGGAGAATGTGGGTAAATAGAAAATTGCAGTACTTAAATGTGCGTTTTTTTCTTTTCTTTTTTTGTTTTTTTTTTCGATGAGAATTATGTGGAAGTGTGTGCCTGAGTACCTGAGCAACTGGTGGTAAATGGAGAGTAGGTGATTGCTCCTGGGCTATAATAAAATGCATTTATGAAGTTGAGAGGTACTCAGGTGTGAGTTTAGGGGTTGGAAATAATTTTGGAAAATATAAGCTTTAGGTTTATTTTTAGCGCAGTGCGTTAGGTAGAAATTCTTTTTTGACTTGAAAAGAGGAATTTGGTATGAGAGAAGGGATTGTTTTCTTTTGTCAGACTCAAATATTTTCATTTCATGAAACTCTTTTCTTTCGTTTTTACATTAACATCTAATAATTATATTTTGGATTTACATACCATGTTGTTCAAATTAACATTTAAGCGCAAACTTTTTTTTAAACTATGTAAGAAATCATGCAAAGTAATTTCTTTAAGGTTTTACTGGCTCTGTATATTCTAGAACTTTGAAACCCATTGAAGTCATAAATATGCACTAAACAATCAAACATTTTGGCCTATGTGCTGCTGCCTAGAATTCCAATACGTCACTCAACCTAAAATGTATTTTTCCAACTAGAATTGGCCAACACTTAACAGCATAAAACTGACATAGTGGTATTGCATGTTCACGACGATTAACGATTCTTAAAATTTTTTTCCTAATCTAATAGTCCCCTTGTGAAACACTTTAACTATTTCTAAGAAAAAAAATTATTTCTCTCTGGACAACTACACATCGACTTGATCTGCCAAAAAAACATATTTTATGTTGAACGTAAGCTAAATGATCCTTGAACCCTTAGACAAAAGATAACGTCCTACCGACGGAAGCAATAATCGTTTTTCACAGAAGACAAATCGAACTTTCCAAGTCCGAACGGCAAATAAAGGACCTTTCACGGTCTCCCTTTCTCAATCTGAAATTTGAACACACATTTGAAAAGAAGTAATTGGGGAGCTTGTATTGAAATATAAAACATGCATCGAAAGATTAAGTTAATTACAAATTTTAGTGCGAAGATGGTTGTTTGATAAAATTAAATTGAAGAAATTGTGAAGTTTCATATAAACGAAAAATACTTACTTGTTTTTGCATCCTTAAAGCTGAACTCGGGTTTCGAAAATTGTCCTACTGTCGATGATACAGAACTTCGCAATGAACTTGAAGAATTGAACGGCGACAATCCAAATGAAACAAAGAATTAACAAAGTAATATTTATTCAGTGAAATGACTATTATTGCATCATGTACCTTAATTTTAGTGAAGGTATCCAGTTTGTGCCTCCATGCGGTTGTAGCGATAATTCAGCCGCGCCTCTACCGTCAGCCTCCGTCGAAATCTAGGATTTGTAGCTACATACTCGCTCTTCTTCTTCTTATCAATCTTTGGCTGCATTCATTTTTTAGGGTACGTTTCAAAGGAATAACGAAACTCTTATAGAAGCACTTCAGCGTTCGTCTGTCTGTCTGTTTTTTTATTTTTTTTTTATTTTTGGCACCTGATTTGGCTTCTGATTGAAAATCGATGGGCTACCATGCATATATGAATTGAAAATCCTTGCGCAAATAGTTGAGTCTGTATCAGCTTCAGCCACATGTTGCTGGAGCTTAAGACAGGATGGAATCCAACTCACCCTACTCTTCAAGTATTTTACCTTTTATTTAGCATTTATTCCGAGAAGAAACTAGCTTTATTTTTAGTTGAAAATCTATCGATTCCTGGAACTAAAGACCAATCATTCATGCGACATGAGACTGAACTCCAAATCCAGAGTGGAACGACACTTCCTGACCTCTAACATTTTTTGCTTAACATTTGGTACACAGGCAAATGCCAAACCCATTATGCTGACCTCTGCTCCATCGAAAACTAAGTCTGTGAAAACAAACCGTGGTCGTTCTAAAACAGCATCACCAGCTGGAGAGTAAACACAATTCTCCCCTGCCAACCTGTCAAAAACTAAAACCACAAATCCCCAAAACAAACAATTTAAATTGATTTCAAAAACCATTTGTCAATTAAACTACTCGATTAACGATTAAAAAAAAGCCCACCAGCACCACCTCTCTTCCACTTCATGTTCTGAAATTAGAACTCAACGGAACGAATTACCATTTTGTCTTTCCATGAATTTCTATTCTTTCTTTTTGTCATGTTCTATTCTACCAACTAATTACAACAACAAGCCACGGTAGCTGCTGTGTGATGAAATGTTAAGTATGTGCGATAAGCAAAGCTCACTTAACCTAACCTCAAATGGTTATTAGAAGATAAAAAAGAAAACAACAACGGCCTCTGCCTGAGTAACCTACGTGAGAGGTTGCTCTACTTGGTAGTGGAGGTTCATGACTAGATAATATATGTGCGAGAAAACGTATGTGTATCTAGATACCAATTGAGGCCAACAGCACACACTTTGCAATGCAAATTTAATTCAGTTGCAAGCCGAGGGTGCGCGCAACTACTGACTGTTATGTTCTGGCGCGGGCAGAGGCGGCCATGATGTTGGGTTGATTGAAGGCGTGCTAAACGGGTGGTGATTCCGGAATAAATTCGTAATGGGAAATTCTTGTAAAAGGTATTTGTAGTTCAATTTTAATAGGAAATTCGTTGTATGATTGCCAGATTTTGATTAAAAATATAAATCTATTTTTGGGAGTTCATTTTGGGTAGAGGAAGAGGAAACTGTTAAATGGTACCAAGCTGTGCGAATAGAGCTAAAAACAGATTGAATGTGATTTACCTGCAGTTGATTATTGATGTGGAATATATGAAGGATTTAAGTCCTTGTTGGGCGCAGAACAAAACAAGGAAAAGCATACATACAGACGAACATAGAACCTCTGCCTTTTTGAAGTCGGTTAAAAAGGACGTCATTGTGGGGCGTGTTTCATAATTAGGAAATAAATTTAAGAAAAACATAAAGTTTTCAACACTTCAGAATACGATTCCAGTCACTACAAGCCACTCCACCGAACACTAAATGGAGAAAAAAAACAACACGAAACTCGTAAATACCGACGCCGGAATCCGGTAGTAAAAGTAATCAGTGCCATCTGCTGGTGCTTGGTCGACTCCTTTTTAGAAATGAAAGAATTAAAGAGCATGCTTCCTGGCTACACTTGACCTCTGTTCTCTCCACCCTGACGGAATCCCGATGAGCTACAGCTGCAGACATTTGTCGGTAAAGAGAAAAGGCCTTTTTCGTCAAATGCCAAACGGACTCATCTCTTAACATGATGGAAAAAATTACGCAGCATAAATTCACATGAAATTAGCTCACACTTCCTTTTTTCTACCCGAGGCTATCACGCATACTCTACACAAAGATAACACAGATGTTTCACCACAATGCGAATCAATGCATCCTCCCACGCCAACATTAACTCTCTGTTTATGTTTATCCTTTTTTGCAACGTTAAATATGTACCGTTGTTATGAAAAGCACAAAAGAGGACAATCATTATAATTAATGGCATTCATCCATTATGGTGGAAAAGGACATTCAATGGGCCACAAGATACTCTTAATTCCTACATATGACAAATGGCACACAAAAAAACTCAGCTCAACTGCAGATTAAGATTCATTACACAGATCCCTGTTATTGTTTTGCCAAAAAAAAGAATAAAGGACACTCTTTCAGTTCGATGCTCCCTCATCGGTGCCAGAAATACCCAAAATCGAAGCCAGAATAACTTTTGTTTTGCTCGAATGCATCGTTTTTTCTTTCTTTCTTTTTTGATTTATTTCCAATGAAAATTATTGTCCCAGATTTTTCGGAGGAAAAAACAAAGTCCTTAGCCAAGTTTTGGTATGTTTGTCTGTTCCAGAAGATTCCCTGCACCTCCGAGGAAAAAATAACAAAAAAAGAATATCCTTTCACATTTGTATCCTTGGAGTTTTATTACTGCAGCCTTTAGGGCACCACTACGTACACCAGGAGTTGGGGGGACGAATAAGATTTTATTGTAACTTAATTCACAAGGAAGATGAGAAGCGATAAAAAAAAAGGATAATGACATTGTTTGTTGCGAGAAAAAATGTGATTTTCATTTTTGAAAAAGGATACATCCCAACAGACGATACATGCGAATGTGAAACGTATTTTAATGGCGTGTATCCGCGAGTTTCGAAGATTTATGTGTATGTGTCAGGAGATAAACCTGTCTAAGGTGCGAAGGGATAATTAGGTATTTTGAGGAAGGTAAGTAAAAAGGGCAGGAATAAATAAACGAAAAAAATGATTTCAACCAGAATTTCGACACAAGTAAAATGGAATAATTATGTCTCAATCAGATTGGAAATTATCGAGGTTAGATTCGAGGTCGGTAAGAAAATTTGATTTGAAGGAATAATTTTGCTGATTGGAAAAAATGATGAGGGTCTTCTGAAAGGACAAAATCTGCCAAAACGGCAAATCAAATCAATTCTGCCGACACGGATAGGAATTCTCATCAAATTTAACGACGTAATTAATAAGTTATACACAAGAATTCACTTTTTGTCAAAGCAAAATTTCAACGAGTTTTGAAGACATTTCAATAGTCGGCAAAGTAGTGATGCTCAATGAACGTCAATCACATTTTTATTAAAATTTTACCAAAGAATCGTTGATTAAAATTAATTCGAAACTAAAAAACAATACTTTGTTAGCTTGACCAATTTTAAGTCGGCAAAATATGTGATATAATCTTATGTATTATGGACTAGAATCCATATGTGAATTTGTACTAGATTGAAATCTCAAAAATAAGCAAAAAAATTGCTTTCTTGCGCTAATGAGGACCACAAAAACACGACGCAGATCGACATAACGCATATAGAACTACCGATTCTCATGTCTTTTAATTTCATAATTCCCATGGATTTTGATTTTGTGAAGCTGAAGTAAAAAACGATGAGCAATCGAAAACACGATAATCTTTAGATGACGCAACTTTGAAACGACAAAAACTGAGTAATTTTGAATTGTGCTCACAACTCATGTAAAATAAAATTGCGTATTCGCCAGAGAAACTTCCTTTTTCCATATTCTATAGAAATTTCTGCTAAAGGTGTCGAAACTGAAATTAAACCCACACGGCTTCAATAACACGACAATTCTTAGACGAACTTCGATACGATGGAAACCGAGGCTTTTTGTGTAATTTTTAAATATGTCACAACTCACGCAACATAAAAAGATGCGATGCCAGATGCCAGAGAAACTTCCTTTTTCCACATTTAAGAATTTCTGCAAGTGGATTAAAATTTCAAACTGCGCATCAACGATAAATAGGAATTCTTGTGAAGTAGCTAATTCCTTCCTACACGGAACCTAAGGAACGTGTTTAAAGAACAAATTTTCGCCGCACACGAATCGTTTCAAAACAAATTTTCGACACATGCGACTTATTCGATTTATCTAACGCAATCAAGTTATACCCTTCAACACAAAAAAAAAAAACGATATCTCCATAACCTTTCCCACACAATCAAACCTAATCTCAAAGTCAACAGAAGGAAAATTTGCACAACATTTATCCAATAAAATGTTATCGCACCGAAAAAATTAACGCCGATAAGTGCTTTGTCAATTATAATCGATTGTAGGCTTTTAACCACAAATGCATTCCCAAAACGCCCTCCTGTTCCGGTAGAGATAAATTCGTTTTGATGAACAATAGGCGACTGAACAGGACGAAGGTTAGTTGCAGTTATCTGTTTTTCTCTCTTTTTTTGTGTTTGTGAAACCAAATAAAACTGAATTAATTAAATCGTTAGAATTTCGTTATACGAGTGCAAACACGTGGTGTTTTGAAATAAGAGGGGACGCCTTTGTTCACTTTTAAGGGCCCCCCTGGGATGTTCAATTTAGAAAAATCGGCCGTCGTTAAAGTTCAAAGGGAATAAGACTCTCGTCCCATAAAACCGCCGCTCCCACACAATCAGCATCCGTGATTAGTTGCAATCAAGGAATCAGTACACGGCAATAAATTTCAGAGAATTCAAATCACTTGCTCGTCTCCTTTTCATTCGATGCGAGACGTGCGGTGAAAGTCAATCTCCGCTGACACGGAGAGAGAAAGCACGCAGAACTTGAGCAGCGATGAATATCCTGAATACCCCGAAGATAAATCATGTGCCCTGGTGTGCAGATGGATGCCTTCTTCAGGTGGAGTACAACATATCTCTACCTGGGGACTTGATCACATGGATGTCCTTTTTAACATTCACGCCTGCAAATACTGGAAAGACAGAAGAAAAAAGAAAAACATGACCCCAAACGAAACTCAGAATAGACCTCTTCTAAAGGTAACACATCTCATGTGGGGAAAACGATGCGTCCCATGAGCCGGGCACTGCTTTCCCTTCGAAACACACCACGTACATGGATGAAAGGATAAATCCAAGACGCTCCTGGTGTGCAGTACTTGTTGACTTTTTAACCTTGGCGGCAACAGATCCATGGATCGATGTGTTCTGCTGTGCTGTGAGTTAAACTCCGATGCCGTCGGTGTCGACTCGTCCTTTGTCCTGGTAAATGATGATACATCGTGTAGTGTAATGATTTTCGCAACGAATTCGTGATCCGCATCATAAATATGCGTGGTAGCTTTGAAGAATACATTCATATGTACATTCTTGTGTTCTTGTGAAAGCTTAAAAGGACGGCAACGGCGGATGAGGTACGGGGATTAATCAACACACTTGACGGCTGGAGGAAAAAAGTGTGCTCTTTAATGAAGCGATATCATGGCGAACAAAAGGATATAAAAGCGATAACGTTTAATTATATCCCTCAGCGTGGCACACAGGGTGAGTGGAATAATAATGTCACAAGGAACTTTCTGCTATTCGATAAACTCGGGGGAGAACGGCACCGTCATCCGTCGCCATCGCCCGTCGGCGTCGCTTGTCGCCGCCTGCATCCGATGCAGCTCGTTCGTAGGAGATTAAGGATCCCAGATATCCTTAGGAGTAACTGCATTTTAAATCAGGACGAAAACTTTGAATGAAAACGGAGAAGGTAGAAAGGATGCAAGCGATTGAAAGGAAATAATCTTCTTATCTGATTTGATATACCACACTCTCTAAGCTAAAAAGGATACACAGATGAGATTGAAGAAGGAACCTAAACCTTGAAGAGGGGAGTGCTAAACTTACATAATTGGATCATATGCAGCATATGCATTTAAGATACATAAAAGAAGAAGACGAAGGACAACTTCAACATAAGACGGGATCCATTAATGCTTTGCTGACAAAAGCAGACACATTTTTCCTTCTGACAAAGTCAATTCGATTTGTTCCCGCACAACAAAGAGATCCTTAAGACTACTTAATTAGAAGGATGACCTGCCAGATGGACAGCAGACCAAATTAAGTCATCGAAACCTTCACCAACAATGATTTTTCTGAACACCTAGGGTCAGAAAAATCTATTGCCATCCATTCAGCCGTTGATTACATCCCTCCAATCACAGCCACAAACGACAGGGAGAAAAAAAAATTAAGACCAAAATAAATATCTCGACCACAAAACGAAGCTAATTGCCAATCAACCAACCTAATCGCTGCAATTTAATCCCGAAACATCTCCATTTTCAAAAGACCTCGATACCAGCCACCTGCCGTAGTCAACACATCCTTATCGAGAAGAGATAATGAACCAGTCAGCGGGGGTGGGGAGTAGGCCTGTTCATCCATGGCGCACGCAAACGGGGGAGGAAGAAAAAAAAAAAAACGAACTCGTTTCCTGCGAAAAATGCTTTTACCTCGATGGGTGGAGGCCAAAAGCACAAAGGCCAACTCGCCTCTAATTGACCCCGAGACTTGTCCAACCCCCGACGCACCTCATAACATGTGTACAATAGGTAATGGGCTCGTAAACGGATACCAAAGATAGAAAAGCTTCCAGCAATTTGGGTGGGATGAATGTGGGAGGCCTGTAGCTTTCAGGACATTTCCGGCGATCAATTTCATCGGCAAGTAACCTGAAAAGAAATCAGCAGGATTTCTTTGACGCCGTCGTTTGCAGTGGATTGGTCCCTCATTCTTTTTTTTCTTGGAGGGGTTTTCGTTCTCCTCTTTCTGTGACAAATTGACATAATCGATGGCGCGTATCTGATTCCAGGAAGCGTTGCTGTGTGGGGTGTGTGTACACGGTTTGATTGTCATTATTCTGCTCCTGTTCCTGTTCCTCCTTTCACACAACAAAAAACAGTCGTGTTGTACTCCAGCAGTGCGTATGTATTTGCATACGCCATTGGGTACTAAATTGAATGTGTGCTCCTGATTGACATCAGTTATTGACACTTTTGTCCTGAAATGTCAAATTCATTTAAATTTATTCTAAGACGAGGATCTGTTAGGCGAGTGCTTGTGTGGAGGTGTCGGAGGCAGGAGGTGGTAATTAGGACGACATAGGAGAAATTTGCTCATCTCTAAATCTCTGAACTCATTAAATGTCATCCCCTGTTTTTTTTTTTTATGATTCAGCTAGGGGTAGGAGCAGGAAAAAGGATTTATCTTGACATGGCAATAAATTAGCCTTAGGAATTCGCTTCGGTTCTTTTTTTTCTGGTGTGTGTAGGTAGGTCTTGATAAGGACATGTTTAATGATTTTCATCGGGGGATGGCCTTTGTGGTGAGCTTAGTTTGTTTGCTTTTAATTAGAACACAAAAATAAGATATAAGAAGGATTAGGTCTGTGTGGGAAGGGGAATTTTGAGGAAACATGTGCAGCAAGAAATGGGAAGAGGGGAAGTGGATACCGATTTCAGGAAACTGAAAAAAAATCGGAAATCATAATCGTCGATACTCGTAAGCGTCGTAGATACGATCGATATCACTTGATTAGTATAATCGATGATTCTTTTTATACAAAGCAAATCAAAGCTGGATCCTGGAGTTCCAAGTAAACCACTGGCTTTTGTCATCGATTCCACCTATCCCAATACCTTTACAAAACTACAACTTGCTTCCAGTGTTATTTTAAACGGAAAAGTTGATTCATTTTAATTTCTATCAAAAGTCAAAATTATCTCGAAGTGAAAATAAAAAAGAAGTTGTCGACAATGAAAACTGACAAAAACCAAATCAGTTTTGATTTTCATCAAAGAAAGAATTTCACTTTCACAAAACGAGCTGAAAGTCCTTGCAGCTAAAGCACATGTATATTGGTTTTCAATTTCAAATTATTTCTTAATAAATAAATAATATTACTTGACAAATCATTGAGGAGCACCCAAATGATTATTCTTACTTGAATAATGACGCGTTCAAATAATATTGTCAAGTAAATTTGACCATGTGCTTTACTGACACTGAAATGATTTTTGTAAAGTTCCGACAGCAATATTGGAAAAAAAACTCAATTTGGTAGGTTTTACAATTGACTTTCAACCCTTTAGCTTCTCACTGCCTGAATCTTAACAAACCAAACCAATCAACGAAAACATTAATTTGCGTTTATTTGCGGAGACAACAAAATTATTTTTGACACCGCCGGCGACGGTTTGATTCGTAGATAGAGAAGACCTGAATATTTCTATCCCAGGCTTGATGACTCAGTAGACAAGAAAATCGATTTACCTCGTCCTACCACAACAGTCCTACCATTGAAACCCGCTTCTTTCTGACAACGATTCCTCGAATCCGAATCCATTTCGACAGAAAAAGTTACCGAATTCTATTTTCTGACTCATTGTACATTTGTTATTGGCCCTCAAGATGTCCACTTTAAGAAAACATCTCTCATTAATTATTTCTTACAATTTCAAATCTAAAAATATCCTTTCTTCTTCCCGCAGCACTCGTCCTCAATTCGACAATTTAGAAGTCATTCAACGTTATCCACCATACCAAATCAATAAACTCAAACAGCAAGACCGAGAGAGAATCAATCGTCCTTAATCGCCTTCGGGGCAAGGAACAACATAAGCAACTCCATCGCATCACCATCAGCCTAGGAGGAAAAAAAAAGAAGAAAAAAACGCTAACGTAAATAACTGATATTGTCTCCAAGGACATCTACCATTCCCCGGTAGGCTTAACTTTATCCCACACCACCCGTCATCATAATCGAAGAAAAAAAATGAAAGGAAGACATCTAAGACGGCGATTCAGTCTACAGCCTTCGTTTATGAAGGATGACAGCGAAGATAAGCAAAAGCGGGATAAGTGAGTATTCGAACACACACGAAAAAGGGGCCCCCTCCGAGCAAACAAGGACGACATGTTTATTGTTCCTTTCCGTCAGAGTGCCGTTGGAAATAAACAACAAACAATTTCGAAAGTATTTCTGTTTTTGATGTTCACAAATGTAATGAAATGATTTTTTTTTTGCTCAGTGGTCTCCTTTAGAGTTGTGTCTAAGTGTAATTTACAAAAAGACAGAAATCACTGGACATCAAACAAGCACAAAGTAAATTTCTTTTTTTCTTTTTCTTACCAGAGTCGGCCGCCATAATGCAGTCGATGACAGTATCGGCCCATCAAATGCCCGCCATAAGATTGTTGTTATGGGCTCAGCAAAAGTCGGTAAGACCTCAATCATCACACAATTCCTCTACAACACATTCTCGACGAAATACAAAAGGACAATCGAGGAAATGCATCAAGGGAATTTTTCAATAGCTGGAGTAAGTCTTACATTGGATATCCTCGATACAGCTGGATCCTATGAGGTGAGTTTAAAACAAACAAAAAAATTTATATTTGCTTACAGTTTGAGTCAAATGGGACAAGAGTGGCAGTTTTCCACTTTCAAAGTGAAAACTTGAAGTTGGTTTTTACTTTTTTCGGAAAGTTTTTTAATTCACCGGGAGAATTTTTTCCAGAACCACAGTGAGGTGAAATGTAAATGTTTTACAGTCTTCTGCACTGGGTCGACCTCAGCTGGTCAGGTTGCTGATGGAAGTGTCACTTAGTCTCGCGTAGAAAAGCTCCGTCGCTGTTCAATGACAACCGCCCCCACATCCAGCATCGAGCAAATACAAGGGATTTCGGGTGAACCATCCATCTGAATCCCAATCGTAGTTATCCTATTCTGCATGGGCACGGACTGTGCGCCTACCCGCACCGCTGTGCCGCTGTGCCGCTCAATGTAAAGCGTTTTTCTATTTGAGTGACTTTGAAACAGGATCCCTTTGGGATGGATGATGGGAAATGAAAAATGAAAACTCAGGTTTTGTACGATTCTGCCTGAAGGTGTGTACTGAGCGTGCCTCAGTGTAGGTGGTGCGCTTATTTTCCCAGCCGGAACTCCTCCGCGATAAGTTTTGAAAAGGAATACTTTTTTTTGTGTTTGTTTCACTTTTTTCTCGAAGTTGAAAGGGATAAGGCCGCGCGAGTGGGGTGGAGAAACGTTTCCTTTTGCTTGAGGATAATTTGTATTGTTATTTCACTCTTGAATGTGGGCAAATGTTTTCCTAATGAGTTCTACACTTGTTTGGAGGGTGAGAACGCGCAGAAATTTTTTTGTAAATTCTTAATTAGAATTTAGCGGAGTGAAATGGGGTGGCGGATAACAGGGTTGTGAAAAACGCGCACTGTAGAAGAATAGGAATTATTGGAAGTTTCCTTTGCAGTGTGTTAACTCACATAAGGCGCTTCAAACAAGGTGCAGAAAATGAGGGCAAAATAAAATAAACGAAATTTTAAAGAGAACAAATCTTTTCAGAAAAGTTTTCTTGCCTTAAAGTAGAAGGTCTGATTTTTGTTATAAATGCAGACAAAATTATGTCGGAGCTGGATTTGTGAGAAAATTTTAGGACAAGAAAAAGCCTAGTCCGGAAACAGAGAGCTGATAGACAGATGACAGATGTCAAATGAAAGCTATCGTCATCGCCTTATCCACAATAACTTTATGCAAAAAATTAGAAACTTGACAATGACTTATTTTAAGTTCACATACGCCCTCTTTTCAGTGAACTTTTTTTGTCTTGTCATAGAAAGTTCGATTTTTTCGATAAATGTATGCAAAATGATATCGGAGCCAGCTCTGTGAGAAAGAACAAGAGGGCAACACCAAAGTCATCGCCTTATAGCATCTATAATGATTTTCTGCGAAATTCAAAGACTCAACAATAATCTATCTTAAAATAACTTCGTCCCTCTTCTAAGGCCAAAAAAAAAACACATTTTTCCAAACAAAGGTTTTTCAGTCAAATTTCCTCGTCTCGTCATAGAAAGTTCGATTGCTCAAATGCAGCGAAGATCATATCGAACGTAGCTCTGCGCGACAGTTCAATAAGAGAACGGGCCTAGTCATCACCTTATCACATCCATCATGATTTTTTGTAAAATTTAAAGACTCGCCAATGATTTATTTTAAGTCCACATACGCCCTCACTTTAAAACACTAAAAAAAGGTATTTTTTTGATTACCAGATGAGCCCTCCCCAATTTTTAAATACTCCTCAGCCCGGCGAGGTCAAAGAACGAAGTCAAACTCTCCTAATGACCACGTTTTCTACATGACTGACCACAGTCCCTCATAGGCTTAGCTTAATTTTTCAAATATCAATTCAAATGAATGAAAGATAATCATCATTAGACCGGGTTTTGCTTGTCTACTTATTTCCACTGAAATTAATTTCTTATCGTTAAACGAGAGAAGAAAAGAAAAAAAGAAGTAAATAAATTTTCTTAACAATAGCTCTCCCTGTCCACGCAGTGTTCCGCAACACCAGCTAGGGATTAATTATCGCGACGACTGCGGGAGCTACAGGTCAAGATGGGATTCACTTATCTATTCGCATAAAAAATAGAATGAAAAAAATAAGATCAACCCCTCAAACCATCCAAGCAGTCTACGGTTTAGAATTTAAGGCAAACACTCCTCTGAATTGTTGTTTTTCAATTTCCTCCCCCAAAAGATTTTCTCTCCCACTAAAACAAACGACGAAGGAATGGAGAAGAAAAAACGAAGACAAACAAAACCTACGAAAAGAAAAGCATTTAACGATAAAAACACGTAAAAAGATATTTTAACGCTTCCAGCTGTGAGCAGGATACACCAGCAGGAGGTGGGAGTGGAAGATTGAAATTCCAACACCTTTACTGATTCGTTATTTTGACTGCCCGCGACGGTGGGACGGTGACGGTGCGGCGGGATGAGTCAGAAGTGTTTCTTAGTATTCAGCATAAAAAACAAGGCCAAGAGATCCCTTGGAGGACCTCAAGAAACACTTGGAATTGTTCACTTTCTCTTCCAGCTGCTGGTACTGCTGATGAGGCTCTACCCACACCTACACCCACTCGGCTCTTCTGCGCCATCATCAGGATTATTGTGTGTTTGACAATGGGATTTTAAGGACTTTCGAGCGAATGAAAAACGAAAGGCGGACAACGATGGTGGTCGATGGAGGAGAGGGACCAAGAGCTATGTGTATGGTTTGTTAAGCAGCTTCGGCAACTGGGTTGCGTGGGGTCGCAAAAATCTGTTGATTAATGAATCCTGAAGGTTGATTTATTAATTTTTAAGTTGGATATATCGAAGGTGGAGAATGGCTGAAATAGCAATTCATTTCAATTAAAGTGAAATTAGGCAGGTTTCATTCGAGAGGATATTGCCTCTTTGGTGCGTGAAAAAGGACAAAGAGGATGTGCTGGGAGGTTCAAAAATGAGCCATTTAAGATTCATAAGGTACGTGGATTAATGGAAAGGCATACGGAAAATGGTTTCACAAATTTCAGGCACATAAATCCACAAAAGAGGGGGCTCCTCTCTCTCTAAGATGTCAACTCGTGAATGCCACGTTTGGGCAAATTTAATTATCCCCTCAGAGACCTGTTGCCATTTATTATCCACCTTGCCACATGAAGTGTCACACTTTCGCCTCGCATTCAGGTAACTTCTCATCGTCTACAAGGAGTTCAGACCACTGCGCCCAGCCGCCTACCAAGTAAATAAGATTTATGAATGCATTGTGAATAGCTGCAGACCCCAGCTAGCAAATAAGCCAGTAACCCCACATGTATGTGCCATTCACTTGGAGGAAAGTGAAAAATGTCCGAGAAGGGGAGAAAAGCCGTTCGGGTTCAATTGGAATTTTTTTTTTCCGGCTCCCCTGCAGGGCGATGGAGAACGGAAATTGAAGCACTAATTCAATTACAATGCCTGACAACGTGCTCGGCATCACAGGCTGGAACGACCAAGCATGACCACTTGCTTAATGCACTCCCCAACCACCACCGAGTCGGAGTGGCCTCTGCCTTGAACTCCGGCATTCACTGACCGATGAGGTGTTAAAAGGGTTTGACTGTTGAAAGTTGATTTTTCATGGTCGGCCCGTCGGTGAAGGGGCAAATTGAGTTTCGAGGGAGTTTCTGCGAACGGGAGCGAAGTGGCGATTAACTTTTCAGTTGAGGGACTTCATTTTGCGGTTCTAAATCGATACCATGGACGCTGGATTTAGGGACATACATTTTTTTTTTGGCTTCAATTTTATCTCGAAAGAAGTTGACCTACTCCCACACATAAAAAAAGATTCACAGTCCAGTTTCTTAAGTGAACACAGAAGATAATCGAAAATAAATCATCCCCACACGAATCCAATACCAGATATCCTTATGAAACCAATAAATCCCTCTCTCACATCCTTCGACACCAAATCTACTAAATTAAATTGTGTCTTTCCTCATGTCCGTAGCCCTCCTACGGCTCTAATGTGAACAAAATGATTCCAATTACTGAGTCGTTAACCTCCACACAAACGATTGTTACACTTTTACGAGTCCCTGTTAAACGAACTTAATAAAAACCGAGCCTAACACACTTGGAGGCGGGAGTTTTGTTGTTTTAAGGACACCACCACCAGCACCTCCGACTCCTTTGCAAAGTGAGAATTTCGTAATGGGGGCAATTCTGTGAGACATCTCTGACAATGTGTAACGACATCACGCGAGTGTTTCGTGCAACGGATACTTATAGTTGACAGGAATGTTTTTTGTGGTGAGACATTTTATGCGGAGGACACAATAAATTTATTATGACACCCAACAGTGAGTCCTGCGGTTTTATTTGACAGCTAAATGTGTTCCTTTCTTTTTTGTTTTTGTGTTTTGTTAATGAAAGCGGTTCACTTTCACATGGTGAAAAGAAGAAAAGAGAAAACAAAAACCGCCGTCGACAAAGACAACCCTGCGCACTTTTTTGCAGCGCCTCTGCGAAACTTATCACACACTTCAGCCGTCCTCGAACAAAGGGAATAGGAATCACAAATGAAAAGTCTGCTCTGAGATGACTTCAAAAATTCCTCCCCAGCCACGCCTCGTCATGTGTAGCTTCAATCAAAACTTCTGCCATCGTTCACAAACAAAGACAGAGGATAAACAAAGATAAAAAGGAAAATAAACGTCAAAATCCCACCACTAAAGGAAGGATATGCATATCCTGCCACACACCACACACACCACTCGTGTTTGCATCAATTCCCTGGGTGGTTTTTTAAGTCTTTCTAACGCGCTTAGTGTCATACCTTCGTATCGTCCTTCGTCCTACGAAAGAGAAAGAGGAAGGACAACTAATCCTTTACTTCCCGATCTCGAATGTGGTCGATTTTTTATGCTTAGAAAGTTTAATTTTCTACCACGTGTGTGTGCTCCCACAAAAGCCTTTCCTTCTTTCAAAAATAGTCATTAATATTATCCTGCCGCCCTCAAGGTTTTTGCAAGCTTTGCTGCAGCGAGACGTGAAAATATTTTCAACTCAGATGTGTCAGTCTAAATGACATTATCACCTGTCAAGCTAATGAATTCTTTACCATGGCACGTACTTTCAATTACCCCCCCCCCTTATGCTCGAGAAATGCCAACAATAAAGTTTTCTCTTTATTTTGTTTTTCTTATTAATTATCAACATCATCGCTTCGTGTGTGAAGGAAAGTGTCATTGAATTAATTTTGTTAAAATTTTCTTCATTGCAGTTTCCAGCGATGCGTGCTCTTTCCATATCGTCAGCGGATGCATTCATTTTGGTCTACGACGTTACCGACTCGAGTACGTTTGATGAGGTACGGATGATCCGGGATCAGATACACGAGACTAAGTGCACAAGTGCGGTGCCAATCGTTGTGGTGGGCAATAAAATCGACCTTGTCGAGGACAATAGTGATTTGAGAGAGGTAAGTGAACTATTTATTTATTTTTTTTTAAGACTCAAATGAGCAGCAGCAACATTTTATGCATTTTCTTTAGAAATTGTGTGAAACGTATGAAACGCGGAAGCTATTCCGACTTAAAAGTAGAAGAAGAGGACAGACTGGCAGATGAAAACCGAAGTGATTCTTTAAGTCTTTCGTCATAGAATGAAACCCTAAAAAAGCAGGACTGAAAATAATTGCTTGGCCATCTAGTGGTTTCTTTTTAAATCATAGGTTATTTTCACACTGACAAATGTTTCCCGCTCAAAATCCTGACAGAAAATCAGTATCATACCTCCGCAGGACGAAATGGGTCGCTTTACGCTTAAGAAAAATTCGGAAATACTGAAAACTTTTTTTCAAAGTGAGTGTGCACAATTTGAGCTACACAAATAGTGCGACTGACAACACAAATTTCGAAAAGTTCGTAGTCTAAAATCAACGTGCTTTGATTTCTTTCAACTCTTTCTGAACAGCCTTAAGCTGACTTTCAGCTCCTACTGCCCACCCCTGAAGTCGTTATCAATAGTTTTCACAAAAAACAAACACCAATTTTGACCAACTTTTGGATTTTCTAAAATACTACACAAATTTTTCCGAAGAGTCGACTTAGAGTCAACGACTGGGGGTACATTTTTCGATTTATTAAAAAAAAATTTTGGACTTTGGAGCTATGAAAATCTGCTAGGGATTTGTGTTAGAACCTCTCGGAAAAAAGGATGTGTGAGGCCATCTTGAGAGTTTCATGGATAGGAACGTGGATTCTGTTTAGAGGGCCGTGGCGTACTTTAAATTACGATGTCCATGGTTTTAGTTTTAATGGAAACTGGGAAAGTCTCTAAAAACTCAATTTTGGAAGAGTAGAAGCCTCTTTAATGTAACCTTAATTTCTCATTCGAGGGTCTAGGTGTGTGTGCTTCCAACAAACAAGAATATGCAAGGTCTTGTATGTAGGTTAAGTGGAAGCTGGTGAAATTTTTTGAAACAAATTGCGGGAGGCGTCTTTTTATCTTGAATTCAGTGCACGAGCTAATTTTTCTCTCTAGAAGTGGATCATAAATAACATAGATTTTATATGTGCCGTCATTAGACGAATCGACCACGAATCCTATCCTATCCAACAGTCCTTTTTTCGAATGTCCTGCCAATGAAAACTGAAAAAAATTAAATTTTGTTTTATTGCATTTTTAAACAGAAAGTTGTACTCGTCCCACCCTGTAGGTTTAGATAACGAAAAACAGACCAAACAAAAGCCTAAGAAATCCCAGGTGTAAACTGAAAGTCTTCTGAAACAACCACTTTAAATGTCAGAGATGACACGCAATCTACGCCCCAAGGATGTTCCAAATTGTTTTGTTTCCCTAAAAACCCCAACCCCATCCCTTCCAGTTCTCACCAAATTTTAATCTCTTTACAAAAGAATTTCAATGTACCATGAAATTTCTTACAACATTCTGCCAGCGAATGTTGTAAGAATTTTTTTTTTTTATTCTGCCAGCGAAAAATGTCACACCGCGCATCCTTCGAAACCAGTCTCCTTAATAGTGAAGTGCAAAAAAAAAAACTAGACGTATACATAAATTTTCAAAAGAATTCCTGCATATCTCCTAAGCGTGGCATCGTTCCAGATTGAAATGTCAGAATTTACATAGGTCATAGACAATAAACGCCCGAGGGTGTCTTTTCCCTTTTCCTGCTAACGGGCGTAGAAACCGAGGAGTTCATTGATCATTTATATGCGGTCACGTGGAAAAAAGTCATGAATTTTCAAGATTTTCAAGGAAGTGGTTTATTTTTTTTATTTTTTTAGTCCTTTTGGCTCCATTTTCGTTTAAGTCAAGAGAGAAGTTCCGGTGTCTTTTTTTAGGAATCAAGTTTGTTTAGGTGCAAGGAATTGTTTACTCTCCATTTGGGAAGGTTTTTTGTTAACTTTAAGAAACTTTTAAATGGACGAGACTTTAAGTAGCCTTTTTCTTTTTTTCTTTACCCTTTTGCAGATAGATTATGAGACAACAGAGTCTGTGGTGACAGTAGACTGGGAAAATGGATTCGTTGAAGCATCAGCAAGTAAAAATGAAAATGTCACGCAGGTAAGAAAGATATCCCTTAAAAACCCACACCAATTTAAACACCCCCCCTTTACAGATCTTTAAGGAACTCCTTTCACAAGCAAAAATCACATATAATCTAAGTCCTGCTCTGAGACGTCGCCGAAGGCAGTCTCTACCGCCAAATCAAATGGGAAACAATGGACACCACAGCACACCCAGCAGTGCGCCAATCGTTCCCGGAGCTCATGTTCCATCACCAGCACAGCTCCAGCATCTGCAGAGGATTCAAGAGCGTAGTCTGGGTGGTAAAAGGAACTCGTGCAGTATTTCTTAATAGAATCAATCGCAAGGACGAAACATGCCGAAGATCTAGAGAGTGATGTGTAATTTTTTAAAAGTGATGATTTAATTTCTTTCTTTTCTTATTTAAAATAACAAAAGCAAAGGCTTATGGGTAAACAAACAGAAAAAAAAAATAAATAAAATTTCAAAAAATAAAGGTTTTCAATAAGTAACTACAGCTCTTCAATGTCCATTCAATTTTCAAGGTTTCTAATTAAAGAAAATCAGAGTTTGATAAAACTTAAGAAAAACAAATTTAGAAAAGAAAACGCAATAGGATTTTTTTTTTTTCAGCTAGAAGCAGTGAATTTTGATTGTATGACTTTTGCTTTTGTTAATGTTTGTGTGTATCGATGTTTTTGTGTTTAGAAAAACAGGTGAAGAGTTAAATTTTTTGCCAGAATAGAATTAAATGTTAGAGAACTAGGACCATGAAATAAAAAAAAATGTAAATGGTATGTCCTCCCAAAAAGACTTGTTGGTACTTTTTTTTTTTTGCAAAAATGTTGGAAGAAAAGGGTTTCAATTCTCAGCCTCCATGGGATTGAGACTCTAGAGTTCCTATGTTTTTTTTTTTATGTCAAAGGCTACAAACACACCAGAGAAAGCAAAATGTAACAAGAACTTAGAAACTGGAACGGAAAAAGAAAACAAAACGCCTTGTTTTATCATATTCTGTTTGTTTGGTGTGTTTAAATAAAAAAAACGTTTTTTTTCTGGAGTATCGAATGAAAAACTCTTTGTTTGATCCGGTGTGTTTTTAATCAACAAACTTTTCCAAAAAATTATGTTTTATTAAAACCTGTTCTACTTAAACACGTCAAACTATTTATTCTATTTTTATGAGAGGAAACTCTGAACGCAGCTCTCACTAGTCGATTTATCCTTTCTTCTTCCTAAAAGACCTTCTCGCCACTTTTAAATAAAAAATTATTTCCACTCACTTCAATTTGTCTGTTGAAAATGAACAAAAAATTATTTCGACGCACATAAGACTTTTCTTTTCGGTATTTAATTAAATAGCAAGAAATATTATTTCGCCTCACGTCTAACTTTCCTTTTTATGAAACTAACAACCAACGCACAAATTTTCAATCAAATTCATTTTTTTCTTCAAGAATAAAATTCTAAAAGAAAGTACCAACAACCTTTTTTCCCCTCTAAAAAAATTTTAAACGAAGAAACTAACTACGCTTTTACCGCATCTATTTCTTCATTAAAAAAAAGCAAATATCAGTGTTAGTGTAAATAAATTTAAAAATGAAAATCAAGTAGACAACCTTAGGCTTAACAAAAAAGGGGAAGAAGAATATTTTATCGTAAAAAAAAGATATAAATGTTTTAGCTCATGAAAAACCATGAGAAAAATTAAAGGAGAAAATAACTTTATCAAGACAAAATGAAAACACCACTTTTTTTAAACAAATAAAGTACTAAAAATTAATTTATCAATGTGTCTAGTAAATTAGAAAAAAAAAAAATACTTTTAGCTGTTTGTAAAAAAATAAAACAAAAAAAAAAAAAGATTTTTTTCTTTGCCACGTCAAAATGTAAGAGAGAAGGAAAAACAAAAGCAAACTAACAATAATGTACATCTCTAAGCTATTCTATCAAATCTAATTTAAATTTTAGGAAAAGATTAATATATATGTATATGTATGTATCATCCTTTCGGATGTTATTATGTTTGTATACTGAATAAAGGAATGCATCAAGGACTTGAAAGTGCAGCTTAAAAATGCGACAAAAATTGAAAAATTTATACATACAAAAACAATTGTAGGCAAGAAGCTGTGTAACTAAATTTATATTTTTCATTAAGTAAGAAATTATTAAATCTTAACAGAAGAATGGTGAAAAAAATAAAATAAAGAGCTAAATGAAAAATAAAATCAGTGTATGTACACCTAAGATTAACTAAAATTGAAATAATTAAAGTAAATGATTTTGATTTCAAATAAGAAATGAATCTGGTTTTATTTAAACGATCCAATAGACAAAAAAGTAGAAAAGGCGAAAGACAGACGGACACTTAAGTGATTTCATAGGAGTTTGGTTTAACTGTTTCCTAAAAAACACAGAGAGAAATCGGGGCTATCAGAGACGAAAGAAAATTCCTTGTAAAGGATTCCATAAATTTTTCGGTTACATTAGAACAAGGATTCCATGAGGATTTCAATTGTCTGTGTCAACGACCTGAAAATTAACTACACCAGAACTTCGCTTTACGTCGTTAATTGCGTCCAGAAAAACACGACGGAAATTAAAAAGACCGAAATTGAATCAACGATTCCCATGTATTTTAATTCTATGAATCCCATGCATTGGAAATTATTTTAACGAAGCAAATTGCAATAAAAACGACATATCTTGAAAACTATTATATAATACTTTTTGACTGACGCAACTTTGGAACGATTCAAAATTAAACGACGCACACTGTGACAGATTAAGCTAAACGATGGCATAAAATTAATCATTAAAGCTAGGAACTTAAGATTTGGAATGGTCACTCATGGGGTCAGTATTTCCATATATTTTTACTATGCGTAAGACAAAAAAAAAATGGCTAAAACGCCCACTTTTTCAACGAAAATTTAATAACAAAACGAGAATATATCAGCAACAAAAACACACCCTACAGTTATAGCGACAAATTGCGGCAAGAATTTCCTTCATATCCATAAAATAGAGATGCCAAACAAGGATTAGGTTGACTATATCCTCAATTCTCTATCTAACCATAAAAATCCAGCCGACGAAGTTACACCCCACAAAACAACATAATCGACAGGAAGTACAACTTTCTAACTTTTCTTTTCTTCCTAATTTTAGCCACGAACTCTTTTAAGGATCTCCGCCACAGTTTGAGAGCTCTGAAATTTCCGTCATTTGGTTTTGAATGCACTGGAAGTAATTCCATACCACAACCGGAAAAATAAAACTTTTCGATTCACCAATGTGGTTCATGCCAAATTTTCTACTTTTATTTGAGGTATGAACCCAACATTTTCCTGGAAGTCCTGGAAGCTACCGAATACAACGACTGAAAATAATCTGGGAAGTGGTTTGTAGACAAGACTAAGATTGACGTCGATATAAGCTGGCGGAAATTTTGTAACTGCTGGAAAAATAGCAACGCCACAGCCCCAACCGGAAGACCTTCTGATACATGTGGGGTGTGTCTAGGCAAAAATTTACCACAGTCACAAACCTTCTTCAAATTCGCTTTATGAAAGTTTCAATTTTGTGCTAAATAGTGATTCCTGCTGCCTGTTTAGGGTGTGTTCGCTGTAGTTTGGATGGTAGATGCCATAAGAATGGTTAAGCAAAAATTAGTTGGAAATTAAGTCCATCAAGCTGTGGATTTGTGGTTAAAGTTTGAAACGATGAACGGCGTTCACGCCTCATGATTACGTACGATTTGGTAGAAAACCGAAAGTCGGAAAATATTGATCTTTCATATGACAAACCTAACGAGAAGTTGAAAGAACATTCACTCTCTACGATATGGCCCCATGCAATACGTTCGTCAAGGGGATTATACAACCAATTTTAAGATATGAATGCTGCTAAGGACACAATTGTTTAAAAATGAGTTTCATATAAAAAATGCCTTGAAAGCAAAAATAAGATCTAGCACAAACAACTTAGACAAAAGAAATATGCAAAAATGAATGTCATTAGATAAGCCAATGAATGCAATCAGACATTTAAAAATTCGTATGTTTGAGGCTATTTTTACTTCATGAATTCTCATAAAAAAAAATTTACGTATAACAGGAGGAGAAGGCTAAACGATGAAATCTACGAGCTGTACAGCGACATCGATCTAGTTAAACGAATTCGAGTGTCCCGAGACACGAGATGGCTAGGTCATGTGGAGCGTATGGACACTAACGCTCCGGCTCGTAAAGTCTTCGAGTCCAACCCTGATGGACAACGCGGTAGAGGAAGACCTCGCCTCCGGTGGTGCGACCAGTTGGATAGGGACCTAAATCAGCTGGGCGTGCGAAACTGGAGGCGCCTAGCCCAAGACCGCGCTAGATGGCGGGGCATGTTGGCTGAGGCCCAGGTCCACCCCGGACTGTAGTGCCCGCAAAAGAAGATAACTGAATGCAACCAGCAAAAGTAATCATCGCACCTGATTGCAATCAGGCTTGCCAACAACCGTGCGTTTGAGGTTATTTCTACTTCACTGATCAAATTTCGTCACACCCAAGTTTAATCGAATTGGGTGCGACTCTGAATCAATTAGCTTTTCAAAGATTGAACATTAACAACACCCCTATTCAACAACATAACCAATTCAAGTGAATCGTCCTACACCAAACACAAACAATGACAATGAATTGAATAATTTAGTCCACCATCCGAATTCAAGGACGTTTAAAGTTCAATTGTCCACAGACAAAATCCCCCTCTGACCACTACACAACTACAGAAGACCATCAACGCCCGAAAAGAAGAAAAGAATTCCTCCTAAAAGACAGATTCACTAACATATTTGAAACCCAATGCCTAAATCGACTCAAGATAAGGATCCACTTAATAATCCAATAACGCCAAAGGAGCACTTGCGTTTTATGTTCCACAACCCTTTGCAACACAACAACACAATTTATATTCGTTATCCTGTCCAGCGAGTATAATATAACAATTTACCACTTGAATTCCATTAGTTAGTATTAAATCAAGCACACCCACACCAAACGAAAACAAATCTCAAACAACTCTATTTGTATATCGAACCGCAATCAATTAAGTCATGTTGCTATCCACGTTGTGTCCTTGTGATACCGCATACTTGTACTCTCTCTGCCAAGTGAACGTGCTTCAAAAGAGAAACACACAGAAACATTTCATGAATATCCTTATCTCCATCCCAGCATCCTCCACATTGCTCAAGTTTCAATCACTTAATGTCGTTGTATTTACCAATAATATCCTCCGCACAGAACTCTGTCTATTTACACACGAAATTTTCAAACAGATAATAAAAGAAATTAAAGGACAAAAGAGGAGTGCGTGTGTCTCCAAGGAGACTCGGAGCAACATCCGTCAAATGTCTGCCGTCTAATTGTAAAAGGAGACACTTGTCTTCCGGTCATTAGCCCACCCGAGCGGATGTGCGAAACATCCTTCCAATTCTTTGTTGTCGAGGACGAGGACGAGGACGAGGACAACGACATCCTCATCTTCGCCGTTGCCATTGTTGTAATTACAAAGTGTTCTTTGAGAGATTTTAAATCAATTGTTTGGGGTAAACGGCGGCACACTCCGCAAATAGAATCGCCAACACCCCCCCAACACCTCGCCTCATTGGAATTAGGCCCCACTCTGGTGGTGGTGATCGGTACTTACGTGCAGGGTGTCCTCGTTTTCGTCGCTGTTGTCAATGCCGACAATATTGCCAGGATTCCAGTTGAATCGGTCCATAAGGTCGCCTCGTAATGATGTGCGAAACGGTTGCCTAATTTGAATGTAATTTCGCCGCGGGAGACGGCCATCGGGGGTACGCACACAACATGTTGAATGCGAATTCGTGTGTGTCTGTGTGTGTCCACAGTGATGGTTTTGCGTGGATAAATTTGTACAGGCTGGGCCGAGCAATTATCACGTTCCACGTGGGTGGTTGGGCGATAATTGGTAAGCGGATTGATGCGTGAGGAAATACCCCAGAGGCGGATGAGGTGGGCTGCTCTGTCTGTGGGTGGTAAAGAGACAAAAAAAATCGATGTCGTCTTTGGTATTCCGGGAAAGTGTAAGCCCACTCTAAGCCTAATGGACGCTCAAAGCCAAACCAAATAACTTGCCATTGAAATTCGTCGAGTTTTAAAAGTCCGATTCGAAAATTCTTCATTCTCCCATCAGTTACACGTCCAGCAGATGTCCAAAAACCTGAATCTGGACTCCAAACAGACCCCAAAGAACATGAAAAGTTTCAAAAAAAAGGATAACACTGCTCAATTTGAATCCCGAAAATAAATTTCCCCTTCACTTCACCTCGAACACAAACAATTCTTCCGCGCTCACTGCTGCTGTTGCCAATTTCGAGCATAAGGACGATTTAGCTGAATAATTATGTAAATATTTTCTTTGAATTCCCAATTCGAAGGCGTTCTCCATTGAGTTTTCTTTGAATTTAAGGGCAAATTCGAAATGAAATGGGGTGAGATAGAAATCCTTCAGTCCTTCAGGGGGAAAACTTAAAAAAATATATATTTATATGTATCGAATCCTTGCAATCGATTTAATTGGTAAACAATCAGAAAATCATAACAGGCATGTTATTAGGACTCTCCTGCGAATATGAGATTCGAAATAAAAGAGTCCTTGAGGGTCTGGTAGACACGTTATTGACAAAAGGTGATTGCTTTATGCCTTCTGTAGGGGCACAGCATCTTCCACACAAAGGAATCACTCACTCAGTCGATTTAATTCAAACGGATTACACGCTGAGAGAGTGTGAGTCCCTATGGGCATTCCGAAGAATGAGATTCGAGTTAAATCTGAGATTTGAATCGTGTTGGATGAGATCCAACAGCGTTTGTTCGAAATCAAATTGAATTTCTTCTGTTGTTGAAAAATACAACAAAAAAGAAAAAAAAAAAAGGTTAACCAAACGATAAGGGATTTCAATAAAGCGACTTGAGAGCTCTCAAGAAGTAATTTTTTTTGAAGGATTATTCGACTGAATTTGGTCATCGACATGTCTGCCATGGACAGGTGGGGTGGTAGAATAAAGGTGATTTAATCTGTGAGGGCCATGATGAGGTTTTTATTTATCCACTGAAGCGAGAACAGAGATAAATGACTTTGAAGTGTGATTTGAAGCTGTCTGGCATTCTGCCTCCCGGGGCTGTTTTATTTTGAGTTTATGAATTCTTATTGTCGTTTAAGACGGGTGAGACGATGGTTTGGACTTCTATTGACCCTGAAAAATAAAGTACAAACAAAACAGACCACCCACTGATTGAAATTAATTTTTATAGTCAGCAAAAAAAAAAAAAAGTTTACGATTTCATCATTATGATTTTTTTAGGACTCCTTCATCCATCGACCACCAGAAGGCCCATAAAAATAAAAGAATAATTCCCGCTCCCAAATTTTTACCTAATTTGCACTCGTTAGCAGAATACGGCACTAGAGCGTGGGCCGATGTCGGCATCCACAGCAACAGCAGACGCCGCGCCGTTGCGTGTCTATATATTCTTATTTATTATGAGCAACGAAGGACACGAGCTGTCTGAATGTCCTGATAAATTGTTTTTCTTAAATTACTTAACGAATTACCCCAGTCAGACGAAAACACAGGACAGAGAACATTAAAGAAATACTCACGGGGAAGTCGTAGGCAAACACAAACAAATCAGAGATAATCAATTGAATGTGTTTGTGAAGGAGGGGCGCCCAGACCACTCTGAAGGCTGTGAACCACATAATTGATGCGAAAAATTGAATTGACTGCATACGCTGGCAATGGAAGAAAATTTACAATTTAAACTTAGAATCCACTTGTTCTTGAGTGTGTGTGAAGGATACACATTCAAATATTTGGCAATTTCAACAAAATACACTCCGCCTAACAAGTTTCTCCTTACAGCTGTCAGCAAAAGGATGCGAAGAAAGGAAGAAAACAGAAACCAAACCAAACCAAACAATCCAAAACCGAACCCCATTCTCTTTCTAACCCAAAACTCAATGCAAACAGCCGAGGACGCGACTTCATTTTATGGCATCGGAGCAACAACAGCTTCGAAGGTTTCCGCTCCTCAACCACGAACCAGATAGAGAGACAGGCATTGTAATTTAAATCTCTTGCAAACCGCAGCGAGAAAAAAAACTCGTCTATAAAAATTCCTTAAGGATCTCATGCATCAACAGGGGAGAGAGTGGAGCGTGTGTGTAACCCGAACCGATAAAGGTCCTGATGTACCGTGTCCGTCCAGTGACCACGGCAAAAAAGGATTCCATTCCATCGTCGTTGCAGTAAAAAAATATGACACGGAATGTCATACAATCAAAATGATGTAAGGACACATTGTTTCGCCGGGTATTTGACACACGAGATGACCTGAAACGATAGTTTCACTAGGGATGCACACGCTGATTGGCAATCCCTTGGAAATTTATTTCACATTTTTCATTCCTCTCATTTATCGTCTTTTCAGAGCGGCGCTCATTAAGGTCGGGATTTTTAACAGAACCTGCCCGCCCATCATAATTACGAGGACGCGAAGGAATTAAATCATATTCCCCACACACGTGTGTGTACTGCTGATGGCGGATGTATCCTATCCTATCCTTGGATCGGACAAAGAACCGGAACGAATTCCATTGAAAAGGAGTTAATTATGTTTACCATATGGGTTATGGGAATTTAATTTTCACGCCCGAACGGAAGGATATGCCGTCAACGATCGGGTGGGCTTAAGCCTTGTTGTTCGCGATAATTGGTGGCATGAAAATCGTCAGGATCCGGCCTCCATTGTGTGCGCCGGGGATTTTATGGGAAAACATGTTGTTTTTTTCGTTCCTTTTGTCTTTTTTTTGTAACTTTTGGGATAACAGGGAGCTTTAATTATTGCATTGTGCTGGAGATTACATCCCTGGTGGGAGAGAGGGTAGTTGAAAGTTTTGTGTCTGAAAAGTTGAGGCGAGGACGATATAAATTAAATGAATTTGTCTACCACACCCAGGAGCGGTCGTAATAGAATAATCTGCACTTAATTTACCTACAGGGATGTGTCTGGCTGTGCGTGTAATGGCCGGCTATTTCAAAGAAAAAAAAAAGAGAAAACTCCACAGAAAGGAGCCGGGGAGATCCTTTTTCACTTGGCCAAACAATATCGTCGTCAACACTGACGCTGATGTAACTGCGGGCAGTCAAATAAATGAGGATCGTTAGGGATTCATGTGCTTTGGAGAACGATGGTGAGACTTGATACTGAATTTATGACAGAAATTAGGGATGCCACCTGAGAGTGGATGATACTTTCTTTATTGATTTTCAGGGACTGCCCGCCCGCACGGATGTTATCTGATGTTCAGTTTTATCGGTCATTTGCAGAGATGGTGACATAGCCAGGTTTATGATTGGAGATTACGAGCAGAGAGATGCTTGAGAGAGATGTGCGGGCAATGGCCTTCAAATGGGTGAGGTAGGTTAGAGTGGTCGGCTGGGGCATCAAAGGTCCGCAGCAGAAGAATTGTAATCGGGTGAGTTCATATTTGCAACATATGTTGTCCCTACACAGCAAAACATATTTTGCAATGCAAATATAAACACGAACACTGCCGTAAGCTTAGAGCTCTATAACATAGTCAAAGAGTTTATAAAAAAAATATTTTCGCGTAATTCCCTGCTGCTCTGAAACACGAACATAATCTCTGGAAATTTGATCGCAGTATGGCAGTCACAGTTTGCTGTAATGCTGCAGCTTATTTACATTTATGAAGGTAATGATTGCACGGACGCCGCAGTTTAGCTTTTATGATCCTAAATCAGCATTCACCCAATTATAAGCCTCCCTAAAATCGAACCTCACCAATCCTACAAATCAATTCATACACTGGGATTTCTACTTCAATTTTGCTGTCCACCGCTCCCCAAATTAACTCACACTCATTGAGAGATGATTTATCGAGAATTTTCATTCCATCTCACTAATGAACTGCCTACAGAGCCCATATCAAAAATTACCGCTGCCTTGCAAACCCGGAAGCTCATTCCGAATTTGTGCATTGAACTAAATACAAAAAACAGAAGACCAGACCATATCGCAATACACAACACCGTGATTGAAATCTTCAAAGCCTCCTGGCGAAGCACAACGAATGAATCTCATTCACATTTCCACATCAAAAGATTTTCATTATTCTACATCCCACGGACGACGAATGTACAAACACAAAATAAAAAGAAGAAAAAAATAAAAAAGCCACACATACATACCGACGCGATATCCTCTCGTGGCCTAATTAAACATCAAACCTCTTCCTGTATACAAATTAATTACAATGATTCGCATTAAGTTGAACGCGTGGCATTGCGTGGCGAAATTCAACCACAAATGCAGCAAGCAGTTCAAGGCAACGTTAACGTGAGGGGTTGGGAGATGGAGAGTTGGAAATCCTTGTTCCGTTTTTCATCACATCCCTCCCTCTCTCGGACACGTTGCGAATGATGTCATTCGTCGACGTCGCGGTCGACTCGAGCCCACAGGAATACACACATCCGACAAAAAAAAGGACACTTTGATTGTTAATGCGAATGTGAATACATGTGTCAGGTGGGCAGGAGGACGTGATTAAGAGCAGATACATTTGGCAATGATGACAACCGAAATTTTGGTGAGCGTGTGTGGTTTTTATTCGAGTCCTGTCAATTGCAAATGATAAATGTCTCCTCTGAGAGTGGGGACATTTTTTGTGTTGAGTGGTTTTGGTTTTTTTTTTTTTTTCAATGTTAATTTACGATCAGACTAATATACAAATCAATCTTCTTGTCTTGAGCAAAAAAAAAAAGCTCCGACCTCTCGCACAACAGCTGCTGCATCCCTTCGTCAGAGACAGAGCCCATCGTCCAGTTCTTTGGTTAATCCATCATCCCGAATGATGAACACCCCATAAAATCTCACTCGCAGTTGATTAACTCACCCGACCATATGTCTCAGCCACCTGCCAATCCGTCACAGACACGCCCTCGTCTAATCCACAATGCGTCTCGAACTATAAAAGAAAAACCGATAGTCCCGCCATAAAGCGGACTGACAAAGCTCCATCAACGCAACGCAACCTAACCAACCGACCGGGCTAATAAAATCCCAATAAAAGACAAAAAATCCAGCACCCCATTGTCGGGATCTAACCTCAGCCCTTCGCAGCCACGGTCCATAGATTGGCATCCTATTGATTAAGAGCCAAATGGCGAACGGGTGACGGCAGCGCGTAGGAGGCTCACACATCGGTCATTCGCCCGGACTTAGTGGACGATGGTGGCTTCAGTCCCGCATGGGTAGTAAAATAATTTGATTTATATTCCTGCGAATGGCGTGAACGGCGCTGCCTGCCTGCCTGCTCCCAAAGGAATAATCAAAACGGATAGGCCTCGGATTTGGATTGTTGACGGTGCCGCATGTGCAGTACAAAGCGGCGCCAGAAGCATTAGCCCGCTGTGGCTGAGAGTATAAATGAGCAATTGATGGGAGTTCATCGATCACAGGGGGCCAGGCGGTGACGGGAGACTAAAAACACTTTGGCAAACTCATCGATAATTCATTTTGCTTTGTTATGGCGGCCCATGCGTGACTGATTGTTGCTGGTTGCCTAGTACTGCGTGGTGTCAAATCGTGCACTGAGAAAAAACACAGAATCGCCTTTTCAAATCAAGTGTCTGACTGAAACTGACCAGAAATTCCCTTCAGTGTACCCCAAAATCAGAGACCCCCTCGAACTTCGAATGAATGACGCAGTCCCTCTTGTGAACTTTTTTTTTCCCAGCCTACCTCGTTCTCCATCGTTGCCTTTTTTTTTTCGTTTCTTTCTTGACCTACTCTAGCATGTCATGCTTGTGTAATCCCATCCGACATGACAACGAAAAAAAAAAAAGAAAGAAAAACCAAAGGACGAGAAACAACAAATTCTCTTTGAAACGAACAACAGAGAGAGAACACAACGATCCTAGATAAATAAGGAGTAGCCATCCAGCCCATCCGCTTCGATGATGATGCAGCAATACTACCCTGAGCTATCGATATGTCAATCATGATGAATAGCTAACGCATATCCTCCCTGAGGATTTGTATAAACACGGACCTGGCTAGGAGTATCCTTTTTTTTTTGGAAATCGGCATATGTAAAATGGCCTCATACCTCAGGGAAGATGTTTTTTTTTCAAATATTTTTGGATGAGAACTTTTGGTAAAGTTGAAAAGAAAAATATGTTCTTCTTTTCTTGGTGGTCTCTTGGTAACAATTTGAGAGAAAAGTTTTTCTTTGAAGTCCTTTCGGTAGGAGGAATAGTTTTATTTCCTTTTTTTAGTTTTCTTCATTGGGTTCTTAAGTTATGTGGTTTGTCCGGTGAAAGTAGTCGTCCTTATTCTGATGATAAAATTGATTACCTTTTCGAGGAAGAAGAATATTCTCATGAAAAGGTAGACACGGGCAAAAGTCCTTTACTAATTTCACTTTGAATTTTTGAAGGACATACTCGTAGGTTGACTATGATGATGGTTCATAATTTCAAAAGTTCATCATTGAACACAGATGGGGCTGAAGGTAAGAGAGGAGTTCTTAGGACAGGTTTTTGATAGGAATTTCGATTACAAAATACCCCAGTTTGTTTATGAATTCGATATCGCCTGAAAAGGTCGGGGTCAAAAAGCAGTTCTGCGACATTTATTAAGGTGTTGTAAGGAAAACAGGAAAATGAATTCCTTTTTGCTTGAAAATGAGAAAGTAGGAAACATCTCTAGTGATGAATGTTGTATGCCGTTGAAATATTAGATTGCTAGAGACCCTTGGAGAGTGGAGAAGGTAACATAAAGTTCTTTCGGGTTGGTAAGCCTTCTGAAGAAATCTCCCTACCTTATTGTGTGAAGTCAAATTCTAAGTTCAAGACAAAAAAATATTTTTCAGTCTCACAAGGAGAGTACACGTTTCTGGGGTCACCGATTTTGATGACTTCTTAGAACAAAAATGTAATTTAAAATGTTATCGGATTGGTAGGCCTTTTATCGAAATTTCCTTGGCTTACTGTGGGATGTTAATTTCCAAATTCAAGACAAAAAAGTTCAAAAAACATTCTTCAATCATAATTACTACATTTTTCAGAAGCCTAATAAGTGCTTTGAGATTAAATCGACCTAGACTTTGTAAATCGATTGTGAGATATCGTGAAAAATAGGTGCGACCACTTCCATAGGACTTGCAATCGATTTGATATCTTAATCTGTCCTGAAACCTGTTACACAATTGAAGTAGGCAGCGTTCTTATCGCAAAAACAGGAATGCAGTACAACAATTTCTAAACCAGTAACACAAGATAAAAGCATCTATAAAGGAGTCCTTATCGTAAAACCAAGAACACTCAGCACTAACCACACCTCCCTACAGCTGACAAATAAAAATCCGAAACGAAAATCCCTTCATACAATTGTCAACAAATCCCAAACACTCACGAAATCCCACCGTACACATCTAACCCATTGTTCCGATTCAAATTTGAAATTCAAACGACAAAAAATTCTAAAATTATTCCCGAAACGATATTAAGATATCCCCCATCGATACACCCATCAACCCCACACAAGATGTTTCCATTTAACAGTGAAGAAGAAAAAAAAAAAAATAAATCTAAATATTTCCTACCACATTGTCAAAGCTTTCCATCCCCGTCACTGGGAGGGAGGCAAATTCGTGTCAACAGAAATTATGTTAATGCTCGACGCACCGGGCGTATACGTAACCTTTTTTGTTGTTGTTATTCCGTGATTTTCAATTGCTGACTCTACCTCACCTCATCACCTATTCTCCCGCAGATGAATTTTGCATTTGTTTGGAGCTCTTTTTTTGCGTTGGCGTGTCAGAATGACGGAAAAACTCTCAAAATATGTTCACAGTTTCTCCGAAAAATGAATTTTCAACAGTGGATTGGTTTTCTAATTGTTGCATCAACCCTCCCACACACGACCAGACAACGAGGATCTAATTAAATTAATTCAAAATGTCGGCATAATGCATAAATTAGGTGATACACGGTGTTAAGCAGATTTTTTTTTTGTGTTCTTGTTCTTGTGGAAATGGGACGAGCCGCGACGGTTGAAAGTTTTTGGGGTTATCTGAGTGAAAAGTTTGCGTTTGAGTTTTTTTTTTTCTAGAATACTTTTTTGAAAATTTATTCAATGTCCTTTCGACTTGAAGCTGGGTGGAGTGAATAAAAATGAAAATATTATTATTTATTACGCGGTTTTTGTAGATTTTTGTGTTTTTTAACTGAGTTATGAGAGGTTTATGGTAATTTGTTGTGGTTGAGTGGACGACGAAGCGCTGGACGTTTGATGTTGAAGTTCTACTTGTGAATCGCCGGGAGTTGAAAATAGAGAGATGGTGTGTCTATGAAAAGTTTGGTGATTTATTTTCTGCACACTGACCGGGATTGCTGGAAGGCAGACGGCGAGAGTTGGTATGCTGTGCGAAGTGAAACTTTCGGGCAAGTTAAATGAAGTGAGAGGAGTCTGTTTAAAGGCCCTTAAGCGAATTGAAAATGTTCGACATTTGTCGCGGCTGAGGAATGAATATTATCGGTTTAAAGGGAAGTAAGAGACGAACGAAAAATAACCACTGGCTTCTCAACACAATCCCAAATATTTGCAAGTAAAAAGGAAAAGAAAAGGAAAGAGGAAGAATCTGTGCACAACAGATACTTCGCAGTTCTAATCCTCTGGCCAAACTTTCAAGTTATCAATATGGATAGAAAAAGCACCCATTAAGATAAATGTAGGAAATTTAAGTAATTTTCTGAACAGAATCTACGGAATAAGAAACGCGGAATAAATGGGTTGCGGAAACCCAACACAGAAAGCGAAAAATTTTTGTGTTGTAAATGCAGGGGTTTAGAAAATTTCCATTTTTTTTTGAAAACACACATTATTTGCGGTGAGATCACAAATTTGCAGTCTCAAACGAACACCTTGTTTTCTTCCTAAAACGAGAAAAAGTTAATTAAGAAGTTTAACACTCTTGAATTGAAAAATGAACAGAATGGAAATGAGAAAAAATCAAGGAACGTGCACTTTTCTCCTATACAAAATAATACAGGAACGAAAACTATGGTTAGTAACACCGCCTTAACGCTTAATTGACAAGATTTACAAGAGATTTTTATTTTTATTTGTTAGAAACAAAAATATTTCACCTCCTTTGAATTTTAATGGCAGAAGCGAACAGTTAACGAACGACGAGCGGTGATCGAATAAAAAAAGGTGATTAGTGTTCCCACTTTATCACACCCTTTTTAGCACCTTCATCTACTGCCAAACACCAAATCTATAAAATTTTTGAAAAATTTTACTCTGCCGAAGAGAATAATAATACTTATTCGGAAATTTATTCATTTTTGTGCATAAATAATTAGCAATTAGCAATATTTATCCAAGATACATTTATATCCACATGTGACAAAATTATAACGCGCACAACACAGTGGAGGCGCGAAAAAGCTAGGCTCTGGCTCTCAACGGGCTGTTACGCCGCACAATGCAAAAAATACATTTATATCTGCGTTGTGCATATAACTTCCCTTACGAATCACGAACAATTATAAAAATTTATTTCTCGTGGGGTCAAATCTTCGTTATTTTATTTGGATTGGAATTTGTTTATCGAGTCCACATAAATTATTCCATTCATATTGTTTGATGTTATTACGCGATTCTAATAAGAACAAAAAAATGCATACTTTTTTTTATAAATTTTAAGTGCAAACAATTTCCATAAAGTAGGAACACTGGTAGCATTCCCAACGAAATATCAGGAATTAAATTGGTGCAATCTCTTTCTCTTTCGCTCGCATGCAGTCGATTGGAGGACAAAAGGAGAAACAGAGCAATTTTTGGCGAACGAACACGTCGTGGCGTGTTTCGTTGAACAACGGCACAGGTCACTGCTTTTTTCGTGTCAGCACAGTGGTAATGGCGGACAAGTGCCAAAAATCGAATCGAATTTTATTCAAAAATTTGTTTCATATTTTACAGTCAGATTAAGCACATTTGATTTTCTCTGATCTACGCCCATCTCTTTGCAGATTACAGACATCAATTGATACGAGACAAATAAGGATTCCACTCCTAAGGCCAATGAAACTTCAAGATCCCATCATCATCAACCATAACCCAATTTACTTTACTCAGTTACTCCTGGCCCTAAGGCATTCAAACAGAAAGTTTTCCATCTAGACACTCGATAACTTTATGAACCCCCCGCAAAAATCGACTTCAACTGTTCTCGAGACCTCAGAAACTTCTGCGTTGTCTTCAAATCGAATCAAAGCCAAAAATCCATCTGAGTTCGTGTGTGAGTAGATTCAATTGAATTTCCATTCTCAACCATTGACCGGCATTTATTTGAGTTCATTCTCCAGCAATCCTTCCCCCCTTTGAAAGTTTTCCGAAAATCTCATTTTAGTCGAATTGAATTGCAATCTATCTGAGGCCGGAATATTGCAACTAGGACCACCCCTCTCCGCACATCTCAGCTGGTCGGTTGAATGCAAATGCCAGACGATGTCTTCGGATATTTACCCAAGCATCGGCATAATGGAGGCAATCGATCTGATTGCGCTGGCAAAAGGATTAATGAATAAATAAATATCAGGATGCAGCCGCATAGCAGATAACCGCATCTTATCCTGCATCTATCGGAGTCGTGTCGAGTGGATGTAGCCCGATGCCTTCGTGTCTGTGATGGTCTCAGGATGGTTGTGGGTTGGTTGTACGGTCGACTAGTCATGCGAGTAAAGTGTTGATTAGCAAATAAGGAAACTTTTGCATGGGAATTGCTGTGTATTAGTTACTCCTTTGATCCGTTTTATGGACTGTAACTGTCGGGTGATTACCATCGTCGTTGGGCTGAGTCTAATGGCGCTCCTAGTCTCTGAGGAGATCTGCATTGGCCCCACCTGACCGCGTCTCATCGTAAAATTGACTGTCTAGTGTGTGGTGAACCTTGGCAATTGCTTTGAAGTTGATTTCACTTCCTGCTCACTGTTCCCCTCCACTTGGTTTTTAATTGCCCCATGCTGGCATGCTCATTTATCAGTCTTAAATCTCCTCTGGCTATCGTCTCGGAGATAAGCAGCAACGCACACGCTGTTAAAGCCGCAAATCTCTGATGCCCATACGGCGAGTCGTGCCCGAAGCGACGCGACTCTGGCCATTTATTCAATGTAAATTACTCTGACGTGGGTTGCGGCTTTAATCCCCGGACTTGTTACGATAATCCATGGCTCCCCTCTATGCCCGTCCGTAAATCCTGTTAATATCCGTCACTGATCCTTATCGTCCTCGTTGTCATTGATTATTTTTTTTTTCGTTTTTGTCTGGTTCTATCAAAGAACGCTTTTAATGAATGCCGATGGAGTAATTTAATTTTTGCGGTGAAAGCAATTAGCAGGACATGTGGGTTGGGTTTGGCTCGATGCGTGTGTTTGTTTTAAAGCCTCACCCACACTCAGTGAAAAGATCAATTAAGTCCACTCAGTTGTTAAAGACAGATAAAAAAGAAAACTTTCAGTAAATTAACCAAGTGCGTCCTGCCCAAAGTTGTTCCACCGTCACCGCAAAAGGATTCAATCAATTTCTGGACCGATCCGACCTCGGACCCGGTAAAACTTTATAATTCCCTCGTGAGTGTGTTGGTTGGGAAGCCTTTTTTTCTGTAAATTGAATTCAAATTGCAAACGACCACACACGCACAGAAGTGGAATCGTTTTAAGGAGTCTCTCCTGACATCTGCAAGTATCGAGCAGCTGCACAAAAAGTTTTAAATCTGTTTTTGCAATTTTCCTTCAAAAGCAACCAAATCGACAAAACCTCAAAGCGTTTCAGATACACGCGTTCGCTGTGAACCCACACAACAAAATGGAAAAAATGAAAAAAAATAAAACCTGTCCCACTTCTGCGGATTCAAATCGAAAGGACATTCATTGCTCGCGTACAAAACAAAATGCAAAGTTATATCATCGTCGATGAGGTGAAGAGAACGTGGAAGCGAGCTCGCCCTGATGGGAAATCAAATAAAATTAATCGATTTCGTGGTCAGGTATGATAAGAGGGTAGGAGGCGGAGTCGAATTGTACCACGTCAAGCGTAGAATGAGCCATTCCAATCAACTGCGCTTTCTAATACGATTCCACGGCAGTCACCTGCTCCCGGAGGTCATTAAAATGATTGACGATGGAAGAGTGTTGCATTTTTATTACTCAATCCGCTTAGTACGCGGGTTGGGGGGTGAAGAGCGGAGTATAAAAAGTTCAAAATGGATTTTTTATTCTTCAGATTTGATGAACTTGTTTGTTGGGGTGAGTGGTTGGCGGGATGCGCGTAGACAATGGAGGACGAAGGTGAACAATACAAGCATCTTCCGTAGAATTTCATGGACAAAAAATACAAAATGGTTGATTGATGGTGTGGTTGTAGTAAACAAAAGGCACTTATCACATGAACAGAAAGAGGATAAGAATCGAAACCGTGTGTTGTGCGGGATCTGTGGTGTAGACGTAACATTTCCTAGAAGTATTTTGGCGAAATCGTGGATCTGAGTGCATTTTGAGTCACATTTAAATGTCGTAAAGAAGTTTTTAAATCTCCTATGTAGGTGCTCTGGTGTTCCTAATTTTCTTTTTTTGAGAAATAATGGATCAGAGTGTAATTTTCATCCGCATTTGATTGCCGTGAGTAGATTTTTTTAGTCTCCGACACAGGTCTGGGGCTAGTAAGTGATTTCTTTTCAATTTCGTGTTGGCACTGGAACACCCATAAGACATCCGCTTCGTTATTGATCACTTTTGAGCTCCGTCTCCGATAAATTTCCGCCCTTTTGTCAGCTAATTGATACTCTTTCCGCTTCAATAACATAACCCAATGCGCCCCTCAAACACTTTCGCCTTCAAGCTCGCCCATCGCGTCGAAGTCGATCCCTTTCACTGCCACGTAAAATTAATTACCCGCCCGACTGACTTCCCCATAAATACCCTCAAATTTCCTCACAGAACCATTTAACGTGTCTAACCTCATTTTTCGCGGTAACAAATACTTTCCGCTTTCCCATTTCTGTGGCTAAGTGAAAAATCCAGGCAACAAACTTGAAAAGTTTACGAAGAGAAATCCCAAAAGTCGCAACGGCATCCATAGAATTAATTTTCCATCCCTACAAACTACTAGGATCTTCTTCTCTTCCTCTGTCTCTCTCGTCCTTTCTCCTCCGTTCTGTTGCCGCAGGCAAAAAGCGTTCTTAGAAAACTATTCTCTATCCCTTTTTTGGATCGTGGCAGAGACCAGTCATGGTTGTAAACTCCAACTTCATTTGCATGGAAAATGCTTAATCAGGCGAATGATATCCACCGAGCAGCAGAGGACAAACGTATCGTCCTTTGTATCGGTGCACTAAATTCACGTTTTTTTTTTTGTTGTCTGTATACTCATGGCTTCTAGGAAGAGGTTAATGTACACATCCAGGATGTGAACGTTATTTCCAAAAACTGTTTAGGGAAACCCAATTTCATTCGGGAGGAATTCTAGGAGATCTTTTGTTACGTTTTTTCCCTTTTCCTGTCTGCACCTCCAACCATCTTAAAGCTCCTAATCGAACGCAGTCATGACCACACACAGAAACGCCCACTTCAAAAACTATAAATTGATGTCTAAAGGACCTCCTCAGAAGTAACCTCAGCAATCCATCAAATTAATGTGTCAAATCAATCTCTTTCCGGAGCCATACAGTTCCCATCATGCACGCGTCAGACCCATTCGTCCCGCCTCAAGGTGTTTGCCCTGGAGGAGCAGGTGGAATGATGTCGCCGTAAGTCTGTGGCAACCATAACCTCGGCAACGGATGTGATGATCTCCTTTTTGCGTAGGTTTTCTCGTTCCACGAACACACACACAATTTTAACGCGTCGTCGCCTCGGTCGACGTTGTTGATGTGTGTTTTTCTTGTTTGAGTTTTTACGGCTTCGAAAGAATCCACCACGGGTTTCAGGTGGACACAATATCGTCCATCGGATTCGACTAATTGGGTGGATGTTTGTAGGAGCGTTCAAAATGGCAAGAAAGCACAACGTAGGCGAGCGATGTCTTGTTTAGGGCTTCCGATGAAAAATATCTCGAAAAAGTGGATAATTAGGAGGGTTCTTTGTGGAAAGAAGCTAAAAATAGAAGGCTGTTTGTAGAGCTCTTTTGGCTTGTCGGAGGTTATAGGATTTTCGAAGGTCAGTGTGGTAGCTGTGGAGGAGGGATTAATTTCGAGATTTTTCTGGTGATGCATAGAGCTGAAATTTAGTAAAAATAAGTAAAAAAGACACCTCAAATGAAGTGGTATAGTTGTCAGGATGCATTGAGAACAGTACACACCATCAAATTTTAGGCAGGTTGCTTGTAGGCTTCGGAGAACTTTGTAAAATTGAAAAATTTTGATTTTTTAGTGAGAGAAATATTGCCAGAGTCCTCCAAGTCTATTTGCTGAGTTCAGAAAAATGGCAAAATTTAAAATTTTTAATTTTTTTAGTTAGAAAAACGCCTCCGGAATCTTGCAGCTTTGTTTGCAGGGGTTGGGAAAAATGGGGAAGTCAAAAATCTTTGATTTTTTAGTCAAAAAAATACCGCCGGGGTCTTGCAGTTTATTTGCAGGGTTTGAAAAATTGCAAAATCAAAAATCTTTTATTGTTTAATCAGAAAAATACCGTCAGACTCTCGCAGTCCTTTTTGCAGAGTTTGAAAAAATTAGAAAATCGAAAATTTTTGATTTTTTTAATCAGAAAAATACTGCCAGTCATACTGTCTTATTTGCAGGTTTCAGAAAAAATTTTCAAATCGAAAATCTTTAATTTTTTGGTGGGAAAAATACCACTGGAGTCTTTTGCAGGGTTCGGAAAAATTGCAGAGTCGAAAATCTTTGATTTTTTTATCAGAAAAAAATGGCCAGAGTCGGAACTTCATGTCGTATTTTCGATTTCCGTGTCCTTGTATAAATTTTGATTAAAAATTGTTCTTTTTGAATTGATGTGAAAGACTTTCGGTACTGAAACGAATCAAAACAATGAAATTTAAAGTTAATTCGAAGAGATTCGAGTTCAAGTGTAATGTTGAAGCATCTTTATAAGCTTATCTGGTTTTAATTTATCTAAGAGTTTATTTTATTTCACAACATTTACTGAACTCTTCTTATCACACAGCTGTTGATTAATATTTAACTAAATAAATTCCACCTCACCGCCGTTTCGAGGTCCATTCATCGAAAGACCTCCCTCCCTCGTCACATCAAACCAACTTTCACCGAACCTCATCACTCATTCGCACAGCTGCTCCAATTTTTCTCCTTATCACGGTCAACTACACTTCAGGATGCCGAATCCACATCAAATCCTCGTCGAGGTGAAGGAAAGAGGACGAAACAAAAAAAACAAACTAAATTAGGGCACTACCAAACCGGAAGAAATGCATGTCAATCACTCAGCCTTATACGCCAGGACTTCCTTCAATATTTCCGAGCTATTGACCTGGATATCCTCCGACAAGTGTTTCTCTCTCTCACTCGGTCTCAAAACGTAGCCATGACAGATTATGAATGCCTTAGGTCATTCTTCGTCGTCTCTCTTTCTCATCAGGAAATTATTCAAGTGCGTGATCATAACACACTTTCAATTCATGTTCCATTTTTATATCCTGCACGTTTGATGAGTGGGAAGGATATATTCGTATGCAGTGGCGACACAAGGGCAGGCTGAGAACTCGGTGGTCTCGGTGATGTCCTGCACGCGGTGTTGAATTAATGGGAATTTTATCCATCGTCGTGGAAGAACCACTCGTCCTCTCTCCATAATTCTCGAGAATTATGTGATTGACTTGAAGTTTATCGACACTTTAGTGCATTAGTTTTGTGATGGACGACAAGCGACACACGATGACCCCAGTCGTCCTTGTCGCATAGCATTAGAGGGTGGGCGATGACAGGAAATGTGATTCCCAGGGGGGCGATTTTGAGTGCCTGCGTTTGGTGATGTCGTAACAGATGTCAAACAGGATAAGGCGAAAAAGCAATCCAAAGTTTAAGGAGGTTTATTTTCTTCCCCCGTGTTCCACACGTGGCAAGAGGATTCATTTTAAGTTGAAAGTCATTTTAAGGTGCTTACAAGCGAAAGCCCCGCCAAGGCAAAGAAGACAGAGGAGATCAGAAAATCCCATCTAATCGGATTACAATCAATTCCACTCCCATGAATCATCACGACCAGGACAATGCAATCCAATCGGCACGGTAACATTCTTTCCGTCAAGCAGAGTGGCTCGGATAATAAAAAAGATACAAATGCCTATCCCCTACAAATCTTTGCATTCGTTCTCTGAAACGACGAGGTGAGTGAGGCGAGGACGAGGACAACTGCGAGGGCGAGGCCGAGAGCCGAGAGCACTTTCCCCCGAAGACACTTCCACGTCAGATGTCACCTGCAGTCGACTGTGTTTGTGACCTGGTTACCCGAGCACGGGTGAGCCACACGCAGACAGTTCAAGGGCTTTGCCATGCCACGCCGCGCCGTACCTTCGTCCCGCCGGGTGTGTAAACACCGTGTTGCTTGTAATGAGGTAGTCAGGAGACTCCCGTCTCACCCCAATTCAGCGACGGGGTTGGAATCATTTTCTATTTATCCAAAGAGTTCAGGGGGCGAGATTTACAACTTGCAATCGTATTTAGTTTGTAATTTCCCAGATGATTGAAAGGAAAAATATACAAAAAACAATCCCAGCCGAAGACAAGGAGTTGATGATGACGCGCGGTATTCCCCCGGCTCGGGCTTCATTCGGCGTAAACAAGTCATAAAGATTCTTAAAGGAAACCTATCGCCTTGCACGTAGTCTCTGAGAGTGTGAAGAGACCGAGAAGAATGAGATGAATTTGTGATTCTAATTGAAATGAGGCCTGTGGTCGGTCGATGGAGGTGCGGTACGAGGTGGGGATTATGTAAATATTGACGCGAAACGGCCTCGTTTATGGCGATGATGCTTGGACTTCATAGCCGGGGTACTTAATATGAAATTCGTGGCACATTTTGGTTTAGTTTGTTTTTTTTTTTTTTCTCAATGAGTCTAAGAATTTCCCAAGATGTTCTAGCGCCGCCACGATATCTCGGTCAAGGCTAAGTTGAAATGTGTGTTCCTCAAAATGAAATGGCCCTCCATTAAAGACTCACTAGAATGGTAAATCCATCTTCACTTGCCACATCCACAAAAAAAAATCCGAGTCTACCTTTGCACTGACAAACTAAGCTCGTTGTTTATTTGTCTGGTCTTTTCAATGATGTTGTTATAACATTCGGTCCTTTTATTCTTTTCAAACAAACAAAAATTTGTTGCATAAAAACGAATCCGAGAGCATTTTCCTCGCGTGGGCAAACATGGCAGAAACAATGCTTCGTGCAGAGAGCTGTGTAAGGCTCTCAGCAGGTGTTTCCCCGCGGCCGATCGAGATGTAATTTTCCTCCGCGTTGTATTCAAAAATATTTTACAAAAAAATTCAGTGAGGAGGAAAAAAACAAGCGAGGAAAACATGAATTTTTCCTATTTCCTTCTTTTGTTGTCCATCAGAGCAGTACAAACATCAAGGGCTGTTGTTATTTTCCCATGAAAGGATGTGAGTAAAAGAGAGAAATTTGTTTCCCTTGCATATCCTTATCCTGAGTTCCTGGGAAATGATGTATTTTTTCGTGATTTTATGCATCACATTCCCCGGAAGGATGAAGAAGGATAATTAATAATTTTCCAATTGACTAAGCGAGAAGTTTTTCTTTATTTGAGAAACTTCCTTTTTTTTTGTTTTCTGAAGTGCAGCGGTAGCAACACTTTTACGCGGAAGGATGATCTTAATTATTTTCATCGATAGCGATGAGATGGAAGACGGAAGCCGGCATTGTCCCTGCTCAGTGAGTGAGGTGTAATTGACGTTTCATTATTTATCGACGATAAAGTTTCGCTTACCGTTGAAAAGAGTCAAAGAAAAGTTTTGTCCTTAATTGAATTGATTCTCGAAGGCGTGAGATTCACCGTCAGCTGTCAATCCTGTTGACAGATTGAGATGAAATTTGGCGTTTCTATTAAAATCTCATATTTTTTCTTTTCTTTCGTTTCGTAATCATCTTTCACACTCCACGATTTCATGCTTGAAGCGTCATGAGTGCTCATTTCATTTTGCCTATTTCTGACTTCCTCATGCGAGTCACATGCCATCTGTCGTTGTTCAGAAACATATTTATCCCTCCCTCCGAGTGGAAATTCACTTTTCAATCGTTTTCACCGAATCGCAAATTTAAATTAAAGCACACGCAATAAAAAAACCGTGTTGACAGCAATAACATCCCATAAATCAAAAAAATACCAGCCTGTCATACGATGACATCTCGGCTAATTAAATTTAATTAAAGTTCGACCTCAGAAATTCCAAAATGAAGACGTGTTAAAAATTAATAAGATGAAAAAATGAAAATTCTAGCCGGCCCCCAGACCAGTCCAGTCCAGTCTTTTGAACTTTTACACAAATGAAATGTCAACCGGTCTCATGAATGACACAACGCTGCGGCGCATAACATATTCCATTTGTGTTAATTCGTTTGTGTCAGTCAACTGTCCTTCAATTGAATTTTACACTCGCAGATGTCACAAAGCCAGAAACAAGCCCCGTCTGTGTGTGTATGTGATTATCTAAGGTGGTTACGTGTAGAATCCTGGATACGAGAGATGTTGCTCGAGTATCTGACTGTGACAGCGAAACTATTCCAATTTGTATTCAGCGTGTCTAATGAGAGGGAGCTGGCTATCCTTGTGACAGGATATCTGCATCACAATAGCGGGTAATTAGTCGTCGTGGACAGGACACAAGTTAAATCATAACCGAGAGGGAGAATTCAATTGCGTAAATTAGATTAAGTAAAAGTTTCTGAATGTGTTTTGAGATGAAGATAAAGTGGAAAAGATCCTTTCAGCAGTTTGTTTTGGAGAGTGGGAGAGGGCACGTTAATCTCCCTCAAAGTGAATTATAAATCACTTCTGACAAACCTGGTCTGTTCGGGTCATCATTTCAACTTCAAATGAGCCAATTATAACCTAGACATAACTCAAATTACCGCCCTCCCGAAATGACAAGCCAATCAAAGGCACGATGCCGTCTGTCCCAAGGACCCAATCTCCTCTGACACCTGCCATCATCCAGGTTGCGATTAATTACGGATCCTTATTCCTCAGGCATGTTTGAAATTAATTCTCAGGATAACCTCAGAGACGCGTAAAAAACAAGGAGCAGAAATAACAAAATCAAATTCCATCTTGCCCTGAGCACTGGACGGAACACAGGATGGGGGTAAAGAAAAATGAATTCTCCTCGTCGATCGCACGTGGAGATGCAGTTGCTTACGAGATGTAATTAATATTTCTCCATTCACTTCCAAACGTTGGCTGCTGCAATTTAAGATGAAATAATGGCAGCAACAGACTTTGCCGTTAGCAATAAGTGTCGCATTTCCGGTTCGTAATGAAAAGCGCTTCGTTTTCGTAATTATTCTCGCTTTTGTGTGTGCAACGTCGTAATGGTTAATCAATGTTCTTGAAACAGTGTGGTGGTCTGTGAATATTAATAGGACAATGCCATAGCTCGGGTCTATTGTGTGTGTGCTAAGGGACCTGGTGAGGAATTAAGGTAATTGTTTTTTATCTTCTCCTCTTCAGAAAATGTTGTCCCCAAAGTTCGAGGGGGCGGAAAAAGGATGTCGATGTCAAGAATGTCAGGGCTAATTTTAATTATGCTCTGATATCAGCAATTAAAGCTGACGCACGCCTGTTGGGACTGGGGACCTGGCCTGGGATGGAGGTGGGACGGAACACGCTAAATTCATTGGATTGCACACGTGCGAGATGAGTGAAAACGGGGGAGGTTTCGTTTCGGTGTAAGCCAATTTCAGGGGAGAGCCTTCAAATTAGGAACAAGGCTGGGTTTGGGTGCGTGGGGTGGCAATTAGAGGATGTCGTTTGGGGCGAGACTTGTGGTCGGAGAGGGTTTTCCTGTTTTTCTTGGGAGTGGCTTGGAATTTATTTACTTCATTTTTGTATTTAATTGGGACTGTTTGTTGCTTTCTTAATGTTACGTATCTTGTGTCTGGCACATGACCTTTTAGAGGCTGTCTCGACGTATGACAGACTCCTTTTTGAAAGCCTAAAGAGACATCCTCCGTTGTTGGATATAGGATTGTGATCCTTTTAACAGATAAATTATGGAATATTCAAGGATGAAAGTACACTTGAGTTCACGGCAGTTCACAAATTTTGACTATTCTTATCAAAAATTAACCACACTCCTAAAAAAACTTTTCATTCCCCTGGCTAGCTCACAAGAACGTAGCTTATGTGAGCCATTGTGAATTTTATGAGTTATCAGGAACACTAGTCTTGTACTTAAGTAACCCCTACAAGCCCTTGAAATTGCTTGCCTTTCACTCAGAATATAGTTATCTAGTTTTTTAAAAGCATCTTTCTGTTGCTGTTCAGATTTCACTCAAATTTTCAAATCACCCCTAAAACTTTTTATGGTTGAAAGACCTTTTAGATCGCAGTACAAGTGGCTCAATTCTCCAATTTTCCTCAATTTGTTCAAGACTTTTTATAGATTTCGCCCGTCAAATATCTTCGAGTAATTTTTTGCTGATCCCGGCAGTATCATAGTCTTGCAGAAAGACAGGTTTCGAAGGTACCTTATTGATCTTTTACATCTATCTTCTAAGGTCCCTATATAAACTGATATATTCTTGTGTCAATGAATAGAATTTGTATGCATTCCAAATCCTTAGGTTTGGGTTTGGGTACGCGGGTTAATAGAAAGATTCTGCCAATGACGCTCGTCTCTTCCCTACTTCGTTGAGACCTATCCAATCGCCATCGGTCCATCTTGCCCTGCTCAAGTACCTAACAGGATTTTTTAAAAGTAAAGAGTTAATCTCGTCTCGTCTTGGAAAAAATGAATTCCGAGTGTTCTAAACCTTAGATGACAAAACTGTGGCAGTGACAGGGGCAGAGGGTCTTTCCTCTCCTCCTCATCAGCATGGTCCCTGAATAGGATTTCACACCTTCTGAAGTCTACCGAATTCTAAAGATTTGAGGCTTACAAAACGTCATATAGTCTAAGGTCTGTCTGGGGGTTTCTACACCCATTCTTTTCTATGCAGAAGCCAAATGTTTTCATCAGTTTTTATCAGACCAAAATTTAGCCACTTTAGCATGAATCTTATCTTATTTTAATCGAAAGGCTTTCTCAGTCCTTAACCTTGATCCGTCGGATTTCTTTACCCAGAAGCAGTATTTTCTTTGTCAATTATCTTTCAAAATATGAGCTATACAGTTTTGAAACTAAGAGAGTCCAACTAGCACTACTGGTAAAAAAAATTAAATTAATTAATCGGTTCGTCGTTAAAATAGTAAAACACAGTGTGGTAATGACGAAATCCACGAAGATGAATGAAGGTTAATGTCTCTCTTTTTTCTTCACACAGATTCAAAACCAATTTCCTAACATTTTTCTAATCCAAAATGAATGACACACTTTCCACGATGATATAATTTATCTTTATTCAATCCATCTGTTTTGTTTACTTTAAAATCTTTTTTAAATGCGCATTTTAAAATTCTTATAGCACAATTTTCTTTTTTTTTTTTCATCTTAGAACAAAAATCAAATAATTCTCTTAATCTCTCTTTTACATTTAGGCAAATGGTATTTTATTGAAACATTTATTTTTTTGTTCATAATTAAATTCTAGACTGTTCTTGTCTCTTACACAATTTAAATCTCTATCTACATTTTCTTTTTTTTTGGTTTTGGTTATACTTAATTTTTAGTCTCCCTTTTATCATATACAATTAATTTCAAGTAAAAAATTATTCAAAGTTTTTTATTTTTATTTTTAAACACTCATATCTAAGTAAACAATGCAGCACAAGAGAATCGTAAATGTGGTTAGATAGGTTGGTTTTTTTTTTTTTTTTTGTAAAAAGGACCTATCAGTGAAATTCAATTTTCTAAATTCTTTTCTTATTTTTTCGCCATCTTTCGGGCCTTTTAGAGGTCCGTGTGTAAGACAGGTGGCTTTTCACTTCGGTTACTTAAGAGAGTTGTGGTCGTTGTGGGCTCGCCTCCGGTTAGGCCGGTTGTATTTGTCGTCATGGAGTTTGCACTGCTGTTGACTACCGTTGTATTCAAGCGTTCGTTAACACCACCAACCCTGTAGCTAATGGGTCCTGGAACCCCAATCACGGTTGCAGATGTCACAGTCGTTGTCATGTTGTTGCTTCGGGCAGCAGCTCTTTGCTTGGCTTTCGAGCTGAGCAGCCTCTCGGTTTGGCGATTCTTTCCGAATTTCGGGAAGAAACTATTCTCCAACTGAAGCTGGGCGTTGATGTCCTTGCCCGTGGCACACGTGCACGCCTTCATGAAGCTCTTTTTGAAGTTATCACTTAGAAACGCATAGAGTATCGGATTCATGGCCGAATTTGAATATCCTAGACAGCCAACGAGCAGAAACACGGTTATTTCCAAACGAGACGCACACGAGTCGGGCTTAGAATTTATCAATGCCACTTGCGATATCCAATAGGGTAGCCAACACAGCACATATACTGTAATCACTGTCAACACGAGTTTGGTGACCTTGCGATGGGACCGCTTCTTTTCCTTGGACTTGTTCTTCGGTCCGACGGTGTGGAGCTTCCGTATGACCAGGTAATAGAAGCACAAGATAAAAGAGAGCGGTGTAGCAAAGCCGAGGATCAGTGTGTACAGTATAAATGTGGTACCCGATTGTGTATTGTGACTTTCGGGCCATTTGATGTTGCACGACAAGTGATCCTCGTAGACAACGACTGTATTCGCGAAAAGGATGACTGGCAGCATGAGGACGGCGGAGGCGATCCATGCGATGCCGGAGACGATCTTCGAGACCATGGGGGTGCGGTAGCGCGGCGACGAGATCGGATGACAAACGGCGATGTAGCGATCGGCCGACATGATCAGGAGGAAGATGGACGACGTGAACTGGGTGATCGAGGTACTGACCATGTAGGCCTTGCACATATACTCGCCGAACTTCCAGCTGCCGATCTGCATGGTGAAGAGGAGGAATGGGATGCCGATCAGAAAGCACTCGTCGGCGATCGCGAGGTTGAGGATGTAGATGTTGGTGACGGTTTGCATCTTCGAGAACCGCAGGACGACGTAGATGACGAGGGTGTTGCCGAAAAGGCCGACGATGCAGACGACTGCGTAGAGGATCATGGTGATGAAGTTGCCGATGGCATTCTGGCTCGACGGGCAGACCATATCGTCGCCGTACTGATCTCCGTCGAGGGTGCTGTTGGCTGAGGTTGTGTTCGGGCTGTAGGCCGCGGAGATGTTCAGGAGGTATTGATACGAGTTCAGGCCGCTCTGGATGAACGGGCTGGATGAGTACTCGTCCAGGAGTAGTGATGAGGACTGGCCAAGGGATGTGGTGGACAGTGGCTCTTCGGTGATGGTCATGGCGATTGATCCCACTAGCATGGCGATGACGAAAATTCGTGTGAAACTTGTGAGCAGACCACGGCTGCTCAGCATAGTGGTCCTTGTTCCTTTCATGTTCATCGTCACGTCAAAAGAGCCGCAAGTGTTGATGGCATTGTTTTCTGAAACGAGAGGAAACACTTGAAAAGTGATGTTGGAGAAAGTGCAATTAAGGCCAAGCGGTCGCGTGAACATCCTTTTAACCAACTTCAACACAAAGACGGAGAAAAAAAAATGCTTAAAACACAAAGCTGAAGGTGTCATCTTAAGTTCCACAAGCCACAGGCGAGAAATAAAACTTTTCCACCCTCGCTCGCGTTGGAAACTTGTCAACACAGACCCCCAGAATGTGGGTGAAAAAAAAAATGAGAAAAAAATCACTCACGAACTTTCTCATTCCCCCCAGTCAGTGGTATTCTATTGAATTCGTTCTCGTGTTTTTTAAAAAAAAAAAAAGGGACGACATTGAGCTTAAAACGATCCCAAACAACGACCCTAAATGCCACTTAGCATAACAAACAAAAGCGTCTTCGAATTAAGTACCTTTCCCTGTCAGAGTCACATCTCAAAAAGGTTCCTTAGGGACAACCAAAAAAAGAAAAAACACAAAACACAATTCAACTTATAAATTTAAGTCAAACATGCAAAAAGGACATAATAATTCGCTAACCAACTCGTGTTCGAGACAATTGAAATGACTATCGTTCTACTTTTTCTGTTTTTGCAAAAACAGAAAACGACAAAAGCAAACATTTAATTCCTTTTTAATTATTTTCACAACAAGGATCTATGTCAAGTTGTTGTGTTTTGTTGCTCAAACTGGGGAAATTCAACAAAAATATAATTTCAATTTCGACAAAAAGGATGTTTAGTTAGAGGACCTCGCTCAATTAAAATTGAGTATACAAATTCTAATGTGATGGTGAAAGTCGAATGTGTTTCCATTGAAAGGACATCAAAAGGGATTGTGTGCGAGAATCCTTTTAAATGGTAAATGGCTTGGGTGAAAATATGCCAAAAATCAAGTGATAAACATCTAATTGGCAGTGTGAAGGAGAAATTGAAGAAGAAACAGAACATTTCGGGTTAGACTCATTGAAAAGGATCAAATCGAATTATGTCGGGGTGAAATCATTTTTTTTTTGGAAATTAATTGAATTTACTTGGGAAATTTAAGAGGAAACTCGTTGGGGAAATCGCCGAAAATTGTGTAATCTATTTGCGTGATTGGATATCCTTAATTACGTGTCACGTGGTGTTTCCAGTCGATGCCATTCGCAAAGGTGGAGGAATGAAATTGTGAGTCGAAAGCTGTTGCTGGAACAAAAATGGAATTTAGCTGCGTGTGTGAGAACCCTTAATTACATGGCACGAAAGTCCTGAGTGTAGAACGAAAAAATCGTTAAAGACATACTGCTCTGTGAAGTTGTATCTGAGCTGTGTCTCGAGTTCTAAAAACAGTGTTCCTTTTAAAGACATACTCTGCCTTTCTGTGAAAAAAGAAAAGGATTTGTCTCAAGAACTCGTTTTGAAGACAGTCTGTGCCCTTCTGTAAAAACAAAAAAAGGAGTTCCAAAACCAGTGTTCCTTTTGAAGACACACTGTGGTCATGCGTGAAAAAAGGATTTGTCTGAGTACATTCAAGCTCCATTCCAGCGCCACGACATATTTCCCTTTGATATGCATTCGCTTGGCACTTGAGCTCATCACACGGCCCAGCACCAAGTGCCGTCCTTAACGATTTCACGAAAAAGAAGAAAAATTACGCATACGCCCGAGAGCCCCGCCTCATAATCACTGAACCGTCTCTGATTACCCACCCAATCTCCACGCGTTCTTAATCCCATTTACAGCGCACTGGCTGTTGATATCCTTGCCAGCAAACGAGGGAGTTCAACCTTTCCTAATGTTTCCCCGCCACCACTCATAGAATGGTTTTGGTTTCGCTTCCGGATGAGTTTAACTTTTTGCTTGGGTGGGTGTCCTTAAGACACAGCAGCATCACCGCAACTCACATGCATGCACTTCCGTCAGTCTAACACTCTGAATACCTCCTCCCCGCAACACATGCTAATGGAACAGGATAAGGGATAAAAATCCCCATTGATATCATCACCTTTTCTTGCAAAGGCGTCAACGCGTCAAGGCGTCTGGCAACCTTAAGCTCTTGGGAAAATATCCTTCGTCTCCATCGTTGGTGCATGCAAAGTCATGCATTCTCATCTGTGCTGCGGTCGGAGGGATCGATCGGAGGACCACATAATTTCCATTTAATTGAGGATAAAAGGGGATCGATTAAATGCAGATTTTTGCTTGGTCCTTTTTGTGGTTGCTCGTTACACACTCACGGAGACACACAGGCAATGAAGACAAAACTGAAGTGAAATTGTAATTAATGGCCTGTGTAGGAATGTCCTTTGGCAGGTGGTCTCTCGTCTGAAGGACAGTCTATGGGCCGGGAATCGACATAAAGATGAGAGTTTATGAGGGCGGTTTTTTTTCGTTATGACGCTGGGTTTGCTTATTTGTTCGTCGGGGATTGGCGTTAGGTGACGCGAATCGTGAAGTGAAACGTACTGAGAGCAGGACTTTTGTTTGGTTAAGGATATTTTATATGACAGGACGTAATAGGGAGCTTGGAATTGTCAATGTCTAGGTTTTTTTTTTTTATCATCGTGGTTTTGATGGGGGTTTATTGACGGGGGCATAAATTCTTTGATGTCGGGGCAGTTTTGCTTTTTAAAGGGTCTTTTGTGGAGACGGGATGGGCTTAGGAAGTTTTACATTTGTGATGGGGCTTAGAGAAGGGAAGGATTTCTGTAATTTGGCTCGGAACCAATGGAGCACAAAACCAAAGCTGAAATAATAGAAGCTGATCTTTGACATATTTAAATCCTTGTTTTGTTTCTCGCTTAGGGAATGCAAATGGCTTTGGAAGGAAAATGTAATAGAGAAAAGTGATTGTACAGGATGGTCGGCGAGTGTACAAGACGGTGAGTGTACAAGTGCCGGCAAAGGTTTCAAAGTCTTCCAAAGGCTGCAGGGTTTTAGTTGAAGGTCTCGTATATTAAAGCAGAGTCTGGTAACGCTCGATGTTGTGAAATAATTTCGAAACACATCACCGTAAAAGCTTCACTACCGAGAGCACGAGTCATTCCCACTGCATCCACCGTCTTAAGCACACACTGGAACGGAGCCCCCCTGAATCAAAAGTCATTGCAGCGTGAATATTATTGATCCAAGCCCCTACGTTTCTTGGGTGAAGCACACAACTACCACCCATAACACCAAGCCCGAGGCAATAAAGAGAACTTTCTCTGAGACTCTGCGCACAGCTCTTACGCAACAACGTCACTGAGAGAGTCAACTTTGCGTCCGGCCTTAGAAGGAAGCAGAGGAAGAAGAAGTCATTAAACACTTTCATTCCACTCAACACACACACATACACATCTACTCCCTCTACATCTTCGCACACCTCGAAGGCATTTCAGCAATCGTCGTCCTTGTGAAAACAAAATCAACGTTTCCCAGTTCCAGCTCTTGCCTCTAGGTGCCTGGCCAACTGCCAAGACACACCAGCCCCCACCCCAACTCCCACGTCTTCCATTGACGGTCGTTTGACATTGTGATGTCAATTTTCCAACCCGCCCTAATTATTTTTTAAATGGGGAAACGTGAACAAATATTTACGCTGCCATTTTGAGTAGAGAGCAACAAAATACGAAAAAAACGAACTTAAAATGTCCTTTCGTGCTTACTGCGAGCAAATAGAATGAAAAACAACAGAGAATTTTAAATTAATTTCCACCAAGTGAATCACACTTGGACAGAAAAACTCGGACAGAGGACCTGGACCTGTGAGAGACTCTGAAACAAGTTTGCACTTTGAATCGTTGTGGGATTTAATTTTCGTAGAAAAGATGAATCATTTGCGCGATTTCTGTGGGAGTCCTTGAAGACGAAAAAGAGAGGACACGAAACTAGACACCTCCAGACGGCGTAATTGAAATCTCAGAATCACCGAGAGTGAAAAAGAAAACGACGGAAAATGAGCGAAAAAGGACCCACAGGAGATTATTTTAACAGAACATAAACTTTTATCGTTTGATTTGATTCCGAGAGCAGAACGCTCAATTGGTTTTATTTCGTTTTTTTTGCAAAATGATAATCATAATGAAAACGAGTGTATCCTTTTTCCGTTTTTTTCCCTGTGAAGTGGTTACCCTTTTCGTTCACCTTTTCCGCCCTTTGAATCGTCGTCCTTTTTTTTTTGTTCAACATCGACGGCGGGAAAAGTTATTATTGAGTTTTTAAAATAATTTCCCCAAAACTAAACGAAGTGCGACTGATTGATGGACCTGAAAGGACTCTCAAGGATTCATCTCGCCCCTCAGACAGAATAAAAAAACGAAAAAAAAAAAGGCAAAATCGGGACAAAGAAGGTGAAGGTTGTGCCATGGGACCAAGATGCGGATTTATGGGTTCATTGGCTTCCATTCGAGAGGAATGCTCGCCGAACGAAACAGGATATGTGCGGATTTAGGGAAACCAAACTGAATGGGTTGGATTAGGTGATGCGTGCTGGGGATGGAAGCATATTTTGTATGCATAGGAAAATACTTTCTATCTCTAGTCGAAGAAGGCAGCCCAGTGATATACAAGTCGAGGAAAATGTTTGTAGGTGTGTTATTGTGGCGGGAGTCATCTTATTGTGAAGGAATTTGCAATTTCCTGAAAAAATGGTTATTGCCACTCATGATTCTGGGTGTGCGTGTGTGATTTTCATCGGGAAGATATTCTTCATTGCATGAGAGTTTGTTTGGGATTTTATGAATGAATGAATGTGTTTAGGGAAATGAGGCCGAGTGTGTCCTTAACGAGGAGATTATGGTTGAGTCAAGGCTCAACCGCGCATCATTCTTGAAAATTGTTTATGGAACAGGGAAAATTAAGCTGAAGAAAAAAAAAGGGCAATTCTCACGCTCTGTAGAATTTTGGAGCCTAATCCAAGGATGTCTTGAATGAAATCTGGTATATTTACATTTGAATTCGAGGGAATTTACACAGGAATTTCATTAAGTGACCTTGAAGCTAAAATGTCGGTCTCAACCCAGCGATTCAATACCAAATTTTACCGGCGGCTTGGAATAAACCTGGTTCGTTGTTTTCCACGAAAATCGCTTAACAAATTGGGCTGAAAAAATTAAACCAGAAATAACGAAAAAACAATGTTTGAAAGGTTGCGCAAAAACTCTGAAAAGAGTCGCCTTCAAAGCTTGTCCATCAAATCAAGCTGAAAAAATAATCCAAAAACCGGCGGCATAAAAAAAAACGGGTTCGTTCTTTTCCACAAAATCGTTCAATAATACGAGCTAAAAAAAACATCCAAGAATATTGAAAAAAGCATTTCTCGAAAAATTGCACAAAAACTCTGACAATTTGACCCCATTTTTTGGCTGAATAATCGCCGAAAAATAACTTTCCTGGAGAAAATGAATGCAAATCGAATGAAATTTATTGAATTTTGTGGTAAATTCATACGTCCCTCAACCCCTGTTGACTTTCGTGCTGTTATTTGATGTGTTTTTTTTTTCTCAAAATTGAGTTCACAGGTCACAGAATCCTTTGACGTCAACAGAAAGTCTGCGTTGTATCAAAAGGCGGAAGGAAAACGCTTGAAATTGTTCGCCTTTAATACGTCTTTATTTAATTACGTGTTCCTCAAAACGTTTGAAGAAGTCTAAAAATAGACATAGAGATTGAAAAGAAGTCTAGAAATAGACATGGGGATTAAAAATGCGGTTTTGATAAAACTTACAAAGTTTGTAAAAAAAAGAAATAATTCAAGAGTACTACAGAAAATGATTCAAAATGGAAGGAGACTTAGCTCCAAGCAACGAAAGTTATGAATGATTGTGAAAATGGTCAGGAAAATACTAAGCATACGCCCTGAAACCTTCACAAAGTTCAAACCAACCGTCAAACATAAGAAAACACTCATTTGACCCACAAGTTGTGGTTGCCTGCCTCCTTTCACCCAAGTGCTTAAATCAACAAGAAGGATACACACTTTTCTCTTCTTTTAAAGCAGCGCACCGTCCAATTAGTAGCAATCATTTAAATTAAGTAACAACACCCTTACCGCAAGAAGGCCGAGATGAGAAAAAAAGGAAAAAAAAAATCGTCTCATTCACTTTTTCTTTATCCTTTTTCTTTCCAGCCCCGCCCATCAACCGCGCTCCTCCAACAAATAACAATTTAAAATGCAAATTTGTTTGCTTAAGCTGAATGAAACGATGCCGGGGAATAAAAAATCCTTGGGTTCTTAAGAAATTGAATATAATAATATCACTTAATTTAGTTTTACAACAATGGCAGACTTGAAGGATAAGGAGGGTAAAGAGGAGACTCCTTTTTTTTTTTTCTTGTTCTGTGATTACCTTTTGCGTGTGTACTGCTTTTGCTTTAACGAATTAAATAGTTACAACCTCTCTTGTTGTTCGTCCAAAAAAAATAGAAGACGGATCGGAATCCTTTGGGACTTGTTCGTGTCTTAATTCAAAGTGGCATACCTATACCCTCACAGAGGCTGAGAAGTAAACAATTTGCCAAGGGACTGTCCTTTTCTACTCAGCCGCCACCATTACACTTCCTTTCCTCTGGCAAAATATCCTTCGAACAGTAAACAAAAGTGAATAGAAAAAGAAAACAAGCAGCGAAATCCTATTTAAAAAGTCATTAGCTTCCGACAGGACATACACAGCCATACCACCCACCCAACACAAGCGGATCTTCGAAAAGGACGAGGAAAAACCGAAGGAGTATAGATGAGCATTCAATCCTAGACCCCCTCCGTTTCATTGTTTTCGTAATTTTGTTACACCGAAAAAGAAAGAAAAAAAAAATAAGTAAAATGTAATTGAACCATTATGAGTCCTGGCGTCTCCTTCCGGAAGGGATTCCCTTCCTTTTTCCCACACCAAACAATAACAACAAGAAAAACAAAAAAAAAAAAAACAAACAAAAAAAAATACTGACAAATAACCATCAACGATGTGAGAAGAATTCCATTCGAGATGAAAAACGAAGCAAAAAAATAAATAAAGGATAACACAGCAGCTGCGGGGAAGAAGCAAACAACAAAAACCACATTCTGGCGGAAGATTGAGTTTCCTCCCACCCACACCCACCTCAACCCTCCATCACATTCAAGCATCGTTAAGACGGCAGACCTTCTCGTATCCTTATGACGCGCGCAATTCATTGGTGGAGCGTGGCACACGGAAAAACGATGGAAGCTGCGGCTGTCACGTGAATGTGTGAGGATTGCTTGAAGGATAATTGTTGCCATGTCGAAATCGAAGCAGTTCCGTGGAACACTCGGGCACGCAGGTGGGATTTTGTGGATGCTTTTTTTTTTTAGATCTCCTGGAACTTGGGTAAGGAATCCTTTTTTTGCCGGAGCTCCATTCAATACCATCTGGTTGATTTTTTTTTTCGGTCGGTCAGAGGTTCGTATATCCTTTTTCGCAGGAGCTTTAGTTGAAAGTGCATGCACAAGCAAATAATAAAATCATTTCCCGTCCTCGGCCACATACATTCTCTCCTTTTTGCCGGCAGACATTTGATGTACGTTACGTTGCCGAGAAAAGCAGGACTTCGCAATGAAGTTTTCTCACCCGTCTCACGGGGATATGATTTAATAAAGATTCACGAGCACCCCACAGGTTCGACCCTGATGGACTTTAAGTGACTGAGTACAATGCTCACACACCTGGCGAATTATGTTCACAATGATGATGTGGCTACCGTGACCCAGTCTCTGTCAAAAAAAAAGAGAGAAAATGACGAGCAAGATAAATTGTCTGCACCCTTCTGCGGCACGACAAAGTTTCTTTTGATAAAGTTTTAAGCAGTTTTCAGAACTGCCAGAGTTGTCGGGTGTTTAAGTTGATTTACCTCGGGGGATTCTTCACTCACAGAACACAACGCATGAGTCATAATCGGCTTAGAAAGTTTCATCTTCGTCGAAAACGGTGCATTTTCCGGTGTGGAATTCATTGGAAACCTGGGAAATTCACAAATACCACAAATGTGCTCTCGGGCATAAGGTGAAGTCGTCATTTCAACTGTTTTGTGTGTGCTAATAAGTGCTAACGACTTTCCTACCCGTGTTGACACGGTTGTAAAACACTTTCCATCGTGTTTCTGAGAAATTCGCCTGAAGCCTTTTTTAAATGACGGAGGGAAAGAAGATTACAACCGAATACTTTTTATCTAGTACCGTATCGTGCACAAGTTTAAAACTGTCATCTCGCGGATTTATGATTCCGACCAATCTATGAGTTCCCATGAAATTGCTCTGTGCCACTTTTTGTGTCGACGACACGCCGAGGGCACAATTTCAATTTACGCTCCACAACACCATCCACCACCACGACCATGTGTACGGTATACCGAAACTAAGCGATATTAAATTTTCTTGGTAAAGTCACAGAAGTGCGCCACAAAACGACAACGCCATTCTCACCAAACGGCACCTAAAGGCATGCAGATACATTTTGTATCCGAACGATTTATGCGTGTATCTCTAACAAGTGGAGCTCTTCAAATAATTTACGACCTAACTTATTCGAAAATTTAATCGATCGATTCTCGAACCAGATAAGAAGAGGGTGGGTGGAGTGGGGTGGATGTCGCCCCGCCTATTTGTGGCTTAGCTCCGTCCACCATTTGTTATCGGGGTGTCGTTGGGCGCCCGACGTCACATGTCGTGAACGGTGGTGACTTGTTGAGGCATGCGGAACGTTGTTAATGTGTGTGTGTGTGTGTCTTTCTAGGTCAACCGTGAACCCTATTTTCGAAACAATTTATCAAGGACCGCCAAAAAGGATGATTTGAGATTTTTCCACATGATTTTTCATCAAACGATGAGAAACTTTTGAGTTATTCTCCAAAACAGACCGTTTGCCATCAAATGTCCTTTTTTTGAGGGAGTGGTGAGCTGAGAAGGATAACAGAGAGGGAGAATGGAAATTGAATTGGCGGTTGAGAGTCCTGGAGATTGGGTGTCAAGGCGATGCTTGCTATTGTGTGGGTCTTCGTATTTTAGAGTGAAATAAGAGGATTCGAGTTAATTAACGGATTTTGGCCTAATCTGTGCCATACTTACTGTACAAATGGCTTAACCTTCGATCTTACGTGGAGGGTTAATGGATAGCAGGATGTCGATGAATTTTTCATTTAAACCACCACCCACTCATCACACCACGGTGGCTTCTCTCTAAAGGTCAGTGGTTTTGTGATTTTGAGCTCCTGTGTTGACACATCGGTTGAAGTTTACTCAAACGCAGGTGGGGGTCACCTAAATCTCCACCCATTTGGGAGCTCCACAACTAAGTTGCATAGTTCAATACATAAAACTTCATGGTAATAAATTTCAACGTCCCCAACCAACGACACCCACATAAATGTGTCATGCTCACCTGACTGCGGCGGTGGTGTGTTGTTTTGTTGCTCTACGTTCACTAGTTAGCTGTCAATATAAATATCCATTACATGGCACCCCCCGCTACACAAGTGCCCACTCATTAGTTATAGCCAATTTGGCTTACACATTTCGAAAGTGCCAAACACCATCCTCCCTTGCTAAAAAATTCCATTCACAATGCCATTATTCTTAAAGGAAAACCGTTGCTCACCGATGTTTCATTAATTTTGCGATTAACCACCATACCGTCATTCATTGCATGCGTATAAATGGGGGCGTCCTAAACAGGTGACGGGCTTACTTACGCACAATGAATTCATTGACTCTCCCTCTATTATCACTCAATTAGTTTGGCAGCCTGCATGGGGATATTCTATTGAAACATGCGTCACGAGTTGTAATCAAAATTAATTAAGTTTCGAGTGGATTAGGGGTGTTCACGCTGCAGATATTAATTCCATTCCATCATTCTCGTTTTTTTTTCGCTTGTTTATCTCTGCCCTAAAAAAAAGGTATCTCTGTGAGAAAGTTCATTTTTCATGGGTATTTAGTGGAAAAAGCTTTAATCTGTGTGGTGGTTAGCCAATTCTGTTGAAATGGAAAATCAATATTTTTCAGATTTGAAACATAAAACCCGCCCACATAAAACAAAGCCGCGCACATATCTGATGAAATTATTTAACGAAAATGGTTGTTTATAAGCCGATTTAGTCTGATGTTAAATAAGTATTTGGATGGGTTTTGAATTAAATCGCTCGTTTTGTGGTGGAGCATGGGAATGCGGTGAAGATAATGATTGGAATTAGAGTACGACGGAACGTGATGGTTTGAGTTATAAAAGAGTAGGTACAATTAGTTATCAGGATTTCTAATCCAATTAAAGGATTGTTTTCAACGGCTTTGACTTCAAATTATGCAAATGATGCAGCAGGCGTTTTTATTTTCAATGACCACAGAAAGTTCTAAACAGCGTTTGAAAAATGACCAAGAGTAAGAGTTTCAAGGTCGCTTATGCTCTAATAAAGTCACTCCAATTTTGTTTGATTTCTGCCGCAAGACCAGGAGAGTGTCTCTCGTTGGTAAAACGTAAGTTCAAGCAAAGTATTCTAATTCTATACTAAATTCGACTTCGTCATAATTGTTGAGTGTTACTTTTTTTCTAAATTTGAAATGAACTTCTGTGCGACTGCTTTTTTCACCTCTGAACTCGACTGCTTTTCGTAAACGTCGATACACAGCACAAAATATAAAAACCAACATAAATTTCAAGATCGATTTGGTCTCTTTTATCTCCTTTTTGAGTTCCTCATATACTCCCGATCTGCCCAAATTTCAATTTATAAACTTGTCGTAGATAAACTTCTTACTTACTTATCAGGCATTTAACCCTTGGAGGGTCTGTGCCTGAGCCAAAGCCGCCTTCCAACGTTGACGGTCCCGGGCATGCTGCTTCCAGTCCGGAAGACCAAGCTGTCTTGCATCCGCGATCACTTGATCTCTGTACCGGAGGTTCGGTCTCCCCCTTCTCCTCGAACCAGGAGGCTCGGATTCGAAGACCCTTTTAGCTGGAGCGTTTGTGTCCATGCGCTCGATGTGGCCGAGCCACTGTAGTCGACGGATTTTTGCCTTCCGGACTACATCCACATTTTTGTACAGCTCATAAAGTTCGCGGTTATGTCTTCTCCTCCATTCGCCTTCCTCGCAGACTGGACCGAATATCCGCCGTAGAATTTTTCTTTCGAAGGAGCCAAGTATCAGCTCTGCAGTCCTGCTTATCGTCCAACTTTCGGCTCCATACAATAGGACTGGCAGGATAAGGGTCTTGTAGAGCATGACCTTAGTTCTTCGAGTCAGGAGTTTTGACCCTAGCTGTTTGGACAAACCGAAGTAGCAGCGGTTGCCAAGGGTGATTCTACGACGGATCTCCACTACGATGTCATTCGTGGAGTTTACGTTCGCCCCGAGGTATATGAACTCCTTAACTACCTCGAAGTTATAGCTGTCGACTGTAACATTTTGTCCTAGGCGGTGGTGTCGTAGATAAAAGGATTTCTAAAACAATGGTCCAAAAAGGAAATTGAAAATAAAAATATGTTCCAAATACGACCCAGAATCTTAGCCCCAGCTTCCCTTAAGTTGACAAAAAAAATGTTCCACATACGACCTAGAATCTTAGCCCCAGCTTCCTTTAAATTGAAAAAAAAAATATGTTCCACATACGACCTACAATCTTAGCCCCAGCTTCCTTTAAGTTGAAAAAAAAATGTTTCACATACGCCCTATAATCTTAGCCCTAGCTTCCTTTAAGTCCCTCCCTATTTCATTTGTGCTAAAATTTCGGATGTCTGTCCGAATTCGAATTTCGCTTAATAAATCTAATCTAATCCATTCCTCAATGTTCCAAAAACAATTTTCTCCAGTTCCTTGTTGATAAGTAGGCTTATGAGTTTTTGGTCAGGAATCGTCCTTTTCACATTATTCTACACATACATATTTACGAAATAATTGTGTGTGAAAAAAATCAAATTTTGCACCACAAAGAAAGTTATATGGAAATTCCATTGCAGAGGATCTTAGTGAGATTTTTCATTTTCAATTTTGTGAATTTTTGACCAAAACAATTTGAGCACTTCATGAGACATCATGTAAATTGAAAATTGGAAATTGATTTCTCAGAATTCGATGATGAAAAGCACTGGAGGTCGAACATGTCATGGACATTGGCCAAAATCAAAAGATAAAGCCCGATTTCAGAGAAATAATTCGAATACCAAAAAGGACATTCTTAGAAATCTCTTCAGTTCTGTTAGTTCAATATTTTTAGTTTGCCCGATTTCATAAGAGAATCAATCAATCGCATATAACACAAAATTCCATGAAATATAGAAATATGTGAACCAAAGGATATGCCATCTCATTCAATTACGTCAACCTCATCGGCATACAACAGGGGCATGAAAAAAAACAAGCATTTTGTTGAATATCCTCGCCAATAATCAAATCTCCATTCCATATCGAGATTTATGTGACCAGAATTTTTTTCGCCAATTGAGCGTTTAAAGATCAGAAATACATTCAAATGTTTCCACATCGAGATTAGAGGTGATATCCTGGTTGGCTTTCAAAATTAAATTACATTCGAATTGGGAATTGGGTTTGTTTTCCATTACACTGGGCCGATAACAAAATGGATTAGTTCCTTTTTCAAGCTCACAAACACACTTCGATTTTCATTTCTTCGGCAAAATATGAATAAACAATTTCTGAGAGATCCTGTAATTAATACTATCTCTAGACGATAAAGGAGAGATCCTATCAAGTGATTAAGGCAAGGACTGTACGGGCGAAGGAGATTGGGGAGAGATAATGGAAGCAATTTCCTAGGAAGGTGTTACACACACTGAATCTAATCGCCAGTCGGTTACGGATGCAAGACAAATGTTGATATGTTGATGTTGAACTTGTTATTGCCAATGACGATAACGATGATGATGATCAGGATGAGAATGAGGGATTCCGGAATTTCAATTACCCATCGTCGAATAGCGTGTGAGTGTACCGCCGGCATGCATGTCCCTCACAACGATATGTTCATGTCTACTGGAGGCGAATTCAATTCCTGCGAAGCGGTAACACTCGAGATCTTGATACAAATGAAGGAGAGGCGGAGTGAAGAATACCACATTGGTACCGATGGTCAGGCATCCGTTGACGGAAATGCCGTATCCAAGCTCGAGAATCAAATACGATGAAAATTCCCTTCACACCGCATTCCCAGCATTTTCTTTCATCGCTAACGGTCTACAGAGGAATTCAGAGTTTCAGCGAGACTTTCGCCAGCCTCACACCCATCAGTGGTGCTTCCATTACGTCCCCATTGCCACAAAGGACTCTGTGCATGGTCCAAAAACATTATCCCACCATACCCTGACACCCATCCTGTCAAATAAAAATCATTTCAATTGGCTTCGTAGACTTCGCCGCGCAGGATGTCCCTTCGTTCCATTCCGCCGAGATGAAATTTACCATATGTGTGGCACTCTCAACGAATTACACACACACATCCTTCCCTCCAGTGTGTGTGGGTGTTTGTCCTGTGAAATTTAGGTTAATTGTACATATTGCGAGAACAGGACGATTGTGCCATTCACGACCACCCATGGAGAACTCCATCGTTGAGGGAGGTCATGCTTAATGTCCGTGTAGCATTTATTCTGCTATTTGCGCGAAAATGCAAATTACTTTACATCTGGAGTGCACTCGGAGTCCTCACACAAAAACCCCCCACCCCAAAAAAAAAGGAATCGTCCTTCCAAGCGTAAACACATTACGGCTGGCTTTGACTTAATCCATCTGATTGCCATATGTTTCGTGTTCCTTGGACTTAATCCTACGAATTGGCTTGGTCAGGGTTGGGTATACCAACCAATTCATCTTCTCCCATTAACCCTCGTCCGGTATTGATCTTCGTGAACCTTTTGTGTCATTAGCAGCAATTGGATTGAAGGACGGGAGATCGAGAAGAGGATAATGATGATTCTCGATTCCGCAAAAAATGGAGAAAAAAGGAGAACATGCGGATAATTGCAATTCGAAGGATTTGCAGGAGCCTATCACTTAGGACGAGTGTTCCTTTTTTTTAGCCAAACAAATGACGTGGGATAGAATTTACCACAAAGAGTTTTTTTTCCCGTGAAACGTGCTAAAAAAAGGCGGAAAATTCGGTGAAATCATGAAAAGCAAATTTAATACCCTGAAAACTCAATTGAAGTGCGATTTATAAAAAACTGTTTCAAGGGAAAAAGTAATTGCCGGCGGGTTGGCATTGAGTTCCTCTTTTTCCATCCTTTCAGGAATAGGTGGGCTTGTGATTGAAGATTTAATTGATTCGTGGATGTGGGGTCTTTGTTAGATCTAACAGTGGATGGTGGGCGGCCAGGTGGATGTGGGTGCTGACGTGGACAACAACTGCAAGGACATGCAATAGACAGGTGTTGTGTGAGGTTTGGCTTTGGTTTAAATGAAATGTGTCATAATTTTTTATATATTCGTCAGCGTCAAACAAAAGAACTTACATTTATTTTCTCTTCTATTTCGGCTTCTAAGAAGATCGCCACACAAAAGGACTCTAAATTTGGTTCTCGACTTAAATTATTAAAATCATGATTTTTGTCCTTTCTGCTATAAGGAAGATCTTCACACAAAAGGGCTTTAAATTTTAATGTCATGATTCTTCTCTTTTTCGCTGCAACAAAGATCGTCACCCAAAAGGACCCTTATTGTCGTTTATATTTTTCACGGCACACGACTACATCAACTTGTGGTCTAAACTAAGCGGTGACTCGAAACGATTTTCTTCTTTCTCTTGCAAAGAAGATCCTCATACAAAAGGACTTTTAGTGTCGTTGAATTTTCCAGAGCACACGTCAACTCCTTGGAAGACCTGAACTAAGCGGTGAGTCGGAACAAAGCCAATACCTATTTTTGCCTTCAACTCCAACGACATCGGTTGTCGTCGTGATTCATTCAAGGACTCTTGCCTCCCTCCGAACCGAAGTCGTGTGCAACATTTTCTCCTCACATAAACGGATCTGTCTTCGAAACGCTCACACATAATCGTGTTCCATGGAGTAGCTTCTCCAGGCGACACACGACTCTCGTCCTCCTCCTTCTCCTCCTGAGACATGCTTATGGAACAATCAACTCTTCCAGATGATTGGCTTCAGTCAAGCTCGCTCAAGTGTATACGTGTGTCTGTGTGGGAGGATGATTATTTGGGAATTTAAAGACAACCACTCGTTCTAGAAGGAAGCCACTTTACAATTAATACACTCACCTTGAGCACCTTGAGCGAAGAAGGCGGTGTGTGTTTTGCAATTGAATTTTTCATGAAACATCCACCTTGAAGAAATTAAATTTTAAAAAGGCTTCCCAACAAAATCCTCAAACCCTAAAAGAAACTTTTTTTCCCCTGGCTGATGAATTACTTGCGAAGGGGTTTCTTGGAAAGGAATTATTAAGCCTGAAGCTATTTTCAAGCCAGACATTGAAATTTAATCCACAAGAGACGAGTGAGAGGAATCAGGTTAATTGGGACGTTATGTGGTTTGTGAATAAAAATAAGTTCAGGGGCATATTCTCATATTCATATGCTGGAGAGTGGGAAGGAGGTCTTTTTAAGGAGGTGGGTGGAAAAGAGAGACTGGGAAACTGTGACGTAGAGACGTCTCATGCGGTTTTGGGCATGAGAACAAAGAGATTCAGAGATTTCAGAGAAAGAATCCTGATTTATGTCGTTACTTAATCGACTGAGTCCCATTCAAGAGCTTCCACAGCCAACCTGATGCCTTTAGCTCGACGTCACAGCCCGCTAATATCAGAAACAATTTCAAAACAATTCTGAATTTCAATTCAAAACAAATTCTGAAAAAATACACGAGTTATTGAACCATTTCCAAGCGATTTAGAGATTTTTCGAAGAAATGTTGGTTCAAGTCATTGCTTGTCCGACGGAGTTCCATTCTAGAGCCTCCATAGCCAACCTTTTTTTTTTAAAAAAAAAAAAAAGCTTAAAAACAAGAAATTCTGAAGAGATTCTGGAGTTTTGCTAAGGAATATTGGTTCAAGTCGCCTGTTGTCCCTCATCGCCCACAAGAAAAATTAGTTTGAAAAAATTTGAAAAACTTCGCTCGTTTTTGAACCAAGTCTAAGAGATTCTTAGATTTTCCGAAGGAATCCTGAATCAAGCAAACCAGTTTTAAGACATTTTCCGAAGAAATTTTGGTTCAAGTCGTCGCTTGCCCGACGGAGTCCCATTGAAGACTCTCCGTAGGCTACCCCTAGCCTTAATCTTAATGCCACAGCCTCAACTATATGGAAAAAAAGTCTCAAAACCAGATATTCTGAGAAAACTACGCGCATTTTTGAACCATTTATAAAGTTTTCGCTCGAATTTCTATTCTGAACCGACGTTTCCTCACTCCAGCTTCACATTAAAGCCTCTATCGCCCATTCTTCCGATCTCTAATAAAAAGAACCTCGAAACGGGGATCGTTGGTTGAACTTGCTGTCGGCTGCCTATGACATAGAATGAATGGCAAGGGTTTATTGGCATTACTTCCAATCAGGTCTTTGAGCAGGATAATTTGGTGTTTGAGGCGCTACTGGATAGAGTTCAAGTCCTTACTTTATTTATTTTCTTTTTTCAATGACAACAATCTACAACACAACTTTAATTCTTTCCGCGATAGAATGTGGTGATTTTTCGAGCTGCTTTTGAACTTTACGTCGAAGTTAGGACTCCAATTTGAATTCATGTCGGGTGTTCAAAGAATTCCAAAAAAACTTTTACTTAAACACTTTGGAATAAACGTTCTTGTGATCCTCCAACCATGCCTTCCCCTCTGTGCCCAAAGGAGACATTGCATTTTAAATTCTCTGCAGCGCCTGAAACCATAAACATTCTCAGCTCGTCTGTATTTTTCTTTTTTCTTTTATTTTCAATTAAATTCCACCCCAATCATCAGCCACTGCAAATGACTGCATTCAAAATCCAGTCAAAGAAAGGAATTTTATTTTAATTGGCCTTCTCCGTAAGACTCCTTCATACAAAAACAAATCCTTTTTTTTCTGCCACGAGGAACTGAAAAAGGATCCCCTAAGCTCCTCGAATAGTCTCACCCATTTACTTATTCATCTACCCCGTCCGATGGCGTCGTCCTATATATACGAAATGTCATTTCCCCAGAAAACCCTCTTCATATCTTTTTCTAACTCAACAGGCATCCATACAAAAAAAAAAAAAAAAAAAAAACAGCAGTCGAATTAAAAACTAGAAAAGTTTTTTTTTTTTGCATTTGACTGTGTGTGAAACCGAGATACACAAACTACGGGTCACATCCCAACTTTCGTTCGTATTGTTCTCTCGCATAGCATTCCAAAAAGTTTTCTTGTTTTCAAAAACACAAAAAGAAAAAGGAGGCAGACAACACAAAACACAAATTCGAGGAAAATGTTTTTGAAGCAGGCGTTTGATATTAAAAGCCGGGTAGCGGTCTGACGTCCTTAGAAATAAAGGGATACTTGTGGGACTCTTTTGATTACCCTTACAGCCACTGAATGTTGTGGGTTTTTCAAATCCACAACCCCCAAGAGAATTTCATTCCTCAGATGGGGCAAAGGGATGGGGGCGTAAAAAAATCTGCTTTCGACTGCCAAAACGAATGCTGTGCTTTCAAGGCGGTTGAATAGGTTCACTGCTTTTTTTTTTTATTGACTGACGGAAGTGTGTCAATGTCAGAAGTCGGTGATCGTTGTATGTTTTCAAAAACGCATGTTTGAGTGTGTGTGTTTTTTTTTTCGGGGAATGTCTTTTGTAATCATAAGTTTATGATGATTGATTGTCGTGAGAATTTAAACTTTTCTTTTTCTCAGTGTCAGAGTTTTTCCGCACGTGGAGGTTTTTTTCAGAAATATAATTTTCTCCTCAACGAGCACGTTATAAAGGTTTCATTGATTTTTTATTCTTTTCGGTTCGTAAGGATCTTCGTGCCGTGTTTCATCAAGTGGTTCCTTTCTGTTTTAAATTGATGGCAGTGTGTTGAAGAAGTGTGAAGTTGGCTTGGAATTGAACTCATTTCAAAGTCTCTCAAGTCTTCAATTGATTTGATCCAACAAAAAGGTTCTTTAAACTTTGCAATCAACGTCTAAAAAGTTATTGAAGCCTTAAAACAAATTCCCAAAGTGTTTAAAGTGACAGCAAATTTCGCCTCTTTTCCTGTTGTCATCAGCGCCGTGACCTAAATTCCCATGAAATCATCAATTAAGCGCATAAAAATCCACAACAATCGTTGGAGTTTATTAATTAAACACAAAATGTAAATGATTTCAATCGATTTCCATCAATTTTTCCCCGAGAAATTTATAATTTTTTTTATGATTTTTTCGTGGCATCAAAAAAATTGAGTAAAATTTTAATTCCTGGGAAAGGTTTTTATAAATATTTTCCAGAGTCCAGAGGAACTTTCAGAAAACTAGTTGTTTGCACATTTTATTGATAATTTAATGGAAAAGGTGATGAGGGAGTTAATATTTTTTTTATTGATTGAAATTTTATGGTGTTCGGTGAAGTTAAAAGTTCCAAAAAGGACTAAAGGTATTTTTTCGATGTAATTCTTTTGAATTAATTTAATTTTCATTTATTGAAAAATGGGATGAACTTATTTGAGTTTAAATATGAAATAAATTGAAATTATTGAAATATTATTTTGTGGAAGGAATTGAATGTGAAAACAATTGCAATAACTGACTTTTGTTGTTCGTTTTAATGGTTACGTATGTTTGTGTTTGTGATTATTTGTTTAATCAGCGAAAACTTTTGTTCGAAAACAAGTGAATCGATGATTGTCAGAACATCATAAGTCACACATTTTTTGAAATCACTCTTATTTGGTTTTTGAAATCAAATTTAAATGCGAAATCAGCACCAACAGTATATTTTAATTTATGAAAAAAAAACATGTTTTTGTCTCTCCTGTAAAAAATTAAAATGTCACTTATGTTGTGTTAACAATGATCATTTAAGTTTAGGTGGTAAAAAAAATTATGATGGAATATTTTGTTACACTTAATCTTGAGAGTATCATAATTCGAATTTCTTTTAGTAGAATTTAAGGCGGTGTACCCACATTTAAGTCGATTGCCCACATTAATTTAATTGTGGGAACCTAAGAATTGGTTGGTGCTCAATGAGTCTATCTTTGGTGTAAGCGTACCAAATTTTCAAAATGTGTGAAGAAGTGCTTAAGAAAAGTAGAATCTCCTAACACATTTTTACCTTTTTTTTTCCTCTCTACAAATTGTTTCGTTAGGACGTCAAATTCAATGAGAGAATGAATCTTATTAAAACTTCAGGCCCGGAGAACATAAGCGATCTTATGACGTGGCGGGACCGCTTAGGCGCCATTCGATACTCACCAATTCATTGAGCAGAGCACACAAGCGGGCGATGATGTTCAATTGATTTCTAAGTAATGTATGACGCCGCGTCATACATTGTGCACTGGGACTTATTGTGAAAACTCAGAAAAGTTACCCGGTGGGTGGATTAGGGTTAACTTCTTATCAATTCTTCTTGCCTCAAATCCTTTTTAACTCTATATTTATAATTTCTAAGTATTTTTTCCCACTGACAACAAATGTAATGAGTTTGAATGTGGCTGCTTATCAAAATTTTGTGAAAACTCGAAAAGTCACCGAGTGGGTGGATTAGGGTCAATTCCTTGTTTATTTGTCTTGCCTTAAGATATCATGTATCGATCGGATCACTTTGAATTTCGTTAGAAAACTGAGTACCAAACTCATGATGGATTGATGTTCTCTTGACCTCGGCACTCAATCAAAATCTACAAAGTAGGCATCAATTTACGAACGGTGTCAACAAGGTTCCTCTCTAAGGATACAATGTGTACCAAATACCATCCACAACCTCCATCCTCATGTAATGTCCAGTCAAACTCCCCCAGAAACCAGACAACTCGTTCATGTTTCATCCTTCAAGCAAATTCCTTTTGCATATATTACACACATTGACTCAGACTTAGCACAGATTTCATACCAAATTACGTTTCAAATATTTACCAAGCGTGCTCAAAATTTTATGAAAATTTTCGTTCTTTAACTCAGATGGACATGAAAACAAATACACCACAAATTCTCACACCCACAACCACACCCACCCATCCACATCCACACACAAAAGCATCCAGCTCTTTTTTTTTTTTAATCTGTGTGTGATAAAAGATAAGATAACAAAAAAAAATAAATAAAAATAAAATTACCGTTAGAAACAGGACAATATGCTGACGTGTCTGTCGATGTGACGATGCTTTTTCCCCAAAGCCCTCAAGCCCCTTTATAGCTTAGCTTACTTAGTTAGTCCTTGGAATAACATAAATAGTTTGGTTTTAATTTAATATTTTCATTTTCACCCCCGTGGGCTTTTCATTTTCAAACTACTGACCGGTGCCCTTCACATGCATGCGTACATTGGCTGTTGGACACCCCAACACACACAACAGAAAAGAGTACTCGATTAAATATTCACCAAACAAACAGAAATTTAATTTGTCGCACTAAGCACTCGAGATTGAAGATAATGTCTTTTTTTTATTTTTTTTCAACACACAGGAGCACTTCAACACTGTCACGCTGCGAGACTTTTCATGCACACTTGTGTGTGAGATTCTATTTTCAAATTATTATTATTTGTTTTTTTTTTTTCTATTTTTTCTAATTCCAAATGCAAGAGATGATGATGATGGTGATAAATCCTTGATCCTTTAAATGAGAGGCAAAAAGAACACGACTGTGATTACGGCACAGATATGATAGAGAAGGGAGACACTACGGATGGAACATGAACTTTCCCCGTTCGTATATGCCGACAGACTAAACCGGAAAATACCGAAGCGAAAGTATCTTAAAGATACACGGTTCTCTCGGGTGCCGTTTTGTACTTGTGATTTGGTTGATGGCTGGGGTTTGAGGTGCGGGGTGCAGTTTTTTGAAAGCTTTTTTTGTTGCGTGGAAAAAAAGCTTTTGTGCTGTGTCTGGCAACACGCGAATGCGTGGATGCATGTGAGGTGAATTCAGTTGTCATGATTCAACGATGAAGATGTGCACGTGGGCGCGTCTTACATTTGGAGATTGTTATTTTTGTTGTTATTCTAATAAATTCTTAATTTTCTTAAGTTTAACCCTGCTGCCCATCCATATAAATCCTCATACCTTGTCTGAAATGATGACTTTTTTTTAAAAGTTCATTTTAAGGCGTATACAGCGTTGGCCTAATACAAGTTTCTTTTTTAAAAAGCAAGTAAATGAACAAATTTATATTTTGTCCAGGTATTGTGATTAATGATTTAAATAGAAACCACTAAATGGCCCACTCCTTACAACCGATGCTGTCCATCCACAGAAATCCTCACCGAAGATTTTTAGTTCTTGTTTAAACTTAATTTTCGAGGGTGTATGTTTATTTTGTAAAATGTAGTCCTTCTGCTCATCCACACAAATGCTCACAACTTAATTTTAAGGCGCATATAATGTAGGCCTAATACAAGATTATTTTTTAAAATGCAAGTAAATGAAAAATATTATATTTGGTCCATATATTATGGCCTATGATTTAAATAGAAACCACTAAATGGGCCACTCTTTACAACCTTTGCTGAAATTCACCCGAAAAATGTTTAGTTCTCCTTAAAACTTCATTTTCAAGAGGTTATATTTATTTTGTAAAATACAGTCTTGCAGTCCACAAAAATCTTCACAACCTAAACGAAAAGATATCTGCTTTCTGAAAAGTTTTCAAAAAGTAAATTTTTCTTCCAAAATTTTCACATTTGAGGGCGTATACGTAATTTTTTTTAACTAAATTTTCCAATCCTCTAATTTTTCACAGTTTTGCCTTTAAAGACCCCCCCTGTAGCATGTGGTAGGTACCTAACCTTCGCTCTCTGTGACAGATTTTGCCATCGCAACCTCCTCCCTTCACAAACATCATTACCATGACGATTATTTATTCTCAAATTGAACATCATCACGACATTTTTGACATACGTGTGTTTCCCTTATCCCCCACTCATCGTCAAGAGCGCTCTGTTCAAAGGGAAGCCAACAATAAATCTATCTCGTTACGCTCATTATCATAATTTTGAATCATCTCCCACCGCCCCAACCACATCTTCTTTGAGGTCCTCCAAGCCCAGGAGTGAATTTATTTGTTTTTACTTTCGTTCTCTTTTTTTTATTATGAATTTGAACTTCAAAGCCAACCGGAGGATGGTCCACCATCGCACGCAATGAAAACAATAAACATATTCATCATGCCACAGGGGAGAACGGAGAATTCGAGTTGCGTGTGTGGATTTTTTTTTTTGGTCAAGCTTTTCATCGTTTGCTTAGCTGTCGTGCAACACGTTTCCTTTTTGGGGGAGAGAGGTGGAATTTTTTCTTCAGGTTTCCATCCGTTAGCGCCGGAGTAGTGCAATTTCCCGCCGTGGCGAAAGAAAGAGATCGGGCGCCCATCGTCGTATCTATGGCGCAGCGAATTTTCGAACCACCGTCCAGGTGTGGGCATACCAAGGTATTTATTTTGATTTACAGATGCAATTAAGTTCTATTTTGATAATTAATATGGCGATTGGGTCCGCACGTTTAATAGCCCGGACTGGCGGGCCTGGAATATCTTTTATGTGCTCATCTGGTCTCTTTGATTAGCTTTGGCTATAAATTGAGTATATTTTCGGCAGCGAGTGTAAATATTTATCGAGTGTGAGTCGTAATAAGGTGGAATTTATTTGTAATGCGGTTGGGACGAACAGATGCCGTGAATTGTGGTTGGGAGGTGAATTGGGGTTTGAATGAGGTATGGGGCAGTAGACACTTGACCTTTAAGTGGGATATTTCTTTCCTCCTTTCTCTCACCCACTTAAAAATTTCCAATTAAATCCATTTTCATCTCCAAACACCTCTCTGCTGCTGCTTCTTAACGATTTCCGTCACTTAATGTCTCCGCCCCAACCGCCTCCACTCAGTAATCACTGCCATTAAACTGATTAAAAACTTTTCCTTGCAAATTAAAAGCATTCAATTGTAATGTCCTTGCTTCATCCTCTCGAAATACTCTCTCTCTCTCGCCCCAGAAATTCAAATTCGATTCGGATTCAGTCTTGCGATAGTTTAGGGAGTGGAAAAACAATTATCCAGGTGTGAGAATCTATTTTTAAAAGTTCATTTCGAAAAAAAAATTCTCTGCTTTCTTTGTGTTTTTTTTTATGTAACACCATTTTGCTGAGAGTGTGTGTGCTTTGACCCGAAAGTTAAAAAGCCAATTTCGTTGCTTTGAGGCAAATTGCATGATCCTTTGATCTATAAATTTATTAGTTATTTCGTTAAAGTCGTTTTGTTTTTTTAAGAACAACGCAGATTTAATTGGGAGAGGTCTGTGTTTACAATTAGATCGTGCTAATGGCTGCGTTAATTGTTTATGTGAGTTTTAGTGCTAAAATTGGAATTTTCATTTGGTTTAAATATTTCTTTGTTTTTTGTGTAGACAATCGTTTGTTTTCTTGGAAAGTTTTTCTTAAGTGGCGCCTTCAGGCTTGTGTCTGATCAAAATATCTTCCCAGGACTATCGGTTTGTGAACAGCTTAGCCCAGATTTTGCCAGAAGCATCCCTTTACCACCGACACTTGATATCCTGTAAAATCGCAAAATCAAAAAAGGACATCTACGCCCTGCGGCAAATCCTCACCCAACACAAATCACATTAAACTCTCATCTAACATCTGTTGCTCCTTCAACCACCTCACGTGTGTGTCTAAACATGTTGCCAAGCAGCGCTTTTGTGTATGGTATACTCACCACAAATACAAAGTGCGGTTGATATCTTGTGGACAAAATTCTGATTGTCCTGTCAGGATGAAATTCCATGTGTTTGTGTGCGTGTGTGTGTGTCTGATGATTGTCTGTCTGCCAGAGATAGAAAGACAGTTGCCATTGTGTGCCACCACACATCATCCCATCATCGTGACAATGACTTAAGTTGTTTTAGATATTAACCCTTCTGCTGTACGGAGGAGCATCGAGAGCACTCCTCCGCAAAGAGGATGATGATGATAATGCTGATTAGAAACACTGAGTGGAGGGGCAACGACAATGAGCACGAGTTCAACGGTAACTGCTCCAGCTCCTTGCTCCTGTTAAAGGATGCAAATTGGCATATTGAATGGTGAAGTAGTCATCTCCTTGGAATAATTATTTTTCCACCACACAACTGTCTGCGAAAGATGCGAAATGTCACGGCAGGATAATGGAACAAACAAAGCCAGACTCAAATGCAAAAGATTCATTATCCTTTTTTTTGTGTCCTTTGGCGTCTTATTTGTTCTGGGCGAGTTACTTTATGGGGAGCAAGGACTGTGCTGTGGCAATCTCTTTTATTTTTGTGTGCGATGCGTCTTTTGTTGAGTTTGCTCATTTCTCCGTTTTTGTGTCTCTTTTTTCTGCTGCAGTGGGTAAATATCAATTAGCCAGCGGATCCTGGGAACACCCATCGGCAGTAAGCCGTGTCAATGGGAGCCACGGGAATATGAGACAAGCGACAGGACAGTTGTTGAATGCAATCAATTGCGACGATGACAGTTGATCTAATGATGTTTATTTTTGCTGAAACGATAGAGCGGTAGAGCGGTAGAGAAAGGCTTTCGGGATGGAGCATGAAATTAATAGGACGACTGTGAGAATGACGGTAATGAAAGGGATCGATGGTAATGGATGTTGGCGCAGGAATCAACAGAGAAATTGAGACGGTTGGTTAATTTGGTGTTGGAGGGTGGGTGTTGATGGATGGAGGCGCTTGTCTAGGCTTTCAAGGGCGTAATTGAGTTGGCCATTGGGAAAATCATATCCAGAACATGTGATGTCTGACAACCATCACCTGAATAGAAACATATCCTTTCGTCCTCGACCTCAACCAACCCTGTCAGAGTGAACACACCAGAGCTTCGGAGGTGTCACGAAATTAGAAGTTGACCAGCACCTCTCGACACTTGTCCACAACACACGAGTCTGTGTCCAGTGAGTATGAAATTGCTTCCGGCTGTAAGTATCCCACTTCTATGCTGTCATGAACTTTATTAATATCCTCGCCGTGGCTTGAAATTTTTAAGCCAACAAAGAGAGGAAAAATGGGAAGATAATTACATGTGGTACGGGAACGACGTTAACCGGATATTATCCTTTCGCCGCGCTTGAAAGTAACACCATTTCACTAGTCAGATAATATAAAGTCCATCCCCATCCAGCGTTGGAGCTTCCAACAATAGTTGACAAAGTCCTTGCTGTTGGACTATTCATCAAAATCACATGCACTCCTGCTCCCTCCCGCCCCGACGGACTGCATAGCTCGTATCTAGGACACATACGTGCATGTCCTGGATGTAAGTTTAAATATCCCCATGCCGAGTGTAATTACACATACACACACACACACAGAAGCATTCCGCCGCCAGAGGGAGAAAATTATTTTTTTAATGGCCACCTCTCGTCCAAATGGCTGTGTGCGGACGTGTGCGTGTGTGTATCTATCGTAATCATAAAAACATCAACGTCGAGTCCTTTAGTCCTTTTTCACATTAGACGAGAGAGAGAGAGGAGTTGCTCTAACGATGATAGCTTGACACAGCAGAATGCATGTCCATGAGAGTCAGCGGCGGCGGGGTATGTGGGTAACCCTTTGACCATGTTGACCCCTTGCAACAGCCACTGTGTAGCAAAGTCCTGAAGGACTCGATACGATGTGAATGTCCTTAGCCGTGTGTGTGTGTGTTTTTGTTTTTTTCTCCCTCGTTCTCCTCTGGGATATTTGTTTTTAAACTCAAGACATAGCGGGTGTCATGTTTTATGTTTTATCCACAGCGACTGCTGCAACACAAAATGTCCTTCGGTTCGAAATCACTTAGCGACGGTTGATTTTTGGTTTTCTTAAAGTCAAGAGGCTCTGTCACAAGATCCTTTTAAAATGCCACAGCCGATTGAATTCAATGTCAATGTTGCGATGGGTGTTTTTTTTTTTTTTTATTCTTTGCTTGCGGAGTTTGCCCTTCTGCATATCAATGAGGCACAAGGCTGCTGAAGGAGCTAAGGACTCGCGGATGGGCCAGGGAATCAATATATCTCTAGTCACCTAAGTGGTTCGTTCAATGGTGGAATTAAATGGTAACATCTGGCGATGATTTGGAAGCGTTTTTTTGTCTGTGAGGGGAATTCGGAAGAAGGGATGTAAACTTTGTGTCGGAGGAGGTCGTTTTCTTTCAAAGGGTAGATTGTAGGCGTTTTATTTTGAAAATGATTGAAATGATTAGTTTCTAGAAGCAACGAGACGACGCAACACGTCCTCAGCCTTCTAAGTTGTGTGTTTGTACAAGTTTTTGAATGAAATTTGAATGATTACGTTCTCTTCAGGGTAGATAAATACACCAAAGCCTGGCTTTCCGATTTGCATTTAAGATGCGTTGTTTGAAAATTATCGTGGTTTCAAAGCTGCGTCGATTTTATTAAAAAAAGGAAGCAAAAATATCACCACAAGATCATCAATAAGAATCATGTGTCGTTTCGATTTCCATCGTAATTTTCTGGCCCCAGTGAACGACGCAAACTGAAGCTCTAGTGTATTATGTGTAACTTCATTTTGGTGATCAGTCAGTACAACCAATTGTGATAAAAAAAAAGCCACCATAGACATTAGAGCTCAAAAACTCCAATTCCAAACCAAAATACTACCCAACAAAAATTCAAATTTTCAAAACTCCAACAGTCGAATATTCTCCGTCAATCTCGTACTCCACACAAACCACCGAGATTCGAATACATTCTCTCCCGTTCTCACAAATCGCAGCCATGTTGTGGAGCCGCCATTAAATTTCGCGAATCATGTAATCACTCTTTCTCGCTCTCTCTTTTGGTCGTCCGCTATGATCGCACAAATTGTCAAACATTACACATTCTTCGCTCTCTCTCTCTCTCCTGCTGAGTGTGTGACATCTGACAGAGCGGAGATTCATTATTAATTGAAAATTCGGTGTGTGTTGATCGTTCTCTCTGAACTGCTGTCATCGTGCTTTAAAATTATTTTTTTGTAGGTTCGTTTCCCACTTCGTTTGTTCGTTTTTTCTTTTTTTTTTACTTTAAAAAATAAGTGAAAGGTGATTTGTGATTTCTAATCGAAACGTACTTTAAAGTAAAGTGCGGCAAATATTTTAATTTGCCTCGAGTTGTGAGTGACCGGTTTTTTTGGACGATATTGAAGCTTGCGTCGATTGTGTGCATGTCACAACATGATCAAAGCACCAAGTCAAATATTTGTTGACTCGTTTTTTTTTTGTTTTTTTTAATTTTTCTAATTTATTTCATACCCCCGGTCGTTTCGTATTATCAATGATTGATATTTTTTTGTTTTTTTAATCGCTGTCCACCGCTAAATCGACGCAGAAGTTTTTCTTCTCCTTCGAGCGATGATGGTCAATTTTTACATATTCTACGCATAGTTTCGTATCGGTTCGGATGATTCGATTGTGCATCTTTTAAGCGTCGTTTATCACTTTATCCCGTGTGGAGGGTTCGTTTTTACATCTTCTAAGCGTCGCTTATCGCTTCGTCCCGGTTGGAGAATTCGTTTTTGCGTCTTCTCTGTGGCGTTTGTTACTTCGTCCCGTGTGCAGGATTCGTTTTTATATATTGTAAGCGTCATTTGTCGCCTCATCCCATTAGTATGATTCGTTTTTGCGTTTTCTAAGCGTGTTTTATAGCTGTGTCCACTGTGGAGGATTCATTCTTACATCTTCTAAGCGTTGTGTGTCGTTTCGTATCGTGCGCATAATTCGTTTTTCCATCTTACAAGCGTCGTTTGCCGCTTTGACCCATTTGTGTAATTCGTTGTTATATCTTCCACCCTCTTGTCTGTTGGTGGTTTTCTTTCCTACATTAGTAAGGTCCTGCCACTAGCTAAGTTTTCATTTCATCTGCTTATTGAAGATCTTAAGAGCCAGAACTTATTAGGAACACTGCATCAAACACAGAATCTATTTTCTTTTAGGGGATTAACGTGTGCATTGGCTTTCATTCTGTGGGGCAACTCGTCGTGTATTAAAAGCTTTTTTCCAAATTCTGTCACGTTCTGTTGCATATCTTCGCATTTCGTATTCAAATTATTCACTCGCTTTTCTCGAATCTTTGATCTCCGGGAGTTTGTTTTTCCTTCCTCGCGTCTTCTTCGACGCATAACTTCTATAGTAACGTCCACTCCGACTTTTCCGCGATTGGAGGGAAGACGACTACTCTTCAAAGACGGGTCACTTCTACGAAATAACCTCTTCGTCTAAAAAGGATTTTTTTCAAAAAACGAGAAAAAAGAATGCATTTTAAGAGATAAAGTTCCTGCGATCATCGCGTCCAGATCTCTGTCAAAATGCACTTCGTCGACGTGTTCTCTCCAATCGAACGTCCGTGACATTCCAATCAGGATACCCACTCGCATTCAAGGATCGATATCTCACCACTTCTTGCGATGGCATTCTCTTGGCAGCAGCAAAACAAGACGCAACGCAATGCATAATCAAACAACTAGCCACACACATACAACCCAAACGATCCGCTCATCCGGAAATGCAAACACTGAAGGCAACAAGAATTGGAATATAAAAAAAACCGAAGCGAAATTGAAACACGATAACACCGACAAGGACATTCCATTGCTGGACAGCTTGCAACACATACACATACACACACGCCTGTCCGCCTTCATCTCCGCAGACTGACCACAATTCCCATTGAAATTGGAATCTTATCGATTGCATTGCAAAAAGCCAATTTATAGGAAAGCGGCATTGGCGGCGTCGATGGCGGCCTGCTAACTGTGGAAAAGAACACGACCAACTGCAAAAAACACAGCAGCAAAAAAAAAGGAGGAGGAGATGAAAATGTGATGGAAAACATGCAACAGAGCAGACAACTTTCCCCAAGGACAAGAACCTTGAACGGAACTGTGGAGGGAGAAAAAAAAAAACTTTGAAAAAAGAATCCTGTTCAAAGTGGATGTGCTACCACCCACCAACCCGCAGTCCGGGTGTCCTATTTATCTAACTGTCTGAAAGTTATGTTGCCAGGAAATGGCGTTCCGTGGACTCTCCGATAGGATGATGCTTTAAGGACACAAATATTTTCACGCCTAGTGCTTTTTAAGGATTAACTTTTTTTTGTCTCACCAATAAATGTCCACCCACAAAAAATCGGCGAATGCAAATAGACTTGCTGTCAATAGAAGAAACAAAAAATATCCTTCGAATTCCCTCATGCAATCCTCATTGGATCAGCGATATCGTGAGGCGAAATATCCTGTCGACAGGGACATCGATCGTAAAAGGTTGTCGACTGTCAGGGTGAATACAAATCGTCCTGTTTTTTTTCGGTTTCCTATTCCTCGTCCTTGGAGAGCGACTTTTGCGGATGCTTTTAGCCATCGGTCAGTCATCTCAGTGGAATCCAAGGACCCCTCTCTTACCCACAAAAATTCCTTTTCTTCCTTAAAAAAAAAAAAAAAAACAGAATCATGTCACAGAACTTTATTTTCTCGGTGATTTAAATAAACTGAACGACTGGCATGGGATGGGAGGGAGGGCTTACGAAACTTTTTGCCTCAAACAAAACAACAAGTCCTCGTCAAAGTCCTTACTGAGTTCTCTGCCTCATGTTTGTTTCTCTCTCTCGTTTTTGCGCCGTCAAGAGAAGGAATAAATAAACGACGTGAAGGTAAAGTGAGCAAATCAAGGAAAAAGGACAAAGTTTACTTCTTAATTAAATGAAATTACAAATTATTTTTCCGGTAAGCATAAGTACCTGCTTGTTAACAACTTGTTAATGCGTAATTTTTTAAACATTGAAAGTTTCAATTGTGAGTGGAGCAATTAGGATGGTCGGTCTGACTGCGTTTGGCCACGCCGATCCTCCCTCAAGGCCGTCATAAAATCGAAGGGTTAAGTACTTTCCCGAGTGCCCCTAGAAAACTGCCATGACAATATGGTTATCGTCTCTGTGCTGTCCTTAATTCAATTTCTCTCGCTATCATCGTGGCAATAACGCGCAAAATATCCTTGCGAAGTAATTTTGTTTCGTTTTCTTTTTATCACCATCCTAGCTGAAAATAGAACAACGATTTTCCTTTTTCGTCCTGCCATCGAGAGCACACACAAGAATCACATGTTAAACGTGTCTCGTCCTTGAATCGAATAGCAGTGGCAGGTTCGTAGGCATAATTTAATTAAGGACCTCTCTACGCACGTCCTTCCTGTGTGTGTGTGTGTGTGCGTTTGAATGCATCTATCTATCGTCCGCTGGATGTAATCTGAATCCCGATGAGCAAGAAGATGTCGTTCGTTTCGTTTTCCGCGCCTAACTACGAAGGATAAGGAAATACATTTTTGCAGGACAAAGTCGTTATTGCATAATGGCGAACGCCCAACTATTTGTGGGCGCGAGAGGGAAATTGATGTGATACCTAGCGGCTGTTATCCTTTTTTGTATTTATTACATAATTCCCGCCCCTCCCCCGACGAAGGCGAAGAGAGGAACGACGTCTCTTTGGCAGTCATGGAGGCGCTGGAATTTGTTATCCTTTGAGTTTGAGATGCTGCTTCCGATCTCCTATTGCGCGCTATTGTTGTTTTTGTTTGCCTACCTCTCCTCATTTTAATTTTAAAACTTTATCTTCTCCGCCCTCCCCCTGCCGTCGACCGTGTGGAAATTCATCATCTGGTGTACGTGGTAGGTCAGGAGTAAAGTTCGAAGGATAATCACCGCTGTGTGCGTGTACATTTCAGGGTTAGTAGTGAAACTTAATGAAATTCAATACAACCGAGTGAACGAAGAAAAATTTTCTGATCTACTGGTTTCCCGTAAAGAACTCGAGCCCATCGTGATGTCGTGACTGGAAAGTGGACGTGAGTTTGGGACCGCCAAGCCAAGGAAAGAACTCAAGTCGCAGCGATTGCAATTGACATTCAAACAAAAAGATTTATTAAAAACATAGAAACGCATTAATCTTGACTTGCGCCGCAGGACACTAAAGGCCGCAGGTTGCACACGAAGGCTTTGTCGTCAAACCACTGGTAGGCGGGGCAGCTGTGCTTGACCGCAGTGCCACTTCGGCAAACGTAGTAGATTCTGCAGTGGTTTGCGTTGCGGAAGAATGTTCCGTTTGGCTTCCCTTGACAGTCGGTAATGGTCCAGTCCACATGACCATCCGGAACAGTGGTCGCGGCAGATGTTGAGGCCGTGGTTGTTGTTGGAGCCTTAGTTGTCGTTGTAGTTGGCGGAGCTCTTGTCGTTGTCGTGGTAGTTATCGGAGTCCTAGTCGTAGTTGTTGGAGTCCTTGTTGTCGTTGTTGGAGTCCTTGTTGTCGTTGTTGGAGCCCTTGTTGTCGCCGTTGCTGGAGCCCTTGTTGTCGTTGTTGGAGCCCTTGTTGTCGCCGTTGCTGGAGCCCTTGTTGTCGTTGTTGGAGTTCTTGTCGTCGTCGTTGTGGGAGCAGTTGTTGTTGGCAAAGATTGGTCGTCGTTGTTGCAATTTACTGTGGCTGGGTAGTTGCAGACATTTATTCGTGTATCGAAGAGTAACCCCGAAGGGCAGTGGTGCATAGTTTCTTGGCCGCCGCTGCAGACGTAAAATTTGGAGCAATCGTAACGATCTCTGTACATATCGCCATTTTGACGACCCACGCATGTGTAGGGATTGACTGCTGGAGTGCCTGAATTTGTGGTTGTTGTGGGAGCTTTTGTGGTTGTTGTTGGAGCCTTAGTTGTCGTTGTAGTTGTCGGAGCCCTTGTCGTTGTCGTGGTTGTTGTCGGAGCTCTCGTTGTCGTCGTTGTTGGAGCCCTTGTTGTCGTTGCTGGAGCCCTTGTTGTCGTTGTTGGAGTGCTTGTCGTCGTCGTTGTGGGAGCAGTTGTTGTTGGCAAAGATTGGTCGTCGTTGTTGCAATTTACTGTGGCTGGGTAGTTGCAGACATTTATTCGTGTATCGAAGAGTAACCCCGAAGGGCAGTGGTGCATAGTTTCTTGGCCGCCACTGCAGACGTAAAATTTGGAGCAATCGTAACGATCTCTGTACATATCGCCATTTTGGCGACCCACGCATGTGTAGGTATTGACTGCTGGAGTGCCTGAATTTGTGGTTGTTGTGGGAGCTTTTGTGGTTGTTGTTGGAGCCTTAGTTGTCGTTGTAGTTGTCGGAGCTCTTGTCGTTGTCGTGGTAGTTATCGGAGCCCTTGTCGTCGTTGTTGGAGCCCTTGTTGTCGTTGTTGGAGCCCTTGTAGTCGTTGTTGGAGCCCTTGTCGTCGTTGTTGGAGCCCTTGTTGTCGTCATCGTTGCTGGAATCGTTGTTGTCGTGGTTGTGGTAATTGGAGGTCTTGTTGTTGTCGTTGTAGGCGATCCACTGTTGTCGCAGTTGACTGCGAATGGATAGTTGCAAACATTTATTGTGGTATCGAAGAACAATCCTGCAGGACAATTATGCATAGTTTCTTGGCCACCACTGCAAACGTAAAATTTGGAGCAATCGTAACGATCTCTGTACATATCACCATTTTGACGGCCCTCGCACGTGAACAGATTGTTATTTGGGGGAGTCGTTGGAGGAGCCCTTGTCGTCGTCGTGGTTGTTGGAGCCCTCGTCGTCGTGGTTGTGGTTGTCGGAGCCCTTGTCGTGGTTGTGGTTGTTGGAGCCCTCGTCGTCGTGGTTGTGGTTGTCGGAGCCCTTGTCGTCGTTGTTGGAACCCTTGTTGTGGTCGTCGTCGTTGTTGGAGCCCTTGTCGTCGTTGTTGTGGTTGTTGGAGCTCTTGTCGTTGTCGTGGTGGTTGTCGGAGGCCTTGTTGTCGTCGTTGTTGGTGATCCATTGTTGTCGCAATTAACTGCTGATGGATAGTTGCAAACATTTATTGTGGTATCGAAGAACAATCCTGAGGGACAATAGTGCATAGTTTCTTGGCCTGCACTGCAAACGTAGAATTTGGAGCAATCGTAGGGATCTCTGTACATTTCACCATTTTGACGACCCTCGCATGTATACGGATTGACTGTTGGAGGAGCTTTTGTAGTCGTTGTCGGAGCCCTTGTCGTTGTCGTGGTGGTTGTTGGAGCCCTTGTAGTTGTCGTGGTGGTTGTTGGAGCCCTTGTTGTCGTCGTGGTGGTTGTTGGAGCCTTCGTCGTTGTCGTGGTGGTTGTTGGAGCCCGTGTCGTCGTTGTTGTGGTTGTCGGAGCCCTTGTTGTCGTCGTGGTGGTTGTAGGAGGCCGTGTTGTCGTCGTTGTTGGTGATCCATTATCGCAATTAACTGCTGATGGATAGTTGCAAACATTTTTCGTAGTATCGAAGACTAATCCCGAAGGACAGAGGTGCATAGTTTCTTGGCCATTGCTGCAAACGTAATACTTCGAACAATCGTAACGATCTCTGTACATCTCCCCATTTTCACGTCCTTCACATGAGTACGGGTTTGGTCCAGGTGGGCTCGGAGTCGGAGGAGTTGGTGGGCTCGGAGTCGGAGGAGTTGGTGGGCTCGGAGTCGGAGGACTCGGTGTGCTTGAATCACAATCACACTTTTTGCAGGGCGGACACTTGCCTACCACACACTTCTGACTGGTCTCATCGAATTTCTCGTTGTAGTCACAATAAGCCTGATATGCCTTGTTCTTGTAGCAAATTAAAAATCCATGACAATCTGTTGGATCCTGATACTTCCAGCCGTTGGCCTTATCAGCACATTGATCCTCCACGGCATTCGAACCTGTGAGCAGAATGCTTGCCACAAGAAAACTCGTGTATATCCATAGAATTGATGAATGTTTTCCTTTTCTACTATTTCCTTTTAATTCCATTCCTCGGCGGTCACTTTCGCGATTTAGAACTGAACTAGTCGTCTTCCGACACGGCTATTTATACGGTCAGTCTAAGTACCTTCAGCTCCAGACCGACAAGTGGGAAGACACTTCATTAGCGCTATTAGCGATAAGCGAGTGAAGCTTTCTGAAGGACCCAAAGTAGTTCCGTTCATTGCAGAAGGTTGATTGCTCTGTAATTACATCTTGATGAGCTAGCAATACACGAGTACCCCGTGCCTCAAGTGGCTATTTTATCTGTGGACTTCGATAAAGATACCCACTATCTGTCAATAGCTCTCGAACGTGCCAGAGTATCCATTAACCAGTTTAAGTGACACACCGCCAAACGTCATCGCTCGAATTTTACGCCAGACTACGGTGTTTTCCATCCGCTTGCAATCTCTACCACAGATGATGTTGACTCCGCCTTCCAAGAATCTTATCGACACCACGTACATTCCCCTACACAAGAAATAATTAATTTTCATATCTTTTGATCGTGATTAAGCTCCGTACCGCTCCTATAAATACTGCATCGTTCCACCGGGTCTATCAAAATTTCTACCACCCACCCTCACGCTCGTTCTTCAGTTATGTGGGTCCTTACTGGATTTGCATTTTGCTTTGCTGCAATTTTTGCGGTCGTTGAGTGTAAAACATTTATTGAGTGCAACGGTAAGCCAATTGGATCCTATATTCCCGGTCGCAGTGGATGCCGCTCGTTTATCTACTGTGGAGGTGAACGTTACTCGTACGAGGATAGTTGCCCCGTCGGCTTGGCATTCAATCCGGTCGATGGAATTTGCGATAGACCCGAAAACGTTCAGTGCAGGGACGATGAGGTAACCACATCAAGGCCAACACCACCCGGCACAACAGCAACACCTGCTCGGACAACCACGACCATCTCTAATACACTTACTCCGCTATGGTCGACAGCGTGGTCTTGGGTCACGACTCCTTGGACAAGCACAACGTCTTGGTTCAGTACCACAACTACAAGGACCACGACGTCTGGAAATACAACCTTTGGCAACACCACAGTGTGGCGAACTACAACGCCATCATCAGGAAACACAACATTTTGGCTAACAACAACTCCGTCTTCAGGAAACACGACGTTTGGCAACACAACAGTGTGGCGAACTACAACACCTTCGTCAGCGAACACTACATCATGGCAAACAACGCCTTCACGTTTGCCCACGCCAGCTGGAACTCGTGGAACAACTCCTAGGCCATCGTCTAGACCAACCACAGTCCCTGGTAGGACGACCTGGCCGACAACTCGCCCAAGCACAATCCCCGATAGGACGACCTGGCCGACAATCGGAAGTTCCCCGGACATCACAACTCGCCCGAGCACAGTCCCGGATAGGACGACCTGGCCGACAATCGGAAGCTCCCCGGACATCACAACTCGCCCGAGCACAGTCCCGGATAGAACGACATGGCCCACAATCGGGAGCTCCCCGGACATCACAACTCGCCCGAGCACAGTCCCGGATAGGACGACCTGGCCGACAATCGGAAGCTCCCCGGACATCACAACTCGCCCGAGCACAGTCCCGGATAGAACGACATGGCCCACAATCGGGAGCTCCCCGGATATCTCAACGCGTCCAAGCACAGTCCCGGATAGAACGTCATTCGGAACGGCCTCAGACACCTGGGCAAGTACGCCACTGCTATCAACGAGCGGAGCGATTGGAGTTACAGAGAACTATGGGACGCCAAGTACAGTCCCGGCCGGAACTGCGTCGGACATTTGGGAAACTTGGCCCACTCTCTCTAAAGTGGTAGATCCTACGGAGCTTTGCATTCAGCAGGTCTCGGGATACTTTGCATACCCAGGCGATTGTCGCCACTACTATCGCTGCACAAACGGTGTCCTAACCAAACAGGAATGCGCATCCGGATACGGCTGGGATGCGGTCATGAAAATGTGCACCCATTTCGGATGCTCAAATTGATGATAAATAAAAGCATTCTCGTTGACCGACATCACAAGTCCTTGTGGAAGGTCAACGTCAAGTGGAAGTCTTTTGTTTTTTTTTTTTTCCATTCCATTATCAGTCGAACGCGTAGCTCGAAAAAATTATCTCAGTTTTTGAGTAAATAACCACACGTCATCGGTAATTAATTTGATTTTGAAATTTCGATAACGTTCGTCGTGTTATCGTAACAGCAAAAGTCACAGTGTGGTCCTCAATTAAAAACTAATCAGTTAAATTAAAATTCACCGCCACTAGACTGCGGACATTCTCAAACTGATTTTAATCGGCATTTTATCAGAGCTTCTGTTGTCGTAATCGGCCCTCGAGTCAAGTGCCTGAAGGTCTTCCGGTGGATTTCGATGGATGACGCCAACCAAGGGTCAAAAAAAAGAAAGGCTGTGACTGTTTACACTTCGAACAATTAGTGCCGGTTAAGTTCTCAAATAGACCTGCGATAGCGGTGTCTTTTGTCGGATATAATTGCAATCTCTTTCGGTCTTTTTTCTGTTTGAATCTTCGGCATTATGGAATTGCTTGTGCTTTGTGCAGACGTCTTGGATAGAGATGAGAACAGATTTCTTTTTTTGGTTTCTTGTGTCTCTGGTGGGATTCTCTGTGAAATGAATTGCAAAAGTTCCCGCAGGAGCTGTGCAGGTCGTTCATTTGTATTTTATGTTCTTTTTCTTTCTCTCTCTGTGTTTGCCTCTCCTTTGTCATCAGATTTTCAATTAGAAGAATCAAATTAGTCGGGGCTATGATGGACAAAAGTGAAAATGAAACGCTGTGGGAGGACGATCAGAAGTGTGATTTTATGAGCGGCGATTTACTGCGGTTGCAAATGAATTTCGCACGTGGTTTCTTTGGTTTTTGTCCTTTCCTTCACCTATCCGTATGTCAATTTGGATTCAAGTTGGAGTAACTCAAAAAAAATTTAATTTCACGAGTTTATTTCTAGTTCTGCATTTATCTCTGTCAATGAATACCTCCCCCCCATAATGGGATTTCTCTTCTGTTTTCTGCTTTCATTGCACAAAGAGAAACCCCTCACGGAAAACTAAACGCGATAAAAATATCGTTTGATTGACGTTATGCTCGTAAAACCACGGTTTGGTGCCACGAAGGGGCACGTTTTAAGACGCATTGGAATGTCCTGATATGGTTTATCCACAAAGCATTTTCATTTCCGCAACTCCCATCGTATCTTAAATACAATTCAATTACCCGCACGTATTTCAACGACTTTCTAAGAATTGCTGCATCAATCAAAACGAGTCAGCTGGGAATTTGCCATAAATCCCAACTCCGTGAAAAAAACAAACAAAAATCCATTAATAGGTGATTCTTTATTTAGAACTTTAATTATCTATCGTTTAATTGAATTTCAAAAAGCATTTATCATAAGCAAACAAAATTTCCCCTCGGGCTTACAACTAAAATTGCTTATGAGTCCATGTGGACACTATTTAGGCATTAAATTAATCCTTCCCGGTGATTTTAATTGTGTTAACTTTCAATTTACGCGAAATTAAAATGCTAATTCGTAGTGATAACACTCGTGAACACACCCCACATCATACAAACGCACGCATCCTTTTTCCCGGGAGCCTATGGAATGTCTGCGTGGATTTGAATTAGCCAAAAATGCGGGCAGGCTTAAATTTACATATAATAATTGAAAAGCTACTGAGGGTTTTAAATGAATTAATGATTTTTCGGTGATGAATTCGTTGTATGGAAATCTAAAACACTTTTCATGTGCTCTTAAATAATCGGTCAACTGTCGTGAAGCGGTGGATTTTCAGGCAAACAGACAGGTCGGCAGGAAACTCCTGGGGAATTTCAAAATTTAGTCTCTCTAGATAAAAAACGGTTGAGTGGTCGGACTAATTGCTTTTTAAGGAAGCGTGTGTATTGGGTTTTTTGAACGCGGGAAGTTTTTATTGCGCCTGAGAGGATTGAAATTATTTTTTATTGGCTGTGAGTTATGGAATGGGAGGAAATTATTAAATTAAAATGCTTTTCTTGCAAAGAAGATCTCAATTGAGTAGCGTTTAGCATTCAACTAAGCCTGTATGAGGTAATAGTTCCCTCTACTAGGCCCTTATACATGTTATCAGTTTTATTTTTTTAAGTTATTTAAGAACACTTGGACACGTCATTTCCTGGTGGTCATTCTGTCTGTTAAATTCTGAGGAATCACTGTGAATTTTTATGTGATTTTTGAATGATGGGCCATTTAGTGTTTTCTTTTTTGACCACAGGTTATTTTGACAGGCAGCTGGCGTCTGGCAGTTGTTTCCTGTTCGAAATCTTGACTAAAAGTCAATATTATACCTCCGCGGAAAATAAATTGTTTTACGTTTGAACAACATTGGAAAATATTGAAAATTTATTTCCAGAGTGAGTGCTGTTCAGGCCAAACAGAGGATTTTTTTTTATAATCGTGTTGTCACCCATCTTCGCGATATCAATTGGTTCTCTCGGAGCTCCGATTTGACTTCTTTCGACTTTTTTGTGGTGAACGTTGAAGGTCCGATATTATGGCAACAAACTGGTGGCCAAATCCATCCAAGTAATCCGTGAGCGCCAGGGCTTCGATGTGTGAAGTGAGCGTACCCAGGTTCGAATTTAGCCCAGAAAAAAACACCATAAACGATTTTCACGGCCCCACCTCCACTGGCAATCCTCCAGGATTACTTTTCTCATAAAAAGCTTTCATAATTCGCCGTTCGGAGCCGGCGTTAAACTGTAGGTCCCCTCCACATGTGTCAAAATTATAATCCGCACAACACAGTGGAGGCTCTGGCCCTCAACGGGCTGTTACGCTACATAATGTAATGTAATATAATCCGTGAGCGACAGCTCGAAACCACGCAAAAAGTCTTTTTAAAATTAAAGTGACAGAAGCTAGGGGAGGCACGACGTAGTGTTCCATAATTAGTGAGAATGCTTCCTCTTATCAATAAGACCATAATTCATGGAAAAAAAATGTAAATTTGTTCAATTTATCGCGTTTTTCAAGAGAGACTTACATCTGGACCACGCTTCTCCTTTTTCGATTGCCAACCTCCCCGGACACAGTCCACTCTAATTGCGACTTTACTGATTTTGAATTTATTCCCCAAAGGGAAATGCCGCGAGTATGCTAAGCATTTCCCATTCGACTGGATGTCCTTTCAGCTGGAATAATAATTCCAAAATTTACACGAGCTTATTTGCATCTAAATAACCCATTAAACGTAATGACGTTAGTGAGAGCTCAGCATTACCACGAGTTATGGCGCACTTAACGGGCGCGTGTTGGACAAAAAAAAAGCAAGAAAAAAATCCCAGTTGCCAGTCGAATACTTCCGCTTCCGTTCCAGAGTGCGAGACGGGATGCTATCCCGTTCAACTGAGTGCGAGCGAATTGAAGAGGAGTTGCCATTAATCACCCGAGGCAGACGACAGGAAACGAGCGAACGTGCACACGGGTAGTAATCAAAAGTACGAAAGTTGTCATCCAGTTATGACATTTCGTTCCTCCACCTCCAACCTCATCACCGTCGGTAAGGTAAGCGGTGGAGTAGACGTGACACCCCTCCGGGTGACAGATGGTTGGCCCCAAAGGGAAAGTGTTTCGTATCGGAGGATGGTGTGTCCTTATTTCGTCCCCTTCTCTTCAGGTGAAAATCAACTGTAAACAGTTTGGTTTTGATTAATGTGCCAACGGTGGAACTAATAATGTTTGCCAATGTTGGCAATCGACGAAATGAGGTAATAAATTTTATGGGAAGGGATGTTTTTAGCCGATAAGTTTTTGGGGCTCACATCTGTTGGAAGGAGTAAATTAGAGAAAACAGTTTGTTAATGCTTTGGAGTGTACTTTATTGTAGGTAATAGAGTTTAGTCCTGTCCTGGGGGGCAGTGGACGTTTTCTTTAAAGTTACACACGAAATTAATGTCGTCGAACCATTGGAAGGGCGTGCAGAGGTGCTTGATGGCGTCGCCTCGGCGGCATACGTAGTAGACTCGACAATGCTCGGGATGTCGGAAGAAGGATCCATCAGGAAGGTTTAAGCAATTAGTTATGCTCGGATCGACTTGGCCGGGCTTGACTGTCGGTGGCTGCGTTGGAGGTGCTGTCGGGGGCTGTGTTGGGGGTTCAGTTGGAGGCTGAGTCGGAGGATCTGTCGGGGGCTGCGTTGGGGGCTGCGTTGGGGGCTGCGTCGGAGGATCTGTTGGAGGCTGCGTTGGAGGATCTGTCGGAGGCTGGGTTGGAGGTTCAGTTGGAGGCTGCGTTGGAGGATCTGTCGGGGGCTGCGTCGGAAGATCTGTCGGAGGCTGCGTTGGAGGATCTGTCGGAGGCTGGGTTGGAGGTTCAGTTGGAGGCTGCGTTGGAGGATCTGTCGGGGGCTGCGTCGGAGGATCTGTCGGAGGCTGCGTTGGAGGATCTGTCGGAGGCTGCGTTGGTGGATCTGTCGGGGGCTGCGTTGGAGGATCTGTCGGAGGCTGCGTTGGAGGTTCAGTTGGAGGCTGCGTTGGCGGATCTGTGGGGGGCTGTGTTGGAGGTTCAGTTGGAGGTTGAGTCGGAGGATCTGTCGGGGGCTGCGTCGGAGGATCTGTCGGAGGCTGCGTTGGAGGATCTGTCGGAGGCTGCGTTGGAGGTTCAGTTGGAGGCTGCGTTGGCGGATCTGTCGGGGGCTGTGTTGGAGGTTCAGTTGGAGGTTGAGTCGGAGGATCTGTCGGGGGCTGCGTCGGAGGATCTGTCGGAGGCTGCGTTGGAGGATCTGTCGGAGGCTGCGTTGGAGGTTCAGTTGGAGGCTGCGTTGGCGGATCTGTCGGGGGCTGTGTTGGAGGTTCAGTTGGAGGCTGAGTCGGAGGATCTGTCGGGGGCTGCGTCGGGGGCTGCGTCGGGGGCTGCGTCGGAGGATCTGTCGGAGGCTGCGTTGGTGCATCTGTCGGAGGCTGCGTTGGAGGATCTGTCGGGGGCTGCGTCGGAGGATCTGTCGGTGGCTGCGTTGGCGGCTGAGTTGGGGGTTGCGTTGGAGGACTTATTGGAGGTGCTTCTGTATTTCCACCACAATCACACTCACATGGCGGACACTTGCCAATCACACACGATCGTGTCACTTTGTCATACTTTTGACCATAATCACAATAAGCCTGATAGGCTCTATCATTAAAACACACAAAATATCCATGGCAATCCGTGAGATCCTGCAATTTCCACCCGATCGGACGACCAACGCACGTCTCGTCCAATGCTCCAACTCCGCAGGATAACACCACCAAAAGCAAAAAACCGAATATTTTCATGTGAGCAATGAATTTTTGATTCTTTTAAGATTTTACCGAACCCGCTTGACACCGTTGCAAACTTTAAGACCGTCTTGCAACATGTCGTCCTTTTTATACCCGTCCACTCGGCACAACGTCTTAAGTGGGCGGTCTTCAACAAAAGGTTTCCTGTCTGTCAATTTATCTTGACCGAAGTGTTTCGCCTTACAACAATGAATATTCCCCAAACATGCCTACTACATGATTTTTTATGTATTTTTAATTAAAACTTCAATTGAAGCGAACTACCGAACGACAAGAGAAGCTTGTAATGTTCCTGATAAAGACTCTAAAAAAAAATCAAACATGATCACGATCGGTATGCGAGATCTTGTTAACAGCGGTCTTTGAGTGAAAAATATCTTAAGTGAAAGATACTAAGATATGAACAAAGACTCTCTTATCGGACTTATGATGAGTGTAGCAGAGGCACAAACCACCAACTTGTTGAGAATACCCACTTGTGGGGGGATTTCAACCACAAAAAACATTCAACGAGAAAAATCACTCTACAAACCAAAAAAACCCAAGAGAAGGCATAAAGAATATCCTCCTCCAACCTACGTCAACTTAATTGTCGATGCCAATACGATAGGACTCTTCCATCGCCCACCTCCGGGCACAAATAAAACCACCCACGTGCCGTTCAAGAGCACAAGGACTCTCCATACCAAGCCAAAACGCCACTCCACCGCCTCGTCGCCATCTTGTCAATAATTCATTGACCCACATACGAATTGCCTAGAATAGGTAACCAAAAAGAGGCCAAACCACCAGACGGTACGCACCAAATTGAATGGTTTTTGTCGTCACGTAGATGCCTGGGATGATACACCACGTACACACACCACCAAAATTGTGAATGTATTCATTCCAACGTATTGTTTATCCTTAAAACCGAAACCAACCAATTTACCTGAGAAAGTGAAAAGAATTAACAGAGAGCACCCGGAGCTCTACGCACTTAACCTTGCGATTAGCTTAAAGGGTTATGTACCGTGATAGGAGGATATTCATGGGGCTTAAATGAGTCCCTCGGGACAAATGATTTGTGCGTTGCTAATTAAGATAACGATACGATGTATGTGTGACAATTGACATTTACCACCATCTCAGAGAATTTCAAATTAAATTCAAAGTCCTTCACCTTCCCTAAATCGTCAATCAATTACGTAACTAGGCGCAATTTGTTTCTCAACCACAACACCAAACACCGAGACGGCCACGACTAAATGTCCTTTAATTAATTATTCAAATAATTCCAATTAGTCTCATCAATTGAATATTGCAAATCGACACTAATTTAAAATCAGCACAACATTTGTTACCCCCGAACAAAATTCTCGAAATTACCAGAAACATTTATGGAATTATTCAATCATCAATTACCCAACCGTTATGGTTCCATTCCGCTCCGTCCCTTCCCGAAATTTATGAAAATTTCCTAATTCTATCCTATCTTCTAATTCAAAATTGAATTTATTTCCAGATACATGATGGTGCTGCAGGCAAACATATCAAATTGCATCAGAAGGTGGATGATCAATCGATGCTTTCGTGTTTTTCATGAATGCACTTGAAAATGTTGTGCTGCAATTGCATTTCAAAGAATTTACCTACACCTTTTGTTTATCCAATAAAATACTTCACAGAACTCAGACCTCCAATGAGAAATATTTAATGAAATGACCGAGATGGAAAAGTCCTGATGGGAAATTACTGCCAGGCAACGCACAGACAAGTACTGCACCCACCTGCCAGCCCGACTGTTCCTGATTTTCGAGTGAATCATTCCAATCATTCCGTATTTCATTGCGATAAAACTATCTCCCTGTCAGCACATGGAGAACCTCTCAGCATGTAATGTGTTTTCCTCGAATTAAGGCACCACCGGCTTACTCACAGAGATGAAGTTACATTGTATCATGTTGTGGGCGTCTGCCCCTAGGAAGGTGAACACAGATACGTTAGAGTTTTGCTGTTGGTATTTAAATGAAAACCACTTTGTAGCAGAGTATCGAGTTAAATTGAGAATTTTCTGATAGACGGAAAAGGGAAGGAAAATCGTTAAATGTCGTAGATTATTCTCTTTTTTTTTTTTGTTGGATTCGCGAATTCACTTGTCGTTGCTTGTAACGCAAAAAGAAAAAAACCATCACAACCCATTTAAATCGCCTCTGTCACAATATGTCAACCGAATGAAATTCCACAGCAATAAATTACCACCAATTGATCGGTGTTCGGTGACTGTCGAATTTCTGCACCACCAACAGCCTGTCCACCATGCCATACCATTTCAAATTGTACCAAAAAAAAAAAGCGAACACAACAAGCACTGCCATTGAATTTACAACTTCATCCGATTTGATAAATGATGCGCCGCCAAAGTTTTCCCAAGCACACACAAAAAAGCAACACCACCAAGGTGTCTGTGCCAAAAAAAAAGGTTCATGTTCGCAAAATTTCACTTTTTACTTACCCTAACTCTGGACAAGGAACATAAATTAGGCACCGTCCGCTGCGTACGCACACACACAAATTATTGTGGTGGGGAGAATTAAATTTTCAAGCCACGTTTAGCCTCGTAATGAGGGTCAATTGTGTTTGACTGTGGGTTAAGTAGCAATGAGTGACGGTGATTCACTTTAAATGGAATTCAATTGGAATGAGCCACTCTCAAGGGTACAGGACATTTGCGGGCAAAATTTTGATTGATGACTTGATTTGAAGTGGTTTGCCTAAAGGACAAATATCCTTTGGTATCATGGAGTGAAAAGCGGTTCTTTTGTTGTCTGGAAATGAAATGATTTCGAGATGTGTGGTACTAAACTACACGAATGCACTCATTAGCCCCTTGAGATTTGTGGAGGGCACTCATGATCGAATTGACGTTTTGGATATGTCAAAATCAACCAGTACTCACTGTCGGAGACAACTATCTTCAATAAGCGGCTTGAAGTCTCGAAAATTTCATTTGTAAATGAGAACAACAAAAATGAAAAGGGAAGTTAAAAAAAATACGTTTTAGCCACATAACCTTAGCAAAACTTCGGAGAAGATGTCCATAATTATGGAAAATTACAACGAAAAAAAAAGGAAAAAAGGTTAGAAACATTTGACGCGTTCAGTCATACACCGATGTGGCAGAGCCTCCATAAAAAGCTACGACTGCTAAAATTCTTTGACACTAAAGTTTTTTTTTTCAAAAAAGTTGATTTAATCGATTTGTAAACTGAACGGCTCAATTGTGTCTGTTGATCACATTTTTTGTTTGTTTTTCTTTTTACTTTTCAAGAATGTTAACGTCTTCCTTTAAATTTTTGTTAAAGTTCTGTGACGAACACGTTGTTTTTTTTTAGTTTTCCTTTTATGTTTTATTGTCACATTTTCATCAATCAATCACACTTATCAGTAAATCTCGTCTCTAAGACCCCTGAACTCTCGCGTTATCTTCCACGGCACCTGAAGAGCATTTTAAAATCCACGACCACCCGGAGTCAGTGCAAACTTCACTCCTCACGATAAGCAAATTCTAAAGAACCAAATGGCTCCTCGTCAAATCCTTATATCCTCCCTAAAAAAAAAAAAGAACCTCGAACACATCTCCCATTTAGACATGGCAAACAATCCAATCGAAGTGGACCCACTGCCTGTCGACGAAACTTTTTTGATTCTTTTCAAAACTCTAATCTCCCTTCGATTAGGTAAATCATTGACTACCACCAGCATGCAAAAGGGACACGACAAAAAGAACAAAAATAAATTTTCCAAAGTTTCTCCAGAACTTTGTACAAGATACACACTTTATCTATATCAAGTCTCAACGACTCAACAACTCAACGCGAGAAGTATCATCTTCGCACATGTTGACATGACGTCTGAACGTTCAATCGAAGGGAATAACCGCCAGGACATCAGATTTCATGGCTATGGTCATGATAATGGGTCTGACCCATGTCATTTTGTGGATGTGAATATCAGGGTAGTGGTGGCCACTCGTCGATTGTCTGGAAGATTGTTAAGTGGATTGTTTTTAATTATTTTATGGGCAAAGAAAGTCATTTGATTGGTCACAAAATTTGAATGTTTATCGATGTGAGTGGCGTAGACAGACGGCTGGATGTCTCGAGTTTTTTTTTTTTTTTTTGTTTGTCGTGAGGTAATCAACCGAAGAGTAAACACGTGAAGGTCGATTGATTCTTAAAGATGGATGGACAGCGTCAGCGGTGTTTTCAGATTCAACCTTCAGGCAGTCTCAGCTGACAAGGAATTTGAAGAAAGTGCTGCTTTTCGAGTCGGCTTTTTGAAATAGAAAATCAAGATACCGACAAATGATTCGCCTTAGTTGACTCTGAATGAAACCAGATGCACCAGACCTATTCAATGTCCTCGCAGGATCGTTTAGGACTCGAAATCATATCCACCAGTTGTCCCTGCAGCACACGCCAATTCCTTTATTCCTCTCCCCTGACTTTGTTGAAAGTCGTTTTCCACGAGGGAAAACACAATATCCCATGATGTGCAAGCTAAGTGGATATTATTATTACACTTTGGCACATTAAAATGAAAGATTTATGAATGTCTCCATTTTGTTTTTCACCCCCCACTCGTCTTGGTTGCATTTTTATGCCCGAAGTGATCACATATCCGTGGAATGCGCTTCGGTTTCCCAACTGTGGGTTTTCGAAAATGGTGTGCCAATAATCGCCTGAGATACATTTGAGCAACCGTCGAATTGTCAATAAAAACCACATGTGTCGTTAAGCGATTTAACGTCGTGTGTTTTTTTTTTTTTTTGTCTTCTGCCGTCTTTTGGCCGAGTGAGCGTGTGTACATTTTATTGGGACTTCTTTAAATGTATCCTGGAATTATCCTTATAGCGTGTGTCGTAAAGATCTTGCAGGGGGGTGGAATATAATGTTTTTATTATCCAACATCGAGGTAATTTTTGGAAAGACGAAACGGTGGATTTTAAGTGCATGAAGTGCTTAGTAATTGACGGGGAAAGATTTACATTTTATGGCATCGAATTTGTTGAGCGTAGTGTTGCAGAAATTATCTGAGATTTGAAACAACAGAGGAAATCCCTTTGTCAATCGACTTTTTATCACCCCTCATCCCACTCGTGCATCATGTGAATTTCCGAATCCATTACGTGCAACACGAATACGAAATGGCAATCTGTCACCTGCTGCAAATACTCCTGTGAGAGTTCATTTCTCATGGTAAATTTATTTTGCATATTTGACAAGTTAAAAGGATTTCGAAAAGCCTGCTTTGATGCTTGAATATTCTCTATGCAACAGTTGCAATGCATATTTCCCTTTTTTTTGCCCTTCACTTTCCCTGAATTATGCTGTCATGCCAGTTGTCGCGACAATTCAATCGATTGCCATTTGTGTATCTGAAAAGAAAGAAAATGTACATTCGACATTCGAAATCTGTTCTCAGAGACAATATTTATCATTTACTTGCCCTCATTGTGTGTCTTATGGAGACGTCTTCATCGTGGCGGTTTGTTGTTGTGTCGTTTTGTTGTTCAACGAGGGAATAAAATAAAATTTGAGGAGAAAACATTTGTCGAGTGTCGAATTATACGCCTTTTGATGGTGGTTTCTTTCTTTTTTTTTATTCACTACGCCAAAAAAAAGGATTCTTCTTTGTGGTGTTATTTATAGACTCATCTTGAATTGCAGAGTTTCCATTTCAGATGAAAGTGGTTTGGTAATGAGTCTGTGTTTGCAAATCGACATACATGTGTCCTTAAAGAGATAGATGGATAAGTTATCGAAATTCTTAATTTCTTTACGACCATCGATCCACTAATGAGTCAACAAAAAAGAAAAGAAAAAATGCTAAATAAATAATAAATGTAATTAGCTCAATATCCTGACAGGACAAAGGCGCGTCCCCAGCCCATTTTATCCGCTAAGCTTTTCTTATACACACACAGCCATTCATCTCACAAAACTGTAATTCACTCTGGTAGACTTTCTTTTTTTTTCGGCAGGACACTGGTAAGAGGATAGTGATTGATTGAGTTTCTTCCTCATCCATCCACCTTCAAAAATACACTTAAGATCTTTTTTTTTTTTCTTTTTCTATAGACCCGACCATTAATAATGAAAGCCTTCATATCTCTTGTACTTTTGGTATCCTTTCGTGACACTTGAGTTCGTTCAACGACTTATCATATCCTTCCCGTCATTAAGAATATTCTAATCTTTCCGTTGAAAGAAATAATTTTACAATTGTCACAAGAAACCAACAAAGAGAAAGTTTTCTTCAAAAGAAAAAAAACATTTTTGTCTTTGATGTTTTGGGGTGGTGGAAGTGGTTTTTGAGACTTTTGAAGATACTTTGTTGAGAGTTTCCAATTAATTTTAGATTTCCCTTCTTGAATTGAAGTGGTAATAGTGCGGTCATATAGGGGAAAAGTTTTCAATAAGTCTCATTGTGTGAGAGGGGGCGGTTTAAGGAAGACAGCTGGATGGTTATAGTCGATTGAGAATAAGATTTTGTGGCTACGAAGTTAGTTGCGGTTCTTATGCTCTCATGCGGCTCAGACAACTGGGAGTGGTGTTGATTTCGTTTTTTTTTTTTTTTTCGTTTTAGGAACTTTTCGAGAATCCAATTTAATTTTCAAAATAAGTAAAACTTTTTGATGCTATTCTTTGGAGAGTAGAAAATGAGGCTATGAGTGGAAGGGGTTAGGAACGGATTTTTCGTCGTCGGAGCACGTATTGTGATGGAAGAATTTTGGTAGTTAGAACTTGCGAATCAAGACGATCACAGGAAGCAAATGTGCAGCAAATTTCAAATAAGTAATTGGGACGCTTGGGAAGAGTTGAAGAGCAAAAGTCTGGTTTGAGGAGATCATTAGACGCAATCAAAAATGAGCAAAATTATTTTTTTTTTTTTAAAGTATTATAGCTTCATTAGCAAGAGTAAACGTTCCCAGTATTTATGAAATACAACGTTATTCAAGTAGCTTCTTGACCTGGCTTCACAGCAGCGCAGATTACGAAGACTTTGTTGATAATTTTGGGCTGTAGCTCACCGATTGCTTAGTAGATATTGGCGCTAAGTGCTTAAATCGTTTGCCAATTGTTGGCATACCATCGGTCGGTCAAGGTTCCACACAATAAAAGTCCAAAAGGATTAAATCGCAGCTGAGAGGCAACCAATTGTCATCACCAAGATGGCTGACAGTAAAATTTCTTTTCACAAAAAGTCACTGTTTGGGCTACACAGTCCACAGCCACAGCCGTTCCTACGAGGACGACATAGCAGTACATGCTTTGAAAATAAGTAAGAGTAGAATCTTCTTTTCTGTCAAGGTTTCAAGAGGAAAACAAGTGTCAATGTCAAAATGACTCAAAAAGAATACCAGAGTTTTTTTTTTTGATGAAGTAGTGTCTCTTAGCCAATGTCAATGCACTCCAGTGATGAGGATAATTATTTTACCGAAAACCCCAACTGAAACTTCCAATAAACCGATGTCAAAGAGGGATCTAACTTTAGTGGAATTAGCGTGCAAATATTACATTTTCTCCTCCTGCGCAATATCACCCCCCTTGTCACTTGCGTCTTTTGATTAGATTCATCCCACTCCTCCTGTCAGCAAATTTTCGATATACAACAGAAATTGCCAGTCAAAACGACAAACATGTCGTGTCACATCATCGACATTCAAAATGCACTAAACATCAAAATCACGCATTTGAACTAATCTCGACGTCTTAGTCTGTCTTCTCCAGCGAACCGGATGCTTGTCAATACCAGAAAAAGACTCGTACATAATTCACTCCGCCTCAGTGAGCAGCTTATTGCCTCAAACCATTGAGCACTGCAGCATATGTAAATCATCTAACGAAATTCTTCAAGGGTCTTTCATAACGACTACCGGATGTGTATTCCCATTAAAAGGAATCTGAACGGATTGTCTGTCAGCAGAGAAAAGAAAATAACGAAATTCTAAGGCACGCTGCTTTAATTTGATAATGGGATACCTTTTGCCGGTCTAGTCCAAAGATGAATGTGCTCGAATTCACTTCATAGATGACCCTTGAAGATTCCCATCGTTTCCCTTCAACGGGAAACATTACAAAATCATGTCTTGCTTGAGTTGTTTGCTCCTTTTTAGCTAAAAAGCCATTTTCTTCTTTTATCCTTGAATAACAAAAACCGGAATATATTGAATTCCTTTCTTCCTCTGTCACACACATACACGTACACGTGGATCTTTCGGGTGAACCCTTTTATGTTCTTATATCCCTGTTTCGTTCTTCAATGAGTACCCAATAAGGAGCACGGAAGTGATTTTTTTTTGTTTTTTTTTTTCGCAACACAACTTGACTCAAGTCTGGAGCTTATGTACACGACTGGTTTCTAGACAATGAGGAGCATTTTCTGGCTTATGCTGTTCCCGGAATCGATTCCTAAAGCCTTCGGGTGGGTAATTTCGATGAAAACTTGAAAAAGAAAAAACGAAGGAACAACTTCCGCAGGATGTTTGCAGTGTTGCAATTTGGGTAATGACGAAAGTTGCAGTTAATGAGATGCAGACACCTCCACCTCCTCGTCGTTAGATCAGAGAAATAGCGCGTTCTTCATCGTTGAGACACCTCCTTCTCGTTAGATCAGGACACGACGGCATTTTCGCTTGCATCTTCATCGTTAAGGCACCTCCACTACCTCTTTCGTTAGATCGAAAGATTAGGGAGTTTTCTTTTGCATCTTCATCGTTAAGGCACCTCCACTTCCTCTTTCGTTAGAACAGTAACTTCCATCGTTCCATCTTTAAAGATTCACCCAAAACCAAATTCCATCATAAATTTTTCAACCACCTAACCAATCTCGTGCCGTTGTAATTAAGTCCACCTCCGTGGAGTTTTTGTGATATGAAATTTGTTTTTTTGCACCACCCCCACCAACAATTGTTGTGGCCCCGAGTCCGCAACCGAAAGACTTTCTAATTAAAAGTTACCAAGTAAAATCCTCGTATACCTCTTGCCCGACATGTTTTCCATATCTTTTTCGGCGAAACAAACATTTTTTTTTTGTTTGATCTGCACTCAAGGAAAAACTTTTCCACTTCCAACTTTTGAGGTGATATAAAATGAAGACTTGCTGCCTGCTTCAGGGGCCTACCGCCATGCCGCGGATGTTGTTGTATGGTTATCCTTAACCAGGATAAACTTTTCGACAGGTGTTTTAAGGAATCATGCCTCCAGCATGGTTTGTTGCATTTCGTGTAGTATGAGTCCTTGAAAGTCCTCGACTCATTGTCACCTCACTCTTCTTGAATAAGAGGTCTTCATAGCTTGCAGCCACTTCTCACATTTTATCTGATTCGCATAACGAATACCTGGATTCAGGAAACATGCATGCATCTGTCCATTCGTAGGAGGAGAAAGAAAAAAAATAAGCACGCCCACGGGAGCTAGCTGGGAGCTTGTTAGCGTCTTTCTCTTGCGGGTCTTATAATGTGATATAAGCACGAATGAGGTCTTTCTAGCGAGAGGAATTTCATTTCCTTCGCCTTTCACAAAACGAACGCGTGTCTATGTGGGTGTGTAGGATGTGCATTGTGAAATCCTTCCAACGAGGATGTTTATTTCGGAGGATTTTCTCCCTTCTTATTGCACGAGACGGAATTTTCACATTTCACATTAAAAAGGACAATTTCCATTGTCCCCACAGGCCGTTCCGTTGTGTTGGAGCAATTAAGGATATCTATCGAAAGGAATTTGTTTTTTTTTTTTTTGTGGACAAAGATTGATTGAGGACCAAAGCTTGGAAACGGGTCTGACAGATGCTTATTTATTTGAAAGCCTTGCCGACGAATGGGGATTAAGTTGTTTCCTTTTTCGAGCAATTTGAATGAGGGTGAGTGGAGATATTCCTTTTTTGGTCGTTGATTTGCCAATTACCCTGCCGAATACGCACATAAGCCCGAGAGTTCTTCGTGCATCTATCCACTAAGTGCACCTCTTGACAGCAATGCCATTCATGAAACTTGTTTCGTGCATGATTGCACGACTGCACGAATGAACTTTGTAATGAGAAGTGGATTCTAATAATCGGTGTAAGGATGCGAGACCGAGAAGAGGATCCTAATAATCGACATAAGGATGCAAGAGCTTACCAGGGGATATGTGTGTGCCGCTCATGGCATTTTACATTAATTTTCGATGAAACTCATCTGTGGATGCGTTCACGAAAAGCATTCAGCTCGTTTGCAGACGAGTGGCTGAAATGTGGAGAGCAAGACACCGAAGGGTGTTCCTGCGGTTGCACGTCCTTCATCCCCGGGACTGGTTTTTGCTTTCTTCCCATAGGCAGCGAGTTTTTGAAAGTCCTTTTACCCTCAAATGAATTCTATGGCACACAAACTTTCAACAAACTCACGCCATTTAAGGATGCAGTCTTTTTCATCAGCATAACCTTCCATTCCATTTCGATTTTCTTTTTCTCTCTCTGTCGAAAAAAACAAAATCACTTAATTCTCCATTCCCGACCCTCAGTCATTTTCACACTTCACATTCACTGCAATCAGGATAATTACTTAACACCCCCAACAAGGAATACATATCCTTCCGTTGCACAGGGGAGAAAAAAAGAAGCAGTTACAAAAAAAAAAAAACTCCCCGTGTAAACCACAGCGCCACAAGGTAGACACGTTGAAGCAACTGAGTTTGGCACGTTCACCGATTTGCACACGCCACCTAGCCACAAGCGCTCTACGGACATCTGGTCCCGGACCCCGAGCAGTTCCGATTCCGACCTCCGACAACAGGGGAGTTCGTGTCCCCTGCAGCAGCCAGGAAATTAAATCGCTAACAAATCGTGTATAAATTTATCAACTAATCAAATTGATTTATCGCCTTTTACCTTGTTGCTTCCATTCCTCGTTCGTCCGTCCTTCGTTTGTGCTGCGTTGGCGTCCACTCTGACTCCGGAGTGTGGTTAAATTTTTCGGTTCCCTTCCATCGACACGGACCAGTGCCAGCCATGTTCAGATGCAAGAACATCAATTTGTACTCAGAACGGAAGTCATGCAAGACCCCAGACCACCGGAAGAAGTAGAGCTTAATAAATGCTCACCAACCCACCATCTCTCCACCCGTAAAAGATGCCGGTCAAGCACTACAAGGGTTCGCCGACACCTTCCAGAGGTTCTAATAATACCAAATCCCATTAGTCAATGTCGTTTGGCCTAGTGCGGTGACATTTGTCGGGACATCGGATACGGAAAAAGGGTAAAAAAAAAAAAAGAAAATACCCACGAACGGAAACACTTTAGCTGGTCGAGACTCGTATTTGTTGGACTACTCTCGGCGCTCGCCGAACTGGGGGCGGCATTGCGTGCAAGTGAATTATGTCAACCTAATTAAGCGAATGTGAGAGAACCGTCCAATGGAGGCTGGGAGGCCGTGAGGCAGGAGGAATAAATGAACCTTGAGTAACATAGTTCCCCAGTTGGGTGTATAAATCTATTTGCTCGGACACTTGTTCGAGTGAATTGGACAAAAGGTTGCGACCAGGAATGACGCAGACAGTATCCGAGAGCATGAGAGGCTGCGAAGGCGAACGAGGCGAATGGGAGATTAATTGAGGGCTTTGCTTACACTTTGTGGTCAAGTGAATGATGTCGTACTCTGGGTGGGATTGGGGAATTTAATTGAACAGTTAATTTGGAAGAGGTTGTAGGAAGAGGCGTTGTGACACGTGTCCTGACGCACACGTTTAAAAATTAAAAAGGAAGTGTTGCGCATTTTTAACTTCGGAAAAAAGAAACTCAAATGTAGCAAAATTTCAAATAATTCAATTTATTGAATTGAGAAACTAAATTATTCATTACGAGAAAGAGAAACAAAATGGAGTAATTCGGAAAATGGTGCTCTAATCTATCCGCGAAGTTAGCCCCAGTCAGGGCTGCGTTCATTAATACGCAACTGGAACCAAAGACAATCAGAAGACCAGCAACAAATAACAATCTCCTTGAAACTCTTTCAGATGAGCAATTTGAAAAAAAAATTATAATATTGCCCCTTAAGTCGAAGGATGGCCATTCTGCGAAAATGTAAAATTCCAATTCAACGCAAAAAAAGGAAGTTCATTTCAAAAGAAATGCATTGAAGAAAGTCAAGTGGTAAAAACAGTGTTGAGGTTGGTTGGCTCAAAACAGAGCTTGGTAAGTTTTGAAAGGAATAAGTGGACCTTTCACGGAAAAAAATTCAAAACCCAAAAACACGACCTAGAGAATCGTTTTACATCGAGGCCATTCGTGGTTCAGTGATCTCTGTACTCATTCACTAAAAAACCCACACCACAAAAAAAACAACTTTGAATGAACACTAGAACAACTTTACCCATTCACTGCATTTTACTATCCACATTTGGATGCAAATTTCATTTACAAAACTAAAAAAACATACACACAAGCTCGCACCTCAAAAACGGATACAGGACTTCCGCCATAAGCGTTTATTCGAGAATTTATTCGAAATGACAAAAATGGAAATGTAATCACATCCTGCCTGTACTTTTCACACGAACGTCCTCAAACCGTCTCCGGACCCATAAAAAAAAGGAAATTTCCCCACGAATAAAAATTCTTTCCTGAAAGATATAAAACTCCACCAAAGGATACCATTTAACAAAGTACCACTTTAAACAAAAAAGAAAAAAAAATCTTAAACTGCGACAATTAAAAAAGGATACGTCTACCCACCACTACTGCCGCCGACAGTGGCTTTTTTAAGTGACCATGACACACAATGGCCACAGTCCATTAAAAAATAGAGAAAATCCCTCTCCCTCAACCGAGGCAATTAGCATAAAGGACATTACCACGGCTTGCTAAATGGCTAAAGTTAAAACAGCGACATCTACGAACATGGGAAAATCTGGCCACACCGTGCGGCCGTCGGGAAAATCTATGAAACGTGCCAGACGGCTTTCACGAAAGTTCAACCACAACTGCCATGACAGTTAAAACCGCACACGGAGTCATTAAAACAATGCAAGAGCCGTTGAGAGAAGGCTTACGGCGATGGCATGCGGAATCATCGCATGTCCTTAATTCGGTCTGAGGATCTTTCATCACCTGCGGCTCCCCAACCCGACATCTCCAAGTGGGAAAGTGTTTCATATTCGGGTTATTTATTGATGCGACAGACGAGACAGAAATAGGATTTCTTTAGTGAGTTATGGCTGTGGGTAGTTGTCTGAAAATGTTCATCTCGATGTCTAAAAAACGAGCATCGTTCTAAGAAGTCACGTGGGTGGAAACAGAAGCCTGTTAGACACACATTGGATTCCAACTGATGCCAAAGAATACAGTCATGTGTTCTATTCTTAGAAGCAAAGCAGATATAAAGTGCTCCAAGCTCAGTCGTCCGTTGCCAATTATTCTTAACAGCCACGCACATGTTCGACGTCTTCATTAGCAGATTGCTTATTACACAAGCTTTAGGTCCTACGAATTGATTGTACTTATATAGGTGCTCCAACGCAATCAATTCGTATGCCATCGTCGGATATCATTCGCTATACGTGTCTGTCAAGAAGACATGTAATTTTAACGTAAATGGGACCCTTTCAATCGAGGCATTGATGAAAAACAATGCCCAGAAAAACCCTTATCATGTTCTTTTTTTTTCTTTGCGAAAATAGGCATTGATGAAAAAATATCCCAAGTGGATCACATCTGCTTTAGTTTCTTAAATCGTGTTAACTCATGTCTTCTTAAATCGTGTGTTTTAATATGTTCCTAACTCATGTGTTCTTAACTAGTGTGCTCTTGAGTCATGTCTCACAAACTCGTATGTTGTCAGTTCGTGTTCTTAACTCATCTGCTCTTAATTCGTGTATTCTTAACTCGTGTGGGATTTCTCATGGGACCATGTTCACCCTCCTTTCAAATTCATGACTCTTCGACCCCTTTGCACCACAAAAAAGGAAATTTAAATCACCATTTCGGCCTTAAAAACGCATTCAATCCTCCTACTCAACAACCCACTTAGCATTCCCTTTGCAAGGAGCGACTCCTTTTTCCAGACAAAGTGCCCTAAGCCCCCTTGCTAAACTGACAACCAACATGCGGCCGGGAAGAGTCAACAAACCTCAATCGACTTATACAAATGTAAAAACAATAAAAAATCCCCTTTGTCGCCCCCGTGCGGTGTCCTTTTTTGTTGCGGGACAAAACACATCACACGGAATTGCTAAGCGTCAGGTTTACAGACGCTCACAAGCGATGGCAGAATAGCAAATTGTCTTCCTGTATCAGTCATGTTTCCGTCGGGATTCGCAGTCATTGTATTCAAGTCTGCCTCGGAGTATAAGAGAGTGTCATTCGTTTGTCTGACTCAAGTCCAAAGGTCCTGTCGCGGGTGACAGTGATGAATTATTTACGATGCGAGAAAATGTTGTGTACACGTCAGAGGGAGAGAAAGACACTCATTTTAATTTATCGCTAATTTCAGGATCCTGGATGAAAAAAAAAGTCCTCCACCCCGTTCTATTTATTCAAATTAAATGCCTCTCTCTTTCAAATGTGTCCGCCTGTTAACATCCTTTCAAGTCGATTTACCATTGAGCACAAGGATTACCTCTTCTACACACGCATAAACTTGTGGCCTATGGCAAAGACACTTCTTCAAACCGCAAAGGAACTAATGTGAGAGAAACTTTGAAAATTAATTCCTAGCACGAACAACAATTTCTGTGTTGCATTTTCATTTTCAACTCTAAATGCAACACATCCTTCTGCCAATTATTCTCTCACACACATACGTACAAGTGTGTTAGTCAAGTGAAGAATTCTTGCACTTCATCGTGGTAAAGAGAAACATACGTATACGAAATAAAATAAAAATTACGAATTTCTAGCACGAACTTTCCATTAAGGATATCCAATTTAATTGCTGTTTGTGTTGCTTCACACAGACGGAATAATCGATAACCCAATGAGCTCGCGTATCCTTTTTAAGACATCCACACCCTCTGCCCCCCGCTCAACGATAAACCTTAAAACGGAAATGTGTCACGCGGTTGAGGAGGAAGAGAATGATTTCGGAACCAACCCTGTCAACTCCGGAAAAGGTGTTGACAAATTAAATTGACAACTGAGGTGGCGCTGCTGCTGCATAGTCCTTGAAGTAGTGTAACACGACCGCCTTAAAGGCTTCGTCTGTAATTGAAATTTAATTGGAAACCTCTTGATTTCCACGATACCGAACCGTGTCGAATCGGTGTATCGTCATCGTCTCGACGCGTAAATAAAACAATCCTTCTTGAGTTCTCGTGTGAATTAAGCGCCATCTATTAATTAAAAGACTCCTAGCGAGTAGGACTCACCCGTCCATGGATGCTGTTACGTCATTTATGCCGGTGACACGGATTGAAATTGAATTTTATCGAAACAGGGTTTAGTTGGTGTCATCCCGGGTGATTGATGTGCCCGCGAAGTGTGGATTGACAGTCGTGCGGTGTTCGTGGAAGGTGGCGATTATGTTAAGATTGTAGTGACAGGAGTTAAACTGACTGGGACGTGGGAAGAGGTAAATTTTAGTATGCAACGTGGGTGGATTTGATTTTAACAGCGTTGGCATTGACGTCGGACAAAAGGACACTGTTCTGGTCAGGTTAAGGGAGTCTTGTAGCATGAACAACCTTCCGCCTTTGTTTACTGATAGATTTTTACTCAGCGGAATTCGATGAGAGAGAAGCTGTTCTTCTTTGAAATATCCAAAACAAATTTTGTTAAAGTACACTATTTAAAAAACTTATTGAATTCTTTGGCCACAAGGAATAATTGTTAAGACAAAACTGAGATTGTTGCAGTTTCTACGTCAAAGAATCCGAAATGATTGTACTATCTTAAACTAGTTTGAAGGAAAGTTAAAGAAACGATTATTCAATTTGTTACTTCCTGATTTTCATACGTGTTTTCGAGAAGATCTTAAGCTTTGAACTTTCTTTTTAATAATGACTGGCGTGACTGAGTGGAAACTGGCTACCGGCTATTGCTTGTGGCCACCGATATGATTTGCGTTTCAACTCGGTTCATATTTGCAAATTTCTACGAAAACTTCTTACAGAGTGAAACAATTTTTGGATTTCATTTTGCCAGAAATTCTGCGTATTAGACTTCAGAAATAATGACTAAAAGCACCCCAGACCTTTGAAAATCTACCATCAAAATTTCGCTTCGCTTTAAAGACTCCATAGAGACAAATAAATTTCTGTTTCCGCGCAACAAGCAGACCAGGAAAATTAATACAAAATGCATGGCATACTTCAACCTTTGAACCTCATCCCTTGTGCACGGGAGTATTTTCTTTTTTCGTTCAACATAATGCATTGAAAAATTTCATACTCCTCCCACGAATAAGGATGCCTAAGTTCTTGAATTTTGAAAGAGAAATCGTGTCCTTTAAAATAATAAATCCACTTGCTTTACGCTTAACACTGAGGTGGATTTAAAAAGAAATTATGGTAATAAAACTCACCATAAAATTCAGTCAAGGTGGTTTCGAGGAAACGACTAAATTCTTGGCTTTGTACCGACAAAAAGTCTTAACACGAAAATGGAGTTATTAAAAATTTTAATTTTCTCTTTTCTGATGTGCAAAAGGACTGGTCTTTGATGAGGTTTTTTGATAAAGTAGAGGAGCAGGAGATTAGGAGCCCAGATTCTTGCGATGTGAGGATTGAAAAGGATTTCTTTTTTTCGTGACACTCTAATATACTTTCTCTGTATCTCTCAGTTTATGTACTGCAAATTTGTATGCCGGTTTTCAAGAAATTGCCTTATATTTAAAAAAGGCTTCATTTAATAGCCACTCATAGTCTACGCCACATTCAACCCGTCAATATCCACTTTCCGCGATTTTATCGCCATGTGGTTTTAATGGATACATATCACATCGCTTCCCCTGTTCAACACAAAACCATTTATCCACTCTCATGTTATAACCAAATCATGTTCCGCCAAACACCAAAAAAAAAAGTACCATCATAAATCGCTCGATTATCCCTTTTTTTTGGTGTCATAACCCGATGTCCATTATTTTCGCCTAACTCAATAATCTAAAATCAAAGTTCACTGATTTTATTTGCAATAACAATTTACAGTTGTTGTCCATTAAAAAAAAAAAAAAACCGACATAAAAATCCCTCCACTCTAAAGGATCTGCCAGAAACACTCAAATCAGTGCTTAGAAAATATAATCCAACTGTCTGCGTACACTCAAAGCAATGCTTCGTGAATTTAATTCATCTGTCAGCATTTGAAACGTTTAAATAAAACGTGTAATGTGTCAAAAACAAATTCGATTATCGAAAAAGGATAAAGTTTCATCTATTCTTGCAACTGAATAAAAATGTATTCTGCTTATCTTTTTCACTGCAAGCCACATTTAATCAAATTTAATTGTTCGACTTTATATGGATTTGTAATAATATCCTGAACAAATACAAAAACAAAAGTATGTCACGTAAAGAGGAAGTAATCAGCTGGAGTGTTCTGAATAATCATCCCTCATCGAGTTCATGACTTCTATTTCTTTTTTTTTCGCACAGGACATTTGAGTGTGTTAATACGTTAATGATATTCATTATTTTACGTCTCTTTTTCCTGTTAATGGATTTTCATTAAAATAAAAAAAATAGCATTGAATATCCTTTTCGGGAGAAGCGTATTTATAGAATTGCGAACAATACAAACTCAATTATTCTTGTCTCGCAATGCAAAATATCAGATGAACATGAGGGTGATGGAAACCGAATTGGATAACTTTGAAGCTTTGAACTTCAAATTTCAAGGGATCGCTACTCAATACCGCCCAGAAAAATTATGAAAAACAAAAAAAACATCGTCCAGAAAAATTGTGAAATGCAAGCATTTTCATTTGGAATTTTTTATACCTAAGAATATTTATGGAACTGCAAACCATACGAACTCAATTATACTAGAGGACATTCAGATAACCTAGAGGCTCCAAAGTCCAAATTCCAATAGACCGCTCGTCAATTACGTCCAGAAAAATTGTGAAAAACAAGCGTTTTCATTTCGAATTTATTGCCAGTCTTTTGGCAGCAGTCTTGCCGCCATCAATTTAAAAGACTCACTACTTTTTCAGATAAGATGGGACAAAAGAAAAATGTCCACAAAAAAAAAAAAAACTAGTCAAGGCGCAAAATCTCGATAAAATCTTCAACAACCGCTCGTTTAGACACATCTTGGTTGCTCATAAAGCACCCCATCTTCGTCTCTCCATCAAATCGCCATAAATCCTTTGAAACGAAAAGTCAATTCATTCAATTCTCGACTGCAGCGCACACATTCGAATGTCTGGCAATGTTCCCATTCACTCCTGAGTACTGCCACACAAGAATGGACTCCCTTTCAGGATTCTACCCAATTCTTTCCCACCACGACCACACACAGACGAGTTTGTTTCTTCCTCACAAGAAGCAGCAAAGAAATATCACCACTGAATATAAAATAAATGAACATTATGAGTGAAAATGTATTACAACACTCCATTTCGGTGGGGGGGGGGATGGCTTCTGTGTCGTCCTCCGCTGCTCAAAGTGCCAATTTAACACCCCTGAACACAGTCCCGAATTGCTGAATGCAATAACGCATAAAAAATGTAAATTTTTTCAGTGATTTATCAAGACGAAATCAAAGAGAGGGTGGTTTTCCCACTGGGGCGTATGAGTATCTTTTTTTTTTTTTTTTTTTTTTTTTGTGTCTGTCGCCCCTCGACGATTATTATTTGGCGAGTCTAATTTTCGTCTCATCACAGTGCTTTAAGGACAAAAGGATTTTTTTTTTCTTAGCTCCACACGTACACCTCAAAATAGAGAGAGAGCTCCACTAAATCGACGATAAAAGCAAAAAGTTTAGTGAAGAATTTTACTCACAACAACAAGCAAAGCAAACCAGCAACAGCAGAAAAAAGGATACTCAGTTACTTGGCGGTGCTAAATAAAACAATAACCTACAGCAAGTTTGGTTATCCTTTACGAAGCTCAGGTTGTGCAGATAGAGTGTAAAGGAGAGGATAAATTTTAGCTTAGTTCGCATTATAATGCAGCAGCAAGGACAATGGAATTTACATAATAGACTTTCTTTGTTGCTGAGTCTTTGTAAATAAAATTTGTTTTCTCAGTTGCATCGTCCTCGTGGAGCATCTGTTTGGAGAGGCAGAGGTTGAAGCAGACTGCTTAGAAAGGCAAACACTATGTCTTTTTAATGGATAATTCAAAACAAAGTCCTTTAAATTCTTTTAAGCTTGGATTTCGATTTTATATGCACAGTAGAAGTGTTGTGTTCATGAATGGCGTCGAATGATTCGCTGCTCACAACAGTGCAGTCAGGATGTAGTAATCTGTTTTTTTATCACAATTTTTGCCATCGTAGAATATCAATTAACTCACAAATACACTTTTCACAAGTGTCAAACAAGTTCACGTGCGAAAAAGCTACTCTCTGGCCCTCTAAGGACTATTTCGCAAATTATTCATTTTTAAAAACAAATTTATTAAGGTTTCGTTCCAAAGAAATAACGAACCCCTTCGATGTCCGGCTATCTGTCTCTTTTTACAACGACCATTCCAAATGAGTCTTAGTTCTCGAAATGAAGCTCACCATCCAACTGGTCTGGTGTTTTATTAACATAAGAATTTCTCAGCGACCTACAGCGACATGCAAATAAATGTAACGAAAAGTAATCAACTCATTAACTACCCTACTGCCCTCAATTTCGTAGGCTTATCGTACGTAAAAAGTCATCAATTCATTTTGCAAGCAGCTCAAAGTGAATTTTGTCCAACGAAAACAAAAAATGACGCCTACAAGTGCCTTAATTACTCTGAACATGCCTTAAGGTATTGCGATGTAAATTTTATTCGTACAACTCGCGTAAATGCACTCAGTAAACATTGTCTGTGTAATCAAGTTTTGAAATTGGTTCACGACGATGAATGAAGTCACACCCCTAAAGGGTCTTTACTGTGAGGTGAATTGACTGTGGGTCCGAAGAGCGGATGATGGTTTAGAGTTTTAAATTCGATTCAGTGTGGCGAAACGCGAGGAGTCTATTCAAAAGCATGGGATCCAACCTGACGACGCACAAGGACCTGTTTAACAGTATGGATTATATTGAAGAACCAGTATGCCGAAGCACGAGGACCTGTTTGACAGTATGGATTCTATTAAGGAACATGGCACCCAGTCTGGTGAAGCACAAGAACCTGTTTAACAATGTGGATTCTATTGAAGAACATGACATCAAGTGTGGCTGAACACAACCACCTATTTAATAGTGTCTGGCCAAAGCCCTGGTAGCTGGTGCCAAGAAGTAATTTACTTCTCGATTACTAAAGTTATAATAATAATAATATTTAATAGTATAGATTTTGTTGAAGAAAAAACAGACGACAGAGTGTTTAAAATTCTGCTAAAATCATTCTCCTCCGATCCACCCCACAGTCAAACGAATCATCACCGTTGACTTAACCAATATTTTAAGTGGAAGTGGCAAAAATATGACCATGACCACAAGTATCGAACGAAACATCAAAAAAAAAAAAAAAAAAAGTCGACGTCGTTGAAGTAACCCATATTCCGCCACAAGGCAACACTTTACCTGATTCAGTTGCAAACAACTCGTTACTGAGTGGGGGAACGAAGTTAAAAACCCAAAACCAAAACGCCACCACAACCACGGACGTATAAATCCAAACACGATACACAAAAACAATGTCGTTTGCCATTTTTCAAGCTGTAAGGAGGTCTTTACTATTTGCCTGTGAGTTCAACACAATTGTTTTTTATTTTTACAAAATCAATACCATTTGACAAAATGTTTCAGCCATTTTAACTGCTATCATGCCGGTGTTTTCGATTAAAGATTGCCCTATAACATGCCCGAATGAGTTCAATTTAACCTGTGCCTTCAATGCCGCAAAGAATTGTTATAAGATTTTCCAAAACGATTGTTCCATTGACATGATCAATTGCTATCAGCCAAGAAGTGAGTCGGTGACATTTGTGATTTATTTTTTTTTAAGTGATTACTCTGATTGTGCGTTCTAAAAACAGTGTTTTCTTGGTTTTTTTTTTCCTCGTTCCCTTTTAGCATACACGAAGACCTCGAGGGATGACTGCGACAATCCAGCGATGTGGTGCGAAAATAAAAATGTATACGTGTAAAACTGACGACGTTTGAAATATTTTTACACCAAAGAAAACAAAAATTAAAACGATTGCATCAGTTTTAATCTATCATCTCCATCAACCACTGTGTATAACAGTTTTCCATTCGAAAATTCAACTTGAAAGCTTTCCTAATCACCTATGCAAGACATCAACCTCTCTAAAGCTATTCGCAAATATTCTAAAACTTCAAAGGTTTGCCTTAACTCCTCCATCCCAGTAAAACTGTGACTCTTCACTTTAAGGACACCACACCATTACGATTTATTCAAAGAGAATAAAAGTAAAAAAGTTAAGACGCCAGAAACATTTTGTGTGCCTGTGTGCACATGTCCTCGTGGGATGCTTGACTTTTCCAAAAATAAGCTACCAGGGACTTTAAAATCGGTGTGCTGCGCATTGGTTTGTCATGAAAAGAGAACGAAGTGATTTAAGAGCTACCACAAGGATGCAATTTGCGGTTAAGCAGCTGTTTGAAGTGGACGAACAGAACAGGGTGAGCTATGTACGTCGTTTGAAAAATTATCTTTCCCAAAAAACGAAGATGCTGTGGGTCCTGAAAAAAAAAAAACTAACAAGATGATGAAAACTGCCTGCGAAATAAGTCAATAAGAAGGTCTCTCGCATATCACAACCTGCTCTGTTGCATTTTTGAAGCCACAGCTTGATTCAGACCAATCCACCCTGTCAGCCAAACAACCACGCATGTACTACCAAAGAGTACCACTGCATTCCTTAGTCCTTGAAGAATTTCTCTTTGTCTTTCGTTTCTTTTTTTTTTTTTTCTTTTTTCCCTGACCCCACAAAACAACTTATGGCTCTTGCTCTCTCTTAGCTTAAAACAAAAACGACATAACAGAATGGAAACAGTGCGAAACTCACATTTAATTCAATCAGATGCATGTGAAGTGTGTTCTCTAAGGATACGTTTTTTGCCTTTTTATATTCATGCAGACATTTTCTTTTTCTTTTTTTCTTGTCTCGTGTTACATATTTTTCTAAATGGATTTCTATCACAACTTCGTGTTCACTTTTACTCGTAGTTATAAGTCTAAAACAAAAAAATTGTGCGTGATTTTCAAGGATAATCTCCATTAGAATAAACAATTAACTAAGCATCCTTGAAGCGTGAACCTGTGAATAAATTTTCTTAAAAAGACTGTAAATTAAAACACTTCGTAGATGAACGCAAGGATATTCTTCATTCATTTTTGTGCCTGTGAGATTAGAATCCTTAAATCTGGTGCATAGAAGTGCAACGACAACAGCTCCTGCAATCAGATGAGAGCTTCTACTTGGTTACTGTGCTTGTGTATGTGTGTGCTGTGTGGTGATTCCTTTGCCCCTTTTGTAGGCAGCCACTCACTTTAGGTGGGCCTAAGTCTTTGCTGACACATAAAAAAAAGCATAATAATAATAAAAGAAAGAAAGGAAAAAAAGTACGAAGAATATACATAACCTCAACCCCCGCATGAAGAGAAAACACAACGAATCTGTACACAGAGCGGGAACAACCGTTCGACGGAGAGAGTGAGGCGCAAAGAGTTAACAGCATCATCACTTGCATATATACACCCACTGATAAAGTCCGAAAAGCGCATCCTTTTTTTTGTTGATGACAGACAGACAATATCTCGTGTATCTCTCAGTAAAAGGGACTAACAACTTGGCGTGTGTTTGTAGGGTTTGTCTATAAAAGTCACCAGGACCCAGGACGAGCTTGTGGGGTGGTGGTAGATTAACTGTGATTTTCTTTTAAGAAACAAAAACATTTTTTCTTTTTGCATAAATCCTTCTTGATCCGTTTTTCGGAGGAAGGTGAAGTGTGGGGTGTACTTCAAAACAAAAAAGACAAAAAAAAAAAGAACTTTGTGATATTACGATTCCGTCTTGGTTCGGTTTAAAATTTTCATTTTTTTTTTTTTTTGTCACAACACAGTGTCCTTGTGGTTGTGTGCTTTCCTCACTTGTACAGTGGTATTTGTATCCCATTAGGGATACAACAAGGATACACAATAAACGCAAGGTAAGTGCATTATTTTTAGCTGGAAGTTGCTTGTGAAAGAAAAAAATTGCATTAAATATGCTCCTTGCGCATTTCCCATTACCTCTGAGTCGGTTGGCGTTGGAAGGGTGCCTTTCTCCCCCTTATAGAGACGAACCAACGAACGAGGAGTGTAATCCTTTAAAAGGAAGCACTAAGTACGCTGAGTTTAAAGATTTCAATGAATGTAAAGTATGTGAGCGGGTGTGGACGAACGCAGGCGGGCGAAAGGGAAAGGACTTTACTTTGTTTGGTGAAAAAAAAAAGATTACCAAGTATTGAGTTTTACATTTCGGCAGTTCTAGCTGCCACAGTGTACTGTGCTTAGCGATTACATTCAAGGCCTTTGACCTGAGGTGCACACGGGAGAATGCGAGCAAAAGAGACTGAACGGCAGACACAAGGGATGACGGTACATGTTTGTCGGTGATTCTTAAAGGAATTTCTATGCCAACTCCCGCAGCATTTTCCCCTTCACAGTGAACATTGAACTTCGTGCGGAAGGGTTGGTTGAGATTTATTTTTCGGCAGGAAGTGAGGTTGGCAACGGAAGGTCTATGAAAGATACTGGCGGACGTTTCACTTTCTAGTGCGTTGAACTTGAAGTATTTGCCGTGAGACAATTTTGGCAGACAGAGGGGAATGGGGAGTGCTAAAGGGCTTTATTTGATGCAATTCACTGCCGACAGAGAAAAATAAAAGAAAAGACTTCCTAGATTTCAACATTTACAATTCTATATTCCAGTGACAATGCATTTTTGGATTGATAAACGTGCCCAAAGCTACGGCTTCGGCCGTTCCAGAGTCGGCACATCTTTAGCAGGAGCTGGAGGCAACGGCTTAGGTTTTCCACATCCCCCACGACGTATTGGTGGCAAAAGCAATTGTATACCACCAATTCATCGTGTGCCACAAAGTCAACAGCAACAACAACATTCGCATAGTAGTCACGGCCATCAGCAACAACAACAATCGACAACAATAGACTGCCATAGATCGCATAGTATTATTAACAACAATATTAATAACAACAATGCGCACAATAGTAATCACAGCCATAGTAATAACAATCATCATTCCAATAATACCAACAGCAACTACACCAGTAGCAGTTCTGTTAACAATAACAACAATCTAAGTAGTAGTGGTACCGGGACCATTGTGCACTACTCCTCGAATAGACCGAACAGAGGATGTCGTAGTAGCACCATAAGCAATGCAGCATTAAATAACAACAATCACCATGAGGCAACAGCCACCTTGACGACCACTACAACTCGAAGCTATCATCATCATCCGCAGTTTGGTAATATGAGCATTCGACACTATCAAGGAGGTCAGCAATCATCGGCAACCGGAGTAACTGGCGGCGGAGGAGGCGGTGGAGGAGATCATGTTTTACACAACAGGAGTGGCCACCACCATCATCATCATCATAATTCAACGCAAAGAACGCATTCTTCGACGGCATCAGGAACAACCGTGACGTCCGTTTCATTGTCGCCTATCTACATGTGAGTATCATGAGAAGAATAAACTTGATAGATGCCATCTGTTTTCTCTTCCCTGTCCTTTCCTTTTGTTTTCTTCGTCGGTCCAATGGATGGATAATCGATTCAAGTGTACGATTTTATCAGGAGGCACTTTTGTGTGTGGGATATCTCACAAATATTCATCTTTGTTCATACTTTAGATATGAAATGAGGTCGTTATCTCTGTCCCCAATTGAACAGTTCGAATTGTTGCACCTTTTTCTGGTGTTTCATTTAATAAAAATTTAATTTAACAGGCGGACACTGAATTGATTCTTTAAGTGGTTTGTTATTTCCTTTGGAACGAAACACCAAGAATTAAAAAAAAAACTCTTTAATCACGTCCGCCATTTTTGCAAATCTGTCATATGATATCACTTGGCTAACAATACATTGTCGTGCAACTTAAACGTGAATATAAAATTTCAGATTAATTGGCATATTATATATTATATAATATGTTAATAGTCAGATTGATCGGAAGATTGGCCGGGAAGTGTGTGAAATGAGGTTGAGTTGAGGGTGCTGACTAGGACAACAGAATCCCGCAGAATTTCCAAGATTTGCTTCGTAGTTTGTTACAGACGAAGCTAAAAAAAAGTTTTAAACAAGAATTCCCAATCGACCGATCGACTTTTAGAGAACACTTCATTCCCAATAGAGCCAAAAAATAAACGAATTTGTTAAAATGTTTGTATATAATTTTACAGAAGTCCATCACATGCCCAGAGCCTCGAAGAAGGTCCAATGGGAATGGGACCCATACCAACTGTCCGACTTCATCAATCGAATACCACCGGTACAGTGACAACCACCACAACCAGCGCTGGTAGCAATCAGATTTTAGAAACAACCGAAGCACAAGTACTGCCGCTCCACTTAAAATATGGAATGTGGGCGACCTTAATTCTAGCCGCCGTCTTTGTCTTTGGTGCCAAATTCTATGCAGACCATCAAGGAACCGGCCTGGAAGTGCTCATATTCGCCGCATTCTCAGCTACTTTCTTTTTGGCTGCCTGCACTGTTTCTATTTGCCGATTACCAAATAGTTTAGCTGCATCACCATCACTTAGTATCGACGACTCAAGTCGTGGACTCTTAAATCAACAGAACAATCAACAACTCAGTCTACATTATGCTACAGCTCAGCACCAACAGCAACAGCCAGAGATTCTGGAACTGACACCAACAGGTGCACCTCCACCATACCATATTGCTATTCTACTGCCAGAGAATGCTAAGGAGTTACAATTTAAGGATGAATCACCGCCGCCATCGTATGATAAAATTGTTATTTAATAGGAACAACAGCAATAAAATGAAGCTGAGTGGATGACTACACAGTCCACACGCGCACACACAGGTAGCCAAAGAAAAAAAAAAGTGTGATTTAAAAGCAAAGATATAAAACTGATCTACGATTATAAGTTCAAGTCATGGACTTGTTTTTTCTAGCCAGTAAGTAGATAATCTAAATCTTCGGTTTGCTATTTAAGACAACGAATTATGTGTAGGAATTCTTCGAAAGAGAAAAGCTCGATTCAATCAGATTCCCATCTCAAGCGAAAAACTTCCATCACTCTAAATTTGAGAGTTCGTAATAATCCGAATACATTCCGAAACTACTTCATTCTTTTTTCATTATTCATAAAAGCTTCATTTATAAATCATATCTATTTATTTCTTTTTTCACAAATATAGTTTATAAAAATTAAAAGCAGAGGGGTGATTTGTAACCGTGAGCTTCAAGAATACACGTATTTGAGCAGATGCATCAAAACTCCGTCAACTTCTTTCATTTTGAGCGCCTCTTCAACAAATTTCGCCTACTCCACTGGCAGTTTATTTGGAATTCTCTTTCAATTAACACCAAACCGCATACGAAATGAAAGACCGCGAAGTGTAGAAAAAACAAATTAGCATTTTATTTAAGCTGTACTTTCACCCTATGATATGCGTTACTCAAGACCCCACGGAGATTCCATGTATTCTTGAAGCTCTCTGGCTGAGAATTGTATGCTGAATCGACGGCCTTTGACCAGATCTCCACCTCAGTGGCTCCTTTTGGCACTGGAATCTTTGCAGTCCACAGCGACCATCCATAATGACGGCCATCAGGCAAGTCTTCTTGTTCCAACTCGGCTACGTGCCAACTCTCTCCTCCATCGACAGTCAAATCAACTCGTACAATCCGTCGGCCACCACCAGACCAAGCATAGCCCTTCACATTGATGCAGCCATCTTTGACTTGAACGGTCTCTCCTACCGAAGGCGTACAGATTGCTGACGTTACTGGCATGGCTTGAATGGCTGGGGATTTACTGAAGTCGACGGTATCCCAATCGGTGCTGGGACTGAAACCTTTGTAGTCGTTTTGCTGCCAATGAGACGGTGACTCGTGGTCGGAAACAATGATTCTGTTGACCCATTTCACGTTTCTTGCCCCAACTGATCCGGGGACGATGACACGGAGAGGATAGCCGTGGTCACGGTTGATGGTCTCGCCGTTCATTTCGTAGGCGAGTATGACATCCCCACGTTCATCCATGGCCTTGGACAGAGGAATCGATGCACCGTACGGGTGTGAGGTTGGATCCAAGTCGCATCCTTCGAAAATGACCTGACGCTTTTCGTCGCTTTGAACACCCATACTTATGAGGACGTCGCGTAATCGAGCTCCCGACCACTTGGCATTGCCAACCGCGCCAGATCCCCATGAAAGTCCTTTAACTGGCTTCACTTTGGTCATTTCCGAGCGTCGATTCCCACCACACATTATGGCGGCTGTAACCGTGTGTTTCGGCATCTTCTTGATGTCGTCCAACGTCAACGTTTTCGTTGCATTTGCTTCGCCCGCGCCTTCGATTTCCACTTCGACTTCGTAAGTTGCTTCATCGATCACTGGCACTGGGAGATGATTCCTCACATAAAAGAACTCATTTGGCGTTAGGAATTTATCAACCAACAACGACATTGGTGGCTCAGCGTTAAATGGCCTCTCAGAAGCAGGCTTCAACAGCGGATGACGCTTCGGTTCATTCGCCCAGGGGGATCCCATATCATCGGTGCTTACCTCGTCGGCCTTATCGAGATTACCAATGCGATAAGACTCAAGCAAAGTCAATATTTCCTTGTTGTTATGTTGCTGGTAGATATTCCAGAATGGGTCAATAGCACTGCCTGCCCCTAACATAATCTTATCGCTACCCGGATGCTTAGGCACAAATTCTGTGATATCATACACACCAATTCCATACGTCACCCAAATGCCTTTATCCAGCGTATCGTGGGCGTGAATGTCATCCAATCTGTATGTTGGCAAATCTTTCCTCGGGGTTTTGTGCCATTGCCGAAAGACTTCTTTGTCGGCAGCTGCCTTTCCTTCGTCCTTCTCAATAACCTCTGGAACACCATCCAACGCAGACTTTGTCCTCCAATCATCCAATTGAGAAAAAAGTCCATAGCCAGCAACTGCCACTCCAGATAACCCAATAAATTTCAATAATGATTTCGAATCTCTCTTAGCACTGTCGCGATCGTGATTGTCACTCGAAAAGCAGATGCATGGACACGGATGGTTAATTAGAGCATTCTGTTGAAGCAAGTACTTATAGCGTCTGCTCACGCGTACACTTCCTCGAAACACCGAATTCATTTTAACTTGATAATTTATGATGTACTCGCTCGATTAAATCTTTACCTCCTGTAGTCAAGCCCACCGGTGGCCAACAACATCATAACTAAACTACGTAAATGTTATCTTGGGTATAACCTCCCAGCAACAGATTAGACTTCGCAATCTATTCACCTTACACAACTTGGTCAGAGCAATGCTTTCGTGGTCGCGGTCTATCTCATAAATTTCTTTCTATTGTGAGAAAAGAAAAGAAACAAAATATAATCAGTTTGTTGTGGTAGCACGACTATCACGACAGCAGAGAGCGGGGCAGTGTACACATGTCAGCTGGTAAATCGATGAATCTGTCAAGCCTGTTAAGCTTCGTGGGAAGCTTTTTTTTTATTAACATTTGGCTGGGTATACAATGGCACTGGGTCCTTCGTTTCGAAGACATTTTTATTTATTTAATTCAATCTCTGGTGGCAATCAATGAATTCCAAAAAAAAACGTCTCATTTTAGATTAGCACCTGTAAAATATGTAAAAAAAAAAAATATTTTCACGTCCACTTCTTTTTCTGTTTTCTACGTATACTTATGCATATTACAATTTAGATTATGTACATAACGTAAGTATGAATTTATCAAAGAAAAAAAAATATAATAACTTAAGTCTTCTGAGCCGTTTTGGAATATTTACTTGTAAATCGAATCGCCTTTAAGGGTTATTAACTTATTTTACTTATACGCCAGCAAATTACTTACTGTATGGATTTAACATAAATTAGTGGAACAAATAAATTATAGTATATACACATGGAGCTTTTTTTTTTTCAACTTCTGCATTACCTTACAAAAAAATTAAATGTAATTATACCGGAACATCGATTTGCGTCGTTAATTGCGATCGTCTCTAAATAATGACGACACTAAAATGTATTAAGTGTTCAAAACAGATGAATAAAACATTGGAAAAAACAATTTGGGACCAGAAACACACGACTCAAATCGGATTAACGATTCTAATGTATTTTAATTCTATAATTCCCATTTTGTGAAACTGAATGAAAACGACGCAGCTTCGACATCATTATAATTTGTAAAAGATGCGAATTCAAAACGCGGTATATCGCTACGTCGCAAAGAAAGGCTTTTGTGTAAATTACAAATGAAATGTAAGTATTTTGGAACCCTTCAGAGTATCTCCAGCATGCAATAATATTGTTTCTTTTCAGGATCGTCTCGCTAATGGACAAATCTTTCAACGATCTAATTGAAATACTTGCAGAATGAAACCATATAACTTTTCTCATAAGAGAAACCATACAAGGACAAGACTGAAAGCTTCTACAAACCCTTTTCATTGCTTAGGGTTTTACAGCCTCTTCAAAACACGTCACTGGCGTTCAATTTAATTAAATAAAGATTAATCAACAACAACAACCAACTCAAATTAGTTGCAAACCTCATTTACATCACTTTTCTCATAAGAGAAGCCTTACAAGATCCTGAAAGTCGTTTCACGTTTTTCATCCCTAAGGACTTAAACTGCATGCTCTTTAAATAAAACTTCACTGGAGTTCAATTAATTTGGGTAGACAAATAATTTACCTCTGATTTTTATTTTAATTTCTTCGTTACAGAATTGTAAAAAAAAATGTTTAACAAAAAAATATTTGAGTACAAAGATTCTGAGACATGTCGAAGGCACTTAAAGTGCGTCCACAAACATTGGACGGATAAAAAAAAAAAAGAAGAATTTTATAAAATAGACATAAACGATAAAATACACTTTCTAAGGCACTTGTGTGTAGTGGACGGATAAAAAACACAAATAGATGCTTAGTTTACTTAAAACTAAAACTACGAACATCCGATAAAAAGATGTAGTTGATGTAAATGTCTCCTATATGTATCCCTGCAGACTGCGAGATTGACTCTGGTGATGACGCGGTGGATGATAGCCTGGCTCCTGCATTTCCATCTGCATAACCAAGTTCTTGCTGTCACCCCGTAACTCGTACGCTTCCTTTGCCTCACGGTAGAGAATCAGTGCACCTATTCCCAGGATCATGAACGACACCACGGCAAGGGAGTATGACCACGAGAGGACGTTGAATTTTGGGTACATCAACCAGTCGCGACGATAAGCACATCCACCAAAGATTGCAACAGCCAAGAACATGAAAAGGCCTGCGGACAAAAGTAGAGTAAGTCATTGAATTCTGTGTTCGAGCCAAAAGTTGAGTAAGTTCTTAAATTTTGTATTTCATCCAACTTACTCGAAACAGCACAGCAAATGAAGGCAATTCGAATTAAAATCCACTCATATTGCAGCACACCCTTCAGCGGGAGTCTAATGATAACCATCGAAAGAATTCCCAAGCAGGCATATGTCAAAATAAACGCCATCGTCACGAATGCCTGCACGGCCATAAGCCACCCCGGTAAAAGCCACTCCCTAATCACATAATATTCCTGTGAAGAACAAATCATGCAAGTGAATTAGGAACAAAAATAGATTTTATGTTGAAAGAAAGACCTACATGGCTAAATATACCATGGCATCCGGTGAATTGTTTCGGGAACTGATAATAAGGATAGACGAAATGTTTGAAGCAATATTGCCAGAGTCCCATGTTCAAGAAACTACTGTGAGATTCCTCATAAGATTCAATCCAATACGGCGAACAGAGAGACATCAAAAGCGCTATCGACCCAGCGAATGTAACAATTGCTCCAAATACGGTTCCATCTGAAGAGATTTCGAAAGAGGAAACACACAAAAAAATTTTTTGTTTTTACAAAGTGCCAACGCCTTAGCCGTGTTCTGATTTCACATTGACTCACTCGAAGCCCGTGGATAATCGTTCTTCTCGGAACCCTCAACGGATTGTCCTTTCTGTATGCTGCTCATTACGCTTATTTGGATGTAGTTATATTTAAATTCGTCTTTATTTTTGTACTTTAATTCGGAGCAAACAAAAAAAAAATATAAAAACAATTAGCGTCGAGCGAAACTGACAACTCGAAATAGTCTCACTCACCCACCCAAAATTATTTTTCACGCTTCGAACGCACAAAAAGAGGGAGACAGAAAATCGGTGAATGGATGCGTTCAAGTGTTGCTGGCAGTTCGCGATGTAAGTCAAAAGAAAATTCAAATTTTGCATGATTTATTTAAGTAAAAAGATGTTTCAAATTTATTTATAAAGAACATTTATTGTAGATCTCTGACACCGAGGTCAACATACACCAAATTGTGACCAAATTTATTTTCCAACATTGTCTGGATCACGGCACGACTCAACAGATTTATCGAACACCAATCCCGGTGAGCAGGTTAGCACAACTCCATGGCCGTTTAAGCAGAAATAGTATGAGTTGGGATTCTTTTCATTTGGATAGAAATGAGAGCCCTCACTGGGGCAATCAATATTGGCACGAGTTGGAGGCATCTTGGCGTATGGAAGAACTGTGCGAGTTTGTGCGGAGATCTGAAAAGATGATGCAGTGAGTCGAAGAGCAAACATCGTCTCAGTACAGACAGCAACTTACAGTGCAGTTAACATTTGATTTAAAATCACAACCTTGTTTGTCCAAATTGAATTGTAGGCCTGTTGAGCATTCCTGAGCAACAGCCACACCATTGTAGCAAATGTAATATCTGCAAAAGGAACAGAGAACGGTGAGCGGCGAAACTTTTTCCCACAGAAAACAGTGAATAGGAAGGCATGACTTACTTGGAGCAACTTTCATGACTGGCCAGATAGACAATGTTGTCGGGATCATTTACAGAACTGCACAGATTAGCTTGGCAATCAACCTTTTCAGGGTAATCACATCGATCAGTATCAGCATTGAATTGTAGGTTATCCAAACACTCTCGTACAACCGGAACACTATCGAAGCACAGAACGTACTTGGTGCAGGTCTTGTCGTAGGCGAATGTGGTCAGTGCACTGGAACACTGCTGTGCACAGGTGGTGGCCGAAAGTACATCGCACTTTTGAGTATTCGCACTGAAGTAGAGATCATCTGGGCAACTGCCGGGGTAGGCTTTTTGTCCCCAGCACACGTAATAATCTGAACAATTTTCGAGATTCGCCAGGAAAACTCCATCAGCTACACTACTGCAGATGTTGACTTCAGCCAGACTGCAGCCGATACTGAGAACGGCCAAGACCAAGAAAGCTGCTACATTACCTGGAACAGGACAAGCAAGGTGAGTCAAATAAGTTAATTTTAGTCCGTGGGGTCCTGTGAAGTGATGCTTACGGTTCATTTTGTCGTTGATCAGTGGTATCCTATTTGATTTGAGTTTCTAGTCTTTGGCTGACACTAGATACAGGATCTTTTCTGCACTGAAATAGTTTCCGGGCAATGAAATTCTTTTATACAGTGTTTCGTTTTGAAAATTTGATGTTCTTTTATCAGCATCGACCCATGATGGTGAGTTATCTGCGGCAGTTAGTGTGTAGGTTAGGAGGAGATGTTGCGGTTCCTTGGTGTGCGCGATTCGTGTTTTATGTGATCTTTATCAATGGCTGACAATCGCGCAATTAATGTTCAATTGATGATTGCTGTTTTGATTGCTTTTGTGCGGTTTTATTCTCTTTGCTATTTCATTTGTTCGTTTGTATTTTGTACACACAACTTGGGGGGGTTTCTAAAGGTGGCAGACGTGTTCATGAGAGAGGGGTTACGCTGTAGGAAGACGTGCGAGTCACCTCCATTTGAAGCAGAGACGTTGAAGTTCTCGTTTCCTTGTCAGAAATGGGAATTCGAATTTTATGGAAGTGAAGATGACACATAAATCGTGTATAGAAGACGATCCGTCCTTGAAATTTCCTTGAAACAATGTGGATGTAGAACAATTTTTGTGTTTTTGGCCACATGGCTTGCAAGAAATTTAATTTAAAAAAATTTGAGAATTAGATCAGCCTTCGGTTGAGGTACAATTGGGCTTCACAAAATATTTTGTCACAAAATGAAATTTCTTTTACAGTTTTTTTATTCACAAAAATTTGACGATTTCACACGCATGTCGTGGTATATCAAATAAGGGTTTCGTTATTTCTTTAGCTTGAAACTCTAAAAATCTGAGGCTGAGGAATATTTCTGGACACCGGAAATGTAACTTCTGTTTCTGTTTCCTAATCAGCGCCACTTGATATATTTTCTTCTTCTTCAGAAATCGAATACTTATCAGTAAATCAAACGGAAACACAGCAATCGACAGAAAAGTAGATAAACGTGTTAGACACATAAAAAGAAATTGCTGATCAGTGGAAAGAAATAAAAAATTTGGTGAAAAACATGCGAAGCAAAGTTCTGTGCACCGCACAGTGAACATAAGATATCGTTCTCGGAATGAAAGAAAAAAAAAAAACGAAATTTTGCGAGAGTTAAATGGAAACTCTGGGCTTGGTTCCGGTACTGTAAAAGGCAGCTAATTGGTGTTGTGTAGATTGTACTAGGCAAGGTACATGATACACTGAAGTCTCTGATTGGAAGTCGTCGGCTGTTTGGCAAATCTTGATTGACGAAGACGTTCTTAGGTTTTTTTTTTTGTCGGTTCATTCGAAGTTCTTCCCGAGGATTGGATGTTTATCAAGGTCAGTTTGGAACGATTTCAAGGATTCCTCAAATTAGATGAATTTGTTTTTAAAACAATACGTTTGTGATCGTCCTGGAGCAGGATTGATGTCTTCATACCCACAGAAGTGCAGACTTAAATTCAACGAGGACTACGTGTCACGAAACTAATCAAATTTTAGGTAAAGAAACTTAAAAAAAAATTAACAAAAACATATTTAATTTGAATTATTTTTTCCAGGACTTAAGTTCTCTTGAAAGACGCCACTTAAAGCATGAAGATCTTTGTGAGATGCTGATTTGTCACGAAGAAAAAGGACACCATGCAAAACTTCACCTTGAAGTCAGTTTTTGTTTCTTTTAGAGACTTAGGTCAACACTTATTAATTCTATTGTAATTTTCTAATTCATTCAGGATACTGATCCATGTGATTCTACTGAAAAGGATGATTGACAACCGAATCTGTGCAGTTCTGCTAATGATCCCGACAACATTGTCCATTTGACCAGTCATCAAAGCTGCTTCAAGATGATTTCAACTCCTGATCAACGCGCTAGTGGAAACTTCATTATCCTACCAGCACACTACAATTTCCTCTTTCAAGGATTTTACGGCGTATAGAATAACTTATACATAAACTAACTCATAACTAATCTAAATAGCTCAAAACTTAATTTTAAAGTTGAATTATCCGTCTTTGATTTTCTTTAATATTTCTGATTTCATTATATCTAAAAACTAAATTGCTCTTGATATTAATTTTTAGTGGTACAGCGATAAATAAAGAAATCACACGAAAAGATGATATACTGTTGTATAGTTGGGCAAAAAAAAATGTAGAGGGTAGTAGGGGTACATTGAAATGAGTTGTTGACATTAATAACGACCGTATTGTCTTTAATTTGACACCTGAATGGTGGACGGAGGATGAGCCGTTCTCGAAATATCAGCAATTGAAAAATGACTTAACGAAATAAGACTTTGTAGTGCACTTCTTGCAGATGGATTGAAGAGGTTAGTTAAAGTAAGTTTCTGATATTGAAGAATAACCTTTGATCTTTAATTTGATGCATGAATCGTCCACGTAGGACGAATCATTCTAGCAAAACCTGTGATTGAAGACTACCTTAATGAAAATTAGCCGATGACGGTACATTTCAGGACATTTCATTATCCTTTCAGAAAACAACATTCAACTTATCGTAAACTTCATTCCAAGACCTTTCATTTGACACATCAACCATGTCAGTGCGATGCTCCGTTCCCAAGATATCATCAATTAAAAAAAATGTTCGCAGATTTCCCAATTCTCGATGAAAACGTGTCCTGAAATGTCCTTTTTTACCGTAATTTTCATTTTTCGCTTATATCTCAGGAACGAGGCATCCGATCGCGAAGGTTAATGCCTCAAATTATAGGTCGGAGGTAGCTCCTTGCAATGACACCAAGGTCATAAGGACATCTTTACAGTTACACGAGATATTCACGAAAAACCAAATTTTTGCAAATTTAAAGAAAACACCAAAAAAATTGTCAAATCTTACCCGACCTTTTTTCACTATTTTTTCTTAAATCGCTTGTATCTTGATAACGGTACATGCGAAGGACATGGTTTTGGCGTCTATCGATAGATCTCAACTCGAACTTGACGACGACCCCAAGGACATTCGAGTATATTCACTATTGAGCGAGATATAGACGTTCAACTGTGACTGAACTCGATTTTTTGGCCATTTTTGGTGGTTTTTCATAATTTGTAACGGTATTTGGAGCCTTATGGAGATGACATCAGCCTCATGCTCAAGAGAAATCTATCCTTTATAATTTGAGACCTCAACCAGGTCTGTGGGATGCATCGTTCCGGAGATATAAGCGATTAAAGAAAAAACCACCGAAAAAGGACATTTAAGGACCTCTTTTGAGGCTGATTCTTGATTAAATATCAACTTTCAACGCAGATATCTCAAGAATGATGTGTCGTAAAGATCTAAATGATATGTGAAATGAAAGGTCTTAAGTTGAATTTTATAATGCCGTTCTAAAAAGAACCGTTAGGTATCCTTAAGTGTCCTTTTTTCATAAACCCAACTTGAATTTGATACATACGTATAACGGTACATCCTATCAGTCGACTTGATACATCGATTGAAAGATCTTGTTTTGGCCAAAATTTTGGCATATCAATCACTTTCTTGTGATTCCAAGTTTTAGAGTTATAAGCAACGAATTAAATGTTTATATAAAAAGGACCTTTAAGGACACTTTATAGATTGTCCCAAAAAACCTATCGGAAAGTTAATCTTAAAACCTTTCTTTTGAGGTATCATACAAGCCTGTAGGACTAACCGTTCGTGAGATATTTGCGCTGAAACAGTGACATTTGCATCGAAATGTGCCTCAAAAGAGGTCCTTAAATGTCCTTTTTCGATGGTTTTTGCTTTAATCGCTTATATCTCTAGAACGATGCATCCCACAGACGTGGTTGGGGTCTCAAATTATAAAGCATAGATTTCTCTTGAGCGTGAGACCTATGCAATCTCCATAAGGCTCCAAATACCGTTACCAATTAAGAAAAACCACCAAAAATGGCCAAAAAATCGAGTTCCGTCACAGTTGAACGTCTATATCTCGGTTAATAGTCGATGTTCTCGAATGTCCTTGGGGTCTTTTTCAAGTTCGAGTTGAGATCTATTGATAGACGCCCAAACCATGTCCTTCGCATGTACCGTTATGAAGATACAAGCGATTTAAAAAAAAATAGTGAAAAAAGGTCGGGTAAGATTTGACAATTTTTTGGTGTTTTCTTCAAATTTGCAAAAATTTGGTTTTTCGTGAATATCTCGTGTAACTGTAAAGATGTCCTTATGACCTTGGTGTCATTGCAAGGAGCTACCTCCGACCTATAATTTGAGGCATTAACCTTCGCGATCGGATGCCTCGTTCCTGAGATATAAGCGAAAAACGAAAATTACGGTAAAAAAGGACATTTCAGGACACGTTTTCATCGAGAATTGGGAAATCTGCCGACATTTTTTTCAATTGATGATATCTTGGGAACGGAGCATCGCACTGACATGGTTGATGTGTCAAATGAAAGGTCTTGGAATGAAGTTTACGATAAGTTAAATGTTGTTTTCTGAAAGGATAATGAAATGTCCTGAAATCTACCGTCATCGGCTAATTTTCTTTAAGGTAGTCTTCAATCACAGGTTTTGCTAGAATGATTCATCCTACGTGGACGATTCATGCATCAAATTAAAGATCAAAGGTTGTTCTTCAATATCAGAAACTTACTTTAACTAACCTCTTCAATCCATCTGCAAGAAGTGCACTACAAAGTCTTATTTCGTTAAGTCATTTTTCAATTGCTGATATTTCGAGAACGGCTCATCCTCCGTCCACCATTCAGGTGTCAAATTAAAGACAATACGGTCGTTATTAATGTCAACAACTCATTTCAATGCAGCCTTGCACCCTTAGCATTTTTCTACAAAATAAAACAATAATATTTCATATTTTCATGTTCACTTTTTATTTCGCATTTTATCAATATATTTTAGTCTTTTTCAACGTTTCTGATACACAAATTGAATGAATTTTGAATTGAATATTCTTTCCTAGCTTTTCTAATACATGATTTATGCGAATTTTGGATTTGAACTTGAATTTTGAATTTTCGATTTATAACACTTAACAACAGCTGCTCTTATTGACGCACAGAAACACCACTGAACGCACCCATTTCACTCGTTACTTCTTCTTTTTTCCAGAGAGTGAGAGACTTTGCAAACTGTTGGTTGTCATAAATTGTATTTGCCATTTTCCGATTGTTGCCGGAGTTTTTTTTTTTCCTTCCTGTCGATGGAAAAGAAAAATATATTTCATGATCAATTAAACAGTGTGTTATTGGTTAAAGAATAATAGTTTTGTTAAGTTTAAAGTTTGATATTTCATCTTTTATAAAAACCCAGTTAATAAGAAAATAAAAATGTAATAATCCATAATTTCCTTCACGAGATAAAAGAAAAGAAAAGAAATAAGTTGAAGCACTTTCATTTGTTTTTATGTGATAAATGTTTTTTCGTACAATATGGCACCAGTAAAGAATCCAAATAATAATACTGGAACTGTGCCGAAATCTACCCCATCAGCATCATCATCGTCCTCCTCATCGATATTGGAGACATCGCCATCGGGAAGCTCGTGTGTATCTTCTGATCCAAATGTGGCCTCTACGTCGTTACGATCAAATGGTGTAGTGGGTGTTGATGGTGCCGAAGGTGGTGGTTTACCTGTGGCCGGAGGGGTTAGTGGTGGAGCTGTGGGTGGCGTGGGAACTATGGCAATTGCACCATCTGCTACACAAGCAACAACTGTACCACAATCTGGAGGAATCAGTGCTGTAGGAGGAGCTGTAGCAAATGCGTACGTCTTGCGAAAAAATACTGAAATTGTTGCACCTATTCGTCGTGAACTCAAGGATTTAAATGTAAGTTGAATGTTAGTTATGATAAAAGAAATTTGTCGGGGGTTTTTCCTTTACATTGGGGAATTGCCTTGTTTGTTAACGTGGGCGTTGTCTTTTAGGATACCTAGAATCTTAGCTTTGTAATGGTATACGCATGATTTCTGATTATTTATTATTTTTCTTCGAAATTGTAATCAATAGATCCAGGTGATTGTAGTGGACAGGGGTTGGTGGATTTCTGGTGTCTATTTCTATTATTTCATGTCAACGAAGATTGACGGAGGAATCGAATTGCAATGAAGAAGGTTCTCGCTTCTTGGAAATGTTTTCTTTTCCAGGAAGTATTAATTTCTCAATCTTGTATATTTTTATGTTCGATTCTATTTGATCGGATACAATAGGTGAATCGGATTGCGATTCACGTAAATAGCAGAATAGGAATGAAGATTGAAGCAGAGATTAAATTATGGCGCAGAAGTTTCTGATGTCCTAGAAATGTTTTCTTTTCCGGGAACCTCCAACAAGAACGGAAACATAGTTAATGGCGTAACATACTGTCAAATTATATCGCGCACGTTAAATGGAGGTGTGAAAATCTAAGGCCGTTTACGCGCTATAACGTCACTCAATTTTATTCTAAATTGCTGTAACGAACAAGAAGTAAGGCACGAACACCTTTTCTTCTTCTGATAATAATAATTATTGGCTGCGGAAGAGCCCGCAGAGAGCCAGATCCAAATTTGTTCTCGCCTCGCACATACAGCAGGGAAATTCTCTATCGATTTCTTGGAGAGACAAACGACTCGAGGTGTTTTGAACAGATCTTTCAGTGTTGACAAAAACGCATTAACATTCAAATTCACAGACAGCCACTCGGATCCATACATCATCTCACGCCGTGTAATCGTCATCGCAGCTAAAAATATTCCTCGCACAAATCATCAACATCATTCCTTGATGGCCACCTTGTTTAATTTACTCCCACCAGTTGATGATATCTCCATAATCCGTTTTGAATCTTCAAAAATTTCACCCACGTCGTGAGAGATTTTTTTTTTCTGTATTTTGTTTTCAAAAATAATTTGACAAACATTTAAAGAACAAATCCTAAAAATAAGTGTAAGTTTTCTATCAAAATATTACGACGCCATTGTACGTTCATTTATTAACCACATGGCGGTTGGTTACAAGTTCGATTCGCATCGCTTGTATTGACGCGCGTTTTCCTCAGCCTCAATTTCATTCAAGAAAAAAGAAACAAAGAAAAATCATTTGAATTTTGAGTTTTTTTTTTTGTCTGTTTTTAATTTTTGCCGCAAAAAGTAAATCAGCACGATCGGTTACGACCGAAGCGGTAAAGGGAAATAAAGATGTGTGTTCTTAAAAACAGCAAGAGACAGAGAAAATTTCTAAAAATAGTAGAATTGAAAAATTCTTTTTTGCTCAAAATGAATTCGAAGTTCATCTCACATCGCACAGAAACGAATTTTCTTTCTTTCGAAACGAATCGAGTTCCGTTTGTCTGTTCGGAGTTTAATTTTCTTTAAAAAAAAAAAATTTTTTGTGCCACCTTTCCTCCTTTTTTTTTGGTGTAGATCCTTTTTTTTTTTGATAAAAAATTGCTTCATTCATTGATTTAATCGGGTTATTGTTGCTAATCATCTTGATTTTTTGGAATTTCTCAAAGGATTATTTTCTATCGGTTACCGAATCATCACAATCAACATTGCCAAACTTGAAGAGGCAAAATCATCACTATCATCATCGTCATCAACCGCCAGCGATACCATTAGCAGGACCAAATAATTTAGACGGAACAGCGTGCTTTGATTTTGGTGAGTAAGGGTGGGATAGTTAGTTACTAAGTTAGGTCTTAAAAATCAAATGTAATCTTACAAGCCCCACATTTTAACGAAGTGGACTATTTTTAGATGTTTTGAAGTTTTCACGGTAGAAAAAAAAAAATTCTCATGCGATTCGAATGCGAGAGAATGTTCGAAAGGTGTGTGGCTGCCGGTGAATTGAGAGAAAACTTTGAGTGATTTGTTTATTCTGATTCATTGTCTATTAAAAGCGGAAAATTTGTTGATTTTCTGGATTTTACTTCAGATGTGGAAAATCACTGGGCTTAAATCTTGCAGTTTATATCTCGTGAATCATTCGTCAGAATTGCGTGGGAGACTTGTTGATGAATGTCAATTTTGAGATTCACTCAAAAGACGGGGTCTATCGGAAGTGTTTACTGGCTTATGTGTCTTATGTTTTTAGCGAATTCCCCTCATAGACACACTCTTTTCTGTCCTCACATGGACACACTCTTTTCTGTTCACCTTTAGAAAACGCCTCATTCAACTCCAATCCATAGAAGACGAGTTTATTTTTTAAAGAAAAGAATCTTTGAATGTATTTATGAGCCCTACTTGAACTGAATTATTGGAATTTTAATTAGTAACTTTGACCGCATTTGCTGTGCTATAGAAGACAGTAAGTCTTTCGTGAACAAATATTTACAGTGACGAGCAAAAAAAAAAAGCACTGCAGCATCAGTTTTAACATGTTTGTGAATAATCTGAAAACTATTCAATGAAATACCCCAACAAAAAAAGCAAAAAATTGGTTCCAGGCAAACAAAACTAAGGCCATGGGTAGGTCTGATCAACATCCTAACCAGAACGCAGTGGAAAACCTTTGGGCGAATGTGAAAAGTTGCTTTGAAAACCAAGCCGTATAGTAATAAACAATTATGGGACCGAAAGCCCTGACAACTAGAGCTAATTTTGTATTAATTATGAATTCATTTGATCAAACAATTATGGAAAGTTATAAAGGCACCTTGGAAAGCAGAACCATGATGTGCCAGCCCTTAGGCAAATCAATGAAGCACTGATCTTAGGTTAGGTTAGTTTAGGTTGAAATGACGGGCTGCAGCAAATAACCCACAGCTGTACTTGGGTCAGATTAGGCCCATTGTGATGCTACATTGCGGACAAGACTCCGCATTACCCGTCGGAGCTTCGTACGAAGCTGTGGAGCCGTCCGCTGCTGACGGAGGTCAGATCGAACAGACTATCAAAGAAGTACTGATCTTAGGCACTGATTCAAAATAAAGGCTTTATAACAAAATATTCTCAATATCTCAACATTTCCGCTTTTGTTTTTATTTATTTAAGCCTTCTTTTACGATAAAAAACGTGTCCTCCTATTATTTTTGCTGCTCACTTTGAGTTGGCACGTTGTATTTTATTTTTTGTTTCTTTTTTTTTGTGATATTAATACAGTCGACTCCCTCTAGGTCGAATTTTTGCGCATTCCTCTTCCCAATTTTCCATACAAAAACCATCCTCTAACTCGAACTGGTTTTGATGTCCCGTGAAAATTCGACTTAGGGGGAGCTGACTGTATGTAGTTTTTTTTTTCCGTTTTTATTAAGTTAATGTTAATCTATGGCCAACACGAAATATGTGTGTGTCTTTGTCAAACATGCTCTTTTATGGATTTTGTGCTACGACTGTTTTTTTTTTTTTTAAATGAAATTGAATCGTGTATTAATCGTTCTCCAATTTTTCTTCACCTACAGATCACTTTCCAGACAATCAACGCTCGTGCTATCCAGTACGCCCAATACCAAGACGTACAGCACAATCCCGAGGTAACGATACAATACATCATCACGGTCATAATCATTCATCACATTCATCCTGTGGTATACCGATTAATAATCAACTAGCAACAGTTGGAGTCGTAAATCCAACAACCCTTGGTATTGCTAACGAAGAATCAACACAACAAGTGCGTCATTCAACGAATCCATTTGTTAGATATCGACAACCAGGACCATCAACAGGATCAAGTAACGATTTAATTGATATTGACGATATTCTTTTACAACGTTATAAATACATTCAGTATTGTATAAAGTTGGCCAACAAGTCGCAGAATAAAAATAAGGTAATGTGAAATGATTCGTGAATGTAATTGGAACTTAAATTAAAAGAAAAAAAAAATATATGTATAAATATTTACTCCAAAAGGCAATCATGGTTAATGAAAATAATGAAAACGAAGTCATTGTGAATTCCACAAGCTTGGAAGATGTCGCATCGAGTGAGGTACGGATGTGTTTCGTCAAATTCTGTTCAACTGCAAAAACTAATCAATTAACCAAAGCATTCAAATTTTGCTTTTTTTTTTTTTACTGATGGGGCTACATTCACAGTGTTGTTTTAAAAATGCCTCGTGTTAGAAAATAATGTGTATCCTTGCTTTGGCTGCATGAACCCAATGCAGTTCATTTAATCATTGACCGAAACAACATTTTTGAATACAATTCACAGCAATTTCGTTTGCTTTTCTCCCTCTTTTTCTTTCGTGCAGACCACAGAACGAGCACAATCCGTGACAAGCATCCACAGCTCCGCCGAGCCATCAACTCCCACCTATGAAGACCTACAATCACGCCTGGAAGCTTCAACACGCAACATTCAAAACATGAAGGAACAACAACAGCAGCTAATGCGACTTCAAGATCAAGCGAAACAGCACCTTGCAGAGATGGAAACCCTTCGTAGCCACAGTGCACCCCTTCGCCGGGGAACAGGTCCGAATGGAGCACCAGAATACGAATCAATTGATCAGGTGCATACGGACATGTCGTCACTTGTAGGTCGCATGAAAAACCTAACTACATTCATTCAGAATCAAAATGAATTAAGTAACTTGCTCGGTGATGATGGTCCAGAGATTTTAGCCGAGCAGCAAACGTTGCAGCAGAAACTCGAAGGGCTTAAATCCCATCGGGATGAAATGAAAAATTTAATCTTAGAATTGCATGACATCAATCGAATCGCAGAAAGGCGAGCTTATGAGCAGCATTTGCAGCAACAACAGCAGAAGCCGGAGAACAACACGGAGCAACCATCTGGGAGTGGGTTATCCGGACAACAAGAGCAGCCAGCACGAGTTGTTCCGATTGAGTATTCAAGGATTGTGCCAATCGAGTTGGTGGGTAATCAGCAAAAGCAAAAACAACCACAAAGGCAACAGCAGCCACAACCGCCCTTGGAGAATCATGTAAATGGAGCAGCTTCTCTTCCCAATGGAGCTGCTCAGTCGTCTGAGGAGGACATGGGCGAAGATCCTGCTACGACCGCGTTGATTAATCAGAAAATGAACGACATCCAGACCATGAAAAACCAGCTAAGCAGGCTAAAATCCATGATGGAGACTGTGAAACTGATAGAGGAGCGGACCGAAGGAAAGAATCCGAGAGAGATCGGGTACCCCGAGTCAGGTTCCAGGCGTTCGATTGACATACCCGTTCAGAGAGAGTCCACGCCAAAGAACACGAACACTCAGCAGCGTGTGATTGGGGCGGCGATGCCTTTCGACAAGGACCGCACCCCTGTACAGGACGACTTCATCGACGATCCAGACGACCCAGCGATAACAGACAAGATTCACATTCTCAATGAAGTAACCAGGGATCTGCGGTCACAGGCAATGAACCTAGCTAGCGAAAGAGACCGCATCCGAGCACTGAAAGAGGAAATTATACGACAGAAAGCGGCAAACGCTGCAGCCAGCTGCAGTCAGCAAGGCGCCAGCGGTGAAGAGGACAAAAACTCGAATCGAGACCGAATCAGTCCGTCAAAGCTATCCAACAAGGACAGAGGTCGTGATATGTTAAAAGCTCAGTACGAGGCTAAGAAGAAGGAGTTTCAGAATATGTGCCAACGGATTCAGAGTGAAGGCGCTGCCACCACAACAGCCGACAGGCAAGCTCCGGACGAAGAGGATGAGGACGAGGAGGATTTGAACGCAACTGATCTGCTCAACGGAGGCCCGAGCACCCCGAAGCCAGATCTCGGCTACTATTACTCTCAGTCTCAGGGAGTCTCGTGCAACTCTTCAGTGCATGGTGGTGGGGTTAAGGCACGTGGCAAGGAGTCCGCCGATTCGGGAGCAGCGGATGTCCACGGAGCACCGTCCTGCGAAGCCGGTAGCATGAAATCAGGCAGCTCTAGGAGTTTCAGCATGCCGCCGCCCATGCGGGCCATGAGCAATCGGGAGGCTTCGTGGCGGAAGAGTTCTCAAGAGCACTACGATCATTTTGGAACTACGAATGCCCCATCGACAGCAGGTAGCACGGGGGCAGTGCCTCCGCCGTTGCCGACGTCGTGGAATCCGTACTACTTTTACAACGCACCCTACAGTCCACATTTCGCACCACCACTTACAGGTCCGGGAGTCAGCGCTGATTGCATTTGCCAAGCGAATCCCAATCCTATCGCGAATGGAGTGGCGACTCCGGCCAGTTCCGTGGTGATGCAGTCTGATCCCGTGCTGCTGCAGCAGTTTATTCAAACTCAACAGATGCTCATCAATTCAGTGTGCCAGTGCAACCAAATGCTGTGGCATCAACAACGAGAGATCGATGCTCTGAACAGCACCATCCACATGGTAACTTACAACATTTTCTAGTTTTATGGAAATTTCACTCACCTCATTCCTCTTACATTTCAGCTCCAAGATCGTCTCCTCAGCCACACAAACGGTGCAGACTTGGCCGGAACCCATCGCTCAGAATCGGTGCCACCAGCTGGCACAGTCCAAAACAATCTCTATCCATCTCTAAACCGTGCCCAGTCCGAGCAGCCGCATCATTTCCCATCGATTCACCCACACCACTCACATCACTTGCCAACAATTCTAAGCCAATCGAGCAGCAGTGCCAACAGCTTCCATCGCCGCAATATCTGTAACATCCAACAGCAACAACAGCAACAGCTCTCGAATCACGCCTCGGCTTTCAACTTCTCCGCCGATCAGCAGAGCAGCGCGAATATGTTTTCATCGGCGGTAAACAACCTCTGTGCTCCCATGCCGCCAATGCCCAACTTCAACAATGTCGGCGGTGGGAGCAACGTCGCTGGAAGCAACACCACTGGAGCACCAATTTTCATGCATCATCACAACAATACCCAGCACCAGGTCCATAACAACAATTCGAATTTGCTCAACGCAGCTCAACAGCAGCCACCACAAGCAGCGTCCAGCGTAGCATCTGCCCAGAACTCTCAATCTGGGAATGTGTCTAGTGGTTCATCAAATCTCACTGGATCGGCACTAAATAACCAAGTTCCACCTGGAAATCGAGCCAATAACTACTGGGATAACTTTAGAAGGTAAATTCTTTTACTCTACCTTTTATCCGTTAATCGGTCCTTATTTGAAGAATTTTGTTGTTTTATTTAGTTATGTTAGCGAACAAAACAAACAAATAAAATCACTTTTAATTTATGTATTCATTTATCGTTTATCACTTAAAAAAAAAACACTTATTCTTAGTTTTAGATGTAAATTGGTGGAGGAATTTTGAGTCTTTTCAGCAGAATGGTCCGATCACGAATGAGTTTCTTTTACAGTTTGACAACTGTCAAAATTTATTATAATGGCGTCATATGCAACGACGTTATTCGTCAATTGATGCATTATGATCGTTTTGTATGCCTTTAATTAAATTTCTAGGTTTATAACCAAATTTCTAAGGAAAAATATATTTTTTCCAACAATTGGCACTTGTGCCTCTGATGGATTATGGTTCCAAACAATTTTTACTGGGACGGGCCCTGCAAATTGTGCTAGGTTTGTTTTTTTTTACGAGGGTACATGAAAGTCTTCAAAAGACTTCCTTTCTCTCGGGATTCCGATCCTAAATTGTTTCACATGTTACGAGGCTACGTGAAAATCTTCAAAAGACCCTATGGGGCAGATCCTTTCAATCGTGATCGTTCTTAATTTATGTTTAATGTTCAGTTTGTATTGTCTTCGTCCAAACTTCAGATTCCCAGTTTCAGGCGAGACAAAAAAAGACTTCCATTTTACAGATCTACCATCGTTGGTCTTAGCTGGATCTTTCTCTTACAGGCAATCTTGAAATGTGACCCAAAGGCAGCGGTAAGTCGTTGCCATGAGTGTGAAAACCTAAAAAGACTAACCACCAAAAAAGTTTTGTTTTATATTAAGTTCTTTTTTACCAGCTTCCTAATAAGTGTCGCTTAAATTGTCCTGCACCCTTGTGTCTAGTTTTTTTTTTTTATATTTTTGTTACTTTTATGTACATGTTCCTCATAATGAATTCCATTTCTTAAACGTTTTTTATTAATCTCTTCCAGCTATTCACGACAGAATTTGCTCTCATCAAATTCATGCAAAAGCAACGAAGAGCAAAATCATAACCAGCATCAACAACCGCAACAGCAGCAGCCACAGCATCTTCAACAACATCAACAAGAACCGCCCAATTTACCAATTTTTACAAACTCTCTAAACGTCGGCTACCGCACTGATTCGAATACAAATAACCTAAATCCGTCGACATACGATAGTAAATACTTGCATACATTCCGTAATCGTATAAATGCGAATTCTACAATGCACACTGATGGTGCACTCTTGAATTCACTTCCCATAACCTCATCGACATCGTCTACACAAACGACAAACTACAGCAACATGATGAACATCGCTCTAAATCAACCGGACTCACAGCAGCAACCGCATGGAACAAACGCGAGCGCATGGAATGCCGTAGGCGGTGGTGGTGATGCATTTGAGTCCAATGATCTCGCCCACGACCTGCGAAATATGAATCTCAATTTCGGCAACAATGAACAGAATAAAGTTCCAATGAAACCTTCATCTTTAAGACGTCCAACGGGGTGCGTTAATAGGCGGCTCCGCCACACCCAATCAGAACCGGCGACATTTATGGAACAGCAACAAGCTGCTCAGCAGCAGGATGGAGCTGGAGACTTTCTGAGCCCGGGGATGTGCCCTGGTGGAATGCAGTCGTTAGACGCGGCTATGGACGATACTTCGGAGGAGATAAAGAGAAACCTTCTGGTGAACGCATTAAAGAATGAGAAATTCACAACGAAATTCTATGAATCGTTGAAAGAAGAAGTTTTCCGCAGGATCGAGACTCTTTTGAGGGGCAAGGACACTGATCAGCAGTTTCTGGCGCAGTTTTACCGCGATCATAACATCGCATCGACGCGAGATCCACTCCGTAAACTTTACTTGAACGAGGTGCGTAGTCTCAGCAGGCCATCGGAGGATTTGAATGAGACGGAAAGCAACAACGGAGAAAATGACGACGAAGACGACGATGAGGAGGACGAAGAGGAAGGCGCTCAAGCCTTGGACAACCATAACGTCCTGAACAACAACAATAATGAGGCTCAAAATGCATTAGGCTTAAATGCCAAGGACATCAAATTGCTAGCGGACAAATTCATTGGAAGCACATCTGCTGGAGGAGCAGAAACCCTGATCGATCAGACAGTCCAATTTCCAGACTACGAACTGATACACTACATCATTGCTCGAATCCATGAAGGCACACATCAAAGCTCGGTAATAAACGAGGCGCTTTTGGTAGAAATCGCAAAAATGACTGCCACCGCGATTCAGAACTACGCCGTGATGAAGTGCCGCAAACAGGAGATAATTGAAGCACGCTTACACATATCACCAAAGAAGATCTTTGCAAAGCTTAAGGCAAAACTATTCCCACGAGATCGAGACGGGTTCTTGATGTGGTATCAGAGGTACTTGGAGACGATGCTTTTTGTGACACTAAAGAGGGATGATGACGACGACCAACAACCGCTGAGAGAGAGCAATAACAATGCTCAACAAAGTATACGAAACGCGGAGCAAAACACTGCTCCGAGGAATCTTTCTTGGACGGGTTTGCACAATATCTACATGAACGCACATCAAGTGCGTAAATCTAACATTCCACTGCGGCCAACCGCATCGGGTGCTGTGACATCAGCTCCGCAAAATGAAATAGAAAGTAAAATTGAAAACAATTCGTCTCTGAAACTCCAGCAGCAGCATCCTCAAGTGAGCCCTAAGCCAGCCCCAGTTCCAGTTGCAGTGCAGCCACAGATCCTCACGCCAACCATCCCCAGCAGCAACAACATGATGAATGAAGATCTAGCTGAAGCCGACCAAATTTGTTCCTCCACGGTTGAGGTTCATGGAGAGGAGAATTTTGGTCTTGCAGGAGGCCCTTCTGCTGAGTCCCAAGCACCTTTCACTCCAGACAATGCTGAAGGACAACTAATTTCAATTCCATCAGATTCTCAACCGTCTGCAATTTCACCACCGAATCAGAATTTTCTAAATTTCTTTTTAGACGAAACGGAAAACAATGAAAATCCCGAAGAGGAAAATCGTCAACTATCTGCTGCTGCTGATGCTTTACCAAATTTACCCCATCCCCTTTTGGCCGACAGCGATAATGCTGAAGAAGATGCCGACGGTCAGAATCAAAGACCCGAATCGAGTTTACATGGAGCTTTTGGTACTGATCCTTTGGCTATTTCAGGTGGTAGCGGAAAACGAAATAGTGTCCCATAGTTATTTGGACCATTGGCTATCGCTGGACGTTGTGTGACGTCTGTTTTTACGTTCCTTTTTCTCTCTGTTTGGCGTGCTTCGAAACGTCTCTATTGGACCGTGAAACGCTTTAAACAAATATAATTAAATGGAAAAAAAAATTCTCATTTTAGTCTTCCTTTCAATCGTCAGCTGGCTAGAACCTTTTTTTTCACCCAAAACCTCTTTTGCTCGTTTCCTTTTTTTTTGTTTTGAATAACTCGTAACTAAATAATTGATGTTGAATGTTGTTCATTACCAAATTGACGGTATATAACTATTGTGGAAAATATTATAAATGGGTATATGTGTATTATTGTACTTGTATCTGTAATAAAAAATAAAAAAAATGATTATAGATATCAATGAGTTGTTTTAGTTTTTCGCGAACCAATCAAAACTGGAGGGCGGTGACAAAAGAATGTCAAAACTATGAATGATATCTGGTTGTTGTCTTTTTCTCTTTTTTTTTTATTCTGAAACACTCATTTTCTTTTTTAACTAAACCAAGAGAATTGGCACCGCAACTGGTTTTCCAGACATCTGCAGCTTCACCATAGGTCGTCGTTTGGGCGAGAGCTGTTGTTGATCACATTTGGAGTACCTCTGGTCAACACATCTTCCAGTCTCTGCATTAAAATGCATCCAACCACATGTTCGGGATAAAGCCACACCTCCAATGCACACAAAAAAGTCACTGCAGTTTTCTATTGAAGCTATTAGATCAGCATTTGGTCTTCCGTCACATATGTGTTTGGTGGAGCTTGCCTGAAGGACCACAAGGCTTTTATTACAGTCGACTTTGTAAGGCAAATCGCAGGAGTGTGTCTTTGGATTGAAGTACAGCAATCCACAGGTTTGTTGGATGGGCTTTTCATTCAGACAGAGGTAGAAGTCTGTGCATGAGTCGGGAACGGGCAGAGTGTAACCATTGGGTTCATATTCACAGGGGTTCGATTGCACTTCCTCGCGGTGATAAACCGGTGTTCCACTGACAAGGGGCGCGATGAGAAATAAGATGATGACGGCTGAAAGTAAAAACCGAGTCTAAGTTTATGCTGAAAATAGTACTTGCTCTACTGACCGTTCATTGTGAATTGTGGCTAAACTGTCACGGCTTGGACGATGCACTGTTTTATAGGAGGGCTCAAATCAAGATCTTTGTTTCATATCTGTTCCTCAAATCTTGTTTCGATCGTGTAGCTCTTTCGAACACAATGTTGATATCTTTGATAAGATACCAATCAAAAATTAGTTACTGTGAGGAGTGAAACAAAAAAAAAAATATATGTGCGTCAATTAATGCCTTGAGATGATGTAAAATGACGCCGCTTTGTCTCGAAGACACAAATCGAAATCGTAGACAGTACGTCGCCGAAAAGAAAAATGTTCTGGTTTTGGTTGTTTTGGAATGGGGACGAGTTTCGTTACAGATGGGTTATTAAAGAATGTAAGGTCAGTTTTTTTTGTTCTCACTGTAAAATCATCCTTTGATGGATGTTTTGTGGTTGTGTTGTGGGTGTTTTGTCGGTTGAATAAAAGTCTAATACGTGGCAAAAAGTCTGAAGTTAAATCTTGTTAGCTTTTAGCAGTGACATGATTTTTTAATGGCATGAACAAAATGTTATACAAGACATGGGACACCATTTTAAATTTTTTGTTCTCCTTTTTTTTTTTTAAAGCGTGAGTATATAAAAACGGCCATATATGATTTGTTTTTTTTTTTTTTTTTTGCAGACTCCCCAGAACCACGATAAACATACAAATGTACCTGTTGCCGAACATCCTAGCCAATCAAACTTAGAAGGCGGAGACTCACTTATTTACGTGCTCGAATTTGTGTATGCGGAAGAATGTCATACATACGAATCTCGGCGTCGAGAAAGTTTCTATATACGTAATGTAAACGAGCAAAGTTTTTTTTATGTGCATAGTTCCTTTCCGCGAAAAAAACGACAAAAAGTTAAAAAAAAAAACCAAACCAAAAATTCCAGCTCGGCTGAGGTAGTGAAAACTCTCAAAGCGCATCGTACAAAGTTTTTTTTTATGCAAATACTACTAAGCCGGAAAAAAAAAAATAAAAGCCAATGTTAACACATTGAGTGCCACGCCACTTACGAAATAACTTAGTGCCGGTCACCGGTGACCCCCATGGCAATCAACGTGTTAAATAAATCAAATCAAAACTGGATCAGCTGCAGCCAGGATATTGTAAATATTTGGTGAGCAGTGCTGATTTGATATATTTTTTTTTTTGTTTGCTGTGAACAGTGCTGGATATTCCTTTACGCCGCTAAGATTATTGTTTATTTCCAAAAGCTGCTCTCTTTCGATTCAGAAGAGCAAGAAAATCACTTATCTTATCACTGAACTTCATCCACAAAAACAAACGAAAGCTTCAAGTGAATTTTAAACAACTAAAACACGAACCGGCACTGAAACCTCAAAATTAGAGTAAATGTTGATACACAGGTGGCGTTTTTATTGTTCAATTTCGAACCAGAAATTAGTCGGAACGAAACTTTCAGCTCTTTCTGGTCTTTTATATTGAAAATTTGTAGTTTCTGTTGAAAAATTTTGAGTTTCTGTTGCAAATTGGCAGTTCATGTTGCCAAGTGGTAGTTCCTGTTGAAAAATGGACGGTTCTCGTTGGAAAATTCACAGCTCCTTTTGTAAATTAGTGGCTCCTGGTAAAAAAATTCTCAGTCCATATTGGATATGGCCAGCTTCTGTTGAAAATTGGCAGATCTTATTGAAAATAAGACTTCCTGTTACAAATTTACAGTTTCTGTTGAGAAACTGACTTGAAATTTAGCAGATTCTGTTGAAAATTGACAGCTGCTGTTAAAAAATTCACATTGAAAATGGATAGCTCCTCTTGAAAATTGGCAGTTCTTATTGAAAATTATCACTTCCTGTTGAAATTTTACATCCCTTTGAAATTTTGCAGATCCTGTTGAAAATTGGTAGTTCATATTGGAAACGTAATATTGAATAAAAAAAAAAATGATGCCAAAATGCTAGACAAAATACAAAAACAACATAACTTTTTCTCCGCCGTAATTTATTTTAATAGCTCCAAGATCATCGTTCACCTGATGTTATACCTTCGACAATTTATTCTTCGCCTGACTCGCGATACAATTGGCCATGGTTTGCCAGACACAACTCTTTGAAAAAACGTCGTAGTAATGGAAGAATGGGCACTGCTGAACGGTCGCATATCCATTAACACAGTAGATGAAATAATTACACTGCTCAGGATGAGGAAAAATCTGCTCACCCCTAAATGGACAATTAATACTGCCTACAACATTCGAATGAGCCAAAGTCGTGTGGGTAGGTGGCGTCGGACTTGTAAAAACATTAGCTATTGATGTCCAAATTGAACAACCAGCATTTTCAGGAAAATCACATCGATTCATCTTTGGATTCCAATGAAGTTCACGAATACACTCCTGAACAATTGGATGTCCATGATAACAAATGTAATATCGATGACAATCCGCCAGATCTGGAAGATACACCAGTCCAACTCCGTCGTTAATCGGGCAGAGGTTATCTTTGGGGCCATGATTTATCGGTGGGGTGACTGAACTTTTATGCACCACCTCTGTGGACATTGCTGCTTCAGTGACTTCATCCATTCGCTCGGGTATGCACAGATAGTTGGTGGGAAAATCACAAATTTCTTTTTCATCATTGAATATCATGCCATGGGGACAATCAACAGAAATCGCCAATTGATTTGGACCACAATAAAAGAACTTATCACAAGAGTAACGATCTTTAACGAATTTTCCAACCGGTTGATTTCGACATGGCTCGTAGAGTACGCGTGGATAGTGGCTATCACGAGACTGATGAATGGCGGTATATGTGGTTGGTGTGATCTGTATGACGAGCACAGCTGATAAAAAAACAAAAACGAGATTCATACAGATAAGAAATTGTCTAGAAATACGCTCTGATAAACTTACCACCAACAAGTGTGGTCAAACGCAACATTTTACTAGAAATTTATAGTTCAAAAAAATAGAAAATCGAACAAAATGTCGGTTGTTTAGTTTTGGTAAACAGAAGAAATTTTTGAAATGAACTTCTTTCGTCGCGGATAGTTTTTGATTTGCAACTTCCATACCGTGGCTTGTGCCACTTTGCGCAATTTCTATGCCACAGCCTCTGTCGAGCTACCAATTAGGGGAAAAATCAAATTCAAGTCAACTGCTGAGATATTGATCGGCCATTATCGGTATTCGTTTCATTTCATTTCTTTTTCTTTTGATTTTTAAATGAAAACATGTGAGACGACTGCCAATTGTGATAAAGACTGAATTTGGGGCAGTAGGGAAAGTTTTCCAGCGGAGTGCTTCGCTGAAATTGCAATCTCTCAAAAGCATTCCAAGTGAACATGATTCGGATTAAGGACTATATCGTCTCGTAGCAGAGTGTCGAGGTTAGGCTCTGCAAAATGGGTGATAACAAAGTTTTTTTGTTGTTGTTTTTGTTGATAGGGTTGTGCGTGTCTATCTATCTTATCGGTGATATACAACACAAAGTAGTAGTACGCACTTGAAATACTGATTGACGGTTTTTTTTTTTACGAGCGAGTCAAGTTATCGATCTTGAAATGAAAAAAAACCAGGCGGAAGTAGAGTACTCACAAAACAAAAATTTAGCGATCCCAACTGGCGGAAATTTACACAGAAAAATTTATCGAAAGTTTAAATGTAAGGGGTCATTACTTTTTCGAAAGTAAAGCTAAATGAAGCACACACGGCTATACATTTTTGATGGAAGTTTAATTTTTATATAAAGTTCCAACTTTGCCATTAAGTGTAGAAAATAATATCATTAAAATCGCCGCCTGGCAGCATGCAAAAGGTAGCCTCTCCTGTGAAATTTTCTTTTTGTCGCTTTTGACGGTCAAATGATAATCGGTTTTTCCGATAATTGAAGATCATGACTTCGACGATATGTGGATGCTGCTAATCTTTCTGAGGCGACCATTTAAATGACATTATTTATGTTAGAGTCCAAACTTTATAATAAAATAAAACTTCGTCAGGAATGTGTCGTTGTTTGTGTTTTATTTAGCTGTACTTTCGAGAAATCGAAAAATAAATTACCAATTAATTTGAATCACCACTTTTATAGTAAGTTTTAGTAATTTTAACGCATTTATTGATTGCTAAGCGATCCATTATTGTGAGTAACTAAAATTCAACTAATATTGAGACACTTCAAATGACAGCTGAGCTCAGCTCAAATGTCAGTGCTACCAACTTGTAACCACGAAATGAACGATCCAGTACAATACAAAATTATGTTCTGTACAAATTTCGTAAGCTTTTCGGGCATTTGGAAAGGAGTTTAGTGATACCTCGATGAATAACGACAACTGGATATCTGCAATCTTCAGTTGCGACATAAGGATATCGTTCACGTCCCCGATGAAATTCATTGAAGTTATGGAAAACTATTCCTCCATCATTGTTCAATAGACAAACCTAAATTGCTCAACTTTATTCAAAGTTACGTTAACCGATAAAGCGTAAACAACCATTACCTGACTCGTAAGTGACCTAAAAAGGTGTGTTTTTTCCTAAAAAAAGGAACATTCCTTCGATAAGAAACCTTATCAGAAAGACATCTTGCCGACCTCAATTAAGTTTACTCCATGAGAGGTTTTCTTTTTTTTTTTTTTTTGGGGTATCTGACTCCATCAAAGCCAAGCCGGGAAGTAGTTCAAACTGAAATTTCTTACCCGACAGGTGCGTCAAGTTAGATTCCAATAAAAAAGCAAAACAAAAACCGACAAAAAATGCAATTATTTGGGCTTATATTCCTCATCCTTATGAGTAATTTTCAAAAAATTTCCGCTGACACATTCGCAGAGTGTGATAATCTTCCGAGTGGCGCGTTTATCGGTGGTACAAAAGGATGTCAATCATACATCTACTGTGACGGTGATGATTCCTATGAGGGTTTTTGTCCTTCACAGTTGCTTTTCAATACAAAAGATGGCAGTTGTGCAGCTGCTGCAGATGTTGATTGCTCTGATGATGATGATATTCCACCACCACCAGCACCAGCGGCAACAACGACAACAACGAAAGCCACAACGACTGCTGTGAGAACCACGACGCGAGCTTCAACAACAGTGAGGACGACTAGAACAACAACGAGTGCAACAACACCTGCGGCCACAACAATGTCGACAGCCGTCGATGAGCCAGTCGAAGAGTCTGTAGAAGAGCCTGTGGAAGTCATCGAGGAGAATGGTGAAACAGAAGCTCCACCAGCTGCCGAGATCACTGATGCAGACCAGACAACTTCCAGTGTAGCTGTGACCACGACAACCCCGAGTCCAATGGAAACGACGTCAAGACCCACCATCCTCACTTGCCCGGCCAGCGATAATCCCAACGAGGTCATATTCCTGCCAAGCACAGTGTCCTGCAACGAGTATTTCGTTTGCTATCACGGCACGCCAGTTCGAATGTTCTGCGCTGGCCAACTCTACTTCGATTATTTAAGCTCCAAGTGTGAATTATCTGAACGTGTAAACTGCTTGGTGAGTAATTTCGTCAGGTCTTCTATCCAATGCTCTAAAGATTTATTTATGTTTTCTAGGTAGGAAGTCTGGTTACTCAGAGCCCGAAACAGCAGTGTACCGTGAACACTTTTGATTACTTTCCCTATCCGAAGAATTGCAATTACTTCTACAAATGCATCAATGGATACCTTAGCCTGCAGCAGTGTCCAATTGGATTCGGTTGGAGCGATCAGATGAAGCTCTGTGTAAAATTATCTCAGGGACAGTGTCCGACAAGGTCTCTCGGATTTAAACAGTCAAATAGTGTCTTGTACGTTTAAAAAGAAATAAAATTTTGTATCTTCTTCGATAATTTTGGAATTTTTTTTTACGATTTCGACAGTTCCTTTCGATTCTCGGGAAGATCTTTAAATACTTTAATGGCGAGTGTACTTTTTGTTTTTACTGCAATTTTATTTTATTTTAACTGCAATTTAATTTAATTGAACAACACTTACACTGAGGCTAAAACAAAATTGCAGCAATTAATACCTGGTGCTGTACATCGGGCATAAAAGGGTTAAAGACTTCCACGAATTGATGTACAAAGTGAATTGCATTTGCTGATAACTCAGAAACAGCGGCGCAATTACAGTAAAAGCGTCAGATGTTCAATCTAAAACCCAATTTCAGTTTATTTATTTCTGCTTCAAACGTCTCCTAGTGAATAAGAACTATTCGGGATCTTTTTAGTTCGTCTTAAGTGAAGTGAAAAATAGATTTTCAATAGACTGGAATGCGGTGCGGTCATGTAAGACTTAAATGTGTGTTCCCTTATGCCAGACCTCTGAGGAACGAGAGGCCACTTCAAAGCTTTGAGGACTCGTCAAGCTTCTTCTTTGAGTGTCAAGTAATTAATGAAAAACTAATTATTTCGTAGCTCTCTCAGCCTCGAGTGCCTAATCGAAAACTGCAAATACGTGTAAAAAATTGGCTCACAAAGATGTCTTCTGTTGTTCCTGACGTCAATTCACCTCGAGTTTGTCAACTTCCGGATTAAGTTGAAGGCTGCAGACTAGTCAAAGTTCATTCAATCACTCACCTAAATAAACCATGTCAAGACACATGACTCACGTGGAACTATCAGTCATCATCATCATCACACTTTTCTGTTACGGTTCTAGGTTATCAATAACAACTCGTTGTTAACACCAACAGCCTTGCTACCTGTTGTTATCAATTTAAACACAAAACAATTAACTCCATCAACACCATGAATCTTCACATGTTACGGACATGATTTGCTATAAAAGGCTTCATTGTTGTGGGATATCTTCAATATTTGAATTCCAAGTTTAGTCTCTGTGGCAGCGAACAAAAAAAAAAAATAAAAATGTTTTCTTCGCAAGGATTAATTTTGTGCCTAGCGCTTCTCGCTGCCAGCGTTAGTTGTGACACATTTAACGAGTGTGAAAATGTTCCGATCAGGACGTTTGTGGCTTCGCCAAAAGGATGCTCTTTTTACATTTACTGTGATGGTGATGATTCCTTTGAGGACAGTTGCCCAACGAATTTGATGTTCAACGTTGAAGATGGAAGCTGTGACGAACCGGAAAATGTGAATTGTGTGATTGAAACAACTTCAACGGTACAGGAAACAACTACAACGACAACAACACCATTGATAACATCCCTGCCGCCGGTGACTGTCACAACGACAACAACTACAGGAGCTCCTGTAACAGCCTCGTCCACTCCAGCCGGACAGATAATCTGTCCTCAGCCATCGAGGCCAGAAGAGATTATTTATCTACCCAGTCCGGAGGCTTGTTCGGAGTATTACATGTGCTATCATGGCGTAGCCATTCCGATGACTTGTCCAAATGACTTGCAGTTTAACACCCTAACAGCGTCTTGTGACTGGGCTGAGACCGCGAATTGTGTGGTGAGTTTTGTTTTTGGATGAGACGCAAGGTATGTGAACTTAAGCCTTTTACTTGTAGATAATTGGAACAACGACGATAAGTCCTAGGGAAAAGTGCACTGCGCAAACTTCTGGATACTTCGCTTATCCCAATAATTGCCGGTACTATTATCGCTGCACCAATGGAATGCTGACCATTCAAGAGTGTCCTGTGGGCTTTGGGTGGGATGTCAGCAGAAAAATGTGCACCTCAACCGGGTGCTCGACTTAGAATACTACAATAAAACTTTATTCATTTTATTCATGTTTAAGTGCCTTAGACCGGGGAGATTTGTTTACTCAAAAGGCAAAGTGGTTAAAGTTCCCGAAAATGATTTTCCGCATGCCTCCTAGTGCTTAAAAGTTACCTTTCTTTCTGTTTATAGCTACGCTCTGGCCATCTATGGATTGTTCCGACTGTCTATTTGTTTTTGTCCTATCAGCGCGTTTCTGTTCTATCTAGTAGCCATTTTGTATAATCCCAAAATGGCTTAATTGAACAACGTTAAAACGATTTTGCAAAACTTCAAATCATTCTCCTGCTTAAAAGCTTAAAATAGACTTCAGCCCCTTTATTTTAGCTTCGTAATCAACCTCATTTATTGTCTGCTTGAATTTTTTACTCAAAAATTCGTTTATACGACGTTTTTTACTCAAAAATTCGGGCAGAAAATAAACGAAGCTGATTTATGTTGTGATCGTGATCGTGATCGTGATTGTGATCGTGATCATGATCGTGAAAGTTCTTATCAAAAGGTTCACGGTTGGTCGATGCGTTGAAAAGTCAACAAAGCCTTATCACGTTGAAGAGCTTTCTAGCTAATGAACCCGATCAAATATAAATGGTGAAGCATCCTCTTCAGCCCTTTCAAGCACTTTCCTTATCTGATCCGAATGCTTTTAGTGATATGGATGATATATAAATAGATAAATCAGTGCACTTAAACACCAGTAAACGACTAAAATGGCAGCAAGGAATGCCAGATCGGGCTTCAAAGCAGTGTTGTTGTTAATTTTCCTGCTTCATAGCTTCTTCAGCGTCGCGTGTGAATCTGAACTGTCATGTGTGGATAAACCCATCGGTTGGAAGTTTCAAGATCCTACAGATTGTCATGGATTTTTCGTGTGCTACAGTGGTAAAGCCTACCAGGCGTATTGTGATTACGGGGAGAAGTACGACGAGGCTACTGCATCGTGCATTGTGGGAAAGTGTCCACCGTGTAAATGCGATTGCGGTGGAGGAATTCCAACACCAGGACCATCTCCAGGACCATCACCAGGACCATCACCAGGACCATCTCCAGGACCATCACCAGGACCATCACCAGGACCATCTCCAGGACCGTCTCCAGGACCATCACCAGGTCCATCTCCAGGACCATCACCAGGCCCTAGCCCAAGTCCAGGTTGCTCTGGTGAACCGATTTGTACATCCACAAACGAGGGTACTTTCCATCGGGACTTATTCGATTGCCGAAAGTATTACGTCTGCAGGAATCTCGTTCCTGTCATGAGTTTCTGTCCAGAGGGCCAGTACTTTGATTCAATTAACTTTGTGTGTAACTTTGAATCGTTGGTATCGTGTACTCCGGGTTCGAGCGAAAATTGTCCAGCTCCCACTCCAGCACCAACCCCAGCTCCTACACCAGCTCCGACTCCAGCTCCCACGCCAGCACCAACTCCAGCTCCTACGCCAGCACCGACCCCAGCTCCTACGCCTGCACCAACTCCAGCTCCTACGCCAGCGCCAACTCCAGCTCCGACTCCAGCTCCGACTCCAGCTCCGACTCCAGCTCCTACGCCAGCACCGACTCCAGCTCCTACGCCAGCACCAACTCCAGCTCCGACGCCTGCACCGACTCCAGCTCCCACGCCAGCTCCTACACCAGCTCCAAGTACAGTAAAACCCGGACAAGTGGATCCCAGCATAACTGATTGTATAGGACGTCCTAATGGAGCCTTCGTAAGGCATCCGGTCCATTGCAATATCTACTACGTTTGCCGTAATAATGAAGCAGTGAAGCACACCTGCACCGCTAACCAGTGGTTTGACGACATAAACTTTGTGTGTAATTTCAAGGAACTGGTCTACTGTCCATCGGGACAAGATTAATACCGTTGTGTTACTAAATAAACTTTCGCTTTTTCACCTAATTAATCTTTTATTTAAATACAATCTTTTTTAAGTGAAGTTCTTTTTAATTTTGAAGCCAAGAGGAAATCTGGAATGAACCTTTGATAGCTGTCCCACATTCGTGAGGGGGACAACTGACAAACCCGTGGAAGGAACTAAAAGCACTATTTTCATCAAGCAACCGGAGTGCATCCATAATTGGGACAATTGACAAGCTGTTGGAAGTTGCAAAATGAGCGTTTCTCATCGAACCACATGGTTGGGTTGCAACGGTGTAGGACAGCCAAACTTTTTTTGCAGGAATAATATTTATTGCAGTCAATCAGATCAACGAAAAGTCCGCCTTCGTTTGAAGTTGTACAATTTGGTGATGTGGGGCCCGTTGGGCAGGGACGTTGATGTCCCGAACTTGTAGTTGTAGAAGGCGTCGATCCTGCTGAAGCCGACGAACCTGCCTCAGTCGTTGTTCCTGTTGAAGCTGACGGAACTGCTTCAGTCGTTGTTCCTGCTGAAGTCGTTGATCCTGCTGAAGCCGACGAACCTGCCTCAGTCGTTGTTCCCGTTGAAGCTGACGGACCTGCTTCAGTCGTTGTTCCTGCTGAAGTCGTTGATCCTGCTGAAGCCGACGAACCTGCCTCAGTCGTTGTTCCTGTTGAAGCTGACGGAACTGCTTCAGTCGTTGTTCCTGCTGAAGTCGTTGATCCTGCTGAAGCCGACGAACCTGCCTCAGTCGTTGTTCCCGTTGAAGCTGACGGACCTGCTTCAGTCGTTGTTCCTGCTGAAGTCGTTGATCCTGCTGAAGCCGACGAACCTGCCTCAGTCGTTGTTCCTGTTGAAGCTGACGGACCTGCTTCAGTCGTTGTTCCTGCTGAAGTCGTTGATCCTGCTGAAGCCGACGAACCTGCCTCAGGCGTTGTTCCTGTTGAAGCTGACGGACCTGCTTCAGTCGTTGTTCCTGCTGAAGTCGTTGATCCTGCTGAAGGGGTTGATCCTGCTGAAGCCGACGAACCTGCCTCAGTCGTTGTTCCTGTTGAAGCTGACGGACCTGCTTCAGTCGTTGTTCCTGCTGAAGTCGTTGATCCTACTTCAGTCGTTGATCCTGCCGAAGCCGACGAACCTGCCCCAGTCGTTGTTCCTGTTGAAGCTGACGGACCTGCTTCAGTCGTTGTTCCTGCTGAAGTCGTTGATCCTGCTGAAGCCGACGAACCTGCTTCAGGCGTTGTTCCTGTTGAAGCTGACGAGCCTGCCTCAGTCGTTGTTCCTGTTGGAGCTGACGGACCTGCTTCAGTCGTTGTTCCTGCTGAAGTCGTTGATCCTGCTGAAGCCGACGAACCTGCCTCAGTCGTTGTTCCTGTTGAAGCTGATGGACCTGTTTCAGTCGTTGTTCCTGCTGAAGTCGTTGATCCTGCTGAAGCCGACGAACCTGCCTCAGTCGTTGTTCCTGTTGAAGCTGACGGACCTGCTTCAGTCGTTGTTCCTGCTGAAGTCGTTGATCCTGCTGAAGCCGACGAACCTGCCTCAGTCGTTGTTCCTGTTGAAGCTGACGGACCTGCTTCAGTCGTTGTTCCTGCTGAAGTCGTTGATCCTGCTGAAGCCGACGAACCTGCCTCAGTCGCTGTTCCTGTTGAAGCTGACGGACCTGCTTCAGTCGTTGTTCCTGCTGAAGTCGTTGATCCTGCTGAAGCCGACGAACCTGCCTCAGTCGTTGTTCCTGTTGAAGCTGACGGACCTGCTTCAGTCGTTGTTCCTGTTGAAGCTGATGGACCTGTTTCAGTCGTTGTTCCTGCTGAAGTCGTTGATCCTGCTGAAGCCGACGAACCTGCCTCAGTCGTTGTTCCTGTTGAAGCTGACGGACCTGCTTCAGTCGTTGTTCCTGCTGAAGTCGTTGATCCTGCTGAAGCCGACGAACCTGCCTCAGTCGTTGTTCCTGTTGAAGCTGACGGACCTGCTTCAGTCGTTGTTCCTGCTGAAGTCGTTGATCCTGCTGAAGCCGACGAACCTGCCTCAGTCGTTGTTCCTGTTGAAGCTGACGGACCTGCTTCAGTCGTTGTTCCTGTTGAAGCTGATGGACCTGTTTCAGTCGTTGTTCCTGCTGAAGTCGTTGATCCTGCTGAAGCCGACGAACCTGCCTCAGTCGTTGTTCCTGTTGAAGCTGACGGACCTGCTTCAGTCGTTGTTCCTGCTGAAGTCGTTGATCCTGCTGAAGCCGACGAACCTGCCTCAGTCGTTGTTCCTGTTGAAGCTGACGGACCTGCTTCAGTCGTTGTTCCTGCTGAAGTCGTTGATCCTGCTGAAGCCGACGAACCTGCCTCAGTCGTTGTTCCTGTTGAAGCTGACGAACCTGCCTCAGTCGTTGTTCCTGTTGAAGCTGATGGACCTGTTTCAGTCGTTGTTCCTGCTGAAGTCGTTGATCCTGCTGAAGCCGACGAGCCTGCCTCAGTCGTTGTTCCTGTTGAAGCTGATGGACCTGTTTCAGTCGTTGATCCTGCTGAAGCCGACGGACCTGCTGAAGGGGTTGAGCCTGCTGGAGGCGTTGGAGTTGAAGCAATCGGACTGCATCCATAATAAGGACAATCGACAAGCTGTTGGAAGTTGCAGAATGAGCGTTTCTCATCGAACCACTTGCCTGGATTGCAATGGTATGGAACAGCCACACCATTTTTGCAAGAATAATATTTATTGCAATCAATCAGATCAACGAAAAGTCCGCCTTCTGTTGATGCGGTACAATTCGGTGATGTGGGGCCCGTTGGGCATGGATGTTGATGTCCCGAACTTGTAGTTGTGGATGGGGCCAACGTTGGTATTGTTGGCGTTGATCCTGTTGAAGACGATGAAGACGATAACTCCGCTTCAGTCGTTGATCCTGTTGAAGACGATAAGCCTGATGAGGTCGTTGATTCTGCTGAAGGCTTTGTGGTGGACTCGGGAGCCAAAGTTGTAGCTGACGTTTGAGGCACACATCCATTGTTCGGGCAATTTACATACTCCGGGTAGTTGCAAACTCCTCGCTCGTCATCGAACCACATTCCTGTTTGACATTTGAGCTGAACCGCTTGCCCATCACGGCACACATAGTACTTGTTGCAGTCAATCGTGTCAGTTACAAAAGTTCCTTGCGCTAAATTCCTACAGTCCGGCGCTGTTGGACCAGGCGGACATGGTTGCCCTTCCTTAGGGTTAAGAATTGACTGGTTGTAAGGCAGAGGATTACAGTTTTGGACCGATCCCTCGTTTTTACATTCATACAACTCGATATCGAACAAAAAACCTTCCTTGCATCGATTTGCATGCCCAATGCCGTATTTGCACTCAAAAAATGTATTGCAATCGTAGATGTTCGAAACTTTCTCTCCATCAGTTTTCCCGCTGCAGGCCGGAGCTACAGAGCTGATCACATCTCGTGCCGAGAAAATAATCACCACGAAGGTGTAAAAAAATCCTTTTGATATATTCCTTAGTAGTCGGTATGACATGCTGCGTTTGTGGTCGCGTACACGGTGCTCTACGAAGATGATCGCGGTTAACTTTCCGATTAACTTGTGAGCTGTTTAGTTGTCCAGTGGGGTATTTATTGGACCGCGAATCGTCGTACTGACTGCGCATCAAAGTTACACCGCTATTTGCAATCGTTAAGTAACATATTTGTTGTTATTTGCTTAGGTGGTCCATTTCAAAACAAACGTTGACGCAAACAGCGATTCCATTCGGAACAATTGAAATAAAACACACTCGGCACATTGAATTCAAGTTTAATAGCAGAACCAGCTACCCTGACATTGCTTTGACAAGATCGATGTAACAGACGGCTTGCCCTATCCTCTTGCACTTCCTCTCATTGACGTCCCAGTGAAGGAAGGCATCACACTGCTGCAGCATTCGGTAGCCGTTCCGACAAAACCAGAATCGTTGACAGTTTTTATCGTCCGGAAGGAAGTCGATGCCGTCATCGGGGCACCGTGGGTACGGATTGGAAAGACGGGCCTAAATTCAATGAAATTCACAACTTTGTTCACAAGGAATCTAAACAAAATCACATACTTGACATTCTGAAAGTTCTCTCGGAACGCACTTGTTGTGCTTCTCACTCCAGTGGAGCCCTAACGAGCACTCCATCGGCACCGGTTTCCCATGGTAACAAACGTAATAAACAGAGCACTTTGTCGGGTGACTGACGAGCAGGAGCTTGCTCGAGTCAACTGCGGGGCACCCCAAGGTGTTGGTCAGCGGCGGTTGCTGCGGTGGAGTGGCATGCACCACAGGTGGTGTAATCCTTTCGGTTACAGCTGTCGTCAATTCAATTTCTGTCGTTGGCTCAACTGATTCTGATGTCACTTTAATCTCAGCTTCATTCTCTTCCTCATATTCGGTTTCTTCTTCATCTTCATCAAGATCTTCGTAGTCCTCGTTGGTTTCTTCATCTTCTTCAGTGTAATTCAGCACTCCGCCATCCGGGCCCTTTATGAACCCTCCACGACAAACTCGATAATCTGGATCACAAATTTCCGTCTCTGGATTATAAAGCACCTTTCGTTCACAACTGATTTGCATGGCGGCACTACCCATGCAGATTATGTAGACATTGCAAAATTCTGGATGCGGAATACGTCCACCGGTTTCCATATTCTGACACAAAAGCTCTTCCACAGTTTCCAGTGATACAGCAGCTCTCCAGAATAGAACTGTGAAAACTAAAAAATAAAAAATGTGAAATAAAATATAAAAACTTGATTAACTTATTAAAAATTACCAAACCATTGAATAAGTTTCATGTTTTGCACGTCAACACTCAAGAATAACTGCAGAAACCTCCGATCGACAAAAGTTTTCCGCTCCATTTTGCAGAACGCATGTGGAAATGACGTTTATCTGGGACATCAATGCTGTGCCCAGATTTGATCATTTTTGCTAGTTAATTAATTACGAACTCGGTACTCTGGTTATCGTCTGAGGTTTATTTGAAAGTAAAAAAGCAGAGAAACGTCTCCCTTGTGACTTGCAGCTGGAAATGGTACCAAAGACTGATGATACGGGTGAAACTTTGGCACGTAAATGCTTTTATCAACATGTTCCTCTTTCTTTCAGTTGATAAAAAAAAACAGTTCAAGGCAGAGCACATAGGAAGATGACATTTCATTGACAATTATGAAAATATAATTTTCAAACAGGCGATTAATTTACATGTACATCTGCTTTTGCATTGTGTAATCGGTTTATCCATTTCAAAATAATACCTGTTCTGTTAAATAAATAAAAGTCTAGTGTACATTTGTGCACATATTATATATTTGTATTAATCAATATTTACTGGACAATGAACGAACTGAGGAAAATTACAGACAAAATTAACGTCATCGAACCACGTGCCTATTTGGCACTGCAGGGATACTGGTAATCCATTACGACAAACCCAATAATTTCGACAATGATTTGGATCACGAAAGAATGATCCATTTGGTGTTTTGTCACAATTAATTTCAGATGGATCCGGTTGTGTGGGTTCTACTGAACACTTACATGGCGGACATTTACCCACAATGCAAGCACCCAGTTTATCATCATACTTGGATCCAGGTGCACAGTATTGTTGCATTTTTTTACCATCAAGACACAAAAAATATCCATGACAATCTTCTGGATCCTGCAGTGTGTAACTATTCGTAGAATTATTGCATTCCTCTGTTAAACCCAAAGAGAATGCAACCAAAGTGATCAAGAATACTGCAATAAGACCTTAAAAAGAAAGGATTCACATATTTAAATCGGTTTGGAAAAGGAAGTGGAAATTCTTACGAAGCATTTTGTGTCAATTGAATTATTGCAGTGTGTTTGTTTGATATGTTTCTTTTTATGCAGTTTTCAAATCTGGGTGCCAACGAGGTATTTATTGGACCGCGAATTGTTATACTTGCTTCAGATCAAAGTTACACCGCTATTTACAATCGTTATATAACACAATTGTTGTTCATTGCGTAACAAAAGAAATATTGCTGCCAACAGCCAGATGGAATAATTAAAATAAAACACACTCGACACTTTGAATCTAAGATTTACGTATTTAAATCAGTTCGGAAAAAAAGAAACACTTTGTGTTTGTCGATTGAACTATTGCAATGTGTTTGGAGTTTGGCTGATGTGCTTTTTATATCCAGTTTTCTTATCTAACTGATAGCAATAATTTTAATATTTGATTAATTACAAGCTGTGCCGCGGAATAGCAGCTCTTCAAAATTTTATAGACTTCGATATCTCTTGATCCCTTCCACGAAACACTGAGAAAATTAGTCCACATTTAACCAGACTAGGTTACCCTATTTCTAACATACAGTGAATGAAAAAAAGTCATATCATAGAAAAAACAATGTTGGTGATTTTATAAATGAAGGGAAAATACACAAAATGTAACGTTTAATATGGATTAGCTTCCATTTCAATTCCGTAAAACTTAGAGTTATTTTACCAGTTTTTTTTTTTCGGTCTTGAAATTGAGGTATATTTTATATATTAGTGGCAAAAGTATCTTGAGTCGAAGATTAATCTGCAATTTATTTAGTTTTGATATGTTCAAAAACGGCTTAGACATTGCAATTTCAACTTTGTTGTGAATATTGTGGCACTTTTCATATCAAATGCAAAGAAGCCTCTTCATGGATCGCTGCTTCACTCTGTACGAAAAATCAGACAACGCCTTTGCGTGCCCAAGTAGACAATTGCAGAGGTTTGTGTAATATTTTCGCCTTGTCCCAGAAGTTTCTAGACCCCTACACAGAAATGTAAGACCTATCCGAAGGCCTCTGTGCTGTGGCTATCTTGACGTTTGATAAAAATCAATTTGGATAGGACTTGAAATAATCATGTACACACATTTGCGCATGCCATTCGTGTTGACAGATTTATTTGCATTTATTCCGATAAGCCGACCGATTATCACCCAACAAAAACTAATCGCTCAATTCCATTAAGCACGCTGGCCTTTCCCAAAATCAATTTCAAGATATAACAAAATAATACAAATTTTATTTCTACGCAATTAATTTAACATATGTACAAAGGAATATCATCACAAGTTTTCACACTTACATTCTAAAAAAAAAAGCTGACAGACGTCACTGACTAATCATACATCATCACATATTGGGTATGAGAGTTCCTCATACACACACGATTGTAGGCTTTCCTTAAAGAACATACCCCGGGGACATTTTAGCAAGTCCGTATCCCGGTGATCAATGCACACGTGATAGTGTTGGCAAAATTCATTTTCCGCCAAAACCATGGCAGTTCCACGACCTTCGCAACGATTATGACTGCACTTGACCAACGTTGGATCGAGACAGGACTGTGAATCTGCATCAAAGAAAAGTCCTTCCGGGCACTGACTCCAGCTGGGATTCGGATCAGCCAGATTATCGCCTTTGTAGGCACAATAGTAATACCCTCGACAACTGGCACCGTCGTCAACGAATTGATTGATTATGGGCTTCTTGTTTTTTGTGCATACGTTTGTCGGCAGTGGATGGGCGTCGCACTCAACTTCGTATTTACTGATGCATTCGCCTGAACGGGCGTCGTAGTATGTATTGGCCACTGAACAGGATTTTGAGGTTAATTTTTCCTTCACACACACCAGATACCCAGCACAATTGTCGGGATCCTGGAAATTGACGTTATTCTTCACAATTCCACAAAAGTCCGAGACCGTGTGGCACGAAGAGTCTGTCGAGTAGTCACAAGTCTGGGTGGTTTCAGTGAAGTAGTAGCCGCTGTGGCATGTTCCATAAATGGACTCGCCGCCATTGCAGTAGTAGTAGCCGTAGCAGTTTGTCTGATCAGCAACCCAGGTTTGATCCTTTCCGTCACACCGAGCTTTGCAATAGGTGTCACTTAATGTTGCAACACATTTTGAGTTTTCCTTGTCGTATAGCTGGCCATCAGGACATGCGGTTACGGTACCGGTGCCGTTGACGCAAGTTACATAAGCGTTGCAATTTCCTGGCTCACGTAGTTTAACGTTATCGGTGAATCTGGAGCAAAGTTCTTCATATTCACCGTTCACCAAGGCAATTACAAATGCTACAAAGATGATGACTGTGGAAAAGCAAAAAAAAAAAAAAACAAATGAAGGTCTCGGACCGGAGTGAACCTTAAGGAACATCTCACCTCTCATTTTGCCCAAAAAAAAAATCTTCACTTTTTTTTCTGATTGTCGAGTTGCTGATCCGATAGCTTGTTGGTGGTAACTAAAATCCATCACGACTGATGTGATCCTTTTAAATGCCAACAACGATACGGTATTGGTTACAAAGCCTCACGATTAGATAACACGGATGGCTGCTGATTTGTGATTATGTTTAACATTTGCCTTAATGAAGCAATAAAATTGCTTTCCATTCTCTCAGATAGCACCAAACGGTGAAGAGTGTTGCAAATTTTTGTGATTGATTGGCTCTCAAAACGACCGATTGGCGTCAATTGGTGTTTAGAAGGTGGTTTTGACGAAGAATTTTTTGTTTGTGTGAGAAGATAGATATTCAAAAAAACTGATTGTTGTGTTGTGAAAAAAAGTGCAATTTTTAATGAAAAAATATAAAATTGTCTGTGGAAAAAAATTACCAACCAGCTTGTCGTATAACAAAATTTAGAACACCTGCAATTGGAGATGTCTATCACTGTCTTGATAAGACTAATCAATGATTTGTTGTTGGAAAAAATCGAAAAAGGAAAGAATTTACATCCTCAATTCTACCGATATTAATCAGATCTTTTGTATTCGGTTTTAATCAGTCTCTGTCATAAAAAAAACCGAAAAAAAATTCTATGACATCTGATCAGCACGTATTGTCATGTCTAATAATTTTTGTGTATACCAATGTATGGCTATTTTGTGGGGAAAAATTTAAGTCAAATCCTCGTCGATTTAATGGTAGGCGACCATGCCGAAGGAAGGCCAACAAAATGACAAGAGATATGAACAAAATCGCCTTTTTATTGGTCAGTGAAACTGACAGAATTATTTATGATTGTGCTTCAATTTTATAGTTTGCATAGGTTTTGTAAGCCAATGTTGCGTCGGTTGTATTGACGGCAGATGTCGCCGAAATATTTATTTTTTACAATGTAAACAAAATAATAAATCTATTTTCTGTCGCGACATATCACAATGTTGAATTATGATCCAATATCAGGCAATTTATGAGACGAAATCGGGATAGAGTATTACTACGTAGGGAGGGATTAGGTCACAATCAGACCTGGGATTGGCTTCTTTGAGCTTTGGTTTGGATTGCTTGGGCCTGTAGCTTAGAAAAAGAATTAAAAAAAGAACGTTTTATACTCTTTTTTAAATATTATCATCATCATCTTCTTGACCGCGTGATCCACTAATGGGGTCGCAGGTCTATTTTGAATATACGCAAGAGAAATGTACGAACTCAGTAATTTATTTAGAAAGTTTTACTTAAAAAAAAAACCAAGAGGTGTAGAAAAAAAATATGTAAGAGAAGACAGAGAAATATACAAGAGATGTAGAAACACAGCATTTTATTTGGAAATACGTATTTATTAAAAAAAACTGGAAGATGTAGAATTACAGTAGCCTGTTTTGAAACTCTATAAAAAAACCAAAAAGATGTAACAACACAGTGTTTTTTTTTAGAAATTTTTATCTAAAATTGAAAAAAATGCACAAGAGAGTAGAAACTTAGAACTTTATATAGAAAATTCTTTTTACAAAAAAATACAAGAGATGTAGAAACTCAGTAGTTTATTTTTTTTTTTTGCTTCTAAAGGATTTTATTCGCTAATTGGACAGAGTGAAAAAAAAAAAAACTTTTATTTAAAGAGCACAAGAAATGTTGAAACACAGTAAGAAATTCTTATTTATTTTTAACCAGAACATGCCTTATACGTAACCAAATGCGGTGTACAAGACTGAATCTTCTCATCAAAGAACATATAATTGGCACATGTCCTCTCAGCCAATGTGTATCCATTACGACAAGTTAAATAATGCATACAATCAGTTTTACTATTTACAAATAGATCACCACGTCCATCACATCGATCGTAGCTGCATTGAATACCAACAGGATCACCACAACTTTGGCTTGAAGAATCGAAAAATTCGCCTTCAGGACATTGACCCCACCCGGAAGGTTCACCTGCTGATGAACAATAATAGTATCCACGACATGAGGCAGCATCGGAAACGAATTTATTTTTAATCGTCAATAAGCCATTTTTGCATACGCTACTGGGTACTTCATTTGGGCATTCGTCTTGCAAAAGATATTTAGCAACACACGATTCGGTTTCCTTATTGAAGAATGTACTTGAACAGGAACTACTTTTAAGTGTTCCTTTGGAGCATGAGAAGTATTTGGTGCATGTATCTTTGTTTTTGAATTTTATTCCATTTGGTACGATATGACAATAGTTGTCCTGTGTACAGTCGGTTTCCGATGAGTAAACGCATTCCTGTGTGTCCTCGTTAAAGTGTAGATTATTTTGACAATACCCAAAGGATCCCTTTCCCTTGTTGCAATAATAATATCCATTACAGGATTTCGGATCGGCTGTCCAAACACTATCATAATCTGGTGCACATGGATCTTCGCAGCTAGATGTTGAAGCGATGCAATCACTTTTATCGATACTGTAAAGTTTACCATCAGGACATTTGTATGTTGTCTCCGTGTTGTTATTACAAATGACATAAGAGTCACAGGAGAATGGATCACGAATTTTTTTGCCATTTCCGAAAAGACGGCAAATATTTTCAAACATTCCTTCTGCCAATTGTGGACCAGTCATCAGAATGAACAGGGACATAACGCCAAGACCAATAGTTAGCCCTGTTAAAAAAAAAAAAAAAAAAAAAATCAGTATGAAAAAAAAAGTCTAACCAAAAGTTTGTCAATTTAAAGTACGAAAGTCAACTTTGGTGATGTCTAAATTTAGCTACCACAAACGAAGAAAAACAAAAACCAATTCAAATTTCATCGTGTTATGATTTTATCAACTACTTTTGCTATTTTTATTCATCTCCATTTACCTCATTCACAATATCTTATCTGTCAATTGTCAATGGAATGCAAAACGCAATGACCTACAAGACTAATTTACTTACCTTTCATTGTGCTGTCGAAAATTTTTACTTTTTTTCTCTTTGCTACTTTCCCGTCGTAATTGCTCCCAACTAACGTTTAACAATCACAGGCAACGCCTTTTATACTTGACAGTTAGGTGGTGATTGTTAGATTTGCAATATTTGACAATTTGTTTGATGTTGTTTTTTTTTTTCTCGTATTTTTCGTCTTAAGATTAGATAAAGTCATTTAAGTCAAGTGTTATAATTGGAATATGAAACTTGATTTGAATTACGGTAATTGAAGACTTGAACTGTCAAAGAAGTTAATTGATCAGATAGCAATAAGAAGTTACGCATTCAGTGGCATGTTGGATTTCTGTCCATTAAGGAATTTATCGTGACATTTGTCAGTGTATCATGATGGCATCTTTGATTTTTTTGTTTTGTTTTGGCCTTTTGGAATAGAGTGATTAGGCTTGTGATAAGATAGATGATACCTGTCAAAGTTGTTGAGTGACGTTACGTTTAAAATCAGATTACATGGTGTGACTGAAAGGGGACACCCGTTTCCTTTTCGATTGACAAGTAAGGTGACTCGTTTGCGATTCACCATTTTGTAAAATTTTTTGCTGTTGAAATGTTGCCACTTCCTTTCAAATTGACAAGTAGAGTGTCAGTAGCTGACTAAAGACTCTCTCTGACTCGATCATTAAAAACGAATTAAAATACAAAAAACTAATCATTTGCTTGCAATTAAATTTATTTAAAACGAATCTCAAGAGCACGCCACATACTTTGTAACGGTAGACGTACACTCCATCGTACTATCATTGAAATACAATCCGTCGGGGCATTTCTCTTCGGAAACTTTAACACCCTTATCGCAGATCAAAAAGTGTTGGCATCCTTTCGTACCGCTTATAACTTTCGCTTGTGTCCTTCCATCACAACGATCCCAATCACATACGACGGCCTCTGCAGGATAGCAAACTTGTAGATCAGAATAGAAGAAAGTTCCATTGGGACATTGTCCATATGATGGATTAGCATCGGCTACATTATCACCCAGATCCTTGCAATAGAAGTATCCACGACACGAAACCCTATCGCTTACAAATTTACTCCAAATTGGATTCTTATTCGTTCCGCAAACTTTATATGGTACCGGATGTTCCTCGCATTCTACCTCTGTACGTGCGACGCAACCCTTTTGTGGGTGATAATATCCATCCTCACAATAGTGATCTACAAGATTACCATTCAGACATGTATAGTACATTTGACAATCATTCTCGTTGTTAAACGTCACATTATCAGGCGCAATGTCACAGTACGAGTATCCTTTGCAGGATGATTCCCACTCGTAAACGCAACGTTGAGAATCTTGATCAAAATGCAGTCCATCATTACAAGTACCCGCCGTGCCAGTGCTACCACTACATGTAAAGTAACCGTTACAAGATTTAGGATCCTTTACCCAAGTTGGAGAACTTTTTGAGCAGGTGTTGCCACAGTACGAATCCGATGTAGAAGAGGCACATTTTTGTGCATTTCTATCGTATTTCTTAGTAGTCGTACCGGAACACTTAGTCTCTGAGGCGGTAACGCCATTCTTGCAGGTTTTATAATAGTCACATGTACCGGGCTTACGAAGTTTGGTGCCGTCTAAAAATAAACGACAGACCTCAGTGTCAAAAGGTTCGATTTGAGCATAAGTTGCTCCGAAAATCACCAACAATGTGGAATACAACAGAAGTAACGCTGAAATATGAAAACAAAATGAGTGTGTGATGCTTGAGTAAGTTTTACGAAGCTTACCCTTCATTTGTAGTCGCTTCTGTCAACCGTAAAAACCAACTGTCTTTAACGATTGGTGGTTTGCTCATTTAAAACCCCACAGGTTTGTTGTGTTTCTTTTCTTGTTTCAAGATTAGATAAATGAGAAAAAAAAAGGAACTCTGCACTAACTGAACTCGACGATAAGGTTCGACAATTCCGATATAGAATTTATGTTCGCACAGGCTTTGCATGTCTTAGGTAACAAAAGGAGATACATGAAAATGTAAGCTAAAATAATAGATACATTTTTATCGGTGATTTATTGTCCCTCAGGTGTCGGTGGTGGTTGATGGGAAAGACCGGTATGCGTCAGTTGTGATATATTTTTATTTTTTTTTATACAAGTGTTTGATTGGAACCAACGATCATCACAGTTCCTTTAAGTTTGCAAGGCAATGCCCAAGAGGAGTTAGATAATTTCCTTAATCGTTTGTACACATGTCTGTTACCATTTACAACATCATCGGTTTATTTGATTTCCATAAAATCCAGAGAACAAGTTAACAATTCTTTTCTTCAGCTTCTTGAATTTAGCTTTGCAGTAGTTGCAGGATCAGTCCTCTGATGCAAAACAAAGCGTATTCTGGGAAGCACGAACCTTCAGAACAAAATCAGGGACGACTGAAAATGAGGGTGTTAAGTCCTAGATTAGAGAAGGGGGTACAAAAGATCTTTTAGGTCGCAGTACCACTGCCCATTTCAACATAATCATAATCATAAAATCGAGGGCAGTTAACCAGTCAACAACTATGCAATCCAATTTGTTGGAATTAGTTGTTGGTTGATGTATCTGCTATGTAAAAGCTTTCCGATCAAACTGCGCCTGGCGATGAGTTACAATAAATGTTTGCCAAGATCGATATGAAGACAGACAACACGTAGTGTTCTACAAGAGCCAAGCTGATACAGGTGGGCCATAATTCACAGCATATTCTTTGCGCCTAAGAAGCGATAGTTTAAATCTTAGGTTATATTCTGTAGATTGTAAATAAGTTCAGGTTTCACATTAAAAATTTGAACCTGGTAGACGGCCTTTAGCCAAACCAATTAGACTAAAGCTTTATTTGATATTTGCTGAAAACATTTTCTTTTTATATCTGAAATAAAAGCCATATATAACTAATTATTTTGTAGATTACTGTGATCTAAACTTTCTGTCGCATTTGGTATTTTTTTTTCAAGTCTTTCTTAAGTGAAAGAATTTAAGGTTCTTTTCTTCTTTTTACTCAGAGGCAAATTTTTTCAATTCGTTCAATTCGTTCAATTCGTGTGTTCTCAAATTCGCAATATGTCGCCGGTTGTGTCGCTGGTTGTGATCCTCTTAAACAAAAAACGTTTAATTTAAATTTATTTTCAATTGTGGCGATGTTGGTCCGCCATTTTAGATTTTGCTTTTTTCGGACATGTGTGCAATATACATATAATATTACCGGTATAACTGTGTAGTGGATTTGACGTGGATTTAAATTGAATATTGTTTTTCCTTACCTTTTAAGTGCCACTCGTTTTTCTTAAAATTAAATTTTACATTTGGATTTGAAAAAGTTCCCTATTCCTCAATCCAAATAAAGATAGATATTAAGTCTTTTATGTATAGTTCTTCCGATCAATCAAATGATATTCCTTTTTTTTCACAGTCAAAAAAATTCCCACTTAGTTTTGTTGTCTGACTGAAAGGAAATAATAAAAACAAAAAGTTTGTTGTTTTCTTTTCGGACAGAAAAATTGCACTTTAACACTAATATTGCTAATCTCCAATCAGCATGTTTCAAAAATTATAACGCGCATAATAAATTGGATGCACAAGAAAAAAACTACGTCTTTGCCTTCAATGGGCTATTGCGCCACCCAATGTATGTATGTAATCTCCAATCAAAGATTTATCTCTATTGGAATGATTTCTCTCACTTTAGAAAGAAAAAATCACTTGCGTTTTGGTTAAAATCAATTTCTCTAGGTCTCTTATCCTTGCAGGATTTCATCACTGCGTGTATAAATACAGAAGTGGTTTGAAACGAGTTATTATTCAAAAGAAGTCTTGATTGGTATGTAACCAATGATTAACAGGATTTTCTTTGGCTTGCTGGGAATCTTCGAAAGACACTTCAAGACAGACTTTGCTGTAGTGTTAGGTTTTTACTGACTAGGCATACCCTTCTCCCTTTTTATTAATTACTACGACTAAGTTTTCTTATCAAGCAGTTTACTTATCTGGAGTAAAAAATAAAATTATTGCTTTTTGTGTTTCTTTTCAAAAAAAAAAAAAAAAATAAACCAAACCTTTATGAAATCACTTCGTTGTCTGCCTGCCAGTCACCACGACAAAACTGCCTATAATCTCTAACCCATTGGTCGGTATTTAGATGAATAGGTACGAGTGACTGGGTTAAAAGAAGTCAAAAGTCATACTTAGGCTAGACGGACATCGATTGTGATATCATCCATATCACATCTACTCCGCACTCTATTAGAACCATTGGAAATTTCCTACGAAGCTACAGATGTGGTCGATAGGAAGAATTCGCCTGGGTGAGTTTTTCTGCTAGTCGCTAAAGCCTGCAACGAACTTAACCCAACACTGTGGGTTGATATTAAAACTAAATTAAAAAAATGAATTTTTCGTTCTTAATTTTTGATATGATTATTGTTAGAGAGAGGATAATAATTGCATGAAAAAGTTGTTATTTAGTGAGGAGCTATTAATCCATAAATTTACTTGAAATTCCTTGGTGACCGTGTCCCATACCGAATTTTCTAAAATAGTGGATCAAAAAAATTGGAAAAGAAAGAAAGAAAATTGGTGTTGGGTAACGATGTTTTTAGAACACTTAATATGATTATATGATTTTTTCTTCATACTAAACTCTTTTTGAAAAAAATTTTCTCTTGCAAAGTATTCGAGTAATGGACCATTGAATATGTCTCATAAGACATTATAAAAGTTTCAGTTTTTTTGCTCCTTTATTTATTTCGCACAACTTAGGTTTTTAACTTTCTGCTTCTTTATTTATTTTAACTTGGGTCTTCTGAAGCTTAAACCTTGTGGCCGAAAAGGGTGTTTTAATTCAAAGCCCAATAAAGCATTCTACACTTGACCGATTTAATTTATATTTTTTTCATTTGAAATTGTGTAATTCAAAACATTGAGCAGATAAACTTTGACTTGTATCAGCCTATAATCTAAGTAAGATGCTAAGTAAAACTTCGAAATTTGATAAAGCATTGAAATTTTTTTTTTGTTTATTCATAAAATGTTACAGAGGAATATTTTAAGTGTAAAATCTGTAAGAAATTTAATATGAAAATATTTTTTTTTTTGTCAATTATGTGCATGTCGCACAGATGCAAGTCAAGACATCGGTATTAGTTATACCAACACTGCAACTGTTGCTTTCTGCATTGTCAGTACTGCAATCCTCGGTGGCTTCGCATTGACAACAGTCATATTTACAAGAATTGTCATCAGCACAAGTTGGATTATTACACTTATTTTCAAGAGAATCGAAAACACTTTCCATAGTACAGGTTGGCAGAGCCGGGCAGGCCGTAGAACAAATACAATCACAGTCTGTATCACAATCAGAATTACAATCATTTTTTATGGTATAGGCACTGTCATAGATAGCGGCAGAGCAATCACCACAAGGATCGATTGTTGTTGGTCCGCACGAGGCACAAAGGCATGTTACATCATCCGTACCAGATTTACCAACACTGCAACTGTTGCTTTCTGCATTGTCAGTACTGCAATCCTCGGTGGCTTCGCATTGACAACAGTCATATTTACAAGAATTGTCATCAGCACAAGTTGGATTATTGCACTTATTTTCAGGAGAATCGAAAACACTGTCCTTAGTACAGGTTGGCAGATCCGGGCAGGGCGTGGAACACTTACAATCACAATCTGTACCACAATCAGAATTACAATTATTTTTTATGGTATAGGCACTGTCATAGATAGCGGCAGAGCAATCACCACAAGGATCGATTGTTGTTGGTCCGCACGAGGCACAAAGGCATGTTACATCATCCGTACCAGATTTACCAACACTGCAACTGTTGCTTTCTGCATTGTCAGTACTGCAATCCTCGGTGGCTTCGCATTGACAACAGTCATATTTACAAGAATTGTCATCAGCACAAGTTGGATTATTGCACTTATTTTCAGGAGAATCGAAAACACTTTCCATAGTACAGGTTGGCAAATCCGGGCAGGGCGTGGAACAAGTACAATCGCAGTCTGTACCACAATCAGAATTACAATCATTTTTTATGGTATAGGCACTGCCATAGATAGCGGCAGAGCAATCAGTACAAGTATCTGGTGTATTAGGAATCGTTTTACAAGCAGCGTATTCAGGATTCCCGTTCTTTATGCAACTGCCATATTTTTCATCGAAATAATAATTAGTAGCGCATGTACCATTATTAACTTTTTTTCCTTTTTCACAAACCAAGTAACCTCTACAATCATCATTGTAGGCATTGACAAATGTCAGTGAGGTACCCTCACAGCGATCACAGTCATTTATGGCATTCTGACGTAGAGCACAATTACGATTTTTTGTGTCGAAATAGTATCCAGAGCTGCAGTATAATACCTCGTATGTTGTTCCAGAGCATACTAAATAACCAGAACAAGAATCTGGATCTTTTACTTTGGTTGTATCTACCGAAGAATCGCATGATGGTAATGGACTACCACCAGTCTCACCAGCATCTCCATTCAGCTGTTGACAATCGTAGTCTCCTTTATAGTCACACCATCCACTTTGAACATTGAATATCAGACCATCACCGCATTTGTCTCCCGTCTTTTTATTTTCCTTACATACTTGCCAGACTTCACAATTTGATGGAGAACCAAAGTATTGTCCATTTGGTATATATGCGCAAAGAATGTTTGGATTGTCAGAAGAACCTGAACCGGCTATACTGCATGGATATTCGCTTTCATATCTGCACTTTTGTGTTTTTTCATCGAAGTTTAAATTGTTTGGACAATTATTTGCAGTACCGACGCCATTTTTACAATAATAATATCCTGAACATGTTCCTGCGGACACGAATACCGAATCGAGACCTTCGCAAGCGTTATCACCTACAGTTTTGCAAGTAACTTGAGATTTTGGTAAACATGTTTTAGAATCTTTAGCGAAATATTGTCCATTGGAGCAGGATTGAGATGTTGCTTTACCACCTTTACATGAATAATATTTTGCACAATCATCTTCGTCAACGATTTTTGTGCCGTCTGATACAAGTGCGCATATATTATCGGGATCAATGGCGGCGCTAAGGGCAAGCATACCCAAGCATACGATCAATGTTCGTGCGTCTGTAAAGAAAACAAAAAATGAATTATAGTTTTTTACACATAACAAGAAAAAAAAAATTGAAAAAAAAAATCATTTTTGGGGTTTTGCGGCCGCCACTGTATGTGAGCTTGTTTTCGAACACCCAGAAGTATGTGTGCTTGGAATCACCGGCGTTAAGAGCGCAAGCAAATTTTGAATTTTTTTCGTCGTTACTTTTTGAACCAGAAATAGTCTTTTTTTTCTAAATATCCTCTATCCTCTATCCTCTAAAATATAAGAGTCACTGTTTTGGAATTAAATTACTTTTGCGTGAAATTGGCAATTCTGTGTCTTAATTGATTGTCGTCGTAGTAAAAATAGAAAAACTAACTACGAAAATGTACCGAAGGGACGGATAAAGATTATATCACAACCACCAGGCAATATTTTTTTCAAATACAGTAAAACCTTCCAAATCGGATCACCCTTAGGACCGAGGAAAAATGGTCCGAGTAGCAGATATCCCAATTATACAGGAAAATTCGTATGAAATATAGAATGAAGGATTGCATGACGTGCGGTCCGATTAGGAAGTGACCCGATTATTGAGTGTGTCGATTAGCAAGTTTTACTGTAATTCCGTCATTGACCGACAATTGTATATTTTTGTTACACTACTACATTCTAAGAGCTTTTTAAAAAAAAAAAATTCACACGGGAGATATTAGTTTTGTACGTTTTCAACTCACCGAACATTTTTACTTATACGTCAATAATATTCAATTCTTCAACACCAGCAAAAATTTCGAAATTTACACTTTAAGGCAAAAAAAAAAACTCCTTAAGCTACCGAAAGAAGCTTCGGAGTCGAACTGATTTTACCCACTGTGATTCCTTAACTTATATAGGTAACCGCTTGACTGATGTCAATCGAAATAAAAAAAACTACAAATCGCGGTAAAAAAAGAAGATAAATTTAAAAAAAAAAAAAGAAACTCAAAAACGAGACAACACCATACGATCAGTGATTAAATTTTGTTCTTATGGGGCAATTAAATCCCTGATTAGATCAGACACTTTTGATATCTAGGAGCTCTACTACTAATACCAGGGGGGATATTAATTTCAAAAACGAAAAAAAAAAAAAAAAACACTCGACATTATACTAGTATGTGATGGTATTCTAGCCAATTTCCCTTGTAGTTGATATTTTAACACAACAGATAGAAAGATTTCTCTTGTTTTATTTTGATTGACTGAAGACTGACTGAAATTGTATTTTGTGTTCTCATTCAGTATGGCTTATGGGAAAGATAAGGTAAGACATAGATTAGAGGACGTTTTTTGACAAAATTAAACTTGATACGGAGTTTGACATTTTGCCAATATTTTTTTTTTTCGGATGTCAGTATGTGATTGACTTTTGGGCTAAATGGTTCCACAACAATTGTGTGAAAAGTGAAGTTTGATTGTCACAAGTGACAGCATCTGTCAAATGATTGAAATTAAGAATTTCTATACACACATTTTTTTTTCTTTTCGTGTCCATTCGCATTTTTTTTTTTCACCTTTTAACCCACAAAGTGAAAAGGTTTATTGATTCAAAATCAAATTCGTATTTTATTTGTGGTTGCTTTGAAATTTTGTCAGCATGACTGTCAATTTTAGTTTTATCACCGTCCTGATGATGATTTCGCATAATATTTGAATTCTGAAATTCCATTTTATTTCGGATAATTGATAAATTATAATATCTTGCCTCTTTCACGATTGCTTTAGCCGATGATAGGGTAAATGTGCTGCCGCAAAGATAAACCACAAGTGCAGAGATTACAATTCAGTTTTTAGTCGTAGACATTTTTGAGCACTCGAGTTTTAAAACATTCATCGAACAATTAAAAGGCTGGACGCGTCTTGAAATTCCATTAATTTCTAAAATGTATAAGGATGATCACATAATGATCATATACTCAAATCAAAGACTCGGAGCTTCGAAAGATCAAAGGAATTTGATTAAGGCGGCCTCTTGAAGGTTGACCAAGGTTTGAAGTGATAGCGAAATGATCGCAAAATGATCGTATACTCAAATCAAAGGTTCTAAATTCCGATAGATCGAAGGAATTCGACAAAGACGGCCTCTTGAAGATTGACCAAGGTTTGAAGTGATAGCGAAATGATCGCAAAATGATCGTATACTCAAATCAAAGGTTCTAAACTCCGATAGATCGAAGGAATTCGACGAAGACGGCCTCTTAAAGGTCGACCAAGACTTGAAAAGATGGAAAAATGATTGTACCCTCATATCAAAGGAGTTGTAGACTATCCATCAAACAATCCAGATGCTCAACGTGTCTTGAAATTCAAAGGCTTTTAAAAATCGTATATATTTAGTAATTTACAAAAAGTAACTCCAAATTAAAGACCCCCACAAAACTTCTTTGAGTCGAAAGTGCGCACGTTTTCATTCCGGAAATCCAAAAAAATCCCTCTTCAATCGATTTATGAATAGGACTTATGTGAACATAATCATTTTTTTATATCAGGCATTTTCGTCGAAGGCGTTTTGATTTTAAAACAAAAATCCCTTTTTTTTTAGACTTTCTTATCTACCGCGGTGTTTTTTTCAATTCATACGTACTTATCATAAATTTTTCATTAAAACCAAAAATCAAAATGTATACACAATAGCTATCGTGAATGAATGAAATCGTAAAAAGAAAAAAAAAAAGAAAGCGTTTTATATCTGTCAAATACTAGATACTTGCAACGGAAGTTCTTGGTAAATTTTTATGCCAACATGAAGGAAATTATCGATTAAAGTCTTAGAATAATTTTCATGATCATAACGTCAATGTCACGAATGCTTAGAACGTCTTTGATAAGGATAAATATTAAACTCTGACGGAAATTAGGTACAACTTTAATTTCCTTATGATGTTTTAACTGAAATGAGTGTGACGGTTTCTGATGTTTTTCTTTTTTGTGCACAGATGATCATGTCAACTGTGCCATAGTTGTTGTGATGGTTGAGCTGTAAGGTTGAGAGAAGTGTCACGAGTGTGATCATGATCTCTTGAATAAATTTTGCTTTTTTTGGATTTTGCCTTTGGTTAAAAATTAATTGTCTCTAGGGTGCCAGAGTTGTGATGCTGGCACTTTTTTTTCAAAAAGACAATATCATTTAGTTAGCTGTCAGATTGCAAGATGTATCATGAGTGCGATCATGATCTGCAGAATAAATTTTGTTTTTTTTTTGGATCTTGCACAACAGCTCTTTGGTTGAAAATTTATTTCCTCACTTCCACAAAACAAATGCACTGAGAAAATTTAAAATTTTTGAAAAAATAGTTCTACGGTGTCTGAGTTGTCGTGGTGGTGCCCTCTGATGTGGATGTAGACTCCTCAGTTGTGGTACTGGCCTCAGTGGTGGCACCAGCCTCAGTTGTTGCACCAGCCTCAGTTGTGACACCAGCCTCAGTTGTTGTATCTACGGCTGCAGTCGGGCCAGATGTTGTTGCATCACTGCTCGATGCAGTTGTTGTTGGTAGTCCAGATACTGCCACATTACATACAGGGAACAAAGGTTCGGTGCCATCAACAACGCAGGAACCCTCATTCTCGTTGAAATAGCCACTGGAGCACACTCCAGTCGAGGCTTCACGTCCGTTACTGCAGTAGGCATAGCCAACACAGTTGTCCTGGTATAGATTGACGAACTCCAGTGATGTACCCTCACAGCGGTTGCAATCGTTAACAGCGTCGACGCGGTTCACGCACATTTTACTCACCGGATTGAAGTATAGACCTCCGGAACATGTGCCGTAGCTATAGATGTTGTTGCTGCAAGTGTAATAGCCCGTACAGGTTATGTTGTCCGAAACAATGAGACCATTTGTGGGGCATGCTGAACCGGCCAAGTATCCGGCATCGCTGCCGGTATTGGAATTTCCATTGAGCTGCCTGCATGAGACATTCTCCTGGTAGTCACAATCGCCGGTCACAACATTATAGAATAAGGAGCCGGAGCAGCTGCCTATCACTAGCCCAGTGCTTCGGCACACTTGCCAGATCTTGCAAGAGCTCGAGCTGCCGAAGAATACCTGTGACGGAATCACGGCGCAGAGATTAATGGAGTCTTCCGAGTCTCCGTTGGTTTGGGAGCAAGCATAGTCCACGGTGTAGTTACACGACTGATCTGTGGCATCGAAGTTCAGCCCATCGGGACAGGTGCCAAGGGTTCCCACGCCGTTCTTGCAGTAGTAGAATTCAGTGCAGGAATTTGGAACTGAAACGAAGACACCGTCGGCGACATTTGCGCAGGGCTCACTGTCAAGAAGGCCGCAACTCACAGTTGATGGCAACTGGCAAGACTGCGAATCCTTGGAGAAGTAATAACCATTGGGACACGACGTTAAGGTGGCCAGGCCACCATTACACACGTAATACTCGCCACAGCTCTCTCCGCTGAAGATATTAATTCCGTCCTCGAGAAGATTGCACACCTCGTTGGCTACGGTTAAGTTCATAGCCGTGCTCGGTTGAAGCACTGCCAGGAGCAAAACTGCAACCAGCAAGGAACTGGATCCTGCAAAAGAACCTGTAAGACTTCGCAACAGACCAAAACCAAGAGAAGCACTCACCTAACTTGTTTCTAATAAACATCATATCGAAATACTGTCTGAGTCCACTGAAAGTCAAGGCTTTAAATAGACGGTCGAGCGGGTGAAAAGACCACGGAAGCTTCGTATCGTCGTTTGACATGTCTGGTAACCGATTACCTGTCGAGGAATGTGATGTCCAAGCGGTGAGTGATTATGTTCGATTGGAAAAAAAAACCCTGGCGTCTTTGACGACATGCGAATGAGACGTGCTCGTAAAGGGGCGTTCTAAACGTCTGGCAGAAAAGGACTCCGTCGTGATGCTCATTGGCACTTTGCCCTGGTTCCAACGTCGATGGTTAGCAATTGGATTAAATTTTTTAATCAATCAGTGAAATCGATGATTGGATTTGTTTCTATTTTCGGTAGATCGATGGGGGCTTGTTCAAAACAAAAATGAAATCAGAAATTTATTTTCCAACTACGAATCATGTGCGGCAGTGATAAGACGATGGAATTTGATTAAGGCGGCCTCTTGAAGGTCGACTGAGGTTTCAAATGGTCGTCAAATGATCGCGAAATGGTCACAAAATGCTCGAATAGTCAAATCAAAGACCCTAAACTTTGAAAAGACGAAGGAATTTGATTGAGGCGGCCTCTTAAAGGTCGACAGAGGTTTGAAAATGATCGTTAAATGACCGTGAAATGATCTGATAGTCAATCAAAGACCCTTAGCTTTGATAAGAGGAAGGAATTTGACTAAGGTGGCTTCGAAGTTGACTGAGGTTTGAAATGATCGTGATGTGATCGTGAAATGATCGAAAAATCTTCGTATACTCAAATCAAAGGCCCAACATTTTGATAAGACGAAGAAATTTAAATAAAGCGTCCACTTAAGGGTCGACCAACGCTCGAAATGAACGCGAAATGATCTTAAAATAATCCTATGCTAAAATCAGAGGCCCAAGCTTCGAAATTTTAATAAGGCGGTCTTTTGAAGGTCCACTGAGATTCAAAAATGATAGTTAACTGATTGGATACTCTAATCAAATGCTCTAAACTTTGATAAGACGAGGGAATTTGAATAAAGCGACCTCTTAAAGGCCGATCGAGGCTAGAAATGATCGTGAAATGATCGCAAAATGATCGTACATTTAAATCAAACACCCTTAACTCACCCCTTGAACTTTCCCATCGTCCAACAAGCACGATCGATGACTCAGAGTGTAAGAGAACTCGCATTTTCATCGATTAGATTCCATGAATGAATTTGATGTATTTTTTCCTGTCATCTGATCAATCGTTAAAATCGTTGACAGGTTTTAGATTCTCTTATATTCACGTAAGGCGTCTCGGTGAAAGGCTTATCAAAAAAACGAGGTTTCCTAGAAATCTGATGAAGTGATCAATTTAACTCGTGCGTTGACAACGTGAATTTTTTTTTGTTTCTTTTCGATTTTTTTGGTTTTTGATTTTAGTGGACCTTATCTTTTTGATATTGAACCGGGCAGGGAAAGAAAAATTAGCCCCACGGGTATTGTAGCTTTAAAGGCCTGGTCTTCGGTGGAGATTTTCACATACGAAACAGGGCTACGAAATAGTGCAGTCTCGGTGGTAAAAGGTTTATAGGTCGCGCTGATATGCAAAAGAACGAGTCTCTGGCCGCGAGTAGTCTTCAAAAATCGTTAAAATTTGTAATATTGGTTTTAATTTTTGCTGAATCTGTTTATCTACTAAAGTCTGTAGCTTGATAGATTAGAAATAAGAAGATAAATTTGCGGAGAGAACAAAACAAAATAGAAAACGAACGCAAACGAACGCAAAAGGACGAGTCACTCGTCAACAGAAATCGTTCCAATCGTGAAGAGAAAAAACACAAAATAAAAACGGAGAAGAATTCCTGAGAATACAGACATGCCTCCCTTCGACTAGTGGAGAGCAAAAAAAAAAAAAACAAAAACAAAATGCTCCTTTATGCAACCTCTCAATCTTTATTCAACACAAAGCCGTCTACTCCTTCGACGTCGTGGTCGTTTCGGTCGACACGTCAATGGAATCTCCCGAAACAGCAGTCGTAGCCGAGGTTGTCGTGGTGGTCTTCAGGCACGCCGGGAACGCTATCACGTCAGTCGTGCAACGTTGAGTCACCTCGTCGTAGTACTCCTCACCATCAGGACACACCCCGCTGCTGATTTCCTCTCCATCCTGACAGATCAAGTAGCCCCGGCAATCGTCGTCCGGCGCATTTGCCAGCTGAATATTTGACGCACCCAGGCCGTCACAGCGATTGTAGCTGCACGCGATCTGCCGCCGTTCGACGCACTCGCCGCCGTCAGTGGGGTCAAAAAACCGCCCGTCTGGACACTGTCCCCATATTAGCGTGAAATCGCCGGTTGTCGTCTCCTGGCAGTAGTAGTACCCGGAACAAGTTTCATTGTCCGACACGAACTGTCCCGCCGTCTCACATATGCCCTCGCCCGGTAGGTTTGGATGCGGCTCAGGAATGCTGCAGGCAACCTTGTCTTTGTAGCCACACACGCTGTCGAATGCACTGAAGTAGTATCCACTGGGGCATGTGCCGTTTTCCAGGACACCATTGTAGCACATGTGGTATCCCTGACAGCTCTGTAGGTCAGAGAAGAACTCCCCATCCGAGATGATGTTGCACCAGCTGTCTGGATCGGGCTCCAACGTGCACGTTGAGTCTCGTATACAGTCCTGTGTTCCTGCGTTGAAAACTAGCCCATCCGAGCACTCGCCACGCACGCCGTTTCCGTTATAGCAGTAATAGTAGCCGTTGCACGAGTAAGGGTCCGCAACGAAGCCCGTGGTCGCAGTGGTTGTGGCACACGGGGTGGAGGAGTAGCACTTTATGGTGCTCGGATCGACGCACTCGTTCGTGTTGCGATTGTAGAACAGACCTGTGGCGCAGGTTCCATACGTAGGCTCATCATCGACGCATTCGATCCAGGTATTGCAGGCTGTTGGATCTTTTAGGAACGTTCCGTTTTGGACAATGCTGCAGGCTAACGTTGCATTAAATGTGCCTGTTGCTTCTGTCGGCTGTAGCTGGGTCGAGAGCAGGACCAGAATCATTGCTAATAGAAGAGGATACCATTGAAAGGCTGAAATAGAGAAGAATTACGGTTAAGGGTCTTATCTTTTATCTAAAAACAAAACAATGAAGTCGAAGAACCACCCGATCATTTGATGTGATTGTGAACATGTCATACATCATTCGTCTGTCAAAATATGGCAACTCACCAATCGTACATTGAGCCATCCTTGAACAAAAACAAAAATCTTGTTTTTTTCGTTTGATTTCCTCTGTCACTTTCTGAAGACTGTCAGCACTCAACTAAACAATTGTGGTTTAAATATCAAACCTCAACTCACCCTTCAGTGATTAATGATTAAGAATTTTATAAACAATAAAATTTACTGTCATCGATTAGGTGAAAATTCCAATTGAATACTTGCATGGTATTTATTTTTGCACGCTTATGACAACTGTGGCCAGTCTTAGTCGTCAATTATAGCAAATTTCTTTTTTTTTTTTACAAAACCTTCTAAGATAAGACCGATATACCGACCGTATGACCAAATGGATAAGTTTAACTTATCTCCACTGACAGTTTGACAGTTTCTTTTGTGTCCAAAAGTGAAGCATATGCGATGTAAACAAAAAGAAAAGATAAAACGAACGAAAATAAAACAAACAACGAAGAAATACCACCAAAACACCTCCACCGGATTACATGATAAAATTTCAGGAAATATACGAAAATCTCATCGCGGGTGTTTTGATTGGCTGTCAACTTGTGCCTAGCGGCTTCATAATCAAAAATCGAACAGTTCTTATCTAAGTCGTGATCGTATCAAACAATCGATGAAAGAAAAAGTACTCTTCGAGTCATGGATCTAAAAATACACACGACGCCCGGTAGCTCACCTGACTAAAGATCCGATTGTGACGTAGCTTAGTCAAAAATAAAAGCTGATAGTTTGGCCGATGACAAATTCTTGGACACGGCTATCTAATCGCGTATCAACAGAAAGTCTAGGCGTCTGCTGGCCGATTGAACGGGGGAGTGGTCCCTTGGATAAGGATCACGTTACATATCCTGAAAGCAACACCATGGCAACATCACCCGATTGTCTCCCGTCACTTAATGTAATTATAATTAACCACGACATTCCGCTTGTCGTATCTTTCCGGGCAGATGGCTCTGATGTCGCCCGATACCAAATGTTCGATACGGATCTACACTGCTTTCATTTAACCGACAATCGATAACAATGTTCTGCTATCGTCTTTCCGATCGTTGGGCTTGGCATTTATTCAAGGAGTTTGAACACCAAAATGCACTTTACCCCGCACAAAGTACGTATTTAACGGCTGACAAGCGCCCGAGACCCATCAGTTAAGCGTCAGTCTTGCAAACGTCCATTTCGAACGAAACCACACAGACGAATCCCAGAGTTAACACGGAAAAGGGAAGAAGAAAAAAAGGATGTTTAAGTCACTCGTCGTTCTGGCCTTGTGCCTTGCCTGTTCGGCTGTGGACAGCCTCAACATCACCATGCCAGAGTACAATGCCACGGATATTTGTAGGCTGGTACCGGTCAATACCAAGATTCTCCTACCAGGCAGTTGCTCCGATTGGGTCGAGTGCAGCAACGACGGTGAAATTATCGATGATGGCAGCTGCCTGCAGGGTTGGTACTTCGACAGACACACGGGCAGGTGCACCAAGAGCTCGAGCATTGATTGTCCGTACGAAAGCGTGGCTAACAAGTCGCCGTGCGCAAATATGAAGACCGGCACCTTCCTGCCACATCCGGAAATGTGCAATGGCTTCATCTACTGCAAGGAGGGAGTCGAGCAGTACTCGGTCTGTCCGGAGGGCCTCAACTTCGAGCCGGTGGCACAGAGCTGCGTGTACTCGGACGTTTACGCATGTCCTGACCAGGAGGAGTACAGCGCGCATAACGCGATCTGCATGTCCGTGGGCGACAACATCCGCATGGCCGATCCCAAGTCCTGCACAGCCTTCCGCCAGTGCAGCAAGGGAATCCTTAAGACCACCCAGTGCATTCCTGGCACGTACTTCAGTCTTGCCACAGGCATGTGCGGCGAGCTCGAGGACAGTGACTGCCACATGGAAGAAGTAACCGACGCTATCTCAACGAACACCATTTGCGGCACTGATGACGATCCGATTGTGGGCTTCATTTCCGACGGCGAAACCTGCAGTGGATACTACTACTGTGACGATCTGGAGAGCGGCAAGGCTGACCGGAATCCGGTGTTTGGCAAGTGTGCCGAAGGCAAGTTCTTCGACGTCAACCTATTCTCGTGCAAGGACCGCACCAGCGTTCGCTGCATGTTCGACAGATGCGAGGGCATGGGCAATAAGTTCGCAAATCAACTGGGCAACTGCAGGAAGTACACGTATTGCAATGATGGCGTAAGCACCTCCGAGGGAGCCTGCCCTGAGAATTTCTACTTCGACGAGAAGGCACAAAGCTGCACGAAGAAATACATCTCGTATCTAGCTTGCGTGGAATAAAATGCAACCTTATCGATGTTACAGATTGAATAGTTTTTTTTTTTTTTTCTTTTTTTGTTCTCTTTTTCATGCGAATAAATAAACGTTTGCTTGACACCACGTACATATCTCCTTACTCTTAAAAAAAATCCAACATCTTGTCAGACAGTAATTAACCTTTAACAGGAAATACTCCAACCGCCTAAATTTCCGATTAATCTTATCGACAACACCGAATACAATCGGGAAGCAACAAGCATTAATTTTCGTAAAAAAAAAAAAAACAAAAAACAAAACTTCCTTTTTATGTTCGAAAAGAATTCGCTCCTACCAATTCGAGTAGATTAGAATTGCTAAAAGAAAAACCAACCCAGGTGAAAACAAAACGATGAAAAAAAGAAAGAAAGAAGTAATAATAATTATACCATGTCACGATAGCGGTAATCAAACGTACAAGACTCGACAAGATGTCAAAATTTAATCTTGTATCGTTGCGAGTTTGAATAGAACCTATTTAAAGGCAACACTTATAACACATTCCCAGTCATTCGGTGCACGAGGATAACAACACTTACGCTTCGTCGAATTACTTAAACACTCTGCTCCTCTGAGTGTAAGGATACTCTTGGAAAAAGGAAAACTACCCCTCCCTCCCCCCCCAAAAAAAGGATAAAATGAAAGGTAAACCTTTCTTGTGTTTTGTGAAAATCTCAATCGAAACTGTCAAACTGTCGTGTGTGATAACAGACTTCGTTAGACAGGAAACTATCCTTCCGCCCAGATTTAACAAAAATTCCCGTTTATATTTATTTCCAGGCAACAATTTTGGTTTTATTGCAATTATTGCTGCAGTTATTGCATTCAACGTGCCGCAGACATCCGCATTAACCGTTGAGGAAACTTGTCTTATCGTCCCAAACGCCACCTTCATCGCTGATCCATCAAGTTGCAATGGCTGGGCATACTGTCTTAATGGTTCACCGATTTATGGAAAATGTGGCTCTGGCTTATACTACGATTCTGCAAATGGTGTTTGTAATTACGAGGACAAAGTCACATGTAACACGAATATAACCACAATGTGTTCTGGTTTAACGGATGTTTACAAGTCGGATCCATTAAACTGTCAAAACTACTGTTACTGCAAAAATAGCGTCACATACACTGCTGCGTGTCCTGAGGGTCAAATTTTCGATCTTTCAATTCCGGCATGCGTTTGGCCAAGCCCAAATTTTTCCTGTTCCTCAGGTTCACCTTGCTTGCTTGTACAGAACGGTTTTATTGCGGATACTAGAGCTTGCAATGCATGGATTCGGTGTTTCAATGGCGTACAAGTTGCCAACAACACGTGCAATGGTGACCTTGTCTATAACTCGGTAACTGGTAAATGCGATTATTCTGTAAATGTGAACTGCGACTCGACACCGACAGCTTCACCGCCAGTCTCTACACCAGAATCAGTTGCAGCAGATTGTCCTGTGGCCGGTATTTTCGTTTCAGTTTCTGGTGTATGCAATGGATATTTCTACTGTACCGAAGCTAACAAACCTGGTATATATGGAACATGCCCAACTGGAAGTCAGTTCAGTGAAGAAAATCAGCAGTGCAACGATCCCTATTCCGTCTCACCACCGTGCCTGGGAAATCGGTGTGCAGGAATGTCTGCCAAACAAAAATTTATGGCTGTTTCAAACACAAATTGCAATGGATATTATGTTTGCAATAATGGAGTGAACACCACCACCTCAGCTTGTCCAACCGACTATCCAATATATAACGAGCTGGATCAGGTGTGCCAAATAGCAAAGTTTGATTATCCTATTTGTACCGTCGAGAATACCGGCTAGATTAGAATGATTTCATGATAAATGAATTGATCTGCAAATTGCTTATTGTTTTTTCTTTCTCTCTCTCTCTCTCTGTGGTTTTGTAAATATCAAAAAATAAGAAAAAACGAAATTTTGCAGCAATTAGATTAGAATGATTTCATGATAAATGAATTGATCTGCAAATTGCTTATTGTTTTTTCTTTCTCTCTCTCTCTCTCTGTGGTTTTGTAAATATCAAAAAATAAGAAAAAACGAAATTTTGCAGCAATTCAAAGATCGCTGCCGATCAAATGTGTGGCTAACAGACTGAGTTGGGCTTTAATGAATACATTGTGTAATTCATTACAGATTTCTCTAATTAATAATTGAGGTTTTGAAAATTTTTAATTACATATTAGAAGAAGAAAAAAAAATTTACATAACATTTTCAATTACTTTTGCTGTACAATTGAAAATTTACAATTACTTGTGGTATGAATAATTGAAAATTCTTAATTTCACTTTCCAAGTAACACAACAAAAGTAATTGAAAATAAAACCAACTTTCAAAGTAAAAATTCATTCATTACAACATTTTGACAATAACATTTCCCTCGCAATTACATTAAATTACATGAATGTAATTGAAATTACATTTAACTACACGAAAGATATCAAATGAATTGAAATTCTCAATAACATGTAGAAGATTTTCAGCTACATGTAATTGCAATTGAAAGAAATTCAATTACAATTGCAGGTAATAAGTAATTAATTTTTTTTGTAACCATAACATCCGAACTCTGGCAACAGTCGACCTTAAGAAAACTGAAATTTCAAAACAAATTGAATTGACGGTACTTTATTAACAATACGGCCTATCTGCTAACACACCGGACCTCAGAGGGCTGGCCACAGAATTCTCCGCGTGCATCCCAGTGTAGGTTCTCCGGGCAGGACGTGAGCACTGGTTCTCCCAGGATGCAGATGTAGTACTTGTTGCAGTCGCTGAAGCTGGGCAAATAGACCTGGCGGAGTGGTGGACAGATTGGAATTTTGCTGGACTGACTTGGGCTCACCTCAGGGGCTTGGGTGGTTCGGAGAGGTGGCATTGGGGTTGATGAGATCGGTGCGGCAGTTGTCTCGGGAAGGGGTTTCTCGAAGTTGTCATCCCTGCCGGGAGGTTTACTGGGCTTCTCTGGCTCTGGTAGGGGTTCTGGCTGTGGCTGTTGTTGTGGCTTGGCGGTGCTCCGGTTGGCGTAGCATCTGGCATCGTGCTCCAGTTCGCATTGATCGCGTTGATAGCTCCAAGTGAGGTTGCTGCCACATGAATGCATGTGCAGGTGGCGGTACGCACAGATGAAGTACTTCTGACAGTTGCTGGGATGCGGTAGGAAGTAGAGGCCGTCATGAATGCATTGAACTTTGCGGGAGTTGTAGCCTGTCATTCCGTCGATGGGGTGACCTGTCTCGGGGTTGTGCGCCCCTACAATTGGCCGGTGGATGGTGCTGTTGTTGCCTTGGAGTGATGCCACGCTGAGGACAGACACGATGAGATTTGTATGCTTTGGGCCTAGGGTGTTGAGGGGATCGATGGAATTCACGTTGTGGCTTTCGGCCTGCGGTTCTGGGATGTTTTCAGGCTCAGGAGTCACCACTTTTTCGGTGTTGCTCTGGAAAATTGGGCGCACGTGATTCGATTGGGTGTGGACTTTTTCGGAAGATGTGGAAGACTCAACTTTGTGAGCCGCACCTTCAAAGAAGTCTTCCTCGGATGATTTAGTTTTTTCGACCGACTGCGATTCCTCGGATGCCTGTTGAGCGGCTTGTGCTTGGTTTAGGACCTCCTCGGAAGACTGAGCCGATTGGAAAAACACTTTTTCTCCATCGGTTTCTTCGGAGGAAGACGTCTGCTTCAGTGGTTGCGCCTCTTCGGAGGACTGGGAATCAGTTAAATGGTTTGTGTTCTCTTCAGACGACTCAGCTGACTTGGGAATTAAGTCTTCGCCAGACTCTGCCGAACCAGACTCACTGTCCGCAGAGTTGAAAGAGCTCTGTAAGATTACGTGAGATTGAGGCAGTCCAGAAGGACGTGCGGGAACTGGCAAGTTTATGGGTTCCGAAGAGTCCATACTCTCAGTGGCATGAGGTACATTTGCATTAAAGTTGGGCAATGCTGGCACTGACAGTTCTATCACCTGACTTGAGCCTTGTGAGGGCTGAGCTGATTCCACTTTTTCCACAATAACATCACCTTGTGGAAGTCCTATGGACTCACTCATGGGAGAGCTGGGAGCTTGAATAGGCTGCGCGGGGACCGAAAGTTCGATCACTTGGCCAGTGGCTTGTGAATCCTTTGAAGACTCCACCTTCTCCACAACTACCTCACCCTGCGGAAGTCCAATGGATTCACTCACGGAAGAGCTGGGAAGTTGAGCAGGCAGCGCCGGGACCGAGAGCTCAATCACTTGGCCGAAGCCTTGTGTAGCCTGTGCAGACTCTACCTTTTCCACAACTACCTCACCTTCCGGAAGACTGATGGATTCACTCACAGGAGAGCTAGGAGCTTGAACGGGCTGCGCTAGCACTGGAAGTTCAATCACTTGCCCGGAGCCTTGTGTGTCTTTTGGAGACTCTACCTTCTCCACAATTGCCTCACCTTCTGGAATTTTAACGGATTCACTAACTGAAGAGTTGGAAGCTTGCACGGGCCGCGCTGGGACCATGAGCTCAATCACTTGACCGGAACCTTGTGGCGGCTTAAGGGACTCCACCACCTGCAAAGCTTCGACGTCTTCTACAACACTCTGAGAAGTATCCTCCGAGGGACTGTGAGCAGAGTCTTCCTGTGCGTTTTCTTCTTCCTTTGTTACTGTTGCGACAGCTACAGGTATTTGAACTACCATACCGGGATCTTTTGAAGGCTTTGGATTGTCGACACTAGCAATTCCGACAGATACTTGAACAGAGTCTGGAATTGGCTTGGCGACCGCCACTTGGGCTCCCGGAATTTCAGAAGCTTCCACTTGAAGGAGTTCTGTGGATTCAGGAGATTCCTGGACGTTGGAAAGTTGGGCTGAATCAGTTTCACTGATTTCATGAGCGTTGGGAATTTCCGAAGGGACCACAACGGGCACAGGAAGGAGCTGTGAAGTGTCCTGGAGCGACGAGTTCGACTCAGAGGCTTCCTGGGCGTGGAAAAGTTCTGCTGAATCCGATTCACTGACTTCCAGGGCGTTAAAAAGATGTGCTGAATCCGATTCACTGGCTGACGAAATTTCCGCAGCGACCATTACGGGCACGGGAAGGAGCTGTGGAGTGTCTTGGGACGACGAATTTGACTCAAAGGCTTCCTGGGTGCTCAAAAGTTCGGCTGAATCAGATTCATTGATTTCCTGGGCGTTAGAAAGTTGTGCTGAATCAGATTCACTAATTTCCTGAGCGCTGGGAACTTCCGAAGGGACCACAACGGGCACGGGAAGGATCTGTGGAGAGTCCTGGGACGACGAATTCGACTCAGAGGCTTCCTGGGCATTGGAAAGTTGTGCTGAATCAGATTCATTGACTTCCTGAGTGTTGGAGAGTTGTGCTGAATCAGATTCACTGATTTCTTGGGTGTTAGAAAGTTGTGCTGTATTAGATTCGGGGTTGAGAATTTCCACAGGCACCACTTGTGATGAGTCTTGGGTATTGGGAATTTCATGTAATGATATCTCGACTTCCTCATGAGCCAACTCGGATCCCTGTCCATCATTGACAGCGCCATTTTCCACCGATTCCCCGATGATCACTTCACCACTCTTTCCTGGGCTCTGCTCATCGGTCTTCTTGTCCGATTCCAGTAAAATATCCGATTCCATCTCGTCCAGTCTACAATGCGCCATCTGCGGCCAGTTGCAAACCCTGTTTACTCGATCAAAGTGCAGTCCATGATCGCAGTAGGCCAACTGCGGACCAGACTGACAAACGTAGTATGAGTTACAGTCTCGAGGATTCGGCAACAACGTTCCATAAGAGTGACCAAGGCACATCTGCGAAGAAAAGCGATCGTTAAGGGGCGACTTCTGCATATTCCATTTACTCACCGTTCGGAGACTAAGACCCCTAGCTGAATGTGCCACTGCCACGACGAGGACAACATAAAGGCTCCATCGGAGCATGATTTCGTTATGATCGTTAAGATTGACGTTTCCCTTAAAGATCTCTCCTCTAAATTCTAATCCAGATTCTTGGGTTTTAAGTGCAAGACTACAGCGGAACTGTTTGCCAACTCAACTTTTATACAGGCGCCTTCATCGCGATATTTCATTGCGTCGCCTTTGCGTTTTTTTCTTCCGCTTGCGACGATGTTAAACACTAATGGAGCTGGCGGCATTGATAAGAGGACATCATCATTTTGGCAAGGTGTGGAATTGTGGGAGTGGCAGGGTGGAGCTACTCATTAAATCGATAACAATGGTCTGCTTAAAATAGACTTGAGCTATCACCATCTTGGAATGCAACTTTGCTGGTGGTCTGGTCCGATCTACTGACCGATCTTCACACTCACAGACTCTCAAACTGTTTGTGCAGTTCTTGGCGTCTCTCTTGGCGTTTTGACAAAATTCTCGCTTAACTGTGATGAATACTTTTAGGCGCAAAACAGCACACGTTGCACGCTATCTACGATTGTTGATTATTTTTTAATGTACAATAATTAAGATATCAATAAAGATAATCAGATAAGATTTCTAGTGGTTGTGGTGCCGTCAATTTGACATTCTAGCAAGTCACACTTGATTTCTTAAGGGTTAAGGGTGAGCAGTGTCACGATGAAAAATCGACTGATCTTCTTGTTTTTGGCTGTTCTTTTAATCTTCGTCGAGATGAATGCAGCTGTGGGGGCATCTGAAATTGATACATCTGGCGTGGATACATCGACAAGGATCGTAAGAGGACCACATGTGGATCAAAAGGACTCACCGGAGATCGCAAATCGACGAATGATCTGGAAGCTGTTGAGTGCATCGACGTTTTAGTGATCAATTTTTTCTCTGCTGTTCATATGATTAAATAAAGTTTGTTTGGTGTTTCATTTGTGTGTTTTTTATGTGATCTACACCATCGAAAAAGGATCGAAAGGCTAAGTGATCTTCACCGTGAAAAAATTAATGAAAAATAATCGAGAGCAGGAGTGATCGAGGGACATATGAAAAATTATCGAGAGGAAAAGTGATCTTCACCATCGAAGGATCAATGGAAAATGATCGAGAGGAAAAGTGATCTTCACCATCGAAGGATCAATGGAAAATGATCGAGAGAAATCTTCACCATCGAAGGATCAATGGAAAATGATCGAGACGAAAAGTGATCTTCACCATCGAAGGATCAATGGAAAATGATCGAGAGGAAAAGTGATCTTCACCATCGAAGGATCAATGAAAAATTATCGAGAGGAAAAGTGATCTTTACCATCGAAGGATCAATAAAAAATGATCGAGAGGAAAAGTGATCTTCACCACCGAAGGATCAATGAAAAATGATCGAGAGAAAAAGTGATCTTCACCATCGAAGGATCAATGGAAAATGATCGAGAGGAAAAGTGATCTTCACCATCGAAGGATCAATGGAAAATGATCGAGAGAAAAAGTGATCTTCACCATCGAAGGATCAATGGAAAATGATCGAGACGAAAAGTGATCTTCACCATCGAAGGATCAATGAAAAATTATCGAGAGGAAAAGTGATCTTCACCATCGAAGGATCAATGAAAAATTATCGAGAGAAAGTGATCTTCACGATGATCGAGAGGAAAAGTCAGCCATCCTCGACTGAAGAACTCAGGAAGCATCTGATCGAGGCAGTAGTTAAAGGATATGCTTTCGCAAGAAGTTCAGGAAGCGTGTGATCGTGGTAGTTGTTAAAAGATAATACAGGAAGGGTGTGATCATAGCAGCTAGAACTAAACTTCACCGCCGTCGAAAAACTAAAAAAAGAGAATATTTTACTTAGTTGAGGTTGCAGACCGATTGAAAGTGGAATGGGTTTTTAAAAAAAAAGAAAATAGAAAAAGATAAAAAACGATCACCTTAGCCGAGGCCTTTGTTGCTTTGGCTATATTTACTACCTCTTAGTTCTCAAATTTTTAGACAGCTTTCAGTAAAAAATCAAAAAATGTCATAAGCCACAGGTTGATCGTTCAGCTTGTGGCTTATGACATTTTTTCGAATCGACATCACTCCTCCAGTCAAAGCAAGCTTTCGAATTACGTATTCCGATCGCATCGTAGACGCCTTGTCTGCTTTTTGGGACCTGGTTGTAGATCCTGAGATAAGCGGACAAGCAAAACTCTGATCGGCAGTATTACGTTCGTCTTAATGTTCCGTCCGACAGAGACTGAGAGTGCGAAGTAAGTAAGTTAGGTGGCCTGGCGGACCTTATCAGCAACAGCAGTGTGGTGTCAGCAGTTCTCTTGGTTCGGTAATAAACTGCTGGAAAGGAGGTCGAGCGTCGAAATGGAATTACCTTTGATTTATGTCATGCCGATAAAAAGTTCGAGTCACGCCGAAGAGAGGGCGAACGAGATGCGTTCCATTTGACGTGAGACGAATATTAAAGCAATGACAAGATCGTTTATTGAGGCAACTGATTGATGGAGGTTCTCAATCCGGGCTGTGGGGAAAAATTCTTCCACTCTTCGGGAAATGCACGGGACACGTGTCCCCACCCCATCACCAGAAAAAAAAAAAACACATGCGTCCATTTGACTAGCGAGGCCAAAGCTATGGCCAAAAGTAAATAATATCTCTTTTTTTCTCTCTCCGACGAACATTAGGCGGCTTCAAAGGCCGATCGTTGTCGTCACCCCCGTGCGACATGCGGCGGCAGCGGCGTCGATGGCGGCGCTACAAAAGCGAATCACAATCACTCGCACACACCCGCCGCGAGACGGAGCAAGTTAATTGCGTAATCGACCATAGCACGACTCTCATTTTGATTGTGTCTTCTTGTATCTCACAGATTGAGGCAATCAAGGGATCTTGTGTGCTCACACATCGGATAGCAGCTCAACGATGATGAAGATAGAGGCGAGATATGCAAATAAATTAACAAACACTCACGTATGAGCGTACACATGTGTCTATGGAGCGAGTTCAAGGGTAGACGAATACGCGTCCAGTTTTTATGTCGTGCAATTGAATTTCACTTTGCCATAAGCGCGAGATACGTCGGATTTATTACTTCCATCTTGTTACTGATGTTGGATGGCTGACTGGATGGCTGGCTGGCTGACTTGGATGGGTTGCTGATTATTTTTCTTTATTTGTTTATCTGATCTGGCTTTAATTTTGGACTCGTTAGATGGCATTAAATCATTTTTGTTTTTTCTTGTTATTGTTGTGCTTTTTTTTTTTTGCTTTCGTATGGAAGAAGAAGTCGATATGGCGGGCATTTCCGAAGATGAAAGTGAAAAGGCTCTGAGATTCTGCAGCGAAGCTTTTGAGCCTGATACATGTTATCGAGACAAGATCATGAGAGTGCCTTGCATTATTCACTCTAGATACATGATACATGAGCCTTCCTGAAAAAGAGATGTCCTTAAAAAAATTCTGGTGGCGACAGTCTTCTGTAGGGTCTTCTCGGCTGACCCAGGGAGTACAAGATGAGATTTTGCTTACAACGTTTGAAGCTGCAAGGCAAATTGTTTGGATAAAATGATTACAGAAGAGGATCTGGTTAGAAAAGTGGGTGGATAGTGAGGAGTTTCTGGGTCAGCGTTCTGAACGAATTAAGTAGCTGATAGGTGAGTTCATAAAAGTCAGCAGTCCTGAAAAGCAATTATGAACTCGGTATTTTGAGTTCTGGTACTGGTGCAGTTTTACTTTTAAGAACCCACACATTACGTTGGTTGTTAGGGCAGGTTGTGAAAAACCCACAACCGGACTAAGGCCAGATTAGGACCCATTTTTTATAGAGGATCACGTAAGACGTGAAAGTTTTCGATTGGATCATTGAAAATAAGGGAAGACATGATCAGAGGAGGTTTCTGACTGTTGGTCGTCATTGAAATCTTTCAGATGTCGATTTTTTCGAAGAACTATGGTTTTACTGGACCGATTAACAAAAATTAAACTTTTTTAGGTTGCTTAGAAAATTCTTCAACAGAAGAGTGTACCCTGATGATCCTGCTCTGATGACGTCACGCCATTTTGTCGAATAACTTCGATTCTACTGGATCGATTTACAAAAACTAAACTTTTTTGAGTTTCTAAGAAAAGTCTCTAAAACAATTTTTTACTCGAAAGATCCTGCTTTGATGACGTCACGGCATATACGATTTTTTCGAATATCTCCGGATCTATTACAGGTACAAACAAGTTCTTAGTCATTTTCGACTCACAAAATAAGCCCTCAACAGATTTTCATAGTTTCTTTGCAGTCCTTTGGTGACGCCATAAAAATTTCTTTTGCTTATATCTCCAGTTCCACTGGACCGCTTTTCGAAAACCGAGTCATTTTGAACTCAGTATATGACCCTTTAAAGGAATAATGTAACTTCCATCCCCTCCCCTTTCCATGTGAGGAGAGAAAAGGTTTTTTCTGAATATCTCCGCTTCTAGCAAATCTACAATCGCGATCTTTGTCATTTTCAATTCACGACACTAATTCTTAATTAATTTTTATAACTTTCATCCTCTCACACCACTGTCTCACGAATGAGAACGTTTTTCTCAATTTCTCAGGATATACAGGACCCACAAACGTGTCCTAGGTCATTTTCGAATCGTCAAACACCCTCCTAACAGATTTTCATAACTTAACTTTTCAAAAATTAGTTTTCGCAAAAATAAAATTTTTCACATTTTTTCCACCAAAAAATGCAGTCAAATGGCATTGACCCGAAGTCGACTTTTTCTGGTGATTTAAGATAAAATTTCGATTTTTGAAATTTGACCAAAAATGGATGGGAATTTAATTAGAAATGATGTATTGGAAGTGTTTTGAGGGAAAAATGTCCAGTTTGGGTCTTTGAGGTCCACGGGATAAACGGGAGAAGCCTAAAAGTGGGTGGATGGTAACTTGCTAAGAAACCTTGAGACTAAAACTACCGGAATTTTCGAAATTAGATCAATAATGAATAAGAATTCGATTAGGAATAATGTATCAAGAGTGATTTGATTGAAAAATGATCAGATTGAGTCATGGAAGTCGACGGAATGGACGGGAGAAGCTTGGAAATAAATGGATAGTAACCCCCAAAAAGATCTAGGGCCAGTAATTGTTGAATTGACGTGGATAATAGCTTAAAAGTGTGAAAGTTTTCTATTTTCATTTTGATTTTGATAATAGAATGCTAGTAGAACTACATAGGTCAGCAACAGATTGCTCCAGGAACAGGAATAGCCCCGTAGAAACCAATAACCTGGCGTTCTGCAAAGAGATCTTAGAGCATTGATTGTTGAGTTTAAGCGGAAAATAGCTTGAAAAATGAAAAAAATCTTCCAATTTTGCTTTTGATTTTTATTACAAAAAAGTCTTAGAACAGCTTTTGGCTATAGACCTGTCCAGAATTACAAAGAGCGACTTCTTGGTCTTTCTTGAGGCTTCTTCTTGAAGCCAAACGATGATAATTCACATGAAAAAGACCTCAATTAAGTTCTAGCGAAAAACAGCTTGAGAGTTGTAAGATGTTTCCATTGAAAATTTGATTAATGAATAGAAAGTTAGCAGAGCCCTTTAGTGAGCAACAAACTGAGACCAGAAACACGAAGAGCCCGAAGAGCCCAGAAACAGAGAAGAGAAGAAGGATATCAGTAGTGTGAATAATTTTCACCGTCACTGTTGAAAAATCAATTCTAAGTAAAACGAACTTCTTCACTTTCGTTACGACACCAGCGTCAATAGCCAACTTCCACTTATAGCTAAAAATAATTCCCCTTGTCTCTCACACTCTCTCTCTCTCTCGGGCGTATGAGTGATATTTTCTTGACTTTTGCGCCTCACACGCCTTCACACCCCTCCACCGGCCGCCAACACCCACACAGCTAATCTCTATCCTCAGATAAGACAAATCGCAAAACTCCACATTCTAATCGCACTTAAAACAAAGCACAGTACTGGCGGCACTCTCAGCCCCATAAACGGTTGAGCGCTTAACACAATTTTCCAATTAACAGGTGTCAAGTGTTTTCGTGTTGTTTTCATTTTTCCTCCAGCTCTCTTTCTCTCTTCCTCTCATTCGCATATGAATTCCAAAAACAGACACAACAAACGCCAGAACCTCAGAGTCACCTGCAAATGCACGATCACGATCGATACACCGCCGATCCAATGCCAATGCTAAAAAAGCTTTCCGCCGGTCTTTAAAGTCTCTTCATCGCGAATGAAAAACAACAATAAATAAATAAATAAACGACCAACAAAAAGAAAACCCAAGAGAGAACAGAGAGAGAGCGTTTGTAACGCGAAAAAAGAGTAAAAGATACCCCAAAGAGAGGTAAACACACAAAAATAGCGATAAACCAGTTGGCGACGAGTGTGCCGATTCGAACAAAACGAACGGATGACAGACGACGACGCACGGTTGTTGTCGGTGTGTAGTTATATTTTACATTTCATGATTTAAACGTTTAGACAAACAAACGTAGACGAAAGGAAAAAAACAGCAGCCAGAAATACATTCTAAAGTATCACACAAGCGACTAAATATTATCTACTGACAGTTTAGTTGACAGATACACAGTACCACTCCATGCTGTCATAACTTTTTTCTTTTTTTTTTTTCGCGTATCACATCAGTTGAGGATACTCACGCGCGCGATCTTAACGCAGAAATAAAAAGTTCGGGAACAAACGCGTGTGTAATTGAAATCAACACAAAACGGGAATTTTCAAGAGTGAATATGTGTCATCGAGAATTGGCAAAGAAGTGAAATGAAAAAAGAAAGACAAAAAAAAAGGAACGAATAAAAACAAAAGAAAATCGTAAAAGAAAGAGAAGCTTAAGATTTTCAGTGAGACGAGAATACGTGAGAATTCGCGAAACGATAATCGACTAAAGTAAAAAAAAAAAAAAACCGAGGATAACACACGTGAAAGAGAATCGACAAAAAATACGAAAAAGAAAAAGAATCGTGAAGTGAGTTTTGACATAACGATCATCCGAAAAAAAAAAACAAAACGCGAAAATTCAAAAGAATTTTTTCTTCTTTTGTTTTGAAAAATAGTTCAACAACGTGTGATACAATTTGCATTCGCGAATAGGAAAGAAAAAGAAAATTATTTTTTAAAAATACATAAAGTCACAAAAATAGTTGCAAAGCACAAGAAAAAAAATAAATAAATACAACAACAACAGATAAAAGTGAAGGTCAGTGTGTGTAGTGTGGTCTGTGATAAAAGATAAATACCGTTAAAGTGAGTGGTAGCTGTCATCGAAGAGGATATTAAAAAACAAAAAAAAAAAGAAAATCGAAAAAAATATCGAAAACACTGTGAGTAGGGGTTTTCTTTGAATGATTTTACGTCATCAAGAAAGGAAATCTGATCCTTTTTTTGCTCTTTTTTTTATTTTTGTCATTCCAACTGGCGTTAAGGAGATCGAGAAAGAGATTCCGACGGGTTTGATAGTTCGATTTATCTGGTGATCGATTGTTTTTTGTTTGAGTGAGCGTTTGTGTTGTTTTTAATCAATTTGAACCTCAATTGAGTTGGATTTTGGTTTTTAAATAATTTTTGAAAATTAATTTAAGTCGGATTTTGTTTTTAAAGAATTTTTTAATCCAATTCGAGATGGATATTGTTTTTTAAAGAATTTTTGAACCTCACTCGAGACGCATTTTTTTTTAATGAAATTTTGAACCCCAACTAATTCGGATTTTTTTTTTTTTGAGCATTTATCGAATCACAATTAAGTCGGGTCCTGTTTTTTGAAAAAAAATTTCAACCACAATTGAAGTTAAATTTTGTTTCAAGAAATTTTCGAACTTTAACTTAGTCGGATTTTGTTTTCAAAAACATACTTGAACCGCATTTAAGTCGAAGTTTTTGTCTAAAGTAATTTTTGAAACCCGATTGATACGGATTTTGTTACTCAACCAAATTTTGAACCCCAGTTGAAGACAGTTTTTGCTTTTTTTTTTTTTTTTTGAACCTCAACGTTGAGTTTTTTTCCCAAGCAATTTTTGAATCCCGATTGAAATTAGATTTTGTTTTTAACGAAAATTCCAACCCCAACTATGTGGGATTGTTGAGCAATTTTTGAACCTCAATTAGAGTCGAATCTTGTTTTCTCTTCAATTCAATTTCAATTTCCGAACCTCGATCGGACAAGTTTTGTGTCAAATTTTGTGTCAAAATTAAGCAATTTTCGAGCCTCTATTTGGTCAGATTTTGTTTTTAAAGAAATTGTCGAGCCCCGGTTTCGTATGTTAAATAATTTTTTAACCCCAATTAAGTCCGATTTGGTGCCTTAAACAATTTTAAAACTCAAATTGTATTCGAATTCTGTCGATTAAAACGGATTTTGTTTTTTGACCAATTTTAGAACCTCCATTTAAATCGAATTTTATTTTTAACGAAATTTCGAACCCCAACTATGACGAGTTTTGTTTTGTAAGCAATTTTTAATTCCCTTATGAAGGCAGATTTTGTTATTTTTTAGTCTCGATCAAAGATAATTTTTGTTTTAGCTAACAATTGTAGGTCTCTAAAGACTTTCATGATTTCTCTCATACAACGGGTACTATAAAAAGGAGCAAAGTTTAAACCACTGTCATGTCCCAAAAATTATGGAAGAGAGTGTGCAAATTTTTGGCCTTCAATAAACGCGGAGATGGGGGACAGTTGTGCAACAATTTGCGGTCCTAAAATTAGGGGAAAGGAACGAATATTTTAAAAGCGAATTTATTCCAATCATTAGCTTCACTTTCATTCATATTCCTCGTTTCAAAATGGGCTTAGAAAAAGACTTAAATTTCCCGTGAAAATTCCACAAACTGGAACATGTGTCGCTGTCAAAAACCGGTTTGGAAAAAGACTCAAATTTTTTGTGAATCTCTTAAAAACTGGACCCTTTGGACACGTAAAATTAGAGACTTGGATGAATTTACTGATTCCAAACAGCAGCTTCATTTTCATTCATGTGCAACAATTCAAATGAGACTTTGAAATTTGAAATTGAAGACATGGGTGAGCAGAAGCAGACTTTTCTCCTCCTCAGAGCCTTATTTCTGCCTTTCAAAGTAGGAAACATAGTGTTTCTCATTCGAGTTCCACGAACCATCAGAATCCTTGCCCCACTCTCATGTCATCCACAAAAAAAAAAAATCTCATCACGAAATCAAAAACGATTCTGACAGTTCATAAACCATCCGAATATCATACGTTTCCTTAAAAACTTGCATATTTCTTTGCTACTGTTTACTCTTCATATTTATTTGTTTTCCTTATTCGCCTCTCTCTCTGTGTATTTTTCTTTTATTTCTTTTCCGGTCTTCGTGTGTGTGTTCATTTGTATGTGCAAAGTGCGTTTGTTAATATTTTGATTGTTTTTCGCGTGGTTTTTTCTTTTTTTTTTTTTCTTTATTACCCAACGCGTAATCATTTCATAAAAAGTGTGGGTGAAAAATTGTGTTATCAAATTCAAAAAAAAGAAAAATATAGTTCTTTCTTTTTTCGTTTTTTTTTTCTGTGAGCATTCTGCATCTGTGGATATATTTAGTGCGATTGAAACGTGTGGGGAATTTTTAAGTACACACAGTCTCAGTTTATTGAAGGTGAATTTTATTAACTCGCTCTCTGCTGTCGTTCATCAAAATATTCAAAATTTGTTCGTATTTATTTTTAATTTATTAAATTTTTCAATTTTAATGACTCTTTTTACTATTTCTTTTTTTTCTTTGCCTTTCGTTTCTTTTGTTTTTACATAGAGTTGAGTCATTAGTCGTGTGTTCGAATGAATGTATTCAAAACGAGTTGTGTGATTCGAGATGCGGTTTTTAAGATGAAAAAAAAATACTATTTTTTTTGTCTTTTTTCCTGTTGAGTTGCAATTTGAATGTTTGTTTTTATTGCTACCCGGGGGTATCTCGTCTGTCTGTAGTTCCTGAATCATCGAGATTCCATTAGAATTTTGTTGGATGAAAGTGAATTGATTTGGGAGTGAGCGGAGGCGTTCGGATGAAATCAGTCTGCTAGAGATTTTTGCTGTGATCGCATGGGACTTTTTTTTTTTTTTCTTTCCTCAAGGAAAATAAATGCATTGCACGTTGATCAAGTTAGGGCAGAGCTTGTTGTAGACGTGTGATGTAACAGAGCGGCGGTGAACGTGACATGAAATGTTTACGTGCACGAGGCGTTTCGTATGTTTCAATTACTAGGCGAAGAGTTGCCAGAATTGATGTGTTCGAGGTGGGATTATGTGATGCGTATGGTTGATCTTAGTCATGAACTGACTCAAGCATTAATTTAGTCCAATCGAGCATTTAAGCCAAAAAAGGGCAAAAACCTTAAGCTTTGTGGGTATCCGGAAGTTTAGGTGTTAGATCTTAGGTAGGAGTGACTGCCACGAAGATCCGCGACGTCCGGAAGTTTACGTCAGAAGGTTTTTCGTGTTTGAACTGAGAGATTTCTTCCGGGGCGTATGTGTAACTTTCGTCTGGATGAATGAGGTAGAGGACGGGTGAGTTCATAAAAGTAAGCTTGGAACAGGCATGCAAAGCAATTATGAACTCAGTGTTTTGAGTTCTGGTACTGGAGCAGTTTTACTTTTAAGAACCCGCACATTACGTTGGTTGTTGCGGCAGGTTGCGAGAAACCCACAGCCACACTTAGGCCAGATTAGGACCCATTTTTTATAGAGGATCACGTAAGACGTGAAAGCTTTCGATTGGATCATTGAAAACAAGGGAAGACATGATCAGAGGAGGTTTCTGACTGTTGGTCGTCATTGGAGTCACTCAGATGTCGATTTTTTTAAATAACTTTGGTTCTACTAGACCGATTTACAAAAATTAAACTTTTTTGGGTTTCTTGGAAAATTCTTCAACAGAATAGTGTACCCTGATGCTCCTGCTCTGATGACGTCATGCCATAAACGATTTTGTCGAATAACTTCAATTCTACTGGACCGATCTGCGAAAACTAAACTTTTTTGGCTTCACAAGAAAAGCCCTTTACAGAATTTTGCACTTCCAAGATTTTTTTTTGAATATCTCCGGTTTTATTGGATCGATTTACAAAAACTAAACTATTTTGAGTTCCTAAGAAAAGCTTCCAACAGAATTTTTTACGCGAAGGATCCTGCTCCGATGACGCCACGTCATAGAAGACTTTTTCGAATATCTCCGGATCTATTACAGGTACAAACAAGTTCTTAGTCATTTTCGACTCACAAAATAAGCCCTCAACAGATTTTCATAGTTTCTTTGCAGTCCTTTAGTGACGCCATAAAAATTTCTTTTGCTTATATCTCCAGTTCCACTGGACTGATTTTCGAAAACCGAATCATTTTGAACTCAGTATATGACCCTTTAAAGGAATAATATAACTTCCATCCCCTCCCCTTTCCATATGAGGAGAGAAAAGGTACAATCGTGATCTTTGTCATTTTCAATTCACGACACGAATTTCTAATCGATTTTCGTAACTTTTATCCTCTCACACCCTCTCACACATGGGAATGAGAAGGTTTTTTCTCAATTTCTCAGGATATACAGGACCCACAAACGTCGCCTAGGTCATTTTCGAGTCGTCAAACACGCGCCTAATAAATTTTCATAACTTCACTTGTCAAAAATTGGTTTTCGCAAAAATAAAATTTTTCACATTTTTTCCACCAAAAAATGAAGTCAAATGGTATTGACCCGAAGTCGACTTTTTCTGATAATATAAGACAAACTTCCAATTTTTGAGATTCGACCAAAAATGGATGGGAATTTAATTAGAAATGATGTGTTAGAAATGTTCTGAGGCAAAAATGTCCAGTTAGGTTCTTTGGGATCCACGGGATGGATGGGAGAAGCCTAAAACTGGGTCGGTGGTGACTTGCAAAGAGACCTGAAGACTAAAACCACCAATTTTTTTTAAATTTGATCAAAAATGAATAAGAATTCGATTAGAAATAATGTGTCAAGAGTGATTTGATTGAAAACTGTTCAGATCGGGTATTTGGTATAGACGGAATAGACGAGAGAAACTTGAAAGTAAAGGTGTGGTAGCTCCCATTGAGATCTAAGGCCATTACTCGTTGAATTTCAGCGTAAAAGTATAAATTCTTTTAATTTTGACTTTAATTTAAAAGTTCATTTTTGCTCGATTTTCAACCATAAATTCGGTTTTTTTTCATTCTCCTTTTTTTAGTTTCTCCCTCCCTCGCATTCTGAGTAATTATGATTTACTCCGGCATCTGTGCATTGACTGGAGTCTGGATGCTGACTCATATGCTGTCCAGAATTCAATCGGCTGTTGGTGGAAATAGCTCCCCATAGCCAGATGTCAACATAGAAACGAAGTTTCATTGTTTTCGAATTTCATGAGATGAGCATTACCATCAACACCGCCCGCCGTCTCTTCCGAAATTCGATTCCGATCCATGACACCATACCCCCCACATGACTCAGTTTACACAAGTCATAAAAAAAATAAAAATGATTACCTTTGCTGCTGAATTAATGTTTACTCCGCAATTCAACAGATGCCTCTTTCATTGAGCACCTCTTTTACGATGATTTCATTGCTCAATCATTTTCTTTCTTTTTTTTTTTCAGTTTTGTACTTGTTCAATTTTATCAGTCAATTCAATATCCGATTAGTTTTGCTATCACAATTTCATTCTTTCATTTTTCTTTTGTCCTCGTTTTGTGAATTTGTTTATTGTGACTTCATCCGTTTCTTCATTTCAAAGAGTCGAGAGTCGAGAGTTCAGTAAAAGAAGAGTGAACGAATTAAAAACTTCCAACGAAACTTGTTTATCAAAAAAAAAAAAAGAAAGGAAAAAAAAGAACAAATTCTACTTTACGATAAGATTCGTGATATCAAATTTATAATCTCTCGATGAAATGAAAAAACAAAAAAAGACGCGAATGAAACTAGAACACTCCATAATGTCATGCTGAAATGTATGCGACGACGGCAGTTTGTTTTCAATCAAACCAAAAACACAAAAATATTTATGATGTAACCATTTCAACTTTAAATTCTAGACGTTGTTTTATTTATGATGACTGGTGGTAGCAGGGGTTCCTAGGAAGGGAGTTTTAAAGTCCTCATTCTGCTGCGTATGTCGGGTGAACATGAAAAGTTTATAAGAAGGCTCATTTCTTGGGATGTAATTTCTCAGAAAAATCATATTCTACGTATTTTGGAAAAGTTTAAGGGCTTGTTCTCGTACAAGTAACAGAGGTACATTTTTTCAACGAACTTGATAGGGATGGCATTTTTAAAGAACATGTGTAGGCAATTTAGGTTCCTTGTTTTTGTCTTCGAATGTCTTCAGGAGGTCGTGCTTATGTCCAACATCTTCTTTTGTGTCTTGATTCTCGTCATTTTAGGGTTTCGTTCTAAAAGAATTAAGAAACACTTGGGTGTCCGTCTGTCTGTCTGTCGACTTTTTTAAAAAACAAAAATAAATAGTCTGCGTAACAGCCCATACAGGGCCAAAGCCTAGCTTCTTCGCCACGGCGCCCACGTCGATTTTTTTAATAATGATAATAATTAGTTGGCGTTAGAGCCCATTATGTGAACCAGCGTTTAATCGCGACATGGTCTCATACGTAAGACGCAAGGCCAAGAGTTAGAACCTATCTTTTTCGAACCTTCACTGTATACTCAAAATCGCTTACAATACATAACTGATGCATCAGTTGTAACGACCAAATTCCTAGGTTCTGGCTGCTCTCCATGTAATACGTCTGCACCTTGATATCGGTTAGAGCGACCAATCACCTACAAAAACCAAATTCGTGAGCCCTTTCAAGGTCGTTATATCCGATTTGACTGTATTTTCGATTGTATTTTACATTTTCTAACCCACAACCCCTCTCTCTCCTCCTAGATTAAATGAAACAACAGCAGCTAAATCAAAATGAACTCAACCAAAGAGAAGGAACCAAAATCTAACAGCAGGAAGTCCAGCACCAAGTCCAAATCGAATGGCAAAAAATCCAAAGCTCCAGTGGAACCAAAGCCTGCACGCTCCAACTCGGTACGTGTCACCTCATCCGCCAACAACAAGAATCCCCTCAATCCCAGTAACAACAATAACAACAACCATGTTAAGACCAAAGATCCACCGGTCTCAGCGAAGCCGATTCAACCACCACCAGGGTTCGAGAATCCCCCGAAGTTCGAGAGATCCAACAGCTTCTCACTCCGTCGGCTGACGAAGCTCCTCACCTCGATCACTGGGAGTAAAGAGAACGTCTCCAAGGTCGAGGAGGAGGACAATCCGTATAAATTCACGCGTAGCCGATCGATGATCCTTCTCCGTCGAACGAACCGGCGAAGTGTGATCGAGCCACAGCTGGAGCAGCTTTCCGAGGAGACCGAGAAGACGCCCGATCAGCCGGACAGTAAAAACAAGTCACCCGATGTCATTCCAGAGAGTGCTCAGTTCGAGTTTGTAAAGCCCGCTGAGCCTCCAAGTCCGGCGTATAATCCGCAGGAGAACTTCCAGAAGCGGCGGTCATCGTCATTCATCGCATCCTTTCGCCGCAGTCTGGCCGGTGCTAGTGCGGAGAAAAAGAAGCCTCTGAATCCCAAGTGGAGTGCGTCACTGCAGTCCCTGCAAGCGATCGACAACATGGTGAGCTACGAGAACATGAAGTTCATCGACTACGACAAGTTCCATGACTACGAGAAGAACTTGGAGCGGCGGCTATCGACGGCTCATTTAGAGGAGATGCCCGTAGATGTCGCACCACCAACGCCAGTCACGGCGCCTGTGGTCGTCCGTCGACCGAGAAAGGTCTCGTCATCGTCTCGGCCGCAATCCAAGACACAGAGCGCCATATTCGACTCGGACTTTGAGCACAATCTCGATCGGCCAAAGAACGTGTATCGGTTTAGTCTGGACAGCAGGAAATTGGAGCGGATGAATGATTTTTCCCAAGGATCGATGGTTTTAGACCTGAAATTGGACGCACTGAATCTGGAGGATGGAAGTGTCGGCAGGAGGAGGCGACCGGTGTCGTTCTCCATCGACAGCTTTACAAATCGAAGTCGGAGCACCAGTGATGTCGTCGATGCTGGAGCCGCTATTCAGGTGAGTTTGTCTTTCTAAGCATGCGGCTTTTAAAAATCATAATAAAACTGACTTTCACTGTCGCTTTGACAGCAACTTAAGCGGTATTAGCACAAGATTTGACTCATCACTTTTGTAGTGAGTTTCAATAATTTTATCCCGACGTACAATTATTAAGCGATCCAATATCGTAAATGGCAAACATTTGTCTATTGTAATGACACTTCTAATGATAGCTAACTTTAACTGGTGTTAAATGGCAGTCCCACAGATTTGAAACCACAAAGGAAATGACGCTTTACAGGCTGGGCCAAGTAAAGGTTTCTTTTTAAAAATGCAATAAAATGAACAAAATTCAATTGTTTTTTATGGACTATAGTTTATTAGTATGAGCAAATATTCCCATTAAATATGGAAAACTACGTCGTTCAAGTGACTACCTCGGCTGACTTCGCAGTAGCACTTTCTCTCACTTCAATTTTCCAAGACCTTGTTCATGGTTTGGGCTACAGCTCACAAATTGCTTGGAATATATGGGCTTTAAGTGCTTGAATCGTTTTCGAATTGTTGGCATAATATCGGTCCTTCACGGTTCCCCACAAAAAAAAAAGTCCAAAGGGGTCAAATCGCAGTTCTGAGGTAGCCAAATAACATCGTCAAGGCAGCTGATAACACGACTTATTTCATCACGCACTGTTTGGGCTGCTCTTTTTTGGAAACAAATTTTTAATATTTCCCAATTTTGTTCAACCGTAAAATGACTCATTTTGCTCTGCGGAGGTATGATACTGACTTTCTGCATAGATCTCGCCCCGGAAACCGCTTTCAGTGTCAAAGTAAAATATGAAGAAACCACAAGAAGGCCCAGCCTTTGTTTCTAAGGCTTCACATAGAAATGTTAGCTTCCGGACGTAATTTTCATTAATCTCTAATACTGCTTTTCTGACTGTTGAATTTTTTTAAAAGTGATTTTTGTTAAGCCCCTATAACAACATCCACACAATCGACCCAAGGAAGCCATTTTTCCAAACGTCACTTTGAGAATCTTTTAGCTCTAGACGCAACTGTCCGACTCCCAAAATGTCGTTTTAACCATCTGTAACTTTGTCTGACCTTAAATTTTTCAAAAACCTATGTTATTTAGTCCTTGCCTTATTATCCACACGATCCACACAAGGCAGCCATATTTCCAAACGTCACTTTGACAATCTCTTATTGCTGCGATTGACAGCTATAACATTCAAATAAAACTCCACATTTCCTTAGGCTACATCGGATATATTTTGATGTTGCGTTAAAAAAACACACAAAAATTAATTAAAAATGTTTGTAAAAAAAAAAACTGCGTCTTGTTGAAATGAAAATGGCATGTCCTGTCATAGAACAAATGTTCCGGTTATGGAATTCTAAACATAAAACCTAATTTGAACTTAAAAACAACGTGGGGATTGTGAAATATGCTTTGTTCATGCCTTCTGTTTTACTGTAGCTCTGAGTCACCCTTAGCGTAGTGGATAAACGCCAGGACTGTGTCGAGAAGATAAAGTGCTCCTGTTACCACGCACAACGATCCCATTGCGATACCGACTTGTCGTTCTGAAGCGACGTACAGGAATCCTTGATCTGACATGTATCCCTTCCAGTAGTGCAGAGCTGTGCCTCCGACTGCGATCCACATGAATGTGCCGACGACGTTCATAATTGTGTCGGTGAGTTCACTGAAAAGAAGAAAGGGGGACTGTTAATATGTGTGGAAGAAGGTTTGTTGTGGTGAGCTTACCGCTTGTGTTTTGTTGTGCCAAAGGAGTAGGCTATTAGGTGGACACCGGTGTAAATGAAGAATCCAACAAAGACTCCTGACGCCACAATTTCACAGTCTGGACTCTTTTCTTCGTTGAGGTTCCATGTGCCACCGATGCCGAGGAAATTCCCTCCATCGCCGATCCTATAGAGGATGATGATGATCAAATTCAGGACCTAGAAAACAAAAACATTTTTTTAGTGAAGTGAATGGAGTCCTGTGATGATTTAATTGAAGACGCAGGACGATGGAAAATATGTTTGAAATCCCTTCGTCTCAAAAACAGTGCTATCCACTTTATCCGGAAGTTATCCTGGGCCCTTATCAGCCTGTGAATCACTTCCTCCACATTCCGCTTGATGGCGCAACAGAAAAGCACTGAACCACTCCCTATTTGCCCGTTGCGACACACTCACACATAGAAAAAACTACACCCTATGAGTAATAGTATCTCTTTTTCACTAAAGCGCACAGATACCTTATCTTTGCCCGTTGCTAATATAGCCCACTGAGGCTTTTTTTTAATTTTTATTACAACACTTTTGTGAAATTTTCACCGTGAAAGTTCGATTTAATTAAAAACCATGATCTCATCGTCGTACAAATCGATTAAGGCTTCGTTATCCTAAGCCACAGGCCACCTACCAGTTTAAATATTTTGATGAATATCGATCCGATTGTTTCCACTGACACCATTTTGTTAAAATTTCTTCTTTTTTCGTTCGTGAATTAAAATGGACGAGCCTCCTTTTCGATGGCAGATAAAAAGAGAAGAAGGATTTCGTTTAAGGATTTCAAAAACACCTGTCGTTGAATTTACTTTTCTTTTTTTTTTTGTTTCCTACTTTTCACGTTGCTCGTTCTTCGTTGATCGTTGTATTAAAACTGTAACGTCGTCGAGATAACAGGTTGTGCGAAGCATCGACTGTTGGTTGGAGGTTGCCGCGATTTGATAAGATAAGACTGATTGTGGGAATGTAGACTACAAGCTCTTATCTCTGGGTGTCGTATTTTGAACGAAACTTTTTTCCTAACTTAGCCGTACAGGTGCGAGAGTGTGGGGCATGTTTTGCGCAAACATTGTGAAAATGTTTTATCTTTGTCTTATCGGGCTTTCGGGCATTTTGATAAGAACAAGTGGACTGTTGTTAGCGTCGGGTTTATTTACTTTGGGAGGGCTATCGCTTGAGTTGCTTTCATAGGGAATTTAGTAGACGAGTCATCGGGCTGGGTTCTGGGAAAATTGTGTTATACGTTTTATGTGGGGCATTAATCATGACAGGAAAAGTGGATAATTGGAGCGGATTTTCTGGAATTCCATTACACATTGGGTTAAGTGGTTGAAATTCAAGGGCGGTTGTACGTGATAGGGACAAGATGAATGAGGAATCAATAGTTTGAAGATCACGGGCGTGAACTCAAGAGTTGTTGGGGAAGGATTAAACGTACAGTACTTAAATCCGAAAGTTTTGAGTGGTGTTCATGTGCATTTGGAAAGTTTTAGCCTTCTAATCCCTCTGCGGGTCACCATCAATCCATTTACAGTGGGTTGTTGGATTCTGGTGGGTTCTTTGTGTTCCTGGAGCAATCTGTTCTTTACCACATTGGTTCTTCTAGCATTCTATCATAAAATTCATAAGAAAAATGAAAACATTTCACAAGTTTGCAGCTATTTTCCACATTTATCCAACAATTAGTAGCCTTAGATCTCTTTAGGAGCGACTATCAATCCACTCTCAAGCTTCTCCCGTCCATTTCATCTACTCCAAAGATCAAATCTGCACATTTTTTACTCAAATCACTCTTGACATATTATTTCTAATCTTTTCTTATTCATTTTTGATCAAATTTTAACAAATTTTGGTGTTTTTAGTCTCCAGGTCTCTTTGCAAATCACCACCGATCCAGTTTTAGGCTTCTCCCGTCCATCCCGTGGACCCCAAAGACCCCAGCTGGATATTTTTTGCTCAAAAAACTTCTAATATATCATTTCTAATCAAATTTCCATCCATTTTTGGTCGAATTTCAAAAATTGGAATTTTGTCTTAAATAACCAGAAAAAGTCGACTCAGTGTCAATGCCATTTGACTGCATTTTTTGGTGGAAAAAATGTGAAAAATTTTATTTTTGCGAAAATTAATTTTTGAAAAGTAAAGTTATGAAAATCTGTTAGGGGGGTGTGTGACGATTCGTAAATGACCTAGGACACGTTTGTGGGTCCTGTATATCCTGAGAAATTGAGAAAAAACTTTCTCATTCGTGAGATAGTGGTGTGAGAGGATAAAGGTTATGAAAATCGATTAGAATTTCGTCTCGTGAATTGAAAATGATAAAGATCGCGATTGTAGATTTACTAGAAGCGATGATATTCAGAAAAAACCTTTTCTCTCCTCATATGGAAAGGTGAGGGGGTGGAAGTTATATTATTCCTTTAGAGGCTCACATTCTGGGCTCAAAATGATTCAGTTTTCAAAAATCAGTCCAGTGGAACTGGAGATATAAGCAAAAGAAATTTGTATGACGTCATCAAAGGACTGCAAAGAAATCATGAAAATCTGTTGTGTGCTTATTTTGTGAGTCGAAAATGACTAAGAACTTGTTTATACCTGTAATAGATCCGGAGATATTCAAAAAAATGTCATATGACGTGTCGTCATCGGAGCAGGATCCTTCGGGTACAAAATTATTTTGGAGGTCTTTCTTAGGAACTCAAAAAAGTTTAGTTTTTGAAAATCGGTCCAGGAGAACCGCAGATATTCAAAAAAAATCTTCCGTGACGTGACGTCATTGAAGCAGGATTATCAGGGTACAAAATTCTGTTGAGGACTTTTCTAAGGCGCTCAAAAAAGTTAAGTTCTTGTAAATCGGTCCAGTAGAACCGAAGTTATTCGAAAAATTCTACATCTGAAGGACTCCACTGAAGACAGTCTCAAAGCTGATCATGTCTCTTCCCCGATTTCCAGGGATCCAATTGGGTCTCAATCTGACCTAAATATGGCTGTGAGCTTTCTGCAACCGGCCACACCATCCTACGTGGTCGTTTCTCTCATTCATTCCTTCTTTAGAGATGTAAATGCTTTTTAAAGAGTTCTTCTGAACTAACAGAGATTACATCATATTCAAACTTCTTACTACTCACCCACTCCCCCAACCAGATCCTCATCTACAATCATTTTATCAAAACAAATTGCGTTGCAGCTTCAAACGTCGTAAACAAAATCACATCTTGTAATCTCTGCGTCAGCCAAAAAGGAATCAAATAAAGTCAACGAGCGAGGGTGGGAAAATTGCAAGGATACGCCACCCAGTGTGGAAATTGACTGACGACTCGTAAAAGAGCCGACACACACACACGAGTGATGGGAAAACGAATTGCATACACAAAAGCAAAACATTTTTCCAACTTCTCCTTTCGTCCTCGAAGTGCAGACGATTTCCGATACCCGTTTGCATATCCTTGGAAACCCAAGCAGCTGACGACTGATTTTGTTGCTGCAGTCAGTTTGTGGCAATGTATCCACCCACCCCACTCGAACAATGATGATGCAGGGGAAGCAATGAAGACGATGTATCGAAAGGACACACGATGAGAATCTCAATGTAGACGACATGATTGAGGATGATGTGAATTTCGGGTTTCCAATTCTCTATTGATTCCGACATTGTAACTGCGACGTGAGGGGGGAAATGCCAGACTGTCCACAAAGTGACTCACACTTGGCAGCTGCTGGCATTCATCTCAGATCATTCTCAGTTCTAAGGTGTGTCCTACACCCGCAAACAAGTTTCACCAGTCTCGAACAACCTCCGACAACTAGATGCGAATTCACTTCATTACCTCAGCATTAATTATACGGTGGGCCAGCGCAAGACCATAAGAAGGCCACCGCCTTATCCAAAGTGAATTTCAAAAAAAAGAAATCCACAATCGGTTCGAATACGACAATTTTAACGACGCGCCGCCCGACTCTGTGCAGTTCAGTCACGCGTATGATATCATCCGTCCAGTCATTGTGCTCGAAACCTTGGGCATGAATCATCTGAGATCGACTAAAAAAATATCTAATTAGCATCACCCTGTGCACCGTCCATCGGACTCAGTCGACTCTGTTCGAGCTAATGAACCCTGTGTCGCTTGTTATGCAATCAGCATCCACGCGGTCCAATCGACAAGCTCTTGATTCACATATCCCACCGAGTGGAGGATGATGATTATACTCTCTTAACCGTTATTTGTGTGTCCACCCCCGCGCACAACATCTGTCAGATTTGTCAGCAAAAAAAAAACAAACACTTTCATGCCAAATGAAGTGAAAAACGTCGAACTTTGACGCTTCCGAGAGAAGAAAAAAAAAAAACAAACACTGCACACACATGAGTTTTGAAGCTTCCGTGACTCAATCAGCCCGCCCTCTCCTCTGTCTTCAGATACTCTATCTAGATAGATTTCAGCTCGAGTCTATCTCGTGTGCCGGCGCGTCGTATCCAAGAGCATACCACACTCATCACATGGTGATGTTTCGAGGTTTGACAGAAGAGCACGACTAGAGTCGTGTCAACTAGGGGGTGGTTCTATGTTCTTATTTGTTTTATTTTCTTTTTCTTTTTTTCTTTTTTTTATTGCGCATGAATAAAGTAGGTTAATGCTTTTTGTGAATGGAACACTTCCACATGGGGGTTTGTTTACATTCGCCCCACAGGAAAAGAGCTTCGACATTGAATCAGGTTCTCTTAACCAGACGATCTGTGTCTGATTCTCTTCGAAAAGAGAAAAGCAAAGAAAGAGAACGAATTTGTTGAAAGTGAAAAAGAAAAGAAAAAGAAAATGAATTATACTTTTTTTTTTTTTTTTGAAATGATTTATTACGACAACATAAGCTATTTGTTGGCATGACAGTCTTAATTAAGTAAAAGTGATCGTAAAGCGGCATACATTCGACTTGTTTGGTTAGAAATGTTTGTTGGCAGTAATTTTCTTTGCAAATTTTTTTCTTTTCTTTTTTTTTTTTTATTTCCTCGAACTTTTATTATTGTGTTTGGCCATTTAATGTCGACATGTGGTCGTAAATAAACACGTTGTCGAGCGAGTTCTCTGTAATGAGAGTTAAACAATGTCGATTTCTTGTCGTGACAAAGAGTGATTGAACTTTGTTAGTTGTTCGTAGTTGTTCGTGTGCCTTATTCGTTATCCTTTGGAATATACTCGTTTTTGTGCCTTATTTGAGTCCGATTCAGATTCCGATCGATTCAGAGGCTGGGCATTTCTTTGAAAGGCTTTTTCTCTCAAAATGTGTGAACACGTGTGAAATTTCTTTTTTTTTAATTCTGTTGATTATAATTAACAACTTTAAGTCGACGAAATATTCTTCAAGGAATCCTAGTTGGCCTCAGAGAATTGTCCACAGAGCCCATTTTTAGGACATCGTTTTAACGGAGTAAGCAAAATCCTTATAGGGTGGGCTAAAAGCATGTGTCTGAGAAAATTTTTTCCGGGGCATATACGTCATCAACATTTTTAGATTTTTACTCAAAATTTTAGAAAGAGGTAAGCTGCACCTTAGATTTTAGTTGCTTTTTTCCAAGCCTTTTTTTTATTTGCTTTGAGAGGGCTATCGCTTAAGTTGCTTTCATAGGGAACTGAGTAGACGAGTCACCATCATCGATTCTGGAAAATTCATGTGTGCGTTTTACAGGAAAGGAAAAGTAAATAATTGGTGCTGATTTTCTGAAATTTCATTACAAATTTGGTCAAGTGGTTGAAATTCAAGGGCGTTTGTGCGTGGCAGGGCTAGATGGATAAGGAATCAACAGTTGGCGTGCACCTAAGACCTGTAAGGGAAGGTTTTGTTTGTAAAACACCTAAATCCGATAGTTTTGAGTGGTTTTCACGCAAATTTCGGTAGTTTCAGGCTTCAAATGTCTTTGCGAGCCACGACTCACCCAATTTCATGGAGTTGTTAGTTTCTGGGGAATTTTTCTTGTTTCTAGAGTTTGTTCCTCGTCCGTGTTGTCGTTTTATTTAATAAACCAAAAACTAAATGAAAAAAACATTTTATGATTTGTTAGCTGTTTTCTACGGGAATTCAACAGAATTTTCATTTCACTTTCAAGAACATGTCGGCCTTTGTGTGTCTGGAGAAATCGAGAGCCAAAGCGGGTTCTTCAGATTCTCTGTCATGAAAATCAAAGTGAAAATTTAAAAAAACATCATTTTTTTATTGAAATTCAACGAGGATGCCTTAGATCTCTTTGAGAGCGACCATTAATTCACTTTTAAGCTTCTCCCGTCCATTTCGTCTATTCCAAAGATCAAATCTGCAAATTTGTTTATTCAAATCATTCTTGGCATATTATTTCTAATCAAATTCTCATTCATTTTTGATCGCATTTCAACAAATATCGGTGGTTTGAGTCTTCAGGTCTTTTTGCAAGTCACCACCGACCCAGTTTTAGGCTTCTCCCGTCCATCCTATCAACCCCAAACACCCAATCTAGGCATTTTGCACTTAATCCACCTCTGATACATGCTTTCTAACCAAATTTCCATCCATTTTTGGTCGAATTTCAAAAATTGGAATTTTGTCTTAAATCACCAGAAAAAGTCGACCCCGTGTCAATGCCATTTGACTGCATTTTTTGGTGGAAAAAATGTGAAAAATTTTATATTTGTGAAAATAAGTTTTTGAAAAGTGAAGTTATGAAAATCTATTAGGGGCGTGTTTGACGATTCGAAAATGACCTAGGCGACGTTTGTGGGTCCTGTATATCCTGAGAAATTGAGAAAAAACGTTCTCATTCGGGAGATAATGGTGTCAGAGGATGAAAATTAAAAAAATCGATTAGAAATTCGTGTCGTAAATCGAAAATGATAAAGATCGCGATTGTAGATTTACTAGAAGCGAAGATATTCAGAAAAAACCTTTTCTCTCCTCATATGGAAAGGAGAGGTGGTGGAAGTTATATTATTCCTTTAGAGGCTCATATACTGGGCTCAAAATGACTCAGTTTTCAAAAATCGGTCCAGTGGAACTGGAGATATAAGGAAAAGAAATTTTTATGACGTCATCAAAAGACTGCAAAGAAATCATGAAAATCTGTTGTGGGCTTGTTTTGTGAGTCGAAAATGACTAAGAACTTGTTTGTACCTGTAATAGATCCGGAGATATTCGACAAAATCGTATATGCCGTGACGTCATTGGAGTGGGATCATTCGGGTACAAAATTCTGTCGGGGGATTTTCCTAGAAACCTAAAAATGTTAAGTTTGTAAAAATCGGTCCAGTAGAACCGGAGATATTCAAGAAAATCTTCTATGACGTGACGTCATTGCAGCAGGATCATCAGGGTAAACAATTCTGTTGAAGAGTTTTCTAAGGAGCCCAAAGAAGTTTAGTTTTTGTTAATCGGTCCAGTAGAACCGAAGTTATTCGAAAAATTCGACATCTGAATGACTCCAATGAAGGCCAACAGTCTCAAAACTGATCTTGTCTCTTCCTTGATTTTGAAGGATCCAATCGAAAACTTTCATGTAGTGATAATTTACTACGTAATCCTCTATCACAATGGGTCTCTTTATCATTCAGCTCAGCCATAGTATGACTGTTTCCCGCATCCTGCCCCAGCTAGTTAAACTTGTGGCTAGAAGAAAACAAACTCCCTACCAGGTTCACGAGCTGTGTCGTAATACCAACGCACTCAGTCTCTTTAACTTCCTTTCCTCGCTGTATGTCCAAATCACAAGGAAACTTAAATGTCATCACTCACAAGACGGCTTAAAAACCTATAAAAGTTAAGCCCCTTCCGCCTTAAACGACTCTGGGTGAGCAGACGCCACAATCCCATCATCGGGGACCAACATCAATTGAGAGAGAAGGAATTGCCAATTGGCCGTATTACCTTGGATAATTCATTTTAATTTCCACTTCCATGGCATTCCCAGAATTCCGTCGAAAAAGGGATTAAATCCCCCCAGCCGGCTCCGCCCCTTGTCTAACCGCTTAATCGTTTCAGGCTCACATTCGACATCCACCCCCAACCACCCCATCCACTCACATATGTCGCTCGTTCTGTCGAATGAAATAACTGACATTGTTTACTTTGTAATTTAGGTCCTTTTTTTTTTGTCAAAGAAAACGTCCTAGTCCTTGTTGCTATACTCCCAACAAGGACGAGCCTCCAAAAAGAAAACAAAAAAAAAACCTTCAACCTCTCTCTTTTCTTGCTCTTGCTGTTTTTCGCATTTTCGCTTTCATTGCGATTTGAGAAAGTAAACAAAACACAAAAGCTCATAAACGCCGACAAACGTCCTTCCGACATCACTCGAGCGGTGAGTGAAAGCTCGCGCTTGTGAGTCCTTTCACCGAACCACGTCTCCACCAAAGGACTCCAAATTTAGTTCACTACGAACCGCCTCCGTGTGTGACCACCAAAGCGCTGAACGAACGAAAAGAAAAGAAAAAAGTACCGGAGCAAAAGAATTAAGGATAACGACGAGGATACACGACAAGGAACTTTTTGAAATTTTATTTAGTTTCCTTTTTTTCGGTTTTCCTCTCCTGACTTAGTTTGTGTTGTCTTCCATTCGGTTTCCCTTTTTTTTTTTTGGAAAATGCATCTTCGATGAGAGTGAGTGACTGTGTCCTTGTGTAAGGAGGTTTTCTTTTTCCTTTTTTTCCCCCGAAACTTTTCCATTCAGAACCGTTAAGTGGAAGTTTTGAAAATTCATTATCTGTGGAGTGTGTGCACACACGTGCTGAAGAAGTCCTTTTGAAATTTTCCGTGCTGTTTTTGTTGTCTGTGTTCCTTTTTTTTTGTTTGTTGTGAACAATAAAAGAAAAAAGAATCGTTGGCTCTTTGACTGGATTCAAAATTGTGCCTCACCTCACGCTTAACCTTCGACATCGAGTTAGAAAATCTAATTAAGGATTTCCTTCGTGAGTTCACGTGTGTGTTTGCGATAAAGTGCACTTGAGTAACCAAACCGAAGAGGAAAACATCACATCACACACTTTGCATAGTTTTTGTTTCCAGTTCGAGGACATGGAATTCTTCTTCATCCTTCACACACACACGCCTAAGTCGAAGGATTCGATTTAACATTTTAACAGACAAGGATGTGATTAACGTAAGTAAATCGAAAATCATTTTGTCATTCGTGGGGTGACTGTCTGAGATTTGTTGTTTTCCATTATCCCTGTGAAGGACATTAGCATACAGAAGCGTTTGAGAGGGAGCATGCTGAGTGCCACTGAATGGGAGTGATAATGAAGAAGTAGGACGTGTAATGTGGTTTTTGGGGAAAATTTGCTTTCTATTTTGTTTTTGTTTTTTTTTTTTTTCGAAATTATATCGGCGTGACTCCTCCGCGGGTTTGCCGGTGGAGCGTGTAATTTGAAGATAGCAGCACGTAGTTTACGCTCGAGTGCTAATCGTTGAAGGTACGTTGGTGAGAGATTTATTATTTTTTTCAGGAGACTGTGGAGTTTGGAAAGTGGTTGCTATGAATTAGAGGAGGGCTCCCTTGGTGAGACTGGGGCTAATGGAAATAGATTTCGCGGAATTTTTTTTGTTAATGTGGCGCTGTATGAGATCGCCATGTAGTCGGGGGTTGAAAATTCGTTGCCCCTGATTCACATCTTTCATGTCAGGGAGTCGAAGAGACATGCATGGGAGCTCAAAACCTTTGTTCTGAAACATGATTTCCTCATGAAAATTTTTGTTTTTTGTATCCGAACTTAAAACCTCTGTTTTGAAGCATAAATTATTCATGATTTTATGCGAACTTAACAACCCTTTTTCTGAAACATAAATGTCTCATGACATACTTTCCTTGTATGCAGTAGGCTTAAAAACTCTGGTTCCAAAACATAAGCCTCTCGTGATATATTTTTCTTGCATTCGAGCTCAAAAGCCCCTATTCTGAAACATAAATCTTTTTTGCGCGTTTTTTTGTTTTTTTATATATTTTGAACTCAAAAGCCCCTGTTTTGAAAAATAAAACCCTCATGACACTTGTTTTATTTTCTATGCGAGCTCAAAAGCTCTTGTTTAAAAACGTAAATCTCTCCTGTCTTTTTTTGTATGCGATCTCAAAAACCCTTGTTATGAAATATTAAACTCTCATGATATTTTTTCTTCTATGGGAAATTGAAAAACCCTGTTCTCAAAACATGAGTCTCTCATGACGCGTCTCGTTTCTTGGATGCAAAGCCCAAGAGCCCGTGTTCTAAAATATAAATCTCTCATGACATGTACTTTTTTTAAATCATTCATGACATATTTTCCTTACATTCAAGCCTCTTCTGTAACATCTTTCATGAGTTTGAATATTCGTCAATTTTGTGAGACGAAATTGTAAGCAGTCTTCAAACTATTGGCTGTCCAAGTCATCACCCGGCTTTTCCAATTAATCAACGACGAAAGTGACTAATCTCAATCTCAACTGAACATCCGATGTCACTTTGATCGCCAACACTTTCTCGGAAATACATTTTCTCAGAACCTCACCTGAACTCCACACACGAGCAACGGACGCTAGAAATGTCCAACTGCATACCTAAGGTCCTTTGAACTACTTCGAACCCCAATCGGTTTGACATTCAAACAATAAGATTCTCAGAAACGATAAGGAAAATGTCAAATGCCCAACGACCGGTGTCATTATTGATGTTGCCCATGATTTAATCCTTCCCTGAACGTGGCCATTTAAACGAATCGTATGGCGCGGAACCATGAAAGGCAGTCATTTAAATTGAGTTCAAGCAAATAAATGTACGAGTGTGTGTATTTTTCGTCCTTTTGAAAAATTTTACATTTCAATTATTCGCTCAAGAACGCGAAGCGTGGAAAAACCAACAACCAGCACACACATCCTGAGGGAAAAATAAAAAAAAACGCGCAACGAAACCGTGTGTGTCTGTGTCGGTGTGTGAGTCTGTGTTAAAAGGGAGGTCATGGTATCCTCCCCTCCTCGGCAATATGGTGATAATTGACGTTTGATTGGTTTATTGGTTATCGATAGGGGGGAAAAGGCGCAGCAGTTAGAAGTAATCGTTTATCCAAATGAAAGCAGTCGTTTGCGTCTCTTTTTTTTTTTGTTTGAAGGTTAATTCATGACTGACGAAGTAGAAAAATAGTCGCAAAGGATAATTGATAATTAACACAAAGAATTATGAATGTTATCCACGCGGCGTATAGTCGAAAGTGTGCCTAATGACTGACAAAAAAGCCGATGTACACGCTACGCGGATGAGTTAAGGTCGAAACGTGCTTCACAAAAGAACTTATCCGAGTTGGAGGTGTTTAATGTCAGGCTGACAGGAGAAACGAATATTTCTTCAACTCCGTGCACCGTGGGGCATCTGTCAAGTGTTTTCCGAGGAATTCTTCTACGTATCTACCCGACAAGTTGCAATCCGAAAGCGAAAATTAAACTTTCTTCTTCAGAACTTTGCCGATGTCTTTTTCTTTTTCTTTGTTGCTGACTCAAGTCGTCCTGTTAAGCGGAAAAGTTTTTTTTTTTCTTTTTTGCGAAGAACAACTTGACAGAAGTTTTACCCTCCTGTCAGTTTGACATCAATTGGTTGTCATAATTGTCGAATTGTTCATTTTTATTTTGTCGACATTAATTGGTCGCTAAGAATGAAAATGGAACCTCTCAACATCTGTCCTCGAGGACGATGACGACGAGAACGACGACAACGAAGACAACGCGCGTCCGCTAATGGCGAGGCTCATTAAAATTAATTCCACACACAGTGTGTATATCTTTCTCTCTCTCTTTCGAATTTCCGCCATTTCCGGATTGTGAGCCAAATCCCATTACCGAATTTCATACAATGGCCACTTTACACTCGGTCTGCGACTCATGCCAACGTTCCAGGCACAATTATCTTGGCCAGTATCCAGGAAAGTTTTCAATTGAATTTCCTTCGAGAGTCGAATCGAGAGGGAGGACTGAGATATTTGTTAAACCACCCACTCCCTCTGTGTACCTGTGAGGAGAACATACATTTTAAAGGACATTAGTCCTTGCACACCCGTGGTGCGGCACTGTGTTATAAATGGGACAATTTTCTATTGATTCACCTTTTTTTTTTTGCGGTCGACGACAGACTCACACAAGGAGACATCCACTTGAAGGCCTGCCAAACCGGCAGAGGGAGAGAAAGGGAAAGGATAAGGATAGGAAAACAAGGTTAAGGACTTTTCTATAAGAGGGTTATTGTTAGAATTTTATTATTTAAAAAAGAAGAAATCTCGTTTCGAACTTGACTTTGAACGAGAAGGATGTTGTGGCGGAGGACATCTTTTCGCTCATGTGTACACAAACAGAAAATCCTTCATAATTATCTTTTTCATCAATCTCTCCCACGGAGGCGAGCAAGCGAAACAAGACTGGAACGAGGAGACTTAGTCGGCCGACGACGCCGATGATGCCGCCAACATTGCCGACTCCAATGTCGCCTCTCCCGCCGTCATCATCCTCATCTTTATCGTCGTAATGATTGTCGTTGTCGCATGCCGACGGATTGAGAAGAATTATAATCATTTTTGACATATCCTTACTGACATCAAATTGAATAAGAATGGTTCTTGTTTGTAGATTAACATGTGTCATGTGTTGTTAAGCAAAACCCAACCTCGAGGAGAGAGGGAAAGAGCCCAACACATGTGCGTGCGTGGAGGATAATGACATTGTTAACTCTCGGTCTTATTTGGTTTATTAGAAGGATTTCATTTGAGGATAAAGTTAATGTCTTAGTTCCTCATTCCCATCCCATCAATGGTTCCCGACCGAAAAGCAAACAGAAAAATTTGAAGAAAAGTTGAAGGACTCCCCGCTATCCCGCAGCTGAAGTGTGGAGAAGATTATTGGGAAAGTTTTCACAATAAAAGCAGAAGGCTTGTCTTAGTTAACTTCGGTATCTGTGCGTTGAATGATAAAATTAAGAGTGTTGGTCTGGAACGGAGGATTCTGGGATTTTTGGGGAGGGCACGTGTTTTGGGAGGCGTTATATGGGTTATGCGAGGATTTACACACTTGTGGGGACTCGGTGTTATCTTGGTGCCTAACTCATTTGGAAGAAGGGTGGACGTGACACCCTCGAAGGGATTTTCAAGGTGTCAAACCCTTTTTTCCGGTCGTCTGTTAAGTGAGGGTCCTGTGAGGCGTTCAGGTGATGGTGTTTTTTCTGGGGAAATTCACGTCACGTTTGTCACAGTGCACAGTCATCGGATTCGACAATCTAGGTGGACAAAATTGACAAGAGCAAAAATCTTGTCTAAAAGTTATTACAACAAAGGCTCGGTTCTTGCGTTGTTTACTAGGACCAGACGCAGATTGAAACAACCCAAGTCCAATTAAGGATTCATATGTATTTTATGTCTAATTTCGATGAAGAGTGGGCCATCTAAAGGTTTCTTTTTAACTTTCATCCTTCCCTCGGCTGTTACATTGTGAATCAGAAGCAGTCTTTTTTCTCAGCTACAGTTTTAAATTTAAGGGACTGGTTTTTGTATGTAGTTAGCAATTGCGGTAAATTTATTTTTAAATCATTTACGAGGTTCGTTGCAGTAAAAGAAATCAAAAGACAGTCGCTTGGGTCAAAAAAGTCCCAAGGGATGGATGAAAGTTAAACCATAGGTTTCTTTTTGACACTGGCAGCTGTTTCCCGATCGGGTTTTCGAGATTTCGGCTTAAGAAAGAATGGTGTGCCTTCTTCCTAACCACCAAACCTTACAGAAAATCTTTGCATTATTTTTGATTGTGAAGTGAGGTAAGGGAGGCTTTGATATAAAACCGACTTAAAAACTGCATTATTTCAGGAAGGGCTTCAGGTAAGTCCTGAAATTTTTCGCAACCTTCTCGATTCGAAGCCGAGGAGATTACAAAACATGATCGAAGCAAATAGACTGAAGAGAATATGCACATCCTTTTCAATTTTGCAATTTTCGACAATAAATGAAAATGTCCAACAAAGTTCGATTAGAATCTCATGTCTGGCACACTAAATCAAGGCTTTATGCTCCACTTAGTCGTAGTAAATCGATGGAATTGAAAGAGATTTTTGGTTATCCAAAATCCAACACCATATCAGAATTTAATTAATCACATCGTATGGGCTGTAATCGTTGTAATCCCAACTTACTCCTAATTCGATGTCCTGTAATCTCCAGACCAACCGGAAAACATGCCACCCCATCCCAAAAACCTAACACCAACCGACACGTGAATAATCCCGTCGTGGTTCCTTTATTTTTTTTTTTGGAATAAATTTTGCATCGCAATCATAGAGTATCCTCGGCACGGATTTGTGATGCATCCCAACTGAATATATAGACCCATCCTACCGTCCATATTCATTCATTTAACCCAAAAAGGATAACAATTTATTTTCTCCCCAAAAAAAAATTGGTGTCCATGTGTGTCATCCGTGCGAGGACTAACAGAGGACATGTGATGCTCAGCAATTCGTGTGTTTTTGAAAAAAAAAAAAGCACAGAAAAAATGACTACCCCATATCGGAGAAGGACGTTTCAAGCTTAGTTTTGTGACACCGGGGCATGCACGCACACACCTGGACGGAAAAGGATAAATTCGCTGTCGCTGGTGCTCCTCTTGCTGCTGCTGTTGGTCCTGTGCTGATCCTTCGTTGGTCCTAGTTCTGGTCTGCTTCGTGTGACAGCTGTAATAAATATGATTTATTTCCTTCATAAATTTTCGTATTCAATTGAAAGTTTCTTTTTTTTTCTTTCCTGGACAATTTTCGCCTCTCTCTCTTTCGTCCTAGTTCTTAAATATCCTCTGTGTCTGTGGTTTCCTGGATTTCATATTTATTTTGAGAATCCATAGATTTTTGTATTCACTGAACAATTTGTTGTGTGTCTCTGTGTGTTTTATTGGATTTTCGAAATTGATATTTACGAAAGCCCATGAGTGATGAATTTGTTTTGTATTTTTGGTTCACTTTCAAGGATCGCATATTGAGTAGGAAGGAGGGATGTCATGCTGGAGAAGGGTAATGACTTCATATGAGAAAATCTCTAAGGATTTCAATGTCAACAACAGAGATATACACATCTTCAATGAAATCACTGATTTTGGCTTTGATTTGGAGACAGGGAGAGTGGAAATACTTTTGGGTGGGGGTGGTAAGGGTTCCTCTTCAGTGATGCTTGAACAATGAGTTCAGTGAAGTTACCTGAAGTGAGGGTTATGATGATGGTCGTCGATGGCAGGTTCATTAGTTTTGTAGGTTTGAGATGAGAACACACACACTTGAAGGTGCTTCCAAGAATTTGGGTTGTCGAGGTGCGCTGCGTAGATTTGAGGTCATGGTGAAGTGCTCTGTTTTTTTCCAAACAGTTCTCTTCGTCGTTTGGCTTTCAGGAACATGCCGCCCATTGTGATCCTGGAGAAGTCGGCAGCTAAAGGCGGTTCTTAAGATTCTCTCTCGAAAAGATTTTACATTTTTAAAGCATTTTGTCACTGAAATTCAACGACCAATGGCCTTAGATCTCTTTACAGACTATTAGATAAGGGATTGTTGGTTTTTTCTGGGATCTTCACGTTCCTACAGGAGTCTGTTTCGTACCAAGATGGCTCTCATAGCATTCAATCATAACAATCAAATTCAAAATGAAAAAATTTTACAACTTTTAAGCTGTCTTCCGCGGGAACTTAACAGCTGAGGTCTTTTTCATGAGAGTTTTCATCGTTTGAAAGAGAGAAGAACATGTCAGCCTTTGTATGCCTGGAGAAGTCTGTAATCAAAGACGGTTTTCAAGATTCTCTGGCATGAAAATCAAAGTCAGAATTAAAAGATTTTAAGTTTTTTCTCTGAAATTCGAGTAATGGGCTTGGATCACTTTGGGATCGACCACTCATTCACTTTCAAGCTTCTCACGTCCATTTCGTCTACCCCAAAGACCAAATCTTAGCTTTTTTCACTCAATTCACTTCTAATACACGATTTCGAATCAAATTATCATCCGTATTTTGTCGAATTTTAAAAATTCCGGTAGTTTCAGTCTTCAGATCTCTTTGCAAGCCACCAGCCACCTGGTTTAAGGCTTCACCCGTCCATCCCGTGGACCTCAAAGACCCAAACTGGAAATTTTTCGCTTAAAACACTTCCAATACATCATTTCTAATTAAATTCCCATCCATTTTTAGTTAAATTTCAAAAATCGAAATTTTGTCTTAAATCACCAGAAAAAGTCGACCTCGGGTCAATGCCATTTGACTGCATTTTTTGGTGGAAAAAATGTGAAAAATTATATTTTCGCGAAAACTAATTTTTGAAAAGTGAAGTTATGTAAATCTGTTGGTGGCGTGTGTGACGATTCGAAAATGACCAAGGACACGTTTGTGGGTCCTGTATATCCTGAGAAATTGAGAAAAAACGTCCTCATATGTGAGTTAATGGTGTCAGAGGATGAAAATTATAAAAATCGATTAGAAATTCGTGTCGTGAATCGTAAATGACAAAGATCGCGATTGTAGATTTATTAGAAGCGAAGATATTCAGAAAAAACCTTTTCTCTATTAATATGGAAAGGAGAGGGGGTGAAAGTTATATTATTCCTTTAGAGGCTCATATACTGGGCTCAAAATGACTCAGTTTTCAAAAATCGGTCCAGTGGAACTGGAGATATAAGCAAAAGAAATTTGTATGACGTCATCAAAGGACTGCAAAGAAACCATGAAAATCTGTTGTGTGCTTATTTTGTGAGTCGAAAATGACTAAGAACTTGTTTGTACCTGTAATAGATCCGGAGATATTCGAAAAAATCGTATATGCCGTGACGTCATTGGAGTGGGATCATTCGGGTACAAAATTCTGTCGGGGGATTTTCCTAGAAACCTAAGAATGTTAAGTTTTTACAAATCGGTCCAGTAGAACCAGAGATATTCAAGAAAATCTTCTGTGACGTGACGTCATCGAAGCAGAAACTGTCGAGTAAAAAATTCTGTTGAGCGCGTTCCTTAAGAACCCAAAAAAGTTAAGTTCTTGTAAATCGGTCCAGTAGAACCGAAGTTATTCGAAAAATTAGACATCTGTAGGACTCCAATGAAGACCAACAGTTTGAAACCTTCCTTGATCATGTTTCTTCCTTGCTTCAGGGTCCTTGCAAAAAGACGCCTCTCCGTTCTTATGACGGCCGTCTTCTTATTCGCCTGCCTTCCGCAACCACCCCGCATTGGTTATTGGCATTGTCTCGTCTTATTGTTAGACATGAAACCTTATCCTTGTGCTTCCATCAAAATTAAATTATTCCCTCATCATTGTAACTCTATCGACAACGTTGAGCGGTATTTTTCAACATCTCACCAGCAACGACTCGTTGCCGGAGGCTTTCAATTGTAAAACGAGCAAATTTATCACGTGATTAATTGTATCCTTCAAAAGGATTTTCATGCCTCATCGATGTAAATGGACAACTAAGCGGGAAAGGATATGATGGATGGGGATTTAATGAAAGTACCCATTGCAATAAATCACAAAGAGATAAAAAAAGACGGGATGCATTGCAGACAGGAGCGCTTTTGGGTGATTGATAGCGAACGATAAAGATTTAGCAGTCTTTTTTTTTAATTCCATGTCAGTTTTGGAGTGTGGTAAACCAGATCTAAGTCTAAAACAGAGTTTCTTGACACTCAATCTCCTCTGCATTGAACGACATTGACCTCTCTCTCGAAAACACTTAATCAACCCCTCAAAGCAAAAACATCACCGTCCCCATCCCATGTAATTGCCTTCAAAGCCCACCCTCACATAAAATCTTCCCCCGAAGAAATAAAGACCAAAGCATATTTAATGATTAAGTAAAATTCCTTGCAAATGACACTGAGTGTGGGGCCGACACACACATAGTCCTTCATCGCATTGCCTATTGCTTCAAGAGGATCTTCGTCCTTTTCCTATAGACAGTCCAGTTCCTTCTTATTTTGCTTTCGTTGCCATATCATTTCGTCCTTCATTTTCATTAGAGTCGTTTAAAGTTTTTTTTTTCTGTTTGTTTGTTCTTCTTTTAATTCTCCCCTGGCCTCCTCTTTTCGTTGCCACATTTTTTCCAGGATAATTATCCTCGTCCCCGATTGACGTTTCATGAATTATAAATGAACTAGTCTTTAACCAAAAGGACCATCCTCCGATATATATGAATTTTTTTTTTCTTTTCAAATCTTGTTAACGCTCACGAAAAATTTTGTTTTTTTAGGTTTAAGTTAATTGTTTTAGTCCTTAAATGGGAATTAATTTGTTTGCTTTTTTTCTCTCTCTCTCTTTTCTAGGTAAACAACAACAAAGATTTTTATTTTCAACCAAAAAAAGAGAAGAAAATTTGTAAATAATTTTTTGGTTTTTTTTCTTAAATTTCTTCCATCGAAGAATGAAGTGTTTAATGTCAAAGTGAAACAAAAAAAAGTTTCTTATTTTTTTTCCTTTCTTCGTTTTCCGTTTATGTGTGGTTTTTGTTGATGTAGTAATCGTGTGTTAATTTGTAAAGTTTAAAATAAATAAATTAGTAATCAGTGTTCCAAAGAAAGAGAGAAAAAAAATAATCTAAACAACAACAAAGAAAAAAAAGTAAAGAAAATCAAACCACGACGTGACAGTGCCGGAGGGATTTTTGGATACATCCTGTGAAACTTGGGTAAGCCATGTGAATTTATGTTTTAGTTTTTTTTTTTTTAAATGCAACGAATTTGCCTTATGGCCTTTTAATGGGAATTTGACTTTTTTGTATTGAGTGTTTAAAGAATCGAAAAACTAGACTCTTGCCCTTTACAGGCTCTTACGCAGATTATTATTATTTGCTCGAAAAAGTTCGGTAACAAATTTAGACAAAAATTCAACACTTTTTCCTTGCATTTCAAGCGAGCTCTATTAAATTGAAAAAAAGTAATTCTGAAGACATTCTGTGTTCCTCTCCTCTTCACAAGACCCGATTGATCCTTAAATTATTTTAACTTCGCATCTATCCAACTAACTCCGTCATTCAATTCTTAAGTGTATCGTTCTTCCGCTGATTCCTTTTTCAAAGAGGCCATCAAAATCATTCTTTTTGCCACGATCTTTTCTAACCATGAGACCATCAAAACCCCAAGTTTTTGAGGTTTTTATAGACTGCTCTTAGTCGACTTGGGGTGTCGACAACTTGATTTCATGGAGGTTCACGAAGATTGTCAATTGTTCACTTGATGTGGGGCCGTGAAAATTGTTTGTCGTGTTTTTTTTCCGTGCTCGATTCAAATCTGGGCTTTCTTAACGATCCGACGTACTAACTATCAAGACACGACTACCTTCTCGATCGATTTTTAAATGAATTTGATTTTATATCCATCCAGCTTAGCACACACTTCCCCGGACTTCCTTAGAATCGAAGCCTTCTGTCAGACAGGTGACCGCTCGGCAGATCCAGGATGAGGTGCTTGGACTAAGTTCAAAACCTTTGCCTGGTTACCTCCTGATGACTTAGAGTCAGCGGCGGATGATCGGGTTGCCTAGAGATATCTTCTGCGTTCATTGCTCCCGTAGTCCCGTTTGTGGAACATGCGGCCACAGAAGATGACGAAGATGAGATTCGAAGCACTCTGCTTCAGTGAGTTGTTCGTTCTTTAAATGCATAGCTCTTGCCTCAAATTCCTTATCAATGAAGTCTTCAAAAACATTTCTCTTGCATCAATCCACTTTAACTATGAGGCTATCAAAAGCCCAACATTTTGAGGTTTTAACCGTTTAGTTCAAAGCTTTACAGACCCCTCTAGTCTGTCTTTTGGGTGTCGGCGGCAATCGATTCCACGAAGGCATATCGAAATTTATTGAGTTCCTTTCATCACTTCCATCGACCTTGCTGTCGATCCTCTTAGCTTAAAATTGTCGACATGACACTGCTTCCTTCTCCACAGAATTTCACAGCAAAGCAACGCCTTCTGTTTCTTCCCGTCCATGGAGTCGTTGTAATACCCTCTAAGTCCTGATTGCTTCCATCGGAAATATTGAATCCATCAAAACACTCTGAAATCGATTACATCCTGAAGGACTACACCGACTTAATTACTCGAAACACAATTCATGAGAAATAATTTCCTGGTGAAATTTTCGAACCCACCGAAGCGTGACAAGAACCACGGCCAGCAGTAAGCCATCCTGACATCTGACCACTTTCCATCACCTCGAGAGTAGTTTCCTGGAAAAAAAAAGATAACGTTCACGTAGTGGTAGCCACAAAAAAAGAATCACGAATCCTGTCTGGTGCTTTCCATTTGAATTCGCTCCGTGAAATCAAAACCCGTCCAACGTCCGTGAATGAGATTCGAAGCGTTTTCGATATAATTCACACCCTACCACCGACCTAGAAGACGTCGAGAGGGCGGGAATTCAATTAGAAGTGACTAGGCGTTGGCGTGGGGGTGTCTTTTGAACGTCCGCATCTGTAAACGACTCCCTTGAGAGATGTGCGTAGACTTCTTTCGATGTCTTTCTCTGCAGGGCGATGATACCTCTGGTGAAAAGTAAGCCAGGAGGAAGAGAAGACGACTCATTTCCCTTGGGACTTTGAGACGGGGGAAAGGACGTGTGTTCTCCGCGGTGACACTTTCATCTTTGGAGCGTACCGATTGTGGCATATCAAGATGATGACGACGACGATGGAGACGGTGCGCGATTTTCTGGTGCGTAGATGGGAGGGGTGGCATGTGTACGTGCGGTGTTGGATGATGTCATTTGAGATAAGGACATGTACCTTGAGGATGTGCTGTTTTGTGTCTGCGTCAGTGAGGAACGAAATCCTATATCGCCATCAAAGGATTTCATGGAAATTACTCCAAATTAAGAGTGGGCGGGCGGCGTCGTTGAGCGAGAGCAAGGACTTGCTTGCCAAAAAATAATTGCGCCATAACAGTTAAGTGTCACGTGCAGTGGTGCTTGGAAGAGAATGAATATGAGGACTCAATTGCAATGTGAAAAAAAAAAATTTAATTTGATAAAAAATTGAGAGTGTGTTCCTTCCTCGGGATGTGCGTGAGTAGCTTAAGACCCAGAGGAGCTTGTCTTTCTCACTAAATGTCCACGCGACTGAGTCTTCTCATCTCCCTGTCCTTCTGTACACAGTGCCTTGAGTTCATACCTCCCGCGAAGATAATCACATCCTAGTTGTGCTCTCATCATCATCATTGTCATCAGGGGCATCCTTCCAGGAGAATTATTCGCGAAGACACACACCGTCGAAAGCAGGCGTAGACAGAAAAAAGGAAAACCAACCGAGCAAAGCAAGGACATCTCCATAAACCACAATCAATTTGGGTCATGAATGCAGGCGGGTGTGCCAGTACCGCTGCTGCAGTTGCAGTTGCAACCTTTTCTCCATAAATAATTGCAAGACAACAGAATCACTATCATCCATGGAAACAGCATTTTGCCATTATCCCTGGCGAAGGACGAACCGAGTGCGCATTTGACGCTTCGCACCGCACGTTCACCACCCAGCCACCACCCTTCCCCAAACACACACACACACATTAGACGGATCCATTATTTGTCAACTTTCTCTCACTCTTCGGGGGTGTTAGTAGTGAAATCAATGTTCACACACCGATGGCATCGAAAGTCAATATCCTGTGGGGAGAGTCCTTGTTTCGGACCGACGATAACGACAACGACAATTCAAAAGTTAAATTACACACAGACAACCGTGATTGCTCGTCTCTCCTGTGTGAGGGGGGGATGAAAATTTCTGTTTAATTTCGCAGACTTTGCAAAATTTTAATGGCGAATCTCGCCCCCACCTCTAGCAAAGGACATCTTGACGCGTTCACTGTCGGTTGATGGTTGAAAGGATATGATGTGGATTTTCCAAATGAGTTCACTCCACAGGGGCCATGATCTCCTGTAGCGTAACGGAGAACAGAGGGAGGAGACGAATATAAATTCCAATATTTTGGTTTGAATTTCTCTTTGTTCTTTCGGTTTCTCGCCATGAATGTCGAGTTTAGTGACTCCTTGTTGCTGCTCCTCTCACGCTGCAATCGGTTTTGGGAATGGATATCCTTTCTCGGCGTGCTGTGCTCGGGTTGGGGGGACGATATAAAATGTGTTAAGCGATGTGTCTACTGCAGAGTACATTGCCATGGCTGAGTGCACAGTGGGACTTTTTTTTTTTTTGGTTTTTCCGATTTATAGATATCCTTGAGCCACCGCAGGATAATGAAGTGCATAAAATTGCGTGTGAAAATCATCTAAAGGGAGGACAACGATTATGAGATTTTGGGCGTCTCGGGGGAAATGGAGTGTTAATCACATGGAGAAGGTTGATGTTAAGAAGCTCTTTTTTATCACAGAAAGAGACGTCGAAATTTTGTCTAAATGGCAGGGAATTATTTGTTTTTATGTTTGTGGATTGACCAAAAGTTAATCTTCTATACAAGCAGCCATACAATGTTGAGCGTAAATGATGGTATTTATCTACAATTTTGGAAAAAAGTTAAGAACCGACTTAGACAGGAGTGAATTGTCTTTCAAAATGATTAGGTATGAATTGAAGGATCAAATGGAAGAAGGGCCTACATAAAATCGCGCATGTTTTGCCCCTTAAATACTTTTACTGGTCGTTTTTCTTTATACGAAAGCTCAAAGCAATAACGAGACAAGCAAAAATCTAGAGCATACATTAACCTTTGCTGACTTAATAATTCATATTTGTTGGTTCTTATGTTGATAATTTCTTATGATTCTTGTTTTTAGTAAACTTATAGTATAAGCTTTTCAACAGTATTTAAATTTTTTTTATAATTTTTAGGAGTTCCGAGAAAATAAGCCTTATGTTCCAGATTTTCTCCATTTCTGCCTAAATTTCAAATTCAAAAATTCAAATCTTCAACGGTCAAATCTAGTGACCGAGCGATTCTCTCAATTGATTAATGGCCGCTGCAGTCCGAGTCTCTTTGTGCACAACTGCAATTCTCATGAAATTTTTGTCTCCATCTCACTCCCTCTCATACAGCAGTGGGGGAAACTGCGCTGCGCTCATTTCAAGTTCTCAACGCATCCTCAGTTCGTGTTGAGTGGTTGTGACGAATAGTTCAATAGTTTGGAATTCTTGCCAATTTTTGGCAAATACCGCTCGAAGTTTTGTTCTTGTTCTCACTCAGTCTCTCTCTGGTTTCTCAGTTTCATTTTTTTTTTTAAGCAAATTTGTTTTTTTTTGTGTGCTCAAGTTAGTTTTTTGTTTGTGCAATTTTATTGTTTTTTTTTTGTGTTAATTTTTTTTATGAATCAGGAGGAAAGTGCAGAAAATCGGTGGCTGCATATGTAAGTTTTAGGTAAAATAAAAAAAAAAAAACAAATATCTAAATATGTGTTGCGCCTAAATTTGTGGTAAAAATAAGTGTGTAATGTTGGAAAATATTTCAATGCCTTGAGTAATATGTGTAAAATCTTGAAGAATTTGTGTTTTGTCTCGAAAAATATGCATTATGCTAAAAAAAAAAATGTGTAAATGTGTAAATGTCCGTCTAGTAAATTTCCTTTTTTAGCCCAATCATCCGCACAATTTTTGTCCATCGTGACGCATCCGTTCTGAAAATTTCTTTTGCACTTTGTTGAAAGTTTTTCGATAATTCCGAAGATTCTGCCGGGTATGTGTTTGCTCAAAAAAGGAGAAAAGATTGCTCAAAAGAGTGAAAGTGTGGGAAATGAAAAATCGTGTTTGCAAGGGTTTTGCTTTAGAGTCGTATTAAAAAGATCACAAAATGTGCGCCGAAATTTGTGGTGTGAGGCAAAAAAAAAAGTGTGTTATGTCAGAAAATATGTGTGGTCTTGAAAAATGTGTGTAATGTTTCGATAAATGTATTTAGTGTTTTTGAAATCGTGTGTAATGTCTTGAAAAATATGTGTTGAGTCAATAAAAAAAAAAAAAAAAATGTGTGAGTAAAATGTCTGTTTAGTAAGTGTTCCTCTTTCCCTAATTTTCTACATAGTTTTTGTCCATCGCGACGGCTACGTTTTGTGCAATTCCTTAGTGCCGCCTGTTGCGTGTTTCTTCGACAATTTTGAAGCTCGTGCCGGGTCTGAGGTTGCTGGAGAAACGCGATTCAAGTTGCAAGGCACACTTTGGTGAGTGATTTTCTAAGTTAAATCAATTCCTTGTAGTCAGTATACCACTTTCGATTTTGTTTGCGGGTAAGAGATAGGCTACCTAATTATTATTAATTATTGTTTAATTTTATTGCCTTTTATTTTTGTTATTTTTTGTTGCAATTTTGTCACATTTTTCGGCGTCATTGTGGCTATCTGAGTCGTTTGCTTTGTGTGTTGGATGATTGTCCGTCGAGGTTTGTCAACCTTTGCCAATTTTCTCACGATTTTCCACGTTGGCATTTCTCCGTAGTGATTGGATGACTTTTTTTCATAAAGCTGTTGCTGAAGTCGATGGTCTTTGGTTTTCTCTCTCGACGGCCTTTGATGTCCTCTTTTTTTGAAATTCCCTTAGCATCTTTAATTTTTTTTTCCTTTATTTTTGAGAATCGTTTTTCAGCTTTGATTCTTTTCTTTTTCTAATGGTTTTGCATCTTCGACAGCCTTTTTCTTTTCAGGTTTGATTCTCTCCTTTTTTCTTTTGCATCTTTAACAGCCTTTTGAGAATCTTTATCCATGTTTCTTGTCTTCTCTGTTAAGGCTCATTGGTCTTACTTCAGATCTTCGTCTAGTTTGTCGAAAATTTCAGTAGTAAAAGCTCATCCGAGCAAGTCTTCTCCGTTTTTTTTTAATGTCTTCTTGTCTTAAGCCTAAATTGTCGAATCACGTGAAATCCTGCCATGCATGTGTCTGTAAAATTCATTTCTGAACCTCAATTTAAATAAATCTCTCCACAAATCTAAAACGTTCACATCGTCCGTTTGATTCGAGACGCTGGTAGGACGATAAGCTACCACTGCCTCCAACCAAATCACCCTTCGTGTGTCTGACAGATTTTCCACCGCAAACGGCTCTAAGAATAACCTTCAGCTTTGATTGGATTGACAAAAAAAAAAAGAACACACACCTACCAGCAACCCTTCCTAAATCATGCACTCTCCTCAGACCTCGTCCTGCCTTAGAATCAAATCCCTCGCCCGCAGGTCTGGTTTGCAAAAAACAACTCGCAACGCGGATGACGTGGGCGAATTCTCCGTCGACGACCCTCCAAAATCGTGAAAACTAAAAGCGAAACGCTACCGCTGCACGCGATGGCCTCATTGGAATTAGCTTTTTGTGTGCGACTCGACTCGACGCGACACACACCCGAGGAGGTTGCTCGAAGGCGCTTCTCCGGAATTCGTATGCAAAAAAGCAATTTCACCGGAAACAAGAAGTTGTGTTAAGTGTGTCTGTTCCCGACACATAAGACACACACACCCTGACTGAGCTTAGTCATTAATTTTCGATTATTTTTGTGCCTCTGGCCGACGCTAAGGCTCGACGGTAGAGTTATCTATTCCGCGCGGCGGTCATAATTAATGGGAAAGGGGGGAATGGGGCAACACTATAATCCCCCGGAAATTACATTCAACTCAAGGCGAAGCGCAGGAGTCAAGAAAAAGAACCAGAAAACAAAAAAAAACAAAAGGAAGAGAAAGGGAAGTTTTGTTTTCCCTTTTAAACTGATTAATCAGCCGCACCTTGATTTTCTTCATTTTTACTACATTCACCTGTTTGCAAGGATTGTGTCTTTGTGTCTCTGACTGTGTGTGTGGCGCTTAGACCTAATTTCCGATCGATGGTGGGGAGAGAAAAGTCGTCTCAGGCGAAAAAAGTGGGGCGCGTCCGTCGTCGGGAGTTGAACGTTTAGTTTTTCTTTTTTTTCACTTTCTTTCTTAGTCGGGTAATAAATCTAAATAAAGGCACACGAGGGTGAGAGGGGAGGTATTAAAAAAAATTGCATGATTTAGCAAAAGTCTTTTAGTTAACGAGGTGATTCTTTAATTCGTCAAAACCAAGGTGCACGGCATCTAAATTTAGATCCTGGCTGGGTAACTATGCGCTTGTGTTGTGGTTAGAAACGCGGTCTGATGAGGTCACTCTGTCGGTGGGAGGAGGAGATTCTATGAAATCTACGATTCAGATTTGATTGCGTGGGCTTTTTTCTCAATTTAAATTGCTTTCATAGCCTTGAACGGCTAGGAGTCAATTGCGACTCAATTTTTCACAAAAATTGGCGTTTTTTCATCTCAAATTGTTCTCCACTTCGTCGTTGTTAACGATTTTTTTTTTATCAAATTTCCTAACCTTCCCATAAACCTGACGACCAGGTACCCGCCGTTCGCATACATCAAAAGGGTTTAAGGGCTGTGTAATCGTCCTGCACGCTCACCCCCCAGGAAAACTTTCACTCCGCGAAAGGAAATCCCCAATGTACGCCATGCCGGGTCGAGTGTAGGTAGCTCCTCTGAATTTGTGTTCAAGCTAATTACCTTTAAACAGGAAAAAAAAAAAAAAACAACAATGAGAACACGGTCCTAAGCAAGGGCACCCGGTGATTTACACACCAGGAAGCCTTCGGTTCCCCTACATCGATCATTGGCTGCAAGAAGGAGGCTCCGCGGCATTAGTCTGACGCCATTTCGTGCTGCAAATTGGTTCAATAATTAAGCTTCACCACCACGGGGAGGCTGCTTTAGAGGAGCCGAACACTGTACGCTCGAATTGTGTTTACAAAATAAATTGCTCACCGTTAATGAAGGATAATAACTGGGTGGGTGGGGTGGAGGCGTGATTCGTTGGCGGATATACTACGATTTCCCATTAGAAAAAAAGAAAGTGGAGGAAAAAAAAACCTCCCACTAAAGAGATCGACCTCGGTTGACGTGACACGTTCCACTCAAAGCAAATGCACCCGCAGGCAGGCAAAAGGCATATCGGCTCTCTAATTAAGTCGTCCTTTTAAGTCTCAGTTTTCAAATCTCTACCGTCAGTGAGATGTCTCTTAAGCGGCAGGGAAAGAGAAACACCTGTCCCACTTTTGCTTCGTCTACCGAATAAATTAAGACGTAAGAACCTCAGAATTGCAAGAGCACATTAAAGATGCACACAGAAGAAAAAAAAAAAAATGAAGGAAAATCTGAACACTCAGCTGTAAGGAGGTTGATGAAAGATTCTGCTCTCCTTCTCTTGCATGCAGAGCAGAAAAGGATATTCCTTGAAGGAGATTGAATTTTGATTAAAACCGGATAGTGGCTGGGGTGTTCTTAAAATGTTCTCCTCCTACCCACCCCTGTCTGAGGATGATAATAATGTTATCTCACTTTCTTCGGTTTTATTGGTCTCCTGAGTCAAGAATGAGAAAGGGAGAGAGAGAGAGAAACTGTTGAAGTGTACTTTCTCATATTTGATGGGGTCAAGGTTAAGTGGAAGATTCGAGGTGATGTCTGGTGACCGAATTCCTTTGATTGGCCTTCGTATCTTTTCTATCGGCTTCTATGAGGCCCTTCGGATGACTTTCTATTGACCGGCAGTGAGGCAGAAATTAAGGCTCGTCGTTTGGAACTTGCTGAGTTGTTTTCTACAGAGAGACGAATGTTCATTTGTGTTTCGGTCCTTAAGATTACTTTCCACTTGGATGAAAATGACCCGCAGAATTGCAAAGTTTCAATGACAACTTATTTTTTCTTCGTTGATTTTAAGTCACAGTTTGAGTTTAGTTTTAGACTGACTTCCGCAGTTTTCGAGATTAAAAAGTATGCTTTTTGCAAAATTTGAAGGATTTCTTAAAAAAATGTCCCTTGCAGTCCAATTAAGGCTGTAGATTTGAAAATATCGAATAGTTTTCATTCAAAAGCGTTTTTAATTTACACTTGGACAGGAGTATTGAAAATGAAGTTTTGAACAGTTGCAGACAACCCAACATTTGTATCTTCACTTGTTTCATATTAAAATTCAACTGTTCCTTAAAACAAAGTTCTAAATTTCAATGAAAATTCCGCTCCAAAGAACTTTTTTCTTTAACCTTTGAATCTACATGGTGGGCCAGACACAAGTTTCTTTGTAAAAATTCAATAAAATGAGCCAAATGGCATTTGTTTTTCCAGATATTATGGCTTCGTTAGTATAAGGAAACATTCCCATTAATTTTGAAATACAACTTCGTTTAAGTGGTTGCCTTGGCTGGCGTCGTAGCAGCACAGTCTGTCACTCCAAAATTCCAAGACTTTTTGATGGTTTCGGGTTGCAACTCATGGATTGCTTGGATCATATTGGCGTTAAGTTCTTGAATTGTTTCCAAATTTTTGACATAACATCGATCCTTCACGGTTCTCCACAAAAAAAAAGTCCAAAGGGGTCAAATTGTAGGTGGCTGAAAACCGGAGTTCTTTTGTACGTTTGCACTGAGCAGCACACTCTTTGAAAAAAAAAAATATTTCCCAGTGTCCTTTAAGCGTAGAGCATCGCATTTCGTTCCGGGAAGATATGATACTGACTTTCTGTCAAAATTTTGAGATTGAAACCTCTGTCAGTGTAAAAATAACCTATGATTTAAAAATAAACCACTAAATGGTCCACTGCTTAGTTTTCATTCAAAAGCATTTTTAAGCGGATTAAGTCATTGGATCCTGACACATGGGTTTCAGAAGTATTGAGAACTTGCAGAAAACACTTTTTTTCCTTCTTTCATTTCATCATAGATCCAAGCTTAAAAAAATCCTCAAGTCTTGGCGACTCTAATGTTAAGTGATTTTTAGAGTTTCGTTCCACAGGAAAGTGTCCGTGTGTCTGTATTCTTTTGTGAAACTCTTTCTCCTTCCTGACCACATTAAAAGGTCTCCCCCAAACTCTAATCCTGCACATGTCCTGACTCACAAAAATTCACCTTAAAAAAAGAGAAAACGTGTTTCCATTTCCACTCACGACGACCTTCGATCGGTTTTTTGGTAATTTCTTTTTTTTTTCTTGTTGCTATTCTGACTCCGATTTCTATTTTTAATCATGTTCTTTGCAAAAATATATATTTGTTTTTTTTTCGTCTTTTTTTCATCAAGTTCTTGCTAACGACACGAGATCGAAAGCAGCACCGAACTCAAATCGCAAACCAACACGCGATTGTTGTGTTCGTTTTTTTTGTTTTTTTTTGTTTTTGACGTCACCCTCGGTGAGTCTCTGGTTGTTAGAAAAGCCAACGTTGAGTCCTTATCAAAGGAACGTAAATTAATGGGCGCATATCTGACAACAAACACACATACACAGAGAGAGAGAGAGAAACAAACCGCAAAAGAGGTAAAGTCAAAAGGCTAAGAGGAGCAACAACGAAAAAAACGAAAAAAAAAAAATCTATTTCAGGAGCCGAGTGCAGTTTTTTCGTTCAGTGGCTTCAAACGAACGGACACAGGACTCTTAAGGACTATTTTTACATCAGAGTACGCGGTTTGTTAACAGTGGTTTTGGTTGGCCCGTGTTATGTCTTGTTAAAGCGATGCTTTTGCCATTGTCCTTCTGCGTGTAGTTTGTTCAGTCAATAACCTCGACAGGCCGGTGGAGGAGGGTGGTGGTTTGTAAATCGATTTTCAGTTTTTTTACATTTTTTTTTTTGTCTTTTACTCTCATTCTCCCTCTCTCTGGTGGAACACCTCATTTGAATTTTGCACACCGCTGTCTGTTGGGGTGGTAGGCGAAAGTCCTTTTTCGGTAGACCGAAGGGAAGCGCACAACGTAGCTGCGATTGGAATCGAATGAACCACTCTCTGGAGCTCATTTATATGCTAAGTTAGGAATTTCCAACCAGTTGGTTGGGGTGGTGGTGTGGGTTGGTGTCGGTTTTCCCATTTTGATTTCAACTGAAGGATAATTTGGAGAATTTCCAGGAATTGAAAGTCCGATGTTGTAAAATGCTTTGCGAATTTACCGACTGCCGAATGGGATTATCCTGCGCTTTCGTTGAATGGCGTGATTGGAATTGCTTGTAGTTGTTCGTCTGTGTTGTCGGTTGTTCGATTCGGTTGACTGTAATAGCAGCGAGGTCGTGGGACGAAATGCAGTCGATTGTTGTTAGATTTTGTTTTCCCTATTTTGCGTTTCAAACTCTCCTTCTGCCTCGAATCGTGGGCGTCGTAATCGGTTCAAAATGCTTATCCCTTCAAAGCGGCGGCGATTAAATTCCACTTCGTGCAGCTAATCCCACCTCAATAGTCACTCCCAACTAATCCTCAACCGCCACCCACGAATTTCTCATAACCAGAGATAGATTATCCGCCATCAGTTTTCATTCCGAAACAATAAGGCAAAACAAAATCCAAATACGTCATCGATTTCCCTCTCTCACAGGAAACTAATGGCCATCCATTCATCTGCCGAACGGAAGCTCGTTACACCGCAACGAAAATATTTTGCAAAAGGCCTCGAAAATTGCATACCAACCCCAGTGTTCCATTGGGAGGCTAATTCGACGTTTCATCCCCGCGCCTGACGGAAATTTAAGCAGCAGTTTCCAGGTCACCCGGCCCCAGGCGTGCTAGTTTCCTCGACGAATTGAATTTTGTAAGTCCCCCCTTCGTCCTCTGATTAGATGAACTTGTTCCACAGCCATTCGCTAAGTTTTCCGCCAATATGGAAATTCACTTAAGTGTTTTTCTATTCCTCTTCTTCGGCTTGGCATTTAATTTCCTTTCGAAAACGTTTTTTCTACCGAAAGACGCAAATTCGTCGCCCCCTCGCGAGATTGTTCGTCATAAATCCTGCGACATGTCAGAGAATTTTCAAACCGGATCGTGGGATAAGGACGATTTGGGTTAAATAAACATGGTATGAAATTTCATCATGCAACACGAATCCATTTTCAAGGACCTCCCCATGAAACAGTGTCCCGACAAAAAAACCAAATTCCCGGAGTGTAGTTCATTAGTGTTAATTTTGCGAACTGATTGATTATTTTTGGCATATAAATTGGTATCCTATCGGTTGCGTTGTCGTTACCGCAGCAATTAATAATTTTATTATCCTTCTGTCCAATTAGACCAGAAACTCCACATGGGTCCGGAGAAGAGCTGCTGTTTTCAAAGGCTTGATTAATATAATTATGCGGCTCACGTAGGTTGATATGGAGGCTGATAGAGAGGCTGATATAGAGGCACGTTTAATTCGATATCGATGGGGAATAGTGTGGAAATGGTTTATGGAGTTCGGTAGATTTGTGGATAGACTGTTTTTTGAGAGGAGTTTATTTTTGGTTTGTGTTTGAAAACACTTTGAAATGAAATAAATGAGAGAGAGTTCTTTATCCGGTCTCCGGAGAAAAAGACTTCTCATAAAACTTCTTGTAAAATTTTGTCGGATTAAAGCAGCAAAAAAAAAATCTATCTCGAAGCTAAAAACCAGTCAATAAAACTGAAAACTTTTAAAGTTTTTCAAAACTATTATACATGCTTTTGGATAAACTCCTTCTTTTCCTTTTTTTCGATAAAAGGCCTTCGTAAAACTTCTTGAAAAATAAAGGAAATGTGAAAATTTTTCAGAAAACATGGAAGAACTTGTACAATTTCGATAATTTTTTATGAGTTTTTGCTTTGCTTCAACATTTTCATTTTCTGGATAAACGAACTTTTCGTAAAATTTTTGATAAAATCGAAGCAAGATGTAAAATTAAAGTGAATTGAAATTTGAACAATTTTGGTTTATTTTATTTTTTAAAATTATTATTCAACTTTTTGGATAAAATCCTCTATTTCAATTTTCTGGATTTCTTCTAAAACTTCTTGTAAAATGGAGAAAAGTGGCCTACAAAACTGAGAAAGTTGAGGATTTTTTTCAAAATTATTTTTTAAGTTTTTGGATAACTCGTCTATATCCGTATTTTTTCATTTTTCGGATAATAGAACTTCTCGTAAAACTTCGCGTACAATTGCGGAAAATGAAAAATAGTTGAAAAAACTGAAAACTTGAACAATTTTGTTGATTCTTTCAAAAATATTCTTCATGTTTTTTGCTACAATTTTCCATTTTCCGGATAAAAGAAATTTTCGTAAAATGTCTAGTAAAATTTAGGAATGGTCGAAAGAACTGCAAACTTGGCCAATTTTAATGATTTCTCAAAATTATTATTCAAGCTTCTGAATAAACACGTCTTTTTACACATTCCGGATAAAAGGACTTCCCGTAAAACTTCTCGCAAAATTGAGGAAATATGAAAAATAGTAAAAAAAAATATGAAAATTTTAACAATTTTGAAAACTTTAAAAATTTTTATTCATGCTTTTGATTAAACACATTCCTTTTCGATTTCCGGATGGAACTTTTCATAAAATTGATTTAAAATGGTAGAAAGCTGAAAAAACGTCTAAATATTTGAAAACGCCCAGTTCTGATTGTTCTTCAAAATTATTATTCATTCTTTTGGACCAATTTCTCCTTTTCTATCTTCCGGATAAAACAGCTTCTCATAAAATTTCTGTAAGATTGAGGAAAAGTAAAAAAATTGTCAAAAAAAAATGAAAACTTGGACAATGTTGAGCATTTTTTCAAAATAATTATTCAAGCTTTTGAATATACTTCTCCATTTTTGCTCTCTAGATAAACAAAAAAATCTCTTTAAATAAGGCGCAAGCGAATGAAAACTCTTGAAATATATAATTTCAGTACCATTTCAAGACGATTCATCCTAATTCACCTTTTTCCACTCTCCACTCTCTCCGGAAAAAGAAAAGCCCTATTCAAATATATATATGGGGCGGCGTAACAGCCCGTTGAGAGCCAGAGCCTAGCTTTTTCGCGCCTCCACTGTGTTGTGCGCGTTATAATTTTGTCACATGTGGAGGGGACCTACTGTTTAATGCCGGTTCCGAACGGCGAATTGCGAAAGCTTTTCATGACAGAAGTACTCCAGGAAGGTTGTCAGTCGTTCGCTGGAGGTGGGGCCGTGAAAAATGTTTGTGGTGTTATTTTTTTCCCCGAGCTGGATTCGAACCCGGGTACTCTCGCTCAACAGTCCGACGCACTAACCGATCGAGCCAACGGCGCCCACATATTCCTATTCAAATATACTACCAAAAAATGTCATCTTTCTCATAATAAACAAATTCAAAAAAAAAAAATCCATCGTCCGGATAGTAAAACAATTTTCTTCAAACAAGGTCATAGGGAAATACTTAAAAAAAATTTAATTTCCATGACATTTTAAATTTATTGCTATCCTAATTCACCCGCTCCACTTTCCGGATAACAAAATATTCCATTCAAGTTTTTAAAAAAGTAAATTTTGGGAATAATGAAAAATGTTCTTAAAACAAGATAACAGTGAAAAAGTTAAAAAAATGTGGGGGCGATTCTCCGTATCTACTTTCCAGATAAAAAAGCATATCTTCAAAGAAAATGAAAGCAAAAAAATAAAAAAAAATAATTTTGATGACATTTCAAAACATCTGTCATCCTTATCTTCCATTTTTGTATAAAAAAAAAAAACATTTAAATAAATTGCCAAAAAAAAACAAAAACACTTAAAACTAAAAACTTTGGTAGCATTGCTATCTAGTCCCCAGAAACCAAATCTTTAGCATTCAAAGATGAAAGGAAAACAAAATGAAAACATATGAAATCATCTTAATTAGCATTCATTTCGAATTTAAACTCCCCATTTAAATAACTCCCATAAAATGTGTCTGTTAACCAATAAAGCCAAACTCATCGCTTCAGTCAACTTTCAGAAATCCCAATTATCTCGTATCCTCGAATGAAAGGAAAACCACATCAGTTCTCTTCTAATGTGTGAAAGGATACAGAAAATCTCTGCTATATGCACTCGGTCTAGTTTATTTTCGTCGGGGTAAAGGTTTATTTTCAATTAAACGGTTGTTTTTTTTTTTTGAGTAATAAACCGTGCTTAGTACATAAACACACACGCACACAACTTCCAACCCGATTTGACGTAGCTAAACCTGGCCCATACCAAAGGAGAAGGGTTAAAAGGATAACAAATTAAAATTGACGTCAGTCATCTCGCAGGGTGGGTTGAAAAAAAAAAAAAAAAAAAAACAGACGAAGAGACAGAAGGAGAGAGGAGGAAAAAACAAACCAAAGATGCACGAAACATTATCACCGCTAATGGAAATTAAAGTAAAATGAGGTTTAACTTCCTCCCGCGCCTTTTTTTCCAATCTCCGTTTGTCGTTTCTCTTGCCTGCCGGAACACTTAGCACACAAGGACCTGTGTGATTCTTCCTTTCGACATGTGTGGGTGTAGTTTTAGAACTGTGAAAAACTTTATCCTTTTCAATTCATTTTTTTTATGTGTGTTTGATTCAACGGTCGCTTCACTCGAAGAATGTTAATATGCGAAGGGAGATCCTTTCGAAACTCTTAAATTAATAACCCAACTGTGCGTTTGGATATCATGTTTTTAATTACGAAAATGTGGGGGAAATTGGATACGAATTTGAAATTAAATTTAACTTTATTTCACTGCTGTGTGTGTGTGTGGTTTACACAGGTGGGTAAAAGCTTTAGGGTGTGATAAACTTTTTGATGACGTCGCAATTAGAATTCAAAGTTAACATCCATTCTGTTTTAAAATCTGGTGCGATTGTAAAAGTCTGGAAATTTCCTTGAAACTAATCTCCAATTAGTATCCTTCAAGAAAAAGAGCCTCCATGCCCGTCTCTTGACCGTAACATTAATTGATGTACATTTATTACCGACGCGATTATCCTTTAATGAAATCCCCAACCATTAGAACGCCGTAGAAGATCCTCAATCATTTATAATTAAGAGCGACACAACCCGGCTCCGATGCAACCCCCAATTAAATACGTAACGCAATGTATTTGTAGCCTACCCCTTGTGAATGTATTTTTTTATTTATTTTTTTTTCACATCCCTTCGGTTTATCCATTTGCAATTACGAAATTACCCATCCAATTAGGATCGTCGTTGTGGTGCAATAACTTTGAAAAGCCCCCCTTCTTTTCTCTCACAAACCATCCGCCCAAAGAAAGGGTGGAAGGAGAGGGACTTGAAGAGGGGTGAAAGAATTAATTTATCAACAACCGGTGGCGAAGTTTACAAGGTAATTCCAGCATTTAAGTTGTGTTCCAGCGCGGTAGCGAGGTCGAGAATTTTTTCTCACTCCTTCTACGTTTTTCTTACACTTCCAAAGGACTGAGGGTGAGATGCGTCAGGGTAGTGCTCTGTATAAATCTGAATTGGTTATTGAAAATTCGTTGGTTAAGGATAGGAGTGGAATTCAAGGATATTTGAGGGTGGCAACATTTTTGAAGAACTTCTGACAGGAGAGTCTTCCTTAAAACCGCACTCAAAAGGGTTTTTTCGTTTTGAAAAAAAGTCGTTCTGGAAAAATTATGCGTTCCTCTTCACATCTTAAGTGATCACGCAATGAAGTGGAGGTTTTTAAGTCAAGTCAGACGTTGTCCTTGGACTGAATTTCTTTTAAATTCCTTGTGCAAGCCTGGGCCCATATCAAGTTTCTTTTTAAGAATGCTATAAAATTAACAAAACTAAATTTTATCCATATACTAAGGTTTTATTTGTAAAAGTAAATATTGCCAATTATTACGGAACACAAAGTCGGCTAAGTGGCTGCCAGTCAGCTTCCACTCATATTTTCCTTGTTAGTGGTTTCGAGCTGTAGACCACGGATTGCTTGCATGATATTGGCCTTAAGTGCTTGAATCGTCTGCAAATTGTTGGCACAATATCGATCGTTCACGGTTTCCTACGAAAAAAAATGCAAAGAATCAAATCGAAGCTTCGATGTAGGTAATTGACGTCGCTAAGATGGCTGATAACACGATTTCTTTTCCAAAAATGTTTGGGCTACACAGAGCTTATTTTTGAAATAAGTTTTCAATATTTTTCAACAATTAGCAAGCGTATAACAACTCATTTCGTTTCGTGGAGGTATGATACCGACTTTCTGTCAAGATTTCGATGTGGAAACAGATATCAGTATCAAAATGGCGTATAATTAAAAAAGAAACCACTAGATGGCCCGCCAACACCAATTTGTATCCCAAGCCTATGACACAAAATGAAGAAGACCAGAACATGTGTCAGCGTGCAATCGTCCTTGGAACGAGTTTCTTAAAATTCTTTTAAACTCCTGTGACTTATGTCCCAAGCCGATGATCAGGGGCAACATGATTTTATCAAAAAAAAAGTCCTTCTATAAGCCGCTTATTCTCAACGAATTAAGTCGACCCCCAAAAAAAAGGTCGAATTCTTGAACTTCCTACCGTCCTAATCGAGATTTCAGACGTAAAAGAAAAAAATAAACTCTGTAAACTGAAAAAATCCCCAAAAAACCACAAAGCCGGCTAACTGACGTCTCAATTTATTGGTTCTACCGAAATGGGATCAATTTTTTGTCCTTTTTTTTTTATCTTCAACCATCTGCTGGACGCTGTCCATCATACCCGAAGATGATGTGTATTTGTCACATCCCTTTTTCTCCTTCAAACACGGATTCCACATTCATCCATCATGACCGATATCCTGAGCATGACATGCTACCGGCAACCGAAACACACACACTCTAGTTTCCCCCCGAGAAAGGACAAAAGCGCACCAAAAACTCACACAGACACACGAAAAAAAAAAGGTGAAAACCAGAAGAAAAGAAATTCGCAAACGAAAACCTCCGGATAACAATTTATTAAACAGGATTTTCCTCCACTTGGAATATCATAAGTTTACGGATGGGACCGTAGGTAACAAAAAAAAAATATCCTTTCCAGAAAAAAAAGAGATACAGTCGTTTGAAGGGAGAGGAAACTTGTTGAAGGATTTAAAAATGATTCAGTCTCTTTTCTTTTCTTTTTTGTCATATGCATACACGTGAAGTGAAAGGATTTTAGGCGGATAACAAATGAAATAGAGAAATATATCCTTCTTCCTGCTTCGGGTCGGTCGTTTGTGTCATCACAAATATCCTTTCGAGTGTGAAAACAAATTAAAGGCCCCCACGTCCCATGACTTGGATGTATCAGCTGCAAGTGTGTACTTGCAAGTTATTTACTCTTTTTTTCTTCAATGCACTGAGTGCACTCTCAAAAGTCCTCCGACCAATAGAGGATGTTGTTACAAACTTTACCCATTCGACTCCCATTACAGCTTCAATGAGATTTTCCATCTGTCTCAGTATAATCTAACTAAAAAGTTATCCTTAACCATCTCATCGTTTGCTCCCTTTTGCTCCCATCCACACAACAACATCGTCGCCATCATTCCCACTTGACTCATCACAACGAACCACCACTGACTTCGCTCATTTACTCTGTCAAGTCCACCAAACCACTTGCAAGGGAAGTTTGAGAAAACTTTAACATTGTTACGTTTCCCCTGAACCTGTATTGGCAATCAACAGCAATATAAATGTCCACTTTATGTGGTCGGTCCTTAGACCAGGACTCTCAACCGCAAACTTTTGATTCTTCGATGAAACTTTTTTAACATATGTACCTACTCTCGTTGTTTTGTGTTGCTTTTTGAAAGTTTCAACGTACACAAAAAAATGAAGAGCTTTGTCGTATTCGTAGTGTTTACGAATTTATCTGATATCCTGAAAACACACAGCCACACGAGAGAGATTGCCTGTTCGCTTAATTACCTACACATGTCCTCTCGACTTTTAGTGGACAAACTGATTTGCAATCAAAGTTACTCGTCCTGGCTACGTGATCATGGAGGCAGTTGACTGTCCGGTGATTAATTTTAATTACTTGATGCGAAACCAATGGACAGGAAGTTCCCAAAATGGATTTAGTGCACCCTCCAAAATCGGACGTGACTGGTGGTGGAATAAATTTGTTTTTGGGCGCATTTAATTTTCCTGTCTGTGTGTTAGTTTGCATAAGTGACACCATTGCTTCGCATTAAACCATTTTCATCATCGCCTCTTATCCTGGGAAATTATTTCCTACAATTAAATCGATTATCAGGGAGTTTCAGCTTCAGTTTCGGGTTTTATTACCAAGCCCATAAAATGAGAAGAATAAAGTCGTAGGATAAAATTAGACTGAAGATTTGGTGGCTGCTTGCAAATCAAGGTGACATCATCCGTGGAGGTGATTAAACGTGTGTGCATGAGATTGCTCTTCGTCCTCCCCATCCACACACACGTGGGGTATTAGATATTATCCTTCGAAAATTCATGCGGGACATTATGGCTTTTCGCGTCATAAAATGCGGTTTCCCTCGTATCGCGGAGCACATAAAAACTTATGATTGCGATAATTTTCAATTGATTTTCTAAGAATGAGTGTGGCGCACTCGATGAGAGTCCTTGAGTCCTTGAATGGTGGGGTTGAATTTGATTAGTTAAGGTGGTGATTTATGGCTCTAATCAATGTCGAGGATATTGGCAAGCATCTTACTCGGTGTCAAAGTGAGGATTTACGGTCCTTGAACTCGGTAATCAGAGACGAGGTGGTGGTGGCTGTGGAACGTCACTAACGAACGCTAATTTCTTTTCCATTCTCAGAACAAAGGACCAGAAAGGAGCTCTGTAGAAGAGAAAATGTACATCAAAACAAAAGTCACATCCTTTGACCTTTGCTTTCGTTTCATCTTGAAGCACAAGGGTGACGACAACGGAGACGGTGATGGTTCGGTGGTTCGGGTTGGTTTTAGCTGAAAGAGCAAAAACTTTATTAGATTTGTTTATCTGTCAGCAACAGATGTCTCGAAGGATTAATTGGTCGCTTACACATTTAATAAACAAGCAAAACACGATGAAAACGAGGTGAGGGTGGATTTAGTGGAGAATAGACCCGAAAAGAAAAAGGACAACGAAGGGGTCGGTTGGAGTTTAAAGTGGGAGGTCAGGCGGAAAAAGATTTGCAAACAATTTAGCATATAGAGAGAATGGAAAAGGTTCTGGTGCTCCGTTCTTAGAATCGGGCTTAAAAAAATGCTTAGTTTATACTTTTAAAGTAATAAATGTGTGTTTTTTAAACAAAAAGCTGCACCGAAGCTAAACATACATTTCCTTTCAACAGCCTTTACAGAGCCAAAGGAAAACGTACATCCGTATTTTTAACACTCAAAGACTCATAAGCCCTGTTGAGCACACACGGTTTTTTTGACGCGGCGTCACCGCTTGAACGTCATTCAATGTTCACAAATCAATTGGCGTCATCTTGAGTGTGCACCGCTCAATTGATTTGCGAATATCAAAACACGCTTAAGCTTAATCGCTTGTGTACATCGGGCCTAAAATCCCATGCTGCGATTTTAGAATTTTTGTTTTATTTATTGTCTAAAAGTTGCTTAAAAAATTATTGCAGTGGATTTAACAACTATGGGAGTACGTACGGGTACGAGGGTACAACTGTGAGGGTACGTTTCAGGTTGAGTGGGTAGACACGACAGTCTGTTTCTGTTTACAACTTTTCCACGACTTCATTCGATGCCATACTGACCATCCACCGTCCTTCAAATCCCATCAAATCTCACGACAAAGATTAAACCCCAACCCTTTTGCATTCAAAATCCGGTCATAACCTCCGAACTTAAACCAAAACTTTCCGCTGTTTTTATTTGCTCACCCATTTCTTTGTTGACCTAGCACTTGGCCCACTGTCGGTCAAAGCCCATCATCCATCCCCTGGCGTATTAAATAAAAAATCCATTTACAACTATTTCCATCATCAATGTCAATCTGAGCACATTATGGCCGCGATGCTTCACCCTCCCAATTTTAATTGCATAAAGGTTACCTTCACGCGCACGCCATAGACAATGTAATGCTATGCAAACACAACTGTCACACGGTATCAATGTCAAATAACCGCGGAATCCTTGAACTGACACAATCGAAGGACACCGAACTTGGTATGAAAACAAAAAAAAAAAAAGGATCCACTCCCTTATCCGTTGAATGATTACTCGATTCCCATTTAAATTGAACATGCGGCGCGAAGACTGTCCGATAGCCCAAGTTCGTCGTCGTCGTCGTTGCCGTCCACCCATTCGCCCATCTCTTCGTCCGCGTTTTTCCTTCCACAGCTCTTCGTTCGTCTGTCATGCTCTCTCCGCTTTCTATTCCCAGTCTGCCAATCTACGTCGAAGCAGAAATTACATCACTCCCCCGGTGATGGAAGACAAAACATCAGCGATTAAGGAACACGCTACAACAAAAACAACCACAGTGGAGAAACAATGAGAAAGGACGCGCGACACACACACTTCCCGCCTTTGGTTTTTATTGTTTTTGCCTTTCTCCACACCCTCTCCACAAATTCTCCACCTCCCCTTACACACACCGTACGCACGTGAATTTTCGATGGTGGTAGTGGCGGTTCAGTTCGGTTCGAAGTGTCCTCTTTGCCGGGCCATTTCATCTAGCCACGGCGTGTGTCGGAGTGTGTACTTGATCCTTTTGTCCTTTCTCGTCAGCGTCGTCGTCGTCGTCTTCGTTGTCCCGCTTCTGTTCATTGGCCATGCAAATCACGTAATCCGGTAATAGGCTGTGCAAAGACGGTGACGACGACGACAACGACACGCGGCCTGTGTGTAACTTAAACATACCTTGGAGTACGATTTGGTCTTGAATCGCAGCCAGTCCGGGTGGAGGGTAGAGAATGGGTGGGTGTTACATAAACAGGACCATTGAAGTAGGTTTCGTTGGGTTTTATTGCTACTTTGCGGCTCGGATCGATTGTTTTTCGTAGGTCAACTGGAAATGGGGGGCCAAAAGGAATCCTTTTTGGGGAAAGGATAATCGATGATTGTGGCGAAGGAGACAACGAATAATGTCTGGACAATTGAATCGCCAAATACATCCAGTTCTCTTATCCTTTTTTTTCTGACGACGATAGGCAATCGTGAAAGAGTTCACATTTCCACTCGGGTGCTCAGATGAGTGAGAGGATGTGATTTTTTCGAGGAGTGTGGAACCAATTTCGTTGAAAGCTGTCGGAAGTGCGAGGCAATTTGCCTCCAAAAAAAAAAAAGAAAACTAATTAAATTAATGCACTCGGATGCACATCACTCGAGCCATCATCATCCGGCACACGCGATTCCATTCCACTAATCAAAATCATGAACGAGAGAGAGATTCCCACACATCAGGACAAAAAAAAAAAAGTCTGTGGAAGTATCCTTCGATAAGACAAAAAAAGATAAATTGACGTTTTAATTTTGCCGACGGAATGAAAACTTGCAATTTACGATCACTTGCACCCGTCGTCTCATTGATGGTTTATGGACTATAACAAAATTAAGCATAAATTCCAGGATCCTTTGGCGAACTGCATCACCGTCGAAGTCGCCGCCGCCATCGCTACATTCAAGTTCCGGTTCCTGAAGTTTTCTTCTTCGGTTATCATATGCACCGTGGGAAAGTAGGTGCAGTCTTCGTTTTGGGGGTGACGGAAAGGGCCCACAAGGACTACCGTGCATTTACTCTCAATTTATTTACGATCCCAACAAGGATGCGGAGAATATTTATTGTAGTTATTTTTTTTGTTCCTTTTTTTTCGTTTCCTTGGGTGGAGATTTATCGGAGAACTTTGGCGAATGACTGGTGGGGCTTTGCACAGGGTGTGTCGGCATGGGGCTTTAAAAAAAAACCAAAAATTTAATTATTGAAGCTGTAGGTTGGAAAATCCAAAAATTAAAAAGAATAACGAAGAAAACAAGGTGGGCCAAATACCAGTTTCTTTCTAAATGCTATAAAATAAACAAAAATTAAATATTTTCCATGTATTATAGCTTGATTAGCAAGAGCAAACATTGCCTTTTATTATGGAATACCACGTCGTTTGAGCGGTTTCCTCAGCTCAGCAGCCCGTTCTGTCATATCAATTTTCTAAGACCTTGTTCATGGTTTTGGGCTGTAGCTCACAAATTGCTTGGATGATGTTGGCCAATGCTGCTTAAGTGTAAACCGCAGAGGTACGATTCTGGCTTTCTGTAGGAAACAGCTGCCAGTGTCCAAATAAACTATGATTTAAAAAGAAACCACTAGATGGCCCTCCTTTAGAATCACATCGGTGTTCATCTGTCTGTCAAACAACCGGTTTTAACTTTTGAATCGTTCGTAGATGACCCACTTTTCACTTATTTCACTCTTTCAAAGAAGCCATTAAAATTTCGTCGAATCTCCTGCGACACCCTGTTTAATTTACTCAACCCCAGCACTTAAGCAAAATCGAAGAAAACTGAATTTGGATAGAACCGGCAGTATTGGTGTGCCAAAAATAAACACTCCACCACCACCAGTGGGTGGCAAGGAAAACAGCCCAGCTCCTCCTTATCCCTCCTTTCCCACAGACACACACTGCCAAACTTCTTCAAGGTGATTTCCGAAAAAGTTTCACAATCGATTTATCTTATGAGTTCGCCTACGACCAGCAGCACAGAATCGAGTGCTCTACCGAGAGCAGACGAGAACACTCTTCCACCGAGCCGACGTCCACATCTGTTGTGGTATTGCCCAAGTAGCAGCCTGTGCCTCCACCCACCCGGCTATTTTGTCGGCCACCCTGATGACGGCAACAAAAATGCTGGTCTGGTGTCCTCTTGGCAAGATAACCCCACACAACCTCACAGAGCAAAAGGAGTGAGGTCATTCTAGGGCAAGCGGTTCCGGTTTCATAATGCCAATAGTTTCACATTTTATTATATAACACTTTTTGCCTTTAGTTCCTCTTTGTCCTCTGTGTTCGCTTGAACGCGGTTGGCAACTACCTCGAGGACTTTCCCTCCGTCCCGACCACCTGTGATGGTTGGAAGAAACGCGGTTACACCCTGATGAATGTCTCTGTGTTTAAGTTGGCGGAAAGCATAACACGTTTTGTTTAAGGCTCGGTTGCATTTGTTGACAGAATGAATTTCTTGTTAGGCGCTCCATTTTCAACCCCCCGTTGGACCGACTCAACCGGAAGTGGGGCCGTAATTGCCGGGAATGCTTTAGAGAGGTTGTTTTTCCTTTTTCTGAAAAAAAAAATGACATACCGTATGTTGGATGCTTCAAAGGACCAACCGTCACATATCTCATTTGTTAAATGTTTTTCCAGCATGCAAATAAAACCAATGCCCTCCGGGGCAAGATAACAGGACAACACAGAGGAGACGCACACGCACGCAGGGCTGTCGTAAAAATTCCTCATCACAATCTCCTATTTAGATTATTGCCACAAATCCCTCCCCAGCTTGGCTTAAGGCGTCCTCTCCCATCCATGCCAATAATTTCCGATGTTGTAAAAGAGCAAAAAACCAAAGCATACACGTATCCTTAAACACAACCGCGTGCTTTCAATTTCTCTTTTTTATACCACGAAATGGAAAAAAATTCAAATTATGTCTAACACTGGCTGGGCACATCATCCTTGCGAACGTTAAAAAAAAGGAAGAAACGCAACGTCCTCCTCTTTTTTTTTTTTTTGACATAAACCACGGCCATTTTGTTGTATCACCCAAAATTTGATGGCGTCGTACGTCATTACATACCGTTAGCTACTTGTGCCACTACATTAATATCAAACTCAATTGAGACGTGATCGTTGGTAATTCCACGGCACGCACGCCAAGAACGTCTGCCGGCGACGATGGTTGTCTCCCAGGCACAAATTCACTTAAGTACTTTTGGCTTGGTGAAGAAAAAAAAAAAAAAAAAATTATGGGAAGCCTTCCTCCAACCCTCGTGAGACACAGAACGGATGTCAAAATGTCGAAAATGTAAAATTGCAGGATAAACCGGCTACAAGATCCATTTCCCGTGTGTGTGTGTGTTGAAGTCCTTTCTGTTTTTTTCGCCCGTATGCTGGAGGGAAGATTTAACGACAAATAATAAACTTAAAATGTATTGCGAACAACGGTAATGCATCGGATGTCCTAAGAGTGCTAAAGAGGGTGTTATCCTTCAGACCTCGACAGCTTGGCGTTGTATAAATGCTTTTTGCGTTGAGATTTTTTTTTTTCCTCTTTATTGCTGTGTTTGCTTTTTACAAACAACGCCAACGACTGTTGTAATGCTAATTTAAATTCATTTCATTATCCTTCAAGAGTGGCAGGGGGGTGTGGACAAATTCATTTTTATTAAAAGCTCCATCTCGTAGCTGAAGCTGAATAAACAAGTGAAACGAGCTAGACGTGAAAAAGAATCGAAATATCATTTCGTTTATTGACACCGTCGTTGAGTGCCACTCAAGTGGATAATAATTTTTACATTTTATTTTATCTCTCCTTCCCAAATGCTGCCGATGTCCTGTTCAAGGACCTGTTGCGTGTTTTTTCGATTCTCACTTTTCATCTCGACTGTGCTTCGGTTGCAAACCACACACCAATTCCAATAAGTCGTTTGAAATTAAATCGCGAAAAAAAAAAATCCCCACACGCACGAGTGCACTGAAAAATATCTCACCACAAATTTTCCAAATTTTGGACACGACAAATATTCAGGGCACAATACCGCAGCCAATTAATGAAATTTATCACGAATTTAAGGTTCGCCCTTTCATTTGATGGATTTATTTTTCATTTTTAATTAAATTTTAACCGAAATATGATTTTTCTTTCCACAAAACAAAAATTTCTCTCTTTCTCTCTCGTCCTTTTTTTTTTTGTTGTTCCCCTCATCCGATAACAAACAATTGCAATTGATTTAAAAATAAAAATTTATTCACATCTGTCGAATGGTTTATCGGAATAAATGTGATTTAATTTCGCGATACCTTAAATGTCGTTGATTAATTCATTGAAATCAATATGCAAATGAATAATGGGGGGCAATTGATGGGGTGGTAGTAGGGCGTCGACGGGAGGCTTGAGAAGACACAACCACTTGTAGATTTGTTTTGCAAATTAAAAGAAAATACCTTGAGGTCTGTGAAAGGAATCACATTGTATGCGGCATCTTTGTCGTCAACAGAGAGGGAAATTAAAAACTTCCTTCAAACAAGTAACAAGTAAAAACATTTCGAAAAAGGACGGATAATATCGTGGGCAGTTCTTGTCGTCGGCATCTTGTTCGTGTGCGGGCCTGGAGGTCATGACGAATGACATTCTCTTTGTGGGAGTTTCTTGAGCGACATTCAGTGAGGTGATGAACTTATCTTCTTTTATTGCTGCTCTGTAAAATTTGCTGGGATGGGAGTGAATGTGGTGTAGCAAGAGATATGGAAATAGGTCTTGGCAGCCATTGTGGTCCTTATTTCACTTTTCACTTAGTGTTTCTGGTTGTTTGAAGCCTTGTCGCATATTTTACTAAATTTAAATTAAATTTTCTAAGCACTCAAACATTTTTGAACACGCAAGATTTTAATCGTAATTTTTAAGCATTTTTTTAAATCTCTTTTTCCTTTTGTTGAAACCTTCGAAACAGGTTCTGGCATCGATCGTAGTCCTTATTTCACTTTTCAGTCATTTTCTTGGGATGTTTGTAGCCTTATCGCATATTTTGCTAAGCAGTTTACATTTAATTTGCTGACAATTGAAAATTTCTGAGCACATCAATTTTTAATCGAATTTTTTGTGATTTATTTTAGATCTCTTCAAAATCTTACTTTTGAAACCTTTGGAAACAGATTCTGGCATTAGTCGTGATGCTTCTTCAATTCAAAAATTTTAAGGCACTCCTGCCTTTTAAACAAATTCTTAATCTTTTTTCTTTAGTGTAAAATGACCTCCTGCCCTTCTGTTTTGTGGGGAAATTAATATTTTTTGAGTTATAAGCAACTCTGTTCGTTCGGTTTTCAATTGGCAATTGTGAATCTGAGCTAAAAAAGAAATTCAAAACATTTTTCTAATCCTCACGATCAACACTCGGCTTATTAAAATCCCGGAACTTCAGTGCTGAGCTCTTCGGCTCACCTCAACGCCGTAGTGTATTCCATTAAACTTTCACACAATCCTCCACCGTTAAGATGGGTCTTAAATTTGCCTTTTTTTCTGTTTTTACTCTTCACTCAGGACACTCACCAGTCAGACAATAATAACTATTCCATGGAACAAAAAAAAATCAGAAAACACTTTTATTTTTTGTAATAATCCGTCCCGAGCTAGCCCATCGCCAACGATCGATTCCAATTAAATTTAATCCTCTTTCCAATCGCTCATCCTCCTGTTTTTCACACACACACACAGAGGAGAGATAGACAACAGAACAAATTCCAGCAATTGAAAATGTTTGACAAAAAAAAATTAATAAACAAAAAAGAATATAACGACTGTCGAAAACTGTTGCGTTGTGCAAAAAAAATAATAACAAAACTTTCTCCTCACACACACACACATACACACCCAATCAAATTAAATTTTGTTCCTTTTTTTTTTTGCAAACTCTGCTACATTAAAACCGAAAATTCAATTACAAAAGTGTGACGAAGGGTGAGTGAGGAGAGGGTGGCAAAGAATCATGCAAAAACACCAGCCGCCACAATGTATCATAATTGAAGGAGATGAATCCTTGAAGGACCCTCTTTCGGTGAATTTTTGAAACAAAGCCGTTTGAAATATTCACCTCTCCTTAGTCCTTTATTTTCCTTTCAGTTCTCCGCCACACAGCAGGTGGATGCGAAAAAGAAAGAAAAAAAGAAAATGTCTGCATATTTTTTTTTCGGTTTCGTCCTTTTTGACTCAGGGCATGATAAATCAGACTTAACCGTAGGATGGAGGCGAGAGTATTTGTGGCGAATATTTGATATCGTTACGAAAGTGAAATTCTCAATGTGATTAAGGATTCGATTCTCGCCGGTGAAGTGGTGTGTTATTTATGCGTTAGTTGTCCCGCAGGATATGCGTTCGTAATTACGACACGTTTTGAAATATGATAGCTGTTTCGGTTTTTGAATGTGAAAAAGGAAAAAAAAAAAAATGGTCCTTTAAGGATATGTACTCGTGTACCTTTTTTTCTACGCAGGATTTCTTAATTGTCTCGCTTTATTGCCATTCTCTCTCTGTTGGATTGTTTCGAGAGGAGGGCGCTGCCTCAAGAGGAAGGACTTTCTGTTTATTGTAGCGCAATTTATTGTAGATGATGGTGGTAGTCGTCGTGTGTGCTTGAGGGCGGTAGGCGTAGGTCCTTGAGAGGGAAGTTTAAACGTTGGCTGGGGTGGGGAAGTCATTATGTTACACACAAAGTGGATATGGTACACAATTCGGGGAGAGTTTAATGACCGTTTTACAAGGATATTCATTGTGATTGATGGACATTCATTTATGGGATACTTCTTGACTTTTAAATAATGTTTTTTTCTGTATTGTTGGGGGAGTTTTTTTTCTGTTTTGCATGACAACACAAATCAAGAGGTGTTTTGAAGGTCGATTGCATAATTTCGGTGGTGGTGGTTTATTGTCTCAAGGACGTGTTTCATTCAAGAATCAAATTGATTCGAGGTTTTCAAGGAGCGAGACATTGATGAGAGATTTTTCGATAACGAGAGATCTTTAGACAAAAATCGATTATTTGAGAGTTTTTTTGAAAAGACTTCGGCGTCGTCTTCACGCACAGTCTTCGGAGAGCGTCTTTTCCTTCAATCCTAAACTTGATTGAGATCTGTAATCGACCGAAGGACTGTATAGTCGTTCCCCCAAAATTTAAACTCTTTTCCTTAGAGTAAAATAACTGCCTGGACACGAACAATATAATTATTTCGTGGGGAAATGCATATTTTTCGAATTATAAGTGGTTAAAGTTCATTTTTTTCTCGGATTTTAACTGGAAATGGGGAGTGGCTTTTAGAGCCAAGTCCTTCTCTTCGATTCAATCCTGATAACGAGGAAAATCTGTACTCAATCGGACTTTAAAAGCAAGTCTCCCTCTTTAACAAAATCTTTAAAATGATTAAAATTTTGAAATTGAAAAAAATGTAACCTTAAAGCCAAGTCCTTCCTTAAATCGAATAAACTCTGTAACGTATCGAACTTTGAAGCCAAGTCCTTTTCTTCGACAAGTGCGCCTTCAAAAAAAAACCTTGCGTTTCAATTGAGAGAAATCTTGAAAGACCTTTTCGATGACAAACGCCCACCACCTCTCTTCGAGGTTAATTAAAGAACTGTGGCACTCACTTGACCATTTCACACCCGAAAATGCCTCACAGATATATTTTCCGTCGCCATTTAATTGCCTCGTACTGTCCCAAGTATCAAGTATCGCCCCCTTGAAACAAGGACCACTCCGGCTTCTGCTTGTGCCGAGAGTCGCATCACCTCTCACACCAACTATTTGTGATTGCAGGAGGAAAAGTTAACGAATTGCAAGTGATAAAAGCAACATTAGTCCTCTCAAAGTTAATTAGATTCAATCGTACCGCACGCTTGTCGTCGTCCGTCATCGTTCGTTCGTTCGTCCGTCGTCCTTTTCGACGCACGCAATCGTCCTCGCTGTTCAAATAGGCAAATGAAATTATCTCAGCCTAAGCGCTTTCGATAGACAAAAGGCGCGCAAACACACGCTCAAGTGAAAGAGGACCAAAAGTGACTGTGTGTGTGTGAATATTTGGTGAATCAATTAATCAAATCGAGGAACACACAAAGGACGATGCTGCTTCGCACAAGGATCCCCCTCAGATAGTGCGGACCATTTTCAACGATGGATTGCGATTGCGGGTGGGAGGAAAGAAAACAAAGAGAGAGAATGAGAGAAAAGTGATTTGATTCCTGGCACTGGAGATGAATATAATCTCAGCGATGATGTGGGGTCTTTTGCTTTGTTTATTTATAGCAGCGCACTCTGTTGAGGTGAGGTGAAGACGGATTTCAGGATTCATCCCCGATTTGGTCCTGTTAAGTGTGTTTAATATTGGGAACCACACGACGATATAAATATCAACATAAAGTAGATGTCATTCATGACAGGTAAATTGATATGGCAGCCTAATGGGCGGTGTTATTTAGATGTAAAACGATGAAGATATTCCCGGGGGATGGTGGTCAAGATTTATGGCAGAGACGTAGGTGATTTGTTGATTCTTGAGAAATTGCAAAAATGACAGATTGTCCGAGGACTGGTGAAACTTTCACCGAATGACAGGAGTGAAAATTTGCATTTAAAGTTGAGAAGATGAAAATTTGTCTTTGGGAGACATCAGAACACACAGACCTGGTCATATGTATATGTACGTTGTCTGTGTGTGGAAAGGTTTCGCAAGACGACAGTCATTCATGTTGCTAGGACGTCAACGATGGAACAAGTGTCCTCCTGCAAATTTCAGTGAATTTTCTGATGAAACGGATTAAATGTCTTGGAATAAATTTCTGTAAATTTTCTGATGAAACGGATGAAATGTCTTGGAATAAATTTCAGGAGATTTTCAAAAGTTTATCCGTTTTCAAGTTGAGTAGCACTGGGTATATGCACATATCGTGCCACTGGTCTTGTTCGCCTTAAGCCTCCTCATCGGGTCTTGCAACCGTAGAGTTGAACAAAAAACAAATACAACAAACCCTCGATAGCTCAAAAACTTCTGTAAAAAGAAGTATTCTCACAGTGCCCTGAAAAAACCTCTGTAAATCGAAGAAAATCTATGCAATTTGGTCCCCTCCTTAACCCTGCACTGCGCAGTGTAGCAGATCTGATACAACTCAATTTTTACTTCTTTCATAAACCATGAAGCACAATTTTACTCTGTAAGGCTTTGTAGATGATCTGTCTTATATATTTTGAAGGGAATAATCATGCCAATTTACGTAGACTAATGTTTTTTTTATTGTTATTCTGGTATATGCCGTAAATTGTATAAACAAATACTTTTTCGAATTTTTTTTTTTGTGCAACAAACGACAAATTAAATACGCGCTCGCCATTGATTAAAAACATCTACACGTTGTCGTCATCATCATCGTCCCCCTCCCGTGTAATCGTCCTTGCCGTCGATAGGCGTTTATAGGTTCCGAAAGCCTCTATAATTCTCCTTTTATTAGTCAAATCTTGAAAATTTGATACACTTAGGCCTATTGTGCTGCCAAAGCTGGGCCTATTGTGCTGCCAACTGACTTTTGGTTTCGAGTCCAGTAGCTCCTTTGAAAATCGAAGTTTTAAACTCGTTCACACTTTTTTTTCCAACATTTCTTACAAAACGAACTACTGTGCATCGGAGAGTTTTCATGCTCACGACCTCGGGGTCGTTGTCTAAAAGGACGAGAGGTCATCAAATCAGGTCAGTGGATATGGGATTTGAAGATGTCACTGTAGAGGGTCATTGAATTCGAACGGATGCAGGGGGTTGATGTGAGTTTATTTTGAAATCACCATGGAAACTCTCAAATGAAGCTTCTTGTGCCGATTCTTTAAGTCGTGAAATCGGCGAGTGTGAGACAAAATACTGATTAAGTGCTAAAAATCATCACCCACCCACAAATTGGCAGCTGGTTACTATCCGCCCATTGACTAATTAATGACACGAACGCCCAGTCAAACAGTCAAATTAATGAAGACCCACTCAGGACCCACTCAGGACATCAAAAGCCATCGAAGCGCGTCTGTTCTCGTCCCAACCATCCATCGAATTCTCCCACGCAGAATACCGATAGAGGCAAAAAAAAAGTTGGCAAAAAACGAAAAGAAAATTCGCTTCAAATTCCATTTTCGACTCGACAGAGTAATTAACTAAAAGCTCGCCACCGAACTCTCACTCCGTGGGTAACCCTTCAACCCTTCAACCTCCCCCCGTCCAAAACGCCCGATATCACCTGTCAAACTGCCTTTCAAACGATAAATTAAACACGCGCTCGCCATTAATTCAAAACATCTTCACGTCGTCGTCGTCGTCGTCGTCATCGTCCTTGCCGTCGTTAGGCGTTTATAGGTCCTGCAGTCCATCACCCATGGTGACGACAATAAAGGAGGAGAGAATATCCACCCACTCCTCGTCATCGTCGTCGTCGACTGACTTTTACTCAATTATCGATCAAACATTGAATTGTAATATTCACCTGGGTAATTCATTTGCATATTATTTCGCTTGAAAGGTATCCTTTCCGCGAGGCCTCTTCGCCAGTTCCCGCCCAGTAAGGTGATTTCTGAGAAACACTCCCGTAATTGTGTTATGAAACTTTTCAAAGATTACGGGCTGTGATGGGGCGGGAGTGAGGAGAGACTACACGAAACACGAAGAAATGTTGATAATCCCTCGAAGGATTCTGCGAGGACAAGGATCCCATTATAGAGAAGAGATTTTCTTTTTTTTTTTTTGTTGTCCTTTGCTTTACCTGGTTTTGTGGGGGTGGTTTCTCTGATTGGTTTGGTTTTTGTGGCGCCCTTCATTGACCCATTAATTTGGCAGGCAAACGTCAGCGTGTGGACCGTTAACAGGAAAAGTTTTTTTTTTCTTTTTGGCGTCGGAAATGATTAATAGAGTCACATGGGGTTGACACACGGACGAATCGCGCCGTGAGGTGTTAAAGGTAACAAACGGAGAAAAATTATATTCTGTGTGGGTTTTCATTCAATTTTTTTTGAAATTGAGAAGTAAGACGTCTCGGGATTGTATCAATCAATTTTGTATCGACGTCAGTGTGGAATGTGGTTTTTCGTATTTTTGACACGATTTCTTCTTCGAGGGGTGGATGGAAGTTGAAGAAGTTGAATTATGACCTTGGGGAAGGTGCGTGTGTTTATTTTGAAATCAGGCCAGAAGGGGACTATCGATCAAAGGGAAGTTCAATTTTTTTCTGGAATTTTTTTTTTTCTCTTTTTCAAGGCAGCCAATTTTGATTAATTTCGAGGTGGGGGTGGATTTTTTCCTTTTTTTTTTCGTCAAATGGAAAGGAGAAGGGGCGATGATGATTAATGAAAAGGTCTAGCGGAAAAGTAATCATCGACTTCCCACAAGAAGATGGAAAATTGGATTTTCAAAATGATTTTTTGAGGCTTCTTCTTAGTGGTCTGTTTAAAAAAAATGTGAATACTTTTCTTATGTAAATCCTGAAACCTGAAATTTTGAGGTAATGATTCAATCGAAAGGAGCAGTCAAGTTCCATAAAATGTTGGCTTTGCACACAAGCGTTTTTTTGACGCTCGGTCCCGCTGCAGTACCACCATATTCATCATATATCCTTAAATTTTTCAATTTCATTAACTAACAATTCTACATAGAATTGTCCTGAAATCGGCTTCAAAATGACGCTTGTGTGCTCCGTTCAAAGACGCTAGAGCGGTTTTTTGACGCGGCGGTCTTGCTGAAACCTGCGAGCATTTCTTCCCGCAAACATAAGACGTCGCGTCAAAAAACGCTCGTGTGCACTGCTGAATTGATTTGTGTGTATCGAATGATGCTTAAGGCGGTCCGCCGTGTCAAAAAATCGCTTGTGTGCACCGGGACTTAATTTTTATGTTGCGTCGTTACCGAGAAATTATCGTAAGCGACATTTTTAGCAAAAATTACAATTCATTTTCGACTCGACAGAGTAATTAACTTAAAGCTCGCCTTCGACCTCCCACTCGAGTTTTTTTTATAATTGGCGCGTTCTAAAGGGGTTGGGGCTACCCTTAAGTGTCCTGTTTAAGACACAGTACGAACCGAAACGATTCAGTTGGAAAGTTTGTTCGATTGCGCGTCTTTCTGCATCATTGGTTTTTTATTCAACCATTCCAGTTATAAATAACAGTGAAAACGAAATTTATCGTAAGCGACATTTACACGTTTTTTAGCTCAGACAAAAAACAAAAAAAAAAAAAGTCTGCTGTAAAATTTTCATTTTGTCGCTTACAATAACGAGGGCGATATGTGTAGAATCAAAAAATCAACTTAAAAAAAAAGAAAACAACCATTTTGGCGATTTTGTTCAACTAAGAAACCACTGTTCGACGACGTCACATTCGGATAGAAATTTTCAGAACAATTTCAGTTCACTTTCGACTGCAACTACTCGTCCTGCTGGTTCTGCTTCTGTTGCTGGTAGTTTGCAAGGAACACACCATTCTCTAGAGGAAAGGTCTGCATTTCACATTATGCAATTGCCAGTACCCGTGTGGCAAGGACTCGTTACCTCTCGTTGCATGTTTCATCATCAAACCGAAAGTGTTTACTTAATTCCTTGAATGCACACTCAATTCAGACGGTCGGTCGGTGTCTGTGTGTATGTGTGTGTGTTGTGTGTGGTGTTGTATCCTTTGACCTCGTTTAACCCCCTCGTGTGGGCTTTTGCCTTTAGCCATCAAACAAGCACACACGGTGCGAGTCGGCAACGGCGGCATCGAAAAGGATGAAAATGATAAATATTTATGGAGACTTTTTCTCATCCGTGTGTTTGCGCGTCTGTGAGGGAAGAGAAATCAATGGGAATGCACTTGAATTGATTAAACTCATTCCAATTTGATTCGAGCTAAAAGGATGTCTGACCTGAGGGTACAACACCCACCACACTCTCAAGTGACGCGTGTTAACAGCTGCCCCCCCTCCTTTTACCACACCTCACATGCGTTTATTGTCGTAATCCTCGAGTTGTTGACGGGAGCATTTTACAGTGTAACTCAACCATCGGAGTTATAAATCTCGACATGGAAAGCTTCCACACGCAATGCAGCAATATGAATCACGCGAAGCCACTTGCTTTCACCTGATTTTTCTTTTTTTTTTTCTTTAAATAACCCACACACGAGTGATTATGCAGAGGGATAAGTGAATAGAGGGGGCTTAGAGCGATTAAAAGTCATGGCTTAATGTCTCACTTATGGTCTGCTCCTTCCGTGGACGTCTGGCAACATGGTGTAGTCCTGGACGATTCTCTCATGACAGATATGAACACGAAGATATATTTACTCAGCAAAATGAGAACGGAGAAAGCCAACAAAAAAGAAGGAGCAAACGTCCTTTTAGTGTGACGTCTGACGTTGTGTGTGACTTGTATTCCACAAGGATAACGAATGACTCTAATACTCCACTCGTATGCAGCACACCGTTATGGTAAATCTCTTTCCCATGCTTCCTGCCATGTCCTGTCAGGGCAATGACGGGTCGTCGTCGAGGCGGACAGGCGTTTCGTTTCTTCTTTTTTTTTTTTTTTAGGATGAAGAAATATGCTGGGCAAAGCGAAAACTAATTAACTGCTTCCGTTGAAAAATACGCGTGCCCACCAACCAAACAGCACACACGCGAGCTTTCTTTAGAAAAAGGATAATTTATGACAAACCCACACATCCGCACACAGACACAAGCACAGAGCAACAGTAGTTTGATTATTCAACGGTGCATTGTGAATGTCGGGGGTGGTGAATTTATGCTGTTGGCAGGTATCGTTGTCCGGGGAAAGCCGGGGACCTTCTCAAACCCGCATATGAGACTTATGAGTGACGGATGAAGGTCCCTTTTTGGGGTTCATTTCCTTCTTGTTGAGAATAATTTTGTGTGGTTTTTTGATGATAGCCGACCCCAGAGGCGGGTTTTTGGGAATTAATTTTAAAGTTATTTGCAACTGTTAAAAGGGTTTTGTGTTCATTGTACTTGAATGGGGTGGAAGGAAAAGTCCTCTCAACTGTGAAACTTTATTCTCACCACATGAGACGAGCATCTTCGCACATGTGGCAGAGATCTCACGAACTTTAAAAGTCCTGTCTTAGTCAGATGTGAAGACGTCATGACCAACTCACCTGAAGAATCACGAAAAATCACGAGAAAACTAACAAATGACACTTCAAGGATCTTCCTATGTTTGTCTTCGTTGAAGATAACCTCAAAGTCGTTCGTCTGTGGGTCAATCTTTTACATCTTCTCGAATATCCTTTAATTTCCATCAATTTTTCTTCCTCGACTAGACCAAACACAAGTCAAGTCGAACTTTACCAATTTTTCTTTCGCAAACCAAACAAAAAAAAAGGACTCTCCAGATGGCGAATAGATTTTTCCATTACACTGCAATGTTCGATTGAATGCGAGTGCCAAAAGTATTTCTTTGAGAAATTCCTTTCCTCTGAACAGATAAAAGGATCACGGAGAAATGAAAAATCCCCCCAAAGGGATTCCACACTCACATTCGTCTCTTTCATCGATTCAGCAACGTTGGCATTTCGTTGATTATTATTGCGTCATTAATTAATCGCTTACAATTACAAGTGAGCCATATTAATAAGGACAACGTGTATTTTTTCCGCCAATTCAATCATCGAAAAGGATGCACAGAAATGGGAATGAGTTTCCATCTCCGAAAGTCATTCAACCGGGGAGGCGATTCCTTTTATTATCCTTTTCCTGGCGGATTTTCGTGGTTGTAATGAGTTCCGTAATGGAAGGGATGAGTAATTAATTTACTTCACGCTGTGCTCTCTGTGCTCTTCGGGAGGGTTGATGTCCTGCGAAGTGAATTCTCGAGATGTGTTTGTTCGCTTCGGTTTTTTTTTTTTTTTTTTGGGGTCGTCGATTAATTTTCTATGACAGAAATCGTGCTGTCTTGCGGGATTTAATTTATAATAATTGCCATGCGGTAAGGAAGGAGCACCAAAGGACATAAGGATACACCCAAGCGGATGGCGACGTACTGAGTGATTTATGAACGGCGGCGAAATGATCAGGAAGTGCGAATGCGATGGAGGAAATGAAAGCGGTTCGAGTCAGTTTTTCGGGTTTAAGGCATCCTGTTGATTTTTCGACCGGGGTCCTTGATGAGACGTGTAAATAGACGGAGGTTTGCGTCAAAGTCATGGCGTGCCTCGTGGCTGTGGATCATTTATCAGCGGTTGGCTTTTGAAGTTGTTGGGAATTTTTTTTGTGTGAATTTTCGATTTTTGAGAGTTAGCGGGCTTTGAGTGGTTCAACAACGAGTTCAAAGCTGAAAAATGTCTTAGGTAGGAGTTTTTTTTTTCTCACAAATTTTAGTGTGCTATCATTTATCAGCAGTGGGATTTTGAAATCGCTGAGAAAATTTGTTGTGAACTTTCATGCTCTGAGTGCTTAAAAACTGACAGAATTCTCTTATCTCTTGCGAATTTGTCCCAAAAAAAAACTTTTCAACAACGTCTTCTAACTGGTAGGAGCTCTTTCCCACGAATTTGGATGTGAATCATTTACCAGCAGTTGGTTGGTTTTGAAGTTGTTGATGCTGGAACTTTGTTGTGAACTTAACTTAAATTTTTGAGAGTTTCCGAGCTCTGAGTGCCTAAAAACTGACGTCAGCACTTTTTTTCTTTGACGGATTCGCCTCAAAATAACTTTTTCGAGAGACTTCGAAGGTGAAAACTGGCGGCAGGAGTCCTTTTTCCCAAGAACTCGGCCGTAGCTCATTTGTCACCAGTTTGCTTTTGAAGTTGCTAAGGAAATTTGTTGTAAGCCTTCAATTTTTAAGAATTTTAGGGCTTTGAATGCTTCAACAACGAATTCAAAGGTACAAACGGAAGGTAAGAAGTTCTTTCTCCTTCAAAATTTCGAACGTGGCTTATTTATCAGCGGTTGGCTCTTGAAGTTGCTGAAAATTTATTGTGAACCTTCAATTTTTGAGAATTCTAGGGCCCTATGTGCTTCAACAACAAGCTCAAAGGTGCAAACTGACTTTGAGTGCTCGAAAACTGATAGCAGAATTTTTTTCTCCGACGAATTCGAACCGAAGTAACCTCTTCGACAGACCTCGAAGGTAAAAACTCTACTGTCAGTTTTTACCTTCGAGGTCTGTCGAAGTTCTTTCTCCTTCAAATTCAGACGACGCTCATTTATCAGCAATTCTCGAGCTCTGAGCGCTCAAAAATTGAACGCAGGATTTTTTCCGCCTATGAATTTGTCGTAAATTAGCCTGGCAGAAACATCGTGGTGTAAATTTGCATGAATCACAGATCTTGCATCGTTTTTCACTCTGTCGAAGACATTTTTTAAGCCTTAAAGACTGCCTTTCGACTTTCACTGAAAATAAAATGAAAGCTTATTCCTCCCAAGTCCCTAATAATTCGCTTCGTCTTAGTTTGGTGGTCTGCATTTGTATGATTCACAGCTCTTGCATCATTTTTCAAGCCTCAAAGACCTCCTTCCGCCTTTGGTTGAATATCAAAAGCTTATTTCTTCCAAGTCCTTGCTAATTCGCTCCTTCCTGACTTTGACACCCACTTCTTTTCCTGTCCTCTCCTCAGTCATTTACAAATATAACCGCCCCCATTCACTTAATCGCACTGTGCGCATAAAAACTCACAAGAAATGTCATCTCTTGGTTTTTCTCCAACCTAAGCATGCATAATTAACCGCTATCATGCGTGTGTTTTCCAAAAAAAGAACGAAATGAACAACCTTTTACTCTAATTGCTCGTCCTGCACTAAAAAGGACTAAAACCGTCCTCGCTCCAAACAAAGTCACAGAGATAGAGAAAGAAAAGGCAGTAAGAGGATATCTTAATAAAACCATCATCTTTAATACATCCTTCTCAAGGATAAAACTCGGGATGAACGAACAAGGAAACATTTTTACATTATTAAAATGCAACAAGGAAAAAGGATCGTCTTTCCTTCTTCCACTCTCTCTTTTTTTTCCGTCGAAAAAGGATTCAAATTCATATAAAAATTCAATTCAATTGCATTTCCCGCTGAACAGACAAAAACGAAGAAGAAAAAAAAAAAAAAAGACTTCCTTTCGTCGAAAAAAAAAAAAATGTTCTTGTAATCTCAATTCACACTCCAACTGACTCACAGATAAATCCCGACGCAAGGATAGTAATTTTTCCCGACATTGATTTGTTATTCCTGTCTGTGCTCAACATAAATACCGAATATCAATTTTTTTTCCAAAATAGCCAGTAGTCCTTTTTTTTTCTATACGTGGCTCTGTGTTTGGTTAAGAAATACCTCGAGGCACCTTCGAATTCGAGGATTTATTTATAGAACTTGAAGTTTCCGTTTTCGGTTCAGTTTGGTTTGGTTTCCCCCCCTCAAAAAAAAAAGGGATACACCACACAGTATGTGGGATGCTCTTTTCATTATGAAGCAAGGAGTAAAATAAATATTCAAACCCTCGGTATCGCTCAGGAACGGTCTAATTGAATTTATTTGCCTATACCACCCGTACAATGGGCTTTAAAGGAAGAACGTGCGTTGAATTCGAGGTGGCAAATAGAAATGAACGATTCAAGAGGATTTCACGTTTATATTTCTTTTTTTTTTGTCGGTTTTACTTTTATCCTTATTTATGAAGCCATGAAGGAATTATGTGACTTCTGTTACCGCTCGACTTGTGGCATATGTGAAAATTGAAAAAGAAGGAAAAGTTGAAAGTGTTTTTTTAAGAAGCAATGGGTTTTTGCTGTGTAAACGCAGCAGGCTGGTAGACAGTGTGTAAATAAATTAGTCTAGCCTTAATGTGCATAATGGGAGTTAATTTGATAGAACCAACAGCACGACATCCTTTTCGTCCTGCTGAGTGTCTTTCTGGGAAAATAAGTGGGAAAAGTTTTTTAAATGCGATGTTAAGGAAGGGAAGTTTCTGTGTTGCCAGAAAAAAAAAAAGGTGTACCTCCCTCTGTGCGACAGGTTGAATTACGAGGCGTTATCTCTTGAAAAAAAGTTTCTTTTTAATGGCCCATTTAGGGGAATGAAGATGCGTAGATATTGTGACTTGTTCGTCGTTTAGTCACTGGGTCTTTGAAGGCCGAGTTTTAACTGGTGGAAAGCGCAGTAGTTCTTTTTTCTTTAACAAGGTTTCTATTTACTGGCAGTGGAAGCTTTTATTCAAGCAGTCAAATTTCATTCAGGCATTCAATCAGGCTTCTGTTTTAAAAACTTTTGTAAATGTTTTTGTCTTGTAAAATTTCACTCAACTCTACAAACTTAAGCAGGGTTTTTTTTTTATGCCTAGGGGTATTTGCCTTCCAAGGCGTTGGGTTTTTTTTTCGGCTCATTACAAACTTAGTACGACAATTTACAATCTCGAGGAGAATTACCGGCCATGCCAATAGCTACAACTAAATTAGCCAGAATACTCCATAGCTTCAAGACCACCAATCACAGGTGGCTACAACCAAATTAGCCATCATACTCCATAGCTTCAAGACCACCAGTTATAGGTGGCAAGAAGTATCAGCATGTTTACATACCAAACAAATCTGGCCCGCTCTGGACGCTAAACGCACAACCTGCCATAATAGTTTTGGCCACATGATCCACTAAAAGGGTTGCGCTAAGGGTGTTAAATTTTGAAAAATTCGATTTTGAATGGTTTTTCGAGGCTCTTTGTGCGATCTCAAAGAAGCAGTCTTTATCTTTTTTTAAAAATAGAAGAAGAAGACTATTTCTCGAGTACCATCACTAGTCGTACTAAGTTTTTAATGAGCGAAAAAAAAAATCCTGCAACGCCGCAGAAGGCAAATACCCCTATGCAAATCGGACCGCATTCAAGCTTCGCAACATGTTGCAGAAATAAGTTTCATATTTTACGACAGTGAAGTGAAATGCTTCTAGTCTTTGCATTTTTTCTTAAACCTTTCAACTTACTCCAAAAGAGTCCAATTTTCACTCTTTTCTTCTATATTTTGCTACTAAAAGAGTGAAAAAGTACTTTAATTATACTTCAAAACCAAAATAGAAAACAGTCCAATTAAATCTTTTTCGATGCTTTTGCAACATGTAGAACTTTCATGTGACGTGCTGTCTTTCCAAGACTTTGAGAACGAACAGCATGTTGTAGCGACTTCCATGTTCCGTCCGTGTTTGGGAGACTTTAAGAGCGGACGAATTTCAATTCAATTTTTCCTGAAAAAGTGGTTTCATTCGAACGAAATTGACTTCAATTTTTCATAAAAAAATGGTTTCTTTGAATGGGGAAATAAAATGTATCTTAAATTTTCTAAAATAATGCGATCATAATCGGCCCTAAGAATAAATGTCCCTCCTTCCAAACAAAAAAAAAAAACTTCCTCAAAACTCAAAAGCGATATTAGACATCTCTAACACAAGACAAGACAACAACACAAGGAACATAAAAAAAAACTCATCTATTGCCGCTTAAATTTGCGTTCGCTTGAGTTGAAAACGTGTCTCATCATCCAACCGCCTCCACCCAAAGGAAAGGGCTACCCTAAAAAGGAGGCCACCGCAACACAACGTCGATTGATCCAAACGATTTCTTTTTTTTTTTTTTTTGCGTAAAAGTCTACCACCCCTCAATTGATTGACTGACTAAAGACGAACTGAATACCGTGCCTGTGGCATGGATAATCTTGGCAATTTAGAGCCCCATTGATGGTCGGGTTGGGAGTGGAAGTTGGGGTGACACTTTTGATATTCGATTCCATCCCCGATGTCGTTGTCTCGCTGTGGTGGGAAATTTATTGACAAAAGAGTTTCACAAAATTGAATCTGATTTCCAACATTGAACAGGCGCTTAAGGCAAATCGTTGCAATTTAAAAAAAGAAGAAAGATAAGAAAATGTCCTTTACCGTGTTTCTTCTATTTTTTTTTTTTTCAGATGCATCACGGCAGTTGAACTAAATCGTCGAAAGAAAAAAAAGAAAAATTCAAAAAAAAAAAAAAAAAGGATATTTGTCCTTTTCTCAACTCACTTGGGGGGAAAACATTAAACGCTTCTTAATTTAGATTTAAACATTTAAGTACCATTTAACATTTAGTCCAATTAGCATAAGAAAATCTACAACCAAAAATCATATAAAATAAGCAAAAAAAAAAAAAAAAACTACATTTATTTTGGATCTCGTCTAGCCTATTATGGACAAAGTTGGCCAACAAAGCACCAACTCATCTAATAAAAATCAAAACACACGAGAAATCACAATTTTTGCCACAGTTGCCTCGACATCAACAACATCGACGACATCGGCAACTTTAAAAAAACATCGCAAATTAATTCGATCACCAGAGGTTTCTGTCTGTGATATACCCGCATCGGTTGTTGCCACAATAGCTGCAACGGTAAACGACGTAATGGGCGGCGGGTTTACAACACCACCGACGACGTTGACAATTTTTGAAAATAAACCGTCAGCGGAGCCGCAAGAAAATTTGGTGAATTTTTACGACGATAAACATCGAAAATCGGATCAAACAACGAAAATACTCAGTAGTCTATCACCGGCGGACAGTGGGGGTGGTGGTGGTGGTGGTGGTGGTGGTGGTGGTGGAGGAGGAGGAGGAGGAGGTGGTGGTGGCTGTGGTGGAGGAAATAGCATCGGTCCATCAGTGTATACGACCGCCCTGCCAGGACTTGGCAAGCTGGGACCACTTTTACTCGAAAGCCCTGACGATCTGCCAGAGTTTGAGTATCACACGTTCAGCGCGGACAGCAGCAACAGTCAGGAGGGGAGCAGTGATCTTGTTTCCGATCCCTCATCGTCCAGTTTTAGCTTTAAGGACACCACATCAGCATCGATGGGCGGTGATCTGAGTACGGGGAATCGACATCCGTCGCACGAGGGCGAGAAGCTAAACCGCCTGCAGAGCTTTCTCTTCAAGACGTCCGATGATGGCAGCCGAGGGGTGATAACGACACACGCTGCGACGACGTCGACGACGACGACAACGACCACAACGTCGGTGGAGAAGGAGCCCGAGCTGGACTACTACCAGTACACGCTAACGTCGCCGAATAATCCCTTCCTGCCGGAGATTATCGCCCGTGCCTACCGCTCGGACAGCACGGAGAGCCAGAACGTGGCCTGCAGGAACGGCGAGGTCCACGACAGGGGCAAACTCTCGCCGACACAGTCGCTCTTCACCTTCAGCCGCAGCAGCAGTGCGGAGAAGTCGGACAGTGAGCGTGATCATGCGGATGTAATATCCGGCTTAGGATTCGAGGGCGGGGGAGGAGGAGGCGGCGGTGGCGAGAGAAAACCTTCATGTGCCTACGAACAACACCAACAGCCCCTCACAAGTCCGGGGAAGCATAAAAGAAAACTTTTCTCTTTGAATTCGCCCACTCGAGAGGCGAAGCATCAACAGCAGCGCAAGGACAAAGTCTCACCTCAGTCATCGATTGGCAGCAGTGTGGTGCGAAGTCTTAATCCCTTCCTCTCCAGCACCAAACAGGAGGCAGCCCACAACGACTTGAATGCCAAACGTGAGGAGTTCCTTCGAGCGACGATGAAGATCTGCTTAGTGGTCTCACCGCCGACGAGCAAATTGCAGGTGAGTGGTGGTAACACATCGGCATGCTGCTTGTTTGTTTACTCTGAAAAATATATATTTTTGTTTATTTTTTGGTTTGATTTTTTCTTTTTATTTTGTTTACACTGACAGACCTGAGACCTGAGGGCGAATTTTCAAATTTTTATGAAGACGGGAAGAACTCCCACATGCCTTCGAAGGACTTTCCATGAAAAGGCAAAAAATAAATTCACCCTAAAGGACAAAAATACCCTCCTTCAATCCATAAACCGGGGGGGAGAAATTCAAATAAAAGAATTTCTTCGATAAAATTCCACACATTTCTACCGTCACTCGAGCTATGAAATGACTAAGGCGGAATATAAAAGTCATCCCCTGTGTGGTGGTGGTGGTGGTGTGTTGTAATCCTTTTCATCATCGGATCCTTTCACAACATTCCGCCTCTGAACCTGAATCAATACCGAGGCGAATTGTGGAGAAAATTTAATTTCTTCCCCTCAATGGATTCCTTCGATGACGATTCATTAACACCGAACTCGGCACCAGGAAAAAAAGGACACGCGTCACACACGAAAGGGGTCTGTCAATATGCTTCCAGCTGACCGCAATTACGCGCGATACGGAAAACGTTCATACTTATCCGTGCTTCCAGGCAGATGAACTAAAATAAAAGCCCCGAACCCATCGCTGGCGAATCCTTTTCGCACGGTTGCATTTGTTTATCCGATTTTATCCGGATCCGGCATGCGGTGCGTGTGTGGAATAAAAAAAAAAAAACGATTCCCACACTTTTCGAGAACAAAAAACAAAAAGGATTTCCACAATTTTTCGCGAAAGTTGTGATGTTGCTTTTGCATTCTCATCATGTTCACCCGTCACACTTAGCTGAATTGCTGTTAATTGAAAGTGTGTGCTCAGCGCGTGGGAAACTCTGGGTACGCGTCCTTAATTGGAGAACTTTGAATTCGATGATGCCGAGGTGAGCTCTTCGAGAACTATTTTCCTCTCGCGCTTGAATTGCCAGCGATGAGTAGGCCAATCAGGAAGTTTTTTTTTTCTGTTTTCCCTCGGAATTTTGTTCGACGGGGAAAACTTTTCAGAAAACTGAATGCAAACACGCGGAAGTGAAACTATTTTTCGTTGCAGCAAAAAAAAAAGTTGACTCCTTTGCAGCATCTGTTCGTGGAAGCTGCTGCCACTAATGGCCGATGACTGTTTGGTCAATTAGAGAAGGAAAGAAGAATATCCATTCCTAAGCGATTTCCTCTAATCAACATCAGAATTGGCTTAATCTGGCCTAAGAGTTGTTGTGGGTCTCTGTTGCCCAGCCACCTAACATCGGAACGTTTTTCGAAGGTTGAGGTGAGGATTCGTTGGAAACGATTATTCATCTTCTCTCCTCCCCATCCGGTTATTAGCATCAATCTTTCTCTGTGTGGATATTTTTAGCTCCCACACAGTGTTTGTTCTTTTTTTTTTTTTCTTCGAGCAAAATTACTCAGACTCTTTGCGTAAACATCCTCCCCACAGACAAACACACACACAAAAAAGAAAGAAAATATATCTCAACGATAAATTTTTAATTGACGCTTGAAGCCAAGACCCACCTTGAGGCTATTTTGCCCCCCAGAAGAATTTGAAAAGAGATACAAAAAAATTTTTGTTTTTCGTTACTTTTTTTTTTCCTTAATGCGGTTTGAGATGCGGAAGTTTGATGAAGTTTTAATTTTTTTCTCTCTGATTTTAAGTGTTTTCTTTTTTTTTTGTTTGAAATCTTTTTGCTAAACAGATTTTTTCTTTTTTCTTTTCGTTTCAGGTAATTCTCTTCTTTTTTTCCCAAGAATTCTTTTCTTAAAATCAGATGTAAGGTAAGGAAATTTTCTCTTCATTTTCTCATGTGTCCTTTGAAGAGTAAAAAATCGTGAACACCTGTCAATTAGATTTGGAAAGTAAGCCTTTGGAATGCTTAAGCAGCCATCGCGTTTAGGATTGTGAGTAAGAGACGTGTGTGTGGTTTTGTCCTCATTGGGGATTAGCTTGTATTTCCTTGACTGGGACTCGTGGTACGTGGAATTCATGTAAAAACTAATTGCTAATCCGAAACACGTTGTTTTTGAGTTGAAAACTGTGATAGGGTTGGTGGCATGAGAAAGTTTTCCCGCGATGTTGTTGTGGATTACGTGTGGGGTTTTCAAGTCCTTGTGAGTTTTCAATCGTTTTGTGTGTATGGCATATTTGTGTTGACGTGTTTGGATGGGTTTAGGGACGTTTTGCATTTTCGTGCTTTTTTTTTTTATATGTGGTTTCAAAGAGTTTTTGGATTCATTTTTGGTGGTACGTATGTGTGTTTGAAGTACATACCCTAGTGAACGTCAAGCATTTGACGGGACTAGGTATTGAAGCGACTTTGAGTTTCAAAATGAACCATTTTATTATTGTGGCACTCATTTTTAACACTTTCGCGTACTGAAGTGTTATTTATGGTTACGTGCATTGCTTCTTGTCTTGATTAGCCCCTAAACTAAATTGCCTCGGACGGGAGTCGAGTCGAATTCGATAGCCGAGTGCCAGTTGGCGAGGCTAGTAGCCCGAGTTCATTTTCTCCACTGGAACTAGCGCTCGTTAGTGACGGTGCCCGTCCACTGCGGGTGGGAGGTAACCGAGCGGAGAGCAACCAGCCACTAGGCTGGCAAACTTCTCCTGATGGAACTGCCCCGGGTTTGCTAAATTTCATCGGAAAGACGTCTCTGAGTTGACTTCGTCTGCAAAAGCTCAAAGTTGATTTCTACGACTGCATGTCGTGTCTTGCTGTTCATATCTCCGTTTGACCTAAAACCATAATTGAATGAAGGGTATTATTCCCCTGACATTGGAATTATTAACTCTCTATTGAATTTCTGATTTTATGTTTGGCCCTATGAACTCATTTTTTGGGTTCTGAACTCACTAGCTGGGCTCTAAAAAAAATTACTGGTTATTAAAAATGAACAATTTTTTTTCGTAAATCAAAATTTAGCTAAATGATTATTTTAGATTCTTGTGGAACGATATAAGACTCAGAAATGAAAAATTAATAATTTTTCAGCTCTAAAGGAACTTTTTGAGCTCTGAACTCATTTTCCAGGCTCTGGACTCATTATTTTGCCTTCAAACTCACATTCAAATGAATTAAATATTTCTTTTAATCGAAAAAAGGATTTGTATGCATGGTCAATTCGTGGAAAATTGCACTTCTGCAACATTTTTTACACGATCTTGTGATGTGATCTTGTAGTGATTTTGGCGTCAAGGAACTTAAACATTTTCTGCTTCACTCAAAACGAAACTCAAATTTGCATTTTCATCCCAATTCGTTGGTCTTAAAACATTCGTTTCCGAAGAACACAAAACCCCGAGGCGATAAATTATAAACTAGCCAACCCAATCGATCCCTCTCTCTCCCATCGCGTGCGAAAATGAGCATCAAAATGGAAATGTTCTGTTTTATTGTATTTATCGTTGTCGAATACGAAAGCTCATTACTCATTCATTATTTAGCACAACAATCACGTAATTAATAGCCAACACCCAGCAACCAACTCTCCCTCCCCACCGTCAAAATAACTAATCGTTTAATTTTCATTTAATTTTCATCGCGCTAAAACTCATCATCAGCACCGTCCCGTACCACCCACTCGTAACACCTGCCTCTTCCGGTGCATGAATATCCCATCAGAGTGAAAAATAAATTTTCCTCATCAAGGATATGAGCGAAGGAGTGAGTGAGAAACCTCCCTGTTGTTGCGTTCTCATTGCACAAAACAATACCGGCAAGGAATTCAAATCCTTTATGCCACCACAAAGAACCGCTCACCTTCTGCTCGCGTTCCTCAACCTCTTTTACCTCTATCGTTGCATTATGAAAATCCTCTTCATGCATATTCTATAAGGACCAAAACATCTGCGAATAGTTCCACCATTTCCGGAAGGAGAGAAAATTTCATTTTCATTTGTGAAAAAAAGCAAAAAAAAAAAAGTTTACTTCGCCTCGCGTCAAAGGCCGACAAGGCGCCTGGGTGTATATCCCATTTCAACACTCGGAATAGTCCTCCGCTGGGTCCTTCCATGCACAGAGCAGGAAAGAGACTTTCTCTTGTCTCGATTTGCTCTGCTCATTACTTTGTTTTTGTGAAATATCCTTTTTCCTTCCGGCAACGGCAGCGTTGGAGCGGGGAAGGTTAATCAACTTAAGGAACTGGATTCACCTCTTTTCGTGAACAATGGGCGGGTTTTGAGATGCGTTATGGGCAGAGTTCGAGGGCAGAGTCCTCTCTGTGAATTGTGTGCAACGACGGCGTCATTAAAATGTCTCACTAAAGACGATTTATGACGAGCTTTCGGTCATCGTTTTCCTAGGATATTCGGGAAACGGAAGATTCTAGTCTGGCTTAGCAAGGCGCGAAGTAGGCTGGATGGATTATTTATGGTTGTTTATCTGGGTCAAGCGAAAACGAATAACGTTGCAATGCCCGAAGGTGGAACGATCGATTGGAATAAAACCACAAGCGGAAAAGGTAAACTTTTGCGAATAACGACGTCACCACGCTTCAATTACCCTCGACATATCCGTCTTTATTTGTCGTAGTATCGCCATAAAGTTTTCCCTCGATAGTTTGTTAGAGACTTCTGCACACCCTCTCTCCCACATACACACACACATTAGGAGAATGCAAATATCCAAATCCTCGATATCCTGAATACACGAGTGTAGAGGAAAAGACGGATAAACGAAGCGGCACCATGGCTCTCCATTAACGAAGTGTCAACAATGCAAACATAAACACAATATTCACACTCACACTCACACTCACACTCCCACTAACCATCACACGATCTCTCTACGGTGGAATGTCCTTGCGTAATGAAATCGTCGCGCATTCAAAATAATAACCCCCATGCGACGTACGGACATCCGTGTGGAATAAATTTTTCTTCTATTCTATGTGAGTTTCCTGTATCCTTTTTGCAACTGTAGATTACCTTGTGTTGACCATTTGATGTGAGGGTAACAACCCCTTGGGGGATTGTAACAGTCACAGATAAGAAGAGACAACAAATTCATGACTGTGTGACCAAACAGGACTCTCCTCCTCGAGTTGTAAGTTTTGAGTGAAGAGATCCTTCGCACAAAAAAAAAAAAAAAATATCCCACCACCATGAATCCTTAAATCCAAAAAAATCTTCCTTTCTCTGTGGGTCCTTAAGGAAAAAAAAAGGAATTTTTTGTGATATAATCAGCTCATGACGGGATTTAAATCCCCCGCCGTCTGTTCACTTGACAGGATTACTTGACTCGCACCGTGTTAGGCAATTTTCACGCCGCCGACGTGGTTTTTTTTTTTTTCTTCTGCGTCTAAGTGGTTTCCTCACCTCATGATGTCGAAGGACTCAACTGAAGACTGAATGTGAAAAGCAATTTCCTCTCCCACACAAGGGAAAAGGAGAAAAAAAAATCCTCACACACGTAAAGCAGGATCCGAAAATAAATCAGAGCGAAAGGAAAATATTAATTTAATGATCCCATTCCAGTGTCCTGAAATTGCTCCCAGAGTGACTCACAGCGGACGTCACGCTGCACACGGGATTACCATTAAAATGATATAAGCCCAACAATCAGACTGGCGACAAGTCCCCCTTTTGTCTCTCTCTCTCTCGAATAAATCGCTTTATGTTTGTTTGCTTGTATAGTCCTGGCCGGTGCATTATCCGGCAAAAGAACAATGATGTCATTGTCCTCGTACAAAGCGCACAGTGTCCTTTTGTTCAACAGATTCAGACTCAATTCAGTTGAAGGAACTATCGATTGACATTTAAAATTGCGCCTTCGCTCATTAAGAGTGTCCTTTTTTTTTTTTTTGCGTTCGACTTCCTTCACCAGTCGTCTCTCGACGACGGAAGGATGTAGAACTTTTTGTGTGTGGGAATTTTTTTTCGGGGTGGTGGTCGTGTTAAGTGGCTGCAATTTCTCTTCTTTAAAACAAGGATAATTGTTTTCTACCACACGGTGATGTCGACAACGTCAGAGGACGAGAAGGAAGAAAACAAATGAGGCGAAGAGCAGCATATGAACAATTATTCGAGAGTGTTTGAGTGAGTGTGGCGAGGATTTATTCTTCTCGAAGGATACGGTTGAGGTGAAGTCGAAACAACTTGTGTTTTTTTTTTTCTTTCTGTCTGTGTTCGCCTTTTTGTTGTTTTCCTTTTGTTGATTGATGAAATGAATCTGTTTCGCAAGGATATGTGTGCGTGTGTGTTGGAAGGGACGACCGTCGATTCGAGGTGGGTGAACTCCGAAGGGAATAGGACAGTGATTGAGTGGATTGAGATGAAGGAAAATCTAATTCGAAGGATTTAAGAATTTTCGCATTTTGTTCTATTTTTTTTTTGTCGTTCGTGTGTGGACTGAAAGTCTTTAAGAATTTATTGGCTTTGTGTTGAGAGAAGTCGAGACTTTAGGGCGTATGTGGAATTTTTTTTTTTTTTTTGTGTTTGGGTTTAAATTTATTTTGAGGAATCGTTGAGGTTGGGCACGTGGGAGTTTTCGGTGGGAGGGAGGTTTCGGCCAGGAGCGATGTCACCACGGTGTCGTTGAGAATGCGTTTTGGCTGTTCTTCATGGATGTCTCTTTCGTCCTGTCCCGTGTGTTCTCTATGGATGTCGTTTTCGATTTCGGGCTAGAAGGATTCTGCTTGAAGAAAGACTTTTAAAAAGCCGAACTGGGGTTATGGGGCGTATGTGGAACATTTTTTTTTTTTTTTTTTCAAATTTTTTGTCGAATTTTACTTTAGAGAATTTTTTGTCTTCACCAAATTGAATGAATTGGAATTTAGATGGATCAGGAGCACACGAGGTAGTCACATAGGAAGCAACGAAGCTTTTTATCCTGCCGGCGTGTATGCCTGTGGTCTAGAAGGGTGGGCCATCTAGTGGTTTCTTTTCAAACTATACGTTATTTTGACACTGGCAGCTATTTTTCGCTCGAAATTTTAACAGAAAGTCAGTACCATAGCTCTGAGGAACGAAATGATTCGTTGTACGCTTGAAAAAACGTTGGGAAATATTGAAAGCTGGTATTTCCAAAGTAAGATTGGATTAGAAGCAAGTAGAAAGTGATCAAAACCTCAAAAAAGAGAACACAGCTTTGAAATTTTAGGTCACAATAATGACTGAGATATTGAGCGCCTTAAACAATGATCCATAGGATGATTGAGTCTTCCAAGTCAACTTCAGATCAATAAGTATTGATTTCAAAAGAGTTTTCTGATAAACAAATTGAATTTGAGATGAAGCCAAACCGGTGCCAAAAACCTTTTGAAAGTCCACGGGACATGGCCCAAATCCACAAAAACCAAAAAAAAAGCAAAAAAGACGCTTTGCAATAGAATTCGAAACGTCTGAAGGGCCGTAGAGAAACCTCCACCCAAAAGATCCCTTCCTCAACCTCTCTAAAACCACTCGTTATCGCTCTAGAAAAAGATTCTTCCCCATTCACCAGCAAAAAAAAAGAAAAGTTTACGTAAGCAATTAAAATATTTAAAGGCTAAGGTTACCGGATTTGATTTCTCGCCCTAGCAACCAAATTGAATGACTTCCCTTCGGTTTCAAAATGAGCTCACCACAGAGAGAGAGAGAGAGAGAGCATGAAATGCAATAGAAAGGAGTGACTTAATTTTCAAGAGCTCCCTTTTTTCTCTCCACACCCATCCACCTCTCTTCACGAACAGTAATTGAATGTCATCTTGGCAAAGTTTATACGAAAAAGAAATAAAAATAAAAATAAAACACGACACCAGCATCCAGTATGACATTTAAAAAAAAAAAAAAAAAAAAAAAAATCACCCTCAAGGGAACTGGTGTAGCTCACCCGCCCAATTATACACCACCTGTGACCCACCCGCGGCACCTCGCCCATTCTATCCAACTCTTTGAGGGGTTTCATTAAATCCTTACAAGTTTGTACTGCTGTTACCGCACATTCCACCGCCTTTGCCTTCCGCCCTAGTGTACAGGAAAAACGCTGCAAGCTGTTGTTTCACTCGCGCGTCCCGGTGACAGAAACGATGTCTTTCAGTTAAAAAATGGAAAACGAAAAGAAAAAAAAAAATTATATTACGACGGGTATCCTTGTAATTTTATTTTTCTTCTTGCATAATGCTCATTTAGTTTTGTTGTTTACTTGCTGTTGATTTTGCTTTTCATTCTTTCACTCTTAATGGGTTTTGTTCTTGTTTTTTTTTTTTTGACCCATTTACGTGACATGCGGACATTAAATGTCAAAACCGCATTGAAGGTTATGAAGAAAAAAATAATCAGTGTGAAAAAAGGGATTTTTTTTTTTGCAAATTTAACTAGGGGATGTTTCGTGAAAAAAGGTGAAAAGGAATGCAAAGCAAAACACGACGGACAACAAAACAAGTCGAAAAAATAAAGTTGGAGAGAAAATTGGAAGCTGTCGGCTAAAAGTCTTCGAATTTACGGCATCACCGTGCCGAAGAGCTTAAAAAGTTGAAAGACAGACAAAATGGCAATCAATTTTGTGACTGGTAAGCGCTTCTTTGTCACATTGAATCGATTCGATGAAATGCAAGTGACGGGGAAATGAATGAATGCACAAAAAAAGGACAAACGAAAGAAAACAAAGTTGTGCTGGACAACTTTGTGAGTTAAACACCGAATTCTATAAAATTTGATTAGAGAGGAAAACGCAATTATATGGACATGACTTAACTGTCTTGTCTTTTGTCCATTGAACGTTTTGTTGTATTTCTTTTTTTTCCGATCCTCTTGCTGTTCTTTCCAAACTCCTTATGATTATTTATTAAAATCTACTGAAGCAAATAAAGAGTCTGATATCTCTGAATCTTTATGGCTCTTCAGCCACCATCATTTCTCAATCGAGAAGCACGCTTCTAATTGTCTACAAATTTATTACAAAATATTTGCTTGTTCAAAAGTATTTCCAAATAAAAAAAAACCATTCAAAACACGAACGATCGTAAAACTGTCTCCCAAAAACAAAACGAAAACACGTCTAATGCCTACAAATAAACCCGAGATTCCTTCCTCCAAAGCCAAGTTCGTGACTGTGTCATAAAAAAAAAACCTCCTGTCCAAAAAAAAACGGATCTCTGTCGCCATCTTTGCCGCCATCAAATCATTTGCAACAATAATCGCCATAAAATTCAATATTGCTTCCAGTCCTCCGTGATTCGTGCGAAGCTTTTCAATTTATATCCAATCTGTTCTTTTTTTTCTTTAAACAATTTTTCTTTTCTGAAGAAAATATTTCTAAATCCAGAACCACAATAAAAGTCAAAGGAACACGACAACGGAGCGACAAAGAGACGCGAAGAGACGAGTTGAGAAAAAGGGATGAAGAGAAAGGTATGCCGAGAAGCAAATGTTTTATAGCATTTAAGGACGAATTTTATTGCGAGTCATAATTCGCACCTCATGCCTCGTTTTGCCGAAAAAAAAAACCAAAAAAAACGTCAGGTTTCGTCGTCATAATGAAACACTCAGTACGCGAATAAATAAATCAGCGTGTGTGTGTGTCCTCGTTTAGGGCAAGACGACGATGTCCTGGGCGGTAGAAAAACGACGTGTGTGTGTTTTTTTTTTATTTTTTCATGTCCTTGTCAACAGGCGGGTGCTTGTAACAAATCTCTACTGTAACAACTGCTAAATCAAATTACAACGATGTCAGAGGCACACTTGAGCAGCAGTGGAGAGGGAGAGAGAGCAAACAAAAAAAATTTTAAGGGAAATCAATAAATTACTGAGTAAGCAAGATTCATGGCACGTATCCTAATTTGGAATATGAAGGAATCGACAAGAAGGACGAATGCTTGGTGATCTCAGTTGCACAATTGCAGAATTATCGTTGGGTGGAGTCCTGAGGTGGGTCTGTGAACAAGAAATGGGCGGCAGGGTTTGTTTAATGGGATGTTCGGAAGTGACACGTGTGTTGAGAGGGGCAGAAACGGAAGAAGGCTTCATTCCTGAGAGGATGCGGTTTGATTTTATTTTTTATTTTTTTGCTTAACCAATACACTCTGTCAAATAACTACAGTATCGGATAAAACTGACGCACCCTCAAACTGACGTGACTTTTGCTTGTAAAGGACAGCAGAGAGAAATTACGAAAATGCGTGATCATCCAGGCTGCGAAGCGTCAACCTTCAATTGCTAAGTCAATTGGATCTTGTAAGGAAATATCTCGAGCTTTTTATACAGAATTCTTCTGATGCTAGTACGTGAAATGTGAGATTTTGAGATCGATGGCGAATTGATGCTCGTGGATTGAGTCTCCCGCTCTCGGCTACAGCAGCCACATTTTCATCTCTGCACATCGTACGACGTTGAGGACCATGACTGTTGTTTGTATCCCAGTCTTTTGATTTTTTTGCAAAAACTTGCGTACAACAGTCGTGGTGGGTGCTTCATTTCGGTCAAAACGTCTTCCCAAAAAATACACACAGCACTCTCCTTGGAAATAAGTTTTCAATATTTCCCAACGTTAATCTAGCGTAATGCTAGACCTGCCTCGTTTCGCGGAGGTATGAAACCGACTTTCTGTAAAGATTTCGTGCTGTCAGAGTCAAAAGGACCTATAATTTAAAGAAACCACTAGATGGCACAGTCCCTTCGTGGACTATTACGCCACTAATGATGATGACTAGATGGCACACCACTTGCAAAAGCCTCATCTGTTTGTCTATCCGTCGACTTTTGTTGTTACAGATTTTCGAGTGAAGCAGCTTATGGCAGATAGTCCCCTGGCAAAATCTTCTTTTTTTGTAACGATTATATCTCGAGGATTTAATAATCACAAGGCCACTCGTCGACTGATCCTCTTAAAATTCCATCACCATTTGCCTGCAGGCCCTCCCTGGTCGTACAACACGCAGCCATTTTATCTTGTACCAAACCAAAAATCTAGTCCATTCCTATTGTAAACAAAATAAACCGATTACAAGTCTAATCTCACTCAGATTTGAATTATCATCCCTCCACCCCAACAACCATTCATAACGATTGAATGCACAAAATAACTTTCTCCTGCTCAACGCTAATGAATTAATGCAACTGACTAATTGAGTTTCCACAAATAAAATCCTGGAAATCCTTTCCTGTTCATTCGACCATTTGAAATCACCCACACAATTCTCATGATCATGATGAATAGCATTCGAATTAGTCGGTGTATCTGTGTGTGTGTGTAACCCAACAACAAATTTAATTTTCTGTTCATTAGTTCTCGTGATTGAATAAACGTTGGTCAGTGTGGGGGGACACAAGTCTGTCTGTCTGTGATTCACCTCCTCGAACCCTGATTCAATATTTGTTGACCACATTTCTAAGAATTGTCCTCTCTCGTACGAGAAAAAAAAGGTTACTGTCCTCAGCTCACCCGTAAACACATTTAATCCTTTTTTTTCTCTTCGACTGCAGACATGTGTCTGCTCTGGGTGAGTGTGTGTTCGTTTCTGTGATTGGTTTTGATTAGATTAATCAATTCAAAGGATATAAACGAATTAAGGAGATGAATCAAGTGATGCTTTAATTATCACTGAATCTCGATTGAGAGTGTCTCCGTTTTTTTTTGCTGGATTATCCCCGTCTGATGAAAAACATATTCATGTCCTGCAGGCATATCCTTAAAAGCATCGATTGTCGGTATCGACATGGAATCTTTTTATTTATCCCTTCATGAAAGCGCATTATCGTTTCGTATTTCACGGCAGCACGGATGATGCCGGCAGATGTTTTTCATGTTGTTGGATTGTTTTCAAGGTCTTCACGTCTGGGGTCGGGAGAGGTCCTTTAAAAAAAAAAATAAAAGAAAAAGTATTTGCATACTTCATTGTTCTTAATTAAAAAAAACAAAATCACGGGTTTTTCAGTTGGGTCATTTAATGGTGTTTAAACGAGGTCTTTTTTTGTATCCCTTATTGTAATCTATTCCTTTTTTAAGGGGTCTTTTAAGGAGGAGCCTTTACGTGGCGTTGATTTCAAAGTGTGTGTGAAAGAAATTCTCTTTTCTGTCGAGTCCTTGAACCTCTTGAACTTTCCTTGCCGCAGTTTATCATCTGCCAAATGATGTGTCTGTCGTGGTCTCCACTCAACTTTACAAAATCATTGCAATCATCAATTTGTAAAGTTATTAGCACCGCATACGTCACGACCAAGAAGGTTTTTCAATATTCATGACACTCCTGTTTCGTTTGGGGAGCACCAAAATTTCATGCCCACGCACCAAGGGACGAGTTTCGTCATGACGTTTATGGTCTACGCCTGTTGGGATCCCATGAATATCTTCCAATCGCTCGTTTTTTTTTTTTTCCTGTTTACAAATTCCAGACCGCAAATCATGGACTCTCCTCCTCATTCTTCAGCGTTAAGTGGTGTGTCCATTTTTTTTTTTTTATTTAGTTTGGCGGCTACCATGGTGAGCCAGACACATCCACTCACTCGAAGGAAAAGTGCTCCCAATGTCCTTTCATTCTGGCTGACCTCACACTCACTCACTTAAACATCTATCCATTATACTTGAGGGGGTGGAATGGTGTACCTAGTCTACTTGTAATTCATAGCCTCAGAGACATTATTGTTGTGGTCCATAATGGGAATCGTGTATCTCTCGAGGGATGCGTGGGTTGTCTGCCCCCTGGAGTGCCAGTGGGCGGTTGACAAAAGACGCAAACCCTAGAGCATTGACAAATTTCCATTTTCAATTGATTTCATAATGCATACACAGACAGCGTTTATGAAGTAAATTCAGCTGACGCTTGAGGTGGTCTATTTACGCACAAGTGTTTTGGATTGTGACGTGTCAGGAGTTTATTCGATTAGTTCCAAAAACAAATGTTTACTGGACTGAATGCAGCATAATGGGCCTAGCTTTGGTCTAAGTGTAACATATGTTCAAAAATTTAGAGTGCATGGCATGGCATGATAAGGGCATTGTTTACGCATTGTCACCTTCGAGCCTGTGGTCAGGATTTTCACTGATTTTCATTTGAATTCAATTATTCTTTTTCTTTTATTTTATGTGTGAAACATTGTCTATCAGATTTCTCTTACCGTCATTTGTCATATGGCATGGGATGTGTTCAGTGATGATCGTAAGTCGGTTTAAGTGAATGAAAGGGCTTTCAATCGTCTGGTCTACTCTAGGGAATTACCACCCTACTCCCGTTGAATCGATGAGCGCATTTTATTGTCGCACATTAATCTCGAATGCACTCAAATAACGAGAACGAAAAGCTATAGATGACATGTTCGTTTTTTTTCTCTCTCTCTCTCTGTTCGTCTCCCCCGAGTAATGCACAGAATTATTATTAAAAAAAAAGTTTTTCATTTTTTTCAGATTTTCCATTTTTTTTTTTAGATTTTTCTCATTTTTTTATGAGAATGATAAAAATTATTGATTGTCAAGATGACAGTAAAGTATTGACTAGCATATCTGGTTCAGTGAAGCGTTTTAGGATTTAAAACATGTGGGTTGAGTGCATTCAATGAATTCCCTCTGTGGCAAGGATTTATTGACGACCCATTTAACAAGTGATTTTGTGCTGAGGGAGTGGGCTTAGGCCTGGCCTGAAAGTCGAGAGAAAATTTTGAGATATTGCAACATAGGACATTTGCAATTTACTTATGTAAATCACATTGTGATGAATAAAAAATGTAAACACAGCGTCCCCAACCAAATGCAATTCAAGTGCTGTCTAAATGATGACAATTTTTTTCATCCATGTTTGTTTTTTTTTTTTTTTTATTTGAACATCAATCTACTCTCGAAGGGAGAGGAAAAATATACATTTTTGAACACAACCTTTACAGTGTAGACCGTTAAATGCAAATGTTTTCCGCTTCAGTGGGTGCGTTCAGGCTTGTTTTTTTTTTTTCTCTCTTTTTTTTCCTGCTCCTAACCACAGTGGAGACTTGTGTGTGTGAGTTTGTGTGATGTTATACAATTGAATGTCATAAATCATTGCCTTGAGGATAAGAGACAGGTCGAGGTTGCAGGTTGTTGCTTATGTATCCAGAGCCTGTGTGTGTATGTCGTGTTTTTTTTTAAATTTCCAAGGACGTCATATGTCGGATGTCAAACGGTCGATGTCCAACAGCGACTTTTATGAAACTAATACACTCGCCCTTTAGAGCGAAGAAACGGCAAAGCGATAAAGAATTTTATGACTGTCATCAAGCATACGTCATTCCCTGTGATTTACTTACAGGAAAAAAAAAACTCAATCCCACAACAAGAGCGTCGTTGTGGCTGATGTGTTGATGGTGATAGCAAGGCATGTGATTCAGTTATTTGTTCCTTGGCTCGTGCGGCATGAATAAAGGACGATTTTTTGAATGAAGAAAAACTGCTTGTCGTGAAGAAAAACTGCTTCCATTTTGTGGAGAAAAACCGTTTTCCACTGACGATCGATGACATGTGTCAAGTGTATCGAGAGAATGACAGATCGTTGTTTTACTCAACCGAATCGCAAACAAATTTGAGAAGATTTCCCTGAAGGCTTCGAAATGTCACTCACTATTTTCTGAATGTCATTACGACGTTTTCAACCCACGCCATGGAAGTTGGAAGTAATCCAGCGAAGGACTTCTCAGTCTACATGACCTTCGCCATCGCTACTTAAAAAAATGATCTGCGCAACAACCCATAGAGGCCCAGAGCCTAGCTTACTCAAGTTGAAATTAATTACTGTCGAGGTGAGGGAGGAATTGTTTTCCCAATCAAAGCCAAACCGGAAACGTCAAAGTTGTAGACCTTAATCGCTGCCATCTAAGTTTTGTTTTCCCCTAAATCACGCTGTGAGTGACTGCGTGCGTAAATCTGGGATTTCCTAAGTGCTGGGACTCGTAAACATCACGTATATTGCTGTTGACACGAAGTTGATAGATTGAGCTGAGTGGGCTACACGTGAAAGTAGCACTGAAGGGGGCAGGGTTATTCGTTGCACATAGACTCGTGACGGTTGAGGCATGTTTTCGGTTGCACTTAGACTCGCAACTAACTCCTGTTCGACGTACTAATTTATAGCATTGCTGCATTGCCTCACATCCTCCATTTATCAACCTTTTTTTTCGTATGGTCATCTCTTCCTAGGCTCCCATCAATCATCAACAACAACTTTTTAGCCTGTCAGCCTTCGGCACTAAATCGTTTCGTTTTTTTTTTTCTGTTTGTTTTCTTTTCACAGCTGAAGTCGAAAAGCCTCACCCACTTGGACGTTCTGGACTCAGTGATAACTTGTCCGCACGGCGCATCAGTTGGACAAAAAACCCACGCGGTGAGTATTCAAGTGTGAAATTGGGTATTCAGGAAAAGTACCCACGAGTTTTTGAGTTTATAATGGCTCCCTAGTGAAAGGGCAGCTTTTTTTTTTTTGGTTTCTGTGCGTTTCATTTTTGCGTTTCGAACCCTTTTCCCATTTTGGTTTGCAAAAAAGAAAAACTCTGTTTCTCTTTTCCCTTCAACAAGTCTGAGCAATTGGAAGCGTCATCTCCGCAAACACCATCGAAGCCCACTGTTGCCGCAGCCTATAGTCACCCGCCAACAGGCGCTGCTACAGTTTCGCACCACTACTATCACCAAACGCCACCGTCACCGTCACAGCAGCACCACTACTCACATCCACCCACACACCCACACCCACATCCGCATCCTGCCCCTCCACCTTTCCACCATCATCATCATCATCATCCATCGATATCGTCGTCATCGGCCTCAACGACATGCAACAAAATTTGTTGTCTCGGCGGCAGCAGCAGCGTAACAACAACGCTACCCCGATCCACTGCGGCACTGAGTCCTGTCTCTGGTGGCGCAGGAATGGGCATCCTTGGAACGAGTGCCTCCGGAAATAGTAACCCCACCGCGACCAGTGCAGGCGGTGGTGTTGGTGGTATTTTGACAAACTCAAGTGCTGGTCAACAGAATCATAGCGTCGTTACTCCGCAAGGATCAACTACTGCGGCAGCGACAGTGGTGGCAACACCAACGGCAACCGTGCACAAGAAGAAGTCATCGTTTATGCAACGAAAGAAACCCCTACTAACCAGGAGCGAGGTAAGTGGGACTGAGGAGGAGGAGAAAAAAGTAATTGCAAAGTGCTTCAGCGGTTATTTCTTGGACTGGGACTGGAGTATATCTCTGCGTTTGTGTCTGTGTGTCAAGTCCTCCACGGAAGGATAACTAATTAATTTCGATGGACTCTCTGAGTCTGTTCACGTATAGCTAGCTCTTTCTCTCTCTCTTGTACCGGTAGTCCGTCTTGGCGTTTGAGGGACTTTAATTGATTTTAAAATTTATTGTTATTATTTTTTAATTTTAATGCTTAGGCACTGAAGGAAGTCGTTTGTAACTTAATTTAGTGGGAAGCTGGTCGTAAATTAATTTCTGTCCGACTGGGGGTTCAAAATTAATTGGGGTCGTTACGATGAAGGAGGATCCTGCTCACCTGGGACAAGTCAGGCTTGGGAAAATCCAACTGTGACAAGTTTTTATTTTTTTGACGAAGACAAAGAATTAAATCGTTCAAAATCATAAATCCCGCTACATAAAATGCGGTTTTCTCTTGTTTCCGCTCAACTTGTTGCTTCATTATGACTTTGATGGCCAGTTTCCCAAGTGATGTTTTAAGTCCACCACCCTTCCATTTCAAATTTACGATTTGACCCCGAAAAAGGATCTCGTAAACTCAACTTTATGCCACAAATCGCAGGGACGGAAAATATTAAGTCTTAACCCCTTGTGCCATTTCTTCTCAACATTTATGATTCACTTGTCGCCATCGACATTGTCCCACACGTGTGTGGCTAGACATCCACACACATTCCACATCCTCGCAGTCATATAAAACTGAATTGAAACTTTGACAAAACTTTCCCTCCCCCCGCCTTTCGTTGGCGTATCGTATTTTTACACTTCACCGAGTCCTTACATGTTGCAGGGAAGACGATAAAGGATCTCCATGGACATTTATGTGTTGTATGTGTTGGGGTGGTGAATTGCAACAATGTTTCTTGTCCTCTGATTTTTTTTAAGTAATTGATGACAATTTGCTGAGAAATGACGAGGGTCTTCTCACTCTGATCCTTGACTTTCCCAAAGTGTCGCAGGAGGACCTTCTCTCTCGTCCGCTGCCGTCGTCTTAATGCACTTCTGACACAGCGGAATCACTTAGAACTTCCCCTTTGCAACCACAATGACTGTGATTTACGGCGGAATCTCAAGGAGCACTGTTAAACAATAACTCACCCGCTGCAGTGTCATTACCCAAAAAAAAAGAAGATATGAGAAGAAAGAAAAAATCGTAAAGCAGACTCTGCAATCGCTGTAATGTACTTGAAAGTGACATTTATTGTGTTATCCTTAGAGACATGTCGATGTCCTCGTTTCAGTGTTTTTTTTTTTTGTAAACTTTTTCTTGTTCATCCTTTATCGCATGCCATCGCCCTCTTAAGCTCTTTCATAAAGATATTCATTTCCTTAAAGCGATCGTATTGTGCATCCGGGTGGGAATCTGTGAGGGGATGCACTTGAAAGGATATAAGCTTAAAAGTAAATTCTTGCAAAATGTGCATTAAGGATTTGCGTCACGTTTTTGTCGTTAACCTAGTGCTGCTTAAAATGAACGAGATAGAGGAATCCGCTGGCGACTTCTTCGTTGATGCTGACTATGGTTTTTCTTTTGTCCTCTCCAAGGGATTTAAGTCGAATGAGTTTGAGTTTCGTCTGATGCGAGAAGCTAAAAAAATTGGGGATTTGCTGAAGTTTTAGTTTTAGTGGGGCAACAGCACCATTTATTGGCTTAGGTTTCTACTTTTCAACTTGTTCTATTTTAAATGCTTGGTCTCGAGTTCTCCTATGGGCTGTTACACAGAAAATTTTTATTTTTCGAGTTCTCCACAGACAGATTTCTGAATTTCAGTGTACGTGTAAACTTAGGGCCGCTGGCCTACCAGCGGTTTCTGACGCGGTGTCGCCGTTTGAGTCTCTTACAATACGTGTAAATCAATCGAGCGTCATCGCCCGCTTGTGTACACCACTGATAAGATTCGCGAGTATCGAATGACACTTGAGCGGTCCCGCCGCGGCAAAAAATCGCTTGTGTGCTGCGGGCTTTACCGGCAACCCGAATTTAAATCAAACAAAAAAAAAATGTAACTCTCGGCAGAAACAGTCGAGTCAAGATTTTGAGTGTGGGTGAATCGTCCATCGTGCGGATGGAAATTAGGACGGAAGATTTTTACATATCCTGACGCTAGATAAATCAGTCAATAATATGAGATATGAAATTGAACGGCGTCTTACGGACACGGACCCGAGGAACGGATGAAGGTTAATTTACAATGAAAAAGGAGTAGAAATTGAAGATAAGAGCCAACTTTAGAATTTTATGTTTAGCCAGATTTTAGGGATTCTCTGTGGCAAACCTTACTGTGCGTCGTAGAATAAATATTGTGCCATCTTTTTAGATAATTGTATTCATCTAAGATCGAGAGAAAAATATATTTCTTTTTTTTTCTACTCCTAGCACACCTATTCCTTCCACACACACGCTCACCTTTAGACGTTTGTCTGTTTATCTTCGCTGTTGGCACCTCTGTATGCATTACGGTATACTGAAGGACACCTAACACCCAGAGGTATTCAGTTCCATCTTAAAGGCTAATTTGTTTGCCTATCACGTCGCATTTCTACGAACATTTCAATCGATATGCAGCTTAAAATGGACGACAAGAAATCAAATGAACGACTTCTTTTTGTCGTGGCGACGTTTTTTTTTTTTTCTTTTTTTAAGGGATAAATCCTTCAAAAGTTAATCTCACGAAAATTGTTTGTCTGTTTGTGCTGTCCTCGCATTCGGTTCATGCATTCATGGGAATGTATCAAAAGGTCCTTGAATTTAATTTTCACTCTATGTGTTGTCATCGTCATCGTCTTGGATCGAAGAAGAAGCCGGTCACACCTGGGATTTAGATTTCTTTTGCTTTTTCTTTTTTTTAATTTCACGGTGAATGGGTTTTTGGGAGCAATAAACTTTTAAACACTGAATGACAGGTGTGGATGGAATTTTCGTAACGAAAAGGATGTAAAAAGAGGAATATCTTTGGTGACATTCGTTTTTTAAGTCATTTCCCCGGTAGCAAATGGTCGTGGACTTTGAGAAGAGAACGAGGAATGAACTAAGTTCTGTGTAAATGTGCTTTTTTTTGGATGGGAGTTGGATGATAAGGACTTAAAATGTTATGTGCTTCAAATGGACATCTGGACAAGATGTTCACTGCATTGGTTTTTATGGCTAAAACCATTAGACTTCTTCCCTTCCTGCCTTTTGTCTCTAAGCATAATTTTGTCGACATGCAAATCAGACACCGAGATGGTGAAGCCGCATTCCTCAATGTCACCCAAGTGACATTAGCACCCCTGACAGCTGAATAATCAATCACATTAAGTGTCAACTGCTTTTCGCAACACCCTCGCTCAACGCAGCACTTCATATCAGCCTCTCCAGCCTTTCGTCTGTCTCCACATCTTTGTCACCCCGCCGTCACCCACAGGAGAACACTGCCTCCTCCCAATTGCTTATCATATCTTTCATTCTTTATTACGATTGCTGTATGCTTTTAAAAAATTGAAACCATAACCACTTAGCTCTTAAAGTATTTCCAACTTCTAACCTCAAATTCATAAATTCAACTAAGAGGATTATACTCCCTCCGGTCAAACCAAGACCAAAAAAAGAAACCCTAAAATCCTTTCACCCCTTTTTTTTCTTTTTCTGTGGTCAGTGAAAACTTTTTGAACTTTTTCCCATGGAAATTGTGAAACAAATGCCAACTCAACCACTTTTCGCATTTTCAAAGGTCCCCATCCATCGAAAATTATTTCTTCTGCATTCTTTTTCGCAGTGGTCTGTCATTGGGAATTTGATTTGGGTTTTCGATAAGTTCTGACGAAGGACTGACAAAAAACAAAAAAAAAAAAAAAGCAACAATGGTCCTTATAGGATAATCTTTTCTTCGAATCTTTTGACAATTTAATCACCGATGGCAAAATGTCAATGTTTTGACATTCGTAAGAATTTTTGCCGTTTTTTCTGTGATTTTTTATTTAATCAAATTTGATTTTGTTTTTTTGTTTTTATTTAGATCTCAAGTTCGGAATTTTTTTCTGTAAGTTTTTGTCTGGAGAATGGATGTCAAGGTGTCGAGGATATTCCAGCAACAAAAGGTGTTACGTTATCGTAAGTCTGGTTGGCTTTAAAGTGTAGAATTTGTGGTGATTTTTATTTTTATTTTTATCTTCAACAGCGAAGCGCTAAGTAACTTTCTACGACAAAGGAATCTTCATTTTTCACAGATCACTATAACAGACAATAATCTACCTAGTTTGGAATCCGGTAAGTCTTTTGGTGTACAGTACGATAAGGATAATAGCACATGCAAATGGATATAAAATTGTTTTGCTTTTAAGCGGGTTTTTAATTAAATTCTTACTGAGCGGGGACCATAGGATGGCGTTAGTAAATTTGCAACTCAATATACAACATGTTACAAAAGTCTACATATCGCGTCCTAACCGCCAAATTGTCGTAAGCGACAAAATAAACTTTTTGCAGGAGAGGTTTTTCTTTTGTTTTTTGTCTGATTGTGAGCTAATAAACGTGTCACTTACGATAAATTTTATTTTTCCTGTTATTCATAACTGTAATCCTTTGTTAAAAAAAAAAACAATGATGCAGAAAGACGCGTAATCCGATAAACTATCGAACTGAATCATTAGCTCATTTTTGTTAAAATGTCGCTTACGATAATTTGGCGGTTGGGGCGCGATATAAGGTGTAGTAAAAAGAAATGCATTATTATTTGTATGAAATTGAAGGCTTTATGTAGAATGATCCGATCTAAAGTAAAATATGCGCTGTTTTGTTCAATAACTTTCTGCCATTTTGAAGCGCATTTCAAGATTTTTGATTTTGAGTTATTTATTCTTATTTTGTGTGTATTATTTTGTTTATATTATATTTATTATTATAATAAAATCGTGATCCTTATGACCAAAACACGATAGGAACCGATATTCGCAAACCTCTCTTGAAGTGAACTTTTCACCAGCAAAATCGTTCGCCATAGACAGGATAGAGTAATCACTTGGCGTTAATTCCAGACTGTATGGTGGCTGAATTATAACCTTCCACCTGAACTCCCAGAAATTCTTATTTCCTGTTCTTGTCTATGGCGAACGATTTATGTAGACTTTTGTGGCATGGGGAAACTGTTTGCTATTAAAAGAGTTTTTCTATTAAAGAGATTACTTAGTATATCCATGAACTACTCTAGTTTGTTTCAGTGGGTCAATGGCCCCATTTCACCACCACCTTTCTCTAGAAATTCGTAACTTATTCTGGTTTTTTTAGGATCCCCGCCTTATACAAGTTCATTTGATGAAAACACTGATGTCGAGAGTCTCGCTGGTCGTCACTTGGTCATCACGGAGAAAGATGGAAAGAAGACTCTTCAAAAAGCCGCTTCGTTTGTAAGTTCAACTTCTGTTTTGAGTATGTTTCGACTTCTAAGCTCCCTAAGGGCGATTTTGTTGAACTTTTAAAAAAACTGAGAGTTGATCAGCTTCGGAGTTTTTCTCAATGCGAGATTTGAAATGTAGTAGATTCTACTACTACTTTCTACTTTTTTATATTCTTTTTCATTACTTTTACTTATTATTTATTTTGTATTTTCAATAAAGTTCTAATAATAATAATTCTCATCATTCATCCTTTAGGGATCCCGTACCCGCCCACCAAGACTCCTGTCATCCGCATCAACCGAAGAGACCACCGAATCAGATCAACGTAGCATTCCCGGTAAACAACTGAAACAGCGTTGGTCTGGTTTATTTGGTATCAAAAATCCACACCAAAGTCAACTATGCGAACTCTTGAATAACTACGCCAAAAATGGTGTTCCTCAAAAGAGTGCGGCATTAAGTTTTGATCATCCGGATTTTGACGCGGCACTAGCGTACTTAGACAACATGCATGCGTCCTGGAAAGATTTTGTTCACTGTGATAATATGTCGGATGTTGAGACGAAGATTCAAACGGCCATTTGGGAACTGGTAACGACAGAGGTGTATTACATCCATGCATTACAGACTGTCACAGATGTAAGGAGATCCCAAATAGGCTCAGGCAAATTAACTAAATTTTTTTCTTTCATCCTTCAGCTCTTCCTTGCATGTCTTGAAGCAATTCAAGAGGAGAAACTTCTAACAGATGTCGATCAACATAAGCTCTTCTCCAATGTTCGTGATATTTGTGAGGCTAATCTAAAATTCTGGACTCTCTATTTGTATCCGATGGTGTCGAACAGTGTAGCCACACACACACCACTTTGTATTGATTATTTTCGCCAAGGTTTCGTCACGTTTGCAACGACATTTGCACCATACAAAAAGTATTGTGCGGAACAGAGTACTTGTCAGTTCTATTGTAAGGAACTGAATCGGAATAATGCCCTTTTCACCGCCTATCTAGCATGGTGTGAGTCACAGAAGATGTGCAATCGTTTGCGATTGGCTGATATTTTGGTGAGGCCTATGCAAAGACTGACTAAGTATAATCTGCTTTTGACTGCGATACGACGGCATGTTTTAGATGAGGATGATGCAGATGCTATTGATGAGATGGTAAAAAAAAAAAGAAACTTTACTTAACCCGAATTGTGCTATGAATATTTGTTTCAAGTTGTTTGTTTTTGATTTTAACTGATTGGTTGGAAAACGCGTGACATAATTCTATAGTTTTATCATTTTAATGATTAGGACGACACCACATATTCCAACCATGGCTGTGCCGAAACGACACGCTACGATCAATCGATGCGACATAAACTTTCTAGAAATGTTGGACACGAGCTATGATGTGCATTAAAATGATCGATGCGCGAGCTGCCGTCCTTTTTTTTTGGGTCATACGATGGCACAATTCGCGTTAAAATTTGTGTTCCATCACTCAACAGCTGTTTTCTTTATTTTAGATTCACTCAGTTGAGAATTTCGTATGCAGTGTTAACAACCATCTAACGACGAGGCAAGAGAATGAGCGTCTGAAAGGTGTCATGGCACGTATTGAGTCCTACGACGTGGTGGTAAGTTTACAAACTTCATCTAAGCCGTGTAATGTGAAATTTTCACAAAATTCTTTTCAGGACACGAACAACGAGCAATTGGAGAAACTAATTAAACAACACAGTGTAATGTTTGACTTGTGTGCCCCCATGAAAGGTTGCCCCGCGCACCAAGTTCGCCATCTTTTCATGGAAGGCGATCACAAATACAAAGATAACCTAGGCAAAGCAGACGTGCATTGTTTCCTGCTAACTGATATTCTTCTTGTCTGCAAGACCATTGCAAAAAAAGGACTTGGTGCATTAAAAGTCATCCGACAACCTTATCTAACCGATCGACTTGTAGTTCAGCATAATAACAATACCTTGAACTGCATTTATCTCAATGAGTTCCAAGTCGCGACCACGGCATTCACGCTACAGTGCTCCGAAGCAAAGAACTGGTATGAGTCCCTCAAGCGAGCAAAACATATCTACACAAGACTGAAGCAGGGTAGTGGCAATAATTGGGATAGTTTCCGATATGGCGGAAGTGGTGCTAGTGGTGGAACTGCTGATTCACTGGGGGTGAAGAAGAGCCCGATGAACAGTTCGATTTGTAGCCATGTTTCAAGTGCTAACAACAGTCACAGTGGTTCGGTGGAGTGGAATGATTCGAGGAATATTTCGGTAGATTTTGAGAAAACCAATTCTCTGTCGAGTGACGAGGGTTCAAGTGTTATGAGTAAGTTTTTTGGTATTCTTTCATAGGTCTGATAATAGCTCTCTCTTCTCGTTGAAGGTACAAATCAAGGTTATGTAGGAAAACAAAAGACGTTGGCAACTAGTCCGCACAAGCAAAAGATAATATCGTCATCGAACACTTTATCGGTGCAGCCAATCAATCATCTCGGACAGAGTTTACCGAATTTGAATTTGCATCATAATCAATCGTGAGTTGTCTGGAAGTAACGATTAAAATGGTGGTCCTTAGAGGATGTTATTGTATATAACTGTGTAAATGTAGTTAATGCTAAAACAAGCCAAAAAACACAGACGTTGTCAAAGTAGTTAGATTAGATGCCTGCGCGCTTATTTTTTTACAAAAATATATACTGCTTAAAACAGGCTGGAATCCACCACAACCGACATCATGGATCTTTGGTTTAAATCATAAATTTGGACAGACGAAGCTTTATTTTGGATACAAAATCGTTGTCAATATGCAGCCACACCGAATCATCGTTGCATTCATCATTAGAATCACAAAAATCATTCAATTGGTAGACTGAAACTCATAACGCATTCAAACCATTCAATTCAACCGACTGAAACTCATATCACATCCATCTATTGTTTGTAAATTTTGAACATCCACCGTCTAAGGCAGGCCCAAGACCACCACTCTTTAAGATTTTATTTGCTATACACACAACACCGCTCAAAGTCAATGTAGTGTTTAATTGTTGTTTCTTTTTTTTTCGCTATGGTTCCTCTTATTGTAGTAACCTTTACCATACTTATAGTAACAATACGTTGCTTGTACCTGGACCAACAAATAGTCAATCAGGCAATTTATTATCGCCTAGTCATCGTGGTATTTCATATCCACCACCAAGTCCAACGAGGTAAGTTTTGACTCGTTTTGTTTTGATGTCAAATTTTTTTTTTATTTAAATGTACATATATATATTATATATGCATGGTGATTGTCTTTATTCATTTCGGATATGCCTTTGAATATTTTTAAAGCACATAAATTTATTTTTGATCTTTATTTTATTCACATTCTTATTCTGGATATAGTTAAACAATTTTATGTGAAAAAAAGAAAACAATAAAAAATTAACGAAATGAATAAAGAAAATATGCCCGTAAATTCTCTAAAGTGGCATGTCATTTAAATGTATTTTTCCAATCAACAAAAAAAAAAAAATCTAAAAACAAAAACAGAGCGACACTTCGTCGTGGCATGGCATTCTCGGCATCGATTAAGAACCCACCACTAGTCAAAACTCGTAATATAACCTCGCAAAATAGTATAAATTGGCATCAAATACCGGCAACACCAACGCCAACAAGTCCACAATCACAAATTCAACAAACATCGTCTTCTTCATCGACAGCCATTGCTGCGCCACCAACGACACCTCTGACAGAGCAGACGCCATTAACACCGACATCTGGAAGCGTTGCTCAACTCACGAATAACACGGAAAGTGAAAGTAATTCATTGCATATCAGCAGCACCGAGACAGATGTTTGATTCAGTCGTTCATTACCAAATATTGTTATTTATTCTTAGTCTTCTTAACTTTCTTACAATTTTTTTTTTTTTGTTCGTGTATTTGTCTTGTTCCTTAACCGTCGTCATCGTATTCTTCCTGTTGTTCTATAAGAAAAAAAAAAAAAAAAAAACTTTGTCACGAATGAAACGGTAGCGTGTGGTACTTAGCTTTTACAAAAAAGAAATCTTGTTCTGGCATTACAAAACATATATTTTTTAGGATAAGATAAACAAATAATGGTATTAAACAAAAGAATCACATTGAAATGTACTTACACTTTTAGAGGTTAAGTTAAAGTCAAAAGATAGCAAAAAAAAAGTACTTAGTAAAACTTTTTGAGTATTAAGGTCACAAAAAAAAAAAACAAAACACACAATTTGTAAAAAATTTTAAATCAAAATGTAGTTTACAGTGGTGTTCCGGTGGGTTCAATTGAGTAACCTACTTTCTTAGTGTTTGCCTTCTAAAACTATTTACTTAAATGAATGTTTAATATTTAAGCACTTAGATAATCTACATTGATCTTCCTTGTTCATTCCAAAAACGTCTACTTACTCATGGCTGTTAATCAAATGTTCGGTTGCGGAAGTTGAAAGGGACTTTTTTTAATTTTGTAATGTGAAATTTTTGGTACGATAAATACCATTACTGCCATTTCTGTTGGATTTTTTTTGTTATTAAATTTAGTTCAGTGTACTTCTGTTTTTTAATTCAGATGATCGTGATAGTCAGTTTTATGAATTATGCATGTGTTTTGTCAAGATATAAAGAAAGAAATCGGTTTTTATTTCGTCTTATATAGTTTTTGCTAAACGGAAGGAAAGAAAAAAGCTCGGTATTTAGGTTCTTCGCGGTTCAAACACTCGATTAAATTAGAGTCATTTAATAAAATAATTCGTTTACTTTTCGAATGAAGTCCCTTCCAAAATCTGCCCCAAATATACTTCTCCAAAATCAAAATCTATTATCAAGAATAAACAAAAAAAAAACAACTTTCTTCAACAGCCTTACTCATTCTTACTTCACTAAGCTTGTAACATTCCTATTTCCTAATTCTACTAACAAATTAGTAAACAAACAAAAACCTAGTAATATAAAGAAAAAAATTGATTCATTTAAAATTTTATTAATATATTTTTGTAAATAAGAAAAGAATTCCATTCAAAAGGGGAATATTTTTATCCAAAAAAAGCGTAACATAATTTCTAAATTAATTGTACAGAGAAACGGAAAGAAAAGAGAATATTTCCAGAAACAAAATAAGAAAGTAAAAGTATTTAAGAATTTAAATTATATATTACATATATGTATTATTGTAAACATCACAAAGAAATATTTTTTAGCAAAAAAAGAAAAAAAATTGTATAAATTTAATGACATTTGAAAAATAGTAAGTTTTTTAATCTTAAGCATTAAATGAAAAAGAGTATTTAAAAAAATTTTAAAACTACAAACAAAAAACAGCATATAGGATATATTTGTATAAAATTTAATGAAAAATTTAATTCAAACATCACAAGTTAGAGAAAACTACAATTCAAAAACAAACTACTTTACACATTTTGCAGAGCTTTATAGAATTGCTTCAAAGTACTTTTTACTATCAGTATCTGTTGTAAATCATTTAAATATTGAAGAATTGGTTTTTAAATATTGCGTGAGTCCGGTCTTAAAACATTTTTGGCTGGAAAAGAAGAGAGACTTTGAGAAGCTTGGAAAGCTAGTTTGAATTCTAAGCGCCTTACCAAATCGTCAAGTTTATTCGTTTCATACTTTTTGAAAGTGTCCTCGGCGTAAATAAAATAATCTAGTGAATTCATTCTCATTTCATCCTCGGCGTGGATTACATATTCTAGAAACTTCATCTTCTTCTGTGTCTTCAAGTCCGTCGAGGTTTCGGTCGCGATTTGTGTTGTGCAGTTCTCTTTTTTTAAATAACTTAGTTCGATGTTCATTGCAAAAAAAAAGAACAAGAATTTCATTCTTTCCACGCGGTCATAATTTTCTGAGCTTTGTGCTAGAATTCACATTCTTGAAACCTGTTCGTCTATTCATTCGCGAAAAATAAGAATTTTCTTACATCCAGTAAATCATTAAGAGAAAAAAAATTCTTGCAATCCATGTACCACATAACCAATTCACATTAAACTTAACCACAAAAAAAGTAAATAAGGACACAAAGCAATATTAGCATTTAACAACGTTGTTACACTTAAAACGCATAAAGAAATAAAAATGTAATTCTTAAATCAAAACCAAGAAAATCAAATCATTTGAAAAAATGTTTGTCAAAAGGACCAATTAAAAAAGAAATAATATAGTATGTATACCTAAAGAAGAAATTTTATAATTACAGAAAGTTTGTTTATACAAAGGTCCTTACAGCAAAATATCAATAAATCATAAAATACAAAAAAAGAAATATTTACAAATCAAACCATGACCAGATGGAAAACAAATCGGAATTGAAGTAGTAAAAGCACGAAGCATAACATAACATAAAACACAAACAAAAAAGTTAAATTAGGGAATTATTATATTTGAACAAAACAAGAATTTTACACACACTACATTCACTAAAAAGAAAATAAAACAATTTGCATTTGCGTAGAAATTATAAATATTACTCAAAAGAAAATGCCGCAACAAAGAATATGCTTAAATGTAGGAACTTATACAAAGAGTAAAACAAACAAAAAAAAAAAAACCTTAGAAAAGTATTAGTATTTATTGAAATTAATACAATTTAAGACAAAAATTATTTAATTTATCAAAGCTATCCGACTTATGGATGGTGTAAAAAATTGTGTACAAGTGTTGTTCTTTGACGTGTGTAAATTTCACGCGATAACTTGTTTTCGGTCTTTGTAAATTTCTTTCTTTCATAATTTTTGTCTTGAGAGGGAAATGAGCCTAAAATACAAAACAAAACAAAAATTTAAAAATATTGTGTCATAAATATATTTATTGTTGATAAAGAAAAGTGCATACCATAATATTAAACTCATATATTTGAAGATTATCAAAAGAAAGAAAGAAAAAAAAAAATTGTGAAACTTTTGTGTAAATAAAATGGAGAACCTCTTTTAAAACAAAACATCCATTCGGTGGGATAAGAAAAATGTATCCCACTTGAAGAATTTTTTTTGTACATAAATTAGAAAAAAAGAGACGAAGTAAACATTTTGGATGAAAAACTTGTTTTAGATTAGCAAAATGCAAGAATAATATATACGAAAAATATATTTAAAAAATAAATAAAAGAAAATATTATTTTATGGAGAAAAAGTAGTAGTTGTTTTAATTTTCCCAGTCGGATTGTATTGCGCGAGAGTTAAAATTTTTGTTTTTACTCTGCAATCACTCCGAAACATTAACAAATTTCTGTCTGCTCATGTGCTGGAATAAGCCAAGAGATCAGAAACCTTTAAATCTTCCCACAATCCGTTGAGATTTTCACATTTTCAAATAGTTTCTTGACTGCCAACTAATGTAATAGATGCACAATGGCGGAAGGTACTAAACGTCAGAGTGTACGACACGAATAACTGTGCAGAGATAAGCTAACTTCGCAGTGGAAGCAACGAAAAGTGAAGATCTCTAAAAACGGTACGTAATTTTAAATCAAACTCGTTCTTGTCTTAATTTAAACATTTTCTTTATTGAATATCTTTTTTTTTTCATTTGATTTCTTTGCATTACATTCTCATCAATACTGATCAGATTTTTTTCGGCTAGTTCCTGATTTCTGAACGTTCTTTCATTTTTTTTTTTTGTTTCTTGCTCTTCATTGAACAAAATAAGGCAAGCAGTATGTTCATACAAATTTTCAAAATTCTTCAAGAAATGATCTTATCCTAAGGACAGATTAAGGTAAATGCAACCAAGCAGATCCTGACGTCCTCCACGGACTAAGAGAGTGCAATGTAAAGCAAAGTTTTCTTTAAAAAAAAAATGTTTCTTCTTTTCTTAAATTGTAACCGCAAACAACAACAAAGAACGGTTTCTTATTTTTTTTTTTTCACAATTTTAAGCTCTCTGAGCAACAATTTATTAAAATAAACATTTTTTTCGCTGCCTATCGTGGAAATAATCGGAATAACAAACACATATTTTTTTTTTAGAAAAGCGCGAAAAAAAAATCTTGTTTATATATTTTATGTCCTAGAAAAAATTATTTAAATAAATTACAAATGTTTGCAAAATAATAAATTGAAAAAAAAGAGGGAACATATAAAGTAGTTATAGCGTAAATTAAAATTAAACATAAATTGTTATGTATATAGTACTTATTTGTTGAGGCGCTATGCTTCTCTGTTTAGTTACTGTTTTAGTTTAATTAGCGATGAAGAGAGAGAAGTGTATACAATTAGTAGGGACATTATTTTGTTTCTTTTTTTTCTTTTATTTTTAGGGAGATAAAGAGAAAGAACAGGGAAACAGGGACGACAAAAAAATAGGAATTAACTCGTCGTTTGGAATTTGTTGCACGGCTGTATGATTGAAGTCTTACGAGCAGGCACTGTTTCTGGTGTTGGAATTGCTTCACCGGTTGTGACTTTATTTGCAAACACCTGTTTGACACCACCGCCTTTTTGTTTGGCCATTTGGTAGTCTCCAGAATCGAAGAATTTTTGCTACAATGGATACAAGTTATCAATTATGTGGAACAAAGTTGTTTTGTTCGTGGTTTAACTTACCCCTTTTTGCAGTCTCTTTTGAAGGAAAGCTGAATGTCCGCCTGGACCACGTAAACCAGCTGCAGGATACTTTGATTTCAGTTTCTCCTCTTCGATCTTCTCCAAATCACGAGGATTGGACTGGAAATTAATTAAATTGATTCATCGTTTAGTAAAACAGATCGAAAAAAATATTTCAAGATAAAGGAAACTTTCGAAACAAGTAAATTCCCAACTAGGGGCTCATCATACGCAAGATAAACTAAAAATTATCTGCACAAGAAAAAGACAAAGGAACTCTTCTTTTAAGGTACGTAGAAAGCAGCTGAATTTATTGATTTAAAAAAGAACAATTGGGTAGTATTGAAGGCATTCTGTTTGTAATTTCAAAGACAAATCTTCGAGAACTTCGGAATCGGCGTTCACTCCTCATAATCTCAGCGAAGACACCGCAACGTATTCAAATGCTATCCGACCTGTTCTTCGGTGTAGGAACGAATCAACTGTTTGTAATTTCAAAGACAAATCTTCGAGAACTTCGGAATCGGCGTTCACTCCTCATAATCTCAGCGAAGACACCGCAACGTATTCAAATGCTATCCGACCTGTTCTTCGGTGTAGGAACGAATCAACTGTTTGTAATTTCAAAGACAAATCTTCGAGAACTTCGGAATCGGCGTTCACTCCTCATAATCTCAGCGAAGACACCGCAACGTATTCAAATGCTATCCGACCTGTTCTTCGGTGGTGTAGGAACGAATCAGTGGAGCACTAATAACGAATCCACGAATCCTATTAAAAGGCTTATAAAGTATGTACTTAGAGTACTACCGTTCGCCTCCGAATCAAAAGACCGCTGCATCCTCTTCCAAGGCAAGAGTTTCCGTTCCGTTCTTCGTTGTTCGGCTGAAGTTCGTGAACAGATGTTTTTTTTTTCAGCTTTCTGATCTCTTTTCTATCTCGTCTCTGATCAGACACACGGATTGGGTTTCTCCTGTGAAGGGCTGGGAGCCTAGTCTTCTCCAATTGGGTTTCTTCTGCTTAGGACTTAAAAATCTTAGTGTTCCCCTTCTAGATATTTTCATCGGCGGATCAGTGTTTTATGTTTTGTTTATTTGTAATGAATCCACTCAATTTCCTGTTTATCGTGTCTCTACGACGCATCTTTCTCTGAATGAAATTCACTCCTCCAAGGCCGGTGGAAAAAATTGTGACCGAATCACACAAAAACAACAATTTTTTTCTAACATTTATCATGTTCCATATCTCAACTCAATTAGCACATCTATTTATAATCTTCTCTCTTCCAAAAACAACACAATTACTATCAAAACCAGCTTAATTTACATTCAATTTATGGAAAATGGCACTTTACTTACCTGTGGCTCTTGTGGTGGGACTTCTTCGGATGAACTCATAATCGATTATTCCAAACTATCTGATCAAACTCAATAAATGAAACTATAGAAGAGCGGTAACAACTACGATGACGACAAAATCACACAATTTCTCTGTAAGCAAAGAATAAAAAGTGAAAATTAATTAAATTGCAGCCAAAGAAACAGACACTCTCTGTGTGTTATCGGTCGGGTGCAAAAAAAAAAAAAAAAAGTAAACAATACACAACGATGTCTCTCGCTAAGGAGATAAGACCTCCTCCGTCTGAGCCGACCACTCTTTTCAAAGAGAGAGAATATTAGATTAAAATCTATACACAGCCACGCTAAGTGGCCAAGTAAATATTTCAAAGGGAAGTTCAAGTCACGCTGGTTGGTCAAACGATCGATGTTAATTGGAATCTGTCGTATCTTCTACTCAACTTGCACAGTCTACAAACTACGCGTCGTCTAAAGGAAAGCGAAAAGAAAAAAAATGAAAATAAAAGAACGAAAAAAAACTGCAACAAACACCGACACAATAGACCATAATGCCTAAGATTTTGGCCACGTGAATTTGTGTGCAATTTGTGTAGAGAAAGACAAAAATCTCAACACAAGAGGAGACGGCGCAAAACTGGCACAAGGGCAGCCAGATTTTCTGTCGCCTCACTGACTAAAGTTCAACCGAAAAAGGACAAAATCTCGAAATAAAAGATTGGAAATCACATAATGCAGTAAATGAATTATTTTATTCGTTTCTTTTTCTCAAGGAAATCGTGGGGGCGTCTCAGTGGCATACAAGCCATCAACCGTTTACACACTGTCGAAAATGTGCAAATGTTTAGCTAAAAATACTCATAAATTTCCTCCAAACGTGACGTTTCTTAAATGCCATTGAATAAGATGAAACATTAGTAATAAATCACATAAAACAAAAATTACTCACCCACCTTTTTTCGGGGTCTAGTGCCTAAAAATTAATTCCGCTGTTGCAACGGGAATTCATTGACATTTACGAACACGAATGGCGGAAGGAATTTTTTATACAAGCGACGCGTTTAGACATTCAGGTATTTAAATGGTTTTATAATTCTCTTCTTTCGGTAATTATTCCGCGGATGTAAAATGCGGAGAATTTATATTTAATATTTTTAAACAGCTATCGTATCGACTATGTGAAATCACTTCAACTTTTCTTTCTTCTATCGACGAATCTGATTGATGGCGGACGCACAATCCCAGCTGCTGCGCTTTTTGCAAAACAAATTGTACGCTCAGTGCTGGCAACCGAAGAAAGTTGATAATAAAAAAAATAACGACGAGTATAAATTTGTGGTGAAGCCAAATTCACAAGAGAAATAATATCGGCAGATTGATTTTGTTGAGAATTGTGCACGGGGTAAGTTTTATCCAATTTGTAGGAAATGTTTATGCACTCCTCTTTGGGGGAAACGAATTATATCAGTAGTTTGATTTTGGTGAAAATTGTAACCAAATTCAATTCTGTTAAATTTCAGGGAAGATTTATTCGCTTCTTTTTAATGGCGCCGACGATAGTGGCACTGTTTCTTTCAAATGGAACTTTTGAGGGACTTTAAGGGAACTTTAAAATGGATTTCCTTAGCCGAGCAAGAGACACAGCAATTTTAGTTTAAAAGCTCTGCGAAAAAGGTTTTTTTTCCGATTGAGGACGATGGAAAATCTTAATTCGCACGAGAAACCGGTCCCTTCTGTTCCAATTAGTGTGATAATTTCACTCTACTTAAACCACATTTTGGTCTCTTTATTTTGACACCATCCATCATTCTGAGACCGCTTCCGCATTTTTTCAGAGGCGGATCATTTTCTCATCCCGAATGGGCCTTTTATTTCCTTCGACTGGTTAAATTCGCGAAAAGTTCTATACATGAAAATTACGTCTTTTCAAGCCAAATCACTACTTCAAACGACAAAAAGTTCATCTTCGAACCATTTCAGCACCATCTCTTGCCCATCCTCCCCAATTCGTTTGTTGAATCAGATGGAAATTTTCTCTATTTTGTTTGGGATATTCGCAACATATGTTTTTTCTGTCTTCCCCTTCCACAAATGTCAAAAGAAAAAATTGACAGAAAAGAGAAGAAGGAAAAAACCTACAAAGAAAAGTCATTTGTTTTTTTCATTTTCATTAGTCGCATTTTAATTGGAGTTTCTAAAATAGTTTGTTTCCTTATATACCTTGATTCTTTTAGAAAGTAAAAATTCATAAAAAAAACATCGCGGCATCATGAGCTCCAAAGAGGATAATCAAAAGACAATGCATAAGTTGAAGCAATTCCTTAAAAGTGTCGGCCGGAACACCGGTGGTAAGGGTTCATCTAAAATCTCTAGACTAATTAGAGTTTCAGGAATCTTTTGGTTTGACTTTATTCAGGCAATTCACGGGAGGAGCGTGATCAGTTGTCTGGGGTTGAGTCAGAGCTACGTCCAGAAACTCCCGTGGCACATCGATGTAAAACGTTGAAGGACCTTGGGGAACAGTTACGATCGAGCAATTTGGAAGAGGTGAGTTCATTAGAAAAAGAGTCAAAGTGAGCAAAAGAATTTTGTTTGATTTTTTTTGTTTTTTAGCCAGCTGTTGCGAAACTATGGGAGCTGACGAAAGACCTGATTGTGGATAACAAATCTTCGGAATACCGTCAAATCACACTTAATTTCTATAAGATCCTTATACAGACACAGTATCTTAGTTTGACTGTTATGCGAGAGCATTTCTTTCACGTAATTCAAGTGAGTTTTTCGGGTAACCAGGTGTCTTATGAACATCTGTTGACAAGCGGTTTCTCTCTTTTTAGAACCATGAAGTCCCCGAAGATTTGAGACATCGATTGGACTTGTTAATTGCTTTGACTGAAAATGGCAAGAATATTACTCATTTTGAGGAGAAGGCACGTCCTCTAAAACCCTCAATCGCAGACTCTCTTACATTTTTTTTATTCTTAGATTGGAAAATTTATGCTGTTATGGCTTCCAGCAATTCGCAGTGGAGATCTGCTTGACCAGTACCTAGAGTTGCTGGGAAATCTGATCAAATTCAATGCATCTCACCTAGACAATGAAATCCTAATCAGAATTGTTGAGTAAGATAAAACCCGTGACATTTTTTTGTTTTTAATTTTTATTTAATGTTCTTTTTCGTCTACATTAGAAACGCCTGCCAGCTTAGCTGGACCGTGGATAAAGATGAAATCGGATTACAGTGTTTAAATATTCTGGAACAAGTTATGTGCTACACAATCTTTCCGGAGGAAACATTGGAGTTATGTGTCATGACTTTATGCCGTACAGTTAATAATACCTGCTATTGCAAGGCGTCTTGGAAGGTAAGTGAAAACGAAATTTAGTTTTTTTATTTATTTATTCTGAAGCCACGGTTGTGGTTGTTGACACTGAACAAGTGTTGTTGTCATCTACGACACAACTCAATGCATCCTGGTTGAAGTATTCACCCACTGGACACTCGTTGGCGGAGGCTGCTCCGTTTTCACAGGTGTAGTACTCGTTGCAGGCATCGCCCTCAAAGACTACTCCCTCATTGAGTTCGCAGAAGCAACTGTACGTAGGGTCAGCCACACACTTAAGCTGCTCAGTATCGAAACGATATCCATTTTCGCAAGAAAATATCTCGGCTGCATTGGACGCGCATACGTAGTATGTTCCACATTCTCCGTGTGGGATTATTGTGCCGTCTGGTTGATCTTGACAGGCACTAGGGCTGGTGCTTCCGCAGACGTTGTCGACATCCTCCACGCATTCAAGAGTTGAGTCGTCAAAATAGTACCCAGTCTGACATGACTTGGAAATCTCATCACCGTTTTCACATTCATAGTACCACTGGCAATCTGTATCGTCGGGGAAACGAGTTCCGGCCGAGGAGGTCTTACAACGTCCTAGGCACACACCGTCTGTATCAGTTGCACACTGACTGGTAGTTTGATCAAAGTAATCGCCTTCGGGACATGTTGAAACTGTGGCTACTTCATTTTGGCACATGTAGAACTTGTCGCAGTCCTTGTGGGGAATGAAACCGATCGAGATGCCCTCACAGACGTTAGCGGGATCTACAGTCGTTGTGACAGGGCCCTCTGTTGTCGTCACTGGCTCTTCAGTGGTTGTTACTGGTTCCTCTGTCGTAGTAGTTGGCTCCTCAGTGGTCGTTGCTGGCTCTTCCGTTGTCGTAGCTGGCTCTTCAGTGGTCGTTGCTGGTTCCTCCGTGATCGTTGCTGGTTCCTCCGTGGTCGTAGCTGGCTCCTCAGTGGTCGTTGCTGGTTCCTCCGTGGTCGTTGCTGGTTCCTCCGTGGTCGTTTCTGGTTCCTCCGTGGTCGTTGCTGGTTCCTCCGTTGTCGTAGCTGGCTCTTCAGTGGTCGTAGCAGGCTCTTCTGTCGTCGTAGCTGGCTCTTCAGTGGTCGTTGCTGGTTCCTCCGTGGTCGTTGCTGGCTCCTCAGTGGTCGTTGCTGGTTCCTCCGTGGTCGTAGCTGGCTCCTCAGTGGTCGTTGCTGGCTCTTCTGTTGTCGTAGCTGGCTCTTCAGTGGTCGTAGCTGGTTCCTCAGTGGTCGTAGCTGGCTCCTCAGTGGTCGTTGCTGGTTCCTCCGTGGTCGTTGCTGGCTCTTCTGTTGTCGTAGCTGGCTCCTCAGTGGTCGTAGCTGGTTCCTCAGTGGTCGTTGCTGGTTCCTCCGTGGTCGTTGCTGGCTCTTCTGTTGTCGTAGCTGGTTCTTCCGTGGTCGTAGCTGGCTCTTCAGTGGTCGTAGCTGGCTCTTCTGTGGTCGTAGCTGGCTCTTCAGTGGTCGTAGCTGGCTCCTCAGTGGTCGTAGCTGGCTCCTCCGTAGTCGTAACTGGCTCTTCAGTGGTCACCGGTTTTTCCGTGGTCGTAGCTGGCTCCTCAGTGGTCGTAGCTGGTTCCTCAGTGGTCGTTGCTGGCTCCTCAGTGGTCGTTGCTGGTTCCTCCGTGGTCGTAGCTGGCTCCTCAGTGGTCGTTGCTGGCTCTTCTGTTGTCGTAGCTGGCTCTTCAGTGGTCGTAGCTGGTTCCTCAGTGGTCGTAGCTGGCTCCTCAGTGGTCGTTGCTGGTTCCTCCGTGGTCGTTGCTGGCTCTTCTGTTGTCGTAGCTGGCTCCTCAGTGGTCGTAGCTGGTTCCTCAGTGGTCGTTGCTGGTTCCTCCGTGGTCGTTGCTGGCTCTTCTGTTGTCGTAGCTGGTTCTTCCGTGGTCGTAACTGGCTCTTCCGTGGTCGTAGCTGGCTCCTCAGTGGTCGTAGCTGGCTCTTCCGTGGTCGTAGCTGGCTCTTCAGTGGTCGTAGCTGGCTCCTCGGTTGTCGTTGCTGGCTCCCCGGTTGTCGTAGCCGGCTCTTCAGTCGTAAGTGGCTCTTCCGTGGTCGTTGGCTCTTCTGTAGTTGTGGCCAGCTCTGTAGTAGTGTCTGTCCCTTCTGTAGTCGACAACGGCCTACATGTACCCTCAGTATCCTGTATGCAATATTTCAATTCTTGAGAATACATCTGATCGTCACCGCATTCCAATGGAATCGATATGCCAACGACACACAATTGATATTTATAGCACTCTCCTTCTATAGGAAGAAAAGTTCCAGACTCTTGATTCGCACAAGAATTTTCCGGTGCCTCGGTCGTTGATGGCCGTGGGTAACACACATAATCCGAGTCTTCCACACAATATCCTCCGATTTCATAGAAGTAATGTCCTTCCGTGCATTCGAACACAAGAGCTTCTCCATCAATGCAAATGTAATATTGCTTACAATTGCCAGGAACTGGCGCGAATGTTCCAGTTGGCTCGGTACAAGTTTCATAGGGTTCTACATCGTTTTTCTGTGCCTGTCGATATCCACGAATCTAAATTCAAGAAAAAAAAAAGATAAAAATCAAGCACTACTAATCTCACTGTCTAAAACATTTCAACGTACATTAAATGCGTTGGATACACTTATTCCACAAACGAGCACAGCGCAAAGAGCGAAAGTTTTCAAATTCATTTTTCCTCGAATGAATTAATTTTTTCCATAAACTATTCCTCGTTCACGATCCTCTTCTCTCGAAAGACGATGTCTTGACTAACTCGTAGTCGCTTAAATAGTCTCAGCCACTTTCAAATCGGGACTACATTTATATATCATCTAGACTTTATTATCGTTATTATTGCGAATAAAACGTCCATTCAGTTTCTTTTTTTAATCAAATTTTTTTAAGATATTTACACGATACGCAACGTCCTTATCAGTTTCGTGTGACTGACAAGTTAGCCACTGGTGTCAGTTAATCACTTTTTTTGTCGTTTTTTCGATACCCAAAAGAACTTATACTCGATTATGTACAGAATAACCTTTAGATAAGTTCTACTAATTCATCAAATCAATGGACAATTTAAATTTTTGTCAAATGAGATTGAATGTGTTGTAGTTTGAAATCGCATTTTTCAAAAGCTTTTTATTGGATATGTAAAACGGACGCTTCACTTCCAAAATCCCTTACAACACAGTCTTCTTCTTTGTCGTTGTGGTGGTAGATTGTAAAAAATGAGTCTTGTAGCTGAAATTAGGTAGCAACTGGGCCAGATAGCATGGGTCTTAAGTACTCATGGGGGATTCCAATTGGTTGGGGATGTTTAGACAACAAAAAAATATAAAGCATAATCTTTTTTTTTTTTTTTTGGCCTACTAAATGTTCTAAAATTTATTGGTAGTCGATCTCAAGTACATAAATTATGATAACGTTGAACCTCTGCTTTTATTGAAGTATTCCATTAGCTAAAATGTGATTGATACTTCCGTAAGAAGTTTTTGTCCTAATCAATTGTTAGGAGATAATATTTTTCGTACCGGAAAAAGCACTTGTTTTCAATAGCATTTTGATAAATAACTTTAATCCCTCTGCAGACATTGTAAATTAGTTCCATTTGCATAGTTTTGGGTTTTCAGAACGCGAGTTGTCGTTCGATTGTGCGGCAGCGGAAGCAGCTTACAGGCTATCGACTACGCTTTGTTGTCCCTAGTGGGCTCTCTTAAGGTCTTTCTTAGATCGTATTACCGCCTCACGATCTAGAGACCTGTATTGAGAGGTTCACTACGTGAAGCCCTGGTCCACTCTGGGTTGTTGCGCCATCAGGTAGAGTAGGATAGTTCTTGTCGTTCATTAAAATAAATAATTGGGTGGCGCTTAAGTGGCGCTTAAACAAAGTTGCTCTAGCATGCAAATCGTGTGTAAAATCCAGAAAAAAAGAAAACAGCAATTTGCATTTATCATTATTGCGTATTTATTGCATGTAAACAAACCCCTCTATACATTTTTAAAATTAAATTCCTTAATACGATCGTATCCACAATGACCCAGCTTGAAGCCGGCAACTCGATTTCCAAAATCAACGGCCTTGTCCAACGGCCACCGCATTCGATCTAGTCCATAAATCACAGCTGCACAAAACGTATCCCCAGCTCCCAAAGCGTCGACAATCTCACTTGGAGGATATGGCTTCAGGTGGTGACACTCCCCGGTTTCAGTCAAGCACCAAGATCCCTCTGAGCCCCAAGTGCAAATCAATCCATTTAGCTTGGTATTAGCATACTTTTCTCGTAGCCCTTTTAAGGCGGCGCTGCCGTCATTCCATCCCAAGAATATCGCCAACTCTTTGCCGAGGAAGACGTAATCAGCCAATTCGACAAGAACGAGAAGCTCCTCTTTGATTTTCTCTAGCTCAAGAGAGATCTTAATCCCTCCATCATTATCTCGGTTGAATTTATGGATCCTCCTCATCATCTGCAGAGTTTCGTCCGGATTCCGTCCTTCGAAATGTATCCACGAGTAATTGGCCAAGTTCACTTGTTGGAAATGGTCAAATGTCAGAATGGGAAAATTCGAATTTGAGTGAATGATTGTTCGTGAGTCACTCTCCTGGCTCAGTACCACTGATGAAAATGGAGGGTCTTGACTTGTACGTGGGCAGTTTCCAATGTGAATGCCCCTTTTTCGACAATCATCGAGGAGAAACTGAAAAGCTCCCGACTCAGACAGCATTCCCAAGAACTCACAATCAGTGTCCAAATTTCGCAGAACTGTGCAGTTGTTCGATGCATTGCCACCTCTTTGCCAGTAACCCTTAAGACAACGACGATCGGTGTCTTCTTCAGGGAAGCTAATGCAAACGTGAACAATATCAAGAACGCACATTCCAACGCAAAGTATACGCTGTGGAGTGTTGTTGTTGTCACTGTTGGAATTCATTTCGAAAGAATTGAACGATAAGAAATCTAAATCATATCAACGATCAAGGTTCGGATAAATTTTCGGCCCACCAAACTATTTTATTTTAATTAAATTTTCGTTTACACTGTGACGTCCAACAATCTGAGTCGAATCTAAACAATTGGGATGATCAATTAAAAGTCTCTGTCAGTGTCAAGTTACTTGGTGTATGTTTCTCGGTAGTTGTGCTTGCGGGTTATCAGTTGTTTTTGGTTTTTGTTTTGAATCTTATTCGTTGGTGGTTTGGATATAGGGTGTCACTTTAAATAATTGAATTTTTTTTTTTTTTTATTTTTAGAATATGAAAAATTTACTGGGTACGAACTTAGGGTATTCAGCGTTATTCATCATGTGCAACATTCCCAACGACAAAATGTACTACAACGATGCAAATCTGCTTCGCGGTGCAGTGTTTTACATAAACATGGGTATTTTCGGTCCGCCGCCTACGATGGCCTTTCCACCAGAGATCTCCACGACATCATTTGCATTGACGAGCTTCTTGAATGTAAGTATTTTTTTTTTTTTGTTCAACTTAATCTTTTATCACAAAGCTAAGGTCTGGTCCTACAGCAGGCTGTTAAACAACAACAGTGAACTCTCGATAATTCCAATTTTATGAGACTAGAGAAAAACTTCGAATTACAGAGGTTTTCGAATTAAGGAGGTTTCAGAAAAAAAAATTATGGCTCACTTTTGTCACTTACGTATTTCAACTAAAGGCTCTTGGAGGTGAATGTTATTTTGCACAAAAATAAGTTCGAATTAACGAGGGGGCCAAATTGCATAGATTTTCTTTAATTTGGGACTGTGAGAAGGCCTCTATTTGTAGAGGTTTTCATGTGATGGAGGTTCGAATTATCGAGAGTTCACTGTATTATTCTTATTTTTAGACTCTTTCGACCCGAAACTGGTTTAGTTCGATGCATTTTTATTTACCATTTACCATTCAATTCTATTTTTAGGCGCTTAAAAGCAAAAAACTGATTGTTACCTACGAAGTAATACTCAGCATTAAAAACCTCATCACCAATTACGGAAAGAAGCAGCCGGAACGAATCTGGGACATTATTTGTGAGATCCTTTCATCCATAGCTGACAATATAGCTTATTACGGTAAGGATTTGGTTAGAGCTGGGATTGTTTGTGGCTAAAAAAAAAATGGGTTTGCTTATCTCTTTTTAGAGGCAAAAGGTGAAGGTGGGAAAGAAGAGGTGCACACAAATTTCCACAACACCATAGACCTAATTGAGGAACTAATGCAATCCGACGAACTTCTAGCAAACAAGGACCTCATCTATGATTTAATTGAAAGTGTCGCCGAGAGTCGACCAGAAGTCTCAGTGCTAAATCTAATTGACTACCGATCGGAAAAGATCTCTGGGACAAAGCCTGAGTGGTTAGTGACACTGAATAATTTTGTGTCACGATTCTATCGCATTCCCAACACAAATATTCGCGAGAAAACGATTCATTCACTAAAACGTATCATGGACGCGAACAGAGTGAGTTATGAAGAGGAGATATTGCAGCGTGTGGTCATTCCACAGTTTGGTGATATTCACAACGAACCAGACATTTATATTCGTGTCGTTGTTTGTAAGGCGTTGGTTGAGTTTGCACTGCACTATGACACGAAGAGATCTGCGGAGTTGATTGATATCCTGGAAAAAGTTTTAAACCGACCGTTTGCATTGTACGCGGCGGATGAGAGTGTGTGCAAGTCAGAGGTGGAGATTCAGGATGTTTCAGCGGTGGTTGACGGATTGATTAAAATTTTCATTTCGAAACTTTATCGGCTGTCATCGACTTATGCTGTTAAGGTATTCAATATTTTGGTGGGCCATCTAGAGCTGCACTATCAGCAACCAAAGGTTTTCCAGCATGTAAATCTGATAAGAAGCAAGGTAATGATCTGAGGTTATGTTTAAGTGTTCGCAATCATGTGCATTTGCTTGATTTTTTAGATCTTTGCATGGATGTTGAGAGTCCGAGCAAATGCGTCTTATCACATTGGATATCCAGATCCTGAAACGGGAGCGATCCGTTTTAGTCCGTATCTCGGAATAGACTCTACCCTACAGCCACACTCGGCCAGTGGTCACTCCATCAATCAGGAGCCAATTGTAATCAGCTCCACGACAATCTCGATTCGAAGGGCGTGTAAGCTAATTGTGAAATGCGTTGAAGAGGACAAAGGTAAGTAAAACAGCTCTTTACTGAAAAGGCAAAGTGGCTTGTTTAACCCGAAAATGATTTTTCTGTACACTTACATATTTTTAAAAATTTCCTGAAAAATGCTTAAATCCCTTTACTTTTTGGTTAAAAAACTGAAGGTTCAATAGCTGACTAATCCTTTTTTTCGTTGAAGATTATCACGTTTTTCAGTTGGTTGTAAAAGAACTGCCTCAAATCCTGCAAAACAAGGCTCTCATTCTAGGCAACGATATGGAATCCCTAGCCTCTGCTCTGTGCAATGCACTTCCTGACACAAAATCGACGTTGCGAAGCTTCCTCACGACCAAGCCGTCATCGGATGATTTTAATGCTTTGCTCCTACCAGCGATAGCCAGTCTAGTGATCTACCATCAGTACATATCATCCGACTTGAAGCTGAGGATGATTGAAGCTGTAAAAGTGGTCCTTCGCTCAAATGCCAACGCACACATCTGCATCAGCACACTGTCAATAATGATTCTCGAGATGCCAGAAACCCTGTCCCGGCAGTTGGCGGAGGTTCTTTTGGAGATTAGCAAAATGTCACGAACGGCCAGTGTGGCTATTCCGATTTTGGAGTTCCTATCAAGTTGAGCGCTCATGAATTTCTTTTGTTTGCTAAATAATAAAGTTTTTTGTGTTGTTTAGTCCTTAGCCGCCTTCCGAACGACTTGTTTGCGAATTTCGTACCGACACACTACATGTACGTCTTCGCGGTTTCGCTCAGTTATACGAAGCCTCATCCTTATGACCACTACACGGTGTCGTTGGCGTACCACGTGATGACCGGATGGCTGCTGAAGTGTAAAATGAGCATGAGGAAGAATTTCGTTATGTACATAATTTCGGTGAGTCGTCGGCGAGATAATTGAAACATAATTTACATGTGTTTGGTCAATGCAGGGCCTACAAACGGATGCAAACTTGCTGACTAAGGACCATAGCCTCCGGAATGAAGACTCATCGAGTCGCCAGCGCAGCACTAGTTTGACCGAGCGAGTCAGTCGTAACCGAGACAGTGCCTTTGATTTAACCGACAACCTCAAAAGCATTCAGACGGAACTAGCTGAGACATGCATTGACTTCCTGGCGAGGCACACGTTCTCGCCTTGTTCAACGCTGCCTAAAAGGTGAGAGGGGTTTCTGTTTGATCTTTACGACTCTCTGAAAATAGTTGTAGGATGTGTAGAGATTTTATTAGCATTTTAATACATCAAATCTCCATTTTTCTCGTTTTTTTTTTCAAATTTGAATTTCAGGCTTCCAGCAGTTGAGTGCATGCTTAAGGACGGGCCCTCGCAGACATGGCTGGTGGGGCACAACCTCGTGACCATCACAACAAACGGCTGTCCTTCTCCACCAAAGGCAAACGGCCTCTGTGACCGGTGCTCACTGCTGATAAACAAAAGCAACTCGCCATTTGCTAAGAGTGACGTTACTGGGACTCCCAACTCGTACGCTGGAGGTCCGATATCGCCGGAAATTGTGAACCTGGCGGGAGCGACAGGACCCGTGGAATCAACAGTTGACGTTCAACCGCCTAACCGACGTTACACGAAAGCCAGTTTGCAGTACAGCAGTGGAACAGAATCAGGAACTTCTACAGACCTTACGTCGACGTCCACGTCCTCCTCGTCGCAACACCAAACACACCGACAGACATCGAACAGCTCATCTGTGTCACTTGAGGCGCTCTCCCGTCGTGGCTCCAATCCTGAACCCGAGAATCGAATAGAAACATCCTCAGCTTTGGGCAATTCCTTGAATCAGCTAAGCAATGCCAGTAGCGGTACGACATCCCAACAGCCAACATGTGCCCGCTCATGCACTGGTTGGGCAGAGATCTACATACGGCGTCCAACAGGCAACATCTCCTGGATAATGCACATCCAGAATCCCATCGCCAACGACTGTCTAGGAAGCGATCTGCCGCTAAGCGACTTAATAACTCTGTTCCTTCCCACGATGCACGGTGGGGTCTTCGGTCCCGATTTTGTCGGCGAGGCCAAATTACTCTCCCCTGCGCCGCCACTACCAACACTCTCCCCGCGTGAGCCGGTCGAGCAGGAACGGAGAGACCATCGTCGACCAGATGCGGCGAAATTGGCTGTGGCCAAAGTGCGAGCTCTGCAGCGTCAGGAAGAAGTTACGTCCGCTGCGTCAGCATCCGGACCGATTGATATCCCGAAGTCTGGAAAACGCGGTAAGGATCCGTCAAGCAGCCTGAGCGACGGAGAGGCTGATGAAGAAGGTGCAGCGTTTGAAGATGGCCGCACCAGAGCTCGGAATCCAGTGAGGAGGGTTAATTCCAGTCCCGAGATGAGCTCGAGTCTGAAGAAACAAGCTGCCAGAGACTTCAATACTCCCGGACCTTTGATGTCGGCACAGCTCGATCAGGATGAGGCATCTAAAAAAAAGATTGTGGTAAGCAGTGGTTACACGAAGGACATTCGAGTCAGTTGCGAAGCTATTCCGGAAGAAATCGCCGGTTCCACACCCCCCAGTCAAGCAGATTCACTCAAAGACGATGACAAGAGACAGACCACCAACGAACCGCCGAAGAAAGCCCTCGAAATAAGCAGCATCAGCAAGGAGCCAAGTCTTCCGCCGAAGCAACACTCAGCGGACGACGTCACGAATCAAATGTCTCTGAGTCTGGTCACAGGGTCGGCCTCCGCAACAAACCTTAAAATCCCACTGGACCTGCAAAAGATTGGCGTGAAGCCACCGCAAACGAACGCACCTCTGTCGCCGAGGCTTCTGGCCAAGAATGCTGCCATCAAGATTGCGTCGTTCTCCTCGAATGTTGGGATGAATGAGTACAACAACGGCGACATGATTCGCGGCCGTTCCAAGACCATATCCGTGGTCCGAGAGGTCGACGTGAAGAGTCGACCACCGCTAGCCTTCCCATCGTTTGGTGCCGCGAAAGCCCCGATGAATTCAAAGCTTGGCATCAATCCGAGCTTCGTCTTTCTTCAGCTGTTCCACAACGGACAGCTGCAACCCCTGGACCCGCCTCTAAAGGTGGGTGCTGACAACATGGCCACGATAACTGTTCTGGATTTGATCCCTCCATTCGAGACGCACAAGTTCGGTGTGCTCTACGTCGGCCAGGGTCAGTGCAATAACGAAGTGGAAATACTTCGAAATCGATACGGCAGCGTGAGATACGTGGAGTTCCTCCGAAGCATGGGGACTTTGGTCAGTCTGAAGGACGCTAAAGAGAATAACCTCTTTGTGAACATGGACACGAATGGATCGGACGGAAATTTCACATACATTTGGAAGGACGATGTTGTTCAGGTACGTTTTGGGATGTAGTCTCTCTAGGATTGAGTTATCCTCTGACTTTTAGATCACGTTCCACGTGGCCACACTGATGCCGAACCACGAGAATGATCCAAACTGCACGGAGAAGAAAAAACACATCGGCAACGACTACGTGAGCATTGTGTACAACGAAAGTGGGGAGGAATACAATCTAAACACGATCAAGGTTTGTTTGCCGTCTTCAAGTTGATCTCTCTTATCATTCCCGTGTGTCTTAGGGTCAATTTAATTACGCTTGTGTGGTGGTGCAACCGCTAGAACTGAACATGAACCGTGTATTCGTGAAGGCCCGCCATGAGATTGCGAAATTCGTTTGCCATTCAGAGCCGAAAATCGTCTCTGATCGCAGTGCTCCACTGCTCGCCCGTCAGCTAGCACTGCACGCTAATGTAAGTCACCCAAGCAGTCCCATTCTTGACCACTAACATGATGAGTTCCATTCCCTTAGTTGGCTTCACATGTCTACCAGAGTATGAAATCGAAAAATCCTTATGCGTCCAATTGGCTTGAGCGACTACGAAAGATTAAAAATCTCCGCACAAAGGTAAGACTTTCCGGACCCATCGGTGGGATATTGCTAATTATTTTTGTTTGTTACTTAGCTTTTGAATGAAGGCAAACAGAAACGAGACGCCGGTAAGGATGAGCCATCGTCCTGGTGGTAACAGTCTTTAAGACCTCATTGCCTGTATTCCTAGTTTTTATATTTCATATACATAAATGTTTTTTTTTTCCTGCATGAGTAAGTAGTAGCAAAACCAATTAAAGTTGAATTATTATCTTCATCAACGGCGTTTCGAATTGAAAACACGAGAAATCAATTTATTGGGTAATTTTATTTGGGGTAGGTCTACGCGACAAGGTTGCCTATGCAATAAACACGGCTATAAACTAATTGCAACAAAGGATTTTTTTCAACATTGCTTTGATTGCCTTCAAAGTTTCCGGAACAAAATCCACGCTGCGACTTAAGTTTGGTTGATTGGGGCCTGTTAGAGATAAAATACAATAATCACGATGGACTAGCTTCATTTTTAGGGGTATTGCGTATTTTTTTTTGTCTTTATTGGGGATACTCCGTTTTGAGATTATTTTCTATCGGTGATTCTATGATTCTTTACGGTTCGGATTCGGTTCTCGTGTGATGTGTTAAAATATTTGGTTGTTCCTTCATAAACTGTTGGCTCTGTAAATATATTTTGTGTTTACGATACAGTCGTTAGTTCATCAGTCGTTTAGGGTTATGCCACGGTTGTATTAGATTTTTGCGTTTCTACTTGACTGGTGGTTATAGAGGTTTCATCTGTTGTTACTGGGCAGGAGTTTCCGTTGTTAAAGGGGCTTCAGTTGTTGCAGGAGCTTCTGGTGCCGCAGGACCTTCTGTTGTTGCAGGACCCTCTGTTGGTGCTGGACCCTCTGTAGTTGCAGGTCCCTCCGTTGGGGCTGGTCCTTCTGTAGTTGCAGGACCCTCTGTAGGTGCTGGACCTTCTGTAGTTGCAGGACCCTCTGTTGGTGCTGGACCCTCTGTCGTTGCTGGACCTTCTGTAGTTGCAGGTCCCTCCGTTGGTGCTGGGCCTTCTGTAGTTGCAGGACCTTCTGTTGGTGCTGGACCTTCTGTAGTTGCAGGGCCCTCTGTAGGTGCTGGTCCTTCTGTTGTTGCAGGACCCTCTGTTGGTGCTGGACCTTCTGTAGTTGCAGGACCCTCTGTTGGTGCTGGACCCTCTGTCGTTGCTGGACCTTCTGTAGTTGCAGGACCCTCTGTTGGTGCTGGTCCTTCTGTAGTTGCAGGTCCCTCTGTTGGTGCTGGGCCTTCTGTAGTTGCAGGACCCTCTGTTGGTGCTGGTCCTTCTGTAGTTGCAGGTCCCTCTGTTGGTGCTGGTCCTTCTGTAGTTGCAGGACCCTCTGTTGGTGCTGGACCTTCTGTAGTTGCAGGTCCCTCTGTTGGTGCTGGCCCTTCTGTAGTTGTAGGACCCTCTGTTGGTGCTGGACCTTCTGTAGTTGCAGGACCCTCTGTTGGTGCTGGACCCTCTGTCGTTGCTGGACCTTCTGTAGTTGCAGGTCCCTCCGTTGGTGCTGGGCCTTCTGTAGTTGCAGGACCTTCTGTTGGTGCTGGACCTTCTGTAGTTGCAGGGCCCTCTGTAGGTGCTGGTCCTTCTGTTGTTGCAGGACCCTCTGTTGGTGCTGGACCTTCTGTAGTTGCAGGACCCTCTGTTGGTGCTGGACCCTCTGTCGTTGCTGGACCTTCTGTAGTTGCAGGACCCTCTGTTGGTGCTGGTCCTTCTGTAGTTGCAGGTCCCTCTGTTGGTGCTGGGCCTTCTGTAGTTGCAGGACCCTCTGTTGGTGCTGGTCCTTCTGTAGTTGCAGGTCCCTCTGTTGGTGCTGGTCCTTCTGTAGTTGCAGGACCCTCTGTTGGTGCTGGACCTTCTGTAGTTGCAGGTCCCTCTGTTGGTGCTGGCCCTTCTGTAGTTGTAGGACCCTCTGTTGGTGCTGGACCTTCTGTTGTTGCAGGTCCCTCTGTAGGTGCTGGTCCTTCTGTAGTCACAGGTCCCTCTGTTGGTGCTGGTCCTTCTGTAGTCACAGGTCCCTCTGTTGGTGCTGGACCTTCTGTAGTTGCAGGAGCCTCTGTTGGTGCTGGTCCTTCTGTAGTTGCAGGTCCCTCTGTTGGTGCTGGACCTTCTGTAGTTGCAGGACCCTCTGTTGGTGCTGGACCTTCTGTAGTTGCAGGTCCCTCCGTTGGTGCTGGTCCTTCTGTAGTCGCAGGACCCTCTGTTGGTGCTGGGCCCTCTGTTGGTGCTGGCCCTTCTGTAGTTGCAGGACCCTCTGTTGGTGCTGGTCCTTCTGTAGTCGCAGGACCCTCTGTTGGTGCTGGTCCTTCTGTAGTTGCAGGACCCTCTGTTGGCCCTTCTGTTGTAGATGGTTCACTCGTTATTTCTGATGCTTCGCTAGTGGCTGTAGTTGCTGGTCCTCCTGTTGTAGCTGGACCTTCTGTTGGTGCTGGACCTTCGGTTGGTGCTGGACCCTCTGTAGTTACAGGGCCTTCTGTTGTAGCTGGATTTTCTGTTGGTGCTGGGCCTTCTGTAGTTGCAGGACCCTCTGTCGTTGCCGGTCCTTCTGTAGTTGCAGGACCCTCTGTTTGCCCTTCTGTTGTAGATGGTTCACTCGTTATTTCTGATGCTTCGCTAGTGGCTGTAGATTCTTCTGTTGTTGGGCTTGCAGTTGTAGTTCTCTTCGAACAGACATCGTCTTTGTCCTCAATACAGTACCGCTGATCTTCAGAGAACATCTGCCCGTCTGAGCACATCTGTAGAATACCCACGCCATTGATACAGAGATTAAATTTCTGGCACTCTCCTTCAATTGGAATAAACGATCCAGTCGGTTGAGTAGAACAATCGTAAGTCGGACTCGCTGGTCGTTCGCGGCAAACGTAATTTATATCCTTCTTACAAAAACCGGCTTCTCTGTCAAAGTATTGGTCATCGTCACAGCTAAACGGCAATAAGTGTCCTCCAATGCAAATAAAGTATTCCATGCATTTGCTATCGGAAGGAACAAAGGCACCATTCGGGTGAGAACATGGATCGAAAGCTGCTTGTCTGCCTCTAATTACACTTCTTTGGATCTAAGATTGGGAACAAAACTCGTTAGGATACTTTCAATTTAAATTTTACGTTCAACAAACTTTAAATCCATTTGTTGTGCAAATCTCAGACACAAAGGCAATCAGCAGCACAGTGAATATGATGAGTTTCATTTTTTTTTGTAAATTCGTTGACTTCTTGTTTGTTCGAAAATTATCTTTAGTCTTGTTTTGCCCGCCGGTGTTTTTAACTCCGTTGTAGTCGCGATAATGGTCTTCCAAAGTCTTTACATGTCTCCATTTATATCGATCCATAACTTGGATTTTTCTAATCAATCGTGTTTGAGATATCTCCAATTGTTGTTATCAGGTTGCGAAAATTGTAACATATTGGTTGATAACGTCGTAGAGCGTTAAGCGTGTTGTGCATATCCAAAAAAAAAAAGTTATTAAGGGATGCACCAGGCTGTTGTTTGGTATCGTGTGCGACCATTTCGACACGACTCTTCATCTGAGGTTAGTGGGTCAACGACCACTTTAATTTCTCTACAAGGGTATCCAAAAATAAGTCGTAACTATTTATGTTGTCGGCTATCTTAAATTTTGAATGTTTATAGCTCCAAGAAACCGAAAGATACGAGAGCTATGCGTGGAGGTTGTAAATAAGGATATAATAAAGAATTTTGTTTTGGGAACGATTTATTTTATGACTAGTTTCCTTTGACAACAATGACGCATAGAAACAACCTTCGAATTGTGTGTTGACGGTGTTATCGATGGCGAATGTGGCTTTATGACGACTTCAGCGGTTTTTGTGATGAGACTGCGAAGTTGTTTATGTGTTTGGTATTTTTCCATAGGCAGGTCGAAGGCACTTTTTGCCTTTTCAATATTTGTTAAAGGTTTCAGCGCAGGGCTGGGAGGACATTAAAGGGCTGACTGAGAGAAGAGGCATACAGAGATGTGCTACGATTTGCTACAAAATACCTAGTTTTGGGTAAGTAAAACATTGGTACACATGCATCCGAAAAATAAATTAACCAAAGACAAATTCTTTCTTTCGTTTAGGGCTTGAAGTATTTGGATATCACCAATTAAAGTTTATCAGAAGACGAGATTACAGTTAAGACAAGAGAATCGTTCACAAGTTCCTCATCGTACAACAAAATCATACAAAGTAAGCTCTTCTAAGACATAAAACTGACCTTAATTAAGTCGACTGTTATTTCTCAGACGTTATCAACTCTTGGTCGACGGTATAAGTCTAGACAGGCCATTCGATACACCCGAATTCATTGCGGAAAAGCCCAAAAGTGGTCACGAATAAGTCACAAGCATTCGAGAGCGTTAATGGCAGAGATGACTAAACATGGAAAATACTATTTTAAGCAAAACTAATTAAAGCCGAATTATTATGTTCGCCTTAAAAATTGTTTAGATAATAAGTTTTAGAATCTGTTTTAGCGTAGAACTGTTATGTTGATAAGGACTTAGTCTTGTAAACCTTTTATAAGGACTGTGAAGGATACTTTTTAACTTCTTTATTTCGTATTCATGTTTAAACAATAAAGATTTCCGATGAAGATTTAGAATTTGGTTGATATTTGCACCAAAATCAGCCTCAAAAGAGGTCCTTAAATGTCCTTTTTCGGCGTTTTTTTCTTTAATCGCTTATATCTTCGGAACGATGTATCCCACCGACTTGGTTAAGGTGTCAAATTATAGAGAATAGATCAGCCTTGAGAATAAGGCTTATGACATTTCCATAAGGCTTCAAATACCGTTAAAAATTAAGAAAAACAGCCAAAAAAGGTCAAAAAATCATATTCAGACACATTTGAATCTCTATATCTCGGTCAATAGTGGACGCACTCAAATGTCCTTGAGCTCTTCTTCAAGTTCGAGTTGAAATCTATCGATGGACGACCCAATCATATCCCTCGCATGTACCGTTATCAAGATACAAGCGATTAAAGAAAAAGTAATGCCAAAAGGTCGGGTGAAACTTGAAAATTTTTTGGTGTTTTCAGCAAATTTGCAAAAATTTGGTTTTTCGGAAATATCTCGCATAACTGTAAAGATATCCTTAAGGCTTTGGTGTCATTGAAAGGACCGACCTCCGATCTATAATTTGAGATAATAACCTTTCTGATCGGATGCGTCGTTTTCGAGATATAAGCGAAAAACGAAAATTACGGTAAAAAAGGACATTTCAGGACACGTTTTCATCGAGAATTGGAAAATCTACAGAAATATTTTTTCAGTGGCTGATATCTCGGGAACGGTTGGTCGCAGGGACATGGTAGACATATCACACGAAAGGTCTTGAAATGAACTTAACAGTAACTATAACCAATTTGTTCTTCAAAAGGATCAGAGTGTCCTGATATGTCCTTTTTTCCTATTTTTTTCTCCAATGCCTGATATCTCGAGATTTACTTGTCTGAATTTGACGCCTGATACATCAAATTGTAGATGAAAAATTGGTCTTTCAATAAGTTCATAGCGCATTGTTTCAGTGGTTTACGCTTTTCATCAAAAAACACAAAGTTATAATCGTTTGTACAAACTTTCTATTTTTATACAATCTTACAATCTAAAATCAATTAATACAAGGTTAAATTTCACAATTAGCATGCAGAATATTCAAATTTGCAGCAAGAACGTTATCCTGATACAAATTATCAATAAAACTAATAATAATTTCCTATATATTTCGTCTGTTGCAGCTCTGTCTATTCTTTTGCTATTACCTCATCACTCACTGCCACCCCTGTACGGTGAAAATGAAGCTGGCAGCATTTTCGTAGTTCACATGGCGTTTATTTGACGTCTTCATTGTTGCTTATATTAGGCAGTTCCCATTAGTCACCAATAAGAAAATTCTCTCTCATTTATTTGCGAAAATATTATTTCCCTGCAAGAAATAAAAGAAAATTTAAGTGAAAAAGTCTTAAATACTATCCACAGAAGTCAAATCCACAAATTAGAAACAAAATGCAGGTGAGACACCCAAGAAATTCTCATATTTCCCTCCCTCACAACAACCATGACCATATTTGGGCATATAAACATTTTCGTCTGTTTCCATAGGATCCAAATGAAGACACCGAATGGAATGATGTTCTCCGTGCCAAGGGAATTCTTCCACCAAAACAAAAAGAAGCTGAAATCACCGAAGAACAAATTGTCTCAATGATGGAAAATGTAATCGAAAAGCGCACAGGTGGCGAGTCCCAAAAGAAAATCGAAGACATGAACATGGATGAACTGGACGAACTGGAAGACTCTGAAGATGAAGAGGTCCTTGAGGAATACCGCCGTAAAAGAATGGCCGAGATGCGTGCCTTTTCCGAAAAAGCCAAATTCGGTTCGGTGCGAGAGATCTCCGGACAGGACTACGTCGAGGAAGTGACCAAAGCTGGCGAAGGTATTTGGGTGGTCCTGCACTTATACGCGAACGGTGTACCTCTGTGCGCGCTCATACACCACCACATGCAACAACTGGCCATGAAATTCCCGCAAACCAAGTTCCTGCGTTCGATAGCTACCACCTGCATCCCAAACTTCCCCGAAAAGAACCTGCCAACAATTTTCATCTACTACGAAGGTCAAATGAAGAAACAATTTATCGGCCCGATTGAGTTGCGCGGCGAGAAATTAACAACTAACGAGCTGGAGTTCATGCTGGGACAAATTGGAGCTATTCCGACGGAAATCAAGGAGGATCCCAAGCCACAGATCCGGGACAAGATGCTCAGCGATTTGGAAACTGTCGACTTCTATTGAAAATTATCACGCGCGTACCTTTTATGTGTTCGTATAGTCTTTTGTATTGTAATAAAGTCTCGTGGGAGAAAAACAAGTCTTTTTTTCTTTCTTGTGTGGGCTCCGTGGGTCTTGTTAACTTTTTCTCCCTCCACACTTAGCACTTGTTGCACGCGTCAGGTTGCCAGGCAATTCAATTCACTCGATGTCAACAAACTCATTCCAATCAATTTAAAATTTTCTTCGTAAAAAAAAGACAAAATGCAAAAATCTAAAGAGTCCCTTCAAAAACTAAGCCCAGAAGATGCGTTTTACGAAAATTTAACCCTAGGCTTGATTAAAACACTTTGTAAGTACGCTTCCCTGCACCTCACTGCAATAGTTTTAATGCATGCCCCGAATAGCTTCCGTTCCTCGGATTTGTAATATCTTCTGCGAGAAACGACAACCTTGCGAGAGGGCACAGATTCTCAACTGGGAACAGAGGCACTGTGTGTTCCTTCCAGAGGACATGAAGAAGTTCTATCTCTCCACCGATGGATTTATTCTCTTCTGGAGTTACCAATACGCCCGTAGGTGGTTGTCCGCACCTTGACAAGTCTTCTAATTGTTTTCTACTTTGCAGCAAGCGACGTACGACGAGTCGGATGCATTCACTTCCCGCACCTCATGCAAATAACCCTGCTACGAGAGAATATAGAACCCCTAAGCAACGAAGAGGCTGTAGCTGCGAGTAAAGACGCATCAGCCTCGATAACCGGTCCGCCAATCGTGACGGCAAAGAGCAAAATCTTCGAATTGAACAATGTCAACGATGTGGCCAAGGTCAGGAAGAACACAGCGACGAATTGGTTGTAATTGATTCAATTCCAGGTCTGCATGGTATTCGAATCAGCTGGAGTGTTGAATCCGAAAATTTATCTCCTCGAGCTGAACAATCTTAAGTGGCAGTTTTTAGCGGAAACTTTCAGTGAATATCTGCGAATGGCAATAGCGCATTTGGGGTTACCATTTTGGGAGTTGTGTTTTTCGAGTTTTGGTCTTCCTGCTTGGACAGAGGTGAACCGGGGATGATGATGCAGTCACAGATTTGGTGTTTACTTTTGTTTTTGCAGCAACTTTTTCTTCTGTTGGCTCCCCAATTGCTCGAAGACAATGAGGCCCGTAGAGGACGATCGGTTCAGCAAGCACCGGAAACGCAGTACCATGTTTTGGACACAACAATCTTTCGGATTAAACCAAAAACTGCCAAGACAGCAACTCAACGGGCAAAACATAATTAATGTACAATAATGGACTCTGTTAATAAATTTGTGCACGTTTTAGAGGGTCTTTGTGCAATTCATGGGATACAGTTGTTTCTTTCATTGAATTTAGAGAGATGTTCTTTTGAGTGAATGCATTTGTATGTCCTGAAACAGAAAAAAACAATTTAAGTGATAAAAGTCCACATGGGTAAGGGATTACTACAATCCAACAACGCGGTTGGAATATTAAGACTTAGTCCAAAAATGATGATTCAAATTCATTGGTTATTCATTTTTCGCTTTCAAAAGTGAAGCTAAATAAAATATTAACAGCGAAACATATTTTACAGAAACTTTATTTCATCATAAAGTTTGGATCTTGCCATTTAATAATATTATTTAAATTGTTGCCTCAGAAAGATTTGTAGCATGCCATTCTTCAAATAAAAAATTCGTTATCCTTTAACTATATCACTCTGAATTCTCTCTAATTATCTGGCCATTGGCAACTTAAAATCACATGATACAAATATTTTCAAGGCGGTTGGTTGAGTTACATTAGTAAATGGCAAGGTCCAAACTTTATAATGATATAGAATTTCCATTAAAAAGGAATCGTTGTGTGTGTTTTATTAAGCCTTACTTTTGAAACTATTGAGAAATGAATGAATTCTTTAACTTTATGGCTCTGAATTGACTTTAACCGTCTGTCTTTCGGCATCTTTAAATCGTTTAATCAATTCGTTTAATTCAATTTCTTTGAGGCGGTCATTTAAAAGATATGATAATAACAAATGGCATAGTATAGACTTTATAATGAAATAAAATATTTATCAAAAATTTATTAGCGTGGGTATTTTATTTAGCTTTACTTTCGAAAGCAAACAATTAATTACCAATGAATTTGAATTATCACATTTAAAGTATGTTTTCACGTTATGTTTGATTGTTATATAATTCATTACCGTAAATGGCAAAGAACTATCTAATGCTGTGATACTTTTAGTAACTTCAACTGTTAATTAGTGTTAAATGACAGCCCTACAAACTTGAAAGCACTAAATGAATGACTCTACACGTTTACGACTAGAGCTACACATAAATCTGTGGTCTTAAGCGATCATCGTTGAAGTCAATTTAAAATAAGATCTTTTTAAGGCAATCATTGGAATAGCATTATATAATATAATGGCAAAATCCAAACTTTATGATGAAATAAAGTTTTCATCAAAAATGTATCGTCATGTGTATTTTATTTCGCTTTACTTTTGAAAACGAAAAATGAATGACCAACGAACTTGAATCACCACTTCTGGAGTAAGTTTTACTAATTTTTACGCATTGGTCGGTTGTTAAACGACGCATTTTCATAAATGGCAAATATTTTGCTAGCATTATGATATTTTCTATAATAGTTGAACTCTACAGGTGTTAAATGCCAGCGCTGTCAACTTGAAAGCACAAAACTAATAACTCTTTACAATTCTACGACTAGAACTTGGCTAAAAAAATTTAATGTTGGGTCAGTTCGTCATCATCATCATCATTAGTGACGTAACAGCCCACGAAGGGCCAGAGCCTAGCTTTTCGCGGGTCAGTTCATTAAAGCAAACCTGCGACAACCCTGCAGGACTTTGCAAGACATTTGCAGGACTATCGAAGTTTTACTTTTGGGAACTTATCCGTTGTTACTAGTCTGCAGTCATGGTTGGGTGCTTCAATTGAAACTCCCCATCCATTTGCAGGTACTTATAGTGTCGAAAGTTTTATTTTAAACTTTAGTATTTACAAAGATATTCACAAGAAAACGAGTTTAACCATAAAAAATCAAAAAACTAAACAAATATTCACTACACTCCAGTCCGACTTTCACCTTCTTCATTCTCTTCGTGTCAAGAAACTTCCCACACCGTCGATTCAACAGATCGTCGTGGTCTAGAGGCTACCTCGACATGTGCCTCCAGACCGTCACTCATTCGACTTAGACGCCTGGCCCAACTACCACGGCCAGTCATGCCCGTTCGACTGCTTGCGTCACGGAATAAACTCAACAAATCCTGGTTATCCCCCTGCTGGGCCTTCCGCAGACCATGTTGGTACTTTGCTTCTTTCGCCAATAGCTGCTCTCGTTGCATTTGTGTCTTGACTTCTGCTGGGATGTCGGGAATGATGAATTGCATGATCCCTGTGACTACGAATACTACGTGCTACAAGAGACGAAGGACTTACAAAAAGATTAAGGTAGAAGGACGAATTGAAACTTACTTCAAAAACTACAACAAACGCTAAACGAGCTGCAAACACATGCCAATAATGTGGACTGAGTCCGTACGGGTCTTGGTCATTTGGACCATTTCTAAGGTTACATAGAAAAATTGAATTACCACCACCAACTAACTACAAGTTAGGTAGTTACCTGTAGCCTCTGTAGTGGCAAGTATCCGGGTCATGTTCACTGCTCGTGGCACCCCATTCTTCTTTGTAGTCGGATGTGTTGAAGACCGAGAGGGAGTGCTCAATGTATCCGGTCAGAGTGTTAGTCTCGGAGTAGACGAATTTATAAACCATCCGCGGGATGAAGTCACTTGTGTATGCGATCACGAAGGCGTTCGACACGACTGCAGTGTACGTGATGATTCGAAGAATTCCATACCAGGCTCCGATGTCTTCAACACGTTCGGCAAGTGGTCTTCTCGCCTGCGTAACCATTTTGTAGGCATCCAGACGGATCTCAGCGACGTTATTTAGAAGAGCGAAGAGTGGAGCTAAGGGAAACGCAGCTACGAAGAGTGTAACGAAGCCATACTGCAGAACTATAGAAGAGACTATGAAATGAACGAAATCCCCTCTGACGCACGACCCTGTTCTTACCCATTTCCAGATATTCATCAAACAACGCCAAACGTCCAGGATCTTGCATGTGATAGTCTTGCTCCCATGCCATGTGTAAATGGGAAACATCTTTCGTTGCCTGTTTGTGCTTCCTTTGTCGCCACCAATTGTAAAACTTTGGAAATAGATACTCCATGAAATTATTCCAACATTGTTTCCCCACCATGATGATTGCCAATTGAATACACAACTCTGACAAACATCCAGCCGGGTCACAAATATCATTCTTCAGTCGAAAGAATTCGCTACGCCGGGCAACATCATCGCCGGGGTAGTCGAAGAAGCGCCCTTTAAAGAACGCTATGTAAATCAGTGAACTGTAAAAGTTCATAAATTCGAAAAAGAAAATCTTAAACGTATATGAGTCTTCGAATTCCGTGTGTGTTCTTGGATTCTCTAGGTTTGTTAGTCTTAGGGCCATTCTGTGGTAGATCTGTGGAGATGAAACTTGATACCGACTCTCTTTGAAACAGAGAACTGTCATTGCATTTACCTTGGTCAAGATCATTATGACCACCAAATTGATAAGAGCAGCAGTGATGGTTGTAAACAGTTTGGCATGTCGATTCACGAAAAAACTCCCTTCACCGTAGATCACTGCGACCAGAGAGATGCGATAGATGATTGTACCCAAAACAGCTCCTAGGACAATGCAGATCTGGAAAAGGAACAGATTAAGACTCTACCGAGAAGGGGAGCCGAATAGTTTGTCTACCATGAACGCCACAGCACTCCCAGTGATGACAAACCGCACAGCTCTGCTGGAAGTCGACATGTACGGTTCCTTTTCTCTCGTGACGGGATTCATTCGAAACGTGGTCGCGTTCGTTTCAAACTCTGGCCGATTCTCTTCATCCGATTCAATGTTTTGCAAGTCCCATTCCCACACGATAACCGATTGTTTCCGTTTCCATAATTCCAGAAATGTTGTAGCTGAAAACAGACATTAATTAATTTTTTGCAAAAAAAAAGTTCCTGCAAAAGATTGTGTTATCAAACTCACCCCAAAACGACATAAATATCGCAAAAAACACTGTCGATGGATTGTCAAAGAGATAAGTGATCCTCGCAAATAGGCACGAGTCGGACAGTGTTTGGTAGCTACATGCAGTATCACAAAGCGGGCATAGAGTTATGTTTCCCGTCCCCGAGAGGTCACAGATCTCCTTGCTGGGAATGTTATCCTTCGAATTGATCGATGCGAGTCCATAGAGAAAGCACAACGTGCCCACAACCGCTGGGTACACCAACATCTCGGTGTAAAAGCCAAGCCAACAAAAGTACAAAGCGATCTTGTCACCGAAATACTTCCTCACCAGACACAGTGGCTGCTTCTTGTACCACTGCGAAGGATGTGCCCAGGTTTGATAAAGAATTCGACGATCGAATATCACACCACTCGTATGCGGACGGTCGTAGTGTCCTTCGTGAAGTGGAAAACACGCCAAGTAGGTGCTGTCGTTCAACAGTCGTCTGATTCCAACACGATCGCTCTCGTCGAAACGGGTGCGTATGAGAACTTGCATCACCATGAGGCTTCGCTGTGCACTGGTGTAAGTCGTACAACGATCTTTAACAATGAATCTAAGGGAAAAGCGAAATTTAGGGCATAGATTGTTAAAATACGCAAAAAAGAAAATATAGATTAAGGATCTTTTTCAGATTTACTCACTGTTCTTCGGGATTGCCTCCGGCGGTAGATGTTTTGTAGCTCGTTTCACCTTCCAGGACCGAATTTTCAAGCTGTATCACTTTGGTGAGGCGTTTCCAGATGTTCTTCCACATCTGAATTCGTCGTGCCATGATGTTTTCGTCACCCTGTGCATGAAGAAGAAATTAATTAGACATATATTGATTCTGTTACAATAAGGATCAACGTCAGTTTTCGCAACTTTTCAGTAGAGCCCTTTGAATGTTTGACTTGCGATTACAAATCAAGTATGAAACTTCTGGAGATGTACTGCGAAAATAACTCTTCTATAGCTGTTATTTTGTAAAATACTTACGCCCGGTGAACACAAACGATTTTCTTACGCTTCGTTACCGCTTGAGCGTCTTATAAAACCTACAAATCAATTGAGAGTCATCAATCGCTTATGTGCTCTGGCCAATTGATTTGTGAGTATTGAATGATGCTAAAGCAGTTTCTTCACGTAAAAAAATTGCTTGTGTACATCGGGCCTTAACTTCGACACCCCCGACAGAACCTCAAAGTAATAATGGGACAGGCAAAAACCTAAAACATAAACCTTTCTTGAGTTTCGAATTATTTTTTGGTTTTTATGCTCATGAATTTTTATAATTTTCGTTTTTTTTAGTGAGCCACTAGTATACGCTTTCAAACTTCATTTAAAGTATTGCTATAACTTTAAAGAGTTCACAGAAAGAGAAAAGCTAAGACTCTGATCATTACGTTCCAGATTTCTGCTTGTCCCATTATCACTTTGAGTTGACTTATGTTGCTATTTCTTGTTGCCACAGATTTCACAATAAATTTTAATAACCAGACATGTTTTTTATTCGAAATACGTACCCAAGCCTTAACGCTGATTGTAATAAAACGTTTAACAGGCAGTTTGAGGTTCATCACTTCAGCAAGCCGAGTCTCAAGTCTCCAGGGTAAGTGAATTTTAAGAAAAAAAGTTTTCTCATTGAACGACTGTGTCTTATCCTCCAGTTCAACCTCGAGACCTTCCTTGATGAGATTCTCCATGAAAATTCGACGATTATCACGCCGTTTCGCCTCTGCCTCTGTCATAACTCCTTCATCCTCTTCTTCCCACGCTAGAACCATGTCAATCTTACGTCGGCCATCTCGAAACATGAGAGACTCTGGATCGAGGCCCTACAAAAAAAAACACACACTGTGTATCAAAAGAAAATTCATTATCTCAGAATATTCTTACCTCTTTATCCTGCTTGCTAATTCGCCTTTCTTCATTCTCATCGGCAGTACTGTTCCGTTTGCTCGTTTTTCGACTGCTGAAATAACTGTTATTCGTGCTGCTGTCAATGGTAGATGATGAACTCTTTGACTTGTCAAGGGATGACTGCTTGTAGAACAGTTGATTGTCTTGGATCATGTTGGATGTGTTCGAATCCATTTCACGGGAGTATGGATCTCCACCAACTGCGTTGAGTTCAAGCTCGAGACCGATTTGCATGGCTGTGCCGGGGATGTTTTCGTTGCCGACTTTTGGGCCGAAAGCCTGAGTCGGACTGCGGGAATTGGTTTGGAAATGTGATGAAAGTTTTCGGGAGTGAGATTTTGCTTACCTTCGTTCGCTGTCGTCTTCCATAAACGGTGGGAGTTTGATTGTGTTCGAATTGGACTTGTGAATAGGCTCCGATTTTTCCTTGACAATCGTTGCCTCTATGGAGTTGTCGTCGTGAGATGTGCTGTTGGGCGTGTACATCTTGACGAAATTCGGTGGGAATTGTTTGGATTCGTTGATGAAATTGTAGATGTTATCGCTACTTTTGTGATGCCTCGCCATCGTGTCACCATTGAGCGGCTCCTGCAAAAAAAAAGGAGTCTGGAGTCAGATCAAAAAGAATCTTCAATTGAATTCAAATCAGAATTTAAGGAGCACTAAACCAGTGCAGGTTATTTTCGGATTACGTTGGCGGCAAGCGTCCACAAAACTTCCATTCACAGTCAAATCAGTCGCACACAATTGACCCCTATTCGGTGAGGCCCACGCACTTATTTGACAATCAGTCATGTTCCATTTTTTTTGTAAATGTCAGATTTCCAAGCCCCCTTTCTTGTCGAAAATAAATGTTACTATAATTAAAAAAAAAGGGACACTCCGTCCCACGGCATGCATGCATTCATTATTCATAAATTTAACTTACCACACTAAGAAATCCTCGTCCAGCAGTTCCAATTCCCGAATCCTGACTCATTCGTCTCGCGCGAAATTTATTCCCAAATCTCTGCAGACCCGCCTTAGCCGGACTCGATGAGATTTGTCGCCGTAGAATTGTCGAACGTGGACGGCATTTACGAAACGACGGCACCGATAAATATCCACCATCAATCGAGTTTCGGTGACGTTTGAATTTACTCCTGTTGATGTCTTCTGTTAGATCCTCACTAGAGTTAACTGCAATAGCAACATTGTCCTCGATATCACCATCACCGACATTCTCAACTGTGATTTCCATGCGTTGTGATGACGGTGGTGCGTAGGTGGTGGAATAGATACCATAGTGGTGAGTTTCATTGTCGTTGTAGTACATTCTAATTTGGGTCGAACCTTGGTGTTTGTAATGCCTTTTACTTGTGTGCGAGAGGAAGGACACTGTAATTTCTTTGCTCGGTGTCCTTCGAAGCACAAAAAAAAAAAAACAAAAACAGAAAAAAGTTGAAGAAATAAAGAGAAAGAAAAAAGAATTGTATGCGGGCGGTTACTGTCTGCCTACGCACTCATTGCTTGACCTATAAAGAAAGGAATTGATAATTTTAAAAACGTGTGTAAATTATATTTAAAAATGAAAAAAAGCGAAAGGAAACAGGAGAAAGACTATATCATACACGCAAACCAATTAGAATTACTTATGCCAACGGTGTCCTGTAATTTAAAGAGCAAGGAAACTCAAAATTATTACTCTGAATGAAAGGAAATGTTTTTAGGCCAAAAACTTTGGGTACGACGGTAAACCGATGAAAACTGATTTAAAGCCTACGCAAAGACTTTTCATTTCTAATTTTTGGGGCAGGAGGCAACACTGCCTAAGACTTTGAATACGATGACAAGACGATTCAAACGCTATGAGTAGTTTCTAATTTTAGGGCAGGCGACATCGTTTTTCTTTTTTTTTTGTAGAGCAAAGGATTCAAGCAAAACCGATTGCATTAAGACTTAAATTCGGTACTTAAAATTTGGAAAATTAGTCCAAAGTGATTTTTTTAACGAGCTGTGATCTCGGGCCGAGTTATCGAACGCCTGACTTATTTGCGAAACACATGTCCCAACCCCATTCTGGTATCTGGGGCGGCGTAACAGCCCGTTGAGAGCCAGAGCCTAGCTTTTTCGCGCCTCTACTGTGTTGTGCGCGTTATAATTTTGTCACATGTGGAGGGGACCTACTGTTTAATGCCGGTTCCGAACGGCGAATTGCGAAAGCTTTTCATGACAGAAGTACTCCAGGAAGGTTGTCAGTCGTTCGCTGGAGGTGGGGCCGTGAAAAATGTTTGTGGTGTTTTTTTTTTTTCCCCGAGCTGGATTCGAACCCGGGTACTCTCGCTCAACAGTCCGACGCACTAACCGATCGAGCCAACGGCGCCCACGCCCAACCCCATTCATGTATCATAAAAGGGGCCATCTATTGGTTTCTTTTTAAATCATAGGTTATTTTTACACTGATAGATGTTTCGAAATCTTGACTGATCGCTCGAAATCTTGCCAGAAGGTCAGTATCATGCCTCCGCGAAATGAAATGAATCGCTCTACGCCTGAAGAACGTTCGAAAATATTGAAAATTTATTTCCAAAGGGAATGCTGTGTGGCCTAGACAGTGAATTGTTTGAAAAGAAGTTTTGGCAGATTGCATTGCCCCAGCGACCCCTTTGGTGGAACATACGGCCACAGAAGATGATGATGATGAGTTTTGGTCGAAATGAAACACCCATCGCACCTGCTGGACACAATTTTGTGCAAAAAGATCGTGAGATTGGAATGCTAGTAGAGAACACCCATGGCTAGAAGCGACATTTCGGCCAACGAAGGGCATTTCAGCCGATGTTTTTTTGTAATTGATAAAACGGATCTGTACGACCTCCGGTTTATGCAGCATGGCGCGCAATGCGACACAGCTTAAGCCACAATCGATCTTATGCGCACCAAATTGTGTTATCAGCCCCTTTGGCGAAGTCGGCGGCGTCGGAGCTGCCCTTTTGGATTTTTTTTTTTTGGGGAACCGTGACCGATGTTTTGTCAACGAAAAATTCAACCGCTTAAGGCCGATATCACCCAAACAATCCGTGAGCTGCAATCCATCAACAAGGTCTTGGAAGATTGGAGTAAGAGAATGCGCTACTAAGAAGCCAGTCGAGGCAACCACTAGAACGACGTTGAATTCTATAATAAATGGGTATGTTTGGTCTTATTAATAAAGCTGTAATACATGGAAAAAGTTTAATTTTGTTATTTTTATTGGATTTTTAAAAAGAAACTTGTACTTGGCCCAATCTGTAGAATCAATCCGATTCACGAAATTGCTTATAACTTTTGAATCTTATGTAGTTGAGGGATGTAATTTGATGTGAAGATATATCTAGACAGCCCAAAGCTAAATCGTGCATATTTTTCGGAATTAGTTGAAATTTAGAGAAACTGTTTGTACGGATAATAATAATCGAAAAAAACTGAGTTATTAGCCAACAAACTGCTGAATCAAAGCTTAAGATTTTATAGTTTAATGGCTTAAAATTTAATGTTGTTCATTTCACTGCATTTTTAAACAGAAACTTGTATTTAGACCATCTTGGATTTTATTATTATTATTATAACTTTATTGAAAATATAATAAATTATACTAACAATAGTTAGACAAACATAGCGCTAGCTACCAGGGCCTTTGGCTATTCATCTTGGATTTAGAATTCGGAAATTAGGTCAAAGATATTTTTCAAACGAGAGCTAATCTGCCGAATTATTATCGACAGTCTGACTTGAATATCCCTACACTCATATGTCTCTATTCCAGATTTTAACAATCATCGTATTCAACACCACTTTTAATTTATTTGTTCAAGTTCTTAATTATGAGCAATTATATTCCGATTCCATTATCGTCGTAGCACAAAAAAGAAGCAAAACTATGTAACGCGTGTCAGGTGACAACGAATAAAGTGTTTAAACAAATAAAACCCAAAAACAAATACACGCCAACTTTTTTTTTTGTCATTAAATAAATTACTTTACACACTCGAGTGTCAATTCCCGCATGAGTTATGATGTTCTTATTCTTTCTCTAGTCTTTCGATGATAAATTCCTTTTCCCTTAGTTAAATTTTGTGCTCGAATTCGGCCATCGAATAATCGAATGCAATCCATGCCTAGAGATTGGGTTGGTCATTCACATGATACCACCCAATGATTGAGTTGTGGGTGGAGGTGTAGGAGTCACAATAAAACGGAAGCGTATTAGTGTTTTAATAATAAATCATGAGCCCGGAAGCAGCTGCTGTGACATTGAATTTTCTAAAACGAAATACAAATCAAGTGGAAGAATGAATCCTTTCATCTGTTTCAGTCTTTCAAATAAAATGATAAAAAGGCTTTAGAAATTCAGCAACTTGTCGCAGGAACTTTTTGTTGTCTCAAAAAAACACCATCAAAGGAGTTGATTATTTATGAGTTAATTGATTTTTAATTGATTCGAAATCACTTAATTTTTACGCAAAAATCGATGGCCGAAACGTTGGGAATTGGTTGATTAATGAAGCTGCAGGGCGTAGTGATCTCTAGCGGACATGAAAATTCATCTTCAGAAATCAGACGGAGAAATCCAATCCGTCTTGCCTGATCCTTTGGAAAGTTTTGAACGAAAAATTAAGTTTTCTGGCTTTCCGAGATGCACGAGCGGCCAAAATAAACAACTGCAACATGCAATAGCTCGCCTAAGTACGACACTTAAACTAATGACACCAACTTTGTGGCCTACAGGCATGTGTTTCCTCTACACCTAGACAACAATAAACAATCGTCAAATGTTTACTTTTAAAATGAATGATATTCCATTTTGAAGCCGCCATTCGATGCACCGTTTTCAGCCTGTTTTTTTTTGCCACCGTTTATCCGCATGCATGACCTCGGAAAAATCTATATCCTCCTCGAGTCACAAGGAGGTGGCTTAATTCATCGGATATCAGTTGCGGTATGAACGCATCAATATTTTATGCAAAAAAAATAAGACTGAACCGTGCAATAACCAGTTGTGTTTCGCAATTAATGACCGGGCTCTATGTTGGCATGTGTCCTCCCTACGAAGCATTAAATTTGCATTCAACAAGTTAATTTCAATAAATGCGACTGATTGTTGTTGTTATAGTTATTCTGTTGGTGGTAAGGGTCGTATAACAGATCACTCACTTTTTATAAGTTAACACACATTCAGTCCACCATTGAGTCCTCAAGAGAGTACTAAATTTAATTGCAATTTGATGTATTTTACTTTCGAGGTTGTTGTTATTTTGAGTGTTTCAGTACTTGTCGGCATGATAGTTGTATAGCAGATAGGTTGTGGATCATAGTTAATTGCTTGAACATGAGTTGGAGAAGGTGGAGGACGAAAATGTCCACTTAGATTCATGGAACAAACAAAAAAAAAAAAAAAATAAATAAATTACTGAATATACGTCACGAAATTTGCTGTAATTAAAAAACATGACCTAATGGGACAGGCATATCAGTGTCAAAATGATTTATTGACTCGCTGGTATCCTCTAACGTAGCCTCTGTACGCCTTAGTCAAATAACAACAACGCCAAAGAAATCATTTGGGAATTGTGAAAATGTATAATGAGCTCTCTCTATACCGCTATCATCGTCAGGTATGCATGGCGTTTGTATTGATTTTATTGGGGCTCATTCGATGCATGTGAATAGTTAAAAATTCCATGACACCTGTACGCTTTACGTCTGAGGTGAAAAAAATTCGCATAGAAAAGTTGTCTTTTCGATGTGATTTAACTAGGAGCTGAAAGAATGACGGAGGTTTGACGTGTGGACTATGACTTTGAAACGATGGGTTTTTTTTTTTGTGGAATTAAGGTTAGATTTGAAAATTCCACATTATGTCGGAGATCAATTAAGAAAAGAACAAATGTGCTAAATTAAAACGCGCACAACACAATGGAGGCGCGAAAAGCTAGGCTCTGGCGTTCAACGGGATGTTACGATTTACGATGTTGCAATGTATTTAATTAATTTGTGGCTTTCAAAAACAAAGTTAAAAAGAACACTCACAGCGATATATTTTTTATAAAAATTGTATTTCATTATAAAGCTTAGATTTTGCCATTGCATAATTTGCTCAAATAATTTTGCCATTAATAATTCAAATGACCGCGTCGAGAAGATCAAAAAGATGCGATTCTTTTGAGGTCATTTTTAACCACTTTTTCGCATTCTTCAGGCAATATCAAGGCCATAACTTTAGTAATGTTGGTTTTTAATGAATTGAAAACAAACATTGCTCATGTTAATGTGGTTTTCAATGTGTCTAGAGTTCGGGGATTATTTGCGTTAACACGGTCTTTTGGGTAGTCCCACAGAACAGCAAAAAAATAGAGCGATGTCAAATCGCATGATCCTGGTGGCCAATTGACAAACCTTTAACCGTACGGAAACGAACGGGACCATGAAACTTCTCATGAAATATATCACAGAAACAGTGGCAACTCGAAATCAAAAATCGTACGATTGCCAAAAATTCTTTTAAAAGCCCCAAAAACCTTAACGAAAGTGCAGATCGTCTCGGAGTGTAAGAAATTAACAAATTTTTTATTAAAATTTTGAAAATGTGGTGCTCTCAGGCAAAGCTAGGCCCATTGTGAATTCCTGTTAAAGTCGACTTTCAACAGAAAATGGAAAAATTATTAATTTGCAACACTTTTGTTTTAGGAGCTCTGAGTCGAAGTTTTTCAAATAAAATTTTCAGCCAGTGTTGTCACATTTTTAAGAAAAGGAAAATGGGATACCGTAGTCAATTTAGAGAGGCCCTTAAATATTTCTTAACCGACAAGCACACATTATCGAAAATTTTTCAAAAAACGAATACATACCTAACGTGGTCCTTTTAAAAAATGTCCACGACGATTTATCACAATTCACTTCACACGTTTTTTTTTTTCTTCACTTTTTTTTCACTGGATAATTTGAAAATATTCAAAAAATCTCTTTTCACTCGACCGAGAGTACTTAATCCGAACAATTACGATCAATATTTGACTGTTTTGCCAAAAAGCCTCAACGTCCCTTAATTGTTATAGATAAATTCGTTCCGATTAATTTTTCTCTAACTCGTTCTTCACCAACAACGGTTCGATTCGAAATAAAATGCATTTAACCCGACCACAAAAAAGGACATCAATTCGAAGCATTTGTGGCAATTGTATTCACCACAAAGACTTGAATGTATTGAGGTTAGGTTTCCCCTAATTGGAGGCTTTTAGGCATGTGTGTGTCCTTTTGGCTTTATATTATCCGTGCTCAATTTATGTACTGCATGTACTTTTACTCTTCGTAGTGATTTCTAGACAGACAATTGAATACACGGAGACCACCACTGGGGGGACGTAAAACGTGTTAAAGGATAATTGATTGACAAGTCATGGAAGGATATGACGAAAAGTAGGCGGACATGAAGTAAATATAAACACAAGCTTGTCCCCGTGTCTCTTTTTCTCTGACGTGCTAGGATCGTGGTCATGAGGCAACACTCACGGAAGGAGTTGGGTTTTAAAAAATTAATTTATTTGCCGCTGTGACGCAAGAATTACACGTGCAGCGAGCTGGTATTACGGCAAAGGTTCATGACTTGAGGTCAGAGGTCTTGCCATAGGCAAAACATGCGTTGATTTGATGACAGTCTTATGTGCTGGATCATTAAGCGGGGTCAAGTAAGGACGATCGGCCTGATGGAACTCCAATCATTAGGTTTATTGCGAAAGTTTCGAAAAGGGCGGATCAACAACTTAAACAAACATCAACTCCAAATGACCGTCTCGTCTCTTTAGACAACATGGCGGTAGCCCGTCGCAAATTTGACCCTGATTTTTCGGGTCGTTAACATACATGTCCTCCGATTGAAATCTTCTTTGTGGTCATGTCTCCCCGTAGGTTAATGAATCGTTTTCGAGGCAATCTATGTAATTAAAAAGTCGACATGTATGGAAACCCAGCAATTCCCGCCTTCGTCTAAAATCCATGACGTGTGTCATTGCCCCAATTGAAGCATTCAGGCCATTGGAATGCTGACGGCCTAGAATTTCCCCAGGCTCTTGGAGGATCATTTAAAATGCATATCCGGACGTGTTGGAGGGGAATTACAACGTAAGTTTGTCAACAAAAGCGACTCCACCATGGCAACCGGTCAACCATAAACAGAGAACCGTGCCGTTGATGACGGAAGAATGTGCCTTCAACTGCGACTGCTGTTACGGCTGAGATAGCGCCTCGTTTCGCGTCAATTGCTTCATTTCGTCAGAGACGTTTGGGTATTTATCGGAGAAATAGCTTTAAGACAACGCCGCTGGATAATGGATACTGGACTTTTGAGTAATTCGCTTTTTTGTTGGACTATTTTCGTTGGCAGAGTGGTTATTTTTGAAACACGCATGGATTATTTATAGGTTGGATTCTTTCATGTTAGTTTTGAGGGACTTGTAATTGGGTAATTTGTGAATGAGTGTGGGATTTTCTTGTTGAAAAAAAACTAAAACAAAACTATTTTTTTGTGTGTTTCAAATGTCAACGGAGAGGTTTGGTTGCTATTTTTGGACCACGTGCTGATTGTCTTTGATTAAAAAAAAACTCATTTATTTCTGTCCTGGGAGGTTTTTTTTTTCATCTTGAACGATATTGGTTTCGGCTTTTTTTTCCACTACCGAGATCGTCTGTGAGATTAGGGCTGCAGTGCTGCCAGAGTACAATTGACATTTACAGCGAGATCACATTTTTCCAATTGACTGTCGTATTTGAGTCCATTGTCGCACTTAAAGGTGCTTCGTTTTCCATCGGCGCAGATGAAATATGAATCACAGTTATCGTCAGTGTTGGCGTATCGTGTGCCGTTGGTTACGGTTAAACATGCCTATCAAAAAAGTGATAATCAGATGTATTTTGGGAGAGATTTTTCACGTCTTACCGCATCTGTCATGTCGATGCATTCAACGTAGTCCTTCCAATCACAAATGCCCGATACGCCGTTGAAAAGAAGATCATCCGGGCATTTGTGGACCCTGGGAATGTCCTTTACACATTGGAAGAAGGTCCTGCACCCGTCGAGAACATTCGGATAGAAGACCAACTCAACGAGACCGTCGCAACTCTGTAAATTAAAAAAATTGCCTTTAAAAAGGTGTCAATGTGAAAGCAGTTTTGATGCATACAAGCTGCGTCGCATTAGCTATGGAGTCGTCTTGCGGCCTGCAGGTATTGTTGAGATCCTTTTTACACCCGGCTACCACCTGTAAATGTAACTTAAGTATATCTCCTCGAACAATTCCCTCCTGCGTTTACCTTGTCGAAGTACTCATCGTCTTCACACTCATCTGATATTTTCTGTCCGTTGATGCACGTGAAATAACCGCGGCAATTCTCCGTGTCGACTGTGAGTTTTCCGTGTTTGCCTGCGCAGGCTCCCACGCGTTGACCATTCTCCAGGAGACACGTTCCATCGTTCTGCCTGCAGAAGCCTAGAAGCGTGTCGAAACTCTCGCCTGTTCGACACTTCTTCGACTCGATTTCACCCTCGTTGCATTGGTAGTACTTCCGACAGTCGTTTTGATCCGCAAAGTTGGTGCCTTCGTCGCTGGTCTCGCAGAGCGTGGACATTTCCACAGCCGTCGGGCACTCTTCGTCCGCAAGGATTGGGGCACAGCTGAGCTTTATGGGATCGAAGAATTCGCCGTCGAAGCATCTGTCGTGCTGAAGGCTGCCGTAGATGCATGCGTAGAACTCGTTGCAGTGCTGCGGATCAGGCATCAGGTCGCCGTGCTTCCCGACACACGAAATTGGATCAGGTGTCACGCTGGAGTTGCTCGGCGGATCAGATCCACTTACGTTCATGCAGGAGCCGTCGTCAGGCACACACTGCAGACGACTGCTGCTAAAGAACTGGCCCAGCGGACACTCGAGCCACTGCGCCAGACCGTTGGTGCAGACGATGTACCCGGTGCAGTTGATAGGATCCGGCTGCGGCTTGCCGTTTTCAGCTTCGGCGCAAATCTCGTCGCCCACCCAAAGCCCGTCGACGCACCGGTGTTCGAGGTCGGGAGTGCATTTTGCCGACGTTGAGTTGAAGAGCTCTCCATCCTCGCACGCAACCGGGATGGCGATTCCACGGACGCACGAGTAGTAAATGTTGCAATACCGCTCGTGGGGCAACGCGCTGACGGACGCATTGTCGCATAGGCGTGGCTTGTTGCAAATCCCGGTGTCCATTTGACAGGCGCCGATGTCAACATTGAAGTACTGGCCTGTCGGACAGGACGAGAGCGTCGCCGAGGCGTGCGTGCAGACATAGAAAGTCGTACAATTCGCGGGATTTTGGACATGGCTGCCGTTAGCCTTGTCTTGGCAAAAACTGTCCTCGGCGACCTTCGCGAGAGGACACGAGCCGTCGTTTAGCTGACAGCTCTTGCTTTTCTCGTCGTAGTATCGGCCGAAGGGACACTCCGCTTCCACGGTAAGGTCGTCCACACAGAAGAAGTACTTCGTGCAGTTGCCTGCATGTGAAAGGAGTGTTCCGCTCGTGACGCCGGCACACTTTCCTCTTACATCCCTCGCTGGACAGTCGTTCGACGTTTGGATGCACTTTTCCAGCGTTGCGTTGTAGTAGAAGCCTTCCCAGCAGCTCTCCAGCTGCCACTTGTTCTTCGTGCAGAAGTAGAACTCGTTGCAGTTGTACTGACTCCGGCGGGACGAACCTTCAACGCAGTTTCGCCGTAATAAACCGTCTGCTGAGCAGTCCCCTCGGTTGGGGACGCACACACTGAGCGTCCTGTCGAAGTAGCTTCCCGCCGGGCATTGAACTGAGAGCCACCTGCCCAGGGAGCAGATCTTGAACGCAGCACAGTTCGACGGCTGGTGCAATCGGTCACCATCTAGACAAGTAGACGGTGCAATCGAGGCTTGGCAGAGGCCGTCAAACTCGTCCAGCATGCAGGCTTTGCGGGTTTCGTTGAAATGATGTCCTGACGGGCAGTATTGTGTTGTCCAGTTTCCATCCGAGCAGAGGTGGTACGCCACGCATGGATCGAAGTCTGAGATCTTCACGGTGCCATTCTTGCAGGGACCTGCTGAGTCTCCCAGGAGACACGTTCCATCGTTGGTCACACACGCCTCGAGGGACTTGTTGAAGTAGCTGCCCTCTTCGCATTGGCGGTACCACCATTCACCCTCGTAGCAGACGTGGAATAGGTCACACTGCAAGGTGCTAGCGGCTGTCTCATTCGAAATGCAACGATTTCCCTTGGACGCCTGGGTTCTCTCCATGCGACGGGAACAGGCTCTTGCGTCCGCCGTGCACGATCCTACATCGCTGCTGAAAAACTCTCCCGGGGGGCATCTCTTACGTTCCCACTGGCTGTCCTCGCAGATGAAGAAGTCCGTACACAACTCATCCGATGCCCGTGGCGTCATGCCATCCACACACTCTGCAGTCCGCGCTGTCGGGCAAAGCCTCGCGTCACCCGGAACACAAGCACTCTTCTTCACATCGAAAATCGTCTGCTTCGGGCACACCTCCTTGATCCAAACTCCAAACGTACACCTCTCGAAATGATCGCACTGACTGTCGACGAGAGCGCGTGTTTGATCCTCTTGACAAACCTGTCAAAAGTGCAAAATGTGACATGTCACGATTGGTACAGTTGTGTCGGTATTCTAGGCGAAATTCAATATTTTTACGATGTTCTGTTGGAAGGTTATAGAATTCTTTTTTTTTTGTTTTTTGATGTTGATTGTACCGAAAAGGAAGACAAACGAAAACTCAGAATGGAACTGAAATAAAAATACTGAATTTCACTTCTGAAAATGTATTTTTATTTATTTTAATACAATTCAAGGATCGCGGTCTTATTAAACTACTTCGTATGCGTTATCTAAATTTACCGATTTGAGGAAGAAACTTCTTCGTAGCGTTTCACTTCTAAGCCAGCAATTACGTTCCACATCGGGCTGGCAGGAGGCGGTCTTAACATCGAAGTGCTGATCAATTGCGCACTGTTGTAGGATTGCGACATTGTTGCGGCAAATGTAGAATTTGCGGCAGTCCAAAGCGGGTGCCATGGTGTTGTCGGGCATTGCCTCACAAAGCTGCAAAAGGGAAGAGGTTAGAATGTGAAGATGGCTCGAAAATTTGCGTGACAAATTACCGCGTCAAGTTCGTCTTCGTTCAGTGTCATTTCCTTAGGCACACAGTATCCAATGTCGTGGCTGTAGACGAGGTTCTTCGGGCACTTCTCCATGACGGCTAGGCCACGGTTGCATTGCACGTAAGACGTGTCCCGTCTGGCATCGGGGAACTTCTCGATATCGCTTGCTTTTGCGCAGATCTAGGTTTTTTTTTTGTCATAAAATTAGTTCAATTCGTTGTGAGTGCTTCAGCGTGACTTACCTCGTTTTGATCAAAGCACGACAGATTGAACACGCAGTAGCCGAGTTTCAAGTTGAACGAGGAATAGGCTCCACAGTTTTGGTCTATGACGTCCCCGTCAAGACAGAGGGAGAACTTGTTGCAGTCATCTCCCGGCAGCATGGCGCCGTCGGGTTCGGCTGTGCAGATCTGAAAAGTTAGGTGATCATCAAACTTTGTGGATGCTGGGAAAAGACTTGGACTTACGTTCTTTGAGAGCCGCTTTCGCTGAGCGTGTACACAAACTCCCTTCTTTTCATCGAAAATTGCGTACGACGGGCACTGTTCGAAGATCGCCATGTTGTCTCTGCAGACGTAGTATGCGTTGGGGTTGTGGTAGGATGCGACAGCAAAGCCGTTCTTGCGGCCCACGCAGCGCTGTAAGCCAATTCAATCCATAAGTCTATGTGGTCAAAGGTGTTGCACAAAAACTTACCCCAGTGTCTGGAGTGCAGATTAGCCTCTGCGAATCGAAGGATGTGCCAGCGGGACAGTTGAGCTTCACCGGGATTCGGTTGTAGCACGAGTAGAAGCTTGTCACGTCGTTTTGAACGCCGTAGACCACACCGTTGGCCGATTGGGAACAGAGGTTAGCCTCGCAGACTGCGTCCGATTGGCAGAGGCGCCAAGTGGCGTCGAAGTTCATTCCGAAGGGGCAAGTTCCAACGCCAGTTGTGAGACCGTTCACACATTTGTAGAACTGGTTGCAATTGGGATGAGGTAGCTGAGCTGTGTCATTGATGCCTTGGCAAACGTTGATGCACACGGCGTTGAGGTCGGGCTGGCAGATGGATATGGCCGGGTTGAACCAGTTTCCATTGCCACACTGTTGCAGCACTGCGCGATTCTGATGGCACACGAAGAACTCCTGACAGTTGAAGGGATTCGAAACGAATGTTCCCGTTGTAAGATTGGCACAAACGTTAGGAAGTTTCTTCCAGCAGAGGCCAAGATTGTCACGGGTACAGGAAAGGGTGGCTTTGTTGAAGATGTTTCCAACGCCACATTCCTGTAGGATCTTTTCGTTGTTGTAGCAAACGAAGAATTTGTCGCAGGCTGCTTCATTGGCTATGAAAGTTCCATCGGGAGCCCCTTCACAGGTGGTGTTTGGAGTCTGCACTGCCCAGCATTGTCCATTTACGTCACGTGTGCAGTAGTTGTTGTCGACATCGAAAATGTAACCGACGCCGCAGTCTTGAGGCACCAGGACGCCATCATTGCAAATGAAAAACTTGTCACACTGTGTAAGATCGGGTACGAATTGGCCGTTAGCATAGCCGCCTGGACAAGTCAGAGGTTTTATAGGCCAACAGCAACCACTGGCATCCGGTTCGCAGAGCTTGGTGCTGTTGTTGAAGTAGTTTCCAGTTCCACAGTTGCCTTCCACAAGTTCTCCGTTGCTGCAGATGTAGTACAAGTAGCACGCGGATGGGTTCGCCGTGAATTGTCCTTCTTGGAGTCCATTGGGACACTCGCATGATGGTGCTGGGGGTGTGGGAGGTTTAGCCGGCCAACAACAACCACTGGTGTCAGGCTCACAGAGCTTGGTGCTGTTGTTGAAGTAGTTTCCAGTTCCACAATTGCCTTCCACAAGCTCTCCATTGCTGCAAACATAGTACAAGTAGCACGCAGAGGGGTTTACCGTAAACTGTCCTTCTTGGAGTCCATTGGGACACTCGCAGGGTGCTGGTACTGGAGGAGTCGGAGGTTTAGTCGGCCAGCAACAACCGCTTACGTCTGGTTCACAGAGTTTGGTGCTGTTGTTGAAGTAGTTTCCAGTTCCACAATTGCCTTCCACAAGCTCTCCATTGCTGCAAACATAGTACAAGTAGCACGCAGAGGGGTTTACCGTAAACTGTCCTTCTTGGAGTCCATTGGGACACTCGCAGGGTGCTGGTACTGGAGGAGTAGGAGGCTTGGTCGGCCAGCAACAACCGCTTACGTCTGGTTCACAGAGTTTGGTGCTGTTGTTGAAGTAGTTTCCAGTTCCACAATTGCCTTCCACAAGCTCTCCATTGCTGCAAACATAGTACAAGTAGCACGCAGAGGGGTTTACCGTAAACTGTCCTTCTTGGAGTCCATTGGGACACTCGCAGGGTGCTGGTACTGGAGGAGTAGGAGGCTTGGTCGGCCAGCAACAACCGCTTACGTCTGGTTCGCAGAGTTTGGTGTTGTTGTTGAAGTAGTTTCCAGTTCCACAGTTGCCTTCCACAAGCTCTCCGTTGTTGCAGATGTAGTACAAGTAGCAGGAAGATGGATTTTCAGCGAATTGTCCTTCTTGGAGTCCATTTGGACACTCGCAGGGTGCTGGGACTGGAGTAGTCGGAGGCTTAGCCGTCCAACAACAACCACTTACATCCGGCTCACAGAGTTTGGTGCTGTTGTTGAAGTAGTTTCCAGTTCCACAGTTGCCTTCCAAAAGCTCTCCGTTGCTGCAGATGTAGTACAAGTAGCACGCGGATGGGTTCGCCGTGAATTGTCCTTCTTGGAGTCCATTGGGACACTCGCAGGGTGCTGGTACTGGAGGAGTAGGAGGCTTGGTCGGCCAGCAACAACCGCTTACGTCTGGTTCGCAGAGTTTGGTGTTGTTGTTGAAGTAGTTTCCAGTTCCACAGTTGCCTTCCACAAGCTCTCCGTTGTTGCAGATGTAGTACAAGTAGCAGGAAGATGGATTTTCAGCGAATTGTCCTTCTTGGAGTCCATTTGGACACTCGCAGGGTGCTGGGACTGGAGGAGTCGGAGGCTTAGCCGTCCAACAACAACCACTTACATCCGGCTCACAGAGTTTGGTGCTGTTGTTGAAGTAGTTTCCAGTTCCACAGTTGCCTTCCACAAGCTCTCCGTTGCTGCAGATGTAGTACAAGTAGCAGGAGGATGGATTTTCAGCGAATTGCCCTTCTTGGAGTCCGTTGGGACACTCGCAGGGAGCTGGCACTGGAGGAGTCGGAGGTTTAGCCGTCCAACAACAACCACTTACATCCGGCTCACAGAGTTTGGTGCTGTTGTTGAAGTAGTTTCCAGTTCCACAGTTGCCTTCCAAAAGCTCTCCGTTGCTGCAGATGTAGTACAAGTAGCAGGAGGATGGATTTTCAGCGAATTGCCCTTCTTGGAGTCCGTTGGGACATTCGCAGGGAGCTGGGACTGGAGGAGTCGGAGGCTTGGTCGGCCAGCAACAACCGCTAACGTCTGGTTCACAGAGTTTGGTGTTGTTGTTGAAGTAGTTTCCAGTTCCACAGTTGCCTTCCAAAAGCTCTCCGTTGCTGCAGATGTAGTACAAGTAGCAGGAGGATGGATTTTCAGCGAATTGCCCTTCTTGGAGTCCATTGGGACACTCACAAGAAACAGGAGGAGACGTAGGTGTCGTTGTTGGTGGAGGTCCTGGAGTTATTCCCCAACATAAGCCTCCTGTATCAGGCTCACATTCCTTAGTACTCACATTGAACCGGTTGTAAGTTCCACAGTGTCCCAATACTAACTCGCCACAACTACAGATGTAGTACAAATAACAAGCGGTTGGATTTGCTGTTAATTGTCCTTCCTGCAGACCACCTGGACACGCACCTGGTGCTGTTGGCGTTGGCGTTGGTGTCGGCGTTGGCGTTGGCGTTGGCGTTGGCGTTGGCGTTGGCGTTGGCGTTGGCGTTGGCGTTGGCGTTGGCGTTGGCGTTGGCGTCATCGGCCAGCAAATACCGTCAATATCAAGCTCACACATTTTCGTGCTGTTATTAAAGTAGTTTCCTTCTCCACAGGACATCGGACTAAGTTCACCTTGATAGCATATGTAGAACTTGTCGCAGTTGTCAGGCATTGCGATGAAATCACCATCTTCATATCCACCAGGGCATGTACATGGGGTAGTCACTGTTGTGCTCGTGGTGGAAGATGTTGTTGTTGGCCAGCATATGCCCGTTTTGTCCAATGCACAGCTCTTGGTCTCCTCATCGAAGTAGTTACCAAATCCACAAGAAACTTCTATGAGTTCACCTTGATAGCACACATAGAACAAGTAGCAGCTATTCGGATTCTTTACAAACTCGCCATCTTCATAACCACCAGGGCATTGGCATGGGATCTCTGTTGTCGACGTAGTAGTCGATGATGTTGTTGTGGATGGAGTTGTGGTAGATGTAGTTGTTGTAGAAGGTGTTGTTGTCGATGGTGTAGTTGTAGATGGTGTAGTTGTAGATGGTGTAGTTGTGGATGGAGTTGTTGTAGATGGAGTTGTTGTAGAAGGTGTTGTTGTCGATGGTGTTGTTGTAGATGGTGTAGTTGTAGATGGAGTTGTTGTTGAAGGTGTTGTTGTCGATGGAGTAGTTGTAGATGGTGTAGTTGTAGATGGAGTTGTTGTAGATGGAGTTGTGGTAGAAGGTGTTGTTGTTGATGGTGTCGTTGGTGAATATATTGGCCAGCATACACCGGTTGTGTCCAAAACACAACTTTTGCTCATATTGTCAAAATAGTTTCCGTAACCACACGATTCTTCGATCAAAACGCCTTGATAGCAAATATAGAACAAATAGCAACTATCTGGATGTTCGACTAGCTCTCCATCCTCATAACCTCCAGGGCATATGCATGGTACCTCTGTTGTGGATGTGGAGGTCGATGACGTCTTCGTGGTTGATGGCGTTGTTGTAGACGGAGTTGTTGTCGATGGTGTTGTTGTAGATGGAGTTGTTGTAGACGGAGTTGTTGTAGATGGTGTTGTTGTAGATGGCGTAGTTGTCGAAGAACTTGTTGACTTCGTTGTTGTTGACGTTGACGTTGATGTTTGCCAGCAAACACCAGTTGTATCCAAAACACAACTCTTCGTTGCATTATCGAAATAATTTCCGTCACCACAACTTCCCTCGATCAGCTCTCCTTGGTAGCAAATGTAGAACGAAGAGCAATTGCCAGGATACTCGACAAGCTCACCGTCTTGAATTCCACCAGGGCAAGTGCAGGGGGCCTCTGTTGTGGATGTAGAAGTCGATGATGACTTAGTAGTGGATGGTGTTGTTGTAGACGGAGTTGTTGTAGATTGTGTTGTTGTAGATGGCGTAGTTGTCGAAGAACTTGTTGACTTCGTTGTTGTTGACGTTGACGTTGATGTTTGCCAGCAAACACCAGTTGTATCCAAAACACAACTCTTCGTTGCATTATCGAAATAATTTCCGTCACCACAACTTCCCTCGATTAGCTCTCCTTGGTAGCAAATGTAGAACGAAGAGCAATTGCCAGGATACTCGACAAGCTCACCGTCTTGGATTCCACCAGGGCAAGTGCAGGGGGCCTCTGTTGTGGATGTAGAAGTCGATGATGACTTAGTAGTGGATGGTGTTGTTGTAGACGGAGTTGTTGTCGATGGTGTTGTTGTAGATGGAGTTGTTGTCGATGGTGTTGTTGTAGACGGAGTTGTTGTAGATTGTGTTGTTGTAGATGGCGTAGTTGTCGAAGAACTTGTTGACTTCGTTGTTGTTGACATTGACGTTGATGTTTGCCAGCAAACACCAGTTGTATCCAAAACACAACTCTTCGTTGCATTATCGAAATAATTTCCGTCACCACAACTTCCCTCGATTAGCTCTCCTTGGTAGCAAATGTAGAACGAAGAGCAATTGCCAGAATACTCGACAAGCTCACCGTCTTGAATTCCACCAGGGCAAGTGCAGGGGGCCTCTGTTGTGGATGTAGAAGTCGATGATGACTTAGTAGTGGATGGTGTTGTTGTAGACGGAGTTGTTGTAGATTGTGTTGTTGTAGATGGCGTAGTTGTCGAAGAACTTGTTGACTTCGTTGTTGTTGACGTTGACGTTGATGTTTGCCAGCAAACACCAGTTGTATCCAAAACACAACTCTTCGTTGCATTATCGAAATAATTTCCGTCACCACAACTTCCCTCGATTAGCTCTCCTTGGTAGCAAATGTAGAACGAAGAGCAATTGCCAGGATACTCGACAAGCTCACCGTCTTGAATTCCACCAGGGCAAGTGCAGGGGGCCTCTGTTGTGGATGTAGAAGTCGATGATGACTTAGTAGTGGATGGTGTTGTTGTAGACGGAGTTGTTGTCGATGGTGTTGTTGTAGATGGAGTTGTTGTAGACGGAGTTGTTGTAGATTGTGTTGTTGTAGATGGCGTAGTTGTCGAAGAACTTGTTGACTTCGTTGTTGTTGACGTTGACGTTGATGTTTGCCAGCAAACACCAGTTGTATCCAAAACACAACTCTTCGTTGCATTATCGAAATAATTTCCGTCACCACAACTTCCCTCGATTAGCTCTCCTTGGTAGCAAATGTAGAACGAAGAGCAATTGCCAGGATACTCGACAAGCTCACCGTCTTGAATTCCACCAGGGCAAGTGCAGGGGGCCTCTGTTGTGGATGTAGAAGTCGATGATGACTTAGTAGTGGATGGTGTTGTTGTAGACGGAGTTGTTGTCGATGGTGTTGTTGTAGACGGAGTTGTTGTGGATGGTGTTGTTGTAGATGGAGTTGTTGTAGACGGAGTTGTTGTGGATGGTGTTGTTGTAGACGGTGTTGTTGTGGATGGTGTTGTTGTAGATGTTGATGTTGACGTTTGCCAACATATACCTGTATCATCAAAAACACAGTTCTTCGATGAATTATCAAAGTAATTTCCTTCACCACAACTTCCCTCTACTAGCTCTCCTTGATAGCAAATGTAGAACAAAGAGCAATTGCCAGGATACTCGACTAGTTCACCGTCTTGAATTCCACCAGGGCAAGTGCAGGGGGCCTCTGTTGTGGATGTAGAAGTTGATGACGTCTTAGTGGTAGATGATATTGTTGTAGACGGAGTTGTTGTCGATGGTGTTGTTGTAGACGGTGTTGTTGTGGATGGTGTTGTTGTAGAAGTAGTTGTTGACTTCGTTGTTGTTGAGGTCGATGTTGAAATTTGCCAGCAAACACCTGTTTCATCCAAAACGCAGCTCTTCGATGAATTATCAAAGTAATTTCCGTTACCACAACTTCCCTCAATTAGCTCTCCTTGATAGCAAATAAAGAACGAAGAGCAATTTCCAGGATAAGCAACTAGTTCACCCTCTTCATATCCACCAGGACAAGTACATGGAGCCTGAGTTGTAGTTGTCGTCGTCGTGGTTGTTGAAGTTGTCGTGGGCCAACAGAACCCGCTGTCGTCGCGTTCACAAGTCTTGCTGTTGCTGTTGAAGTAATTTCCAGTTCCACAACTCTGCGCCACTAGTTCGCCCTGCGTACAGATGAAGTAGGAGTAGCAGCTGTCACTGTTTGCTATCAGATCGCCTTCCTCGAACCCTCCAGGACACGAACACGTTGCTGGAGTCGTCGTCGTTGTGGTTGTTGTCGTTGTCGTGGGCCAACAGATTCCACTATCATCGCGTTCACAAGTCTTGCTGTTGCTGTTGAAGTAGTTTCCAGTTCCACAACTCTGCGCCACTAGTTCGCCCTGCGTACAGATGAAGTAGGAGTAGCAGCTGTCACTGTTTGCTATCAGATCGCCTTCCTCGAACCCTCCAGGACACGAACACGTTGCTGGAGTCGTCGTCGTTGTGGTTGTTGTAGTTGTTGTGAGCCAACAGATGCCACTATCGTCGCGTTCACAGGTCTTGCTGTTGCTGTTGAAGTAATTTCCAGTTCCACAACTCTGCGCCACTAGTTCGCCCTGCGTACAGATGAAGTAGGAGTAGCAGCTGTCACTGTTTGCTATCAGATCGCCTTCCTCGAACCCTCCAGGACACGAACACGTTGCTGGAGTCGTCGTCGTTGTGGTTGTTGTCGTTGTCGTGGGCCAACAGATTCCACTATCATCGCGTTCACAAGTCTTGCTGTTGCTGTTGAAGTAGTTTCCAGTTCCACAACTCTGCGCCACTAGTTCGCCCTGCGTACAGATGAAGTAGGAGTAGCAGCTGTCACTGTTTGCTATCAGATCGCCTTCCTCGAACCCTCCAGGACACGAACACGTTGCTGGAGTCGTCGTCGTTGTGGTTGTTGTCGTTGTCGTGGGCCAACAGATTCCACTGTCATCGCGTTCACAAGTCTTGCTGTTGCTGTTGAAGTAGTTTCCAGTTCCACAACTCTGCGCCACTAGTTCGCCCTGCGTACAGATGAAGTAGGAGTAGCAGCTGTCACTGTTTGCTATCAGATCGCCTTCCTCGAACCCTCCAGGACACGAACACGTTGCTGGAGTCGTCGTCGTTGTGGTTGTTGTCGTTGTCGTGGGCCAACAGATTCCACTGTCATCGCGTTCACAAGTCTTGCTGTTGCTGTTGAAGTAGTTTCCAGTTCCACAACTCTGCGCCACTAGTTCGCCCTGCGTACAGATGAAGTAGGAGTAGCAGCTGTCACTGTTTGCTATCAGATCGCCTTCCTCGTAGCCTCCAGGACACGAACACGTTGCTGGAGTCGTCGTCGTTGTGGTTGTTGTCGTTGTCGTGGGCCAACAGATTCCACTATCATCGCGTTCACAAGTCTTGCTGTTGCTGTTGAAGTAGTTTCCAGTTCCACAACTCTGCGCCACTAGTTCGCCCTGCGTACAGATGAAGTAGGAGTAACAGCTGTCACTGTTTGCTATCAGATCACCTTCCTCGAATCCACCAGGACACGAACACGTTGCTGGAGTCGTCGTCGTCGTCGTCGTCGTGGTTGTCGATGTTGTCGTGGGCCAACAGACGCCGCTGTCGTCGCGTTCACAGGTCTTACTGGTACTGTTAAAGTAATTGCCGTCTCCGCAGGTCTGCGCCACCAGCTCTCCCTGCGTGCAAATGAAGTAGGAAGAGCAGCTGTCTGTGTTTGCTATAAAATCGCCTTCCTCATAGCCTCCGGGGCAGCTGCACGATGGAGCAGCTGTGGTTGAAGTCGATTCTGTTACCGACGTTGGCCAACATTCCCCATCAGCGTCTCTCTTACAAGTCTTTGTGGCATTGTCAAAATAATTTCCAAAGCCACAGTTCTGTTCCACCAATTCGCCGGCGCTGCATACGTAGTACGAGTAGCAGCTGTCAGGACTTGCAATGAACTCACCTTCGGTGTATCCTCCGATGCACGTGCAAGGCTCAGGCGTTGTACTTGTCGACCAACAACTGTTGTCAGTGTCTGGTAAGCAGTATAACCCGGTCTTGTCAAAGTAACTGCCATTTCCACAGGTTTGTTCAACCAGTTCCCCGTTGTAGCACACGTAAAATAAGGCGCATTCAGTAGGATGTGGACTGAAAGCTCCCTCCACACACTTGCCTTCGCCGCAAACATTATCGGTGTCTGGTAGGCAGTACAAGTTAGTGCTGTTGAAGTAGCTGCCCTCGCCGCAGCTCTGCTCAACGAGCTCTCCTTGGTAACACACGTAGAACAGTGAGCAGTTCGTCGGATGAGGACTAAATGCGCCCTCCACATTGCACTCTGTCTGCGAACACACGTTATCCGTGTCCGGAAGGCAGTACAGCTCCGTCGCGTTAAAGTAGCTACCGGCTCCGCAGCTTTGCTCGATCAGTTTCCCGTCGTAGCACACGTAGAACTGCGAGCAACTCGTCGGATGAGGACTAAATGCGCCCTCCACACTGCACTCTGTCTGCGAACAAACATTATCCGTGTCCGGAAGACAGTACAGCTCGGTCGCATTAAAGTAGCTGCCGGCTCCGCAGCTTTGCTCGATCAGTTTCCCGTCGTAGCACACGTAGAACTTCGAGCAGTCCGCAAGATTCTCACTGAACACTCCGTCTTGGCTGCACTCTGAAGGCCAACATATGTTATCGGTATCCGGCACACAGTACTGATTCACATCATCAAAGTAACTTCCTTGGCCGCAACTCTGACTCACTGGCTCCCCATTGTAGCACACAAAGAAACCCGAGCATGAGGCATCGTCCTTCACAAAGCTTCCATCGGTTTGGCCGGTACACACGCTCTAAGAAATTTGGAAAACAATCGAAAACGCCTACGTGGCTACAACTTACATCACACTCACCCGTTGATTTCCCTTCGCTTGTTTAGCATTAGCACCGAGGACAGCAGCTAGGACTACTGTCAAAATGACAACTGAAAACAACGGAATTTTGATTTACACAATCGCACTTTCTTTTTTCACTTTCACTAAACTACCTCTCATTGTCCAGCGTCCAATTATTAATCCTCTTTTGTAGATCCTATTGATTTCGTATTCCAAAGAAAGTGCTCGTTCGCGTGGAAATTTTTCAAGAGACTTGACACTAATTGCGTGTAATTGATCTTTTATATAAAATCATTAGATGCCAACAAATGTCATGGGTGTGGTTTTATCAATGACACAATGTTCTGTGTTCGATTGCGTGTCGTACAAGGAGTGCGGCCCTTTGTGGATGGCATTTTAAGAGCGCTGGCTATCCAGGTAGATGTTTCTATGTTTCATACACTATCAGTAAATTAGTGTTCTACTCGAGTTTTTCTTGTCAAGCAAAATTATTTAAAAAAAAAAAATGAGATTTTTATCTTCCATGATGTTTTACAAGAGTGAAACAGAAAAAGAAAAAAACCAACAGTGGATCTTTGGAAAGACGACAAAAACGACGGTTTCCAGTTGTCTCCTGTTTTTATCAGCGTCTTGAACCCAATTGCAGTTGCAACAGATGCATGCCTCGTCAGTGTTAGCTTCGGTCTGCGACTTGCGACTTTCCTGCGGACACCAGGAACCTTATCAATGCTGTCCCATCCACTCGAGGTGAGTGCGAGCTACAGATTGCCTTATCATGCACTTGAAGTGGCATCCATTAATGAGCCATCATAGCCCTATTACACTACACGATGTCAAGTGCATCAGCCCATTAGAGCGTCGTTCAGAACGCTCTTAAATTGATTTCTCAATAAATATCGGTGACCACTCAGTCAAGCGAGTTTTTGTTCCAAGTGTGTGCTTTTAAATGAACGGTAGGTCTGTTGCATTTATTTTATTGTTTCAATTTTTTTTGAGTTTTTTGTTAGGATTTTCTGTGCTGCTCGTTGCGCTTAGCGCATTTACAGGAACCACTTGTGAGCTTTTCCAGTGGCCCTCGCGCGATTTGGACTGTCCCAGCGACGAAGATCTAAGGAGTTCTACGTATCTCCCAGATGCTAATGATTGCCGGCGATTCTACCGATGCATTGGCGGGTACTCGCTGCTCATGACGTGCCCGGACAACTTCCATTGGAGTGTGGAACGTAACCGATGTGAGGACAATACGACTGCAAATTGCAGTTATCGAAAGGAGTCACGGTCAATTATTGCTAGCGGTGATCCACACCCTGATTGTCCGCTCAACGAAGATCCTTTCCATCCGACGAAGCTGCCCTACCCTGGTGATTGTTCCAAGTTCTACATGTGCTCTTTCGGCTATGGATTCGTAATGTCCTGCTTCCACGGGCTGCATTTTGATGTGAAATCGAATCGATGTGAAAGCCACTTCGTAGCAAAATGCGAGGGCGGAACATCTCCTCCGACCACTTTAACGACACCAACGCCAACCAGACCCACGACTGTGGGAACGACAAAAATGCCCTCAGATCCTAATCTTCCACGTCCTGTACCGGAGTGCTCCGACACGACCAGCACCCGGAAATTTGCAATTCCCGGCGAGTGTACAAAGTACTTGCAATGCTTCCGAGGTTTAGCGTACAAGGTCAACTGTCGCACTGGACGTGAATGGAGTGACGCTGTCGGTGATTGTGTTGACGCTGCAGTGGCTGGGTGCTCTAGAACCACAGCAGTGATCACAACCGCAACAACTCCTGCAGCGACAACACGGGCAATTGCAACCACAGTAAGGCCAAGATCCTGCGAGGAAGGTGCTGTTTTCCTGCCTCATCCAAGCAACTGCCGAAAGTTCATTCAGTGCGACAATTCTAAGCAGGTTGAGAGAGATTGTCCCTTAGGGACCTATTGGAGCAAAACTGGGTCAGTATGTGATTGGAGCAAAAGCGATTGTTGAACGAAGTTCGATGAAATAAAATTTATTTTATTCAATGCAAGTTGTGGGCTATTTTATTTCGATTAACTTTTTTTACAAATTATTCCATTTTGGTTGCGCATGTTGTCAAAATGGCGTCGTTCGTGACGTGAAGACATTTAATTTGAATTATCAGTTCATTTTTAAACGTAAACAGAGGTGTGACAATTAGAGTCACTAAAATTGGGGTCACGTCTTTAGCCATTTTGTTTTAGTTTTAGTTTTTAGCCATTTTGTTTAGATTTAGTTTCTTTCTGATTTGCACATGCGTAATAGATTACATGTGTGTATATACCTGGATCATGATTTTATTACGTCCAATTTTCTTCAAAGGTATATTTGTAGACGATTTTGTTTTCGTTCTTTTTGTCAAATTCTCACAATATGGCGTCGTTAGTGACCGAATTCGACAATAAACGTTTAAATTGAATTGTCATCTTTTATTAAAAGGGACTAAACGTAAATAAACATCTGACATTCTATCGATTGGCGCTACAATCTGGTCCGGGATAGACCGGAGCCTGGATTCGTGTCACAAAAATTGGGGTCACGTTCACAACCATTTTGATTCTTTTTTTGCCGCATCATTTCATATCCTGACTTTTCTAGGACCTGATCTTAAAGTTTTTTTTCCATTTGAGCTAGGTCTAAGTCTTGTCCTAGTAATATCTTTTCGAAGCCCTGCTTAGTTTCAGTGTCTGCTCAGGGCAAATTAGAAACCCCATCAAAATTCAGCTTGTTATGGACTGAGTGACATCCTGCACTGGGAAAAATAAAAGAACTAGGCCTGACCTTACTAAAGCTGGTACAATGGTTCAAACTACAATCGTGGTAATGTCACCCCTCGTGTCACAATCGTTGAGAATGTTTACAAGTGTTAAGCTTCTGAAATCAAGACACAAATTGCAATAAACGATCCCAAAAGTTTTAGTTTTCTTTCAAAACTCTTGCATTTTATTGATACATTGATCGGGATCGAATCTATTGTGTACACGAAGTATCGGTACAACTTTTGGTGTCCTTATTATAGAACCTGTCAGCTGGACAATCCATTGCATTTTCCACACCGCTGACACAGATTTTAAACTTGGCACAATCACCCGGAAAAACATCATATGCATATTCACATCCACCACCGCCAACTTCAAAGGTGGGAGGTGGAGCCAAAGGATCACAATTAGCTACAGACTTGGCATCACAACGATCGAGCTCTATGCTCCACTCCTGGCCCCTTGGACAAGAAAGTTTAAATGCCTTGCCATAGGAGCACTTGTAGAATTTCGTACAGTCTCCTGGAAACGGCAGTTGTGTTGGATAATTTGGATCTTCGTCGGCTGGACATAGAGGGTAATCTATTCCAACATCCTTTGGTTTCCTTGCAACAATAGTTGAAAAGGCGAAAGTCAACAACAAAAATAGACGAGTTATATTTTTAGCTGAAAAATTGAAAATATGTATTCTCTTCGAAGAAAATTAACTTCCGGTAATTGACTTACAAAACATTGCACCACCAGGGTTCTCTCGAAAAAAAAAAAGAGTGCGTTCAACTGGGTTTCACGTAAATTTATACTAGTCAGGAAAGAATCGATTACGTTTCAAAATAAATATTTGTTTATTAAATTTCCTCGAGATAAAACAAAATTGATTGTATTTGTGTTTGATGTGCACTTGCGACATTTTTCGCTGGCAAAATTCGTTTAATTATGTCGGCAGTGTTTGGGTGAAGAGGTCCTTTTTTGATTGCCGTGCCGACGGTGTTACGAGTCTGACGAACCAGAAGCAATCTTTACATGTTCCAAAAGAGCCGCCGCATAAAATCACACATTCTTTTCGAGTGTGTTTGCTAAGCACTTGGGCGTATCTATAAACCTGGGACTATATAACGCTTCACGGAGCAGTGTCATTCACTCAGTTTTTTGAGATCTATTGCTATGGGTGGTAAGAAACACTAAGAGACTGCCCTCGAAGCACAAAAACAATTAATATAAATCTCCTTACAGTTCTTAGACTTTTTCCGTGGACCATCGCAGTCTGCCTACTCGTCCAGCTAGTGAAGGCGGTTTGTATAACTCATTCGCTTGATTCATGTACAGCGGTAACACACTTTTTTTCAGAGCGACCTGCCATTCCTGAGTTACAATTGTCCTGAGCTGGAAGATCCATTGTCACCAACACAGTTTCCACATCCGAATGACTGCAACAAGTTCTACAAATGCTCTGGCGGCTACGCATTTCCTGTGACCTGTCCACAAAATTTACATTGGAATGTCGTATCGAATCGCTGTGATTATCCATCCGAAGCTGGATGCGATCCAAATATACGAACGGACCCCTCATCGAAGGTTGCTGGCATCCTAAACGCCGATTGTCCGGCTGTTGATGAATGGAACAATCCCAAGCACTTGTCGTACCCTGGAACTTGCACAAAGTTCTATAAATGTCAAGCTGGTCTGGCCTATCCTATCGATTGTCCAGCCGGTTTGCACTGGAGCACGGCCTTGAATCGTTGTGAATGGCCGTCGGTAGCTGGATGTCAAAGTACTGGAGGAAATCCAGCACCAGCTCCAGCACCTGCTCCAGCTCCAGCTCCAGCTCCAGCTCCAGCACCTGCTCCAGCACCTGCTCCAATACCGACCCCAGCACCTACTCCAGCACCGACTCCAACACGACGACCAGGTGGCGTCTGGCATCCCAATTGTCCGGCCATTGATGATTTGAATAAACCAGTTGGGCTTCCTTACATCGGAGATTGCTCAAAATTTTACATGTGTGAAGCTGGCTATGCTTATCCCATGACATGCGCCACCGGCTTACATTGGAGTGTGTCTTACAACCGGTGCCTTTGGCCGAGTGTCGCTCAATGTTCAGTAGCATTAACGCCTGCACCAGCAACTCCTGCGCCTACACCGGCAACTCCTGCACCAGCCCCGGCATTCGATGAAAGCAACTTGAGCGCCTATTGCCGATCGAAAGTAACATCTTCACGCAGAGAGAACCTACCGCATCCAAATGAGGCAAACAAATTCATTTTGTGCTCACAGGGCAATGGTTGGATTTATAAATGTCCCTCAGGTTTGACCTTCAATGTCAATACCTCATCATGTAGCTATTCCCAATAACCGGTTCTGATTAATGGCGCTTGTCAATAAATGAAAGTTATTAGAATGCATTAAATGGAGAATGTTTTTTTTTGTCATCCGTTTAGTCGTTAACTTGAAAGTAACGAATCGAAATAATAAGCTTCACTATATATTGGTCCACAGAGCCACTTTTACTTCTGGTAGACTTTGTATCCCGAATGCAATTGCTCAGGCAGATCGTATTCAGTGCAATGGCGGCTGAGGTAGACGCCATTGTTGTTAGTTAATTCGAGAATTTAGGTGGATATACATTTCATGTCGCATTGAGATGACTTTTGCACAGGGAGATTCAATATCATTCTAATCGTAATTTCTGTGGTTCCAAAGAATAATCGCCTGAGTAATTTTTTCACGTTTTTAAAAAAGAAAGTTTAAACCTTAAGATCTTTTTAAAAACTCATGCTAATATCAGAAAGTAACAAAAATTGTAGTAGAATAAGCAATTATAAAATTTTCTTTAATATTTGTTTTAGATGGTACAATCATTTCAGATTCTATGACGTAAAAACCGAAACAATCTCAATTTTGTCTTAACACGATTTAGGCAGGTATTCCTTGTGGCTACAGATTTATTATACATTTTAATCTAGTAAAGAACGAGAAATAAAAGTTTCAATAGCAAGTAACTCTTGGTGTTTATGAGAAAAAACTTGAAGCAGTGATTTGAAAGTGGTGATGAACTAAATTTCGAGTATTAAATGACTGTCGGCTAATGTGGATAAGAAAAGTACGTTGTTTTCAGGAGAAACTGGTCGTTTTCGAAACGTTCCACAATAAGTTTGTCTTTCAACACTTGCACTTACTAAGAAAACAAGGTATGAGCCAAGAGGGCAACTTTGGCTTAAGTGTGCCAAATTGTCAAATGGGCCGCGATATTCGCTTTTCCGATTTCTATAGAGGCATTCTCTTTGCATAATTCCATGTATTAGCAGCGATTAAAAACTTCGTTTAAGAACGAACCCCTTACAAACATGGCCCACATAGCTTCATTTGTCTTCTAGTTTTGTTTTTCGCGATCTCCGTTCTCCGTTGTGTATTAAGAGAAAGCCATTGCGCAAAATCGCATATGAATGTGGAATAAAAGAACTATGGCGCTTTCGTTGAATATACGAAAGAAACATCCAGACATGATTCCTGTCCCACCTGGCCGCGCTGCCATCCAGTGTGGACCAGGGCCTCACCTAGATATGATTAAGGATATAAAAGGTTTAACAAGCAACTTTCTTGCAGCAATCCTCATCATACAGGTCTTCAAAAAGATGTTTTTAACTTTCCTATTTGAAAAAAATGAAAAACCTACTTTCACTTGAAAGAAAATTACTTACCGGTAGTGACTTATACTCCTTCAAAAAATATTCTTGAAGAAAAGCCTTTCAGCTCCTTCTGCCCCCGACTAAGTCGATCAAAAATGTTTGATAATGAAATTTCATCGATAAGGCAGTCGAATTGTATTCTTGTCTGAGGCGCACCACGCGAATTCGTTTAATTATATCAGACGGTGTTCAAGTGAAGAGGTCCTTTTTGGACGCTCATGCCGACGTTGTTACGATTCTAATGAACCAGTAGCGATTTTTCCATGCTCTAAAAGAGCCGCCGCATAAAATCACACATTCTTTTCGAGTGTGTTTGCTAAGCACTTGGGCGTATCTATAAACCTGGGACTATATAACGCTTCACGGAGCAGTGTCATTCACTCAGTTTTTTGAGATCTATTGCTATGGGTGGTAAGAAACACTAAGAAACTGCGCTCGAAGCACAAAAACAACTAATATAAACCTTCTTACAGTTCTTAGACTTTTCCCGTGGACCCTCACAGTCTGCCTACTCGTCCAGCTAGTGAAGGCGGTTTGTATGCTTGCTTACCATTTCATGTACGATGGTAAAAAACTGTTTTTCAGAACGAATTGCCAACCCTAAACTCCAATTGTCCTGAGCTTGAAGATCCATTCTCACCGACACAGCTTCCACATCCGAATGACTGCAACAAGTTCTACAAATGCTCTGGCGGCTACGCATTTCCTATGACCTGTCCACAAAATTTACATTGGAACGTCGTATCTAATCGATGCGATTACCCATCCGAAGCTGGATGCGATCCAAATATACGAACGGACCCCTCATCGAAGATTGCTGGCATCCCGAACGCCGATTGTCCGGCTGTTGATGAATGGAACAATCCCAAGCACTTGTCGTACCCTGGAAGTTGCACAAAGTTCTATAAATGTCAAGCTGGTCTGGCCTATCCTATTGATTGTCCAGCCGGTTTGCACTGGAGCACGTCCTTGAATCGTTGTGAATGGCCGTCGGTAGCTGGATGTCAAAGTACTGGAGGAAATCCAGCACCAGCTCCAGCAACAACCCCAGCACCGACTCCAGCACCAACCCCAGCACCTACTCCAGCACCGACTCCAACACGACGACCAGGTGGCGTCTGGCATCCCAATTGTCCGGCCATTGATGATTTGAATAAACCAGTTGGGCTTCCTTACATCGGAGATTGCTCAAAGTTTTACATGTGTGAAGCTGGCTATGCTTATCCCATGACATGCGCCACCGGCTTACATTGGAGTGTGTCTTACAACCGGTGCCTTTGGCCGAGTGTTGCTCAATGTTCGGTAGAACCAGCTCCTGCACCGTCGCCAGCGACTCCCGCACCAACTCCGGCTACTCCTGCACCAACTCCAGCAACTCCTGCACCAACTCCAGCAACTCCTGCTCCTACCCCAGCAACTCCTGCGCCTACCCCGGCGACTCCTGCACCAGCTCCGTCAATCGATGAAACCAAGTTAGACTCGTACTGCCAGTCTCAAACACCAGTCGGAACCACAGTGTATCTCCCGTACCCAACTCAGGCCAGCAAATACATCGTGTGCAGCCGAGGCCGTGGTTGGATTGAAAAATGCCACTCGGGCTTTACCTTTAATCCCACAACCCAACGTTGTTCCAATTAAGAGATGGCGATAAAATACGCCTACAAATAAAGAGAAAACCTCGTGGAATGCATAAACTTGGGAAGATCTTTTTCGATTCTCATCACAAATCCAGCTCTAGCCAAAAGTAGATTCAAGATTCTGAGCAGATACTTCCTCAACTCGTTGAGTGAACCAGGTAGCCTCAATGGTATCCCATCCAAGTCTTTCTGCCTCTATCAGGGGTAAATGGGTGTTCTAATCTAAAGAACCTACACGTCTATGTGATTGGCGACCATCCACAAAACAAAAAATCCTAAATCCTCGTTGAAGTTGAAAATTGAAAGCCTCTACCAACCTTCATCTGTAGCGGTTCATAGAACCGCGTCTTTATTTTCACTTCAGACAAACTTTGTTTGTGTCCGGAACGCAATAATTGACCGAGCTATCAAAGTACTGGTTACACTCGCACTCGTATTCCAACGCTGTGCCGTTGTAGCACATGTAAAACCAGTTGCAGACCGGATGTGCAAAGAATTGGCCATCGTAAGCGCAGTCTGGCAGAGGTACCCCGGTGCAGGAGCCTTCGTCCGGAGTGGAGCTGGTTGGAGTGTTAGATGGTGTAGTTGAGTCGGCTTCATTAACGCAGCCAGACTCCGCTGGGAGGCTGCATGTGCCGTTGTTAACGTTGAAGTAGAGTCCCGCATCGCAGGACTTTGCCTCAGGCATCAGGTTGCTATCGCAGACGTAGTAATTCTCGCAGGTGAGCGATGGGAACATGAAGCCAGCATACTCCCCAAGGCACATTGTATTGAGTGCCCTGCAGCCAGCCTTGAGGGGATTCATGCAAGCGGAGTAGGCACGCGAGTAGTGCTGCCCATTGGGGCAAGTCAATTCGAAGGCTTTAGTTCCAACGCAGACGTAGTATTTGTCACAAGCGATAGCCGGAACAGTCTGGCCATTGGGTTGACTCGATAGGGATGAGCAGATCTGAAGCACGTAGTCCGGCACATCATTCGACGGGACGTGCTCGCAATGGGCGACCTCTTGATCGCGACAAGCATCGTATATGGAATCGTACCACGTGTCGTTCAGGCAACTCAACACTATTCCGACACCTGAAACGCACATGATGAACTTGCTGCACTCTGTGGGATGTGCCACTGTGTACACTCCGGGCTCGGAGCAGAACTGAAATGCGAACATGAGCATCATTCCGGAACTGGCCAGGCCATGACATCGAACTTACCGAATCATACTCCGCTGTGGCTAAGTAGGCCACCGACAAAACTACCACCAGAATAACAGCTGCAACAAAAGATAATCAAAATCAGTACGACAGAGCAGTCGAAAGGATCTACGGATTTGTTACCTTTCATGATCCTCCTTGTTCGGTTTTGTTCTTTTTTGTTTTTTTAACGTCCGGTATTTCAGGCGAAATGGCAGAGTTATGTTCCAGAACTGAAATCTTTATCGGATGACGGTAGCAATTTATACTGCCGCAGGTTAGGTAACCAGCTCCTTGTACACCTTATCGGGAACAATGGTCTGCAATTTATAATTTTACCAAAATGCCATCCAACAAACGTAGTGGTTCGGTGGAACCTAAAAATATATATATTTTTTTTAATTAACTACTTTACCGGAGATGCGGTTCTTCATTAGGCCAAGATTGTGAGAGCAGAACGCTGTTCGATTGTGTAGTAAAAATTTTTAGGTTGATAATGCCTCAGGCTTGAGGACGGCTGGCGGTAGCGTTAGGAGGAAGTTGAGCATGTTTGATTTGTAATCGCAGCGGCTTGAGTCTTGCTTTGGTACAAGTACTGATAAAAATATCGATAAAAATAAGAAAATTAACTGAAATTGAAACGGAAGTGATGGCGTGAGTGACAGGAGGTGTCAGATTGAGGATTTTAACATTTTGTGGATTGACTATGGATTCAATTTTCAATTCAGATACTTGAATCAACGAGGTTCAATGATATCTTCTGAAACGACAAGGGATGAATAAAAAAATGCTTTATTATTGAAGCTAAAAATCAAAGGTCTTGGTAAAAGCCATTGTCGAATATAAGACACCATACGACCAAAATTACATGAAAATTGATAGAAGTTACCTCATAAATTTTCTTTGTCCAGTGAAAGGATAATTCTGTCCTGGTAATTTCTTGGTAAAACTTATCACTTGTTACAGGTTCGGTTTTGTGATGGTTTCCCTTTGAGTGACAGCTTTTTTTGTGACAGTTCTGTGTGAGAATTATAGTAGATTTTCCCCGCGACATTCTTGTTTGACTGTGACAGTTTTCGCGGAGAATATAACTCGATCGATTTTTTTACGGTGGCAGTTATACGGCTTGGTCAAGGCGAAGGGAATTTTACATAGACGACCTCTAAATTTGAATTTTTTTACTCACTGAAATGGGATCATGTCGCTTCTAACTGCCTTTTAGAGCGAATCATTTCAAAAATGGTAGCAATGATTTTGTGACGATTTCATTTCGTGTGACAGTTTTCTCCTGACAGTGACAGTTCTCTGTAAGAATCTTACTAGATTTTCCAACGATAACTCAAGGAGAATTGTTTTCTGACAGTGACACTGACAGTTCTCTATGGTAACCTTACTTAATTTTCGAACTACAAAAAATTATTTGCTTTTGATCACAGATTTTTCTTTAACTGTGACAGTTCTCTCTTAGACTTTAACTTGATTCTACAGAGTTTTTCGTAGCCGTGAAAATTCCCTTTGAAACCCTTACTCGATTTTCCGACATTTTCCTTTTACATTTACAGTCCACTCTGAACATCAAACTCGATTATCCACAGTTTTTTTTGTTGACAGTGACAATTCTTTCTGAGAATCAAACTTTTCCTCAATCTGCCACATTTGACAGCTTCCTCTGACATTGACATTTTTTCTAACCTAACCTTCTGATTGGTGAAATTCTCATATGGACCACTTGACTCATCATGGATTCCACAGTCCTAGTGATAAGTAAAAAAAACATCATGTTGTTTTTAATCAAAACAAAGACAACAACTCGAAGTCCTCCGGACGGTGTTGATAAGATAGGCAGAAGACCAAGAATCTTATCTGAACTTTTGTGAACCGTTTAAAAAAATAAACAAAAATGTCTGACAAAATAGTTTGTGCTTTTATTTTGACGGCTGACTAGGGGCAAGAGGTGCCGACGACACATTTGCCTTCGTCAGGATTGAAAATTGTGCCTGCGGTGCAGGGCAGCGGTACTGAAGCGCCATTGTTGCAGTAGATGTACATCTTGCAGTTGCCTTCGTATGGGAGGAGCGTGCCAGTGGGCTGGGTATCGCAGGTTAGGGGAGCCGCGGTAGTCGTAGTCGTCGTTGTGGTCGTGTACCACTCGCAGTTCGCGTTCTCGATAGACTCGCATTGCTCGGTGATGGCGTTGAAGTGGAGCCCGTTGCAGCAGGTCAGTGCCACCGGTATGGGGTACTCGCAGCGGATGTATTGCTCGCAAACCTCAGGGTAGGGAATCAGAGCGCCGATGGGCTGGCCACAGCAGACGTTCGACGTAGGCGCTGGGGTCGTTTCGGGGGTTGTTGGTGTAACGAATGCCTCGCAGCCTGCAGCTTCAGGGTCGTCGCAAATCGCAAGATCGGCATTGAAGTGGTAGCCGTCGGAGCAGGCGTTCGCAATGGGGACCGGACTCTCGCAGACGATGTACTTGCTGCAGTCGTCCGGGTAAGGAATGAGGTCACCTTGTTCCTTGTCCCAACAGAGGCCAGTCATTGGAGGTGCTTCCGGGGTTGTGGTCGTCGTCCTGGCAGTCGAGCCTTCTGATGGATTTTCGGTTGAGGTGCCTGGGCAGCCGGCGCTCTCGGTGGTGTCGCAGATTCCCAGGGCCTCGTTGAAGTGCAGGCCGGACTTGCAGGTCTGGGCAATGGGCACGGGATTTTCGCAGCGAATGTACTTGTTGCACTTGCCGGGGTATGGGATGAGGTCACCCTTCTGGTAGTCCCTGCAGATGCCCACCATTCCGGGGCCGGCAGGCGGCGTTGTGCTGGAGCCGTCCGAGGGCGTTGTAGTGGGGACACTGTCGTCGGAACAGCCGTCGGCGTCGGGCTGGTCGCAAATGCCGAGGTCCGCGTTGAAGTGCAGGCCGGCGCCGCACTTCTGAGCCATGGGAATGGGAGTCTCGCAGATGATGTACTTGCTGCAGTCGCCGGGGTATGGAATCAGGTCACCCTCTTCTTGGCCCCTGCAAATGCCAGTCATACCAGGCTCGGGAGGCGGAGTTGTCGTCTCGGGGACGGCTGTGGTTGTGCTGGGCACTAGCGAACAGCCTGCGTCTTCAGGAGAGTCGCAGAGTTGAAGCACAGCGTTGAACTCGAGTCCGTCGAGACACTCCAGCGCTATGGGGACTGGAAGCTCGCAGCGAATGTACTGGGAGCAGTTTCCTGGATACGGAATCAGGTCTCCAAGTGGGTAGTCGACGCAGATTCCCGTCCCGGCCGCGGGTGTGGTGGACATTGCCTCAGTGGTCGTGGTCGGTGCCGCTGTGGTGGTTGTGGTTGTGGACGTGGTCTTGATGATCGAGCAACCGGCTTCCTCGGGATCTTGGCATTCCTTCAGTTCAGCATTAAACTCGAGGCCATCGGCGCACGCGATCGCGATCGGAGCTGTTTCCTCGCAGACTATGTAGAGCGCACATTTGCCCGGATAAGCCAGCAGTGTGCCGAGCTCTTGGTTCCTGCAAATGCCAGTTCCCACGTAGGGAGGCCTCGTTGATCCACTGCTGTCGGTCGTGGACGGGAGATCTGTCTCTGCTGTGGTTGTTGGCAGCGTTGTCGGCTCAGTTGTTGTCAGCGGGGTGGTGGTCGTTGGGTAGGGATCAGTGATACACTCTGTGTTGGCCGGATAGTCGCAGATGAGGAGGACTCGATTGAAGATCCAACCGTCTTCGCAAGGCTCTACGACTGAATTACCGTTTTCGCAGCGAATATACCAAGCGCAGTCGTAGGGATATGGCAGGACATTGCCGTTCATTTGACCGTCACAACTGCCGTCGTCGGGCGATACTGTTGGGGCTGTGGATTCTGTTGTGGAAATTGTCGTTGGAAGGGATGTTGAAGTTGATGTTGAGGTGGAAGTTGATGTCGAAGTTGATGTTGAAGTTGGTGTGGAGGTTGTTGGATAAGGAGTGGCAATGCATCCAGCGTTTTCTGGATAATCGCAGATCAACAAGGTCGGGTTGAAAAGCAACCCATCCTCGCACGGCAAGATGAGGGCTACATCATTGGAGCATCGAATGTACCAGGCACAGTTGTAGGGGTAGGGATAAAGATCTCCATTCGGTTTGCCTTCACAGATTTGATCGTCTGGTTCAACTGTGGGCTCTGTTTCAGTTGAAATTGTCACCTCTGTGGTGGTAGTTGTGGATGTCGTGGCTGATGGGGTACCGGGTGTGGGTAGTGTGGGGCTCGCTGTGGAAGTTGTTGGAGTACCAGGCGTCGGTAGTGTGATGGGGCTTGATGCGGAAGTTGTTGGAGTACCAGGTGTGGGTAGTGTGATGGGCTTCGATGTGGTAGTTGATGTGGATGTTGTTGGGTAAGGGGTAGGAATGCATCCGGCGTTTTCTGGGTAGTCACAGATTAGAAGGATCGGGTTAAAAAGCCACCCATCCTCACAGGGTAAAATGAGGGGCTCTTCACTCTCGCATCGAATGTACCAGGCACAATTGTAGGGATAGGGATAAAGAGCTCCGTTCTCTTCGCCTTCACAAACGTTCTCCTCGGGTTCCAAAGTGGGCTCTGCCTCAGTTGATAACGTCACTTCCGTCGTGGTGGATGTGGATGTTGTCGTGGGTTTCGCTGTCGTAGTTGAAGTGGATGTCGAAGTTGACGTCGATGTTGTCGTGGGTTTCGCTGTCGTAGTTGAAGTGGATGTCGAAGTTGACGTCGAAGTGGACGTCGAAGTTGATGTGGATGTTGTTGGATAGGGTGTGGCAATGCACCCGGCGTTTTCCGGATAATCGCAAATCAACAAGATCGGATTGAAAAGCCACCCATCCTCGCATGGCAAGATGAGAGATTCTTCACTCTCACATCGAATATACCAGGCACAGTTGTAAGGGTAGGGATAAAGAACTCCGTCCTCTTCACCTTCACAAACGTTCTCACCTGGTTCCAAAGTAGGAGCTACTTCAGTTGATAACGTCACGTCCGTGGTGGGACTCGACGTTGGTGGCGTGGTCGGCTTTGCCGTTGAAGTTGACGTAGAAGTTGAAGTAGAGGTGGAAGTTGAGGTTGACGTAGAAGTTGAGGTTGAAGTTGAAGTTGAAGTAGAGGTGGAAGTTGAGGTTGATGTAGAAGTTGTTGTCGAACCACTGTTCTCTGTGCAACCGGCAGCCGTTGGCCAGTCACAAACCTTTGCGACTGGATTGAAGTACAATCCACCCGGGCAATTCATCACTGTTCCATCGTAATACTCGCAAACCAAATACTTGGTACAGTCCCCTGGGTAAGGTATAAGTGCTCCGTGTTCTTGGCCATAGCACTCATTACCCGTCAATTCAGCCTGACAGGCGGCTATTACACAACAAATAAAAAGTAGGGGAGGAAGACCTAAAAAAAAAATAGTTTAAAAAATGTCTCAACACCTTGTCAGTCACCTCACCTTTCATGGCTCCTTTCGGCTTGAATTATTAGAAAAGACTGACCACAAACGACTGTTTAAATTAATTGACAACCTTCGTTTAAAGTTTATCACCATTTCGCGGTAATCTAACCCTGATAAGGTGGTAAGCAAGCGAATTTTTTTTGTTAATTGAAAGTTCTCTTCATCGCCCGCATTGTGGGACATAAGAGATTTGAATACAAATTCAAGATAGTTTAGTTTGGTTTAAGTGGGATTTCCTTCCTGCTCCGATCATTGGTCTCTGATTAGATAGAAGGGTATTTTTTTTTACAATGAAATTCACAAAAATAGAGCGTGATGATCTGATCACTCGTCTTATAGACAACAGGTAATGAATGGACTTTATGAAATTAATTTGTTGATGTGATGTCATCGGTTTGTATACTTAGAACTATTTTATCTGATAATTGGAAGAAATTAATTACGATCTTAATCGATGGATTGGATCGATTAGTAGAACAACATAAATAACACCGAAAGCGGGATTCGCGTCTGCCCCTGCGATGACTTCAACTGCAGTTTCTGCTGTAGCTCTTTAGGCAGCTTTTACGGCAGCTCCCACAGTGGCTCCTACGACAACTTTTAGGACGGCTTCAACTGTGGCTTCTAAGACGAATCCCACTGTGGCTCCTAAATAAAAAATATCTCTCGTCCTGTAAGGATTACAAACACGTTCTATAGCTTTTTGAATTCAGCTCGGTCGCCTGTATTAGATTTTTCTAATTTCGTTGCTCTAGCCCAATGATGTCACAAACTAGACGGTTTTTTCCTTATATCCTTCGTCCTTTAAGGCCTACAAATATGTTTTATACCTTTTTGAATTCAGCTCAGCCGCCTCTGTCAGATTTGTCTAATTTCGTTGCTCTAGCCCTATGACATTACGTTATACCGCTTAACGTCACGTTATAGGTTAAAACGTTTTTTCGTTATATCCTTCGTCCTGTAAGGACTACAAACAAGTTCTATACCATTTTGTGCTCAGAACAACCGCCCCCAACAGATTATTATAACTTTCATTTTCAGAAATTGATACTTTAGAAAATTGAAAATTTGTTTCATTTTCACACAAAAAATGCAGTGAAATTCTTTACTTCTGACGTGAGTTTTTCTGGAAATTCGTATCACGGTTTCAATTTTTGAAAATCTGAGTAAAAAGTGAATAAATTTGGATGGAAATTAATATATTTTGTGTTATTAAGTGAAAAAAATAACATTTTGATATCTTGGTGTCCAGGGAAAGGGCTATAGGGCCTTAGGAGTCGTACCCAATGGTTGAAAATTGGCTGTCCGTGGACCAGTGTGTGAATATTTTTCTATTATCGACTCAAACTTCTTTGATATTATTATTTTGGCTTTGGTTTTGGAATTTGGAGTGTTGTGAAGCTCTTGAAACATCGCCTAGACGGGCTACAAAATAATTTTATTACCTTTTTGTACTGCTTTCGGGCAGAATTTTACGTTGAGGCAAAAGACGACATTAGATAACTAAGACACATTCAAATTTAAATGCAAAATCAGCATCAAAATCAATAGCTACGATATCAATAGCCTTAATATATTTAGTTTTACAAAAGAAACTGTTTTTTGTCTCTCTTGTAAAAAAAATAAAAATCCTACTTATATTGCTTGGGCAACCATCGATTCATTTGATCGTTTATTTTGAAAGTTTCGACATCTTTTGAAAATATTGGCTACCACTTTTGACTTAGAATCCATTTAATGGCGAGTCATCCTCAGAGTCGTTGATGTGGATGTTGTTGGAAAAGGCGTAGGAACACATTCAAAGTTCTCAATTTCGTCACATCTCATAAGGTTCGCATTAAAGTGATACCCAGTTGGGCATGGAATGATGTTCTCCTTCCCATTTTCGCACTGAATCATCCCATCGCAGTTGTAAGGATAGGGAAACTGCGCTCCGTCCTTTTGTCCCTCACAGACGTTTGTGCTTGATGACGCAGTGGTCGAGGTGGGTCTTGCAGTGGACGTTGTTGTAGTCGTGGTTGGTTTTGTAGTGGGAGTTGATGTGGATGTTGTTGGAAAAGGCGTTGGAACACATTCAAAGTTCTCAATTCTATCACATCGCATAAGGTTCGCGTTAAAGTGATACCCAGTTGGGCATGGAATGACGTTCTCCTTCCCATTTTCGCACTGAATCATTCCATCGCAGTTGTAAGGATAGGGAAACTGCGCTCCGTCCTTTTGTCCCTCACAGACGTTTGTGCTTGATGACGCAGTGGTCGTGGTGGGTCTTGCAGTGGACGTTGTTGTAGTCGTGGTTGGTTTTGTAGTGGGAGTTGATGTGGATGTTGTTGGAAAAGGCGTAGGAACACATTCAAAGTTCTCAATTTCGTCACATCTCATAAGGTTCGCATTAAAGTGATACCCAGTTGGGCATGGAATGACGTTCTCCTTCCCATTTTCGCACTGGATCATTCCATCGCAGTTGTAAGGATAGGGAAACTGCGCTCCGTCCTTTTGTCCTTCACAAACGTTCGTGTTTGATCTGGAATCGGTTAGAACACCACAAACAAACAGTAACAAGACAAGAACTGAAAGAAAAAAAAAAATCAATTTTAGTCCGAATCTTCCGATAACTTTTTTGCTTTCTCACCTTTCACGGTAGTCCTTTTATTCATTTCTATAAGTTTGCTTAAACCTCTTTTCATAGTCCACAAACTATTTGAATACCAATCCGAAGTTCTCTGTGGGCTTAAATACAATTTCCTTCCCCTCCTGATCATTGACCGCCGATAAGATAAGTATTCTTTTTTGGCTGTTGACAAAAATAGCGCGTGTTGACCACTTGGCACATAGACAACAAGTTGTGCAGTGACACCATAAAAGTAATTTGTCGATGTGATGTTATCACCAGTCCATCTGATAACGGGAGGAAATTGTTTTTTTTTTTTTTTCCATAGACCACAAATTGATCCCACGGATTTTCACCATTACCAGAGCTGAACATCATCAGTCCATTCGCTTCAACAACGTCCCCCTCATTGAATTAAACTAAAAGCTTCCGAAAAAAGATGTCGATCTTAATCTTATCGATTCTTTGGCTGCTGCGTCAACGCCTCTGCTGCGTTTTAATCATTCTAAGTTCTATTTTCTGTTCCATTGTGTGTCATCATCTCGAGCTCGGCAGTTCCTAGATCTTCGATACCGGTGAAGAGTTCTGGAAGTGTGTCACCCGGCTTATATATAAGTGCAGGACTGCTGTAAAACACTACCAGTCGAACATTGAAAACGAAAACACGAAAACAGGAAAATTTAAACAAGTTATGAGAAGTTTTGAAGTTTTAACGGCCTTCTGTGCGGTCGTAGGTCTCGTCGTAGCCGACGGAGGCAGGGTGAGTGTGAGGACGATCCTCTTGTAGCCAGTTTTCCACAGATTAGATCCCCTTTCAGATCGCTGTACCAGATATCAATGCCGATCGATGCGCCGGGAAGGATGGAATCTTTCTTCCAGTGGCTGGAAGCTGCAGCGAGTACGTTATTTGTGTTAATGGCGTTCCAGTGCTGGGTAGCTGCGGCAACTACCACTTCAACGAGCTGCGATCTGTGTGCGATCTTCCGGCAAACGCTGGCTGCGTTAGTGCGATCCCAGAACCGGTGGTGAACGTGTGCTTACGGCAGCCGAACGGGCAGAGGTTCCCAGTGCCAGGCGAAGTGGCCAAGTACTATCAATGCGAACAGGAAAAGGCGGTTCTTCTGGACTGCGGTTGGCTTCGATTCGATGAGAAGACGAAGCAATGCGTGCAGCCAGTCGTGCGGCCGTTGTTGCCTCCCTGCTCCGGGCTGCCCGATGGATCCCGGGTGCCTGTCGAACGAAATCAAAGGCAGTACTACCTCTGCATGCACAACAGACCCTTTTTGAAGGACTGTGGCAGGATGTACTTCAGTGTCAAAAGCTCTGCCTGCGCCCTTCGGCCAGACGAAGACGAGCATGGCGTCAGGGTACCCCCGCTGGTTCTTGCCTCACCCCAGGTTGACGATTCCTTAGTTTTACCGCCACAAGAAAGGCCGCTGAACCACGATCCATTCGCACAGAGGATGTGCCAGGCGCAGCGGTTCGGCGCACGGGTTCCACAACCAGGTTCCTGTTCAGAGTACTACATCTGCATGGGCAACACGGGCCTGCTCAAGAGTTGTGGCCATCTTCAGTTTAATCCGATCCTTATGGCCTGTGACGTCTCCACAAATGTTCACTGTGCCGTTCACTCCGGAGTGGCTGTCTATGGTCCGGCGGACAGCGCTATGCATCCGTCGCCCGTGAACTCATCTGCTCACGACGTTTGCTATGGACAACGTGACGGAATTTTCATCGCTGCTCCAGGAAAATGCGCCGAGTTTTATTTTTGCTTCAAGAATCGTGGCTTCCTCAAGACCTGTGGCCACCGGCATTTTAGTCCAATAACGCTCTCGTGTGTGGATCTTGAGATGTCCAATTGCGTGGAGGAGGCTCCAGTGGTGCAGGATATACCGGCTGAGGTTCAAGTGAATGGCTGTTCCACTCGAAACGATGGAGTTCTTCTAAAACATCCCACAGACTGTGGGAAGTTCCTTATTTGCGATCATCAAGTCCCTGTGGAGATGAACTGCCCCGGAGGTCTGCACTTCAATGTGGAACGTAGTTACTGCGATTGGCCAAATTTGGCACGGTGCAGTTAGATTTGGTTTCTAAATTGCCCAAATTTGACTCAGTGCAATTACATTCGTTTCAAAAAAAAAAAGTAGAAAAAATTTGTGATCGAAAGAAAAAAACAATAAAAGAATTATTTTAAGCAATTTTTTTGTTTAATGCAAAGTAATATTTTAACAACAAAACAATGCCTTAAAACTTCGAAATTAATCTAAGAAATAATTGTCAATGCCATTTGTCCAACTTGAGTTGTCAGCGTTACATATCACATATACAGGATTTAGACATAAGCCGGTATCGGGATCAAAGTATAAATTATCTTCACAAAATATTGTTTTACCAAAAACGCCTTCTCCATTGCATTCAATACCCACACGACAATCAGTGATATCAGCTGCATACCTATATCCAACGCAGTCATATATGGTTCCGATCAGAGGTCTGACGATTGTTAAAAATCCGAAAACTAGAAATAAGACTGGACAAAAAAAAGAAAAGAAATTAATAAACAGAAATGTTGGAAATTTTCCGATCTTACCATTCATTTTTTAAATTGTAGTGGAGAAGTCGGTGTGGTGATCGACAGTGATCGGCGGTGATCGAAACGAAAATAGTTTTTCCAAACTCATTAACCGTTAAAAACTAAAAAAAATAATTATTCAAAATTAAAAGCGTTGCAAAATTAGAAAATTGGATACGCTTTGATTGTTTTGTTTGTCAACACTCTCCAGGTTTATTTTCGGTGCGAGGTAAAGCGATCCTCCATAATCCCTTCACTTAGGTGAATAACTTTTCCGTCCGGGAGGATGCAGTTCCTCTGAAACATCCCACGGACTCTGAGCAATTCCTCATTTGCGATTATCGAATCCCTGTGGAGATGAATTGCCCCGCAAGGTCTGCACTTCAGTGTGGAACGTATTTATTGCGATTGGTCAAATTTGGCTCGGTGCAATTCGATTTGGAATTGTCTCAGAAAAAAAAATCTAGAAAAACGCCTTAAATTTGTGATCAAAGGAAAAGAAAAAATACATGAATAACTTTAATCAGTTTTTATTCGGCTAAAATAGTTTTTAAAACAATAATATAAAATTTCTCAATTATTTTTTCTCAACCAAAAATAATCCATTTCATGTGTATAATTTCTTGGTTCATTTGTCCAAGTTGGGTTATGAGGGTGACATTCCACATATACAGGATTTTGACATAGTCCGCTTTTGGCATCAAAATATAAATTATCCGGACAATATATTGTATGACCAAAAATGCCTCTTCCAATGCATTTAATACCCACACGACAATCAGCGATATCAACTGCATACTCATATCCAACGCAGTTATATATGTCTCCAATCAGAGGTCTGACGATTATTAAAAATCCAAAAACTAGAATTAAGACTGGACAAAAAAAAAAAAAATTAATCAATCGAAATGTCGGAAACTTTCCGATCTTACCATCCATTTTTAAAGTTGAAGTGGAGAAGTCGGTGTGGTGATCGACAGTGATCGGCGGTGATCGAAACGAAAATAGTTTTTCAAAACTAATTAGCCGTTGAAAACTTAAAAAAGAAATAATTATTTAAAATTAAAAGCGTTGCAAAATTAGAAAATTGGATATGCTTTGATTTTGCTTTTTTGTCAACACTCTCCAGGTTTATTTTCGGTGCTAGGTAAATAGAACTTTTTTTTTTTTACCAGCGATCCACCATAATCCCTTGACTTAGGTGAATAACTTTTCTGCCCGGGAGGATGGAGTTTCTCTGAAACATCCCACGGACTGTAGGAAATTCCTTATTTGCGATCATCTAATTCCTGAATTAAAAATATAGGTAAATTGGAATGTATTTAAAAGCGTTTCATTTCCTCCCCACAACTGACATTTACTTGAACAAGGACTCACACTAAAGTTCTCCATGGTTCGGGGATAAAACGTGGGTTGGATATATGATTGTAGGTCCAAGAGAGATAAATAAAGGCGTTTTTTCTTGTGAAAAACAATGTATAATGCAAAAAAAAAAAACATTGGCAAAACTATTTTTTCAGCATTCAATCCAATATTTCATTTTTTTAAGTCTAAAATTTTACAAATTTTTCACAATTTGTTGCAATTTAGGTATCTTCAGAAAACCATCGTCGAGACGATAGAAAATGACAGTTCTCGGTTTACGTGAAGCGGAGAAAACGATACCGTTCTGTCGATATTGCTTTTTGATGCTTACGTGAAGCACAACTATCGTTCAAACGATATCGTCAGACGATAGTCGTGTTACATGATGAGAGCCCTGTGCTTTTTATTTTAATTTTTTTATTTTCTAAAATTCCCGATTACTTCGGGGTCCATTTACTGATTAACTCAAAACTGAAAAACTTAAAACTACGTGGCACCGCTGCGATGTCGCTGATTGTGGCGTTCGCTCCCACGCTGACCGATAGGCAGTGGTGATGTCCCCTGGTCGACGTCTAGACGACCTCTTGGATCTCTGGTGCACTGGATACGCGCTCGTTAACTTATTATTTCTTGGTTCATTTGTCCAAGTTAGGTCTTGAGGTTGACATTCCACATATACAAGATTTCGACATAATCCGGTTTTGGCATCAAAGTATAAATTATTCGGACAATATATTGAATGACCAAACAGTCCTTCTCCATCACATTTTATACCCACACGACAATCAGTGATATCATTTGCAAACATATATCCAACGCAGTTATATATATCTCCAATCAGAGGTCTGACGATTGTTAAAAATCCAAAAATTATGATTAATCCTAGACGAAAAAGAAAAGAAATTAATAAATCGAAATGTTGGAAACTTTCCGATCTTACCATCCATTTTTAAAGTTGCAGTGGAGAAGTCGGTGTGGTGATCGACAGTGATTGGCGGTGATCGAAACGAAAATGGTTTTTCAAAACTAATTAACCGTTAAAAACTAAAAAAAATGATTATTCAAAATTAAAAGCGTTGCAAAATTAGAAAATTGGATACGCTTTGATTGTTTTGTTTGTCAACACTCTCCAGGTTTATTTTCGGTGCTAGGAAAGCGATCCTCCATAATCCTTTGACTCAGGTGAATAACAGTTCCATCCAGGAGGATGGAGTTCCTCTGAAACATCCCATGGGCTCTGGGGAATTCCTTATTTGCGATTATCGAATCCCTGTGGAGATGAACTGCCCCGCAAGGTCTGCACTTCAGTGTGGAACGTATTTATTGCAATTGACCAAATTTGGCTCGGTGCAATTCGATTTGGTTTCAAAATTCTCCATTTTTCATCGGTGTAGTTAGAATTGTCTCAGAAAAAAAAAGCAAAAATCTAGAAAACCACCTGAAATTTCTAACTTTAATCAGTTTTTTTTATTCGGGGAAAATAGTTTTTAAACAACAAAACAATAATATAAAATTTCTCATTTATTTTTGTTCAACCAAAAATAATCCATTTCATGTGTATAATTTCTTGGTTCATGTGTCCAAATTGGGTCATGAGGATGACATTCCACATATGAAGGATTTAAGCATAATCCGGTTTTAGCATCAAAGTATAAATTATTCGGACAATATATCGAATGACCAAACAATCCTTGTCCATCGCATTTAATACCCACACGACAATCAGCGATATCAACTGCATAGCTATATCCAACGCAGTTATATATGTCTCCAATCAGAGGTCTGATGATTGTTAAAAATCCAAAAAATATGATTAAGACTAGACAAAAGAAAAAAGAAATTAATAAATCGAAATGTTGAAAATTTTACGAACTTACCCTTCATCTTTAAAGTTGTAGTGTAGAAGTCGATGTGGTGATCAACAGTGAAACGAAAATTGTTTTTCTCAAGATTTCAACTAATTAACGTGTCAATTAAAATATAACTATTGCAAAATTAGAAAATTGGATATGCTCTGATTTTGGTTTTTTTTTTTTTGTCAACATTGTCCAGGTGTATTTTTTCGGTGTTAGGTAAATAGAACTTTTTTTGAACGATCTCCGCAATGCCCTGAAGTTTGCAATTCGAAATTCTTTGTCACTTCAGTCGTAAAATTGCATGATTTATAAAAATGATGAAATTTTCATGCCCTTCCGTTCGACTATTGATCGTCATCCGATCACAATTTGATTTTGGTATAAATAACGAGAAAAAAAAATCCAATTCGAAATTCGCTGCACTAATTAAGGTGGACGGTTCCAAATTGTACTTAAGAACAAAGCGAACTTGCAAACGAAAATCATTTACTTGAAAAAAAAAATGTGTTATGTAACCAAGTTTTGGAATTGCAGGTTTTTAATTTGTCCTGCTGCGTTGTGCTCTTAAAACCTCGCCATTACTGATAAATTGGAAATCAATAAAACAAGCTTAAATAAAACACAATTCTCCATTAAACATAAGCAACAAAAAGTTTATTTAAGAAAGTTTCCTTTAACATGGAACCTCTTCTTTGGGACGGCAATACCCAATTAAAGGATCAAAATAGTTTCCTGCTTCGCAACCCCTTACAACACCGGTACCATCACCCCAGCATAACCAAGCAAGATTGCATTCCCACTTATGAGCCACATACGTGCCCGCTGGTACGCCTTCGCAAGTGTTATCAGGATCTGGTGTTACTGGCTTGTTTGGTGTAACAAAATCGAGAGTTATCAAAACTCCAAACACTGTCAAGAACCACAAATGCATAGTAATGTAAACGTGACTGTGAGGACACTCTGTTGATTGTTTCGAAAATAAAAGTTGTTTTCACTCAATTTCTAAAAAGAGTGTTTGTTTTTAAAGTATTTTTCAGCTTTTATATGCTCGGACAATTTGGATACGCTAAATGTAGAACTAATGAGAAACTCCGCAGTTCCGGGAAATGAAATCGCTGAATTAGTCACGCGGGTGTTACTTAGTATTTGTTCTTTGAAATTAAACAAATGAATCGAGAAACTAAATACTCTAGTTTCGTCTTCAATGATGTAAGATTCTTCCCCGAAATCGGAAAAAAGTTCTCTTAAACTTTATTAAATAACTTTTACAAACTGTTGTAGGCCTTGTAGCCCATTGTAAAAGATTTGAAATAAATAAATGAAAATGAAATGAAATGAAATGAAAGCTAGGCTTTAGCTCTTTACGAGCTGTTCCGCAGAATATTTATAAAATCAGAAAAAGAATTAACCCCTTTCATTGGATATTTATACTCGTTTTTTAACCCTGAACTCATTTTTCGAACTCTGAACTCTATATTCAATCTCCAAAATGATTATTCGTCCTCTAAACTTGCGTTAAAAGTACCTAACTATTTTTTTTTTGGGTCGAAAACTTATATTCGGGACTCTTGTGCAACGATGTAAAATTCGGAACTTACATTCTCAGAAGTAAAGGTTGGGCCATCTGGTGGTTTCTTATTTAACCACGGGCGATTTTAAAATAGGCAACTGTTTTCTGCTCAAAATCTTAACAGAGAGTTAGTATTATAAATGCGCGGAACGAAACTAGTCGCTTTACGCTTGAGAAACGTTATCGAATATTAAGACGTTTTTTTCCAAAATGAGTGAACGAGCCCAGTGCATTTTTTGAAAAGAAATCCGCCGTCTTGGTGATGTCAGTTCGGAGTTTCGATTTGATTCCATTGGATTTTTTTTTTCTGAAGGACCGATGTTATGCCAACAATCCGGAAATGATTTAAACAGTTAAGTTGAAGGTATATCTAGGCAACCCAAAGCTAAAGCCTACATTTCTTTTCGGAATTAGTTGAAGTACTAACGCTCAAAGAAAAATTAATTATTAGCCTACAAACTGTAAAAAAATGGCTTAGGAATCGTGTTCCATGCCCTATTTTCTAAAAAAATCACCAAAAAAGATAGATACGGGTTCTGGGGCAACGATATCCTTAAATAAGTAAAAAAATTAGCATACAATTTCTTCTTCGCATTCTGAAAGAAAATAATAACCAAGGTTCTTGAAACATTTTTCTGTTGCAAACCCTTGAGTGAGGTACTGTTCAGTAGGTTTTGTAAAAAGTAGAGGTTTCATTTTCAGCTTTTTGTTTCAATGTCACATAGGTTTTTTTTCTAGTACAAGTATTTAATATTTTACTCTCCTAAAAGCTGTAGACACATTAGATAACAATAATTTGGAAAAGAGAATAGATTCCATCTTACATCGAGTGGCGTAACAGTCCTAGCTTCTCGATTTCATCTTGTTTAAACATTTAAGAAAACATAAGTGATTCTCATTACTGTAAATATTGTATAATAAAACAGAGTTGAGTATCACTTTTATAAGAAAGTTCAGGTCAGCAGGACGGAGATCTCACCGCATGAATAAAACCCAAACTTGATAAGTCTTTCTCTTTGATTCTCAAATGATGAAGCTTGATAAAAAAAATTGCTCTTATTTTTTATATAAAAAGAAAAAGCCCAGAAAATTGTACAAAATGTTTAAGATTGCTTTTGAACGGATTTTAGAGACTTAAAGTTTTCATACATTCATCACATCACTTCAACACACTTTTGAAAATAATTTATTTAGCACAGTTTTGGATTATTAAATTAAAATTCGTTTATTTCGTGCTTGATAAAGTCCTCATATTTTATCACTATCGTCTAGACAAGGCACGGTTCTAGGATCAACACATTGTCCCGTGTTAACATCAAATGACAGTTCATAACAATATATCGTAGCACCCCATTCGCCTTCACCCTCACATTCAATGCCCTTGCTACAGTCCATGATGTCTACTGCCCATTTATAACCGCCTTTACAGTCAAATTGATCAGCTATCAATGGTGTAGCAATTAATAGAAATCCAAAAACTAGAAAAAGAACTGAAATTGGGATATTTATTAAGTGATGTGGTCTATGTTGGACGTTCCTGATAGCTTACCTTTCATTTTACTGAAGTTGAGAGGAGGTAATTGTTGCTTTTATATGGCCTCAAGGCAATTTAAATTTCACGGAAGTTGCGCGGTAAAATATGTAAAATCTAAACATGATTGTTGTTAATTGGAAAATTGGTCATGGGTGTTTATTTTCATTTTTTTTTTTTTACAATTTTCGGTTTCTCCGAGCACGGACACTCACCCTTGGTCAGTCCTGAGTGAGCCGCCGGGGGTGAAATAGGTGGAAAAATTTTTCCTTGCCTTTATTGTTGCTTATTTTTTGTTTGGTGGCTTGTGGAGTGTGTTGTTGTTGTATGAGGATGTACTCTTGGATATGTTGTTGTAGGAGAAAGCAGAAGAGCCTTGTTATTGTTGTTGATGGAATGGACTTAAGTATGGACTCTTACTGATAGCTGACACATTCCAAATTTTTTTCAATTGTGTGCCTGTGGACTTTTGCTGTTACCTGAGACTTTCCAATTATTATTTTTCCAAGTTTAGCTGCCTTAGAAGCATTTGCTTTGCAAAATTAATAATTTATACCTTATCTTAAAGCTCTTTAAAGTACCTACCTTCCTGTTGCTTTATCACTCTCTGTGCCAACGTTAGTGAATAGCTTTTGATTCTTAAATAAAAATGCGAACAAATACTAAGCAGCTATATTAGTGGATACAAAATTTGTTATAGCAACCCATTTTCTTAGGATATTTTTACTTCATCTTTACCTCACCAACAATTGCCGGTTGCAACGTTAAACAATTTACCCAAACAATCAACTCTTGTCCACAAATTACCCATACCATCGCATTTATAACCTATCGTAGGGTCCGACCTATCGCTAGCATATTGATTTGAACTTTTACCTTCACAGCTAAAGTCGTCAGCCGCAAATTGCCTAATGATCGCCATAAATCCGAGAGCTACAAAAAGGACTAATAAAAAGGAAAAGTTAGCTTGGATATTGCACAATGTCGAAGATGACGAGCTTACCCTTCATGTTTTCGAAATTATAATGTGGAATTATAATGTAGTTCCCCTTTCGAAGCTTTTAAAAGGTCTCAGATTAAGACGGGATGGATAGCATTTTAGTTCCGATAAAGCCAACAAGGAAATTTTTCATTTTGGAATTCGTCATACTAATTAAAGTGTTACAGTGGAAAAAAGGGGAACGAATTTGTTTCAAATTTTGATAGAGCGATAAAGATTTGTTTGTCTTTTATGAAATATTTTTTTGTTTGCCTTGAGAACGATGGGAAACCTAATGAGCACGAGAAACAGGTCCATTCTGTACCAAGTAGTGTAGGGACTTTCATCCGCTAAAATCACATGTTGGCTTCTTCTCCTTAACACCGTCCACTCTGAGATCGTTTTCGAATTACTTCATAGTTATATACAATAATATAAAAAATAAAAAACAAGTGAATATTTATGACGACATTTAACTTATTTCTTTGGAAAATATACTCCGATTGTGTAATTTAAATAATTTCCGTCTTGACAGACTCTTATCACCCCAGCATAGTCAGGCCATCCGACAATCAGTCCTATGTTTTAAATCGCTGGCAGTCCCTTGCAATTTCCATCGGGACCTGGCGTTATCGAATTTTTTACTTTTAAAAGTCTAAGAGTTAATACTCCAAAAACCATTAAGACCACATGATTTGAGGGTACTTTAGGTTCCTTTTTAATTTATGTTCAACAATCGCAGCTGAAAATTCAACGATGAAAATCTGAAAAGTTAAGAAAAATCAAACAATTTTTTACCGAACTTCAAAAGAAATGATTGCTAAGAGGAGCCTTCTTTTAAATTTATGTCCTCAGACGGTCTAACCACAATAACGTTGACAGACAAGTAATAGACTTGTCTTGAATTTACGACGGACAGTCTCAACACACTAAGCAAAAGAGTTAAAAGAGAATTTCAGTACCTAAAATTGATGAATTAGTCATGCAGCCAATTTGAGCGTGGAAAAAAAATTCCGTTGGTTTCGGTTATTATGAACACGATCAGTTAAATTATTTTTTTTCGTTGATTACTTTTAGGCGAAGTGAGACCATGAAACTATGCAGGAAACAGAATTTTGTGATAAGCAGTAAAAGTCTCTTGCTTGAAATTCACGTGTATTACAAGCCAGCGAGTCGAGTGGACGGTGTAGCCCTTCAGTCTTGTGTTAGGCAGTAAAAGTTGTTGGTTAAAATGTACGTGCCTTACAAGCTATACATACGACTGTATGGGCGTCTAGCCTTTAGGTTTTAAGCGGAAATTGAATATGAAAATTGTGAAGAATGAACCTCAGGGAACGCGTGAGGCCATCATTCTTCACCCGATCTCGGATGGAAGAGCATTGAGTTGCGTACTTCTTCAGAGAAGTTCAGAGTTGAAAAAAGGAAAAAATAATTGACTATAAATAATTTGATAACGCAAAAAAAAGAAAACAATAAATGAATCGATGATTATTAAAACAACAGAAGTGGAATTTTCTATTTTCTGTTTTCACATGAGAAACAAAAAAACAAACAAAATATGTTAATGTTGTTGATTTTGGATTTAAATTTGAATGTGCTTTAGTTATTAAATGTCATTTTTGATCTTAAAGTAAAGTTCTACCCAAAATCAGTACAAAAACGTAATAAATTTAATTTTGAAAAATGTGTCACTTATGTTAGCTTTACAATCATCGATTTAAATAGCTCTTCAGCCCTTACCGCGGAAGTTGGGCGGGTAGCTGTTAGTTGTCATAATGTTTTTGATGCCTTGTGACCACCTATTATCACGATATTCAGAAATTATATAAAAATGAATGTATCCGAAGAGTTTTAGTCGGTTAAAGAAAAGATTGACTAATGAGTGCACCTGCAGAGCTTTGCACCAATTTTAGCCTGAGTTCCGAGCATCCGCAGGCCTATCCTTGCACACCAAGATATCAAATTGTTGCTTTTTTCACTCCACAACACAAAATGCATTATTTCCAATCACGATTTTTTAATTTTATACCAACTTTTTCAAAAATTCATATCGTGAGATAAGTTCTCAGAAAATCGCACCCAGATTAGCGCATGATACGAAGAGTGAGGTGAATCCTTCTTGAGGCTAAGGACTTTCTGACGCTTTTTTGGAGTTCCTTGATTTGTTTTCACGTTTTTTTTTTTGCGTTTTCTAATGTCCTTAATATGATGATAGCCCTGACTGATCTTCCTTTGTAAATCTATTTCCGATTGGAGATCTTGGAGTGCATTTGCTTGCCCAGGGACCTCGTAGCCCGTCCAGGCGATGTCTTCAAGTTTTCATTAGAGCATCATAACACTCTAAATTCCAAAACCAACGCCAAAATAATAATATCAAAGAAGTTTGAATCGATAATAGCAAAATATTCACACACTGGTCCACCAACAGCCAATTTTCAGCCATTGGGTACGACTCCTGAGGCTCTACAGGCCTTTTTCTGGACACCAAGATATCAAAATTTTATTTTTTTCACTTAATAACACAAAACACATAATTTTCCATATAACTTTATTCACTTTTTACTCAGATTTTGAAAAATTGAAACCATGACACGAATTTCCAGAAAAACTCACGTCAGAAGTAAAGAAATTCACTGCATTTTTTGGGTGAAAATGAAACAAATTTTCAATTTTCTAAAATATCAATTTCTGAAAATGAAAGTTATATTAATCTGTTGGGCGCGGTTGTTTTGAGCACAAAATGGCATAGAACTTGTTTGTAGTCCTTACAGGACGAAGGATATAACGAAAAAACGTTTTAACCTATAACGTGACGTTAGACCGTATAACGTGATGTCATAGGGCTAGAGCAACGAAATTAGACAAATCTGACAGAGGCGGCTGAGCTGAATTCAAAAAGGTATAAAACATGTTTGTAGTCCTTAAAGGACGAAGGATATAAGGAAAAAACCTTTTAATTCGTGACGTCATATTGCTAGATCAACCAAATTAGAAAAATCTGATAGGGGTGTTCGAGCTGATTTGAAAATAGTATAAAACATCCTTGTAGTCCTTACAGGACGAAGGATATAAGGAAAAAACCGTCTAGCTTGTGACGTCATAGGGTTAGAGCGACAAAATTAGAAAAATCTGATAGGGAAGACCAAGCTGATTTCAAAAAGCTATAGAACATGTTTGTAATCCTTACAGGACGAAGGATATACTGAAAAAACCTTTTCATTCATGACGTCATAGGGCTAGATTAACCAAATTAGAAACCTTCGTTAGGGGCGTTCAATCTGAATCCAAAATGGTATAGAACTCGTTTGTAGTCCTTACAGGACGAGAGATATAGGGAAAAAACGTTCTCTCTCCTGGTGTCATCAGAGCAGCGTAAGGACATGAAAATTACTCAAAACGGCCAGTTTTACAGAAAAACTCCCATGGAACATGATTTTGAATACGGCCGGAGAAATCCTTCAAAACACTCTCTACATCGTCTTTTCATGAAAAGATTCTCTGAGGCAAATTTGTGGATCGAAAGGCTTCGCAGATAAAGATCTGAGTACAAAATTTCATAGGACTTCCTTGTGTCTTTAGCACACCTACAGAAATCTTTAAAAAATACAGATTGCTACGCCCAATTCCCAAGGATCTGTGCTAGAAAGTCTCCACAAAATCCCCCCAGAAAAAGCCATCATAACAAATCCTTAATGGATGCTTTATTTATATCAAAAAAGGTCTCTTACGAAGCGCATCCAGCTAAAGCTGGCCAGTCACACGCTTTCTCAGCATTGTTGAAATGCAGGTTCGAAGGGCAATTTTTCGGGTACGCCACGCCGAAGGAACAGTGAATGAAACGCGTACAATCGCCAGGATATGCCAGCAGGTCTCCATGGGAAACACCCGGTTCATTGCATTCTTTACCAGTGAATGCTCCAGATGGTGGTGCTGCTGTGGGAGCCGCTGTGGGTGCTGCGGTGGGTGCTGCGGTGGGAGCTGCCGTGGGAGCCGCCGTGGGAGCCGCCGTGGGAGCGGCCGTAGGAGCCGCAGTTGGAGCCGCCGTGGGAGCGGCCGTGGGAGCTGCCGTAGGAGCAGCTGTAGAAGTTGTCGTTGGAGCTGCTGTTGGACTTCCAGAACCACCGCACGTAACTAAAGCACTCGGACGACAATATTTCCTCTGTGGATCGAAATAATAGCCATCAACGCATGCCTTCACAACTCCATTGCCATTTCCATCGCAAGTATAAAACAATGCGCAATTCGATTCATGTGGAACATTGGTTCCAAGAGCTTGTCCCACACACGAATCCCCTCGCACGAGTGACATCCCAGAGAGAAGGAACACCACCGAAATCCACAAAAATCCTGAAAGAACAGAATAAATTAGAATCCACTTTCACTTTCTCCTTAACTGACTAACCTTTCATTTCTTTGTGAAATTGTCGTGAATCAGAAAACCAAAACAAAGAAAAAAATGACCAACATTTTTGGTAAGATTGAGTTTATATAGACGATTCGACTTCCAGTTTAAGACCCCAAGACATTTATCTAAATTCGATGCCATAAAATTGGAACTAGAAGGAAGCGATATGAAGCCAGAAGCTTTTAAGCATAGATATCATGCGTTATTAAAGGCGATTGGAGGCGTAGATGAATAAAAAATAAACTTGAACCTGGGTGATGTGTTATTAAGGCTATAAACTAGGCCAATTTGTTGTTGGACAACGTAGCTGATTAGAGATATCGGAGAATCGGCAAAAAGTGGAAAATTGTACTTCACACACCTCATGAATGGGACTGCCCTGACAGCCCTTTTATCGATCGATAACGATCGATGATAAATCGGTCACTCACCCTTAGATGCATTTGAACTTTCCCCTTCAATCCCACCACGCCCACGTCGTCAAATCACACGTCACACGACAACGGCCTCAATTAGAGCACGACATACATTTTCAACGCGACGTGACACCACGTCTCTTATCATCTAATGACTTTGTTACTAAATTTCAATTTTGCGAATAGATAAAAATTTATGAGACTTCAAGTTGCATCAAAAGATAGCACATCGCTTAAAACATTTTCCAAATAACAACAGGCAATAGATTCGATCTCAACTTTTTATCGATATCGATATCGATAGATGCACGATCGATCGTGGCAGTTAAGTGAAAACAAATTTGTCACGTATAAAAGGAGATGGGTGAACGATGTGACATGACATTCTATTCTATTGCAAGACAGAGCTCTCGATATGAAGGGTGAGTTCGTAGTCGTTAGTCGATAGACCGGTCCTTTAGAATGAATCTTTCGTTACAGCTTTCATTGGTGTGCTCATCATAGGATGGATATGCGGTGCATATTCGGCATCGCTTGCGGTTTTATCGGCATCACCGTGCGACAATTATCTGGACGGTGATCTTCTTCCGATTCCTGGTGATTGCTCCAATTTCTACATCTGCTTTAATAACCAGGCTGTTCCGATGTCCTGCGGAGAAGGTGTACACTTCGATCCGGAGGTGAGATTGTGCGTGCCTGAGCAGTTTTCAAAATGTGAGCCCGCGGGTGCGTTGATTGCTGCCGAGGAGGATGCTGTGCCAGAGCCAGTAGATGAGCCAGTGGCAGAACCAGAGGCACAACTAGAAGCAAAACCAGAGGAAGAACCAGAAGAGGTGGTGATCTCAAAAAATATGTGCACCGGAAAGGCAATTGGAGCTTTCCTCCCATCCCATACAAGCTGTTCAGAGTTCTACGTCTGCGTTGGCACGAATCCCATGCTCAAAACCTGTCCAGAAGGCCTCTCCTTCAATCCCGACACCCGATCATGCACTCTACCCGAGCTCTCAAATTGCGTATTAAACGCAGAACAACCCATTGAAGCCGAGGAAGTGATTAACGAAGCAGAACACAAGCCAGTCGTTCATGTTCACACAACAATCTTCGCCGAGACGGTCTGCAGAGGTCAAGCCAACGGAGCCATGTTCCCAGTCGCCGGTAGTTGCTCCAAGTACTTTGCATGCCTCCAGGAAATCGCCTTCGAGCAGACCTGTGGTCTTCGTCACTTTGACCCACTTTCCAGAAGCTGCATCGCCGCTCACGACTCAAAGTGCGTCGAGGGCGAGGTATCCGGTGACCTAAAAGTCGTTATCAAAGCCGTCGAGGTTCCAGTCGAGGAAGAGAAGGTGGAAATCAGTGTTCAAAGCATCGGTGACACTAACCTCGGCACCAACAACGACGGTGTATTCATCGGCAATGCCAACATCGACATTGCAAACACTGGGTACGTCAGTGCCGTGAATCTCGTAAGTGGCAGCAGCAACATCATCACCAGCAACACCGACCTTGGCAGCAACAATAAGTACGAAGTCAATGTCACCGCTAACTCTAGCCAAGCTCAGGTGGGCGTTCTGGAATTGAACAATGTCGAGCCTCAAAACGTCTCCATTGGTGACACGAACCTCGGTGCCAACAACTCGGGGATCTTTATTGGCAATGCGAACCTCTCAATCAACAACACCGGTACAGTTTCCAACACGAACATTGTGACCGCCAGCAAGGACGTCATCGTCTCCAACACGGATCTCGGCTACTCCAACTCCTACACCGTTAGCGGTGGCAAGCTGATTGGCAACAATAAGTCCATCCCACTCAAGCAAACCGGACTTCCAGTCAACAAGAAACACATCGACACTTTGACCGTAGGTGTCAGCAACGCTGGCCTCACGATCGAAACCGAAGGCACCGCTGATATTGGAAATGCCGATCTTGGCCAAAGCAACCAGGGAATCTTCATTGGCAACGCCAACGTTAACATCAGCAACTCAGGATCTGTATCCGATGTGAATATCGTAAGTGGCTCACAGAGCGTCATCATTGCCAACACAGATTTAGGTGACTTCAATGCGGTTGTAGTCGCAGAGCAACCCAAGGAGAACAAGGAAGTCGTCTTCGCGAAGATCGACGAACAGAGCTCAGAGAGCTGCGTCGGAGTTCCATCGGGAACACTGCTTCCGAGGGCTGGAAACTGCCGGGAATTCCTTACTTGTGAGTCTGGCATCGCCTTTGTCGGTGTATGCCCGAGGGATTTGCATTTCAATCCGATCGCGAAGTTCTGCGATTGGCCCGAAATGGCGGGATGCGCGATCTAAAGATGAACTGCGTCGTGTAGATGTGGGTGAAATAAAGTTTTATTCTATGAAAGCAGTTTGGTGTTTGATTTGAGGGTCTTAAGCATTTTTTTTTTTTCTTGATCAAGCTTCAGACATAAACAGAAACGAATAAGGGCTTGCGTAGGAAACCCTCCTGCATTCCGACACAAAATTCAACTATTTTCTACTGCCGATCGCGAAGTTTCTTTTAAAAGACCGATGGCGAGAGTCTTGGCAACTCCCCCTCTGTGGCATTTCTTTAAAGCAAGATTGGTGATCGATCTTGTTCATCGATACTGGAATTCGATATTCGTTATTCCATCTCTTCAAAACAAGATCATTTATTATTATTTTATTATTTTGGCATTCATTTTTCACACATTGGCGTAATGAAGTAATATTTACGGTTACGTAAATCCTTATCATCGATTGATCTTAATCCTTTTTCCAATCGAGGTTGGTTTTCGGACGTTTACGAAACCCTCTTACGCTCCGATCGTACAGCTTCTTTTGAAGATCGATACAGAAATCGTGGTGTGGCATTCCTTCGAAGTAAGATCAGTAATCGATCTTCATCCTCTTCTTTAACCGAGGTTGATTGCAGGACACCTTCCTGCGTTCCGACACTATCTTCAACTACTTTGGTCTGCCGATCGAAAAGTCTCTTTTAAGAATCGATCGTGGTAGCTCCCTCTCTCTGTGGCATTCCTTTGAAGAAAGATCAGTGATCGTGATGGTTTCTCAGAGAGCTTCCAGTGGCTCCCACCGAGCTGCAAACAAATCATCACCACCCTTCACAATTTGTCACCGCCTCGGGCCTAATCAAAAAACAAAATCAGACAAAATTGTAACCACAGCAAATTGCTTGTAACCTTTGTGATCGTACAACTTCTGTACAAGCATTAAATTTTCTTTTTTTTTTATTTTTGAAAAATTCCTGCACCGAAAGTACTTGTAACGCCATATCCGCGACAACGTAAAACTTATCAAGCCATGATAACATGAAGTTGTTCTTGTTGTACTTGTTGATTTTTGATTTCGTATTTTTAATTAGAACCCCCCCACAAAAAAAAAAAAGAAAGAAACAATCAAGCGATTTGATTATGCCCTAAATCGCTGGTCGATATGACTCATCAAAATGTCTGACTATATAAAAGCAGGTAGCTTTCGAAGCTCAAAAATCAGTAAGCAAAATGACAGCTAAAGTGTCAGTTATCGTTCTTATTGCTGTCCTCTGTGGATTAACCAGTGCTGGAGATCTCGACAGACTGGTGAGGACTTCATAAACTATCGTGCCTTATCCGATTTTGATTTTTCTTTGTGTTTTTTTGGGTTTCGTTTGTGTTTTTTTAGCAACCAAAGTCTGGAGAGTGCGTTGACAACACCCTTTACAAAAAATACGTTTGCGATGGCAAGGCGGAGGGCGTAAAACTCCTTGTTCCAGGAAGCTGTAGCAAATTTTACCAGTGTACGAACGGTCAAGCGGTTGAGTGGTTGTGCCCGAATTTCTACGATCCGGTGTCCAAACAATGTGTCACTCAATCAAATTGCGAAGAAGTTGACAACACAGACTGCGTGATACCAACACCGCCGCCTTGCACGTCAGGATGTCCGACACCGTCGCCGGGACCATGTGGAAACTGGTTTGATCCCAACGACCTCTACGGATCGTTTGTGTGCAAGGGAAAGGCAAATGGCACTATGTTGATCGTACCGGAGTCATGCAATGAATACTATTTCTGTATGGATGGACATTCGTATCGTAAGACCTGTGGTAGTACGCGTTACTTCAATCCCCTGGTGAAGGCTTGTGACGTGCCCAGCAGCTCTTATTGTCCCTCTGGTTAAGTGGGAGACGCGTTCTTTTAGTCTTAGTGCTCCATTTTGTTGTAAGGAATTTTAAATAAAAAGCAATTGAATGTAACGTGTTTTTTTTTCTTCAATGGTTGTGAGTGAGTTTGACCGACTGGCTGAGGTTGAGGATCGTCGATCTGGACGAGATTTTCGGAATTGTTTTGAAACTTTAGGAGAAAATTTGTCGAAAAGGAAGATACTTTCATAAATTTTCATTTGGCTTGGTTTATATCGACATGAACGAGGCAATTTTTCGATTTCGAGTTTGTGATCCCGATTGAGCTTCTCGATTCTAATCGATCCATTCAATGCTGGCCCTGATCTTCTCGGTATCGATTGATCCCCACGGACTCAATCTATTTTCTAGATCGTCATCGATCTTCCTTATCTCGATCAATTTTCTCGATATTGACCGATCTTCTCGATCTCGACCGATCTTGTCAATATCGATCGATCTTGTCAATCTCGACCGATCTTGGTCTAGACCGATCTTATCGATCTCGAGCGACCTTGTCTTTCTTGACCAATCTGCTCAATCTCGACCGATCTTGTCTTTCTCGACTGATCTTGTCGATCTCGACTGATTTTGTCGATCTCGAATAATTTTCTCGATTTAGGGTGATCTCAATCCCGATTGATCTTCTCGATTTCAATCGATCCTCTAGCTCCTATCGACTTTTTGATTTCATCGATCAGCTCGATCTCGACCCTTGTTCTTGGTCCCAATGGATCGCAACCGATCTTTTCGATCTTTACTTATGGCCAACGACCACATGTGTGGATTGATCAAATATTATGGCTCATTATTGACGAACTCGAGTTTTTTCTCGGACAATCTAGCTTCCTCTGCAGGATTTCTGAAGACGTTCAGTAGGACTTCCCTACATATGCACGTGTGTAAGATCACACGCACTAAAAGAAAAACCTTCACTCTTTTGATTTCCTGCTTCGATTTTATTTCTTTTCCTTTTTGCAACAACGACAATGATCTTGACACACACACAACACTCAACTTAAATATCTTTCGAGATCTGTCTCAGAACCGCGTTCTTGCCATTTTTCGATAACAGGCAGCAGTGCTCGATTCAATTTTCCTAATTCATACCGAAACGCGTCACAATCGTTGCGATCTTCTTCTGTCGCTAACATTGAAAACACGAACCTTGAAGGCAGATAACATGCACCCGTAACCTTAACATTAAAATCTTTTTGCGGCATCTAGAGTTGTGGGCCATAATCAGTCAGAGTTATCGTTTCGATCGGCCATTCAAGATCTGATATACGATCGAAAACATGGCACACTGCTCACCGTGGAGTGCTGAGAGAATGAAAATCATTAATATAATGTATTTGCTTTATAAAAAGACACCAATGTCCCTCTGTTGTCAGTGTCAAGTAGGCATCTGCAACAGTGATAGTTTTATACCTACTCACTTAAGAACTCCTATTTTGTTGTTGATCATGTCAAGGATGTCGGGAATACTATTTACTGTTCTGTTTGGATTAGTTACGGTCCAGGGTTTTGTAATTCAGGTAAAATGTTCTCAAAGAAGCTCATCCGTGAATTAATAACAATCCTAAATTTGTTTGTTTTTTTGTTTTCTAACAGCCAAGGGCCGGAATAAATAATGATCTCTACGCCAAATTTGTTTGTAATGGAAAAGTAGATGGACGCAGAATCATGGTGCCAGGAACATGCACTCAGTTTTACGAATGTAAGGCTGGCAAAAGTCAGCTGAAATCTTGTGCCAGCCCGACAAGGTTCTTTGATCCTTCATCTGGAAAATGTGTGATGACATCGAATTGTGTTGAAGATGTTCAGTCGTTTGCTGCTGCTGCGACTGTTGACTGCAATCCAACTCCATCATCTTGCACCGAGGCACCAACTGAGTGCACCGAGAAGCCAACCGAATGTACCGTAAGCCCAACAGTTTCTATATGCACCGAGGCGCCAACTGAATGCACAGAGAAGCCAACCGAATGCACCGTAAGCTCAACAGTTTCTATATGCACCGAGGCACCAACTGAATGCACCGAGAAGCCAACCGAATGTACCGTAAGCTCAACAGTTTCCATATGCACCGAGGCACCAACTGAATGCACCGAGAAGCCAACCGAATGTACCGTAAGCTCAACAGTTTCCATATGCACCGAGGCACCAACTGAATGCACAGAGAAGCCAACCGAATGCACCGTAAGCTCAACAGTTTCTGTATGCACCGAGGCACCAACTGAATGCACAGAGAAGCCAACCGAATGCACCGTAAGCTCAACAGTTTCCATATGCACCGAGGCACCAACTGAATGCACAGAGAAGCCAACCGAATGTACCGAGAAGCCAACCGAATGCACCGAGGCACCAACTGAATGCACAGAGAAGCCAACCGAATGCACCGTAAGCTCAACAGTTTCCATATGCACCGAGACACCAACTGAATGCACAGAGAAGCCAACCGAATGCACCGTAAGCTCAACAGTTTCCATATGCACCGAGGCACCAACTGAATGCACAGAGAAGCCAACCGAATGTACCGAGAAGCCAACCGAATGCACCGAGGCACCAACTGAATGCACAGAGAAGCCAACCGAATGCACCGTAAGCTCAACAGTTTCCATATGCACCGAGACACCAACTGAATGCACAGAGAAGCCAACCGAATGCACCGTAAGCTCAACAGTTTCCATATGCACCGAGGCACCAACTGAATGCACAGAGAAGCCAACCGAATGTACCGAGAAGCCAACCGAATGCACCGAGGCACCAACTGAATGCACAGAGAAGCCAACCGAATGCACCGTAAGCTCAACAGTTTCCATATGCACCGAGACACCAACTGAATGCACAGAGAAGCCAACCGAATGCACCGTAAGCTCAACAGTTTCCATATGCACCGAGACACCAACTGAATGCACAGAGAAGCCAACCGAATGCACCGTAAGCTCAACAGTTTCCATATGCACCGAGACACCAACTGAATGCACAGAGAAGCCAACTGTCTGCACCGAGGCACCGACAGTATGCGTAGATAGTAAGAATGTTAAAGCGTCAAAAGGCGCCGAAATTTCACCATTAAAAACCAAACAAATGGCTGCGGTCGGTCCTTCGGGCCATCGTTGTGAGTCCGCTGGAGGATCTTGCATTGGACGGTCAGATGGCACTCTGATTGCTTTCAGAGGTGATTGCAACAAGTTCGTTGCGTGCTTCGACGAATGCGGAGCCGACGTTTACTGTCCGTCGGGCATGCACTTCAACAGTCGCACTCAACTCTGTGACGCCCCTGAACGAGCCGGATGCATCTTTTAATCACAAAAATCACCGTAAATCCTAACGTTATGTTCTCAATAACGTTACACAGACGCAGAACCGGAGTATTTACAAAAACAAAAACAAATCAATTGGTCCTTTCTATGATTTATTAAATAATCCTTTTACTCAGCATAAAGATGACGTATTTTTTTCTACCTTTGGTGTCTTGTTGTGAAAGCCTTTGCGTGAGATCAACGTGTCCGCTGTTCGAAAGACTAGAAGAATTTTCCAAAAAACAGCGTTTTTTTTCCTTTTTTTCAAATAAAATAAACCATCTCTGATTTCAAGTTAATTTTTGTTAAAGAATATTTTTAAGTATACATATGTTTTTATTTTAAGAGTTTACGCACAACACAAGTTTTTGTATTTAGGTCGAAGAAGGTTTGTTTAACTGGTGCATCCGGCATTTTCAGGCCAATCGCAGACCTGTAGTACCGGATTGAAGGCCAAGCCCGATGGACAGCCCATGTCGCAGCCACAGTCCAGGAAGCAAACTACGTACTTGCTGCAGTCTCCTGCATAGGCAATCTTGGTGCCGTCAGCAATGCCAACACATGAGCCACCGGCAGACTCGCAGACAGTTCCCGATGGTCCTGTAGCGGGGCCTGATGGTGTTGAGCCAGTTCCTCCAGACGGTGTTGAGTCGGTTCCACCACTTGGAGTTGCGGGAGTTGGTTCGGTTCCTCCACTGGGTGTTGAGTCGGTAACTCCAGTAGGAGTTGCAGGAGTTGAATCGGATGATGGAGTTGCACCCGTACCACCTGTTCCAGGAGTAGACGGTGTCGTGTATGATGAATCACAGCCAGCATTTTCGGGCCAGTCGCAAACCTGCAAGTTGCTGTTGAAGTGAAGACCACCAGGACATTCCATATCGCAACCACATTCCAAGAAGCACACGATGTACTTGGAACAATTTCCCTCATATGGTATATTCGTTCCATCAGTGATATTCACACAGGAACCTCCAGGCGACTCGCAAACCGTTCCAGATGGTCCAGTATTTGGTGACGATGGGGTTGTATCGTTTTCTTCGGTAGAATTGGAAGATGGAGTTGCAGGAGTTGCGCCGGTACATCCACTTGGAGTTGAGGGTGTTGAATCCGTATCATTTGTTCCAGGAGTAGACGGGGTCACATATGAAGAATCACAACCAGCATTTTCTGGCCAGTCACAGACCTGCAGTTTGCTGTTGAAGTGAAGGCCACTTGGACATTCCATATCACAGCCACATTCCAAAAAGCACACGATGTACTTGGAACAGTTTCCTGAATACTGGATATTCGTTCCATCCGCAATGCCCACACAGGAACCTCCAGGCGACTCGCAAACCGTTCCAGATGGTCCAGTATTTGGTGACGATGGGGTTGTATCGTTTTCTTCGGTAGAATTGGAAGATGGAGTTGCAGGAGTTGCGCCGGTACATCCACTTGGAGTTGAGGGTGTTGAATCCGTATCATTTGTTCCAGGAGTAGACGGGGTCACATATGAAGAATCACAACCAGCATTTTCTGGCCAGTCACAGACCTGCAGTTTGCTGTTGAAGTGAAGGCCACTTGGACATTCCATATCACAGCCACATTCCAAAAAGCACACGATGTACTTGGAACAGTTTCCTGAATACTGGATATTCGTTCCATCCGCAATGCCCACACAGGAACCTCCAGGCGACTCGCAAACCGTTCCAGATGGTCCAGTATTTGGTGACGATGGGGTTGTATCGTTTTCTTCGGTAGAATTGGAAGATGGAGTTGCAGGAGTTGCGCCGGTACATCCACTTGGAGTTGAGGGTGTTGAATCCGTATCATTTGTTCCAGGAGTAGACGGTGTCACGTATGAAGAATCACAACCAGCATTTTCTGGCCAGTCACAGACCTGCAGTTTGCTGTTGAAGTGAAGGCCACTTGGACATTCCATATCACAGCCACATTCCAAAAAGCACACGATGTACTTGGAACAGTTTCCTGAATACTGGATATTCGTTCCATCCGCAATGCCCACACAGGAACCTCCAGGCGACTCGCAAACCGTACCAGATGGCCCCGTAGCCGGACCCGTCGTAGCAGATCTAGCTAGACCTCCAAGACACAATAATCCACAGAGTATGATGATCGCTGCGAAGGAAAGGATATAAATATTTTCAATCACATCGAGAACAAACAATTTCTATGGCTGTTCCTCCAATACATACTTTGCATTTCGAATGATGCTTCTCCCAATGAACATAAAAAAAAGTAGACCTAAAGGAGCACAATTGCGAAACGACTCCCCGATTAAATTGTCAAAGGTGTCTACGGTATCAGGTATTTATAAGAGAACTGCGAGAATATTTTAGCAAGTTTTTTTTTCAAATTTTATTCAGGAATCTAGAACCGATAAGGCTGCCAATGAGAATAACGTTTTGACGCCGTAATCTTATCTGGATGAATACGATGGCAGATACTAAATCTACATTCACTGTGATTTTTTAATTTCACACTGTTTCTTCTATGAAAACGAAGTGTGCAGAAATTTGTGTTTTATTTTTAACAAAAAATTTTTGCCAATTACTCTGACGTAGGTTGTGGATTGTGAGTCGTCTGATAGATATTCAAAAACTAGCAATTCGAATTTTGTGAAAAAATGGTTCTTGGTGTTAAATTTGATACCTCTAAAATGTGTCAAGGTTGGAGTAACATTCTACAAAGAGCCTGATAAGATCGTAAACTACTTTGCTGATTTTTCTATTCAAGAATACGAATTTTAGCATCTCTATCCACAAATGATGGAAGATTCATTATTTTCATAATAAATACAAACGATTTCAATCGATTCTCAATTTTTCTTACAGTGAAATCAAGATTTTAAAAAAAGTCTCCCAACAGACAAGGCTCAGTGAAAAAATCGCAATCAAATCAAAAAGAAATCCAAGTGACTTTTACAGTGATGCTCTGCAGCTTTTGAAAATGCGATGCTTTCGCTGATTTTGACTTGGTTTTAACATTTTTTTTCCTCTTTCAATTTGAAACTTATCGTGGGCTCTAGTGAAGTGGTTAACAGATAATAGAGTGCTAGAAATTCAGTTTTGTTGGAGGTGCAAGCCAGCAACTGCAATTTCAATCACAAGCAATCTCATTTCCCCTACGATGGATGTCTACCATCGTTGCTACGAAGTTCTTTCAAATGCTAGACCTGCTTTTAAAATTTTAAATACTCGAGCGCATTCGTAATATTTTCAAACGCTCTTGTTAATCGTTGAGAAATTATCTTTCGCTCTCCTTTTCACTGTAGAACCAATTCCAATCAGAGCCCGTGGACTAATTTTATGAAGAGTTAAAGGTCCTAGAAGCCATTTTAGCTTGTAATTTAAATTACCTGATAATAAATAAATAATAAATAAAATAATAATTAATGAAACACTTGAACTCGTAAAAGAATTTGTTTATTTCAAGCCAACGTCATTTTTGACATCTTTCTAAGGACAATTCGCTGGTATATCACAAGCTTTTGTTATTGGATTAAACTGTTCTCCACTGCAGCACGAATGCAGTATCCCAACGTTGTTGTTACAAAAGTAGAACTGCGTCTTATCACTCGAATCCGGATACAGTCCGGCAACCTTGCCACAGCACACACCAAGGCATCCAACTGGTCCGGCAGAAATTTCAATTTCCCTAACCACACAGCTACTCTCGGCTACACACGTCTGATTGACAGGATCATAGAAAGGCAAAGGATCTACACACGAATTCACACTGGCCACACCATAAAAACACTCATAATAAGTCGAGCAACTTCCCGGCACCAGGAGCTTCAACCCATCAGGATTACCAACACAAACGTACTTCTCATACAAAGTGGTGTCTGTTGGGAGAAGAACCTAAAATGACAGGATAATCAAATGTCAAATTGAATTTCGTCATCCGTCTGGGACTTACTGGAAAATCATTGTGCGGTTTTTGGAATATTGGGAAGCCCATGATTGATAGAGATGGATTCTTAGCCAAGTTTGCACCTTGTGACGATGCAACAACGAGCACGATGAGACCAAACAACTGAGTCACTATAGTGAGGAGAAAATTCATTAGGACACCTGTCAATTTGACACTTGCTGTCTACATGTACATACCTTTCATGTTGAAAACAAGAAAAAAACACTACTGCAACAAGACATCGGGGGAAGGCACCTTTTATAGAATCAAATCAAGAAGAGACTTACGAACAACTTGTGTCTAATCAGAAGGCGAGATTTCCTTGTCGAACATGTGTCAAAATGGGCGTTATCGATGACACTGGCGACTACAACAAATGTAAGACATGGTAATTTAGATGAGTGATACACGGGCGTGGTGATGACAAATGGTGGACGGGTGATGAGGTGTCACTTCCGTGAGTCAGAGGACGGTCAAAGTTGAAGTTGATGATGTTGTTGGGGTCGGTCTTTTACGATTAGATGGCGTTCTGTTTTTTTTTTTACAAGCTTAAAAGAAACTGAAATACTAACTGAAATTTGACTCTCGTTGTGAGACGCAATACACAATTACATTACAGTTAATTTAAAATTTCTCATTAGAATTTTTTCAAGCTGTTCGACGATTTTTGTCGCCCGCATTCACTAAGTTTGTGTTTCCGGACGAAGGAACATTTTATGTGCGAAATTTTCGACAAAAAAGGTCAGCGCTAGATCTAATAGGTCTTTTCCTATTCCCAAATCCTTAAGCGGCTTGATTCGTGGTATTTTAAAACCAAAGCTCAGCACAGTTTTCATGTGTTGCGAGGACCATTTCTCTCTGAGGAAAAACTACGAAGAAGATTATGTCTACCTCGATCTTGTAAAACCTCCTCTCAACCCTCAAAACCCAGAAAAACATATTACTTTTTGTTTAAACTGTACTCCATTTTGAATTTATTGAAAAAATTTTTGATTTACGACTAAGTACAAGGAAAGAGTTTATTGAAAATACAAAAACAAAAAAATTAATTTAAAACTTGTCCTTATTGTTTTTGCGATCGCCCTTCTTAGAGTTAGCCTTACAGCCAGCAAACTCAGGCCAATCACAATACTTGGACTTCGGGTTGAAATGCATGCCATCGGGACAGGTCATAACCTCAGCCACACGCCTCTGGTACCAGTCCCAGCGGCAACGAATGAACTTCGAGCATTCTCCTGGGAATGACATCAACGCTCCGACGGGTTCATCTGCACAAATGTTCAAGTTCGGCAGGAGAAGATCAACCTTATCCTTGGCCAGGTCAACGTGTGGTGGAACTGGGATAGATTCTGGAAGTGAAGGCATCTCTGGAACGGGTACTGGGAACTTGGCGGGTTTCTTTCCCCATTGTGGCATGAAATCAAGAGGTTCATCGTCTTCTTCATCGTCGATTACTGGAGGTTTTGGCCTTTTTCCGGCCAGAGGCTTCTGGTGGTGGAGCACACTTGGAGGTCCAACCTCGATGTCCTCGCGTTCGATATGTGGTCTGTGTACGGGTAAGGGTAAAGCCTGGATTGGTTCGTAGTCGTCCTCGCTCTCGATGACATCATCGTCTTCCATTTCTGGGCAGTACATGCGAGTCTTCAGGTCACAGAAGTGTTTCTTTGGGTTGAACTGCAGGCTGCCGCAGGACTTGAGGTATCCCAGTCCGTTGACGCAGAGGTAGAACTTGTTGCAGCTTCCGTAGATTGGAACGGTGTAGCCATCGGCCTGGTTCATGCACACACGGTGGGAGATCATGTACATGATGGGCTTCTTCAGTGGAACGAGTGGCTCCAAGTCGTGCTTCTCTTCTTGTTCGATGATTTCCTTTTCGGTCTTCACGATGCACCTGGCACGCTCGGGAATGTCGCAGATCAGGGTGTTGGGACTGAATTGCAAGACTTTTCCACAGCTCCTGTGGAAGGTCTGGCCATTGACGCAGATGAGAAAGTCGGAGCAGCTGCGTTGAGCTGGATAGAGGCCATCAGACCGGCCGCAGCAAGGACCCTCACACTTGACCTCCAACTGTTCTGGCTGGCACTTCGTGATCCTTGCGTCGAGGCAAGCAAGCCCGTGGTTGCTGAATTGGTATCCCTCACTGCATGACTTGCGGTGTGCAACCTCCTGTTGGCACTCGTAGTAATCGGCGCAGCTTCCAGCGATAGGAAGGCGCAGGCCATCGAGCTTGCCACGGCATGCGAACTGCTTGTAGAGGAAATTGTCTGCTAGCGGAACGGTATCGAAATGGGTTTTCTGAAACGATCTCAAGACTCTCAAACGAGCTCCATTTGTGATGGTTGAGCTTACTCACGTTTCCCGGTTTGCCAACCGTCGAATTGTTGCCCTTCGAGCGATGGCCGCCATCCCCTGCGGCAGCGCCCTGCAAGGATGTAGCAATTAATCCTACGATAAGCGGAAGAACTACGTGGGTCCAAATCATGTCTAGGTCGTTGTGTACTTTCGGAAATTGACTAGACCAGCGCCACTTACAGCAGCTTTTATATGAGGCACGTTGAATTCGGTAACCAATTTAGATAAGTGCTTTCTTGAATCGCGAATGTGTCGCAGATAGACCCCATTCCTGAGGAAGCCGTTCGTAGGAACGTAATTTTCAAAAGTGGAAGTCTTCGCGATGTACGACATGCCTGCGGGGCGTTATCTGCTGCTTCGCCGCCGAATTGATCGCTGTTAACAGGTTTAATAACATGTGTGACATGTTCGATATGTCATCGCTGTCATCCCCTCTGTGGAAGCTCGCAGGTGGAATGATGAGTAAGAGGAAGTCATCAAGTTACAGGATTTCTTCCAGAATTCGTGTCAAATTGGAGGCGATTGTGTCAAATCAAAGCCGGAAAGTCAATAGCGAATGTTTGAAAATAATAAAAAAAAAAAAAAACATGGAACTCCTGGTCACTCGTAAATCGTCAATTGGCAAGCATCCACCGACAGACGTCAAAGAGCTCGAATTTGCGATTGTCAAACAAAGACAGCTGCTCCAACAAGCTTCTTCTTCGTCAGTCGTGTTTCAGCGAGACGTGTTCACTTGCCAGTTTTACCTCGCAGACACCAAAAATGTCGAAAAACGTGCGCAGGTTTTGGCAAAATTTTGAGAAAATCAGAAGCCCCATTAGACACGCGAAAGACTCTTCTAACCACCAACTGTTCAAACACAAGCCCCAAGCGTCAACAGTCGGAACGGTAAACAGTCGAATTTCGGTTGTTTTCGGCTTCTGTTGATTCAGCTTCGGTGGCAGTTTCCGTTTGCTCCATTTCAAATAGACGACTTGAGGAGTTCCTTTAAAAACGGAACGCATTCTGTGGTTCGGAATCATTTGAAGTTTCGAAGCTCACAAATATGAGACTCGTTGTAGTGCCTATTTGTGTGTTGCTTTGCGCTGGCCTAACAGCTACCGCAAGCGTTAATAAGCCCGCCCCGAAGGCTGAGGGCGATGTGGAGCCTTTGGCGATTGCGTCGAATTTGTTGTTCGTTGCACCAAGCGGACAGAGTCTCTCCTCACCAGCGATACCAGCAGTATTTTTAAATCCGAAGGTTCAAGTCCAGTCGCCTGGCGGAAAGATCAAGCAATGCCGGTTGAAGAAGAAGCCAGTTAAACCTGTGGAGCCGGCTCCAGAGCCTGAAGTTCTACCACCACCACCAGCTCCGGAACCTATTCCAGAGCCAATTGAATTGCCAGTTCCAGAGCCAGAGGAGGCTGTACCAGAGCCAATTGAGATTCCAGAACCAGTAGTGGAAGAAGTTAAGGATCTTATTCCAGAGCCAGAGGAAGCTGCTCCAGAGCCAATTGAAGTCGCCGTCCCAGAGCCAGAAGAAGCTGCTCCAGAGCCAATTGAATTGCCAGTTCCAGAGCCAGAGGAAGCTGCTCCAGAGCCAATTGAATTGCCAGTTCCAGAGCCAGAGGAAGTTGCTCCAGAGCCAATTGAATTGCCAGTTCCAGAGCCAGAGGAAGTTGCTCCAGAGCCAATTGAATTGCCAGTTCCAGAGCCAGAGGAAGTTGCACCAGAGCCAATTGAATTGCCAGTTCCAGAGCCAGAGGAAGTTGCTCCAGAGCCAATTGAGGTTCCAGAACCAGTAGTGGAAGAAGTTAAGGATCTTATTCCAGAGCCGGAAGAAGCTGCTCCAGAGCCAATTGAAGTCGCTGTCCCAGAGCCAGAAGAAGCTGCTCCAGAGCCAATTGAATTGCCAGTTCCAGAACCAGAGGAGGCTGCTCCTGAGCCAATTGAATTGCCAGTTCCAGAACCAGAAGAAGCTGCTCCAGAGCCAATTGAAGTCGCTGTCCCAGAGCCAGAAGACGCTGCTCCAGAGCCAATTGAGGTTCCAGAACCAGTAGTGGAAGAAGTTAAGGATCTTATTCCAGAGCCAGAAGAAGCTGCTCCAGAGCCAATTGAAGTCGCCGTCCCAGAGCCAGAAGAAGCTGCTCCAGAGCCAATTGAATTGCCAGTCCCAGAACCAGAGGAGGCTGCTCCTGAGCCAATTGAATTGCCAGTTCCAGAGCCAGAAGAAGCTGCTCCAGAGCCAATTGAGGTTCCAGAACCAGTAGTGGAAGAAGTTAAGGATCTTATTCCAGAGCCAGAAGAAGCTGCTCCAGAGCCAATTGAAGTCGCTGTCCCAGAGCCAGAAGAAGCTGCTCCAGAGCCAATTGAATTGCCAGTTCCAGAGCCAGAAGAAGCTGCTCCAAAGCCAATTGAAGTCGCTGTCCCAGAGCCAGAAGAAGCTGCTCCAGAGCCAATTGAGGTTCCAGAACCAGTAGTGCAAGAAGTTAAGGATCTTATTCCAGAGCCAGAAGAAGCTGCTCCAGAGCCAATTGAATTGCCAGTTCCAGAGCCAGAGGAAGATGCTCCAGAGCCAATTGAATTGCCAGTTCCAGAGCCAGAGGAAGCTGCACCAGAGCCAATTGAAGTCGCCGTCCCAGAGCCAGAAGAAGCTGTTCTGGAGCCAATTGAATTGCCAGTTCCAGAGCCAGAGGAAGCTGCTCCAGAGCCAATTGAAGTCGATGTCCCAGAGCCAGAAGAAGCTGCTCCAGAGCCAATTGAGGTTCCAGAACCAGTAGTGGAAGAAGTTAAGGATCTTATTCCAGAGCCAGAAGAAGCTGCTCCAGAGACTATTGAATTGCCAGTTCCAGAGCCAGAAGAGGCTGCTCCAGAGCCAATTGAATTGCCAGTTCCAGAGCCAGAAGAAGCTGCTCCAGAGCCAATTGAATTGCCAGTTCCAGAGCCAATTGAATTGCCAGTTCCAGAGCCAGAGGAAGCTGCTCCAGAGCCAATTGAAGTCGCCGTCCCAGAGCCAAAAGAGGCTGCTCCAGAGCCAATCGTAGAGGATCAAATTGAAGAACCAATTGTTGAAGAACCCGTCGCTGAGCCAACAGTAGAAATTCAAATTGTAGACCCAGTGGTTGAGGAGCCCGCTGTTGAGGAGCCCGCTGTTGAGGAGCCCGTTGTCGAAGAACCCGTTGTAAAGGAAGAATCCACCTCAACTACCTCAACACAAGAGAACGAAAATAGCGCTGTTGTAAGCGAAGCTACAGAATCATCAGGTGCAGTTCTCGAGGAATCAGCGTCGTCCAACGTCAAGTCGTCCCAGTCATCCAGCTCAAGTGGAAATGATGATGAAGAGTGGGAAGAGTCCAGCACCACAGTGCGAACCCGAAGGAACGGAAAGGGTCAATCAGGTGGCAGTCAAGTAGTGGCTTCAGGATCAAGCTCCAGCTCAGCTCAAGAAACAGTCACGTCCTCCAGTTCGAAGAAGTCACAGAAGAGCGGAAAGTCTTCTTCCGGTTCTGACGGAAGCGGCGAGGAGTGGGAAGAGTCCACCACCACAGTGAAGACACGAAAGAATGGAAAGGGTCAGTCAGGAGCCAATGAAGTGGTTTCTGCAGGTTCAAGCTCCAGTTCCAGCTCGGCTCAGGAAACAATCACATCATCCAGTTCAACGAAGTCAGAGAAGAACGGAAAGTCCTTGGTTGAAGGCGATGAGGGTTGGGAAGAGTCATCCACCACCACAGTCCGAAAGTCGAAGAAGGGCGGTAAGGGCAAGTCAGGCTCCGCCGACGAAACCGTAAGCTCAAGCAGCGCTGTGGAGGAATCTTCTTCAGTAAGTGGCAAGATTTCAAAGAGGAGCGGTAAGAAGTCGTCGAAGTCTTCTGGATCCGATGAATCTTCGTCCGAAGAAGAAACCACCACGACTACCCGCAGGATTAAGAAGGGCGGCAAGGGCAAATCAGGCTCCGGCGACGAGAGCGTAAGCTCAAGCAGTGCCGTGGAGGAATCGACATCGTCATCTACATCGACCCGTGGAAAGGGCTGGAATAAGGACAAGAAGGCTTCAGGCCAATCTGGAACTGAAGGATCTGCTGTCGCAGAGGAGACCACCACCACGACCCGCAGGATTAAGAAGGGCGGTAAGGGTAAGTCGGGCTCCGCCGATGAAAGTGTAGCCTCAAGCAGCGCCGTGGAGGAATCTTCTTCAGTAAGTGGCAAGATTTCAAAGAGGAGCGGTAAGAAGTCCTCAAAATCCTCTGGATCCGATGAATCTTCGTCAGAAGAAGAGACCACCACCACGACCCGCAGGGTTAAGAAGGGCGGCAAGGGCAAGTCAGGCTCCGCCGATGAAAGCGTAAGCTCAAGCAGCGCCGTGGAAGAATCAACATCGTCGTCGACCCGTGGAAAGGGCTGGAAGAAGGACAAGAAGGCTTCAGGCCAATCTGGAACTGAAGGATCTGCTGTCGCAGAGGAGACCACCACCACGACCCGCAGGATTAAGAAGGGCGGTAAGGGCAAGTCGGGCTCCGCCGATGAAAGTGTAGCCTCAAGCAGCGCCATGGAGGAATCTTCTTCAGTTATCGGCAAGATTTCCAAGAAGAGCGGTAAGAAGTCCTCGAAATCCTCTGGATCCGATGAATCTTCGTCAGAAGAAGAGACCACCACTACGACCCGCAAGGTTAAGAAGGGCGGCAAGGGCAAATCAGGCTCCGCCGACGAAGCCGTGAGCTCCAGCAGCGCCGTGGAAGAATCGACATCTTCTTCGACCCGTGGAAAGGGCTGGAAGAAGGACAAGAAGGCCTCAGGCCAATCTGGAACCGAAGGATCTGCTGTCGCAGAAGAGACCACCACTACAACCCGCAGGATTAAGAAGGGCGGCAAGGGTAAGTCAAGCTCCATCGATGGAATCTCTGCCTCGAGCAGTGGAGTGGAAGAATCTTCTTCTGTGAGCGGTAAGATTTCCAAGCGGAACGGTAAGAAGTCCTCAAATGGTTCTGGATCCGATGAATCGTCATCAGATGAAGAAACCACAACCACCGTCCGCAAGACCAGGAAAGGCGGAAAGAACAAGAACAAGTCCGACTCCATCGACGGAGTCGCCTCGTCAAGCAGCGGCGTAGAGGAGTCCTCAACATCTTCCCAAACCAGGAGAAGCAGAGGTTGGAAAAATGGCAAGGTAACAGCTTCAATCAACGGCACTGAGCTCACAAGCGAGGAACTAGCAAGCATCAGGAAGTCCCGTAAGTCCGGCCGAAAGGGCTCCAGCAATGGTGAAGAGAACTCCGACGAGTACTGGGAGGAGGTTACCCAGACAACCCGACGACGTGGAAGGAAGGGCAAAAACGGAACAATTTCCAACGATAGCGATGAAAATGTGGCCTACACCGAGGACGACAGCGGCAACGCTTGGCAGCAGCTTGGCTGGTTGAACCGAACAGTCTCCTTCGTTAAATCTGTGTTGGGATCAAAGGACGCCGTGAGCTCCGACAGTGTGGCCACTGATGTAGTCTCATCCGACGTTGTTTCATCCGACGTCGCTTCATCTGACGTAGCCTCGTCCGACGTAGCGTCATCTTCGGTAGTTTCGTCCGACGTCGCTTCATCTGATGCATCGGCAGCTCAGTCATCGAACTCCGCAACCGTCGAAGAGGCATCCCAGAGCTCTGCTTCTCAAAGTTCAAGCTCAAGCTCAAGTGTGGTTAGCTCATCGAGTACCTCGTCACTTGTTTCCGGTTCGTCCAGCACATCGAGCCTCATCAGCTCTCTAAATTCCGCCAGTACATCTCTTCTCGGTCAAGTGGAATCCGAAGAATGGGAGAAGCCCGACGAATCCTATGAAATCCAAACCATCAAAACCATCAAGAAGTCAACAAGCAAGATCACCGGCGAGCCCGTCGAGGAGGTCAAGTTGAAGATGATTAAGGTGGAGAGGGACGATAAGAACGGCGATGAAATTCTCTTCTACGGTGTTGTCCCCAAGGAGGACGTGAACACCATCACCGAAAGTGTCATGGCTGAGTTTTTGAAGGCCAGGGAAGCTGCTAGGGGTTCAAAGAAAAACTAAACGAGTGATGGACGCCGACCTGTTGGGAGGGCGAGGTTATTTTAATTTTATCGAATAAATTCCGAAAGACTATGTCTTATGTTTAAACGCATTTCGAAGAGTTTTTTTTTTTTCATCTCATCTTTTGTTTGGTTGATCCTGGATAGTTATTTCGAGTCCTTCGACTAGTGTGGGTGGTCTTATAGTAGATTTTCGTCTTCTGATTGGTTTTTTAGACGTCGTTGAGCATGAGGGTAGATTGAGACGAACATGAAAGCATCAGCAGTATCAGATCCTTGTTCGTTGATCCTTTGAAATAAATTGTTCTCAAATCAGGCCGCATAGAATCCTTTCATGAAGGGAGGCGGTAAAATGCGTTTTAAAGGATTTCCCCGTGTATTAAAAAACACGTTTCCTTAGGACTTGAGGGAGTTTGAGAGATTTTCATGTCCTTACGCTGCTCTGATGACACTTGGAGAGAGAACATTTTTACCCTATATCTCTCGTCCTGTAAGGACTACAAACGAGTTCTATACCATTTTGGATTCAGCTCGGATGCTCTTAACGGGTTTTTTTAATTTGATTGATCCAGCCGTATGACGTCACGAATGAAAAGGTTTTTTCAGCATATCCTTCGTCCTTTAAGGACTACAAACACGTTCTATACCTTTTTGAACTCTGTTCGGCCGTCTCCATCAGATTTTTCTAATTTTGTCGCTCTAATCTTATGACGTCACAAACTAAACGGTTTTTAGCTTATATCCTTCGTCCTTTAAGGACTACAAACACGTTCTATACCATTTTGAACTCAGCTCAGCCGCCTCTATCAGATTTGTCTAATTTGGTCGCTCTAGCCCTATGACATCACGTTATACCGCTTAACGTCACGTTATAGGTTAAAACGTTTTTTCGTTATATCCTTCGTCCTGTAAGGACTACAAACAAGTTCTATACCATTTTGTGCTCAGAACAACCGCCCCCAACAGATTAATATAACTTTCATTTTCAGAAATTGATATTTTAGAAAATTGAAAATTTGTTTCATTTTCACACAAAAAATGCAGTGAAATTCTTTACTTCTGACGTGAGTTTTTCTAGGAATTCGTGTCACGGTTTCAATTTTTGAAAATCTGAGTAAAAAGTGAATAAATTTGGATGGAAAATAATGTATTTCATGTTATTAAGTGAAAAAAACAACATTTTGATATCTTGGTGTCCAGGAAAAGGCCTGTGGGGCTTTGGGAATCACACCAGATGGTTGGAAATTGGCTATTGGTGGACCAATGTGTGAATATTTTGCTATTATCGACTCCAACCTTTTTGATATTATAATTTTGATATAGATTTTCGAATTTAGAGTGTTCTGAAGCTCTAGTGAAAACTTGAAGACATCCTTTCGGCGGGCTACGGAGTCCTTGGGCTTGCAAATGGCTTCCAAGTTATCTAATCGTTTCACAGAAAAAGATCAGTCCGGTTTGTCAGCACATTTGATGACTTTAAAACAACGCAAAAAATAATGAAAACAAATTAAAACCATGAAAACAAAATCATCCGCAACAAAAGGCGTCATTAGGTCCTTCGCCTCAAAAAGCATTCGTATCACTCGACGTACCGTGCTTCCATTACGGTTGCATTTATTTTGCACTTTCAAGTTGGTAGCCCCGACCTTTGGCACCTGCTAACCTCAGCAAATATTTGAAGTATTGTGGTATTAGTTAAATATTTGCCATTTACGATAATGAATCGGTTTTTAATCAAACATGCCTTGAAATTAATAAAACTTACTATAAAAGTGATAATTCAAACTTAATCACTTTTCGTACATTACGCGACAAATATTGTCGTCATAATCGGCCGACTACACAAGAAATCGATGAAATTGTGAAGAAATTTTAAGAGAGTGAAAGCTTTACTGATGTTGTAAGGCCTGTGCATCGTCGTAATGCACGCTTAGTCGAAATTATTTCTGCAGCAAGTCCAAGGGTTGTTGGTGATCCGAATTTATCGATTGAACGTGTCCCACACCACGCAGAATCGCTTTTTCTTCTCGTCCAACCATTGATTTTGTTTTCTCGGACCTAATGGCAAGACTTGGACTTTATAATGAAATAAAATTTTCCTCAAAAATATATCGCTGAATGCATTTTATCTATCTTTATTTTTGAAACTGACTCAGTTGACTATACAACTCCCATCTTTGCTCATCCTTTCACAATCTTCACCAGCACCTGCGACATTTTGGTAGAAGTTAATGACGCCTACATACAGACACCTTAAGGTCAATGGAGTGTTCTGTCCTATTCCGGCCACCCTATTGCATACCAAAGTCTTTGTTTGGTACTGTCTAGTCTCGCAGCAGCACGCAGAACGACGAACGGATTTCACATCTAAAAAAGCACACCACCCTCTACTAGAAAATGTCTGATGCAGATACAGATACAATTCAGCCCACCATCTTCTAGTAAACCTCCGATCACAATCCGCCCCACCTGCAAACCTCTGCGATACACATGACAGCTCAGCTTTCCATTCAAGTCTTCCGTTGCCACACGCGCAAAACAGCGTCTTATTTGCACACCTCCCAATTTGAGAGGGAGACCTCGCCGGCTAATTTCGAAGCTTAGATAAACAAAGCCTAAGACGCGTACTTAGAACGCCAGCTGTGTAAGCATCCCCCGACGACGACGTCGAGATCAATATTTGGGAAGTGTGCTAAATTTCGGCTTTGTCAGCAGGCATCACAACGTATTCGGGCTTTAAAAGCCGATGGCTCCCGCGTAAAAGGCATTAGGTGAATTTAATAAACACCTACAGTAGGATGAGGTTGATATTTAGCGCAGCGTTATGCGCCGCATTGGTGATCGGCCTTGCTACGTCTGCGAGCATTGAGCGTGTGAGGCTTGAACCAGCGGATGGTGTCTTGGACAGCAGCCTAAAGGGCGCTGACTTAATTCTAGGAGTGAACCTAGATCAAGGTAGGTTTTGGTAGAAACCGTGGAATTTAGTGGGCTTTAGTCGAAAATCTTTATCACACAGAGCCACAGGGAATTGTAGTTCCCGAGGAGTCTTTGATCGAGAGCTTTTTGCCGTCTTCTCCAATTCCGCCGGTTGAAGGAAGTGAGCCAGCAGCTGGTGCTGAGGATTTGGAATGCGACGAAGATGATGAAGATGAAGCGGAACCTGTTCCAGAGGTAAGTCCTGAGCCCAACGAAGAAAGCAAGGCTGATGAGTACGAGCTGGAATGCGACGAAGAGGAGGAGGCTGTGCCGAACCCAGAGCCACTTCCTGCAACAAGCGAACCACTTGTCGCTGAGCCAAGCCCAGACGATCTGGAGTGTGATGAAGATGATGCCGATGTTCCACCAGCCCCAGTACCAGATCAACCACAAGAGGAGGCACTAAAGGAAGTGCCAGTTCTTGAGCAGCCATTAGAAGAAGATTTAGAGTGCGACGAAGATGAACCAACAGATGAAGTTCAGGCGCCTGTTGATCCCGAAGTAAGAGATCTAGAGCCGGCTGCACCAGAGCCTGCAGTTGAAGAAGTCAAACCTGCAGACGGAAGCAGCGACGAGCTGGAGTGTGATGAGGAAGAGCCAGAAGCTCCAGAACCATCCGAACCTAAAGCCGAAGAAGTCCAAGCTGACGAACCTGCGGTGAACGAAAGTGATGAACTAGAATGCGATGAAGAGGAATCAGAAGTTCCAGAGGTGACAGAGGTAAAACCAACAGCGGATCCTGTTGAGCCCGAAGTCAAGGATCTGGAGCCAGCTGCACCAGAACCAATCGAGGAACCCGTCGAGGAGCCAGTCGAGGAACCAGTCGAGGAACCAGTCGAGAAACCCGTCGAGCCAGAGGTTGTGGAGGAAGAACCAGAAGTTTCTGTAGAACCCGAAGTCAAGGATCTGGAGCCAGCTGCACCAGAACCAATCGAGGAGCCAGTTGAGGAACCAGTCGAGGAACCAGTCGAGGAACCAGTCGAGGAACCCGTCGAGCCAGAGGTTGTGGAGGAAGAACCAGAAGTTTCTGTAGAACCCGAAGTCAAGGATCTGGAGCCAGCTGCACCAGAACCAATCGAGGAGCCAGTTGAGGAACCAGTCGAGGAACCAGTCGAGGAGCCCGTCGAGCCAGAGGTTGTGGACGAAGAACCCGAAGTTCCAGGGGTGGTAGAGATTGAACCCACAGCTCCTGTAGAACCCGAAGTCCAGGATCTGGAGCCAGCTGCACCAGAACCAATCGAGGAGCCAGTTGAGGAACCCGTCGAGGAGCCAGTCGAGGAACCAGTCGAGGAACCAATTGAGGAACCAGTTGAGCCAGAGGTTGTGGAGGAAGAACCCGAAGTTCCAGTGGTGGTAGAGATTGAACCCACAGCTCCTGTAGAACCCGAAGTCCAGGATCTGGAGCCAGCTGCACCAGAACCAATCGAGGAGCCAGTTGAGGAACCCGTCGAGGAACCAGTCGAGGAACCAGTCGAGGAACCCGTCGAGCCAGAGGTTGTGGAGGAAGAACCAGAAGTTTCTGTAGAACCCGAAGTCAAGGATCTGGAGCCAGCTGCACCAGAACCAATCGAGGAGCCAGTCGAGGAACCAGTCGAGGAACCAGTCGAGGAACCAGTCGAGGAACCAGTCGAGGAACCCGTCGAGCCAGAGGTTGTGGAGGAAGAACCAGAAGTTTCTGTAGAACCCGAAGTCAAGGATCTGGAGCCAGCTGCACCAGAACCAATCGAGGAGCCAGTTGAGGAACCAGTCGAGGAACCAGTCGAGGAACCAGTCGAGGAGCCCGTCGAGCCAGAGGTTGTGGACGAAGAACCCGAAGTTCCAGTGGTGGTAGAGATTGAACCCACAGCTCCTGTAGAACCCGAAGTCCAGGATCTGGAGCCAGTTACACCAGAACCAATCGAGGAGCCAGTTGAGGAACCCGTCGAGGAGCCAGTCGAGGAACCAGTCGAGGAACCAATTGAGGAACCAGTTGAGCCAGAGGTTGTGGAGGAAGAACCAGAAGTTCCAGAGGTGGTAGAGATCGAACCCACAGCTCCTGTAGAACCCGAAGTCAAGGATCTGGAGCCAGCTGCACCAGAACCAATCGAGGAGCCAGTTGAGGAACCAGTCGAGGAGCCCGTCGAGCCAGAGGTTGTGGACGAAGAACCCGAAGTTCCAGTGGTGGTAGAGATTGAACCCACAGCTCCTGTAGAACCCGAAGTCCAGGATCTGGAGCCAGCTGCACCAGAACCAATCGAGGAGCCAGTTGAGGAACCCGTCGAGGAACCAGTCGAGGAACCAGTCGAGGAACCAGTCGAGGAACCAGTCGAGGAACCAGTCGAGGAACCAGTCGAGGAACCCGTCGAGCCAGAGGTTGTGGAGGAAGAACCAGAAGTTTCTGTAGAACCCGAAGTCAAGGATCTGGAGCCAGCTGCACCAGAACCAATCGAGGAGCCAGTTGAGGAACCAGTCGAGGAACCAGTCGAGGAACCAGTCGAGGAACCCGTCGAGCCAGAGGTTGTGGAGGAAGAACCAGAAGTTTCTATAGAACCCGAAGTCAAGGATCTGGAGCCAGCTGCACCAGAACCAATCGAGGAGCCAGTTGAGGAACCAGTCGAGGAACCAGTCGAGGAACCAGTCGAGGAACCAGTCGAGGAACCCGTCGAGCCAGAGGTTGTGGAGGAAGAACCAGAAGTTTCTGTAGAACCCGAAGTCAAGGATCTGGAGCCAGCTGCACCAGAACCAATCGAGGAGCCAGTTGAGGAACCAGTCGAGGAACCAGTCGAGGAACCCGTCGAGCCAGAGGTTGTGGAGGAAGAACCAGAAGTTTCTGTAGAACCCGAAGTCAAGGATCTGGAGCCAGCAGCACCAGAACCAATCGAGGAACTCGTCGAGGAGCCAGTCGAGGAACCAGTCGAGCCAGAGGTTGTGGAGGAAGAACCCGAAGTTCCAGAGGTCGTAGAGATCGAACCCACAGCTCCTGTAGAACCCGAAGTCAAGGATCTGGAGCCAGCTGCACCGGAGCCAATCGAGGAACCAGTCGAGCCAGAGGTTGTGGAGGAAGAACCCGAAGTTTCAGAGGTGGTAGAGAACGAGCCCAATCCACCTGTATCCGACCCACAACAGCCTATTTCCTGTGGAACAGACATCGTTAACAGTCAGCTCAGCGCAGATAGTTCCTCATCTGTGAACATTGAAGATCGAGTTGATAAGTCCGTCGAGGAGGTCAAGCAAGCTGAAGAGAAGCCTTGCAACATTGAGAAGATAATAAATCGACTCAGGAAGGACTTTGGCGGCCAGATCCCCTACGCCTTGCAGTACCTTCTTCGGTCCTATGAGAGCTCATCATCATCCGTGCAGACAACCACCACAGTGTCATCTGCTGATAGCACGGCTTCCAAGTACCCTGTGACCCTCTTCCCAGTTCAGTGGATTCCAGTTCCAATAATGCCGAGCGCATCATGGGGAACTTTCCCCTTCCCATGGGGACCCAGTCCAGTGAGACCAGCAGATCAGTCGGAGCCACAGAGTCCTTGTAATGCAGCGTCATACCCGGATAGCCTTAAGCCATCAAAACTGGTCAACCGACTTGCTCCCAGGAGTCCATGTGATGTCCCACAACCGGCTATCTCGTATCCTCCCTATCCTAGTCTTATTCAGCCTCCCAAGGAGCAGCCACCGCAGGCCCCTTGTGACACAAAACAGGAGGAACCCTCTGTGCAGTGGCTTCCGTACCTCGGGGCAGCTCAGTGAAGCGTAAGTCATGTCCTCGCGAAGCATCGAAACTAGTGTAACTGTAATAAATTTAGTGTCAACCATCGCAAGTTTTGTGTTTACTGATTTGGGCTGCAAGACCAAGCCGCTGGGTGAAGGAAGAGGAAGCCTTCTAGCTTTCAAGTGCATGATTTTTATTAATTAGGATTCACAAAAGGCGCATGGATTCAAGTGTCGCTCTAGGCACTTGTCCTGGGACATGATTAAATTTACTTTCCTGGCTGTACTGGTGGCTCTACTTCCTGCTGTCCTGGCTGCTGACCGCCCTGCTGTGGTGGACGCTGTCCTGGGCGTGGTGGACGACCTGGTCCTGGTGGACCTTGTCCTGGACGACGACCGTGGTGGTGTGGTGGTCTGCGTTCGGGAAGATGGTGCTTATGCGGTCCTTCCTCATCGTCATTCTCTTCGGAACTTTTCTTCGAGCCAGAAAGCTTATCCAAAATACTTTCCTTCTCTTCAGACGAGTCCTTAGATGGAAGCTTTGCGGCCACAATGGCCAACATGGCAAACAATGCCAAGATTGTTAGAAACTTCATGTTTGAATTGAGTGCTAAGAGAAACTTAACTGTGGTGCCTGCCTCTGGGGTTGGACGGCAATTTATATCAACGACGGACATGGAATCGGCTGACCAGCGCTTTGTCCGACTGTTGACTCAAGTGGCATCGCAAATTAAGAGCAAACATTGCTAACTAGTTCGGCTGAATAAATGTTGCATCAGAGAGAGAGAGAGCGTCAACATCAACATCTGAACTGCAGAGCAGTTTTTCAGGGCCCTCGATTTCAAATGCGTCAAATCTGCTCTTAACTTTCGACGCAGTTAACACCTAGTGGACGGGTGGTGGGCAGGGAACAATAGGGCAAGACGAAATACATTGTATAGCAGAGCACTTGCATATGGGACTTTGCTGTCGGACAATCGGTAGCAGTCTTTATTTTTTTGATTTAGTTCAAACTTCATACAGAGGCCAAGACTGCCTTAAGACGCTTAAATTAGCAGTTATCGAATAAAGCGCAATTCAACGTGATTCAATACCTTGTAACAAAGGTAAACGTCTGTTTTTAAGAGTCTTATATTAGAGTTTATCGACTACAACGCAATTCAGCTCAATTCAGCAGTGTCCAACAACTTGTAATACAGGCAAACTTCTGTTTTTAATGTCTCCTATCAACAGCTGTCGAATTCAGTGTAATTGAGCAAAATGTAAGGACCTTTAGCAAATGTAAAACCTTGCTTTCAAAGTCTTATACCAGTAGCTATCGAATTCAGCTTAATGCAGTAGAATTTAAAAACTAGCAAATAGCTATCGAACTTAAAGAGACTCAGCGAAATTCAGCAGTATCCAACAAATTGTAACAGAGGCAAATGTTCGTTTTTCAAGTCTCATATCAGCAGTTGTTGAATACATTTCAATTCAGCAAAATTCGAAAACTTATAACAAAGCCAAACGTCTCTCATATCTGCGGTTATCGACAATCTTAGGCTCTCATATCACCATCTATCGAATTCAGCTCAATTCAGCTGATGTTTGCCTAAGAATTTTCTTGAGAATTTCAAATAGAAGACTTGAGTTGCATTAAATCATTTTTAGAACTTTATTCTTTCTGACAAGATGACCAAATTGCCTCTAGAATCTTATAGATGTATTCACATAAGGCGGCTGCATTTGGGACATTTGAGGGTTGTTGTGTTGTCCCTTCGGATGGTTGCTCAGTGGACTGAGGATCGTCTTGTGCACCGCCTGTTGACGGGGTCACTTCTGTTGGCTGATTGGTTACAGAAGGCGAAGTGATAGGTGCGGTGGTCGATGAGGTTGACGTTGTATCTGCTTCCGTTGAAGAGGTTGCTGGAGGTTGCGTTGTACTGTCAGAAGTCGTTGTTTCTGGCTCTGGTGACGAACCTGTTGGTGGTGGCGTGGTCTGATCAGAAGTCGTTGTTGAAGAAGCTTCTGGCTCCGTTGGCGAACCTGTTGGCGGAGGCGTGGTCTCCGCAGAAGTCGTTGTTGAAGTAGTTTCTGGCTCCGGTGACGAATTTGTTGATGATGGTGTTGTCTCCTCCGAAGTCGTTGTTGAAGCAGTTTCGGGCTCCGTTGGTGAACCTGTTGGTGGCGGCGTGGTCTCCTCCGAAGTCGTTGTTGAAGCAGTCTCGGGCTCCGTTGGTGAACCTGTTGGTGGCGGCGTGGTCTCCTCCGAAGTCATTGTTGAACCTGTTGGTGGCGGCGTGGTCTCCGCAGAAGTCGTTGTTGAAGCAGTCTCGGGCTCCGTTGGTGAACCTGTTGGTGGCGGCGTGGTCTCCTCCGAAGTCGTTGTTGAAGCAGTCTCGGGCTCCGTTGGTGAACCTGTTGGTGGCGGCGTGGTCTCCTCCGAAGTCGTTGTTGAAGCAGTCTCGGGCTCCGTTGGTGAACCTGTTGGTGGCGGCGTGGTCTCCTCCGAAGTCGTTGTTGAAGCAGTCTCGGGCTCCGTTGGTGAACCTGTTGGTGGCGGCGTGGTCTCCTCCGAAGTCGTTGTTGAAGTAGTTTCTGGCTCCGTTGGTGAATCTGTTGGTGGCAGAGTTGTCTCTTCAGACGTCGTTGTTGAAGTGCACAGCTCCGTGACTGTTGATGACACCGTTGTCTCTTCAGGGGTTGATGTTGGAGTTGATTCTGAACCCGTCGACGAGGTTGTTGGCGATTGCGTAGACGATTCAGTCGTTGTTGATGGTTGCTCTGTTGTTGTGGTTGTTGTTGTAGTTGTAGTGGGCGTAGTTGTTGGACGTACTGTGGTAGATCCTGGACGACTTGTGGTGATTGTTGTACGCTTAGTTGTGGTTATTGGTCGCCTGGTTGTGGATGTTGGACGCTTGGTTGTTGTTGTTGGACGTTTGGTGGTTGTTGGACGCTTGGTTGTTGTTGTTGGACGTTTGGTGGTTGTTGGACGCTTGGTTGTAGTTGTTGGACGTTTGGTAGTTGTTGGACGCTTGGTTGTGGTTGTTGGACGTCTAGTTGTGGTTTTTGGATGTCTTGTGGTGGTTGTTGGACGTTTTGTGGTTGTTGGACGTTTTGTGGTTGTTGGACGTTTTGTGGTTGTAGGACGGCGTGTTGTTGTTCTTATCGGCCACCATGGTGGAAAAATCGGTCGTTTAGTGGTGGTTGTTGTTGGAAACCACCACGGTGGAAGAAATGGTGGTAAATGTGGCGGCCGTATTGGTGGAAATTTTGGCGGAATCAAATGCGGCAACGCTCTTTTCTGCCGTCCTATGACTGTTACTCCATCTTCAAGGTTTTCTACTTGTTGTGCGGAAGAAATTACCGCTGCTCCAGCTAGCAGAAAAAAGCCTAAGAACAACTTCATCGTGAACCTTGGCGGTAAGAGTGGCTGTTTCGAAACAGAACTTGTTTATATATCTGCGAGTGAAGACAGGAAACTGCTTACTGACCAGACACTGGGTGTCTGTTTGGAAATCTGTTTCCTGTTTATGTCACGTTTGTGACGAGTAAATATTTGAAATGCAACTGCAGACTTGTTTGCATTGGATAAGCTACGAAGTAGCCAGTGCCCACGCGGACAACTGTGTAAACAATACATTTTTTTTGCCGGCCTTTAGTCTGCTAAGTGGGGAAAGTGCCCTTAGTTGTCTCGATTTCTATTTGCAGCAGATGTAAGTAGGCGCTCTTGGAAAATGGACTTCATTTGAGCTCTTAATCATGGTCCTTCGACTTTAAATTCATCCTTAGCTTCTTTGTGGTAGATCAGAAGCCTGTTTGTAATGTTATCTCCATTGCGATTGTCTCTTTGCATAGATCCAGGACCTCGGCGACTTGAGCTAGTTTCAGATAAATCCTTGTGGTACGCGCAAAAGACTCTCTAAGACGTTCATTGTAGTCGGCTTTGACATGTCCAGTCATCTTGACACTCATCCATTTTTTTTAAACAAGAAATGAAAAAAAAAAAAACTCAAAATATTTTCTTGCAATTTCGAAATATATTTTTATTTTTTGCCCAAAACACCGATCAAATTAATTTTTATCAACTCTAAGACTGCTGCTGCTTTCAAATCTCTCATTTATTGTGCGGGTCTTGCAATGGACGATGATCCGATGCGCCAGGTTGGAATTGGAATACCTCCAGGAATGCGTCCTGGAATTGGAATAGGGCGAGAAGGCTGGCTCTGCTCTCGGCTTTCATCTTCGTCGCTATCGCCTGATGAGGAGGAATCTTCTTCGTCGGAATCGGAGTCACTTTCAGATTCGCCACGACGTCCTAAAAGTAGAAAGTTGGTCAAAAATACGAAATACTTTTTAGGTCAGTCCTTACCGTTGGGCCTTGGTGCAATCAAACCACCCTGATCAATTTGGGTCTCACCACGACGACCTAAGAGTGAACGTTTTTGTTAAGATTTTGGTCAAAATTTTGAAATCAACTTAGGGTTCGATGCTTACCGGGGATTTGAGGAAGCAGACCGCCTAGATCGATTTGGGTCTCACCTCGACGGCCTAGAAGTAGAAATTCGGTCAAAAATACGAGAAAGTCTTAGGAATAAACGTTACCATTGCGGTTTGGGGCAATCAGACCACCCTGATCGATTTGGGTCTCACCACGACGACCTAAGAAAGAAAATTTCGGTCAAAATTGTGTTCAAAATTTTGGATTCAGCACAAAGTTCGATGCTTACCATTGGGGATTGATGGATTAAGACCACCCTGGTCGATTTGGGTCTCACCACGGCGTCCTAAAAGTAAAAAGTCGGTCAAAAACACGAAAAAGTTTTAGGCCTAAGCCTTACCATTGCGGTTTGGAGCAATCAGACCACCCTGATCAATTTGGGTCTCACCACGGCGCCCTAAAAGTGAAGAAATCGATCAAAATTTCGGCCAAAATGTTAAAACACGCTAAAAGTTTGATGCTTACCATTGGGGTTTTGTGGATTCAAACCGCCCTGATCAATTTGTGTCTCACCACGGCGACCTATGCTCACCTGACCACCGATACTCCATGCCGATGCAGTTGCAACTGCCAATAAGAAAACAATTAAACGATTCATCGCAACGCTTTGTTACACCTCTACAGTCCATTCAGCCCCACGTGCCGGTCTTTTATACCAGCTCAGCTGTCACCGATTCCATAGGCTCTGGCTCTGAGCCAGCCTAGTCCGACTGACATGTGTCAAATGATAATCAAATATTTGTTGATGCAATTCTCTTTTTTTTTTTTTGTTTAATGTGTTGTATATTTATTCAAATTGATTTCATTATTTAGTACTAAAAACATTTCATTTTTCTCCATCATCTGTTTCTAACATTTTTTTTTTATTTTACATGTGGACTTGGGATTAATTATAATACAATACAATTGTTTAGAGGCTTATGTCTAGGAGATAAAACTTTTTTTTTTCAATTCAACGGAAATATATATATTTATTTATGTGTGTTGAACGCTTCCATTAATAATATTCTTCCAGCCCGAAGTAGAATATTTTTAACGGTGTTGTTGAACACTTTTTTTGTGTGTGTGTGTAGTGTGTTGTAAGCAACAGTGTAAAATCTTTTCGGAGGCCTTAATTTAGTTTTTTTTTTTTTTTATGTGTTATGGATTTAGATTTTAGTAAAATTTTCAAAAGCTTAATATATGTCTGCTGGGGTGGCATCCCTGCCCCTTCCAAGGAGTTCACTTGCGCTGATCATTCCGTCGCGGTTGATGTCGACGAACCGATGAAGGAGAAGTCGGATGAGAGCCGGATTCGCAATCATTTCATGGGCCATCCAGTCGATCGGGAGACTGTCCAAAAGAAGAAAAAAAAGTGCTTTATGTGGTGCCACAGGGATGTGGTGATACTTACCTCTCGTCATTGAAGTCCTCCAGTGTAGTGCCGGTCAGTTTTTCGCGATTCATCGATACATCTCGCTTGCCGAAGCCTCGAGCAACCATAATGTCACCGCTCGGGAATGGAGCTCGTATCTGACGTCCGTTGTGAAGTGACATTGGGAAGGTCAATGCAAAAGGACCGGCCTCAACGATACTCAACACCAACAATATTGACATTGTGGCGAGGAGAGCTCTGACGCATGTTGACATACTGCAATGGAAGGGGGGAGAGATTAGAAAAGCGTTTGAGATGCGCATTTGAAGTGCAGCTGTGCCAACAGTCCGAGAGTCGCTGGCAGTGAAAGGGGAAATGTTATGCAACCTCAAGGCGGTCTATAAGAAGGTTTTCGAAGGTGGAAAGGTCTAGTTTAGAATGGACCGAGTAGTAGTAAGCATTCTGACAGTGATTGGTATCGGACCACCTCCGCCGGGAATGCCGCCGGGCGGTGGAATATTTGTTTTGCCTCCATGTGGCTTGGCACCGAATGGCTCACATCCGATCTTGCCACCGTGGAAACCAAACTGCAATGGATCGCATCCTCTATTGCCGCCCTGGAAGCCCGGTGGTAATGGAACACTCCCACTGCCACCATGGCTACCGATTTTTCCCCCTTGTCATCCGCCGTATAAACCACCAGGACAAAACGGCACAACGACATTACCACCAAGCACAACACCAACATCGAATGGAAACGGAACTACTACACTTGCGCCAACGACGTGGAGTCCTAGTTCAAATGAGTCAACTACCCCGGAGCCTAGCCACAATCAGACCACGACGGAGGCAGTCTCAACGGCCGACGGTCAGAGCACTTCTCCGAATCCAAGTGGAACTACAACATCTTCGCATTCCACAGAGTCGTCAATAGGTCCGACAGACCCTTCTACTGAGGGGCCAAATGACACCACAACACCCTCAGAGACACCTTCCAGCGAGCCATCGACGCCCACGGCAGGACCAACTGGATCTGCGGATCCAAGTGACACCACAAATCCTTCCAGCGGAACGCCTACGGCAGGACCAACCGGATCTGCGGATCCAAGTGACACCACAACTCCCTCCAGCGGAACGCCTACGGCAGGACCAACCGGATCTGTAGATCCAAGTGACACCACAACTCCCTCCAGTGGAACGCCTACGGCAGGACCAACCGCATCTCAGGATCCAAGTGATACCACAACTCCTTCCAGCGGGACGCCTACTGCAGGACCAACCGGATCTGCGGATCCAAGTGACACCACAACTCCCTCCAGCGGGACGCCTACAGCGGGACCAACTGGATCTGCGGATCCAAACGACACCACAACTCCCTCCAGCGGAACGCCTACGGCAGGACCAACCGGATCTGTAGATCCAAGTGACACCACAACTCCCTCCAGTGGAACGCCTACGGCAGGACCAACCGCATCTCAGGATCCAAGTGATACCACAACTCCTTCCAGCGGGACGCCTACTGCAGGACCAACCGGATCTGCGGATCCAAGTGACACCACAACTCCCTCCAGCGGGACGCCTACAGCGGGACCAACTGGATCTGCGGATCCAAACGACACCACAACTCCCTCCAACGGAACGCCTACGGCAGGACCAACCGGATCTGCGGATCCAAGTGACACCACAACTCCTTCCAGCGGGACGCCTACGGCAGGACCAACCGGATCTGCGGATCCAAACGACACCACAACTCCTTCCAGCGGAACGCCTACGGCAGGACCAACCGCATCTCAGGATCCAAGTGATACCACAACTCCTTCCAGCGGGACGCCTACTGCAGGACCAACCGGATCTGCGGATCCAAGTGACACCACAACTCCCTCCAGCGGGACGCCTACAGCGGGACCAACTGGATCTGCGGATCCAAACGACACCACAACTCCCTCCAACGGAACGCCTACGGCAGGACCAACCGGATCTGCGGATCCAAGTGACACCACAACTCCTTCCAGCGGGACGCCTACGGCAGGACCAACCGGATCTGCGGATCCAAACGACACCACAACTCCTTCCAGCGGAACGCCTACGGCAGGACCAACCGCATCTCAGGATCCAAGTGATACCACAACTCCTTCCAGCGGGACGCCTACGGCAGGACCAACCGGATCTGCGGATCCAAGTGACACCACAACTCCCTCCAGCGGAACGCCTACGGCAGGACCAACCGGATCTGCGGATCCAAATGACACCACAACTCCCTCCAGCGGTACGCCTACGGCAGGACCAACCGGATCTGCGGATCCAAGTGACACCACAACTCCCTCCAGCGGAACGCCTACGGCAGGACCAACCGGATCTGCGGATCCAAGTGACACCACAACTCCCTCCAGCGGAACGCCTACGGCAGGACCAACCGGATCTGCGGATCCAAGTGACACCACAACTCCCTCCAGCGGGACGCCTACGGCAGGACCAACCGGATCTGCGGATCCAAATGACACCACAACTCCCTCCAGCGGTACGCCTACGGCAGGACCAACCGGATCTGCGGATCCAAGTGACACCACAACTCCCTCCAGCGGTACGCCTACGGCAGGACCAACCGGATCTGCGGATCCAAGTGACACCACAACTCCCTCCAGCGGTACGCCTACGGCAGGACCAACCGGATCTGCGGATCCAAGTGACACCACAACTCCCTCCAGCGGGACGCCTACAGCGGGACCAACTGGATCTGCGGATCCAAACGACACCACAACTCCCTCCAACGGAACGCCTACGGCAGGACCAACCGGATCTGCGGATCCAAGTGACACCACAACTCCTTCCAGCGGGACGCCTACGGCAGGACCAACCGGATCTGCGGATCCAAACGACACCACAACTCCTTCCAGCGGAACGCCTACGGCAGGACCAACCGCATCTCAGGATCCAAGTGATACCACAACTCCTTCCAGCGGGACGCCTACGGCAGGACCAACCGGATCTGCGGATCCAAGTGACACCACAACTCCCTCCAGCGGAACGCCTACGGCAGGACCAACCGGATCTGCGGATCCAAATGACACCACAACTCCCTCCAGCGGTACGCCTACGGCAGGACCAACCGGATCTGCGGATCCAAGTGACACCACAACTCCCTCCAGCGGAACGCCTACGGCAGGACCAACCGCATCTCAGGATCCAAGTGATACCACAACTCCTTCCAGCGGGACGCCTACGGCAGGACCAACCGGATCTGCGGATCCAAGTGACACCACAACTCCCTCCAGCGGAACGCCTACGGCAGGACCAACCGGATCTGCGGATCCAAATGACACCACAACTCCCTCCAGCGGTACGCCTACGGCAGGACCAACCGGATCTGCGGATCCAAGTGACACCACAACTCCTTCCAGCGGGACGCCTACGGCAGGACCAACTGGATCTGCGGATCCAAACGACACCACAACTCCCTCCAGCGGGACGCCTACGGCAGGACCAACCGGATCTGCGGATCCAAACGACACCACAACTCCCTCCAGCGGGACGCCTACGGTAGGACCAACAGCATCTCAGGATCCAAGTGATACCGCAACTCCCTCCAGCGGAACGCCTACGGCAGGACCAACCGCATCTCAGGATCCAAGTGATACCACAACTCCCTCCAGCGGAACGCCTACGGCAGGACCAACCGGATCTGGTGATCCAAGTGACTCCACAACTCCCTCCAGCGGAACGCCTACGGCAGGACCAACCGGATCTGCGGATCCAAATGACACCACAACTCCTTCCAGTGGGACGCCTACCGCATCCGCTGATCCAAGTGATACCACAACACCTTCCAGCGGCTCGTCAACGCCCACAACTGGATCAACCGCATCCCCAGATCCAAGTGAAACCACAAGTCCTGTGCCGGGCCCATCCCCAGGCGATGATCCGAATACACCAGAAACAACTCCTGAACCAACAACATCTACGACGCCATCCACCACAACACCAGAGGACGAAGGCTCCTCTGCGAGCCTACCATTCGATGACCCACATTTCGTCTCAAAGCGCAGTGGCATTGTCCATCTCCACGAGTGGAAGTTCAGCGACATCGCCAATGAGTGCGAGCAGTTCCTTGGCCCGAAAGGCTTCGCCGCAGTCCAAACCTCTCCAGTCAGTGAAAATCTCATCATCTCCGGCCGCCCGTGGTACGAGCGCTATCAACCGATATCCTACGAAGTCAGGTCCAGATCTGGAGATGCAAAGGACTTCCTCAACATGGCCATCCGCTGCAATCGCGTCGGAGTAAAGTAAGCTCGAGAACTTGATTTTAAGGCGTTGGTGATAATCGTGTTTTCCAGGATCTACGTCGACGTGGTTCCCAATCACATGACAGCCGATGCTCCTGCTCCTGCCAAAGGAACCGGCGGATCTGTTGCTGATCCAATCAACTTCTTCTATCCCGCAGTGCCCTACAACCGTTCCCACTTCCACCAACCGACGTGCGCCATCGAGGACTTCAACGATCCCAAGCAGGCTCGTGTCTGTGAGTTGGTCGGGTTGCATGACCTCGATCAGAGCCAGCCCTATGTCCAGCGGACCATCGCCAATTTCCTTAACTACTTGTCCGCCATAGGAGCTGCAGGATTCAGAGTGGATGCTGCGAAACACATCTACCCCGAGGAGCTAAAGGTAAGTCGTTAATGTCCTGACGATCGATCAGGATCTCAAAGAGTTTTTCTAGAAAATCAGCCGCCAGGTCGGCAATGCAGTGCCACCAACTAAAGCTGTCAAAATTGACATTGGTATTTCTTAATCTAATTCTTAACATTTCTTTCATTTCTAATTAATAGAAAATCTACAGCCACCTGCAGCCCCTCTCTGAAGCCTTCGGCAACGCTCCTGGAACATATCCCTTCGTCTACCAGGAAGTCGGTGACAGCTGGAAGTTCAACTACACGCAGCTAGGCGCAGTCACTGAGTTCTCTCATGCCACGAACATGGCGGCCTTCTTCAAAAACGAGCTCAAACCCTCAGCGCTGAACAACTACGGTGGACCTGCGATGGGAATGCTGCCGTCGCGCAGTGCCCTCGTCTTTGTGGACAACCACGACCTGCAGCGCCAGAACTCCTACACCCTGAACTACAAGAGCCCCCGTGAGTTCCGGGCAGCCTACGCCTTCACCCTGGCCCATCCCTACGGAGTGCCACGTGTAATGAGCTCCTTCGAATTCAAGACCGACCAGGACGGTCCACCGCACGACAAGTCCGAGAAGATTGAGACCCCGAAATTCAACAACCGTGGCCAGTGCAAGAACGGCTGGGTGTGTGAGCATCGTTGGCCCGCCATTTCGAACATGATCGCCTTCAGGAACCACGTCGGTGATAGCCCACTGCAGAACTTCTGGTCCGACGACAGCAAGGGCATCCTCTCATTCTGCCGTGGAACTAAGGGCTTCCTCATCCTCAGCTCTGGAACCAGCACCTTCGACGAGCGTGTCCAAACCTGCCTCCCTGCGGGTGTCTACTGCAACGCTGTCTCCCAGAAGCGCGTGTCCAAAAAATGCGAAAACACCTCCCGTTACGTGGTCCGCTACGACGGAACGGTGCAGATCAAGTTCACCAAAAATAGTGACGACCTGGCCATAGCTCTGTACACCGGCGACATCATCGGGAACAACAACGAAACCCCTGACGAGCTTTCACTCGGCCTATCGGTGTCCTTAGACCTGTAGACGGGTTGCATAAAATAAACTTTTGTTTTTTGTTCGCCTATCTGTGGATGCGTGTCCTTTCTGTCGAATCAAGCCCGGTGGGTAAACCACATGTGAGAGAGAAATTAATCCTTCCCAGAACCCTCATTCACCAGCTCTAATTAAATTGTTCTCATCTGTTCTATTTGAAATCCTCAAAATCGAATCTTTCGTCCTGTTTGATTGTTTACCAATTATCTGCTACCGGAAGAGACCACCCAAATATCGCTTAAGACGACAAACAGGATATTCATTCTCTCTCTCCCTCATCGTCGGCTGACAATGAGAAAACTTAATCTTGTCTAATCAAGGAAGGATGTGTCCATTCATCCTCCTTTATGATGGATAACCCCCCCGAGTCTATCGTGTCCTGAATGTAAAATTATCCTTTGGAAATCGAGTGTGAGTGAATGGATGGTTGGCAAATCAGTGACACCAACTGAAGTTGTCAAAATCTCGTAGATGACACTTCTTGACATTTCTTAATCCTTTGCCGTCCCTGCTGGGCGATTTAGATTTTGAATTTTTGACTTTTTTTTTTGTTGAAAATCATCCGCCAAGGGTTAAATTAAAATGTCTACGTTAATGGGCGCGAGGGATAAGCGACAGCAACACCCAAAACGCCAACGCCATTGTTACTGTTAATTAAGGATGAAATCCGCTGCGAGGGAAAATTTACAGTACAAGCGGAAAGGGAGAAACTGAATGGCGTTTTGAATGACAATAAGACGATTTGTTTGGGGTATTGTTATGATAATTTGTTGGAATATCCACACGTAATAGACACGTATATGAGACCGTTAATTTGCTTATCTTCACTGCAAGTTTTGAGAGAGAGAACGGATGTGCGTTAAGCCATCTTATTGTGGGAATGTCTCTTGGTGAGCGGGGGAGTTTATGAACTTTACTCGCAGGAACTGGTGTGACTAACGACCTGGCCGGGAAATGTGATCACAACTTGACGGAGATTAGGTTTTTGGCCACCGATGTGAACATGGCTGCCATTAAATTTCACCGCGAAATTATGCCATTTACGAAACTTTTCTCATTTTGGTTTGTACGTATGCATTTTTTTTGAGATTTTTTTTGAGATTTTTTTTATTTTTCTTCATTGATTAATTTCGTTTCCTCCTCCACTCGTTTGACACATGTCAACAATATCTGATCAACCTCCATCTTAATTGAGCATGTTCATTGTTCCGTTCAAGACAAAAAATTCGCAATCAAATGACAAATCTTTGAAACATTTCTGACATCAATTTGACACATTAAATTGCAATTTTGCATCTGTCTTTGACTTCACGAAAGATTACACTCAAAGTTTTATTTTGTTTTTTGTCTCTCTACATTTTTCTCTTTCACAAGAAAACATCTCCATCTGGTCTTTCGTCGACAAAGGACATTTAAGGATGCTGTAAACAGTGTACTCAAGTATACAATTCCCACGAGAATATGTGCACAGATTGGTGTCTTGGTTGCTTTTTCCCCTTCCCCATCCACCAGCGAGATCTCCTTAAGACTGTTTAACCAGGCGATACATTGCATTAAGTAAAGAAAAGGAAGAAAAAAGGATGCCAGGGTGTTGCTAGAGAGAGGGATTAACTTTTAACCGACCGACACAAATCGTTTGGGTTGTGTTTACCTTTTTTTCCCTTCTCTCTTCTTCTTCTTTTTTTACGTTTTTCTTTCTTTTTTTTACTTTTTTTGATTACAGGCTTACTCGGTCGTTTTGAGGTGCTGTGTGGGTATATGTTTAGTCCTTGCTGGACGAAAAGCTTATGAAGTTCATTAAGTTTATCTATGTGGTCAGGCGGTGGCATGCTGCTGTTATTTTTGAGGTCGTCCTTACTTGGTATTTTGTGAAGGATTAATTGGTCGAAAATGATTTAATTAAAGTCGACTAAGGACGAGCTTAAGAAGGGGAAAAACAATGACGAAAAGGAACGAGGGCGAGAGGACAGGAATAAAATTGAATTGAAGTATTTTTGCTCAAATAAATTGTCTGCTGACAGTGTCCATGTTCGGAGATGTCTAAAAGAGTTCGGAACTAAAATTGAATTTAATCTTTATCTCCATTAAAGAGCTTCTCTCCTGTGTTCATCCAAAGAAATAGGTGAAAGAGCTACCATTTCGTCCTTGTTGTCGGAGTTAACTTCCTTATTTAAACTTTAAATCTCAGAGTACTTTAATTTTATTATGGTTTCATTCCGTAGAATGTCCTTAAGGGGAATTTGCTCCTTTTTTTTTACTCGTCCACTTTTCCACCGGCGGCAATCGTGTAGTAGAAACAGGGGAGTCGACTTTTTCTTAAATTTTCATGCGACCTTAAAGTGTAGTCGAGACAGACCTTCAGGGCAACTGTGGCGAAATAACTTCTGTTGGTTTGAAAGCCTTTGCTTGGCTTGGTGTTATTCACGTCATAGTCCCCATTCAATTGAAGAAAATAACCACTCCATCATCTCCTTGTCAACTTCAATTTCATTACATCTATTTTCATCTAAACATCATCCCGCATACGATGTTTATGGTGCTTCTGATATTCAAAATAAACTAAAAAAAAAAAAATTGTTGTCTTGTCAAAACTTATGCCACCAGAAGCACTACTCACGCATAACTTCACCTTCACATCAGCTAGACCGTTGAAATCGTAAAACTGCACGAAACAAAATCCCTCCCGCACAGACCGACGTGTGTCCTTTATGTCTATTCAGCCAGAAAGCATTGTACGACCCACAATGGGCTGCAGGAGGCAATTCCAAAAATATAATATCGTGATGAGCGATTGAAAAGTTAACCGCAGGATAATACATCATCTTCTTTATTCAATTGCTTTACAATTTCTGTTCTTTTTTTTTCATTTTTATGATTGAGAATGTGTGCGAGGTAATGTATTCAAAAACAAATTATTCAGCTATTCAGCTGACGTAAACATTTTTTTCATTCCTTGTAAGTCCTGAGAAGAGGCGAATAAACGCCTAAAGGGTATTCAATTTCGGTGTGTTTGTGTGGGGAGATTGCTTCAATTAAAATCGTGAGTCTTTGCAGCATGGAGAAGTTTCATCGCTTGGGTGGGAAAGTGATACAAATTGCAACTGCAGCGGGGTCATCGCTTAACGAGTGAAGTGGAAGAGGAAAACTTTCCTGTCAGGTTGATAATGATCTATGTCTTAGTGACTTTAAAAAGACGCATTTCCCTGCTCCTTTCAAGTTCAAACCACAGACAAATCGACATCTCTCCTTCCCTTAATCCACAGCTTAGCCTCTTCCGCATCCGTAACGAGGTTAATCCCAATGGGACGATTTAAACCTATGCTCCCTCAAATAAATTTATCTCACAACAAACACGGCACCACATATGTGTACGTGCAACCACTCCGTGTCCCAGCGATCCTTTACAAATTGATTCAATTCCAAGTGCTAATATTTACGATAGCAAAATACCGAAGTGAGTTTACCTTTAGATCCCCACAATGCGACTCACCGAAAAGGACACACAAAACCATGGTAAGAATCACTATGCCGAGGAAAATTGCATCAACTCTTGTGGCTTGGCAATATGAAATTATATCCTGAAATAGTTGAACCACTCATCACCGGGGTCTTGCACTTCGTTCAACAGGAAATGGAATTCCTCGAAGCTTGTCTGTCAATGGGACAAGTTGAATGGCAAATTGATTACCATCTTGACTCATTGTTCTGAAAATTTGTGAAAAGCACGTGTTCAAATGTAAATTCTATTTGAATTCATCTATATTTGGAAACTTTGGGTATTAATACGTCGTTGGATTTGAATTTTTAGCTAACTTAACAGTTGTATGATGTTAGGTAGTAACTGTCAGATTGACAAACGGGAAATTAGTTTTCAAAATCATCTCACTTGCCGGGCCCACGCACTTAATTAACAGACAAAAGTTTCAGGGAGAGCAGCCATAGCCTCGTGCATTGTCATGTCAACGATGAGTCAAATTCTCAAGCGTACTTAATCAGTGGAAGCACGTACAAGGGTCGAAATTCAATTGAATCGAATCAACCTGATGAAATGGATCATACGGTTGTGTGTTACACAAAACTTTAAGAACCATAAAATTAAGAAAAAAGTTAAGACACAAGACGACGTCGAGGAAATGAACAGATTTTCTTTTTTTTTTTTGCTGCACATGTGAACACATCCCGGCTCAATGAGCCGTCTTGTAACCAATTCACGTTCCACAGCCAGGTCACAGTCGGGGCTGGAAGGGGCCAAACAGAAAAAAAAATTTCAATATGTGCTTAGCTCTTCGGTAAATACGTTAACATTTCGTTCGATTTTTGCTGCCGGCAATTGGCACAGCAGGCTGAAAAAAAAAATAATTAAAAAAAAAAAAATGGCTTTAAAGCCATCCCTGGGTCCTTAAATCCGAATTGCGGTGTGGTATCCTTTTTTCGGTTATGAATATTAAGTTTCCCCCTGTTCAGCGGTGTGATGAAGTGTAACGATGGGTTTTGTTAAGTGGTTTTGTGCGGGTTGTGTTAAAATGGTTTTGATTGAATTTTTAGTGTCACAATAAAAGAATGTGATTGTGAATCGTTGTGAAATTATTTTTTCCTTTCACACTCATCCTGCAATCTACATCTTCCAGCAATTACTTACTCATTGCTTTCTAATAAACTGCGAGAACGACAAAACAGGAAATTAGTAAATGATATTCTGATGCAAAAAACATATCGATAGTGCGAATTGAGTAACGGTCTTTAACAGTTTGTGATCATTGTTTTTACTTTTGCTGCTGCAAATTTTTAATCACGCTGATAAGCACATATCTGGCTGAATCACGAGCGGAGTGTGTTCAAAGTCCCTCTCAGTGATGCGTTCCACTCACGAGATATAAAATTTCGAGAACATTCGATTTCAAGAACAACTTAAACTCCAACAATTTTCCAAGAATCATCAGCTTTGAATCACCATCATCATCACCGCCATCAACTTCGAAGTTCCCAAGCAACAGTCACTACACTCAACCGCAACCCCCACTCGACTTTGCAAAACCCACAGGAAGTTATCCTTCCCCGTCATCGTGCACAACACACCGCGGTAACAAGAAGAATATTAGGAAGCCAATTTGAAAGAGTTCACCCCTCAATGTCCATGTCCTTCAGGTGTGTTATGTCCTTTCATATGAAAATTTTCTATTTGCTGGTTCCGCCTTTGGGCAAGTTTTCATAAATCGAAAGTTGATCGTATCACACCGAGAGAAGAATGGAACGTATGTTTTCTTTTTTTTTTTTTTTGTAAAATTTCTATGGTGATCCTTGCGGGAGTGAGTAAAAGTGGCCTTTCGAATGAAATTCACAGCTTATTGAAATTGTTTGGCACATTTTTGAAATTCCATTCTTCTTTTTCCCACTCACCTGAAATGTGAAAGGGTTTCCCATCTACAGATGAATGTTCTCATGGGAATTGGGGATACGTGTTTTTATTTTGATGTCGTAGACAATTGTTTGTGGTGAGTGGGTTAACTTGGACTATGAATGGATTGGAAAAAAAGAAATGAAATGAAGCCCGAGCACAGGTGAAAACATGTTTGGTGATTTTAAAAATGACTTTGGCGTGGGTATTTTTTTAAGTTGCCTCACAACAGGCTTTTGTAAACAGATGTGCCTCATCTAGAAAGCCATAGAACGTTTTTTTGCTGGGTCTGGACTGACTAAACTGTGTGTGAGATTTCATTTGCGTCATTTGTTCGCAAGCACTTAAGCACACAAAAATAATCAGAGGAAGTCGCTCAGGAAACGGATATTTAATTTTGTGTCTATCAATCAGTCAAACTGATTTAGTTGCAGTCGTTTCAAGAGTGAAAAAGAATTTCATAATCTATCGACTCATTGATAAATTTAGTGTCAAGAGAGCGACGTTATCAAAAGCTACGTTTCGTCACGCTATAGGCTTTATCTTGGGCGCATGTGGTAGCGCGACAGAGCCTACGTATCTTATCGTGGTTTCATAGTGGTCCTTATATTTGGTTCATCTTGATTGTGTCTTATCTTACTCGGTGTTCTAGGAAATTCACCTATTTTTCGGTTTAGAGCTATCGCAGTTGATTAGTCCAAGAGATTTTCGTTTGCAGCAGCAAAATAAGTGGTAGAGGGATTTGTTTAGGAGTGATTGTAACAGACAGCAGTAGCAGGTGAATAAGTTGAATAAAATCGAACAGTCAGTATTTCTCAACGCCGGATTTGCCGATCTAGCCGGACAAAATTAAGTTGTGTAGTGGAATAATGTTTTTAAGAAATGTTTTTTGGTTTATGGAGTACCTATAGCTATGTTTTGCTATTGTAAATAGGTTTTTTAAGTACTCTAAAGAAATATGTCTGGCTGTAATTCTGCACGAGATTCATTCGCACGTTCATTTAGTAATTTTTTCATACACTTCATACATTTTAATTTATTATTAAATTTTTATTAAGTTTATTAATTTATTATTAAATAACAAGAAATTAAATATAGAATTAAGAATTCAGTCCCTTTATCACTCATCTAACACCTCAGAAGATCTCATCGAAAACTCACGAGTGGTTCTCCTCTAAACATCCACAGATCATGTCGAAAGATTTCACTAAGTTTGTATGCTAAGCTCTCCCACTTCTGCCACGCCTACTTAAAAAATCCAGTGCCACAAACCAATTCTAACAACAAACTCAAATAAATTGATTGAACGACCATAAAAAAAACTAATGAAAATGTGAAAAATTAGGAAAAAACTCAGTTTGAGAGGATTTTTTTTGAGATTTTTCTCATTGGTATATAAGAGCTGGGCTGAGTGGGTGTGCCTCAGTATCTAGGTGGCACTCGGATGGACCACATTGGGGGGAAAACTTTGAGTTGAATTTTTTTTTAAATTTGGACTTTGAGTTATTGGACTGATACATTGTTGTTGGAATTTTTGATTTGTTGTTGGGATTTTTGAGTTGTTGTTGGACTTGGCGATGTCCACACATGTCGGGGTACGTTCGGGCGGGTCGGTTGGTCTGAAACTTTTTTTTTGATGATTGAAAGTTAGGAGCTATCAGTCCTGCGTCGAAGGCAACCTTACCTCAGCATTAGCCTTCTTCGAGGAAGGTATTTAGGGGAAATTGACAAGCATCCTTAACCAAGTTATTGGAGGGACATGCCATTCTTCAACAAGCTATTGAAAGGTCAGGTCTCACATCATTATATCCTGGTGTTTGATCATGGACAACAATTTTTTTTATTTCTTTTTTTTTTGTTTTTTTTTTTTATTTTACTGGCTCTGGACCCGTTGTAGCTGATGCGCAACTGTGTTGTAGATAAACTGAAGACTGTATATCATGGACACCTTGCCTGGTAATCATAGGAGCCCGCTGAAGATGGTTTGGGTTCCACAAAATGGAGATCAGCCATACACAGGGCCACTGTTGTCGACTATTGATCCTTTCTTCTTAATAATTTTTCTCGTCTGTTGTGCCATCTGCCATTGATCATGATGATTGATGTATAATATATATTAATTTTCATTGATTGAAATTATTGTTTCAACAACCAGTCCCAGTCTTGACAAGAAAGTCTCATTAGCCTTTCGTAAACTCTACCAAAGCCGATGCCCATTCTCTCTTTCCTAGCAACTTTACATAGTTTTTTTAATTTAACCAACTCGTTCTACTCTAGGAAGCTTTCTTCTAATCCTTAATATATTCCAAGGCATGGGAACTTCGGGCATATGTACAACTCAAGTAAAAATGAATTTAATATCCATTTACAGTCGACTATAGATAAGTTGACACTCGTTAAATTAATTCTCTAGATAATTCGAAAACTTTCTGCGGTGTCCTAAATTCAACAAATTCAGTACTAGTTTGTCTTCTCTGAAGTACTGACTGACTAAACCCTTTGAAGTTAATGAAATGATATTTTACTCGTGAATATTTAATAATTCTCGTGACACACGGTCAAGAAAACTATGATGATGATGATATTCAATAATTTGAAGTCCGGTTTTTCCCACTCTGTACCTTAAAGCCTTTTTTTATGTACAGATCTTTTTTTATATAAAAAGAGAACATGCCAGACTTCTCATTTTGCAGTCTAGTTTTCTTTCAAATTTTTGATCAAACGCTTTTAATGTGATTTTTGTTTCCGCGTTTGGCTGCTAGGCTTTAAGCTCTTGTGAATTTTTTCTCTAGTACCTTGTATTTCAAATTTTCGAGAGTATTTGGCATTGCTATTAAACGCTAAAAAACTAATGAGCCTTTGGAGGATATGGAAGAAATCAGAACTTCTACCGACTTTCTTCTCGTGCAGAGTTGCGTTTAGGAAGAGCTCAGTCTCTCAGTGGCAGCCAATCGATGTAAACCACGCTTCTTTTTTCATTCTTTTTTTTTGATTTCCACTTTGATTCCATTGATTGACACACAGTTGAAATTTAAGAACTTATTTTTCGTATTTACATTTCGTGAAATACAACACGCATATCACCATACTCGACCTTTGCGATCATGGATCATCATGATCTTGCTGGTCTAGTTGTCTGTAGAGCCAAGTATTCTCAAGTTGCGTTTAGTTTAATAATTTAATAATAATAATTAGGTTTTGTAACAGCCCATTGGGGACCGGAGTCCAGGTTTATCGCCTTAGCTAGCCAGCTTTAATAATTTTGGAAATTAAGGGAGAATGTTAGAAGATTGTAAGCCCTTAAATCAAGCGGATGTGTCGTCAGTCTTAACTTACTCACACTTACTTGAAGCAGCAAAAAGTTTGTAACTATACAACTTAACAAAACTCTCAATATTTGCCTACCCTAGCGTCTCTGATGATGCATTTAAATCCCCGAAAAATAATCTCATCTCCCCTCCAAAAAGTCAAACTAATTTCTATAGACACCCAGCGGCGAAGTACGTTTAATAAAAACTTTCAATTTCGAAAATTGCAATTGAAAACTAATGACGAAAATCGCCTCTCCAATTAAACTCAACGACCGTAAACGAAGTTCAACTTCCCCCAAAGGGCGATATTCAACAAATTTAATATCTCCTAACGCTTGACGTCGCCAAATTTTGTACCCACTGCCTTCCGCAGGATCTCCCCGAAGACCACTTAACGTGGTAATTTACTTCAGCAGGATGTCAAAGTATCACCCAAAAAAACAGTTTCTCTTGCCGCGAAAACCACTTGACCTTCAAAAATTACATCGAGGGTCCTCTTAAGCTGAGCACCAGAAACATGATATCTCATACCTTTAGCTCCTTAAATAATAATGAAGAGCCAGATCCGCTGAATAAATTATTTTATGGTCAACCGGAAGCTGATTTATGAGAAACGCAACAGAAGAAAACAAAAAATGTATTATTTACTCAAGGCCTTAGGGCCTGGCGGAAGAATTTCCATTTAAATGGGAAGGAAGCCTTCTTTGGTTGACGGGAAGGCAACACATCGTCATCGGCCTCCGAAACACAAAAAAAAGACGACAAGAGTTGCGTAAAATGAAAATTAACGAGAGTGACATCGTGACAATCTTTGTCTACGATAACGGACACTCTCACAGGAGATTAAAAATGTAAATTAAGGATGAACTGAATGAATATCGCTTGTCCTGAGGGAGACAAGACAAAAAAGAAGACACAATCCAACAGGTAGGCCATTTGTTACCCCGTCGCGAACCAACCACTTGACGGGCTCTATCAACAGTGGAATTTCTCTGGGTAATTTCCTTCTTCGTCCTTTTGAAGGAGCTTAATTAGATGAGATTTCAACAGGAACACAAATCAATGTCAATGATTGTTCTTCTTGTGAATCGTAAGGACACTCAAGTCCTTTTTACTTAGATTTTATTCTTTTTTTTGTAAACTCACCTGGCAAACGGTTTGGGTTCTTCGGGAGAGGTGAATTCAATTTAAATCAAAACCGCTAGACCGTAGCACTTTAAACTTGAAGGATCTAGAATGTCCTCTAGACGGATGTTTCACAACACTTTTTTTTGTTCTCGAAAAAAGGAACAATTTCACTTTGAAAAGGATACTTTTGATTTTTTGGTAAACTTTTTTTCTTTCTCTTACACTTCTTGGATGTCCTTGTTGGAATACTTCTGTTACTTACTCACTGTGATGCAGTCGAAGGATGAATGTTGTAAGGACCTGTGCGGCGGGTTCTTTTATATTTGAAATTGAAATCAGTTTTTTTTTTTATTTTTTTGGTCCTTTGGAGGATTCTGGAAGAGATGGTGGAAGAAATGTCCTTAATGACAGCAGATGCGTGCGTATGTACACCCACTCGAAGAAATCGTATTGGTTGAGGTTCGCCTGTTGCGGTGGGGATTCGTGTGTGTGCGTGGGGATATTTCCCCTATTTGAGAGGAGAGCTTTGGCGAGGGAAATTCTCGACGGTGGCTAATCACGGTGGGAAGTGAGTGTTTAGTAGGAAATTGTACGTGAAGGTGAAAGGTTACAGCGAAGCGGATAATGAATTGACGAGGCTGTTTGCTAATGGAATCGGGAGGATTATGCGGAATGTGGATAGGTCATATGCAATCAGCTCGGGGACAGACCCTCTCTGGGGAGTGCGTTAGGCGACGTAAATGAGGGTCTTAATGCTTGCTGGTAACGCAGAGATAGGCACCAATCATAATCATTTCGAATGAAGACCTTTGGCATTTTCACTTAAGCGAGGTTGGTAGAAGAGTCTTCAGTTGAATATTCCAAAGGAGTGACTGCCACGGAAATTCTTTCAATTCGGCTCACGTAGGTAATATTGTGGCCCATTCTTTTTATGATATCACAAAAAATCTCTTCCACAAATGCCGCTTCACGTTTGAACTCAAAACTCTTCCATAAACACGTTACAACAGTTGACTCTTCTTCCTCTTCCATAAACACAGATAGTTGAAGAAAAATCCGTACATCAGCTGGTATGTTGTTGAGACTACACAAAACTTGGGATCTAATCATGGCAATCGTCTGGACGATAATCGTCTGACAGCTCTTTCTTTGGCAAAACCAAAAAATCGCACGTCCATTTGCTGCAGAAGGGTTTTTTATTTGTCCCACTACACAAGATTTCATTATAGACCTACAAATGGCTGTCTTTTTGAGCGTCTAAGAAATACTTGAAAGGATAGACTTCTTGCCTATTTGATAGCTCTGAACGATAGCTCTTTTTCTATCCTTTGACTGTCTGGAATCAAAATTCGACATTGCCTCCCACTTACCACGCCTACTCCAAATATCCATCATCACAGACGAATCCTAACCACAAAATCAAAAAAAATTATTGAATGACCAGGAAAAACGAGTGAAAATGTGAAAAATTAGGAAAAAACTCAGCTTGAGAGGATTTTTTTTGAGATTTTTCTCATTGGTATATAAGAGCTGGGCTGAGTGGGTGTGCCTCAATCTCTTGGCGGCACTCGGATGGAGCACATCGGGGGGAAAATTTTGAGATGAATTTTTTTTTTTAAATTTGGACTTTGAGTTGTTGGACTGATGCATTGTTATTGGAATATTTGATTTGTTGTTGGGACTTGGCGGTGTCGGAACATGTCGCGGTACGTTGGTACTCTTGGAGTTGAGTACTCTTCGGGCGGGTCGATTGGTCTGAAACTTTTTTTTTTTGATGGATGATGATGGTTCAAAGCTAGAAGCTGTCAGTCATGCGTCGACTTGCTACGGCTATCTTACTTACTTACCTACTTCAGCATTAGCCTTTTTCCAGAAAGTTATTATATCTCATCCTTCGTCAAGCTGTTGAAGGGACATGGACTCGCATCCTTCATTTAGCTATTGAGGGGTTATGAAATTACATCATTCATCGATATCCTGGTACATGATCATGGACATTTTTTTTAATTTATTCTTTTTTTGTTTTTGTTTTTAATATTTTTTGTTTTAGTTCTTGAATTTTCTTTTTTTTTTTTTGAATTTTTGAAGACTGGCGTCTTGATGGCTGATGTGCAACTGCGCTTTCGACTCACTGATGGCTGCATATCATGAATTCTTTGACTTATTGTGCTGAAAGGGTGTCGAAAATGGCAGAGTACTAGCACGATAACAGATGACAACATCATCATAGCAAATACCATTACACTCACTCTTTTTTCATTTTTTTTTTAATTTTTTTCTGTGCCGTCTGACACTTGATATGACACCTGGCAAACCAATGAAGGCTATCATTTCATATCTCCACCCTTATGGACGAACTTGTCGCGGCCTTCCGCAAAGCCTACCAATGAAATCGGGTATACAATTTTCTCCTCTATGGCCCACTTAATTCCAAAATCTTCAGGCTCACTCAGTTTCTTGGTGACAGTCGTTCGGTGTATATCGATAGGAATATCACAAATAATGCCTCACTTGTTATTCGTCATTTAAACTCCAAAAAGCCATGAAAATGCAGAAAACATGGAATTTGCCCAAAAATTTCTTGATATCATTAGAGTCCTCGTATGGAGCAGATGAGACTCAAGTACACATTGCACCAAAGCTTCGTTTGCGTCGTTAATTAGGACCAAAAAACACCACGCAACTTCGAAACAATGCAAATTGAATAAACGATTCTCATGTACAATATTTTAACGAGTTAACGACGCAAACTGAACTAAGATCGACGTAGCTTCGGAACCGCAACAATTTTCAGCGACGCAACCTCGAAACGACACAAAGCACGAATTTGATGTAAAGTCTTTTTATATGATTTTTGTTTCCTATCTTTGGATTAAGACTTCACCGCCTTTCGCCATGCCTACTGACCCGAGCAACTCTTGGCCGCAAGCAAAAATTTATAGAAATATTAAAATTCTACCGATTTGCAAATGAAAAATGGCAAAACTACTCGGAAAAATGTAAAAAAACCAAAAAAAACTCAACTTGAGAGAATTTTTTTGGAGATTTTTCTCGTTCATTTATAAGACTGGCTCTGAGCGAAAGTGCCTCAGTCTCTTGGCGGCAGTCAGTCAGGTGCGGGTTGGTGAGATTTTTTGATTTTTTTTGTTTTTGTAATATTCACTCACTTTAGACTTGGATGACATGCTTTGTTGTTGGAATTTTTTTTTTTTTAATTTTCTAGTTGTTGGATCATTGGACTTGTTGTTGTACTGGCCCACAACATATACATCAACCACCACTCACATTGGTCTACCACCCACTCCGGCTTACCACCGACATGCATGTCACCCACTTTGACGTTTCACCCCCTTTGGTCCACCTCAGATATCAGCCCACCACCAACACTGGCCTCTCCAAGCCACACTGCCTCTTCCTAAAATGTTTCAACGAATTTCATTGGTCTGAAACTTGGTTGGGATTGACTTTTTCGTTGACGTGGACAATTATTGGAGGATTCTTTGGCTTGTATGAACTTGGTACTAGCCAGGAATCCATACACTTGTCTCGTATTACTTTTTTTTCAATACATTTCGACTTTTTTTTTGTACCTTTCCTGCCGGATAATTTCTGCAACTCCGTCATCCCTGTCATAACTTCATGGTCGTACAGTCCACTTTCCTCTTAATCCATATACTGACTCTTTTATTTCGAAGAATACAAGTCCTGACTCTTTCAACATCTCATGTCCTGAATTATTCAATTCCAAGAGCATTTGATTCATACTTCCGGCGAAATACCTGTACGTTGCAATATTTTGACGTCAATCGCTTTTCACAGTCGCAATCCTTTGATTCCTTCCTGATCCCTCCTAACCCTAATCTCTCATTAAAAACTCATCCTGTACTAAGAAAATCCATCACTCAATTGAAAGAATACAAAAATCCATCATCCCTTTCAACAAGTCAAGCTACCTCAATCGCCATTAAAGATTTTTTCTTCTTACGCTCGGGCAACTCACTAATGACGATGATATTGCCTCCACGACACAGAAAACAAATACCCGAAACAAGCACCCACCTTGCTCCCATTTTTTTTCCTTCTTTCCTTTCCCATTTTAGTTTCCATCGTTAAAATTGAAAACGACTTCGTGGTACTTACGGAATTAACTCCTACTTACTGCTGCTGGTACTCGTCCTCTGCAGGATATACCTCAAGTCCGGAAATGACGTTCATAGAAATGTCACTTTACACTACACCCATCCCAACCGAGCGGTAAATAGAAGACTCCTCTTTGCTAATTTAGTATCCGGCAAAAGAGGGAGTAATGCGTGACCATTAAACAAACAATGGAATGCGTCCATCATTAGGAAATGTCCATTTTATGGAGGATGAGTTTGACACCCACTCACGGGAGGAAATTTATTTAGTGGGGTATCCTGAGAAGAAGGACATTGTACAGCGTTTCGATTGGCTGAGACTTTGATGTGACCTTGAATCGTGTAACGTAGATGGTTGAAATGAAATTAGCCTGGGGAATTTTCTTCGTCGTTGTCACACGCATGCAACAAGTTGAGTTGAGCTTTTGAGAGGGGGAGATCGAAATTTCCCTCCTCATCGGTTGGAGAGGGAACTTTTTCTTCATTTTCTCTTGGAAAATTCTATTACGGATGGCGACGCGAAAAGATTTTATGAATTTTTTTAATGGTCGTTGGTTGATTATGTCCATTGGATGGCAAAAAAGCAAGGCAAATCAATCCTAATAAGGAATTCGATTTTACATCGGCGTTAAACGAGTGTGGGAGGCAATCAATCGGTATAATTGTAATTCGACATTCAAATTGTGACTCTAAAAACTAACCGGAGTACGTCCAGTCCAAGCAAACCTTCAGTCTTCAGCATCGCCCTAACTCTATGAATCGAAAATTCCAGCTCTTCCATCGATTTCTAGACAAAAACTATCCCAAGAGCAACAAAAGGAGATCATTCTTTCATGATTCATTCGATTTATAAAATTCCAAAAATAAAATTTCAATCACAACCCTCCCTCTCAGACAGGGTCATCGCATTCTTCATCGCAAAACCGCCCACCACACAAAAAACCTTACCAAGTTTCATTGCCGTACCACAAAAAAAAAAAAAAAAAAAAAAACACGAAAACGCAACTTTCAAAAAGTCCTTCGTCAACATCCTTTGATGAGTCTTCTGTCTTCTCTTCGCCACTCGTTAAACTAAAAACTAAATTTTCCGCCTTTGTCTGCTCTCCAAATTTATTTACACACAGTTGACAGGACGAGTTTATTAAATTCTCAACCTTCCCCCCATCATCGCCCCAAACCATCTAACGACACCAGATTCGTTTAAAGCCACGCACCTTATCCCGGACATTGTACGCACTCAGTCCCTCTACAGTAAAACGAAATTAATTTCAAATTAGAGGCGAGAACATGCAAATAATAGAGTCCACCAAGTCGACGCCATTGCTCTTAGGAAAATTACCTCAAGGATGGCATGATGTACACTTATCACCGTCCGAGTCCATGTTGGCTTGTTTAAAAGGGCAACCGCCTCCAACAACCGTGTGTGTGCTGCCGTGTGAATGCAACACACGGCATGTCTCACCATGCACAAAATCCCATAAACTACGTTTTATTGACCCGTTCACATGACGACAACGAATCGACTTGTATGCCACATCCGGCCTAAAAAGGAATGCTGCCATCGTCGTCGTTGTTGTATTTGTTACAGATGGTGGATGCTCGATGCTCGGTTGTGGGGGGGGAAATTGATTGTCGGCGCTTAATTGGAAAACCGTATGCAGATGGGGGTGGATTTGGTCCTTTGAGAGATAGCGAGGTAGATAAATCTCTAACTCTGTCGAAATTTATTGAAACAGTCTTTGACTTGGATTGGATTTTCTGTTTTTTTTTTTTTTTTTGAAAGACCATAATAATTTGGGTAAATATTTGCTTTGATAATTTGGCAGGACATTTCCGCTAAGAGGTTGACATAACTGATTGGAAAGAGCTGCGTTAATGACGACCAACAAATTACGCCTTTGTGGCACCAGCAGGGTAATTGGCCTCGACTCTAGGAAATTAGTACGAAGCACATCATGTCTGGATGATGAAATTGAAATAGATCGACCACTTGTGTCTTTTAACGTCATTTCCACTTCCTCAAATGCGCGCAATACATTTAAAACAATATTTTTTATTTATACAATTGTACCGCCGAGCGAGCGAAGCTGCACTGGAAGCTTGAACGCGTGTCTGCTTTATTTACAGAGCTAAAGAATAAAAAAGAAAAATCAGACTTTCTTTCTTCTTTCGAGGCAGTCTGATCTTTTAGCAAATATTTGATTTCGACACAAATGATTGTGCATCAATTTTCATTCAATTTGCGCCGTCGCTATCGGAAAGTACGCACAAAGATTGGAGCAAGAGCTGATGAAGTTACGGAGATACAATCGAGTTTGAAAATGATAAGCGTCTTCGTACTCTAGTCTTAATCGACAGGTCGCACGCAGTTTAAGATTTTAAACAGATGCAGTAATCTAAGCAGGTCTCATGCAGCTCAACACCTTTAAACTGATACAAGCTGATAAAAAAAAAAATAAACGTCGTTGTAGCGAATCCCAGAAGCGGTTCGTATGCAGCTAAAGACTTCTAGGCAGTTGCAGTCGAGTTAAAAAAGAATAAGCGTCTTCGTAGAAAATCCAAGCAGCAGGCCTTATGCAGGTAAAGACCTTGAAACCAATGCAACTAAACGCTTTTAGACGGATGCACTCTGGTAAAAAAAAGAATAAACGTCGTTGTAGCGAATCCCTGAAGCGGTTCGTATGCAGCTAAAGACTTCTAGGCGGTTGCAGTCGAGTTAAAAAAGAATAAGCGTCTTCGTAGAAAATCCAAGCAGCAGGCCTTATGCAGGTAAAGACCTTGAAACCAATGCAACTAAACGCTTTTAGACGGATGCACTCTGGTAAAAAAAAGAATAAACGTCGTTGTAGCGAATCCCTGAAGCGGTTCGTATGCAGCTAAAGACTTCTAGGCGGTTGCAGTCGAGTTAAAAAAGAATAAGCGTCTTCGTAGAAAATCCCAGCAGCAGGCCTTATGCAGGTAAATACCTTGAAACCAATGCAACTAAACGCTTTTAGACGGATGCACTCTGGTAAAAAAAAGAATAAACGTCGTTGTAGCGAATCCCTGAAGCGGTTCGTATGCAGCTAAAGACTTCTAGGCGGTTGCAGTCGAGTTAAAAAAGAATAAGCGTCTTCGTAGAAAATCCCAGCAGCAGGCCTTATGCAGGTAAATACCTTGAAACCAATGCAACTAAACACTTTTAGACGGACGCATTCTGGTAAAAAAAAAAAGAATAAACGTCGTTGTAGCGAATCCCAGAAGTGGTTCTTATGCAGCTAAGGATTTCTAGGAGGTTGCAGTCGGGTTAAAAAAAGTATAATCGTCGTTGTAGCAGGTCTCAGCCGTAGGCCTTATGCAGCTAAAGACCTTTAAACCAATGCAGATTGATAAAAAAAAGGAATAAGCGTCGTTGTAACAAATCCCAGCAGCGGATTTCATGCAGCTGAAGACCTTTAGACGACGAGGCAAAGAAATCAAAAGCAATTGGGTATGGCAGACTTTTAGCAGATGCCTACAACGCACGAAATAATGGATCTCTAACCCTTTCCCAATATTTCTTTTCCTTCAAAACAGAAAAAAATCTTCCTTCCATAGCTGCTCGTTCAATGGCTGTCCACCTTTCCTTATAATTGGCGCATGTTAGAGAGATGGGGGCTATTCTTAAGTGTCCTCTTTAAGACACAGCACGGGCCGAAGGTACCGAAGGAGAAATGGAAAGAAGGTTCGGATAGACTTCCCTAACTTTAAAAATGTCCAACTCGTTCAAAGGACACTACAAAAACGCATGAAATAAATCTTTTTTACTCGATTTTTCTTGTCCTTCAAGAATAAAAACCTTAAATTTACATTTGCTCATGCAATAGCTGTCCATCTTCGTCGGATAGAGCCCGCTAACCTCAAAAAATGCAAACCCGTCTTAAGGGTATTATTAAAAAGCACGAGAAAAAGGTTCACTGTTGAAGGTGCATTTTTCTTATCCTTCAACAGAGAAATACCTTCCTTCCACAGCTGCTCTTTTAATACCCTCATCGGATAGAGCTCCTTAACCTTTTAAAATTGAAACAATTCCATTGAAACAAAGCATTTTTTTTTTTAATTTGTTTTCTTTTTATTTTTCAGCATAAAGAAATAAAACAAACAAATTATTTCATTTAAAATACATTTTTTCCATTCTTAACCCATTGACAATGCCAGTGCCGTTTTGGGCTCAATGAATTAATCAATTAATTAATTAATAACTAAGAATAATAATTACATAGTTCTTTTTATATTTTAAGTTTTTTTTTTATTTTTTGCAATCTATTTTTTGTATGTTTTATCTGTTTATTTATATTTGTTTTTCTTTAAATATTTTTTTTTAAAGAAAAACAAAAGAATTGATTTTATTTAATTAACCTGGTTTTACGCTAATATTGCAAAAAAAATGGAAAAAAAAAAAAAACAAAAAATGGAAAAGAAAATTGCATCTAAAGAACAAAAAACAAAGGAGTACGTGTATTTAAGAATAAATGAACATAGGATATTTGAGAAGAGAACAACAATGAAATCAAATAGACGTAGAACATGGAATTTTTTTTTTTGTTTTCTTTTTCTTTAACGAACAAAACAATGAGAGACTGAATACTAAACAAAATGAAAGAAACTAAAACAAAATCAAGACAGCACCTGAAAAGAAAGAGAGAGAGAGAGATAGAAAAAACGAAACGAAGAATTGGCCTTGTTTGTTTTTCTTTTGGGTTTTTTTTTTTTTTTGTTACATTGGCCCGATTGGTGTTGGAATAGTAGTAGTAGCAATAGTTAGCGGTAGTAGTGTAGTTAGTAGTTCGTTTCTCTTACCACCTAAGCGTGTATATGTGTTTATTTTTTTTTTTATATAATTTCTCATGTAAATCCATTTACATTATTAAATTTTGTTTTTTTTTTTTAAGTTTTCCTTTTCTTGTTTTTTTAATCAATTCTACAATCTAATTCAATGAGAAGATTTCACAAAAATCGAATAATTCTAGTATTTGTGTATGTGTGTGTGTGTGTGTGTGTTAATGTGTGTGTACATGTATGTATTGGTAGAAAATAGAAAAAAAAAAGGATTAAAGTTATATTATATATAGAACTGTGTGTTGTTTGTGTGGAGCAAGAGAGAAGGCTTAACGTAGATAACCGCCTTTCCGCTTCTGATCTTCCAAATATTCCTGAGTGGAGAGCTGGATAGCTTGCTGGAGCATTTCGCTTTCGGAAAGTTGTGCAAAACCTGTTGTGGGAAGGATTTGAGTTGAGAAAAATAAAGTTAATCGTTGGGGGTTTGAAGGGAAAAAAAAAACTGTACCATTGCACGTACCATCAGCGGCATATGACGACTCTAACAGTGACTGATAGAAAGTCGACAAGGGCGGCTGATTTGATGGTGCTGCTGCTGCTGTTGCTGTGGCAGAGACTTTTGGTGATGAGGAAGCTGGTTCTTCACCGGAAACCACCGCTGATTTCTCTGTTACTTGCTTTGAGGTGCCAGGCGATGATGACGACGGAGAAGGTGATGGCGGCGATGTTGGCGTTTTTGGGGAAGTCACTGTTGTAGTCCGTTGTCGTGCTGGTGGTGGCTGTTGTGGAGAATTTGATTTTTCGGATGCCGGTGTTGTTGGCCTCGAACGCTTTGACTCGGAATCACAGAATGTTGCAGTTTTCTGCTGCTTGGCTTTCTCTTCGTCGTTGTTGCTGTGTAAAGAATTAATTCTATTTAGTCAAAGCTGAAGAGATTTGATGACAAACATATATAATCCGGCTAAAAACAAAATTTTTTTAACAAGCAAAAAATGACATCAATTCTACGGAAACCAATAATTCCACAAACTCTAAACCTTTACTGACAGACTATCGATTAAAATAAAAAATGCTCTAAGCTGAACAATTAGAGAAAACTCGTGACAAATCCCTATTTTGAGACTTTTGCCCTAAAAGACTACGTTTGTATTCCATCAAAACGCGTCGCGGCCCTTTTTGAGTTGCAAAAAATGCACCTTCAACTAAATTAAAAGTGAAAAAAACGTACAAATAATAAAATTACTCACTCCTTATCATCTCCTTGTGCACCACCAGCAGAACCAACCATTTCACGACGTCGTCTCTTGCTCAGTCTCGAATTGGGACCGCGATTTTTCGATTTCTTCCCACGATTGGCTAATTTCTCACCCGACGGATGATCAATGGAACTTGTGCTGCTCATATCTGTGTCATCACTATCGAAACACAGCTCTGAATCTTTCCGAAGACTCTGTCCGAAGGCGGTTAATGACTTTGGTGATAGATTCCCAACAGTCAAGACAGCCGCCGATGTAGCCGTTGCCGATACAGACGATGACGACGCCGGTACACTAGGCACCGAACTCATCGATGACGTGGACGATGACGAAGAATTGAGATTATCATTGGTAACTGTACACGTTGAGCTTCTAAGCTGATGCTGATGATACTTTGAAGGCGATGCAATCGCAGCTGCCTCAGCTGACGTTACGGTAGCGGATGTAGTTGCTGCTGCAGCACTACTGCCGCTTGCATGATTGCTATTGTTTGTTGTTGCAGCCGTTGCTGGCATACGCGCCTTTTGCATATTCTCTCGACACCACTGTAAGTAGGATTCACGTGCGATTTGCTCTTCGATTGCTTCGTTTGTTGCCTCCCAATCGGTTGTTTTAAGCTTATCCTCAAACATTGTCTAAAATATAAAATTCATCATTAACTCATCAGCAAGGATTTGACACAAACATCCATCTAACCTGTTCGATTTCTAGCTGTTCGCTTAGAAGCACTGCTTCTTTTGTTTGCAGCTCGGGCTTATAACCAGCCAAGCCCAAGCCTACACCAACCGTAGCATTGTAGGGATCGATGATTGCATTGTAATGAGATCCACGCTGATAAGACAGACGGAGCGGAGGATATCCTTTGTTGAGTTGTTCTGAATTGAAAATGTTTATCGGGCCTAAAAGAAAGAAAATATATCTCTCACTAATCAGTTTCAAAAAATTCTTCGTTTCGATAACTTACTCGACTTGTAGCAGTACAACTCCACTGGGCGATTGTAAATCTCTGACATGGCTTGGATCTCAATGTGGTTTCCATGCGAATCCTTCTTACGTTTGCGTTTTATGTAGCTGTTGATGTCTTCAGTTACAAAGTGTGAGAAGTATTCACGATTTTGGTACTAAAACAAGAAAAATTTGCCATTATTTCTATTCCACAAGCCTCTCGTGACTAAACATACAATGTAATCCATAGTTTGTTGACGAATTTGATCATGCATCTCCTCATCCCCGAAAATTTGCAATGAAATTGCACGAAATAAACATGCACCATCCTCTTCGATATTCTTAAGTATGAATCCTTGTTCGGACATCATTTTATCGAATTGCTCATCACGTAATTTCCACTCCTCTGGACTAATAAAACCCTCTTTGGGGCGTAAATGTTCATCACCACTGTTGTAACCCGAATACGCATCTTCAACGGCCTTTAAAAGATTTCCCGGCACCTGAGTTGTAGGTGATGGAGGTTGACCCGACACACTGGCCAGTGGTGATTGTTCACCTGACGAACTTGTACTCAGATTTGAAGAAAACGCAGGATGATGTGGACTCTGGCAATTCTGAACAGTCGTTGTGATTTTTTCACGTTCACGCTCACGTTTATGATGTTCACGTTTAGATCTTCCACTGCTAGAAAAATTAATAAACACTATTAGATTTCATTTGAAATTTTATACACGATGGTTAACTTACCTTTTGTGCGGACTACGGCGATGCCGAGAGATCTCTTCGTACACATCTCCACGACGTTGAGGACTCTGAAATGGTAAATAGACGCGGTTAGCAAAGAAGTTTAAGCCTCGAAGAGTTGATAAGAAATCTACGACTTCTTTAAAATAAATAGACGTGGTTATCAAAGAAGATAATGAGTCCCACAGTTGAGAAAACGAGGATTACTTTAAGATGAATATGCGTCAGAAGTTGATTTAACGAAGAGCTGATAAGAAACAAAATTTTTTTCTTAGGATGGGAAACCTAGCACAAGAAACAGGCCGGTTCTTTCTTTTCCAATTAGTGTGGGACTTCCACCCACTAAAACCACATCTTGATACGTTCTCCTTGGCGCACCGTGTACTCTGGGACCGAGTTCGTATTACTTCTGAGTAAGAAAACTAAGGTTAGGTTTAGGTACGCGGGCTGCCAGAAAGATTCTTCCACACTTGGGTCCTTGTGGGCGCCTTGTCTTACCCTGAGGGGAGGTTGTGGTCCCCTCCCCTTCTGCGTGATAACATATCCAATCGCCCTATGATCCGTAAAAAAACTAAGGCTAGACTTTGACTTTGTACAGGTTTTTGCAGGCCATCTTCCGACCGATTGACAACTAAAATATACGTCATATCTCAATACGTTAGAGGCCACAAACAAATCCCAAGTCATTAAATTCTAAGCATCATTTAGAGAACTCGTTCTCTTACTCATCGCACCTTTTCAATGATGACTCCACCCAAAATGCAACGCTTATCCACGGAACGTGAACACAAAATACACAGAATATAAACACATTTGCATTCACTCTGCCCGAATAAACTTTCATCACATCGCGTTCCACGCACACTTCTTCCGCCACCAAACAAAGGTGACCCATTCCACAGGCACTCTCAAGCAATTAAAATCGAATGTGGCCCACCCAACAAACGCCATTTCCTCATCTACACCAAATGGCTTCCAGTTTCCTCTATATCTGATACAATTCCATTAGGAAGAGCTATCTCCCTTATCTACTCCCGCAAATTCCTTCCTTCTTTTTTTGTTTTTTCCCCCTTTTTTTTTGCACTTGACGCACCACACACCGAACCGAAGTCTCTCTTATACGAAAAATAAACAAAACGCAAATGTCAAACTCCCCCAGCTCGTTGCAAACCACCACCACCACCACGCCCCCCTAACAGACGTTGTTGGCCACCCCAACTCCCCCGAAAAACCACTCTATTTACATCCCATCGGGCACATGCTGCTTGCTGCTGCTGTTGCTGTTGCTGGTGGTGCATTCGCGTTGTGGAATTGACGGCGGATGATATCACAAACACAAAAAAAAAAAAAAAACACAACGCTCACATTCACACTCACCTGTGCATGGCTGTCGATTACGACACTGCGATGTGTGGAGCGAACGACATTTTGATTTGGGGCCTCTCCTCCAACAACCTGGACATGACCATGGGAGTCTTTCTTTCCGCCATCCGTGGACTTCTGACTACCCACTGGTTTGATTGTCATATTGTTGCCCTTGTTGTCGTCGTCACACCGTCGTCGTCGTCGTTGTTACTGGCGTTTTAGCTTTCGTCGTCGTCGTCTTCGCCTTCGTCGTCTTCGTCGTGGTGTCGTCTTCACTTATTCGCTCACTCTTTGTTGTACGTACGTTTTCTTTTTTCTTTTTTTTTGCGTGTGTTCTTTATTCTTTCCTTCGTTCTTTCTTTATCGCATCCTTTTGTTCTCCACCCGACTTTTTTTTTTGTCTTGTCTTTCTTTTTCTTGTCGATTTTTTTTTTCTTCCTTGCCTTTCTTTTTAGCGAAATTTTCCACTACGTTTTTTTTTTATTTGATGAGTTTTTTATTTTTGCTCAAACTATTCTTCGATCGGGAAATTTCGTCAAAAAATCAAATAAATTCATTGATTTTTGTTTAAATTCAATGTGAACTAAGTTTTTCGAAAGCTTTGGAATATTTATTTAGAGTTTTTTTTCCCGAACTGCGAACGTGTGATGACGAATTTCGCTTCAGAGAAAATTCTACGACCATATTTTCTTTTCTACACACAGTTGTTGTTTTTCCTTTATATTTTGAGTTCATTTTGATTTGAGTTCATCGTTTCATCCGCCATTGGAGTTTTGTTCATTTCAAACAAAAAAAACAACAAAAATGAAGGAGAATTATTCATTTTTTTTGGAATATAAGGGCGTGTGCGCATTTGATGGTAGCAGGGCAATATTTTTTGTTGCGTTATAATTTCCTATTTCTTGGAATTAAGAATTTTTTGCTTAGATAAAAAACACAGATCAGTTCTCAATGTGAACGCTCAGCTAAAAAGTAGTCTAATCGAATTTGATATCGTCCACTTGTGTAGAAAATTTTATAAATTTAAGGTGTTGTTCGAATGTTAAGCGATCCAGTCTATCGTAAATGGCAAACATTCGACTAATCTTGTGACACTTCAAACAACAGCTGAGTTTGATAGGTGCCAAATGTCAGCGCTACCAACTTGAAAGCAATGAAATGAATATTTCGTATTTATTTATTTGTTTTTTGTTTTTTCTTAATTATTAGCCGATCGGTGCCTTACGTTAAGAAATTCACAATTTTTTGTAATTCAAATCCTTATTGTCTATTGTCAGATAACATCAAATCGAAATCCTTTACGCCCAATCTCATGTAACATCCACAATCCACATTGATGACTTCATTTCTTTTCTTCATCCCCATCTAAACTCACTTTCCTACCCACACATCCGCAATCTCATCACCCCACCATCTCATCCCCACGTACATATACATCGAATGAACAACAACAAAGAGTTCATTTTCCATCGATTCATCCCTCCACTCAAAACCATCTGACTATCATCTGATAATTCATTTCTGTCGTCCATTTTATTTATTCCTCCATTCTTCGGTTCTCTTACAATCGACCTTTTCATCATTCTCCATACGAGTTTCCTTCTTTATCAAGACGTTATATTTGAAATGAAAGACTTGAATTTAATTTAAAAAATATTTTTTATTTCTATATCGATTTTTTTTTCTATGAAACTAGTTTTCTTGTTGTTTTTTTTTTCTTTTGTATATAATGCTTGTTGTTGTTTGGTTTTTGTTTTGCTTAAAGCAAATTTATTTGTGAACTACAGATTTTCATTTTCTTTTCTACTATTTTCTACGTTCTTTTGTCTTAGCGTTGTAAAAATATTTTATTTCTAATAGTAAACTTTTTTTTTGCTTATTAATTTTTTTTACTTTTTCTTCTATACATAGGTTTATGTTGTTAAACTAATTTTTGTTTTAGTGTGGAACTTACACACGATTTGTTATAAAAATATATTTTTTTTTTGTTGGTTGCATACTTTTTATACAATTTTCTTATGTGCATTTTCTTAAGTAAATGAGAAAAAAATTTCTATATAAAAAATGCGATTCAAAAATGATTTTTTTTTCTTTTCTTAAAAAAAATTGCTTGTGTACATACATTGAATGTATTTTGTTGTTATTTATTACATGGTATCACATATGAAATTATATTTTGTTGCTAAAATTTTTATAAATAATTTCTAAGGAATTTTCAAAAAAGAGTCGCCTCCTTTTTTGTGAGGGGATGTTGATTCCACTCCTTTTAAGCAACAAAACTTTACGAAGCATTAAGGATTTTTCTTACGAGGCGTCGGGTTACGAAAGGCCACCTCAGTTCATCATCTGATTCTGTTGTGACTGCTGCTGCTGTTGTTGGTGTTGTTGCTGCGCAACATTTTGCTGAGTCTGACTGTGATGTTGCTGCATTTGCTGCTGTTGTTGTTGCTGCTGTTGATGCATTTGATGCTGTTGCTGCTGCTGCTGCTGTTGTTGTTGTTGTTGCTGTTGTACTTGTTGCTGACTCGCCTGGTGCTGTTGCATCGCCGCCTGTGCCTGTTGTTGTATACTCAAATTCGGTTGCAACATGCTCGTTCCCCCATTCTGATTCTGCATACTCAGCTCGGCCTTGACGCGACGCGCTATATGCGACCTTGTGTGCTTCCGGAGATGATCCTTGCGATAAAATCCCTTGCCACACTCAATGCAGATGTGGCGCTTCTCGCCCGAATGGATGACAAAATGGAGGCTCAGCTGCTCCTTTCTCTTGAACGCCTTCAAACAAACGGTGCAAATGAACGGCCTCTCAGGATTGTGCGACTGCTTGTGACGCGTCAGGTGGTCCTTGCGCTTAAGCGCAGCATTGCAAATGTCGCAGATGTACCGGCGCTCGAGGTTATGACCCACGAGGTGGATTTCCAGTAAATCCTGCTCAGGATACGCCACTTGACACTCGGGGCACATGTACAGCGGGCTACCATCGAGGGCGGTTGTCAGACGGATTTCACCAGGACGCAATTTCGGCTTTCGCTCTTTTGGATGTTTTTTGCGTTTTTTCTTCTTCGCCGTTCCGGTCGAGGTGGAAGCTGTCGCTGTCGCCGCACCATGCTGCTGATGCTGCTGGGATGGATGCTGTTGATGTTGCACCACCTGCGTGGCAACCTGGTGTTGAGGTATGGTTATTGCTCCAATGCCAATTGGTGGTCCGGTTTGTACCTGAAATGATGGAGGAAAGGAATGACCATTAGTGGGATGAACTTTCGTTTTAGATGGTCAACAGCCCCATTTATTGGCTTAAGACAAGCGGGGAAAAACTTTAGAAACAGGCTACGTCGTTACCAGCTCATGGATACTCACTACGTTTTGATTCTCCTTCTTGATCGTCTCGGCTGAGTACTTGAGGAAGTGGTGCAGCGATAGCGGAAGCGTACTCGCAGGAAGGTGCGACAGATAGTCCGCCACTGTGGTGCCCGGCGTCAGACTCTGCCAAGTGGTGTTTTGCAAGGCTGCAAGGAAAAGACAAAGATGTTAAGGCTCGTCCTTCACTCAACCCGTCAAAATCGAAACGGAACCACGTGAATAAAAGAATTTTAACACAATTCGGGTTAACCCTTTCATGGCTGGTGTTCACATAAATTTTATCTGCTAATTACTCAAAAACAGTAGCGCAACAGTGTCTTAAGCTCGCGCAAAAAACAGATTTCGGTCCATTTTATTGTGAATAAGACGTCTCTTGGAACTCCGATCTCTTACTTCGTTTTTGGTGGTGCACGCCGTCATGAAAGGGTTAAGTGGCTGTCTCCACTCACTCACCTCTCTTTGTGTCCACACTCTGTTGCTGCAAAATGGCGTTGCACAAGTCCTGAGTGAGTTCCTGTGGCGCCTGCTGTACGTGGCCACTTGTGGTGGTTCCAGCCCCTGAACTCGCAGTCAAAGAATTCTGCGCATACGAAATCGTAGGCACCGCAGCCAGCCGCTTGTCCCCTTCCGACTGTTGGCTGTAGGGGTTATTCGTGGCGTACTGTTGCTGTGACACCCCGGACGTGACCAAATGGCCGTTGTTGTATTTATCCGGATTTCCGGTGTCTTCGGTGCGGAACTTGGCCGTAGGAATCGTAGTCGTAGTCGTCGGGAGCGGTTGATTGAAGTGTGTCATGTTTACCACCGTCGAGTTGTGGTAACGATTGCTAGACGTATCCTGATTCGTGGTAACCGTCGTCACTAGAGGCGCTGCCGTTGCTGTAAACTGAGGAATTCCTGGTATGGTGCCGGGGAATGGACCGCCGAAGGGTGTGAAATTCATCGTGCAGCACAATTAGCGCTTGTACGGAGGAAATTCTGAAAAAGGTCATGTTGTTAGTTTGTTCATTCTAAACATCTATAACAGACTGTAGAATCTTAAGAACTATCAATTAATTAATTGGGTGGCGGTACAGCCTGTTGAGGACCAGAGCTTAGCTTTTTCAGGTCCCTACTGTCCCACGCGCGGTATAATTTTACACATGTGAAGCGGACCTACGGACTCTGCTTCGATGGGGTCACGTCATAGAAGATTGTTTCAAAAGAGTCTCCGGATGTATCCGACGCTCAAACATGTTCTAAGTCATTTTTGACTCAATTTTTTACTTTGATTTCCAAAATTCAAGTCATTTTGAACTCAGACCATGGAGTAACACAACTTTCACCTGCTTGCCTCTCCACGTGAGGAAAGAGAACGTTTTTCCTTAATTTCTCTGGTTTCAGAGGACCCACAAACGTGTTCTAGGTCATTTTCGAATCGCCACACATCCCCCTAACAAATTCTCAGAGCTTTATTTTTCAAAAATTAATTTTCGCAAAAATAAAATTTTTCGCATTTTTTCCGTCAAAAAATCCAGTCAAATGTATTGACTCGAAGTCGACTTTTTCTGGCGATTTAAGACGAAATTTCGATTTTTGAAATTTGACCGAAAATAGATTGGAATCCGATTAGAAATTATGAGTTAGATGTCATTTAAATGAAAAATGTCGAAATTGGGTCTTTGCGGTCCACCAGATAGACGGGAGAAGCCTAAAACCGAGTGGATGGTGACTTGTAAAAAGACCTGAAGACTAAAACTGTCGAAATTTTTTAAATTCGATCAGAAATTTATGAGAATTTGATGTAAAATCATGTATTAAAAGTGATTAAAGTGAAAATGTCTAGGTTTGGTTTGGACGGGATGGTCGAGAGAAGCTTAAAAGTGGGTAAGTGGTGTGAAGTGGTGTAAGTGGTAGATCTAAGGCCATAAATAGTTGGATAGATGTGGAAAATAGCTTAAAAGCTGTGATATTCTGCCATTTTCGCTGTGATTTTCATACTAGAATGCTGGAAGAAACACCTACGTAAAGAACGAATTGCTTCAGGAACACGAACAACCCACCAGAGTCCAAAAAACCGCTGAAAGTGGATCTGTGTAAGCTTGCAGACAAATTTGAAGGCTTAAACTACCGAAATGTACATGAAAACTACCCAAAAACGTATGATTAAAGAATTTTATAAGTAAATCCTTCCCTGACGAGTCTTAGGTTCGCGCTCCTGATCTTCAAACTATTGATTCCTCGTCCATGTTGTCGCTATCATCTACAAACGCTCTTGAATTCCAACCACTGGACCCAATGCGAAACCGAATGTTAATTCTCAAAAATCCGCTTTAATCATAAATTTTTTTTGTCATAATTAATGTCTCCTATAAAACTCACACATGCATTTCACAGAACCCAGCTCGATGACTCGTCAACTAAATTCCCTACAAAAGCAATACAAGGGATAGCTCTCCCCAAGTAAATAAAAATGAGATCTGGAGCAACCTTTTGGTCATCGCGATGCGTCATAGAGTCACGTTAAATGAATTTTTTCTTACTGAAATTTATGACATGAACTTGAACGACCTTTGCTGAACCCAGAATGGGTCGCCATGCCATAATCGAACTTTTTTTTCGGCACTAAATTCCCAAATCGTGTTATCAGCCGTCTTGGCGGTGTCAATTGGGCAACTCAGAGGTACGATTTAACCCCTTTAGATTTTTTCGTACGAAAAACCATGAAGGACAGATGTCATACTAATTGTCCAAAAACGATTGAAGCACTTAAAGCCAATATTATCCAAGAGCTACGGCCCGAAACCATCAAAATGGTCTTGGATAATTGGACTATGAAAATGCGGTACTGAGAAGCCAGTTGAGGCAACCACTGGAACGACATTATGTTTCATAATTGGTTGTTAGCTTCTACTAATAAAACCATGATATAAAAAAAAGAACTAATTTCGTTCATTCCATCGCATTTAAAAAAAAAAAGAAACTTGTATTTGGTCCACACTGTACTTTCAATACACAAATTGCTCAATATTGAAATTTAAAAAAGAAACTCGTATCTGGCCCGTCCTGTGCTCTTAAAACACAAATCGCTGGGTATGTAATACTTAGGCACACTTTCAGTGGGCTAGTCAACCTGATTGTGCAGAAGAAAGTTTCAATTGAAACCACTAAGCGACTAACTGTTGTCATATTCTGGAGAAACGAACTGGACAATCAACTGAACATCGAACTGGAAAATCTGGCCATGGAAACACTCGGCAAACTCGACCGTATTAAAAAATTCTAGTTAGTGTTTCACCAGGAGTAATGTTTTTTTAATTTGACCGACAGTTAAATCAGCACATTTGCCCCAATCACTCAGTCACTCAGTTCATTTCAAACGCCCAAGTTCCGAGCCTAAGATTTCCTCGAAAATGAAAACAAAAGCCCTCTCACGACCAACGCAACAGGCTTGTCAACACATCCTTATCCGAGTTGTATCTTCTGTCAAACTTCAAGTGTCAACATTTCGTAGAGAAATGCCACCATTTCTAAGAACCTACAACCGACCTAAAAAAAAAAAAAAAACAACAGCAGCACTATCATCAAAACACTCGAGCAATTTGTGATGACCTGCGCGTTGCCGTCGGAACCATCAGTGTTTGCAAACAGAAATAGATGAAGGACGAAGGATGGGAGGAAGTCGAAGTCGAAGCCATTCGAAGGGCAACAAACGTCAAAATTTATCGTCGCAAAAACGTCGTTCTTCGTCTCTCTCTCCTTTCTACCAAATTCCAAAAAAAAAAGTGTGTGAAGTACATTTAATTCTTTTTTTTGTATTGACTGTGTTACGTATAAATTAATCATATCGCACACACCTTCCCTTCAGTGCAGTGAGTATCCTTGGTATCCATTTTCTGGGTGAATTAAAATTTTTTTTTTTCGTTGTCGCGTAAATATTCTCCCGCACTCGCACGTGTAAATATATCTGCAATCTGAATTAATTTTTTCGAGGGGGAGCGTGTGAAGGAAAACCGCCGAATCCTTTTATGCAATTCGTGAATGCACTCAAAAAAACCAAAACCAAAAAAAAAAAGAACGTTTCTTCTTTCTCAGTAGCACACACGACACAGAGGGATATTTTCACCCCACGTTACACAGAATTGAACTGGCACAGCAAACCAACCCGTCCCCGGAAAGGACTGAGTTAACTCCTGAGCCGGGGGTGTAACGCGGAAAGAGAATTGGCGAACTGGCGAACTGGTGGTGGCGATGGTGATGGTCTTCCTCCCGCCGGGATGTGATGGGTGGCTAAATACGGCAGCCGGTCCTGGTTTGGGGACCTTAGGCGAGGCGGGTGGTTAAAACAGAAAAAAAAAACCGAAAAAAAATGTGTTGATGGAGGAGATTTTTTTTTTTTGTGTCTGCCCGGTTGCAAGGATAAGGATAAATATTGCAAAAGAATAACGAGACAAAAAAGAAAAGCGAAATGTACGTGGGAAGTGAAAAGTTCCACAGTTTGGGGGTGTCTGTTTGTCGAATGTAGGCTGCTGTCAAGTGGTGGAAGGAGAGCCCGCTGGGTCGATGGGCGACATGGCCCTGCCAGACTGTGTGTATGTGTGTTGTTTGTGAGTGCTTGCGTGTGAGTGTGGAACAAGATGGCTGGTACACGATGGCGAGCACAACACACCTGCATCATCCCCCCCGAAAACTGTGTTTGATCCTTTCACTTGACGATATCCTTTTGGCGGCTCGGCGGCAGCGGTGCCGCAGCGAATGGATGTGGATGTGGATGCGGATGCACACCATCGGTTGTGTGTTGCCTCCCGAAAAACGGGCAAATCGATTTCACTTTCACACGGGTGGGAGAGAATCCAAGGCAGACTTGTAGGTACGAACGTACACACGGATGCTGCTGTGTACAACGAACGTACAGCTTTCAGCGTTCAGCATACCGGGGGGACGCCTTTCGGGTGGATGTGGGATTAAGCAAACTTTGATTCCGTGGCCGTGTCGTCTGGCTTATTGCTCGCGAGGATGGTACGGATGGTCGTCCAGGCATGCCACTCGCAATTTCAGCGAAAGTTTCGCGTACACATACGCGCTTGTATGCGCAAACAAACACACGACGCAGTGCAGGATATTGATTGATACACACAGCAAGGCAAGGTGTACATATGCTCTTCTGTTCTCCCCCGTATTCCCCCTCCATACTTACCACCAAATATTTTAAAGGAATTTCGTTGTAGTCCTTCTCGTCCTTCTGTTCGTCCTGATTCCATTCGCATCTGTTGTCCTTTTGTACTAATAATTTTGGTGGGTGTTCGTTTCACCCTCTCTTTCTCTCGCTCGAGGACGACGATGACAAAAAAAAAAACTTTCGCCGTCGTGCGACACTTTCCCGAAAAACCCGAAGACAGGATAATACAGCACACAAACCACAAAAAAAAGGAGGAGAATAGAAAAAAAAAGAGTACCCAGGACAACCGAGGTATCTATATCCTTTTTTTTTTTAATTTTTTTTCAACTATTTTCTTCTTTTATTCTCGTATTACTCGCGGACGTGTAAAAATGGGCGACAGAAGGGTGGGAGTGGGAGCAAGGACGAAGGATGGAAAAAAGGATCTCCTCGAACGCTGTGTGTTGGCCGTGGTCGAAAAAAAAAAAAAAAAAACACGGAACGATTCCGAGGAGGACCGGCGAGAGTAGGTGTAGGAGTTTCTCTGATGCTTTTTATTTCCTTTTTTTCGTCCTTTTCTACATTTGGAGTGCGGTGGCGTTTTTATTCCTCCGAAAGGATTTCGTGCGCTTTTTTTTTTCTACCTCCTTCTTCTCTTGGGCGAATGACGACGGTGGGAACAGGAAAAAAACGATTTTTTTTTTACAGATAGATGTGTGTATAAAGAAGGCGGCGGCGGCGGCGACGACGGCGGTACAGGAGAGATCCTTTTCGGTTAAAGAGGAAGAAAATTTATTGTTTGTATGCTATAACGGAGCCACACTCCACACTCCAGTCAATCCCGAATTGGACTGTTTTCTGTGGGGGGTTGTTGTTAGGGATGTCGATTGTACGGCAGTGTGTGTTCGTCTGTGTGTTGGGGCTCGTTTCATTTTGCCTGCGTTTTTTTTTTTTTTTTTTCGTTTTGTGTGTTTGAAGATAGGAGTCCTTTTTTGCTGTTTTTTTTTTTTCGTTTTTTGATTTTTACATACACAATATTTATTTTTTTTGTGTTGTGTTGTTGTGCTACTATCATTCTCGGTGCTTTAGTCCTTTATCATGCTGTTTCACTTAGTTTTTCTGGTTGGTGTTGTTTTTGTTTGCAAAACAATTGCAAAACAATTGAGAGCGAGACAAAAATAGTAAATCACGGAAGCGGTAGAGGAAATGTGTTGCAAAAAAAAAAAAAAAAGGGAGGTGGAGGTTGGGTCTTCCGGCTGGTGCGGCAGTGGACGAGCACAAGCGGGAGGACATTTTTGTACTTTCAGAGAATTTTGTAATTTTTAACTGGAAATAGGTTGTGTCGGTGGAAGGAGGAGGCCGGTGTCGATTTATTTTTGTGATTGTATTCGTGCACATGCCGTTGGGGCTGAAACTGTGTGTTTTTTGGGGTTGGAAGAGGCGCATGCACCGGGGCTTGACTGTGGGGCGCGCTAGTGGTGTGGATCCCTATTGACATTTGTCACATTTGTGTGTATAGGGGTTGTGCATTTGATATCCTTTGATATCCTACACACGTATGCATGTGTAGGATTTGTGTGTTGCTTTTATTTATTATTATTTTGTTTTTGTTTTTTTTTTTGTGTTGCAGTGTCCTTAGTTTTGTGGAAATCAAGGAGAAATGAACTCGATTCTTGTGAAAGTGGCAGACTTGGGGCGTGTTGGTATTGCCATTGGTGGATTGGTAGGGACTAGTAGTAATGGTTTATTGGTAGGGTGGGGCTTTCAGCGGTTTTTCCGGTATTTTCTTTAAAGGCTCACTTGGCTATTGACACGGTTTACATAAATATGCCGGACCCTGAAGGGTTGTTTTCTTTTAAAAGGAAAAGTACAGTGAATCGAACCACAAGCGGACAGCGGCGGTATCAGAAACTTGTCCGGTTGTCAGAGGTTTCCGGCAAAAGAGAGTTCGCTCTATTACAATAGCCATTTTACAAGTGTGTTAAACTGACCTTAGTAGATCAATATGATTGCAGAAAGAAGATCGTCCAAGATCGGCCCTAAATTGAAAACCACCTTAACAGTTTAACTAAAGCACAGCTGTTGCCAGCTGCTGCCAGCTGCTGTGTAGCTCAAAAAGAGCCTTTTTTGAATAAAGTTTTGGCCACATGAAGCATACACCGCCGCTGCTTCACAAAACTTTAAATTTTTTCCTCACCAAATTCCCTAATCGTGTCATCTTGACGATGGCCGCCTCGGTGCTACGATTTAACCCCTTTGGACCTTTTTCTGAAGGACCGATATTAAATCAACAATTTGGAAACGATTCAAGCACTTAAAGCGAATATTATCCAAGAAATCTATGAGCTCCAATCCGCGACCATCAACAAGGTCTTGGAAAATTGTAGTGACTGAATCCGCCACCGCAAAGCCAGTCGAGGCAGCCACTAGAACGACTTTGTATTCCATAATTCATGGGGAATGTTGGCTCGCACTAATAAAGCCTTAATAATTAAAAAAAAAAATTTCTTCATTTCATTGCATTTTTAAAAAGAAACTTGTATCTGGTCCACTTTTACAGTGAAATTTCTCCTTGCGGACATTTCTAACAAGCGGGTAATTTTCTCGGTACTTTCTCAGTCCGGTTATGGGCGAGTTCACCTTATTGATTGATTGAAAAAATGGGGAGAGTCACGCCCCTGTTGATGTTGAAGATCTGTTATACCTTTCTTTGGTCTAGGATTTGACTCCTGTCTTCATAAATTTGAGAATACTCTTAGATACGATTTCCTCGAAGAATCATTACCCTACAATTTAGATCAAAATTTTAATAAATGATAATAAATTATACCAAACCTCATGTCGATTTCAACGAATGTCACCACGGCAACATTCGTCCTGAAAATATCACCGCATACCCTCACCCGTAGGGATACATACCCTCCTGCTTTCACAGTAAATCCACTTGATTTTCTCTTTCCACAATTTTTTTTTTTTTAGTGTCGCCCCTCCACCCATACAAACCAAGTGCCACAGCAGTACTCCCCACCATACCACGCCACAACCAACGACGACGACGACGAGGGTATCCTTGAAAGCGTACAAACTCTAACTAACTTCAATGGTATGAGTAGGCACTCACTCTAAGCCATCGTACCAATGGAACGAGTGAGAGGACTAGATGGCACCAAGGCGCACACAGAATGGGTTAGGGGTTCTGTCTGCCTGCGCGTTGTGTGCAAGGATGCACAAAGTGGTGACTCACCCTTGGGGTAAACATAAAGTATTTAGTTGTCTCTATTACATATATTTTATGTGATTGAAAGGACGGTTGGAGGGGGGTTGTGTAGACATATAGAGAGGAAAAGAGAGGGAAAGCTAGAGAAGGAGAACGAATGCGTAGGGATTATGGAATATATTTTCGTTTTATTAAAATATGGTTTTTGGTGAATTCTCACCTTACCTCTCATATCCGGACAAATTAGGAGAGTTCATTGTAACATTTTCTCTGCCTCACACTGTCGATTTTCACTTTTATTTCAAGAATCCCCCACGTTGAAAATCCGACTTCCCGATCCTGTCTGTCGTAGAGTCCATCACCCCGCGCATACAAATCCCACGAAACTGAATTTCCATTCACAGTTTCACGAACCAAGCGCAACCTCCACCCACCCACAGATTCATTCACGAAGTCTGCCCGATACGAGGCCACCGTCATTCTCGTCGTCGTTATCGTAGCACCCATGGCCAATCTGTGTGGCGGAGTCCCTCGTCAATGCATTTGCTCAACGACACTCTGTATCTTCACCACCCATCCACCCAGGCAGTCAACGACCGCACCACCCAATCGGCCGCCCACCGCCGACAGGCCTCACTACATATGCCTATCCGTTGCAGCTGCCGCCGTCATCTGTCTACCTGCTGGAGTAATTTCTGGGTTTCTGGAGCATGGTCGCTAAGTGAATTCTGCCATTGGCATCACATCGCACCGAAACCGAAACAGAGAGAGAGACAGAGAGGACGCACTTGGTTTTTGGGGTGCACACCCTCACGTTCCAGAGCATCCGCACGGTCCTCTCCCATGCCAACGCCAGGGATGAGATTTCTTTCCACACTGTGAACTTCCCACTGGCTGGTTCGGTTTTTTTTTTTTCTTTTTTCCTCCCTCCTCTTCATCCACTCCAGAGCGTGTGGGGGCGGCCGTGGTGTTTCTGCCCGGGGTCCTCGTGTTGAGGAAAGGATAAAGGCACAGCACAGACAGGCTGTGAAAATAAAAAAAAAAAAAAGAATCCATTTTATTTTTATTTTCTTCCTCATTCTTCCACTTATGCTCGCTCCACGGGTTGGAATGGCTATAATAGGGGGTCCTTAGCTGTGTATTGTGTCGGATTGTTGTGGTTCGTTCGGTGTTGGTGGAGGAGTACAAAAAAAAAAAGGACGACTACGACGACCTCAACGATGACGATGACGATGACGGCAACGACAACGACGACTACGACGACAATGTCAATGTCATTGACATTAAACTAGGTCGAGGACAAGGACACACACGGCGTCGAATGCCACCGAATACCGGTTCTCTCTTTGGCAGCAATCTGCACCCTCGAGAGGATGAACACTCGAAAAAGAGGCAGCTGTGGAGTGGTGGGTGTGAGTGGCGAGACTTGGTGGCTTGATAGCTTGATGGCTTGATGGTGGTGTGTAACACACAATTTCGGGAGCGGGTAGGTCATGCATGGTTTGGTGGGTGGTGAATGGAGTCTATATATACTCGTATGTACGTTTTTTTTTTTTTCGAGTGTGATTCCTGGGAAATTTCGTCTGCACAAATGAAGTGTTGATGGTGTGCTGTCTGCGGGTGTTTGGGGACAGTGTCAAGTCAATGCGTTCAAGTGTTCTCCGCCACCGCCCTGCAGCGTTTTTATGAAAATTGCATACGAATACGAATACGAATACTTTTACTTGTTGCTCATCTTTGGGAATTAATTTAATGAGACGAAACCGATGTGGAGAGAATCTCACCAACGAAGTGCGAACATTTTACGATTCGTTACACAATTTCATTAAAAAAATCTTCCTATCGGTTATTTCTTACCGAGAGAAAATGCCCAATCAATTAAAAATTATTTTTACAATTCCAATTCGATTCGCAATCGTAGTCGTGGAATCTTTCAAGTGGAACAAATTGTTACACATGTCGGTGCTTGTCACATTGCATTGAGGATGAAGGGGGTGAAATTGGTGGCAATTTGTAGATCTGTTCGACGCAACGTGGTCTAAAACGAAAGGCAGGGCTTTTTTTTATTTTCTTTAAATTACACATTTTCCCCCCCAACTTCTACTGTCGTAACTGACTTTAAGACTTGGACTAATCTTGGCCTTATCTTAGACTGATCTTGGAATGATTTCGGATTGATCTTGGACTGATGTTAGACTGATTTTCGAGCGATTTTCGACTGATTTCTGACTGTTATTGAACTGATTTTAAACTGATCCCTAGGTGATCCTAGACTACTCTTGAACTGATCTTGGAATAATTTCGAACTGATCTTCGAATTATCTTGGATTGGTCTTGGACTGATCTTGGACAGATTTTCAACCGATCTTTGACTGATATTGAACTGGTTTTAAACTGACCCTAGGCTGATCCTTCACATGTGTCAAAACTATAACGCGCAGAACAAAGTGGAGACGCAAAAAGCTAGGATCTGACCCTTCGCGGGCTTTTACGCCACCAATGATGGTGAAGCTGATCCTAGACAGATCTTGGACTGATTTTGGATTAGTTATGGAATTGTTTTGAACTGATCTTGGATTGTTTTTTGTCTGATCTTGAACCGATTGTGGACTAATCTTGCATTGATCATGGCATTTCTTTTTACGAACACCGCGGCCCCAGTCGAGGCTCAAAACTTCATTAAATTTTTGATGGAAAGTGGTCTGTGATCGCTACCTCTTCAATTGAGTAGATTTCGAATTGCTATGTGCCTTCCAAAGAAGACCGTCATTTTTGATGTTGATTAAAAATCGGCGTTCCAACCTTTAAGTTAGGTTAGGCTAGGTAGATGGGCTGACAGAACTTGTTCTTTTATTTCTACCCTCAAGATAGGTTAGCTTAGGTAGGCGAGCTGACAGAACTTGTTTTGTCACGTTCTGTTGCCCTACCCGCCTACCTAGCCTAACCTAACCAAAACGTTGGAACGTTGGAACCACCCTTAAATTGGTTGTTTAATTTTTGTCTAAATACAATTTGTCGATTTTCCGGAACCATCCAATTAATTACCTCACTTTCGATGTCGAATTTTTCAATTACTCATATCACTTCTCAATTCGTCACACAGTTTAATTTGCGAGGCAAAAAAAATTTTTGAAAATTTCATTTCAAAAATCGTTTGTATAAAAGGCTCAACTGGAAATTCCGCCACCCATCTTAGTAAAGTTTTTGCAGTGAAGTGATATTTATTTTTTTCTCAAAATGAAGCGTAAGTGCATACTTCTGAACAGAAGTTCTAAGAGTCCTACATAAAACTGTTTCTTTTTCTTATTTTTCAAAACTAGTACTTGTTGTTCTTGGTACAATATTGGTCATATTTGTTGTGAAAAGTAGATCCCAGGGCCCAATGAGTCAGTGTAATGGTCTTGGTGATGGTGTTTGGGTCACTGATCCATCTGATTGTACTGCTGCAATTCTATGTACCGATGATGGCGTAGGCTTTACGGTAAACTGCCCTGGATTTTATAACAATGGTGGGACATGTGTTACAAAAGATCAATATTCATGTTTGTGGGGTGGAAAGTAAATATACAATAAAGTATCAATCTGATCGAAGAAATGTGTTTCAATGCAAAGAATTTTACAGAAATTATAAATGTAAGATTAAAGTTGGTGATGGATTTAATTTTAAGGGGTGCATTTCTATTCCGGTCCCTTAGAAAAAACTTAAAGGGGGTTCCAATAAACGACTTTGTAATGGGAACATATTTTCGTTAATTTTACGAGACACGTTCTTTTTCAGGTCCTGATAAGCTTTGAAACCAGTTTTCTTAGAAATTATCAAGTTTATTTTGAAGACAACACGTTAACCACTGTTCCATTGCAACGTCAACACGCTTCGGGTGGCCTTCACTTTTTTTTTTTTTCAATTAATTAATTTAATTTGCGCATCGAATGGCAACAACCATAAACATAATTCGTTCTGTTCTTCAACATTTGCACACGCAAATCTGGAATCTCTGCTTCAACGGTAGAATGCTTGTTTGGCCGTTATTCCGAATTTTCAACCGTTTTGTCTAAAAATAAAGGATAATAGTGATTCTCAACGAAGTCCTAACAGTTGGTATTCCCAGAATTGAATCTCACAGAACGCTTAAATCATAAATTGTGATGCCATGGTATTCGAATTCTTTTTATTACCGAAATAAATCAACCACAATAAACCTTGGTTTAAACATTTTCATTTTATTCCACTAATGGCTTCTTCTCTCGATTGGATTTTATATAAAAGGGCTAAACATAGAGCTCAGTTGATAGTTTTAAGCGTAAATATAAGACAACAATCAGTCTGCCATGAGAGGTTCGTTAGTTGAAGTGAAATTTCTAATCAACAAAATCGTTGAAACTTTTTCCTTTTCCGTAGTACTCACAATTTTCGTTTTAATTGCGGTCACATTTGCTAGCCAGGTCTTAGGCCAGTGTGAAGATGTAAAAACTCCGATTTTTGTTGCCCATGAAACCAACTGTTCGCTAACATATTATTGTGACGGGGAAGGGAAGAGTGAAATCCTGTCCTGCGGGGAGATGAACTTCAATCCTGATGCTCAAATTTGTTCTCCTCCAGATGAGTATTCTTGTGAAAAAGGTGTTCAATAAAGGTCTTTTGTACTCAATTTAAACAAAATAAAGATAAGATATCGGTACGGTTTCTTTTAATACTTTTTTACGTTCAATTTATTCGGGAGACAACTAGATGGGATAGTGTTAGCCTTCGATCCTTTTCATCCTACATTGTGTGACGATGCCCTAAATGTGTTTTAAATTGTGTGAATTGCCACGTCAAGTGGTCTTGGTTTTTCCAATTTGTTTGTACTTAATTGGCGAAGTGAATCGGCTGTTAAGTGGAGACTAGGTGAAACATTTCCATTTTGTTCTACAGTCGCATCGTGTGTTTTACAATTACAATTCCCCATTAAGACTCGAGGCTGATTTGAAATCAGGCAAGAAAAGGTAACAACACGGCTTCCAACGTGTGTCTTTGAGATTTTGTCGTAAATGTTCTCGCAAAAATAAGCGACTAACAAGCGGTTCAGAATTCTTACTCGTTGGACACATCAAACTCGGAAATTATTTTTAAAGTCAGATAGAAATTAGGGGTACAATAGATCGTTTAGATGGCAGTAGGACTGGCTCTGTGACACTCCGCATTTCATCAATCGGGTAAAAAGTATTCCGCTGCATGTCAGTGGTCTACGTGTGATAAATGAATCTTGTGCCACTGAGCAGCAGGTATTTCGGTACAATTAAAAGGCTCAGAGCTTTTGAATGAGTTCCTTGTAGAAATAAAATTATTGGCCTATGTCAGAAATTTTTGGGGTTATGTTTTGCATGTTTCAAATTATACCATGCACAGCAAAATGGAGGCGCGAAAAGCTAGGCTCTGACCTTTCGCGGGTTGTTACGCCACCAATGATGGTAAAGCTGATTCTAGACTAATCCTGGATGGATCTTGGATTAATTTTGGATTGATCTTGAAACGATTTCAGACTGATCTTGCATGGCATTTCTTATTGCGAACACCGCGAAGAGAGTCAAGGCTGAAAACTTCTTTCAATATATGTAGATCTGATGTCATTTTTTGCGCTTTCTGTGAAGGAAAGGGCTCTGGGATCGCTGTCTTATGAATCGAGTAAATTTCGGATTACTATGTGCCTTCCAAAGAAGACCGTCGTTTTTGATGTTGATTAAAAATCGGCGTTCCAACCCTCAAGTTAGTTTAGGCGGGTTCTGTCAGCCCGACTACCTAGCCTAACCTAACTTGAGGGTTGGAACGTTGGAACCACCCTCAAGTTAGTTGTTAAATTTTTCTCCAAATACAATTTGGCGATTTTTCGGAATTGTATTGGGGTGGCGTTACAGCCCGTTGAGAGCCTAGCTTTTTCGCGCCTCAACTGTGTTGTGCGTGTTATAATTTGTGACACACGTGGCGGTTACCTACTGTTTAATGCCGGTTCCGAACACCGCATTGAGAAACCTTTTCATGACAGAAGTACTCCAGGAGGATTGTCAGTCGTTCGCTGAAGGTGGGGCCGTGAAAAATGTTTGTGGTGTTTTTTCCCCGAGCTGGATTCGAACCCCGGTGCGTCGGACTCGCTCAACAGTCCGACGCACTAATTTTTCAGAAGCATCTAATTAATTACTTCATTTTGGATGTTGAATTTTCCAATTACTCATATCACTTCTCAATTCGTCACACAATTCAATTCGCAAGGCAAGAAAATATTGAAAATTTCATTTCAAAAATCGTCTGTAGATAACAATCAACTGGAGATTTCGTCGCCCACTCCAGTGAAGATTCTGTAACGAAGTGTTTTTTTTTTCTTAAGATGAAGCGTAAGTGCATACTTCTGAACAGAAGTTCTAACAGTCCTACATAAAATAGTCTTTTTTTTATTCCTCAAAATTAGTACTTGTTGTTCTTGGGACAATATTGGTCATATTTGTTGTGAAAACTAGATCCCGAGTCCAAATGGCCGAGTGTGTTGGTCGTAATCTTGGTGATTATGTCACTGATGAAGTTAATTGTGCCGCTGCAATTCTATGTACTGGAGATGGGGAGGGCATTTGGTTAAACTGTCCTGGATTTTTTGCCAGTGGTTGGGGATGTAATACAGACAATTGTTATGTACAATAAAGTATGAATCATTTTTTTTTTATTCGTTCCATCTTAATCTATAGTTACATATATTTCGTTAGAAAAAAACTAACCGAAGGAATGTGTCTTAATGCGAAGGATTTTACGGAAATGTTAAACGTAAGACTAAAGTTGGTGATGAGAGTGTAGTTTCTTTACTTTCACGAGGTGCATTCTTATTCATTTCCTTAAAAAATAAAACTGCAAGAAGGTTCCAGTTAGAGGCTTCATGATGAGAACGTGCATTCCTTAATTTTACGAGATGCAGGTCCTGTAAAAAAAAACTTTAATAGAGCGCTAGGTAACACATTGAATGCTACGTCATTTACGAACACACTTAGTGCCAGTCACCGGTGACCCGCATGGCATTCAACTTGTTAACGAATTAGTGAGGAGATCGTAATTTCTTTAATTTTGCAAAACACATTCTTTTTACAGCTCCTGAAAAGCTTAGTAAACATACTTTTTAGAAATTATAAAATTAATTTTGAAGACAACGCGGTTACCACTGTTCCATTGCAGGGCAAGTTAACAACGTGCGTCTTTTTAATTTTATCGTAAATATTCTTGCTAAGTTAATCGAGTACCAACCGGCTTAGAAGTTTCGTTACGTCAACCTTAGAAAATGTTCTTGAATTGACGCATACAGTACAGAAATAAATGCCATTTTAAACGTAATTAACAAAACATCTTGAAGCAGTGATTAGCAGGTATTTCGGTACAATTAAATGTTTCAAAAATTTGACGAAGAATGGGGTTCCTTTTTGTAATTGTCTAGCTTGGGTCCCAAGTTTTGGAGTTGCATTTTGCATACACAATAATATAATGTGTCAAATTATGCCACAGCTCAGTGAAGGCGTGGAAAGCTAAGCTCTCGTCCTCAACTCCATTCAATTATCATTGTTATCAACAACATAGAAAACGCTTTGAATTTATCAGCTTAATTTACACGTTCTAATTGCTAATTACCAATTTGCCCGATACGTCAAACTCTCCAATTTGTTTCGCATGAAAGGCGTACAAAATGGACACAATTATTACTGCAATCGTTTGAGGAAGGCTTTTGTAAAACAGTCATCTAAAAGGCCCCATCATCCACTGTAACAGCAGAAACTGTTCCTTTCTCATAAAATGAAACGTAAGTCCCAACTTCAAACAACGATGCATAAAAATCAATTCTTTTTTTTTTTATTTAAACAGTCCTAGTAGTTCTTGGATTAATATTCACAACATTAACTACAACTGCCAGGGCACAATGTGAAACTTCAGGCGATGGTTTATTTGTTGCTAATCCAACCGATTGCACATTGGCTTACCTTTGCGTAGGAGGTGTAAGCTATGCGGCTACTTGTGATGGACTTAATTTCGATCCTACAAATCAACTTTGTGTGCCGCCAGCACAATATGCGTGTGCATAGGCGGATTATGGATAGAAATGATGATGATGATTGGAATGTAATTTATTTTAAGTGAATAAAAATTTTGTTTTATGTGTACACTTTTTATCAGTCTTGAAAAAAAAAACACCTTGAACGGGTTTTAAAAAATGTGATAAAAATTTATTTTCTTTAATTTTACAAGGTGTGGATTCTGAAAAAAAGAAAACTCGGGATGAAGACATACATATTTTCTTTAATTTTACAACACACAGGTCCTGAAATGCTTTGAAAACATTCTTTTTTATAGAAACTATTAAATTCATTTTTTTAAGTCAGCACAATTGCCAATTTTCCCAATTTACTCAATGCGTCACACTTTTCAATTTGTTTCGTATAAAAATTAGAAACGATAATAACCCCAAACGTTTGAGGAACACTTCTGTAAAACAGTCATAGCTAATGTCCTATTATCCATTGTTGACGTGCTAAAAGTGGAAAATTGTACATTTTTTTCATAAAATGAAATGTAAGTCCACATTTTAAACAGTGTCACATAACATTCAGCTCTCTTTATTCCTTTAAAAAGCCTTAGTAGTTTTTGGATTAATATTCACAACATTGTTTACAACCACCATAGCACAATGCAAAGGTTCAGCCGATGGTGTATTTGTCGCCGATCCAAGCGATTGTACAATGGCATTCTTTTGCGAAGCAGGTAAGGCCTTTGCGTCGACTTGTGATGGACTTAATTTCGATCCTATAAATCAGTTTTGTGTACCGAAAGATATTTATGCGTGTGATGGAATGTAATTTTTTAAGCGAATAAAATGGTCGAAACATGGAATGGTCTTTTGATGAGTAATGAAAAAAAAAAAAAAGTTTGGAAGGCTTTTAGTTAAAAACTTGGTATTGAAAATGTAGTTCTTTTTATTTTATGAGGTATATTCCTTTTCCTGGGCGCCGTTGGCTCGATCGGTTAGTGCGTTGGACTGTTGAGCGAGAGTACCCGAATCCAGCTTGGGGAAAAAAACACCACAAACATTTTTCACGGCCCCACCTCCAGCGAACGATTAACAATCCTCCTGTTACGCCACCCCAATGCAATATTCCTTTTCAGGTCCCGAAAAAAAAAACTTTGTAAGGGTGTCTAAATTGTATTTTTATATGAATAAATGAATGAAATGAATGAATAAAGGGTTCTATCTAAAGATTTGATGATTTCTTTAATTTACGAGGTGCGCATCCTGAAAAAAAAACTTTAAAATGGTTCTGGTTATGAACTTCCCGATGAAAACACATATTCTATATTTTTACGAGGTACATTAAATTCCTGATTCCGCAAATCTTTACAACAAATCTTTTTATTTATTTATTTAGCAAAATAATATACAAAGTAAATTTATAAATTATTTATTATAAAAGGCATCGGGGTATTAAATCTTTTTAGAAATTAGCAAATTCATTTTTAAGACATTCCCACTGTTGCATTGGAACGTCAATAGACACGCCATATAGCCTTCACTTCAATCCTATTTTTTTAGCTTTATTTGCGTATAGAATCAAAAACCATAAACATGATTCGTTTTGTTGTTAATCATCTGCATCTGCATTGTTGAATCATTCTTTCAATCAAAAGAAATCTCTCAGTTGACTTAGGAATATTTACCCGCTTTCAGAATGATGACTCTTAATAAGGTTCCATTAGCCACACCCAACAAGAAGTTCTTGTTTTTTTTTTTTTAAAAAAGCATGCTTGTCGGGCAATAGGTGTGTGGGGATATTAATTCTTTACAATTAAATAAATAAGACAATAAGAGTAGGCGTGTGTACAGTATTTTTCCTAGCTACAAATATGAAACGTGAATTAACTTGTTGCTTGCTCTAGATGAATTGAGAAGGTTGCTGAGGAAAAACCACACTAATGACTGTTTCCATGTAGTGTTTTTAGCCCTCAAGGCCTGGTGTGGATTTCATCTGCTGAAAACTCAAAAGAGGTTGACGCAGTCGTAATAGAAGTGTCTTCAGTTCATGCTAAAACTCAATTTCAGTTCCTTTAATTCAGTGCCAGACGTCTATCAGTGCAATAAGAATCTTCGGGATAGGTTACTTCATTTTTATTGAGCTGCAAAAAAATGTTTTTCCCGGGTCTGGACTGAATTTCATTGAGTGGTTTTCATTGTTTTTCCTAACTGCAGTGAAATGAGTCCACTTAATCACCACAATTCCTTTGTCTTCCTGAAAAAAAAAAGAAAATTTTTAGAAACACAGGAATAAAGTGACATAAGACTCAAGTGCACAACTTCTCAACGCTTAGCGGAAATAATTTGCCATTACCCACAAGGTCATCGTGTAACTCTCTACACCCCTCACCCAGCCTAAGCACTGTCATTCATTTCAAAGCAATAAAACACTCGTTGAGGTCTAAAAATACCTGAAAATGCAAAACCAACCTGCGCATACCTGTTCTGTCGTTACTCAGTGCAATATGTGAAGCTCTGTCTTAAGAGAGACACCTGTTTATCCATCTCTTGTTACATACACACACCTTCTTCGCCATAAAAGTAACACACGACATAACAGTTCTTGGTGGTTATGGTGTGCCTCATGCTTTGTTTACATTCTTCTTCTTCCATCTACATCTCCATCTGAACGGACAGGTAAACGAATAGAAAGAAATTGAAATGAATCCGCAGACAAAAGAGTGCGATTTGAAATTCCACAAACCAAAACCAAAGCCACAGAGCGGGCCTCTAAGAGGCTCCAAATGCCATTCAAGAAAGAAACGGTGGCTATCTAACTGGACAACTGTGAGTCTGTGAGTCAAGAAGTTGATTTCAGGTTTCTGATTAATTCGCGGCTATTCTATTCTATGACCGAATGCGCGGTGAGCCGCAAACGTGAACGTGAACGCGATCGAAGAGACTAAAGAGAGTGGATTTCTTGTTTTTGTGTATTTTCTGCTGTTTTTGTATCTTTTCAGGCTGTTGGGACTTTTTCTAACCTCTTCAGTCTGTGTCCGATGTTGTTACGTGGCGGGCGGTGCTGGTTACACACGGAGAGCCTTTTTATCCGATCGCAGTTTGACTAGAGAAAGTCCCGAAATCGAAACTCGTGCTAATTAAAGACAAATTTTGATTTCTTTGAAGATGATGATGTGCCTGTGAGTGAGTGTGAAAGCAAAAAAAAACCAAACAATGGCCACCCTAACGAGTACATTACTACGGCGACGTACGTCTACAGCAACAGTGAAGAAATCAAATAAATTTCAGAATGGAGAAAATACCACAACATCATCAGCCACTCCAACAGAAGGCTTGCTGTCTGCAGCACGCGAAAGACTTCAGCACCGACGAAGCACGAGCAGAGCTCCCAGCAGCGGTTCCAGTGAGAAACTTGAAAAACTTTCGTCAGATCGTTCACCGTCGTCGACGGCGTCAACACACGCTTCTTTTCATGAGGCATGCTGCAATGGGATTTTAGCCAATTTACAAAATACCACCGACAATGAGAAGCTCTCGCGAACAAGCGTCGCACGAGCGTTCGCCAGCGATCGTGATGATGGTTGTACGTGTTGTTGTTGTTCTGGTGGAGCCACAATTGACGCACACGACTATCCCCTAGACACACAACAGCAACACGAGGAGCGTGCGAATTTTATGATCAGCCTTAAATTCGATTTGGTCGCATTGTTGTTGTTTGTCGTGGCGTTCTGCACGCGGTTCTACAAGCTGTCAACGCCAAATAATGTCGTGTAAGTATTGAATTTGAATTTCTTTGTAATTAATTTGTAAATATTCGGGAAATGCGGAGCCGATCTTGGCGCGAGTTGCCGAGGAATTCATTGACATCGAGCTATCGAGTTGAATGCCTCTTTTAAAGATCTGGCCTACTTTCGACTTGGCAGCTGGTTGTTGGTTGTGTTGTTGACGCTGCCAACAGTGGTGGGCTGTAAATGGTGTCCACTTGTTTTCTTTGAATACCTGTTTGAGGGAATTAATCACTTCGATTTCGCGACAGTAGGTTGGGAATGTGATCCTCAAGCGCTGGGGGGGATTTTATCGACTTCCACAACAAGTTTGGCAGTGAAGAGGGACGGTTTTAGCTTGTGGACATAGAAATCGTGGACGTAAAAATCACAGCTCATTGACATAACACGCTTAAATCGTGTTTAGGAAGATTGTGCTTAGAAAGATTGTGTTTAGGACACGGATCGTGTTAAGTTTTTCTTTTACTCCTTTTTCTCTCTAACTCCATCCCTTTCGTGATCAGACTGAGCATGTTCTCTATCCCTTCCGGGATTTAACATCAAATCGGTCTGCCTAATTGGTGTGAACGAGAGAATGATTCGTTGATTTATTGATTCTTTTTTTCGCTGCTAATTGAAAAGCCATTAAAGACTAATAGCTCTCATCTGGGTATTTTAATAACATCGTCAAACTTCGCGGTTCATTAAGCCATTTTAAATAAATGAACTCTTGATATTTGCGCCTCAGAACGAAGAAGTTGCTTGGAGTCAAAGCTTGTTAGGCAAGTTGTGTTTTCAGGTGGTAGCACATTTTTCTATTGAACTTGATGCATGAAGGTGGCACGTTTCTTAGTGGCCTTTCGTCACTTTTTTGTTGGCAACATTAAATTGCAGCAATAAATTGATGAATTTAATGCCACTTATAGCCTTCAGGACAGGTCCGCCGAGGTCTTCTAATCCGCAGATGACATTGAACAATGCTACCAGGATGGACATCTTCTCTTCACATAGAAATTCTCTTCGTGAATTCTGAACAAAAATAGCTTGAAGTTATTTTTAACGGCAACTCCCATGCTAGCGGGTAAAATATCTGAAACTGGAAATTTCGCTACAGCCATTTACGTCAAGCGCGTGTCGATCCATCTTCGGTTCGAGCAGAGTAAGACTTAAAAACAAAACATGATACCCCAAGTTAAATTTTTAATTTCGTTTGAGTGATAAATAGAATTTTTTATGCAAATGGACCGTTAGCAAAAAATCAGAATAAACTAATTTTATTGCCGCTTATGTTAAAAGAAATCATAGTTGAGACTTTCATGGTTTCGCTGATAGTTTATGAATTTTTGAGAACGAGTTTTGCATCGTTATCTTTTATGGAAATTTGATGCGGCACCAGGTGTGGCGGATTCGAGATTTAGGCGGACGAATAATTTTGCTGACGGACAGAAGAAAGTGAAGAGTTCTTAAAAGATTGAATTTTTGAAACTCAAACACGCTTGTGGATTAAAGTAGCCAGCATTGTTTGTTTTTTTTTTTTTTACACACGGTGGATAAACCTTTGGAGAGAGCCTTGAGGGGTGGGTGAGTTTGCTGGGGTTGATGATTCGTGAGACCTTGGGATTGTGGAACACTGGAGAACGCTTGTATTTTTGGGTCGAACAGAGCACTGCGATCACTGGGGACGGTGCGATAGCTGGGAGCGCTGGTATTTATTTGTCCTTTGGCAGAAAATCATTGAGATCTCAGCGCTTCCAGCAATCAGAGTGTTCCCAGCGATCGGAGAGCACCCAGCGATCGGAGAGCGCTCCCAGGGATCGGAGAGCGCTTCCAGGGATCGGAGAGCGCTTCCAGGGATCGGAGATCGCTCCCAGCGATTGGAGAGCGCTCACAGCGATCGGAGAGCGTTTCCAGGACTCGGAGAACGCTTCCAGGGATCGGAGAGCGCTCACAGCGATCGGAGAGCGTTTCCAGGGATCGGAGAGCGCTCCCAGCGATTGGTCCGATCCCTGGAAGCGCTCTCCGATCTCTGGAAACGCTCTCCGATCCCTGGAAGCGCTTTCCGATCGCTGGGAGCCCTCCGATCGCTGGGAGCCCTCCGATCGCTGGGAGCGCTCTCAGATCCCTGGAAGCGCTTTCCGATCCCTGGAAGTGCTCTTCGATCCGATCGATCCGTGGTGGGAGATAGATGCTCCCATCGCTGCGCGTTCAGCCGTCGCAGCTATCGCAACGTTCCCAGCGATTTCAACTACCCTCTGATGATGAGCGTAATCCCGATTGTCGTTCTACTTGTCCCACCATTGCAAAGACACCTTCAACGAATTCCTATGAACCTATTTGTTTATTTTTCCAGATTTGATGAGCTCCACTACGGCAAATACATCTCCCTATATATCCGGAACATCTTCTTCTTCGACCAACATCCACCGCTGGGGAAACAACTTATCGCCACCGTCTCGAACTTCGCCGGCTACGATGGCAACTACACCTTTCCCCGGATCGGCTCCGCGTATACCCCCAACGTGCCTGTCTTCTGGTTGAGGTTTCTACCCGCTCTGTGCGGGAGTCTCCTATCACCCGCAGTGTACAAACTTCTCCTGGAGATTCCTCTCAACAGATGGACCGCTCTGCTGGGCGGTCTCCTGATCATCTTCGGTAAGAGTGAGAGCTGCAATCTCTGAGCTCCAGGCCTGAGTGTCTCTTCTCATTCCAGACAACTCCCTCCTCACACAGTCGAGGTTCGTCTTAATGGAATCGATGCTCCTGTTGTTCTGCATCCTGGGTCTACTGCATCTCCTGCGTTTCCAGAAGAGCAGCTTTGCGAGTCCTCGATGGATCATCTCTGGCCTAGCATCGGCCTCGTTCTTCGCCTGCGCCTTGAGTGTGAAGTACGTAGGGTTCTACTCGGGGTGTTTGGCGTTCTACTTGATGTTCCGGTACCTCTGGAACATGCTCTATGACGCTTCCGTGACAGGTAAGGTGCACGAAGACTCGGTCGTGCTCAACGATTCACCCTGATTCCTTTAGACTTCCAGATCATGCTTCAGGCTATAAGCCGCGGCATTATTTTCACGCTCATTCCGATCGCCATTTACATCAGCGTCTTCTACGTCCACCTGAACACCCTCACAAAGGCTGGACCACACGACAACGTCATGACCAGTGCCTTCCAGGCATCTCTCGAAGGTGGCCTCGCGTCCATCACCAAAGGACAGCCGCTGAAAATCGTCCACGGCTCGCAGATCACCCTCCGGCACACGCACGGACGCGCGTGCTGGCTGCACTCACACGCCCACGTCTATCCCGTGAGGTATCCTGACAAACGAGGGTCGTCCCACCAGCAGCAGGTCACCTGCTACAGCTTCAAGGACGTCAACAACTGGTGGATCGTCAAGCGACCCACGAAGGAGGAGCTGGTTGTTGGCGACGAGCTCGACCCGATTCGCGACGGCGATATAATCCAACTGGTTCACGGAATCACAAGCCGCGCTCTCAACAGCCACGATGTGGCGGCGCCAATGACTCCAGCCTGCCAGGAGGTCACTTGCTACATCGACTACGAGATCAAAATGGAGGGCCAACTCCTCTGGAGGGTGGAGATCCTGAACAAGGAAACGGTAAGTGGGACATCGGTGAATGTGTGAGCACCAGACTAACCTGCTTCTTCCAGGAAGGACCCATCTGGCACGCCATCAAGTCCCAGGTGAGGCTGATCCACGTGACAACCGAAGTGGCACTCCGCTACAGCGGCAAGCAGCTCCCCGACTGGGGATTCAACCAGCACGAGGTGGTGGGCGATCGAAACACCAACAACAAGGACGCCATCTGGAACGTCGAGGAGCACCGATACACGAAAAGTACACGTTCACGCCTTGGCGCATCTCCTCCTCTTATGAACCTCTTTCCTCTTTTCAGCTCAAGACCAGCGCGAACGTGAGCGTCAGCTCCTCAACGCCGAAATGATCCCGACCAGCAAGACGAAGCTCTCGTTCTGGGACAAGTTCTTCGAACTCCAATCGAAGATGATCTGGAGCACCAAGACCGAGGTGTCCTCGCACATGTACAGCTCGGAGCCGCTCGAGTGGCCTCTGCTCGACAAAGGAATCGCCTACTGGGTGGACAAGAAGTCCAACGGACAGATCCACCTCCTCGGCAACATTGCCATCTGGTACACGGCGACTCTCTCCATCTTCGCCTACCTCGGTCTCCTCGGATTCTACTTGGTCCGGCGGCGACGACTGGTCTACGACATCGCCCCACGAGAGTGGCAGCGGTTCCTGGAAGCTGGAGATCTCTTCCTCGGCGGCTACCTCTTCCACTACCTGCCTTACTTCTTCGTCGAGCGAACACTCTTCCTGCACAACTACTTGCCATCGTTGATGTTCAAGATGCTCCTCCTCTGCTACGTTCTCGAGCACGTGGATTATCTGCTGCGGAGATTCACGACGAATCCATGGTACGTGCGTGCCTACCGACTGGCTGTCCTGGCCTGGATCTGCGGAGTGTTCTATGTCTACAGACGACTCTTACCAATCACGTATGGTATTGAGAAGCTGACTGGAAGCCAGGTGGCCGATCTGCGATGGAAGGACACTTGGGATCTGATAGTCCACAAGGAGCTGGGGCTGAACTGATGTGCGTGCTGACCTTTGTGACCTGGGTTTCTATTTGTGTAACGTGGAGATTAATTCTTTCTTTCTTTGTTTTCTTCGTTTTTTAAGATATCTGTCATATACATGAGATTACAATTGAGGTTGTTTTTATTTTAGAATAAATTATTTTTTAGAAACCATTTTGATTGTGTTTTCATGAATTGGGAGACAACCAGACAGTCAATTTGTAGGTTAGGTGGCTGAAAAAAAAAAATCAAATGATTTGCGACTAAAGGAGTTGTAAATGGAGTCGCAACAGGCAAATTCCTGTCGTCCATTAGAGATATCATGCAGAACTCATTAGACAGCTTGGTCTAGTCGTCTTAGAAGCTTGGGAAAAAAAACTGGAACTAGCTGCCCACAGGACAGAGGCTGTGTTAACAACCAGCCGCAGACATTGAAGTAGGCTGTAGGCCTTGTAGTCCATTGTAAAAGATTTGAAATAAATAAATGAAATGAAATGAAAACGAAATGAAGTATACAAACTTCTAGATTGGTAATCAATCAATCAATCAATTTTAAAAATTCCCCGAAAAATTCCCTCGAAGCCATTCTCTACAACAGGCTGCGCCTTCGAGCGCAGATCCAGTACTCCAGCAGAAAGGAATCGCTGATGCAAACAGCCACCTCCCGAATGCTCTCAAGAATCGACGGCCCTGGATATGCCTGCAGAGTCCTGCTGTCTAGAGCGATCCATCCGATCTTATACTCTGCCCCGATATGAGCCGGTGCATTGGCGTGTTTGGAGGAAGCTATCAGTGCCCTATAGACTCTGCGCAGTCAGAGTGATCAATGGCTTCTGGAATATCTTTGAGGAAGCGGTCTGTCTGCTGGACGAGATGGTCCCAATCGAAATCACGATGCATTGAAGCCCGAGGGTGGAACTTACTAGGCGTCCGACTTAGCAAGAGGCAACGAGACTGAAGAAAAAGGAGAGAGACATATTACGAGCGCTGTGCCAAGCCAAGTGGGATGCATTCTAAAAAGATAGGTGGATCCACTTACAAAAAGAGGTCAAAACTCTTGACTCAAAGAACACGACCATGCTCTTATCCTGCCAGCCCGACTTTATGGAACCGAAAGTTGGAAGATAAGCAGGACTGCAGAGCTAATCCTTGGCTCTTTCGAAAGAAAAATTCTACGTCGGAGATTCGGTCCTGTCTGTGAGGGAGGCGAATGCAGGAGGTACAGCTGCGAACTTTAGGAGTTGTACAAAGATGTGGATGTCGTCCGAAAGGCAAAAATTCGTCGACTACAGTGGCTCGGCCACATCGAGCGCACGGATAAGAATGCTCCAGCTTAAAGGGTTTTTGAATCCGAGCCTTCTGGTTCGAGGAGGAAGGAGACTGAACCTCGGGTAGAGAGATGAAGTAATCGCGGATGATAGACAGCTTGGTCTTTCGGACTGGAAGCAGCATGCCTTGAACCGTCAACGTTGGAAGGCAACTGACGCACAGGCCCTCTAAGGTTTGCCTTTCTGATAAGCAAGTTGAGTCCACAGACGTCTCCCTTTCATCACCACATGGTCGAAGAGAGCAGTGGGGAGCTGTGGCTTCTAGATCACGTAGTTCTTATCTGCAGACGGCGGCTATCGGAATTGCCTTTCTAGGTTTGAACACGTTAGCTCGCTTTTGTGCTCAAAATGCCCAAACAAGCCGGCGGACAAGGAACATGCAGTTGGACTGCACGCATTTCACTGAAGACAATCTCCCTAGTCCGGAGGACTAGTTATCGAAATGAAGGACCAAAATTCCAGACACGTCAGAAAATAAAAACCAAACGAACGATTAAAGAGACTACCAGATTATTCCCAGATTGGATTAAATTTCACAAATTATTTCACAATATAAATGTATGAATTCCATGGACACGCCTGTCTATTCCTCCATGGGCACAGGGATGACCTCCTCGGTGATCTCGAACTTGTGGACTTTCGTGTCCAGCACCGCTGTGGTTCCCAATTTGAATTCGTAGTTCAACTGAAAGATATTTAATTAGAATTTTTCCACACTCTGAATCACCCAATTACCTTCCGCTTTCCCTTCTGGTTGGACAACTCGTAGTTCCTCAAGTAGTCGCACGAATCCTTGCGAATCACGCACAAGTCCACATTGGAACCCGAGCCGAGATCGTTGAAGATACCCGCACGGATGGCGTCACGAACCAGGAGCTTGCCCTCCTCCTCTTCCATGTCGGGCTTCCAGCGAGACTCGAATACGGACATTGCGGCCAGACTTCCTGATCCCATGGTAGCGTATGGGAGCTTGTCTGTTGAGCCGTGTGGATGAATGCAGTAGATGTACGATCCGGTCTTGTCCACTCCACCGAGAACGAGGGCAGCACTGATGTGTCCCTGATAGCGGAAGAGCATCTGCTTGAGCAGAGTGTTGGCCGCAACGACTGGAACCTGTCGGCCAGTGTTGAGGCGATGCAACTCAAGCTGAGAAGCGATAGAGTCCGTGGTCATCTCGGTGTCGGCGGCTGTTCCGGCTCCACAACAGCTGTGGGAAAAACAAAAAATAAGACACATCACCTTAACCCAACGACCTCCAGCTACTTACTACATGTTCTTCGCCAAGTAATGAATCTTGGAGCAGTTTTTGTCCGAGACAATGGGTCCCTCTGTGGCTCGGGTATCGGCACCAAGGATGACGCCATCCTTGAAGATAATCCCAACGATTGTGGTACCAGTCTTCACGACTTTAGGAGCAACAAATCCGCTTTGCAACAGTTGTGCATTCCTGTGGACAAAGAAAGTTTGGAATTAATTACAAATTCACTCGGAGGTTATGTGGCCGCAGGATGACGGAGCAAGTTAGGGGTGTTTACTCACCGCTTGCAGTTATCGAAGTTGAATCCAGCATGGGGAATATCTCTGGCGATATCTACAGACATGATAAATTAAATAAAATTGAGTTCTTTTTGATGAAAAACTTGAAAAAATTGTTTTAAGTCGCGGATGAGATGGAAGCTTCTTACTGCCGCAATGACAAAACACAAATTGTACGGAATGTCAAAACGAAGCAATGGAGGTTGTGTTGCTGTTCAGTGGATTCGAAGCAGAACTGGCTCTCAAACTGTGGATATTTCTTGCTCCCCTCCGTTTTTGATAAAAATTGAATCAGATTACGTTTTGAGAGATTTTCAAGAAAACGTGTTTTTTTTTCATTCAGATGGAGATTTTTCCTTCCGAATTTCTTTCAAATCATCATATCTAGATTTCGAAATTCAGTAGATACCATCTTGGCGTATGCAACATAATCCCAGGATTCGTGTTCCCCCTAATTGACCAATAGAAATTCTCTTATTGGAGTTCAAACCAAACCGAACTGAATGAGAAACCTAAAAGTTGTATGTGGTCTGGCACCACCGACCATCTGCATGCCGCGAGCTGTCAAACGAAATCAGCCGCTGAAAGGAAAAAGAAAAGAATTCGTGATCAAAAAAATATTGAATAACATCAAAAACATTTGTTAACTCATCACAAATTCACCCCAACATGACTCTGGCCACAAAGCTCTTCCACCAGCAATGGAAATCACTACAAGTTCTTTCAAGAATTCCAGCGTTTCGTAAGTTTCCACCACCAATCACTGTGCCATAACCTTCATCCAACTCTGCTTCTCAGGATCCATGTCCACAAAAGAATCTATAGAGAAAAGAAATGCAATCTTCGATGAGGAAGCAGAACGCCAAAAGACCAGCATTGGTCGTGTTGAGAAAATTGAAGTTCGCTACCTAGGTCTCCCGGAAGATGTGACTCTCATGATGAATCGACTGATCTCCACGCCATTCAACTGTGCCCAGCACTTGTCCGAGGGTCATTGCAAACGTTCCGCACTGGCTTTGGTTGATGGAAACATTCCGTGGGATATGCACAGACCTTTGCAGGAGTCGTGTACGTTGCAGCTGCTAAACTTCACCGTGACGGATCCACATTTGGTCAACAAGTAAGTGCCGATTCTTCTGATTCAGTGAGGGACTAACCATGTTTGTGCTTTCAGGGCGTTTTGGAGAAGCTGTTCGTTCATGCTAGGTGCTGTCCTCCAAGAGAGCTTCAAGGACGAAGCGGGACTTCAACTTCACAGCTTTCCTGGGCCAAACAGTAAGAGCGTCTCCTACGTTTCTTGCGATTCCTGCGTTGACCATTCCCTTTCGTTTCAGTAAAATCCGGTAGCTTCGTGCATGACATCTACCTCTCCGCCCAAGGCTGGTCCCCAGCGATCCACGAACTCCGCGCGTTATCCGCCGGGATGGTGAAACTCGCTGCACAGAATCACAAAATCGAACGTCTCGAGGTGAACAACGAGCTGGCGATTCGAATGTTCGCCGACAATCGCTACAAAAAAGAGCAACTCCCGAGCATCCTCGCACAGAATCAGGGACGGGTTCCGCTTTATCGAGTGGGGCAACACATCGACATTTCCCGTGGTCCGATGGTGGCTTCAACTGGCTTCCTGGGCAAATGCACGATATCTGCCGTGCATGAGGTGGCCAAGGAGGGAAAGAACGGCGGCATTTATCGAGTGCAAGGTGTGGCGCTACCGACGGGGATCGTCATCAACCACGTGGCCTTTGGAATTCTCGAGAAAAGAGCGAAAAAATTGGTGAGTTCTTGATCAGATTCTTTCCGAAGCAAAGTTGTTGCATTGAGTTCTTTTTGCAGAATCCCGCCCGATTGCCAACAGAGCCCTTCGAAGAGCAACAGGCTACTGAACAATTGATCGCTTAGTTTGTAAGAAAATCTGTTTTTGTTATAATTTCTAAGAAATAAATTCAAATCCCTGTCGGAACGAAAAAAAGTTGTCAGTAGTTTTCCTAAACGACGAATTTTCTAGTCCAAAAGGAAGAGAAGCTATCGCCGGAAGTTTTCCTAAGCGACTCATTTTCTGGTCCAAAAGGAAGAGAAGCTATCGCCGGTAGTTTTCATCAAACGACTCATTTTCCACGCCGGAAAAAATTGAAGCCAAAAGGAATAGAAACTTCGCCCACAGTTTTCTTAACCGACTCATTTTCTAGGCCGAAACGAATAAAAGCTTCCGAATCTTGCTTAAAGGCTCGAAAAAAAAGTCAAACGCAAGAGCTGGGATGGTTGGGTTCTTTGGTTTATTTGGATATTTTCATGATTTACGCTCAGCGCAACTTCCTAGGCCATGACGACATAGGTAGGAGTAGTCATAACTCCACAGTTGTTGTTCTTGGTGGACATTAGAACATAACCATCATTGCCCCAGTAGGTTGACCAGGAGTTCTTGACCAGCCAGTATTCCTCGCCGTTGATTTTTCCGTAGCCGACAGCCAGGACAGCATGATCCAAGTCATCTACGCGGTTGTGGCACTCGGGTTCGTAGTAGACACCGTGGGAGTAGAAGCTGAAGCTCTTGTGGGACGCATCGATGGCGACGGAGAGTGGACCGTTATTGACTAGAGCGATCTTGAAGGCATTTGGATCGTTTGATGAGACGTTAACGAATCCAGAGATCTTGGCCACGAGGGGAACACTGTCGACGTGGCAGAGACCGTCCTGACCGAGGTATGGGCCGTACTCGTCTTCGGTTGGGATGCCGCCGACCTCCATCATCCATTGATAGGCACGGAAGTCTTCGCCGCCATCACAGCCGTTGTTGCCATAGCCCCAGGAGCAATCGATCAGAGCCTGTTGGGAGAGGCGAACCAAGTTACCGCCGTTGTGAAGGAAGTAGGCGCCTTCTACAGCACCGACAGTTCCGAATGACCAGCATGAGCCGCAAACCGATTGATCTAGAAGAGAAAAGACCCTTATCATGCTTAAATACCAAGAAGAATGTCTTCCCATTCTCACCTTTAACAGGAGTCACAGCACCGAGGAGTCTCCAGTCGAAAGATTCTGGAAGAGAGTCCTTCATCTTCTGGATGTTGTATGGGAAGGGTTTGCCGGTGTTGAACGCTGCTCCGGATGCCTTGAAACCACGTCGTGCCTTCAACTCATCGTCGGTCTTGTCAGCCAAGTGATTCACGGCCAGGGAGAAGCCCAACTTGCGTCGGTTCATCGAGTGGATGTAGCGAAGATTCTGACGGAAGATGTTCTTGCGGACTTCGTGTTCAGTTGCGTTGGTGTATCGCATTCCGTGCTTTCCCTTGAATCTCTTGAATTCCATCTCGACGTGGTCATCACTGGTTGGGTGGACGAATTCCTTCATCGGGTTGAATGTGGCGTAGTGTCCCTCACCAGGTCCGGGGAAGGCAACGCAGGGCATGTCTGAAAAAGAAAAAGAACCACACTTGCTACAATCGCCTGCCTTTCCCAGCCGATTTGTCTTCACTCACCTGGGTCAATCTCGAACACCTCATTTGGAACATCATCATGTGAGTAGTTTTCGTAGTCCAAGTAGTAGTGATCGTAGTGTGAGCCCAGAAGTGTGTTGTAACCCTTCATCTCATATCGGACTGGGATTGGCATCCTGGCAGCTGGGAATTTTGGTGACTTCTTGTAGCGTACCCACAGAGTGTAGACGTTCTTCTTGATACCGATGACTTCTTCCAATCGGAACTTATCACAGACCATTCCGAGGAGGGTTTCAGTTCCGATTAGAACGAAACTCTTTACATCGGGAAGGATTGATTGGATCTCGATGACATTTTGAGAGGTACCATTGACTTGTAAGCAGGTTTCTTTGTTCAGTTCCTTTGATGTTGTCACTGGTGCGAGCTTAAGGGATGTTCCGTAGCGTGCTTCGTTGGCCAACTGATAGGTCTTCACCATGCCACCGTAGTAATCGATGCGGGAACGACTGGTCTGTTTGTCGTACCAAGCGTAGAAGGGCTCAGCGATTTCCGCGTAGGGGATGTGTAGGGTGCCGCGGACGGAGTACGTCGGGTCCCATATTGGTGGCTTTGTGGCGATGGCTAAAACGAGAAAAGTTTGGTTAGAGATGAGTAGGAAAATGGGGCAATAAGGCTTCACGCAGAGTGAGGAGCTTCTCGCTTTTTCGCCTAACTGTGTATGAGACCTAAATCAGTAGTGGAGGTGCAAGTGGAGAGGTTGGAGATGCCTGGAATCCGACATTGATTTTTGGTGCAAGTAGTCTCGTCAGCGAAGCAGCTACAGGTGTTGTGCTGCAAGTAGACCGAGACTCTGTGCTCTATACCGCGACCTTTGAGGTTGCAGGAGTCATAGGAAAAGCTTGGAAGCAGCTGGCAGCGCTCTTGGTGCAAGTAGTCTCACCAGAGAAGCAGCTACAGATATGGCACTCTAACCAGACCGAGACTCCGTGCTCTATGCCGCGAGTTTCGATTTTTCCAGACGAACCATAGCGATACACCTTAAAGATGCCGCGTTGTGTCGGAGAGACCGGTATCCGCACGTACGCCTCGAAGGGACCATGAAGTGGAGGCTTCACAGATTGTACACTCGGGAATGCAATGGAATTCGATTGGACAGACAAGCTTCAATGGCAATAAGTCGGGAAGACTTAGAATAAAAAACGATCGTACCATCGTGCACGTTCGAAATGTAAAGCAGCCCTCGACAGAAGTTTGAGCTTTAATCGGAGAGCTGCAGACAGGCAGGTCGTGCTCGTCTTTACGCGATGAAACGCATCCGAAGAAGAGGAAGCGGTGTAATTGATTTACGATAAAATGCAACTGAAGAAAATGAAGCAGCGCAATCGATTTACCACGAAAATAATCCTAAAAAATCAACCAGCGTGAGTGATTTACGATAAAATGTGTCTAAAAAAGACAAACAAATCGATTTACTATAAAACGCATCCGAATAAAACTAAGCACCGCCAAAAATTAAGCACGTAATCGATTTACGATAAAACACCCAAAAAATCAAGCGGTCTTGTTTGCTGTAAAGTTGACGCCCCCCATAGCAAGTTCTCTCATCCTCTGAGGATTTTACTAGAACGTTATAAAAATCGCATGATAATATAGTCCGTTATCCGCTAGCCATAATCTGGATGACACGATCTTATAACTGTACAAACTAACACTATCTTTACAGTAGCTCCGGCCACTACATAACCTATCGGCGAGATAATTTGCGGGAAAAAAAACAAACGCCAACGAACGACGGAGAAACAGCACGAAGAAAATAAGACGCGTTTAACAAAGGCGCAAACAGAAAGACAAGCTTATCTGCTGCTCTATGTCCTACGTACTACGTACTCAATCAATAATCCGCACTATAAATATCAACAGCGGCCATTAAACTGACCTTTTCAACTAAAACACAGATTTACACACAAATTCAAATTGGTTTAAATATAATTTTGATTTAATTGACTCACCTGCGGTTGCTAGCGCACATAGAGTGACCAAAGACAAACATAAAGACCTCATTGTGACGAGGATTATGCAGAGAACAAGTAGAAACACACACTTAAAACAAAATTATTCACAGAAATTAAAAAAGAATAAAATGCAAAATCTATGTATAACTTTTGATTTTAGAGTACAATCAAACGAGCAATCCAGTTCAAGCGAGAGCTCTGGAGCAACTGAAGATTAGATCATGGCGTCGGGGTTATTTGATTCGATTGGGAGACACAATGCGGTTGATGATTGTCGAGTAAGTGGAGATTTTCTGTGTTACGGGAATAGCGGGGGGAAAAGTGGACGCAGAGAATTGTAAGTCCCGCTTTGGAGATGTTTGACTCGTCGTTGAGTGTTGCGGACGCTTTGAGTGGATTTTTATCTTTCGTCTTCTGTACGGTTTGCTTGAGTGCAAATGATTGATGGGTTATGTCTTGTAATGAAGTCATTTCTGTGAGGATTCTATCGATCTGATAGACTCGGATCGATAATGAAGATGAATGTCTTTGTCTTTGGAATGTTCGAGGATGTCAATTTAGTTTAGAGCATGGTGGTCAGACAGGAGTTCATTGAACTTTGGAAGATTTTAATTTCTGGTTGAGAGAATTCTTATCTCACTGCGTTTTTTGCGTCGATGTTAGCAGTGTTGTCGATTTTTCAGCCAAAAAATTATGACGAATGTTAAAAAGAACTTCTTTGCTTAGGGCTTTGGTCTTTCTATTGAACTGGACTGGATTTTTTGAATCCTTGTTCAAATCTGAAAATGACAAAATCGTGGTGATCTTACTGGCGAAGCAACTGCAGATGTTGCACTCCAAATAGACCGAGACTCCGTGCTCTATATCGCAACCTCCGAGGCTGCACATGTCGTAGAAAAAAGCTTGGAAGCGGCTGGCAGCGCTCTTGGTGCAAGTAGTCTCGCCGGCGAAGCAGCTACAGATATGGCACTCTACGTAGACCGAGAATCCACGTTTTATTCCGCGACCTCTGAGTTTCCATTTTCCCAGACGAACCACAGCGATACACCTTGAAGCGACAGCGTCAGAGGCTGAAATCTGCAAAAATGTCTCGTAGGGGACCATAAACATGGAGGCTTCGCCCAGCGCTCACCCAAGAAAGCAAAGGAAATCGTAGCTCTCGTTTCGATTGGACAGAAAAGCCTCTGTCGAGTTTTACGGGTGACCTTTGCACGGTACGGTGAGTCTGGGGTGTGCGCTTGTCTCTAGGAGCACATCGCTCGGCTTTCAAGATGGATTCACCGATCGGAAAGGGTACTTCCTCACCCTCCGGGTGCAGTTGGAAGAAAATCGCTGCCGCATTGACGCCAGCGTTCAACTGAGATCAGTCGACGTAATCGTTTGACATCTTGTAGCAATCCCCGCGGCAGATTCACTTGTAGCGCTTCAACCGCGTGCACGGCTTCACTTGAAGCGATGGGTAAAAAAAACATTTCGTTCCTTATCGCTGTCGTCTTTTCAATGAACTGGGCTAAATCTTCTGAGTCCTTATTCAAACCGGAGGAAGATTTTGATAGATTTGATGAAATCGCGATCACATTATCCTCACTTTCATGACGTGCTCGTAATTTTAATGACATAACCTCTTCACCTGTCTCCATCTCTAACGTCAAAAAAACACTTCTTGTAAAATTTACAAAATAGTTTCATTTTATTTCAACATTTAGCGTTGATTATTTACAGACTAGACAATAATATGAAATATTCTCTAAAGAAAAAAAAAAAACAAAAATCTCATAACTTGAGTATGCTGTGTTATCATCAAAAATTGACTTTTTCATAATTTTCTAAAATAAACAATATCAAAACTTTGGTAATGAAAAATATATATGTATATGCGTTGCTATAAATAAACCCCTACATTTAATAATAAAAAAAAAAAAAAAGTTTTTGTCTATTTGTTCCCCGTATTTATTTAGTACCCTAGTATCACAATTGGATTTCATAACTTGTGCTTATTTCATAAAACTCAACAACATCCACAAAAACAAAAACTCATTGTATTGGCACCTTGAATTCACATGATTTTACTCTAAAAAAATAAAGAGATTAATAAATAAAAAGAAGACCTAAAGTTAAATGTAAATTAAAGAGTGTTTCGTCTAAACTGTCTAAAACTAAATACAATCCACACGATGATCACGGATTTGGAAAGCACATTCCACACAGGAGCCGCACTCTCCGCAGCCGGTTGGACCATGTTCGCTACGGTGAGAGCGCTTAGCGCAAGATTTGTGGTCACCCGGTGACTCTGTGACTGGATGAGGGTGGCGATCTTCTGGGCTTCGCGTGAGCAGGCTTCGATTTGAATGTCAGTCGGTTTGGAGGTTCGTGGAACGATTCCGACGAAAATGTCGACCTCCATCGTGAGGAAGCCGGTCAATTGGCACTCGGAGACTTGGATCAGTTCGTCCAGGGCTCTGAGGATGCTTCGTAGCGTGAGCAGCTCCATGTTTTTCCCTTTCAGGGCGTACAGGGCCCGGTCGACCTGCTTTCTGGAGAAGATTACACGGAAGGCACCAGAGCAGATGGGACAGCAGGCTCCGGGCGGGACGATGTTTTGACAATGAGGCGATGGAGGCCGCGGGCACTTGAGCAGCTTGCAGCGACGACCCATGTCGGAGGCCAGCAGGCCAACCTCCTTGCACGGTCCTTTGTAGTCCACCAGGATGTAGTCAGCCCACGCCTCGCACTCGCTGCGGTACGTGGCTCCGTTGATGCCGCAAACCGGGCCCTTCCACGAGCAGCTGCGGAAGCACGATCCGGAGTAGGCCAGCTGAGCTTTGGACTTCAGCAAGTCGCAGGCAGACGGATGTGTGACTCCTTTGGTGTCACACACTGGCCGACCGGTGTTGGGACAGTCCGTCGTCACGTTGACTAGAAGAAAAAAAAGATTGAAAACCTGATCTTGAAAGCCTTCCTTCGAGCTTCTTACCACATCGATATTGAAGACACGGCCTGTGCATCACAGAGAGGCAGATCTTCCTGTCCTCCACGCATTTGCTCCCCATCGGACAGCTGTAGGCTCCTTCCTCGCAGGGATTCCACGACGAGCAAGCGCCGAACTCAATGTCGCTGTCCTGCAACCCCAGGCACTTGGCCACACACGCTGAGTGGTACGTGTTTCCATTTTTCCCACACACCGGGACGTAGTGCGTCGGGCAGTTGCAGGGCAGGCTTGTGAACGAGAGGTCGGAGATGCCTGGAATCCGACACTGCTTCTTGGTGCAGGTGATCTCGCCGGCGAAGCAGCTGCAGATGTTGCACTCCAAGTAGACCGAGACTCCGTGCTCTATGCCGCGCCCTCCGAGGCTGCAGGAGTCGTAGGAAAAGCTTGGAAGTGGCTGACAGTGCTCGATTTTTCCAGACGAGCCACAGCGACACACCTTGAAGCTGCCGCGCTGCGTCGGAGAGACCGGAATCCGCACGTAGGCCCCGAAAGGGACCATGAACGCAGAGGCCTCGCCCAGCGCACACCCGGGGATGCACTGGAAGTCCGTGCTCTCATTTCGGTTGGGCAGACACGCCTCCGTCGAGTTGCACGGGTGACCTTTGCACGGCACGGTCAGTCTGTGGTGCCCGCCAGTCTCCAGCGGCGCATCGCTCGGCTCCAGATACGGCTTGAGCGAGACGCATGGTCCATCCTCTCCCTCCGGGTGCAGCTGGGAGCAAATCGCCGCCACATTGATCCCAGTGTTCAGCCGGGACCAGTCCACGCACTCGCTCAGCATCTCGTAGCAATCCTCCCGGCAGATGTGGTTGTAGTGCTTCACCCGCGTGCACGGCTTCACCTGAAGCGTGCAGGCGATGGCGCGCCACTTCTCCGGCGAGCACTTCGAGATGTTCTTGATCGGCAGGCTGTTCCCGGGAAGCGTCACGTACCCCTGCTGCGACCACAACGACACATCCGCCCGAGCGGCCATGTCAGCGTGCGAGTGACAGCTACGGAACAGCTCCGTGGGGCGGTTGTTGAAGTTCGTGCAGAACGACAGCCCGTCACAGCCGAGCTCGCACGGCTCCTCCACCTCGTCTATGCACTGACGCAGCTCCAGCTCGTTCGGCTGCGTCAGGCAGTCGTCCTCGAAGAACCGACTCGTGGCCGTCCAGTCGTTCGAGTAGGTCTGCACGCAGAGCCGCCGGCACTTGGGCGCTATGGCCTTGTGGCAGCAGTGCAGCTTCGCCGAGTCAATGCCGATTTGGTTGATCTGCGACACCTCGTTCGACGTCGACGTCGGAATGAACACCTTCTTCCCGGCCGACAGGAAACACTGCCACAGCGGCTCGTGTGGCAGCGGCGGCCCACACCCACCCGCCTGCAGATCGTCAATGATGACGTCTGTGCTCTCCCCGTTTTTGAGGGCTTGCCGGCAAGTCGTCCGGCACCTTTCCTCCATCGAGAAGTCGCAACAATGAAGATCTGCAATGGGAGTGTAAGCAAAAATGGAGTTCGAGTCATTGACGCCTTTTTGCGTGTACGTACACTTCTGCGAATTGGTCACCGGGGTCATATCCGTCAAGTTCTTCATGCACTGCATCACGTCCAGGTTCTTCTCACCGCACGTCTTGTCCAGCTGCCTCCGCGTGAAATTCTTCTGTGTCGAATGTGGCTTGAAAATCTCTCGGCACGCCTGCAAGTGCAAAGATGAAACAATCACTCGACGCTAAGTGAAATTTATTACCTGCAGACACTCTAATGTCCTGGCATTGCCGCAACATCGATCGCCTGCCTCTTGACGTTCGAAACATGAAAACATGTGCTGTTCGTCGCTTTGGCGGCACGCATAAATCAATTCCTCAGTGGACGATGATGTTGCACAAGCGTTCCGGCATCTTGGTGACATACCCAGGGAGCAGCAACGTCGGCCAGACCATTGCGAGCCTCGCTGCACGGCTGCGTGTAAATGAGAAATACAAAATGAGTCTGACTCTGTAGGCTATAGAGAAAGATCGATTGGGCGAGTGTCACGCCGAGATTAGCATGCGTTCGATTGGGTGAATGTAGATGGAGATTAGCACGCATTCAATCGGGCGGAATTTAATTGATTGCCCACGGATTCGTGTTGCGGTGGTAAAAATTCGCTTCATCGTTTGATGTCTGGCCGTTGGATGTGGTCCAACATAATGGACGGCGTGCATCGATTAGCGAATATTTACGATGCACGCACCCACAAGCAAACGCAAGAGTGCGTTTGATCTCTCGCAGAGGGAGCGAGCACTTGAGTGGAATTAATAGCCAGATGGTGGCGATAGAGGGATTTTAGATGACCGATGATCTGACGGTAAGGAGGAAGTCTAAGTCCCTGTGACACAACCCAATCGAAGAAAAATGTCATAAATCATAACTCACCCTGCAACGTCCTGTTCATACAGCTCCAGAACTCCACCTGTCAAAGGAAAACACACACAAAGCAGTCAAAACAATTGTTTGGGACATAAATTATCCACCCACCTGAATTGGAGAGCAGAACTTCTTCAGTTCGCCGACACGATAACCACGTCCGTTCAACTCGGAAGCCGCAACTTGAATCAACGAGAACTGCAACAAAAGATAAAGGATACACATGAGTCGGATATGAATGATTAATAATCTCTCCCTCCGTCCATGCAAATCCTTCGGCTAACCAAAGCACAATTAGTTTTCCCCCGTGTGGGGACAGAGAGACTGGGAGACGACACACCACGCCGAACAACGCTGCAGGTCCATAAATCATTTGCCAAGTTACATTATCGTGGACTCGTAGAACTCCCCCCACAGGACACCAGAAAGTAATCCCTACGGAGATGATGAGCTGACCAGCGAGATCGCCTATCCCCAAAACAGATGAAATCAGTGGAAACACAGTGTTCAGAAGCAGCCCTTACCACCGCCGCCTGAGGTCAGGGATAACAAATTAACAGCAAACCCATGCATGTGCTTCGTCCGATCCATCAGACGGACGCAACCAGACAGCAGGAGCAGCAAAAAGGAAGTCCATTCGACTTGATGAATATTCAGCATGGCGGCCACACACGAAACCCCGCCAAGGAAAGTCTCCACAATTACACGACGACGGTGATTGAGAGAAATCGCTCCACGCGAATGAAGAGGAGCGGAGTGTGTTCTGATCTAACCGTGCCTAACACTGTGGCACTTTGATGGCATGTAATGGCAATGTGACTTGCGATTTACATCCTGAGGGCGACAAGTCTCCTGGGCCAGGGATTGCATATGAAATTTTTACCAACCCGCCGCCGGAACTGTCAGAGTAGCCAACCAGCCAGGAAGGCCTAGCAGCCAGAGGGCATGGAGTGTGACGGAACTTCCACGAGCGTGATCTTGTTTGAACAGAGTCAGCGTCGGCGTTATATATGCGCCCGACAACGTTGTTCTGTTCTGCCACTTGATTAGTTATGCAAATCTCTCTGCCAAGGATTTTAATAAATTACCGCCGGCGAAAAATGCAATCAGCTACATGGTCTAGGAGAATGCACACAATTCGTGTGGCAAGGCAACGTCGGTCGTCGGTGTCTCCAGCGGAACAAGGCGGACTGACGCCGACGTCTGCCAGTGTGTGTGTGTGTGGGGTGGATTAAGCTAATCCCTCGTGGCTTGAGGCAGCTTGATTGAATGTGAAGTTAAATTGAATCCGATTTGACGCGCTGTGAGTGGTGTCCCCACGCAAAAAGTCTGCTCCAGATGGATGGATTTAGGAGAATAATGTCCCGCCAATCGTGTGTGCTGGTAACACGGGCTGCTGGCATCTTACGAGGATTACTGATCCATTGGCGAAAACCATAAAAAAGAGATCGATGGACAAAAGGTGTCGCTGACAGGCAGAGAAATGCTTAACCGAGACTCGATATCATAACCAACAAGCCCCTACCGAGATGCGATTATCGCTGGTTGACAAAAAAAAAAAAGACATTGATCCCAAGTTTGTTCCCCCTGTTAGGCAACTCAAATAACTACCGGACCTTCTTCACACTCATCCATGCCACATGAACTGTGCACTGCACTCCCAATTTATCTCCCTTGACAGTGACACTCCGGCATGCCGGTCCAAGTCATGTAATGCTCATCCTCCACGGATTTATCTTCGTCGGTTGACTTTAATTTAAATTTAATTTTTCCTCTTTACTTTGGCCACGTTATCCTCCTGAGCATCCCGGCCACATGCATTCCTTGCGCAAAGTGTCGTGTAATAAAGTTCATGGAACTTCTTCTCACATCACTGTTGTTGTCTGATTTCTGTGAGGTTGGTTGTTTTTTTTTTTTTTCTCAGCGAAAAAAAGCTATTTTCGGTTTCTCACCAGAGATCGTGTGCGATCGCGATTGTCATGCTTGACAAATAAAAAATAAAAATAAAAAAATAAACAACAACCAAAGACGAGGAAAAAAAAAAAACGCTCGACGCGACGCTTAACGCTCGCCCATCAGTGTGATTTTCTTAATTACGCATCGTGTTGTCGCTTGATGAGCCTTAACAGGGATTGCATTCAGGCTCGAAAGTGGATGTCAAGTGGATTGGGAGCCTTGGCGCTTCGTGGTCCTCCTGTTTGTTTTTCTTTTTTTTTTTTTTTTTAGATCGTAATCGGGGGGATGCAAAAAGGTCACCACAATCGAAAATGTGTTAATTGGACTAATTAAGTTAACGAGGGAATATAAAGCGAAAAAAAAAGATTTTTTTTTTATTTTTAACGAATGGATCTTCTATTGATGGACGGAGGGGGAACACATCTCTTGTGAGGGAGAAATGGAAATTGTGTGGATACATTAAATTTTATAGACCCTTAAATAGATTTTATAGGCACTTGGAGTATCCATTGGTTTATGAGATGTCTTTTTCATGCTTTTTTACTGGATGGTCTTTTTTTTTTCATCGTTAGGAGGAGGCCATGAACGTTTTTTGAAGACAGGTGAAGTGCGGAGATTTCTTTTTTGGCGGATATGAATTTTTCTTGTGTTTGGGAGTGAAGTTTGATGCATTTTTGGGGGGAGGCGACGTTTTTAGGTTTATGGTCGATTAGAGACAGAAATGGGTGGATCGTCGTCGGAGGCGGGGAAAAACTAGGAGCAGGCAGTCTCTTCGGTTCGTACTTTGCGTGGATCGTTATTTAAGGCAGCGAAAGACTAGGAGCAGACACTCCTGTGCTCGTACCTCTGGCGGATCGTCATCGAAGGCAACGAGGGACTGGGAGCAGGCAGTCTTCTCTGTTCGTAATTTGGGTGGATCGTCATCGAAGGCAGAAAAAGACTGGAAGCAGAGACTCTTTTCCGTTCGTATTTTGAGTGGATCGTCATCGAAGCGAAAAACTGGAAACAGAGACCGTATTTTGAGTGGATCGTCATCGAAGTCAGGGAAGAACTAAAAGCATGCAGCCTCCTCTGTTCGTACTTTGGGTGGATCGTCATCAGTCAGAGAAAGGCGGACATTCTCTGCTCATTCTTTAATATCCGTCTGAGTACTTCGTTTGAGAACATAAATGGAACCAGACAAACGTGGCGGAATTTTCGACGAGCAGACAAAAATAAATTGCAAACCCCGAGGTGACTGTCCTGCGTGTCAACAATGTGCCATTGGCCAATTTAAGCCGCACGATACATGATTTCTTCCACGTGTTTTTGAGTTCCAAGTTCGTCAACTCCGTAGACTCTCGACTCGACTCCTAGATCCCTCCATGAATCTTCTTTTACTCGCGATTTATCGCTCAACCTCTCGACTTTCCTCATAACTCTCTCACACGCCACACTCGCTCGGACAATCCTTATCTCCAAGCATCCTAATCAATACCTGCTCCACCAATTTGTAATTAGAATCCTCCACAAGAGATAACCCCAACAGAGAACCGCCTCGAACCCGACTCTGTGGTAATGTTTCATCGCTCTATCTACAAACATGTCATGTGGATACGTGTAAATTGAAAGGAATAACTTGTCCATTCACCGCACTGCTTCTGCTGTTCCCTGCATCTTCAGATACAAATCTTTTTTCCGTAATCTCTTCTCCTTCCTCTGCGTGTTTTGTTTAGAAATACAGCATCACAGGCACACCACATCATCATCATCATCATCGTCATGATCATGGTCGATGGCTTATCCAATCTTGTGGGTCGTTGTTCCACTCACGTTCCACTGATGACAATAAATTTCCGATGTCTTTCTTTTTTTTTTTTTTGAGAAAAATTATCGCTGGAAATTTAATACTTCGTAGTAAAAACAAACACGACCCAAGCCAACCAACAGGGCCATGTCACACGCTGGGCGCACAATAAAAACTGTAAGAGGCCCACTATACCCAAAAGATATGTATCTTTCCTCTTGAGTCTTTCCCCACTCTGTGTGTGGAAAAGCGTTTCATGTTGCTTTTGATTGCAATTGTCTGGATGGCAGACAAAACGCCTTCGAGGATCCTAAACGCTAGGTGACATGCCACGGTTTTTCGTTCGGTTGCGTGTTGGTTTTACGTGGATGAGCGCGAAACAAATTAAAAGACGCATCAAGGATAATTTGCATTTTGTTTCACTGCACCGGTGTTCGTTTTCTTGTTGTGATTTCTTTTTTTCTTCTTCCTTTTTTTTGCCATCCTCTTGTTAAGTCAGAGAGGAGCACAGCCACCGCCTGCGGTGAACGCCAATGTCAATGAGGGCCAGCAGTCAGTTAATCACGTTAATTGCGTCGAACACTCGATTGTGGTTACATTCAGAATCCACAGATACACAGGAGATTAGCAGTGACTAATGGGACGCTAGGCATCGAAAGGGCTGTGGGATGTACGTCGTTCACCGTCCAAGAAAACGAAATGGCCACAGACGCAAGTGTCACTTACACCGCGTCGTACCCGTCCCATAAATGGTGGGTAATTTCAATTAAAATAAATTCAATTGATAGCCAATTGAAGTCGTCATTTGAATTGATCAGTTATCAGGTGTTTAGCCAGTTTGGACAACTTAATGGCCTCAATGACATTGAACAGCCAATTTGGCACGGTCAGTGGTTTTTTGGCATGAATACCAATCAAACGTGAACGCCATGAAAAGAAATCTGATAAATAATTCACGAAGCGAAGAAATGTCACACCGAAGTGTTAGGTTTTTTGCTGCTGTCCTATCGGGGGAACTTCCTTACCACAAGGCCTCGCAATTGACTTCGATTCCGAAACGTTTGTCAGTCCCAATTAGACTGGAAGCCAACCGACGACGCCCAGTTCGATTTCAAGCGAACACCTGCTTGTCAAGGCACACCCAATCCTATCGCATTCCCAATGCCCCCGGAGGCTGTTTTTCTCGCAAACAAATTGCATCTAGTTGGCCTTTTTTTCCTTGGTCAGTCAATTTCAATAAACATGTCCAGCTTAATCGAGTTCCAATCGTCCAAAGTAATTATCTCGTGTGCCGCCGCCATGCTGGACTATTTCATAATTCCTTTGGTCCTCGGATTTTTTTTTATTTTATCACGCGCCAACGACCGGCCGCCTGGATAAAGACATTTTGACAAATGTCTACTCAATGAACCCGCTAAATAACATGGTCGTTGGGTTTCTGGTTTCTAGTTCGGTCGATGGCCGGGAGAGGGTGTGCGGGAGCTCCCATAAAATTGAACAACATCAATCGACTCTCAGTCATTTGCATGCAGTTTGTGATTCTGGGGGACCGCTAAGAGCCTTCGAAAAAAAAAACTGGCACACACAGAGGGGGCTGCAATCGCAATAAATTACTTTAAACGAAAAGTAAGCTAAGGGAAGGCGAGAGCGTGGCGTGGAAGGCGCGCCATGGAGCGGCGTATGTGTCAGTGCAACTGGTAGACGTGTGTTCTGCGTGAGAAACCGAACACATGTTGCACATGGGTTGCAATTAAAAACTTAGCACGATTCTAAATTGGAGGACATTCGTCTGACAGGCGGTTGGCTGTTATTGCGTGTCACATTGGGACGGTCATTAAACTAAATGGGCTACGGTGTTACTGTCGATGTTGGTGTCGATATCGGTGTTGGAGTCCAGGCTGTCGAATCGACTATCGTCACTACGAATGGGGAGTGATGTATGATGCGGGAAATTTAATCAATGAAAGGGGAATGGAATTGATTGTCAGTAATTATCGTGCTTCAGTCTGGGGTCTGTGTGATTAATGGAGTGACGAGATTAATTGGGCAGTGGGTGGCTTAAGATTGAAGCACGAGCCATGGTTGTAATTTGGTCCTAGAGAGGATCTGTTGAAATTTTAGATGCTTCATGTATTTTATGTTGGTTGAGGCCCCGGTCCACCTCGGACTGCAGCGCCAACTTAGTAAGTAAGTCATGTCTTTCACCTATCGGCGCGCACAGCGGTAAGAATAAGAGATTTAGGTCTACATCGCTTATGAACTTAAATATTTTGTCTATTGAGTCTTTTTCTGTTTAAAAACCTGATCTACCATGAGTGTCTAGAGATGCTCAAAATATAGCTCTCCTACTGGGATCACTTCTTCTCGCTTCAAACTTTGAAACTCTTTCATTCCAAATGCTTCTGTAAAGGGTGGACCCTCGAGTGGTTTCTTTTTAAATCAAAGGTTATTTTGAGACTTTTTAGCCCACGTGTATAAATGCTCGAAATGCAGCTCAGACTAAAAACATTTTCTTACTGGAAACTTGTATTTAGCCCACGCTGTATAAATGCTCGAAATGAAGCTCAGACTAAAAACATTTTCTTACTGGAAACTTGTATTTGGCCCACGCTGTATAAATGCTCGAAATGAAGCTCAGACTCAAAACATTTTTTTACTGGAAACTTGTATTTGGTCCACGCTGTATAAATGCTCGAAATGAAGCTCAGACTCAAAACATTTTCTTACTGGAAACTTGTATTTGGTCCACGCTGTATAAATGCTCGAAATGCAGCTCAGACTAAAAACATTTTCTTACTGGAAACTTGTATTTGGCCCACGCTGTATAAATGCTCGAAATGAAGCTCAGACTCAAAACATTTTCTTACTGGAAACTTGTATTTGGTCCACGCTGTATAAATGCTCGAAATGCAGCTCAGACTAAAAACATTTTCTTACTGGAAACTTGTATTTGGCCCACGCTGTATAAATGCTCGAAATGAAGCTCAGACTCAAAACATTTTCTTACTGGAAACTTGTATTTGGTCCACGCTGTATAAATGCTCGAAATGCAGCTCAGACTAAAAACATTTTCTTACTGGAAACTTGTATTTGGCCCACGCTGTATAAATGCTCGAAATGAAGCTCAGACTAAAAATATGTTCTTGGTGGAAACTTTTCTAATCGCTTTAAATTTTTAACGCCAGATTCTTAACCTCAATTTTATTTGATTCGCAAAAGATGTTCCGCTTCTTCCAACGCCCTGTGAAGATAAACAAATATTCAATTTCACTGATGGAAGAAAACCATCCCTCTGCACGACTCAAATCATCCTCTTTCCTCGTCTTTAAGTGCCTAAACAACCTCCTTCCGCAAAGGAAGTTCTTTAACACGAAAACAGATTGAAATCAAAAACAACTCAAATAGACAGAGTGTCAAGTCTAATCACAAAATCGACACCGCTATACCGACAAAACAGCACCGACAGAACAGCACCAACAACCGCATCAACGCAGAGGATTAAGTCACAATTCATTGCAGCCACAAAAGAACCATTTAAACGTGGGAAGTGAATTCCGAAACCTACTCTTATTCGACACTCTCAAAAGGTGACGATTTAATCCGCCCTTTCGATTGTGTACACGGCCTGGTCTTTCAGAGGAGGAAGATGCAATCAACTGGGTGAATGGGAGGCATCTCATGTTGCAGCAGCTTCACTTTATGTTGACAAAACACTCGAAAATGAGAGGAGTGGAAAAAAAAGAGAAAAAAAGAAGAAGGAAAATCCTTGCAAAGGAACAATAATTGCGGTCGATTATCTGCAACGATCATTGGTCGTAAATCTGTCGCACACACAGGCCTCACGATGGTGGGTGTTGCATCGAAGAGTTGCACTTCATTAGAGAATCGGTATTGGGTTCCTTTTTTTGCACAAAAAAAATGAAAAAAAGAATGTGTACAATATCTCACGCTGCGTTGGTTGCGTGCAACCAAAAAAAAAGGTCTCTTTTTTTATATTTTTTTTTTTTTTCAAAGGTATCAGATTTCCGATTGATGCTCTGTGGAGTTTTTTTTTTATTTTGTGCATTTCCGACCTCTCACTACCTGCAATCGGATACTGAGCCGATGACATGAAGAGAAAAGAAATTAAATGTCAAAATATTTCAAAGATCCAACACCGCGGGGACTGGCCCTGTTGAGAGATTTACACGACGACACAAATGACAGATGTCAGACGATTTCAATTCCTCGACACCAAATTATCCAAGTGTCAACGGATTTATGAGAAATTTATCAACGATTACAAAATCAGATTCGTCGTGCATGCATGCAAGTGTCACTAATGTCTAATTGACAGACACCAAAAGGATGTAAACCTCTTTCGGACGACAAAAAAAAAAAATAAGACAAGCCTCTCCACCATCAGTCTTCGAGGCTGCGTGCAATTTAATTGAGTCATAAATTTGAGAGGAGGCTCATCATTAAAGGTAAGAACATCATTTAATTTTACGTCCCACAAACATAATCCATAAAAGAAAAAAACCAACGAACAGACAGACGCACATCCATTAAGTCTATTAATTGACTTTTTTGAAAAGTCCTATGTGAGGCCTTCGGCTTGTGCTGTCAGGATATCGGACTTATGGACTAAGGCACGATGTAGATAAGAAAATCAATTAAATGCGTGGCGCAAGTGAAGATGTTGCAGTCGCCTTCTCTACGCGGCGTCTGGTCTGACAATGACATTCAGTGTTTAGGAGGATTTGTGCAGAATTCTATGAAATGTTGTTTTTCTTTGTTGCAACGCTCTCGCTGACTAGTAAGACATGTTGCCCAGGCGTCGATGGAATGCTAAACGATTAAACGAATGAAGTTGAAGGCTTCCTGTTTATTCAACGAGTGCTTAAAGTGAAATGACACTTTGACAGTTTATTTGCGTCAAATCATTGTCAGAGATGTGAGCATAGGTGCGGTTTTATAACTTGACGTGGACGGGGTCTAATAGGGACTGACGGAATCGTGAGTGAATCTGGTTTTATAGTGTGTGCATGCCACAGCCGGAGGGGAGCTTAGTGTGGGTTGAATTTTGATAGCCTACGTGTATTTTGAAGGTTTCCAATTCATGGCCCACTTCCTACCACATCGCCCACGAGATCAGGACTCGAAGAGATCTTCCGGCAGAAAACTTTCTACACACTGCTACAACCTTGCAAATTGAGTTCCCTCGTAAGCGGTCGTCCATTAAATTAAGATACTTAACAACTTTATCCGTATCTTAGATAATCCGCAGATCAAAAACTAAAGGCGACCGTCACCGTCACGGCGAGTCAGTCGCGTCCATCGTCATCGTTGGGTTGGAATTGCAATTATGTTCTGCTTATCGTAAAATATAATCTCTAAACGAGTTGGCCAATGCCTTCCATAGGCCAGCTGCTCCATCGTCATACAAAATAGCCTGTCGGAGTTTAAGTCGTCGACGCCGCTGCGCCGTTCGTAGTTCCCCTCTGCAACAGCAGCACCACCACCACGGCTTCGCATGTCACTTGTGTGTGACTCTTAATCTCTGACGAAGTCCTATTCAGATAAGGCAGGAGAGGAGGAAGCAGAAAATGTGCAATAAAATTGCAAATTCCAAATGAATCTGACATTTTTGTTGCGCGCTTTCGATCCGGAGGCCAGCTTGCAGCGTTCGATCGCCACATGGGCGATTCGTTGCGGGCACTAATTGCCCGAGATAAGGCAAACTTCATGGAGGAGTTCGAGGTGGTTATTTTTTTTTTTTTTCTTCGCCAGTGTTTCTGTGGGTTCACATGCAAAGTTGGCCGCGTTGATTGGGTGGTTAATTGATGGGGAGAGAGAGAACTAGTTTCGTGAGCCGTCACAGACCTGAGGCGAGGTCAAGCGAGTGGCTGACAGAAGATGTGGCCAGGTTTTTTTACAATTCGCATGGCGTCAAAGAATCAAACGCGCAAGTGTCACTGCAACGCTTCCTCACCCTTTCTCGGAACTGATCATTATTCCAGTGAACAAATTGCCGATGCATAAGCCGATCGGCGATGCACAAACTAAATCCACACACAATCTGAATCCGGCACAATCGAATAATTCCCTCAATAAATCATCGAACCCAAAAAGCAGCACGACGCAAAGACTTCAGGCACCAGTGAAGGCATTAGAATGCACGCCTGCCTTCCATCGGTTATGACTGGACCCGGCCGCTGTACAGTGGCACCTACCACGCCCTGTGAATATTAATTAATCCACCGCAGTGGATGTCATTCTTTTTTTTCTTCTTCTTCTTCGTTTATTTTTCCTCAAGAGATTAGTTCTAATGATATCCTCTTTCAATAGTTGATTGTCCTTCCCTTCTCGGGAGCTACCACAACAACACTTGAGAACACGATCGATGATCAGAAAATATTGATCCGCTGAAGGAACGGTTGGAGGGAAAAATCAAGTTCTGAGAAAATTTTGAATGCCTGTGTGGAGATTTGAAAAGGGCAAGTGTAAGGATTCATGTTAAAAATTATCCCGAGCACGTTTGAGGTGTGTATTTTGACAGTTGCTTATTGCGTTTTTTTATGGTTCCTTTTTGGAGGAAAGACCCGGCTTCCTCTGTTGAAAAAAATGAGGGTTTTTGATAATTCATTGGGAAATGAAATTCGATATCAGATTTAAGGTAGAAGCTTCTGTTTCTGAGAGGTTAGGCAAAATTTACAAAGCGGTCATCGATCACTGATACCACAAGATCGCGTTTCGTTTAAGTGATCGATGGAAGATCAATTTTACAGTCGACAGGAGGGTCTTTCCGGTGCATTCAATCGATTTACAATACTTGAGAGGGTGTAGCTAGCAAAGAAAAAAGAAAAAAATCTTCACTGTCTTCCAGATCGATTAAGATTTATCACACTACCCTTCAATCTTAGGTTTGATCTTAGATCAAGATCTTCTATTTGCGAGATAAGCCAAATTTAATGGAGCGGACATCGATCACTGATACCTCAAGATTACGTTCCACTTAAGTGATCGATGGAAGATCATTTCTAAAAGGCCTTTCAATCGATGTACTATGCTTGCGAGAGATTAGTTTGTGAGAAAAAAAGTTATCTTGATGCAAGATGGGGTAAGACATTTAAGGCTTCACTTTTCATGTAGCCATAAGGCCGAGAAGCCATCAAGGAAGGAAGAGATGTTCCGCATAGGGCCTTACTTATGATCACAAGACACCCGAAAACATTTAGCAGAATTTAACGCAAGTCTGCGCCTTATGGCTTAATGTTTGGGGCGTCGGACTGGTAAGCGAGAGTACCTGGGTTCGAATGCGGCTCGGGGACATAACGCCATAAACTTTTTTCCTGGCCCGACCTCCAGCGAACGACTGACAATCCTCCTGAAGTCCTTCTGTCATGAAAACCTTTCGCAATTCGCCGTTCGGAACAAAATATTAGGTTGTCAAATATCTCCCTTCCGCCTTTTTGTCTTTTGAATTTTCCGGCTATGTACAAAGCGCTACAGAGCGGACAAAAAGGCGGAAGGGAGATATTTGCCAACCTAATATATTGCGAGGCGCGAAGAAGCTACGTTCTGGCCCTGTATGGGCTGTTACGCCGACTATTTATTTATTTATTTTTTTTCACAAGTCTGGAAGATCGCGGCGCCTGCCTTCCTCCCACACACGAGTAATTCAATTAAACCAACCGAATGAGAGATCTTTTTGACTTTCTATAGCACTCGTCAGGTCTTAAACGAAAAGTCCTCACTCTAAATGAAGTAATTATCGTTTCCTCTAATAATTCATTTCGTCGCCTTCTCCCGACCCGGTACCGCCCTCCAAACATATACCCTACCCATGCGCGAACACACATGATCACAAACACACAAAAGCCTCACGAAGCCAATTACTGGAAGGAAAATTGATTTTATTCCTAAACTAGTCGTAGGCTGAGAGTGCAAACCCACACCAGGTCCACATTGATTAGCCGCGTACGGACCAGTTCGTTAAACTCGTGTCATGTCGCACACCCGCCCAGCTGCTGGAGCAGCCATAGTCCTGAACAAAACTAGTTAAGGCGCATATACAAAACGATTACGCTTAAACGAATGCATAAATGCTTGGGCTTGTAATTATGACTTCGGAACAGCGTGCTTCCTTTGATAATCAAACAAAAAAAAAGGAAAGGAACTGCAGGAGCCAGCTCCTTCGAATGCTCCCATTACCTATGTAAATAGCTCTGACGAACATCAATTCCCTTATTGTCCTCTTCCATTGACATCCCATACCGGGGTGCATTGCTAATCGCTTGAACGCCTGTCAATTCATAATGAATAATTTGCTTTTCATCTAAATTACATGTGGCTCCACCTGTTGGTATATTCGCATCGCTTACGCTTTGATTAATCACCGCACCGCTGAGATTATGGAAATTAATCGCATGTGGATGGGTAATAAATTTCAACAAGCAACTCCCCTTTGAAAGGACATTCTGCAGGAAGACGGAAAGAGAAAAAAAAAGACAACAAAAAATAAATTCTCTCTACTTACATTCTCGCATGATGTCCGACATGATCCGAATACTTCCGAGCAGCATGTAAAGATATCTGTAAAAAAAAAGATAAAAAAGTCGTCGTCAAAAGAAGAAGAAGAGTGAATAAAGATAAGCAAGTGACAGCATGAGCTCATGATATGCCTCATCAATCTTCATGATGAGCTTTGACACATGCGCGAGTGGATCGTATGTGATCGTGTCGCTGCATTCATATCGACTACTTTGATCTTACACAACGAGAAAAGACAAAAAATAAGTCTGTTTCCATTCCATCGTCGAACGAAGGTCAAAGTTGATGGGATGTGGAACGCGACTTTCTACAAATAAGAAACTTTAAACCATCCACATCCACGTTCACGTCCACCTAAACGATCGTGACTTACTGATCGTTAAAACTGTGGATGGTCGTAAAAAAGTCCTACGCTTATTCAAATCAATCGATCTGTTGTTAACAAGTGTGAATTTACGATCCATTGAGGGTATTAAGAAATTCTCTTTCTCGATCTTGAAATTAACATAAATTTATTAGGGAATGCGGGTTATTCCACGTTTTGTTTGTTGGCTACTGGAATTTGATTCCACATCTGCGGGGATTGAATAAATTACGGAACGATGGACTGAATTCGATGATGGGAATACAAAATATCCGAAAAGTTTGAGGATCAGCGGAGGTGGAAGATCATTAACCGATCGCTAATTGGAATGATCAATGACTAATGCGACAGATCCGACAAAGGGCAAATGAATTTATTAAACTGAAGTTTGACTTTGCTGCTGGGCAGCAATGGACTGTTGCGCCAACGAATGTATGAATCTAAAATTGAAGGGATTCGACTAGGTCCCTAACCTGTGTGGCAAGGAGGCTGTGGCGGTAATGACACGAGATCTGGGAATGCGCTAACCCGACCGTTTTAGCTGCGTCTACAAAGTACGGGAAGGTATGATAGGACTGGGACGCGGTCCTCCATGCGGCGACTCAACAATTTATTTCAATTAAAGAGTTTTATTCAATGACAAGCACTTAATATCTCGCCAAGAGTGCTGATTTCAAATGAATGAAGCCCCTAAGATTGTTGTAGTACAGTAAGTCCGAGAATCAAAATAAATTTCAAATTTTAACTAAGGCTACGGGACTTTCCACAATGTTGCTGAGCTGAGTGATTGAAAAAGAAACCAAAAACGAATTTGGAAAAGTGATTTTACTGGCTCGGAAGTCTGTAAACTATTGGAAAACAGATTACTTGAGTTCAAGTCCAAGTCTAAGTCTAAGTCCAAGTCCAAGTCCAAGTCTAAGACCAAGACCAAGACCAAGACCAAGACCAAGACCAAGACCAAGACCAAGACCAAGACCAAGACCAAGACCAAGACCAAGACCAAGACCAAGACCAAGACCAAGACCAAGACCAAGACCAAGACCAAGACCAAGACCAAGACCAAGACCAAGACCAAGACCAAGACCAAGACCAAGACCAAGACCAAGACCAAGACCAAGACCAAGACCAAGACCAAGACCAAGACCAAGACCAAGACCAAGACCAAGACCAAGACCAAGACCAAGACCAAGACCAAGACCAAGACCAAGACCAAGACCAAGACCAAGACCAAGACCAAGACCAAGACCAAGACCAAGACCAAGACCAAGAAGAAGAATTTTCTCATTTTTTTGAGAGTTTTTTCACCAATTTTTACCAATTTTTGGAATTTTTCTACAGAGTTTCAATTATTTTTGTGACGTTCATGAATCGGTGACTTCGAGGGCTTCATTAATAATTTTTTTCCTGATTTTATTTAATTAATATCGATGAAAGTATTAGCCAGAGCCACCACCTCGGTGATCATTGTAGGGTCCTAAAAACATCCAGAGCAGACACCATGGAAATCACGTCTGCACGTCTATCAAAAAGAAAAGTCCTGCGAGTTATATCCGAGTAACTTTCGAAGGCTGGGTTGTAAGATTGTCGCACTCATGAGCACAGCGCTTGAATCCTAGACAAAGAAAGGGGCACAACTTTTAGGTTGGAGTACTCGTGGCTCAAAGAGCCTCACCAATTTCTTCAATTTAATTCAAAACTGAACTAGACTGATCATTAAGGATCAATATCGAGCATCTCAGTGAACCATTCAAAAAAATGCCACTGCCATCACCATCATCATCTCACCGCCCCCGAAATCAAAAGACCGTCCCGCAAACGAATCTAAAAGTGAATCTTCTGCTCGCTTCAAAAGAAACTCTAAATTATGCGCCAAATTGGATTTGACTCCCGATTTTCGTTCACGTAATCCCGTACATCCGCGAAACTCTCTTCATCTGCACAAGGTACGATGTAATTATATTCTGATTAGCATACTGCATCACTGAGCCAACAGCAAGTGTGCATGTGCGTTACACTCCGGCCGGCGTTTGTGCCGCAAAAGTCAGAAGCGTGAGTGAAAGGAGTCGTCTATTTATGCAACCCTCCACCGTTGTCCTAAAAATAGACGAAGCGCATAAAATATCAAAGACAAACGATCGCACGCTCGTACAACCAAAGAGATACTTAGGATGAAATTAATCATAGCACGTTGCCAGAGCATTGCTGCTGCATTGCATCGCACACAGCAAGTATGCCCGGCCGCCTTGCCTGTATCCATCCTGTCAACCACAGAAACCGAAAAAACCACACCGCACACGCGTACACAAATGGAATCCAAAAACAACAAAAAAAGAAAAAAACGAGCTCTGGTCTGATACGGGTGCCTTGAGGTTACTCCTCCTCATGCGTCGCATACCGCGTACCGCACAGAGAAGACTTTTACATGATTTAACGGTTTATCAACCGCAACAAAGGGCGACAACAGGTCCCAACTTCACAATCGAGGTGAAGTGCTTGGCGAGAGTTTTTGACATCCACAAGGGGTGGTGGTGGTGGTGATGGTGGTGGATGGAATGATGGTGGCTCCTGCAGCAGGTCGGCATCTTGTGTACTGCCACCACCGAAAGCCTTATGAGTGCCATATTGCACTTCTGCTGGTATCTCAATCGTATTCGGTTGATTTATTTAGCCTCCATTCAACCCCCCCTTGCCAGACTGTTTCGCTAACCCCGTGCGCGTCGTCGTCGTCTCGTACGTCATGTGATGATGACGATTGTGACGTTTTTTTCCTTTGAAATCGAGATGATTGCATTCAACTGCCAACTGTTTGTAATTATCTACAACTGGCTGGGATAGATACACTCTACTCTGTTTCCTAGGCACCCTTTGTATTTCACTTTGGACGCAGAAAGACAGACGCACGATGGATGATGATGCTGACGGTGATGGGGATGTGAATGGGTGGCTGGATTGGTGTGTGCTAGGGGAAGTGAGATTTGTCCATCAGTTTTTGACTGAAATATGAGAAAAATTTTGTTTTAATTAGAGTAAATAGGTGGAACAGTGGATTTTGAGTGACGGTGCCGACGGAAGCAAGCGATCTTAGGTTTGAATGCATGTAAATGGTGGGCCATCTTGTGGTTTCTTTTTGAGTCATAGATTATTTTGATCGAAATTTAACTAGGAAGTCTGTGTCATACTTCCGGGGAATAAAATGACTCACTTCACGCTTAAGCTGCGTTGGAAAATATTGAAAATTTATTTCGAAAATGAGTGCTGTCGTGTCAGCTGTCTTGGCGATGTCAATTGGCCGCCTTGGAGCTGTGATTTGATCCCTTTAGACTTTTTCTTTAAAGGAACCATGAAGGAGATCTCTTTTGCATGCATTGCCTCCGAGATCCCGTGAGTGGATCACGCGGTCAAGAAGATGATGTGAAGGAACCGCGAAAGGAACGATGTTTAAGGCAACAATCCGGAAACGAATGAAGCACTTAAGGCCAATATCATCCAAGCACCGCGTGATCTATAACCCAAAACCATCAACAAAGTCTTGAAAAATTGGAGTGACAGAATGCGCTACTGTGAAGCCAGGAAAGGCGGCCACCTAAACGACGTTATGTTCCATAAATAAGGAGAACGTTTGTCCTAACTAATAAATTCAAGCGTCGTCTTAAAGGCAGGAAAACCCACCACACTCTTGCAAGGCTATTCGAATCCAGAAGATCCGAGACTTGGGTGCTTCGCCAAAGGTACTCTAACGTCTCACCCTCGCTTTAGGGGAAGGTCTTAAGGAGAATAGTTGGCTCAATATATTGAAAAGAATAATTTGTATGGTACAACTATGAGAAATATACCTCAAAGCAGACACCAAAACGAAAATAAGGCCCGGTAGACCCCTATGGGTTGGGCACCTAGCTCGTATGAGTGAAGAGGAACGTCGGCGGAAATTTCCATGCAGCACACTTCATGCTACAAGACAGGGACGCAGAAAGCGTTTCCACCGAGAGGATGGCGTAAACTACGATGCTCAAAACCTTGGTGCCTAACTGGACGGCGTAGGACAGCGATTGAGATAGTTTGAAGTGCTTGCTACAGGAGGCCCGGACTGAACTCAGTCGTCGGTGATAATGAGTGAAGTCGCAATACATGGAAAAATTTGTATTCTTTCATTTTATTGCATTTTTTAAAAAAAGAAACGTGTAGTTGGCCCACCGTATAATAGCATGTCGAAAACTTTCTCATTACTTATCCCCTCGGCTCTAAGTCCCAATATACACCCAACTACCAGAGCTGTGGTTTTAAAACGTCACTTAGTGGTAATTGGGATCTTTAAGAACGACCACCCCACACACATATCACCTCGTGAGGCCAACAACTACGTGCATGGAGCCAACACATTTGGGAGATACGTTCTCCAGACAAGAAAAACAAATTTTTTAGTCTCATTTTCTTCATGAACCACAAGAAGGAAACTCTAAGAGCCACCCCCATTACTCGTATGTTCTAGCTCCACCCCCAACTCCGTGCGATTAATCAAAAATTCCGCTAATCAAAAGCTTAATCACCACTCATACGCCACTTGTACACCACTTATAATCCAGTTAATATTCCATCATTACCCTCACTCAGCTCCCAGTGAGCGAGTGTTTTGCTTACTCGCGTTCGCGATTTGAATAATTCAAACTTCTCAAAACGGAAAAGCACCACACTCGGCACCACCACAACAACAACATCGTCACCGTCAGCGTCAACAATTTTGAAGTGAACTCAAAAAGAAGGCGCACCATCATCGTCGTCGTTGTCGTCAAATAAGCCGCCACTGCCGTCGTCGTCTTTGCTGGTGTGTCCAGTGGCAGTGCCCCTGCCAGTCTCTTTCTCTCGCTAATCGACGATAACGATCGTTGTCGTATCATCGTCGTCGTTGTTGTTTTTATATCGTCACCGAAAAGTGGATTCCCTGCAGGCCTCTGAACCTAGACGAACGCCATCTTCCATAATCCACACGAATTATGCATGATTAGCAACGTCATTGCACACCAACTTGGCCGTGCCGCAGCCGCGTCGGACGGACGCATAGCAATGCCACCAGGAAAGGCATACAAACAACTCCACGCTAGCGTTAATTTTAATTCAGTTATCATTCGAAGGAAGCGCGTTAATAATTTTATAGTGCACTCCCTCCGTTGATATTCTCATTCAAAGTGCGTAAGTTGACAATAAAAGTGCCACCATCTCCAGCTGTCGCTGCTTCTGTTTGACTTGAGTTCCATGGAAGGAACACTGAGCGCCGAGAACTAAGAGTCGAGTGACGAGAGGCGAAAGGCAAGTCGAGACCGTCGAGAGGGCGGAGCGTCACCGTGGCGAGGTTTAATGACACTTAAGCGCGAAGCGTGTGATATTTTGCATTCGCCGCTTTGAATCACAAACGTCGACCGGTAGCCCGAAAGCCCTTTTGCAACATACGACGGTGACGATGGTGGCCACTGTGTGTGTGTGTGTGTATCTGCAACAAGTGTTGATGGGATATCCGGTACGTCTTTTCCACCCCGCGCTAAGCCATGTGACGACGATTAGAAGTGGAAAAAAAGAATTTTATTTGCGGGGGTGTTTTTTTTGTTTCAAAATTTCTTTTTTTTTAAATAAATCAGCCGCGTATTATTGTCCACTGGTGTTCTAAAAAAAAAAAGAAGAGAAATCAGAAAAAAAAAATTTTGGATATCTAAAAATCTTTCCCAATCTTGATGAAGCGGATCATTGGAATCTAAAAATATCCACGAGATAAATATCTTAAAATTGTTTTGTTCTCTCCAAGTGTTTTTTTTTTTTCTTTTTGGGGCGTGTGGTGGTTGACACACTCAGCTCCTCATTTCGGCTTTCGATTAATTAATAGCTAGAGGCCTTGGAATGGATGGTGATTTCAGGTGGTCACTGTCGTGATGATTTTTTGAAGGTGACAAGGATCAGATGGCAGACTGATGCAGCACCGAATTTGACAATTAATCTTGACACCGCGACGGTGTAAATGAGAAATGAGGTGCCGAAGGTGGGACGGTGTCAGCTGTGGGTTCGGGGAATTAATCTTACCCTGGATGCAATTTCAGATGGAGAAAGATCAAAGCGCCTAATGCACGTCTGTCATCGAGATCGGCGGACGTGCAGAGACCGCATCAAAGCGGTGACAGTGGAGGTGGGAGTGTGGGCCATTTATCAAAGACGGAAGTTTGAGGGGCGGACTGAGAAATCTAGGAAAAATTTAATTGTCTACCGAGCTCTTGAGAGCTTGATCTAAATTTGTCAATTTTTTTTTAGTTTAAAAAAAGACATTGTATTTGATGACGTCGATAGACGATTGTAGGCAGCTAAAAGCGGCTTAATAAATGATGGAGAAGATGCTTAAAAAGTCCAAAGAAGCATGCGGAAGGATGAAGAATGCAAAAGGAAACTGCATAGAAACTGAAAAAAAAATCAGGATCAAAATCTGACACGTCGGATGGACTACTTCGAGGCTGACTTATTAAATGAGACGTTAAAGAAGCCTCAAGATCGATGGGAAAGGCTGTGGGATGCAAAAGGAGACTGCAGTGAAACTGAAAAGAGAATGAGGATTAAAATCAGGCTATTGGAACTCGTTCAATTAGACGTCTCACATGCTAAATTAGTAAACGAGATGCTAGACAAGTCTAAAGAAGGCCGAGGATGGATAAAGTCTGCAGAGAACAGCTGACTTGAGCCTAAAATAAAATTCAAGATCAAAATTTAACAAATGGAACTCATTCAGTTGGACTACGTAGAGGCTGAATTAATACAGGAGACTCTTCTTTACCTCAAGACGGCTAGCGAAGGTTTAAAAATACGGAAGGAAGCCGCTTTGCTACTAAAATAAGAATCAGTATTAAAATCTGACTGCTGGAACCCATTCAGTTGGACTACTAAGAGGCTCAGCTTATAAAGGGGATTATAAACGAGTTTAAAAGAGGCTGGGGAAGTCGAAAGATGCTAAATTTAATTGTATTCAGGAATAAGAAGAAGCTGCGGTGAAACTAAAACAAGAACTAGGATCAAAGTTTGACTATTGGAACGCATTCAGTCCCTCAGTCCTCAGAGGCTGAATTAAAAAGGAGACGCTGAAAGAGCCTCAAGATGGCTGGGAAAGGATAAAAAATGTAAGAGAAAACTGCATTTGAATTGGAAAAATAATCAGGATCAAGATCTGGCCATTGGAACTCAATCAGTTGGACGGCTTAGAGGCCGAATTAATACACCGAGAGGCTCCTTTCCCTCAGACGGCTGAGGAAAAACGATAAACGCTGATCGAAACTGCGTTGAAACTTAAAAAAAGAACGAGGGCCAAAAAAAAGAACACTGAACTCATTCAGTCAGATGCTCAACTAACAAAGGAGACGCTAAAAAAGCCTCGATATGGATGAGAAAAGATGAAAAATGCAAGAGAAAACTGCATTGGAACTGGTAAACGAGTCAGAAATCAAAAATCTACTGAAAAAAATAATCAGGATCAAGATCTAGCTATTGGAGCTCACTCTCTCAGTCAGTAAGACTGCTTAGAGGCGGAATTAGTAAACGAGACGCTACTTTATCTAAAACGGCTGAGGAAGGATAGTAAAAGCTAAAGGAAACTGCGTTGAAACTTAATAAACAACAAGGGCAAAAATTTGATTACTGAACTCGTTTAGTTGGACTACATATGTGGATGCTACACGAGGCTTTGGAAAAATGAAATCTGCAGAGAAAAGTTTTCTTGAAACTGAAAAATGAACGAGGATCCAAGTAAAATGAACCTGACTATCGCAGCCCACTAAGTTGGTCTGCTTACAACGCGTGAGTTGAATTTCCAAATCAAAACAGACGTTCATTGAAACCCTTGGGAATTTCCGCCTCCAAATCAAAGCTCAATCCGCCAACTCTCCACCCGAACTATCTAAGCCGACCTTCGTGAACCCATAAAACGGCTTGAGATAGTGCCTACGCGTAAAAATTCGATTGAATAACTTCTCTACGACACGAGTACAATCGACCTCAGTGTATTTCTTTAAAATCATTTCACTCACAACCCGGGCCTTATCACTGTTCAGATTTAACTTCAAGTGTTTATGGCTTGGCGCACGTTCTCCATAAATCACAGCCTTAAGCTTGGGGCATTACATTCCATTGCAGCGATAACCTTGCCGTTTCCTCTCTCGGAGCCTAAAACGTACCCATGCCCATGCATTTGGCATAAAGAACGCTGCTGATAACCGAGGGCTGGTCGTTCTTAGGTCAGCGTCTATCTACGAGCGGGAGGTTTTTTGTAAAATTGAAAATTCCTCCCATTCGCAATCGAACAAGGAATTCATTGATTTCAAAAAAAGGGACACTCACCATGTTGTCGGTTGTTGGTCATTGCACCATCGCCGTCCGGTGGTGATGAATTGTCACTGCGGTAGTCCTCTTCTTCGTCGGAAAATTGCGCTTCGGTCGAGTAGATTAAGACCGCGAAGAGGAGGAGAATCCATTGAAATGACGGTTTCATGATGATGCACTAAGTTTTCCAAAAAAACAACACTTTATCACACACACACGACACACAACCGTCCAGTGGAACGTAAGATCTAAATTAATTCGGTTTTATTCAAAAATTAACGAAACATCTGCATGTAGTTGTGGCACAGTCACATCGGTTAATTAATTTTTATTACAGTTAATTGTTGTGGCACTTAAATCAGCGTTCAGAGACGAGCAACGACGAACCACAAAAACGCCACAATTCAGCAGTCGGCGATGATTTTAATTAATTTCTTCATTTTCGGGTGTTGGACGAAAGGAATTGTATCTTGTGGGACGATAAAACGAAACAATGTATTTGGGGAATTATGAAATTTAAATGTGTTCTTAATTGTGGGCGAGTTCCACACTTCCACAGCACTAAAAAAACAAAAAAAACTTTGTGTCGCAATCGTGCAGACGATGATGATGATGATGTACTCGTGTACTCTGTGGAACAACCTGTGATTTCTCAATCAAAACATCGTTATTCCAGAGAGAGGGATTCAATTAGAGTGCCTGCCTGCCAGAACAAAAACACAACAACAATAAAAACTCTCGTTCAATTGATGCCAGAAATAGACATCAAAGCTACGCAGAGAGACGCTCAAATTAACTCTTTTGCTCTGCCGCTCAACGGATAGGGATCAATGAGATGCCGCATTAGACCAGATGGCAGCAATCTCACGGAACACAATTAACACACAACACAAGTGGATGAGATCCACCTGTAAAGCTAAAATCGAAAGTTACACGCACTAATTGACCCTGGAAGCCCTTTACGATCCACAATGCAGTCCACACAAAAATTCACCTTGCACTTCCGGATGTGCGGAGGATGTAAACACACTTGTGAAATAAAAATCACCTTCTCCAGCTATTCTCTGATCCTTCAAGAAGGATGTGTCAAGTGTCTGTGAGTAGCGACACGAACGTTTAACCGGCGCGTAATCGCAATCGTATCTCGTCGCCGTTCATGAGTCCGACGGAAAGTGAATTTAATATTTTTTTTTTTTTTCAAAAAACACCAGCGCCAGCACACCAGGCAAGCAACCACGAGCGCTATCAATCGAAAACTGGGAGGGAGAAGTCTGTCGCGCTCGAGAGAGGCCTCGTTCCTCGACGTCGTTGCCGTTGTCGATGTCGTTGTCGTTGTCAGACTCGTTCGCTGGGGATTCGTTCGTACGTTTTTTGGTTTTTGTTTTGGTCGTTTTTTTCTTTTCGCTCGTCTGTGGAGATGTCACATGTTGGTTGGGTGTTATTTTATTTTTTTTTTTCCTTTTTTTCATTTTCGTGCTGGGGTGAGAGGTTTGATATGGTTCGGTACTGTTTTACTACAGGCTGACTGAAAGGCGAAAACAGTTGAAGACAGTAGGCTATCAAGGACTAATGGGGCTTGGTTGGTAAGGTTCGAAGGTTCGATCGAAAGACATGATTTGAATCAGGCAGTAGGAAGGAGTCTCGTTAAGGCATTCGTTTTAAGGCTGTGAAGACTTAAACGAGTGCGACTGAAGACGAAAATATGAACTTTGTTTTGTCTTAGACTTGTATCACACGATGGGGAATGTGAGAGGAGATTTTAAAATAAAAAATAAAAAATTTGCACTGAAAAAATTGTCGCAAACAGCACTTACCCGCATGCATCACCCGATGTCCAATTATGTGTTCCCTCAAGAACAACAACGTTTAAAAAAATCCTTCTTTCAATTTCTCCAACTCGGAGTGATTTTTTTGGGTCTTTCGAGCTAGAAATTTGTCTTTTTCTCGTAAGAGCCTTAAAAGGCTCCGTTTCGAGGTAGTAGGACAGCGCTCAGAGCCACAAAGAGCCATGAAAAAAAAGGCATTCGGGCAATTGTTAAAGTCCTTTAAGATATGCCCCGTATGTGATCCTTCTGTTGGGTTGGAGCCTTGTCAGACTTAAGGAAAATAAAATTAGCCCACAATTTTTTTTTTTTGAGAATATTTTCCTGAACTGCACTCATTAGCGGTCATCAATAGACTGCCATAAAAGTGCTCTCAGCTGCTAAACTTTAACCGAGGAGAATCCCAGAATTATCGACAACACAGTTCCTTTTCCTAGCTTCTTTAACTCTGAGCCATTTTTTCGGTTTTGCGGGCTGAAAATTTGTTTTCTTTTTTTCTCGTTGAGAGGCCTACCAGGATTAAAGCCCCGAAAAGCCACCATAAGTCAAAAAATTCGTCGATGACATTCAGTCCATTCTTAAGGTACTTTTCATGAATGTCTAGTCTTTCTGATGAGTTGGAGCCTTGTCACAGAAGGAAAAGAAAATCAACCAAAAATTTCTCCTAAAAGAGATTTCATGAACTGCACTCTCTCGTGGGCATCCACAGACTGCGACATTTTCACTCGCCGAAGAATAATAAATATCCAGATCCCAGCTTTTCGCGAGGAAAACCACAGCAGTTTTTCCTAGAAATCTCTTTCAAATTTACTCGATTTTCGTAGATTTTTTGTTTTTCCATTGGGAACTCGTTTTTTCTCGTCGAGGACCTTTCTAAAACACCAGGCTACGGTTGAAAAGATTCCAAAACCGTAAACAATCATCAATGAAGTGAAATTTGCGACTGTGAATAGTTTTCTTTCTGTCCTTTTGAGTCAATCGCCACAGAGCCTATTTTAAGCAGCATCCTACCTTCCCTTTGAACTTTGATCTCGTAGAAAACTTCCCAAGAACGTCACTGTACTCTCTCCTTGACAGACAACCATTGCCGCCTCAAATACCACGCCAAAGGACTCTTTCGCGGAAGTAAAACTACCCCACATATTCGAATGTAGGGGCGTCAAACGGGGTCAAAGGGAATAAATCACTTCCCTTTCATCGCCCTCCCACAAATTCACGCCACGAAGAAATCAAAAACCGTTTCAAATACGTCAGAAGTCCTTTGCCAGGAACGAGGTTAAGTCTCCTCCTCGTGCGGCAATTTACATCTCGTTTCGATGGAACGCAAGCGGTCGAGTATTTTCGCGCCTTTGATGTTTCGCTTTGCCCTCACCGCTCTCTTCTCATTTAGATAGAGAAAAGCGTCTGTTTTCTTGTCACTGCTTAGGGGGCGTAATGGCACCTGAGAGAGAGAGGGTGGGGCACCGCCCGTCGCGTATTAGAGGGATGAGTTACGAGGATGAGCGGCACTCCTTGGAATAAATCAGTCGACTGCCAAATAATTATCGCATCATAGAGCGATGTCACGAGACTTATGTCACGGCGAGCTCATCACCTCTGGCAGGTTCAATGACTCAGCGAAACAAAGGAGTTGCTTTTTTTTTTGGAGGATCGAGACCTTCATCCACCACTCCAACCAACCGTGTGACCGACATCGTGCTCAGCCAAATAGAAGGACATTGTTGGCGTTTGCATGTTTAATCCTCTTTCGCCCCCATGCCCACCACAATGCACAATGTCCTGTTTTGCTGTCATGGTTTATCAGTTCCCTGCACCGACCATGGCAGATTTATTATTTATGCCGCTTGACCTGAAGAGGGGCAAACACACACACACATCCTTTTTTTTGTCCTGGACATGTATCCTTCATCGTTGTCGCAAGCGCCCGCGGTGGTGCACGCGTTGATGTGGAAAGAGAGGAAATTTCAAATGCAGGTGGGAGGAGCTCGTGCAGAAACGCGACCGATGTGGCGTCACAAGGTTGAAGGGTTGAGGTCGAGTGGGTGGGGTGGTCGATTGAAGTTTACTTAGCGATGAAGGATGCCAATTATGAACTGTCCAAGTGGAAGGGAGTGGATAATGAGCCGGTAATTAAGTTTAGAAATCAAAGGAATTTCTCAAACGCACGATGGGAGTGGGAGGATTTGTCGGAACATGAGAGGTGATCACAGGACACTCTGAAATCGTGGAGAAGTGTGAAGTAGACGGTAAGGGAGAGACGAGTTCAGGTTGTTTTCGGCTCGATGCCATCTTAAACATGTGCAAGCTTCCAATCGAACGATTCTTGCATGTTTCCTTCCATCTCTCCCTCGGTACCTTCGGCCCGTGCTGTGTCCTAAATAGGATACTTAAGGGTAGCCCCAACCCCTTTAGCACGCACCAATAATATAAAAAAACAAAAAAAAGGATTTTCGTGTTAAGCCCAATTTGAGCCTCTACGTGTATGTGAGATGTCTCTTTAACGTTTTCCTGAGTCTCTGTCATGTCTTTGTCGAGTTTGTATTGAGTCTTGGTTCCTCCTTGGTCATTTCCTCGCTAAGCTCCTGTAACAGCTTTCAATGAATTCACAAAACCTCCCTCCGTCTGAGAGCTGCGATTTGACCCGCTTGGACTTTCTTTTTTGTGGGGAACCATGAACGACTGATGTTGTGGCAACACTCCAAACCACAGACCACACACCAAAGACCAATTTCATCGAAGCAACGCGTAAGTTACAGCCCGAAACCATCGCCCCACAGGTTTGGACACGATAGCTCGCCCCTGTGCCCGGAAAGCCCAGATGAAGAGGAACACGCAGAACATGTAGTAATCCACTGCGTACGGTTCAGGGAAGAGAAGGTCAAATTGCCAATCCCGAAAAGTCTAGTTAGCCAAATGATTATCGTGATCGGACGACGAGTTGATCGAGATCAGTTCATTGATCGTAAGGGTACAGGCCGCTCTAAGAAAATCGGAATCCCTAACCAGAGTCTAAGAGGCAGTAAAAAGACCTAATAGCTCACGAGTCCCGTGAAGTAATACCCAACAGCCATCCCGCAGGGAGAGTAGTTAATGACTGCAAAGGTATAGTTTTCATCCATTGACGCAAGCCATAAAAAAAGCCCGAAACCATCAACAAGGTCTTAGAAAATTGGAGTGCGAAGCCTGCTGAGGCAGGCACTTGAACGACGTCATGTTCCATAGTTAATGGCAATTTTTGCTCGTCCTAATAAAGCCATAATACGTGACATACAGCTTAATTATTTTCATTTTATTGCATTTTAAAAAAGAAACTTGTAATCGGCCCATGAGGTACAAAGAACTGCAGGCCCTGCAGTGAGTTCTAAAATCATTTAAAAATCGTTTAAATATCGCTTACAACTTGATCCTGAAATAATCATTAGGTTAGGTTAGTTCAGGATCCTAAAATAATCATTAGGTTAGGTTAGTTTAGGTTGTGTGGTGGGCTGCGCAAGGAAGGCCAGGCGAGGCCCATTGTGATACCACGTGGAGCGGATACAAACATTCCACTACTCCAGAAACCAATTAAAACTATAGATATAGCTGAGTATACGGTTTATGCTGGAGTTCGCCAAGACTATCGGGAAAGTAATGGCCAAGATGCCTTGTTCTACGGTTCGCGAGAGCGCTACAGGTCCCCAAAAGGTGGAGCGAGGTTTCTTCCTCTTCTTCGTCTTCTGCAGAAGTCGTTGGCCGGCTCAGTCGGGTGGCATGTTTGCCAAAAGTAGAGTGCCTAGCTATGACATTCATTAGGCTCCTAACTTGAATTCTTTTGAGTCTTCAGGATCTAGCTTAGGCTAGATTTCTCTGGTAGCGCGTCAAGTAGCACCATTTGACCACCTAAGATTGGTTGCCGTGATGGTCTTAATTTTGATGAAGAGAAGCGCGGTAGCAAGAGGTGCGCAGAGACCGGCCTTATCCAATTGGATGGTTTCACTAGTTTTGCGTTTGGCAAGATCATCGGCCAGGCAGTTCCCCGAGATGTCACAGTGTCCCGGCACCCACATGAGCTGAATGTTCTCAAGGACTAAATTCTCCCTCAATTTCCTCAACCATCTCATTGGCTCACTCTGCATCTGGCATTATGTCGACTTTACAAGAAATCCGTCTCTGCCATAAATAACAAATGAGCACACACAACTAATCATTAGTTTTTATTTTAGTTATTTATTTGTTCATTTTTATTATTATATCATATATTTATTTATCTCTTAATTCAGTTTCATATTTTATCGCCTAGCCTTGCATTTGTGTGTGTATAATGCATAATTTTGTTCATTGGTTATAATTATAATAAAATTATATTCTTTGTTTCAATTTACATTATTACACAGTTGGATTGGGAATTCTTAGACACTTGAATTGCATTATTACACATTTTTTTTTGGAATTTTTATACTCTCATTGTTCCTTCAATGAATATATTTTGTTTGTCATTACATCAATTCTCTATATATCTTATTATTTATGTATGTATATAATATGTGTATATAGATAATGTTTCACCAAACTATAATATATTTCATAAATAATTTTTATATTTTTATACATTAATTAATAGTTGATTTTATTTATTTTTTTTATTGTAGCAACTTTCATAGTGTTTCCCTCAGTTGTCGCATAAGTTTTGGTTTTGTTTTTTTGTTTTTTTTTTTTAGGTACACCTTGTGTTGTAATTATTGTGTTATGTATAACTCTTCTACGGTAATGAATATAAATATAATCTTTTCTTCTAAGTTTAATCTTAAGATCGTCGGTAAATTTTTCTTTTCAGGGGGTGGGTTTTGATTTGAAGGAAAGCGACATTGAAATGAGAAATATTTTTTTTTATGTAGATTAACTATTTAGATTACTTAAGTATATCATAGACATGTATAAATGTTTTTATATTTTGATAAAATAGGTTTTGTTTTTCTTAGTACATAGACACCTTACATAATATATCTCTTTGTTGCTATTTAAAATATTTTAGCACAGTACTTTGAAGCAAGTTTTTGGTTTTTTTTTTTTACTAAGCATTTTTCATCTCTCTGTTTTTTCTTGGTTAAGATTAAGTTTTTTTTTTAGGAACAAAAATACAACGATTCCTTGTCTTTTGTTCGATTATTTTTGTTTCAATGAAGAAAGAAAGACAGCGATAGGAAACGAGAGAGAGAGAGAGAGAGAGTGAGAACTGAAATTCATTTGAAACCTTATGATATATAAATATTTCTTTTTTTTTTTTCTTGAGCAAATGTAAAACGTTTCATTTTTGTTTTTCCTAATTTGATTTTATTTACATTTGTTGTACAATTTAGATTTTTTTTTTTATTTTTGTGACAATTTTTATGCTTAACCATTTAGTTGTGTATGTTATTTTCAAAGTGATACTAATTTTACAAAAGTAGGAATAGTGTTAAATTTTTTTCATTTAGTAATAGTAATAGTATTAGTAAGTTGTAAGTATATATATATGTCTTTATTTTTCCACTAAAATTTTGTTTTTTTCTTTTCATATATGCAAATAAATTTTTCATTTTTTATATTTAGTTTGTATAGAGAACTAAATAGGGAAATAAATAGTTTAACTTTTATATAGGCGCATTGAAAAATTCGTTATTAGTAAGTTCTTTTGAAAATTTTTGTTTTCCTTTTTGTTCTTAAAAAGAAAATGAAATAAAAAAATAAAATTCACTATACATTTTATAATTTCTTTTTTTAAAAAAAAAACAATTTCTTTTTTGGTTTTTCTTTTATCTCCGTTTTGTTTAAATATTTCATAAGAATTTGATTTATCTTTTTGTTTTGGAAAAATTGGTGTATCCAAAAATGTTTTGCATCTTTTAAATTAGAAAAAAAAATACCTTTAGAAAGTTTTTTTTCTTAAATAGTTGTTGTTTTGTGTATAAGGACATATTTGTTTTGCATTTCTTGGTGGGTTTGTTTTTTCTTGTTGGAATTTTTGAGATGGTCAAATGCTGGTTGGTGGGGAGTTTGTGGCTAATTGAATACGTGAATAAATAAATAAATGATTTGCGTAGAAGCCCAGAAAAAACTGCCCCGTATGGGCTATTACGCAGATTATTTATTTTAGCATTATTTTTTAGGCCCTGGCAGCTTTTCGTGAATACGTGTTATGTCCATATTCTAGCCGTGATGTAGTCATAACTCAAAAATATCAATGACCGAAAAATTGTAATACGCCATCTTGCTTTTTTTTTTTTGGTGTGAACACCTGCTCAATCGCATATCACAATTTTGACAGTTCTGAGTTAGAATACGAAAACATCTCAAGTTTTAAATTTCCCACACTCCGTTGAAGTTGCTGTGACATATTAGGCATCACAGACTAGGGCTATTAAATTAAACTTGCCTAAAATCATTTAACTCAATAGATTTCTATGATCTCAAGCAACAACTTGTATCCAAATAACCAAATTTAGTCTATCCTCCAACCTATGAAACTTAAATCTTCTTGCAAACAAAATCTTATCAGAAAGGATTTTCATGTGAACTCAAATTTCCCACTATGAATGTCCTTTTAGCTTTTGATCGCAAGAAGGGAAATATATGGTTATCCAAGACAACCACCGTATTGAGCCGGCGACGGTGATTTGCGTCCTGAATAGTCATTTTAGAGCTTTTTTTTATCTACACGAAATATACTCTGGTCCTTATGATTGGTGTGCGAAGAGAACTTTTGAGCCATTTTTTTATTTTCTCTTCCGACATCAATTCACAAAATCAATTTCATAATTGTAAATAAACTGAACAGCCACACGTCCATTCGTCATTTCCTTCCCACTTAAAAATCCGCAGAAAGGAACTCGTCAGAGGTGTTCCTTTTGACCGATCTTTCGTCTGTCAAATCGATGGCACTCCAAGCCCCTAAGAAAGAAATTCAAATATGAAGTGCCACCGAAAAGATGCCTTTAAAATTCAAATGTCAACCACAAAATTGATTTGAAACCAAGCCCAACGAGTACACTCAAAAAAAAAAAAAGAATTCGTTGTAACTCAACCACTCAACAGCATTCAAAGATACACAATGTCCTTTTTGTTCGCTTTAATAAATTTGTCAACTCGACGAGTCGCCCAAAAGAAAAAAAAAAAAGGGGTGTGTCACATGATTGATGCTCTCAAGGAAGGAGCACAAAAACATTTAAGGGCACGAAGAAAGAAAAACACACACGCATACAAACTCCCCTCCCAAACCAGCATTTGAATAAAAAATTAAATCGATGACCCGAAACTAAAAATACACTCGGCTATTTTTTTGAATTTTTGTTTTTTTTTTCTTCTACTTGATGACGTTTAAGCGTCGGGTCCTTATCTCAGATAATGCCACATCGCGGTCGGCTTGCGTGCATTGTGAATCATGTCGTGCCAATGCTGACGTCCTGGACCGTTCTCCTGTGGACCAATTCCACAGCTTCCAATGGCGTTTGCCTCCCCGCCAGTGGTTACGACATAGAGCTACCGGATTAGAGACAAAAGATGGATGAGAAAAAAAAGGATATGAGCTATTCTGGGCTCCAGGCTTACCTCCAATGCCGCAGTGGGCATGCCAGACGACGGCAAGTTAAATGTGAATGCCTCATTCCAGATGGGATTCGAGGGGTCATCGGATTTTCCGCTGCTAGTCTTCTTCTTCTTGACGCGTTTACCATTTTGAATCAAATACAGCTGTGGGGAGTTGATTGATATTCAAAAGGAGGATTAAAAAAGAAGGCTTGTAAGCTTACCTTGACGTATGGCTCTTGCATGCTATCCAGATTTTTCGCTTTCATGATGACCACGGTCAAGCGCTCTGCCTGTGGCAAGTAATTCAGTGACAGAAGGAGCTCAGGACGATCCTCTGGAGGCTTCTTGATCCTCAGGAGATCACCCCAAATCTACAAGAGTGGGAAATGTTTTTTTCATCAGGATTTTTCATTTTAATTGGGAGTTTTTCGTAAAGACGAGAAACATGTCAAATTGTCTTCGACAGATCGACTCACAGCTGATCCATCAGATCGACAACTGAGAAGAAATTCAAGAACAGGCCTACAATCACTAGGAGGTGAAATTCATCGACGCGAATTCTCATTTTAGTCACGAGATTTTAGAGAAGGTGGACAAAGATCTCAAAAAGCCGTCGGCAGATCGAGTCTGATTTGATCCACGACGATCGCTCCTGATAGGTTTCGTTAAGGTCTACAACTAAAAAAATCGAGAACAGACGAGAGTCTAAGGCTGCAAACAGTGCCAAACTTGTGCCCAGCTTTTTAACAACGAAACTGCGTTCCTCAAGACTAAAGATCAACGATCCTCTAGATCAACGGCCAATCACTTTCATGACCAACGATTCTCAAAATTAACGACCAACGATCCTCAAGAGCAAAGGTAAATGATCCTTAAAATCAACTATCAACGATCTTCAAGATCAACGACTATCGATCATTGATCCTGGAAAGGCTGGAAAGGATCTCAAGCTTCAGGACCAATGGATCTCACGACCAACAATCCCCAGAGTCAACGACAAAGGATTCTCAAGACCACTGATCCCCAAGACCAACGTACCAACGATCTCCTCAAGACCAATGATCAATGGTCCTCCAGACTAACGACCAACGATCCTCAAAAGCTATGATTTTCGAGACGAACGTTCAACGACCCTCGTACCAAAGACCTCAAGATCCAACCCCGCCCACCGTACTCACCTCAACCGACTTGGAAAGGTCCAATTCGTCGATCATGACCCTCACTTCACCGATGATGTCATTGTGCGAATACCGATCGTAGTCCAAGACCTGCAAGATGAGTTCCTTTCCCTGCAGCTGATCCCGCGATACGGGGAACTTGAAGTGCTGGTCAAAGTACGGATTCGACTCACCGCGATGAATATGCGTCTGCCTCTTCCGCTCATCAACGCCCGGCAACAACATCAATCGCACATACGGATCTCGAAAGCCTCCCTCCTCGATTGGGCAGAGATTATGGGCTACGGTTAAGGACAGGGGATGAAAAGGACTGCCTCCACCGACCAACGTTCCACTTACCCTCAATCAGATGAACAGTAAGATCAAACAGATGATAGTCGTACTTCACTCTCAAATGCAAGCGTCCCAAAGCCGGGCTTGATTCCGGTGCAGTCAAGTAAATCGGCCCATCTTGCCGAGTATACAAATCTGGCTGTAGAGCGCCCAGTGGTGATGCAGGACCGCATCCCGGTTCAACTCCTCCTGGCTGAGATCGAGGTGGTATCAAAAGTGGCGATAGACAACGACCTACCTTCGGGCTTTGCAAGCAAATGCTGCTTGCACTTCCGCCGGCGATTGATGCCAAGCTACTCTGCGACGGTGATGGCGTTCGAATGTCACTAAGATCGGTCGATGCTGCGGGTGAGCAGCAGCGGGCGTCTAAGCTGATTGTGCGCATTGGACTTGGCGAGCGGGAGATCTGAAAGGGAGTCAGTCTTAAAAATCTGATGATTGGGGCGGTGAGAAGACAACTTACGTGGGGTAGTCCATGTTCGGATGGCAACGAGCTGCGTCCGTCTGGTCCAAACGTTCGGATCTGTGGTGACGAGCCACGATGTCCCTAAAAGTAAGCGAACACTCGTTAAATTTGTCTTAAATTTGGTCTCATTTTCGGTCTTTTCGACGTCCCACTTACCGATTGTCTTGATGGAGCACTATCTATACTACTTTGACTGGACACAGATGGCGTGCGCTGCAGTCGCGGCGGGAATGATTTACTCTGATGCTGCAAATGCATGTGCAATGGACTAGGGCTGACTTCCAATGGGCCTCGAAGTAGCTCCGTGTTAACTGTGTGGGCCGGAACCGATGCTAATGGCTGGATTGCTTGGGCTTCTCTAGTGACGTTGCATTCCTGAAAAATAAAAATAAAAAACCAAACATGCAAGCGTTAGCTCTGATGGTCAATTTGAGTAGGTTTCCCTTAACTTTTCGAACCTCCACTGAAGAGTCATTTGATAAATCGTAACTTCCCCCACTGACACTTCCGCCGAGGCCACTTGTGGTCGATGAGGCCGATGATGGTGTCATTGGCGGTGGCGTTGTTGGATTTTCCTCAGCCGTTCGTTCGACTGGTATTCGACGTACAGCACCGACTCGCTCCTTGGCCATCCGGGACCAGGATTCGAGTCGTTTGTGGGCTAGCCAGCACGCGGCTGGGCCTAGGCCACTCATTTTATCTCTCAGCGATTCGTTAATGGTGATGGATTTTATTTATTACTTTCTACGACTAAAATGGGTTTCTCCTTTGTTCAGGTTTTCTGTTTTTGTTTTTTGTGGTTAACTTTTAGACTGAGTCTGTGTGTGTGGAACTTAATTCATCTCTAATTAGTCTACGAGTTCAGTACTGGAGAAGAAAAAGTTTCGATTAGGGTTTTATGACGGCGCGATGGAAATTTTGTGGAATATTTAAAGCATTTTCATTTTCACCGAGACTGCTGTTGAATCCGTCCTAATCCCACGAGCAACTTTCTTTGCCTAACAACTACGAGTTACGCTACAATCCGAACATAACCTCTAGAGCACAAGTCTCTTCAGTATACACGAAAACCGTTCACCCCAATTTATTGATCCGTTTCCCCCGAGACGAGATGAGGTGGATGAATCTTCTCCTCCACCCCATCGGTATACTCCGACAACTTTGACAACATTTATTGGAAATGTTTGCCTGCCACCCTCCCTGGGGCGAACAGAGTTTCATCAATACTCCTCCCCTTTTGGCTTGAGGACATGGTGCGCAACAAGCACACCGGATACGTGGATTCATGTTAAACATCCTTTGCTTACGTCAGCAAATTTCGTTTCGTTTTACCTAAAACCACTGACGGCTGTTCATTTCGACCACAAATTAGATAAATTTCAACTCAATCTGGGCCTACGACTGACGCGACGAAGCTAATGCAAGTTGAACCGCTAAAAGGACTTGGTCGGCATGATAGAATCCACACATTTCCAACCAGCAGAACTTTTCTTATTTTGAATTTTTGCAAATCATATTAGGTGTGATGTCATAGAATCTTTTCGCAGCAATAGAAGCCTTGTTTCGTATCGAAATAAAGTTTGGCCCATTTAGTAGTTTCTTTTCAATCATTGTGGCAGCTGTTTTCCGAAATCTTTACAGAAAGTCAATATTATACCTCTGTGAAGCGAAATGAGTAGCTTTAAACAACGTTGGGGAATATTGAAAACTTTTTTCTAAAGTAAGGACTGTGTACACAGAACAGTGCACTTTTTAAAAAGAGATCGTGTTATCAGCCATCTTGGCGATGTCGATTTGATTGCCTCGAAGCTGCGATTTTACCCCTTGAGAGTTTTTTTTTGTGGGAAACCGTGAAGGACTGTTGCTATACCAAAAATGCGAAAATGATTTAAGCACTTAAGGCCAATATCATTCAAGTAATCCGTGAGTTACAGTCCGAAACCGTCAAGTAAGTCTTGGAAAGTTGGAGTGACAGAATGCGTTTCTGTGAAGCCAATCGAGGCAGCCACTTTACCGACGTTGTGATCCATATTCTATGGGAATGTTTTCTCTTATTAATAAACCCATATTAAATTTAAAAAAATATATAATTTTATTTATTTTGTTCCACTTTTGAAAAGACTCTTGTATCTAGCCGACTTAGTAAATTCTTATAACGACTTTTGTAACGAATTAAAAAAAAGTGCCCATGAATATGGCAACGTCGTGCACATGTCGCTTATCTCAAGTTAGCGGATCATCTCCGTGATCTGTCAAAATATTTCTTATTCTAGTCTTGTTCGAGGTGCTTCGACTGTCTCCGAAGTTTTGTCTGTAATTTTTTTTTTCAAATAATAATTTTTTCGTGCAGTTTTAAATCGATTTCTTTCGTTTGCAATCATAATTAGGTACAGGGTGAGGCAAAACGTGTAAAAGCATCGAAAAGGTTAAGGTAAAATTACAAATTTCAATGTGTTTGCGACGGAGCTCACGGTGAGTGTTTTGTGCAAGTTGCGACATGAAAATCCTCGTAAGTGAAATTTTTACGTTGCCTCTTAAAGAACCAATGGTGGGACGTTAGATACTGATTTTCAATTTTTAAAATAAAACTTGTATTTCTTTCCTTTCAGAAAATATATCCCAAAGCAATTAAAGAAATTGGTTGAAGTGAGTCCCTTCGTGGTTGTGTGTTTGCGAATAAATCATCTTGGACCACGGGCTAATTATTGAGCGAGAATGCGGTTTCGATTCAATTACGTAACACTATGATGAAATCCTGTGACATATCTTTCTCGCTTTAAAATTAATTACAAGCTTATGCAAACCGCCCTTGTTGGTTGCTGCGGCTTCCACTCGATGAGGAAACTGTAAAAGCCACGTGTCAAATTTTCGATTTGCGATTCCACAAAATCGAACCCGATCAACCATCAATTTACGCCTAAACATGACTTTCTAAACCCTACGTGCCACATCGAACATGAAAGGGGCTTAAAAATTTTGTTTCCCCGAAAACCCTCTTCAAAATGCTCTCACAATTTCCCCGAATCGAAAGAAAAATATGGAGGCAAATCTTTTTTGGAAAATCAAATTCTTTTCCGCCCAATCACGGCATCCTCCTAGCAACGCAACAAATCGTTAAATCATCCAAAAAACAATTCTCTTCTGTTTGCCGAGAAGCAAAAAAAAAAAGTTTATTTAATTAATTCCACGTGTAAACAACTTAAAGTCCCTCCACATACACGCAGCACACAAAATTGACCTGTCATCCGCCTTCTCCTCGGAAGGAAGAAGGAAGGCGTTTTAAACTTTTTCGTTTGTCTGCGTTTTTTTTTTTTTTTCGATGGAGGGAAGTACAAAGTAATGCCAATTAAATTAATCAAAAGTAGGAAATTAATTTACCGCACAATGAAAATGTTTGACGTTCCGCAAGGAACACATTAAACCGCACCATTTAGCTGAAGAAGGAGTGTGGGAGGTATTCTTTTTTTTTTCTTTTTACGATCGCACAGCAATTACTTCGATTGACGTCGAGTACCTTGACATTGGCGGGCTATAAAAGTATTCTCTCCCTCCGCCATCTTGGTTACTTGGGGGTATTCAACACTTTTCTTCCTTTTTATGTCATCCTGGAGCAGGCTGGCGGTCATAAAAAGAGGTAAAAATGCCTGAAAATGAAGTCACAAAGCAGAGAATTGTCCTCATCGCAGCAGCGGCAGGAGAGATTATCTCAACCGAAAATTAGTTAGACTTTGGTAGGATCATTAACATTGTTGCCACATTCAAAGTGGACATAATGTGGCGAACGGGAAATGGACACCAAACGGCCATTTATATACACGCACGACCGGATTATCCTGGCTCCCAAGGGACTGACTGTTGACTTGCTGTGAGGTTGTCTCTTGTTTCTTGGAGTGTGTTTTTTGGGGCGCGGGCGAGAGAAGGATATTGGCCATTAGGAAGTTATTTGGTTAACCTTTTATGCTCTTGTCATGGTCCTAGAGAATGTGTGTGTTTTTTTTTTCAATCTCCTCCTCGTTCGGAGGTCGTGCAAGGGAAATAGTCTTCGATTTCAACCAGAAAATGGGGAAATCCTTGAATTGTCGAAAAATATCCGCAATCAGAGTACGAAGCGCTTGTGTGCGTGTATTTTGTGTGATAGAAATCTGACATTTACCAAAAAGGAATTGTTGTCGGAAATTAATGTGATTTTGAGGGGTGCTTACGGATACGCTGTGTGTGTGTGTATGGTAAATAGGCTCCCGCTGGAGTGGCGCATTTCCGTTTAAAAAGCCATCCACGGGGGGTTGTCTCTTAAATGGCCATAAACCGAAAGATGGAGGGAGGTAAGGACGAGCTTAATGGAGGATGATAGATGGTGGATGATTTCGTGGTAATAATTTGATGATGTAGGACAAGGTGAATTTTGTATTGGTCTGGTTTTATGTTCAAGTGTTTTTCCAGTGTCTGAGTTAATTTCTTTTATACCATTTGCACAAAGTTAGAAAAAAAAACTCAAAAAAAGTGTAAAAGGAAAGAGTTTTTTTTTATCATCATCGTTTCGTTTATCAAAAACATTGCAAATCGAAAGAGTTTTTTTTTTCGTGGTAAAACGTCTGAGTTCCTTTCTCCATATAATTTGCACAAATTTAGAAAAAAACCTCAAAAAAAATGTAAAAGGAAGGAGTTTTTTCGTTTATCAAAAACCTTAAAGAAAAATTGCAAATCGAAAGAATTTGCAAGATCCCTTTTCCATATCATTTATACAAATTTAAAAAAAGAACTCAAAAAAGTGTAAAATGAAAGAGTCTATTCATCATCATTTCATTTACGAAAATATTCAAAGCAAACTACAAACTCAAAGAGTTTTTTTTTTCGTGGTTAGACGCCTGAGTTCCCTTTACCATATCATTTGCACAAATTTATCCGAAATTTTTCAGTTCTTACATTTAATCATGCATTCCCACAGTTCCAACATTAGCCCTTCTTTAACTTCCAACAATTTTTCTACTTTATTCATACAGCAAATAAAGTGTTCTACACTTTTGACAAACGTCAAGTAGACCGCATAACTTAAGTTCCACAATAATAAAAACACGACACGACATAAAAAAATGCAACAGAAAATGGTGAGTTAATTAATTACTCATCAAATTTAAGTAAATTTAATAAATTTCCACACATTTTTCGTTTAAAAAAAATGAAATGAAAAAATTCGATCGGAGCATGAAAATCAGCCCAAAAAATGCAGTCGAATGGTAAAACACTCAGGGTACTTTTGTCAGTGATTTTGTGCACGAAATGGAAGATTTATTTTTTGGTGTCTTTAAGTCGATTTTGAACGTTTTTTTTAAGTGTCTAGTGAAGACTAGTTGTGGTAAAAAAATAGAAAGTTTTTAAGTCAGACGACGAAATTTTGTTCGTCCTCAGGAGCAGAGACGCAAGTCTACGCCGTTAAGAAGTCGGTAGAATTTTGTTGGTCCTTACAAGCAGAGACGCAACAGAGGAGTCTACGGTCATAAGAAGGCAGTCTCGACTCCCGTTGGCTAAGCACATTCATCAAAAAATTAAAAAGCCAGTAACTCCAGTGACATTTATTTATTTTCTCATCTCTCAAGCATCTGCTACCGCTCCCCTCTGTCATCACAAGACAAACATTCACAATCAATTGAATTCAATTTCATATTCATTGTGATTTCATTACCCGAACAGCGAGACACAACTAAACAGGATCAGCCCATTTCACCAAGACGAATCAAATCATCCTGGAAGCTAAGTTCTCTCATTCAATGAGTATCAATCGCTGAGGGATTAAAAATTGCAATCTCCTCCCCTTTTCGTTATCCTTCCCGTCTGCCAAATCCTTGACAAATTAGTCAAGGTAATAAAATCGTTCAATTTTAACTACTCAACACACACTCACAGAAGAGTCGCTCTTCAAATGAATTAATTCAATAAAAACAAGTTACGCCGTGTAATGGGTCGGTCCTTCGGATCTCCGGTCTCAAGAGGGTTGTCCGCAACACACACCACTTACATTGTCATAGTTTTTTCATTTCCCTGTGATAATTTGGTGTTAAATTTCTATTTAAAAGGATTCCTCATCGGTCCGGGGACACAGATAATGAATTAACGTTGTGCAATCGATGCGAGAGGCAAAAAGATGAAAATTAGGGGTTGTTTTGGGATCATGCTATGTGTGTTTGTGTGTGTGTGTATTGTTATCCTGGCAGCAGAAGTTTTTAGTACGTGTCATTTGCAGCTGAACGGCTAAATGGTGGGACAATGTAGCTTGACGAGGACATGAAGAACATGAAATTTTCCACCTTATTTAACGGTAATGCAATGATTAATGGGATTTTCATGGCATTTTCTTCGTGTGTTTTTTTTTTTTTTTTGTCAGATTTGTTCCCTTTGTTGTGCTGAGTGTATGTCCTGCAGGGAGGATAATACGAGTGCTGGGCGTTTAAGTGGTGGTTGATGTCGATTGCAGTCGGTCGGTTGGTAGTTGCTCCTCTCACACGAGGACAGAGCATCACCCAATCACCCAGGACCCAACTGCTAGGGTGTACTCGTACACGGTCGTTGAAGAACCAACCAAAAACCAATTCCCCAACCATCACGTCAAAACCGACGACACAAAACTCTTTCCTGTCGTTCTTCTGTAGTCTAAAAATAGATTTTCATCATCCTGATCCTGATCCAATTGTAAATGCAAATCTGCGTGGTGAAAAGAAAAGAGGGAGAGGGAGAAAACGAAACGAATAGAACCCGAAAACAGAAATCCTGCCTCCGGTTCCGGTTCATAAGTCGCAAGGATATTTTCTATGATTTACCAGAAGAAAAGACGTAAAAAAGGATTTGCCATAAACAATTGAATTTACACTCAATATCCCGAGACAAGATCTAATTCAATTAAATTTTCTATATCGCATGTCCTGTGTGCGGTGTTTGTGAGCTCATTCAAAAATTGAGATTATCCTTCGGCGCCAAAGGCCCACGCAGAGCAACAAATCATGTGTGCGTGTGAGGTAACAAAAAGGCTGCAGGATGAACAGCCGGAAATTAAAATATCTCAGTAAAATCTCTTATCCTGCAGAGTGATGGTGATGTTTCTGTCTAGGACCTGACAGAGACCAAAGGAAGTATTTGTCGTGTGGTTTTTTTTTGTTTGTGGCCGGCGTTTTGTGATGCTGAAACGGAAGGAAGGACCCTGTGTCACCTTAGACCATAACAATTGATATCACGTTGCGTTGACACAGGACATGACTTCCTTTGGTGATGATGCCACCAAAACTAAACTCGAGTTGACACCAAAAAGGACACACACATCTATTTTTCTTTAATCCGATTTGAAAGGAAGAAAATTTAAATGTCACACGAAACAGGTGCACACATACGCGACAAGACGAGGTCCACAAAAAAGATTGACGTGTGCTAATTTTTTTTTTTCGTTTCCTTCGTTTGTTGTAATAAATCCGCTTTTACGATTATTGCACGAAGGTCCTTCGATATTCGGTGATCTTTTTTTTTTTTTTTGTTGCGTGTTTGGTGTCCTATGTCATTGACGATGTCACCGTGTGTTGGTTTTTGGGTGAAAATCAGGACTAAATGGATTAGTTTGGTGACATCTTTAGGGGATTACATGAATTTCTTTTGAAGAAAAATCTAAGGCCGGTGTCGAGGAGGAGTTGTGGAATGAAAAGAAAATAAACAGAAGTTTTAAGGAGGTCACAGAAGGTGGAGAGAGGGTATGTAACTTTAAAGAGTTCCTTTTTTTGAGTGATTTTTTGTAGGTTAATTGATTTTTATTCCAATTCCAGAAATCAAGAAGTGGAGGGAAAGTTTATGATTTGGTTGCTTGGATATTCATCTGAGGAGAGAGTGGCGACAGTCCCTGTGTATAAAGCGACAGATTCCTAGTCCTAGAACTCCCAACCACCCACAAACCAGAGTTCATTTCTAGGCGGATGAATCAAAAACTCATATGACACAATCAGTAAACCACTTTGAAAACCTTTCCCCCGTTCCAGATCGGTCATTATCGTCATTGTCACACCTCCACTCAAGTTTGAAAATCACCCGAGGAACTAATTAAGGACGCAATATCCCCAACATCTGACCTCTGACTCGAGGACTCGACGCCATACAGAGAATCCTCCGGTCTTCAAGGATAAATTGAACGAGGGAGCATCTCTCCACACGGCAATGTAGGAAACCTGCTTGATACTTCGGCTATTGGGAGCACTCGTTATTAAGTGCCGCATTAATTTGCAATAATATCCCTTATCCTTAATTAAACATTCAATGCTCTGTCAGAGTCTTCGTCGGCCTGTGCTCCTTTTTCACACTCAAGGGGCTGCCAACCTTCCGATGGAATCTGCCTCGATTGCCCACCTCTCTCTCACCGTCGGGTGCAAAGTGATCCCATACATGAGGTAGACGCACTAATACGGCTGCTTCGGGAGGCAAAGTTAACCTTTGACATTTCAGAGAACTCCCCCAATGGCTTCGGGTAAGTTTTCATCCCCATCGGGAGAGGGGTGCATCGGAACGCCAATGATTCCGAAGCAGGAGCAAGAGTGAAAGAGAAGAGAGAGCTATTTGTTGAAATGGAAATTTTCAATGTATGGAGAGAATGCGAATAAGAAAGGAATCAAAATTCCATTTGGAAATTGCAAGGGAAGGGCGGGGAGGGGGAATAAGGCGAAAGAGGACAAATGACTTCCACGAGGCAGCAGCGAATGTGAAGAAACGTTTCCCATTATCCTTGACTGTCGATTTAATTGTTGTTTTCTGTTTTTTTTTTTTTTTTTGAGGGGTGTGCAAGAAGGCGTATAAAGGACACGAAATTCTGTGCGTGTAAAAAGCTTCATCACCAGTGATTTCGTGTGTGTTCTTTCAACAGCCATGTTTATGTGTTGACTTCGATTGTCCTTCTTCAGTTGATCGGAATCCAATTAAATCGCTTTCTCTGTGGGCGTAATGAAGTATTCCAATCGGCGGAACGGGATTGATGGAGCCAGGAAAAAAAAAGGACTCCGGAAAATAGCTTGAACAAGCATGATAATTAAGCCCCCTTCCAGTCAAATGGTTCAAATCCAGGAGGGAAAAGAATGAAATCGAACTTTAAAACTTTTATCGCCCTTAGCCAATTTAAGATGGAGGCTCCACGTGCTGAAGGAAAATCGATAAATCATGGAAAGGAGTGAACACAAATTTCAAATTGGGATCCACATATCCTAGCAACAAAAAAAAAAAAAGGAAACTTAAGGGCATCACGTCTCCCCACCCGACCATACTCATAAAAATATCAATAATTGAATCAGTAAAACGAAAATCATTGCGAAGTTCTTTTTCCTCCATTTTTTTTTTTTGTTCACATTTCGGTTGTTTGGCAACACGTTACCTTTTTTTGTTCGCCCTTAAAATCCTTGGATACGGATATGAAGGACCATCAGAGGAGAACGCACAGAAAAAAAAAAGAAAAACAAATACCAATCAATAGTGGAAATAAGTATCCTGTATACAAAAAAAAGGACGATTATGAATCGACCAGAGAACGCACGCCAGTTGCCATCGCCATCGCCATCGCCATCACCGCCGTCACTGTTTGAATAGGCAGATTTATTTCACATAACTCAAACAATAAGCCGAAAAAATAAACTATGATAAATATCCTTTCCATCGGACAGGATAGGATAACAACACCGCACGACGAAAACACTCCGCCCCCCTTTTTGTTCGGCTGATTTGATTTTCTTCATTTTTACTCTCCTCCAACGACTTTCCGGGGGATCCTTTAGTAACGATTAATAATGCACAGGCCTTATATCCTTTTTATTTTGACTCCCTGTGTGTATGTGTGCGTGTGTGTGTGTGTGTGTGTTTTGAGTGTGGCTCGCGCGGTGTGGTCAGCAGATAAAAAAAGAAGAAGAACTGAGTAAATATTTGGTTCATTATTATTTTTTCGTTCTTCTTGGTCCTTGTTCGTTATTCTTTGTGTACCCCGAAAGCAGGACAATATGCTCGCTCTCTCTTTCTGTCTCACACACACATATTTTTTTGTGTAATAAAATAAACTTTAAGGTTCATAAAGATGGGGGGGCCAGGATACCAGGCCGGACAGAAGACAGAGTGTCCCTCCCCGAAAGGTGGGCTATTGAGAGACGAATGCTCCTCGAATAAAATTGCTTATGCATAATTCACAAGAATGGATATGACAGTACGAGGAGGGAGGAGCAGAGTGGCAGGTATTAGTCCTCGATGACTCGTCCTGGGTGTGTGAGAATGAGAGACTGTTCCTTGGCTTTGTTTCTAATTTTGGTCAGGCAGTGGTTTCGCAAGCCCTGTGCTGTGGTGGAAGTTTTAGCTTCAAGGACGATGTCCTTTGTCATATCAATTTGTAAATGTAATCAGAAAATATTGAGCGCTGGACGAAGGGTGTGGGCACGATGTTTACTGCTTGAATAATAGATGCATTACGATAAATGCCTGTTAAGTTTAGATGTCGATAAGGTGGTGACCCTAACAAAGTTTAATCGTCTTTTCTTGTCAGCTGGATGTTGAAAAGGTGAAAGAGCTTTTGCGTTGGCTACGGGGACGGACCGGGATGGATATTAATTTGAGGGTGTTGGCACGCCATCCACAATGTTGGAGATTGAGCAACGTTTGAAATTAAACTGAGCTAAGGTATTAAGGTGGGCGTCGTATACAGCGGAGGCGCAAAAAGCTAGGCTCTGGCTTAACGCGGGCTGTTACGCCAATAATGATGATGAAAGTATTAAGGAAGCATTGAGGAAATTTGAGTGTAAAAAACTCTGGGATCCGTCAGCCTCTAATGCGAGAAAATTTCATAGAGATGAGAGGCGAGATTAAAAGTCTGTGCGGGTCGTGCGAATCTGTGGGAAAATCATTTAATTCCCGACGGGGACTATACCTTCCAAATGTTGCAATTTTACGTCTACACCATCAACCAGTACCGTCAACCAGTAATGCGAGCTCAAAATTAGTTGAGATTTAAAAATGAATCTTTTGCAAGCTGCAGAAATCCTGGAAATCCCAGAAACGTCGTTAAGAGTCTTAAACTCCCATGGAAAAACTATTCTCATTACTCCAAACAGCATTAAATCAAAGTGAACGTTTCATAATGGCCGCCCACGAAACGAACGAATTCCCATCTCCCACATTGAGGTTCTCCATCAGACCGATAATTTAAGCACTTTGAGCAAGACCAACGATGCATACGAAAATCTCTAAATCCATTCAATCTCGAAAATAATTTCCAATTCCATTTTCCAAACAAATTGACAAACTAAACCTGTCCATGGGTTGTTATGTCACCCACACCCCCACCCGAGAGCGCACTGTGCACAATAGAAATGTCCTGTGAAACGCAATGTGGACAAAGTTTTCGAAATATTTCAACCTGGGGGGAACAGGTGAAGGGGTCCATTGCAGAAGTTCACTTTGTGGGCAGGATATTGTCTGGGTGTGTCAGGAGGTAGGACAAGTTTAATTTATTCTCCAGTACACATGTGGTTTTGGGGTCTTTTTTTTGCTGAATGATTACGCAAGAGGAGACGCACACATCGACATCAAAAACGCGCCGAAGCCAAATGGTCGTTGATGACACAGATTCCTCGGGATACGAAAAAATCCTTTTCATGTTCTCCACTTCAACGAGAGCCCAAACAAATGCAACAAAAGAAATTACAATTCATATCTGTTTTGCCAATACCAGATATAATCGTTTGCGAAAAGAAAAGAGAGACGGGAAAAGAAACTCGCATACAAAGTAACGCCGAGGAATCCTTTCTCAATATATTTGCGGTTGTGATCACAGACAGACAGAGCAAAGCTGCGACTTTCCCCCGCACACAATGGCGTATGTTCTCGCAGGCATTATATCCTTTTCTTTTTTTTGTGCGTTTGTTTGTCGGCAGAATTCTGCGAATCCTTTCATGTGCGAATCAATTGCGAGATGCGACGACCTCATGACGAATGAGAGATCAATAATAACCCTTTGACATATAAACGTAGCCGTGTCGTGCCCATCCATTCAGCATCGGTCGTATTATCCTTTCACTCGATCCTTCCGCTATTATGATTGCAAAGTTTTCTGTTTTTCTGTTTTTGGTTTTTGTGTTGCGATTCCACTGGAGGCAATTATTTTTCTATTCATTGTCTGGATGGGAAACATACATATAACCTCAAAGGATCAAAATGGAAGAGGATAGAGAGGGTGATGTGGTGGAGTGAATAAAAAGGAGAAGAATGTGATCATTGATTGCAAATGGGATTAGGGAATTTATTTCACCATTTTTTTTTTTCTTTTTTTGCGCTGTGCTGTTCTGAATGCGATACACGATGGAGAGGTCTTTGAAGAGTCGCAGTTTAAGGCTGTGGATACCTTCGGGTGGGATCCGCTGATAAGAAGATTGTTAAATAAGGATTTTGACTTAGTTTGCACTTTTGAATGGGGACGCAGTGGCAAAGGAGATTGTGGGGCGTTTGGTGGGAAGAAAATTTCCTGAATCGTTTCTGGATTGTTGGCATCGGTCCTTCACGGTTGGCTACGAAAAAAGTCGAAAGGGGTTTAATCGCAGATTCGAGACATCTCCAAGACGGCTGAAAACACGATTTCTTTAAAAAAAACCAAAACACACTGTTTGATCTATCCTAACCGGTAATAAACCGTAGGTCCCCTTTACTTGTGTCAAAATTATAACGCGCACAACACAGTGGAGGAGCGAACAAGCTATGCTCTGGCCCTGTATGGGCTGTGACGCACATTTCTTTACCTGTACCGCACTCATTTTAGAAATAAGTTTATTTCCCAGCGTTGTTCAAACCTAAAGCGGCTAATTTCGTTCCATGGTGGTGGGAATATGATTTTCTATCAAGATTTCCAGCGAACAGCTGTCGGTGTCAAAATATTTTATGATTTAAAGTGAAACCACTAGATGGCCCACCTTCTTTATCTGTCAATCGCTGTTTTTTCCCCCGAAATGTTTCAATTTATCTTCTACAGGACACACTCTGGTTTGCTTTTTTCTTGAAATATTACACTTTGGCTTCTAAAGGACACACTTCAGCCTAGACGAGCCTCATCAACCTCAAACAAAGTATCACGCCATCTCCTTTCAGACAAAGTTGTGCATTGCAACAAAGAAAGAACTTCAAAACCTCCCACACGCGCAACGATCCCCGAACCCCGATCCGCCCTCGCGTAGTAAAATTCAATTTTATTGCAGAAAAAAAGAATTCTTGAAATAACTTTCTTGTTCCAACCGCACACTACAACCGCCCGCCAAACAATCTTCAATTAAATTTCCACTTTCAAACTTATTTTTTTTTTATCTCTCTTTCTCCGGATGGTGGTTGGGCTCCACAACCGCGAAATGAATGCGGGCAGGAGTGAAGAGAAACCATAAAAACTACCAACAGGATTCACTCAAGGAAATAAAAGAGCAAAACCCTGCAACCCACAAGTGCAGTGCAGCACAAATGATATCCTTTTTCTTGCAAGAAACAGAAAAACAAAAAAACAAACTCACAGAGAGGGAAAAAACAAAATCCCTGCGTTAGAACTTTTGTCTTGAAAAAAAAAAAAACTTTGATAAAATTGAAAATTCTTCTCACTTCCATCGTCTAATTTCTCTGAAAAGATGCTAGTACATCCTTTTTCTCTCTTCCTTGCACACACTTATGGGAGAAGAAAAAATTAAAATTAACAGCTTTATTTAGGGATACACATTGATTGTGACGCGCGAAGGCGATGGAAATCAGGACAACGACGAAATGACGTCAATTATCCTTTTTTTTTTTTGTGGAAATGACGCCATCAAGTTTGAGAAACTCATTTACAAAGTTTCTTTCGCCCGTCTACTTGAATCATTCAGGATCTTCTTCTTCTATCGTCTCTGTGTGTGCCTGTGAGATTTTCAATTTCCAAGCGCACGCTTTTGTTTTCGTACACCCTCCTCAGGATGGTTGTTTTCGGCCTCCACACACCGAAAACTCATTCAGAAAGTTGCCACCCCAACAAAAAGGGAAAAAAAATTTGTATCCCTATCCCCCCAAAGCCCGGTGAAAGATTCAATGGGATGATGACTGATTTGCAAAGTTGTTCTGAAGGATAACAGGGTGCTGCCACTCTTTTGGAACAACGACAGCGACGACGATGAGGAGAACAGACAGAAGAGAAAATCAATAAAAACGAGGATTCATTCGACGTCCCTCTGACAAATCGTATGCGGCAGGGATGGTCTTTATGGCTTGACAAGTGTATTAGGACCTAATTTGATGCAGACTGCTTGGCGCTCTAGTCACATCATCAGCATATTAAGGACATTGACTTCTTCTTGTCCTGACCAATAACTTATCATCTGTGTGTGGAATCTGTAATCATGCCCCAAGCCGCCGACGGAAGGATGTTCGAGGAGAGGAGACCTCCCAGGTGTTGCTATTGAAAACAAAGCTCACCGCGACTTTGACGGTCTCCTGTCGATTTCGCCTTGATGGCTTTCTGTCAACACATCATGAGTTATTTATTGGTGCGAGTCCTTAGAAGTCTTTTTTTTTTTTCCTGAGGTTTTCTCTCAGATGTGCGCAGGAAAGAAAATGGAAACTTTAAAGTAAACAACATGAAATTAAAATGTAAAAAAGTAAAGAACAACAAACAAAAAGAAGAAGATTGTTGAAAGAGGTGGGAGATGGTTGGGTGGGGAACACTCTTTTGGGTTTCTTTTTGGTTTCGTTTTTGTTCTTGTTGTTGTTTGGTTTTGGTCCTTTTGTTTCATTTTATGTTATATTCGGTGGGAAATTTATATCCCAAGTTATGGTTCATTAAACATTTTGAATTGGAAAGTTGACTTGGTATCTCGGCTGAGATTTGGTAACCCGATGGGGTGGCTCGTAGTAATGGAGTTTTAATTTGGTTATAAAATGCGAAAATGCCTTCGAGTGATCAAGGTCATTTACATGGTGTGGCTTGAAATCAGGGAGCGAATGTGGCGTCAGCAGGTAATGGTTAGGCCTCTGTCCTGCAGAAGGATTAAGATGTAATAAAAAAAAAGTTTGTTTTATGTTCTTCTTTAACTTAATCAGGAGCCTCGTGCCAGAAACATGGAACCTTCGTGTTTGTTACACATAAATTTCCACTTCATTGGGAGAGACAGAGACTCTAAAGCTGCAAATGAGATTCTGAGTGATAAAGAAATTCCCACGAAGACTTGCATGCAAGCTAATCTCAGCCAGATTAGTGTTCCTTCATTTAACTCATCCTTTATTCACGTCAAAACAGACACTCAATCGTTCCAACTGCACTTGCACCTAAGTCCCCGTTTATCCGAATGTCAAACATCAATAAATTCTATTTGAAATCACAATCCGGACCGGAGGCGAATGAAATCCTTGTCCATTTATCTCTCCACACAGAACAAAAAAGAAAAAAATTAAACGTCTTAGATCCTTTTACATCCTCCTAGAGACATGAACTTTCTCGAGAAGTACTTTCTGTCTGCTCGCCCGATAACGATGACATAAAAAAAAGTTCAAGAGAGATTTTCAAAGCATTCAATTCGATTGTATAGCTGCACTCTGTCTCCGCCTCTGGTGATCCTTCTGCCAATGAAGTGTGTCAATCCTGTTCGATAGATTGCCAGGATAACAATCAACAACACAACAGTTGTGTGTAGTGAAGTCTTAGGCGAGAGAGATTCAACAGTGAAACGAAATAAAACGAACGAAGACAAGAATGTCCTCTTCATCATGGCACATCCTTATCATCTTCACCTCTGTCAACAATTGATTTCTTTTCAATTGTTTTCGTCCTGTGTACAATGAGGCCTCGGTATGTGTGTGCCTCGGGTGTCATTAATTGTGACAAATTGCTGCTTCTGTTGCTTTCACCACCACCGCCGCCGCCATTTATGTGCGATGCGTGCGTTGTCCCGTTGACTATGCAACAGCAAGGATGTATACATACGATGAAGAAAGAATCCTTGTGCGTGCCACACTGCCATAGCAACTGCAACATTCATATCCATGACGATACGTTCTTCTTCATTCGCGTCCTCTTCACATCCTTTTTAACATATGACTAAAGGTAAGCAACAACAGACGCGTCTCTCTGTGTTTGTGTGTGTATCCTTTGCCAGATGTGTAGCACTTAAGGAAATGAAGCACGACAACTCGTTGTGCTGTCTCTCTCTCTTTCGTTTCGATGAAGTGGGTGGGGCAAGGACACCATCGTTTGTCAATTGTATTTATTTATTTATTGCTCAAGAGTAGTTTTCTGCAAGGATAACACACTCACGCACAACTTATAGTGAGAGGGAGAAGTACTCCAAACTTTCGCTGGTATTTTAATTCACTTTTTTCACTTTTCCAGTGCTGCATTGAGAATAGTTTTCAACTGAATCCTTTCAATACGAGTTTTGGAGTTTGTTGTTATGAATAGAGGGATTAAAGGTCGTCGTTAAAGGTTTCACAGCTCTACCATTATTAGTTTCAAGTTCGAGTGCCCCGGGATCGGGAATTATTCTGTGTTTTTCAATGGAATCCATGGAAATATTTTTCGTTATTACTTTTTTATAGAATGCTAAAGAGGATTTGTGCAACAACGATTTGAAAATACCGAGGAATTTCTGGGAAAAAATGTCAAAATCTTCATAACTATTTATCAAGTCTACCTAGAGCTTTTAACTCTATTTCCGTTGAGAATTCCTTCTACTTTTTTCTTCTTCCATTTAACTCTCTCAGAAATTCCATTGTCTTTATGATTGATTCACTGGAAAACATCCGAGTTATCTCTAGACCAACAAAAACATCGATTACTCTTGTTTTTCAACTAACTAAAGATGATGATCTCTCATCTCAAGAAAATGCACTGCAGCAGGAGGAAGACTCTAGCTCATGCATCAGTGTCATGTTGTGTATTCGCAAGAGAGACGACAAAAAAAGGACGAATGTAATGGAGCAGGAAATCTTACATGTTCAGAGACGGGAAAACTTGATAAATTACCGACTCAAACATTTATAAGCGACTACGGGGAGAATTCAAAATCGATGGTAATTTCTACAGTAACAGGATATCCTTTCATTTTGAATGTGATTATCAATCTACACGAATGCAAATGCAAATTATTTTTTTTCCGTTTAATCGGATTTCTTGAGAATCAACAATTCAGCAGAATTCCTGAGAGGTGAATGCTGGAAGGGTATTCCATCTTGTCGAAGTGGAGACTCGTACTTTTCGAAATCAATTAATTCAATGTTGGAACATAACATTCTGTGGAATTTCTTCCACTCCAAGTCATTGCTGAGGGACGAAGCTGGTGGAGGTGGGACTTGTTTTGAATTTGAAGTTGGAAAAGTCGTCGTCTGGCTGGACGAGAATTGTTTTGGAGTGGGAAAGATGGGTGGAGAAAGAGGATTTAAAAATTCTTTTAATAGGGATTTCTATGGAACTGCCTGGAGGTAGTGTTCAAGAGAAACAAACACGGAGCAGGAGGATCTTTCCAAAGGAGTCGAGGTGTTGCCTTCAAGGAAATTTGTATAATGGGAGTGAAGGAGGAATGTCGGCGAAGCGTCATTGACGAATGGTCTTTGATTTCAAAGAATCCTTTTTTTTTTGCTCAGAACTTTGAGAAAGACTTGAGAGTGAAGTAAAATCAATAAAAACACGTTGCTAATGTCGTGGTAAGAAACCAAATGTTCGAATTCGAAGAAAAAAGAATTGATATGAAATTAAATTTCGTTCAAAAATGTCTTGTGGCTTCGCAAGCAACACAACAATTGTACAATCGCATCATTATCAATCCAATTCAATACATTGAATTCAATAAAAGGACTGGCAAGGCTTCAAAACAGTCGCTAGCTTCAAAAATCAGACTAGAGATCATCTCTGACAAAAGTGATCATCAATGGGATCAATGGGAACCTTAAACGATGTCGTCAAATTTTTTCAAGACATGCCACAACAATATCCTTTCCTGACGACCTAGTCAAACTTAAACAGCGATAAAATTTTAAAGAAGAGCTTAAATTAATTAGAAAAGAGGAGAGAGTTCATCAGAATGAGGACATTGTAAGATGTCGACCGATTTTTTCAAAGACATACCACAAAAATTTCTATCGCTTTCCACCTAGTCAAACCTAAACAACGATGAAGTTCTAGAGCAAAATTTAAATTGGACAAGAAAGAGAGATGAAACAAAATTTGAGTCCCAACAATCGCAAAACTAAAAACTCTTTTATTTCTTCATCTATAATTTCAGTCGAAAACTTGGTCCTTAACACGGCGACGACAAAAAGAAAAAGCAGTCAAATAACAGACAAGCAAGTCTTCTAAGAAAAACGACGAGAAAAAGCATTCAAATAAAGGACAGACAAGGCTTTTAAGAAACACGACTTTGTTATCAAGCAATCAAGCCCCCTATCGGCCTGAACAAGTTTCTCTTCCAATTTCCTTTCTTCAAAACTAAACTAAAAAAACAATTTTCCAACTTACAGTCTTGGTTCATTACGATTGAATGAGAATGCTTTAAACACAACGAAAATTAAATTTCCACAAAAATTTCCATCTCTGCCGTTTTCGCAATCACATTAAAATTAAAAAACACAAAACAACGAATCTGCATGCAAAATATTTCACAATACACACGCCACACGAGATACACAAACATATGTTTTATATAAACGAGCTCCCGTCACATATCCTTCTTTTTGTGGGTTCACGTTGCATTAATTATGTTTGGGAAAAAAAAGGAAACTTTTTGTTTGTATTTTCAACACAAAAATTCATTTTTCATCGACACAAGAAAAACAAACGAAAAACAATAAAAACAATGAATATTGCAAAATGATGTTCGAATTGTTTTTATCTTTTAGGACACACACGTTCACGAAGATGGAAGGAGCACCAACAACACAAAAAAAAAATCAATTTCCATCAATTAGGAGGACATTCTTCTGTTTCTCTCGTCTCTCTCTTTGAGTGATTGTGCTGTTTTATTTGTCCTTGATGATCCTTGTTTTTTTTTTTGCGTAAATTCGTAGTTTTTCCAGCTTTTCTTTTGGTTGCGTGTGTTTCTGATGAAACATGCGAAATGGAGGAGGCAAGTACTACGATAAATTTTTCTTTTTTTTTTTTGAAGGAAAGCTGATACTTATTTGTCCTTATTTTGAAAGTAAGACGCCTCTCGAGGGACAGAGGGAATATCCTTCGATATTAAATTTTCATATCCATCATGCGAACGACAATGACAACGCCAACAACGGCGAAGACGACGACCGAAATACACCGAAAGAAAAAAGAAAAGAGGAGACGATAAAATAAAATTAAGAAGAAAAAGACGTATGTTTGTGCCGGGGAGGTGAAGTCAAGTGAATTTTGTCCTCTATCACTGTGTACCACTTAAATGTCCTGTGGGATACTTAAAACTTTCGTTTCATACTTCATCATGGAGACGCAGTTGTTGCGCTTGATGTACCCAAATATTTGCACACAAACACAATCACACACAGACATACATACTGTCTCGGTCTCGGTCTCGATCTCACTCTCACGCCCACCCGCCTGTCCGTCGGAAACACTTTACGTTGCACCCGTGCGTGAGGGGAGAGTGAACTTAACGCAAGTGAATGAAAAAAAAAAACGGATCAATGTTCAAGCGAATGCGAAAACTCCGACCAGTGAACTGATACTGAACTGAATCCCGCCGACTTGAGGCGAAACGTTTTGCGTGTGAATTTTCCTTTTTACTTTTTCCCCAACCCGGTTTTTCTTTTTGCTTTCCCCCTCAATTGATGGGATTTTCGCAAAGCCACCCGGAGGGGGAGGACTTTGCGAAAGTTTGCGATGATAAAAGCATTTTTGGGAGGATTGAAAGCCCACAAACGCACTGCATGAGGTCTTGGTCTTGAAAATCGTATTTGCGAATGTGTGTCCTTTAGTTGTGAGTGAATAAATTTCGAAATTGGCATCGAGCTTTTATGCGGACGAGAAGGAACAGCACACGCAGCCGGATGTGCGAGTGAGATAGAGAGGTAAGGGTGGAGAAGTGAAAGCTTCAGTTGGAACTATTTTCACGGTCACATGATACCACAGGTGGTTTGATGGTGGTGTGTTGAAATAAACCAACGTGTGCTTGTGTTGTGTTGTGTACCACACAAAGGACGAAATCTTTTGACACACATTCCTTGTTGTTGTTCGCGTCGCTTTAATTTGCGCAATTAAAAGTGTGGGTGGGTGTGGGAAAACTAACAGATTTTCAATTGAAAGAAAAAATAAAAAAAAAACGAAAGAAAGCAGGGAGACGAAAGGTGAAAGAAAAAGGATTAAGCTCATAAATTTTTTATTTTTTTTTTAGGAAGGATATCGCTTTACAAGCGCGAGGTGGTGTATGCCGATCTAGCTGAGTGGGTGTGTGAATCTATTTGCAAGAGGCTATTCGTATTTTTGTTTCAGGGAATGAGAGGGAGTGTGAGTCTGTTTTGGAATATAATATGTCCCGGATCATAAAGAACTGGATCAATAGGCAGGTTTGTGCCAGAAGTTTCAGCCAGACACTACAAGCATAAGCTGCGAACTATTCGTATTCGAATTTTTGTCAAGGCATGAGGGGGTCTTAGTCTGCTGCGTTTGTTTTCGAATATAGCTCGAAGAACTAAATGAACAGGGAAGCGTATATGAGAAGCAAATAAGGAGCTGTGAACTAGTCCTGGAAGAAGAATCATAGCAGGAAAGGAATCATTTTCTTACCCACAATAAAAAAACACGAGATGAAGCCGCAAACTACTTATGTCGAAGTCTGAAAACACAAGCCGCCAGTTGCTATCTACTTACAGTAGTTCAAAGTAGTAATGCCACAAGCAAACATTTGGAACATAAACCTTTGTTGGGTTTATTCATACAGTCGAATCCCTCTAAGTCGAATTTTCGTAAGACATCAAAATTAGCTCGAGTTATGTAGATGGAGTTCGACTTAGAGGATGGTTTTTGTATGGAAACTCGGGAAGGTGAATGCCAAAAAATAGCGAAAAAATTAGAATTAGAGGGAATTTCGACTTAGTCGACTGTATTTGGTTTTTAGGTTGATGAATTTTCATTTTTTTTAGTAAGATAGAAGCATAAGCTTTCAAACTGCATTTAAATTTTTTTAACCAGATCCAGATTTTTGCTTGTCCCATTACTACATTGACCTACTGTAAGCTATATTCTGGATAAAAACATAGCCTACCAGAAAAGACTTGTCATCTCCCTAACACCGCCGCCAAGCCCCTAAAATTCCCAAATTCTTACCTTCTTATTTCCCCATGCCTACAAACAGTTTCCCCATACACCATGTGGACTCCAATGTGTGGAATCCATTCACTCAGCTTTCATTAGACCGAATTTAAAGACTCACTGCCGCCATCATAAAGTTCCTCAGACCACTTTTCTGTGAAATTGTCAAATACACTCAAATATTTACAAGTCAGCCATTTATCCTCCCTGTATCCTGTGCACACACAAACACAAACAGCCATCGAAGGTAAAGTGTTCATGTCGCCATCGACAGCGACAGCAACGACGACGACGACGACGACAACGATGACAACCTGACTGCTGCAACCTTTCTTTCACGAGTCAATAACATAAAAGAGGATAACAAAGGACGAAGTAATAAAACTCCCCTCGTCCGCCATTCTGCCCGTTGGCGTTCAACAAGTTGCTCACCGCGAAGGATCCCACCAAATGGAACTTTGGTGTGCACATCGTGACTTAATGAAAATTAATGACACCCAAGGTACGAGTATGCAAATTTCATGAAGAAGAGAGAAGGAAAAAAAAAGGATTGCAAGTTCTCCTCCATCCCGACGATGACCTTGAGTAATGTCAAGAAAGAGTTTTTTTTTTCGGCTTATATATGGACATCTGCACCCATTTCAATGAATCACAATTTTCGCCGCACTAAAGGCGAATCATCCAAAAAAAAAAAAAAGAGAAGAATCTAAGTGGATTATCTGGGCAAATCCTGTCAAAGGTATCCATAGGAATCACTCCCCTTCCAGTCCAATCCACCTGAATATGTGTGTCGAAGCGTCGAAGGAGAGCGTGTGTAACTTCCGTCCTTATTCCGTATGCATGACACACAGCGTTCACCACAATACTCACGCAGGAATATTTATTTTAATACGTGTGCGGGAAGGATAAATTCGTCCTTACGGGGATTTCGTGGAGCAATGATTTCTCATGTGTGTGTGTGTATACGGCGAATAATCTCTGATTCCACAAACAGAAACATAAAAACTTCCCTCCCATAGATGTCGCCATAAAGATATGAGCGGTGCTCAAAATTGTTCCGGAGGTGGACCTCCCTGTTGCATGTCTTAAATTGCTTAATCTCACGAGGCAAGGCGTGCGCTAAGTGGTTAAGAATGTGCGAGGCCTTGACTAATCTTGGTCTTGAAATTGGCGGCTGAACTATGAACCAACATGCCCTCTTCAGGGCAATTTAAGACGGTGGTAATGTGGCTTAAGAGGTTCTCTCCGCCTCCTCGTCAGTGGCTTTTTACACGAGGATACAATTTATGGCCTTTAAGGGGAACATAATTAGTGCTTGAGATGGCTTTTGGCGTGGTAGATTTTTTTTTTTTTTTTTTCTCCTTCACATCAAAGAAAATGCGAAATTTTCTTTGGGTTTGGAAGGGGGAATGGATTTTATTGAGAGAGTAATACGCGTCTTTTTTTTTTTCGACCTCTCTTTTGTGGGAGTTGTGTTCGGTGGGAACACTTAATGGCGGCAATGTGACGGACAATTTGAAGTTTGTTGGTAGAAGACGACAAATTGTGGGAGGCAGTTATTTGTGCGTTTGAGGGCTGCTAAGAGGTTAATGAGATTTATAATTGAGGGCAGACATGAGACAAAAGTAAACCCTCTGAATTGATGGGTGGCGCTTAAGAAGCGAAACGAAAGTCGACGTGACTCAAGCGAAATGGGGTGACCTCTTTTAGGTGACGTTCGAATAGTTGAAAGCGAATTAGGGAAGATTAATGGAAAGATATTCATGGTGGCTTGGAAGATGTAGATGGGGTAAAAATCGTGTTCAGATGTATTTTCAGACGAGTGAGTTGGAGGAATAGCCTGGCAAACAAATTACAAAGGACTCCGAGCAAAATGAGGCCATGGGAACGTGGGGTAATTAAAATGTAATCGGGCTTGGGTTACGAGTGAATAGAAATTTGATAGCCTAATGTTTCTTCTGAGCTTCTGAGCTCTAAAAGACTGGTAAGAACTTTTTTTTTGTATATCGAGCTGCTTAAGAAACTAGGAATCGCATATCTTTAAAAAAAAAATAGAAAAAAAAGGATAAAGCTTTGACCTCACATTTAAACTGTTGGCGATAAAATAAATTTAAATTTAATAATAATCTTAATTGGGTGGCTTTAAAATCTATTGAGGATGGTAGCGTAGCCTACCGTGCAGATAACGCTAGGCTATGACCCTCAATAGAAAAAATTTTAAAAGAAAAAAATAAAAAAAAAAACAGTGAACGAAACGAGTCCTCTATAAAATTTAAAAAATAAAAATTTACATCTTAAAACACCCTGCAAGGTTCGAAAATTGGCGAAGTGGATTCTGTTCATAAAAATATGTTCGGACCATCTGATTAGCTGATGTACCCTATTGTCCAGAGTTTTTAAATATTAGGTTGTCAACTTTGACAACAGCGCTTTGTATATAGCCGAAAAACAAAAAGGTGGAAGGGAGATATTTGACAACCTAATACTGACTTATTGAACTTTTTTTGACTTCTTCCAAATAAAAAGATAACGACGAGTAATAAGTGTTTTTGTGGTTCGGCCTACCGTCTTCCGTCTATTCTACAGCACATTTTCTTACACATCGTTAAATTAAGCTTAATTTTTAGTACAACCATAATTCATCTCGATTCCACACTCCTCTCCATTCACTCATTCAAGATTTATAAACAAGCCGAAAGTCTTTGTTCCTCTGGCTTTATTTACCAGCTCTCAATTTTAAAATTCTTAGCTAGTTTTAAATAAAAAAAAAATAAGATTTCTAACAACCAGTCGCCTAAAATCAGAACTCAATCCTCAATATCCTACGACACTTTTAACTAAATCACGTTTAACTGCGCGTCAACAAGTCTACCGAGACGACATCATATATCTCCCAAATCCATAAAAAAATATCCCCGTAAATTTCCCTCTTCTCGCATTTGACCACTTGAATATTTATTAAAACTCGCCAACCCTCCTCCCAAAAAAAAAACGCTCATATTTCAAAATCAAATCACATAGTCCTTGTCCGCACCCACCCTTGGCGGCAGAGCGTCCACTTTTCGTCTTATTGATTTTTTCGCTCCAATTTTCGCACACTCCCACAGAGTCACCCATTGCATGTCCTTACCAGCAACGTCGTTGGCGACGATGAAGGTTGCGGCGACGGCAGCTTATATATGGGTTAATAAATTCAAACTCAGACACAATACGTGTGTGTACGCGTGAGAGAAATAGAAACGAACCGAATAAATATTAATTTAAAGTGCAATCGCGATAAATTTGTACAAATGGAATGAAATAGCTTGCTCCCCCTCAGCCGCCCAAAGCGAAAGCTCTGCCTTTACCTGCTCGTGTTCTCGTCCTTCCTCTCTCCATCACGATTTCTTTGTGTGTATCCTTGCCTTTGGGTCAGATATTTAATAGAGTTCCTTTCAATTTAGTTTTCCGTCCGAAAAGAGGACACGGTGTGCTAATGGAAAATCCTGTTTCGAACAAGACGCAGAAAAGCAGAGGAAGGTAAAAAAGGAAAACGAGCAGATTCTTGTGATAAACAAGGAGCAAACAAAAAGGACTAAAAAATGAGAGAACTTTAAAGAGCCGACATGGCGACGGTGGAGTTAGTCCTCTGTTTTCTTTTTTTTTTTTTTTTTAAAAGGACTAAGAGTGTGTTTTTTTTTTCTGATGCCCGTGCACGTTCATGGAAGGCAAACATAAAACTTTGCCTTTGTGTGTGACATGGCATGGCCCGGCGGTTGTTGGAGTCAAGGACTCACGGCACACTCGCCCCTGGATGTTGGGAATGGTTGTCCTGTTGCAATTTTGCAACAGGTATTGATAGACGTATAGACAAAAGGATGTCTATCCAATCGCGCGCACGCACGAGGGAAGCTAGGAGGAGAAGGCCGGCTTGAGAGGAGTGTGAAAGCTGCAGGGGAGAGTTGGAGGGGAAATCCAAAGCGAAAACGATGATTTTTTTCGATAGAAATTTCATTTTATTTGACACACATCTGTACGAGAGAAAAAAATTAGAAACGTCTGTAACTTTGTCTGAGCGTCGTAATGCTTTTTTTTTTTGATAATTTGAGACAGAATTAATGTCTTCTCGATTGCCATCCACCCAAAAAATAGTCCTTTAAATTTATCTGTCTGTCTCTCTCAGTGAATCCTCAATGCATACAGTGAAAGCTCTCAGGACTCCCCTCAACGTTCATTTATCTCCTCCTCTCAGTCACTCATCCCCAAGGCGCATGTTCCCACTTCGAACACTTCTTCAACCTCCCCCCTTCCCCAAAAAAAAGCTCCTAATCCACACACTCTCATCGTCTCCCTCTGAAATCATCAGGTGGTGGTTGGAGGTCCTTCCTCTAAGCCAACAGGTTGAAATCCACATTCGAAAGGAGAACATGGAACGAGAAAATATAATCGATTTCTTCTTAATTTTCCCGAAACCATGATACACACAAAATACATTCACTATCATCCTGCGCCTGTCCTCCGGAACAGGTTCTCACATAGCAACTAATCTCTCTGGCGAAAAAGGATTGCATTCTCGACGGCGTTCGGCGACATCCTTGAGTGGAAGGAGATTTCCTAAGTGCCCCAGAGGAATGAATATCCGCTCAACCAGCCGCCCAAGGCGAGGTATACAATGGATTAGAAAATAACGTTCGACATCCTGGTGTAATCGAAGGATATCAGTCATATCCATGCCGAGGACCAGGTGGAGGAAGGACACCACGAGAAACTCACTCGCCATCAAACGGCGGAGAGAGAAATTCGGAGCAGAAATTATCCTAGAAATGTCCTTTCCAATTATAGAGTGTTATGCGATGCCAGTGGAATTCGACCGCCCAACAGACGCAAGGATACACACACCGAGGACTCTTCCCACTGGCTGTAATTTGGGAAAATGACAGGTTTCAGTGGTTGTTGATGTGTGCGCTGGACGGCTTTGGTATTCTCTAATCGCATCAACGAGTAACCACCAACGGCGGGGGGTGTAATTAAATAACTCGTCCTTGAATTACCTGGCAACGCATAGGCGGTGATTATGGAATTAACGCGAGCGTGTGTGTGTGGCAGAGAGATAGATTTTGATTTGTTGTTGATGTGTGGCCTATCAGGAGATTACGACAAAATCCGCCCACTCAATGGGGGAATCATTAATTATCCTTGCGACTAATGATGCAACCGCAACTCCAGCCGATCGCAACTTTCCCACGTTAACTCAGTCGGCTGAAGAGAAGTCTCAAGAAGCCCTTTCGATGGCAACAATGGATGCAAATGCAATCAGTCTCGCTCCTGCGACAAAAATTGCCATTCCATTCAATTTGCCGTAAAGGCATTTTTGTCTCTTCTGAGGGCCCTCGAACGGAGAAGAATGAAAGCCTCTCTAACGATCCCCCGGGGACGCATAATAAACACTTGCCTCGTAGGTAGACAGGTCCCGAATTCCGAGTCCTGAATCCAACTGTGCGTAACTTTCTCAAAAAATTGCCAATTGTGTCAGCCACCTCCAATCGATCCATTCAAGTGGATGCTGTTTCATTTCATTCACAACTTCGAGTGGATCGATCGCCCGCTGTTCCACGCAAGGATCTGTCAAGTCGCCCAGATGGTCCTACCTGTTTCTGGATCGTCCTGGATCACATTGCGATCTCTTACTGTGCCATTTGCAATGAGCACTTCATGAATGAATCGAAACTGAAGATCGGACTGGAACGGCGAGGATCACCGAACAGAGACCGATCCCGAAGGTCAAGTGGTATCAATGGGATTCTAATTGTTCAAAAGTGGACTCTCGAGTTGGCGGCTGTTGTTAAAAGGTCATTAGGGGTAAGGCATGGGAATCGAAACGATCGATTCTGAGAAGTGGATGATCGTCTGTCTACCTGTGCAACTATCAGGTGTTCGAAGAGGCCTTTGTTTTTGTTTTCGAGAAGACAAAGGACACGGAGAGTCTGGGCAGACAGTTTGTCGCCGAATTCAGCTGGGAATCGGCGACGCAGTGTCTGGTGATCGAGCTCGGGCTCCCTTAGGAGTCATTGAAGATCGATTTGAGGGCGTGGTAAATTGTGAGCATGAAATTCAAGAGATTTTTAATTGTATTTGTATACTTTTGGATGCCTCGAAGGGATTGGGAAAAACAGCCGCAAGTGATCATGTGGTTTGGGTCAAGTGATCGATGGTTTGAAAGAAATCCTTTTCTTTAAAATTTTGCTGCAAAAATTATTTCAATTCCCTCAGCAAAACCACACTGAGGACACCCTCCCTCAACACCATGGTACAAGTGTTTAATTAAAATTCAATATTCAATCAGCGCCACCAGCTGAGAGCAGTAAATTGTCTCCCTCAAGCTATCACCATCGTCATCATCAGTGGCGAAAACATCATTTGTCGCGTTTGTCGTCCAGAGTAGATAACACCAGCACCATCACCATCATCATCACACAACAACAACAGCAAACGCGTGCGGCGATATTTTTCGAAGGACTTTCCACTGAAGCAGACCACCACTCGACAACCAACCAACCAACCCACCCGCACAGTCGGGAATGGGGCAATTTTCATTTTATCACTCCCATGGGGCCATAATGAAAACGAAGCGCAAAAAACGACACCACAAAGGACACGATGAGGAAGTGCGCGAAAGCACAAGGAACCCGAGGAATAATTCACTCGCATGAGTTTAGAAAAAGCGGAAAAAGGATGCAGAAGTTGATCCTTCGTGTGTGTGAGTGTGGATGCTTCGTTGATTTCCTGGCTTGGAAAGAACAAAGTGTTTTCATAGGATGACAGAATAAGCGAAGGATAAATGGACATCAGGGATTTGACAGTTCGACTTAATTCTATTTAGAGTGGAATGGAGATAAAGAGATGGGGTGACAGGCGGATGTGCATATGCAATTGAAAGGAAACAATTTAACATTTAAATGTTATCCTTGCTGTGGGATCTGTTTCAAGAGGAAGCATGAAATCGTTTGGACATATGCAAGAGGAGGACTTTAATTTTGCATGCCCGTCGGATTAGGTGTGAGTGTCTTTGAATTAAATGGAGATGTGCTCGTTGGGAGAGTGAAATTTCATGGTAGTTAGGATAGAGGATGAAATGTTGCTGTTGGAGGGATTTTCAGCAGGCGGCAGGAGAAAACTAAAATGGCAATCTGATTTTGCTATCTTTAAATCTGTTTATCAGAGACTTGCTTTGCTTTCTTAGTTGGGACCAGAAAAACACGACGAAAATCGAATTAGTCATTCCCATTGATCTCAATTCCATAATTCCTGTAAACTGCAATTTTGTGAGCGATGCAAACTGAAAACTAAAATTTAAAACGACGCAGATTAGACTACGATAATTTTTAAACGAAGCAGCTTCGATTATTTTCGAATGGATCAACTTTGAAACTACGACAATTTTTAAACAACGCAACTTCGAAGTCACGATTATTTTTACCCGACGCTTGAAATCGTTCGAAATCTTCGAAACGATGAAAATCGGGACAAGGCCAAGACAATTCTTTGCGTACATCGATTAAGGCCGCACCAAAAACTGTTTTCAAAATTAAAATCTCAACTTTTTCTTTGAATTTTTATTTTAACAATATTTACGCCTTAAATACAATTTAACATCTATCTTTAACCTATTTACAAAGATTCTTGCAAAACAAATCTCTCACGAGCTCAAGTGGCACGAGTTGTCCACACACTCATCGGCAGATGGCGACTTTCCTCGACAGCAGCAGCTCTTCTTTTCTCCATCCGACGGCGAGTTGAAGTTGAACGTAGGACTCTCAGAACCGCCCTTCTTCTGCTTGACACGACGATTCTGGAACCAGATCTTGACCTGCTTCTCAGACAGCTTCAGACGATTGGCGATTTCGATCCTCCGCAAGCGGGACAAGTATGCGTTCAGGGAGAACTCCCGCTCGAGCTCCAAGAGCTGTGTACTGGTGAAGGCTGTGCGAATCCTTTTGCTGGAGTCGGCGTAGTCAGAGATGGCGGGTGAAATCGATGCTCGCTTAGAGGGCGATTGGGTCGGAGAGGTCTTGGGTTTCTTGGAAATGAAGACCTCATCGAACGCCTGATGGCTGGCGGAGCTGGTGGACGAGGTTGGTGATGTGCAGAAGTCTGTGTAGCCCGAACTGCTGTTCCGACGCTTTGGCGAGGTGTAGTCGTCGTGGGAGGAGCGGTCTGCCCTGGCGGCGATTAAGGAAGCAGCTGCGTAGGGATGGAACATATGTGGAGGCTGTTGTGGGTAGTAGGCCTGCTGGTGGATGGCTTGTTGCTGCTGCTGTTGTTGTTGAATCCCCAACGAGAAGAGGTAACTTCCGACGTAGCAGGCGGGATATGGCAGCATTGGTAGTGGGGGAACACGTCGCACGTCGAGGTTTTCTTTCTTCAAAGGAATATCACTGAGCAAGGACTCCATGAGGAATGATCGCGACATTTTTTCTTCCGTCTATAAACTTTTTTTTTTATAAAATCACTGAGAACAGAACTGGGTTCGATCGAAAAGGAAAGGGAACTGATGTCGGCAAGGGACACGATCGGAGTTTATATACTCGGCAAGAGTCCAACCCCTGGCAGAGACATGAATGAGTTTCATTCATTGAGAGGGTTGTTTGAAAAGAAAAAAAAACCAAACACAAACCAAAACCAGGGAGAGGTAACAAATTGCAACCCTCGTCCTTAATGAATAGTAATTGTAACTGCAAGCGGTCGTGTGTGTGTTGTTTGGTATTCTTCAATTACTTAAGGACGCTCCGCCCTCTGGTAATGTACCTGAGTTAGATTTTTTCCTCTCTCTCTGTCTCTCTACATGATTCTGTGTCCTTTTCCCAAAGGATAACAATGGCTGAAGAAATATCTTAGGTTCGTGCCGTAGGTCCTTTTGTTTGAGGCGAATTCTTTTCTTCCTTTTGCTAGGATCATCTTAGACAGATTCGCTGACACTAATCTGACACTAAAAAGTCCTCATTTTTCGTTGACGACAAATTTAAGAAACTCCGTTCAGTGGTTGTCAAATTTGTCGTCGCCGGGTTGGTATCCTTTCTTTTCATTTTTCCGTTCATCCTGTTAAAGCGTGAAATTATTAAAATCCGATTGTGGGTATTTATTAATTTCGTATTCTAAAGGACGATTTCTTTTTTTTTTTTTTTCGTCGGTTTAATTGGATTTGAGTGAAAATTCTGTTGAATCGCTGAAAATGTGTCCATTTTGCGGGCGAGTCCTTTTTGCAATTAGTCGGGGCATTGAAAGGATACTCGGGGAACTTTTTTTTTTTTTTTGGGGAAAATCTGATTTCAATTTGGATGGGACTTGTTAGTGGGTTGGAAGTTTGGGATACCAGATGACGTTGATGATGATGAAATAGAATTTTCTCACGATTGAAATCAATGTCTTTGATTGACTGAAGACAATCAAAGTTTAGAATACCAAAAACAATCCAATAAGTTCTAAATGATATTTCCAAAGTTTATAAAATCAAATTGGGTGTGTTAAGATTCGAGAATCACTGAACTGTAATCAAAAGCAATCAAAGTTGAGAATACCATAAACAATCGAACGAGTTCTAAATGATTTCTCCAAAGCAAAGTGTTTTGAACGGAGGACTATCGGACATTTAACAGTCGACTTCCGTCTTAGGTCTTAGATCTGAGTGACTGGCGCGATTAAACGCAGGCTCAGGCAGGTCATTAGTTGGCCCATTGTGCTGTCACATGTCCGGATTGCTTCCATTTTCCGCGACTACAAATGTAATGAATTTTTTATACCTCAATTCTTTTTTTCAGCGATTTCGTGCGCGTCTAAGAATTTGGAAAACGGAAAAAGGACATGAACATGAACATAATTGCGAGAAGTACGCCAGTTCGAAGAAGCCACGACAAAAAATAGTCTGCATTCCAGACTAAATGGTTTATAAGTCTCAAAACATCGTTCATCACCATTCGTTCGTCATAGTCTGTTCATTGTAAAACGTAGGAGCACTTTAAAGGCAGCAAACCTAGTCGAGCTTTTCTTCATCATTCAACGGCCAGGTAGGCCCTTGGCAGCTGATCCATGCCACATGACACTATGAAGGCAGACACAAGTTTCAATTCACTTCCAATCCAAGCCACTCGTGTCCCTCCATCACTGACACCCTCCACAGTCCACAATCTCGTGCCTATTGTCCAAAACCTGCCTTTCTATGGAAAAAAGACTAACACAATAAAAAAAACTGAATCAGACCAAACTGCAAGTCAACTGAAAAATTGCATCAAATCCGACAAAAGGACGAACCTCTTAAGAACACCCCATTGACCACGAGTACACAAGCCTCGAGCTCGCCTCCAGCCACCGACTGGCAAATGCCCAACGTCCATCTGCCGGATCTTGCCGCTGGAATTCACTTGAAAATTCCGCAACAAAATTGCAACAAAATCTCCGTCATCTCCGCTTCACCGAAACAAAATCAATTTAAATCCATGAAAAGAAGCCTCTCAAAAGAATACACAGCCAATCGAGAATTGCACAATGTGCCCATTAAACGATCGTAACACACAAGCCTAATGTGTCCTTTTTCTCTGGCAGCCCAAAGTGCATCTTTAGTTGAATTAAAAACCATAAAAAGGTTCGTTTTAGAATCCCACTCTTACGGCAACAATTAAATCCTCGACATTGCTAAACACCATTCAAAAAAAAAAAGAAATCGCCATTTGTCATCCGAATTTTATCGTCTGTTAAGTGTGCATGTGTGGCTGTGTTGTGTTTCATTATCGAATTGACACCTCCTTGAAGACGAGGACACCTACAGTGAAATTGACACTCAATTCCAGACAAATAGGCGACAAACACTTTTCTCATTTTTTTTTTTTTTTGCTCTGAATGATCGATAGAAAGGAGTCAAAGGAAGCACAAAAAAAGGACGATGGAATTTCATTAAAAGTAACAAAAAAATAGTGGCAAATAAGGATCAAGAGAAAGGACCCATTATACGGTGTGTATTTACACACTATAATTCCATAGAAATGACCGAACAATGTCCTGAAGATGAGAGTCCTGGATGGGATGAATGAAACGAGTGCGGCGCGCGCAGCGTTAAAGAATAGGAGGGATCCAGTCAAGCGTCTGGAGGATCTCGGAGCAAGAGAAGAAAGGACTCGGTGATGAATGAAATATTATTGATCTGCAAAGAGATCCTTTTATTGGGTCAGGAGATCTGCGTTTGAGGATTCGTTTTTTTGCCGACAACGACGACGGGGATTTCATTTCATTCTTTTTTTTTACGATTCAGCCAGAGGAACCTCTTGTTCGATCATTAATCAAGGAGCGGTCGAGTTGGCGGAGCGGTCATTTTGTGGTCGCTTACTGTGGTGGGCCGGCGTATGTCCACTTTGTCCGCAGTGTCCCCTGAGGCAGCGATGGTCCTTGGAGGGATTGTTTGGATAGTGGCCGAGGGTGCGCGTGAAAATTGATTTTAGACACACCAAAATATTTGGCTTCTGGTTGATTGTGTGTGGGGCAGGTGCAGGCCACTGACTTGAGACGAATCTTTCAGTCCACGGGATGTGACGCAAACACCACCAGACGTAACACAATCCAATTAATTTCCCTCAGCCCTTGACGCCAAAGCATCACCATGGCAATTCCGCAACAATTTCATCTCTCAATCAATCCAAGCAGAACACATACGAGTGCGCGAGTTTACCACCGCACACAAAACAACTAACAAATTGCCCACAAAACAAACAAAAGTCCTTGTTATCCTGCAATTTCTCTGTGTGTGATTGTATCGCCTCATATCAATTACCTCGCGAGCTCGCATAACAAACATATGCAAATAGTGGTGGTCCTTTGTAGTCCTGTCACATTGGATTTTTGTCAAAGGGCTCAGTTTACCCGAAAGCGAAACAAAATAAAAAAAATATAATGCCATAACGAAGGAGCACTTACAGGCAAAAGAAATCCACGTCAGAAATTGCTCGCATGGCAGGATTGCCTCGCCTCGTTTCGTTTCTCCGTAGTGCTCGCTTCCCTTTGTATCCTTTCCCATCAATTCAAAAGGGATAACAAGAAGTAATTGTAATTATTATTATTATTCATCTGCCACAACGAAAACAAGGACTTTCGCTGTCTGTGTTCGTGGCTCGGGCACCCGTCAGTCCGTCAAGCCGCCATAGTTCTTAACAAATTCCCAACCCAAAGCACCCTTCCCAACTCCTATTCGTTGGCTTGTGTTTCGATGGTCTTAATTCCTTTCAATCGAATGATTTCATGATGATTGATAAAGTACTTCTTTATTGAATAATAAAGGCACCATTGGTGCAGGCGCAAGGGGTCTCACATGCATGCACCCCGAACGAATTTTATTTATTCATTTTGTTTCTATGTATCACGATGATCGAGGGTGAGAGTTGAAAAAGGGGTTGGGCTTCGCTTGAAACGGAAGGGAATAAATAATTTAAAAGGATTTCTGGCCGCTAGACTTTGTGAGGAAACATGATTTTAATGAGGTCGTGTACTGTGCTGCTGGTTGGCAGTTTTGTCCTCCGGGCAATATGGTTGACAATCTGATTATTGACTCGACTTGGTTTCTGTTCGAAAAAAAGGGGTGAGAGATGGAAGATTTGATTTTGAAAAATTATAAAATGATAGTAGTCCTTAGCGATATTGAGAAAATCATTTTTTTTTTTCTGGCGCTCTGATCTTTATTGGGGATTTTTTTTAAATTCAAACAAGCTCTTGAATGATTTGTTTGAGCCATGATATGGCGATTAGAGATCGAAGTCGTGACGTGTTGGCTGAAGCCCCGAAAACTTTTGCCAACATTTTTGTTGGTTTATTAGATCTTTTCACAAGTCCTACCCCGCTAAGACAAATTTTTCGTAAATTTTCGAGAGCCATAAGACAATAAGAAAACATTAAAAGTTTAACGCAAAGTTTAAGAGGTCTAGTCTAACAAAAAATATTAATTAAATTTATAGTTAAATAAATAATGGTTTCTTGTTATCTTATGATTCTGTAATTTATTGTTGGCCTCTTCGATTTTGCATATAAACAAATGTAAACGATATTCAAATGAATAAGCGAATGAATTGAATTGAATAAAAAAATTAATCGAAATAATTGAAAAGTTTATATAAACATGGCAACGTCGCACTTTAGTTGCTTATCTCAAGTTAGCGGATCATATCCGCGATCTGTCAAAATATTTCTCATTCTAATCTCGTTGGAGGTGCTTCGACTGACTCCGAAATTTCGTCTAGTTTTTTTGCAAATAATATTTTTTTCCTGCAATTTCAAATCGATTTCTTTTGCTGCTAGTGATAATTGAGTACAGTCAAAAATGTGAAAAGCAGTGAAAAGGTAAAGGTAAAGCTTCAAATTTAAATTTGTGTGGGGAGGAGCTCACGATGAGTGTTGTGTGCAGGTTACGACATGAAAATTTTGTAAGTACATTTTTTTCGTTGCCTCAATGTTGGGACGTTATTTAGTAATTTTATATTTTTTTGAGCAGGGAAAATACGCAATAACATCAGAGCTACGGAATGGAAAATTAAAAGTTATGAAATGGAAAAGCCCGTCCAGTCCCAGTACGATATGCTTGCCGACACTGCTTGATGGGACCAAATCGTGAAGTGTAAATCAAAAATCACCTACACGTATAAGTAATTTGTAGTGTATGCCCTCTTCCAACTTGTCGTATGTAAGTTGATTATTTTTAACTTTCGGTCGACAAGCAAATCGTTCGAAATAGTTGCGAACACAACTAATGCAGCCACGATATCCTAATTTTTATTTTAAGATATTTTCATTTTTTTTTGCAAAAGCGTCTTTTAAACTTTTCGTCGTCCGCACTCCTGTTAAAACTTTCGTACTCACTACACACTCCTTTCAAAACTTTTCGTATTCACTTCACACTCCTTTCAAAACTTTTCGAAGATGTCAAACTTATTGTCTTTCACAACCAGCTCCAATAATCTCACCGCAGTGTCGCTTACAACCACATGGAACTTGGCCTTTGCGAACCTGTTTCCGATTCGGATAAAAACTTCCACAGAGTCGTGTATAAAATTTGAATCGGTTTGTGTACAATCTACTTCGTTCAATCACATGTCCCAACCATTTGGGAGGATGATTTCCAGCAAAGTGTGTTCATTGTTTCGAATTGGGTGTTGAACCAGACTAGGTGTTGTATACCAGTTGCTGTCCAGGGGTTTGGTCATCAGATTTTAACATAGTAGACCACTTGTTAGACAAATTTTCGTCTCACTCATTTTTAAGCGAATTTTTGTCTTTTCTCTAAATTTTCACACTCAAACGGTAGGAATTTGTTCTTTTGTTGTCGCAAGGTTTTTTTGAGTCACCAATCTGAGACTTTCTAAAAGGCTTTAATGATTATAAAAGCCTTAATCTTCGCTGGGCGTCTTTCATTTTAAACAGTTTTTGTTTTTCAACAGATTTTCTGATTTTTTTTAGACATATTGATGCGGTATTTTTACTGATTCGTACGTGAAGTCCGCCTATTGGAAAAAAAACCCTCTTTGTCAACCTGCAGAATTTGTCTAGATTACCCAAAAAAAAGGGGAAAACCAATAAAAATAAAATTTCATGCCTCCCACCTGTGATTTGCAAACAATAAATCACTGGGCAACAACCATTTCCCGTCCCCAACCCGAACCCATTCAATCATCACAATGTAACTCCTGACATTTTCAAGTACCCGTATTATGTTTTTCCTGTTCCACCCTGCTGAGCTTATTTCCCCCTCATCGGATGGAATAACAAAATGAGATGACAAAAAAAAAAACAAAAACAACCCTCCAACCCACTGCCACGTGTTGCCGTCGATTTCATCCTCATCTCCATCTGTCTAAAATCAAAGCCACGCACATGTGTCAAACTTATTTTTAGCGCAACATGATTACTGAAATCTAATTTACATCGCCCCCAACCTATAGTCCCAAAAAAAAGGACATTTTATCCTTTCATCTCGTCTTCTCATTTTCAAAGTCCAATTCCCCAAACCCGGTACGTACCTTCAGTTTAACTTTTCGCATGATTTTCGTCTCCTCCCAGCGATCCAGCTCGTCCCATTCCTTGCCACGTTTACGAAGCAAATAATAACGATACATAACAATGGTGACGGCCACCAGGAGAGCAAGTCCCGTGCCAGTTGCAGCACCCAACACCGCCGAACTAACCATGACCATTGCCTGGATACTTCACCACGGTTGTTCGTTTGCTGTGCCTGTTTCTGCGATTTCCTCTACTTCCAAGTGGGTGAAGAGAATCCTTACAACAAGTCGGACGTATCTAGTCTGCAGCACAATAAGATGAAATCTGAAACGAGAAAAGACCAAGTGATAAATAAAAGCAACAGCGGACGGATGAAAAACTACAGAAAACAAAACTAAATCCGCACAAGGACACCGTGGGCGGTGGTTCACTTGCGCGCACTGTGCGAGAATCAAAATCCTGCAATTACCATCGCATTTTGCACTCCTTTCGTTAGAGTTCGCTGGAGGTGTCCTCGGAGCTGTGGAGTCTTCATTTGCATGTTATTTTGGGGGTATTTGCATTAATTGTTGAAGCATCCTTATTTTTGAATAATTTTATGTGTGAAAGGATAACGAACGCACGGTATGGTGGGCCACCTCGCTTAAAGGGACGCTCCATGACTTTAAGGGAATCGACGAAATGAGTCGCCGTGAAGTCAAAATTTGACGCACAAAAGACGCTCATTTCCGCACGAAGGCCACCGAAATGTCGTCTCAGAAGATGAAAGGAACAGGCTCTTATTTCTCAAGGACTCACTCATAACCTTTAATATTCGATGTGAGTGAAAAAAAAAAAAAAGGAAGTAGACTCCCAGAGGACCAATTTCGTGTTGAGCGTGTCTATGACGCAGCGATTATGACGCCGGCTTTTATCTTGCGTAGAACACACCTAAAAAAAAAAAGGGACGAAATGTAAAAAGTGGAGAATTTAATTATCCTCGTTCAATTACGTTTAATTTACAGTTTACTGAGTGAGAGAAAAACTTAATTAAAGCGAGATGATCCTGCGGAGCCAAGCCAAGTCGAACCAAGCCGTGAGGGCGCACTTAGGAAGGGGCGATGATATTATCCTTATGCTTCTGTGATTGCTTTGATTACTCTGTTATCCGGTGGTGGGTTGAGTGGGAGATAAGGGGTTAATTCCGTGACATCATTAGTCCCAGGATAAGGATTGGCAGGCTTAAGCGAATTCCATAATTTGGTTTTGACATAATTAAGTCTGTCAAAGAACTGTGTGTGCCTCAGTGGCAGTGTAGGCGATGTGGATGGGCGATTAATCACTTTTGATTGAGTGATTTAATGATTGTGTTGATGGCTTTGGCGACGTTACTTTATTTTCTTTGTGTCTACGAGACGCAATAGGGTCATTGTTGAGATGGCTTTGAGAACGAAGATTTGCAGGAAGTGCGTCGTTTTGATTTTGATTTGTCTGTCTCCAAATTAAATTTTTCTCCAGCCGCTGACGAGTAAATTTCACCGGTTTCGCTTACGGTCGGCAACACAGTGCACTAAATGTCATTCAACTCAGTTTTTTTTTTTATTCATATAATCGACGTAATTTTGGATAGAAATCACATCTTATTCATATTTCTCAGCGATTTTTTGGCTTTTCTCTGATTTTTTCACACGTAATTGCCTGCCCTCTTGATGCTTTTAATGGCTCTACATTGCTTTCCTTAAAAATTGCACTTTTCCACTGGCAATTTTCAACAAAATCGGTACACTTTCCACTTGGCTGTCGTCTTAAAAAAATATTCGTCGGTGTTCTCTTCATTCTGGAGGTTGGTGGTTACATTTTCTACAAGCTTATGTCCAAAAAAAACTGAATCTATCAAAGATTACATGATTCAGCAATTTCTTTTCATATTCTGCAGCGTTTGACCACTACATCGCGGGCTTTGTTGTGCTTGCAATTCGTCTACATCGTGCGCTAGTTTCTAGTTCCATAGCTTGGTGGTTTTCCTCTTGAAACACTTTCGGGACTCTCTCTAGAGTGTGTAAATGCGTCTGTATTGAAGTGCGTAAAAGCGTTGGCATTTCATCATTCAAAACCGTCTAATTTTGTTTCCATAAACTTCTTTCGTCTTCTAATGAGGACATCGGCGAGAAGGAAAAACTTTTCGTAACCTTCAAAGGATCACTCCCACGTTCCTGCGTGTAACGCAAACTTAATTTCATCTCCTACACCAATGCTTGGTGTGCTTAATTATTCAAACGAAATTTCAAATGCAAATTCATTTGCCATTCAATAGATACTTTCCACAACTCCTAGCTTAATTAGTTCTGAGTCAACATCGCGTGACCGCTTCAATTCATTAAATTTATAAGCTCGACTTCACTCGATGGCTACCAACTGATGCATCATCCCTCAGCAAGGACAAAGTTTCACAAGCAAAGTACTTCGTCTAAGCTATGAAAATTGCATTTGCGAATCATAAAAAGCAACACACTCCCAGACCACTCTTCACTTATCTCTCAGATGAAATTTCTCAGACACTTCAAGTGTAACTTTGGTGAATTCTTTACGAAAAGTACTGTCCTGATAGAATTATTATTTGAAATTTGGTGCTGTAAAGAAACTTGATGGGAGACCACTCCGAAAGGAGTGTGGTATGAAAAACTTTTACGTCGAGTTGAATGAGGTTTTTAAATCCTCTTAAAATGAAAACTTTTAATTGTTTGAGAAGACTAAACATGTGCACCTACACACCACAACTGTTATGTAGTCGTTCAACATTTAAAACAAAACCCCGGACATTGCTTATTGCAAATTGAATAAACAGCAACCAACACGCAGTCAGCCGTCCATCGCTCTTCCAACGTATTTAATTCGATTCGACCTCCAATTAGGTTATTTAAACGAACGCAAAATGCTGGACACGTTTTCGGAAAAACCTCAGAGCTTGGCTGAAAATCAATTTGTCCACTCGTTAATAATCCACCCTCTCTTACCCAACCAACTCCTCTCAGCTTTCGGTGATTAGAATCGGTCTAAGCCCCCCAAAAAAAAAAATGTTATCCATCATCGAACTACGGACAGCAGACAGATACAAGCGTCGACGGCGGCGGTGGTTCAAGGCAACAGATACCGCAGAACACAAGGACGTAGAGGTTATCCCCGGCCCACCCACTCGAGGAGTGTAATAGCGACCACAGGTAACAATTTTATTCGTGACATTAGGACCGTTTGCCGTGACTTTGAAACAGGAAAACCCACCAAACCCCAACGCCCTATCAACCACCTGTGTGTGTGGAACTCTCTCGGGTGTAAATATTGATTTTCCTCGGCAATGTCCTGTGGGAGAATGGGTGGCGTCTGTGCTGCGGAGTGTTAAAGAGAGAGATGGAGGAGAGGATTTAAAGACTTAAGATGGATTCCGAGGAACACGCGTCTCATTGTCTAGAAGTGAACTGTGTCGAGTGCGAACGACGACGGTGGATACAATTTCGTGGAGAATTTGAAATTTTTATGTTATCACGGTGTCAATCAATCTCGAAGTGAATGCGTTAATCGTGTGGGAGTTGCGTGTATAATTTTTGATTCTCATGTGGCTGGGAATGGAAATGAATTTGGAAGGGTGTTTTAGAGATAAAGATGTTGGAATTTGGGATGTTTTTTGACAAATGTCGCATCGACCATCTGCAAACGAAACGAGTTCCAAGGCAACACACACCTTCCTTGATCTGATTAGGTTTCCAATCATCAATTAGATCAATTGTGCCTTTCAATCCTTTGAGTTTTCCACTGAAAGAAGCGGAAACTTAATTTGTTCATCTCTTCTCTTACCTTTTTCACTCAAAGTTTTCCCGTCTACGATGTCAGAACAAAAAGGGCTACACAATCGGCTTAACTTGTCAGCAGCCTTGGTCTGTCCGTACTCCTCCTGTTTTGTTTTCTTCAACAAAAGGACTTTGGTTTGTTCAGTTCGATAGGTTGCTCACTCGTAATAGAATACTTAAAACGTGAATTCAAAGTTCATCATCAGCTGAGCGTGTTTTCCCCACTCACTCGATCCCGCACACGTCTATCCCCAAGGGCACGTAGCCATCCTAATCAATGCCCAAAATAAAAAAAAAGTGGTTTTCTCTGCTCAATTATTCAGCCACTCGCCCATGACGGTCTGGAGGAAAGCATCTCTCATCAAATTATTCCCTGATTCATCTCGAATTCAGGACGAAGGAGCAAAAAAAACCGCAGTCTCTCATTAAATTCAAACATTGGTTGAATCTTCTCAGTCGCCCACCAGCAAGATTCCGATTTCGTGTCCTTTTTTTCTTGGCTGGCTGATATTAATATCCTGCATGTGCCACAAGTTCACTCATCCCGTTTGTCAGACGTGAAGCATCACGACCAATCGAAGTCTTGAACTGAAAATCTGCTCGTGTCTGGTTCAATTTTCAGTTCATTTACGTCCAATTATCGAAGGACACGAAGGACTCCAGCACTACCCTGGAGACACTCGCACGCCGTTAAGGGAGAAGTGATTACTTACGTAACCGGAATGTGGGATTTTGCTTGACCACACGCACTTACACGAACACAGAGTCAATAGAACGCAGAGGATGTCCTTTGATGGGGAGGAAGTTATTTCATTCCTGTGAATTGGTGGCCGGATAAGCCCTAAACAAAGGTCTAATTGTTTACCTGTCTGGACGTTATTGGGAACGGAGACAGTTATTAACAAAGAAAACGCACGTAAATGGTCCTCTGGCGATATTTGTGGAAGACGTAGGGAGCAGTTTCGGGAGTACTTTGCGTTGTTGGGGGAATTTGTGACATTTAAAGCCCCCGGGGACTATTTTTCTGGTCACCTTTATGAGTGCCACTGAAGAGACATTGGGGAACGTTGGGGAACGTGGGAATAAGGTCATATTAGTCTTCCGTGAGGTTGGTTTTTGGCCGAATTGTCTTTGTCTCAGTTGTCAATGTTGGAAAAGCTGTCTCACACTCACTCATCAAATGTACTCCATGAAACACTCGAAAAGACGATTCTGTTGCAAAGTTACAACGGAGTTCTTTCTTTGAGGAATCAAGTCAAAAAAGCTTGATCGTCCTTTGCCCTTTGAGCGTCATAAAACCAGATCCGCCATTCTTCCGATACCACTTCATTCCCGAAATCATCACCGTCATCATCGTCAACGTCACAAGTAATTCATCTTCGTAAATATATTTACCCGAAACAAAGAAAAACCAATCTCATCGAAGGCTCTACTTCACTGTCAAGGATATCAATTCAATATCAAGTATCTCTGTAAACATATCCTTATTACTTCCTTCCTGCACCCCCACATGAGGATGAACGTTTCCCATAATTAAATATCATCATTCGAAATCGATAACAAAAGGTCTCCCGAGACAGAAAAGAGCCTGCCCATCAACCTCAATTACGTCCCGTATGTGTGTGTGTGTGTCTCACTCTACATTAACGACACAAAATTTCATTTGCACCCAAAAAAAAAAAGAAGGATATCCCTTTGTCAACCGGAAACTCTTCAAAAACAAATCAGAGACGATGGCGAACAAATCACAAGAGTTAACTTCTCATTGAATTATGGCACGCACCCGTGACTGTGGAGGAGACTCCCTCAAATAAGCCGTCGTCATCATCATCATTGTGTTTTCCTTTCGCATCACGCATTTCGTTAAGGATAATCCAATTTATTGTCGTCGGTTAGCAGTCATTTAAATCAAATGCGATGAGCTTTGAAGGTCCTGTGGTTCTGTGTGTTGTGTGTGTGTAATCCTGCATCATATCTCTACACTCATCAATTTAAATTTGTAAATTTTTTTTTATGAAACCCTCCGCCATTAAAGTGGCAAATAAAATTAAAATCCGAATGGAGAGATGCAGGAGATTGCAGCCAGGACATCCGGTGAGAACGGTGAAAGTAATCAGGTGCTTTAATAGACATTTTAATGGGTTTTCATAGATTTGATTTGAAGCGAGCCCAGTGGGACGAGCGTGAGAGAAGCGAGAGTTCGAAGTGCACTGACACTGACGACGAGTGACAAGTCGGGTCGGGTCTTCGATATTGTTTCACCGGGTGGACAGTTATTGGACGTGTCCTTCCGGAATTGATTGGAATTGATTTATGCTCGGTTTGATGTCCTTGAAGGGATTTTTTTAAACGAATTTAATTCGTTCGACTTTGAATTGCTTGCACGTGGAAAATCACACATGCGTATCGAAAGCAGTAAACACCGTCAGAGCCTTTAAATGCCAGATCCTCATCAAACAACGCCGGACAATCCTGTGTGGGGACACGTTCCTTCAAGGTCCGTCACAACAGATAGAGAATGGAGTAAAAAACAAATCCAAAAGTAATCCTCTTATGTCTAAGCCCAAGTCAATTGGACGAGTACTGAGGACAAATAAAAGCCGGCGTCTCCTTCGAAAAGGATTGCATACCTCTGGAAAGGGCATTTCACCACTCCAGAATCGATGATGCATTGTTGTTCGACTGTAAACAAAAAGGACGAAGTTCGAGGACGAAGGACCGCAATTAAGTTATGATCAATATTCATCGGTAAACTCTGAGTAAGGGCTTTAATTAAAAATCTCCAATGCCTCGAATGAGTCTCATCTCCTGATTGACACTCGGGCATTAAATTGTTTTTCGTTCGTGATGTGACAGCTGTCATATTGGATATGTGATAAATTTAATGAAATCCAGCTCTTTGAAAAGGTCACACATCTCTCAGGTGGCAGTTAAAAAAAAAAAAATGACACCCTCCATCTGTTTATTCGATCACGGTCTGTGAAAGTCCCCCCATTAGGCGGCTCTGTTTTCCTCATAGACCCGTGCGGGTGGTGTTTCGAGTTAATTTGAGCATCACATTACCTGGAAAATTTTTCAAAGTTTTCTTGTTGGGTCTTTTTTGTTTTCTCTGTCGTGAAAATTACTCTGTGAAATTCGATGAGGATGGCGGAGAAGACGGAGAAGAAAGTTCGGAGAAGTTGTGAAGGGAATTTCGTGTTTCATCGCTTGTGACGATATTTCACCGAAGGCTGTTGCAGGATAAAGAATGACAGTATTTTCGGGATTTTATTTTTTTCATTTGCTGCTGAGATTGAGATTGTCAGATTTTATCCGTCGTGGGAAGAGCGGTCTGGAACGAGTTGACGTGATAGAAAATTCTTTATGCAACGGAGCGTGGGGTTGGAATTCGCAGAAAGAGAAAATATTTCACAGATAATCCAAGTCTTTCTGCTTCCGTACTGCAAATTCTAATTGCACTGATTCAGATTCTGAGAATGAAAAAGGATTTCGTTGTGTTCTTCTCACTCATCTCGAATTCGGCAGATATCTCCTTTTGCGAATGCCTGAGCTATCCGAATCATCTGCTCCGTCGGTTCCAAGTTCAGTCCACCTGTATTTGTCCACCCATCCAACCAGCATTTCACTCACAAAAGAGTGCTCCAAAAAAAGTAAACGTTTCCAAAAAACCAGGAGAAAAAAAATTGTAGAGTTTCTGTCAATATTTGATGGCGAACAATAGAAACTGTTCGGCAACGTAATTTTCGCTGGGTAAATAAATTCAAAAGCCTCTCTACTCTGCCGTGTAGCGGTGAGTTGGTATTTTAACTGACGGTTATTGTCGTTGACATTTGACATTTAAAATCCATCGCACGACTGAATGAGCAGTTTATCATTAAAAACAATTTCACCAACTGTCCACGCAGAAAAAAAAAAACTTCCTGACTTTCCGATTTTCCTCAGGCAATTAGCAAAAGTTTTCGACTTCTCAATTTGGTTTTTTTTTTGTCATTTATGAGATTGAAATGAGAATTATTAAACACACGTGTGGTCAATAGTTGAAGTATGGTTTGACGTCTGATGGAATATGTCACCTGCAGACAGACGAGGTTTTTCTTTTTTTTTTTTTCGTCGATGTTCCGAAGGAGAGATGGTAGAAAAAAAAATTCAATTAAACGAAGGAAACGACAACGTTTTACTTCGAGGCGAATAATTTTATTCAATTTCTTCAGAGGTGACGTCTCATACTTAGAAGGACACTTTATGAGGCAGAGGAAGAGAGGAAAGGACGACGACGAAGACGGCGGAGAAAAAATGAGCAACAAGTGTGTGGACGGAAAGTTAAAAGCGGATATTTGATTATGGAGAATGAAAAACGGTTCGTCACTTCGTAGAAAAGTGCATGTCAAGGACACGATTTCTTCGTAGAAAAAAGAAAATGATGGGGCTTTTTATTTAAAAATTTTAAATCACTCAAACGACGGAGGGAGGTGGGACTAATTAAAGGCTTTTGAATTTCGAATTAATTAAAGCGTGGGTCTTTGTCTTTTGATGAAATTTTCAATTTGATTAGGAGTGAGTGAATGGAAGGAGAATTCGAACACACGAACATCACTCATCGTAAAAAACTTATGAATTGAGGGGTCTTAAAATAAAAGAAGGACGTAAGACTTGATTATCCCTGCGGAGCACTTAGGGATATCCAAACCATCACAAAGTGCGGCATCTTCCAGAGGCAGTTTATAGGCATTTTATTCGAATTGGCCGCGTGATCCAAGTGAACTCCCATGACCCGCAAAGTTATGTGTGTGTGGCACACACTAGCCAAAAATGTTCTTATCCACCGTCTCGTCCCAACAAACATCATTGACCACCCCGCTGGTAGTCGCTTATGAACGACGACTCGACTGAATACAGCGCCATCAAATGTACGCTCGCTGACGGAAAAGGAAATCGTGCACAGCTGGATAAACAGACTGGCCGCTCGCGCCCCGCGGTCCTAATGGACAATATCCTTAATCCTGTTTGGTGCCTGTTCCATCTCGAATAATAACAAAAGTAGCTAATGGAATTCCAAATGGATAAAGTCCAATCAATCGACACAAAATCAACTGGTTGACTTCAAGGCACCATTGACGAAGGCCGTCGTCGGGAGGACAAGCAAAAAAATAAGAAAAAAAAACGACTACGGAAAAAAAAAATAAAAGAAAGACGGAAAAAATAATCGTCTGGGATCTCACGTCCACGACGATAAGGATAATTGAAATAAATTTATGCTAATTTTGTTTACATAATTCTCCTTTTACGTTCATCCTGCATGGGGTCCTTCTGTGGACAGAGAGAGGACTCGGAGGCCAAGAGACTGACTGTGGTTGATTATTTAATAAAGCTAAAAAAGGACACTGAAAGAATAAGAATAATGAAGGAGATATCCTGCAAACTTCAGGAGGTTAATTTTGACGAGCATGGAGCTATTTTGATCGTTATGACCTTCCCAGGAGTGGTGCGCGTGTGCATGCCCGCTACGTTGTGACCACAAGAACAGAGAATTCAATTAAAATGTCATCCACAAGTTCAATGGTGGAACTTATGGGTAGAACGTAATGCCAGCAGCCGAAGATCAGTTAAACTTACACACTTGTTTCAGGAAATGCCAATGTTCCCAATGCTGGTCCAAATCAGAAGTTGAATCAATAAAACCGCAGTTGAGATTCAAAAGGACGAGGAGGACGAAGAGGATTTTCAGTTGTGGTTTTAACTGCAATAAGACTGAAGAGTGTGGTTGTGTCCAATCAAGAGTTGTGTATCGAATTCTCTAGGATTCGCACGAAATTGGGATGAGTATTGAGTTTGCCTGTTGGTTTTTTTCTTTTTTTATTAATAATGCTCCGCTTTCGACTTGTCCAGTTGTGGCGTTTCTATCGGAGGCGTATACGGACTTTTTGAACTAATTGCCGAATTTATTGGTGCAGCGTCAACTCCAAAAACTTCGTAGCTATTGACAGACACGAAGTTTAAGCAACCCTTTCAGTTCTCAGAAAAGCAAATCAGGGTTCCATCTGAAGCAACAACCACACCTTATTCACGCTAATTGCTTGCAGCTCCCACGCCACACTGTCTCCGAGAAATCCCCGAAAATCCCCCGAAATGCCAACGAAACTTAAATCCGCCAGCAACTGAGAGCACTTTTCCACTTCTCCATGTTCCCAAATAATCCACAATCCATTTTTAGTACACGACCTACGCACCCGACGGGACTAAACACTTTCACGAACTGCCACAGTCTCCTGGCTCGACCCAGCCACGTGTAATTAAATGTCAATCAGTGGAGAAATCTCGATTCCATCAATTAACCAGGCCGAAGCAGCCCCAAGCGTCGGCAGTCAGTTGGTTTGGTTTCGCTCCCCACTTGTCCCTTGTATTGTCATGTCATCTGACATTCTAAATTAACTCTTTAGCACATCGCAGTCGAGTCGGGTACGAACCCCATAAAAGTTCAACACGCTGCCGCACGTCCTCGTCCTTTTTTTGCTGTCACCGTTCTGTCCTGGTCATGTCCTTTAACATGTAACTGATTAACGCTTTAATTTGAGTGATGTTTCTGCCATGTCCATCTGCGCTATCGATTTAATTCACTCATCTGGAAGTGAAGTAATCGAATGTCAGCAAAAAAAAGAAAAGCGTGCCACACACAAGCAGGCAATCGATGGTTGCAGCAAGGATGCGATGTCCTCTCTCTTCGCTCGTCGGATTCGAAGTTGTTAGTTTTCGGTTTAGCTAGTTGTCGTCGCAATGTTTTTTCATTGATTCTCCGCCTCTAATGTCATGATATTCGGCTTCTTTCAGAAAATTCAATTGAACCGTTTTCCTGATCCGGACCAGTGCGAAGGACATGTGATTTCTCACTCGAGCTAATGATGCAGAAGACTGAACACAAAAGGGGCAAAATAAGACATAACACGAAGTGCCGCAGGATGGAGTGGCAGAGAAATAAAAGGAGTGTCCTGCCGACGAGTCAATGAAGTAGAGCGATTGTATCAACGAAGGATTTTCGGTGTCATCTCATCGATTTGGCGGATTTTTTTTGCGACGGAGAGGAAGATGTTGTAACAGGTTTCTGTAAAGGTCATGGAAATAGATAATGCTGTCACCGCCTGAAGACAAATAGCCTGCCACTGAAGGAATGAAATGTATTCCATTGAAACTATCGATCACCACTCTGAGTTTATTGAGAAACTAAAGCAACGTGTGTGAACCTCAAGGGAGTGGTGAACTTCGTCCCGGCGAACATCGACCTGCTTCCATGATGACTCTGAAGCACCAGACCTTCGAAGATGAGAACTTACCGGAATTTCTAGAAACACACACAACACGAAGGCATTTTCAATCAACAGGCGTCTGTTGTTTATATTTTTCTCAACCATATTTTATGACCCACCCATCGCCGTCTTCAGCAAGCTCCCACTATAAGTGAATAGTTGATTATAATGTGCTTCCCGGCCTTGTCCTTCCTGTGGTTGTCCTTATCAACTCTAACCACATGTTGCTGTGGCACGAGAAGCATCGCGATTGAATAGAAGGAGCCACATATGGACCAATTTTCGACTGAAAACCCGTGGACAAGAAAGTGGGCGTCGCCCTGCTGAAAGACGGAGAAAAAGCATGCAGAATTTTATTAAATAGATCTCCATAGTGACACGAGAGTTGCGGAAGAACAACCAACACGCCGCAGGACAAGAAGCGGCAATCTGTCGCTGGCTTAAGGTTAGTTATAATCTCTTTCACAGCGCGGGCCTACGCAACAGGAGCGATGGTGAAATTGGTATTTTTTTTTTGGGAAAAAAATTGCTAACCGCCTCACCACCCTCGATTGCTTTTGATTTACAAATTTTATCCATTCAACAAGTGACAAGTAGCGATGATGATAATAACGACTTTGATGACGATGGTGGTGATGGTGGTGATGGCGTCGTTCACATTGATGATGGCCGTAAGGATACCGACGGAGATGATGGGATTGATGTGTTGATGGGAGAACGTGTTAGGCATGCATATTATTATTTTTTTTTTTTTTTGTAATTTTCATCCGCTCAGATTTTAACGAAACTCGACGCGAGGGGCTTGTTCTTGCTTGTTGTTCGTGGTCGCGTGGTCGGATGGAAATTTGTTTTCCATGATTGATCGGTTCAGAAGAGACCGAAAAACAAAGAGACAGCAGCATGACCCTTTTCATCCCTAATTTTATGTGTTTGCCATATTTATTGAATTGGCAAATAGGGAAAACAACGTAAATAGGGATCCTTTTTGCTTTTAATTTTGGTTATGTCCATCGTTATTTCGGCATATGGCAGGATCCAGAAAAAAAGGGTCCTTTGTTTTGTGGGCGGGCGATTAGGTAACAATTAAATTGAGTAGATTCGCACGGGACAATGAGAAATGATTGTTAATTAAGTTAATTGTTTGTATCCTACTCCGCTGTGGTTTGTGCACACATTGTGCGTTGTAGGGGAGCGTAGGTTTTTTTCTGTTATCACCAGAAAAAAGGTAAATTTAAAAGGTCAGTTGGGAGAAGAGAAGAGTTGTGCTTGTGTCGCTCGAACTAGACAAAGTTATGAGGGGTTGTGGTTAACCTTTAAAAAATAAGCTCTGTGATGTGGTGCGACGGGTTTCAACTTTTTTTTTTTTACCATCTTTATCGGAGAGATATGGGTTGCAGAATTTATGTTTTGTTCTCAAAAATGTCATGTGTTAGACATCGTTGTGTGAAAAACTTTGTGCACAACACTGAGTTCCGACATGAGTGAATATGGTTTTAAGAAAACGTCTGGTACAGACTGAAAGGTTAGGTTTCACCTTCAATTCTAAAATGTCTGGTAAAGACCGAAGCGAACCTTACCTCCAGTCTCCGCATCAGATTTTACTTTTTGTGTACTCTGAAGTTTTCTCGTTATTCAGGCAAATACCGCCCAGCTTTGCGGTTAATAGAACAGCACGTTCTGCAGTTTGAAAGTCCTAGCTTGGCATCTTGCACGAGAATTGAACAAAAAAAGTTTGTTTCAAACAAAAGTTGTCGAAAGTTGTTTTAAAGTAACGTTTGTAAAGAGCCTTCTAGTGGACGTTTATTTTTCACGTACGGCGTAACTGCCACCATCCCTTCTGGATGATGATAAAAACGTTGTAGGAAAACAAGGGCTCCACCTAGTTACCACCTCAATATTGTCCGCAAAATTGCATATAAGTTCGGTGGATTTTATTCCACATCAGCTCGACAGATTTCGCTTCGGTTCGGAGGTCGACAGAAATCAGTTTTGTGGAACTTATTCCTCCCGCAATCCAACTCGCATTTAATCAGCCCCGAATATATATCAATCGATTGATAAGTGTCATTTACGATAATTCTAGTTTTCCCCCGCGATAAGAGACTTCGACCCGCCGACCGAGACCCACCACCATCACCACCACCACTATCATCGCCATCAAAGACAGACAAACAAATAAATAGTAAAAAAAAAGAAGAAAATAAAAATCAATAGGGTACCTTATGTTTCTATGATTTCATCAGGCTATAAATAGAAAGCCAGCATATTTCCATCTAAAGGATGCGCCCCTGAGATAGCATATTGAACGAACACGCACTTACCTCTGTTGGCCGGTGGAATCCTTCCAGATCCTCAGTGGATTTTAAAATTGCGAAAACTTCACACAACACACTGTTCACACAGCGAAACGCAAAACCTCTTTATCTAACCTCGGCGAACATATGTCATAGTTAATCAGTGCAAGTTGATTTGAATTTTTCACATTCACCGGATTCCAGAATACCATCGGTTAGGACGCAAAGTCCGGCAATAAGGACTCGCCGACTGTGGAGTTGTGGTGAGGTGCTTGTGTTTATTTTTGTTTTTACTTCACGTAATGTTTTGTTTGTTTGAAGAACGATAGCGCTTAGGTGTTGGTCACTTATGGAAACGTTAGAAACACTGTCTGTTTGGGAAAGGATCCCATGAAGAACTGAATGAACTGAACTTTCAGAAACAGAACAACAGGGAGTTGCTTGTTACACAAGTACACGCACACACCGGATGGGGGGGAACACCAGGACACAAACGACGAGAGGACTGTGCTTGAATGCGGCCGACGTTCGAGTCGAAGTGAGTGCTGTGCTGTGTTTACAAGATGCGAAAGGAGCACAGAGAGGCGAGGAGCTTTCGTGTGCAGAGAAAGCTTTTTTTTTGTCTGGCTGTGCAGATATCCTTATCAGTGAGTGGGTGGTTTTGGGGTTGTTTTCAGTGTGACTATGGGCGGAACGAAAGCGGTAACTACGTTGGCCAACATGTCATGGGAAGATTTTCTACTCAGACAGTATCAGCGTGACGGTGTTGGTTTGGTTTTTTTTTTTTTTTTTTGTTGACCCTGCAACGGACTTCAGGTATTTTGATCCAAATGTAAGTGAGGAGATTAGATAAGAGTTTCAGTTGACAATTGACGGACGTTTTCGTGCACTCAGACAAGGGCTTAGTAATGATTTGATGGGGAGAAGAACGAAGGAAGGCCACAGGTAGATATACTTGCTTTAGATCAGCTAACAGACGTCATCAGTCAAGCGTAGTTACGAATTAATTTCGTTGATAAATTGATACACCACGCTCAGAGGGCAAACAGTCTTATGTAAAGTTATTGTACGCTTAGAATTCTGGGTATTTGATCCTTTTTGATTGAACCAATTAACGAGTGCTGAGTGCGTTCATGCATTTAACCCGGCGAGAGTGTGGCTGGATGTGCCATACCCACCCTGGTATTTAGATAACACTATTTTTTTAACTGATCACACAAATGCCTTGTCGTTTTGTATAACTGGAGAGTTAAGTGATGAAATAGTGATGTGTTTACAGCGTCGCGGTAGCCATGGGTCGAGATACAGGAGCGCAAAAAACCCGCCACATCGTTGGTGTATCTAATATGTTTCTGAAAGATGTGTTAAGTATTTCATATTGTTGTATTTTTCATGTTCTGTTGATTTTTTAAATAAGTAAAAAAGAAAACTAGTTAATATTTGTAAAAGCAGATTTAATGCTGATGAGTTATTGATGCAGTTCGATAGTTTATTCGATTGCGCGTCTTTCTTCATCATTGGCTTTTCAAAAGAGCATCCCCATTGAAAATAACTGAGAAAACAACATTTATCGTAAGCGACACTTACATTTTCCTAGAGCAGACAAAAAAAAAGCCTCTCCTGTCAAATTTTCATTTTGTCGCTTACGACAATTTGGAGGTTAAGGTGCGATATCTCAATAACTTAGCAATTTGAGCATGGGTATTAATGGGTTAAAGCATTCTCAAAAAATATATTGTACTTTCTGCTAACGAAAATTCTGTTTTTCATTCCACAGGTTGTCCTGGACGACCAGTAAACAGATGGGTCTCTCACTTCAATGGCTACCGAAGTCACTCTGAAATTTTGTAGATGCAGCAGGATATTTGGCGATGTGGCTTTTTTCCTTTAGAACAAGGGTAAGTGTTTATTCTCTTCTCATTTGTAAAATTTAATGAACATTTTTTCCTGAATTTCTAGATTAAATTACAACTACAGATGGTAATCACATCAGCGAAGTGCGACAATTACAAATTTCTTTGCTTTGCTTGACAGCTGATTCTTCTCAACATTTTCCCCAACATGGCCTTAAAAGTCACTCAACGGCTCATTGCATCGCCGCGGCCTAAGCCTTGTCTAATAAACTTCATACAACTCGCCTCCTTCGCCACATCAACAACTTAAAGAAGCACAACCACGTGTTAATGCCCCAATTCACGTACCACAATCGCGCCACAATCGTGTTCAATGGATCCTTGACACGAATTCCATTCACCAACGCGTATAATGCAATCAGTGCAACGGTGTAGCCATTAAACTATCCTCAGAAAACACCCTTCATTCTTTCATTCCACACGTAAACACACATGCACACATTTTGCCGTCAACAAATGACCAGACCAGACCAGACTCTCCGGTCCAACAACACTAAATTCTTTTCATAATGTCCGGCAATTTGCTATTTCCTAGGACATTCTACACAAAGGATGTGGTAAAAAAAAAAAAAAAAAACAGGAAAAGCTAGTAAACCCACAGATAACACACCCAGGTGCATGAGAAGGACATGAGGCAACTATTGCACAACCGACAGGATTATGTGGGTCATAGCCACATCGTTGCGTGTGTTTGGGTCTTATCAAGAAACGACATGAGGATAAGGACACAGGCATCCTTGTGGTGGCAAAAAAGAGCAAAGAGGAAACTGTTATAATTAATATTTAGCACGGCTTTCAAAGTGAAAGGATAACGCGAAGAGGAGGAGAGCTTTAGGAGAAGTCATCATCATCTGGATCCGACCGTTCACAAGCATCTGTGCCCGTTGTGGTGAGCGATGTCCTCCTTAAAGGCAAAAGGCATTTCAATTACGAATGTAACCCCTTTACCCTGATGGTGTTAATATAATGAAACAATGAGGAAGCAGAAATAGGAAGAATCCTGCGTCGAGGAAAGCTGCCGAGAATCAAATCAAATCAGGTTTTACGTTTGGGAGAATTTGATTTTGTGGCGTGTGTTTGTAATCTTCGTATTAGAGTCTGGCCTTTCAATTCGAAGGAGAGCAAAGTAATTGAATGTTACGATTTGATAAAACAGGATTCTGATTTGATTGAGGAGCGAGTGGCAAGTGTGAAAGGCCCTTTTATTTTATGGTTTACTGCACGAATTCATTGGGGTCCGGTGTGGAGTGTGGTGGCTACGCAATTGGTTCGTAAATGTTGGTCGGAGTCGGAGGTAAAGACTTAGATGAGTGGAGAGGTTGATGAGACGATGGCAGACATGAATAGAACCCTTGTGCTCGTGCGAATTAAGTGCTACGGCGGAATGAGAATTTTCTTTGCCACGCTTAACAAATAAATCGGAGAATGATGTTTGCGCTATGAAATGAAAATGCAGAAATGTAGCTTGTGCGTCTTTTAAGGCAACGATGCCATGAAAGACGTTCAGTGCACGACGACTTTGCAATTGGATTGGGGGAGCGTGAGGAGGCACGTGCCTTTGTCAGTCAGAAATCAGTCCAGAAATTTTGGAAAAAAACAAAATTAAAAGTGATTGAAAATAAAAAAAAAACGTATAGGGCCTGCCGATCGTGTATATCCCCCAGACAGAATTTCCCAACTCGCCTTGGCGAGAGTGGACATTTTTGATTTCGGGCAAATTTTCGAAGCTTGAAAGGGATTTCTTTGCGAATTCCAACTACCGCAGCAAGGACCATCGAGACGGCTCAATTTTGATGCCAAGTGGTTCCAGAATCTTCAGAAGAGAGTGATTTCGAGATAAGGGATCAGTTTTTCTTAAAAAAAACTCTAGCTACGCGTCTTTTAAATCTCATCATTTTGAGGACTTTGGAACCGCTTCATCCGAAGACTTCTGTGATCCTGTTGTGGATGGAAAAAAGCCTTATCTCGAAGGTACTTCGTCCTTTTGATGTTTTTTTGAAAATTTTTTTATTTGTGATTGTTTTTTTCTAGGGAAATTTGCAGGTCTCTCCATGGAGTCCCTTTTCCCACAACATTGCTTCGTGACTCTGAGCTGATCGAATCGTAGATGGACACGTTTTTGGAAAAAGGTTTACATGAAGATCAAGAATTTTGGAAACCCTTTAAAGGCTTCCAATGGGATTTTTTTAGAAAGGCTTTCAAGGTCCCAAGCTCTACCCAGATATTTTATGACACAGTACATATGCCTCTTTTATGTTTATGAACAATGTTACTGAATGTAAATAAACAAATTTATATATTTTCAACTAACAAATTGCGTATTTTTTTATTGTGTTTTTATCCACTGAAAGAGCAAGCTTAGATCTATGTTTTGATAGGTCACACATGTACGAGAAACGCAAAATACTTGGTTGATCAACCGTCGAAACTAGAACTAATAAAAAGGGCGAATTTCCTGCCACTCATGGAGCCTTCTCAGTATTATGCTTAACCTTATTGCAAATTTAATTTCAAGACCTTTCGTTTGAGATATCGATCATATACGTGCGATGCGTCGTTCCCAAGATATCATCAATTGAAAAATAATTCTGCAGATTTCCCAATTCTCGATGAAAACGTGTCCTGAAATGTCCTTTTTTACCGTCATTTTCGTTTTTCGGGAATAACTCGAGAGCGGCTCATTCGATTTGGAAGATTAATACCTCAAATTATAGGTTGGAGGTTGACCCTTATACTGACACCAAGGTCATAAGGATATCTTTACAGTTACGCGAGATATCCACGAAAAAACAAATTTTTGCAAATTTGCTGAAAACGCCAAAAATTGTGCAAATTTTAGCCGACCTTTTTGCACTATTTTTTCTTAAATCGCTTGTATCTTGATAACGGTGCATGTGAAGGATATGGCAGGGTCGTCCATCGATAGGTCTCAACTCGAACTTGAAGATGACCTCAAGGACATTCGACTACATCCACAATTGGCCCAGATATAGAGGTTCAATTGTGACTGAATCCAATTTTTTGGTCATTTTTAGTGGTTTTTCTTAATTTGTAACGGTATTTCGAGCCTTATCGAGATGGCATAAGCCCCACGCTCAAGAGAAATCTATCCTTCATAATTTGAGACCTCAACCAAGTCTGTAGGATGCATCGTTCCAGAGATATAAGCGATTAAAGCAAAAACCACCGAAAAAGGACATTTAAGGACCTCTTTTGAGGCACATTTCGATGCAAATGTCAATGTTTCAGCGCAAATATCTCGAAAACGGTTAATCCTACGGGCTTGAATGAGACATCATAAGAAAGGTTTTAAGTTGAACTTTCCGAAGGTTTCTTGAGGCGCTCTCAAAAGTGTCCTTAAAGGTCCTTTTTACATAAATATTCAATTCGTTGCTTATAACTCTAAAATTATGAATCTCAAAATTATGATTCATATACCAGATTTTCGGCCAAAACATGACCTTTCAATCGATGTATCAGGTCGAGCTATAAGATGTACCGTTATCTGTATGTGTCAAATTTAATTTGGGTTTGAAAAAAAAGGATAATTAAGGATACCTAACGGTACATTTTAGAACGCTATAACAAAATTCAACTGAAGGCCTTTCATTTGACATATCATTTAGATTTTTATGACACATCGTTCTCGAGATATCCGCGATGAAAGTTGGTATTTGTACAAAAATCAGCCTCAAAAGAGGTCCTTAAATGTCCTTTTTTGGTGGTTTTTGCTTTAATCGCTTGTATCTCTGGAACGATGCATCCTACAGACTTGGTTGAGGTCTCAAATTATGAAGGATAGATTTCTCTTGAGCGTGGAGCTTATGCCACCTCGATAAGGCTCGAAATACCGTTACAAATTAAGAAAAACTAATAAAAATGACAAAAAAATTGGATTCAGTCACAGTTGAACCTCTAAATCTGGGCCAATTGTGGGTGTAGTCGAATGTCCTTGAGGTCATCTTCAAGTTCGAGTTGAGATCTATCGATAGACGACCCAACCATGCCCTTCGCATGTACCGTTATCAAGATACAAGCGATTTAAGAAAAAATAGTGCAAAAAGGTCGGCTAAAATTTGCACAATTTTTGGCGTTTTCAGCAAATTTGCAAAAATTTGGTTTTTCGTGAATATCTCGCGTAACTGTAAAGATATCCTTATGAATTTTTTGTCATTATAAGGGTCGACCTCCAACCTATAATTTGAGGTATTAATCTTCCAAATCGAATGGGCCGCTCTCGAGTTATTCGCGAAAAACGAAAATGACGGTAAAAAAGGACATTTCAGGACACGTTTTCATCGAGAATTGGGAAATCTGCAGAATTATTTTTCAATTGACGATATCTTGGGAACGACGCATCGTACGTATATGATCGATATGTCAAACGAAAGGTTTTAAAATGGTCTTTGCAATGAGACCAAGCAATATATTGAGAAGGCTCAAAAACGGCTTTCAAAAGTTATTTTTTAACAAAAATTTTTTTAATAGCATGCAATTCGAGAACATTGTGTCGTACATGAACGTCTGATGTGTCGAATAGGCAACGAAGTTATTCCATGATATCAAACCATAACACTAAATGCACCATAGATCCACTAACGATCCAATGCACCTAAAAGCCATCCACTATCAAAGAATACAACAAAATTTTAACTTTTCATACAAGCTTTTTATTCCTTATTGTCTTCCAATAAAAAAAATACTAATAACGTTAAACACGAGGTGAAAAGATTAACAAATATCCTAAATAGTTTCCTTTACAAATAGAATACAAAACCAAAATGCTTACCGACTAAAAAATATTTCATTAAACTTTAAAACTAAGTCTTAAATTATTTACATTACTCAAGGGCACTAAGACCAGACCGTGAACAAAACAAAAAAAAAAATCTTATACAAAACTCATTGATCCTTGTCTGTATGGTGGTTTCCTTTCGGAGAACAATATATATCGATCTACTGTTAAGAATATTAAAATACGGTAAAAGTTAACAAAATGCAGTCCACAAGGTCTATTTCCTTAAGGCACAAAGTTTACCAATGTGAGAAGATTGCAATCTGAACGAACCGGAGGGGAGATCAATGGTTCTAATTTTGAAACATTTACACATATGACTAGCGAAACAGGAACGTCTTATGCTAAGCTAACATAATTAAATTTAAGGGATAAACCTCATTCATACTCTATAAACACATACGTTTCACACGCGAGCACAGAATACTGGAGGGAAACTCGGTTCCGCTTGAAACTTAAGAGTTAATCAAAATTACTTTGTAATTAGGCAGGTTTAAACACTACGAGTTAAATAAAATAAATTATAAAACTAAAAACTGCGTTTTGTCATGTTGATGTCTAGTCATACGATCTGCTGGAGCTGGGCGCCGTTGTGGTGCCACTCGAGCGCTTGTGGTTGATGCGTGACCAATCGAACTTCTGCGCTGTGTCCGCAATCATGCCGGGCGCCTGGAGCGGGCGACCTAGAGGTATATCGTTGAGACTGAACGGGCTGAGTTGGGAAGTGGTGGTATCCCGGCAGGGCGGTGAAGTGGAGACAGGCGCGATGACCAGGGGTTGATTTCGTCTGCGAAATTAGAATCAATAAAGGTCAAACTTGGGATGGGAAACGGCTTACTTTTGCTGCGTGATGGTGAACACCGACTTGGAGACGATTCTCTTGCCGGTGAACCACAGTCTCCCGATGAATTTCATCCTCTGAATCGCGATTATCGCAATGGCTACAGTCCTAAAGGGAAATACACAAACATTAGCTTAGTATGCGCATGATAATCTAACAATTTACTTACTTAAAACTTAGTTTCTTGGGTGGAAGCATGCAGTCCGCTCCTCCGTGCACCTCCAACATCAGTCGCGCTTCACTGTCCTGGTAGCTCTGCAGCAGAACCTTCAAGTAACGCTTCTGGTAGACGAGAGCCTTCCGATGCGACTCCACCCGCAACAACCTCCCGAGCAAGTGATTGGCTCTCTCCTCCAATTCCGTGACATTCACGTTGCTGTTCACCTGACCCTCAAGGTCTTCGCATTTCTTCTGCAGCGCCCGTCGCTCCTCCACCAAAAACTGCACCGTCTCCGACATCTGCCGGTTCTCTTTAGTATTCTCCGCCAGGAGATTGTTGATCTCCTTCATTTTCTGCATGAACTGCTGCGGGATTGATGCTTCCGCATTCGAGTTTGAGAGCGCGTCAGCAAGTTTCGTTTCCCGTTGTGCTCCACGCTCAATGTCGTACCGCAACAGGGACACTGTCTGCACCAAATGCTCCCTCTCCGTCTCGAGCGAAGTTATTTTGGCCTTGAGTTCCTGCATTTCAACAGCGTTCTGAGTACTCTCGACTCGTTGTCGATCTCTGCGGTTGGCACGACGAGTTTCAGCCTCCTGGAGTGTGGCGATGCGAGCTTCAAGACTCTCGATTTCCTGCGATTGAAGCGTGAGCCGCTCTTGAAGATGCTCGACCTCCTGCTCGGCCATATCCTTGTCCCGGGCGACCTTGTCCATCTCCTTCTTCAGACGCTCGCTGTACTCGATGCGATCTTTGAGCTCCGTGTCAAAACGACTCCTTTCACGGTCGAGGTTCCGCTGCAGATCACAGACGCGCTCTCGTTCACGCTCGTTTTGGGCGTTGAGCAGTTTGATCTCACTCTTCAACCGATCTGCCATGTCCGACTCGAAGTCACTTCCCCGAGGAGACCGCCTGGGCGAGTCCGATGGAGACTTCAGCATCGCACTCGACTTCCGAGCTTCGGATCTCTGGAAAACAGTGATCTGTGTCATCAATCTCTCGCACTTGTCACGCTCCTCATCGAGCAGTTTGTGGAGTTCCTCCTCCTTGCTAAGTGCACCCTCCAAACGCGTCCTCATCGCCTCGATAATCGCCACATCCTGCTCCTGGATATCCTGTGAATGTTGCTTCTCTTCGATCAATTCCTTGCGAGTCTCCTCCGCCTGCTCGCGGACAAGTTCCAGCTGGGCGCGGAGTGCTTCCAGTTGATTCAACAAATCCCTTTCAATCACCTTCTCACTCTCATCCTTCGTGTGAACATCGAAGTTGTTCTCCTCTTCACTCTCGATGGCCTTGAGGATCTTTGAGTCCAACTGCGCTGAGTAGTTCAGTTCCTTCTCGACCTGCTGGGCAATCTCGTCCAACGAAAACGGCTTGGAACTGTCACTGTTCTGGGACTTCAATTTCTCAACTTCCCTCTCCAGTGCCGCATTCTTCTCCTGAAGCTGTGCGATGCGCTTTTCATCAGCCAGGATCTTCTGCACTTGCTCCTCAATCCGACGGTCCTTGGTGCCAAGGGTGGAGTTGAAATTGTCGATCTGTCTTTTGTAACCGTCGATGTCAAGGACACACTTTTCGTATAGAATCACCTTCTCGGACAGCTCTGAACGAACTGCACTGAGTTCTTCTGCAGCTCTCTCGGCTTCCTCGCCATTTTTCGACAGCGACTGCAGACGAGCGTCCAAGTCTGCTATCCTCTGCAGGTGGGCTTTTTCGTTTTGTTGATAGTTTAGAAGATCCTTCTCCTGCTTTGAGAGGAGCTCGGACTTCTCTTTGGTTTCACGCTGCAGATCTTCAATCTGAGTCGACTTCACAGCAACTTCAGATTGTAATCGTTGTTGTTCAGCAACCTTCTTCTCGAGGTCGTCCTGAACACCACCCAGACGCAATTGAGTAGCAATGGATTCTTCTTCGAGCGACTTGAACTCACGTTCACGCTCCTGAAGCGCCTTAGTCAACTCGTTGAGCTCACTTTCAAGTTTATTGTTCTTCTCCTGGAGAACCCTCAGTTGTCCCACGCTTTCCGAGACCTCCTTCGTCAACCGCTCAATCTCCGCCACTTTCTCACTTTCAATCTGCTCCCTCTTCGCCTTCAGTTCCTCCAGCTGTAGCTGTGCGGTCTTCAGTTGAAAGGCCAGCGTTCTGTTACCATTGGCCTCTCCGACTACGGGAGTCGACTCCTTCAACTTCGAGTCATCTCCGAAGTCAGAGAAATTTATCTGACGTGGAACAATAGCCGGGGTGATCGTGCTTCCGGTCTTGTTTGCCGCCAGACTCGGGTCCTGGAAGTAGTGCGGATTGTCAAATGTCCTTGCCGGGTGCAGCGAGTTGAAAACAGCCAGGTCTCCCGTTCGCTTCTCGGTTAGATTCGCCACAGCCTCCTTTGATGTATCCATAGTCAGCTCGCCACGCCTCATTCCGTCCGGAAGCACCAAGGGCGTCTCTACTTCCACAACCGCCCGCCGGATCACGTCTGGTTCGTCGTACTCCGAGAACGACATGATATCGCTCAGTGTCCTAGCACTCGTCTTCCCGCCAGCTCCACCCTCATGCCGTGTCTTGTTTGATGCTTCACTCAGATTCAATTCTAGCACTCCCTGCAGCTCCTTCTCCTTCGCCTCTAGCTGCTCCTTCAAGTGGTCAATTTCCTCGTTCTTATCCGCCATCATAGTCTCCATCAGATCCGGCAAAGCCAGTCTGTTAATCATCTCTGACTTGATTTTCTCCTTCATTTGCTGGATTTCCGCATTTTTCGCCTTCAAATCAGCCTCCAGCCGCTCCACTATACTCCTGTCACTGTGCACTCCGACGGCCAACTCCGCTTCCAAACGATCAATTGCCGCCTTGCTCTTCTCCAAGTGATTCTTTAGATTTGCCACTTGCTTGTCACGCGTCTGCAGCACCTCCTTCAAGTTCAGCACCTCGTTCTGCAGATCGTGGATGCGAATATTCAAATCAGAACTTCCTTGCCGCTGCAGTTCTTCTGCACGATGACGCTGCTCCTCCAGCCGCGATTGTAGAGCCGAAATTCGTTGCATCTGCTCCGACATCTTCTCCTGAAGTGAATCACGTTCGTGCTGGAGTTCCTGAAAGCAGAGAAAGAGAATTCGACCCAGTCAATTAAAGTGATCTATTAAAGTGCCTAATTCGATTAAACTATCCAAGGGAGGGGATCATCACCCAACTGCGTGTTTAGTCGTCCTCAATTGTTGTCAATTTGCAAATTATTTGCATATTTTATCACCGCCTTTGTTATCGTCAACCATCCAGGACAGGCGGCGGCATCGAATTGATTAACAGAACCAACACCAACCACCAGAGAGACAGAGTTCAACAAACTGAAATGATCGACAGAGGCATTCGCAGCGCGGCTCGTGTTACTTAATTGCTGCTCTGGATGCAAATCGACGCCTCGATCTCTGAAGAGGCCTATCGCGGAAGAGGACGTGTATCAACGAACGCGATCAGGGAGTGTTTACACGATGTCTGGACTTTGTTTGGAATCGCCTCACATGGAGATGAATTCTATTTTCGGGCGAATGCGATATTCTCGCAGCGGGAAAGAATAGTTTTTTTGGGAAACAAGGCCTGCCTTATCGCTTAAAATGGAAAGAAAATGAATCACACACACGATAAGGGACAATTTTATACAAAACACATTCTGGAATTCGTGTTTTTTGTTTCACTCAAATTTTGAATTTGAAAAAAACTCACAAGAAGGTTTCCTCGCAAACTGTCCAGGAAACTCAGCGAAAATCCCAACAAACTGAACCGCAGAGCATTGCTAAGCCCTCTAAGCACACCAAACACCCACTTCAACATTCTCGCAAGACCTTCAAACCACAACTGAAAAGTAAAACTTCACTATCCTACTACATTTTAATTAGATCTGCTATCGTCTTCCAGATCAGAACCTCCCGACACAAGCGGTACGAGAGAGATGTACACGATCCACTCCACTCGACAGCATTAATTAAGGTAGCATCCGCTTTGCATCGCTTTACACTTGTCATCTTTGTGCCCCCCTCCACTCTCTCACTTTATTTACTCATCCAACATAATGAAACGATAAACAAAATCCACCACACACTCTACTGGAAGAGGGAAGACGTGACGTACCCACCCGTCACACAAACAGTCGCACAGGCTTCTCTCCGCTGTCGGACCTCCGAAAGAGATCACTGCCGTTCTCACCCTTGTCTCTCACTTGAAGTACTTAGCATTGTGTACGCGAGGCCCGCCACTGAATGCGGGTGTTATGCACGATGCTGCAATTGATATGGATCTGCTCGCTGTGTCGGAAATGCATGGTAATGAAGGCATGCGAATGAAAGTGAATCTTTTGATTGTGCTCCGGCGTGAGACCGCCAACCGCCTGAAAGGGGTGCATCAGACAAGCGTAAACACGAAAAAGAATTTGTTTAGACTTTAATGGAACCAAGACAAGACAACGATGCAGAGGGAATGGTAATTGCATCTAAAGGGTCTATGTATGTTTTCTGTTAGTCGAGGTGGATTTGTTTAGATAATTCGAAGAAATAGCTTCGATGAAAGACGTGTAAATATTTTCAAAAGACCAAATTCGGGGCAATTGTTTATGGTATCGAAAACTTTTTTTGTTTGGTCAATCGTCCAAAAGTTTTCCAAGCAATTCCCCAAGAACAAACAAACAGACAGACAGAATCTTTCCTGGAGTCGTCGTAAATTATTCGGAATGAAAAGCAATCAATGGACCATGACACAAAAAAAAATGATGAACCAGATATTCACGAGAAATCAATCAGGGAATTCAATTGATTTTGTCTGCATTGTCGGCAAACAGTTTCGAAGCGGTTGTGGGAAAAGACATGAGTGGTACTTACTCATTTAATGTTTCTTCTGACTTCTTGTGAGGCACACAGAAATTAAATGTTCTTAAGGAGTCACTGATTGTCAATTGAATGAGTGGGCCTTTTTGGGGTTTCGGCTTGAGTTTATGACTCTGACCTTTTCAGCTTGAAGCGGATAAGCTTTCTTCTTGCTGCGAAGTAATTTTGAATTTATCTTGAAACACCTTCGAATATTTAGTCAAGCCAAGTGTCCTGTGCGGAAGAGAAAAAAATTCTTAGGAATCGAATTTACATAAAAAAGACCACAGAGACCGAAGTGATTTTATAAGAATTTTGTTGGTTCCTTTGGAATATAACTCTAGCAAACGATCTAAATTCGGGATCGGCAGGTGCTTCAACGTGTGTCAAAATTATAACGCGCACAACACAGTGGAGGCACGAAAAGCTGGGCTCTGGCACTTCGTGGACTGTTACGCCACTAATGATGATCTATATATATAAAAACTTTTGTGCAAAGCGAAGCCACACAAAACGATATATGAGTGTACCACGATTTAGAGAAAGCCTTCTTGATATAACGACCGAATCACATACATTTGATAGCAACACATAGTTAAATCAACAAATGGGGAGAATGGATGATGAACTTCGGCGCAGGTTATGGCACCTTAAGTTTACTCACACGTTAAGTCAACAAAAAAAGCGCTTATCGAATTTCATCGGTTCGACATACAGACCATACTTTTTTCTGTCGTTTGCATAAAAATCGTTAAAGTTTGTTCAACGGCTGCTTTATAAATTTGCGATAGTCCTCCACTGCTTATCATTTGCATGTGCAACCGCGGAAGTCATACGAAAAACCGGCTGAGTTTCTTCAATTAATCATGAATCCAGCTATGACTCAAAACTATGAGCCTTGCAAAGCAGATGTCAACGTGTTTTTATGTGGAAATTTGTGATGGAAAGACTGAACAAACAGACAGGAACCTAAGGCATTTTATGGAATTCGGGTCCCAAATATTGTGATTTGAAGACTGAAGAACTTTACGAAATATATACATTTCCCCTATGCAACAACTGAAACCAAAATGGACAAAAATCAAACGCATTTTATGGAAATTAGGTCCTATATATTTTCCCTATCCAACATTCTCTTGAAAAAGTTAAATCACGATCGACTGACACAAGACAACACCCTCACCTTAAAGTTGCACCACGAATGCTCCTCCTTCACTGCCAGCCCTAACTCAAACACCCTTTCCACTCGTAACTTACAGCAGATCCACCTCTTCCGGAAGCAATAAAAACGCCCTAAACAAGAAGCGTCCTACCAAACAAAATTATCCGCATAAACACACACCAATGATCCACACATAAAATTCTCCAGTCAAGATCGTTTCACTACGTCAATCAAACAACAACCCAACAAGAAAATTACATCCCAAGGAGACAAAACTATGTGCTACATTTAAATACAAATCAGAAACTATTCCAATACGGCAGACAGCACGAGAGGAAAGTCTATGTTATAAATTTCCTCTTCCTCGTTCTATTTTTACTCACCTAGACGAGAAAAATTCAAAATTCTCGACACTAATTCTTAAATGGGGTGACAAGAAAATAAAATTTTAAACTACCGCGGGAAAAAGCGCACACGAAAAAAAAAAACTCACCCTGATGGGACTGTTTATCCTTGAGCGGTTTTTTGAAATCATTTCAACCGTTTTCAATTGATTTGGAGTCTAATTAATATTCGCTCATCTCCTCCTTCAGAAAACACTATCAACCATTAATAACGAAACTAAATTGATTTAATCAAAATCTATTTGCGAGACAGAGAGAAGCAAAAACAACTTCCCAACGATCACGTACGACACACGCTCGCCGCTTAGCTTCTAGCGCACGACTAAGTTGAGCATCTCGTGCGGTTCTTGTGTCAGACCCAACCGCGTACAACTGACACCCTAAAGTGGAACAAAACAGAAAAAAGAGAAACACAAAAAAAAAAGAACCACCGCTGAGAGGGGAAAATAAATGTAATAAACATTGGCGGGAAGAATAAATTGTTTTCGGGAGCGACAACTGAATTAAAAAAAAAAAAGTATTCGTTGGGCGAATTGAGGACGATTTAGGACAGGCAGAAATTACTTAAATTTAGATAAATCTGACTCACTTACCACACAACCTGTACGCATGTTGGAGATTTGCATCTCGAGATCACGTATCCGCTTGACGGCAGCCTCCTCCATTCGGGTGTGCTTGGAGAGTTTCTCGAGCACACGCTGCAGGCCTTCGATTGGCAATGACTGGGCACGTGGTGAGGGATGAACAGGTGACCCTTGTGGTGGTGAGACGAGAGCTGTTGCCATTGCTGCTGGTTTACCTTGAACGGATACATCTTCGATTGGATTAGTGCTGCATGACACCGATGATGACGAGTGGTGAAGGCTTTCGAGGTTCTTCGTCTTCTGCTCGAGGGTGCTTTCGATGTCGCGAAGCTGCAGGAGAAAGATGATGGAATTTCGTTAGACGTCAAGTAATCTCTTTTAATTTATGGAGATCACGGACTATGAACACACACGCCCATGTCGATGAGGAGAACATAAGCAGCTTGTCTGATTTAAAGAGCGGGGTTAATGCTTTGAACTCGTGGGGAGGAAAACAGACGAGCAGATTAACTTGCGAAATTTTGCAAAAAAAAAAAAAAAAAACAGAAGCAGTCGCAACCACATGTGGATTTAACGTATACGGATTTGATTTACGTTCTCCTCCGAAGATGAGAGTCATACACGCTCAGTTTGGTTGATTGCCATTATTCAATTCTTGAACAAATGAGCAAAACGTTAGAATGGCTTCACGAGAAAAATGGTTTTAGGCCATCAACTAAAAACTGTGATTACTAGGAAAAATCAAATGCAGCCTTACGCTATAACGACGAAGCTCAACGTTGTCAGGCAGAGAAGTAAAACAGAGCATCGCTTTGCATCGTTTATTGGTCCCAGACGTAAATCGAATTAATGATTCCCATGTATTTTTATTCCATGATTTCCATGTATTGAACGACGCAAACCGAAATAAAACGAACGCAGCTTCAAGACAACACATGTGTCAAATTATGCCCCAAAAAACGCAGTAGAGGCGCAAAAAGCTAGGCTCTGAGCCCACAAGGGGCTGTTACGCCACTCAATGTAAGTTTCGAAACCACGCTAATCGAAGCGACACAAAACTACGTTTTGGTGTAATCAGAAGGACAAAATGTCGAAGACCAGACCTTGACTTCAAGAGAAAAACCGTGGCTGTCACAAGTCAGCCGTCAAGACATTCGAATCATCGGGTGCAAGCTAATTTTAATACAAAAGACGGACTTCTTTAAAGTCCCAACTAAACACTCAACTCACCTGCTCTACAACCTGATCCATAATCATCTGCTGTTCCGTGGAAGGTCGAGCATTTTGCAACTTCTCTTCCAATATGCGGATCTTCTCCTGATAGCTCGGACCGATTTCTGTCTTCAAACTCTGCAACTCGCTCTGGAGTGTTTCATTCGAACGATTCTGTGTGCTAATATATGCCTCCAATTCCTGAAAAAATTAATAAATAATAGATAGTTTCTAAGCCGTCTTTTCTTTTTTTTTTTTTTTTGACCCACCTGCACCTTCTCTGCCAGTACATGTTCATTCAATGCCTTCGTCTCCACTTGTGTTTCCAATTCGGAAATAATTTCCCTCAACACAAAAATCTTATCGATTGATGCTTTCAATTCAACTTCAAATTTATCCTTCTTCGAAGAGCATTCATTAAGTCTCGAGCTGAGATCTTTGATTTGTTGTTCCAGATGATCAACCTGAGAGAAAACAAGAAAAGCAAACGATTAAAAAAAAGCTCAAAACCAAAAGCCAATGCCAAAACCAACAAAAAAAAAATAAAACATAGAACAGCTTGCCGCAAAGAAAAATAAAAACTTACAGTTCTCCGAAAGAGTTTTTCGTTTTTCTGAAAATGTATGAATGGAAAATAGAAGGGGGAGAGAGAAAATGTGTGTGAAATGGGCAAAAATACGTGCACAAGGTGTTAGGAGAGGTGTTTTTTTTAGATCCACAGTGTTATGAAACATGAATTTATGAAGTAAAATAAGTGCGCAGAAATTCAAAGAGTGTGGTGTTTTTTTATGAAGTGTGTTGAGGTTAGGTTGGGTTATTTTGTTTGTTGATTGGCAGCGTGTGAAAGAAAAGGAACAAAAGAAACCGAATTAGTACTAGTTAGTGTTAGTTAATATGAACATAAAATTGTTAAGACTACAGTAAACACAAAAATACAGTGGAACTAGGACTAAACTAAAACAAAATTATAAGTAAAATTAAACACCGCCTATCCTTTTTTTCAATTAGGGATTCTTGATTTTGTACTCACCTCCTTAGAGGCATTCTCAAAGGAATTCCTTTCCTTTTCTTTATCACGGATTAATAATTTCAATTTTTCAATTTCTCGAAGGAATTCATCGCGTTCTAATTCACGTTCTGCAGCTTGATCCTCGAGGAATTGACGCGTTGCTCTTAGTTGTTTGTCAGCGGTATCAATCTGTTGGGATTGGTTAGAGAGACAAGAGAAAGGGCATCGTTACGAAGATGTATTTTTTCTTTTTTTTTTTTTCTATATACTCTATAACCTCAATGGGAATAAATACCGAACCGAAAGTAAAAAAAGAAACGTGCTTTAGGGTGATGTGGGACAAAAAGAAGGACTGCAATATAATTACAAATTTTTGTTGTGCGCCTAAATCAGCTTCAATGTGAAAACTAACAAAACCAAAAGATTCACCCACACCCAAAGTATTTACAAAACCGATAAAAGTATAAACGATAATTTTTAAACATCTTTTCCAATTGTTAGCCCTTAAAATTGCTTCTTAAATCCACCTGATTATCAAGCAATGCTTTGGGAATGATTAATGAAATTCATATGTACAATCTAGACTTGGAACGGACCTGAAACATTTAGCTACTACTATGAAGGTGCATGCAATTAAATTTCATAAATAATTCACAACATCTAGCAACAGCAGTGTGTACATATTTACATGTTCAACTAACTCTAGTTCGAGACCTACCTGTGACTGCAAATCGTCTCGATCTTTTCGACTACACTCGACGACTTTGTCGCCTTCGCGGCAGAAGTCTTCAATCATTTGCAGCAAAGTTGATGTTGCATCGTTGGTGGGCTGCGTGGGACTGCTCAGCAAATGACGAGCCTTCTCCTGCAGCTGTGAAAACGACGTTGATGCTTTCTCTTCATCAACCCGCTGTGGACTCTTTATCAGCCCTAAACCGTAACCTTGATAGTCCTCAGGGACATCCAGATGCTGCAGCTGATCCCGCAGGTTGTTCACTTGAGCGCTCAATTCAATGTTTCTCTGAACGGCGCGTTCCAATTCCTGTTGCATGCGCAATCGCTCGTTCTCAGACTTCACCAGGCGGTTTTTGAACTCATGGAACTGGAAATTCAACTCACTCGCACCGATAGAGGAGCTGAAGTCGTCTATGGACTCGTTGAACTGCGGCACACGATTCAAATCAGGCGGTAGTGAAAGGAGTTGCTGACTGGCGGCTTTGTTCGTCTGCCACATGTTCTCGTTGAACGAACTGGCTCGGACGAAGGAGTAGTTCTTCATGCCGTCCTCCTCGCAACTGTCTACCTTCTCAGCACCGCTGGATTCACTTGCCTTCCGCTCGTTCTTCTTATGAATCTCTTCAGAAAGCTCCAGGAGATGAGCAGCTTCGGATTTCAACCGCTCTAGGCACTCCTTCAGGTCAAAGTCGTCCAAATCGATGGAATTCGAGACCCCGATCGACTTCGATGAAACGAAACTAACCAGATTGGGATCCTCAATAACACTCAGCAATCCAGACACATCCGGAGCGAACCGAACCCGCTTTGACAATATTGAACAGTTCATCAGCGAGTTGTTCAAGTCATTGTCGTCCCCATCGAATGTCCGATTGGCCATTATCCGTTGAATTTCATCGACCAACGTTACGTTTAGATCATCCTCACAGATGTTAACGCACTTCACCAGCTGCGCCAAGATACTGCGGAATGTTTTCGACAGCTCTCGCAGTCCATCCCGTTCCGAGACAATCTGATCAAAGTCTCGACTCAAGTCAAACGCAGAGTTTCGCTTAACTTTGCGATTGTATTGTTTTTCAAATTCTGCCTTTAGTCGTGACATCTGCAAGGAAAAACACTCATGAATTGATGTTGGGATGCGCCTGAAGGGTTACTTACCTCTTCCTCATGTTTAATCTGCAACTGAGCAATCTCTAGTTGACTCTTTGCCGTGAACTTCTCGCGCAGGAGAATCAACTCAGGCGGCCAATTGTGATCGTCGGTTGTTGTTTCCGACAGAAGGGCCTGGAAAAATAAAACAATAGGTTTCAATTAGGAATCGTTGTTATCTATGAAGGGAGGAAAGAAAAAGCTCCAACCAGCACCCATAAATCGGCTTTGCAATTAAAATTCAAAAAAAGGGGAAAAGATGGACCTCTTATCGCCTTCGCCTGTTGTTGGGGGTTAATTGAATTTAAATGGAAAGCTAATTATATGCTCCTCCTTCGCGTGTTTTGAAAAACGAAAAAAAGATACGCGTGGAAATGGGGATTCTCCCTCATTCCTCTGTTCGAAAGAGCAATGAACGATTTTTCCTGCTGATTTTCTTTTTTTTTTTTTGGCGAGAAAAATGTTCATCTGGTTTTTATTTTCTTTTTTGCGACATGCGGTGTACATCGAGGTCGGCGATTGGTTGTTTTTATTTTTGCGTTCCCGCAAACTCATGGTCAAGTGTAAAGTGGTTTTGTTGCCTGTTCTTGGCAGCAAATTGAGTTGCTTTGTTTTTTTTTTTCGGATTTAATACTTTTTTGGACAAGGAGAGTGTGGAATTATTTGTTTAGTGGAATTTTTTTAAGGTCGCGAGATTTTTCGATTTGGAAATTTTATGGCAAGAGCGGAAAACAACACGAATCGATATCAAGAGGATTTTTTGATCAAACACTAGCCCAACTGGGAGCAGTTCGTACTATTTGATCGTCATTGTTTTGCCTTTTCGACTGCAGAAGTCGAAGTGACGACAAATTTGTAACGCTTATTTCAAGACAAAAAAAGAATAGAATTGGAGGATGAGAAAAAGTTTCCTAACTGCGACCCCTGACGGGGCAAGATAAACTCTGCACCTTTTTGCATCAGCACATCACCAAACAATTGCACTGTTGTTTAAAATCTCTTGGAAAATCCCGCAGTGATGATTATTTCGACAAAATGAAATCATTTCCACTTTCATATTCCTCTGAATGTGAGAAAACACACAAAAAAAAAAAGCCGCGATAGGGAAGAATGTTATATTTTATTCTAAAAATATCCGTTCGTGCTTTTTTTTTGCAAAACAACAACAGTCGGGGAACAATGCTAAACACGTTTATGGCCCGTATCGAGAGACACCAAGAGAGAGTAGAATTAAAGAAAAACATTTATTATTTGTATGTACATTTTCATATCTTTTGATGACACCTTACGGCATGATTGACTTCTTATCTCCTCGAAATTATGCACATAAGCCTAAGTAGAACGTTCAATAAGCCCCCATTTGATTAAATTGGTCAGTGCTTATCAGTTTTTTTTAGCAAATAACATTCAAACGACGAATGTATTTAAAGTTCATTACGAAATTACTCAAAGTTGATGAACTATCGGACGACCAGGCATGTTAGCCGGGGTATTTTCGATTATTGGTTGACGCGATTATTCATTTTTGATAACAGAAATACATTGTGTTGCATTTTATAAGTGCAAGAGGAGAGAAAAATTGCGATAAGATGGAGCTACGTGGTGCTAATGTCCGTATCGCTTGGTGGAGATCAAAGAGAGCATCTTAGGTGTGAGCATGACTATCACAGCCAGACAAAGTCCATGAACGAGTGCTGTCACTGCCCGGAATTGAATTATTCTCGAAAAATCCTTATTATTGTTAGAAGTTTATTACGACGACGAATTAAATTACATGAAATGCTCTAAATAAATTTTTGTTAGAAGAAGAAACACATGTGTCAAAATTATAAACCGCACAACATGGTGGAGACGTGAAAAGCTGGGCTCTGGCCCTCCACGGGCTGTTACGCCATTAATAATAATAGCAAGAAGAAGAAAAGTTTCAAATAAATTAATGTTCCTTGTTAGAAGAAGAAAAGTTCTGGAAGTTGCACTGAAGACACTTTAAGCTGCCTGTTTCTCGAAATTTATAGCCCTATAGTCACCGCCAATCTACTCTATCAGCCAATTAGACGGACCACAAACATCTCTTGACGATTTTATTTTTACTTGTTTGATCTTCTCATTAAGAACCAATTGACGTTGTCTACAATTTGTCCAATTTACTCTCAATCGAAACATCAAAACTAACGCAGAAACCGAAACCAAACACAACAACTAACGCATGGATACATCTGCTTCCATTCCAAACGGAAGCTCTGCTGCGCTTCTGTTACACCGGCTACAAAAATTTATAACACAAAAGCAACGTTGGAATTAAATTTACAAAAGTAATGACACTGACACTGCGACTGTCATAACTTTAAAAAAAGAAACTCAAAGATTTCTTTCAATAGCAGATGTCTCTGTGTCGTGTGGCTATTTTTGTCCCCAAGTCATCAAGAGACCAGGCAGAAGCTTCAGCTTTCAACGATGACAGTGGAATCGGAGTCGTTTTTTCTTTCTTTTATTTTGAAGGGCAAACACACTAGTGGAGGAGAGAGATTTTTCGAAATGTAAAACAAAATTAAAAATAAAGTTGTGCACACACAAAACACACGCTTCATGTCGAGGGTCTGAATCTGAGTTTTTCGTTTTTTTGTTTGAAAAATTACAAACGCTTTGCTGCTGTTTTGTGAAGCGATTTATTATTGGGCGCCGTGGACTTGTAGTGTGTTTCGTATTTCGAAACACGAAACACACTTTTTTTTAATGAAAACTTTTTTATTACTTCGTCTGACCTTAGGAATTGGATATTTTTATTTTTTACATTCCACGGCAGATTGTTTAGATTTTTTTTAAGAGCCAGACCATTTGAAATCAAAAAATTAGAGAAAAGTAAAATAAACGCACAAACTTGACTTTCGCATATCTCTTCGCAGTTGTGAAGAAAGTTTTTTGATAAACATTTTGTTTATATTTTTTGTTAGACAGACGGATACGATACAGGTCGTTGGTGAGTGAGTTGTTTTTGTTTTGATGTGCATTTAGAGATGACGCACGCTTGTGTGCAGCTGCAGGATATGAAAGGGATTAAAGAAATGTGCCCTAAAGAGGTAATTAGTTTTATGATATTGTTTACAAGTCTGCCTGAATGTGAACAGACGAAAAGGAGAATCGAATCGATGACTCAAAGCGAACGTGATCATTCCTGATCGAAGCATTTTGATTAACTAACTACGAGATCATGAATTTTCGAAATGGGCCTCTAAAGGTCTAGAGCCAACGACAAGTTGTATTCTCAAACGATGGCTGGTGTTACAAAGCCATTGAGACCAAAGCCTAGCTTCTGTTCGACTTCACTGTGTTTTACAGTTAACTCTAGAAAGTTCGAAATTCATGGGACCAGGAAAAAACTTTGATTTTCAGAGGTTTTCGAATTACTGAGGTTTCAGAAAAAAAAAAATTAGCTCACTTTCATCATCTACGCATTTCAACTAATGGTTGTTACAGAAAAAAAAAGGAAACTTGACTTTGAATTATAGAAGTAAACATGTCATTATTTTTGAATTATAGAGGTTTTCATGTTGTTTTCGCACAAAAATAAATTAGAATTAACGAGGGGAAAGAGAAGTTTACAGAGGTTTTTTCAGGGAACTGTGAAAATACTTCGATTTAAAGAGGTTTTCAAATTATAGAGATTCAAATTATCGAGAGTTTAGTGTATTTTCATAGCCCGTATAAAGACCGGCAATCTTCGAAACGTACACTTTCGCTCTTGGAAAAGGCATGAAATCTACGTCAATATCTGCTTCGGAATTTCGTCTCAAAGGAGACAACAAAACCATTATGGAAGCGCTTTGGAATACGTGTGTCTGCCGGTCCGATTCACAAAAGCTCTTTTTTGAGAAGCTTATCAGTTCTTCCCTGCACACATCAGTAATCCAACCTACAAACTCACTCAGCCAAGAACTCCTTCCTCCCTCTTCCCTAACTATACCACAAAAATTATCTCAAAAACACAAACTTCCTGCATCATGCCAAGATTTTTGATTCCCATTCACAAGAGACGAGAATAAACAAAATATCACGCCTAGACGTCGGCTAATGAATGAAATTCAAACTTCTAAGTCTGACGCCTTGTTACTCATGCCTTACAACATCCCACACCACAGCAAAAAAAAAAAGTAATAAAACATTCCCTATTAACCTAAATTTCGCCTTTCGCCTCCGTCAGAGCCAATTGCCGAGTAATCCACATGTGTCCAACACTATGCTACCACAGGCGTCTGCTTCCGCATTTCATCAAAGGCCTAGAATTCGTCTCGATTTCAAGAAATGCGACCACTTAACCAACAAAAACATAAAACAACAACTCACCCTCAATTCAAAAAGAAACGACTGCAAAAAATAAACCGAAAATCTGCACAGCATATGCTGCTTCCGTCCAACAAACAAACAAATATATGTACTCGTATGTCCACACTCAAAATTCACTGTGTCCACTTTGAGAAACACCCTCTCAAATGCACTTTTCAATCAATTTATGTCTTAGCATCCAATATTTCCATCAACATTTAAATTATTTCAATTACTTCAACTCACAGGCGGATCACTCGCGCCACACACCGAATCTATTTTCAAACAGAAAAATTCTCCGCGACCGTTTCTGCAGACGCGATTTTTGAAATTTTCAAGTGTCTTTCTGCCGCATCGGATGTGTCGTCAACGGAAAAAAAAATGTTATGCGGCGACAACAACGCGAGAAGTTACTTCAACTATGACGCACTTTTTTATGCTCCTCTGTACGATTGGATGCTGTGTATTTGCATCTATGAATAGAAAAATCTTGAAAGGTCTTGAGATTCTCCGTACGACGTACGATCGCATAAAAGTCCCGATGTAGACTGATTTGTGGAAAAAGAAAAAAACTACATCACACCATGGTACCGGCAAGTGGATGATGGGATTGTTTTGGGAAAACTTGGGTGTGGGGAGTATGATTGTTCTGCGTGGTGAGTATTTGGATGGGAGATTTTGTTTAGAATTGAGAATTTTTTTGTTTAAAATTGGCGTCAACGGACGAGTGAATAATTTTATGGACGATCTTAATCAAAATTTTTAAGAGACAATTTGGCATCGAAGTTGGGGGTATTTTAATTTGATTTACCTACGTGTGTCGTTAACGCGTGAATGAATCAAGCTGAGGCTTTTTTGGGAATGAAAATTAGGACAATCAACGAAAAATAACAAAATTGGAAAAAGTTTGAAAAGAGAATATTTTGAATTTTTGACAAGTTTATGGATCGAGGTGGATTTCAGACAGAATTTTGTAAGTTTACGGGAGCTCTAAATGAACAGAGTGCAATTCTAGACAGGATTTCATGAATCAAAGTGAATTCTAGATGAATAGAGATAAATTCGAGACAGAATTTTATAAATTCAAATGAATTCTATATGAACCGAGTTGAATACTAGACAGAATTTCATAAATCGAAGTAAAATCTAAATGAAAAAAAGCTGCATTTTAGGAAGAATTTTTAAATTGAAGAGAATTCTAGACACAGAATTTAATAGATCCTGAATTCTCGACAGGATTTCATGAATCAAAGTGAATTCTAGACGAGGAGAGTTGAATTCTCAACAGAATTTTACAAACCGAAGTGAATTGAAGATGATTACAGCTAAATTCCAGATAGAACTCATAAACCGAAGTGAATTCTAGACAGAAAGTTATGAATCGAGATGCTTAGGAAGAGTCCACAGCAAGTTTCCAGGCACCAAACTTGCCAAACCGAAGTGAATTGAAGATGATTAGAGCTGAATTCCATACAGAACTCATAAACCGAAGTGAATTCTAGACAGAAAGTTATGAATCGAGGTGCTTAGGAAGAGTCCACAGCAAGTTTCCAGGCACCAAACTTGCCAAACCGAAGTGAATTGAAGATGATTACAGCTAAATTCCAGATAGAACTCATAAACCGAAGTGAATTCTAGACAGAAAGTTATGAATCGAGGTGCTTAGGAAGAGTCCACAGCAAGTTTCCAGGCACCAAACTTGCCAAACCGAAGTGAATTGAAGATGATTACAGCTAAATTCCAGATAGAACTCATAAACCGAAGTGAATTCTAGACAGAAAGTTATGAATCGAGGTGCTTAGGAAGAGTCCACAGCAAGTTTCCAGGCACCAAACTTGCCAAACCGAAGTGAATTGAAGATGATTAGAGCTGAATTCCATACAGAACTCATAAACCGAAGTGAATTCTAGACAGAAAGTTATGAATCGAGGTGCTTAGGAAGAGTCCACAGCAAGTTTCCAGGCACCAAACTTGCCAAACCGAAGTGAATTGAAGATGATTACAGCTAAATTCCAGATAGAACTCATAAACCGAAGTGAATTCTAGACAGAAAGTTATGAATCGAGGTGCTTAGGAAGAGTCCACAGCAAGTTTCCAGGCACCAAACTTGCCAAACCGAAGTGAATTGAAGATGATTAGAGCTGAATTCCATACAGAACTCATAAACCGAAGTGAATTCTAGACAGAAAGTTATGAATCGAGATGCTTAGGAAGAATCCACAGCAAGTTTCCAGGCACACTCTCTATGATCGCAAGCTTGGTAGTCATTGACAGCCGTGGTATATCCTTCGATTTGAGATTAAAAAAAAAAAAACAAATCGAGCTATGTACATCAAAAACACACCCCACTTCCACTGCTCATCTTTCACAAGACACCATTAAAGAAGACAGTATCTAATATCAACTTCCCCTTCAATCAATTCAATGAAACTTAATTCCTCCCCACTGAATTTTCTATTGAAACTCCTGAATCCTGCTGTGTGACAAATAACGACTCCCGCCAAAACAGCAAACACCACAAACGTCTTCGACTTCTCTAACGACCAACTCATAAATTCAATTGAACTCTAATTTTAGTTCTAATTTCTATATTCGTCGTTCCTGTTTCCCCTCTGAGAAATCGTAACAATAAAGCCAAAAAAAAAATAGAAATACAACCGAAGACGATTCATGAGATAATGCTGTAACAAACTTGACACGTCTGTTTGCGCTGGTTGTTGCACTTCTATGCTTTGAACACAAAACGGTTCAAAGCATAAGAGTGCGTTTAATTTTATCTATTTTAAGTTCAATGTGCTCTCCGTCCTGGTCATAGTTCGAGTGATGCGGTACATTCGTATGTCAATCCTAACGAGGGGATGTGTACGTTTGTCTTTTTTGTAGATGCGACGAGGGGACAAGCAGGAGAAGAAGAGAAATGTGACGAAAAAACTTTTACTGATTAACACGTGGTGATGTTGTTTGGGGAAATGATGAAATGTTAATTGAATTGGATTAAACGAGTGCTCTGAGCGGCGGTGGGCTGTCATCAAGTCGTTTGATGGAGGGAGGATATAACAAATTCTAGGCCCCATGGAATTCTGTGATGAAGACAGATACTACAAACCTTCTAACTCACTAAGGCGAACCTGTTTAGAATGAATTTGTTTAACAAACGATCTAAATATATCATGCTTTGCCTACAAGTTTTGTTTGCTCTACTTAAATGCAACGAAAACCTTCTTAAATGCAGCAAACCTCTTCAAATCTAACGAAAACCTCTTAAAATGCAACGATGCCCAGCGACCAACAGAGAATGAACAATACAAATTTGTGAAATTGCTAATCCAATAAAACAAAGCCAAACAGTCTCACAACCTAGACCCCACAAAGCGTCTTCTCAAAATATTCATTCCCATTCGCCACACACAACATCCGTTCGCGGGTAAATTTCATCACCTCCTTGCCAAATGGCTCACCCCGATCACATATTTTTCATACCACGCCTAAATAAATCCGAACGTCATCCAAAAATACCGCCGAAACTTATGCTGCACACTTAATAACCACCAGTAACAGAAAACAAGTGCAACACGATTATTTGCCAGAGTTCAACAAAAGAATTCACCCACTTTCTCGAGAGCTAACCAAAAGAAGGTGTCTGTCACAAGCATCGCTACATTTTGCAAAACAGAAAAAAGAGAAACAAAAATCGTTTATTTCGGCCGAGCGTGTGGCATAAAAATTCCCTAAAAAAAAAAAATATTGTAGCACTCTAAAAATAATTTCTTTCTATTTCTTGCCAAGATGGTGAGATCATCTTTTTGGGCAATACGCGACGCATTGGGATAGGGATCAACGCCGAGCGCAAAGTATAATTTCTAAGGGCACATAAATTGACCACATGTCGTAACGACAGTGAAGCTCATAAATTGACCACATGTCGTAGCGACAGTGAAGCTCCTGCTGGCTTTAAGCCAGGAAATTGGAAATTAGTCAAAAGAAAAAGCAAAAAAACAAATCCAATGCAACTGCACAAGTGTGATTCATTAGTTTGTGATTAGCAGAAGCGTGTTAGACGAGACGAGATTCTGCACACTGCCACCACTTTTAGTTACATGAAAAATGAGAAAAAAAAAAAAAGAAAACACACACGCACACGAAAATAGCCATTTTTCCCCATTGGCTTAGGGTCACTTACCTGAATTTGATTCTCCAACTCGCGAACGATATCCTCTCGAGCCAGTGTTACTTGTTCTTGTAAACGACGATCGTATTCGGAGATGATTTTTTGTATCACTTGACTTTCTTCGGTGTTTAGTTCATCTTGATCGATTATAATGAGGGAGGATGTGTTTGGGGTTGTTGTTGGAGGGACAACGGAATTTGAGGGGATGTTTGGGTTTACCTAGTTTAGAAAATGTGGATGCAAAGTGGCGTGGGGGTGGGAGGGGTGTGTGAGAGATAAAGAGAATACATGCAGTTAGCACAACAATCTTGTTAACAATTTAATTTTGTTTTTTTTTGTTGGCTGAGTGAAGGCATATTCGTTTAAGGTTTTCATAAATCATTTTATGGTGGTCGGGCTTTCATTTAATGTACTTTACATTTGAGAACGATTTGCAACATTTTTTAGCACAAAATATGAAAAACAGGTCCCGATGAATTAAGTTTTTTTAAATACACTAGTCTTGCTGTTCGTCGTTTCAATCTGGAAGTTGCATCGTTTAAAGGTTTACGTTGTTTCGAAGCCGCGTTGTTTTCATTTCAATCGTTCACAAAATTGCAGTATACAAGAATTTTGAAATTGAAGTACATAAATTTCGTTAATATCCTCCGCGTCGTTTCGATTTGCTTCGAGTTTTCCTGGTTCCAATTAACGAAGCAAAGCATGGTTCCTGTGTACTTGAACATGTTCCTGTTCCTTCCTGGTTTCAAAAAATTGCCAAGCAACAACGATGCGTATTCGCCCCCGCAATGAAAAACAATTTTTAAACAAAAAACCCTCTCATCCGAATCTTTTCGTGGGCCTCTACATCATTGGTCTTTGCCTGTGTTTAAGATCGACACACGCCATGTAAGAGCCGCATCATTTTCTATGTCTGCCGCAGACGCCGCAATTAATTCGTCACAGAACACAAAATTGTGTCGGCGCGCCTAGGAAATTTTTGCGTTGGTGGAATGGGAAAATTTTAGCAAAAAAAATATTCATCAGATTTCTTCACGTAACGTAACTTGTTCGATGCTTAAGGAAAACATTTGTAAAATCCGAAGGGAGGGACGAACGGGGAAGTAGTTCATCGAATTTTAAAAATATTGCCCTACTTATTTAAGAGATCGCGACGTGAACATTTTCTCTTTTTTTCAAACATTTTTTTGAGTTATCTCAAGAAAAAGAAACAGAGGTTGACGTGGTCGGCTGCAGAAGAAAGCCCACAGTCGCTTCTACGCCAAATTAGACCAATTGTGATGAAAAGAAACTTAAAAATTATTGAAAAAGAGGAAAAAAGCACATCACACAATAAACAAAAGTGTAAGCCTATGGATAAATAGACAGAATACAGAAGATGATTGTTCACAACACCCGTGAGACAATGATTTTGAAAATGAGATTTTATGTATACCTTCACCCAGCCAAGAAAAAAAAAATGTAAAACTCTTTTAGATCAAGTATAAACAATTAATTGAGTTAATTTAAACGAGTTCAATCGTGCAAAAAACAAGAAACTGTTAAACATATTGAATTGACATTCAACACTCACCATAAAGTCGTCCTCGGGAAATTTGCTTTCATAATGTTTCAACTTCTCATTTAATTTACGGACAGTCTCATCGTGGTTTTTGTTGATTTCGTTGATTTTTGATTGATAAAATGTCTTTAGTTCTTCGATGTTTGTTTGCTGGAAGAAAAAATACAAGTGACTTTTATTGTGATTGAACTTTGAAGCAATGGTTGCTGCGATGGGAAGTGAATAGGACTCAAATTTGCAAAGTATTTTTTTTTGAAGCTGCGAGGATCTGAAAAAATGGATTCGCACATCTTGTTTGTCATCTTGTTAACTTAGTTAATTTTTTTCATTTTTATTATTACTAGCTATTGCTTAAATTATTCAGTCATATTTGCGTCTTGAGAAACAGACGAAAAAATATAATTTTTTAGCTTTCCAATCCTACGTCTACCCAATTCGTTGACCACATCCCTTCGATTGAACCCGAGACTCGGTTGGCAACACAATGCACTTAAGTTTGGCCTAAGCGTACAAAATTTCCAAAGGCTAACATCCTAAAATGTCAGAGAATTTCATGGAATTTCTAAATAAATATTTATTTTGAAAGTGGAAAGCAACTGTAGTCGGCTGCAAGAGAAGGCTGTACTCGGTTCAAAGTGGAGACAACGTTCATTTGCCTTCAAAATTTTAGAATAGGAAGGCCACGTCTGACTATGTGACATCATTCATCCATAATTGTGCCAGCGCAAAGACAAAAGAACTACAGAATTATCTCGTATGTCTTTCATTCAACTCGTTAACACATTGAATGCGACGCCATTTTTCTTCAATGAGGAAGAAGTTGAATTGAGTTTCATTAAATTGAGGAAATCGGGGAGTTTCATTGAGCGACTAGTACTTCGACCTAGAAGATCTCGTGTACCCTCTTCTTTTTTCTGGGAATTAAACGCTACCGCGAGAAGGAAGTTCCTCTTGTGTCCTCTTGTTCTTTAATACAAAAAGCAGTCGCATGGCAAACCCTAAACTTAACCTCTAAAGCAACCTCAATGGCTTCATAAAATCAACGTCTATGATATGTGAGCACATTCACTACGTTGCAACAACTTTTTTTCTTACCACATCATTAGCACTGGCACTCGTTCCCACTCCCAATGCATCGCCAGCACCACTTCCATCCAACAAATGTGGCGTCAACTGCCGATGACTAGGACTCGACAATAGCTCCGCTTTTGTCTTCTTCCTCGGACTAGACTCCTTCGACCTCGGCGCCACCTCCTCCGGCATCATTTCTTGATCAGACGCCTCCGACGAGCTGCAGTCATGTCGCTGACTCTTCTGCGAGAACACTTCATCCGAATACCTAAAAGCAAACACAAACTTTACTCCAAACCCACAGATTCACACAAACTTTCTCTTACTGCTTCTCCAGGTCAGCACACTTCTTCTCAAAGTACTGCCTCAAATCCTCCATTTCCTTTGCATGGACTGCGTCCAGCTCCTGCCGCAAATGCATAAGCTCACTGGACCCATTTTTCACGCTCGTCAGCAGCTGACGAAGGCGGTTGATCTCAGCCTCCCTCTCCACTTTTTCCGATTCCATCTGGTCAGACAGAATTTTCACCTCACCATCGAATTTCATGCGTGCCTTCTCAAGTTCTTGACTCAGAAAATCATCAAATTTTTTCTGCACCATGAAGAAGAGACGAACTTCATTCGGCGTGAGGTACTTTTGGAATTGCTCAATCTGTTTACTGATGGGTTGCACTTCGGAGTCAACGAAGTCTAAGGCGTCGACTGTGCGTGGTATTGAGAGCTGTCTTTCCCGAGAATTCCGAGAATGCCGCGATGTCTTGTCTTCGTTGTCCGTCAGATAATGACGATCCAGCTCGTCATCACTTTCACTAACCAAGTCGATTGAAATCTCGGAGATCCGCTGGCCATTGCTCTCCTGGTCGCGTGGCCAGTACGTGCGTCGTGCGTTGTCCAGTGTTTCGGTGAGCTGCTTGCGGAGCAACTGCACCTCGGTGGTTAACTTCTCACCCTCGCTCTGGAGGTTCTCGCGGACTTGGAGGGACTGCTGAAGGGAATCGGTTAACTTGGCGATGAGTTCATCGCGTTTCGACAGTTCGACGTAGAAGTCCATGGTCTGGAAAAGTAGAAGAGTCAATGGAAATCATACACAGACGTGAAAATCTTACCGCGCAACCCAGATCCTCCTGCAAGGTCCGATATTCCGTTGAATTTGTTTGCAGACTGCTGGAATCTCGGCCTGACGGCAGTTGTTCACCATTCGACGCTGACTCTCGTCTCTGGACAGAGTCCAACTGCATGCTGAGGGAAGCCAAGCATGCGTCTTTCACCGCCACGATCTCCTTCAACTCCGACACCTGCCCCTCGAGCATTTGGATCATATTCAAGCTAACAATACTGTCGTAGTTGCTAGACACCGCCTGCTTGTCGTCTACCAAAGTCAAATCGCCATGCACGGAATTCACTGGCGAAGCTGGAGGTGCATCCAACTCCCTCGGCAAGAACTGCTGCTCTGGGTTGTCACTGGAAGGTGACAGAGAAGACTGCTTCTCTGACTCCTCCGTGATATCCTCAAGAACGTCCTTACTGAACTCACTGGAAACACGCTCCATTTGCTTCACCACCACCACTGACTGCTCAGCTTGCTGGTCAAGCGGCTGCGGCTTGGATTGCTGAGCAGTTTGCTGCTGCTGCTTGATCGCCATGATCCTCTGTCGCAGCAGCTCGATGTCATCGTCACGACTGGATGAGGAGGAGTTGAGGTCCTCATCCTCTGTCTTTTCTACCGCCGGCACAGGCGTGTCAGCTAAGAGCCTGTCGATCAGACTCTCGTTCTTCGCCAAACTCGGATCCAACGAACTGAGGTTCTTGTCATCGAAACTCATCTGAATCGACTGGTTCACTTGAACCAACTCCTCTCCCACTGAGTTATCCTTCTCCGAATGTACAGATTCCAGACTCTCCTCCTGGGTCAGAGACGTCATTGAAACCTTCAAGCTCCTGCACGTCCTCTTCTCTGGCTCCACTTCCGCCAAGCTCGGTCTCACCGGCAGACTGGAGGTCTCCTGAATCTCACCAGAGATCTCGTCATTTATATCCGACACATCATTTGCTGTGCTTTGGTTTGTCAAACTTTTCTCCTCACTCGATTCCTTGTCGAATGTCTCATCGTTCTTCTTCTCTCCACTCTTCTCAGAGGGCTCCACCACAAAGTGTTGCGCTAGCTTCCCTCCGGAAAGCTGGTCATCATCGATTTTGAATAACTCATCTTCCTCCCCTTCACCAAGTCCAAAGGAAGCCTGCCTTTTCACATCCTTGACATCCTCTTTTGGACTCTGAATTTTTTCCTCCTTGGGAATCTTCTTCTCTTCACTGGAATCCTCCTTGCTTCCAACATGGAGACTAAACAGATTTCTCCTCTTCGCTGCTATGTCCACATCTTCACCGCCACGCGCCTCACTGAGGCCCAGACTACTTCCAGCTGATATCGCCTCCTCAATGTCTTCCTCGATGCTTGCTTCTTCACTGGCACTAGCCACACTCTTGATTGTCTCCATTTCGATGACAATCCCTCGGTTTAGGGTTCTTGAAACTTCTTTCCGATCCGATGGTCCAGCCCTTGCATGCTGGCCACTTCCACTGCTCTGCTGATTTGCAACAAAAGTCAAACTTGGTATCAATTCAACATTTCGCGTCTCCTCCGCTGGTGCATCTCCTTCAGGACTCGAATCACCTGATGTAAGTTTATGGCGTCCACGACGTCGAATTAAAGATGTGAACTGGAAAAGAGAAAAGATGTGAGGTTATTGAATTTAAAGACAGACGTTACGAAATGAAAAGGTGCTCCACCCCTGCCGAATGGAAATTCCCCTGCCAAGGGAAAAACTCCAAAAATAACCTCGCTCACCTCTTAAATACCATCCACACGACATCTATCCGAAACCGAAAAAAGATCATTGACGCCACCCAGAATTCAGAGAGAAAAAACTCCCAAAGAATCCACGTTTCCTCCGGAAACATGAATGAAATTCTTGTGGAGCAAAGAAAAATTTGAATTTCAATTCCCCTGAGTGGAACCACCACCACTCATTGTCGAGAACAATCACAATTGCTCTATTCGTCTCAATTAATTTCGAGAAAATAGACAAAGATGTTGACCTGAATTCTCCACCTCTCTGGCACATATGATGAATTACAAAATCTGTCGGATGCAATAGAGAGTGAGACGAAGCGGCTGTCTATCAGGACGACAAGCAGCATTCAAGATGTGGAATTTGTCCACCTTATTTTTAGACTAACTTCTCTTCAATTCTAGCATTTGTGTTTCTTTTCTTTCCCCAAGTGGAACCCTTTAATTGACTTCCAGCGAATCTGCGATGAAGTTTTTATTTGAATTTGAATATTTTTGTTTCTTTTCTCTCGTTTTTCTAGTGATTTCCTGCTTTGAATGCGTGCGATGAAACATCTTCTGCTGACAGATGTATTAGAACATCAGACGCAGATGAGATATACGCTTTAATTTGTCACCTCATGCGAGCCGTGCGCGAGCTCGACCGATGGATGATGATGTTATGACATCAAAATGCAGAAGCAGCTGGGTGTGTTCGAGTGGGCAGCTGGCTGATGGCCATAGCTTGAAGATTCGTGCCCTCAATGTGTACTCTGATATCTGTTTTATAGCACAGCCTTAAAATGTTTAATTAAACAAATTTTTTTTTTCTTGGGAATTAAAGTTTCACGATGACATTTATGGGCTACAAGAGCAAGGGATTTAGGCTTTTAGGGCGAATGTGGTATTTTTGGTTAATTTTTTTTTTTTTTGTCTTTTTCAGGGGGCCACAGTTGTGCGGATGGCGAGTGGATATTTAGACCACTTTAACGTTGAGAATTTTAAGCCAAAAGAGACGTATGGGATCTGTGGGAATTTTGACTATTTAACGAGTTATTGGCACTTGGCGGAATGCGTTTGGTTGGCGGAGTGCGGAAGACCACGAGTGAAAAAGGAATTTGCGTGGGATTGGTGGGAGCACGACGAGCAAACGTGGAAATTCTGTGGCGTTAGGCGGAGGACCACGAGTGAAGGTGACATTTTTTTGGGGCTTTGGAAGGAAGATCTTGAGCAAAGAAAAAATTTATGTGGCACTAGGCAAAGGACAACAAACGAAGGTGGAATTTCTGTGGTGTTAGGCGGAGGATCACGAGCGAAGGTAGAATTTGTGGCGCTTTGGATGACAGACCATAAGCTAAGATGGAATTTTTGGGGCTTTGACCGATGACCGCATTAAACAGTAGGTCCCCTCCACATGTGACAAAACTATAACACGCACAACGCAGTGGAGGCGCGAAAAAGCTAGGCTCTGGCTCTCAACGGGCTGCATTATGCGGAAGACGACGGGTGAAGGTGTATGCCTTTTTTTTAAATGGTCTTTGCAGGCACATTGACATCTGAAATGACATCTTTTATGTGTGATAGGAAGGGCAAGAATCAGTTCGGAGTTTTTCCTCAAGAAGTTTTCGGTGTTTTCACTGAGGGAGAAGCAGCTTTTATCTGAACGTGGCAGATTTCAACTCCAGACATGAACTCCAAAGAAATAAAGCCTTTAATTTTAATTGAATATTTAAAAGAAGAAGCTTTACTTCTGATCGTGGCAAATTTCGAACTCAAATGTGCGCTCTTATGAAACAAATAGGTCTTAGGTGGATGTGACTGCTGCGAAGAATCGCAGGCCACTTAGGCCATAAGTTGGTCCATTTTGATTTCTCTCATTCGGCTTGTTCCAACCCCAGCCACGATTGTCCAATAGTTTCCTGTGAATAATAAGAGTTTGCAGGCTTATTTGGCAGCTATTTGTAGAAAAGGGGACAATTAAACTTGACTGAATCTCAGAGTATTTACAAATAATACGAACAGCATTAGAAGGAAAAAGAATGAGGAGGATGAGGCAGATAAAGGAAGAATGATTAACTCTAAGCACGCACGGAAGGGTTTAATGCCGGTGTAAGGAAATTTGGTAAGAAAAAATTAAAGAAATTAAACGTCACGACAAACAGAAGTATACTTTGGTGTTGGTGGAAACGAGGACTATTTGGGTTCAAAAATAGGATGGACCACGATGAAGAAGAACAAACAAAAAATACTGTGGAAACAAAAATTTAAATTATAAATTAAATTTATAAAAAGAGAATAGACAATCTTCACCCTTCTGAAGAAATTCTTTTACGATCAAACCTAACCTGTCTTAGTGGAATTTTAATGGCAAAAAGAAGAACGACAGACGCATAACCTACTCGATGGAGAAACTTTGTCGTAGTTTTAAGGTTACATTGGATGGCGTAGCAGCCCGTTGAGGGCCGGAGCCCAGCTTTTCGTAGTAGTAAATAGTAATTAATTAAAAAGGAAAATATGACTCTACCACGAGTACACGATGTCTCATAGCGTCTTTTGAAGATCCTCAACAACCCTCAGAGAAAGAATAGAATAACAACAACTTCGATTCACTTCTACAAAGGCAAGAAAAACTTCTCAAATGGATAGTCAGCCTGCCTTTCTCTACCCCCCTAGACGGCTAATCCACATGGCTAGCCATTTCACAACCCTCCTGGAACAAACAAAACAAGTGACATAATATTCCACGAGGTCCCATTATAACCTGATTTATGTAAATATCCCCACCAAGTTGCATGCAGAAAACTTTGCCAACCAAAGGACACGCGTGACCTTCAAGCCCTGCCCCAAATATTACCACTTTCACAGAATGGAAAAGAAATTCTTTCTTTTTTGGGGTGCGTTACCAAGAGTGAGGGATATAAATATCGCTTATCGATCACACGAAAACAAATCTCAAAGAAATGGGCACGATATTCCTATCCCTAGACGAATCCCGATGAAAATCTACACCGTTAAGGCGCCTGGAGATGCAGCCAATTGTTTGAAAATCAATAAATTATTTTAAGAATAACAAACAAAACTCTTGTCTTACTTGAAGCTCCTTCATTTCGAGATAGTTTTTCGTATTTCACATGAAAAAGTATTTTTTTTTTTATTTTGAAAAGTTCACCGGACAAAAATATCATTTAAATAAATACACCAGGCAGTCCACGAGGAGCATTTTGCACCGAATAGAACTCACTATAAACACTGTTCAGACCACTATCTAACGTCTCCGTATCATACACCACACACGATTGATTCGAAATGAAGTCTCATGTCGGTCTCGTTGCGTCGTCACCGTAGTCGTCGTTGTGCCTGCCTTACACCACTCAATTGGTATTAATAAATTCGCAACGAAGAAGAACACGAAGAGGAGACACACATAGAGCAAAAGACAAGTCAACGAAGAATAAACTCAAAGAACCAATAACAACTGCCTTGTGCATACAATGAACAAGTTCCACACACAATCCACACCCCGAGCCATCTACCGCAAATATAAACATCTCCACACGACGACGAATATCGGTGGCAATCGAAAGTGAAGATTTCTAGTCACGTCGAATTGGAGGAGGGTGGTGCCTGCTGCCTGCTGATTTTCCCAATTTATGGGTGATTCTTTTTTTTTTTTTTTTCAAACAAAAAGGAAAAGAATATGAAACAAAACATACCCAGCCGTAAAGATTGTTCGTCGTGGCACTAAGCAAATCCATTTGCACAAAAATAGTTCATCACGGGCACGGGTAGAAACAATGGGGGGGCTGCCGGTGGGAGACACAGAACACGGCGAGGGAGGTAAATTTAAAAAGTGAATGCAGCCAAATGAGCTTTTTCTTCTTCTCTGCTGTCGAGAGTCGAGTGTCCTCGTGTGCCCCCGTGGAGTATAATCACACTTTCACTTTGATCTACTTAAACTGTTGTCTTTTTGTAATTTAAAACTAAAAAAACAAAACTCAAACACTTTTGTAATAAACAACACCGATGCAATGCAGATGACGCGAACAAGACGCGACGTAATGCATGCGTACCGATGATGTCGATATGTTTCACACAAACGCGAGATATTTTTAGACCTTGCCTAAGAATTTTTTCTTATTTTCCTTCTTTCAGAAATAAGATTTTTCTTCTTTTTGTTTTGAAAACAAAATAACTTTTCCTTCAACTGACGAAGAGAGAGTGTTGTGATGCTCTCTAGAAGTCTATGTTACAGAGACTGAATTCTCGAATGGACTTTCCGAACTTTTGGAGACACAGATACGTTCGAATGTCCCCGTAGCTGATGTGGAGGAGGAGGAGGAGGAGGCTGTGTGGATGTGCCGCCGCCATCAGACACACTTCAGTGTTCTGAGAGACGTTTATTTTTTTTTCCCACTCAGAGAATCGATTGCAGTTTTTATTTTTGAAAATCTACGCCTAACAAACGACGACGACGATGCTCGAAGGAAAATGTTGTCTTTTGTTTGGGGCGTTCCCCATGCCAGAGAAGAGGCAACAAGTTTCAGGCAGAGCCCGCTGTGGCTGTCAAAAATTGAAGAGGTCTACTTGGGAGACGAGACTGGTGCAGCAGCAGCAGTGCGCATTGTGAGCAAATTGAGGTTGATCATTGTGGCAAGCACATAGATATGAATCGTAATTGAAAACACTTGAACGGTATGCAATTGGTGGAATAATTTACAAATGAGTGGATTTAATTTCACTGAAATTGGGTTGGAGTACGTGTGGGAGAGGGGGTATGCGAAAGAGAAGTGAAACACATTGCCGGCAGCTGTTTGCTTTAATGAGAAGATATCGATGCAGAGAAATTTAATTTTTTTTTCATCATTTCAGATGGGATTCGGGAGGAAAGTACGTGTTGGAGTCAAATTTTATGCATGGCTTTAATTAAAATGACCTTTCAACCCATAAAATGTTAATTAATGCCTACTCTCTCTGCTCCACACGCGCAAATTGTCCACAGAAATGGACCAAATACCAGAAAAGGCATGCGATAAGCAAAGACGAGGAAAGAAAAAATCAAAATCAACCCTCAAATCGGATCACTGTTCCACTGTTCACAGCTTACGATATTTGTAGCACAATTTGTGAGACGACCGTGTCTCCAAGTCGACTGTAAGCGGCTGCTCTCCGGAATCTTCGAATTGCATGATGCGAAGATGGTAATTTAACATTATTTAATGGCGAAGTCTTAGCTTTATGAGGAAATGAATATTTCATTAAAAATGTATCGCTGTGTCTGTTTTATTTAGATTTACTTTCGAAACCAAAAAAAATTATTGAGCAGTGTATTCAAATCACCACTTTTATATTAAGTTTTAATAATTTCAAAGCATTGTTGAGCAATCTATTATAAATGGCAAAAAGTCAACTACAATTATGACTCTTTAAATGACACCTGAGTTTGACTGGTGCCAAATGCCAGCGCTACGAACTTGAAACCACAAAATGAATGACTCTGTATTTTCAACGTTTGATCGTTAAGGAACACGCACGACAAATCGAAGGGGTTTGAACGCCGCTAGTTGGAAACAAAATTCTAACACAACCCTCATCCTCTCCTCCGAAAGAAAAAGACGTAAAATTTGCAACAAGTTACTGCTGATCCTAAGATAGGAGAATTTTCAGACTGGACAGAAGACAAAGGTTGAGATCAGACGCGCTAAACTCTACAGAGAAATTTGTACACAGTTTAACTTGACGTCAAACAAACCAACCACCCACTCCATCAACATAAATCCCCCGAGAGCACTCCTAAGCAGCAGCAAATCGCTCAACAAAACTGAATTCCCTAGCTACTGATAATCACAGCCCTGACTGAAATAATTCCAACCCAACAATCAGCTCTATTCAGCTCATTTCAAGAACAATTTACGATTCATTAGATTTCCTTCATTCACGATAATCCCTATCGCGAAAATTGTAAAACGAAACAAGTTGATTTAATCGCATATCACGAATATTTTTAAGACGCATGCAATTCAAAAATAGACGACAATTTGAAAAATGGAAAAGCTCTGTTGGGAATGTGATGACAACAACTCCCATATTGTCTAGTGGTTAGGATACCTGGCTCTCACCCAGGAGGCCCGGGTTCGATTCCCGGTATGGGAAAGACTTTTTTTTTTTCGTCTTTTTTTTTAACCACTAGACAAATATTCACGTTTTACAATTTTTTCTACCCACTAGACGAATGAAGAGGAACCTTTTTGTCTTTTTATAGCCACCAAACGAAAATTCAATGAGAAGGAGTTTTTCCTACGTCTGTTTTTTCAGCCACCGGACGAAAATTCAATGTGAATTTTTGTTTGGCGTGTTTTTCATAACGACTACAGAAATGTTTGATGAGGAACTTTGTTATTTTCTTTCTAAACACTAGACGAACATTCAATGAACTACAAGTGGAGCGGATATGAGAGGAAAGGACTTGCTAGGGCTGGATCTATTTGATTTGAGAATATAAGATCGGCGAACTAAGCCCTTTTTGGCAGTTTTTTTTGAATCAATATGATTTTTTTCCAAAACACCAGGTGCACACTTGCACCTTCTTCTAACCACTAGATGAACATATAATGAGGAGAAACCTGTTGCAAATCTTTGCGAGGCGGTCATTGGAATAATTTCAATTAATGGCAAAGTCCAAATCTTATAATGAAATTAAATTTTAATCAAAACGTCATCGCTGTGTGTGTCTTATCTAGATTTACTTTCAAGACCAAAAAAAAATGACAGACCCCGTACAAGTGGAGCTGTTTAAAAAGTTTTAAGAGTCTGCTTTCGCCAAAAAGGGATTTATTCAAAATCAAGTCCATGACAAAAACCTAACAAGACAGAGCAAAGTAAAAAGACTCTCCCAACGATTTGTGAATCTAGCAAAGGACAATTTCAAAAGCCGCTTCTTCTAGAAATATTTTTAAAAGCAATTTCCCACTTTTAGATTGACTCGCTCCACTTCCACACGAACTGCACATCTGGTAGACTCCCATGATTTACACACCACGTCCTCACAAGAATCAACAGCTTCAAATAAGAAAAGTGGAACATGCCAACAAACTAATCACACCACTAGACACTAAATCACCCCACACCTACGAAGACGATAAACAGTTCTTCTCCAAAGCTGTCGCACGGACGTCGCCCACAACAAAACGCCACTAAAAAAACAAATCCCCCCAAGATTACAGCCCAAGACAAATCAATAAAAGAACGACGTTGCATTTCTCCGGCCCACCTGAATGAATGCCCCATCCGTCGTGCTTTCTCATCTGTGCTCCCGGGTGCTCATTGTCACCATCGTTTATGTTAATTTTCTTTTATCCCGCCGACAATTCTCACTCATTAGGAAGTACTCGATTTAATTACGACTACACTTTGCATGTGGCTAATTGTGAAACACAACTTCCGTAGACTCACCGGTGCATGACCAAACAGCCGGCGATAAGTAGCCAACACCTGAACAGACGGAAGGGAATGACTTCCTAAAGAAAAATCGATGGTACACAATTGTACTGCATGTGCTTGAATCTCGAAAATAAACAATGAACCTGGGAATTTGATACGGCCCGGTAGACGAGAGAAAAATTATTCACGAAGCCATCTCCACACGGATTCTTCATAAAAGACATCTGCCATATGCTCAATTCGAATCAAATCCATCGCCACCGTCAGTATAAACAAACAAAAACATGAAATTCCATGTTTTCGGGTACAAAATTCTAATCACAAAAGTTCACAACCAAAGCACCTCACCTACGCGGCCTTCAAAAAACTGGTTCCACCCAAATGAGATAAAGGTTAAAAAAACACTTAAACTATTCATGCAGAAATACTTACACTTGATTGAATTCAAATTGTTACACAATGCACTTAAAAAAAAAATTATAAAACAAATTTTTAGTTAGAACAAAATTACATGCGAAGACTTGCACTAACTTGTGCAAACACACGGCAGGGCAGTCCAATTCGAATGAAAATCGATTGAATTTGACTGCTTAACCGATACCGATTGGAAATTAATTTACTCGCATCACTTAAGCAACACAAAAACTAACATTCAATTCGTTAAATTCATCACAAAAATGCTTTTGTAAAGTAAAAAAAAAATTAACAAAAACGAGAACGCAGCTTTTTTTTTTTTTTGTTCAATTGGAAGTGCGCGGGGTAATGTTTGAAAGCAGACTGACAGTTAGGTTTGTATGCGCATCGCACAGCAACGCAAGAGAAAACGACAGCTGACGGCGAGTGGTTTTCGTGTGTGAGGTGTGTTCGGAAATTACGTGTGGTGGAATGTGGAGTGTGGTCGTTTAATATTTTCTTTCTCTGCAGAATTTTGGATGAAATTGTCTTCAAATATTTTATTTCTCTTCAGAATTTTGAATAAAATGTAAAATTTAAGAAAGCCTAGACAAGTTTACCTCTTTCACGACATTTTCCTCTTGTAATTTCACTAATTTCAGGCGAATTGTAAAAATAATAAGCTCTCAACTTTGGTGACAATCAAAGGATAGGCTTCAAATACTTCGTTCTATTTTCTTTCTCTCCAGAAAGCCGTACAAATTTGTTTTCAAACACTTTTTTTCTTCAGAATTTCGAATGAAATGTAAAATTGCATTCCTTCGACATTTTCTTTTTATAATTTCATCAAAATCGTTGGGAATTTTGAAAAAAAAAAATAGCTCTGAGCTTCGACGACTGCTCTTCTACAGCGAATGTTCCAACCATTTTTGCTCTACAGCGACTGCCTCTTTAATAACTGCTCCTCTTCAACGACTTTCTTTTTATAATTTCATCAAAATCTTGGAGTATTCTTTAGAAAACAGCTCTCAACTTAGACGACTGTGCCTCTTCGACATTTTTTTGATATAATTTCATCAAAATCATTGCGAATTCTAAAGAAAATAGCTCCAAGCTTCGACTAATGCTCCACTCCTCGACAGCGACTGTTCGTCTACAGCGACTATTCCTCTACAACTATTGTTCCTCTACATTGACTGCTTCTCTATAATTACTGCTCCTCTTCCATGACTTTTTCTGTTCTGTATTTTCATCAAAAGAGATGAATATTTTAGAGAAATTTGCTCTCAACTTCGACGTCTTCGACATTTTCATTTTCGTACTTTCATCAAATTCAGACGTATTCTACCCACCCATAGATGTCTCACAGCAGGTTCATGCCCAAGCTACACTCATAATACTCACCATAGAATTTGAAAGAAAACGACTTCGACTCCACATTAAAACAATCAAAAAAATTTATTTAATAAAATAAAATTCACTTAATTCTACTCCCCTCTCTAATACTGACTGACGCACAAATTATACACCTACAAAACGAAATCTAAATACTTTAGGCAGGAATCTTAACACAACATCACATCCCGTGGCAAACTACGAAATGGACCCCCGATGTTGTTCCAGCTTCCTCAGTCGCTGCTCGATAAAACTTCGTTCGTTGTCGAACGTCATCGACGACGAGCGATGAATCCCGGGCATCTCTCGATCCCTCTGAGCTCGCCAGAGATTATTCCGGCTCACTTGCTGGCACAGATCAACCCGAGGCCGGCTATTCCGGCGAATGGCCGCCGGCAGACCACTGTTGAATGAGATTTGAAGGGACAAGCGCTTCTGGCTGAGCATCTGAAGGTGCTCCGGATTCAGTTCGATTATTTGGGCTGATTGTATGGCTGTTGCTGCTGCTGCTGCCCCGGCGCCACATGTACACGTGGATCCCACCGAGGCGTTGTCGATTGAGGAGTACTCAGGGAGGTCGGAAGACGATTCCTTCGTTTCGTTGTCAAAGATCTTCACAATCGGCATCGGTGGCTTGAGGATTATGCCAGCTTTTCGGAACTCCTCTAGGGCGTCGTCGTACGTGGGCAGGCCCGAGACGATTGTGTAGCTTGGAAGAGATTCAACGTCGAGATCGTAACGACGAATGACATCAGTCGGGTCCAAGGCGTCATTGGTGCGGTCTGGAAGAGAGAAAAAAATGGATCTATTAGTGTGAGTACAATAAGGGTGCAGTCCTCCCCACTCTGGCACGGTCTCAATTTCATGTCGATAACTTAATTACCAGTCACCAGAAAGAAAACGACTGCCTAAGGCACTGCCGCTTTTAACATAATTGAACTGCTCCCCAGCAGAAGGAGACGGTAAGGGCGAGTGGAGACGGCGGCAAGCAACAGTGTTTCGAATGGAACAAAAGAACGCACCCCAGACCTTCCCTTAGACGAAGTTTTTTGCATCTGCTCCCATGGATTGGGGTTGTGCAGCAACAGGAAGTGTATGTGTGTGTTTGTGCACGACGACAAGGATGACGACGATGACGAGGATGAGGACTGCTGGAGAGAAACAAAGTTGAGCATCAAGTTGAATTTTCTTGGGGGCGGTTGGAATAATATGGTCTACTGGTGGGTGGAAGGTAATTAAGTGCTCCTCAACAGCGTGGGGTTTCAATTCCTTTTTTTTTGTTTTGGGTCGCTTGAGCTGCTGCTTGTGGCACACACAGAGGCGGATGGCGTTTCTCTGCACATTCAGTCCGGGCGGTGAATCGTGTGATTTGTGGGTGTGTGCCAAGTGGAAGAACTCCAATGGGAGGGGAGTGGAAGACGAACTGAGAAAAGGGTTCGACATGGATGATGGAAAATTTTTGGGATTTTAAATATTCAACAACGGTAATTATTGCGTGATGGATTGGGTAGTGCCTAGTGGCTGATTTGGGGGTGGAATAGATTTTTGAATTTCCCATTCGAATGGGGTTGTGGGTCGATGTGGGCGGGATTGAGGATATCGTGTTGAGGGATTTACAATTCATTTGGGGAAGGACAATGAATGAGGTTCCAGCACTCGATGACAAGCAACCCGGAAGCATTGAATGATTTTTTTTAACAGAGACGATTTTTTTAACAGAAAATTGTTCTTCGGCAGATGGAAAAGTTTTAAAAGGTCGGCGGGGAAAGAAAGCAGGAACTGTGGAAGATTGTCTGAGAAAACATCGTGTGGACATGGTCAGACGGAAGAAAATAAAAATTAATTATGAATTAAAAAGAATGGGTTATTCGTTTCCTCATAAAAATTTAAAAGGTAGCCACTGGCCTCAACGGGCTGTTACGCTATCCTAAATAAAAAATAAAAAATAAATAGTTGGCGTAACAGCAAAATAATACAGGGCCAGAGCCTAGCTTCTTCGCTATCCTAAGTATGTATAGCCATATTGATTCCATGTGGCTATAGAGGGTCGTTCATTTTTCAATTTCGAAAGTAAAGCTAAATAAAGCAAACACAGCGATACATTTTTGATGAAAATTTGATATCGTTATAAAGCTTAGACCTTGCCATTAAGTATGAAAAATAAAATCATTTAAATGACCGCCTTGGAAAGACTCCCAGTAGGCGAATCGAAGAAGCCAATGGGAAGACGGTGAAAGTCAATTCGAAGAAATTTCGAATGATGAACGAATATTTTTATATAATACGTTTTAATAATTCTAACGCCTTGTTCATAAGGAAACATTTGTTATCGTAAATGGCAAATATTTAGCTACAATTATGATTCTTCAAATAATAGCTGAATGGGACAAGTACCAATTGTCAGTGCTATAAACTTGAAAGCAGAGACTAAATGAACCTTCATTAACCAAACAAAAAAAAAAAGTAAGAATAAATTTAAAATGTGGACAGTTTCATTTTAGTTAATTTATAAGCCGGTAACTAAAAGACGAAAACCAACATCACAAAAAAGTAAATATGAATTCTAAAAATGTCCTTTTTTAACCATTCAAATTTAGAACTTTGTGAGCCTGGGAACATGATCAGACTGGACTGCAGGAGGAATAAATTACTAACTAAAAAAAAGTGCGTTATTCACTTATATATTAAAACATGTTCTAAGTGATTGAATTTAGCAAACAAAAAATATAAAAACGGAGCTTAGAAGCAAATAGTTTAGTTTTTTTTCGATTAAAAAGCCGAAAGGAGCTAAGAAGATAGTAAGTTCAATTTTTCTCGATTAAAAAACCGGCAACTGTAGGCTGAAAATAAATTCACAAAAAAGTAAATTGACACTAAAAATGCACGTTTTTTCAACCACTCATTTAAATTTCAGTCAAGCGAGAAAAAATCAATCTCCAAGACACTTCGTTTTTTTTATCAGTTTTTAGAAAAGAAAATTCCAAAAATTGTTCTACATCGACAAGATCGAAAATAAACGTTTAGAAATCTCAAACACATCAGAGGACCTTCTGTACTGTACAAATCAAAATTCCATCCAACTGACTTCACTAAAATTTCATAGGGAATAATGAAAACTCCTCGAAAATCCCAAACCTTGATGAAACTTCCATTTCAGAAGCACACCAGCCTCTCAGCACATCCATTTCAAAATCAACCGACCGAATCATCTGCGTCACTTTTTCCTGTCAGCCTCTCCTACCACAAGACCCACTTTAATAAACTCCACAAACCAACGGCAAGGGTCTCAATCAAAAACCAAAAAAAAAGACACCAAACACGGAAAACCCTCAGCAAACTAAGCTCCCGCCCATCCACCGAACGAACCGGAACAATTTTCATGAAAAACAAAAAAAAAAAACGAAGAATTGAAAGCCACGTGCAACTCGTTTCCTAAAGTTCTCCCTCCTCCGCCTCATCATCGTAGTTTCTTTGCCATTTTAAACGCATGGACAATTTTCTTTTCAATTTCCGAAATTGTCAACCTGTTCACACAGCCAGAGCTGAAAAAGGAAACATACGAAAAAAAAAAAGGACACCAACACCGAAGCCGACGACGACAACAACGAGCAGCAGGAGAACAACGAAAAGGAAGAAAATGCCCATGTAATAGTTTGGCAAATAATAAGGACTCCCACTTTTGCCAAAGACAGGCACGCCACATGACACGAGTAATCCACAGGAATCATCAGCTTCATCATCATCGTCGTCGTTGTCGTTGTCGTCGTCGTCGTAGATGCAGTCTCCCAGTTGCAGGAAAAGAGGGTAGCTGTTTCCACACACACACACACCCCACCCCCATGCAGTTTTTTGAAAATTACATCCTCTCCCCCTGAGCCGAGCTACTTGGCTGGCTATGAGACGACTCCAGGATGTGGGCGGCTGATGGGTGAATAATGGAAATCCACATTCCCACTGTGTCTGCATCGCTTCACACCCTTTCTGTTTGTTTTTTGAATTAAATTCGATCTCTTCCATCCGACTGTGCCAAGTCTCTAGCCTCTCGGTCGGTGGACATGGGTATTACATAGTTTCGCCGGCTTATAGGATTTCAAAATGACAGGAGGGCTCGGCGGCTGATGCTTATCTCGGTGCTCTTTTCCCCGTCCCCATGAGCGACAGGTTGAAAAATGACGTAAAATGATTGGAAGAGTGTTCTCGGGGGTTTTCTTGTGCCCCGTCCCACGCTTTTAATTTCCATTTAAACGAACTTTAAAGCTTCTCCCCGGTACGTACATTTTATGTCCCCGGATTAGCCATGGTCGGGTTGCTCATTCGAAATTAAATTTCCACCAACGCCGACGACAATTGCCCACTTTTTTTTTTTTTCTGTGTTCCCTGCCACCAAAAAACCATTTCAAAATGTCATCTAAACCCCGTGTCCTGGCTTCAGGGTTTCTCTAATCCTTTTTTTGTCGTGTGTAATTTTCAATTGACTTCGTTAATTATAGCATTTGTCCGACCGGGGGCGATGTTCTATTTTAGCCGCCACCGCTTCTGTGATCCGGTGCCTGTGTCGAGTTCCGGACGGGTGTTTCGTGTGGAGTCTATTGGTGGTTGTGAACGCGGGGAATGAATTGAAGGATGACACCCGAAATTAAGTAGATGGGAATTGATTAAATAAATTATTTTCGGGAAACTTTGGTAATTTTCGAGAAGTTGAACAGGAGGCAAGGCAAGGACTAGCAAAAAGGGTGACATTGTGACACTGTGACTGTGAGAATTATTAATTGGAATTGATTTTTGATTTGAGGTTTTTTTTTTTTTTTTGCCACAGCGTTTGAGTTGATTTGAAATTTGAAACTGTCTTCAGTAAAAGGCGAAAGGATTGCTCGACAGGGATGAGAAGAAAGAGCAAGTTTGGAACTGTGAAGGTTGATAAGTGACAGGAATTTAATTTCAGGCAATTTAATTGAGAAAATTAATGGCAAGAAAAGCTAAGTCTCACTTGAAAACTTTGAAACGAATTGAAGATTGTGGGAAACAAGGAATTTGAGGACAGTGAGATGATTCACAGGGAGGAAGGCGCGATCGTCAGACTGATGTCGGCCGTGAAGGAAGAAAAATAATGAGACTCCTCACGATATCGTGCAATCAGAGGTTGAGACTTAAAATTATATATTATTAAATTTAAATATTAAAATATTAAATATTAAATAAACAAACAAAATGGAAGTAGTTTACGATTTTTTACGCGGAAAATTGATCTCCAAAGTCGTGGGAAAAGCAGCAGAACAAGTGGAAGGAAGTGTGAGAAACCATCGTGTGGAACGTGGTCAGATTGAAGCAGAAGAAAAATGTTTTGAATTCGAAAGAATGGTTTTTCTTTAAATTGAAAGAATGTGTTTTAATTTCTGTATGAAAAAATAGGTCTAATATGGTTGAAATAAGCGGGGTTTACACCTAACAACCAGTTGTACAATTTGCTTGACAATCAAATTTGCCATAGCGTTCACATTTAACCACATGCTTGACAACTTCCGTTCAAAAAACTCCAGCCAAATTTTTTTTCTTTGCTCAACGACATTTTTTCCGCTACGCTGAGATGCCCAACCATCGAGATCACGTATTAGGTTATCAAATATCTGCCTTCCGCCTTTTTGTCTTTTGAATTTTCCGGCTATGTACAAAGCGCTCGTATCTGGCAATACATCATTTGAAAGGTCTTGACATAACCTACAAAACGACGCTATGCATGATTAGTTTGTAGCTCGTATCTGGCAATACATCATTTGAAAGGTCTTGACATAACCTACAAAACGACGCTATGCATGATTAGTTTGGATACTAGCTCTGTAGCGCTTTGTACATAGCCGGAAAGTTCAAAAGACAAAAAGGCGGAAGGGAGATATTTGACAACCTAATACAAAAATTAAAAATACTCAGAAGTTGGATCACAAGTGTTCACACGCAACTACAAATCGTTCAATCGAGGCAAACAGTCGAAAATATTGAACTTTCTTACTACAAGTCTGCTGATTTGTAGTTTTGAGCGATTGTATTCGACGATTTGCAGTCGTCAAGCACGATTGTCAAGCAAATTGTACGACTTGTGAAGTCAGATGAACATCGCTATAGGCCAATGATAACATGATGCACAACTCCCGCCTCTCCTTCCCCTGTAGATAACGTAGTTTTTCACATATAGCAACCCCTGTCCAACCCATGAACCCCATGAATGGGAATACGTGTGAGCTGCCAAATCCAGCTGCTGAGACTGCACACACATAAAGGAACTTAAATTTACCGTTCCTGCTCTTGTTTATTCTTTTCCTATTGGCTCCCAAATTCAAAACGACGGTTGCCATCGAAACAAAAACAAAGCAAAAAAGAAAATGCAGAAAAGGTTCATTCAGCAAGCTCGCGTAATCTTCACAATCACTCGGCCGTTACTTTTTGAATCAGAGATCGTTTTTTTCAAATATCTTCTGAAATATAAGACAAAATGACTTGAGGGAAAGGTGAAGGTTTAAAATAATTTTAAACACTGACTATTAATTGAATAATTTTTAATGGTATGATTTGCAGGATTTGTAACTATTTGATTTAAATGAATTTGTTTTGTGTTTCAAATGTAATGAACAATTAACCCTTTCACTGCTTACTTTTCCATTTTCTGTCATATAACAAAGGCTCGATGTTTTTATCATTTACAAGACATACGTTATTAGAATTAATCAAATAATTAATTAGAAACAAAAACTCTATTAATGCGGAAAGCGGGAAAGCAAAATAGCATGGAGAAAGTTTTGAAATATCATTGTCCGTACAAAAATTTATTAGACAAACAATCCTTGAAAGGTATTAGTTTGAACTATTTGATTTTTTTTAATTATTTCTGTAAGTTATCCAATTAATATGCAATAAACAAAATAAAATAGTACCTTTTAAATGCGTTTAGTGAAACAATTGAAAAAATCATTTTCCTCTTGAATCAAACAAACTTGGATAGCATTGGATTTCCAAACCATCTTGTGAAAAGGATTTCGCATTGATGAATAGACTGGCTTTATTGTTACTAACTTAAAAAAATTTAAGGCACGAGGAAATTCACTATTCACGCAAATGTACTTCTATACTTGCATCATATTAATCAAAAAAAGTTGTTTAACATTATTATCAATATAATATTGTTAGTCCATTATTTCTAATGTTGTTTTCTTTGTTCGTTTTATATATGAGAAGTTCGTAAAATTAAAAAAAATATTTTGTAACGTATGTATATAAATGTTTTTAAAAGCCACAAACCGCGCATACCATCGTTAGACGCTACCAAAAGAGATAAAGTAGCTCTGATTTTTCGCACTGCTATCGGTAAATGAGTGAGTTTCGTGGTCTCTGGATATAAATCTTCTAATAGTGTGCGTTTTTTCATACATTTCGGATATAAATTTGCACTGGTGGTAGTGAATCGTCATTTCACACACACTACTATATGCACCCCCTGACCGACAAATGTAGCCGAGTTGTGCATCATGTTATCATTGCTATAGGCAAACAAAAAAGTACAAGATTAGAGTTGAATCGACGATTACTAAAACAACATTACCGACATTTTTATTTTTTTTTACAAGTGAAGTAAAAAACATCATGTTTTGTAGAAAAAAAAAATATGCGATGCTGATTTCTAAAATTTTAACGACTGCAGTCATTTGATGAAGGCCGTCAGATAAATCACAGTCAATTGAATAAAACCTTTGAATAAAAGTTGTGGCTTAATCTTATGACTTGGCTTTAAAATTAGACCCAAAAGTCAGAGAACTAGCAGAGAGTTCGCTTGCTAGGCAGTCATTATACGTCTTTTTATTACCAGATAACATTTTCAGAAAATCAGAGTCAGCCATTAACACGAAAATTACAAGGAAAATCAAGATAAACGAAAAAAGAAAAATGTATTCACAAGTCCACAAGCGGCTGCAACTGTCGATCGAAAATAAATTCACGGGAAATGAAAAGAAAAATTAAAAATGCACATTTTTTGAACCACACACTTAAACATTCAAACAAGACGAAATAAGCCTCGAAACGAATTTGTTGTAAGTCAGTTTTTGAAGAAAAACATTCGAAGGCAAATTACTACAATGACAAGAAGTATTAGCCTTTTTATGGTAATGACTTTTTTTGTTGTTAAGTGTACATTTTTTTTGGGGTTTAAGGTAATTTTTGAATAGACGATGTGCCTCTGACTCATGAAACGGAGGACTAACTTGAAAAACAGAACAAATCAATGATTGCTTTTAGACTCAAAAAAAAACGCCATGCCTCAACAACAAACAATGCTACCACCACATAAAGCTTTCGATTTCATCGCCGAAAAGAATTAAACATCCTGCCAGCTCGACTAGCGTTGCCCACCTAAGCCCCTTTTGCATTCGCTCCACCACCCTAAGTCAATAAAAAAAAAAACCTAATTACCCAGCACTTTCCAATTTAGCTTAGTCGTGCATAAATTGCCATCCACAAGGCAATTTTGAAAAATTTCATTAAAAACAGCCACACCAATTCACAGTGCGAATAAAACCTAAGCCGAAATGCCACCCCCCAACCGACAACTGCACAGCCTTATGGTCGAATAAAAAACGATCAGTGTCAGGAGGAAAACCGCTTTTTCTTTCCACCCACCCTCATCCAGAAGCATAGTTATTTATGAATCTGTAAATTCCCTCGAATAAAACACCATCACACCACCATCCCCCAACCCCATCGGAATTTCTAATGTAATTTCACAAAAGGCCGAAGAGGTCCTTTTCCCGTGGCATCGCTTTCCCCCTTTTTTTTTCCATCGGTGTGTAGTCGTCCAAGTGGCAAGTGCGTTTTGTCTTTTTGAATGCGCCACATCCTGTGCGTCACCCCGTCGACGACGACGAAGCCGATGCCACCATCGTCTTTCTCGGATGTTGGATGAGAAGAATAAATACTGGAAAGGCAAACAGAGGGGGAGGAATTGCACCACCATGGCCACCACCCCCTTGAGAGCAGCACGCGGAATGATTAACCTGATTCCCCATGTGAATTGCACAACAAAAAAAAAAAAAAAAAAGATGGAAACGAACTTTTGTTATTAAATCGATTCTCGAGACCGCCATGGTGGGGTGCGTGTGCGATGGATGATGCGAATGGTGGTGCAACAGCCCTGACACTTTCACGGGAGCACAGCGCACTGCTGTGAGCGGTGGGCTGTGGACCGGAAAATGCCAAAAGATGGCGAAGGAAATTTATTTCACGGCTCTGAACTGGTGCACACGCGTGGCGTTTTAAAACATGCGTCACCATTCTCGAAGTTGCATAGCAGAACACACCCACTCGCTCCTGAGGAGGACTCGTTGCCTCGTTTTTTGTTTGAAAATTCAACCTGGAGCAGGAGATGAAAAGAATTATACGCTAATAAAACCGCCAGCAGACGAATTCAATTGTCTTAATAGGTTTTGTCCTGCCATCTGCTGCCGGCAACACTTGCACGTTGCAAGTGTTTGCCTAACCACAGAGCTCGAAATTGATGTCAGTTTCATATTTTTGTTTATGGCGGAGACTGTTATTGGCGTTGCGAATTGGCGTTGCGGCGAAATTGTGGCGCACCCAACGCGGAGAAGGAGCCTGTCCGCAGGGAGTGTCAGACGATTGATTTATGTGGACAGAGTGTTAGAACATCAACCACAACCTGACCGCGGTCACGTAGGACAAAGAAGCTGTCCAGCTCGAGCCTCTGAGACACAAATTTTCCTCTTAATTGAGATTCATCAGACGCCTCGCATAGGGGCGTATGAGTAATATCGATGTTTTTCCCCCTAAATCAACCGCCACTCGCAAGAATAGAACAGAAAAAGCAACACGAAAAACGCCACTCAACAGATCTGCGACTGAATCAACTTAAATTCGAGTGCCACTCACAACGAAAGGGATAACCATGCCATGCAAAAAAAAAAAAAGAAAACGAGCGAGAGAAATCAAGAATTGCACAAAATCAAAGAGGGTGCTACAATTCTTACGCATTTTTTTTTTTTGCTTTACCGGAGATTCGCCTCATCTCACTCTGACAAGCCGAATAGAAAAATTCAAAACAAAACTCAAAAATCAACCGGCAAATAAATCGCAACTGAAGAACAGAGACGAAAAGAGAAGAAAACAGACAAAAATCTGAAAAAAAAAACACGTTTTCTTCATTGTTTACACACATTTTTTCGTGTTTGCTATTCACTGTCATTCGCTCAGTGTCACTCAAAGCAGGTAGCATGCATGAGTAGTCGCCGTCCATCCACCACAAAGAATTCCACCTGAGTCATCCTCGGGAAAAGGAGAGGTCCAAGAAAGGAATTCACTTAACTGGAAAACGAGAAACAACCACGACAAAGGATTTATTTTCGTCTTCTTCATCTCAAAAACCAATTCAATCATTTAAGGGGTGCAGTCGACACTCAGAAAGAAAAAAAAAAACAGGTTTTTAATTCACTCAAATCCTTTGTTCCCTCTCTCCAGTCGATTGCCAGGACCAGATTTTGCAGGACACAAAAACGAAAAGGAGGAGGAATGCATTTACAATCCTGTTGCCTCACTCTAACAAAGCGTTTTGTGTGCACTTTTTTTTTTTTTATTGCACGTAGGATTTTCTATCCGATTTTGATGTGAAACGTTGCATCCTTGATTCTCCAGGAGTGGTTGTTTTCACTCATTCGTAAGGGTAATGACGATGAAGGGGGAGAAATGTCAGAAAAAATTTAAATTTTGATTAAATTTGAGTTTGAGTCATGTCAGCGAATTAACTATGCAAAAGAAATAATGAAAATAAGCGGAGAAAAAAAAAAGAACAGACACCAAAACCGCCCTCTTTTTGGATTCATTTGCTCACAGCCCGGCAGATGCTTGTTGCGAGTTTGTTGTTCCTCTTCAGCCGAGTGGAATACACGAGAAACAAGGGTTAATGGCACACTGGACAAAAAACTAAGATAAATGATTAATGCGGTGGTTTTCATTTCTCGGACGCACAAGGAAACGAAGGTGGAGAACCAGGTCCCTTAAGACTACGACACAAGAAGCCATGTACCTATGGTTTTTGATTTTTGGACTCCAGACACCACAAATTCGCAAAGGCCATGGGAAGAGCGGCATTTAGTCCCATAAATTAGATCTTTATTTACATGTTTTAAAGAGCAAAGACCTTCCCAAATAATCGCAAATGATCATGAAACGAATTTCATTTCTAATTTCTATCAAACAAAAAAATCCACACTAACTCAAAACTACCTGTTCCCACTCTAAACCTCAGCCGCACGTTGAAAACTCCAACACAATTTTTTTTTTTTTTGCAAGCACGATATATCTCCTTCCACTTCATACGATCTTCCATCTCTTCTCTTTCTTCGTTCTCCCTATAAAACATCTGTCCGCCCGGCACAACTCACACTCAAAACAAGCCGAAAAAAAAAAACAACACGACCTACACACATGTGTTCACTTTGTCTCTCTACACGCATAACCGCCATTATCGCATTCGACAAATTCAGAATTACCGGCGAAAAGAGAATTTCGCAAAGGAAAATGAAACGAAAAAGAATTCACTCAAACGCTGGGCAATAAAAACAACATCAAACTGTCCGCATGCTAATCCGCTTCTCTCCCTCGGACACAGACCGACCAAAGGACGACCGACCAGGATGCACAGATATCGAATAGAACATTCTGAGGAAAAGAGACCGCCGATGAATGGAGTGGAATTAAGGGAAAAAAAAATAAATGCCACTCGATCGCGCGCGTCTTTCTCGAAATCGTTTACTGCGGTGGAGTGGAATTGTGGCGTTTAGCAGAGTGTTTCCTTTGTTGGCGTTGTGCGCACGCAGTTTTGTGTGTATTTTTGTGTGTAGTTCTCAGCGAAAAGTGTGATAACGAAGAGAGAAGAGAAAGAATTAGTTGTTAAATTTGTTATTAAATTGTTTTAAAAAGTCGTGGGTGCGCACGAAAGAATGATAAACACCGTGCTAGAGCATGTGCCCATAAAGCTAGAGGCACTCGACGATGGTGATCAGTTTGGAGATTGTACCGAATGGAAGGCGTCAACAGAGACAACAACGAAAGCGGCTGCGGCAGCGACAGCAACAGAAACAGAAACTGTTTTAGAGGCAGATGGAGAAGTAAAACCAGCACCGAAGATAGCAGCGACCACCAGCAGTGCATCCTCGACATCGTCAAGGACAGCGAATCTGGATGATGAAATCGAGAGTTGTGGGAATGTTTTCATTTTGAATCGCCGCAAGTTGTTCCTGATCTGTGGCTTCTGTGACAGTAAGTATGCGAATATGTTGCAGTTTGCGAAGCATGTAAACGATTGCCACACGGTGTTTTCTGTGAGTTGTGATGAGTCGAACTACGGGCGTGCTAGTGGCGCAGCATCAGAGGCGGAGAGTGACTCGGATGCGTCGGCTGTAACGGGGTTGATTGTGAAGGGTGGGTTTCAGATTCGTTTCGTTAGGGAAGGTTCGACGATGGACGAGACGATGATACCCACCCCTCCGCCATCGGTGGACGATACACTGCTGAAGCACGTCCCCATCAAGGTGGAGGACGAGGCCGACGATGATGTCACAATGGTGGATGACAGCTCGACGGCGATATCGAATTTTGAGAACAACATCGAGAGCTGTGGCAATGTGTTCGTGCTGAACAGAAGGAAGCTGATTCTGATTTGCGGGTTCTGCGAGTGCAAGTACGCGACCATGGGTCTCTTTGCTACGCATTTGCACGAGAGTCACACAATTTTTCAGGAAGACAACGAACATGAGCCCCACAGTCCGGCGCAGACCCAGTCGACTACCGCCCCGGCCGAGGTGGCGGTGAAGCAAGAGCCCGCGGAGGTACCAGTGATTGTGAAATGTCACATCAACAACGAGAACGCCCCGCCCATGGTTGCCATACCGAATGGAACAAACGTCGACAACGAAGACATAATTCCTCAGGAAGAAATCATATCCATCGCGGCCGTTGCGGCCGCAGAAGCCTCGTCCAAAGAGAAGTCAACGGAGGACAGCAAAATCACATCCCCGCAGCAGGAGATCATGACGTTGGCCGTGGCAGCAGCGGCCGCGGCCGCAGCGAAGGAGAAGAAGATACTCAAGGAGACGCAACGAAAATCGCCGAAGGCCAGTACGTCGAAAACGATAAAAGACTACTTTTGCAAGGAGGAGAGCCCCGTCAGCATATTCCGCTGCAAAGAGTGCCCGAAAACATTCAACAAACAGTCGCGGCTGACCGAACACATCCGCCTGCACACCGGGGAGAAGCCCTTCAAGTGCGAGGAATGCGGCAAATCATTCCGCATCAAGCTTCGCATGACTGAGCATCAGCTTCGCCACCGTTCGGAGAAGGCTTTCATCTGCGAAATCTGTGGCCTCGGCCTTGCCACTCGCCAGGACTACTCCCTCCACCAGCGGCACCACAACGGCGACAAGCGCTACGCGTGCCAGGAGTGCGGCAAAGCCTTCGTCCGCAGCAGCGATCTCAAGACCCACCTCCGCATCCATTCCGACGAGCGCCCGTTCAAGTGCGAGATCTGCAACATCTCATTCCGTGCCAATCAAAACCTCATCATCCACCGCAGAGTTCACCAGGGTGACAAGCAGTTCAAGTGCGACTACTGCGACAAGCGGTTCCTGAGAAAGATCGACAAGCGCGTCCACCACCGCACGCACACCGGCGAAAAGGCGTTCAAATGCGAAATCTGCGGACGAGGTTACTCCGCGAAGGTACACGTTCGACGACACATTCAGAAACGCCACATGGACCCCATGAAGTCCCGTGAAACATCCGAAGAAACCACCAGTTCTGCTGCGAAGAGCAAAAAACACAACAAACCTGCCAAGAAGCCCAACAAGTCATTCAAATGTGATGCCTGCCCGAAGTCATACTCTGCCAAGGTCACACTACAAAAACACGTCAAACAATGCCACGGAGCCTCATCCACCGATGAGGACAAGACGATTCCAGGAGATCAACCGAAAACCTCACCGCCGTCAGTTGAAGTCCTCAAGTCAGAAGTGGCCGTCTGATGTTCTCTTTTACGGAATTTTACACGTGCATACTCGCTTTATAGACTTTTGAAAGAAATAAAAAAAGATATTCTCGCCCTTAATTTAAGTTAGGTTAGATGCTCTAGTCCTTTGCGGGACGTGTGCAAAGATGATTTAAAAAAAAAAGACAATTTCGAATTTTTTTTGATAAAATAATTTCTAAGGTACTCTCTTAACTGTTGCTATTGCGATTGAATAAATAAAAAAGAAAGAAAATATTTTTCTTATATACTTTAGAGGTGTGTTTTGATTTCGGAAGAGGAGGTCTTACTTGATTCGAGAGTGGGGAATTCCAGACAAGAAATTATCTTTGTTCGATGATTGCGATAACATCCGTCAGAGATCTCCTTGACCTGGCCGGACAACACTGATAACGAAGGCCGACATTGACGGTGATACGACTCAACCTTGTAGCAATTGATTTTCGATCTTTTGTTTGGCGGACGAGGTGGACGACGTCATGGAAAGTTCTTAGTGAACCTCGCAAAAAGTAGATCACAAACATTGATCGTTCTTTGATGACCGCTGAATTGTTTATCTGTCTGAGGCAGATGTTTCGACTCCCCTTTTCATCCTGACACTCTCGCCGCAGGTGTCGATAAACAAAAAATGTATATCTCAAGACCACCTCCTGTCTTGTCCTGCTCCGAATTTCACCACCAAGGTAAACAACAAATTCCTTCTGCCAAAGCATTTGTCAAAAAAATGAAAAACAACCGCAATTACTCCAAGAACAACTGTAAAAAATCGTTCGATCGTTTACTCTGAAGAAAGTGGGAAATAATACGGAAAGAAAAAAAAAAAAAGAGCTCACATACGCCAGAGACGCGAGATTAACGCGAATCACCCACACATGTGAGTGTCCATCAGAACGCGGGTCAACGTTACGTATACTTGTTCTTTTTTTCCTCTTCTCTTTATCTGTTCGTTCTTCTTTATTTGTTTGCTTCTTGGGTTGTGCTTCGGAGTGCTATAATTCCGGTTTATTTATTTAAACAAAAAAAAAATGAGACGCGTACAACAACAAAAAAAAAGGAATCAGCGAAAGAGCAGTTTAACGTACACTTATCGCGTAAAATTTTTTTGACTCTCATTCGGCGAAAAATGTATTTTTGATTGAAGTTAACTGCGCGAATGGATTTTTGTTATTTTTTTGGGGAGGCTGCAGAAATGTCGTCATTATGTCTGCCTTATGAAATCAGATGACAAAATCAATGGGCATGGAATTTTCGCAGAGCCTCATGTGACGTCAGAGTGTTGTTGTCGAGTGGATAGATGGAAAGTTTTTTTTTTTGTTTGTTTGTCGTGTTTTTTTTTTTTGGGCTTTTTGCGACATTGTTGTCAATTGATTGAATCAAAGTTGATTGACGTTATTAATAGGAGCATAGTGCGACAAAATGATTTATTTGTTTTTGTTTGGTTAGTTTCCATGGTCTGTCGAATTTTTCTCATGCGACAGAAATTTGTGATATGGAAGCGGGCTTCCAAAATAAGAACATTGCATCCGGAACAGTGAGTCGTTGTCTGCTTAGTCCATATTTAATGGCGGATGAATGCCTGTGGCATACGAAAGTGCTTCGAATGTCTTCAGAGCGACGGTTTGTGATGAAATTCATCGGAAGTAGCGCCACTCATATGTGTGGCAATGACTCGAATTTTACCACGTGTTTTTATGAGCCTCGCATGACACACTAAAGCGCCATAGAAATTCGCCTGAGCCGGACGCGACGATGGTGACGAAATGTCGTGCATGTGCTCTTCGGAAGCAGACAAGTTGAGGAACGAAATCAGGATTGAATGTTGAGGAAGTGTCTATAAGATTAGACAAACGGTTAATGAAATTTTTTGCAAGGGAGTGATGGAACCAAATCGGGGTTGAATGTTGAGGAAGAGTCTATAAGATTAAACTACAGAGTCTATAAAGACTTTCGCAAATGAGTTGAGGAACCAAATCGGGATTGAATGTTGAGTCTATGAGAACAGTCTATAAAAATTTTTGCACTCCTCCTCTTGATATTTTTTCAGACTATCTGGAGTACAAATGGACCAATTTTAAGATCCCGTATTTAATTCAACGATGTTAAAATGCAAATTTATCGTGTCCCCCTATTTCGGACATCAACCACACCCACCGACTTCCATTTCTAATCAATTTAGTTGATGAAATTCCACAAAAACCCCAAAAACCGACAAATAATTCAAAACCTGCGACAGAAGTGCATTAAAAACCATTCTCTCAACCATCCATGCTTCCGTACGCTCTCTCCCGTGCATGAATATTTTCGGTAAATAAAACTTTATTAGAGATAATTTTAAAATTAAAACAGGAAATTCGGATGGTGCACTCCCTAGTCGCGCGCAAAAAAAAAAAAGAAAAAAAAAAATGAGAGAATCCTTTTAATTTAATAAACTAATTGTTGGGGAATGTCATTTGAAATTAAGTCCTCTCTGCCACACGTGGCGTGGCCTCCACCCAGACCCTGATCCGGCAGAGTGCAGAACAGTGCATGGGAAAAGGCCATAACCTCATTGTTGGTAACCTCGTCGTCACTCCGTCAGTTGTGCACTCTTCTATTGTCTGTCGTGGCTGACAGAAAACAAAAAAAAAAAAAAAAAACCTAACAAAAATTGAGACATAAAATTAACAATAAAATCGTTTTATGACCATTGAGCGGGTCATTAAATGTCAGACGCATACGTCCACACAACGAGGTGATGAGGAAGTGGGCGTGTGTGCATTTGTGCACTAGGGCAAAAGAGTTGAAATGGTGTACTTTTATGATCGTGCATTTTCGTGTATTTGAAGAAAAAATGCATGAGAACAACCACCCGAAGTGACAGCTTAGGAGTAATGAACTCGTGGGGATAACAAATGGCGTGCCACTAGTCTCTCGCCGAAAGTGCAAATTTCCTTCCGGTCATTAAAATTTTGATTGACACGTTGAAGGAGCTGTGCCCACTTCGTGTTGGGCTCATTAGAAGAGCCTGTTCTTGGGCTTGTTGTATATTAAGCCGTCCCATTGTGCAGATGTGCCGCAAAACACGTAAACCCTCAACCGAACCATGTCCGCCATTTGTTAAATCTCTGACACCAGCCATCCACGCAATTTGCTGATTAGCAAGCCTATATACCGTCCCCAGCAGTGGGCGGCTAATTCAATTGACACCCCGTGCTGTGCTGAACTCCCATCACGATCCGATGAGGCGATTTGCCTGTGTAAATAGCCAGGCTGGGGGGTATCCTTTGGTTGTTGTCGTCGTTGATAGCTACGACCAGGGCCTATTTAGAGAGGTGTTGGTTAATTGCGGACCTCCAGTTCTACTAACGAGGTGTAGGATAAAATAGTCTTAGGCATAAATCAAGCCAAGAATTGAGGTTGATGAGTTTTAAAGTGTAGAATTGCATTTTCCGTATGACGTTTAACAAAACGATGGCCGTCATTAGTGAAGGAATGTGACGGTGTGGCATACTCTTAGGCGCTGGGAAGGTCCATCGACTGATCGGTGTCGAGAATTTATTATTTTTTCATTTTTTGTACGTTCTTTGCATACTCACTTAGTGTTGCTGATGCAATGGAATCGTTTTAGGGTTGGGAACTGCTAATTATGGCTATAAATATTCACCATCTCTTGATTGGAGTGTGCTAATCGTATGTAGATCAGGTCATTAGATGGCTCTAGCGAACAAGAAAGTCAAATAGAGCAGGGAATTTATGTAAACATGGCCACGGGGAGGAATAGCCTACGCATTTGTTCGGTTTTTGCGACGCCTTGTCGCATGACCAATAAAACAGCCTTTTTTGAAACAATCAAAAGAACCACATGACAACCATCCTCACGTGCTGAAAATAATCCCAAACCACCTGTTGATTGCTAATCTGTCTAGAATCCGTCCCCTCTTTCATTAATGAACGAATCTTATCCACTCGTTTGTCAACCATTTAAAGTGACAAATATTTGCTCACTTAATTCGGGAGAATGTGTGTATATTTTTATACGAAAATAAAAACGAGAACAAGTAGTCAAATATTTTCGTGGAATTCTTAAAAAAAAACATCCAATAAAAATGATGTCATTGACAGGCTGCGTGGAAAAATTGACACAAATTTTGTCATTCGACGGATTTCAAGACTTATTGAAGGTTTGACTACAAAAAAAAAAAAATTCCATTCCACCGACACGGGAGTTAAATTTCATGTGTTTTTTGACAGTTCAAAACAGAATTTGAACTCATCTGTTTGCACATGCAATACTTAAAGGTGTAATTTAAAAATTTTATGATGAAATTTTCGCGCAGTAAATGTTTCGTTGGATATTAATGATCCTAATAAAGTGAGAGAAGAGAAAGCTAACAAAAGATGTCACCGTGTTTTTGTTGTGAATTAAGCTGATAATTACTTGCCACGAAACAAAAGAACTGGTTTTTTTATGTGAAACTAATATCCTTTTTGTGTTTTAAAAGGTGTCAGAATTTGTGGAGGACAAGTTGACTTAATTTTTTTCTTTTCTGTTTTTATAGCTCCAGCAGTGAGACCTGCTTTTTGTTTTGGGATATTACGTTTTATCGATTGATTGAATGATTGGATTAGGTTGTAATGAATGGTTGTTTACTCAGTCGAGATGACGAAGGGATTTTCAACTTCAATTTGTCGTGTATGCGGAAGCTGTTTTGTTTGTGAAATAATTGCGCTTTGGCTTGGCGTCAGAAGCGTGCGTAGTTTTGTGTGAGCAAACGCACAGTGTCAATTAGATGATGCTTGGGGGTAAACAAAAAGTGATGAAGAGAATACACTTCGCGTTCGAAATTATGTTTGTGTGAGGAGAATCATTCCATTGCTTAATGAGATGAGAATTAAGTAGGACGGCTCTTAAGACCTTTGAATGGGAGACTGCAAATGACTTACGGGGTATTGTAAATGTGGAAATGAGGACTACAAAGTGTTCACTTTTAGGTGAATTTACAAAAAAGAATTTAAGGGCGTTTCAAAACTTCAAATAAGGACAATTAAGATGAGCTTGAAGGCAATCCTCTTGTTGGAGTGAACATAAGTCGAGCCCCCATCGTTTAGTAGGCTTAAAGTAAAAAAAAAATCTGTGTTTAAGGTCGTTTCAATAATTCAAATAAGAAAAATTCAGATAAAGTTGAAAGTAACCCTCTTGGTGGAGTGAACATAAGTTGGGCCTGGTCGCTTAGGAATGTTAAACTAAGAAGAATAGCGCTTTCAAGGCCCTTTCATCAATTCAAATAAGAAAAATTCAGATGAGCGAACATAAGTCGAGCCCTCCTCGCTTAGAAATGTTTAGTAGGCTTAAACTAAGAAGAAGAGCGCTTTCAAGGCCGTTTCAACACTTCAAATAAGACAAATTCTAATGAGTGAACATAAGTCGAGCCCCCCTCACTTAGAAATGTTTAGTAGGCTTAAACTAACAAGAAATGAGTGAAACACGAGGCATTAGTATCAATTTTAAAGACAGCCCTACAAGAGCCTCCTCCAACGTCACAAAATCAATTAACAACCGCTAAAATCACCTTTGACGCACAACTCTCCTGCTCAAAGTCCCGTATGCTAATTGACGTAAGCGTACCCCTCCTGCAACGGGCTCTCGAAATGCTCTAAAATTAACACCCAAGAACCGGAAATCATTTCAAGAGCTTTTTCATCGAAACGCAAAAATCAACGGCGCATAAAATCAGCAACAGGGAAAAAGCAAAAGAAGGAAAAAAAAAACAAAAAAACAAAACTGGTATTTTGCTTTCCAATTAAAATGCAATCAAAACAGACACACACCCCTTCGTGCTTCGCGCCAACTTTTGAATTTCGTTTAAAAACGAAAAATTCCACAAACGCCACAAATAACTTCTGAACTTCTTCTCAATGAAGCCCCCCCGTTGGCTGTCACACGTAACGTCAAGGTACCGCCACATGGCGTCAACTACAAGAAAAACCAGAAACAAACTTCTAGATATTAAGATAAACTCCACTCATTCATTAGAAGGACTTCAAAAAACCACACGTGTTCAGTGAACTTTCTCATAAAACTAACCACAAGAAAACATCTTTTTGACGTATTATATCTCTGAATTGACACCAAGATTAAGTTTCAACTGAGGGTAATAAAGTTGAACGGCGCTATCTTTATGGATGGGGACACTAATAACTACAAACTCACAGTGCCAAAAGGGGGGTGAGTGTGTGCGCGAGAATATAGAACAAAACTTTTGAAAGTAAGTAATAACCAAGTGCAACATTGACTGCAATAAATATCAAAAATAAATGACGTAAAACCATCCCCGCTGGGTATTCTTACCACAATGCAAAAGTGCAGGCAACAATTTGTATTTAAATTGATCGAGTTTGTTTGTTTTGAATTTAATTTCTTTTTTTTGCTGAATGTTGTTTATGATTTGATTTCTGGCGGGAGGTAAACGATGTAAAAATGCTAATTAAAACTGATTTAAGATTGAATTCGTTGACAGAAAAAAACTGGTTGACGTTACGTTATGTATTCAAGACGACGTGTGTAAACGTCATGTTTGACTAGTTGTGAGTGAAATAAGAGAATAGGTGACATTGGCGGAAAGTTTTTTTTTTTTTATATCTGAAGTATGTGGAGAATTCTTGATTTTGGTTTGGAGGAGTGGTTCGACGGTTTCCGGGTGCCTAAATCGATGTAGCTTTATGACAAAATGTTCTAAAAACGATTCTAGCACAGGATCGCAGTTGATCTTCCGCGGAGGATTACTGGAATAGACAGATATTATAAAACATTTAAACCTGACAATGAAGTATCTGTCTCACAAGGTGGAAATCACCCAGAAAAGTAGCTTCAAGATCTATAAGTGATGACGCAAATGCCCACGGAGAAAGGTGTCGGCAGGATGGCAACTGATCTCAGGCGGAAGGTTACTGAAAGGTGAAAATGTCCTAGAAATCACCCTGAATTTCTATAATTGCAGTCACAAACGCCCACTGAGGCCAGTGCTGCCAGGATGGCAGCTGATCTTACGCGGAAGGTGAAAATGATTCAGAAACTCAGTCCAAAGGTCTACAAGTGCCGCCAGAAAATTCCACAGAGACCAGTGCCGCCAGGATCGCAGCTGATCTTACGCGGACGATAATTGGGAGATGAAAATGACCCAGAAAATCATCCCGAAGATCTATAAGTCCCGCCACAAAAGCCCACAGAGTCCAATGGCGTCAGGATCGTAGACGGTCTTACCCAAAGGATCACTAGAACAGACAGTCTTGGCTATGACCGAAAATATCTGCATTAGACATTGAAATATCAGTCTCGCCGGGTTAATATCACGCAGAAAAGCACCCTAAAGGTTTATAAGTACCTTACAAGAGTGCAGTGCCGCCAAGATCGGAGCTGATCTTATGCGGACAATCACTGGAACTGACAGCCCTGTCCATGATACGAAAATGTCTGCATCGGTCGTTGAAATATCAGTCACGCAACGTAAATATCACCCAGAAAAGCACACTGAAGACATAAAAGTGCCCGACAAGAGTCCAGTACCGCCATAAGAGTTCAATGCCCCCAGGATCGTGGCTGATAGTACGCCGAGGATCATTGGGACAGACAGCCCTGGCTATAATAAGAATATATCTGCATTAAATAATAAAATATCTAGTGATGGCAAAGTGAAAATCCCCCAAAGGGGCACCCCCAAGATCTATAGGTAGGTAGGTAGGTTGTGTGGTGGGCTACGCAAGGCAGCCAAGCACTTAGGCCAGATGAGGCCCATTGTGATACCACCCCAAGATCTATAAGACCCGCCACAAAGGCTTAGAGAGATCAGTAACGCCAGGATCGCAACTGATCTTGCGCGGAAGATCACTGGAAAGCGTAAATCACCCAGAAAATGGACAGTATATGAAAATATTTCCACCAGACAATGAAGCATTTAGCTCGCAATGTAGAAATCACTCAGAGAAACAAGCAGAAGATCTATAAGTGACGCCACAAAAGCCCACAGAGTCCAATGCCGCCAGGCTCGCAGCTGATCCCAAGCGGAGGATCGCTGGTAGACAACATCGAACAGATAGACACACGAAAATCACGCATTAAATAATTAAATATCTAGTTCGCAATGTGAAAATCACCCAGAGGGCCACCCCCAAGATCTATAAGTGCCGCCACAAAAGTCCACTCGATCAGCTACAAGTGTTGTGGAAACTGCCAGACACCATAACGTCAAATCAACGACAATTCAATTCGATTAATGATAGTAGGTCGTGTTTGTTATCACATTTTCTGCACCTCAACTCAAGTGGCAATTATCATCAAGGGCTCGAGAGATCTCGTACCACTTCGATTCAAAACAACCCTGTTAGCCTTGACAGCAACCACACAACGCACACTCTACACCGCAGAACTCAATCAATGGACTTTGATTGTTGGCCCCAAAATCGGCAAAGGCATTTTCAAAAACCTAACCCAACTCGTTCGAAATCCGAAAAAAAAAAAACTAATGACTCACTATCACCACCTGAATAAATTGTGCTAATTATCAAACGACAAATTAGCATCAAGTTTTTCATAACACTTCAACCGCACAATGTGAACGAAAAAAAAAACACTGAAATTTTTATTTTGCACAGAAACTTACAGGAGTTCTTCCACTGCTGGAACTTGTGATAGAGGAAGCACGAGCATATGAAGAAGATCACCGTCACGATCAGCAGGGTTAATATAACTCCGATCCAGATGTCACTGACAACACGATTGTATTCGGCTTCTGTCATGCCATTCGGCATGCGACTTATACTCGAGGCTCCATTACTACTGGTGACAAGATCATCGTCACCCATGGCACTGTTGGCATTCTCATTGAATGCAATCTCAAGATGTTTCTTTCCCAGATTCGAGAGATTCTCCAGGTCGGTGTTCAGACCGAGAGCAAGCTTCTCCAGCTTACTGATCAGGATCGTGTAGTTCTGTGGGAAATCATAAGTTTGCACCTCGATACTGTTGTCCTGATAGAGTTCCACTTTATCCATGTCGAAGAACGAAAACAAAAATTTTTTTTTTTTGTTAAAATCACCCGCGCCGCGGCGTAAACAATGAAAAATCAAACAACAGCGGATGTATCGAAGCAACTCACGTTCGGCACAAAATATCTCTCTCTCTCACAATTTTCAGTCGCGCACTTGCGTATCTTCACGTTTATCACATAAAACAAATCAGAGTGGAGCACGTCTACTACACAACTCGGTCATTTTGTTAATAAGACTTTTGATTCCATCAAATCGCCGCGAAAGAGAATCGAGCGACGACAACCACGACCACGACGACAACGACGACGACAGTGGTGATGATAACACAACAACAAACAGCGCGCAATCGAACGCGCCGAGTAGCCAAGCCAAGTCAAGCCAAGCCCGGCGACAACTTGATTTCCAATTCGAAAATAATACTAATAATTAATTTTGTAAACAAATATGAATACGTATACGGAGACCCAATAAACGCACACAAAAGTCACCGCGTGTGTTAAGCTCTGCTTGGGGTGTGAGTGGTGATTGTATCGAAGAAAAGATACTTCGGATTGCCAGAGGGGGCTGGCGTCACGGCGGACTGGGGTGTAGATACAGATGCTCGTGTATTGACAGTGATAATTGCTCACTACTTGGTTGCCTCCTTGAAATGCTTTTAGAGCAACACCATGGGCAAATAGAATAGAATAGAGAAGTTAGAATGCGTTCGATTGTTCCACATTTGATCGGGTGAAGATCGACAAGGGGGTGTCGATCAATTCCACAATTGGGGTTGCAAAGCCTTTTGTTTTCACTTTGATCTATGTCAGAGTGGGTCTCGATCAAGGTCGATGGTGGTAAAGTCAATATTGACAGCTGTCAAGTTGGGGGATTAGCAGTCGAGTTGTAGTAGGAGGTTGGGGTGATCGCGACGTGATCTTCAGATATCTGACAGAGCTTAGAAGACTGAATAAGACGAGAGATTTTTCTGAACAAATAGATGCCAGAACAATACGAAAGTTTTAAATGGAAAGATCAACTTCGATTCAATTCAGCTGGGAAAGGGACCGAAATTCCCCCTACACAAGGGGTCCACGAGGACCTAAGTGAGGCAGGGTCTACCCACTAACCTAACCTAACCTAACTTCGATTCAATCCTTCAACTGCTGGGACTCCAAAAGACCAAAATCCTATTGATTTGAGATCAAACAAAAGTCTAAAATACTGAAAACGATCATAGGAAAGTCGCTAAAACCGCAAAAAAAAAGAACGATTTTGTACCAAATGCAACCTTTTCAGCCTTTCGTCAGCTTCTACCCGACCGATTTTGAAGATTCATCTCATTTTGTGCCTAAAAGAAATAAACTTAACTATTTTTTGCAACCCTAGAAATCGAAAAACAACTTTCGGAAAATTCAATAATTTTTTTGCTCAAAAAATGGACCTCAAGTCAAATACTTTGTGGACACATTTTTCTACGGATTTGTGACACTGTTTAGGAAATTAAGTTTTCACCGAGATTGTTCGAAATTTTGTGTTAAAAATTATGTTTTTTTTTTTTTGAAATATTAATAAAAGACCACATCAATTCCTGGAACTCCACAAGACTGGAAACCTGCTGATTTGAGATCAAAAAAGGATAAAAAAAAATATTAAAAACGATCACTAGAACCACGCCATAACCGAAGAATTGGTTGGCAGCTCAATGGGCCCAGCTTTGGCGTAAGTGTACCAAATTTTCGAAATCTTAGAAAATGTGCTTGGCAAAAAAAAAAAAACTAGCCAAAACAGCAAAAAGCAAGAATTTCGTACCAAATTCGAGATTTTAATCATTTTCTTAGCTCCCACACGACCGATATTAAAAGATCCAACTCATTTTTTGCCTTGAGTAAATAAGGTGACCCAAGCTAGGCTTTGGCCCTTCGTGGGCTGTTACGCCACTAATTATGATGAGCCATTTTTACAATCTAAATCATAGAAAAACAATTTTTCGGAAAATTTATGAGAAAGGCGAATTTTTCGCCCACAAAATGCACCTCAAGTCGAAACTTCGTGGTCGCATTTTTCTTCTGATTTTTCTCACTTTATTGAAACCCCAAATTTTAGCCGAATTTATACAAAATTTTTTCTAAAAATTATGGATTTGAATGAGTCTTAAAAGAAAGTAAAGTAGTCAAGAGAGAAGAGAAGACTGGGTGAGGTTTCGGCTCAAAAGGCGAGCGTCGGAAGCTTTCAAAAAAGTCATACAAGAAAAGTTAACCTCAAAATTATAAAGAATTGTTTTTAAAGATTCATATTTGTTGTTGTATAGAGGTGAAATTGAGAGCCAAATTTGTATAGCAAAGAATAACGAGGGGTCATTCCATAGAATTCGGAAATTTTCGCCAAAAAAATTCGCCTCAAGTTCGCAGTCACATTTTTCTGGTAATTTTTGTCAACTTTTGCAACATCGCTTTATGAAAGAAATTGTTTGAAATTTTTCTCTAAAATGATGGAATTGAATTAAATTTGAAAGAAATTAATAAAAACGAGCTTCGCATGTTCCCAGAAAATCGTAAAAGAAAAGTTAACCTCAAAATCTTAAGAAATCGTTCAGAAAAATTTAAAATTCTTTAAAAGATTTGTATAGAGATGAAATTTGAAGCTTTATGAGTCAGTGAACAAGGAAGAGTCATTCCATAAAATTGCCATTTTCGGCTAAAAAAATGAGCATCAAGTCAAATCTTCGTGGTCGAAGGCTTTCAGTTAACTTACTGGGAAACTTACAGGGAAAGTTAGCGTTAAAATCGTGGAGAATTGTTCAAAAGAATTCAAAATTTATTCAGTTAATTTTTCTGCGGATTTTTATCACGGTTTTGAAGTTTGTATTTTAGCCGAAATTGTTCGAAATTTTTTGATTGATTTTTTAAGAGAAAAGAACGAAATCTAAAGACGCTTTGAGGGACTAAAAGTAAGGTACGAAATTCTGATGAAGTCGTACAAGGAAAGTTAACCTTAAAATCCATGAGAGTTTCTGGGAAAAAATCAAATTTTTTCAAAGGATTTCTTTGAAGACGAGTTTTGAATAGAGACGAAGTCTGAGTGTTGGTTAAAATACAAATTTGCTTAAAACATTTTTTGGAGATGAATTTTTGAAGTCAAATATTTCATAGAACTGCCAAAGATGTGTGGGGGGTGTGTACCAAAAAGGAGGCGAAAATACGATTACTAAGTATAGATTCCATTTCCCTGGTCGCCCTAAAAGGTGTCTCTTCGTAAGCCTTAACACCGGTTTGAACCAGTTTCACAGCAACCACCGAACGTGTACAAAACCACACATTCATCGCGTTTTTTTTTTTTTCATCAGCTGCCCCCGTTGAAGAAGCTTCACATTGATGACTGCTAATTTCTACAACAAACTTTACTACGCCTCGATGTTAATCAGTTTCTTTTACTCCACCACCTCAGGGGATTGCACTTAGACCCCGTTAAGAGCAGCATCATTGAACTACTACGTGATACTTTAGCAATAGTCCGCGAAAAGTGTCTCCCCTTCTATTGGCGATATCACTACCTGGTTGCGTAGAAGGTGCTCTTCTTTTCTTTTTTCTCACAAGCTTTTGTGTTTCCACTTTTTTTTTGTAAATTGATATTTAATTCATCTAATGAATCAAATAAATACTGGGGGGGATTTAAAGCGTTCAGTTTCGTTGAAAGATCTCTCACCAGGTGACTTCGATAAACGTGGGGGTGCATGTGGAGTGTGTGCAGTAGCAGTCTCGGGTGAATTTTTTTTTTAAAGCTTCGTGGAATTTTATTATGTATAAGAAAACAAAACAGATGAAATTGTTTTTCACGTGAATCGAACAAATATGAGTTCTAAAATTTATCGAGATTTTATTTTTTTCTTCTGCATCATTCGGGGGTGATAATTAGCCAAGTTGTACCACGGGGTTTGAGAGTTATTCAGATTTTTCCAGTTTGATGTGGAAACAAGTCGAATTGAGTGGTTTTATTACCCAAAAAAGGATTGGTTGACGGGTGTTTTGTGATCCCGGATGTGAGGTGGGTTTCTAAATTAATTTTGAAATTCATTTTGTGATGCCTCACAGTAAAGTTTCTTCGGTTTTCGGGGATTTCAAAAAACTTTCATAGGAAAATTGTTGGATTCGAAAACGCGCTGAGATTTCACAAAATCTGATTGTCCCTGTGGGTACATTAAGGAACAAAAACCGTCGCGAAACTGACCACAGCAAAGCCTGCTTATCGTCTTTCTGATTTACGATGCCTCCAAGTTGCGTCATTTAAATAATAACCTATCGCTTCAACTTTCGGAGATACAGAGGGACTTTTATAGGAAAACTGTTTGTTTTCGGAACGATTTACGTTTTCAAAATATCCGACTGTTCCTGTGGCTGCTTTGAAGAACAAAAATTGTCGCGAACTAACTACAACAGAGCCTGCTTCGCGTCTTTTTGATTTACGATGCTTCGAAGTTGTGTTATTAAAATATTATTCTGTTCCTTCAGCTTTCGAGGACTTTACAAAGGACTTTTATACCAAAACTGTTGGCTCTTGAAACACTTTAGTATTTCACAATCCCTGATTGATCCCCTGATTGCATTAAGGAACAAAAACTATCGCAAAACCGACTACAGGAAAGCCTCGCTTTACGTCGTGTCGATTTATGTTGTTTTAAAGTAACGCCATTAAAAATTTATCTTGCTTTCAAAGCTGCACCAATTTTTATTCAGTTTGCGTCGTTCACAAAATTACGATACACAGGAACTATAGAATTTTAGTATGTGCATGGAAATCGTTAGTTTCATGCGTCCTTTCGATCCCCATCAAGTTCTTCTGGTCCTAGTTAACAAATTATACCGTGCAGAGTTGTGGCGTGAAACAGTTACAAGAACGGACCACAAAATTTATTTTAATTTTATTATTAGTCAATTAACGACGCAAAAAGAGGCTTTAGTGTACTCATCCTACTCTCATTACTTGATACCCGCGTTTCCTTTACGAAACGCCATTCCAGGAAGTGATAAAACCCCCCTTGTCACAATTTATTTGCACAGCCTAAGGTCGCCGTCCTATTCTTAGCTCATCATAAATAAAATTCACCAATAATTTACCATGTTTAATTTAATACCCGAACGCCACTCGATAAGGATATCTGCGTCTATTTTTGTAAAAACCAAAAATTTTCCACTCGCAAAAAAACCTTTCTTTCTTACAAGATATCCTCCACGCAACCGTGTGTTGAGTTATCTTTTTGTTAAGACACCTCCGCTAATTGCTATCTCATTGGACAATTGTAAATTAGCTTTACGATAAAAAAAAAAAAAACAAAAATACGGATTACTCATTCTCCGTCGTAAGTAAACTCATCCCGAGGAAGGAAGAAGAATGTCAAACACCCGGGTGAATCTCTGCGCCATCTATCCAAACAAACGAGAACACCAAGGAATTCCCTTCGAGTGACAGGCTGAGGTTTACCCAGAGTCTTATCGTTCGTGTGTCACGGTGAATGCGTAATCAAAGTATTCGAGTGCTTGTGATCTGATAAGACATCGAGTACAACTAAAATTAGCGAGGGAAAAATGAAAAAAAAAAAATGATTGATTAGCATTGAGGCATTTCGTTCATTGCCAACTGTCAAATGTGTGCAACAGAGGGCGCAAGAAACCATGGTCAGGGTGAAGCTGATTGGAAAATCTGACAGTCCGGGTCCAATAAGAAGGAAAAAAAAAGTCACATGGAGGTGAAGTTGACGGTATCTCCATCTGGCGTCTTGTTTTCGAGATTCGTGAGATAAGCAGATGACGCAAGTGAGTCGACGAAAATGAAACGCGATTTCTCGTGCCAATCGAAGGTCGCTGCCGACCCACCCACCCAATTGACGATGCCGTCGCGACGTCTTTGCGTTTGCAAATTTTGATTGATGACGCCTGGCTTAGTTGTAATGAAAATAAATTTCCATTTGACGTGACGTGAGATGTGAAATGGCACATCAATGCCATCACCATCAGCACCAGAACCAGAACCATCATCATTACTACCACCGACACTAGCACCGCCATCGAGTCCTGGTCTTGCAAATGACTCCTTGGCTTCTCTTACGCACCGTACCAACGTGTGTGTGCTCGACAAGGAGCAGGGAATATGGATATTAGCGATTTTTAAAAGGACATTAAAATGCCAAGGAACCTAGAGCAGCGCCTTCTGCTGAAAGGAGCACCTCAGCAAAGAAAAAAAAAAAATAAGAAAAAGAATGTGCCCACAGCACCGCTGATGGCGGTGATGGTGGTGATGGCGTGTGGCGTTTGGCATGCGGCATCATGGCGTGTGTGTGTGAATTTTGAGTCGCGTCGTTCGTGGGGAATGTTAAGTATTCTCCCAGGTGAATTTGTTGCAGGCAAGGACACAACTGCGCGTGGTATATAGTTGAGAGTTTTGTTGTAAAATCCTTGAAATATGATGTTTTAATGTGATAAATGATGAGAGACTGAGAGAGGGAGAGACAGAGACTCGCGGAAAAGGAATTCGCGGTTTTTTTTTTTCTTCTTTTTCGTCCTTATTTCGAGGAATTCTTATATGACAAATGGGAATAGCGAGGGGTGGTGGTAATGGAAGATGAGTGTTGAAGTTGTAATTTGTTTTAACTAAGCTCCGAAGAGCCTAACACGGGGTGGGTAGTCGTGTCCTTAAAGTGTGGTGACAACGGGAGCTGTAGGGAGGAGTGGTGTCGAGTGGTTCAGAGTGGAAATATGCCTTGAGTCCTAATTAGACACTCAAGCATTTACTGAATATAAAACTTGATACAAAACTCTAGAGCAAGAAACCTGCTACGCAGCTCTTAAGGTTTCTATTGATCATCACACTTAATCACCGCTGAAGAGGGTCAGGAGAGCAGAGAATCTTCCCGCAGACCTCGTTTTTTGAGGTCCGTCAAAGCCAGCATAAATAAAATGTCAAAAAAAGGCTTCAGATAGGGCTACAAACTCAAAACTCCTGCCGTTTTCTGGGGGTAGTAAGAAAAGAAGAGAAACTTGCCACAGATGTCATTTTTTAACGTCCGCACGGGGCTACAAAGTAAAAATGGCCTCGTACTTTTCCTTCCATTCGCTGAGGGATGTGAAAAAAGGAGAGAAACTTGCCGCAGACCTCGTTTTTTAATGTCTGCACGGGGTTACAAAGCCAAGAAAGGTCTCGTACTTCTCCTGCCGTTCGCTGAGGGGTGTAAGAAAAGGAGAAAAACTTCCCGCAGACCTCGTTCCTTGAGCTCCGTCAAAGCCAGCATAAATAAAATGTCGAAAAAAGGTCATGTATGTTTCCCACGGCCTTACGAAGTTGAAAAAAAGGTCTTGTATTGCTCCCACCAACCTACGAAGTCAGAAAAAAACGAGTCTTAGTTCTCCTAACAACCTCTGAAGCCGATAAAAGGCCTCGTCTTTCTCGAACTGACTTCCGAAGTCGACAAATTGCCTCGAACTTCTCTTACCGAACTACAAAGTCGTAAAAAGGCCCCGTACTTCTCCTACCGACTTACAAAATAAAAGAAACGGCGAACCTGTCTTACCAACCTACGAAGTCGATAAAAGGCTTCGTCTTTCTCAAACTGACCTCCTAAGTCGACAAATTCAAACTTCTCCTACCGAACTAAAAAGTCGAAAAAAGACTTCGTACTTCGCCTGCCGATCTACGAAATAAAAAAAAAAACTATGTCTACTAGCCTACGAAGTCAAAATCAGGCCTCGCCCTTCTCGTACTGATCAACGAGGTCGAAAAAAGGCCTCGTACTTTCCCTGTCGCCCTACAAAATAAAAGGAACGATCTCGAACCTCTATTGCCGAGCTACGTAGAAGACAAAAGGTCACGTACTTCTCGTACTGATCTACGAGATCGAAAAAAAGCCTCGTAGTTCCGTTGTCTACCTTTGAAATAAAAAAAAAAGGCCTCGAACTGCTTTTTCTTATTTTTCCTACCAACCTAGGAAATCGAAAAAAGCCGTCATCCTTCTCCGTCCTCCTCTACCGACCTACGAAGTCAGCAAAAGAGAATCTCAATTTTCCTACCAATCTACGAAATCGAAAAAAAAAAGGTCTCATACTTCTCCTACCGGCTTACGAAGTCAGAAAAAAAAACCTCCAACTTCTCCTACCGGCCTACGAAGTCGAAAAAAGGCCTCTTCATTTTCGTAGTCACCTTCGAGATCAAAAAAAATCCCTCGAACTTGTGTTTCCGACTTACGAGGTTAAAAAAATGATCTATCCCTCTCCAATCGACCTACGAGGAGTGGAAGAGCAGAACCTAAAGTGTGGGCCATCTAGTAGTTTGTTTTAAATGAGAGGTTATTTTGACACTGACTACTCTTTCCCGCTTGAAATCTTAACGGAAATTCCGTATCATACCTCTGTGGAACGAAATGAGTCGCTTCACGATTGAATAACGCTTGAAAATCGAAAACATATTTCCAAAATGCTCAATAAATAAAACAGTCATCTAAAAGCCGAGTAAATCAAACTCACAACGTCTTCGCCAATCGAAAAATGGAATCAAAGGTCCAGAAGAAGTTCTTCACTCCTTTCCAGAGTAACTCAGATTCGTTTCTCTTGGTGAAAGCAGAATATTCGGGATCTTTTACTCCATTTTTGTCGAAGTGAAAGAAATATGTTTTGCAGAATTTTCACAAATTTTCACTCCTTCTCCCGCATAATTCCCCACTCCATTAAATCATGGGAAAAATTCTTTCTCCCTGCCAAGAAAAATGCCGCAAAAATTCTGGCCCACATCCCAATCACCTCGGTCTCAGTTTACGAGTGTTGATTTAAATCCTTATCCCGATTCCTTTCTCTGCTCCTTTTTCCTCCTGCATCACATGTCATCCTTAGAATTTCTCAAACTGACCCAGAATCACGTTTGTTTTTCTTCTCATCTCCCAATGGAACCCTTGGTTTTTCTGTTCCTGTTAAAATAAACAATTTATTACTTCCAAGGATATCTCATTAGGATGTGAACCGAACACTTCGAGTCACCGTTAAAATATCCACTCCCTAACTAGATGTAGTTGTTATGGAGCTCTGCTCCTGGCTCCTGGCCGCGATTGTTTACATTTTTCCCATCAATACGAAAATTATATCCAGGAAAAAAGGATACAAAACAAACAACAAGGATATTTATTGCTTCTGCACATTCCGAGGCTTAAGCCACAGAACGGGAGGAAAATGGAATGCAGAATGCAGAAAGGAGGACGCCCAGAATGCAATTGATCCTGTTTGAGTTGCAGCAAGAGACGGGCGATGGACGATGACAACAAATTACAAAGCTACCCAAGGATAGCGAAAGGACTCCGAGACGGGAGAGTAAACGAAGGATTGGTAAAAAATTAAGACAAAAAAAAAAGCCGGGAGTCTCAATCGATTTGCTGGAGAGTGGAGAGACTGTGCCGCACAGGACACCACGATGAAATAATTGAAATTCGTCGAGGAAACCTCGTCGCGCGTAAAACCACAAACGAAAGGAAGCCAACGTTGTTGGGTGGGCGGGAATGACAAGGTGGCGTTTCTTCTCTCCCCCCTTTTTTTTGCAGTTTTTTTTTTTGTTTTTCTTTTTTTCTGTTTCCTGTGTTCGTCGTCCTGTGGATAGTTGCTCATTGAACAATTTTTATAATGACATTCCGATGGTGGAAAACGGATTCCAATGCATTCGTGCATTGATGCGTGCTCGGGTGGATGTTTCGCTTTTATTGATATCGAGTTTGAGTTTCCTCTTTTAATTACAATTGTGGGCGGTTTAATTGTTCCTTTTAAGTGGGCCGGGCTCCGGTAGACGGGGCGGGCGGTGGTATGCAGTGACCGACGAGGACAGTTTACGGCAGGAGGTGGAATATTTTTCCCGAGATAATTTGGATTTTTCAATTATTATCATTGTTCGGATAAAGGCAGGCGGTGCTTTGTGAAAGGCTCAGAAGATTGGTTGACAGGATAGGATAGGATAGGATAGGAGTTTTTTTGAAGGGTCGGGTTTTGTTTTTGTAGTTCTCTCTGTGGGGTTATACTGCGCTTAGATGGTTCTCAAGGGATGAGTAGACGTCCTGAAAGATTTTTTCCAGATTTTAATAACCCTATTTTCTCGAATTGATTTGGACTCGCGTATTTTTTCTCGACTATTTGTCTTGACCGTTTTTTCTTGCCTATTTTTTCTCGCATCTTTTTTTTTCGCCTGTTTTTTTCTCATCAATTTTTTCTCGCTTGTATTTCCTTGACTGCTTTTTCTCTCCTGTATGTCGCCCGCCTTGAATCCCGTGAGTTCCTAAAAACTTCGAAGATTAATTTTTTTATTCATGAACGAAGTCCTTTGTGACCAGGAAGTGGCAAATGTCCTCCACGGTATTTAACCGTCCCCTCACATCGGCTCTTAAATACCCACTGCTCACTTAATCCTTCCCGTTAACAGTTCCTTTTTTTTACGATCTAACACCCTCCGGCGGAAGTCATCCAAACAAAAGGTCAAACTGTTATCAACACCAACACAAAAAACCGACCAACCCACCAACCTGAATTGAATTAAACAAATTTTACGGATATTCACAGCAAGGACACATCCTGTGTAATTGCCTGACCATAAAATTTCTCGATCAAAATTGAAAAGAAATACGAAAAAAAAAAGAAAATTATTTCACACGCACACGCGGCCGCATCGATTGATAAAAGACGGAAATACTTTGACATTTTTAAAGCCTATTAACGCATCCTTATGATCCTATTATGTCCGGTGATAAATTTTCTCTTCAACAACGAAAAACGAACCGAGGTTTGCAATTGGAAAAATTACTACCTCCGGGATTGTTGCAGCAGTTGCAAAGGAAACCAATCTCCGTTTTCCATCTCTCGCTCGACAGGATTAGAATCTTCGTCAGGTAGTAATTTATTAAATGCTGTCCTTTTTTTTTTTCGGGGGATGAGGATTTTCAACAAATTTGTTCTCCGTCCTTCGTCCATCGGCATCCTAATCGATATTGATTTCATGGACGAGTCAATGTGGGAGAGAGGGCTTCGTGAACTTTTCACTCAGATGGATTTCGTTTTTTTTTTTGGTTTTTTGTTTTTTCTCTGTCAAACGAATGGAAGCACGAACTGGGACAGGATTAAATAAATTAAGGCTCAAAATCGATTTGTTTCGTGAACATGGAACAACGAATTGTGTTGACTAAGGTCCTGGACGCCCACCCACTTGACCTAAATGTGAAGTCCGTTGTGTGGGGAGGGACTTTGAAAGTGGTTTAAATTTTTCATAGTCCTCTCCTCTTATCCTTGATCCAAATTCATCCACCCACCAGTGAGTGTGTTTATCAATTTGAGATTTATGTCAAAAAGGATCATCCACCAGAACTGAAGGATATTCCTCCTTATGCACGCATATTAAGACAACAAGCACATTTTCATCTCATTCATCCACCACAAAGTAAACACTTGAGTGCACCCTTTTAGCATATTCTCGGTCGTCGCGAATGGTCTTGGATGTCGAGCGATAAACTTCGACCGAATGGGACATGTGCATCAAGATTTTCTTCTGCTCCTTCGTCGGAGGATATTACATGGATGGTGGATCCCAATATGTCATCATCATCATCGTCTACTTCATTGGTGTGTCAAGTGAAGTGCAAACACGACGGGTCTATCAATCACATTTTGTTGCTCGTCGTCTTATCCTTTTTCGCCGCAAGTTTCTTGTGAATTTTTATGCAACCTCGAAGGATACACAGAGAGAGAGAGGGAGGAGGGATGAGTCCTTGTGCAGCAATGTGCCACTCCAGCTTGACCCGGGACATGTCAGTCAAATTCAGCGCATGTGTTCGTGTACCGGGGGGAGAATCAGTGTTTTCACGCGATAAGGACACGCGCGCAACAAAAAAAAGGAGGAATTTATTTATCGTTGCGGAATGCGTGTGTGTGAGAGAGTATGTGCTTTGGAGAGAGAAAGAGATTCCTGGCAAATTCCGCTGGGTAAATAATTTTTGTTTGTGCGGATTTTTTTTGAAAGTTTTTTATCTGTCAGAGAGCATAAAAATTTCATTGTTTCACTATAAAACTCCTCTTATCGCTTGATAGTCCGGGACTGAGGCTGCGACAGAGTTATGCGTTGGCCAGATGTTGGCCGGGCGGTTGTTTTTTCGAGTTGGTATCTTTGATGCGACTGAATTATCGTAAGTCGGGCTTTAAGAGGATTTTGGTGACGTTCAAGAGTCCATTGGGAATATCCCCCATGTAATTTCGAATTTACCAACGTTGTTCAAGTGTGAAGCTACTCTTTTCGGAGGTTGATACTGACTTTCTGTGAAGATTTCGAGTAAAAACAGCTGTCAGTATCAAAATAACCTAAGATTCAAAAAGAAACCAGCAGATGGCCCGACGTTTATATGAGCGCGACAATAATTTCGAATTTACCGACGTTGTTCAAATGTGAAGCTACTCATTTCGGAGGTTAATACTGACTTTCTGTGAAGATTTCGAGTAAAAACAGCTGTCAGTATCAAAATAACCTAAGATTCAAAAAGAAACCAGCAGATGGCCCGACGTTTATATGAGCGCGACAATAATTTCGAATTTACCGACGTTGTTCAAATGTGAAGCTACTCATTTCGGAGGTTAATACTGACTTTCTGTGAAGATTTCGAGTAAAAACAGCTGTCAGTATCAAAATAACCTAAGATTCAAAAAGAAACCAGCAGATGGCCCGACGTTTATCTGAGCGCGACAATAATTTCGAATTTACCAACGTTGTTCAAATGTTAAGCTACTCATTTCGGAGGTTAATACTGACTTTCTGAAAAGATTCCGAGCAGAAGCAGCAGTCAGTATGAAAATAATCTGAGGTTTAAAAAGAAACCACCAAATGGCCCGACGTTTATATTAGCGCGACAATTTTTCGCGAGGTCTTTTAGTTTTAATTTTTTTTTCATAATTTCGATGGTTTTTGGGGCAATTTTTTGAAGACGTTCAATGCACGTCGAGAGGACACGTTGTTCGGGATATAAACAGGGATTTTTTTTTAAATTGACGCGTGATAAACGGTTTGGAGCTACCTTTAAATTTCGGCTCACAGAATCGTTTTTTGACGCGGAGTCACCGCTTGAGCGTCATTCAATACTTGCAAATCTACTGAGAGTCATCGGCCGCTTTTGTCCACCACTCAATTGATTTGCGGGTATCAAATGACGCTTAAGCGGTCCCTCTGCGTCACAGCTACGTTAAAAAATCGCTTGTGTGCACCGGGCCTAAGTGTCTAGCTTAAGACACAGCAGCACAGACCCACAACCCCACAAAAATTTTAAGAAATGAAAATTTGTGAACATTTGTACTCCTTTCTGCTCCTTGAAAATAAAAATTCAGCTGACGATGGACTTAAACGAACGTAGCGCCATCCCACGAACGACGTTACGCTTCTTCAAAATAAATATTCGGCTAACGATGGACTAAAACGAGCGTAGCACTATCCTACGAATGACATTCTGCTCCTTGAAAATAAAGGTTCAGCTGATGATGGACTCAAATGAACGTAGCGCTCTCCCACGACCGACATTCCGCTCCTTGAAAATAAAGGTTCAGCTGAGGACGGACTAAAACGAACGTAGCGCTCTCCCACGACCGACATTCCGCTCCTTGAAACTAAAGGTTCAGCTGAGGAAGGACTCAAATGAACGTAGCGCTCTCCCACGACCGACATTCCGCTCCTTGAAAATAAAGGTTCAGCTGATGATGGACTTAAATGAACGTAGCGCACTCCCACGAACGACAGAAAACCGCGATCGGTAAAGAAATTCAAAACACAACACGAACGATCTTCACTATGCCTGAAAGCATACCCCAAATTTGTTTCCCACAACAGCGCGATCGTTCTCTTGGAAAAGCTTGAACGCGTCGACTTCTCTTAGACCAAACAACTTACACACAACCACTCACCTGTCCTACTCTCCCATCCATCCAAAACAAAGCACCGCTCTCCGTCCTCCTGATTGCGTTCGACTTGCGTTTCATTTCCACGATCACCTCCACTTCCCATGCAACACGCACATCCACTACCACTCCCCTGCTGCGTCTTCTTCTTCTCGAACAGCTGGAAACACCAACACAACGTAAATCCGATCAGCATAAAAGCCCACGCCAATATCATGAACGTGACAGACGTTGTACTTTTCAGCGGCATCACACCTTCACCTGTCTCCGTGTCCGTGTCGTGATCCTCGATTAGCAGTATCAAATTATCTGGATACGCATCGCTAACGTTTGTTGTTGCTGTAATTGCTGAAAATGGCAGCTGACCGTTGGTGACGTTGAAAAAATTCCTCGTGAACTTTATGTACGTAATATTTGGCATCTCGTTTCTTTTGACACTTGAACTCGAATCGATGACGTCTGAGACGAAATGTGAAGAGAAGACGCATCGACGCGACGCGACACCCTGCCTTTGTTTTAGAGACACAACTCGGACTGATTTTGAGTGTGGAGTGGAGCTTGTGTAGCTGTATCCAGATTGGTGAGCGAGTGGGGAGAGGTAGACTCACAAGCGCGGGTCGCTTAGAGGTGTTTAAGAGCAAGTGAGAGAGCGAGATTGATGCGGTACTTTTGGTTGTGTGTTATCTGACTCTCAGCTGCGTCGCAAAGGTGTGTTTACACGCTTTAACTGGTGTTATTGTTGTCGCGGAGTTGTTTTTCGCGTCTTTGTTTACCTTTCTGCTTTCGTGTGGCTGATTAAATCATAAGAAAAAAAAACGAATGCCGGAGAACAATCGGCGAGTGATTGTGGCGTTTAATTTGGGCGAAGATCACATGCAATCAAGTTTTTATCTGTGTCGATCGCGTCGGGGCGTGGTAGGGCTGCATTTTTCCCGTATAAATTTCCCATCGGCGACCTACAGTGGAAGTTTGTTTGAAAACAAAACAAAGTGTCACACCAACTTGGTTACCTTGTGGCACACCTCCTTAGCTCCTCGATTCAAATCTAATTTACACCGAACTTTCGTCGCACACAACGAGGAACCCCGCTCAAATCCCACAAATGCAATCTGACTCCTTTCCTAATCATCATTCAAGTCATCGCTCTTCGTTCAGCGGAAGTTGATGACTCACGCGTACGAAATGTAATTTTCCTTCCATCTTGCCACTGCCAAAAAAGGGAACAACAAGGAACTTTATCTCATTCCAGACTTACGTGCAACAACCACGGAGACTTTCCACTCCCAAACAAGAGCAACAACCCCTTCCGATGCACACAACACTCCGCTCAAAACACCTCCTGTGTGCACATCGTCCTTCGTCGAAATCGGAAAAGGAGCAATTTAAAGGTTTGCTATTGTGTCAGAGGCGGTGTGTATGTGGAGGGAGGCACTCGTACATGCGACTCACGTCCTTTTGTCAAGCTTCACCCCGGTGCCGGTATCGCCACCATTGAAGACGACACAAGGGGCGCCGAATGATGACAGGGATACCACTCATAATTAATTTTTCGGTCGATTTGCCTTCGGAACAGCACTCCAGGAAGATTGCCTTGCACTGTCATGTCATCGTGCAGAATGTTTACGAGTGTACATGAGTCGGGAGTTTTGTCCTTTTTAAACGCATTTTTTGGGGGGAAGCATCTAATTTTGGCAGGCTGTTGTCTCTGGATGGACGGACTGTATCATAACAAGATCGTGTGGGCTTGGGGGGAGGTCTTTTATGAGGTGAGATTAATGGATGCCGGTGCCGGTGTGATGAGTCACCAGGTCCGGGGGGATGAATGGAAAGGCTTTTTTTACGAGATGGGGTTGCTTTTGACAGCGATGACGCCACAGATTTCCTCTTAGACTCTTTCTGATTGACATTGAATGCTCGACGCTTAGTCACTCGGATTGAATGAATTATTTTTGACAGGTCTTGCGAGTTGAGGACCACTTGAAAAAGGCGGTGGCATAGTCGAGGATTTAATGTGAGTTGTAATTGAAGGACTGAGTCGAGATGGGCACTTATCCTGTTGCGTTGGATTGACGCTTTTCGGGGGAAGAAGAGTCTGCCACTGGTTGACCGTGAAAAAGTGGAAAAAAGAGGAAGGAGCAAAAGAATGAAATGAACAATTGAGTCACAGAAAAAAGGGGGATTTTCAAGCAGAGCTGTGACATCCTTATCCTTTAAATCCTGTTCGTTGAGCACTTGAAGCTTGTCACTTAATCTTTTCAGTGATTTTCATAAGGACAGTTGACTGCGAAGTCGAGTTGAATCGCTCACCAGAAATTGATGTAAAGAGACTTGAAAGGCGAGTCCACGGCGACTCAAATAAAATGACTGCTTAAAATTGTTTTTTTGTTTTTTTAGAATTTTTTTTTTCATTTGTTTTTAGCTCTTCTAAAAAAATATTGAGTCTGCTGCTAAGTATTCGAGTTAAAGAGGATTCACAAGCCAATCATCGACGTAAAGAAATTTGAAAGGCACTCATGGGCACGCCGACTGAAATGAAATGCTTAAAAACTCGTTTTTTAAAATTATTTTCAATGTTTTTTGGCTCCGTCTAGGGATTCATTGCATCTGCTGCAAATTCGAGTTGAAGAGCATTCGCTTGCCAGAGATCGAGACCGTAAGGAGACTCAAAAGGATTTAATGGAATGGACAACGCTGGGTTAAATAAAATGCCGACTTAGAAAATTTGTTTTTTAGAATTTTTTTCGTTGGCTCTTGGCTCCATCTAAAGATTTAGGCTGCGTTTATGGTCAAGCAAATTCGCGTCGTGCAATGCCATGACATTCGCGCGATTTTGAGCGACGGCATCATTGACGTCTTAAATTCGCTTTTCGTACATTCGCTTCGCCATAAACACCTTCATATGTAAATATGGAATTGATTGCTATTAGCTAATCGTTTTGAATCGCGCGAAGTGAAATTCGCTTGACCATAAACGCAGCCTTATTCAGTCCGCTGCGAATTATTCGAGTCAGAGAAGATTCATAAGCCAGTGACCGACGTAAAGAGGTTTGAGATATTCATCCATGGAACGATGCCATCGACTGTAAGAACTGAAAGGAAGGAAATTCCTGTTTAGAAAACTAGTTTTTTTGATGTTTTTTTTGTTAGTTTTCAATTCAATTCTGGAAATTCGAGTTCTCGATGATCCGCCAGCCATTGATCGGCGTAAAGAGCCTTGCAATATCCATTTATGTAAAAACAAATTTGACTGCAACAAAATTCTAGCTAAGAAAACAAATTTTTACAAGTGTTTTTTCTCAGTTTTTAAGTACAGTCCAATGAGTCCTTAAGTCGCTTTCGATTCGACGCAGCCCATAACTTTTTCATCTCATTTGGAAGGTTTATAGTCGATCGCCTCAAGTCAAGCGCCCAAATTCTTGAATTTCTTTTTAAATAACACAAAATCCTTCCTTTTCAATCAAAATTTCCATCCATTTTCGACAAAATATCCGTTTTCAAAAAAGTGCCACAGAATCAGCAAAAGAAATCGACCACGAAGATTTGACTTGAGGTGCATTTTTTGAGCGAAAAATTGCAATTTTTGGAGTTTGCGAAAAAAATCATTTCTGATGTTTATGATTGTAATAGTTAGTTAGGTTTATGTATTTTAAGCACAAAATGGGTAAGATTTTGAAAATCGGTGGTGTAGGAGCTGAGAAATTTCGAAAAAACCTTCGCCTGGTTCGGTGGAAGCTTTCACAGTCAATCGCTTCAACTCCAAGCCGCCAAATTCTTGAATTCCTTCTCGAATAGTTGAAATCCCATCTTTTCCAATAAAAATTTCTATCAATTTCGTATGAAATTTCTGTTTTCCACAAACTGTCACAAAATCAACAGAAAAAGTCGACCGCGAAGATTTGACTTGAGGTGCATTTCTTAGGCGAAAAATTGCAATTTTTCGAAATTGCGAAGAAAAATCGTTTCTGATGTTTAAGATTGTAAAAGTTAGTTAGGTTTATATATTTCAAACGCAAAATGGGTTGGATCTTAAGAATCGGTCCAGTGAGAGCTGAGAAAACTCGAAAAACGTCCTCCTAGGACCTTCGTCTGGTTCGATGGAAGCTTCCACAGTCGATCGACTTAACTCCAAGCCCCAAAATTCTTGAATTTCTTGTTAAATAACACAAAAACCTTCCTTTCCAATCAAAATTTCCATTAATTTCGAATAAAATTTCTGTTTTCCACAAACTGTCACAAAATCAACAGAAAAAGTCGACCGCGAAGATTTGACTTGAGGTGCATTTTTTAGGAGAAAAATCGCAATTTTTGAAATCTGCAATAAAATTCTTTTTTGATGGTTGGGGTTTTAAAAGTTAGTAAGATCTATGCATTTTAAGCACAAAATGGGTTTGATCTTGAAAATCGGTCCCGTGGGAGCTGAGAAAACTCCAAAAAAACGTCCCTCTCGGACCTTCAGTTGAATTCAAACTCGAAAAGCGGGGCTTTTCTTGCTTCTGGCGATTGTCAACGGTCTAAACTCGGATTTTCTAAAAAATTTGTATTAAAATTCTAACGCGCACAACGCAGTGGAGGCGAGAAAAAGCTAGGCTCTGGGTCTTAAAGGGCTGTTACGCCACCCAATGTAATGTAATCAATTTTAAGTATTCTGGGATTTCGCCCCAGATCTCAGGTCACTTTGAGATATTTGGAGACCTGCTCTTGGAGTATGAGTACCTTTTAACGTGTTTGAGGACTTTGTATAAGAGTTCTAGTGCCTTTTAAGGCATTCAAAGACTTCGTCTTAGAGTTCGAGTGCCTTTCGCAACTCCCAAAAACCAATCGCATCGCACTTCAACACCAAAACTTTTTCTCTCACCCCAGCAAACTTCCATCCATCCAGTCATTTCCTCAAAAGTCCTTAAATTCGATTTCCACTCAATCAATCCTCTAAATTCGTTCGATTCATCAGTGTTTTACACTTGAAAGTCAAACAAAACTTTCCTCTATGCAAAATCAACCAACCGACGGATGTTTGCTTAACTCACACACACACCCAGAGCCTCCTCTTCACCAGGAAGGAACCTGTCACAAAATTGACACAGAAATATAAAAAAGCCTCCCTTTTCCTCGCCTTCAAAGGCAATTTACCTCGCACAATATGAACCGCATTTCGAGAAAAGAGAAAAAAAAAAAAAGAACCTGAAACCTAACAAGGCAGCAATCTGCCCCGACGTCCTTCCATCCAACAGCTTCACCGATGAGGATTACAAGAACTCTTTCAAATCCGCAAGCCTTTTTGATAGGCTTCCCCTTCTCGCACGTTGCCTCCTCGTTTATTCACCTGCAAAAGTAAATCCCTCAAAGGAAAAATGGGATTTCGAAAAAAGATTTGAATACACTCGGCGTTGCTTTGTTTGCTCGAACAAGGATACGCTACTGTATTTACATCTGAGTTCGCCTCCTGTAACAACAACAGGTAAATCTCTCTCTCCCTCACGTCTGCCCTTAACGTGATTGAGGGAAGTATTGACACGAAAACCTCAAAAGATCGACACTGGCAGGGGATGAAAACAATGGACCCGGGAAAAAGGGTTTGTCGTACGAGACAAATTGGAAAATTGCTTTAAGGCCCAGTCGGGAAAAGGACGAGGTGCCGGTGGTGTCAAGTAATTAAACCGAGCCTTTGTCCCGAGCCTGTCATCGTTGATTAACAAGGTGATTCGAATAAATGTCGTTTGGGTCGGTGATTTATTCAGCTGTGACCACGACACCGTGAATTTTCACCATCCGCCAAGAAGTATGCCACAGAAAATGCGAATTTAGATTTCTCCTAAACCAATAGTTTCGAGTTCACACGGTCACGGAAAAAAAACCGTTGCCCCATAAAACCATCAACATAAAACCAAAAAAAAAAAACAAAAATGAGGAAATTTTCCCTGTCGAATCGTGAATTTTTTATGATGACCACCCGAGATTTTGCCGCGTCCTGGAATGCAATTACAATTTTAATGAACCATTTGCTTGACGATTCGTCCTTTTTTTTCGTTTTCGTTTCTAAAGAATTTTTATTCGATCGCAATGATGTGTTTATCTTCGTATTCCACCGAACGCGAAGGGCGGGAGTGAGAACGTGAATCCTGGCGTATCATTAATGCATAAGGACGAGTAGGAGGGAGAGCACTGCCACGGTGTGCATTAAGCTAAAACGAACCGAATAACATGTTTCGTCAATATTTGATTTTTAGGTTCACACACTCATATCCAGAGTCGGAGTGGGAGTTGGGGAGGACGGGGAAGGATCGAAAAGGACGACTGTGTTTTGATGAATTCGTTGATAGGGAGTTTTACGAGTGGATGTGCATAAAATATTGAAGCTCCTGTTTGACGGGAATGTAATATTTTTATAGCCCTGTTCCCTGTGCGCCGGTGGAGCGTATTTAAAGGCAAAAACTTTAGGCGGTGTTAAACGTGTGTTTACACTGGGCAGATGGTTTTTTTTCGGAAGAGCGGTTTTACGATGGCAAGCTGGTGCTTTTTTCTACTCCACAGCCTCACTCTCTTGTGATTGTTGTTGGGGAAAAAACAATTTTAATGTAGCTCTCTCACTGGACCTATCCTAACCAAAGGTACGGGTGTCGTATGTGTTCACGGTGTACTTTTTTTTTTTTCGAGCTACGGGTTTTTGATTGATTTGAGCCATTAAGGTGTTTTATTATTTAGACGGGTTAATGGATTTTCACGGAAATTTTATTGAGGCCAATGGGCATCCATTTAACTGCTGTACAGTCGTTTTCATTACGCTAATCGTTTTTAAGGCCATTTTATGGTGGAAACTCGTAAAATGAACGAGATTTGGTTAAAGGACTCAGTGAGGACGTTGTACGTTCACAGTCGTCAAGCGAATACATCACGAAAATCTCGTTAAATTTTTTTTGGGACATCAGTTTTTTTTATCCATGAGAATGTCTTCCAGGGTCTTGAGGATCAAAAAAGATGCTGTGAAGGTTGAGTTTGGTCGATTCTTTACTTTCTTGGTAAGGATTCGATCATAAGCCATTGAGACGGAGCTATTTTCTCTCGATTTTTGATTTATTTCGATCTAATTGATTACGTTGACCACATAATCGACTTATCTTACCTTCCACATGTCCCATTTGTCCGATTATTTACCACCACTTATCATACCACACGTTCCACACCACGAAAATCTCGTTAAATTAAAGAAAAGTTTTTGGGACATCAGTTTTTTATGTCTTCCGGGGGCTTGAGGATCAAAAAGGATGTCATGGAAGTTCAGTTTGTTCAATTCCTTGTGTTCTTGGTAAGAATTTCATCATAAGGCATTGAGACGAAGCTTTTCTCTTATAATTTTCGATAGATCTCGTTCTAATTGATGAAATTCCCCACTTAACTCACTTATCACGCCATACTTTCCACATTAAATTTTTCGTGGAACATAATTTTTTTTCGATGTGCGCTCTTTCGGAGGTCTGAGGATAAAAAAAGGATGCAATGAGGTTAAGTTTGTTTCTTAAAATTGATCAAATTTGTATATCCGTGATGGAAAACTATCAGGAAGGCATCATTAGCCACTAGGACGAAGGAATTCTCTTTCGTTTTTCAACAGATCTCGTTCCAATGGATGACGTTGTGAATTGGGTGAAAACGTTGTACGTTCACAGTTGTCAAGACATCACAAAAAACTCGTTAAATTAAAGAAAATTGTTTGGGACATCAGTTTTTTTTTTTTTATCGATTTTATGAAGTATAAGTCGAAGTCCCCCAGAGGATTGAGAATACAAAAAAAAAATGTTTAGAAGGTTGATTTTGTTGTTTGAAATTGATAGAAATTTTTACTGAGATGGAGAATTATCGGGGACGCATCTTACTTACTTACTTACTTATCAGGCATTTAACCTTTGGAGGGTCTGTGTCTGAGCCAAAGCCGCCTTCCAACGTTGACGGTCCCGGACATGCTGCTTCTAGTCCGGAAGACCAAGCTGTCTTGCATCCGCGATCAGTTGATCTCTGTACCGGAGGTTCGGTCTCCCTCTTCTCCTCGAACCAGGAGGCTCGGATTCGCAGACCCTTTTAGCTGGAGCGTTTGTGTCCATGCGCTCGATGTGGCCGAGCCACTGTAGTCGACGGATTTTTGCCTTCCGGACTATATCCACATCTTTGTACAGCTCATAAAGTTCGCGGTTATGTCTTCTCCTCCATTCGCCTTCCTCGCAGACTGGACCGAATATCCGCCGTAGAATTTTTCTTTCGAAGGAGCCAAGTATCAGCTCTGCAGTCCTACTTATCGTCCAACTTTCGGCTCCATCGAGGACGCATCATTAGCGATTAAGATGAAGCCATTCACTTGCGATTTTCGATAGATTTCTTTCTAATTGCGGACATTGTGGACTGGGTAAGGTTGTGGTACGTTCACAGTCGTCAAATTAAAAATCTCGTTAAATGAAAAAAAAAATTGTTTGGATCATCATTTTTTTATCGATGAGGAAGCCTTCTAAAGGTTTGAGGATTAAAAACGATGACATAAAGGTTGAATTTGTTTGATTCCTTCTGCTCCCGAAAATTAAAGATCAAGGAAAATGTCGTGTGCGTTTAATTTGTTGTTTAAAATAAATTGATTTCTTATCTCATTGATAAAGAATCTTCGTCCTTTTCCGATTTTCATTAGATCTCCTTCAAACAATGACGTTGACCACATAACCCACTTATCCTGAATTCCACACATTCCCACCTCAGCATCTGTCCGACTAACCACTTTAGCTAAACCTTTAAGCAAACATAATTTTCCACTTAACCACCATTCACAACTCGCTCCTGGTCGTTGTATTCGAATGCAAATAGACTCGTTCTAATCCGAAATGAATAAACACACTCATAACCTTAAGTGTCTGAGATGAACACGGGGAAAAAAAAAATTAGTCCAAAGGCTCCTTTCACTTCCAAAATCCTTTTCACACAAAAAATAAGAAGAGGAGAAAAAATTAATATTGACACAAATCCCAGGCACACCGGGCTACGACGAAAGGTGGACTGTCACTGTCTGTAAATTGACAGACCGTCTCGTCACCTAAACGCGGAGTGTGAATATTTTAAGTAAATATTTGCAAACCCGAGCAGTGAGAGGGTCCTATTCCATCTTTTTTTTTCTGCTTCCTCTTTTTTTTTCTAATGACATGTCCTTCCCTTGGAACTTGGACATCTGTTGAATATGAATGACATGCTGTAGTCCGCGCTCCATCGTCGGCCTTGGGGCGATTGCAGTGACGGATATATCTACACAGAGGGAAATTGGAATAATAAATCACTTTGAAGAGCTGTGCTGTGCGCTGCAAGCGAGAATCCTGTTTGTTTTTTGTGCCCACCCCCCCTTTCCCAGTCGGAATTGGAATCATCATTTGGGAAGTTCACTGCGAGGGTACGATATGCACGGTTTGATGAATTGAGTCCATGGGTGGACACTAGATTGACAGAGTGAGCTTCAATTTTTGTTTCGAGAGGAAAATTGAAATTTTATTCTTTTCTTTTTTCTGTGACAGGCCACAAATCGAATTAAGGTCACTTGTGGGTTCAATTTTCAAAATAACCCTTTTTTCACTTAACTTCAAGAGATCTTCAAAAACAAAAACTAATTCGTCGATTGAGGCAAATCCTCGAGGCAAACAAAATTACAAAACGTAATCACTCAAATGCGCCTTGTGGGTCCTTGTTAAGCTGACAAGAGCAAAGTAAACGAAACATTTGCCTACCATCTCCGTAGTGCACTTCTTGGATGTTGAACAATCATGCTGCTGTCATAACAACAACAACCCATCATCAGCTGTACTCGAGTGTCCTTAAACCGACGCACAAAAAAATGGAAGAAACACAACAAACAAAACGTCTCTCTCCCACTTGTCCGCACTCTATAAAATTAAATCGTTTCGAAATTCATCTCTCAAATGAACACACACAAACGACAACGACGACGAGGACATAAAACAGCAGCCACTTTGGTTGATGATGACAAATAAAAAAGCGAAAGTTCCGCAAGGATTCGAGGGCCATCAACCCCCGACTCTCCTCCATCGTCAAGTTTCTAATCTCGAATGCAAACACATTAGCATCCCTTGAAGGAAGAAATATCCTCGAATCTCCTCAGATAAGGACCAAACAAAAGGAACTTTTATATTTAATCAAATAGTCGTCGTCGAAAGGGGGTTGCCCAGGGCCCCAAGGGGGTCGTGTTTCTTGTTCGTCTAGGCAATTGCATGGGAGTGCAGCTGCAGGATGGAAATCCTTCCGAATTATCACCCAGGAAAGCCTTCCCTCCCTCCACTTTGCCTACTAAACACTTTATTTTGATGGCTATCGCTTTTTACAAAATGATTTCCCGCCATAAAAGCCGACGCGACAGACCAAAGGACCAGGGTAGCTGGCTGGCTGTACAACCCCTGCGTCTCGAATTCATGCTTCATCCCAATCATTACTCATTCTGATCGCATGTAATCTCAGGTGAGTAGGCGGGGGAGTCATAATGCAATTGCTTCTGCAGGAGTCGCCCACCGACGACGACTAAAGTGCCACCCTAAAAGTTCACCCAACGGTTTAACCTTGAAACCCGGGGGGAAGAAACCTAGACAACGACAACGATGAGGACGACGACGACAACTACGCACAACCCCCTTTTTTGACTTTAAGTAAAAGTTCGGCAAGGGTGTGCGTTTGTCAGATTGTCATTATCCCAATGGGAGGCAAGACTGTTGGTGGCGAGAGACTTAGAAGAGGGGATCGAAAATTCAGGGCTGAGTTGTTCTACCCTCGCCGAGACGAATCGGAAAAATCTAATTTTGAACTTTTACAAGCGTCGACACAATGGGGGTGTCGAAGGCGGTGATGGAATGGGCTGACAGTGGGGTTTGTCGGTGTTGGTACGCGCACTGTGAAAGCAAGCTGTGGAAGAGGATGCAATAGGCTAAGAAACTTAATGTAGAATTGGGGCTTGTCGGCTTTGGTACACGTTTTTTCAAGGCAGACCGTGTCAGAGAATCCAAAAGGCTTAGAAAGGTAGAATGAATGCCTTTAGACGAAAACTGCTTGAAATTTCTTTTGACGTCTGGAAATCGAATAGAGTTCGCTTTTCTGTTTGGGACCGTGAAATCTATTTTGAAATCTGTCGAAAATGTTTTTTAAGGTCTTTCTAGAAGAAGTCATGACGACCTCACTTTACAACGTGTTTGAAAGTCCTTGGATCGCTTGGAAGTATCTTTCAACGTCCTTTAGACTACGTGTCCTGTAGATTTTCATAAAAGACATCACAAAATTGTCAAAAAAAACAACAAATTTGAAGCATGGCAGTTGCTTAAAAATCATTCAGATCAAGTTTTTGGCACTTTGAAGACATTAGCCTGCGGTCTGACCATTTTTTTGTACACAAATTGACGCCATCTTTAGTTACAATGAAAGACCGAGAGAAAAATGTAAAAAAGAGTCAAAAAAGACCGCGAAAAATTGTGGAAACTACGCAAATTTTAGAAAAACTCGACGAAAATTTTAGCGTTCATATATGAGTCAGGCTAAATGGCAGCCGGACATTCAGTGGATGGAGGGGGCTTGAGTAGAAATTTTTTTACTCCAAATTTGTTTTTCACTTCACTAGGGGGTCCTTGACCAAAGATTGCTTGCTGTAGGGTGAGTTCAAGCCCTCACATGGCTCGACGGACTATGGACCAGAGTCTTAAATTTGTCTATAATTGCGAAAAGTTAGGCTCTGTCCCTTCATGGGCTGTTACGGGACTAATGATGATGACGATGATGATGATGATAATTGCCTTTGAAGGATTTCAGCAAAAATTTGAGTCTCACGCTGAAGAAGGCCACGTAAACTGGCTCACGATCAAGTTTTCAGTTTACCTTAACTCACTAATATAGCAATTTCAGATCACTCATGCTGCTCTGGTTATATTTTTTAGCTCTTAATTTTTTTAAATTTCTAGCTAGCTTTAAGTAAACAAAAAGAAATAAATGAATTAACTAATAAATAAATAAATAAATAAATAAATTAGTAAATAATAAATAAAGTAAAATAAGTAACCCTTAAACCCGAGTAAATCCCGCTTTGGAATCCGCAAAAATTATTTCCCTCTTTCATCGTCTCAAAACCCTTCAACCCGACTGTCCGCCATGCATCTCGTGGTGTGAGGGAATTCGCCTGCAAACGCAGCACACCAAAAAAATCTGTATAACTATGCAACCACCTAACCACCCCAAAACAGCAGCAGCATCACCCTACTGATGAAGTGCAATTCCAAAAGTGTGCGTACACATTCAGAGGGTTGTAGGAAAACTACGATCATAACACCACATGCTTCATAGATTCGTTTGATTGCGTTTTGGAATGAGGATAATCCCCGACTGAAAGCAGGCGACTCCAGTCACCCCCCACCAAATCATATAACCATCAAATTTAACAATAGAAAGACTCGGATTACCTTAAATAATGCAGCAGCAGCCGGTCGGGCAGTTGGGCGTAAAGTAGCAACCACCCCCGGTCCGAAAAACACTTGCAACTCACCCAAAGGGGGTTGAAATGAATTTTCATTCTCTGCCAAGACAACAGCAATAAATGTTTTGGAATTCCATTTCGGATTAAATGAATGATGCGTTTAATATTTCTTTTTTTTTTTTTCGTGGTAGCCCGATGTTTGCATATGAAAGTGCCGAACCACCCCCAGTGGTGGAATTAATGGCCAACAACAGACGGTAGCGTGAAATTTCGTAACGAATTTTAAAATTCGCCCTCAAAAGTTCATATTTGCTTAGCTTCAAATGCGGGAGAGTGGGCCGCTTGTGGGTTGGGATGTGTCTCGGCTCGGGGGTTGACTCGAATTCCTTTGTGTTAATGTAATGAAATTTCACCCCCTTCGGCTTTTATTTGTTTTGATACTCTCATCTTATTCCTTTCTTTTTTTTTCAAGGTGGAATGGCGGTGACTGTATCTGTTTGTGTTTACGCTCTAATGTATCTTTGGGCGACGAAAATTTATGAAATAATTTGCTTGCAAATGAGATGAGAGTTGACAGCCGAGAAGATTGAGATTGTTGCGATAGCGGGCCTCAGATAACACAACACACATCGTCGGACACACACATTTCCATCTCGGAGATTAAGAGGCGTCAGTCGGGATTGTTGACAAGTGTGTGGACACACTGGTGGTTTGAAAAAACACACCGAGAATTATTGTGTTGGGTCCTGGTAAATATCTGAAGACTTGGTTTGTTTGATTTCGCAAAACTAAATTTAGTGGATGTTTGCGTGGTGAGTCTCGTGAGAGCTTCTAATCCTTGTGGTCGGACGAATGGTGGTCCTCGTGCATTCGATCAATGGTGTGGAGTCCCAAGAAACATTCCACCACGTCCACTCTCTCCATCATTCCCCAACCGACCCGCATCTTGGAAAATGTATCCCATTATTTTCGTCAGGTCCTCAGTCCTAACAACTGTCATAACTTACATGACACTTGATCATCTCCCATGCGCGGTCGTCCTGAACCTCGATAACCATCTCGAACTCGAATTTCCATAGCTCGCCAACCAAGGCACGAGGAGGAAGAAAAAAAAAAGAAGAAATATTCAATCAATTTACACGGTCCATTGATCCCGGTCACGTAATGCATCTTCTCCCATAATTCAACGAAGGAGATGCACACACACCAGACTCATCCACCGGCAGTGTTTCGACGAATTGGGAACCCATCCAAGAAGTCATCGGGAGAAATTGTTTTGCCCTTCCATTCTTCCCCTACGGTTCGTAACTCACACAAAAGAGATGAAGATGATGCACTGAGGCAGAGAGACGCCTCCGAGCAGCAGCATCCCGAAATCCGGAACTCATTTCAAATTCATCCCCAGTGGCCCAGTGTGCCGTGTGTGATTTTTTGTGTGTCTTGACTTGGAATTATTATTTATCCCCCATCGGATTTTTTTTTGGGGTAGGCCTAGACGACGACGTTCGACGTTGATCGAGGAGAAGTCTTTCGAGGAGACGATTTTCGAGGAGAAGACATTCGTGGAGAAAGTTCAATTTTTCGGAAGAAAATCGGATAAAAAACTGAATTGAATCGCAGCAGAGATTCTCCGATCCACAAATCCCATGGAACGACACGTACGAATGAGTATAGGGGTCGATTGGATTTCAAAAGGAAGAAGAATGGCACAGCCTTCGAATTGGAAACAATCTGGCGGGGGAGATCAGTGAACGAGTCCGAGATGGCCAGATGGCAGGGAATAATGAGATCATGAGATGAACAAAAAAATGTGGCTTTTGTTTGGTGACGTAGGGCAGGAGTTGGAAGGCAAATGGAGGGATTTGGACGTGAGGTCCTGTGAGGAGAGTGGACTTGGGGTGCAATCAAGGTGTTGCACGTCTCATTTTTCATAATTAAAAGGGATTATGTGGACTTCGGCGGAGCTGGGGATATAAAATTCCACATAAAACCGGCTCTAAGTGATTTACTCACAGTTTTTTGTTAGACGAAAACAATTTTGACTCGTGGCCTACAACTGCTAGTGGATAAAAACCAGTCCTTGATCTCTTTTAACGTCCTTTATGTCCCACATTACGTATCGTGTGGACTTTAATTAGAAGGAATCACAAAATTGAATAAAAATTTTATTGAGGACATGTTTTCTGGCACCTTGAAGCGACCAGTCTTCGATCGGACCAGTTTCTCGTCGCCAAATTGACGCCTTCTTTACTTGTCCAGAAAGACCGAGAATAAAATGTCATTTAAAAGCAAAAAGTGGGCACCGTGGCTTAGTCGATTAGTGCGTCAGGCTGTTTAGCGAGAGTACCCAGGTTCAAATTCAGCTCGGGAAAAAAAAAAAACACCACAAACATTTTGCACGGCCCCACCTCCAGCGAACGATTGACAGTCTTCCTGGAGTTCTAGGAAGGTAGACGCCGGCCCTTCGTAGGATGTTACGCCACTAATGATGATGATGAAAACAGTTTGGAAAAATTGAGAAAAACTGTGAAAAATACTCAAAATTGAAAAAAAACTCGTGGAATTTTCTTCTTGTACAGAGTTGAGAGATGAACTTTTTGGCTCAATTTGGGGTAACATTTTACTCAGGCTACGTTTTTTGGAACTTTGAAACCACCAACTTACGATCTGACAACTTTCTCGTGGCCAAACTGATTTCCTTCGTTACTTTCGCCTAAAGACCGAGAAAAAAATGTCCAAAATAAAGTCTAAAAAATACAAAAATTTGGAAAAAAATGTTGGAAATACTCAAAATTAAGAAGAACTCGTCGAAAATTTTCGCGTTCATATCTGAGAACCGCACTAAGTGGGAGAGGGTCATTCAGTTGGTGGCCGTTTGGTAGAACTTTTCTTACTCCGAGTTTTATTTATTTATTTTTTTTTTCATGAACTCTCAGACATCGGACTTCGTTATTGTTGCTGTACCCCAAGGTCAAATTTACTTCGAGTTGTTGGACACATTGGAATGGAATTACAGTCGAATTCCTTTCGGGGACGAATTTCGAATTTTCACGGGACATCAAAATTAGTACGAGCTAGATGGAGTAGGATTAGAGGATGGTTTTTGTAGGGAAAATTGAGAAAATGAATGCCAAAATATGGCGAAAAAATTCGAGTTAGAGGGAAATTCGGCATAGAGGGTTGCGACTGTATTTCGTCTCAGACTTTCCGATTTTTTTTTTGTTCATCTCAGTATTTGGACTTTTTTTTGTTATTTTTGTCAAAATCCTTGAACGTTTTGTTGCTGCTGCTTTGCAAATTAGAATTTAGGTCGATTTACATCTCACGATGTGAGTCCAACACATTTCAAGGGTGCCTACGCACACATGAATGAAATTCATTCGTTTAACTCTGAGATTTTTGTTTATTTTGGTTCGAGCTTGGCCTTTTTTTTTTTTTGGTACCCAAACTCGACTTTGCTCTGAATAGTTGGACTTATTTTTTTTTGTTTTAATCCAAGATCCACACGCACATACGATTTTTTATGTCAAAGACTTAAGATTGAGGTTTTTTTTTGATTTTGGTTTGATCTTTGACTTTTTGGTAGCTTCTGTGTGCTAAGTCTTGAAGGATGAATGCTGCGCCTTAACTTGATGAAGACCCCAACAAGTCTTGAAGAGTGCAAGCACTCCTATAAGGTCTCATCTTGATGGATACACTTGTAGGGACACGTACAGAGGTATATTTAGGTGACCAGGTCCGAATTAAGCGTCAAGCTTCTTTGGAAAAAGCCCACCGTAGGGTGAGCAGATGGCTCCAACTCAGTCTGTGACTAGGAAGAGATGTGTTGAACAGTGGGTTGAGCAATGAGAAAGCGGCAGCTAGGCAATGAAGCTGGACAGTGGCGTCATCACCGAAGACTGATCATAACCGAAGGCTCATAATCACCGAAGTCTCCTAGGCTCTTATTCATTCTCCTTTCAAATTATTTTTGTTCGCTTTTTTTTCTTGTTTTTTTTTTCTTCTCTATTTTGTTCGTCTTGTTTTTTTCTTTTTCTTCTTTTATATCGAGACTCCAGAATAATCTGCGAGAAAAAACCAAGTCTAAGGCAATCATTACATCATTCCCTTAAATGGCGTAACAGCCCGTTGATAGCCAGAGCCTAGCTTTTCGCGCCTCCACTGTGTTGTGCGCGTTATAATGTCGACACATGTGGAGGTCTAAGGCAATCCTCAACAATCCTCAAGAACATGCCATGCTTTGCGGAAGAGCCCTGACTGCACCTTTTCCCTCGTCTTTGGAACACAAGCTTCATCTTATTAGCATCCGAATGAACTCATTTCCATCGCCGGAAATATTAGTCACCCGTGCCAAGCAGGATCCAAAACCTCACGTCACACCCCAACATCTGTCGCCTGCCCAAAGAATGTCCCCCTTCTGATTCACTTACGACTCGACTTAATTAAAAGTCACCAATCACCCGTCGAAACCACCCTTAGCACTCAACTCCAGTCACATAATCAACTCATTTCCCCATCCGCCTAATCCCCGTGTCGCACACGTGTCGATCTTGACAGATATCATCACCTCCTCCAAAAACGCCCGTCTGCCATGCGTGCGTCGTTCCTAAGCATCATCGGAAAAATCTCCGTCTCTGGATCTCTCTGAGCGGTTCATTAAATTGAAATTACGTCTCCTTCGTTATCCTGGATACAATTCAATTCCCCCTAATCAATCAGCATCACCGTTGGAAATGTTCTCCTAGTTTTTTTGAGGGACGGAAATACGGGACACATTTCACGCCATTCAACTGTCATTTTGACGACGAGATGTGGCTCCTTAAAATCAGGATAATTTGTGTGAAAGGATCAGAGAGGATCCTGTCCGTATGCAAAGAGGGAAAAACCTGCTGAAAGGCTAAATTGCCTTGAGGAAGGACCAACAAACAACCTCACCGAAAATAAAAAAAAAAAAACACACGAGCGGTGGATGGTGTCAACCCACATCAAGGAAACGGAAGCAAATCAATCTGAGACTTGCTCCAACTTTATCCTCGTTGTCCTTGTTGTCGGCGACGTCAACGTCGTTGTCATTGCCATCGTCATCGTCGTCGTCGTTTTTTTTTTTTTCGCCGTTATCTCCTGTTCGTCCTTTATTTCTACGTTTCCTGGATAGCAAAAGGTAAATCAAGTGTCGTAATGTTTTCTCCGAAATCACGGGATTTCCTTTTGACATTTATTTGCCCGGGACTAGTCTGCGTGTGTGAGTGTGTCTTTGGGCGATGGGTGGGCGTGAGGCGGTCGTGGGACTGTCGTGAGGCTTGCGTGGGTCTATCCCAGGGTTTGAGACCGAGTATGGGAATGTAAATCCGAGAGGATATGTCGCTGTGTCATATGTCAGAAGGATTTGGATCCTTTTTTTTGTGTTGGCATCGTGAAAAGGATAATTTCCAGTGAACATTGAAATAATCGCACGACGGGCGGTGGGGTGGCGCACACACATATTGACATTGCCGACTAACGAATTTGGAGAAGCCTTCCTGGGGGGCTGATACCCCTTCCTGGAAAAGAAGCCCTCTAAGTGAAAATGAGAAGAGTTTCGGTTGATGAGATGAGACACACGAAGGAACGCGGGCGCACGTCGAGTGTGTCCTGGTTGAATGTAAACAAACCTGATTAGCTGCTGTCAGTTGAGACGTTGATGATGGGGGGCGTGTGTGTATGCGGATGGGGCGCGACTGAAGGCGGTAAGCTCGTTGGCCTTCTAATGCAATTAGTCACCGGGTTGTGGTGGTTGGCGTGCTAAAGCCAGTCGGCATGTGGTTTAGTGTGACAATTCGTTGTCATTCGAGCGACGGAATTTGCCTTCCTGGAGAGTTCATTACAAGCGACGAGGAGGAGGCGGTGACAAGGCTTAGACGGACATGTTGAATCAGCATTGAACGTGACAGAGTCTGACGGGGAAATCGATACATGGAGGGGGTGATTCGGAGAGGCGCCATAGCAGATGGAACTCTATCTCTGGGTATCCACACACATCCCACCGCCGCTACTAAATCATGAAGTCGTCTTCCTGCTGCAGGTCTTCTTAATTAATTCACAAGGAGAACCTTCCCTTCCCTGTGCACCTACTTAACGCTCGTTTTACGGCAAGAAGTCCTCGCCTTAAGAGTCTAATTAATAAATAACGCTCCCGATTCATGTCGTCGTAGGAAAAACTACACAATCCTGCAGGTGTATATCTTATCTTCGTTGTCCCAGGCACTGCAGTGCAGGAAGCAATACACAACATGAAACATGAGCCCATAAATTACGTCCTAATGAGACCGCCTCGCGTCTCCATCCGCGGCTCGTCGTCTAGTTTTCCCTTCCTCCGAAAAAGAATCTCAGCCGAAAAATTGGTTGGTGGGGATTTTTAATCACCGATTGACATTCCAAACACGACGATTGTGATGCTCCTCCGCTCCTTAATTAAGGACATCAATCTCAAAGTCGGTGAGTGTGTGTGTAAACGAACATCATTACAAGCCAATTATAGCACTCGACTCGAAGGAGAGAACCCTCTCATAAATCAAGGATCTTTGCGGCGGCTAGAAAGTCAGGAAATCAAAACCGGGAAAGGAATCTCATTAAGTAGCCGCTGCTGTTGCAGCTGCAGCCCACCAGACCGACACTGATTAACGTGTCAGGGGCAGGGATTTCCATCCACAAGATACTCTGTGTCAATCGGGGGATGACTTCTTCGGTAACTCGAGTCCTTAGACATGTTTTCCTCGTCGAAGGCGTTCGTCTGTGTGGCATATGCGTGTATCAATGAATGACCACCCTCATCATAATCGACAGGACGAGGCCTGGGGCGCTCCCTTGTGCTTCGATTCTTGGGAAATAAATTGCGGAAGCGGCTACGGCATCGGAAAACTATTCTTCCATTCATCCAACCCCGGCCATTAGACGTCTTATAGTTTCCTCAGAAAAAACGTGATGCGAGTCTACAATTGCTCATTTCGAAGGCCCTTCCATTCAGGTCGATTTGCACATGGGGATGCTCTTGTTCCGCGTGTGTTGCCGGCAAAATTTATTCCCATTCGGGCTTGTGCTTGGGCAATATTTAACGTTTAATCCTTAAAGGCCATTTGATGCATCATTTAACTGAGGAGAGAGAAAAAGGAAGGACTGGTTTGCAACGTGGTGGGGTATTTTGCATTCGAAGGAAGACAGTGAGTACAGGCAGAGATAGTTTATCAAAAATTAGCCATGGAGCTCTTCCTGATGATGCATTGGGCTCGGAAAGTGGATGGATGGGATCCTTTTTGAGGTCTTTCGCGTTGCGGTTGAATGAACTTGGGGTTGGGACTTGGAATGAAGATCCAAGGGGTGTTGATGCAAGACGGTCGAGGGTTTTGGTTCTTTGAAAAAATATTTTTCTGTCCAAATTCGAGGGATGGATTTTCTTGGCAATGATAGCCCAGTTCCATTCATGGCACTTGTGAAAATTTCATTCAGAGAACGGGTTTTAGTTGATCGCAAAAATATTTTTCTTATTCAGAGTCGAGAGATGGACTTTTTGCCTCAGTTTGGCTTAAGGCAATTATTAAAATTTCAATCAGGATAAGTTTTTTTAAAACTTTGAAGCCTATCTAGTTCTGTGCCTGAGGTCAAGCTGCCTTTCAACGTTCGAAGGAGGACTCATCATCCACTCAAAATCTACCTTCGATTTCATTCCAATTAGTCTGTGGGCCCAGATTTATTGTGTCGCATGAACCTCTAGCTTTAAACAAGAGCCTACTTGCAATTCATCTGCCCCTCTCATCTCTCAGAAAGGGCTAAAAAAAGTGGTGTAATATCGGCCTAAAAAATTGTGTTGCAAATATGTGCTCGTTTTCATAAAATCTATTTTCATTTATCGTTAACAGACGACAAAAAAAAACGCGAGTAGATAGAAATGAGAAAAAAAAATTCGTCATTTTCATAAAAAGTGGTTGACGACCTTTGAGCTTCAACACCAAATGGACCTTGTCCTACGCACCTCATCTATTTTCTCACGACGCGAAACAAGACAAAAAAACGGCCACGAAACATTCCCTCGACCATTGCGTATTCTCCTACACGCTCCTATCTCTCGTCCTGTCAAACAAACAAAAAAAAAACCAATCGGACGAAAATAACTTTTGCCACGGCTGATCAAAGACCGAAAACCGGCACCAACAAAAGGATCAGCAAACGCCTCAAAGGCACGCACAAAAACAGGCCAACACAGCGGGGTTCCCTTCTGGTTTCCTAGAAAAAGGACACGATCAGGCGCTTGGTAGAAATTCAACACCAGGACCAAGACCATTCTTTCGTTTTTTTTTTTTTTTTGAAGATGGCGCCCATCTCTGTAGCCTCCTTCTTCCGCGCTAATTATTTTCAACGCGCACCCTTCTCCATCTCGAAACCACAGATTATCCGGGATTAATTACGCCTCATATATCACCGAACAAAGACGCGTCTCACACACTTGACGCAGTGTGCATTGAGGCAAAAATGCGAAGCTGCCACAATCTGAAAATTACTTTTGACGATGACATTATGTATCGCCATACGACAGAAAATTGGGGTGGCAAAAAATAAATTAGAACTCGGAGAAAACCTCGGGGGAAAGGACGACAACGATTTGGGGTTAAGGGGGTGGATGGATTGCGTTAGTTTCTGGTCAGGGGTGGATGTGTGGGCATGATTCACTCGGGAAAACTGGTCTCGTTGATGCTGCACCATCATGACGGTTGTGTCAACGAGGAGATCGAAATCGGAATTGATAGGAGGCATCGTTGAAGTTTTATTTCTCCACTTGAATGCACTTAAATGTGCCCTCACGCGTCTTGATGAAGGAGAGATTCACTTTGTGGAGATAAGAATCGCGAAGGGTTCCAGTGCCAGGGAGCACCAATAATTAGGAGCTATAAATATTGCATCACTCGTCTAAAGTGGGAGCGAAAATGCTCATTAAATCGTTGGCGGAGACCATCCACCGCAGAGGAAATCTCAGAAATCCCATAAAATCACAAAAACGACTGGATCGGTGGTACCTCCCGACGATTAATTCGTGGAGATGAAGCTGAGTTTTATCGCGATGAGATGGGGGACCTTTTAATGGTGGGATTCGAGTCATTAATCAGAAGGGGCTCGTTAGGTTTGGTTTGGGGTGGAGAATTTGGTTTCGACTACGAGTCTGGTGAATCATCATTCTTTTTCGACTTTGTAGGGATACCTCTTGTCCTTCGACGTCGTTTTCGATCCTTCAAGACTCTCTACGTTGCCAATCACACGACTTTTCGACTCGCCTCTTGATGACTAAGACCTCAACGGCTGCCACCCCAATCGTCTTCCGAGTAAACCCCTAAACGATTTCAAAGAAAACCCACTAAATCTCCACTCGGCGGTCCAGAACAATGACCAATGATTTTCCATTTAAATCGAAGACTCCTCGCCTTCCGTGGAACAAAAGGTCACCTGGCGTAGGCCATTCATCTCGGGGATAAGTGCCCGCCTATAAAAACGGCCAAACCAAGGAATCAATCCACACGTGATCGTATAATTACGTATCAAATTACAAGGATCATTATAGTTGAGGTGGTATGCAGAGACCCACCGTCCTCCAAGCATCATTTGTCTTCTTCGATGACCCGGTTTTTTGTGGTTCGAAGGTGGAACCTATTGAAAGGGCAGTTATAATCGATAATCGATCGTTTTTTGACCAGACAGTTGGTCATCATATCCACATCCCGACACACAGAGAAATTTCATGCGCGTTTCACCTGCCTACCTGCCTGCTGTCGGAGATGCGTGCCCCCTGATAAATTTCCTCGGTTTCATGATACTTGACCCACGTCAATGTCTTTGGTGGTTGGAGCACACCTGCCTGTGTGGGTCTCTGTATAATTTGCGACAGGTTGCATGGTCGTAAAAAAAAAAAACTCTAGGAAAGAAGGAATCACAAGGATATAAACGTGGCCAGCAAAAAGGACGACGAGAGTGCATGCAACATAACGTATGGGCTGACGCTGGACAATAAAACATGAAAGATATCGTTTTGGTTTCGTTTTTTTTTTTTTTTTCCTGGTGTCGGCCAAAGGAGGTACTGCAAGGATTCTCGTGCTCTTTGGTTTTTTTTTCTTTACATTGCCGTGTCGGGTCTTTGAGAGGGCGGCCGGCAGTCAATCGGCTTATGGTCAGTTGGGGAACACATGTTAGATGGATAAGAGGCTTAAGGATGTTTTATGGGAGTTCCTTTCCGTTTTTTTCTCCTCTCGTTTGGGTGATTAAGGTTGCTCGAGCTATAAATTGGTAAAGTGAAGACCGACTAATTAGCGAACATATTGCAGACACAGCCGGAGCGGTGATAAGGCTTCGTTAGCAGGTGAATTCTGAATTTTATGTCCTTTTTTTGTGTGCACTGGATTCGGGAGGAGGTAGCGTGTGGTATTTACTTAAATTTCGTTTGTTTTGTAGCTACACTTTTTTATTTTAAACTTTTTTTCCGGGAGCCTTTCTAAAACTTGTTTTGACTTGTGAAATTCAGCAAAAACATGGCTGTCTCCTGTCAATCTACTCCAGTTTCACGCTCATTGCAATGACTTGCACAATTTCTGTGATGTCACTTCGACCGAGTACACGAATTTTCATGAAAAAAATGAATTATTTCGCCGAAATTTTGATGGGATATTGAATTTTTTCACTAAATTACAATCGCCTGCATCGATTAACCTAAAAATTTCGCACAGAAATTACGATTTTAACAAAATTCGTATGAACACGAAGTCTAGTCCAAAAAATGGAGTAAAATTGTAATTACCCAGAGCAGACTTTCTTCTGTCATTTGATGCAACATTCGGAAATTGCATTTTTTCGGTTTTTTGGCGAGTTTTTCGACGTGTGAGGTCTCGTTTTGAAGATAATTTATCGTATTTGATCGAGATTCACTTGGGTTTTGAGACCTGGGGTAGAATTGCGTGGGATATCGATAAGTTCCGTACGTGATTGTCGGCTGAGACGATGAAGCGATGAGAAGATTTTGACTTAACTTTTAGTTTTTTGATGTTATATCGTTTTTTTTATCACATTTTATAATAGTGCCAATGAATCTTTCCTAAAATGGACTGATTTTATTAGCGAGAAGAAGAAATCGCCAAAGACCGCGATTGTGGGCACATCAGAACCGCATCAAAAGCCTGACCTAGGCTGATGATTTGACGTCGTCAGCTTGTAGACTGTAATCAGTGGCGTCTATCTAACTACGTCGTTGATTTCGTCCAGAGTTCAAGCCGGCACTTCTATCAAGCTGACGTTCTTCCTTGATCTAGTTTTTCCGAAATTGCATTGTTGACTTGCCGCACCGCATCAAATCACGCGGCCAGATAACCAGACCCCGATTAGGGGTCCGTCTCGAATTGCCCGCAACGACAATCAAAACTACGCCACAGCCACGTTGCACAACAACCCCTATCAGTTTTCGCTTAGATTATTTCCCAATCACCTTCGATGACCCAAAAATAAATTTGAAAATAAAACGTTTTTAATAAAAACGAATGAACCCGGCGATTTCGTTGCGGGGAAAATCGAACAGCTTTCACCGACCTCACCGACTTCAAGCCGGTAAATCTATGCATCTTATTGTTGCTGCTTAGACGCGTCGCGCTTCATCGCTGTAACCAGGCGATATATTGGATTACTCACGATCACAACGTGCATTTATTGACCATTTGAATGGTTACGAGCGCGCGAGCATGTTCAACATCAGTTGAGTAAACGTGATGGTAATTATCGTGTTATTGCTGTTTCGTAAAATTTAGTACCGGCTTTAGGTTCAGAGATTCACATCGATTAGGGAAGGCATTTTAACGTCCACCCATGCAATGTAAAACGTCAATTCTGACATCTTAATATAGACTTTTTGTGATGGTTGTTGACAGGAGCGATAAGGTTCACGTGAGTTGCAACGTTTTTTTTTTCGGACAGCGTGCCTCATCTCACAACTGATAAGACGAAATTTAAAAAAAATGTATGCGTATACAAAACTTTGTCTGTTCAGACAATGGGCTGAGCTTAACTGGTTCCGGAGTACTTTGCTCGCCGACTCCCCTGCTTACGTCGACAGGCGCTAATAATCGTAATCGATTTAAGTGGATTGTGTGCGATTACAAGTCGAATCGTTGATTGCGAGATAGATTTTTTCACGGTCAATGTTCTGAGCGTTTATTGCATTTAGTTGAAGGTCAACTTCTTTTCTCTGCTGACAGGTATTTTGTTTCGGTAATCGATTGGGGTTGAGACGACTTACTCACGTCTCGATTAGGACGATGTGATCGATGAGTCACGTCTCGGACAAATTGTAAGCGCCGCTCTGACATTTGTGAATTGTCTAGACATTTTTTCTCTTAAATTCAATTTGCTTGAGACTTTTTTACGCGAGCTACAGCTTTTCCTTAGAAAGTCTTCTCGTCTGTGTCGCGAAAGAATTTTTTGTCTCACATATGAAGTCTCAGGAAGACCCACGTTAGGAAAAAGAATCCAAACTCGCGTCTGCAGTACGATTTAGAGCCCGTGGAACCTTTCCCATGTCTTTGATAGGCTGGACCTGCGTCTCCGTCGCAGAAGGGGCTTTAGTCTCACATAGCCCCAAGATGACCCACGTTAGAAAAAAAGAATCCAAACTCGCGTCCGTAGTACGATTCAAGAGCCTGTGGAACCTTTAACGTGTCGTTGAGAAGCAGGGCCTCCGTCTCCATCACAGGAAGGACGTTAGAAGCCATAAACTCACTTCTGAAGTACGATTTTAGAGCCGTTGGAACCATTTCCGTGTCGTTGAGAAGCTGGGTCTAGATAGACCAAAAGAAGAACGTAAGTCTCACACATAAAAGAAGACCGATCTCAAAGAGCTTGAAGACCTACCTCGGTGTCTCCACACTTGTTTGGACAGTTGAAGGTGCAACTACAACATCCTCGAGTTCCGAAGGCCACCAACACGGAACGTGCAGCACTTTGTCTCTATTAATCAACTGTGAGTACCTTACGTGAGCTCGATGAAGGGTTTAAATACACACCACAACTGACTTAACACTCGCAGCCGACAAGAAAAAAACGTTAGTAATAAATGAGAAAAAGCTAAATGTCATCGATAACGCCCTCAGAGTCGCTTTACATGATGCAAGCTTAGACAACAATCTTACGACACAACTGAACACGTCATCCCGTCCAAGATAAACAGTTTACGCTGTTGACGCAAGAAAAAAAAAAAGCGGTTCTCCAATGTCACTGCGATGCATGTTTGTCTTACAACACATTTCCACCTTCGTTCCCTCTAATCCGATTGTGGCTGGAAATCAATTTTTGTGAGAGTCTCCAAGCTTAGACCATCGCCATGACCTCAGCGCACACGTGAAGACGAACACCCCCACTTGTGTGTGTGTTTGATTTGCCTTCGGTGTGCCTTAATCCCTTCCACTGCGGCTTAACTGAAGCCAACTCCATGTGAAGGGTAACCAACTACTTTAATTCTCACCGACGTCAGTTTTACACGTTTTTCATCGTTCATCGTTCATCGTCGTTCGTCGATGAACCCTTCCGTTGTCGTAGTCTTATCATGACAGATACCAAAAGGTGAGAATGTAAGCGGATGTTGATTGGATTAAGGACTCGGTCCGCCTACCGGTGGATTTTTAATTCAATTTCCTTTTTTTGTGTCTTAATTTCATAAGCGGATTAATTGATGAACGAACAAATTTCATTAATCAAACAACTTTTTCTTCTTTCTTTCATTTTTGACAAATGACACTTTGGTGACAAATGACATTCTGTTGACGTGTCTCTCAAAGGGAAATCTGACAATCTCCAATCTGTCACTATGTCTCTCACTCTCCGGATCTCCGGGAGGGACTGCATTCCTCGAAAAAGATCTTCAGGGCCTCTACCTCACCACATGTGTAATGAGTGATCGATTATTTGGCAGAAAATGGAGAATCTTTTCTTTTGCCAAAATTAAGGATACCCGTCAGGTTTTGTGTGTGCATGTCCTGCCAGATGGGATGCGTGACTTATTCGAATCTTATGGCCGAACAATGGAGTCATTAGGACTGCAGTTGAGGGACTCGATTTGAGGATTTTTCGATGCCTTTTGTCCGAGAAGATTGTCTGCAATCGGACAAAAGAGTAAATTGACGTAACGAAGATGTTAGGGACGGCCTAATGTTGGGCAAGCGTCTTAAACCTGTGCGTGGATGATTGTTTAATTTTTCGGTTATTCTTTTTTTTTCCAATTTTGTAGGACAATGGATGGAGAATGGAAGAGATTTTTATGTTTGTGGCTCAATTACGAAAGTAATTGTGTGAAGTCAAAGGACATTCAGAGACTGCAGTAGCAAATGGGAGACCGAGGAAGCTGGACTTTGAGATCTGCTGGCATCGGGGATATATGGTTTCCGGTGGAGTGAGATGTCACTGAGAAATTGCAGGACATTGATCGTGATTCCTGGGCAATTGACTTCCTGTGGAGAGTTCTGTGATGACTCCTGTGGCTTTAGGTCGTGAGAAAATGGAAGACCGAGACGACTTTTAGAGGGGAATTGAAAGATTCAATCGTAAGCAGCTCTGTTTGTCGTGATTGGAAAATCTACAAATTTAAAAAAAAAAACTAAACATTTTCTTCTAAAATATTGGTGTTACCTTTCATGTTGAAAAAAGATTAAAAGAAAATTAATCGCTTGGCTTTTAATTTTAATTTAACATATTGCAGACACAGTCTGGACGATAATAAGGCTTCATTGCCTGGTGAATTCTGAGTTTTATGTCCTTTTTTATGTGCGCTGTATCCCTGCATAAGGAAGCGTGTTATACTTACTTAAATTTCGTTGTTTGTGTGCCTATACTTTTTTATTTTAATTTTTTTCTGGGAGCCTTTCTGAAACTTGTCTTGACTTGTGAAATTCAGCAAAAACATGGCTGCCTCCTGTCAATCTACTCCAGTTTCACGATCAATTCAATGACTTGCACAAAATCTATGACGTAATTTAGACCGAGAAAACGAATTTTCATGAATAAAAGAAATATTTTCACGAAATTTTGATAAAATATTAGATTTTACACTAAATTACAATTACTCGCATCGATTTGCATAAAAATTTCGCACCGAAATTGCGATTTTATGAAAATTTACATGAACACGTAAACTAGTCCAAAAAATGGAGTAAAATTGTAATTCCCCAGAGCAGACTTTCTTCTGTCTTTTGATGCAACTTTTGGAAATCGCATTTTTTCAGTTTTTTAACTAGTATTTCGATATGTAAGGTCTCATTTTGAAGCCAATTTATTCTATTTGATCGAGATTCACTTAGGTTTTGAGTTCTGGAGTAGAATTTCGTTGGTGGAAAAGATGATTCAAGAAGATTTTGCCAAGTTCAAGAGGGTCAAATCGTAGCTCCTAGGCACCAAGCATTCCAAAATCAGTTTAATTTCTCCCTCAAGCTGTCCCCGGCACGTGTTTCCTCACACACCTTTGCCTCATTCATGACCATGCAATTTCACTGCTAATTTCAAGCAAAATCTCCAGCGAATCTAAGTCTGATTAACTTCGACCTGCCGGCCCATAGAACACCTCCATGAGCCTCATCACGTTGCCCTTATCAGCTGCCCCACATCGGCTCGCCATAGTGACGCGAGCACGGAAAAAAAACGCGCTGCGAATAACTCGATTATAATAATCCAGATGAATAGAAGCTCCGCTCTATTAAACATGAATCATCCTAATCAGCTTCATTATCATCATCATCACCGACCGTGGTTCCGTGGCCGCTCCACCAACGATGTGGGGAGGTTTTTTTTTGCGTTCACACTCCAAACTGTTGATTCCAGCAGAGGCATCTTCTCGCCTCAAGGATGCCCCCGAGGAAGGAAATACTCTCAAGGGTGCAATTCATTTGAACCCCCACTCTAAGGGGAAAAAGACGTTTTCTCTCGTTTTTGGGGGATGGTGTCATGCTCGTTGTGTCGTCGGGCGAGGAAACTCTCAAAGTAACACCGCCCGAGTGTATCCTGACCGGGGGCATACACCTGAGCTTCCCCATCTCAGAAATCTGTTAATTCATTTAAATTGCAAATCCATTTCGAGAGATTCTCTTTTTTTTTTTTTGCCGTCCTCTTGAAAGTTGACTGTGCTTCATCGTCTTGGTCTCCCCCATCAAAAATCTCATTTCACCCAAAAAAACTTTTGAACATTTTTGACTGGAACCGTACATCGTCGCCTGGTCGTCCGTCGTCAGTCGTCAGTCGTCAGTCTAAAGTCGTCTTTCGTCCTTCGTCCTTCGTAGTTCGTCTACTGATCGATTTGATTCACAATTTGATTCATTTGCGATTCCAGGCGCTTTAATTGAATTTTTCCATTCGATTCTCGGTGCTGGGCTCTCGATGCTCGATGTGCTTTCGTCTCAAAAACGACGAGGGAGGACATCCTCGACTGCGGAGTGTGGTTAGAACGAGACGAACGCGTACGCGCGTTTGTGCATGTGTCTGGGGTCCTTCCTCAGTTTCGTATCAAAGCGATGTAATTTAATGGATTGAATTTGAAACTTTTCTCCATTTTCTTTCCCTTTGGGCCCAAGGATAAAGAGGACCTCGTTTTTTTTTCTCCAAATGTGCTGAGACTGATTGCCGCAGAGAGAATGTGGGTGGGTTGGATGATTGTTTGCAAGTGAAAAAGTGAAGAAGATTTCCTTTGTGAAATCGAATACGGCAAATGCAGGGGTTTTCATTAATTTATTTCGAAATCATTTGAGTGATTTTCTTTTCCGTATACTTGGAAATTAGGAATATCCTTGAAGTCAGTTGGTGAATTTAAATTAAGCGTCGCAGAAAAAAAAAGAAAAGAATCTCCTCCATCCACTTCCTTTCTCACACATAATTAATAACTCGTTTTTCATTATCTCCCCGAGTAGTCGTAACTCTTTGCGCATCCTTTAAAATGTGTCAGAATCGTGTGAACAAATTCACTTCCGTTACGGCGAATAAAATCCCATAAATCACGGCTTCATTTAACCCCCTTTGGCAAAGAGGAATGGGGTGAAAGGAAAACCTCTTTCGCTTGCTGGCTTTTAATTGAAGCCACAAAATGTCACAAAACTTCAAGAACTTCCGCTCTCTGTGGCTCCGATGTGAGAGTGTGTGTTCGTGTGCCAGGAGGTGGTACTCGAGGGCTAAGCATGCGAATAAAAGGCTCCTTTTTATGGATCATCTGCGTAGCAGTTCTTTTTTGTCTGTTTTGTGTGTGTTGCCTCTTTTTTCTCTTCTTTTCTTCTTCGTGCGAAATTGACACCGTACACTTGGCACATCCTCCCCCTTCGGTTGGTTGGAGCATGTGTGTTGTGTTGTTTTGCTGATGTTTGTGTTGTTGTTGTGCGTCATCCGCACACGGGTTCTTTTTTTTTTGGAATCGGAGGCCTTCTTCCTTTTGACAAAGAATGCAAAGAATGAAACTGAATGAACTTGGCGACACGATATCCTGGTGTCGTAGTCATGAAATGATTATCTGGAAGAAATCTGATATTCACGGTTGTATGTTGAGGTAGACAGACAGGAGAGATGGAAGGTGGAGTGGGTTAAGTGGATACTTTTTTTTTTTTTTGATGTTCTCTTTGTGTGTTTACTTTGTTATGACACAATAATGTAAAAGGATATGGAAAGGGGGAGCCGGGGATATAATTACTCAATCCATTTAGTGGGGACTTTGAAGGGATAACGAGTCCTTTGCAATGGTGACGACGAGATGGAGTTACGGAGGCAACCAAGCGATTAGGTTCGTTCCCAGTGGGTTTGAGTTGTCCATCATGAACAGTGGTGAGAGAAAGTTGTAGTCTTACTTTGAAATTTCGTAAGGAGACACTTTGGAGTTAAAAACGATGAAAATAGAGCCTATTGAGCTCTACTTCAACGTTTTATTTTTGTCTTGTTTATCGGACAGTGGCAAGAGTAAGTCGCGATGTGGTTTTAGGAGCTTTTTCGATAAAGATGACTCTGAAGCTGAAGTCGATACTAAGCTTTGTAGAATCAGTTTTAGTAATTTTTTACATTTTTTTTTTTGTTGGACAGTTTTGTGGAGAGGAGGACCGCTAAAAAGGAGGACTGTCAGCGCTAAAAATATGATGCTTAACTTCGTGGACTCTGTTCAAAAACTTTTTTTTATAGCTTTGTGTTGTTTTTCTGTATGTATTTTTGGAGCTGCGTAATAAGGATCATTCATTCCCTGAGATGCTAAGAGTCCTGTTCCTTTAATTGGAAGTACCTTTGTCTTGTATATCGGAAAGTTGCGAAGTGGTGTTTGAAAATTCTCCAATAAAGATGACTCTGTAGCTGGAGCCGATGCTAAGCTATATAGAATTAGTTCTAGAAGTTTGTATATTTTTTTTCGGTCAGTTTTTTGGCCAAGAGGACGCTGGAGTTGAAGAAATCGATGCTTGGTTTCTGTCCCAATACTTTTTTTTACATCTTTGTGTTGTTTGTCGTATATTCGAGCTAAAAAAAATTGCTAGATGATTCTTGAAGTTTCGTATTGAGGTTTATTCATCGCCTTTAATGCGTAGATTCGTGTTCCTTCTTCCAAAATTTGCTTAACAGCTTCGTCGTGTATATCGGAAAGCGGCATAAGAAGGTAGAAGTCTGGTTTTTGGAAATGCCTCGATAATGAGGACTCTGGAGCCTTAGAAGTCAGCGCTAAGCTACGTGGAACAAGTTTTAGTATTAAAAAAAAAATCGGACAATTGCACGAGAATGTCGCGGTCTGGTTTTTAGAATTGCATGACTGGGGCATTCTGACTTTAAAAAGCCGATGTTAAGCTCTTCTTGGGCACCGTTCTAGTATATTTTGATATCGTTGTCCTATTTAATGCGAGAAAGTCACGATTTGATTCATGGAATTTCGTAACAAGGACGACCCTGAAGCTTAAAAGGTCGGTGCTAAATTTTATGGAATCAGTTTTAGTATTTTTTAAAATATTTTCTGTACAATTGCGCAATAAAATAATGGATTTGGTTTTGAAATTTCATGGTTTTACGTTAAAAAGCCGATGCCAAACTCTTCTTGGTATGTTTTGATACCCTTTTCCTATTTATTGTGTAGAGGCGTGAAAAAGTCCAGATTTGATTTTTGATATTTCGTGATAAGCAGGACTCTGGAGCTTAAAAAGTCTGTGCTAAGCCTCGTGGGATCAGTTGTAACAATTTTATTGGTATTTTTTTTCAGACAATTACGCGAGAAAGTCATGGGATGGTTTTCGAAATTTCATGATGGGACACTCTAATGTTAAAAAGTCGACGCTATACTCTTTTTGGTCACTGTTTTAGTATATTTTTACATCTTTGTCCTTTGATGTGGTGGTAGAAATTCGAAGACCGGCTTCGCAGTTTTTGATGCACCTTAAATCGTTGCGGAAGGCAAATCTTTGGATTTCAATTCAGCTTTGGAAGGCATTTTTGAAGACATTTTTTCTAAATTTTTACGTGCTTTTTTTCACAAAGTGCTGATGAGTCAGTACCCAGAAGATTTGGTTATAAATCGTAAATTTTTAAAATAAAATAAAATAAAAAAATAAAATAAAATTGTATATTCAATTTTTCAGAGCTGTGTTTACAAAACGGCACTTAGTGCTAATTGGGTTCTCCTAGAACCACCACCTCACACCAGTACCCAGTTTTTAGAAGTCTGCTTTTTTAACAAACTGTCAGTACCCAAATTCTAGAAGTCTGTTATTAACATTTGCCTGTTGCCCTAGCTTGTGACGAACTTTGGCTCACCATTTAGCAATCAAATTTTTATTGAAGCGTGTGGTTAACCGAAGACCGTCTTCGAATTTAATCGGTCTCAACCTTAATGAAGCTTTAACCTTCTCAAAACTTTTGAATATGGTCATTTTAAGTGCCAGCAAGTCTCCATTTCTCCAAGACTCTCTCGCGGATGACTCTTTTTGATCAAAAATCTTCCTTCCACGACCTTTTTTATCTTGACCGTCATTTCTTCACCTCCACTGTAGCCATTCAACTCTCACGTCTACACAACTCTCATTTCGTATCACATTTCCACCAACAAATATGCGTATCACTTCACCTCTTAATCATCCATAAAGCAATTTAAGCAGGTTATGTCACTCCTGCCATTAGGGTTGTCCTGACACCCGCTCATTCTTTTTTTCTCTCTCGTTCTCTCCCCTACTCCCAGGAGCCAAGTTGTAGGTGGAAAAGTATTCGGTTACACAGAATACACAATTTGTGTGTCAGGTACACTGTTCTCGTTTTGTACTCAGTCATCTGTAAGAATGTTTCCCATCTCGATCGATATAGAAGCCCAGTGGTGACGGTATCCTCCCCCCTTAAGGACCGTCACACAAACATACACACATCCCTGACAACTGACGGAAATCATTTAACCAAAAATCACGACAAATGGATTGAAATTCGAGATTTGTCGGTTGTGTATCTTTCACATTTCTTCGTGTGTGTATGGATGGATGGAGAAGAAAGTGTGTAAGAAGATAAATAATCCGCTCGAAAACAACGTCATCGTTATGTCATGTGGAAAAATGTTTTGAAATAATTTGAAAAGCGTAGCTGGGCGATCACCGTGATCGTGTTGCATTCGAATGCGCCGATGTGGGTCAAGCCGTGCGAGTGTATGTTTGTCGTTTTGTTATTCTATATAAGCGACAAGTTTTGTTTGTCGGAACCACAGATGATATTTTTTTTTTTTTTTTGGTTTACATAATGAAGAGAGAGATCCACACCAGAGAGTGTGGCAGAGATTTGAAATTTAAATTTCTTTATGAGTTGCGATCAACAAGCGCTGCATGTGGTTTTCTGCTTGTTTCCGATTTAAATCCTTGACTTATGCTAATTCTTTTTTTTTTTTTTTGTTGAGATGGGAAAAGAACTCTTTAAATCGCGTGATTGTAGTCAATCAACTCACACGCGCCACTTTGTCTGGTTCTTAGACCGGTTGAGATCGAAGCGACGTTGAATTGTGATTCATATTCGAAGTTGTGAGTGATTGGGGGGCTTGGGCTGGGGTCTAAAAATAGAATCGAGTGGTTTAAGACGAACGCACGTGGTCGGAAGAAATTCATTGAGAAACTTTTTTTTTGCGGAGGTGGTTTCGGTGGGTTGTTCGTCATCGTCTGCACTGGAAATGTGGTCAAGTCGAAGAATTAATGCTCGACGGACGGCGTTCTAATCAATTTTTATAATTTTCATCCACCGGCATCCCTACCTCCTGAATGAGAAGGTTTTCTCTCAATTTCTCAGGACCTCCAGGACCCACAAACATGTCCTAGGTCATTTTCGATTCCCCACACATCCCTCTAACAGATTTTCATAACTTCACTTTTCAAAAAGCAAATTTCGCAAAAATAAAATTTTTCACATTTTTTCCACCGAAAAATGCAGTCAAATGGCGTTGACCCGGAGTCGACTTTCTCTGGTGATTTGTGTCACGGCTTGGAATTTGGAATTTTTGACCAAAATTAATGGAAATTTTCATTGAATTCGATGTATTTTGAGTGATTTGAGTGTAGAATAAATAAATTGAGCCTTTGAGTTTGACGAACTTCACAGCATGAGCTACTAGCAGACCCTGTCTACCTTGGAGACGCATTGGAAGCAAAATTCAGCTGGTAAATCATGATGATTTGCAAATAGGTGAAGAGATTCTCTAAATACGTTAAATATTGTTTAGATTTACGTTTCTAAATTATTTTAGGGCTGTCCTGCACAATGCGAGTCGAGTTTGAATGCCATCCTGCGTGAATTTTGTCGAGGACATTTTACTTAGAAAAAAAAGTGTTAACTTAGGCGCCTATTAAAAGTCGGCGTCATGTTCTGTACGTTTTATTTTCTGTTTTTTGCTGACGGTACCAGCTCAAAATTTTTGATTACCTTTGTAAACATGCAGTTTCTTTTTTATTATAAAGCTTTCTGCATACCTTTTTTGTCAAGAAACTAAAAGTGAAAAAAAAAAAAAACAATGTCCTGCAGATTCTGCCATCACAACAGTGCTGAATGTCTGAGAACTATCAAACGCCACATTCTCGAGTTCCTGAATGAATTAACAATGTTTTCCATTCGTAAATATTGATGGATTCCAACTTGAGTAGTTCCCTTTGATTCCTCTGCCTGCGATCTCCACAAAAGAAGGCAAACCTTCCAGTAAAAGACCAGCACCAATGACAAGTCACCAGACTCTCAGTCTAACACTGAAAGAACGAATTTTAAATTTTGATAATGTTCTTTGAAATTTTTTACTTTGAGCTTAGGGCATGATCCCTCTCTCGTAGGAAAAGTCAACCTTTCCTGCAAAAAGCCACGAAGATATCAGACTTCCAGTCTAAGAATGAAAGAATCAGTTTTATATTTCGATTTTGTTTTTTTTATATTTTTAACTTTAAGCTTAACGCATCGAGCACATGGCCCGATGCTGGAATACTTTTCAGTCCTTAAATTCTACTAAATCTAACTTATTCGCTATCTTTACATCGGCATTTAATCGATCAAAAACGTAACAACTAAAAAATTGAATTTAACTAAAACAAATAAATAAATAAACTTCATTAATCACAGCTCTTAAAAAACAAAAAAACAGATTAAATTTAATTCATCACACAGCAACACGTTCTCTCGCACTCTCTCGTCCTCAAAGGATCACAAAAGTGTATCTCTGTAGCCATCCAGGGATAGCTTTAAGTCAGTCCTCTCATGGAATGTTTTTTTTATTTTTGAAATTTTTAGTTCTTTTTCTCCATTAGCAACACTTTCGTTGTATCCTCACACCAATTTGGTGATTTCATCAAACACGGAGATGTACTATCACTTCGATGGAACTGCTGCTGTGGTTGACATCCTGTCGCTTCCTCATAGCTCGGTATTGAATGCAATACCAAACGAGTTACATTTTGACACTTGACATTTTGTGATATCGTTGTCGGCGTCGTCATCATTGTTCCTGGTGTTGTCGAGACAACAACAGCGGCAGTGGCTTGTGTTGTCGTTGTTACTGGTAACAGAGATGTTACGGCACCACCAATTGATGGCGATTGTGGTGTTGTTAGTTCTGTTGGTGATGTTGTTACAGCCGCAGGATGAGATTGTGAGTGTGAAGACTTTCCACATGAATCCTTTTCGTTCATACTGAACACGTTGAACAATGAAGGATAGACAATTAAACAGGAGCCATTGGTATTGCCACCCATCAACCCACCATTGCCTCCGGTTGTCGATTTTTGCATTAATTCCAATGCTGCCTCATACGATGGCAGTCCAGAGACTAGAGTATACTCTGGAACTGGGTCATCGGCATCGGGATTCAGCTTAACTGATTCAATGTCTTGTGCCTGTCGGAGGTTATGACGATCTGAAAATGAAAAGAGAGTGTTTGGTTAGTCTTTTTGAAAGGGAAATGTGGTTTTTTGATATTGCACTTGTTCAAAAGATTTGTTTAGAGATTGACTTTGTGGTGGAAGAGTGAATTTCAACACAGAAATTTAAGCTTTTCAATTAAAAAAAAAAAAAACCCATCTCGTTTGAGACTATGAAGCATCACCTACGTGCCTCGGAGCAGGTAAACAGGGTTTAATGTCTCTCTCTCTCAGACTCTTGACGTCACATTAACAAACCCAAAACAAAACGCACGTGCCAACTCAGAGATGATGATCCCCACTCACATTTTCCCAACTTCAATAAACCTAAAGTCATGGTCAGCTAAAAACAAAACAAAAATGTTGTCGTAAAAGTCTATTTTCGCCGGCTTACTATCTCTCAGGCGTCGTTGTACGACGTCATTTTTCAATGTCTCATGCTTTAATTTTTTTCTTTTTTTTTGAGTTACAGCCAGCAGCCCCTCTCAGGGGCATAACAAATTTCACGAGCGATGTAATGCCCTTAAGGGCTATCAACGAACAAATCGTGGAAGAAATTAAAAAAGAAACAAACTCTTATCACTCCATTCCAAGCAGTTGACTAATTTTTTTCCCGGTTCTTAGGTCAGGAAAAAACAAAAAAACGTGCTCGTATCGTTTTTTTTTTTTTTTTTTTAGCCACGCGTAGACGGTGCACTTGACTTTGAACGAGAGATGCCGACGTAATTAGTCGACGTTGAAGTACTTCGTAATGGCAATTTATGTGCATCTACCTGAGAGACGCTCACGTCCCACACACATCGCAAGCACTTAAGAGGCGTGCCTTTTGTACACCTTAATCGTTCCTTTTCTCAGCCTGCCTCGCTGTCAAGGGTAATTAAAGAAGAATAGCCACTGAATTTCCATTTTTTTTTTCTTCTTCGATTGATTACATTTACAATCGACCACAAAAGCCGGGTTCATATCTCACCGAATTAAGCCGTAAAATTCCCGGATTTACCTTCAACGAAATGTAAATTTTTGGGTATCTCTATCTATGCACCTGTTAATTAGTATCTAAATGTGAAAAAAAGAAACACTTTCGTTAAATCAACACACACGAGTTAGGCGTTTTTTTCTTTCAAGTGGATTGTGAATGGGCTTAATGGATCCGGTGTGGATGTTTACCGCTAACAAACATTTCTATCGAGAGCCTGTAATCAATTGAATTTTGTACCTCAATCGTCTGTTTTTTTTTTTTGTTTTTTATTTGCATTTTCAGACACATGGTTCTCTGAATACACTCCCAGAATCTAATGTGTTCCATCAACATGATTATGGCACGCGAAAAAAAAAATGTCCGACTGGTGAGGGTTTTTTTTTTTTTTGCTCACCTTGGCTATAGCTCATTTGGATTCTGTCAATATTTAGATTTTCTGTAAAAAAAATTCTAGTCACAGATGTTGCGCGACGGGAGTAAATAAGCTGTCGCCAGACGACGATGTGACACCTGAGAGATCGATTGCATTCGTTTTTTTTTTTTTTTCTTTCCCCCGTCAGGTGAATCTTTTGTATACAATGCACTCAGTGGCTTATGACATTGGGTTGCATCTGAGAGGTGCACATACACGGAAGTACACACTGCACTGTGTTGCTTCTAAACACACAATCCAATTGGTATTTGCAGTTGAAATAATATAAAAGTGAATACAAAAGATCTAGTGATTACCTTGACTTGAGACTCATACTTAGTCGGAGTGGAGAAAAAAAAAAATCGTTGCCCATTGTTCATTCTAGTCGAGACGCAAACACGCATTTGCATGGCGTTCCACATGGGTGCAGACTTTCACTCGGGTATTTTCTTTTTCTGTTCACTCGGTGCATTGTCTCCGATGGGGCTTATTTTTCGGGGGAAAGGGTGAAAGTAGTCGATGTTTGTTGAAATTACGAACTAGAACGAGTGTCTTACGAAATGACTGGGATGGGTGAGAGTGTTTGGCATTTCAAAATGTCGAGACGAAGGAGTTAAACTTGTCCGGTGAGGTGTTGTTATTTTCTGTCGGGCGGCTACTGATCGCACGTGTGGTGTGGTTGTCACGTTGGGGCAAGCCCGAAGAATTTTTTTTTCCTCAGTCGTGATAGAGACATATATCTCTGTAATGTGATTCCTAACACGTTCTCGATCTGCATAGAAATGTGTTCATAATTTTTACACTCAAAACAATGGAAGTTGTATGGATCTTGTTTTAAGTCTCACGAAACATGTGGATTCTGAGAAATAAACCACTTCTTGAAGGTGGGGGTGGTCTGGAGGGAGCTAGTGGTGGTCCGAAGCACGTTTAAAGCTCTCGAGTTACTAAGATTCATGTTAGAAGTTGTCAGTAATCACTCACAGAAGATCACTTTCACTTGTCAAGGGCCTGGATTGAGCGAAAAGTAAATTAAAATCATCATCGACATCTTCTGGACCGCATGATCCACTAAGGGGGTCGTGGATAAAATAAAATAAAAGTCAAATTTTGAAGTCCAGTGTCTAAAATTATGAGTATTTAGTTCCAAAAATGTACTTTAATGGAAAAATCTGCATAGAGATCAACTACGATCAGTGGATCATAAAAATAAATGAAGATCGGTGCAAATCACTTGTGATACATTCAAACCAAGATCCAAGTGCCTAGATTGAGCGATCCAAATGGTCAAATTTCTTCAGTTCCCGCATAGAGATCAACTACGATCAGTGGATCATGAAAATAAATGAGGATCGGTGCAGATCACTTGCGATACATTCAAACCAAGATCCAAGTGCCTGGATTGAGCGATCCAAATGGTCAAATTTCTTCAGTTCCCGCATAGAGATCAACTACGATCAGTGGATCATGAAAATAAATGAAGATCGGTGCAAATCACTTGCGCTACATTCAAACCAAGATCCAAGTGCCTAGATTGAGCGATCCAAATGGTCAAATTTCTTCAGTTCCCGAGATTGATGTCTACTATAAACGTAGGAGCTTGCTTTCGCGTGTCATGGGCCTGGACCCTGGGAAGGTTGTCTGACAGAAGTCGTCATGAAATAGAAGTCTCATGAATAGAAATTGTCATGAAATAGGAGATCGCTTTCACACGTCAAGGGCCCGGATCGAAGATCTAGTAAAGGTCGAGATTAATGTCTGTCAAAAGTTGTCGTGTAGGAGTATGAGTTCACTTCGAAATGTGAAGGGCCTCAGTCACGTACTCTTACCCAACCACGTCCATCGATTACCAATCAAATAAAACTCAAAATCTAGGCCATTCCATTGGATAAAGTTTGCACTCACGTCCACGCAAAAGACCATAAAAGCTAATTTCGATTCATATGCCCTGATAGCCGTCTACTTCACGTTTTTATTACAAACCTCCCGTCCGTGCCTCAGACTGGCATGACGAAACGTGGCTGCATGCAGTCAGCTAAAACAAGAATAACACACTATTAAATTATAATAAATTTATCCGACCGAAAAAAAAAATTTGCGAGGTACCCATGATTAGATTAAAGCCGCCCCAAATAAACCCACAGTCATAAAAACGAGCGAGGGGGGCAAGCAAATCAGCAAATCTGACAGAAAAAAAAAAAAGAAGTCGTCTCCCCTCTTGAGAAAGGTAAACAAACAGATTTAAGCACTAAAACTATCTAACAAAAGTATCGTCTTTTTTTTTCTCTGTGTGTCTGATTAAAAAGTTTTCACTTTCAATCTTTATCATGTCTCTTTCATCGTCTTTTATAACTTTCACCGACGACGACGAAAACTTTTATCCGAAAATTTTGAGAGATCATAAAGATGCGCAGATACACACATTCGAATGATTTCGATTGAAGAAAAAAAAAAAAAACAATTTTTAGTCTGTCAACTTATGTTCTGTCAACCATCTTTATGACACATGCAAAGAGTTTCGATACTTCTTTTATATTTTATTTTTTTTTTACTTCCCTCTTGCTTCTCATTAATTTGTCTTTTATTGTTTTCTTTGAGTTGGGTGTGAGTGTGTTCGGGGGGGAGCGAGCTGATTTATTATTTTCGACCGAGTCTCCATTCCACACAAACAACTGTCAGCTGATTAGAAATGATTTGCACGTACTAGTCTTGAGCTGTCTCGATGTGAGCGCGTTTTTTTTTTTCTTTTTTCGCCACAGCCTTATCAGGAATGTTTTTTTTTCATTTCGAGATACAAATCAATTCGTTTAAAACTCGAAAATAGTTAAGCTTTTTTTTCTCTCTCATGGCATCATGTTTCACAGGTGTTTTTACTTTTTTTTTGCAATTTTTTTTGTGTATTTTAATCGCACTTGTGCGGTTTGTAATTAAAGTGAAACTATAAATTAAACAACAACAGCTTTGTGTATACAAAACTCAGCACACAACACACAAAAAAAACGTTATCAGATAAATTGAGAAATTTGAATGTTAATAAAGCGGATCGAATGTGGTTGTCCGGTTTTTGCACCAATTTTGACACGCGACAATGACTGGTGATGAACTTTTTCCATCCGGTTTACGGGTAATCAATTTCAGTTCGCTTCCAATTTTGTGGAATGATTTATCTTGATGTGGTGAAGATGCCCGAGGTGCCGTGTAAATATTTTGAATATTTCATTTTTCTTTCAAATATTTATGCAAATTTCTATTTTGAGTAATCCAAGACTGTGGAGTCTTGTTGCATGGATCTGGTTTGTTGGTTATGCTAATCGGTGAGTGCAAGAAGAATAGTCCAATTAGTTTGCTGAGCAGAGTAGAGTGGAGACTGAAGGCTGTTTTGCTTTCCTTTCTTTTTTTTTATGTGAATGCCAGCTTCTGGCGGGGATCTTACTTTGATCGTTATGAAGAGCAAGCACTTAAACCACACTTATTAGCCAGTCAACTGTGTGGTGCGGTTTAGCTTTTTGTGATTCATTAATAGAGTCGTCAGATATGGCAAGTCTTTGAGTTGTGTGAGGATCAGCTGAGATCATCACGGATCGTAAAATTAGGGAAAAATTTGAATGAAGATCAGTCGAGATTAGTGTAGATCACTTCGAAGATTGTAAAAATCAGTTCCGAAAATAAAATTGATGGTTTCTGATTCCAAAGAAGTGAAATGTGTGTAAAATTTGTCTAAAAATCGGTCGAGATCATTTCGAAAATTCTTCAATTCAGTTCTGAAATTGTAGATCACTTCGAAAATATAAAAATCAGTTCCGAAAATATAATAAATCGCTTCTGGTTTCAAGGACGCAAAATGTGTGTAAAGTTTGTCTAAAGATCGGTCGAGATCATTTCGAAAATTCTTCAATTCAGTTCTGAAATTGTAGATCACTTCGAAAAATGTAAAAATCAGTTCCGAAAATATAATAAATCGCTTCTGGTTTCAAGGACGCAAAATGTGTGAAAATGTTTTCTAAAGATTGGCTTTCTGATGTAATTTTGGAACCAGAAAATTGAATGAAGATCAGCTGCGATCACTGTCGATCACCGATTAAAGAAAAAATCTGTGTTGATCACCTCTGAAACACCCAAATCACGATCCAAAAATGAAATCTTAAGCCCAAATACACGAAGATCAGTTGTAATCATCAATTACCAAGAAAAAAATTTCAAGTTCAGCGTCGATTTCTCGATAAATGTTGACCATTGTCATAAAATCTTTTTTAAGGATTGGCTGCTATCAAAAAAACTGCAGACGATAACTGCAGCATTTTACCAGGAAAGTTCAATCACCCCTGAGAACTGAGGATTATGAAAAAATTCATGACAAATCTCTTCGACGATCACGTCTCCGCACGATCACTTTAAAGACCATCAACGTCCATTGACTGCACATTGAAACGAAAATGTCAGAAAAAAAAGAAACTGCACACGACTTCCTCATCGTCTCGATCTCAACTCAACTCAATTGATTAAGAAAAGCCCGGAGTTTTCCACTCTTTAACTTTCTTTTTTATCAAGACATGCGTTGACTTGACGAATTCACAACAATCTCTCACTTGTATATTTGCTGACCCAGATTTGACGACAAAAGCGACTGGTGCCGTTGTCACAGTCGCAATCAGTCTCCATGTAGGCATATTAATTGCTTCTTTATCGTTATGCCTGTCAAAAAAACGGGCACACTACTTGTTAATTTGGATGATGAATTGCCGAGAAACTTATGTTTTGAAACCTAGTTTCGCCGTCGACGCACCCCGGAAGGGTCACTAACCGATTAGGCGAGTGATTCCGAGCCAGAGCCCCACAACACTGCACTTGAACTTGTGTGTGGGGATGAATCTTCTTCAATCGAATTATTGAACTTCACTTTGAAATGTAAAATGTGTATCCCATTTCAACCACAAAACAAACAAACACTGTTTACGCAAGTGCAAGATCAGTATCATTCTACGCATTTAACTAAACAAAATTGAATTTACACAATTGTACTTACAATTCCTCTTCCATTGCCTGAATTGATGGTATAAAAAGCACGAACATATACAAAACACCAGCGAAATGATTATCAGTGTCAAAACAATTCCAATCCATATTTCATTCATGAACTTGTCGTATTCGAGTTGTTGCTGCAGATTGCCGCTTGCGCTTGTCGCAACGGCACTGAAATCGGCCGAATCGATCACGATGTGGTTACGTAGGAGATCCATATTTGATCCAGATGGGATATTTGCACTAGATACACCGATACTATGGCCCGCTGCAGCACTGCTGCCACCAAAACCGAAAAATGTTTCACCGAGTTTTTGTAAAAATTGATTGCCAACCGTTGAGGATCGCGATTGCTGCTGCTGTTGTGGATAATGCTGATGATGATGATCGGTTGAGGTGATCGTGGCCTTTGAAGTTCCGTTTATAAACTGAATTGCTGCTTTCTTGCTTGAATCTGTGGCGGTTGTGAAGAAATGTGCAGCGAATGTATCGAGATTCATATTATGCGGTATCTCAAGTGTTAACTCGCGATCAAGACTTTAGATGGAAATTATCTTGAAACAGAGCGTCGCGCGGTAAACAAAACGCAAAAAAAAAATTTAAATTTATTCGTTTTCTTTTATCGTGTATCTCTCGTTTTTTCTCCGTCCGCAGTCTACGGGGTTTGATTATAAACTAAACGAAATTTCAGATCACCGCTGCGAGAGTATCTGTGAGTGGCACACATGCAGTGAGCCGGGTATGGCATGGCAGGGTATCTCGCATCTAGTAGGTTTTTCTTTTTACGGCAGTGATAATGAATTGAGATTGGGTTTTCTGCTTTCTCTGTTCCTCCTTCGTGTTCTGCTTCAACGATCTGTTTCACCGAGTTGAGTTTTCACTCATTGTAGTAGATTCTCCGGGTACCTGGGTTTCTGAGTGAATATTCAGTCTGAAGATTGCTCTCTTTTGATTAGGAATTGTTTAAACGTAGATTACGACGAGTTGGAATGAGGAATCACTTTGAAATGCTAATGCTGCTGTTATGTCTGATCGAGTATGTGAATTTTGAAGATCAGAGGATAGGAAAAGGGGACTGAGAAGAGCTCACCATCCGGGGAATGAAGGAGATTTTTGACATTGAAGTGGTTTCTTGTTGAATCGTGAGAAAAGATCGGGGCCAATGCACATTTCGTATGTATCGATCGGATAAGAAAGTAGTTTGGCCATTAAGATCGGCTGGTGGTGGAAAGTAGAGATCATATTTTAAGCTTTTCCTATCGAAGAAATGAAGAGGAGATTTTATCGTAGTTGGGTCAGCCTTGAGGTAGCAAAGCGATCGTGACATTTTGACAAGATCGATAGAGATCACTTAAGTGCTCCTGGACTTTTTTTTTTGGAATTTACTTTATTGAAATCGATTTAAATCTTCAAGAAAAACATGGCGCGTGTAATTTATTGATCATTTCGAGAGGGGCTTGTAGGTGGCCATGAATTTATCGCCGATTTGGAAAGGGGTTTTGTATCACGTGTGCTGTTTTCATATCAAATTTGACTTTCTGGGGGTTTTTTGATCTTAGAGTCTTGAAAAAAAAAGTCATCATGATTTAACCTCCTTAATAGTTTTGATCGGCTTCCTTAACAGTTTTGTATAACCTTCTCCTCCTTTAGTCTTGTATCCGTATTGTATCTTGTATCCCAATAAATCTTCATTAATTCTTCAGTTTCGAAAGTAAAGCTAAATCAAATGTATACAGGGGTATATTTTTGACAAAAATTGTATTTCATTATAAAGTTTGAATTTTGCTATTAGCTTTGAAAATGAATTTTATTCAAATGGCACCCTCCGGAAGATTGATGACCAATAATTTTAATCACCTCTTTTGCAGTAAGTTTTAATAATTTTAACGTAATATTGGATTGGTTTCCAATCATATATCGTAAATGGCAAACATTTATCTAAGATCACAACACTTTTAATGATAGCTGAGTTTGATCAGTGTCAAATGCCAGCACTATAAACTTGAAACCACGAAATGAATAACTTCTACACTAACCCTACCAAGTAAACCCAGCGAAATCTTGCAAAATCCTATTCCTTCTACCATCGACCATGTAGATATCGATAAAATAGGAAAAATTACCTTTAAAATAAAACCTCACACGTCGAAAAACTCGCAAAATTAACGAAAATATTGAATTTCCAAAAGTCGCATCAATTTGACAGAAAAAGTCGCCTCTGGGGAAATATCATTTTACTCAATTTTTTGGGCTGATTTTTGTCTTCGTGGGAATTTCTTCCCAAATTTCGTTTTTGATGGGAAAACTTTGTGTAAATTGATGCGAATTATTGTTTTTGAATATAGAATTCATTAATTTAAGGGCATTTGTTGGAATTTTAGTAAAATTCATTTCTTTGTAGGTATTTGTTGATAATGCAGTGTGACGCCATGAGAGACGAGTCATGTATGCGCCATTAACTTCGATAAAAGAAACGATTCTTTGAAGCGATTCAACCGTTGTTCCTTTCTCTTTTTGTAACTAAAAAAACAACTTTAAATGGTCTTTTTAACATAAAGTCTTCAATATGTATAGTTTATAAATAAATTTTGTAAATTAAGACAAAGACTCTTCCGTGTTTAAAAACCACTCCACTGAGTGAGTTATTTTCCTCTTTCTCAGCCCTGTTTCCCATTTCGACCGAATGCAACGTTCTGCAACGAATGACAAAATGAAAAGAAAACAAAAAAAAAAAGAACTCCCATCAAACAATGAGGTCTTCCTCTAGGTCATTCCGCACCAGGAAAACGTCTGCGCCTACCTGTTGCGATCATGTGATCGTGCAGCACGGCATATTCCCTCAACTCGCTTCCGTGACCATTGCAACACGACCTGCTTCCATTTAAATTCCATTTTGAATCAAAAAAAAAAAAAACAGAAAAAAACCGCACCAACCTGTGTTCTGACGCGTAAGTCATTGAACTGATCGTTCCACTGCAATAAAGAAAAAAACCGATCTTGCAACGAGGGTCTTTTGGGGTCTGCCGACTTATCAGATCAATTCTGCTCTCAGTGCGTGATTACGATCCATCGATCAATCGAACGGAGACCAACAGGAAAAAAAAAATATGAGGACACAGGTCCGGGGAACTCGATGATCTTGACAGAGTCTCAAAAGAAAATGTCGGTGCCCCTTTTTTTTGGGTAAATATTTAACAAATTAAGGTTCAGGCCAAGAGGGCTTGAAACAGTCTCGTTTTTTTCTTTTTTTTTTGGAGCGAATTACATGCGTGTGTGTTGCTTTGTAAACACGATCACGTCGTGATATGAACATGAGTTACGAAAGATCGCGTCAAAGTTGATGTTTGCTGGGAATAAACAACAGACACAGATAAGGACGAACATTTTGAGGGGGTGTTTCAGATGAGTTCGCCGAGTTGATTGGTGTCAATTGAGTTCAAGGGACACGGAGGATTGACTCGCAGTGGAACCACACCTTGAGGAAAAATTCGTTTAATGGCGCCAAGCAACCGTAGTCGTTAAGTTGTGGCAAGTGGAAATAAATGGTTGTAGGCAACTACCTTTACTTCACGGCTAATTAGCTGGCAATTGTGTGAGATTGCTACAAATGAGCAAAAGGTTAATGGCGGAGTCTTACGAATACGTTTTTTTGGGATTTTTTGCGTCAAAAAGGGTCACAAATTAAGCAGGAATTGTCGTAAAGTGAATCGCTGAGCCGGGAATTGCTAATCGGTGTTTCCAATTCGTCGAGTCACCCTCGTGGAGTGGAGTTTATTGACTTTTAATGACGGGCTGACCACTTGAGATCGTGATCCCGCGACGATGAGTTGAGTGGTAATACGTGTTGCGTTAGACCGATGTAGGTCAGGTTTTTTTTTTCTATTTGGCTTTGAACTATGCGTTTATAGCTCAAGGTTGTTTAGGTGGGATCACTTTTGTGGTGATCTCAGGAGTCAGGGGAATTTTTTTTTTGGAAACGCGGTCTTGTAAGGGCCAGAAATAAACGGAATGGAAAAAAACAAGGAGTTTTTGTACATTTTGTGTGTCTTAAATAGTTCATTACGTTTGGAGACTTTTCGGGGAAGTCATACGGCCATATGGCCAAATTTGAAATATAGAAAATTTAAAGGACAAACAGTCTCTCTACCAAGAATGAAACCAAAACAACAAACTACGATTTCATCGACTACAGTCTCATAGTCAAATGGACTGCCAGTCATCGATGGAGATTACCAAACTTTCGTGGTATTCATTGGGTTTCCCTTCAAAAAATTAATCTCCCGCACTTTAAATCTGCAGAAAAGCCTTCAAATTATCTGCAGAAAAACCTTCATAAGGCTTCGTAGAAACAAATAACTTTTATAGTTATTTTCTTGCAATAAATAAAATTGAAAAATCTGAAAAACTGGCACACACATATGTCCGTTGACTTGTTCACACTCCATTAACGAAAAACAACACTCAACTCAATAGACCATAATGAATTTTCTGTGAAAACCGACAAAAAAACATCCTTATCACGGAAATAAAACAAACAAATAACTCATTACTCGTCAACGTTGATTCGTTTCTGAAAAGTCTACGATACTATCAGTAATTTCAGTCTCTCCATCTCCTCAACCAGTTCCTTTTTCGCAAAAAAAAGAAAATATATTTTTTCTTTCATTTTTATTACACTTCCCGTCATAAAAACACACACACCCTTCTTTTCATAACCTGCCACAATAGAATTTCCTCGGAATAAAAAAAATATAAAATAGTATCCTTGAAATCACCAAAAAAAGAAAAAAAAAAAACGTGACAAATACGATGGAGAAGTGCCTTCGACAAAATGAAAGAAAGAAAATAAATTTTCAACTCAGCTGGAATTGAATTTCTCAACATTTTCCCCGTACCGTTTAAAAAGCACACACAAAAAAAAAAACTCATTATCCTTTTTGCATCTCACTTAAGGACTTCAATGAGTGAACGTCCACTCACCAGAAGCCAAAAGATCACCTCCTCTTCATTGCGTCCTTCACAGGACTAGGGTCTAATTCAACATACAAATTTTTCGTCATGAAGTCCTTGAAATCGAATTGATTGTATATCCCGCTGTCTGGGAGTGACTCCCAAAGGAGTCACAGAAAAAAAAAGAAAAAAAGTTTGTCCTGGCCATCAAAAAACGACGGTCGTCCTTCGTAACAAGCTATAGAAATGTTTTTCTTAGGATATCCAGGCGTGCCAGAACAGCATCCTGGCAGGACATTCAAGAGATGCACAGCACGAGATGATGATCTCTGAATGAAGTTATCCTTGCAAAAATGAAACGGAACAGAGCAAAAAAAAAAAAAAACCTCCAGTCAAGCCAGAGAATAGCAATAATAACACAAATAAATACTTGCGCACGTTTTTCCTCGCAGGATATGCCTGTCTGCTGGCTATTATCCTGTTTAACTCACCAAACAAAAAAGAAAAAGGAGGAGAAAATGTGAACTCCTACCGAGCTGCTGTTGGATGTTGTTGTTGTTCGTTCTCACCTCTTGTGAAGGATAATGAAAATAATAATTGTAATCTTTCGTTCTCATAGTTCTCAAGGACGAACTTGGCACGTTGTCGGATGAGTTGGAAAACTCTAGTGATTTGTGTGTTGGCTGTAAAATGCTTAGCGACGTTAATTAGGAGCACTCTCTTAGTGAGGATAAAACAAAATGTCCTGTCGTGTTGTTTTACTTGCGATTGTTTGTCTTGGAATTAGCAACGAGAAGAGAGAGAGAAGGAGTTTATCTGTGTCCTTGATTGAAATAAAGGACATTGCGCTCTTTTCCTCTTGCACTGCGGCGTGACTCAATGGCGTGAATGATGGATGAGTACTCCTCCTCAAGGCTGTGTGTCGTCTTTATGGTTTCGTGAATTTTTTAACACCCCAACGGGGCGGCCTCGTCATGTTGAAGGCGATAAGGACTTTTACGGTGGAGAGACTCACTCTGTGATGCGGGATATCGAGTGGAAAAGACGGAGGAGACGATGGAGTATGGCGGCAAGTACACCCCGCTGAACACATTTCTATGCAAATTTATTTGTATGAGCTGTTTATGGTGATAAAATCCTTTTTTTATTGTTTTCACGATCCCCGGAGGCTTTGTTGTTGACTGCTGTTGTCTGATTTCATAGCAAAATCCATCATTTTTGGGGATGTTCGTTTGGATTACGATGATGGAGGTCGAAGGATTAGGACCTGGCCTGGACCTAGGTTCGTTTTTTTTTATCATTGCTGCAAACATAAAACAACATCACACTCAATCTGTTTCACGATTTAAGCCAACGAAGCCATTCTCTGCCACTGCGAAGTAACTTTTCACTTTCACACGCCGTCGGTCGTAATTCCATTCACGGCACAGTTGTGCTCAATCACCAGACCGCCGTCGACCCTTCGCAAAAACCACACACGTTGGAGATCTCCCAATTTAACCACACGATAGACGCCGATGCCGGACTTCTATTCCTCTAATTGTCTCTCTGCCATCTCTGCCGTTTGCTTCCACTTTTAATCCCATCGACCGGTTCTGCGAGGCACCAAGACCCGATTCGCATCCAAACCACACCGACTACCATTTAGCAAGCCTATTTTACGAAAACCCACAACCACCACCGGCACCGTCACCGTCACCGACACCGGAGCTGTTTCGCTCCTTTCGCAGCTAATAAATCGGCGATTCAAGCTAACTTACCACAGAGTCACTAGGTAATTGGGTCAATAGGTGCATTGCACTCGGTGCCTGGTTTGGAACGACAGAGCGCCCATTCATCCATGCGTCTCTCTATCACCCAAGAAAACCGAGGCGGCGTTGACGTCGGCACACAAAGCAAGCTTCAAGAAAAAAAAACCAGCAAAACCAACTTTTCAACCGTCTGCGGATGGTGTGTGCAAGACTTACCGGTCCGAAGCAACAACATTCTACGTGAGCCATTGCACCAGCATCTGTGTGAATGTCTGGTGCTGTCGTGCTTCGTGAGTAATTCCAGGTAAATGGTGTAATTGGGTGAATTAAAATGATCCACGTGATCCATTCGGCTTTCGCTTTCGCTTGACTCATACAACCACCAGCACCACCCTCCACCGAAACATTCAAATAAACCATAAAGTTTCAGGAATTAGATATGATAAGTCATCTGACAGATACAAGAAGCTGTCACCTGTTTTTGTCATCTTTGGATTTGTCATCGTTGAGAATTTATTCGGGAGCGTGAGTGTTCTTATCTTCCACACATAAACCTTCAACTTTGTTTTAATTGCATACCATTCACCCGGAATTACACACGAGTATGCTAATTGCAGTCTATGAGGTATGAGGTGGCCGTGCTTACATGGAACATCAAAGGCTGCCTCTTGACCAATGACGCGTGGAAAATTCTTCACCAAGATATAGAATTTGCAATTCAAAGTTGTTTATCGCGCAGCATGAGCTTGCCTGCTGACATAAACCGTCAACAAATTAACGCCTTTACTTTTTCTCTGACAGTGCTTGACGGCTTGCGGGTTAGACTTTCGATAATCTGTGTGCAAAGTGACATAATCAATTGACTGGGTTTTCTGTGGGCTAGAGGGTCATTGGCCAAAATGGGGGATAATTGTGGCTAATTGGACGCTAAGTGGAGACACAAGTGGAGAGGTTCTAATGAGACGCGATGCAGTGAAATTTATCGTGTTCGAAAATTAGGCGAGATGCGTATGAAACGACTTGGATTTTCTGGGGTTTTTCACTCGGACTGGTCCGGGTTCCTTGATTTCCAGTTTATTCCTTGATCCGATTACTCAGCAAATTTCGAATAAATTTTCTCATGATAAACCCTCGAGACCCTTCTTCCAATTAACCAATTCACCGACAAAAAATATGTTTCCCTTCACAACAACAATGAATCACTTCAATCAACAAAACTGACACATCCTTGCATCGTCAGAATCGACGGTAACTAAATTTTCTATTTATTTTTCCCTTCAAAACCTGCACGTCATGACAATTTCATCCCTTGACACCCCTCGTTGGCCGGGAATTTTTGATGAAAATCCCTCCAGGAGTTCGGGACTCTGGTGTCACCTTTCATAACTTTTTTTTTCCTCCTTCCTTTTTTTTTCGGTCTCACAAAATTGAGAGAAAAAAAAATCCATGAATGAATGGTCGTAGTGTCCTTTTTAACACACAACAACCAAAAAAAAAGGAAATTATACAAATTCATTGTTAGGACACTCTCATTCTCGGCTCTCCACGCCTCTGTAAAGAGGTCGTCACTTAAGAAAAATACAAGCCATCGAAGAAAAAAAAAATATACCATCCAATGAACTTGATTGAGGACATGTGAAGTGTCCTTCACCGGAATAAATGCAAGACCAGTGGTAACAAGGAAGACACTTAAGTGTCCACTTACTGGGTGATTGAAAGAAAGAAAAAAAAATTGGTTATTTTTTTGTCTCCGGTTTCTGCAAAAATGGGAAGTTGAAGAGAGTGAGGTCCTTTGAAGGACCATTAATTTGTTATAAATCCGTTTAGGATATGTTTACTTTGGTGATGGTTAAGAGGAACGTAAAATCTGAGACGGGGTTTGTACCTTTAACACCGCAGGACACGGGATAGGAGGTCTCGGGGATGATCTGGGTGTGCGTGTTTTGTTTCTGAAAGGCTCACAGATTCGATTGATCTGGAGGAAATGAAGGAGGCAGTGACCTAAGGTTGATTTCCTAACAAACGGTGCGTTTTGAGTGAGTTGTCGATGAAACTTCAAAACGACTTCATATCAGTCTTCCACGGAACCTCTAGATGATGTCCACGGAAGAAAAGATGCCCTCGAAAGCACTAAAAAACTCGGAAAAGACGAAAATCCTGAAAATTAATCAAACTCGGATCCAAAAAACATAGCAACTAACAAATTCTGGTTAAGAGACATTAATCGAGAGATTTATTTGAGATTTTCCTCGTTCATATAAAAGCGCCAGGGAGAGTCTGAATGGGGTCATTCTGTGGTCAGCCGTTGATAAGTGCGCATGGTGGGGAATTTGGGTTAAAACAACTTTTTTCAGACTTGTTTTTTCTTTTTAAATAAATTGTCGATGCAGTTGCAAGATGACGGGCTACTGAGCTCAAACATAAGCGCAACAAGATTTCCGGGAAAGAAAAAGTGAACACCATTAAGTAAAAGACTTGGAAAAACTAAACAAAAATCGTAAGAACTACCAAATTTTGGATGAGAGATAGCTTTTGAGCGGATTTATTTTTTAGACATTCTGTTTGGTTTCATTTTGATGATTCAGAGGGTCGTAGAAGAGAAGAATCTCAGAGCAACGGCGACGGTAGGTCTGATATGAGCTGGATAGTTTTTTTTTTCTAATACCAACTGAGCTGCGTTAGGAGCAGAAACAGAGTTGGTGGCCTTTTTTTTGGCAGTTCAAGTCCATAAAAAGGCTTTGCAATAGCTCAGATCTGTAGTCCAGATCTGTGCGCGTTATTGTTGGACAGTCATGTTGTTGTCGGACTCTTTCACGGTCATCCCCCCACACCCATATCCTGTCGTGAGGTCTTTCTATGAAGACTTTTGAACGGAAGAATGGCGGTTGGGCATCTTGGTTCACATTGCAACATTTCAATGAAGAATTGCTTCAGTACCCTCATCGTGTTCTCGCCTCTCGAACAGTCCCTTTCAGTACCTTTATTGTGTCTTCGCATCTCGAGCACACCTCTGTCCTTCAGTACCTTAATCGCGTCTTCGCCTCTCAAATAGTCCCTTGGCATCCAATACTCCTACGATGTCTTCGACCCATTGCCCCTTAGAAAAGTTGTCTTCTAATCCAGGTTTGATTAATTCACTCTGAAGAGACTTTTTCCATTCAAGAGCCTATGAGATTTAACGAAAACGTCTTCTTCATTCATCCTCCAGACTGAAGCAAAGCGCATTTTTATTTTTTTTCCTTTTCCTTCTATTTCTTGCAATGCCGTATGTCTTCCTACGTTCTATTCGACATTCTTATTCACGATTTTGTCGCCTCCTGCCTCGAATACATAAAGTACATTAATTTTTTACGTAAAGCACATTATTTTTTTGCCTAGCGTTGTCTTGTCATAAAACGCCAACGTACGGCGGACGGTTTGCCAAGTCGTGGGTGTAGACCTTCGCTTGATCTTAGCCCTAATGTCATGACATTAAATTTAACCCACAAAACTGAAGATGACTACGCAAAATTTAGTAAATTGAAATAGACCGCCTTACATCCTTAAACCTTTCACAACCCACACACTTCTAAGTAATTCAATCATCTCGCGTCTGCTGGCCCATGACCTTGACGCCTCCTCAACCACAACCCCAACCGAACTCATTCCCAATTCGCCTCACAATCGCCGAATGTCCGCGTGTCTATTAACAAACCACTTTTAGCTCCTCATCATCCCGAAACCTCAGGTAACTTCTTCACTTGACTTAATCGATTTAATTTACATTCCAAACGTGTCTCTATCACCACCCGCAAAAAAAAAAGCCCCCATCTTTTAGTGACTCACCGGACAAACGTTCAACCCCCCAGTCGTTTGTGTGTTTTAGTGACTCAGCATTTCGAATTTCATAATCCCTCTACCCGTGATTAGCATTTTATGAGCCTGCTCCTCTTTCACGTCACCACTTAGGTGCCACTTCAAGTCGAACCGTTTTCATCAGCTTCCATCATCCACAATTTCGACACCGACTCACCGCCCAGGAAGGTAGCCATAAACCTGATAAGGCTCAACTCTCTTTCTCTCGGTGTCAGGTAGAGGTGTCTCAACCCCCTCTCGACCTGACTCATCACGACGGCACAAATCTTTCGACGACACCCTTATCTCATCCCAAAAAATGGTAAATGCTCTACTTCCTGCTCAGGTGATGAAATCTAATGACTTGGCGCCATCGACAGCGTTTCTTCTTCTTTTTTTTTCTATTTTTAGTTTTCACTCAATCGTGCTCCCTCAGACCTCCCGGAGATAACAAGACACAGGCGATCAAAGTCATGTACGCTCTCTCGGCTCGCTTGGCGTTTGCATGGCTTTTGTTTAACGCCGCTGCGACGCTCTATGTGCATTTTTGTGGCAACTCACGTTTGACACTTTCATCAAGATAACGCTGCCGACAGAGAGATGCCAAGCTGCCAAGCTGCCAAGCTGCCAAGCTGCCAAGCTGCCAAGCTGCCAAGCTGCCAAGCTGCCAAGCTGCCAAGCTGCCAAGCTGCCAAGCTGCCAATAACCTCCGAACGGCACGAGCTTCGATCAGAGCGATGAACGCGGCACGTCCTCTCTGTGCAAAGCACCGTGTTCAACCCCCCCGTAATTGCCCGAAGAAAAAAACGTTTCTTAGGGCCTCTTTCACAATATTTATTCGCGCATTTTCACTTTCGCAACGTAAAATGCCGGTAAACAAGGTGAAGTTTACGATTCCGTTCAAAGGTGGCCAAGGCAGTCGTCAGCCATCAGAGCCGTAAAGCGGAGAAGCATCTCCTCAGTGCGCGGAGATGTATCTATAAAATTCGGGCTCTTCTTTTCTTTGCTCCTTTTTTTTTCGCGAAAACAATGTAGCCACTGGAGATGCTGAGGGAATGGAGTGTAAATTTTCCATTAGGCGATTGAGGATGATGGCGGTTTTCTCTTTTTTTCTCTCGTTTTATGGACGGTTTTAGTGCCGAAACTATATTTTTTCGCGGTTTTTATGGTTTCACGGTTCATCGCAGTTCCAGGGTTCTTTTCTTCGACCTGTCAGTGACGGAAGGAGCTAATTGCTGCTGCGGTGAATCTCCTAAAAAGTTGTTGCCACCAAGGATGCAGGTTATTTGTCACCTGCGAGATACGAGGCTAATTGGTGAAGGAAATTGGGTTGGGGTGAGATAAGATTGTTGCCGGTCAGCCGGCGGTGAGGATGAGAGAAGCGGCGGTTTGTTTTGAGGAAAAGGAGCGGATGTGATTAGGAGGATGTGTCATGAAGTCTATCGAATGGAGTTCTTTAAGGGGTCATTGATTTGTTGGTTATTCATTCAGGGATTACTGCACGTTATTTATAAGCATGCGTACATTTTTTCCTTTAAAAAAATAGTACGATATGTCTGATGTGGGTGATTAAGAGGGTCATGGAATTTTAGGCGAGAGGAGTTTCTAAGAAATGAAGGGAGGTCTCATCTAAACTGGACAGTTTTTTTTCCAGAGAAAACTAAATCGACTTAAGATCAGAGGCAGAGTCGCTGCGCAGATTTCAGGCAGTTAAGGTGCATTTCGAGGCTTCCCAGGAAATCAGATTTGTCGTCCGGAGAGTAATCAGTAAAAACCGCTCTTCCAACAGGCTCATATTTTGTTTTTTTTTTTGTCTGTGTTTCTTAGACTTTCAAAAACCTTTCTAGAGTCTTAAAAAAAAAAAAGAACCTTTTAATTCAATAATTCGTCAGCCATCAGATTCGGAAAGCGGAGAAACATCATTCTATGACACACATTTGATGGAGTCACTGAGTTTTGAGCGGTTGGCCATACGCTCCTTGAAGCTCTTCTTCGCCTCAGCCTCGGAAATGTTGCGCGTTGCGGCAGACCTTCTGCTTAGTCAAGAATTTCTGGTCCATGCCAAAGGGAGATTCATGACGAAATCCGGTCGGCCTCTTTATCCTCTCGTGGTGAGCTCTACGGCTTTGGAATTTTGTGTGTAATTCGTGTGAAAAGCTAAGGTTTGGGACTGGGACAACGGACTGTTACGCTACCCAATGCAGTTCGTGGACCTTGCCATTTTTCTGTTTTATCAAATTTGTCAACTTGACAACTGAGCGCTCATAGAATGGCTTTTTCTTACTTCTGTGAATTACTTGATGAAGTCCAAATGGCACAACTTTGAGAACGATTTTTGTTAGATGATCCTCATGAGATGATCTTCAGGAGATGATCTTCAGGAAGTGATCTTAATTTTTTTTTTTTATAATTGGTGTGGGCTAAAGGGGTTGGGGCTGCCTTTAAGTATCCTGTTTAAGACACATCACGTGCCAAAGGTGCCGAAGGAGAGATGCATGAGACTCATGAAACGAACCTCAAGAGATGATCTTCAAAAGATCCTGGCAAAAATTCAACTTGAAGAACATCAAAAAACATTGTTAAACAATTTTGAGAGTAAATAATTGATGAACCTGCCCTAAATCGTTCACGAAAAGACTTGATTTAGACTTTTATGGGCTCTCTGGACTCTGTAAAACGACCCCCAAGACATTTTTCGGACACTCCTGTCTTTGGTAGACACTCGTGTTGTTATTGGACACTCGTGTTGGTGGACCTTCGTGTTGTCAGACTCTCACATGGTCATCCCTACCCACTCATATCCCGACGTGAGGTCCTTCTATGAAGAACTTTGAACGGAAGTATGACGGTTGGGCATCTTGGTTCTCCTTGCAGCATGTCAATGATCCCCCTAAGGATGCTGCAATACACGAGGGATACTAAGGTCCCTCGTGTCTTGGCCTTCCACACAGACATTCCGAAAAGTCGCGTTCCTGTTTGACTCTTGGACATTTGGAAGTTTTGAAAAAAAAAATTTTTCATATTTTTTTCGGATTCGCATGCGAGCATGCGTACTGTTGTAGGACACTTCGTCTTCTTTGTTGGACACTTGTGCTACTGTTGAAGACTTAGGTTGTTGTCGGACCCTTTCATGGCCATCCCTATTCACTGCCATCCTGACATGAGCCTTCCCCGTCGATGTTTCCCAGTGTAAAATAGGACTTCATCGAGAAAATCGCGCCGCCATGAGCCAAACAATGTTTAAGAAACACAAACAAACACAAACGATCAGCAAGAACACCACGATCGTTTGTAAGCTTGAACCGTCCTCAAACTGATGGAAGATCATAGAAATTTCAACCGACCTCGCTTCCCAAAAAAACAAACCGAGCATATTCTCACGATTTGGTCACAAATCTACTCCGAAATCGGTCTAAAATCTTCCACTCTCCAACCGAAAGCACGCCGTTCCCTAGAACCCACACCATTCCTGGCCTTCCATTCATACCGCAGGCCTCATGTCATCACTCCATCGTTAAGAACTTACTACCGATTCTTATCATGCACGTCTCATCGACTCGGCTCCAAAAAATAAAAAATAAGAACAATAACTCCCAATTCCTTCTCCGTGTATCCTCAATGAACATTTGCATAACCCACCAGAGGCACAGCATTTCATTCGAGCGTTTTGTTTTGCTTTTGGGTTTCGCAACCAATTATCCGAACTTAAGCGACTACTTAACGATCGTTTATATGATCACCTGCGTCATGTGCACAAGCACACACACAAAGTGTGTTTGCCTCCTCCTCCCAATTATGTAAGTTCAATGTCTTTCACTGGCTCGTTCATTTCGTGCGATCGACTGCGTTCAAGCTTCACGTTAAAACGTGACGATGACGCTCGAATGCGTGTGTCTGTGCTCGATAATCATCAACCTGACAGTGAATGGGAAGTAGAAAGCGGTGCTGTTAGCTGTGTGCCACCCGTGGCTGTGTACGCCTTCTCCCGCCCTCCAACAACCGACAATCAACACCCGAGCTCTACTTTCTCGAGTCACTTACTTGGCACAGTCACATCGCGTACACACGCTGCCGCCGCTGTTGTCGCCACAATGCCGCGCTTTGACACGATTATTTGCAACGCAGAAATGAGGTTTCTCCTGGTTAGAGCGGCTCCTCAGGCGGTGTTAAATTCCACGTGCGACGTTGGTTCCACACGGAGCCACCTCAGCGGGATGATCTTCTTAGGGACTGTGACTGATTTCTCCAGCAGCGTCCCTGGGGAGATCCGAATGGGGAAACAAACCCGAACACGGATCAATTTTTCACGATTTAATGTGAGACAGGAGTTACGGCCTTAATGATGCTTTTACGACCGGAACTGTTAGGGGAAATGTCTGGGAATGAGATTTGGGTTCTCGAATTCTTTGTGGGATTTTCGAACGGTAGGAAATGGAGGAACATCTGTTGATCGACAGTAAGCCTTCCGCCCGCCGCGGTGGGAAGATGATGGATTCACTTCGGTTGGTTGGATGGCGGATTAATTTATGAGGAGACGATAAAAGCCGCTTAGGAGTGTTTGACTGGAATCCGATTTCAGCGGGCGATTGGTTATCCAAGAAACTACAGGAGTCTACTACTATAGGAGTCTAGCTGGCTTTTATTTGAAAGCTGGGAACGGGTCTGCAAATTAAGATGATGAATTGAACTTCGCTATGAAAGGTTACGATGACACGCACATTTTTCCACCCAAAAACAAGTCGAGTCGTTGTCGCAGGGCCTCCTTTGAGAAATGGAAGCTAATTTTCATTTAAAAGATGAAAACTAATCGGATGAGAAAATCAGGATAATGAATTGAACGAAAGGTCCAAGGATGGGTGCTAAAGACAAAAAGCACGTAAATTTTCCCACGATTTTTAAGAAAAAAAAAAAGGTTTACAATGATAAACCAAAAATAGAGACAAGTGTCGTGCGACTTGCCAATGAAAGAAGCGCGTCCGTCTCAAAAGTTAAATCACTGGTCAACCAAAAGATTGGGCCCTAGTTCTTGGACGTTATAAACTTTAGCTTCGCTTTTATTCTATGGTCTCAATCTTCAGCAACCTTGCCAATCGTGATCGTACAGTCGTATAACACATCCTCTCGCCATTTTCTGGTCTCCTAAATCCCCTAAATCGAGATTTTGTTCTTTTTTTTTTTAAATAATTGACGCGAGCTAAAGGGTTTTGGGCTTACTATAAGTGTCTCGTTCAAGACATAACACCTAACCGCCTAAGCAAAGTTAAAGCAAAATGGAGTAATTTCGGTTTTACATCGTGGAATTCAAAATGGCTGTAGAATCTTAAACGAACCTTAAAGAGAGTCGATAGTTACAGTCGAATCCCTCTAAGTCGAATTTTCACGGAACATCAAAATTAGTTCGAGTTAGAGAAAGTTTGACTTAGAGGATGTTTTTTCTATGGAAAATTAAGAAGGGGAATGCCAAAATATGGCAAAAAAATCCCTCGAGCTAGAGGCATTCGATAAGTAATACAATTTTGATTACTTCCTGATTTTAACACGAGTTTTTAGAAATATCTTAAGCTTCACTCTTTCTTTTTGAGAAGCCTGAAAAGAATCCTTTAACCGGTTATTGCTTGCCGCCACATCATTTTCGATACAAAATAATCAAAAAGAGGATCATTCAAAATATGAAACGAAAAAAAATTTCGTTTAATAGACCAGATCACGTTTTTTTAAATTTGTAGACAACACTCAGACATTTCCCTGGAAAAATCCCAACAAAGGTTCATATGCCCTTCAAAACTTCCACGCACACCAGATGATCACAACATCTCAATCTAGGCCAATGGCTCGATGGCATTGAAACATAGCGCCGAATTAGAGCCCTTTCTACTACGTGCCCGGCCCAAGAAAAAAACAACCAACATCGGGAAACAGACATTACCTAACTTTTACGACCGCCTTAAGTCCACCATAATTACCGGACGTGTTTATCGATGGCGACCAACTCAACACTCTGACGTCCACTAAGACGCTGCGCTCAAGTAAACAAATCTGAAAACTAATTACAAAACAACAAACCAACAAAACCAACTCAATGCGACAATAACAACGTCATCGAAAAGACAAACACTCCGGACAGCGAATGCGCAATATTCAATTGCGGTGGCTACAATTTCATTTTCATGAAGTTGATTGTTTGCTGAATTAATTTCGAATAAAAATACTTCAAATATGTCCCGGTGAGTTTAATTACCAATCGAGTGGTAGTTTTGCGGAAGAATTGAGGCGAGTCGTGTCGAGGAGGGAGATTCCAAATGGAGTTTGGCAGAGTGGAATACTAAGACAGTTTTAGGGTCTGGCCGAGGTGTGGTGTGACTGTTAATTGATCGGGGTTTTGGATAATTGCCGAATTCCTAGGCAGTCGCGTGGGTCGAAAACGGGTGGATGGTGATTGCGTCGTGATGAAATTCAATGGGTAATTGCCAGCTGCTGGGGTGGAGTAATCGGAGCAAACGAAATAAACGAAAGTTTACACGGAGTAAGATGGCGGGAGCAATGATCGAGCGGAGATGACCTTGCGAAGGTTTTGGGCAGATCGGTAGCAAGATCAAAGGCAAGCGGCGTTTTAAAGTGGCGGGACCACTTAAGCGTCATTCGATACTCACAAATCAATTGAGTGATAGACACAAGCGTGCTCAATTGATTTGTACATATTGTAAGACGCTCAAGCGGTGACGCCGCGTCAAAAAATCGCTTGTGTGCACCGGGCCTAAGGTTCGTTTTATGGGAGCGATTTGCATCGCTTGGAAATTCAGGAACGTTGTTAATTGAAGGTCAACTTTTATCGTCCTGGTCTTGTAAATATGTGGGCGCCGTTGGCTCGATTGGTTAATGCGTCGGACTGTTGAGCAAGAGTACCCGGGTCCGAATGCAGCTCGGAAAAAAAAAACACCACAAACATTTTTCACGGCCCACCTCCAGCGAACGACTGACAATCCTCCTGGAGTACTTCTGTTCTCTCCATTTGTGTCAAAATTGAAACGCGGACAACACAGTGGAGGCGCAAAAAAGCTAGGCTCTGGCTCGCAACGGGCTGTTACGCCATCCAGTGTAATGATCTTGTAAAGATTAGAAAAGATCGTAAGATCAGTTCGGATCAGATCAACGAATCAGTTCAACATCAGTTTTATGCGAGGAATTTGCATCCTTTAAGAATTCAAGAACGATGTTGAACGAGCGTTTAATTTAATCGTGCAATTTAATCATCAAATTTTGATCTTCCAATTCGATCGTCTCTTAGGCTCGCATACTCTGATCGACATCGAAGTGTCGTCGCCACCTCTAAAATTCGACGCCAACTCGTTGAAAAATGACGAAGTCTTCGGTGACTTCATTATGCACTGTCTACAGCGACCGCAAACGCGGAAAAATTACACTCTCAGTGATCAGAATAATAATGGCGACGATTTATGGGACGGTGATCTTCAAATCGCCGGTTAACGATCGATGTGTTCTGTTGTGATTTATTAGGCGGTCATTACTCAAGGGATTAAGACGAATGGAGTCGTTGTCACAGGAATTCGTCACAATGCACAATAGACGTCGGATTTTCCCTTCCAAAAAAAAGAAATACGCCAACAATTGATTCATGACCGTGGAATGGGTTGTAGGGATTTCTAAGGCGTTTGAAAATGATGTCCACGTACCACGTCCACGGGTCGTTTGAAAGTGATGTCCACGTTCAGAGTTCAAGGATTCCTATCGTTGGTATCATTTGTATTCTGATCAAATTTTGAAGGCGTCTGAAAATTACGTCCACGTACAGATTTCAAGAAGTCTAATCCTTGATATCACTCGTGTGCTAATCAAGTTTTGCAGGTGTCTAAAAATGATGTCAACGTACAGGATTCTTATCGTTGGTATCACTCCTGCTAATCAAGTTTCTGCGATCAGTTGATGTAGCAAAATTTCTGACATTCGTAGGTCTGAGATTCGATTATGAAATCCTCGATATTTCAAATATGCCGCAGCTTTCTGATGCGATCGTTCTCATTTTTTTTTTTGACGTAGCTTAGTTGTGCGCTCGCTCCACCTTTTAGGAACCTGCAGCTCCCTCGCGAACCGTAGAAAGAGGCATCTTGGCTACTACTTTCTAAACAACCTCGGTGAACTTGCTGACACCAGCATAAGCCGTATCCTCCGCTATATTAACAGCTCCAATTGGTTTCCAGAGTAGTGGGATGCTTTTGCATCCGCTCCTTGTGGTATCACAATGGGCCTCATCTGGCCTAAGTGCTTGGCTGCCCTGCGTAGCCCACCACACGACCTACCTACCTAGTTGTGCGATGATTCAAGGAAAGTTTAAGGAGTCCATGTTCATTTTTTCGACGTAGTAGACTCCTGTTTTGACTTAAAGACGATTTAAGTTTAATTTTTTAGTCAGACTTTGACTTAAAGCCGTTCGCAACCAGCATTAAACAGTAGGTCTCCTCCACATATGTCAAAACTATGTCGCGCACAACACAGTGGAGGCGCGAAGAAGCTAGGCTCTGGCCCTGTATGTTCTCTCCGCCGACTACTTTTTTTTTTATTTGAAGAAGTTTAAGAGCTAGTGCACATTATTTTCGACGTAGTTTCGTCCTCCTTTGACTCAAAGGCAGCTTAAAAGGGTCGTGAAAACGATCAGTCAGATGATTCGCCTTTCAAAATTTACGTTTTGACGTGTACAAGGACAACTGCATGCAAAAACACTCCCAAAAACGTTTTTTTGGAAATAGTTCAGTTGTGCGATGATTCAGAAACAGTTTAAGAGGCTCATAAGAACGAGCAGTTGTCTAAAATTTAGATTTTGACGTGTACAAACCCGACTGCATGCAAGAACTTCTCCAAAAAACGTCTCCCTTAGTAAAAAAAAAAAAAAAAACTCAAAAAAATGTTTCATTTTCAATCAAAATAAATTTTGTTCTTGTATATTTTTCTTCAACTGAACTTAAGTTCAGTGATGCATTTTGTTTTCAATATAATTTTTAAAGTATTTCATTTATCTCGCTTAAAAATAAATCCACTAAAAATTATTATATTTTAAAATTACATTCAATAGCAATTTGTATTTTATTTAAATAAATAAGAAAATATTTTAAAAATTTTAGCATTTTGTACAATTTAAAAAGGAAATCGAATTTCATTTGATTTAAAATTCTGCAAGCAAATCGCATTTAAATATTCTTCTTTCTTTTTTTTTTTTTTTATTTTCATTTGATTTATAGGTTTTTTCTTTTTATCTTTTATTTACAAAAAAAGCGCGTGAATTGGTGTGCAAAAAGGGGGTGTTAAAGTTGAGAGAGAGAGATTAGAGGGGTTGTTGTGTTTTCGCGCAGGGTACATATATATTTTGCTTATATCTCTTAAGGGCACTAGGTATTTACAATAAAAAATTGTTGCTATAATTTGTGTAGTCTCTTGAAAGGTAAAAAAAAAATATACAAAATAAAACAAAAAATCGTAACAAACAAAAATAAAACATAAAAAAAAACTAAAAACTAATCAGTCTTGTGTTTGAAAAAAAGATACTTAAAAAATAAATAATTTTTTTTACAATTTTTGGGGAGGTTTGATGGGAGGACGGCTGTGGGGGAGAATTTTCAAAAATTTTGAGCAAAATTTTAAGTATGAGTCAAAAATTTTAAAAATTTGTATCTACAGGATGGACAGAGAGAGAGAGAGAGAGAGAGAGAGAGAGAGAGAGTTTTGAACCAGCAAAAAAGATTGTTACTGTGCAACTTTAGGAATAAGTTTGATTTTTCTTTTTTGGTTTGAGCAAAAAATCGAAAGGAAAAGGAAAAAAAAAACTAAGAAAATAATTTCTATTTCTAAGATCACGCGTCAATGACAACTTCACTGCATTCGTCGCCTCGATGGAAGGTCCTCGTAATGCTGACCTCGTCCATTTGGTTCGCCTCCTTGATGTTTCGAATGTGACTTGTCGGGAGGAGAGTCGTGGCAGCAACACTGTCAACACTCTGCCACCTCTGCTGGGAGGGTGATGTCTTCGAGGTGGAATTGAAGTCTGCCTTCTCCCAGGCCGGGCTAGCTGTGACCATCGGTGCAGGACACACAGGATACAAGAATTTCATGCCAAACGTAAAGTGCGCCTGATGGTTGAGGGCTTCATCGTAGCTTGGGAGACCCGTGGCAATCGTGTAGCAGGGTGGTGATTCCATTTGATAGTATCCCGCTTCAGATTGACCTCCTGCTGAGCCACATGCGGCTCCATTCGGGTACAAGTCACCGTTCAAATGAGAGCGGATGTCCTTATCTGGGGAGAAAATAAGAAAAATTAGAAATTTATGTTAAAATGTTGTTTTTTTGTTATTTCGATCAATCAATTTCGAAGAGAAAAAAAAGGACACTTCAAATCCACTCACAGCCACAGGCAACACACGGAACGGGGGGGACGAGGGCTCCTTAAAGAGATACGTCAATCAAAAGACGTGTTATCCTTTCTTCAATTGAAATTGAATTTCATATCGCTGCTGGTGCTCGCTTGAGTCGTTGTCGCGTCCCCCTTCTTTTTAGTGCTTAAACATTTTTTTTTTCAATTTCTCATGAAAGGACGGGTAAGAAGAACGAAGAATGAGAATCGAGAAACGAGAAACGACAAACCCCTGGTATGCGGGATACAACCGTATGACAAGATGTCGGAGCAGAGGTTTGATGGGTCGCACATTGAACACAGAGTTGGTTTTTCTTTTTTTTTTTTTTTGTCGAAGGGGATAGTGCTTGGGAGGGGGAAACAAGTGAATTTCACTCATGGACTGGAATATGTCATGTTTTTGACATGAAAATGGATTTTTTATGCTGTAGATGGGGATTTGTTTGATGTTAATGACATTGATTTAGGTTTCGGACTAAATACCCGCCTTTTAATGTCGAGGGAAGCGAAATTGTTTCATTTTTTTTTTGTTTTTTCTGAGCCCCCAAAGTTCTCAGGCTCCGGGTTTTGGATTTTTAGATTTTTCCCTCGAATCCTTTCGTGAGGACATCATTGACCTAGTTCCTACCCAAACCTCCATTAAAAAGGTTCTCCTCTTCGGGACATCAAAATCCCCCCTCATAACCATCAACTCGGGTCACTCATCCAAATTGCCTGCCCACTCATAACCCCTCCATCGACAGGATTAAGGACTTTATTTTATGCGCCGAGCTTTCTTCTCACCCGTAATGCGTTCCTCCAGCCATTTGGACCGTGTTTCGTTATTTCTTTTTTTTTTTTTTCTCACACTCCTAACTTTGATTGACTTGACCTATTCCCTATCAAGGCGAGGGAACATTTTCCACTCAATAAAGCATAAAAATCCCGATTGTTCACAAGTCCACACAGCCCGTGGACCCTTTTTTTCCTCCTGTCCGGTTGCGGTGGGGGCTTTTTTTTTTGTTGTTACACTCAGCATCGTCCCCCAATTGCTGTTTAATGGTAATCCTCAAAATGAGGTGCAAAAAAGAGGATACAATAACAAAAGGATTTCAGGATTCACAACCTTCATGGTGCCGTTTCGGTTTTTTGTTGGCCAACTCTCCACATGTACACACACGCGCACTCGTGACTGGGTCAATAAAAGTCCTCTTTAGTCCGGGTTGTAGCCTCTTTTTTTTTGATGATGAACACACAGAGAGAACATTTTCCAACCAGGACCTTGGTCATGTAGTTTCGATTTTTTTTTTTCTTTGTTACTTTGGTAGTCCTGCTGAAACTGGGATATGTCCAACAACACTCGCTTATCTTTAAATTGTTATATGTGTTTACATTTTACATCCAGTAGTATCATTAATTCGTCCTTTCCCTCACAGTGCAGCGTGCACTGTGTGCAAGTGTGTAATTGCGAAGTGATAATAAGTATCCTTGGGGAAGGAAGCCATTCGAAATGTAATGAATGGCAAAATGAAAATTGCTCATCTTTTTTTTTTTTACCCACAGACTCCATTCTGAAACGCTGAAGTTGGGACAAAAGAGCAATAAATTGTCCTGGCGAATGCAAATAATGAAAATGATTGCGAACGATCGTGTGTTTTTATTCGCCTTTCATTTAAATTGTTCATCTTTTTTTTTTTCTGTTTCCCTCGGCTGTGTTCGCAGATGGCGTAGATGGAAGCAAACAGAATCCACAGGAGCATGGCAGACACTTGTCCCCGCTTAACCGATGGATTAAATTATTCAATTAATATTTTAAATTGATTCGTAGCACGATAGGTTGATGTTTTCTTCGATGGATTTATGTTTTTGTCCCCAACTGCAGCAGCAGCTGTGACGGTGTGTTAATTGCGATTGTTAAATATTTTACTTCGTCATTTGTCAACAAAAACATTTGTCTGCGAAGAAACGGTTTTTTTTTGCCGCCATTACGTGAATGTCTCCCCCAACCATTCGAAGTAAATTAAATTCCGCAAAAAAAAAAATCCCCAGATGCTTAGGTGAGAGAAATTTGTGTGCGTCTACCTCCGACCCCCTGTCAATCTCGAAGGACCCATTAATGCGAATTTCTCTCTGGTCCTTTTCCTATGCAAATCATCTAACAGATAACATTTTGTAAATTCGTATACCAAAAAAAAAACTCGAATATTCATTGCACGATTTATTGTTGTCGCGTGTACACACACACCATACGCATACCTTTGAAATGAAATTTCCATTTAAAATTCCCAATAACTCTCTCAGGACATTTTCAGGACAAATAATGTCGGAGGGGTATTGAAAAATAAAAAAAATACGAAAATCCACGACACTGTTGCAAATTGAAAATAAAACAAAGAACCGGCGAACGTGTGTCTGTCTCTTCTGCGAATGAAATATTCAACGCGAAATTGTTCAGAAAAAGAATGAAAAGATGAAGAGGAAAAAAAAAAAGAAAAGAAACACTCTTGATTTTCTCACAGACAGGTCCTTTTTTTTTTCTGAATTTTCGAGGGCGAGTTTCGGCTTCAGTTGTTCAGCGTTTCAAGGAAATCATAAGTACCTTGAAGCGAAGGACTTTAGCTTATCTGGCAGCTAATTTTACGGGGCAGAGATGGGAAAATTAGAAGGATGTCGAATATTCCGAAGTGAAAATCGAATTCAATTGGTGTGGAGACGACCTCATTTCTTGTTTTTTTTCATGGTCCTTGAGAAAAACGTGCTCAAGAGGATTTTTGTGGCGGTCGTTTGCCTTTGAGTGTTGGTCTTCTCTGTTTTTTATGACGTTGCAAGTAGTCCTTCCTCTCAGAGTGGCACTCTTGGCTGCATCCCCATGGCAATGACCCCAACTCCAAGGACCATCGACTCACTCTATGCCCACGATTTACAGTCTCACCTCAGTGGCTAAATCTAATCACTGCTGCAAATCAAAATTAATTATCCCCCACTGTTGCTGGCCCGTAAATTACCCTACCAACGCCGTCATTAATTGACTCCGATAAATCAAAAGCAACGTCGATAAAATCCACAATTGAATGGTCGGTCTACCCCAAAACGAGAGAGTGTGAGTCTTCTAGAGCCCTTGCTCCTGGCCGACAATCCATTTCAAATAAACAAACAATAACCACCACCCACCTCAAACCCACTCACATCATTTATAATGAAAATATGTGATCCTAACAAAACAGTTATGATTATGAATTATAATTAATATCGATGAGCTTATGCAAATCCAATTTAACCCCATCTACCGCCCTCTTTTGTGTCAACAGTCATAAATCGCAACCGAAGCCAGAGCTTGAGCTAGACGCAAGAGCAATTGTCTGGCACACAGGACACTGTGGGCACGGCACAGACACGAAAAAAAAAAAAGGACATTTTCAGCATTTCACGTCGCAATCATGATCATCATCACAGACTAACACACCATCAACGTGGTGGTGGTGGTGGAAAAAAATAGAAAATTGTAAATAAGTCTTTCACGAGGAGAGTAATTTATTATCCCACCGAAAGGACATTGCCTTCAACTGTCGGCAACCAAAAAAAAAAAAAAAATAGAAACGATACCCTCTCTCTCTCTCTCTCTTTCCATAAATATCGCAGGACGCCATTCAACAAAGGACGAAAAAAAAATTCTGTTTGAATATAAAAGTGGTAGAAGGATAAAAATATCATCACAACGCAGACTGCTGGACGATGTCCTGCAGAGAGATTATCCTTTCTTAGAAAAAAAACGAGGAAAATTTGCATAAAAAGCAGTTGACCGCTTTGCAGCGATACGATGGCGGTGGTTCTCATGTGGTCGAGAGTTGAATGAGATCGCACAACGAATTGTACTTGACATGAATTTTCGAGGCACAGGATATGATAATGTCCAAGGATCTCGTCCCTTCGAGGTGCAAATGGTCCTCATTCTCATCGTCGTCGTTGTCGTAGTCATCGTCGACACAATGCAGGACGACCACGACGTCGTCGTCGACGAACAAACACTCAAGCCACAAAAAAAAAAAAAAATATCCCCTCATAACTTACTTTGTCACCGACCTACTTTCCCCCGGAATGTATAGCCCCACACACACACAGTCCCACACATAAAAGAAACCTCCTCTCAAGGATACTTCTTTTGAACTTTTTATGAACTTTTCCCTTAAGACGCATACCACGACAGCATGTCAAGTAACTCTCATATGGGAGCTATTTAATTGATCCTTGTCAATTGTTTACTTTCCCATCCACAAAAAGGAAAAAGAAAAAAGAAGCTCGTAGGTCACTGCAGGGAAGCAGAGAAAATTAGGTCCTCAAGACAAAGTGTATCCTGGCAAGACAGGTGGGAGGATATTAATTACTTTATCTCCACGACCTCACTTCATCATCACCACCCAGGAGGAGAAAAAAAAAAACAAAAAAAAAACCAAAACGAAACAAATTCAGGACAAACTTGGTCCTTTTTCTGCTGTCCCTGCGGTGTGTTTATTTGTATCCTTATGTCGATGAAGTTAGTTAATCTAGGACTCTCCCTCCTTCCCTGTGGCGGCATGAAATATAAATGTCCTCCCTACACGAAGAAAAATAAATAACTTTCACCAGAGCAGTGCCTTACAATCAATTTGCCAGGATATACGTGCGCGATAAATTCCCTTTTTCTTTGCTCCGTCTCCCAAAAGGACATACCTTTCGATCTACGTATCGTCTCTTCCCGGAGAAGTGTAACAAATTTGAAATGAGGAATCCTGCTAATTACTTTATTGCACACACCAACACACACCGAAAAAAAGGATCAAACTTTTACCCAGAAGGTCGTCCTGTCGACAGAGTAGAAGATGCTTGTTTTTTTTTTTCTTCCTTTTCGCATAAATAAATTAAAAGGACATTCGGGGATAGTAAATTAAATTTGTAATGAAAAATTCAAGGAGCATTCCTGAACACGGCAACGATGTAGACATTCTAAAACATTGGAATGGAAAGTAATTAATTCGTCCTTTTGTTGTTTTTTTTTTCTCCTTCCAACAAAAAACATGAACAAGTAAACCAAAAAGGAAGTCATGTTGATGTTTTTTTTTGTTTTTTTTTTTCTGCGTTGGGGTTGATCCTTGCTCTTTTCGTGGTGTATCCTGTTGCTTTTGTTTTCGTGGTGGAGAAATAAGAACCAAACAGGAAAAAAAAAAGGGAATTCTCACTCCATGGACGGGAGGAATATGATTTATTAATTCACAATGGAGGCGAGTCACTGAAAGAGAGGTGCCTGGGCACGCCTTCTGGTGGAAAATTTTTCGCAGTTGAACTTGAGTCAAAAGAGTCTACGGCCTCTCCCAGATATTTGTTGGTAGGATATCCTTTTTTTTTCGGAGTGAAATAAATTATTTAATGTAAAGTTTGGCGAGGGGGCACCACGACGAAGACGACTTTTTGGGTGATGGAAAGTTGCAGAAAGTAAAATCGACTCGGAGGAGCGATTGTTGTTTTCCGCGAGGTCGAGGATGAAATTCCCTTGAGGTGATTATAAGTTTTGATGATTTTCATTATATTTGCGCAAAATTCTTTAATCGATTTGTTTACACTTTTGGGATATTTAATTTTAAAAGGGGGTCGGCCGTGAAGCAAAAGTTAACTCAAAGGGGATCAATTGGGGTTTTCCAAGGACGTTGTTAATAAGTTTTATGTTCTTTCTTTGGTCCTTGGGAATAATTATTTTTATTGGCGGTTGTTGGGACTTAAAGAAAATCGGACTCGATAGCCTAGTTACTTTGAAAAGTGGTTGGGACTTAAGGAAAATCGGACTCCAGAGCCCAGTAAGTTTGAAAACTAGTTGGGACTTAAAGAAAATCGGACTCGATAGCCTAGTTACTTTGAAGAGTGGTTGGGACTTAAGGAAAATCGGACTCCAAAGCCTAATAACTTTGAAAATTGGTTGGAACTTAAGGAAAATCGAATTCCAAAGCCTAATAACTTTGAAAATTGGTTGGGTCTTAAGGAAATCAGACTCCAAAGCCCAGTAAGTTTGAAAAGTGGTTGGGACTGGAAGAATATCTGACTGAATATCTGACTCGAAGAAGATTGTTTGGGACTGAAAGAAAATTTGACTTGAAAGCCAAATAATTTTGAAGAGTCCTCTAAGGGCACTCAATTTACTTTCTTTTCGTGGATCGACATGGATCGCCTTTCATTTTATGGACGAGTCAAGGAAATTTGAGGTTTACTGGACTTTTTTTTCTAATAGAGTTACCGAGTTTTCATTGTAAAAATGTTCTTTTATTTTATGACTTTCCTTAAAGGGTTACCGAGTTTTCGCTGTAAAATGTTCCTTTATGTTATGACTTTCATAAAAGCCAACCCTTGACGGCCTATCGCTTGTCTCAATGAGGTTTCTTGTATCTCTCGCCAACTTGTACGCCTAAACTTCTCTCAAAAAAAATAGACGTAGCATTCCAAACAAAATTTAAATTGCTCGTAAACGACTTGTGGGCTCTTGGCACCTTGCCTAAAAACCTAGTTCCTTCAAGGACTCTGCAATAAGCTGCCACCTATCGTAAAGTCCTTTCAATAACTCTTCAATAAGCTGCCAGAGTTCGTAGGGTTCTTGTTTTTTTTTTTAGCTAAAAGCCATAATTGGTCTTGTGGTATCGATCAATTGATCACGATGTCTATCCATTGTTAAGAGTCTCCTTAGGCTCTGCTCAGGCTCTGTTCAGACACTGCCAAGGCTCTACTCAGACGCTGCCAAGGCTCTATTCAGACGCTGCCCAAGATCTGCTAAGACGCTGCCCAGGCTCTGCTCAGACGCTGCCCAAGGCTCTGCTCAGACGCTGCCGAAGCTCTGCTGAGACGCTGCCTAAGCTCTGCTCAGACGCTGCCCAGCCTCTGCTCAGATGCTGCTCAAGCTCTGCTCAGACGCTGCTCAGGCTCTGCTCAGAATTGCTTTGAAGAGTCCAGAGCCTCTTTTTGTCCTGGAGTACTAAATTCCCACAAAACGATGTAACCCCCTTAGTAAGGTAAGAAAATTACTTTCATTTCCTAAAAATGATAAATTTAAGCAAAACCCCTACCTGTCTTTTCTTTTATCCTTTTTTTTCCCCTTCTACTTTTTATTTTATTTCTTCTTTTTTTCATTTCCCCTTTTTTCAAAATCGGACCACCCCAGCCAATATCAAGTAACCACCTCAACATTGCAAGTGGATCAGTGTCAAAATTCTCTTCAAAATTCAACAAAAAAGATTTTTAAAAAAAAGTCTACTTACTGCACTTCTTCCACTCCCGAAATTTCCGATAGAAGTAACACGAGAATATGATAAATATCACCGAAAGGATAACCAAGGACGTCACAACACCAATCCACAAGTAATTAATTATCGAATGCATATCGGCGCCATTGAAGAATCGCTCAAGAAACGATCCTGAACTTTGTAAATCGGCCAAATTCAACACAACACTTCCACTGATTTGATCCTTCGTGATCACATGACCATCGGAACTGATCGCAACAGCATCATGCGTTGATGACATCAAATCATGTCCACTCGCGCCACCACCACTGTGTCCACCGCTCGCGGTCAAAACACTATTACTAATTCGATGAAGGAGATTCGTGAAGTTATCCAAACTCTTAATTCGTTCCAAGTCGACATTCGACGGAATCTCGAAGGTGATTTGATTCGCCTGATGGTCATCGTCGACCACATCGTAGAGAAGGCTCGCCGCGGCGGTTTGCAGAACGGTTGTGGTATCCATTTGGGGGTATTCGGTGGTTGTTTCCATTTTTTTTTTAAAGGATTTCAAAACAAAAAAAAAGAGAAACTAAAAAAACGATAACGGCGTGTAAATGACACACATGAACTTTGAAAATCGACTCGGAGGAAAAAGATTCACTTCGACAGCGCGCTTTCTCGAAACAACTGCGAACGACAAACTCCAGAACACGACTGATTCCACCGATGGAATGGTTCTGATGGATTCACTGAAATGCACCGCACCGGCATGGCAAAACAAGAAACAACCCTGCTACAGATACAAACCACACTCACACACGGACACGACGGCAAGTTGTTTAGAAAAAGTCTGTTTGAGTTTCGGTCTTGTTCTGGTCCCTTTGGACTTGCCCTACTTCCCGTGTGCAGTGCATTCTCCTTCCGTAAGTGACGTCATGACTTAACACCCATACGAAAGGAGCACAGGGCGTGTGAGAGAGGATTCGGAACAAATTCTATGACTGTGTGTGTGTCCGCTGAGAGGATTTCGAAGGAGAAACGTTCAATCAGCTGTTTTGTTCAGAAATTCCTTTCGTTCTTATGCCAGATGTGTGACGTAATGGAAGAGGAGGAAGAGTGTATCTCCTTTAATTTGTGTGTGGGTGAATGTGGATGGTGACGGTCGAAGGAGGAGGAGACGAAGGAGGTTTTTCCCTTCGTGGTTAGCAGGTTAAGTTGGAAATGAAGAATGTTTTTCGTAAACTTTAGAGATTGTTCTCGGTTTGGACTTTTGGTGCACCTGGAATTTTGAAGCGTACTCTGGCATTCTACGGGGGATGGTGGTGAACTGACGTTAAATTGAGGGACGACACAGAACTATTTTAGGTCATAGAGACGTCCTCGTTTGGCGGGACGAAACGACGACGACAATGATGATGATGCATGTGTAATATTTGAATTGTCTTTGTGCCGAGCATGGAATGGAAGATTTCGTTAAACTTTCTGTGAATAGTCATATTTCAGTTGAAGCCTATGGAAAGACAGAAAGCCTGTAGAGATGAATTGGAATTCCTTTTTGTTTGATTGAGAATTATTGGTTGTGATGGATTTCTTGAAAGTTTGACCTAAAAGAAGAAATTAGGGTATTTCGTTTACTTGAAGTTATTCAGGCGACGAAAGGAACGTTTCAAAGCCTAGTGCTTACCATTACTCAATTTCAAAATATGTAAAAGGCGACAGACAGACAGACAGATAGACACCGAAGTGATTCCATAAGGGTTTCGTTATTCCTTTGGAACGAAACCCTAAAAATGAGTGAATAAATAAAATGAATGAATCGATAAAAATGACACAAACGTATCAAAAAATGTGGTGAAACTCTTTTTTTTTGGAAAGATCTGTCTCAAGAAGTTGTCCGCTTTGTTTTTTCTCATCGATAAAAACATTCGCGAACAAGTTATGCTCTGGTCCTGTATGGGCTGTTACGCAGATTATTTAAAAACCTTCGATGGAACTTTGCTAAGAAAAAATTTGGAAGCCTTGTATGATTCCAAATCTGCATCAACTTGCAGGTCATACATCAGGTTCATGCGGCAAGAGATCCTTTCGGGGTCTGACACTTGAATTTAATGGCGAAGACTCGAAAAAATTGAGATCAGATTAAATTAGTTCTTGGAACTGTCCTAGAAACTTAGAGCGAGAGTACCCGAGCTCGAAACCAGCTCGGGAAAAAAAAGCACCACAAATATTTTTCACTGCTCTACATCCAGCGAACGACAGACAATCCTCCTGGAGTACTTCTGTCATGAAAGGCTTTCGCAGTTCGTCCTTCGGAACCGGCTTTCAACAGTAGGTCCCCTCCACGTGTGTCAAAATTATAATACACGCACAACACAGTGACGGCACGAATAAGCTAGGCTCTGGCTCTGGACGGGCTGCTAAGCCACCCAATTTATGTCCTAGAAACTTTCGAACTTTAGCAATTCCCTCAACATTGTTGAACAAATTTTTGTCGTTAGCGATCTTTTCTGTCAGAAAGAATCTCCTTCGTCCAGCAAGGAGTGTGAAACTAGAGATCATTTTTTTTTTATAAAAAATTCAACTAACTAACTCAGAGGTCCTCTCGGGGTCTGGCAGGCGTCGTTATCTTCGAAGAGGCAAAAAAAAGATCAGAATCAACGTTTTTTTTTTTGGACTGTTCAAGAAGCTGTTGATCTTAAGCAACTTCTTCAAAATTTTCGAGCAAATACTCGTCCTCAACGATCTTCTTTCCCTCAGGGAACGAAAAAACTCTTCTCCGTCCAGCAAGAAGAAAAAGTACGTAGTAGCAAAGATCCTTTGGGGGTTGCGATCATTTCGACGCGATCACTCGAAAAATGAAGATCAGAATCAACGCTATTGGCAAAGACTGGCGAAGACTCAAAAAATTAAAATCAGACTGAAGGTTTTTTTTTCGAAATGTTCAAAGAACTCTTGAATCTCGTGAACTCATTCAAGCTTTTCGGACAAATACACATCAGCAGCGGGCTTCTTTACCACAGGGACTCACAAAAAATCGCCTCCATCTTTCCAGAAGTGGAGGCATGAACCCACATATCCTTTCGAGGTTCAAACGTGTGGAGAGTCAAAAAATCAAAATCGGAATGATTTTTTTTTTACTGAACTCAACCGCCGAACGACGCCTTCAAAATTGTTGAACAAATTTTCGTCGTCACCGATCTTCTCTGCCACAAAGACCCAGAAAAAAAGCACCTCCGTTCAACAAAAAGTGGAAGCATGAACCCACATATCCTTTCTAGGTTCCAACGCGTGGAGAGTCAAAAAATAAAAATCAGAATCAGTTTTTTTTAAGTGAATTGAACACTCGAACGACGCCTTCAAAATTGTTGAACAAATTTTCATCATGACGAATTTTTTCTGCCACAGAGACCCAGAAAAAAAAAACCTTGCGTTCAGCAAGAAATGGAAGCATGAACCCAGATATCCTTTTGACAATTTTTTTTTAACCGAATTGAACCCTCGAACGATTGTTGAACAAATTTTCATCATCACCGAACTTCTCTGCCACGGAGACCCAGAAAAAAATGTCCTCCGTCCACCTTGACCGCAGGGATATGCTCCGGCCTCTAATCTATCACCTTCCCAGGTCAATGTCGTTGCCCAGGCCTACACGGTAGACCTATCTCTCCTCTTCACTTTCCATCTGACACTTTGGCAGAAGACAAAAACCAACATCTCCACATCGTGACAACCGTCCATCGTCGCATTGATTTTTTTGTTGTTACGTCCCCTCCCAAAAAAAAAACTACTGACGCCAAACAACGACACGGACAATAACGACTCTCCCATGACCCAGTCGCAGGGAAGCAATCTCAGTGCATGGAGGACCGAGTCCTGCATACAGATGACTTCCCGCTTTTCGCATTTAAATCAAATCCGTACGTCATGCAACACTTTAACCGTAAACTGCACGACAAAGTCGGAGGGGACACTCACCCACCCGCTTGCCCACAAGAATTGCATTCAGAGCTCTTGCATCGCATGCATTCCGTGCACGCGGATCCGTGTGTGTGTATGTTGTTTCTGTGCGACGTTAAAGGAGTGACAGGATAGATAAAAAGTAAAAACTCAAATGAAAGTCCTCTTCCCTGAAGCACACACAACACACAGCCACCCTCGTTCAGTTTGGCCCACTGTCGCAGTGACTTGTTGTGGCTCGACTCTCGACTGGGCTCGGCTCTGGCTTCTGGTGGTCCTGGCTCCACTCGCCCTCCTGTGGCAGAGATGTCCTTCCATTTTTTATTCGCTTCCGAAACACAGAAGAATGCTTCCTTCTCCATTTCCTTTTGCTGGCGGTGATGTTGGTGGTGGTGGTGGCTGCCTCTTCATTTTTGTGTGAATGGGGGTAGGGGGTGTGCGCTTGCCCCGGTTATATCCTTCGCAAAGGATCTCCTCTCGTTCACATTACACACGGCAGAAGATGGATTGTATACGCGAAATGTACAAATTTTTGTGTTGCAGTTGGCCATTGTTCGACGGTGGAAAAGAATTTGAAATAAGCGAATGATGTGCAGCACTGACACCAGGACGAAGGATAGTAACAGAGCATCCTGTCACAGTCTCCTGGACCGGGAGGAGAATTCTTTTGCTGAACTGAATTCTTCATGAGGAGCAACGAGACTCGTCCGTCCGTCGGCGTCGGTTGGGTGAGTGAGATGACGGCATGGCGTGTGTTTTGGTATTCATTCTCATTTGGGAAGTGGTAGCAACAATGTTTCCCTTGGTGGATAATGCACCCCTCGGGTCGTGCTGTGGGAATGCGAATGCGAGTCCTGGGTGCAGAAGTAAACAGCGCGGTGCGGCACGGCACGGCACGGAACAGGAAGTTTAACGCAGATAGGGTTTGGGGTGAATGTTCAAACTTGCAAACCGCATATTTTTGCGGTAATGGTTATGAATTGTCATGATTGGCTTCGCAAGGATATATGAAGGATGTGCGAGGGATTTTATGCAACTGAATGAGATGGGAGTGTGGTGGGAAGTTTTTTTTTTTTGTTTAATTTTTCCCGTCAGGTCATCGAGGTGAAGTGATAACTTCGGTCCTCGTGGGCAGATTCTCGAGATCGAGGTCATTTTGTGCTCAGGACGTCGAGACCTATCATATTGTGGAGTCAAGAAGGCAGAAGACGGCTTGAAGATTGGTTCAATGCCGAGAAAAAATAACTTTTGCTTTATCTCCAGTTCCACTAGGCCATTTTTTTTTTCAATTTTCAAGATATTTTTTGGAATAATTTCGGTTCCACTAGATCGATTTTAAGAAACTTAACTTTTTTGGGTTTCTTAAAGAAGCCGTCAATTCAGTTTTGAATCCGAAGGATACTGCGCCCATGTAGTCACGCCATAGACGATTTTTTTTTTCAAAATTTGAGATTTCCTTCTATAACTTCGGATTCACTGGACCGATTTTCAAAAACTAAACTTTTTTGAGTTCCTTAGGAAAGCCCTCAGCAGAATTTTGTGCCCGAATGATCCTGCTCCGATGACGTCACGCCATAGACAATTTTTTTTTCAAAATTTGAGATTTTTTTCAATAACTTCTTATTCACTAAACCGATTTTCAAAAACTAAACTTTTTTGAGTTCCTTAGGAAAGCCCTAAACAGAATTTTGTACCCGAATGATCCTGCTCCAATGACGTCACGTCATGTACGATTTTTTTGAATTTCTCCGGTTCTACGAGAGGTACAAACACATTCTAAGTCATTTTCGAGTCACAAGACAAGCCCATAACAGATTTTCATAGTTTCGGTTGGATCCTTTGATGACGTCATAAAAAATTCTTTTGCTTATATCTTCAGTTCCACTGAAGCGATTTTCAATAACTAAGTCATTTTGAACTCGGACTGTGAGTCTCTAAAGGAATAATATAACATCCATCTCCTCCCCCCTTCACATAAGGAGAGAAATCGTTTTTTCTGAATATCTCCGCTTCTAGTAAACTTACAATCACGATCTTTGTCATTTTCATTTGAGGACACGACGTTCTAATAAATTTTTATAATTTTCATCCACCTACATCTCTACCTCCCAAATGAGAGGGTTTTTTCTCAATTTCTCAGGACCTCCAGGACCCACAAACATGTCCTAAGTCATTTTCGACTCCCCACAAACCCCTCTAACAGATTTTCATAACTTCACTTTTCAAAAATCAAATTTCGCAAAAATAAAATTTTTCGCATTTTTTCCACCAAAAAATGCAGTCAAATGGCATTGACCCGAAGTCGACTTTTTCTGGTGATTTAAGACAAAAATTCGATTTTTGAAATTTGACCAAAATGAATGGTAATTTTGATTAGGAATCATGTATTAGAAGTGATTTAAGTAAAAAATGTCCAGTTTGGATCTTGAGAGTCGACAGGATGGACGGGAGAAGCTTCAAAGTGGATGGGTGGTGGCTCTCAAAATGAACTAAGGTCATTCATTTGTTAATTTTACACGGAAAATAGCTCAAATGTTGAAAATCTTTCCATTTTAGTTTTGATATTTATAATAGAATGTTAGAAAACCACAGTGATAAGGAACAGGGTACTCCAAGAATATGAAGAGCTCCTATTCGTTTACCTTGCATCTATTGTCGTCACTACTTCACAAACGAGAACATTTTTCAAATTTCTTCGATCCTACAGGACTCACAAATGTGCCCTGGGTAATTTTCCAGTCACTACACATCCCTTTAATCGAATTTTATAGCTGCATTTTTCAAAAATTAATTTTCGCGAAAATAAGAAACTTTCTCATTTTTTCCACCCAAAAAATTCAGTTAAATGGCATTCCGGACTCGACTTTTTCTGGTGATTTGTGTCGCGGTTTCGATTTTGGGTGGGTGGCAACTTCCGCGTTAGTCTCGTCGGCTGACTCCTTTGTTCAGGACGGAATCACAATCGAACTCGTTCATGTATATTTCTACGATGTCCTTCCTGCAGCTGCTAAGGTGGAGAACCAACCAAATGAGGATGGATCCACGCTGCGCTTTGCAACCATGCACCGAAAAATAATCATTTCGCAATAAAATGGCATCTATGTCCAAGGTCATCGTTCGTGTTCTCTATTGGCGAAGCTAGTAACATGCGTCTCTTGCCTCATTCGTGTTTTCTTGCTTAGCTCACGGGCGGCTAGGTCCTGGCCGTAATCAGCCGCTTGCTTACAGCCGGTCTAGTCGATATTCAGAAACAACGAGGATCGAATCATCCTTTGTGTTTTCTACTGGTGGAGGTCTGTAAATAATAATTTCTGTTCGCCTGCACCTAGGCGTCTCTTTCACAGGGTATTTTATCTCTCAAGCAAGCCTTTGAAAATTATTTGGCCGTTGATAAACAGCAGAAGTTCTACGCCGATGGAATCAAGAAGCTACCTGCAAAATTGTAAAATGAATGAGACTATGAATATTAAGATAATGTACTAGATTAAAATTGATTTTGAATAAAGACATTTTTTTTATTGAAATTTAATGGACTTTTTAAATGATGAATGCAGCGAAAAGTCAGGGTTCATGGTCAGAACTCGGCTTAGAGAAAAGTTGAGGAAATTCCATTGTATTTCCTTTTTCCGATGACGGCAGCAGTAAGAACAAGTTTAAGCCTTCACTGTGGAATTATTTCAATCTTACGATCTTGTCCTTGTTTCAGAATCATTCCATCATCAGTGGAACCATCACTAAGCTCCTTAAACATGATGACCCCCACAAGAGCACACTCGAACTATCGACCCAGAACACCACTCCACCATCTGGATCAGCTGCATTTTAAAAGATTTTCCCCTTCAAACTTTTTAACTTAAATCCTTTGAGGCTCTACTACTTGTTCCAATTTTCTTCCCTCTTTCGCTCCACGAGGAGCACTTTCTGAACAATTCAATGCAAAAAAAAAAAAAAAAGAATCCACTCTCAAAAGTGCGTCCGCAAAATTCCTTCCCCACTCACCCACAAAAAGTGGACAGAAAAAAAAAAAAGGAATCCTCTCCTATCTCCTGCAAGAACTGTGTCAGCCCGGGCTTAGAGAGCAGCCGCTACTCAACCTTCCTCCTAAATTCGCTTACCATAAGCATTTAGACTCCCTCTCCCTGTCTCCCGCCTGGCACTCTTGCAACATCCTTTCATCAGCTTTTGGTAATTTAAATTAGGACGCCTAGAAGTATGGACACAAGGACTACAAGACCATGCTCTGGCACGAGCCAACAAAAAGTGCAAACGAAAGAAAAAGCAAAGTAACAAAAAAAAAAAACGAGAAAAACTGGAAAAACTATCCTTTCCGGTGGTGGTACGAGTACGAGTACGAGTATCATAATTTTTCTCCTCGGGAGTAAGGCAATTAAAAAAAATTGGAGCGAAAATTCCTTCTCGATGGTCGGGTACAAAGCAGGATTATAGTTTCTCTTCTCGTCCTTCTAAACGAATCTCACTCGCTCGCCTCTCTCTCTCTCTATTCGGACAAAGTTTGGCGTTTTATTTGAAAAGGACCAACAATAACAAAGGATACATCTTTCAGTTTTCATTTATGCAGCAGGACTCTCAAGCCGTGGCTGCATCGCGGTGGATCTGGGGGTGGTGTGGCAGAGTGACGTTGTCGGTGATGCTAATGAAGGGGAGGGTTTTTGAAAGTAAATTTGCATACCTGCGGGAATAAGCGGGCCGAGTCGGCGAGGTGGTGTGGGGTGGTGGTAGAAATAGTTAAGTTACACAGTTTACAACTTGACTCGAGGGGTGGCAGGAGGGGCGAGTGCAACCCTCGTTGTGTGTGCAAACAGATGGGCGGTGGGCGGCCAGAGCAGCTCCCCGGCAGCAGGGACGAATGTTTTTCTGTGTCAATTACCGGAAACTGGTGCAGCGAACTCAAGCACACGGGGTACAGGTGGTGGTGGCAGTGCTGCTGCTGCTGTGGGAGTTCGCGTTGAGTGCTGTCAAATGTAAGAGATTACATAAGTGGGTTATTTAATTACACACAGGATCTGACCTATTTCGTCGTGAAGTGGTTTAAGTAGGAGCCCGGGACCGGCCTTATGTTGATGAGAATTTTTTCTTCTTTTTAGTTGGTTTCGTGTGCGAGTTGCTTGCGGAGGAGAGAGCATTTGGAGCAGAAGCTTTTAATTTTTCAAGAAAGTTGAGTGGGAGGAGGGTGGGAAATTGATTGATGCTGTCGCTAAGGCACATGTGTCTTTGAGAGGAGGTTCTTGAGGTGTTTGACGGTGTGAAGCGATGAGGAGAGCAGCATGAACTTTTTGAAAGGAATCTGAGGGTGGCGTCTTGGCTTTTAAGTTGTTTTGAACCTCCTCTAATTAAGCACTGGCACTGATCGACAGCTCAGACGGCCTTAAAATCAACTCAAATAATTTAAACTAGCCCAGAACTACGAGATTTTGCCGAAATTTCGAAATTTTGACCAAAGCTTCGAAAGTTTTATTAGTCCAAAGAAGAGTGCTTCGAAATTTCGTGGATTTTTAGGTAAAGCTCATCGCTCGATCAACCGATAATCGTCTCAAGTGGAACTGAAAAAAAAACACTCACAGGCCCGCCTTCGACCGTCTCTAGTGAATCTCGCAGACTTCTTTTTGGAGTATCATCTATGCCAATAAAGGAAAACTTACTTCCATGCCGATCGGAGCTCGCCCTCGATCGCTTGAGAGTCGTTTCCAAAGAAAGAAAATCTTACAGACCCGATTTCGACCGCCTGAGGATCGCCACCGGTCTCGCAGCCTTTTGTTGAAGCCGTTTTATTGGAGCTGAAGAAATGCTTACAGGCCCGCCTTCGATTGCCTTAGGATCGTCTCCAGTGGATCTCAAAGATCTTTTTTTTGAGCCTCATCCATGTGAGTAAAGAAATCTTGCTTCCATACCGATTGGATCTCGCTCTCGGTCGCATGAGGATCCTCTCCAGCCGATCTTACAGCCTTTTGTTAAAGTCACTTCATTGGAGCTAAAGAAAACGTTACGGAAATCGCCTAAGGATCGTCTCCAGTTGATTTTGCAGCCTTTTGTTGAAGCCTTTTCAATTGAGTTGAGGAAAAACTCTCGTGTCCGCCTTCAATTGCCTGAGGATTGGCTCCAGTCGATCTTGCAACCTTTTGTTGAAATTTCTTCATTGAAACTGAGGAAAAAAAAAACTTACGGACCCGCCTTTGACCGTCTCCAGTCGATCTTGCAGCCTTTTATAGAAGCTACTTCAATGGAGCTGACGAGAAACTCACGGCCCCGCCTTCAATCGCCCACGGATCGTCTCCAGTAGGATCTTGCAGCTTTTCGTTGGAGTTCCTTCAAGCAACTTAAGACAAGTTTACTTACGTACTGATCGGATCTCCAGTCGATCTTGCAGCCTTTTGTTAAAGCCACTTCATTGGAGCTAAAGAAAAACGTACGGACCCGCCTTCGATCGCCAGAGGATCGTTTCAAATTGATCTTGCAACCTTTAGTTAGACCTACTTTGATGGGGCTGAACGAAAACCTCACCTCCACATCCAACAGGGCTCGTCCTCTCCTCATTAAGACCCAAATCGATTTTCAAAATCAACGCATCGTGTGCCAGTCAACCATCCGATCACTGCTAACCACCTTCCTATCAATTTCAATCAAATCTCCTCGATAAAAAAAACACGAAAATTAATTAATTGTCGGCCCATTAACAATCCCATTACCCTCAGTTTATTCCCCATCACGACGAACGAAGAAAAAAAAAATGCCTCATTAAAAACCCAGGTCTTAGAACAAAACGAAGCAAATTAAAATTCAATCTCAATCCAAGACCACCGGCGCTAAGTCTCAGACCCCTTTTTTCCGTCTTCCAGGAATCCCGACGTCGTCGTTGTCGTCGCGGACAACCACTCAAAATCCAATTACAATGAATTCCTCTTGTAATCCCCCTCGAGATTCGTGTTCGAAACGCCTCGACATCGATTAATATTCATCCGACAAGATGTGTCACATCGTAAGAGCTGTCATAACTTCGATTTCAATTCATTGAGGTTCCCATCGGTTCCCCCGCCCATCTCCACCAAATTAGGTGGAACCGCTGCCATAAATTCATGCCGTGGCGGCACAACAGGTTGTCCAAATCGAACATTTCGTATGCACCAGCACAGACAGAAGAAGGAGAACCCATCATAATCGTAATGATAATGCGCGTCCCGGAGATATCATCGAATAATATTCACCTCCTGGCGCCTGGCTGTGCGTCCGTCGGAGGGTGTACTCGAAAAAATCGTTTTCCAATGAAAAGAATTTCCATCGGAGCCGGCGGTCGGTCGGCGACCTGCTTCCTTCGTTGCGTTGCATGGCCGCCTCTGGCCGATGCACACACGTGGAATTCTCGGAATGGAATATGAAGTAAATAAACACTCTCAGCTTCGGCTTCGGGATGGAACCTATTTAGCATTCTTAACGATCGCATGGCCAGAGAGCCATCGACGTGTAATTCGGAGCCATCCTTTAGAACGAAACAAACGCAGGGTAAACAAGGAAGGGGTTGCATGTTCTCCGGGATGATGTAAATCATCTTTTCCGACGAAGAAGACATCCGAATCAATTCACCTGTTGCGATGGCTGGAGGGAGGACTGAGGGAGTCCCATCAGACAACAGACGATGCCTATCGATCGGGGCAAAACATTTACATTTTGTGGAGGTGGAGAAAAATCCTTTTGTCCGATTGATGGGGCGTATTTGTTGATTCATAATTCAAGGATTCTCCGAGATTTACAGATTTTCGAGGGATGTTGAATATTCATGAGTGTCGCTGGAGGAATGGGAGACGGCGTCATCCATAATTTGAGTCAAATTTGAACACGGTTGAATGTTGACAAGTTAAATGTTGTCCATTAACAGGCATCTGTTTGATTCGGAGATGTAAAAAATTAAGCACACGAAAAACCTTCAAGCAATCTGTCACCCAAAAACATTTATAGCTGCAAGGAATAAGAGAAATGAGGCTTTTCATGGAACGGAGGCAGGAAAAACTTCAGTACGAGGTTCAAAATACGAAATTCATAAGCAAAAATCATTTCCGAAAGTTCTTGAGCTCTTCGGTGGTTATAAACATGTTGTCTGACCCCGTTAGTGGAACACGCGGTCAAGAAGATTATGATGATTAAAAAATCGATAAATGTTGTCCTGCTAGGTTTTTTGATTTAGGTAAATCTAGGAATTTAAAAACACCACAAACCTCCATTCTTTTAGATTACCTCTGTCACGGTAAGCTTTCGCAATTCGCCGTTCGGAGCCGGCATTAAACAGTAGGTCCCTTCCACATGTGTCAAAATTATAACGCGCACAACACAGTGGAGGTGCGAAAGGCTAGGCTCTGGCCTTTCGTGGGCTGTTACGCCACTAATGATGATGAAATCTAGGAATCTGGGTGCTGGGTCACAAAATGTCTGAAATTTCATCGCAACTGCTTTCATCATCCAATCAACAATTTGAGCAATCTGGACAGCTTTTTCACTCGCCTAGAACACTCTCATTCAACATATGTGAACATACCCCCAAACTAACCAGATCGGCCATTAAAATACAACGAAGTCGGCCATGATTTTGCTGCAAGATCGGCCATATTGGTTTTTTCACTGTCAGTGAAATGGACGATGGTAAGAAAAATCGAACGAAAGGTGAAATTGTATTTTATAATAATAAATTCGTCGATAAAGCGAGAAATAAATTGAAATTGTATTTTTTTATAATAAAATCTTTCCTCTAAAATAGAAAGATCGTATTTCATCTCGTTGGCCGGTGGTAAAAGCGAATAATGTTGCCAAAAAAACCTCCATTATTTTTTATCTCTTGAAAAAAGGTTTGGGCACGTTGCACGAATGTCCCCAGCAGTACGACTACCGAGGCGTGCTTTGTATTCGACTCTTTCGGGTAGGCGACCGCTCGGTAGACCCAGGATGAGAGCCTGGTTACCCTTGAGCATACCCGCCGAGGAGTTAAAGTCAGCGGCGAAGGATCGGGTTGCATGGAGATCTCTTCTGCGTGCACTACACCCGCAACTCTTTCAGTGGAACATGCGGGCACACAGAAAATGATGATGATGATGATGGAGTTGCTACGGGTGTTGTTGTCCTAGCATAAAGAAGCATGGAGATGAACAATAAAAAAAAGTAGCAGAGACTTTGAAAAAAAACACATTTGAGTCAGGATGTCGTCTATTTGAAGATATACTTGAGTCGTAAAGCCCTTTAGATCGTCAATCGTTTTTTGAACTGCTTGTCACCATTGCAGGTCCAGCGTCTGCCTCCATAGGCACAAATCGGTCTTTCGTTGGCGAGCTAGTGCTAAAAATAGCTCAATGCCTTCCCCATTGATCTAAGGAATTTTCGTGCCGATTTATCGGGTTTTGCTAGAATAGTAATCAGACGGTCATGGCACATCGACTGGAGACTAGAAAACCTCAAAGCAGAGAGTTTTGATTTCTTTGTTCTAACCCTTCGTGGGACCTCTTTATGGCCATATAGAGCGTCTTCAAAAAAAAACCCACATTTCGTAGCCTTCAACGTCGCTGTCTGACATTTTTTTTTAACAGTCGGCTTTAAGGGGTTAAAAGCAACATGAGCGTAAACTTGAATCGTAGACTTTAAGCCGTGTCGTGTATGTAGTCAGTCAGAGTCACTTGACTTAAAAACTTTATGCCACATATTTTAGAAGGCGTTTAAAAAAAAAAGACGGCTTCTCGGTCACTGTACCTGCACTGCCCCGCAACTCTTTTAGTGGAACATGCGGCCACAGAAAATGATGGTGATGATGATGCTTCTCCTTCCGAACTATGTTAGTCATCCTTTTGGTCTGAATAGATCTTAGAAAAGCCCTATTTTCGTATCTAAAAATGTCGCCACGACTATTTTTTTTTAAATTTTATCTTTCCTTACCTGACTCTTCGATTGCTTTAAAGCAAAATCAAATAGAAATGGTTTGACAGCTGCCTGGTGCTACGAAGTTCCTGATGACTGGCTACTCTAACACACGTGTTTGCTGCCGGTGTCAGCAACGGCCTAGAATTTGATACCTTTCGCGCTCCAATTGTTCAACTTTCACAGCCCCAATTGTCTTCAGCCATCAGCCCACAAATCCTTTCTCCATTGGCCTCATAATTCGATTCTTCCAATCGAAGCAAATCCCCCCTTTTAGCATATCGAAGCGAATTTAGTCGAAATTTATATTTCCTGCTCGTTCGAGCCTATTACATGTCGTCCCTGGTAAGACCCAGAAGCCACAATCAAAAACTTCATCACCTACTGAGCTCCTGGCAAGCACCAACCGTCTCTGTCCTCCCAACCTCCCTCCTCCTCTAATTCACAATCGGCTTGCTCTTCCAAAAGGATTAAAGCCTCGTGCAATCGGCATTTGTATGCCAATTGGCAAAATGTTACTCTCAGTCCTTCCGAATGCAATCGCTTGGACTTGTTTATTGTTTCGATTGTGCTCCACTCCCCCGTCCCGTTCTGCTACGAAACTCAATTACACAACGTAATGCGTGTCAGCACACAAAACACAGTCCTGATTCACGTAAATTGCCGCAAACACTTAGCCCACCCCTCCGTCGACAAACGTGGAGAACTGGCTCTGCGAGACTCCACGCCTCGCCAAAAGCTTACTCGGATATCGAGTATCTCGTGTATATCTCTGTGTTTCTCGGCTTCTCTAGTTTCGGGACTTATTGATTGCATTTGATCACGTTAGTTGGACGCCAGAAAAAGGATTCGTTAACGATATCCCCCATCGGAATGACCTACATCCATGCGATGGAAAAGACTGGGGACTGTGTAACCAAAAACGTAACAGAACAGAACAGAAACCAACCCCCCAAAATAGCCCCGGATACTTTTAAGGGTCACCACTCATCATTGTCACGCAGAAATGTGTTTGTTCAGGAACAGAGAGTTCTAAGTCCCAACCCCCCCCGTTCAGTTTAGGAATTTTTAACGATTATAGGGGAAAAATACCCCGAAATGGCAATTTTGGGGGATAATTTCTGAAGAGTGTTTGATTGGGGGTGAAATTGCTGTGCTGGGTTCGTGTTTATCCTGCGAAGGGAGGCAGAGAGGAAAAAAAAAACAATGAAAGTCCTTGGAATATTCAATAAAGGATATACTATGAACTTTTTTTTTTTTATTTCCCACCCTCCGTCGTTGTTTTGCGGGCTCTGTGTGTGTGTGTGCCGTCATTCTGTGGAGGGTGTAAATATGAAAATTTTCGCGAGAGCACTGTTTGGAGAACTTGAGTACTTCTTAAGGGCGATAAACGTTCCATTTGTGTCGATTTAGCATATTTTCAGATGACGCCTAATGGCTGCCATGAGTTTGGGCGAGTTGGGGGGAGCTCCAACGACAGAGCTGCGATGGAATCAGCAGGGATGTCACAGTAATTGCCATAATTTGAGAGGGGGATTATTGTTATTGTTGTTTCTATGTGTCTCTTTGCTCGGGTGATACGAATGGAAAGGACGATGATGTTCATGCATATTTCCTGTGAACAATTCTCGGCTCATAAAAACACTGAGGTTGACATAACCTATTAGATTCGATTGGAGGACGAGCAGAAGTTTATTATGCAAAGCAATCTGTTCAGGGGAACCGGTATCAAAATCGACATCAAAATCGAACTCGGCATCGAAATCAGAATCAGAATCCTTTTTCGATCGAAAGAAGAATAATAAACAAAAACCGATATGCTTCTAGCGTTCCAATTCAATCAAAATCCTTTCATCGGGGTCGGGGGTTATCCTTCTATCGTCGTCGTCGTTGTCGTTGTCGTTGTCGTCTAGTGACCTGATTGGGATTTGATTTTGTGGTGTGAATACAGTCATCCTTTCGTTTGGTTCGTTTCAAATGGGATATCCTTTTATTTGATTTAGTTCTTATCCTTTCACAATAACAGAGAACGAGAGATTCCTAATTTGACTGAGGTTCGTTTGCTGAGCGAGCACCACCCGCCTGAACCTCGAGGCCACAATAATAATTCCAGAGAGTGGAGGAGGAGGAGGACGATATGTTGTTTGCTTTGTTTTTTTTTTTTTTTTCTCGTTGCTGGTGAAAAGGACGACCATGGATTAAAGTCCACACACACAGATAGACAGACACAGTCAGAGGACCCGCAAAAACCGAGACAGAGAGCGAGAACATCCTCGGGTGGTGATTATTTACGGTTTGCGAACTTTTGATTGAATTTCCGATCGAGAGTCAATCGAATTTCGTAACCAGCAACCGACAAAATATCCTGCGGCCTCAAAAAGGATATCATGCGACGATTGACGGTGGATTCTGTCTGGCTGGTCGAGCTGTCTGTGTGTGGATGAGGGATGGTGAAAAGGGTTTTGCACCCGGGAAAAAGGTAAACATGGATTTAAAGTGAAAAATCTGCGCAAATACCAGACGGGCAATCCGAAGGGAAAACGATGCCTTTTGTGGGACTTGTTGCTCGGGGATGTTTTCCTGTGTTTAGATTTGGAAATGGCACGTCATCCGTCTTTTTGACAAACCAATCAGTCCCCTCATACTCCAGAGAAATCGATAATCGTCTGCCAAGCGATCTTCGATTTACACAAATTAAACGCAAAGTGGTCGCCATTAATCTCCATGGCCTGTCGTCTCTTCAACAAAAACTTCCCCCCAAAGGCGTCGCCTTTCATCTCGAGGTCACCCACCAACAAACGACGACCCCCTGACGCAAGTGATTTGTCCGAAAACCAATTGTATCCAAAAGGAAGAAAAAAAAAACAAGGACAATAAAATATGATCCAGCTCCATACGAGGGCGGACAAGCTTGCAACTCTCGCTAAGGCCACTCCGCCTCCAGCGTTATAGCGCTGCAATAAATTTCCACTTGAACTCAAAGGAAACGAAGGCTTCCATGAATTACACTTTACAGACGCGCCTTTAAAAGCGAACGTCTCGAAGAAAAACAGCCCCATCGACACACAGCCGCAGAGCCCAAGTGAAATTGATTTCCTCGAGAAATGTCTATGAAGGCAAACGTATTATTGAACGCCGCCATCGTCGCCGTGCCAAAGAAGGACGAGGATTTAAGGTCCGAGGGAGTTAGTCTCCTTTAAGGATAATCGATATTGTGGCCAAGTATGGATGGCAGAAGGGAATAAGAAATAATAATAAGAAATTCTATTAAGTGAACTGCAACTGTAAGGACATTAATCTAACCAAAGGACGATGATGGCGTCGGCGGTGGATTGTTGTTGTTAGCTCCCCATCCACTCAGCAGAAATGGAAATGAACAGAGAAAAAAGGGGGAATGCGAATATGATTTGAAAAAGGGGGAAGCAAGTGGCAATGCGAATATGAAACGAAAAGGATTAAACAGTCATTATTCCGACAAAAAAAAAGGGGTCGAGAGAATCTGAAGAAGGTGTGGATTTTCTTTAATTATCGCACTTTCTTAATTGAAAAAAATTTTAGACCGGAAACCCCTCAATGTGAACTGCAAGAAATCATTAAATTCAAACTTCCTGTCCGATTTGACAGAACAATGGGCAAACAGTCCGTTAGGTCATATCAAATGTCAACTTCTTGTGAAATGTCAAAAAATTCTTTTAAACTACTTAACCAATTAAATGATAAAAGTTTCCTTTTTTCTCATTTTTCTAAAGAAATTCCACACGCTCGACGACGAACGACATCCGCTGAAAGGAGTCCGCTTTGTTGTCACTTTGACAGAGACCCGCATTCGGGGCGGCTATTTTAAAATTTTCAACGCTGCATGTGGGTCAGATTTTGTTTTGTTGGAGAAGGGTGACTTCTTTATTTTTTTTTTCCTTCCATTTGTTGGGCCTTTAAGCTTAATCATGCGAAACGAATTTAAAAGAATCAAAAAGGCGACACACAGCACACGCTGATGACACAATGAGAGCAGCAGTAGAGCCGGGTCTTCTTGAAAATTTGTTTTTCAAATTTAAATTGTTTATTGGTTTTTAATTTGGAAAGATCGTAATCAATTCTGGTGATTTTGGATGAATGTTATTGTTGGAGGGTGCCATGGGTGAAGAGAATAAAATTTAAGGAAATATACGATGTGTGTCGTCATTAATTGATTGTTGGAAAGTAGATTTATGAGTTCTGATTGAGGCAGACTGATGGGGTGACGTTTATGGTGGATTTGCGCAAGAAATAACGAGGGAACTTGATTGGTGAACACACAGTTTCATTAGTTGTGTTGCGACATTTACTGATGGGAGGTCAGAGAGGGCTGAGTTTTTCCGTCACCTCTCAGGAAGTCTTGTTAGCCAGAGTCTGCGTCGTTTCGGTGGAGGGCCAGTATTTTGTTTTTTTCTGGAATCTGGAACGAAGCCAGAACAACAGAGAATTCGTCAGCAAAGATTGTTCGTCGGCTTAGATCCAAGTCTGCAGCTTTTGGGATCGAATTTCGAGGATTCCACCAGCTTCTAATGGGATCGCTGGCAAAGATCAAACGTTTCCGGGTGAAGATTCGATTTTCCATTCCTTAAAGTTAACTCACTGAAGCTGCGCGTAAATCTCATGCCTTCAGCCCTATTTTAGACGATTGCCCAAAGTTTTAACTGATTCTCTTAGAGTTTCCACCAGCTTCCCTTAAATTCTCAACTACATTTTGGAAATTTTTTGGCTAAGGCTACGTCCACATGATCTGTGGAACTTCTTTTTAGACTCACTCCTCAAAGAAAAGCCCCACAATCGAGTTTTAAGGATTTTTCTGGTGCAAAACAAATCAAGACAGACTGTGGAACTCATTTTATGAAGCTGAACCTAGTTCCAAAGCCTCTAGACGGATTTTTTCAAACGTTTTTAGATTTAGAAGCTGCTCCTAGTTCCCTAGCCTTCAGATGGATTTTTTGAACCGTTTTTAGATGATTTTCCTTGTTTGTTTGTTCCCAAAAAAAAAATCTTGATATTTTTGGATTCAGTTCATGCGTACAAAACGAATAAAATCAACTTCCTAAGCCTGCACCTAAATTTGACTCCTCCAGAACTATTTTTACGGATTTCTCTACCTGCCACTGACTTCCCAGGGACAAACCCGAAATTTTCTAGTGCAGACCACGTCTCTCCACCCTGTAAAATTCACTTCCTCAACCTAGGTTGAGGCGTTTTTTTCAAGATTTCTCCAGCTTCCAGTGGGTTCCCAGACTCAATCCAAGCATTTTCTGGCTCGCTAGACACGCCTCCAAATGATTTTCACAGTCCCCAAGTTCGAAAATTGAATTTTCAGAAATTAGAATTTTTTGCGATTTTTCAGCCAAAAAATGCAGTCAAATGGCATTGACTCGCGGTCGACTTTTTCTGTGAATTTATGTCGCATTTTGAATTCTATGAATTTTGGCTAAAATCTTTGGAAATTTGGATGCAAAGTAATGGATTTTAAGTTCTTTTGTGTAAATTTGAAAAAATTGAGTCCTGGACATGAAGATCGTGGCTGCTGGGAGGTGAAAACTTGAGGGACAGTGAGTAACAGGCGACTGGGAGAGATAACACGTTTGGCAAATCCTTGAAATTTAGATTCAATTGTTAGGAAGTGGTGCTTTTTAATGAGACTCTTTCATTTGACTTGTCAGAATCCAGGGGACAAAGGGCTTGAGGGCTTTTGAAAGCAGTGATAGCGATGAGGGGGTAGAGTCCTCGGGGTTACTACTCTCGGAATCGATTTCCTGTTCATTTGGCTGCTACCCCAAACCAAACCAAATTTTCGAGCAACACATTCATCCATTTGTGACCTCGTTTCGGTCGTTTCCATAAAAACCTACTCTCACCGCTCGCTCTGCTTAATCCCAAAGGGTTCTGGATAAGCTTACAAACTCCCGCCCCATCCTCAACCGACTCCAATTTCAAAACCGCCCGGTAATTACTGTTCAACACCCTTTTTCAAGTGAAAACCAATTAAAAATCTCTCCATACCTTTCGTTTCCACCTCCCAACGCACCAACCTGGTTGCAACATCGAAAACTTTCCCCACAACTTCTTTATGACAACCGTTAGAACTTAAGCAAGACTAGTCAATTCCATTACCAACTTCCAGGACACACACACTCTCGTCCTGTGTTCAGCACAATTTCCTCATTATCATTCAGACGCCCTCAACGCCCACCCCTCTGGTTATGACCACTTTTTCATATGAAAACCAAACGCATTGCAGCAATTAAATCCCCCTTCCCCCTTTCGGTGAAGGTACAAAACACATTCAAAAGGATTCAACACAAATTACTAAACAACTTTCAATGAACACGACAACGACGACGATGGCAAGGACGTCAGATGAGAAGTTCGTCCTCCATTTTCTCCACACCACATCGCTGCAAAAAAAAAAAAAAAAAAAACACTCCCTAATTGTCCGTGTTTATCAGGAGAGAACAAGTTTTTACCCGCACAGCGAAAGTTTTCACATCAAAAATGCAGTGCACACCACAGCAGGAGGAATTTATGCCAAAACACCTCTAAAATGTGGTGAGTGAGAGTCCTTCGGGCGTGTATACCTGAAACCTGTGAGCCTCCCAGGACTGTCTCTTATCGTAAACATGTTGACATTTTACCTCTTGTTCCTCATCGTCCTTGGCGTTTGTGTCACCATCTCGCCGCACGGTGACTAAATGCAATTAACTTCTTTGTGAGAGCTGCAGGAAAAGAAAATTATCGAAAAAAACTGACAGGACCTGGCTGCAGTATTTTGCCCCAAATTTGTCACTCAAACTACGAAAATTTCTTTTTCAATCTCGAGTGCATGGTGTATAATCACTCTCTGCATGTTTTTGTCCTCTGTCCTCTGTCGTTTATCCTTGATTCGAACAACTGTCGTTGTGTGTTTTATTTTGAGTCGCGTAATGTCCTGTGGGCACGCAATGGGCTTAGTAATTTGCTTAGCTGGCACTTTTTTTTTTTTCGGGGTTGAACTGTGTGTGTTATGTTCAAGGGCTTGCTTGTCGAAATCTAGGTCACATTAATCCACCCCTCTGCACACAGAGACGCCTACAGAGGCTTAGTAAATTGCTTGATCCTTAACACTAATTGCTCGTAGAATGTGAGCCAAGTGTCAAAGGCGAGACTGCCAGAGAACAAGAACCACACAGACGGACGACAACGACGAGGACGACGACGAGAGAGAAAGAGAGAGAATTTGATAATCCTTGATCTATTTGCTTTATCCTTTTTCTGGCAATATGTGCAGAATGTACAAGAACGAGAACCAGAACGAGTACGAGGAGTATATTTTAAAATCCTCTCCGAGTGTAATTACATTTCACACATTCGTCCTTTTTATCCACCCCCGGCTCGGAGAGGATGAAGGAAAAAACAAGTGCCATTCTGTAGCTCTAATCACTGCTGGACATTCGAAGGATAATGTAGCCCACATCTGTTGGGTGCATTAACTTATCCTTGCACTGATAGTAAATCAGAAACTGTACACTTTATGTCCTGTGCCATGGTTCTCCTAATGCTCTGGCCGGTTGTCTCTCTCTCTCTCGCTGGCCTTCGGCGTAATTCGATCTAGAAAATTATGTGAAGTCCTAAACGAAGTTGTGGTCGAGAATAATGTCATCCGGTTTTTGTTAAAGGAGCAGGAGGAGGAGGAGGAGGATACACTTCAAAAGAAGGTGTGGATCAAAGTGTCAAATTTAAATGGCTTCTCGAGTAGGAGTGGAGTGTGTCGTCGTGGTTTTAAACGATGTCTTGTTCGTCTTTTTTTTTTTTTGTGTGGCTTCCTTGTGAGTGAGTCATGTGGAAGGACATGTGCGCTGCAGTGCAGATGTTTTTAAATGGCTTCAGTGGGGACAGTCATGACTCGTGACCAAGAGGCGAAAACACTCCATTGACGTTAATCATTTCCAGGAGGTGAAAACACTCCGTTCCAATGACTTTTCCCTCTAGACCGCAATCAATCAAACGATCCTGGCGCCAACATTTTCCACCGCACACACACAAAAGTCCACCCATGTGAGTGAACCACACATAAACCCCTCGTTTTGAGGTCAACAACTAGCAACGCAATTGCAATTCAATTACAATCCGACAAACCGACACAAACAATGAAGCTGTCAGATCCTGGGAAAATGCCAAAAGGACAAAAAAACAAAACACTTTATAGACCATTTCACAGGTGAAAACTCTGCGCGTCATCAGATTCAGACGTTTTCCTAAAACCGAGACGGGACACCAGCGTTTTATTCGATTTTTACGAGCTCTACGATTGCCGTCCAGTGTCGTGTTGTGTGCTTTAGCCAAAACAATAGGCCCGACCGAAAAAAACATAACACAAAACCCCTCCCAGACACAGACCCTATTGTTCCAAAACTCCACCAATGTTATTGTTTCCACTTGACTTGTGTCCACGTTTTCGTTTTTCGGTTTTGAATTATGTGTGTTTTTTTTTTTTTGTTTTTCGTTTTATGTGGGGGACGCCATTGTTCGGCAGGACAATGAAAACCTGTTAGACACGGCGCATCATACAAATTTCCCATCGATACGTTCATAAATAAAAGCAAAATTAAATAAATTTCTAAGAAATATCTAGTTCAGGACATTTCGTGACGGGCGTTATGGTGAATCGTCTAAGGATACGTGGGTAATCTTAGATTAACACGCATGAAGGAGTTTCGATGTGGAGTGGAGGACACTTGTTGATGTTGTTCGTTGGTTTTCGTATTCACGCTGAGTCCTGGGAAAACGAAAAGTAAAGGACATAAAACAGAAAGTTGGCGTGAGGAGGATTTTGTGGGCTTAGCTGGGAATTTTGGGAAAGGATGAGGTTATTGATTAGGACGAGGGATTAGGGGTGATTAGGCGGGTTCGATGAAGTTTTTCGCCCCGAATTAGCCACTTTAAGTGGAGTGGATTTAGAGAACCCCCCGTCGGTCCTTAATCGATTAGAGAGAGGCTCGTGCCTCTCGTGACTCCGTGCAGTTCTCAGACCTCCACTTAAATCCTTCCGGTCGACACTTGTTCGAAATAGCCCGTTTGCCCGCGATGTCAATAAATAGTTCACCTTTGAGGAAATGAATTGCAAGGCAACCTGGCAAATGACCATGCCACACCATCAATAAACCCTTAACCGCCTCATCAGCGGCTCCTTTCTTCCTCGAAACCCGTTTGCAGGCAAATCCTCTTTTCCTTAAATCCTTTCTTCTTTTTTTTCCTCGGCTTTTCCCATCCGGCGAACGAAATGGCCACCGTGATGAATGCAATAACCTCTCACTCTTCCATCGTGATGTGGTACTGTCGGCTCTTATGCCGCCCTGACGCGTGCTTTATTGCCCCAGCGTTTGGTCTTTTTTTTTTTGGACCTCCACGACACCCTAATAAATGCAAATCCTCGGCTGACCCAAATTTCACCTTGGCAGGACCGAAGTAAGACCCGTTGCTCACGCTTATCATCTCCGCCATTGCGGAGAGCTGTAAATTTACTTTGTTTTGTTGTCGGGTGTGTGGATGTGGGAGGGAATCCTTTCCTCGTCGTTTTTTTTTTTTTTTTGCCCGTCCCTGTGTGTGCTTCGCCTTATCACGGCTGAAGGGAGATCCTTTGAGAGGGTTTTATTCCTTTTCCGCCGAAAAAAAGGAACGAAACGAAAAGAGAGCCTTCACACAAAAACCGCAGCAAACTGCTTTGAAAAATTCCCATTGTTATCGGGAATCGCACGCTTGCCCGATTAGGCGAGGTGCCACTTACTCGGCCTGGTGGGGGGGGGATCTGAAAGCCGGTGCTGTGTGCTCCCAAGGAGGATGTGAAGTGGTTTTTTTTACTGACTTAATGGAAACCGAATGGTTTCCTGTGGACTTGTGTATATGGCGGGATCTCATGTAATGGCAGCGAGATTGCAACACGCCACTGCCCGGGTAAAATGGACGTAATCTCCTGTCCGACTTTGGTCTATGGCTGTCAATCATGGGACATTTGCATTCAACTTTGGGCTTGGCCAAGAGTGGAGGTGAGGTTCGTTGGTTTTTTTTTATGCTCGGGGAAGATTAAGGGGAATTAAAATCCTTTTAAGAGAGGATTGCAACTTTGTGTTTGCCGTGGTGGGGCTGGTGTGTGGTGTATAATCGACCATATCTGGGGTCCTTGGTAATGACAGGACGTGCGTGTTGTTTGGAATTCTTTATTGGTACATATGTTGAGGTACTTAGAGTGAGAGAGTGTGTGTAGGGATCTGGTAGCTTAGGACACTTTGTGGTAAATTGAAACATTTCTGTTTATTTTTCAAATTTCAAGAATTTCCGAACGTAGCTTACTGATTTTTAGCCATATTGTTGGCTTCAGAACACTTGCGGCTTAGAGAGCTCTTGCTCTGACCTGGAACCTTAGCCCATGCGAGTATGGACTGCTTTTTAATAAAAAAATTAAATCCTTTCTGTGTTCATCGTAAATTTCAACGATTTCCAATAGCATCTTACTGATTTCTAGGCATTTTTTTTCTTTTCAGGGTACTTACTGCTCATGGAGCCCTCCTGGATCAGAACTGTGCCCCATATGAAAATGATGGGACGTTGTGGAGGATTTTCTTGTTTAAAACTATATCATTTCTGTTCCTATTGCATATTTCAACGATTTCCAAAAGCATCTTACTGATTTTTAGCTGGTTTCTTTTTTTTTCAAGACGTTTGCTGCACAGTGAGCCCTATTTGGCTTGGAGTTGTACTTTTTCCGAGCTGCAGAGGCTATATGTGGCTCTTCTATATAAAGAAATTGAATCTTTTCTGTCTTTCTTACAAATTTCAACTATTTCCAAAAGCAATTCACCGAGTTTTTGCTACTTTTTCCATCACAAGACACCTTTTCCTCACAAAGCACTTCTGAAGCCATTCAGAGGACTTCCACTCCAAATTCAGGACCCCAACTAGTGAAGTCTCACTAAAATACACCACAACATATTCTTTTTGATTAAAATTCCTATCGGTTTTAGCCAAAATTCGCAAATTCAAAGCCATGGCGTAAATCACCAGAAAAAAAAATCTCTCTGCGAGTCACCATCCATCCACTTTTAAGCTTCTCCCGTCCATCCCGTCGACTCCCATAATTCAATCTGAACATTTCTTACTTAAATCACTTCTAATACACGATTCCTAATCAAATTTACCATCCATTTTGGTCAGATTTCAAAAATCGAATTTTTGTCTTAAATCACCAGAAAAAGTCGACTTCGAGTCAATGCCATTTGACTGCATTTTTTGGTGGAAAAAATGCGAAAAATTTTATTTTTGTGAAATTTAATTTTTGAAAAGTGAAGTTATGAAAATCTGTTAGAGGGGTGTGTGGGGACTCGAAAATGACCTAGGACATGTTTGTGGGTCCTGGAGGTCCTGAGAAATTGAGAAAAAACGTTCTCATTTTTGAGGTAGGGATGTCAGTGGATAAAAATTATAAAAATTGATTAGAACGTCATGTCCTGAATAGAAAATGACTAAGATCGCGATTGTAGATTTACTGGAAGCGGAGATATTCAGAAAAAACTATCTGTACCCTCACATGGAGGGTGGAGGGGGTGGATATTATAATATTCCTTTAGAAACTAATAGTCTGAGTTGAAAATGACTTAGTTTTTTAAAATCGCTCCAGTGGAACTGGAGATATAAGCAAAAGAATTTTTTATGACGTCATTAAAGGATCCAACTGAAACTATGGAAATCTTGTTTGGGCTTGTCTTGTGACTCGAAAATGACTTAGAATGTGTCTGTACCTCTGATAGAACCGGAGATATTCGAAAAAATTGTATATGACGTGACGTCATTGGAGCAGGATTACGTGGGTACAAAATTCTATTGAGGGCTTTTCTAAGGAACTCAAAAAAGTCTACTTTTTGTAAGTCGGTCCAGTAGAACCGAAGTTATTAGAAAAATTCTCATAAATTAGAAAAAACCTTTTATGACGTGACGTCATCAGAGCACAATCAGTCGGGTATGAAATTCTGTTAAGGGCTTCTGCTAGAAACTCAAAGAAGTTTAGTTTTTGTAAATCGGTCCAGCGGAACCAAAATTATTAGAAAAAAAAATCTCAAAAATAAAAAAAAATCTTTTATGATGTGACGTCATAGGAGCAGAATCCTTCGGTTACAAAATTCAATTGACGACTCCTCTAAGAAACCCAAAAAAAGTCAAGCTTTTCAAAATCGGTTTAGTCTAACCGAAGTTATTCCAAAAAAACATCTCAAACTTTGAAAAAACTCTTTTATGTTGTGACTTCATGGCAACAGAATCCTTCGGGTGCAAAATTCTTTTAAGGGCTCGTCTTAGAAACCTCGAAAACTTAAGTTTTTGAAAATCGATCAAGTAGAACCGAAATTATTCAATTTTTTTTCTCGATATCTGAAGGACTCCCATGAAGACCAACTGTCTGAAATCTTCTCTGATCATGCCAGCATGCCTCTTGCATATCACGTACCAATCTCTAGGCTCTTGTCACCGTCCACTGTTGGTCCCCGAAATCCTAGACCCACTCCCGTAGCCCCGCATTCAATCAACCTAATGCAGACAACCGAATCGCCTCAAAAATGAACCGGCGTCGTCGCCTAATGGCTCCCCAGACAAAATCCGACGTCACTCGTCATGAAATTTTAATCACTCCGTCGTTTACTTAATTAATTGATGCTCAATCCCACAGCCTCTCTGGTCCTACCGCCACGTCATTCGCCTTGAGACATCTTCTCGCCCACAGAACCAAAAAAAAAAAAAAAGACGAGGAAAGTAATCAACAAACATCCACACGCTTCAATCGCGTGTCTATTCCCACAGAGACGCACTGGTCCTCGCCCAGCCGATGTAACGCATACGCATCCTTTCGCCCGCACACTAATTGCTAAATCAACTGCCAATCAAACTGAAAAAAGAAAGGAAACAACCAGAAAGCATGTGCGGGCGCCAATGGTCAGTCAGTGAGTGACCATTATCCTCACCCTCTGTCCGAGAAGACGAAATAAATTTCCAATTTGCAGATGGATTCGTTTTCCGCCGGGGTAAACTCGAACTCACCACCAGGAATTTGACGTGCGGATCGGTCGTGACCAATTGACTGAAGAATCACTCCATCACCGGTGGCCCCGAAGACTCCAAGGACGAGGACGACATCGTTATTAAGTCAGCAAATCGATCGGTTGTTGTTGTTGACTCAAGGCCAAGGAAGAAGTTCATTTTCTGTCAAGGACTCGAAGAGAATTTCCTCCTCCTTTGGGATTAATTTCAAAGTCCATTCATTTAATGAAGTCGATCCTGGGGCCCCAATTTGATGGGAATGAGAATTTTCTCGTCTTCATCCAAGAGATGCCCTTCGGTGGGAATTTTCAGGATGTTCGCCGAGGGTCCCTGCGGGGATTCATTGACAAGGTGGGAATCACCGTTGAGGATTTTCTCAAAATGACACCCGGAAAATGTTTTTCCTTGGACCGTCGAGTGTTTATTTTTGGAGCGGATAATGATGTGCGAGCGCACTTCTCACGGTCGATGGAAAAAGGGGTGTCCTGGGGACGTGGTGAAGACGTTTTCAAGTGGACGCATGAGTTTGTTGCTGCGGATGAAAGGATTTTCGTCGTTGCTGCGCATCTGCGTCGAGAGACTCATTTTCGCCCTTGAACGAGACGACTTCGCCCCCGCCCGGCAATTAGTTGTTAGTACCTCGTATCCTCAACAAAAAAGGACCCAGTGAAGACATAAACTGACCAACTGTCATCATGTACATTTTTTTCTTTCCCTCCTCTCTGGAGTCATTTGCACAGAGGACCTTTTCCATTGTTCTCCTTCACTACCTCCTCGATGAGGTGTAAAGCGAATGTCCTTTTCTGCAGTGGTTATTCCACCCCTCTTTGGGTTTTATTACCGACTGTGTGGCGTGGTTATCCTTACAACAAATCTCATTCATTGTGTGTCAATTCCATGGGATATTTCCGACAGGACTCTCTTTTATTACAACTCCTATGCCTATCTCTCTTGTGCTGATGTATGTCACGAGGGGATGGGGAGAGGAAATGAAATTCAGAAATAAAATCTAGGCTAGAGGATGTGTGTCCATGTGTCCATGTGTCTGATGTGCGGGTGGGTCAAACTGATAGCAAAGTAGGACCATTACTGGCAGCCTAAATGATTTTTATGATTTAATTTCTGCTACACTTACGTTAAATAGTTCATCGTCCTGCGCGGTAGGACACAGCAGAGCAACAGCGGGCAAGTAGTAAATTGTTTTATCCAGGAGTGTCGGTTTTGTTGGATCCTAGAAGTTTTATGGCCTCACATGTGCAATAAATGGCAAAACTTATGTCGCATGCCTCGCTCTGTCTCTGCTATTCCCTGTTGCGATGTCATTGTCCTAGTTCTGGCACACACACACAGAGATACACATGAGGTTCCTCGCATTAAATTGGATTTTTATCGAGTGTCCTTTGGAATGTTTCACTGCAAATTAGACGTGAATACCAGCACCACCGTCCCTTGCAGCGGGTGTGTTGAAAAGGATTCGCTTTGATTTGTGAACCCCTCGCGTCAGGATTAGGAGTCCTTTAGCCTGGAGGGTGATTCTTTTTTTGTTGTTTGTGGGTCAATCAGGAGTAAAAATCAATCGATGGTAACGAGATTTATTGACTGCATTGGTTTGATGGATGAAAAGGAGCGATGAATTGGAAAATTTTATAATTTTTTTTTTTGGTTGTGTTGCTTTCTCTTTGATCCTTTTTACCCTTCTTTTTTTTGTCGGTGAGGTCAAGGGAGAATGGGTCCTTTTGTGGTGTAATTAGGGATGGGAAATTTGTGGGTGTTTCCTGGTTTGCTGATTTGTCTTTGTTGTGGAACGTGTGTGCGTACGAGGGACTCGTGACGGCGACAGATGGCGGTCAGGGGAGATCTTTATCGCAAAAGAGAATTCTGATAGTCCTTCTAAATTTTTCTATTTCTTTTTTTTTTTGTAGATCCTGCTCAGAGCCTACAGACGACTCGAATTCTGTATACGTCCTGAAAGCGAATCAGATTCTGCAGACGAGTCGGATCCTCCAGACGACTCAGATCCTGCACACGACTCAGATTCTTCATACGACCCTGACCCTGAAGGCGACTCGGATCCTGCAGACGACTCGGATCCTGCAGGCGACTCAGATTCTGCATACGACCCAGCCCCTGAAGGCAACTCAGATCCTGCAGACGACTCGGATCCTGCAGACGACTCAGATTCTGCATACGACCCAGACTCTGAAGGCGACTCAGATCCTGCAGTCCACTTAGATCTTATAGACATTTCAGGCCGACTTCAGACCCTCGGCAGAGACCCGATTGTAGGCCTTCACTCAAGCTAAGAGAATCAACAGCTTAGCTCACAGGTCAACTTGAGTGCTTCCTTACAGACTTTCTTACTAATTCTTAACCTTTTCTTTATACAGTGACCCCTGCAACTTCTTCACATGCAACGTACAACCCCTTTTACCGGCGCCAACACCCAACGCTTAAACAAATTACCCCGCCTTATCATCCGGATGGGGTGGCATAAATCATACCCCGAAAAATCCCCTCTCAGCAAATCCCAAATCCACCACACATCCACACCCTCAAAGAGCCACTGAACCTGCCCATGAAATTAAATAAATCTTCACCTGATGGACTGGCCCCTACACACACCCGTCCTGCCGTCCGACGAACACACCCGACCAAAAACGTTGCGATTTTCGGTGGCAGATAGCCGTCCAAAGTACTCGCCATGCAAGGCCAACGTTAACACCCCGAATGACTTAAGCGTAACGGTCATTAAACGAAAACCCATCAAAGACCGACCAAGCAATTAAGTGGACTCTCCTCTTTGTGTGTGTGCCAAGGCAAGTGAGCTCCTGCCGGCAACAGCCACACCACGTGGAAACGTAGAAAATCACCCTGAAGCGGCCTAAAACGCACCAAACCCGCCCGTCCTCCGTTGGGCCATACTGACCACCGTAAAGTGCATGAAATTAACGTTAGATTTCCCTCAGATACCCTCCCCGCCCACTTAAGCACCGTCACTGGAAAATCTGCTTAATGCCACCATGTCACGGAATAAAATTCTCTTTTTTTTTTTTTTTGTCCTGGCACATTAAATCCCAACTACAACAACGTCTTGGTCATGGCCAAAAAATCCGACGAGGCGAACATTTACTTAACCAAAATCCAAAAAACCAACAAAAACCATTAAAGGCGAGACCACATGAGATTGGGATTGAGATTCCTAAAGCTTTGGGTGCCGTGTCCTCATTTCCTACGTGGCGGGAAAGTAAAAAAAAAAGGTCCTTTAAGGCGAATGAGAGAGGGGAAAATAAAATGTCCCTCGGAAAACAGAGAAAACTCATAAAAGACGTGAAGACGTACGACAAACAGACCAACGAAAAGTGAATCTCGGCTAAGAGGTTTTTCGTGTGTGTCCTTTTGTCGTCCTGTGTGCGCGAGTGTGTGTTTGAAGAAGAGATTTTCCCTCCTGCTTTGGTTAAGTGAATGTTTGATGGAATGTGTGGTGAGGGAATCTGTTTATGGTAAGGACGGGGCAGCGCATTTTGGATCGTGTGGAGCGTCTGAATGAAATCCACAAAATCCACCAAATTTTTGCAGTCTGTATCATTTTTTTTATAATTTGCGCCAATGTAGGTGTAATCTTCGAAAATCTATGGAAGTATTTCCGATATGAGAAGGACCAAGCGGACGACTCTAGAAGGCCACGCCTTCTTAGGTTCTAAAAAATCTACCGAAGTTTTTTTTCGACTCTTTTGGAACCTTTCTTTCCACATCTACCAAGAGTTTGGACCTTCGGGAAAGTTTTTTGAAGTTCCGTCATACATTAGGGGCCGGGTACCGTCGTCTGAAGCTCTGTGAAACCGACCTCTGTGAAACTTCCGCGTAAACGCTGTATTATGCCCAGAGGGACAATGTGGAAGATCCCGCTCTGTAAATTTTTTCGGTAATTTTTTCAACGCCTTCGACCTGCTTGTCCACTGAGATCAGTGCGATGTTGCCAGCGACGTCGATCACTTTAAATCTCACGGGTATCAACAGGCGCAGGACCCTGTCGTACATGAGGACCGGGTACCGATGCCTGTGGAACTTCGAGTACCGACTTCTGTGGAACTCGAATACCGACCTGTGGAACTCTCGCGTAAACGCTGTAATATGTCCAGAGGGATAGGTTATGTGGTACCGATCCCTATGGAACTCCGAGTACTGACGCCTGTGGAACTCCGAGTACTGACCTCTGTGGAACTCCGAGTACTGACCTCTGTGGAACTCTCGCGTAAACGCTGTCATACGTCCAGAGGGACAACGTGATAGAGAAAGATCCCACCTCCGGTGGCGTGACCTGTTGAATGGAGACCTGAATCAGTTGGGCCTACGAAATTGGAGGTGTCTAGCGAGAAATTGTAGGTGTCTAGACCGCGGTAGATGGCCAGTCATGTTGTCTGAGGCTCAGGTCCGCGCCGGACTGTAGCGTCTGCAAAAAAGGAAGTTAAGGAAAAGGAGGCAAAGCATCTTTGATCCTGTGCGGCGTCTATAAAATCCACAAAATCCATGAAATCCACAAAATGCTGGCAGTGTGTTTATGATTTAGAAAAGTGGAGACAGCGCATCTTCAATCGAAATCCAAAAAATTCACAAGATCCACATAATGCTGGCGTGTGTTTGTGATTTAGAAAAGTGGAGACAGCGCATCTTCGATCGAAATCCAGGAAACTGACAAAATCCCGACTAATCTCCGTCGTAAATCATCTTCGAAGCCCCGCATCATAAATCTCCGGCTCTGCTCCGACACAGGGGTCTTTGAAGACTTGATTAATTAATTACCGGATCAAAGCCGATTCCGTCACGATCCACCCTTTGATCCAGCTCCTTGTCGTGCCTTAAACCTCACACCGCTCCTTGTCATCGGTTGGGCATTTCAAACCTCACACCGCTCCTTGTCGTCGGCGCTCCCAGACTCTTCTTCGACGTTCCCTCACTCTTCGACGCTCCCAGACTCTTCGACGTTCCCTCACTCTTCGACGCTATCACAGAGGTCAAATGATTGACAGATTGCTGAAGGTTTCTATCGAAACGAGATAAAATAGATGCGGGATCGTGTGCTGACAGTAAAAAACCAAAAAAAGTGGAATAAAAAACGACATCTTCATTTCAAGGACCCTCCTCACAAACTTGCCGCTTATCTGTGGGGTTAATTACCGAGGGAAAAGGCAATTTTTTTATGCATCACAATCAACAATCGACGTTCCATTGAAAAGGCAATTTTTTTATGCATCACAATCAACAATCGACGTTCCATTGATTCAATAAACAATCGAGGAATCTGTTTGTGTTGCTTATTTTGGTTTTTTTTTTTTTATGGGTTTGTCTCCTCCCTTATTTATGACGTCATGCGGGATTGATGATGAGGGTCGCCGTCTAGAGAAAGGATCTGCGTTTTTTTTTTAGCAGAGAAAAGGATTGTTATCTCTGCTGACTTTTATTCAATTTTTAGGAGGAACGTAAACAACGATAAATATTCGGGGTGGGAGATTTATGAGGCAGAGAATAATTTCCCATACGGGTGAAAATTCGAAGGAAGCGAAAAAAAAACTGAGGTGTAGATGGGAACTCTTTTCATTCATCGACTCCAATAAATGGAGACGACTAAGATGTGGATGGAAATCATTTTGATTCATCAACTCCATAAACGGGAGAAGAAAGCGAAAATTCGAAGGAAGCGAAAATTAGAAGGAACCGAAACTTCGAAAGAAGCCAAAAAACTGAGGTGTGGAACCGATGAAAGTCCATTTAATCCATCGATTCCCATAAATTTTGAATATTCAACCGAGGTGTAGACGAGAATCATTTCAATTCATCGACTCCCATAAACGGTCTCGATCAGACCTGTTTTGCTTGCATTTTGATTGTGCATTTCCTTTTCGAACATCCCCTCAACCATCAGCCCCAGATCTCAAAGCAAACCACTTCTCCAGACAAACACTGAAAAATAAATTTTGTCTATTGCGCTGTTCATCATCAGTTGCTAATTGAATTTCCACGAAATCTCCCATTCCCATCTGCAGAAGTACTCGTACTCGTACTCATCGTAGTCCTACTCGACGTACTCGTAATTCGAAACAGTAGCAGTAGACACAAATATCCATTCCCAGGCCGTCCTCGTTGTCGTCGTTGTCGTCGTTGTCGTTTCTGCTGCCCTTCTACCGCCACAAGATGTCTCGATTGCGTTAAATCTCTCACCGCAGAGCACTGCCACCGGGAGGTTTCCCAAAAACAATGCCGCGCAACCAGAAACCCTCCGTTGTCCCAAGTGGTATTTTGGTCTGCTGGAATGTCAAACTGACATCCTTCGGTCGGTCGTCGTTGTCGTCATCATCGTTGCCGTTTGTGTTGTCATCATCTGCGTATTGTGTTCCCGAATTATTGTGTTTATTTGTTATTCTAGCCAAAGTGGAGCAGCAGTCATAAGGCCTCTCGTTCCGTTTGTGTCATCAGGCTGGCTGACCAATTCTACAAACAAAAAAAAAAAAATTAAAATTCCTCTCCCACCAGGACATCCATCGTCCTGGGTGTTTGGATAAACAAACCCTCACACAGGAGCCAGTGTCGGGTCTGACTAAAACTTGAACTCCAGAGACAACTTGTTCTGCTACATCCATCACTGACAACAACAAGAAAATGTCATAACCATCAGGAACCCCTAAGTAAACAGAAAACCGAAAAATCTGCCGAGACGATCATTTCGGTCCAGTGGAAAGTTTCTAAAAATAAAATGCGCCTTTCACCGGAAAATTTTCTTCACTTGGACCACTTGAAAATGTGGAATTTATTATCCTCACCGAGAGTCGAGCAGTGTTGGATAATAATTAAGTGAAGGACGAAATTGAAACAGACTAGTCAGGAAACTCGATGAATTCCATGGAAATGCACAGGAAGCTCAAGAGGGTGTTGTCTTCGTTGGCGGCGGACGTCCTCATTCTCATCCTCATCGTCGTCGTCGTTGTCGTCGTTGTAGTCGTCTTTCCACTCCTGTGGTCGTTAATTACAAGGATTCTTTCAGGTCGGTGTTAACCTCTGTGCAAGAGTGACTTCCTCGAAACACAAAAAAAAAGACGACGGAGGAAGGTAGCCTACTCTCTCCATGGTGGGTAATGATGTTCATTGAGGGAGGGACAAGTCCATTTGCACGGGATAATAATATCCTGCGAGGGAGTTTGGTGGTGGCATTTAGCGTAATGGAATCAACGCTACGTTGGATTATAATTTTCAATTTTCTCACTGAAGATTGGATTTCGGAAAAAGCACAACGCGGAGAGATGGGTTTTCTCTTTGCCGTCGAGGTGAATTCGAAAGGTGAAAATGAGCTTGAATCGTTGTGTGCTCACGTCGTTTTCTGTGATAAAACTGAATTCAGCGTCATTATTGACGCATCTGAAAGTTAACGACCCACAACTGAACGACCCAGGTGCACTTCAAAAGTCTCCACCTCACTCACATCCCCCTCTAATAGCTGTAATTCATCTCCACCGAGTACACGAAAAAAAAACACACATTAAAAAAAACGCAATAAATCCCCATCGTATACGATTACAAGCAACGATATCGTAGCCATCCATTTCGGTAGCAATTAAACTCAAAAAATCTTGTTTTCCATTCGTCTCCAACAACTTAATTGGGTGTCTAATTTCTTCTTCGGTCCCCGGCTGTCTCAACCTGAACCCCTTTCTCGATCTTGGGATAAGAATTTTAAAAATTATTTACCGTTTATTATGTCAGATTTGACATTTTGGTGGTGGGTAGGGGGGGGGGGGGGGGGGGGGAATAATTTACACCGCACAAAGTGTCAGAGGCAAATGTCTCCTCATCTTGAATGATTTCTCAGTTGCTAGAGAAAAAAGGATTAAATGACAATGACAACGACATTCAGATGACAGTTTAACTGCCGTGGAGAAAGCCACACAAAACATGGAGAAGAAAAAATGTTATGACAACAACCACCCAGTCTCCACGCAACATGTGTCCTCCCTCTGTCTCCGATTGGCAGGAGATTCAGCACGTCATTTTGACACAAGCGTGTGTGTGTGTGTGTGATCGCCTTCCTTTTGTTATTCTCCACTGATTTATGAAAATGGATACAAAATTTGGATTAAAGTGGCGTGTAAACGCTGTGAAAAGGACCACAACTGACAACCGAAACTGGGGAGTATTTGATTTATGCACTCGACAGTATTCCGGGCGGAGGAGGAGCTCGCTTGAAATTATGAATTATTAGCGACCCTTCTGGCAAACGAACGGGGGGAGAGACGGAAAAGAGAATTTATTTCGAAAAATTTTCTTAAGCAGATTTCATTTGGAGTCTATTTCGGGAGAATTATTGATGATGGAAGGCGGGAGGGGAACAAAAAAAAAAAAAGCCAGAACACAGCCGAGTCAAGTCGTGGAGTGTGTGTTTGATTTAGGAACACACACACCCCACGCCCTGTCGTGATTTCAAGAGAGAGAGAAAAATTGTTTTATTTACAAAAATTTGATTTGTGGCCGTGGTTGGGGCTTACACCAGCCTAGAGGTGACCGAGATGAAGGCAGTTTTGTGTTTATTTATTTGGCAACGTCGATTTTCTTTCTTTTTTTTTTCAAAATCATGCACAGCTTGGAGGTGAGAGGAGATCTCGTGCAGGTGCACGTGATTCGACGCGGTTCAATGACCAAACGAATGGGAGTGCAGATGCCGATGTTGCTCTAATGTCTGGGGGCGATTGAATTGATTATTTCCACATTTTATGTGCGGAATTTTTATTGCTAAAAAATGTAGAAATAAAAATTCCTAGATAAATGAACATGTGGGATTTTTGCACGAAGAGAAACTTGTTTTGATTGACGGTGTTTAATTGACAGCCGGCGTTTATTGATGAGATGGCGGTGGAAATGATTTTCTGAGAAATACGAGCTGAGCTATTGAATGGCGGTACTACTTTGTATGTCTGGTTTTATTAAACGACATTTTTTTTTTATATCCAGAGGTAGATCTCATGTTCGGCGTTGGGCGCCATGTTCATTGTTGCACTCCATGTTCGTGTAAAAGGCAAAAAGGTCAAGTTTTAAGTCCTTACTAATAAGTAACCGATGTGTATCCTTGCTCACACTTTATCTGATCGACCTTTAGACGTCATTGATATCCAAGATGGGTTCAAATAGCGCCATTGACAGTTGAGCGGCGCTACTTTGTAAGTCTGGTTTTATTAAGCGACATTTTTTACGTCGAGACAGAGTTACATCATGTTCATCTGTCGGTGTCATGCTCGTTGTTGGGCGCCATATTCGTCGGTGGGCGTGTGACAGGCACAAAGGGCAAAATGTAAGATCCTAACTAGTGACTCAACGATGTGTATCGTTTCTCACACCTTGCCTCAACGCGTCCTCGACCTTATTGATATCCAAGATAGCTCCGAACAACTCAGCTGACAGCTGGGCGGTGCAATTTTGTAAGTTTGGTTTTATTAAACGAACAAGCTATACTCTGGCCCTGTATGGGCTGTTACGCAGGTGATTTTTTGTTCTTATTAAACGACATAATTTTACCTTCAAAAAAAGACATTAGGTTCATGGTTGGGCGCCATGTTCATGTGACAAGCGCAAAGGTCGAGTCTTAAGGTCCTAACTAGCGAGTCAACGATGCATGTCCATACTCGCGCCTTGTCTCGACGACCATTCACCGTCATAGATATCCAAGATAACTCCAAAAAGCCTAATTAGAGAGCCATAACCATAAAAGAAATTAGTCCATCCAACGATTACCTGCCACACACCTTTGTCTCTCATTTCCCGTTTAGAAAAGACAACAACTGCTCTTGAAAATTAGCCTTCAGAAAACTCCCCCGTTTGCTAATTCGTGTCATTAGAAGAACATGATCGATCGTCCACATGCTCACCGGAATTAAATTTTTAAAAAGAAAAAAACCTTAACCACCAACATCGCCCTCAACCACATAATCATCAAAGAAAATTCCTCCGCGTAAAACTACAAAACCGCAAAAGAAATCATCATCATCATCGTCGTCGTCGTCCTTCATCTCTTAACCCAACATCTGTGGTGATGGTTGGTTAGCCTGATCGGGGCCATAACCCAAGGCTCTCAATACCACACCGACCATCTGCTCCGAATCAGTTGGTAGATAAGACGCAGAGATACACACTCAAATCCACGGTTGGAATTAAGATGCCCACCGGAGAGTTATTACCTTATTACAGAAATGCGATGCACACACAGAGAGATAGAGAGAGACACAGCCCCGAGAGGAAATACCACAACGAAGGGATATTTGTTCAATTAAACGCAGAGAAGGATAACAAAAAAAAATAAACACAAAATTCCTTTATCCTTCTGTCGCAGTTTTGCATTTGATAGACGAACGCAGAGCACATTGTCTGCAGTCGAAGGAAGGAAAACCAGCAGACGGTAGTAAACAAGGAAGGATTTTCCACACAATTTAAGGAGTCGGAACGAACCGCAATTTATAAGGATTTTACCTGTCATGTTTTCTGAAATTTATAATTACCTCGTTTCAATCTCCGGACGGGACGGATGTACGGGGATGTGGTTATGGATCTTCTTTTCAGGAAATGTGGTCTTTTCTTTGATGCTTTAAACCATTACCACAAGACTCACAAAAAAAAATTCCAATTCAACTACAAAGTCGAACAAATTCCGAATCGCTTAACACACAGAATCACCTCGAAATTCAAATTAAATACAAAACTCTCTCTCTCTCACTCTCGAAACTATCCAAAGAATCCCATCTAAATTCATCCGAAAAGCACAAATCAGCCAGTCCCAGTCCAAGTCCAAGTCGTCCCCGGAGTTAATTTTCCATGCCCCTCCCAACCGAGCTCAGGCATTTCTGTGGAAATTTCTCGCGTGACTTCTCACCATTAATTAAAAGTTTTTTACTCCTTTTCTACTCCAGGACGACGTATCACGACAACGACCTCTTTTTGTCGAAGTGCTGCTGTACAGAAAATTAACTCGCACACTCGGTACTCGGTGAGAGTTTGAAAGTTGGATGCCTAAAAAGTGACCGATGAACAGTTTAAAAGGAATCGAGCAATAAGTCCTCTTTTTTTCCAATTTTATGTCAACCGCTTTAGGGGGCAGGCTCCTTTTTTTTCGATTTGACCCCTAACCGTGGCGCTTGACTCCTAGTTTATGTGTAGGCTGTCGTTCTTTTTTTTTTATTTGGTTAGTAATGTAATTAAGCCGATGTTACATCATAAAAACCCCGGTGAGTGTGTGACACATGCAGTGAGGGCTGATTTATGACTCTGTGGTAACGTTTTGTGCGTCCTGACAGATAAATGATCCTGATAATGCCCCGGGTGAGAGTTATTGGCTGTGAAACGTGGTTGGTGGGAGTCAAATGTGTCCCATTTCCTAAAAAAACAGTTAATTTTTATGGCATTTGCATACCGCGTCACACTTTTCAATCAAAACGGGCAAGGGGATCTGTCCAACAATTTCAAAGGCCCAAAAAAACGAGTTCAACGAGGTCAATTGATTCCCTTTTCGAAGGGAAGGAGGGAATTTTGTTTTGAAATAGTTTTCACAGCAGCAAGGAGCCCCTAATAGAGAAAGTTTTAGTATTCTCCCCCCCCCAAAACTGTGGGTGGTATTAACTCAGCTTTGAGGACGAAGTTTTTTTTTTGTTGAAGTGAAGAAGTTTTGTTGCGTTGCGTGGAACGGAAGTTGCAAGACGAAGTAGTTTTCTGTTTTCAGTTTATTTGCTGGGCGAAGGGGCGGAAATTTGCTTTTGAAAGGTGAAGCGGAATTAGTGAAATGAAGTGGGTCTCCCTTTCTCTCTCTCTCTTCTGCCTGTGTGTTGGCTTTTTAATGCCGACAGAAAGTTCGTTACGTTTTGGTTAATAGACGTTTTTTGACAGCTCCAAGGAATGAGGTGTTACATTGTGTTTGAAAATTTGTACACCTGGGAAAAGTTTTCCAACAAAATTGACTTGTGTATCCTTGAGGTGCAACATTGGAGTTGTAAAGTGGAAGTGAAGAAGTGAAAATAATAAAAAAAATATCCCTCTGAGTGAAGTTCGGACCTGAATCATGACTTCCATTATCCTTGCTTGGCAATTAACAACCAAACAAATCGTGTGAACATCGACCGAATTATTCGCACTCACCCACTCTGACACAGATACAGCCTCCGTCATCAATCATCATCCGGAACGAAGTCTACGACTGTGTCTGGACTTTCCTCCCGAATGAAGGCCAATTATACAATCAATCGAACATGTAAATTGCCCATTCGGGTTCTGTTTTGTATTCAACGGTAATTATATTTTAATGAAATGGAATAGAGACTGCCCGCCAGGAGCCAGCTGTCGGGGCATAACACCTTCTCAATCAAAAATCCATTCAAGCGAAAGAAGTTGAACACGACGAGGTAGGGATGCGATGAATTGAAGGGAAAACAAAAATTCATAATTTCATGAGGGAAATTCTCTATCGGGTAAGGGGGTTGAAAATTTGGAAATAATTTTTGGGAAAACTCTCTCTCTAACTCTCTTGTTTCCCTGCATTGAGGCGTGTTTGCGTGTGTTGGGTAAATGTTGCACTGTTTACGTGATTAGTTGCGCTTTGTTTCGCAAAAATATTTTTCCGTGGGAATTAAGGATATCGATAGTTAGGACACGAGTTATTTGTTTCGAATTTTGTAGGGAGGGAGGTTGCAATTTGAAACAATCTGGCAAGCGCTGAGAAAGGTGTCGATATGGTGGAAAGGTTGGTACGATAAAAACGGCGTGACCTAATGAAAGCAGTGGCAGATGAGTAGACGTCGTGGATTTCGTCTTAAAGTTGGCAATTTCATTGCTTCTTTGTTTACTATGAGCTCATTTCATTTTCATTCTAAAACCCATTCTGATCGAAGTCTTCGAAGGCAACGATCACCAGAGACTTGAGAAGGCAAAGTTCGTCCTCCAAGCGTCCCCTACGTTTTATCAAACAGACAAAAACAGCTCCTTGAGACCTGTTAGGAAAAGATTTATTTGTAAACCTTAATCCGAAAGTTTTGAGTGGTTTTCATGTAAATTTCCATGGTTTCAGCCGTCCAAACTGTCTGCGAGCCACCAGGCATCCACGTTCACGCTTCTCCCGTCCATCCCGTCGACTCCCATGACCCAATCTCCACATTTTTCACCTAAATCACTTCCAATATATGATTCCTAATCAAATTTACCATCCATTTTGGTCAAATTTCAAAAATCGAATTTTTGTCTTAAATCACCAGAAAAAGTCGACTTCGAGTCAATGCCATTTGACTGCATTTTTTGGTGGAAAAAATGTAAAAAATTTTATTTTTGCGAAATTTAATTTTTGAAAAGTGAAGTTATGAAAATCTGTTAGAGGGGTTTGCGGGGACTCGAAAATGACGTAGGACATGTTTGTGGGTCCTGGAGGTCCTGAGAAATTGAGAGAAAACTCTCTCATTTGGGAGGTAGAGATGTTAGCGGATAAAAACTATAAAAATTGATGAGAACGTCTTGTCCTAAATAGAAAATGACAAAGATCGTTATTGTAGGTCTACTAGAAGCGGAGAAATTCAGAAAAAACGATCTGTACCCTCACATGGAGGGGGTAGGGGATAGGTGTTATAATATTCCTTTAGAGACTCGTAGTATGAGTTCAAAATGACTTAGTTTTTGAAAATCGGTCCAGTGGAACTGATGATATAAGCAAAAGAATTTTTTATGACGTCATCAAAGGATCCAATTGAAACTATGAAAATCTGTTATGGCCTTGTCTTGTGAGTCGAAAATGACTTAGAATCTGTCTGTACCTCTCATAGAACCGGAGATATTCAAAAAAATCGTGTATAAAGTGACGTCATAGGAGCAGGATCATTCGGGTAGAAAATTCTGTTGAGAAATTTTCTCAAGAACCTAAAAAAGTTTAGTTTTTGTAAATCGGTCCAGTGGAACTGAAGTTATTAGAAAAAATCTCAAAAATTAAAAGAAATCTATTATGATGTGACGTCATTGGAGCAGGATTATTGGACCATAAAATTCGATTGAGGGCTTTTCTCAGGAACTCAAGAAAGTTTAGTTTTTGTCAATCGGCCGAGTAGAACGAAAGCTATTAGAGAAAAATCTCAAAAATTAAAAAAAACCTTCTATGATGTGACGTCATCAGAGCAGAATTTTTCGAGTACAAAATTCTGTTAAAGGCTTCTCCTGGAAACTCAAAAAAGTTTAGTTTTTTCAAATTGGTCTAGTGGAACCGAAATTATTCCAAAAACTCGTTATCTGAAGGACTTCTGTGAGTCATCCGCCCACTTATGACGAACCTTTCTTCCCTAAGCAAGATCCAATGGCTGAAAAGGAGTTCATTGGACTGGTGATCACAGCCAACGAATGATCTTGAGTCCACTCTTTGGCTACTAGCAGAAACATGTCCGGATCGATGAGAATCCCACATATTTCCTCGGTGACCATGTTCTCGATAGCCCGCGCAAAGTAGTCCTCACAGCGACTCAAGAAAATTGTCCATTTAAGCCAACATCGCCAATCGTACGTGTCTCCGAGTGGAAAGGCTGAACGAGGGAACAGGAGCCAGGTCGATAATTTCCCTGCCCAGGTTCACCGTGGAGCCGATACGTCATCATACGTCTTCAATCGCTCTAAACCAAACATGCGAATCATTTGAAGATTCGTTTCTCACACAACTCGCCCTCCCACACACACACGACCAACCGAAAAGGGAGCATTATTTATAATTAGGAAGCCATCCCAAAAAAGGAGTGCTCACAAGACTGTCTCACCCTTTCCTGTCGTCCGTCTTCACACATTATTCACGGTCGACAGGTTACTCCCTCCTTCGCCGGTGCTAAGAACGACAAACACCAAAGACCGGTGACCATTTCTTGTCGTGATCTTCGCTCCCCGGGGCGACAGGATGAATGCCCACCAACAACGATTTACATTTTTGTCTTATCAAATGAGGGGAAATTTTTAAGCAATTTGCATAAAATTCGGTTCGTTGACTGCCCTCTCCGATCGGGGGGCACAGTTCCCACGGATTGTTCTTCTTTCGGTCGTGCTGCTCATTGAGCCGGAGAACCAGTGTCACTTTTTGTTGACTGAATTTTTACCGGGAGACGTCGAGACGACGACAACGACGACGACAACAACGGAGTGCTGCATGCCGTGAAAGATTTTCTAATCGTCGTCGACTAAGAATCCTTCAACTCGAGCGCATTCATGTGGAACGTGTTCTTAGACCTTGGCAATGGGTTTTTGCGTGCTCTCCGTACGTGACTAATGGCTGAGCTGATGACTTGAATTATGGTTTAGCTTTAGATTGAGTATTGAATAGAATCGGTTTTTTTAAAGGTTGAAGGTCACCAGATTGAGGGCATGAGGGATTTTACACGCTACATCGCAGGGACACCGTGGAAGTTATCGCCTTGGAAAGGTCAGGGTGTCGACGTGCTTCATTGTCGCGATGTCAGGGTGTCAGCGATAGAAGGCCACTACGATAGAGGGCCGCGTCGACAGGGGACGCTTTGACAGAGGTCCTTGTCATAGAGGACCGCTTCGACAGTGGGCCGCTGGGGTTGAGGTCCGCGTCGACAGAGAGAACGACGACGTAGCCTTCTACCGCAGCTGCCCTCTGCCGCCGACAGGGGCGCTTCGACGGAGGAACGCTTCGACAGAGGACCGTATCGACAGAGGGTCGCTTCGACAGATGGCTGATTCGACAGAGAGCCACTGCGGTAGAAGTCCGTGTCGACAGAGGGCCACCTCGATAGAGGAGGCTTCGCCATAGGTTCGTCAACAGAGGGCCGCTTTGGCAGAAACAGAGGTCCTTGTCACAGAAACCACATCAACAGAGGGCCGCTTCGACAGAAGGTCGCTCCGATAGAAATCAGATAGATGGCTGATTCGACAGAGGGCCGCTGCGGTAGAGGTCCGTGTCGACAGAGGGCCGCTTCAATAGAGATCCGCGTCGACAGAGGTCCTCTTCGACAAAGGTTCGCGTCGACAGAGGGCTGCTTCGACAGAGGTCCTTCGGCAGTGGGCCGCTTTAGCAGAGGACGCTTCGCCATAGGTTCGCGTAGACAGAGGGCCGCTTCGGCAGAAATAGAGGTCGTTGTCACAAAGGCCGCGTCGATAGAGGGCCGCTTTGGCAGAAACAGAGGTCCACGTCCATAAAAAGCCGCGACAGGAGACAGCTACGACAATGGTCCGCGTGGAGGCTGTCGTGTTTGGATCGCCAGATTGTCGACGATTGTCCGAAGAAGCCCTACACACGTTCGAGTGGGTACAAAATGATACATCGTCGCCTTCCTGAGATTCCTCCTGCTTCGCTGGAATGACTCTCAACAAGAAATCGGAGCCCATGGTCAGGTGTAAGGTTTCCGTCGACACACTCCCGTCAAACAGCTTCATTTCGATTCCTTTGATGATCGCCCAGACACCCGAACATCTTTCACTTTGATTTATTTAAACAAATTCAGTGAATCCAACCCAACGACGGTCGTAAATCCGCCTTCCAGACCCAATGACAGAGTCAGGCTATCCTTCCCGCGAAAGATGAGTTAAATGAATGCACACACACACACCCTCCCCCCCCCGTTTTCGAGTCGTAAAGTCTCGACAACAAAGCACTAAAAACACACGATGACTCTCGCACTCTGATTCCCAATCAGAGGCCATTAACATCACCCCTCCAAGATAAATGTAATTATATCGGACTTCTTTCGCCCATTAAAAATCGATTTCCACCGCCTTAGGAGACGAGAATGCAATCAAAGTTTGGAGCTAGCCAGGGTCGTCTTCTGCCTCCGCTACGGGGAACCCTTCTAGGGAATTGTCGATGACATGCAGCGGTGTGCTTCGGCAGGCGGACCAGACTCGAAGTGCTCTCTTCCCATCGTCAAAGCAATAAATTTTCTCTCTCCCTCCCTTCCGGAAACAGAAGCAGAAACGTTGTCTAATTTTTGGTCTTTGTATGGAGTTTCTTCGAATGATCACCGTCCTCATCGTCGTTGTCGTTGTCGTGGGGCTGGGTTTCCATAAAATGCAATCAATGCGGATGGCACTGAAACAAAAAAGAAATCTAAAAGATACGCTTCTAAGCCCCCGCAGGGAAGATACAAACACACGAAAAAAAAAAAATAGTTCAAATGTTTACAAGTTCACTCTTTTTTTGGTTGCTTTTGTATCTGTCGGAACTTCTTTTTTTCGTGTTTGGGTCTTACACGTGGTTCATGTTCAAGTTCATCAACACAGCGCCGCCGGTACGTGACTTGTGATCTATGAACTCGACTCGTATGCACTTGACGCACTCGCAATCGCAGTCGCACTTGCAGCCGCAGTCGGAGCCAAAGCCGAAGCCGAAGCCCGCCCGTGTTCATCCACCTGACAGGCTGTTTACGTTGTGGTTAATGGCGGTGATAATGAGTGTGTCGGTGACGGTGACAGGGACAGGGACCTGTTGTTTGGGTTAGAGATAAACAAGGATGCAGCAGAGTAAAGGTTTCCTCGGTGGAGGTGGAGGAGTAACCTTCAGAGGTGGAGATTCATTTTTTTCTGTACAACCGAAGCCACTTGAAGAGCTGGGAATTTGAGTGGGTAAACAAAGTCTCGGTGGAGATCTTTATCGGATGAGATGATGACAAACATATTTGTATCTAAAGTGGAAAAGGAAACTAAATAGGGAAATAGAATTTAAGTGTGAGTGTCGGTAGACTGTAAATGGTGTGGCGTCGACGGCAGTGTACCCTATGAGGGGGTGGAGGAGAGATTTGATGGAGGAAGTTTCAGAGGCGAGAAGGTACAGGTTTTTTTTTTTTCTTCGCTGGAATTTCAGTGGATTTTTTTCGAGTTTAGCTGATTACTAATCATTCTTTTTTTCTTTTCAGAAGGTTTGATGCACGTATACCTTTCTTTGAGCTAAGAGTGTCCCTTTTGCGAAGCTGCAGAGGCCTTAAGAAGATTCTACCAATAAAAAACAGAGTCTTTTTTGTCTTAAGGGCAAATTTTAACGATTTCCATAGTAGCTTTCGAATTATTAGCTACTGCTTCCGATACAAGATGTCCTCTTCTTATAAATCGGCTCTGAGGCAACCCACATGCCTCCCACTCCAAATTCAGGACTCAAACTAAAGAAGACTCACCAAAATCCATCCACACATCCACATTCACATCCACCACATCCTTTTTGACAAAAATTTCCATCGTTTTTGTCCAAAATTCGCCAATTTGAAGCTGTGACATAAATCTCTGCGAGCCACCATCCGTCCACTTTCAAGCTGCTCCCGTCCATCCCGTCGACTCCCATAATTCAATCTGAACATTTCTTACTTAAATCACTTCTAATACATGATTTCTAATCAAATTTACCATCCATTTTGGTCAGATTTTAAAAATCGAATTTTTGTCTTAAATCACCAGAAAAAGTCGACTCCGAGTCAATGCCATTTGACTGCATTTTTTAGTGGAAAAAATGTGAAAAATTTAATTTTTGCGAAATTTAATTTTTGAAAAGTGAACTTATGAAAATCTGTTAGAGGGGTTTGTGGGGACTCGAAAATGACCTAGGACATGTTTGTGGGTCCTTGAGGTTCTGAGAAATTTAGAAAAAACTCTCTCATTCGGGAGATAGAGACGTGAGTGGATGAAAATTATAAAAATTGATTAAAACGTCGTGTCTTAAATAGAAAATGACTAAGATCGTTATTGTAGGTCTACTAGAAGCGGAGATATTCAGAAAAAACGATCTGTACCCTCACATGAAGGGGGGAGGGGATGAATGTTATAATATTCATTTAGAAACTCGTAGTCCGAGTTCAAAATGACTAAGTTTTTTAAAATCGGTCCAGTGGAACTGGAGATATAAGCAAAAGAATTTTGTATGACGTCATCAAAGGATCCTAATGAAACTATGGAAATCTTGTTTGGGCTTGTCTTGTGAGTCGAAAATGACTTAGAATGTGCTTGTACCTCTCATAGAACCGGAGAAATTCAAAAAAATCTTCTATGACGTGACGTCATTGGCGCAGGATCATTCGGGTACAAAATTCTATTAAGGGCTTTTCTAAGGAACTCAAAAAAGTCTACTTTTTGTAAGTCGGTCCAGCAGAACCGAAGTTATTAGAAAAAATCTCATAAATTAGAAAAAACCTTCTATGACATGACGTCATCAGAGCAGAATCCTTTGGTTACAAAATTCAGTTGACGACTCCTCTAAAAAACTCAAAAAAGTTAAGTTTTTCAAAATCGGTTTAGTCGAACCGAAGTTATTCCAAAAAAACATCTCAAACTTTGAAAAAAGTCTTTATGGCGTGACTTCATGGCAACAAAATTCTTCGGGCTCAAAATTCTTTTAAGGGCTCCTCTTAGAAACTCAAAAAAGTTAAGTTTTTCAAAATCGATCAAGTAGAACCGAAGTTATTCAAATTCTTTCTCGATATCTGAAGGACTCCTATGAAGACCAACTGTCTGAAATCTTCTCTGATCATGCCAGCATGCCTCTTGCATATTCCGTACCAATCTCCAAGCTCTTGTCACCGTCCACTGTTAATCCCCGAAGTCCTAGACCCACACATGTAGCTCCGCATTCAATCAAACTAATGCAGACAACCGAATCGTCTCAAAAATGAACCGGCGTCGTCGCCTAATGGCTCCCCAGACAAAATCCGACGTCACTCGTCATGAAATTTTAATCACTCCGTCGTTTGCTTAATTAATTGATGCTCAATCCCACAGCCTCTCTGGTCCTACCGCCACGTCATTCGCCTTGAGACATCTTCTCGCCCACAGAACCAAAAAAACAAAAAAAAAAAGACGAGGAAAGTAATCAACAAACATCCACACGCTTCAATCGCGTGTCTATTCCCACAGAGACGCACTGGTCCTCGTCCAGCCGATGTAACGCATACGCATCCTTTCGCCCGCACACTAATTGCTAAATCAACTGGCAATCAACAGACTCCGTAGGAACTGCCAATAGAGTGTCCTGGCGGACTAGTTTCTTGAGCTCTTTCTTGGAAGAAGGCGGGATCGATGCAATACGCGATACTTGATGCAGTGCTCAATGTTCGATGTGTGAGCTTCAAACGTCCTGGATCTCGTCAATGAACCCGACAGACTCCCGAAAAATCATTCTCTGGAGTTCGTGTTGGATCTTGGTGCGATTTTGGATGCTTGGTGCGTATTCTGCGCTGAAAAAGACGCATCAATAGATTTAGCAGAAGATGGCAAAATTGTCCCCGAAGGATCCTCCTCTGAAATTCTCCATTGAGAGGAGCTGGACGCGATGCAATTCTTGATGCTCAGCTTCCTGTTCAACATTTCCCATTGCACCCTATTCCCTCGTCGTCGCCTGTCTGCTTTCTTCGCCCGAAGAAAAGAAAAATAAAAATACCAAACAAATCCTCAGGATCTTTATCTCTCTAATCGCTTTAAAGTGCTTCTGAATGCGGATGATGTTTTTCTTGTTCTATTCTGTTTCTGTTTCGGTTTTTGTTATTCCCCTTTGCCATCTTCTCCTACTTCGTTTGTAGAAAACTTTTCTCCTGCATGGGGGATTCCTTTCTCGAAGGATATGATGACTTTTTGTCTTTTTTGTTGGATCTTCTTCCGTTCAAAAATAAGGGGAAGGTATTTACAGGACGACGGAAAAAGTAAACACAAGGCGAATTGTAAGGCGGGGGCGAAAAAGATGTGATTCTGTTTTTGAATTGTTGAAAGGATCCGACATTTCGGTTTGTTTACTCTCCACTCTTGTGGGTGAATGTTTGTCAATTTTCAAATGTCAGATAACTAAACGATAGATAAGAAGAGTTTTTCTTTTAGCTTTTTTTGGGGGTAAACAATTTAGTTATGGCACTTAGGTCGATAAGGTAGAGGGAAAAACAACGGGGGGACGTTTGAAAATAGACCAGCACATGCGAACGCAGCCATCCACTTAATTGCCGTAAGCACCGCATCGTCTAAACGGACGCGAAAACATCGTAATTAAGCGCCAACCACTTTGTCATCATCTTTCTCGTGCGACGTCGGCGGCCTCTGCACGCACGTCTGCCACCGTAGCTCGGTGCTAATCTGTTTTCGAGTTTCTTTTTCATTTTTTTGAAAAAAAAAAAAAAAAAACTTGTGAAAAATTGCGAACATACCCACTGACATGCTGACAGTTAATTGATTCGTAAGCATTCATCCGAGGTTCCTCCTTTCACATCCACACGCGACACCTCGGCGCTACGTATGACGTCCAAATGGTACGACGAACAAACTCGAGCGGAGGGTCAATGAAACTACGTTCAGTTAAAAGGCCAAGGGAGGCTTAGCCCCTATTCTCTGTGACGTCTAAAGAGACACGACGAACTGAAGCGAAAAGTTAAAGAAACTTCTTTAAATGAAAGGTCTATGAGGTCTTAAACGACACGACAAACGAACCCGAGCGGCAGGTCAATGAAACTTCACTAAATTAAAGCTACAAAGGAGACTTAGCCCCCGGTTCTCTGTGACGTCTAAAATGGCACGACGAAAAAGCTCGAGGGGAGGGACAATGAAACTTCCTTTAAAGAAAGGTTCGAAGGAGACTTCTCCGTGATGTCAAAATGGCACGACGAATGAATTCGAGCGGTAGGCCAATGAAACTCCTTTCAGGCCAAAGGAGACTTAGCCTCTAAAAAGACACGACGAACTCAAGAGAAAGGTCAAAGAAACTTCTTTAAATGAAAGGTTTTGGTTCTCTGTGACGTCTTAAATGAGACGACAAACGAGCCCCCAAACTTCACTCAATTAAAGGTCCAAAGGAGACTTAGCCCCGGTTCACTGTGTGACGTTAAAAATGTCAAGGGGAACTCAAGCGCCAGGCCAATGAAACCCCATTCAATTAAAGGTCAGAAGGAGATCCAAACGTCCACAAGGATCACGATGAATTGTGAACCGGAACCATCGGACACACATATGGGTTTGAGTGACATATTTTTTAATTAAATGCAACCGACAATTTATTGTTGAGGTTTTTCTTATTTTGACCCCGAAAAGCCAATAACACTCACTAAGTCTATGCTGCTGCGGTGAAGGCGTCATTGTCCCTGTGTATCGGAGTGTGAGACTCGGCTCGCCCCCCTCTACTCTTGGCCACATGAAAGACGGAACGACAACGACGACACAGCAAAACGAGTGCTGATGTCGACAACGATGACAGGCAATGGAAAAACGGAGACAGAGGTTCTGTCGTAACGAGGTGCATAAAACCGCACATAAAATTGTGTTTCTGTCTAGAAAATAATGGGATATTTTTAGCCACAACATTTCCACCGCAGAAATGAGAGAGTTCGAGGGTAGTTTGAAGGTGGAGGGATGTAAGTACATCATTTCTAGTGCGCCACAACTGGGGAAGGATGTTGTGAGCAAAAAAAAAAAACACCCTCCCATCGCCATACAAACTTTTTTCAAACACTTATCCACACTTGCTGCCAATTAATGGCAAGAGAAGTCACTTTTTTTCTATGTCCCCCCCAAATAAAAAAGGACAAAGCAACTCCCTCTCTAACCGCAGGGCGGATGGATTCTATGCGCTCCATTTCACCGCCTCACAGAGCTGCCGCCGGCGCGGTATCCTCTCATAATTCCACCGACAAAACTTCCAGGAGGAGATTGCATTTCACACGCACTCAATCGCCGCCGTTGAGTGACATTCATGCTCCGGCGAAGTGACAATGCGACACATCGTCGTTGATGAGCTACTTAGCCCATGTCCCAGAGCAGCCACTCGCTGGAACTCTCGCGTCTGAAGCGTCGAAGTTTCTTTTTATTTTTATGTCCAATTAATGTTTTTCTTGACGTGCATCGAAGGAGGAAGAGGAGACAGGGTTTATTGCTTCAACCACGTCATCATAATCATTGGCATGATTATCATGTGAGGAGCATTGAGAGCGTCGTTGGCATGATGGCGGCGACGGCGGCGTTTCCGCGAGCTGCTTAGCCGATGATGGATATTGACAGAAGCCAAACAAAGGCGAACCTGAGGAGAAGCCAGTGCCGCCATGGCACGCGATGGGTCGTGGTCGAATTGAATTGCTTGACGGTGGCGACAACGGCGGTGGGTTGTGGAGGCGCCATGGCAGGTAAAGCGCTTTGTCTGGATGTGGCAGGGTTTTCTATACACGGGCGAATTTGACGTTTAAGCACTAATCACTCACTCTCTAATCACTCTGATTAAATATCGAAAGAATAGCTTTTAAAATTGAAGGTTAGTCACTCCGATTAGGAAGACATACATTACGGGTGACGTTAAAGCCTGTTGAGGGCTAGAGCCTAGCTTTTCGTACCTCCACTGTATTGTGCGCGTCATAATTTTACGCATGTGGCGGCGACCTATTTTCTAATGCCGACCTATTTTCTAATGCTCCAGGAGGCTTGTCAGCCGTTCGATGGAGGTGGGGCCGTGAAAAATGTTTGTGGTGCTATTTTCCCCGGGCTGGATTCGAACCCGGGTACGCTCGATTAAGCCACGACACCCATTTAAACCACGAGGCCCCTTCAAGCCACGACGCCCATTTAAGCCAAGGCATTCATTTAAGCCACGATGTCTATTTAAGCCACGGCGTCCATTTAAGCCACAACGTCCATTTAAGCCACGACGCCTATTTAAACCACGACGCCCATTTAAGCCACGACGCCCATTTAAGCCACGACGTCCATTCAAGCCACGTCGCCCATTTAGACCACGACGCCCATTTAAGCCTCGACGCCCATTTAAGAGACGTCGCCCATTTAAACCACGACGCCCATTTAAGCCACGACGACCATTTAAGCCACGACGTCCATTTAAGCCACGACGCCTATTTAAGCCTCGACGCCCATTTAAGCCACGACGCCCATTTAAGCCACGACGTCCATTCAAGCCACGGCGCCCATTTAAGCCTCGACGCCCATTTAAGAGACGCCGCCCATTTAAACCACGACGCCCATTTAAGCCACGACGACCATTTAAGCCACGACGTCCATTTAAGCCACGACGCCTATTTAAGCCTCGACGCCCATTTAAGCCACGACGACCATTCGTGCCACGACGATCATTCGTGCCACGGCATCCATTTAATTCTCGACGCCCATTTAAACCACGGCGTCTATTTAAGCCACGACGCCCATGATTTCGCACAATTTTGGGTGCTTGGAATGGTTTGGACGGATCTTCCAGACATCCACATGGGAAATGAATGGTTGCAAGCTCGGTTTTTGAACAAAAATCATTCCAACCCGGGTACTCTAACTTAACAGTCCAACGTACTAACCAATCAAGCCACGACGCCCACTATGAACCCAGAAAGGACTTAATTTCTTCATTCCGCGGCGCCCGCAGGTCAATGTAAACCCAGAAAGGATCTAATTTCTTCATTCAAAAAACCGTCCGCGGCGTCCACAGGGCAGGTCTTTTACACACGATCGATTTTAACATTTAATCAGACTAGGGGAAAACTGTTCCTTTCGATTTTTGCGATTTAATTAAGCGTCATCAAATCCCATCTGTCGCAGCTCATTAGATGTCGTATATCCTGTCAAACAGCCTCTGCGGTAACGGTAACTGTCATCAGCAAATGTCATGCCATCCTTCCAAATGAGCAATCAACCGTCGAATCGAACGAATAAGTGTCCATCGAATCTTTTTTTTTTTTTCTTCCTCCGCCACGTACGTGTTGACTCATAATCAGACCGTCAACAGGAGCAGCAGGAGTGGAAGGAGTGACAGGAGTGTTAGGAGTGCCAGGAGTGGCAGGAGCAGGAGAAACAGGAGCAAAACCAGGAGCATAACATCCGAGCATCAACATCTCATTACAATCAAAATTCAATCCCCTTAGAGAGTGTGAGAGAGAGAGATGGAGAGAAATCTCCAAATCAATTTCAATTTTCTCGCTTATTCGCTGTTGGCAAAAGGACACAGCCAGGTGTGAATCAATCGAGCGAAAATCCTGTCAAACAAAAATCACTTCCCCTCAACACCCGGCCACTGTTGAACCACTCGTCGAATTCACGTGTCGGAAGCACGTACCACAGACATGGACACAGACACACACACACACACAGTTGACGTACCCGTCCACGTCCTGGCGGGCGCTCCATCATCATATCTCCACATTGCGCCATGACGTGAATGAAGCTCCGGAACGTGTGTGCAATAATCGAATGTTATCGGATGTTCTGTGTGGTGTGTGTCGTTGAGAGAGGGTGGTTCGGAAGCCCAGCACACGTGATTAACGTGATCAATAAATGGAATAAAGAGTTAACCTCGAAAAAGGACGCGTGGGCCATTAACAGCCTTCCCTGATGAGCCAGGAGAACGCGTTTTTTCGTGGGCCACTTACAGCCTCCCTCGATGAACCGTGGGGAAAGGACATTCAAGAAGTCATCTGACCGAGCCAGGATATCGCCCCGTCTTAAATCTCAATCCACATCCCCCTGCAGCTGCGTCAGTGAATTCGAATGTGAATGTGAATAACACCCAATGAACCGCAAGTTATTCACTCCTTCATGGAGTGCTTCACGTTCGCCCTCGGATCCTTTGTCTTACATCAGTCCCAGTCTGTGCAACGACCGACTAACTCTCTCTCCGGCCCCTTGGAGTCGTTAAGGTTAAAGCGCGACCCGAAGTGTAATACTTCACCGCCTTGAATTATGTGTGCACTTTGGGATAGCGCCGCCCGTTGCAAAGGACGCTCTCCATCTCTCTCGACAGTCCTTACAAGAGAGTGTGGAATTTTAATGAGAAAATATCGCAAAGAAAAAAAGGACTTTCTACGAAGGATATACACATCCGATTGTCGTGACAAGTGGGGAGCGGCAAATGTGTGAAACCAATTGTTACCAAGGCGTATGCTTAGGCCAAAAAGGATAATCAATCATTTCCTAGTGGCTGTGGATTATTAATTGATGATTGGTGCGATTCCTTGCGGTCATGGGTGGGTCTATGTTTTGGGGTTATCCCGTGTGTGGGCGGTTGGGTTTAGTTATGGAACGGACACGTGTTTTACCATAAGGAAAACAGTTGTTAACATATCACAAGGAATGCAATTTATCATCCTTTCGTGAGGTGGAGGCTTTTGCCTTAATTGCTTTCGATATTAAACGGAGGCCTTGGGGTTATGAGGGGCCAATGCGATTTCGCTTAAAATGATCTTAAGGGTAGAGATAGCGCAATGAAAGCGGATTTGTCATGCCTCCGGGAGGACGAGTGTTTGAGGTGTGCTTCATGTTCGCTCATGAATTGCGGAAGTTACGCTAATGGGAGGGAATTCTTAGACTGCCGGCGGGTGTCATTATCTGCTATTAACAGGGCCGTCTTTTGTCGACAGCCGTGGGGGCAGATTGAGACGATTGTTTGGTGGGTTCGGACTGAAGTTGGATGGAATTCGTCGTAAAGTTTAGTGGACTCAAACGATGATGGAGGTTTCCATACATTTTTCTTAGATTTCGAGAGTCTTTTCCTTAAATTTCAAGAGTTTTTTTCGATGAATGCGCTTCCCAAATGAAGAGGAGCTCCTCGAATTCTCTTCGGTCAAAATCAGGAATCTCCACGCTCGCTTTTAGGAAATCGCTGGATGTAGAGGCGCTTCTCGAAGTTTCCTCAGTAGAAATCAGTATCCTCCGAGCGAGTTTTTATGACAATAACTCCTTGGAGAGAAGCTCCTCGAATTCTTCTCATCCGAAATCAGGAAGCTAGCGCGCTTTCAAGTCATCCCTGGATAAAGAGGTACTCGGTGAATGCTCCTCAGTCGAATCCAATATCCTCCTAGCGCGTTTTTAAGGCATTAACTCCCTGAATGAAAAGATGCTTTTCGAATTCTCTTCGGTCGAAATCAGGAGTCTCCACGCTCACTTTTAAGACGTCACTAGATCGAGAGGCTGTGATCGAATTTTCCTCAATCGAAATCAGGAACCTTCTTGATGAATTCAGGCTTTCATTCCCTGGAAAGTCGCTCCTCGAAGTCTCCTCAATTGAAATCAGGAACTTTCTATCGCGTTTTCAAGGCTTTCATTCCATGGATGGAGAAGCGCTCCTCGAAGTCTTCTCAATCTAAATCAGGAACCTCTAAGTGCGCTTTCAAGACATCATTAGATGGAAAGGCGCTCCGTGAATGCTCCACAGTCGAAATCAATATCCTCCTAGCGCGTGGAGAGGCCGTGCTCGAATTTTCCTTAATCGAAATCAGGAACCTTCTATCGCGTTCTCAAGGCATTCATTCCTTGGATGGAGACGCGCTTCTCGAATTCGCCTCAATCGAAATGAGGAACGTGATTCAGAGCTTTGAAGGCATTAACTCACTACAGAGAGAGTCGCTCCTCGAAGTCTCCTCAATCGAAATCAGTAACCTTCTTGGTGGATTCAGGCTTTCATTCCCTGGATGGAGAAGCGCTCCTCGAAGGCTCCTCCATCGAAATCAGAAACCTCTACGCGCGCTTTCAAAACACCCTGGATGGAGGCGCTTCATAAATGCTCCTCAGTCGAAATCAGTATCCTCCTAGGGCGTGGAGAGGGCGTCCTCGAATTTTCCTCAATCGAAATCAGGAACGTCATCCAGAGCTTTCCTCACTCACTGAAAAGAGAGTCGCTCCTCGAAGTCTCCTCAATCGAAATCAGGAACCTCCTGCCACGCTTTCCATGAACTCCACTTTAAATGGATTTATACACGCGTAGTAGGTGCACACTCCCATGGCACAACTCCGGCATTTTACAGATTAAATTCCTTCCCCGCGGAGAAACTAGGTTAAAGGTATTATGAACTACGCCCATCACCCTCCATCCAGCATTTAACGCCGTGTTTATCTGATCAATTAAAACTTAGTCTTCACATCGCCAACTCGGTGGAGTGCATCCCCACGTAAAACATTATCCTTTTCACATCCGTTTTTCAAAACATCATACTCCGACCACCCAGCTTTGATCCTTTTAAACGTAGAAAGATAAACTCATCTCAGCCCACCTCTAGTGCCTGTGTCTTCCTGTCTCCGATGTGACTGTGAGAAAATTGCGGTTTCAATTTTCTACAGGACTACGGAGAAATATGATAAACGTCTCTTGCGTGGCGCGTTTCATTCCTTCGCGTCGTTGCATCTCTCATCTGTTGGAGAATTTGAATTTTTTCAACCACGGAAAATGAAAAAAATGAAAAAATTGTGTGTTCAGGTTCTGCTCCCAACAGTGGCGCAGCGTCAACATCAGCATCGTCGTGGTAAATTGAATTTTATTTAGGGTTTCTGTGTGCTCCTTGAAGGAGGATGCACTATGCACACATCCTGGACCATGAAAAACGTATGTTGTTCAACTCTGCCTCCACCTCCGGCACACGTAACCATGTGACGACGCGAAGAATCCTTGTGGGGGTAGTTTTTTCAATATTTTTTTTTTTTTATTTTCATTACGTACACTGTCTGTTTAGTTGTCCGTCAAAAAAGCGTTCCCAAAACGACATTAAATGAAAAGCAGGTGCTAACAAATAGACGCCTTGAGACGAGGGCGTATTAATAAAGGGAACTGAGGATAACACATATGTACGTGTCCTTGTCAGGTTTTTATGAATTTATGTTCTTTTCTAGGGATTGCCAGAGTTCTTTTTCGTTTTTATTGTCTTTTACTCATTATTATCCTGCGGAGTTTTTATTGTTGTTAGGTTTTTAGTGTTTTTTTTTTTTAATTATGACCATGAAAGACGCCAGCAATGATGGATAGATGGACGCCAAAGTACCTGCGCGGCGTGTGGAATTCGTTTCAGCTAATTAGTTGCGCTCGGTTGAGGCAGGAAGGACAAGTGCAGGCCAGGGGGTAGTTGGAAAATTGTTGAGGGTGTCCTATTAAGCTTCGAAAGGGGGTCGAAGGGTTCGTTTGTGTCAAAGGTGTTTCTTGTTATTTTCTTTTTCTCATCACTGTGTTGTCCATGTGGCTGGTGCGTTCAATTTCAATGACTCCGGCCCACGACCATCCGCTTCGTTATGGTTGCCCAGCTTCGAAAGGGGGTCGAAGGGTTCGTTTGTGTCAAAGGTGTTTCTTGTTATTTTCTTTTTCTCATCACTGTGTTGTCCATGTGGCTGGTGCGTTCAATTTCAATGACTCCGGCCCACGACCATCCGCTTCGTTATGGTTGCCCAGTTTGGGTCTTAAAACAGCTTGAAGTGGATAACGATTTCGGGCTACGTTAACAGACAAAATTGCCGCATCTAGAGCCCGGAAATATCGCAAGTTATTGAGAAGGAGCTAATGCATCCACAGAGAGTAAAAGTTAGGTGCAGATTGTGGAGTCGTAGAGAGACGAGGAGACGTTTATCATATTTTATTGGACCATTTTCTTCGAAAACGCGGCGTAATGTAAGAGGTGAAAACTGTTGATTGGATCCCTAAAAAGGAAGACACATGATCAGAGACATTTTTAGACAGTTGGTCTTCATTTGAGTCTTTCAGATATCGAGTTTTGCGAATAACTCGAGCTACTTCTACTCGATCGATTTACAAAAACTAAACTTTTTTGAATTTACGAGAGAAGCTCCTAATCGTATTTGGAGCCCGATAGACTCTGCTCGTACGACGTCACGCCATTAAAGTCCTTCTAATAATTTTTGAAGTTTTTCTTGAATAACTTCGGTTCCACTGGACCGATTTACAAAAACTAAACTTTTTTGAGTTCGCAAGAGAAGCCCCTGACAGAATTTGGAACCCGATGGATTCATATCCGATGACGTCATTCCCTAAAAGTCTTTTTTTTGAATATTTGAATTTTTTTCTAATAACTTCGGTTCCACTGGACCGATTTTTAAAAATTAAACTTTTTTGAGTTCGTAGGAGAAGTCCCTGACAGAATTTGGAACCCGGTGGATTCACCTCCGATGACGTCATTCCCTAAAAGTCTTTTTTTAATTTTTTAATTTTTTTTCTAATAACTTCGGTTCCGCTGGGCCGATTTACAAAAACTTAACTTTTTTGAGTTCCTTAGAAAAGCCCTCAATAGAATTTTGTACCCGAATGATCCTGCTCCAATGACGTCACGCCATAGACAATTTTTTCCAAAATTTGAGATTTCCTTCAATAACTTCGGATTCACTGGACCGATTTTCAAAAACTAAACTTTTTTGAGTTCCTTAACAAAGCCTTCAATAGAATTTTGTACCCACATGATCCTGCTCCAATGACGTCACGTCATACACGATTTTTTTGAATATCTTCTGTTCTATCAGGAGTACAAACACATTCTAAGTCATTTTCGACTCACAATAAAAGCCCAAACAAGGTTTTCCTAGTTTCATTGGGATCCTTTGATGACGTCATAAAAAATTCTTTTGCTTATATCTCCAGTTCCACTGAAGCGATTTTCAAAAAGTAAATCATTTTGAACTCAGACTGCGAATGTCTAAAGGAATATTATAACATCCATCCGCTCCCCCCTCCATATGAGGAGATAAATCGTTTTTTCTGAATTTCTCCGCTTTTAGGAGACCCACAACCGTGATCTTTACCATTTTCTATTCAGGACACGACGTTTTAATCAATTTTTATAATTTTCATCCACCGACATCCCTACCTCCCTAATGAGAGGGTTTTTTCTCAATTTCTCAGGACCTCCAGGACCCACAAACATGTCCTAAGTCATTTTCGAGTCCCCACACACCACTCTAACAGATTTTCATAACTTCACTTTTCAAAAATCAAATTTCGCAAAAATAAAATTTTTCACATTTTTCCCACCAAAAAATGCCGTCAAATGGCATTGACTCGGAGTCGACTTTTTCTGGTGATTTAAGACAATAATTCGATTTTTGAAATTTGACCAAAATGGATGATAATTTCGATTAGAAATCATGTATTAGAAGTGATTTAAGTGAAAAATGTCGAGATTGGGTCTTGGGAGTCGACGGGATGGACGGGAGAAGCTTGAAAGTGGACGGATGGTGGCTCGCAGAGATCTATGTCACAGCTTCAAATTGAATTTTGGACAAAACAATTGAATTTTGGACAAAAACGATGGAAATTTTTGTCAAAAAGGATGTGTTGTTATGTATTTTGGTGAGTTTTCTCTAGTTGGAGTCCTGGATTTGGAGTGGTAGGCATGTGGGTGGCCTCAGAGGCGATTTGTGAGAAAAGGGCATCCTGCAATGAAAGCAGTGGCTGAAACAATGGGAATTTGCATGAAAACTAATCAAAACTGCCGGATTGAAGTATTTTACAAACCAATCCTTCCCTAAAAAGGTTTTAAGTTCACGCCCGTGATCTTCAAAACTATTGATTCCTCATTCATTTTGTCCCCATCACGTACAAACGCCCTTAAATTTCAACCAATTGACCTAATGTGTAATTGAATTCCATGAAATCTGATTCAATTATACACTTTTTTTTTCTTTCTACTTACTTTCTACTTACGGACTAGTGCCCTTTATAGAACTTGCAAAAAAATTCCCCAAAACAAGCCCGATGACTCGTCTAGTGAGTCCCCTATGAAAGCAACTCAAGCCTTTAATAAAAATGAGGCTTGGAACAACATATCGCTCAACGATGGACGTTACACAGCCATGTTAAGCGATTTACTAAAATTGATAATGCGGACTTCACGACTCGTGCCCTGCCATCCAACCTATGCTACTATCGATCTTTTACGTACGACACGATCCTTTCCCTGCACAGAGCCACATGACCTCTTATCAGTCGCAGTGCGCCTATTCCCATCATCAGGGAAAACAACAATTTCCCCTCATTGTCATTAATCACCACCTTGAACTTTTTCAAAACAAAAACAAGCCCAACTCCTTTCCAACTTGACTCTGAGTGTTTATATCCTTTTTATCAACTCTCCACCACAACACACACTTCAAAAAGCAACAACGATAACTAAACCTGCAAGTAGATACAAAAACAAAATACATAATACAAGTAATTAATGTCCTTTTTGAATAATTAGTCCACGTTATCTACACACACAAAAAAAAAAAAAAAAAAAGAGAAAACGAGGACCAAGCCAAACGAAAACCAACGAACCAACGAAACCAACAAAACCATTGCAACACCATTTATTTAAACGGCCAACGAAGAAGAGAGGGTGGAGTGAAAATAAACGTCAGGATAATTAATCCTGTTTGCTAACATCTGTTTTAATGACAAACTCCTCTACAATATAACCCTTTTGTGAGGTGGTGGCAAACTACGTGTGGATGGATGAATGAAGGTGGAGTAGTCCTGACGGGATGACTGGGCTGACTGGGCTGACTGGTTGTGTGTTTGTGTGTGTGAGTGCGGATGATGGTGAATGGTTTTGCAAGGATACCAGTGGTAATATAATTCGTGTGTGTAATCCTTTGAGTGCGTTAAGTATCACGTTTCGTATGCATTCACACGTGCATTGCATCTTCTCCGTTCCACACGCCCTGTCTGCCTTGCTTGCACCCTCAATGTTTAAAAAGGAAACTATTAAAAGGATTACTCCTCAAATAACGGCGTTAAGCGAAAACCGCTTCAATTTAAACATCACATCCACGCAGGTCCCTCGTTGATAGTCGGTCACGTCGTCGTTCACCCGCCATCGTCATCCCCCCCCCCGTATTCAGTTCCATTCATCGTTCTTGGTGATGACATTAATTTTTTCCTTTTCCAAGTGTATCCTGTTCATTCGAGGGTTGTGATGTGTGTGTCGGGTGTGTTGTGAGAAAACTTTTTAATGGCATTAAAAATTTTATCCTTAAATTTCCCATGCGAAATTGTTGGGGGGCTGTTAGAGTCTCTCACCCCAGGAAGAGAACTCTAAAACAAATTGCTCCTTGCCACTGCAACTGAGGGGGGGAGAGACCAAGTCCTGGGGTCTGTCTGTGTGTATGTGAATGTCCTTTAAATGCAGTTGGCTGGAAGTCAATGAAAGCGCATATTACACACAACCACGCCCACATTCCTGGTCTCGCCCCCACTAAAGCTAACTCTCCCTTTGGGAACTGTCCCAGTTTTCAGTCGTACAGTGTGTTAGGAGTTTTTACTGGTTTGACAGTAAATATCCTTAAAGGACACTTCTATGCATTCCAATTAGAGATTTTACGACAAAACGACATGAATGAGGATTTATGCAGAACTGTTATCTATGAAATCCAATTTCCTCTGTGTGTGTGTGTGCATGGGTGAGTTTGTGTGATTTGTCCGCAGAATTTGGACAGGAACAAGGACAACCGTGGCACTTGTCATTTTGTGTATTTGCTAAATGAGCAGGCACGCGATTTAAAGTGGCAATCATCGCTCAACGGAGCTTAAGCGCATACAATCCACAACACAAACACACTCACACAGAGAACGAAACCCCTGAGGATTTTGGATTTTCCACGATGTCCTTTTGAACCGACCGAACTCTGCGTGTGTGGAGTTGCGATAGGCAACGGATTAACAACGTGTACGACATATGTCGCTGAGTTTATGCGAGTGGTTGTTGCGGGGGTAATGAGGACTCAAATTTGTGACGGACTTTCGACGACCCGGGCACCACCCCGAGTGGCCTGTTTGTGAGACAGGAGGACTTAGTAGCGCGATAAGGTTCGGGATTTTGACGAGTGATTCTCGGTGATTAGAGATTGTAACATGTGAGGCAAGGTCGGCATACATATGGCGTTGATTATCGAATCTGAGCATTCGTTCCCGAAAGGATTACTCGAGGGAGTTCAGTCTTTCACGATAACCGAGGCTGTCTTATCGTTGCGAGAGGCTTCCGCTGCAGTGCTACTCCAGAGAAGCTGACTACTTCTTAAGCGACTTCATCAGCGATGCTCCTTCGAAGAATCCGACGTCTTCTTGAGCGACTTCCACTGCGATGCTCCTCTGAAGAAGCTGACGTCTTCTTGAGCGACTTCCACTGCGATGCTCCTCCGAAGAATCCGACGTCTCTTGAGCGTCTCCCGTTGCGATGCTTCTCCTGAGGAGTCCGAGGTCTTTTTGAGCGACTTCCGCTGCGATGTTCCTCCGAAGAATCCGACGTTTCTTGAGCGACTTTCGCTGCGATGCTCCTCCGAATGTCTACTGGAGCGACTTCCGCTACACTGCTCCTCCTCCAAAGCCGACTCTTTTTTGCCGACCCATCTTTGTCCACATGAAAGGTGTTTGCAGCGAGCAAAACAAAGGCATCGACTTCCTTTTCAGGGCAGCATCCTGTTGCGCCTTCATCCAAGCAAGACATCAACGTCAAACAAAACAAAAAAAACACCGACAGACGACTCACTTTGCAAAAAAAAAAGAAGAGCGAACTCTCGCCTCAAATCCTCAGATGGCAACCAGACGGTCAATCTATTGTGCTACCGCAGACTGCGCCTGTCATCTCTCGTAATCTCGGCTACCGAGGACCGAAACGCTCTTCCCTGACCACTGGTTTCCTTTTGTTCGAATTCCTCGTAAGAAACTCCTGTCGAGAAACATTTACAGAGGAGTGAATGCCCAAATATCAGTAAATCTCCTTACCTGCGAAATGACGGTCTCTTCCCTCCCGCAGGACGTGCTGCATTTCTTGTTTGCCAATCCCAAAAGACAGACACAAAAAAAAAAACGACTAATCTTTGAGAGAAAAGCGCAATCGCTTCTTGTTAGCAAGAATCCCATCTAAAAGATCCTCAACCTCCCTCCCTTCTTTAGCCGCAATGTGCAGATCGAAGATACCGAAGGATAAGACCAATAATAGTTGACAGGATAACAGCCAGAGAGACACACACATCTGCTCTTTCTCCTGCTGAGCATACTGATCCTTTTCTATTCATTGCTCCTTTTTTTTTTATTTTACTTTCACGCTCATCATGGTCGTCTTTGTGGATCGTAATTGTCCTTTTCATGGCAATGATTTGCAATCCATTGTTTGCATTCGATTGATCCTTTTAAGTGAAATCTTTACTGCAACATCTTTCTTTGCACGGAAGACGAGGACAATGGACAAGGATCGTGATGCAGCGTTTTGATTGTTTGACTGCCCGGCGGGTGTTGTTGGAAGGACGAACGCAATTTGTGACATCGCCTACCAATTTGTGGAACACAAGTGAGACATTACTCGCACCGATTTGTATGTCAGGTCGCGGGTGTCCTTCTGTCGGCGTTTGAGGGACTGATTCCTGTGTCAACCCGATGGAGTCCTTGCGGCGATTGGAAGACATTTACAGAGACTGTGCTGGTGTCCTGTCGGTGTTTCAAAAATATTCACTGACTTGTGTCAACCCAATGGCGTCTTTTCGGTGTTTGGAAAACTTTTACTGAGACCGTCTTAGTGTCCTGTCGGCGTTTCAGGGATATTCACTGGGACCGATTTGTGTATCAGCGCGCCGCGTGTGTTCCTCTCGGTGCTCAGAAGTGTGTTTCAGAAGTGCTCATTTGTATGTCAACCCTCTGGAGTCTTTTCGGCATCTGGAAGACATTTACTGAGACCGTGCTGGTATCCTGTCGGTGTCTCAGAGGCCTTTGCACGAACCAGGAATAAAATAGATGTTAAAGCTTCACCTGACGACTCATCTTCTAAGACTTGCGACCTTAAAACAACGACGTAAGGTTGTCCAAAGCAAAGGAAATGATGATAAAGGTTCACCCAACGACTTTTGTTTTTGGACGACTTGAGACTTTGGACCTTAAAACAACGACGCAGGAATGTCCCAGGAAGTGATGCTGAAGGTTCACCCAACGACTTATGTTTTTGGAAGACTTGAAATTGAGGGCCTTAAAACAACGACGCAGAAATGTCCAAGGAAATGATGCTGAAGGTTCACCCAACTACATTTTTTGGACGACTTGAGACTGAGAACCTCAAAGGCTCCTTGAAGACTCGTGCGTCGTCTTCAAGGAGCCAAAGGCTTACCTAACGACCTATTTTTTGAGACTTACGACCGAGGCACTTAAAACAACGACGCAGGATTGTCCCAGACGAAGAAAATGATGTCAAAGATTAACCCGACGTCTCATCTTCTGGGACTTACGACTGAGGACATTAAAACAACCCGCTGGAGTCCTATCGGCGTTTCAGAGAAATTTACTGAGACCGTGCTATTGTCCTGTCGGCGTTACAGAAACCTTCCTGCGACCCCCGTAGATGCCATAAAGCGTCAGTAGCTTTGAAAGTAGGGCAGAGTCTATCGAGTCCAAGGATACCACTCGACTCCGATGGAAACTAATTACTGTTTGCTCTGAACTGGAAAAAAATTCACCATCGCCGGCAGATGATAGAAAAAGTTTCTCAAACTCCCCCACCAAACAGACGCGCCCACCCAACCGAACACGGATAGAGCCTCATAAAGTATCGAATTTCTCTCCCTCCGATAGAATCTGAAAAATTTTCCGCCCAACTAGGTCCATAGAAGAAAATCCTTCGAGGATTCTTTCAAAAACAATTCCTCTCAACTGCTGCTGCATTGGTCAGTCGGTGAATAGCCATCAATTGCATCCCGTATAATACATAGACCAGATCCTGGAAATCTGAACTGTTGCTCACAGTAAAGCACCGCATATTTCATCCTGGTAACCTAAGACTTTGAGAGTAAATAACGCCAGTCTTCTCCCATCCCCATCGACCTTCCTCCCTTCCAAGTGATTTAACTTTAATCCCATTCCATCCCGTCGGAACCTTCGAAATTATGATCTATCGTTGGTCTGTGAAAGATTTCAATTGAAAAGATGTTCGTCCTCCGGTTGGTTGGTTTGTTTGGACCCCGAAGCTGACCTGGAAGGTAAATCCGATGAGCATATCAAATGAAAATTAAGTGCTGAGCGGAGAGGAGAGATGAAGCTGTCGCTTCATCTCGTGTTTCCGATGCATTTAATCGGAATTTCATTCCGACGAGTGTCTGTGTGTGTGTTTTTGTGAACAGCTCTGCCTTTGGGGTAATAGATGCACATGCACGTACAAATATTTGAGCCTGAGCCCGGGGAATTTTCTTTTCTTTTTTCGTTTTTATTAAATTGAAGATGTCAGATTCGTTAGATGACTCGGTTTACAGAAGCGCTTTGGCAGCTAAACTAATTGGATCTCACAGTCACAGGCAGAGACGGGGAGATTTCATTTTTATTTCCGACAGAAAATTATTGGATTCATTAATTACACGTGTGGTCCCGCATTCTCTTGACTGGACATGAACTTGAATGACGAGTGGAGGAACTGATGATGTGGAGGAGGGACCAATGTCCATTCATGTGTGGGGAGATTGGACCGGGAGAGACATTCGAGAGCATGCTGTCGTGTGCTGATATCAGTAGCCTGGATGTCAGACAGTCTTTTAAACGACGTTCCTTTAATCGACGTCCTTTCAAACGGCGTCTGCCTAAGCGCAGTTCTTCTAAACGACGTCCTTCTACACGACGTCCTTTTAAACGACAATTTTCTCTAAGAAAAACTTTCTAATTTTTGAAAGTAAAGACCTTAAGACAACGACAGAGAAGTGTCCAAAGCAAACGAAGATTCATCCAAGAGGTTTTTTTCTGAGACTAGCGACTGAGGACCTCAAAACAACGACACGGGAGTCTTCAGGGAGTCAAAGACCAACCTGATGAACCATTTTCTGAAACTTGAAACCGAAGACCTTAAAAAAACGCCACAGGACATTGAAAAAAAGACGCCGAATTGTCCAAAACGAAGGAAATGATGTTAAAGGTTTACCCGACGACTTCTCTTTTGAGATTTCAGACTGAGGACCTTAAAGCAACGACGCGAGAGCCTTCAAGGAGCCAATGGTCAACCTAACGACCTATTTTCTGAGACTTCAAACTGAGGACCCGAAATAAACGATTCAAGATCTTAAAACAACGACGCAGGACCTTGAAAAAAGATGCAAGATTGTCCAAAACGAAGGAAATGATGAGATTTTAGACTGAGGACCTTAAAGCAACGACATGAGAGCCAACAAGGAGACAATGACCAACCTAACGACCCATTTTCTGAGACTTCAAACTGAGGACCCTAAATAAACGCCGCAAGACCTTAAAACAACGACGCAGGGTTATCCAAAGCAAAGAAAACGATGTCAAAGGTTCTCCCGATGACTCATCTTATGAAACTTGCTACTGTGGACCTCAAACGACGACGCAAGATTGTCCAAAGCAAAGGAAATGCTGTTAAAGGTTTACCCTACGACTTCTCTTTTGAGATTTCAGACTGAGGACCTTAAAGCAACGACGCGAGAGCCTTCAAGAAGCCAATGACCAACCTAGCGACTCTTTTTTTTCAGACTTCAAACTGAGCACCAAAAATTAATGCCGCAGGACCTTAAAAAAAAACGATTGAACGATTAAAAAACGAAACGAATGTCAAATGCGAAGGGACTGATATTAAAAGCTCACCCGACGACTTTTTTTTCTGAGACTTGAGGCAGAGGACCTTTAAACAGCGATGCAGAGGTCTTCAAGGAGTCATTTTCCCGACCCATTTTCGGAGACTGCAAACTGATAACCTAAGAAAACGTCGCAGAAAGCCTCAAGGTGAATTCCATGACGCCAAAAGTTCTCCCATCCAAAACGAGACTCGAAGACAAATTTATTTACAGAATAAATTTATTTACTCTATTATATTATACACTTAATACTTTTTTTTATAGTTAAACATTATCTTTGCTTTGTTATGGGATAAATATATATATAATTCACTTTGTTGTCCAATAAATGTTCTTAAGTTAACCATTGCTTAATGTAATAAATCATATTTATTTTTTTTGTTCAAGCTTTCAAAAGAAAAAAAATTGTTCTTCATTTCCACAAATACTCTTTTGTTTCTTTTGGAATTTATTTAGGCTATAAAAAGAACACATTTTTTTTGATAAATATACAAGTATATATAGCCTGATACACCAGTTAATTCTTTTTTCTTGTAAGGTACTTGGTTCAATGTTGTTAAGCATGATGCCTCTTAAGTTTTCATTTTTTTATACAATTACTATTTACTAAGAAAACACATCGTAACAATATTTTAAATGTAAATGTTTTATGTGGATAGCACTATGTCTAGTATTTCTTTTTTATTTTAACACTGAGAAAGTTTTGTTTATACATTTTTTTTTGTTTTATTAGAATTTGAAAGTAGTTTAGTGAAGACGAGAACAAGGAACTAATATACATGAAATGATAAGAGAAAAATAGAGAAGAAAATCGTGAGAGTTTATGCTGAGAATTCGGAGGATAAAGGATCTGTCTTTTCAAAGGATGTGAGGGATTTTATCTTACATGTGATGATGGTCTTTTTTTTTGGAAATTTAGATCTCTATTGGCAGTTATTTCACATTTATCCTCATCCTACAGGTCGATTTAAGTAGTTCTTGACTATCTTTGGAAACAAGCAAGATCTTCTAATATTGAAATTTTGTATCCTTGAATTCTTGTATCTCGAAGTCTAGTATCTTAGACTCTTCAATTCTTTTTTAACAGCAAAAAGTAGAACTGGAAAAAAACTTCTCAAAAATAAATTTTAAAATCGGAAATGACACAGAAGTTGACTGACATTTACTATTCTATTTTTTTTTATTGCATGTGCTCAGGCACTGGACTCTGTTAATGTGTCGATAATGCAGTAAAATTGGATTCCTTGCATCACGATCATTTCTATGGTTAACAATTAGATGACAACGATTTTACAATATCAAACCTAGAGCTAAGAGGATTTGATTAAACGCTTAAGCTTATCTGGGTTTTGAAGAAGATTGCCCTGTCTGGCAACAGAAAGTTCAGGCAAGAAAGATTTACCGTGAGAAAGTTTAGCTCCCAGCATGGTAAGGAAACTAGATAGACTAGGATGAGAGGGTTTACAATGAAGCAACAAAATGAAGGATTTGATTAGAATCTTAACTTGAAAAAGATTGCTGAAAGGATTTAATCATAAGTTTAAGCTTAACTGGGTCTTGAAGAAGATTTTAGGATGACAACAGACAACATCAAAAGGTTGCTGGATGGCAACGATAGGTCAGGCAAAGGATAATTCAGTTTCCAGTAAGCAAATTGGATTTGTGGTAAGCTAGAAGGACAGGAATAAGACAGGATTTAAGGAATGTCCACAATGGAGCAACAAAATGCACGATTTACCCATGTTAAATGTAGTTAAAGAGCTTATGAAATATTTGCCAGATCAGGACATTCCCTGGCTTTGTCTATGAGCGATTTGTTTAGCAGCAATTGAGTTGTGCTGTTCAAGTTAGTACACAGAGCTGTGTCCTGCTTGATTGGCGTCCTACATAAACACGAAGAAAAGAAGACACATTACACCTACATATCTAAAACATCCAACACCTAAACTTCACAGGATAAACAAAAAGAGAAAAACACGGACTGACAAAGGATTGACGAAAATCCAAAAAAAAAAAAAACTAAAATTACACACAAAAATTTCTTTCTATCAACTACCAAACAGAATTACGACATTGATTTTCGTTTATGTTTACATTTAACGACATATTGCGTAAAATTATGAGGTAGATGAATTTGTTACACCATTTTTTTTTTCCTTTCCCAAAACATTTAAAAACGAAAACAAACAAAAATGTACATCAAACAACAATCAATCAACTTTTTGTGTCATGCCAACAAATAAAACAAAATTATTGAAAAATAATTAAAACAAAATATAATCTTACTTAGTATTTATCAGTATCATTCTTTATTTTGATATAATATCCTTAAAAATTAAGATATGGACAAGTATGATTAATTTTTTTTTTTTTTTTGTTTCTTTTTTGTTTTTTTATGTAAAAAAAAAAAGGAAAAATACTAAATAAAATCACTGAATGCATAGAAAAAAATGAAAACAAATTAATAAAGCTGTCTTTTTTTTATCGTTAAATTACGTGTTTTTTGTTTTTCTCTAAGAGAAAACGAAAAGAAATCAATGTTTAACAACAAATAAAGTGATCAAATAAAACAAAATTATAAAGAGAATGAACCCACAGTGGAATATATCAGTTTCTATATCAGTTTTTTTTTCAATTTGAACCTCAAACGCACACAACGAATTGATTTCTCAATGTGATTCAAAGTTATGTGTTTCTGTTTTCACTTAAAAATATATATATATATGTATAATTAATTGGTTTATTTTCTTTTTTTTTTTAACTCTTTATAGGATAATACAGGAATATGTGTGTGTATATTGATAGCTCTTGTATTTTTGTTTTCTTTTATGCGAACATTTACATCAATCGTTTTACAATAATTACAAGTAAATAATTAATTACTATTTTTTATATATATATATATGTATATAATCTTTAATAGTTTCATGATTTTTTTTCCTAATTTAGCGACGATGCACACAGATGGCTGCGTTGGCAGGGGATTTTTCAAGTGGACGCAGTGGAAGGTGATCAACTTCTGACTGTCGATTTGCTTCAAATGATGAATTCCAAAGGACATGGCTTATGGAGCAAATTTTCAACCACTTTGGGACAATTTTTCAATCACTTTGAGCCACTTTCCGCGATGGCATCAACAAAGTCCAACTCAAAACCATCAAAAACCAATCTGTGTGTCTTTTCACCTCGCTTATGTTCCTTGTATATGTTTTTTTTTTTTTTTTTGCAAATAAATATCTATGTAATTATAATTAATATTTTCATTTTCTTTTATTTTTTTGTATATATCTTCAAATCGTTCTAAGTTTTCTTATTTTGTTTTTTTCTCTTTTCAAAATGACATTTAATTTAACAATTATTTCTTTTTTTTTCTATTTAACACTTTGATGCAAATAAATTTTACATACACTTTTCTTTTCACTAAATTTAAGTATTAAATTTATGTATATATATATAAGTTTTTTTTTTTTATATTTAAATGTATCTTCTTTTAATTTTTTTCTTCCAATTTTTTTTTTTTTTTAGTTTTTTTAGAATTTATTATCTATTGCTTTTGTGTCAGGTTTGGTGTACATATTTATATCTTTCAATTTCTTTATCTTTTCTTTTTTTTTTTCGACATCAAGGGTCACTTTGCAATTAAGTTGCAAGTTAGTTTCTTTCCTTTTTCTTTTTGTTTATCTCAGTGTTTTGTGTTTTTATATGGAAGTCCTCAAATTTGAGCGTTTGAAATTATAAAAAAAAATGTTTTCTTTTTTCTCTTAATTTGGTATCAGTCAGTGGTGTAGGGACCACGAAACTTTCAATAAAAAAAAAAAAAGATAAAGCAAGGAAGAAGTACATAATTGAATTAAAGAACATATCAGCAAAAGTGTAGGGTGCAGGCTCAGTCTATAACCGACTAAGTTCGTTCCTATCTTCGTTTCATGGTTTTACAATTTGTTTTTCCTCACCACAAATTTTGTTTTACAAGTTTTTTTAGCAAAAAAAAATTTACAACATGCAAAAAAAATATAAAAACAACAATAAATCGAAAATAAATTAACGATCCAACAATCTTATTTGAAAATTCCTGAAACTTTTCAAACGACTTACACAAAAATACTCTAAGACATTATTATTTAACAAAAAAAAAAAACGGAAGAAGTTTTAAATTAAAAAAAAAAGACGAAAGATCAACTCCCTCTTTGATTTTCTTTTTTTATCACACATTGCTGTCCGTACCTACGGCTCCGGTAAATGAAAATGGTTGTGCATTATTTATAATACCGGCACGATCATTTGTTGTTGGTTGTGTTGATGTTACGCCGGTGAAGCCAGAATTCATTGCTGCATTACGCATTTCCTCTGCTGAAGCTCTGTTATTTTTTGGGGGAGGAAGAAAAAAAGATTTATTAGTCATCCATTGAGTGGAAGGTGCAAAAAAATAAGTCTACAACTAAAAATTGGGTGAACTAGAACAAACCAGGAGCTAGAAATCTAAAGCTAAGGCTTCTATGTGGATGTTAATTTACACTGAGACACATCTAATGATGATTAAGTGCACAAAAGGGGGGACAATTTTATGGTACAGGGTTGAGGAGGATCTAAAAAAAACAAAAAAAAAAAGAATATTTGCCAAACAAAACTTGCCATGCAAATTAGTTTTAAACAATGGTACTGAAGGAATTTCTTTTTTTGGTTGACAATCGAATCATTGGCTGTATGGATTGTGAACATATAGCTCGTTGCTTTGCCAAATGCTACTTGTTCCAACGATGTATACCTACAAATTAGCAAACATTAGAGAGAGAGTTCAGAAAAAAAAAAAGAACTTGGATCGCCGATGGAGATTCGTGTTTGTCTGCTGAATACGGTGATTGTTTAGCCAAAATCAAGGAACCTACTTGACTACAACCGATATAAGCTTCGTGAATTTACAGCGAATGCAAAGCCTTCCCACAGCCGAAGCAATTTAACCAAAATCATTCCTTCCCATTCGTGGGTTTACAAACGCAAATCAAAAAAGGCAGACTACAAAGGTGGTTAGACATAAACTAAATTGTTAAGGTATTCAAAAGTTCATCTACAAATCTACAAAAGTGCAACCAAAAACCAAAAAAAAAAAAAACATCTAAAGCAAAAAATTAAAAAAAAAAAGAAATGTTATTTGCCTTTTCCATACGCGCGTAAAGGATTCTTTCGTTTTAGTACGCGAAGTTTAAAAAATTTCAGATTCAAGACTTTTTTTTGTTTTGGCAGAGATGATGAAGAGCCACTGGCGTACAACTACACAAATGATGAGAAGGCAGGTGATGATGGCAAAGTGGCGGTGGTTGTGTTGTTTAGAAGTCTTTTTTTTGTAATTTATTTATTTTTTTTCCAATTAAACATTCAGTTTTTGCGCTAAACATAAAGGACACCAAATGGGACAGAAGAAAAAAAAGAAAAATGAGAGGAGAAAAAGGAGGAGAATGTAACAGATCGGGATTGAGGACTTGTTTTTGTTTTTGTTTTGAGCAAAATCGAAGTTTTCTTTTGATCCTATCCTGGTATTTGTTGTTTGAGTGTTTTCTTCTTTTTTTTCACCATTCAAATGTTTGTTTTCACTTTTGTCTCTGTTTTTCATTTACAATTTGTTTGGTGGGGATGTGTTTTGTTTTGTGTTTTAGTTGAATGGTTTTTTGGTTTTTTTGTGTTTGAAATGATTTAAATGATTTATGTTGGACGCCATACATCTGGATCTTCCATGAGTGTTACATGTTGATCGGAACTCATTGGCATTTGTCCACCACCGGGTGTCATTGTTGTCGGTGAGGTTGCTGCTGCAGCCATGTCTTCACGTGATCCTCTGTGTTTTTAGTTTTTTTTTTCAAATTTTGTTTGGTTAGTCGATTAGAATTTGTTAATAAGAAATTCAGTTTTGTTGGGTGTTAGGTTCGGGTAAGCACAAAAAAACGTGGAAAAAGATAAAAACAGGACAAAAAAGAGAACAAGAGAAGAGACAAAAAAAACGAAAAAAAAAAAGACACACATATTAGCAATAGGTTTTTCTTCTCCATTTGATTGAAAGAAAAAAAAAAGTATTTATATTATTTTTTGTTTCTTTGTAAGCGGTCTCTTAAAAGTATTTATAGTTTTCTTTTGTTAGACAAACAAATGCGTGTTAGCACACAGTGATTCAGGTGTGTTAGAATGAAAATGATGTACTTACTTTTTACCCAACGACATCATGCCGTACACGGCTCCAGTGCCGAATATCAAGATGCCGGGGAAAAGGCTTCCAAGACCAAAGCAAAGGATCAGAGGCACGATTGCGAGGCTGAAAAGGATAAGGATTTGTTAGATTTGGAGTGAATGCAGACGGAGACTTGACTTACCCGCAGTAGATTGCCGCTCGATTCCACAGAGGTCGGTTATCGGCTGTGGTTGCAAAGATTTTGGCATGTTCGATGAAGAAACAACAACACGGCGCTTCCACAGCCAGGATAAAGAACCCGATTATGATCTGTAGAATTCCAGCAATTACACATGTGATGCTTAAGGTGATTATCGATAGAGTGTTGTAGAAGCCAAACAATATTGAGACTGAAAGTGCAAGAAAAAAGACATTGAATTGTATACCTAACCTCACAAATTCAAACGTCAAACTATATTGAGACTAAAAGTGTAAAAAAGAAGATAATCAACCCCACATCTTTAAGACCTCAACAACTTTGCTAGATAATTAATTTCTCAAATAGTTCAGCGTATATCTAACCCCACATCTTTAAGACCCCTCAACAATTTTACCAGCAATTCACTTTTCTCATTTTTTAGCGTTCCAATTTTCATCATCGCATAACGCATAACAATAAATTGATTCTGATGTCGTGAAGATGTCGATTACTAAACTAATTTCCATTTTAATTTAATGACCGCCCCACAATTGATAAGTGAGACCCAAAAATAATTGAACCATTTGCATAAAAGAGAGACACCCATCATCAAGAGCATACATTTATTTATGAAACCTCCATTGGGAGATTACAAGTGCGGTTGATGTGTGTGTGTGTTTCGATATGTGAACTTCTTGTCCACAATTGTAACCGCAGAAAATGAGAAATGTTTTATTTTTTTTCATTTACTTTACTTGGCTTCAATCGGTTGAGTAATTACGGAACGAGTTCTCTAGTTTCACTCATGCCCATTTCTAGAAAAAAAGAAACATTACACACGTCCCCATCCACATCCAACGAGACTAACTAGAAGTGAAAGAAGCAGCAGAGATCTGTTTAAAAAGTGCACAAGCTCAAGCGTGAAACTCTATCAAATGGAATTAATTCCCTTATTCGATTTGGGTTCACAATGCAATGAAGCTTGGGGCGACACAACGAAATGGATGAGCCGCACGTACAACACACAGAATCAACTTGACATCTAAAGGGAGGCTTTCTCTTGCTCTGGGCAGCACAGCCAACACAAGAACGACGGAATATGATTCATCACCTTTTTATGCTGTACCCTGCCTTGTCCATCGTGATCCCTCCCCGTCCTGATTAATCTCATCTAGATTCTCGACAAGTATGTGACGATGCATTGTTGTCGTCGTTGTCGTTGGTCGTTGTTGACTGTAAAGTGAGTTCTTTTCTTTGTAAAGGATCTAATAGGCTTATCAGCATTTACAGATTTGTAATTATTGTTGTTCTAGAAGTGCATTTCCACTGAACTACGCCGGTCAGGTCATCTATTTTGATTCCAAATCGAATTGAATGACCGTAAAACTGCGTAGCTGGTGTTTAGTAAAAATACCATGTAATCAGAATCGAGATAATGAAAGGTAAAAGCTTAATGACTCACTCAGAGTAGGCGATTAGACAGAAATGCTTTCGAAGGCGTTTTTTTTTTCCTAACGATAAACAGAGTTGCGTTTGAGTGTCTGGTAGGTGATTTGGTTGTAAATATCAGCGTAACGATCAAGTTCATGAGGGAAATATGTTTTCAAGATGTGATTGGTTGCAGCTGAGTCAGAGGGCTGATAAGGTCGAGGACGGATCTTATCGGATGAAATCAGTTGGTGAAAGGTGACTGTTTTGCTAGAGCTATTGGGAAGACGGTTCAGAGTGGAAAATGGGTCCAAAATGAGCGTCAGTTCAAGGAAAAAAGGTTCGTCAATGGAGCTTCAGTTCGAGGTGGAACAGGAGCACAGAATCACAGAGAAAAGGTTTGTTGAAAAGGCTTCAATTGAAGGTGGAAAAGGCGCTCAAAATCACAGAGAAAAGGCTCTTTTATGGAGCTTCAGTTTGAGTTGGAATATTGGCTCAAAATCACGGAGAACAGGCTCGTAAATGGAGTTTCAGTTAGGGTTGGAACTTCGGCTCAAAATCACGGAAAAAAAGGTTCGTTAATGGAGCGTCAGTTCGAGGTGGAACAGGGACTCAAAATCACGGAGAAAAGAGTCGTTTATTGTGCTTCAGTTCAAGGTGGAATCGGGGCTCAAAATCACGGAGAACAGGCAACTGAAGCTTCAGTTGAAGGTGGAACGGAGGCTCAAAATCGCGGGGGAAAGGCTCGTTTATGGACCTTCAGTTCAAAGTGGAACGGGGGCTCAAAGCCACGAGGGAAAGGCTCGTTAATGGAGGTTCAGATCAAGGTGGAACGGGGCCCAAAATCGCGGGGGAAAGGCTCATTAAGGCAGCTTCAGTTCGAGGTGGAACGGGGCTCAAAATCACGGAGAACAGGCTCGTTAATTTAGCTACAGTTGAAGGTGCAACGGAGGCTCAAAATCACAGGGGAAAGGCTCGTTAATGGATCTTCAGATCAAAGTGGAGCAGAGGTTTAAAGTCACAGACAAGAGGCTTGCTATTGAAGCATAAGTTTAGGGTGAAGACGAGGCTTAACGTCGCGAAGAAAAGGCTCATTAATGGAGCTCCAGTTCAAGGTGGAGAAGAGCCTTGAAAGGTAGCTTTTAACTTGACTCCTTCAAATTTCAAACAATTGAACCAATGCGGCCTAAACAAGATTTGCATTTCTTAACAACTCGTGGTAGTAGAGACCGAAAGTCATAGACAAAAGGCTTGCATAGTCGCTTAAGAATTTGATGCAGTCGCTCCCAACTAGACGACTTCGAATTGTGAGCAATTCAACCAATTTGGCCGATTGAGAAAGTCGGAGAAACACCTTTTTTTTTTTACAATTTTAGGCATATGAGTCATAAGGCAGCTGGTGCTAGGGAAAAGGGGGAAGAACGCGTTCTGCCTGCTTTTGCTTTTTTTTTAGCAATCCCGTGTAGGAGGGCCGAAAAAATTACCATAAAGGCGACGCAGAAAAATATGGTACTACAAATCATTCTGCGCTTCTAAAGATCCCGTAGGTGGGGAATCTTAGCCATCCACACTTAGACACCGACACCGAGACAGATTCTGCACGAAAAGTTCGTGATTTCCCTCATTTTCGTCTAGCCTGAGTTGCGTGTGTAATGAGCCGCATGGAAAAACTCTCGGACAGACAGAAAAACAGACGCAAAGACCCACATCCGTGTCTCAGCCGACCAGTGGTGTCAGTACACCATGAAAAAGAAAACAGTTCTAAGCTGTTCTAAGCAGAATAAAGCAAAAAACAGAAACCGATAACGACATGAATGGATTAATCAGAGCTAAACCGCAACAGAGTCTATCCTCCATGCATAAATTATGCACAAACAGAAGCACAGTTGAAATTCCAGTTGGATTAGTCGTTAATAATCCGCATGCCCACAACATCTCGGTATCTCTTGACTTCATTATCGGCATCAGTCAATGATATCGAGGTTCGCAGTTACTTAATCACTTTTGTATTCAATGCAAATGCAGCATCAATTCACACACAATGAATCGGTGAGGGACATTGACATTGTTTGCCACAAGACACACAATAAATTGCACACAAAAACAAATCGCTATCAAAGCAAATACAACACCAAGAAGACCAAGAAGACCGATAAAAAAAAAACTAACTAGAGCACTTGACCAAATTAGGATGGTAAAATCTTGTCAAACAAGTGAAAGACACACGTTACTCCACTTTTTTTTTCTCCCCTCTGAGTTCTTCTTTAACGACAAGAAAAAAAATAAGTGAACTCCAATGTTCCTTGTTTTCCATTTTCGGAGCAAAAGCGGATATACATAGCAACCCTTCAAGAACACAGATATACAGAGAAAAACAGATAATAACCAAAGAAAAGAAAAGAAAAAAACACACCACTATGGAAAAATCGATGAAGACTGAAAAAAAAAAAATTCCATTTCCGAACTGACGTGGAAACAACGATTTCTCTAACCATGCATATGGAATGCAAGGAAAGGATTTGTATTTTTTTTTTTTCCAACTTACAAAACGCTCCAACTGTTCCCAGAAGTGGTGCACCATACCGCATAAACCATGGAACATCGTTAGCTTGATTCTGTTGTTCTGTCTGACCTGGCCGGGCCATCAGAGTAGCCATTTTCTCAGCGAACGACTGTGAAGTAATTCAAAACTTTGTTGTTTTTATCCATTTTCACAAATGATCTTTATTGAATTTACCATGTTTCTGGTGGATTCTGTTTTGATTGATAAATAAATTAAAGAGTTTTTTCTTTTTCCCCAACAGTATAATTCTTTCACGCGAAACTCAACGGCAACGACAACGACCGATGAAAAAAAAATTCCGTCAACGACACAGTCGACGATTGAAAACTTTTTGACACATCAAATGCGCGCACGCATACACAATTGACTTGGTGTAGATATGTGTTGGCTAATTGGAAAATTGAGGGGGTGTGTGAATTTTTGTAATGTGACATTCGATGTCTTTTATGTGTGCTCAGTTTTTTTTTTTTTTTTTTGATTGATGACATGGTGGTTTTTAGCTCAAAATTCTGATGCATTTGGGTGCGAGTGCAAGGAGTTGAATATAAGATGAAGATTTTTGAAGGAAAATTAGTCAAAAATCGAAATTCTGACGCATTTGGGTGAGAGTGCAAAGACTTGGAGATGAAATAAGAAATTTTCGAAAAAAAATGAATCAAAAATTGGGTAGAAGTGCAACGAGAAATAGAATTTTCTGAAAAAAAATTCAGATATAAAAAAAAATTAAGCATTTGGTTTGGGGTTGATTAAGTGAAGATTTTTGAGATACGAAACTAAAAAATTCGAATTTTTGGCGCATTTGGGTGGGAGTGCAAGAAGATATAGAAATTTTGAAGAAGGATATTCGAAACTTCGACGCATTTGTGTGACGGTGCAAGAATTTTGTGTATAAAATGGAAATTTCTAAAAAAGAAATGTGGCAAAAATCGAAATTCTGACGCATTTAGAGTCGAGTGCAAGGAGTTGTTGGTGAAATATAAAATTCTAAGGAAAGATTGTTCAGAAATCACGGTTTTGATGCATCTGGTTGCGAGTACAAGGATGTAGCGCTGGTAATTAAGATTTTTGAAGAATAAATTTTAAGGACCGAAAGACTGAAGCATTTGGATGGTAGAGCAAGAGTGTGGTTTTTGAATTGAAGTTTTCTGAATAGAAATGAATCGAAAATGGAAATTCCAAGCGCAAATACAAAGATTTTCCTTCCTAAAAAAACATTTCTGAATATATTTTCGACTTTCTTTCGTCGATTGTCCCTGCAGTTGATCAATAAGCTTCAATTTTTCTTGTAGGAACTTAAATAGACTGCAGGCCACCCTGGGTAATCTTATTTACGAATATCCGACTTAAAATTTTAAGATCCCGTCAGAACCCCTAGCTGAAGGTGCAACAAATTGGAAGATTTTGATGATTTGAACGGCCTTATAAAGTCTGTATTTTTTAGAGAAACTCACAATCAATCTTAGTTTAACTGGCGTCGTCTGAAATACAAATATTAAGCCCGACGGTTGACTAAAAAAGTGTTTCTGATTGCAAACTGAGCACATACCCAACTTAGCAATTGAAACTCTTGGCAACCCTCAACCGACTGTCATCTCTCATAAATCAAAAACAAGACAACAGCTGAATTGCAACGATAATGAGTGATCTTGCAGTTTCACAATTTATCTCATCAACAAATAACGAAATTTGCCGAATTTGTGGAGAAGAAAGCCCCAAAGGTCAAATCCTTTTTCATTTTAATCTACCCGTACAAAAACTAGCCGTTGAGATTTGTTCCTACATCTCAATCAAGGTGAGTTTGTATGGTTTCCCTTCCCATTGCCGCTAAAAGCTAAACAACTTCCTTTTTTCAGTTAAAATATGTTCGGATTTATCCTAATTGGATATGCCCAGGATGCCAGCTTCAATTTGAATCAACAAAACAATTTTTTGAACTCATCCGAAGTGGACAGAAGAGGTTGGCTGAGAAATTTGGAGAGATTCCAAGAGGTGGTCGATGGAGCAAGCAGAAAAAGGATGGAACAAGCAAAAAGGAAGAGGAAGTGCAGCCAGAGGAAGTTATTGAGAATCCTCCAGCACTGGACTTAGAGAAACCAGAGGATGGTCGTAGGAGGATCACGAGGCCGCCAAAAAGGCTGGAGGACACTATGCAGGGGAGTGAGCTGGAGAGTCTTTATTCTGACATCGGACTAACGAAGAAATTGTGGAGACACAAGAGAAAAGTGGCTCCAAAGCTGATTGCCCACATAGAGAGTCAAGACGGTGCAATGCTCGGAGACATGCTTTCCATCCACCGAGACCCTCAAAGGACCTGCACACGATACGAGTGCGATATCTGCAAGGAGATCTTCGTCACAGACATCACGTTCTTTAAGCACGTAGCGACGCATAAGAATATTCAATACGAGTGCACGGAGTGTGAGAAAAACTTCTCGTCGAAGGCGCTGTTCGACCAGCATCAGAAGACTGAGGGCCACAATGGACTGGGGATAATCGAAACGCCGTTCATTGAGCCGGAGCCCGAGGAGAACCAAGAAAACATCCCAACAAACGATGAGGAGTCGGTGCCGGTGGATCCAGGAGTGAAACAACCCTCGGGTGAACCAATCAAGACAAGATTCGTGTGCAGTAAGTGTACGAAATCCTTCAGGACCAGGACTTCCATGGTTCGCCATCAAATCACGCATTCCACCGCGCGTCCATACAAATGCGACGTTTGTGCGGCGACTTTCAAGCGGCAGAGGGTCCTGGCTATTCATAAGAGATCTCACACGGGAGAGCGGTCGTACAAGTGTCACCGATGCCCGAAGGCCTTCACCCACCGACAATCGTTGAAGGCTCACTCGAGAATTCACGACAATCTGAGGCCCTACACGTGTTCGGTGAGTTCGAGCACAAATTTGTTGTAGTAGGAGTTTTTATTAAGAATAATTGATATGGGAATTCAATAAAGAAGTAGAACTATTTGATAAAGTATAATTGGATGACGTTGAGGGCCAGAACGTAGCATAGAATGTTCCCGTTTATTAGAAATCGGAGTAGTGCCTCGCTCTTTCCCGTCTCCACTGTGTTCCTCGAGGCAAAATTAGACGAATGTTGTGTAGAACTATTCGCTAAAATAAAAAAAAAACTCTACTAATACAATTTTATTACGTTTTTATTGAAATCAGAATCATTAATCATCCTCATTTCTTCCCCAGGTCTGCAAGAAATCCTTCAAGCAACTAGCTGCCCTGCAAGACCACAAACGCATCCACACCGGCGAACGTCCCTATGTCTGCTTGATCTGCGGCAATTCCTTCCGGACATCCTCACAATGTCGCCTTCATCAAAACATTCATAAAAACCAAAAGAACGCTCAACCAAAGACCCTCCCACGCGAGCAGAACACCCATTTCTGCACGGTTTGCGATAAGAACTTCACCCAAAAGTCCGCTTTGAACAAACACCTGCGTACCCACACCGGAGAGAAGCCATACGCGTGTTTTTTCTGTCCGAGACGCTTCGCTGATCCGTCGAACTACAAAAAACACAGGAGGATGCATGCTGCAGCGAACGACTCACCGAGGCCTGAGCCAGACGTGGCTCTGAACGAGAGCCTCACACAGATCTCATCGACTTCAGATCCAGATCCTGATGGAGCACCGTCCACCAACTCAGTGGTGTCGGAGAGTTATACTCCGGCGAATAATTCTTTAATGGAAATCTTCGAGGATGACAATGATCGAAATGTCCGATCGTGGGGTCTTCTCCGAGGAAGCTCTGATCCAGTCATCACGGAAATTCATAACGACGATTCATCGCAGCTTGTACCGCAGCCGTCGATGGCCAACCAAATGGTTTGCATTTCGTATCAAGACCCAATGAATCCTGTTAGTAATAAGACTACATTCTATGTTGTTAATTAAGAAGAAAAAATATAGAATTTAAAGAAATTTGAGTGTTGATTAAGGTTTGAGTGGGAAGAAGAAACAAAATTGAATTTAAAGAAATCGGAGTATTGACCAAGGATTGGGTAGGAATTTATTAAAAAATAGGCTTCCATCTCGGGTTGGGATGAAGCAGGCGTCGGATGTTCAGCATCATGTGAGTTCCTATGACATACAAGGTTTCCAGCAAGAGCATGAGTACATCAGCAACAGAGGGAATGTTTACTTACCACAGAGGAGGCTTCAATCCAAAGGCGAGAGTAGAAGGTGCATCAGGCATCGAGCATCAAGGGTCCAGCATCAGGCGTCGAGCATCAGGTGGGTTCTCATCGTTGATATAGTTCGAAGAGAGGACGGAGGAAGCACAAGGTGTTCAGGTTCATTGAAGTTCAGCATCAGCAACCCAGGGAGAGATCACTCATCAGAGACTAGCCCTTAATCCAAACAAAAACAAAAAGAAATAACAGAAAAAGAAAAGAATCATGTTTCCAACAACATGGGAGAACATTAACCCAGAGAGGTCAGGCACCAACAACAACAAAAATTTTCCAACGATGTTCACCCACGGCCGGCGCTAGACTGACTGGCAACATGTCCCACTTCCCACTCTGAATTTTTTTCGCAAATTTCTGGGAGGATGAGTGGAATTTCTGAGCCTATTTTTGGGGATTTTCTTATTTTTCGCCATATAGACCAGATTAGATTTTAAGGCTCCTGAAAGAGGTGTCGTGATCCTCCGAAAGACGTCGTTAGACTCCAAAAGACGTCGAGATCCTCCAAACAACGTCGCGATCCTCCAAAAGACGTCGAGATCCTCCAAAAGACGTCGAGATCATTCAAAAGACGTCGAGATCCTTCAAAAGACGTCGTGAGGCTCCAAAAGACGTCTCGATCCTCCGAAAGACGTCTTGATCCTCCAAAAGACGTCGAGACCCTTCAAAAGACGTCGTGAGGCTCCAAAAGACGTCGAGATCCTCCAAAAGACGTCGTGAGGCTCCGAAAGACGTCGAGATCCTCCAAAAGACGTCTCAAAAGATGTCGAGATCCTCCAAAAGATGTCGTGAGACTCCAAAAAACGTCGTGAGGCTCCAAAAGACGTCTCGATCCCTCAAAAGACGTCGAGATCCTCCAAAAGACGTCGTGAGACTCCAAAAGACGTCGAGATCCTTCAAAAGACGTCGTGAGGCTCCAAAAAAGACGTCGAGATCCTCCAAAAGACGTCGAGATCCTCCAAAAGACGTCTCGATCCTTCAAAAGACGTCGTGAGGCTCCAAAAGACGTCGAGATCCTCAAAAAGACGTCGAGATCCTCCAAAAGACGTCGTGAGGCTCCAAAAGACGTCGAGATCCTCCAAAAGACGTCGAGATCCTCCAAAAGACGTCGAGATCCTCCAAAAGACGTCGCGATCCTCCAAAAGACATGAGGTTCAAAAAACTTCGTGAAAGTCGAAAGAAACGTCGTACGAGCCTTGGGAAGGTAGAGTTCTAGATGCCGCCACTGATGAATGCGGCAAACTTGCAAGCAAATGAAGCTGCTTCATGACTCCTGTCGAAATCCCACTCAATTTTAAATTAACACCCATTTATCATTCTCGTATATATATATATTTTGCTCTGATAAAATCAAGATTCACATTCTTCTTACAATCTACAATCATAGTAATATATAAATACTTCTTTTTTTTTTCAATTTTCCACAAAGATAAAAAATAAAACACAATAATTTTCCCAGTCAATAGCTTCTTTCATTTTCAAAAAAACCAAAAAAAAAAAAATTATTCAAAGCAAAACATTCTCATTTTTTTATGGTTTCTTTTAAATATAAGTATACGTACATATATATATAATTCTTTTCTTTCTTTTTTTTTTCTTTTCTTGTAATAGCAATGGTATATGTATAATAGTTTTGTTTTTTTCATTAATAATGAATTACGTAGCTTGTAAATTGCCGCAATTGTGTGAAATTTGTTTTGTAATCATTATTTCTAAATAGTTTTACTTTCTCACTTTAGAGTTTCGTTTTTTTTTTTTGTCGAAAAAGAAAAATCATAAACCTACGAATTTCTATGATAATACCATTTTGTTGATTTTGTTTTTTCTTGTGTACAGATAAACCTACTTAAATTTAGATATTGCAAAATTCCGAAAGCAGTGTTATTTGTTCATGTAAGCATCGCTTTTAACAGGTTTTCTTGTTTGTCTACAGTTTTTGTTTAGTTTTCGTATATAATTTGTTTCAGTTAATTACAAATATGAATCCTTGGAACTAATTTTCTTTTTTAAATCAAAAGAAGTTCTTTCTGGCAGCTTTTATTATAAAATTTATTGTTTGTTTTTTTTTTACTTCCAATTCACATTAAGACGGAATTTTGAAAAAGAATTTTTTTTTACTCAGCCGTTGAACGACGCTTCGAAATTTGTTTCTTTCGTTGACCTTGGGTATCTTTGAAAAGGATTTTTTTTTTTTATCAGTCCAGTAGTTTTGTTTGAGGAAACCTTTTCAAGTGTCCAAGAGTTTTCTTTGTTTTCTCAAATAAAAAAAAAATGTTAATCCTTCAGCTGAAACATACAACAACAATATACATATACAATTTCTATCTTTTTCAATAGATTATATACTCTAGGAATAAATTCTAATATCACTTATACAAATGTAATGTAAAAAAAAAAAAGAAAAATTCGAATATTAACAAAAAAAATTAGCACACACACAAGTAAACACAGAAAAAATGAAATTCTTGTCGTGTTGGACACGATTTTTCATTTATAGAAACTACGTCGACGGCAAAAAAAAAAACAGATATTCGCCACTCTACTCGTATAAACTGCCATGAAAATGAACGTACAACATACAAATGTATATATATAAGGATTTCTTAGAAAAATAATAGTAATTTTAGTGTTAGTGTATAGTATAGTTAACTGAATAGTTTATCCTTAGCTGCAATCGCACATCATTCTCATCTCTCTCCGTCATCGGTCCGGCTCAGATTCCTGTTTTTTTTTCCTTACAAGGAGAAAAATTTGAGAAATTGTGATGGCAACACAGGCTGTGAGACTTCTAATTGTCCACCGGCTTCTTCGAGGCGTTGCTTAAAATCTGGACACTGATCAACGATGCATGGATGACCATCGGATGGCCAGAAGAGGCAACAACAGTAGCGGCACAGTGAGAGGACTTCAGCGAATTGATAATCATCATTTACACCGTAGGTTCGACGCAGCTGGTGGTAGATTTTTTTCCAGTCTTTCTTACCGGGCTGCAGCTTGAATTTATTCATATCTAGGACAGTGTTGATTTGATTTTGATTGAAGTGAAAGCGAGTTAATTCTCGCCAGATACGTTGCTCAGAGACTAAGGCAGCCATGAGAGTCCAGGCGCCCGAGGTGGCCTAAAATTAAAGGGCATGGTTAGGATGAATGCATGTGAGCTCAATTTGAATCTTACCTCTAAGTCTCTGTGGTCGGCAATTCTTAAAATTATTTCTCTAATACATTCTTCAGGTAAGTCGTGTAGTTTTGGACGTATCTCTGGACCAGGCTGAAAAAAAAGTAAAAGCTTTTTAAGTTAGACTCTACGCAAAACAAAAAACGAAATCCTGTTAAAATAGGCTCTTCCAAAAACAAAACGTTGTAAGTTTAGGTACTATAACGCACGCCTTTTGAAATTTGCCTCTTTCGCGTACGTAAAAGAAACCTTGTACGACTAGGTTCTTTCACGTTGGCAAAAGGGAACAAAACCTTGTTAGGTAAGGCTCTTTCAAGTATGCGAAAAAAGAGAAGATCTTGTTCTTGGAAGGTTCTTTAACGTACGTAAAAGGAAACCACATCTTCTTAAGTCAAGCCCTCGCGTACGCCAAAAAAAAAACAAACAAAACGTTGTTAGGTTATGTTTTCTAACGTACGACCTTTTAAATTAGCCTCTTCACACTCGCAAAAAATCCTTTTTAGATTAGTCTCTTGCACGGATGCAAAAAAAAAACAAAACCTTGTAAGATTATGCTTTTCCATGAACGCAAAAGAAAATCTTGTTAGGTTAGGCTCCCTTACGTAGCAAGAGAAAAGGAAACCCTGTAAGCCTGGGCTTTTTCACGTACACAAAAAAGCAAGGCCTTGTTAAGTTAGGTGAAGAACCATAGGTAGAAAACAAAGCATAAGACTAGGTTGTGTACATACACCTCCTTAAATAAGCCTCTTTCACTTACGAAAAAAAAACATGTTAAGCTATGCTCTTTTACGAAGACAAAAAAAAGCAAAGCCTTGTTAGGTTAGGCTCTTTTACGAAGACAAAAAAAAAAAAGCAAAAGCCCTGCTAGGTCTTCTACGGCCTCTTTTTTGAGACACACCTACCTCTTTAATCTCGATTTGACTAGTTAACGATTGAATTCGTTTTATTGTCTCCACGTGCTCCTGCCAAAGGTTCGTACTGCCCAATGGCTTGCCCCAGCATTTTTGATTCTCCTGATTGACAATTTGTTGTAGTTGTGTGGTTAAACCACGAAGGACGTTAAAGTTTTGTTGGCTATCATTCACTAAAATAAAGAAAAAATAAAACAGTCTTATTAGGATGCCTAAACCTTTGTAAGTTATACAACAACTCACCATGCGACGCGACTTCTTCAATCATTTGCAGGAGCAATTTCTGGGCACTGCCTGATAAATTAGCAATTCCCTTATGAGCCACTAGGAGCCTTAGCAATGCACAGATGTAATGAAAACGCCTACGATCACGAACGGAACTCCGGAAATCTAGACGTCTTACTGCCTCGCCTAGTCCATTAAATCCGGCAATCTCACGAGTGCATCGTATTGTGATGTGGCAGTGTGGCGGTATCGTTTCATTATCCTCATCATCCGACGTTGATGGATGTCTGAAAAAAAGATTAAAAGACAAGAAAAATATTACAACATATTTTTACGTTTCTTCCCTTAACTACAAAGGATTTAGAAGCTAAAGGCCAGCGACTTCTTTAGTGGATCATGCGGCTGAAAATGATCATAAGGGAAGAATGTAAAAGCGACAGACTAACAGGAGGACAGCGAATTGATTCTATAAGGGACTCGTTGTTTCCTGAGGATATAATGAAGACAACACCCTGGAAGCGCGAAAAAGCTATGCTCTGGCCCTGTATGGGTTGTTACGCAGATTATTTTTGTTTCCTTGGGAACAAAACCATTCAAGTCAATGCGAGTCCGAGCATTGGAAACAATTTGGAGGCGTGACAACACAATGGGCCAACAAATGGCCTACGTGAGCCTGCGTTATAGCGCAGGCAGTCACAAATACCTAAGACCTAAGACCTAAACCCTTCAAATGGTCAGAAGATCGCAGTGAAGGTGCTAAGGAAATTTTCCTTTTTTTGATTTTATCTTCAGACGACTTGAGTCCTAGGTTCTTAGGTAGAAGTGACTGCCGGGAGACTGCCAAGTACACCATAACCAGAGTGGCGACTCCAGTTGGAAGGTCACGACGCCATGCCACTGAATCATTGACCCAGATTTGATGGACAGATGTTGCGCTCACGATATTTTCTTCAGACGACTCGAGTTGGAAGGTCACGAATCAATTCCACCGAAACTTTGGCCAAGATTTAATGGACAGACGTGGCTTTCAAAATTTGTGGCAATCAAAAGTTTTTCCCAAACAAAGAAAAGTCATTTAATTTGAAAAGACTGGTCTTTCCATGAATTTTTCAGTCCCTCTGGATCTATTGTAGATCCATATGTGGACTTGACGTGTGCAGTCTTAGCAATCAAAAGTTTTTACCACGAGAAGAAAAGTAATTTATTTTCAAAAAAAAAACTGGTCTTTCCATAAACTTTTCAGCCAACCATATGGATCTACAGAAACATTTTCTCTTCAAAATTGACAAAAGGATCAAACCCTCAGACTGTCGAGTAAATTGAATCCTGCACCACCTCAGGTCTCGGTCCACATTGCCACTCCCACTGCCCATCAACCGTGTACACCACCTTCGCATGAAATTACAACAAAAATAGCCTTCGTCCTTAATTCAATAAATACCACTGCCTCCAACAGTTGACCCACATCCATCCATCCGTCCAAGTTCAATCCAGGCACAGCTAATTTGAAAGCAATTACAACGAAGGGAAAAGGGAAAAAAAAAAGTTATTTTTCCTTTTCAAAGGATCTCCTCACTGTCCTCCCTTCAATTTAAGTGAATGTCAATTACACCAGAGCATTCATCAATACGAACTGTTCCATCTCTCTTCTTTAATTTTGTTCGTTATATTCAATTTAAATTTTCGTCCTTCGTCCTTGTAAAACTCATCTAACGTACAACAACATTCACTTTTCGTATTACATGCCTTTCAAATATATATATGTATGTACAGAAAATGGAGAACGACGCAGAGAGAGAAACTGAGAGAGAGAGGGCGAAGGACGAAATGCAGCGCAACAATCAAGCACCTACAACACCACAAGCAACAAAATGTAGAACGGAGAAGGGCACGCAAAAACACAAAACGACAAAAAAAAAAAAGAAAAGCTGATGCAAAAGTTCAAAAAGGAAAACCCAACCAACAACTAACCAAGGAGCAAAAGCGGAAACTGGGTCACCACATATAAACTTGACCGAAATAAAATGGTTTGGATTTTGTTGTATGGGGGGGTTACGATGGGAATCAGTAGATAGTGAAATTTGGAATTTAAGGAATTTTTTTCTGAGATTTTATCACGACTGATTTGTTGTCCTCGAGATTTCACGCTTGGGCTGGTTCAACAGGACGAACGAGGATTGGATTAAGCGCACACGAAAGTTTCGATCCATTGAAGACTCGGTGAAGTTTTCTCCCAATCGACTGCAAGTAACCATATGGAAACACAGATTGCAGATAATAAGAGAAGATTGGTGAAACGCCATTAAAATAAATGTTAGCGTACTTAACTAACGAGTGTGTGTGTGTAGCGCACCAGATCTAAATGCCCCCTCTGGGCAAACGTGCACCAAGCTTAGCACGATTCGTTCAGCCTCATTTACCCCTCGAGCAGAGCCTAACACTTCACTCACTGACTCATCTATAATCTTTCCTCATCATCAACACACTTAACCACTCGTAACCGTAAGCCCATGACAAAGAGAAACACCTCTCTAGCTCTAGCCAGCCACACGAATCCGTCTAATTAACGAGATTAATCGTTCAGGCGATTAAGTTCATTCCACTTGCTGAGCTACTTTGACTTCCTTACACAACTGCCGTGCAATTCTGATAAAATTCAACTTTTCATATTCATGATTGAATCGAATTACAATTCACAAGAAAAGAAATAAAAGTCATTATGCAAACTTTGAGTCGGCCAACTTACGGAACGACATGACTTTGAAAAACGACATGTTGCAAGCTTCAGCTGTGATATGCAAACAAAGGAGAGCGTTAAGCCGACGACCTTTCTAATTTTGGGATTCCATAACTCACCTAGGACGGACGAACAAACGCATTTTTTTTTTTGGTCGTGTGTTAAGGCGTGCGTTCATCAAATTAATTAAAAACACTGCAGTCTATTGAGAACGAATCTATTTTGAGAAATTCACAGTCGAGAGTTCTTTTTCACGATTGCATCTCTGCAGTCAACTAAGACTACGCAGACAGGCTACGCCGGGCCAAAAAGGACTAAATTTAGATTGCCTGGAGGTGAATTAAGGTGTGTGGACATCTATACGACTTTTCTATCAAGACAAGAATTCATTTCGGGAGGGAGATCTAAAAATGGATTCCCAAAGAGGAAGTGTGTAGTGTTGCAATGCTGCAGGAAGGAGGGATTCTATGTCTAGCTAAAGATTGAGGGGTTCTAAAAATAAGCGAAAGAATTTTGCGTCGGCTTGAGTACTTTGGTATCAAAGAAACCAACAAACGAATGAGACCAAATTTTCTGCGTGTTCAACGAACTGTGGACTGTCTCTTGGGCTTTGAAATGTGTCACAAGTTTTCAATTAATTTCTATTAAATGAAATGTTTTTATGCGGGATGCTTTTTTATGAGGGAGACCATTTTTTATGGGACGAAACCATCGTACGTCTCCACAGAGAAATGACTTGTAGCGAATTAAAGTGCAACTTGGATCGAAGCCAAAAGTTGAATGCATTAAAAGACCCTAGTGCTGCAATCTAAACGATTGTTTTTTTTATGACCGGTTTTTTTTTTTATGGATTTCATTTGGGAAATGCGAACAGTTTATGAGATCTGGTAAACGTCTGGTGTCCGTCTATTGGTGGTTATTTTTAAGATTAATTTAATGAGCAAGAGATCAATTTACGACACAAAAAGACAAGGAGTTAGGTGATTAGCGATAAAGTTCGACAGAGTTTGAGTTCTTTGGTGGAAGAGATGGCTGATCATCGATAAAGTTTGACTTTTGAGGAGCCAAGGGTGATATGTGAGACTAACAAGGTTCCTGCTGGCATGATTTTAGTTCTCATTCTGTTGAGCTCCGCCACAGTTGCCTCAGGAAGGGCCAAGGGTTGATTAATTGGCCTTAAGGTGCAGCTGACAAGGTTCCTGCTGGCAGGTGTCCTCATGGCGCGGTCTTCATTCTTTTGAGCTTCGCCACAGTTTAGCTCTTTAAAGCTTTACGAGAGACTGGCAAGGTTCCTGTTTGCATGATTTCATTCCGCGTGCTAGTGAGCTTCGGATTTAGCCGAGATACGCTCGCTGCAGAAAGAAGAGAACGCTGCCGAGTCCCTAAGCCTACAAGTCACAAGAGCCAATGAGAGAGTCGCGTCATCGATAAAGTTTGACTACTTTGTTGGAAGAGCTGGCTGATCATCGATAAACTTCGACATAATTTGTCCTCTAAGAGTCAAAGATTGATAGCTTCAGCTTGTTGAGAGACAGACAAGGTTTTTGTTGGCATAATTTCAGACCTTTCAAGCGCACCAGCTTCAGATTTAACCGAAATATGCTCGCTGCAGCAAAATGGAGAACCCTGCTGAGTGTCTAAGCCTACAACTCACAAGACCCAGTGAGAAAGTCGCGCCGTCGTCAAAATTTGCCATAGTTTGACTACATTGCTGGAAAAACTGGCTGATCATCGACAAACTTCGACACAATTTGTCCCTCTAAGGGCCGAAGGTTGATGGTTACATCTTTATGAGAGACTGACAAGGTTCCTGCTGGCACAATTTAACTCCTGATTTCGTGTGAGCTTTGAATTTGGCCGAAATACGCTCACTGCAGTAAAATAGAAACCCCCGCTGAGTGCCTAAATTCACAATTCACAAGGACCAATGAGGAACACGCGTCCCAATTGCAGGCAACCCACAAATTGAAATCGAAATTAGTTCAATGTCACCCTATGCGATATGGGGAAATTCGAAAAACTTAAAAAGCTGCGCATATAGTATATTCCACTTCCGTAAGTTCCCCTCTCAATGCTCGTACTCTCACTTATTTTTTTTTTTTGTTGAAAGCTTGCGCTTGCACTGCAACTGCCACTGCCGCGAGCACTGGTACCATCAGGAAGAGGTCGGTAGCGGTGGGCAGACGAATCCGAAATACCAACAAAGTAAAGCACCCGAGAAAGAAAAAAAAAAATGAAAAGAAATAGTGCAACAGAAAAAAGCAAAAGCAATTTTCCAATTTTCCATTTTCCATCGCCAGAGTCACAGCGTTAGAGGAGTAAAGAGAAAGCATAATCGCATGCCACCAGAAATCAACACAAACACACACCTCCCATCTCCCACCACCCACTTTCCACCTTCCACCACCCCATCATCATCGCTTAATTGCAATTTACGCAACAATAACAACAAAAACAACGCAACTCAACCACACGACTGTCGTGTGCACAAGCTCTTAGATCTCTCCCCATTGTCATTGTGCCTCATGAATCTTGTCGTTGCTGCTGCTGTTGTTGTTGTTTTCTTGTCTGCCAACTTGTGTGCTCCACCAATTATTCTCTTTCGCGATATAAAACTAAGACCCAGAGGTGAGAGGAAAGACACTTTAAGCGATGAAATTACAAAACAAAGAAACAGCAACCGATGTTAGGTGAGAGGAAAAAAAAATAAAAAAAAAAAAAATGGCAAATGAAATTATAACTATTTTTTTTTTTGTTGTATGTAATGCTATGCGTACCTTGTACGTTTTCCACATTCAAGCACTTTCAACTTTTCCCATCCTTCGTCCGTTTTGACCCATGCTTCGCCAGGCGAACGCCAGTCTTTCGAAATAAATGGCATTTTCCTTAGTCGCTGCTCGTGCTCGTTTATTCGACGAGTAGTAAATTTCGCGACGCAAAACTCTCAAAAAAAAATAGAGTCACACAGGAAAGAAAACAAAATTTAAGACGAACAAAATTGTTTTCCCCCCGCGAATTGGGGAAATGAAAACGTCGGAAGACGGAAGAAGGCAAAAAAAAAAACACCTCTGGCACAAGTTTTGAGTCCACAAATGTTTACACTCGTTTTTTTGAAGAATCGTATGTCGGAGAGTGGATTTAAATCACAGGGAATCGGGGGCAAACACAAGGTAAAGAGTTTTTCCAAGGGCCACTCACGATTATATTATATCTTTTTTTTTTCTTTAAATAAAAAAAAATATACACAATTTACACGCACTCTCTCTCACTCTGTTGGGGTACACAGCTGATGGAGCAAAACAAAAAACAGAACAAGAAGAAAATGTATACAACGAACGAATGAAAAAAAAAAAAAAAAACCTATAAAAACTTAAGACAGGCGAATGAACCGAACTACGCGGCAGCGAATTTTCTTCTGGGCTCTCGAAGCCAGCTTCAAAATAGACGCACCAGACAAGACAGTAGAGCAGCAGCAGCAGCAGCACAACACCAAACGCTAAACGCGACAAGACAACGACAACGACGACGACGATGTCGACGACAACCACGAGAGCGAAATACCAAAGGGAACTACTGAAAACTGCTGGTTGAGTCTTGAGTGTCGGAGCAGCAATGCATTTCGATGGATGGATGGGAAAATTGGGGAAAACTCTCTGGATGTGCGGAGAGGAATTGTAAAAGTTCATTTTCTAAAAGGGGGGGATGAGATCAAGCACATGGCAGAGCCTAGGGGGGAAATGTGCTGTGTAAGAGTCAAAGATAAGCGCTGTTTTTAAATTCATTTTTTCATTATTTTCACTTGCCAATTTTCTGATTGACTTAAAAATACGTCTTTTGATTATTTCAAAATGACAAAACCTATCACAAGTGATTTTGAAACAAAAACCTGTATGACGTGCGTGGGATGAAAACAATTGATGGAAAATAAAAAAGCTAGACGATAATTAGAGCACTTTATCAGGCAAATTGTGGTGGCCTTGAGGCAGGAACTGCGCAGATGGTCAAGTGGATGTGATAAGTCTATCGCGTTATAGACAAAGTCAACTAAATTTGAACTCTGCACTGTGAGTCAACAACTGTCTGAGATTTCAAATAGCCATCGAGAAAGATTTGGCGTCCGACTGGCGGAAGTTTTCCTAGGAATCGACATAAAGAAGGAGATTTCTGTAGATCTTAAGTAAAAAATTTACACTCGCGAACCCACAGAGATCCACAGATCTACGTCCCGACCTAAATTCATAAAGAGCGACTCCTGCAGATTACAAGCCTTGTTTCAAATCGACTAGAAATACTTTCGAAGAGGATTAGATGCCAAGAAGCGTTATACAAATACTTTAAGTTTTGAAGAGGAATATGTGCTATCTGAAATGACGCCATCTTTCTATGGGACTGAGCCCATCAAACTTTTTGCTAATTTTCCGACACGAAGTCATAAAAAGTGGTTCCTGCAGGTCGAATTGCTTAGAAATACTTCTGACAAAGAATATTTGCTAAGAAGACGCCATCTTGGCGTCTATAGTGAAGTAAAAATTCCTATGAAACTTGTTAAAACCTTTTAACCGTGCACGGTGCACGGAATCTATGCCGTCCACGATCCATGTAGGCACTCAAAAAAATTAGACAATTCTCAGACCGCCACGTCCACCATCTTCCATTCGCCTCCAGACGCCATCTTGGCATATAGTTAAGTAACGAGTTCCTATAAGACTGAGCCCGTCAAAAACTTAGTTAATTTACCGACCTAAATGCATAAAGAGTCACTTCTGCAGATCACTTGTCGTGGCTGAAATCGTTTAGAAATACTTTCAAAGAGGATTAGATGCCAGAGGCCGCCATCTTGGCATATATAATGAACCAACGAGTTCCTGTTGGACGCGTTATACAAATACTTTAAGTTTTGAAGAGAAAAATTTGCTACAAAAAACTTCTGCAACTCAAATGTGGCTTAAATTCTCTAGAAAAACGTTCGAGGAGGATTAGGTGCTAAACTCCATGCCAACTTGGAGTGGAGAATTCCTATGAGATTCATAAGAATCTTTTAAAAAATGGCCGAGCCCCTCAGACCTAAATTAATCTCCCAATCACCTCCTAAATCCGACCTCAAACATCAGGTACATTTCGACATAGTAAAAGTTTTCTTTGTTTTCAAATCTGTGAATACACGAAAGCTTTTGTGCTCCAGTTGTGTGTCTCCCATACCCCTCTTAAAACACAGACAAAAAAAAAAAGAAAAAAAAATTAAAACAATTTCGTTAGCCTCTTCCTCTGTTTCACTGTTTATTTCTCGTTCGCTAATGGTTTTCCAGCATTGAGAGCCAATTCAAGTTTTTAAATTGCACTAAAAGTAAAACAAAAATAAGGTGAATTTATCTAATCGGATATTTTTTTTGTTTTAATTGAAATCGCATTGAAGAACATTCATGGTGCCGATGGTAGGCTTGGTGTATTTTTTTTTTGGATTCGATTAGTCATTGCAATATCTCTTATGACCGTCAATCAGGGTTGATAAACAATTCTCTTTTTTTTTTTTTTGTTGCGTTCGATTATTTTAACGATTTGTTTACTTCCTCGACTTTTTTTTTCTTTATTTTGCTTTTGACTCTCATCTGTTCTTTGTTTTCAAGCAGATATCTGATTTCAGGTGGCAAAAAGCTTCTTTTTTTTCCATGAATCAGCTGATCGGAGCTTTGCGACACGGAATGGGACAGTAGAGACATCTTTTGTTGAGGAAATGGTTGAATGACGTCAGAGGGAAGTCAAGAAGATGTGTGGCATACTATGAGGGGTGGTTTACCCTTTTTCCGTGCTCTGGTAGACTTCAGGGATAGATCATTCTTTTTTCCGTACTCTGAGTGGTCTTTAGGAGAGTGTACAGGCGCCTCAACTGTCTAAATTGGATGAATACGTAGAATTTTATCCTGAAAGAGATCCTACCTCCAAAAAGATGTAGTCTTATAAAAATGCGTTGAAACCCATGCTCTCAAGCTTTCATTTTGTGTCTAGCCTTGTGTATTTGTTGGCCTATAACTTCATTCTCCTATTTCTGGTTCGCCTAGCAACTCTCCTCGTTAGTTTCTGGCTTTGCTAGTACTTTAAGTTGGTTATAAGCCTCCAAAAAGATGTTCTTTTATGAAAATGCATTGGAAACCGAGCTCTCAAGCTCTAGCCTTCTTTTTGAGTTGGCCTATAACTTCATTCTCCTATTTCTGGTTCGCCTAGCAACTCTCCTCGTTAGTTTCTGGCTTTGCTAGTACTTTAAGTTGGTTATAAGCCTCCAAAAAGATTCTCTTCTATGAAAATGCATTGAAAACCGAGCTCTCAAGCTTCATTTTGTATCTAGCCTTCTCTACGAGTTGGCCTATAACTTCATTCTCCTATTTCTGGTTCACCTAGCAAGTCTCCCCTAGCTTTGCTTGTACTTTAAGTTAGTTATGAGGTGTTTCTGCTGGAATAAGCCAACAGATGAAGCCGTTGCGCCACAAAAACTAAAATTTCCATAGTCAGAGCTGCCTCCTTAAATCACCTCCAAATTCCCACAATTCTTTTGCACCCTGTATGATCCGATTCCACATTTTATCTTCCCCATTTAGTCATCTGTTCATCGCCATCTTCCGATTCTCTGCTGTCAAAATACCTCTCCAATCTTTTCAATGTAATTTTTAGTTTCACGGAAAAGAAGGTAATTTCCACCAGAATATATTTCAAAAATTTCTTCAAAAAACTATGTCGTCTCCTCAAGAAAAAGAACCAGAATTTAAAATTGGTGAACGAAAAATTGATCGCGCTCAACTTCAGTTTATGAAAATAGTCGAACAACAAAATATCCAACGTGTTAATCGGCTAAAGAAGATTCGTCGCAATAACCTCATCACAGCGGGGTGCTTGGGAGTATCGGTGCTTTCAATTTACGCCTACTCCATACTGAGTGTCCAGCAGGAAAGATTCCTGGACGATTTTGAAGAACCGAAAAAGGTTCAGGGTTAAGTGTGAAAACCTATCAAAAGTTAGGTTAAGAGTTTTAGTTAATAAGTTTTCAGTTCTTTTTTTTTTCTTGTCTTAATTTGAATCGTTACATAAATAATTATGCCTTACGGATTATCGGCTGTGACAGCCCGTGGAATGCGGCTACCTCCGTTGCCAACTATCAGAGATTTAGTGAAGCTGTATAAGCTGCAGGCCATCAAGCAGTTGTCACAGAATTTTCTGATGGATGAGCGGCTAACCGATAAAATTGTGAAATCCGCTGGTAAGATCTCGAATGCGGATGTGGTGCTAGAGGTGGGACCTGGACCGGGAGGTATAACCAGGTCGATTTTGAGGAGGAATCCGTCGAAGGTGATTCTGGTGGAGAAGGATCGAAGGTTTTTACCGACACTCGAGCTGCTGAAGGAGTGCTCACAACCTCTGGGAATCGAGATTGACATACACCAAGCGGACATTTTAAGATTTCCCATGGAACAGGTGATTCCCGACACCTCGCAGAGGCTGCACCTGATTGGCAATCTTCCGTTTGCGATTTCTACTCGGCTGCTCATCAACTGGTTTGAAGATTTGTCCCTACGACGCGGAGCTTTCCGTCGAACAGACACAACAATGACGCTGACCTTCCAGAAAGAAGTCGCCGAGAGGATCTGTGCTCCCCTGGGACACGAGCAACGCTGTCGCCTCTCCATTATGTCCCAAATCTGGACTGAACCGAAGCTGAAATTCATAATTCCCGGAAAGGCCTTCGTCCCCAAGCCGGATGTTGATGTGGGAGTTGTGAGGCTAACACCGCTGAAGGACCCAAAGACCGATTTGCCATTCAGCGTGGTCGAACGAGTAACCCGGCACATTTTCTCCATGCGACAAAAGTACTGCAGGCGAGGCTACAGTACCCTATTCCCAGAGGAACGGCGTGACGAGACGACATACGAGATGTTCGAGAAAGCAGACGTGGAATCAACAACCAGACCATTTCAACTATCCGTGGACGAGTGTCTCCGCCTGACCCAGGTCTACTGGGAGTTTATCCAAAACCATCCCGAGGTAGCAGCATTCGATTATCGAGCTCCAAGAAGTTTGCGGCAGAATACAGCGGTTGATTATTAAGTGTGGGCTTTTTGTAAAAATTCCTAGCAAATAAAGTTTAATTTTGAAATGTTTGAGTAACTTTATTTACTTATAGACTGTCTTGTAAAAAATCTAGTTAGTTGTAAAATGAAATATTTTGTACAAAAATATTTGGACGGAATTCGTTTCGTGCTTAAGTGAAATTCAAACGCTTCGTAAGGCAAAAGCCAGAATACTGATCACGACAGCAGCCACTGCTGCTGTTTTTCCCCCAAGGGTCGCTGCACCATTGCATCTGTGGTCGAGGAAGCAGAAGCAATATTCCACATCGTTGAAGAAGTCTCTACGGACGTCATGTTCCTTCACGGTGTGGTTCACGTAGTGAGCCAACCGCACGTCGACTGCGGCCTTACGGCATCCTTCGTACTTATCGGCTGGAATATCAGTTCGGAATGTCAGAGCACTCAAGCAGTCTCTGATGATTGTTTCTTTTGCTGAAATGTAAGAAGTTTGAATGGGTCTCCATAAGTATTCTCTCCCGGATGTTTACCTCCTCGTCGTTCAGTAACTTTCACACAAATATCCTCATCTTCTGGGCAGTGTTCGCCTAAATAACCAATTCCCCTCCAATTGAATTGTTCTCCACATCCCGGAGTGGCTGAGGTACAGCGATAGCACCAGATTGAAAAACCTGTAAACATAAGAACCGAGGTTTGGTTTGGATGTTGAGATTCATGAACGAATTTACTCACTTTCATGGATGGTTATCGCAAGAATCAATAGAATAAACACGGCGGACGAGGACATATTCGTTAAAAATGATTATAAAGTAATAAAAAGTGAAATAAACAGAGAGTAAACAGACAAAAATGTAAAACAATTTAACAAAACAACGCCCTTAAAAAATTGTTGGGGAAATGACAGTTCTTCAATGGAGTTCCGTGACAGGTTGTTAATTTCTTGGGTTTTTAATGTTGTGCGAGACCTCTAGCGGTGTATAGAAGCAGGTGGTGAATTAGTCGTTGCTTTTGAATCGGCGGATGGATCGACGGCAAATGGTGGTTAATGGAGTCTCTTCTTGGCCGGCAAGCTCTCAAATGAGTAATTTTCATTCATCGGACGGTAATTTGCATCACGACCTATCAGCTACTGATTGGCCTAAGAGATTAATATGATTTTTCTTTCCAAATCGAGCCTGGACCCATTCATTTCATCAAAGAGATTGCCATGATTTTTCTTCCTAAACCGAACCTGCCACAATTCATTTTCCACGTGGATATCTCCCGTTCAAACCATCCCAACTACCTAAAATTGTGCAAAATCATTTTGTAAAATTAATTCAGCACACAAGGAGTTCGTAGATTATTGAATAAATAAAAAAAAGTCACAAAACTGCTCAGTAACACAAATCGAAGAACTTGTTTCCGTAATCCGGCAATTAGCTAAGCCATGTACGGCCCTAAGCTGCAGATTATGACGCTTTCGCCTGGATCCACGTGCCCTGTAGGCTCTTAAAATGCCCCCAGTCAAGATCTCATCAAATCGATTGCTGTGATTCACATCGTAGTTTGATCAAACACCGCTTTCCACCCATAAGCCCAATAGTGATTGATGACTAACACCAATCGGAATGCTGTCGGCGGTGTTTATAGTTTGTTTACCTCGCCCAATCAAACACCATAAAAGGCGACATCAATTTGTCCGTCCATAACTCTAGTTCTAAATATAGTTCTTCCCGAATTGGCAAAGTTCCGGTGGAATGTGGTGAAATTTATTTTTTTTTTTTTTTGTGTGGGCTCTGGGGTAGGTAGCACACACCTTCTTTTTGTGATGTCATCGAAGGATTGTGTTTTCTGGAGCAGACCATCTTACAGAGATGGCTGTTTGTTGGCGAATTTCTTTCAAAACACGACTCCAAAATCAAACAAAAACAATAACCTAAGTAAACACAACGATTAGCACCGAATTTTGAGACAACCCAAACTCATTGTGCCGTGTGTGAAGTTAAATTGAAATGTAAACAGCTTCGTGTAACAAGCCCGATGATTCACAAGCGACTTTCAAGATTTGAATGTTAATTCTGATTTACGTCGACATCGTTCGAGTGTTGTTGATCTAGATGACAATCAGAAGCAGACGTGATTCCAGTGATTCCCGGCATAGGTCGTGATTCACATTTTTAAACAGATTTATGACGTTAATTAGTTTTAAGTGAGTTGTAATTTGAGAACAATGAAGTTATTAAACACGTCTGCCATTTATCTTGAATATATTTTTTTTTGCATTCTTATTTTTCTTTCCACAAAATTTCTCCGACACTGATTGATCATTATCATGAAATATGTCAAAAATCGCCTACAGCTGTCGAAATTTTCGACGTAACCTGGTCTCCCTGACGAGGATCTCTCACAGATGAGATCACAACTAAATAATTTAAAAAAAAAAGACATTTGATATTTTAATTGCAACCAATTTGTTTATCAACAACACGAAGACGACTGACTGGGTTGAAAGTTACTGCACATCTATTTTTGAGAGTATGATTTCGGCGAAAGACAATGACGCCTAGCCGGCTAATCACTGCCTCAAAAAAAACAAACTATCCCCCTAATTTGTGGAAAGAAATACATATTCAAAAGTTTTTGCATAAATTTCAACAACAAAATTCTAGTTCTTCACTAAAAAAAACAGTCTTCCATCGACGTCATATGAATTTCAAATTTCGAATTTTCGTTTTTGACTTAATTAAGCTCGACGTAAACAAATTTTTATGCAAAGTCGTAGAAAATTCTAAAATTTTCCAGCAATCTTCTGGTCGTAACTGGAAAAAGGCTGAAAATTCAGCAAAACCTTCGAAAGGTTGTTTGACCTCATGGAAAACCACCGGTTGTCATTTTGTTGAATCCTTTTTTGTCAGGTTTTTGAATGAAGATTGGGAATTCCTCAAACATTTCTCTCTCTCTCTTCTTTTTTGCAAACTAATTAAGTTGAAGCAATTTATTAGATTTATTTTATCGATAAATTAGGCAAACTCTGGAATTTGAAACCATTAAGATTTCTATGTTCGATGGCTCCCGTAGTTAATCAAAAAAAAAAATAATACGAAGTCATTTCGTGAAAGTTGAAAAGCCGGTAAGCATCTGCGTCTTGCGAAGACTGTAGAGACAGACTCATCGTAGATCTCATTTGAATTGACGTAATAATAAAAAAAAAACAAAATTTTGCCGAATCGTAGGCAGCAAAATGATAAAGATTTTGAAAACATTCCGAAATTGTGTTTTGAGTGAATGGAAGTGGAAGATTGAATCTGTGGTTCATTTACAAGAGACTGGGACTCGGTTGGAAGTGTTGTTTTTTTGTTTTTTTGATTTTGTGATTGCATATAATGTTTGTTTTATTTAAATTCTCTTGAGTGGTGTATAATTTTGTTTACAAAAGAAAACAAAACTTATGTTTTGGTTTTTCTGCGCAGTTTTATGGTGATTTGTGTTTCTGTGCAAGACATGAATTTAAAATACAAAGATGACGGATTTCCGGTGACATGCCAGGACTGCTACTGTTCACATTGTGTAAGTTGCAGTCGAATCATAAAATTTAACCTTACGTGAGATGCTTCCAAATGGTCTAGTTTGTGATATGCTGTGGGGTTTTTTTGCTTTTTGTCACCGCGTCATAGCTGGTCATAGATTTAGAATTGGACTCTCGTCTCGAGACGGATTTGAATGTACGGCTCATGATCTGCGTCATAGTTGGTCATAGAACTTGAATTGGAGTCTCGTCTCGAGGATTGGAGTCTCGTCCCTAGACGGATTTGAAGGTACATCTCATGATCTGCTTCATAGCTGGTCATAGAACTGAATTGGAGTCTCATCTCGAAGTGAATTCGAAAGCAAAGCTCGAGTTTCTGATCCACGTCGTAGGTGGTGATAAAACAAAAATTGGAGTCCCTTCTCGAGGCGAATTTCAATGTACGGCTCGAATTCATAATCCAATGGAAGGCTGTCAGTCGACGCATCTCCGAAACGAGGTCCATGGCGTCTTCTGATGGATTTGAATGTGCAGCTCCAGTTCATGATCCGAAAACCAACAGTCAACGCATCTCCAAAAGGAGGTACATGACGTTTTTCGATGGACAAAACCCAAAGGCAGTCTTTTTAAATCTCATACACAACAAAAAAAAAGTTCCAACCAACAAGAAAAGATAATTAAGCCCACCAAGTCTTTCATTATCTTCAAAACAAATAAACAAAAGGTTTTTTTTTTCCCGTCTTGAAAAAAATGACTTGCAAATCATTTCTTCTCATCCAACTCCCATAGCAACTTGATTACCTTTTGATATGCACACACATCAGTCGACAGAATTTTTTTTAATTTTTTCGCTACGTTGTTAACCTTAACGTTTTGCAAACGTCGTCATCGTCGTGGTCCGTGTGAAATTTCAATGACCCATTAAACTTATAAGTTCTCTGTGCTAGAGAACAAGCCTCATTCACCAACAGACTATTATATCCCACTTAGCGCGCTTCACAAGTTTTTTTCTTGATTGAATTTTATTGCTACGTGCATTAAATTCAATGAATCAACTCTTCCACAGTGATGGATGGCAATTATTTGCGAATAATGGCTGTTTGGACTTAACACCGAAATGATTTCTGTGGAAGAGATTTGGGAATTATGTAATAATCTATTTTCGGACACAGACTCCTGCTGATACATTTACAAAAGAATAATTCTTAGTTAGTTAATAATTATTCCCGGATGTCTTAATTTTTTTGTACGTGTGAGCTGAGAAAAGCCTTCGTATCGCATCATAAATCTTTACGGATTTTAGGAGAGTAATTCTTATTCAATTGGTGTCAATTCTTGGAAATTAAAGTAATGATCTGTCGGTTTTACAGGCTGTTTCAATGCATTATTAGATCGATTGTTGTATGCGATGGCCATTTTAATTTGTTTGTTTAATGGCCGCGGGGGTGCTGACATGGTGAGTGCTGACATGATGAGTGCTGACTTCATAAGCTGCTCATCATTCAGATGCTGAATTGATAGTAAAATGGGGAATCATAGCTGGCAAGTAAATGAAATTGTGTCTGTCTGTAGGTCTCCAGTTCCCGACAAAAAACGAGTCACTTCAAATTGGGTATCATAGTTAGGCGGTGTAAAATCCCACCAGCCAAATCGTTGCCCACATCCAACTGATTGTGGGAATCCTAAAGATGGTTGGCAGCACAATGGGCCTAGCTTGTGTGTACCAAAATTTCAAAATGTGTTTAATAAAAGTAAAAACAAAATGTTTGTGTATCATAGTTAGTTGGCAAAAGAAAAAATTGTGTCTTCTTGCCATCCACAAATTGGGTATCATTGCTAATAAGTAGACGAAAGAATGTGTCTACTTGTAAGTCTGTAATTCTCGATAGAAGGAAGCCATCCTCAAGTTAGAACTAACAGACAGATCAACACAGGATTGTAAGTCTATAGTCCTCGACAAAAGAAAGTCATCCTAAAACTAAAGCTGCTAACAATCCGAAGATCAAAATTGGCAGGATGAGATCTCTGTCCCCCAAGAGGGTGCTTATTTATTAAGTGAGAGGACCCCACTCAATTCACGGACTCTCAAAGACCTTCTTGGTTAAATAGGCATCCACTCAAATCACGATAAGCAAACACCCACAAACGTTTGGCCTAGAAAGCGACCTTCTCTCGGTGACAATTCGATGGTACTTAGCCAAACAAAAAAATAATTCGTAAAAAAGAAAAAATAATCGAAAGTATTTTGACCCAGAATGTCATTCACCTATGCGCCGTCTTTCACTGTTCCAAATAAATACAATTTTACGACCTTGTTTTTCAGCAGAAAAGACCAGTGCTGAGTCCCTAAAGCCTCCGACTTTAAGATCCATTATACATTAATCGAAATCTATTAGTGATAGAAGCCGTCTGGCGCCAGTCATAATCGCCAATCTCGCAAACCTTTAATGCCCAAAAAAAAAAAGAAGACAAACAAAAACTGGTTGGAACCTCCTTCACTTTGGCGAATTTTGTGTACATTTGACTATTTAGCGTTTTTTTTTTTCTCACATTCCTCACCTGGCGTCACATAGTCGGTCAAGCGGGCTTTTGACTATTCAAATGAATCTTAAAACTATGCTGGAATTCGATGTAAGAACTCATTTCAAATGCATGTATCTACGTAACGATCATTGGCGACGGTGCCAGTTGGTGATTCGCAAGATGAAGATGGTTTAAGCCGGGTTTTTATTTCGGAAAATCCCCTCCTCAGGTTTGGCATACAATTTTTTGTTTTACTTGGAGGTGAATATTTTTAAATAAAATTTCATCATTGGACTTTGATATGCGACGGCATGGCATTTAGCTGTCTCATCTTTACTTAGTGGGAGTAGGCTTAGAAAAAACAAAAAATACGCGTTCTTCTTGACCTCTGGGGAAGATGCGATGTGTGTGGACCTGTGAGTTGTCATGGAGGTTAATAGGTGGTTATCGTTTTAGTTGTGAGAATCTTTTTTTTTTTTTAGAAGCAGCGACAGTTGAGGAAAACTGGTTGCAGTTGGTGTCAAGGAGTACAAGCTTAAGAGTGCTGTGACCATAGACGAGACAAGTAAACGCTTAAATTTGCATTTTGCTAACGACAGAATGCAAATTATTGAGACAATTGTCTGCAGTTTGAATATCTTTCAGTACTCCCTTGACTTATGATTCCTGTGAGCTGGAGGCAACGAAGTCAAGGACCCTTCAGGCTGAGGTCTGACTCCAACAACCACGAAAAGAATATATCAAAATTTTAAAAAGAATAAATCGCAATCAAAATTCATGTACTAGTCGACTATCAAGGAGAAGAGGGAGACCGATTGTCCGGTAAAGAGGCCAAGTGATCGCTGACGCAAGACAGTTTGGTCTTCCGGATTGGAAGTAGCATGCCCGAAACTGCCAACGTTGGAAGGCGGCCTTAGCTCAGCCACAGACCTTCCAAGGGTTGATTGCCTGATAAGTAAGTAAGTAGTCGATTATTAAGAAGCCTTGATACAAAAACAATTCATGACAAAATTCCAGCTATGGACTACCATACAATCATAGCCTATGGCCAATGACTCTCGAAAAAAAAAATTGAAAAAAATCTTGGAGTAAACACAATTTAAAGAAAAACTCAATGTGTACACATTGGCGGTGCAGAAATCCCAAAACTGAGAGAAAATTTTCGCTCCGATATGCACCTTACGGCGGCTCTCATAAGACTGAAAGTAAAGCTCCGACCCATACGTTTGTGAGAGAGGCTGGGTCGTCGCGTCTTTAGAGTTTTCTGAGGGTTTGAGGGTATATAAACACATTCTTGCTTTGATTCCGTGCATCAGACGATTGTAGAAGCGCAAAAGAAGGGCTGATTAAAGGAAAATATTGTCAAAAACTGAGTGCAAGCTTTGGTTCCATGCATCAGACAATATCCTGAAGCCATAGAAAAACATCTTTGCACAAAAAACACCAAAAAACTACTGACTGCACCCAAAAATCTTGAACCAAATTTTCTTTAGACCTTTACTCAACCACAGTTGGCATTTGACTACAATTTTAGGACACATGAAAGCTCGAATCTAGCCCTACGGGCTCTTGGCGTATCAGAATTTTAACGTGCACAACACAAGGCTAGGCTCTGGCCCTCAACGGGCTCCAACGCCACGCCAATGTAATGTAAAAGACCGAAGGAGCTGAATAGACGGCAGTAACGACTCTTTGTGGTGTTCTGCTTATAGAAAAAGCGGAGTAGAAACCATAAAGGCGCCAGCCATTCGATATCCGAGCTCACAAATGAATTCCTTCGGTCTGTACTGTGTCTTAAACTGGATACTTAAGGGTAGCCCTAAGTCCTTTAGCACGTGCCAATTATAACAACAAAAAATGTCTTACCCTCGTCGCCAATCCCATTAGCACTCAAAAAATCGTGGAAAATTTCCCCCAAACTCCAGCACACCATTTTCAATTCACACGACTAAAAGCTTCTGAATATTTTATTTAATTAGTGAAAAAAAAATGCAATGAGATTGCTCTTCTCAGCAAAGCCTAGCAAAATTGTACAACTGCCAAGGTCGTCGTGCTGCTGGGAAGAACAAAACTTTAGATTAAGAAAAAAAAAAAGAGAACAAACAGAAAGAAAAAACCGATTTCCAAGAATGCTTATTAAAATTCAATCAGAACCAGAAATCATCTGCGAAAATTTTATACATGGACCCGGAATCGGATAGTAAAAATACCTGATGAAAAATTCCTTATTTAATTATCAAAAATTCAAAATTAATTAATCTACTAATTTGAATTAGTTGATCAGGCGTACATTTTTTTTTATTCTGTTTTTCATTTGTCAACATTTTAGTCGGAACATCAAACAGACGAACACATTCCTCTCATCCGGAACTAAGTTCCCAAAAATCGAGTCTAACAAGTTTCTTAAGTATAACATGTAATTAGTCTCGAGTTAATGAACAAAACAAAGATTGGAGAAAAAAAAATGTCTGGCTTTTCGAGAATACTAATGAAAATCACAAGCGTTCTAAACATCTCTCTCAATAAATTGATTGAGTAATAAAAAAAAAAAATAATCACATAATCTAAGGTAGAGTTCAAAGCCTCGCAAACTTGTGAGTGTGTTAATTGTGTTACACTTGTCGTTGCTCTAATTCGATGAGGTAATAAGCAAAATTTGCATTCGCATTCAAAGAAACCCCCGCCGAAACGCCCCATCGATTGTGAGTCAACAAAACTCATTAGCATTTGTTTATATTTGTAAACAATCAAATTATGCTGTACAACGCTATAAGTTATCATAACTGTCGTGTTCTCCTCTGCTAGCCACCTGGTAAACAACTAATTAATCGCCACGGAAGGGGCTATGCATCGAGACTTTCTTAACTCACATCCATCCACCATCCATCGTTCCTAATGAGCAAGACAAAAATTTTAAGCCGGCGCCGACCAGACGCTGTTCGCTATCCATGGAAATATTATAACCATTATACAATATAAACAAAACAAATGTTAAATTCTACAAAAAAAAAAAAACTTGTTCTATTGGCTTGTTCGACGACAAACGGAGGTGTGAAAAAAAAGGAACCCATCTTAAGCTTGGTAGACGCCGCCTACACACACCCCGTTAGAATATTTTTTTCAAAGCAACACAAAATGCTAATAGCGATTTTTTTGGTAATAAAACAAGAATTTATTTGGCCAAATAACCAAGATATTTACCCTTATTAATTAAGAAATGCTTTTATTCTTAAATCTTTCTCCCTCTCTCTTCGTTCTTAAATTTATTCATTGTTTTAAGGAATTCCCAAAAAATGTTGTTTGTTTGTTGAAAGAAAAAAAAAAAAGTGGCGAAGGAATGTTTTTTTTTGAATCTGATTGGACCTTGCTAAGGTCGCTGTGGTGAGAAGAATGAAAATTAAATATTAATTAGCAAGCACTTGATAATCACGGTATCAGACATTCTTTTGGGACTGGAGTATGCGTGACGATCGGAGGGATTATAAAATTAAGATTTCCCGGAACTTTTTTTCACCGGCATGAGGCTTCTATAAGTGGATTAGCAGACGTGGTGCGTTGGCTGGAACTGCTTTTCGAATGGATGGATAATGCCCACGTGATGTGACGGGAGCTAATTTTAGAGAATTCTTTTTAGATGAGACTTTTGGTGGTTGAATTCAAGCGTGAGTTGAGTGAGAGGTGGGTTGGAATGGTGGTCTGTTTTGGAGCAGGCCTTATATGTACTTTTGAGGCATCGAAAAAGAGCCACGACTGCATCGGGGGCTTGTTATCACGAACTACGAACATCAGTACAAAATTCGCATCGACCTATCCATAAAAAATGGAATTTCAAATAGAGCAAAGCCTCGCTCCGCGTCGTCAATTAGAACTAGAAAAGTGCCTAAATTGAAACGACACAAACTGAGGCTTTGAAGTAAATTAATTTTTGTATGCTGAAGTTAAAGGTCATGTTTATTGAATCTCAAGCGTTTGGCGCTTAGCTCTTCAAATAAAGATCATATTCAGTGAATCTTAAGCCTTTGAGGCCTAGCGCTGAAGTCAAAGACCATATTCACTGAATCTCAAACCTTTGAAGCTTAGGTCTGCAATCAAAGACCATATTTAGTGAATCTCAAGCCTTTGACGCTTAGCTCTTCAATCAAAGACCATATTCACTGAATCTCAAACATTTAACACTCAGCGCTGAAGTCAAAGACCATATTCACTTCATCTTAAGCCTTTGGCGCTTAGGTTTTCGAATGCATGATAGAATAGAAAATTCCATTCAAAGCTCTAGACCAGAAATTTTCAGTGACCCCGATTTGCCCACAAACTTGTGACCCAAATCTAATTGCACAAAAAATTTCGAATGCCACTTTAGCCACACAAAAACCACCACAAATCTTTAAAGTTCCTCACCGATTCCACTTTCTATTACATAAGTCCAACTGTCCCCAAATCAGGGAGAGCCCCAGCTCATCTGTAAAACCACACAACAGAAGGACTTTCAATGCCATCAACCATCAACCACAAGTCCAATGAACCTAATTCATAACAAACCACTGACTGTGCGTTCTGTGTGGTATGCCACAAAAATTGCACACACAAAATCTCAACTACCACATGCGAAAAACCCTCCTTCCATGCAACGAATAATGGAGCACAACCACCACATAGTCCGACCTAAGACGGTCATAAAACTTTCAAACGGATGTTCTAAGCCATATGGAGCTGCTCTCACTAAGTCTTGGATAAACCCATCCATAACATCAAGTCTATTGTTTATTTTTTTGCTTAACAATACGAAAGTATTTAGACCGGTTCCTATTTTAAATTCTGAATTCATATATCTACGCGTTTGGTCTTTTTTTTTTTTTCTACCTCCTCGTTCTTTTTTTTGCTTTCGTCATTCGACTTAATAAATTGCTTTATTTTTTTTTTGTTTGTCTTCTTCTTTGAAAACTATTTCTAGTTTGGTAGTCTAAGCTCATCCTAAGCATCTTCGTCATATCACGTCAATCGCCCCCGAAAAAAAACATGAAAGAATACAAAAAACAAAAAAACAAATACACGATAAAAAACGATTACGAAAATGAGGAAAAAGAAGACGACACAAACAAAGTGGTTGTGGTGTATTAAACCCACAGACGAAAGCTCTTAAAAGAGTGAGTTTCTTATTTAAATTGAGCCCGGCTTCTGAGAGTATCTTTAGTTTGAAACGAGATCTCAACGTGATCACTTCAAAGGAATAAAAAAAAAAAAATAAAGAAAAAGAGAAAAAATAAATCAAATCAAATCCCGAGACAAATTTGACAAATAAGAAAGTGTTCAAAACAAAAGCAAAAGTCATTCAAGTGAATTAAATCAAAATAAATAAGAAAATCAAATCAAAAAAAAAAAAAAAAACAATCAAAATGTCTTGCCTTAAAATCAGTGCTATCCTCAGTGTTGTTATCCTCTGCGCAATAAGTTTCACGCAAGCTGCTGTTTACACACAACCTGCTGCCTTTAATCCTGGTTAGTATCCATTTGTTTTGATTGCAAAAAAAAGTGTGCCTTACAGTTCATTAGACTTTGCCTTCTGCGTTTGTCATTCGATAAAAATTAAAAGATTGAATCAAGAGCTCGATTGGACAGTTTTTTAATTGCATTTTGTCGCTTTTTCGACGATGATTTCATGCCACACGACCAATTTGTATTCATTACACGTCTGGAGTGAGGTTCAGGTGTACTACCACTGTGTGGATCAGACGATGGCTAAAAATAGAATATTTACGTTCATTGAGTAACGTGGGATCCACAGAAAGTTTTCCACTCACCAGAGTCGTCGTTCTTTTTTTGAGAAATAATTATTTCGCCCTTGAGGTAACCTCATTGCTAAGTGGTTTTCATCAAAAATTCGATTTTGATTAAAACAATCACCGGGGCAACCGGTCGACAGCTGCCAAGTGGGATGAGTTTAATGGGTCAATCGAAATGACTCTGAAATCAGATCAACCCCCGTGAAGTGGCACACAAAATAAAAACAAATTAGATCCTCACCTTGATGCTATCACAGAATTCGACCATTCGTCAAAGTCCGTCACATTCTTTGCAAAAAAAAAGCCGGTTCTCATCTATGAACCACATGGTCTCTAGCTGGAATTTCCAGTTTCAAATTAGGCAGATAAGAAAAGTCTCCTGTTAGCATCGAATTTATTAAATTAAACTAACAATTTCTTTCTTTTTTTTCTTACAGCACATCCTGGTAGATGTTTTGACAAGATTACCCGCCGTTCAATGCTCCCAAATAAGGAATACAAGCCAAAGGGTATTTGTGCAGCCATGACATGTGATATTAGCACATTCACGATTAATATTGAGACATGTCCCTACATTGATATGCCTGGATGTGAAGAATTAAAAACAGATCCTTCATGGTCTTTCCCCAAGTGTTGCCCACAATTTGTCTGCAAGGACTTTAAGACTGGCAAGGATGTTATATTCTCTGCATAAGCAAACAAAAAACAAAAAAAAAAAACAGCAAACAAAATAAATGAAAATCAAACACATCGTGATTTTAGGCAATAGTTGATGCATATTTCATAGATTTCATTTCACTGGCATTTAATTGAGATACGTGCATAAACATGCGTATTCAAAAACAGAAAAAGGAATTTAATCCAGTGTTTAAAAACTCATTAGATTTTTAAGTTATTTATTTGAAAACCAACGCACTAATATTTATAATTTTTGTTTCAAAAAAAGAAAAAAAACTTAATAACCATCGTTGCAATGACAATGTTACCAACCATTCAATGTTTGAGTGTATTTATATAAAATATTTATTTATGTGAAAAAGAAAAACAAAACAAATTAATTTATTTGATAGAATTTGTCAAAATGATTTAGTATGCGATATTTGCAGACTGTACCAAATTTGTATAAGCATATTTTTTTTTTGTATTTAGTTATGTAAGTGAATGAAATGAAAAGAAAACAAATGGCAGTAAGTGATTACTGCTGAATAAAATAATTTATTAAACAAAACGTACATTTTCTGTTTTCTTATTGAATTCTATACACATCAGATTGGGCTATAAATAGCTGAATATTCTTATTCAATACTTTTGACTCCAGACAAAATCCATATTAATAATTCATTCAACAAAACATAGGTTTTCTCTTTTCTTATTACCAACCTCCAACATGAGATACGTAATCGTGATCTTGGCAATCAATCTCTTAGTCATAACTTTGTTTTGTAAAAAGGCCTCCATGAAGAATTGTATAGAAAATTACATTTGCTTACATCTTCTGTGCACGTACTTCATGGAGGGGTTTTCTGCGAATTGAATTTATGTTTTTCAATTTCTGATCACGCATGTGTAATAAAAGTGCACATATATGTAAGAAGGAAACTGTTAATGCTTCCGCTTCATCATTACAGGTGTGAATTTTGCACAGTTTTTTCCATGGCTGGAGGTAGACCTATTAAGTGAACACTGGTATGACCGGCAGTCACACCACAGAAGAAGAAATAAAAGTCAACACCACAAAATATCAGCGTTTTTATTTAATTAAATGAAAGAATTATGTTTTCAGGACTACTGTACGGTTGAACGCTCTTAATGAATGTGGTTGCGGATCGTGAAGTGCTGGCTTATTTATTTAATTACAACACAAGGAGAACAACAACATCCAAACAAGGAATTATGTCAGCGCGTTGGATACATAGTATCATTCATGTCATGCATTGAGCTTCGGTTTTGAACATGAGCAAACTTTAAGGTGATGCAATCGGTGAGAGATATAAGCTGTCTTCCACTATCCTGTTTCGATAATATTTTTTCATTATTTTATGATTTCAATGTGTGATCGGACATATAACATTCTATAAACATTTTTAGAATTTAAAAACTCAATATTCCTGATTTAATATCCCTGAGTTTTTAAATTCTAAAAGTGTTTATAGAACCGTGCCAGAGTACATTTACCCTAACACCGCCAAAACAACTAATTTAACTAAAATTTACCAAAATAAGGAATTGGAACATAAAATGTGATGAATTTGTATCAAAAACGTTGAATCCCATGAATATTGCACCCTCCCAAATCAAAAAACAAGACGAAATTACAAAAAAGAACACCTTTTTGGAAAGCAACACTAACTTAGCTAAAAAAAAGTTCATTTAGATTTTTACTGAATTTCTTGCGCTGATTTTAGTGTCCTTGCAAAACTTCTCCAAAACTAAGTTCAAATAAATTTGTGGCACTAAATTGATTGAAATACTTAAAATTCAGTGTTTTATTAACAAATCCATCATCAATTCCTTATACTTTCATATTTTCAACTGAAAATAAAAATTTTCATAAGCGTAATGTCATCAAAGAAATCAAATATGGCCGACCTTAATGCAATGCTAACTTCAAGTCATTCGATATCACAGAAGTCGTTCGGTATCACAAAAAACGTTCAGAATTTAAGAAGTTTAGTGAATAATTTATTTGTGTTTTGTAAAATTTGTGAGTTGTAAAAGTTGACCATCGTATACAGGTTATTTGAAAAAATATTCCATTACAATTAATCCGGTGTTTTTTTCCAATTCCTACGTGACAAATCTCTCGTAACGTTTTGATTTCAAAATGAGATGTGAATTTATTCGCACTACATATCTATTAACCGTAACGCCGCCATTAAACTTTTAAGAACCATGAAATTCTACTCGATCAAGTCTTCTAAAATACATAAATTACTCTTTCTACGACTATCGTGGTACTTCCGAGTCTCATTAAATCTAGTCTTATGCCACTTGACATTGAGATTCTCATAAATTCATCTTAGTTTCATCAAAATTCCTCACCAATCAACCAAGCAACAACCCCAGGATTAATTTCATTATTTTTTTCCTTTGAAAAATTCTTCAATCGATTAATGACTATCGTAAAACTTAATTTAAGAACCCATCAAAGACAAGCCATTTGATAAAATATCTCACCTTATTTAATCAAAAGAGCATATCTTGTTCTGATTTAAGTTTACTCCAGAGTGCTGTGTGTGGGTGGGAATCCCTTTCGAAACCGTTCTAATTACGTTCGCTCGTGTCTTTCCATGTTTGGCCTTTAATTTAGATTATCGTCAATTAGAATTTGTTTTTTCCCAATTAAGGAGCTTTCAGTGTCATCCAAGCTACTGTTTTGATTAGCACCGCCATTTATGAACCCAACGAGAGTGGGCTTCATTAAAAAAAAATTGCTGATTCACATCGGGGGAAACCGCCTAAACCAAATTATAAACAAAAGACGACAGATTTTACAAGGCCTTCAATTTATGGAGTCCCCCTTATACATTCAATTAGCATCGAATTATTAATTTGAATAAAATCGCCAAAACATGCGTACTTTCACCCGTTGGTCGTTGCACGACTGAAAAATCTTTTGGGAATTCCAAAATCTAATTTAGTTGACTCATGGTAGGGCCAACAAAACAAATATGGTAACCGAAGGAATTTGCTTAAACAAAATCGAAAGAAACTAATTTACATGGACCTCTTGTTATCTGGTGGTTGATGAAGGCTTCGACATCACAGAGGTATGCGAATAAAAACAGACAAAATTGGAAATGTGCCTGAAAAATTCAAGCTTGCATAATTTTTTGTGAATTATGGCCTCTTTGACATTCGCTTTTGCGTGCCTATTAAGGAGTTAACACACCGTACGAACATCGGAATGGAGTGGGCCTGCTGAGATGTAAACTTTCGCGTATTTGGATAGATTTTCATCATCCACAAATGGACATGAAATAGAGTTGGACTTTTGTGCGAAATGTTTCACATACGCCACAGACTCATAGAAAGGCGGGACTTATCGAGAATTTTTGGAATTCCCCGGTACACGTTTGTAACTGGGATGGAGAAGTTTTGACACTAACAGCTGCACGTTTCAAACTGCGATGCTTAGCTGGGTAGTTAGGTAAGCGGGCTGGAAGAGGATTCTGCAATGCCTAACCTTTAATGACAGGGAAGTCCAACCTTCAATTAGCAAGCTTCTGATTATGAAGCAACGCAAATAAATTTTTTCGAATGATATAGTGAAATTGGCATGATGGATACCCATCAAAGTTAGGCAGGTAGGTAGGTAAGCGGGCTGACAGAACTTGTTCTGCCACACTTAGGTCCTTGTGAACCCCTTGTGTTACCCATAACCCATCAAAATTAAAACAAATGCGAAATTCTTGATGTTTTCCCACCGAAGTTAAAGAAGATCCGAAGCTCGCGGTTGTCATATCGACACTTGAACTGAGACCCAAACACATGGATATCTTAATTGCCCCCTCTTGACTCATAAACAAAAAAGCGTACAAATCCAAAAACACTTCATGATGCAAAGCAGACAAAGTTCTCATACAGCATGACCGAGCACTCTTTGGGTTTAGAAGTTCTTTTCACAGAAACCGTCTAGAGCTCTTATCTCAGACACTTGAGCCTTCAAAATGGCGAGAGACTCAAAATGACTCTTCACTTTTTGTGACACTAATTACTTCTATAGAATTCTACAATAAAATAAAATCAAGACGGAAAAAAAAAAAAAAACATCGCCAAAAAGTGTAAACAAAATTATTTCTCAGATCATGTAAACCTGCACGAGCATCTGCCGACTAAACACGGGTTTTCCCCAAAAAAAAAATCCCAAATGTCCCTCGTGCATTCTTTCTTCAATTTTACCTTACAATCCAAATACTTTTATAACTTAACACAATACAGCTAATAAAATAAATTATTAGCAAGTCTTCTTTCGTCATCTAAACACTCGCTCGCCACAAGAGGATCCGTCAGACGACCACGATGCTTTTAACTAACGTGTCAAATTAATTACAAATTTATTCAAACAATTAAAATATTAAAGGCAACAAAATACTATCACTATATCATTCGAATTGAATAGTTGCGTTGGCACTTATTACAAATGGATCTGTTGAAGTTAATAACAGATTACAAGACAAACTGGAAGTCGTTGGTTTCTGGTTGCGAGGTAAGCAGTTTTGATGGGTCATTAATTTGTGATGTTTTTATTTAAGTTAATTAAGTCTGGCCCTTTAAGTTAAGTGGGAAGCAGAATGAAAAACAGGTTTACTCTAGGCCATGTGGTTAGTTTGGAGATTGAGGTTTTGTATGGAGATGAAGGGCATACTTTGAGGACTGTGAATGTGTGTTGACCGTAAATTTTCGACATTGCCTAGTTGTAGGATCGATCGAGGAATTGATTTTTGTCGCGGAACCAGTGAACATCAAATTTTTTTTATATGCAGATGCTGGGTGGTCTCATAAAAGTAAAATTGCGGCAGTCTTGAAAAGGAATTATGAACCAAGGAGGAATGCCGCAGGTTTATTTCTCATCCGATTACTTGGGTTGATGTACCCAGCTGCAGAATCCCTACAGCTGTACTTAGGCCAGATTATGACTGATTGTGATGAATGATCACGTAAGAAGCTACTTGCATTTAGCTTTGCTCATGGAGAAAGGTAATAACCACGGCAGAGACCGCAGAACCAATGAATATAAGCTTTCTTTGTATTCAGATCCTGCCGATATTTCGTTTCACTCGTGAGGAAGAGTCATAGTCATTGCGGAGACACCTAGATGATTCTTACTTCTGTTTAGCCGACAAAAACTGACAGGGCAGTGTTAGCTTCAGATTACGAGGCAACGTGAATCTGATGAAAATGCATTTTTTTGAATGATATAGTGATAGGGGCATTAATGCCCATGCTAAGTTCCTGATGCGTACCCACCGAAGTTGTAGAAAATCGGTTACAGGTCATAATCGCTGCAGAGACCACTTAATGATTGTTTTTTGTATAAAGCCTGAGGATTCCTAAACTGTCTGGGCGAACAAAAATAAAGTGTACAGGGTAAATTTCATAAAACATATTTTTCTTTTTATTTCTCTGCATTCGTTTTGTTTTTGAATTCTTCTGTTTTTGTTTTCTCTACATTTGTTTTTAAGCTAGAAATATTCTACAAGAATTCAGTAATGAAAAAACAAAAAAAAAAGTTGTTTGAGACATGTTTCTATCTACACTGAGCGGAACAATAGTTTTGATAGTTTTTTTCTTGTTTTCTTTTTTTTTTGTTTTTCATTTTATTTATCTACAATTTTTAATATTTCATTTTGCAAAAAACTAGATGAATGCATAAAAAAAAATTATGACTTAAAAAACAAATGCACCGTTGTTCTGTGTGTTCTAAAAAAATACATACATATATATTTCTATTACATATACTTTTCCTTTTGAAATTTTTTTTTTTCTGTTTTTTGTTTAAGCGTTTGGTTCTTATTTAATAAGAGGTCACGCTTTTGTTACATACACATAAATAATTAGGTTTACCGTGTTGACCGATCTTTTCTTTCCCCAAGTTTGAGAAAAGTTCTGTTTTTTTTTTTACAATATTAGTTTTAGTTTTATTTTTTGTTTGTTTGCATTCTTGTTAAATATTGTACATTAATAATATTTCAAGCATTAATGTATAATCTTTAACAAGATTATGTTGATAGCAAACAACAACAAAAAAATAATAATGCCCATCCAAAAGTTGTGTGTTTAGTATGCGAATCTTTGATCTGGATGATATCCCAGCTTGTCCAGTGCTGGATTACAGGCAAAGTTAATCATTGGAGGTGGTCCACACATGAGAACTATCGTTTCGTCATCACTTGGATGGAGGCGTGTTTTGATCATTTCTTCGTTTATAAAACCTACACTGAAAGTCCAACCTAAAATTGAGAAGAAAAAAAAAGACAATAAGTGAAAGGAAGATGAAAAAGAAGGTTTCCTGAAAATGAAGTTAAACCGAAGGTAGAAGAGTACCTTGTTTCTTTTTAGTCCCTCACGATCATTGGCAGGCATGGATTACAATTAGTTTTTTTTTTTTCCTTATACAACTAAATTCTGATCTTAACAAGCGCATGAATATAAAAAATAATGGAATATGCTGAACTTAGACGTAGCTACGCGGAACATAAAGTTAACAAGACGGCAATTCTAGTTTCATTTTACATCTATCTGCGCTTATGTGCGGCTTATGGAGAGAGTTTTCTATTTTATTTTTTTTTCTGTTTAGTAACTAAAACGCATATTGGCATCATAGCCTAATCTTTCCAGTCCTGGTATGCATGTGTAGTTAACCATTGGTGGCGGGCCGCAGAGAAGAACTAAAGTCTCAGCGTCCGGTGGGAAGAGATGATCTTTCATCATCGCATCGGTCACGTAGCCAAGGCTATACGACCAGCCTATGAATTTAAAGCAGAGAGCAGAGAGAAAGATTTACTTAGATATAAACTAAACATTTAATTCGTGCAGAAAACCAAAAAAAAACAAATCGTGCTTTAGAACTGAAAAAATTAAATAAACGGGGAGTGGAAGTGGTTATCAACACATAAGGAGCGGGTAATTAAATTATAACTACGACAATTGGAATCGAGGAGTGCCACAGAGGACGTAGACTTTGTCTCATAAGATCTTGATTTGTGTGGGAGTTGTATGATGCATCAAACGTGTTGCCGGTTACAATCGTTGAGCTCTCCACACCCGTGTGTGGCTTGCTGCGATTGATTGAGAAGCCGTCTTATCTAATAGATTGCTTTATCGCTTAATAATAATTTCTTTATGATGCATCAGATTGTCGCAGAAGATTTTATCGTGATCCAAAAGTTCAGTAGACCTTTGATGCGAGTATCAAGCAACTGCATCGCATTTTTTTGTGCAATGAGCACAAGTCTAGAAGTTCCCGTCTAGTCACAGGAGATCCTATCGTGATCCAAAAGTTCATCAGACCTTTGATGCGAATATCAAGCAACTGCATCGTATTTTCTTTGTGCAATGAACACAAGTCTAGAAGTCCCCGTCTAGTCACAAGAGATCCTATCGTGATCCAAAAGTTCAGTAGACCTTTGATGCGAATATAAAGCTACTGCATCCCATTTCTCTTGTCCGATGAATTCCAAATGAGCACAAGTCTAGGAATTCCCGACAAAATAACCGTCTAGAGTCCCAAAATGCAAATCGACAGCACCTCAGGCCATGATTTGCATCACTGTTTCGGCATGAGCAACAAAAAGGAAACACAACCTGCGACAACATTTCATTGCCCCACTCACGGCACGCGAATAAAAAATTTATTTATTCATTTATTCAACAGCAAGAGCTACATAAAGGTGGTGTTCGTACAAATTGAAAACAAATTTGCCTTCAACCTCACAGCGGGGTCAGTGAAATCGGGAGCAGATGGCCAGGTCTGCGTAACGAAGCTGAGATAGGCCAAAATCTGCTGACAGAGTTGACATAAGATTTGGCATTTGGCATTTGAAAAATGTTTTTAAAGGAACGTTTAAATAATTAAAAGAAACAAATCAAAGTGCTTTGGCTTGCGGCCAACTTGTGCCTAGTCATGACGCGTAAGTTACGAAATAAAAAAATAAAAAGAAACTAAACCATGCGGATCTATAGGCCTCTTGGCAGACAATGAAACGACAATTTGTTGAAAGTCAGAGACAAATCACTCACCTTCTGCAGCTCTGTCGACAGTGTACCAGACCTTAAATTGATTCGGGTGTTCCTTGGCCAATCGATCAAGTTCATCACGCAGCAGAATGTCTTTCTCGGTCTGGGGAGGGAGAGACATTTAAAAAAAGAAAATTTTAAAATAGATGTTTGTTGTCTTTACCTGATTAGCGAACAGCAATGAGCATTCGGTCTTGTCGTTTTGACTATTCTTGAGAATATCTCTGACCAATTGTAGCATTGGAGTGATTCCAGTACCACCGGCGATCATATTGACTTTCTTAGCCTTCACAGTCTTTGGTGGATCTTTGCGAAGCTTTTTAATCGAAAACGATCCATTGCCCAGGTACTGCAAACGACCAGATGGTCCACGGAAGGCGATTTTATCACCAATTTTCATCGATTCCAAGAACTGGGACATCTTTCCACCCTCAGGGAACTTTGCATTGACATCTTTGAAGTAAACCTTAACCACCAAATCAACAAATCCTTGATCATCATCACACGAGATCGGTGTGTATGGCCTGATCACAAGCTCATCATTAATCGTTGAAATCAAGTGAATGTGTTGACCAACTGGAAGGCCAAGAATGTGCTGATTCGATGGTAAACCAAAACGGAATCTACGAGTATCATGACTAAGAATTTCCTTTTCGATCAGAGGCAGGAGATATTTATCATTTGGATCTTGTAATGTCTTCAGTCGTGCTGATTTATTTGGTTTTGATTTACTTGTATTTTTTGATTTTTTATTTAAAACCAAATGAACTATTATTGCTCCTGCTAGGACTGCTACAATGCCAACGGCAATTGGGATGATCTAAAACGAAAAGAAAACGTAATTCAAATTAAGTTTTCTCACAAAACATGTTATCAAGGTGAAGTTGCCTTTTGCATGCGGCTAATTATCACGGAAAGCTATCACGAAATACCTCGTCAATGCTTATCAACTTCCAAGTCTATTATTAAACTAGTGCGAAACTATTACGACGATTCGCGGGAGAGATAGGTGAGTAGGAGTTTGTTTATCGGATGGCTACTCTGAGAATGACTCTCGGGTTGAAGCGGAATTTTTTCGTGCGGAGGATGAGTGGCAGAAATTAAGGCTAAAGGTGACTACACCCGAAAAGTTAATTAGTTCCTCATTAATCGAAACCGAAGCATGATTATGAAGAATGATTGGACATATCTCATTTGATTTTCTGGTCCGTGGGTGTGACGAATATTTGTCAGGATGAGAAGCCGGTTGTCAATTTGTTTGCAATGAAAACTAATTAGAGTGATGAAATGCTAAAAACAATCTCCTATCATTTTGGGTAATTTACTGCGTGTTTTTTAACAAAAGAATCGCCGTAAATTACAGTCCCAGCCCGGTTTTAGCTTTAAGCTCTCCCAAAACAACGACGCACAACAGAATCAGACTTCGCACATAATGATAAGGTCCACAAACACTTGCTGATTTGTCTGTTAAACAAAATTTCCTCGCCCCCGGTGAATTGCAGGGCGCGATTCGAGTGAATGTCACTCACACCGCGTTGCGTTGCAAATTGAAACAAGCCGCTGAATCATTGCTCTGCATTGTCATACCGAGTCGAAAAAAAAACAACCAATTAAAATGCAAATTGTTGCCAACATTATTAACGCGGTAGCTAAATTGTCTTTTGATTTGTTTCTATTTATATTTCCTACATCATTCAACAAGGAAAATTCATTCTTCATCATTTCGCATTCACTCCCAATCAAATCGCAGCGAGATAAGTGACTTTTTGATTAGAAAACTGATTGGCAATCAATGCTTATGCAACAGACAAGCTGGAAAGGAAACACTCCTTTTCGGTCCGCATACGGAAAAACACGCAAACCACAAACTCACCCAATAACCCTGACCTTCTTCAAACCCCGCAAGAAGTCACCCACTCCCCCCCCCAACAAGTTAGGTACAACAAATTCCTATCGATTTTTGTGTGAAGTTTTGCCTTGTACTTACATCAAAGTCCGTCATTTTATGAATTTCAATTCAAATTAGTAAAAAAAATAGATCGAAGTAAACACACAACCAATTATGGAATGTTAATAAAAACACGCGACGTCGTCAATTATCACTCAAAACCGAAGTTAGAATCGGTTCTGTGAATTGTCGGGGAAAAGACCGAGAGAAGACCTCTTGCCACTCTAAAGATGCGAAGGCTCACGTACGCCAACACGGAATGAGCAGACCCCTAAACACTCACCGACTGTGAAATCTGAAACTGTTATTAGTTTGACTGACTATGAATTATTTCCATGTGACGACATGAGCTGCTCCATGTTGCTCCACTCACTCTGATCAACGACACACCACACAGCACATCAAAAGAAAAAGTCACTCATTTTTCAAAAAGATAACAACCACAGCAACCTCTGTGTGCGTATTTTCTGGCGGGGGGGCTTTCGTTTCGATGCCAAACAAAAATCAGCAAACAAAACGTTAATCAATAGAAAATAGAAGCTCATAGCCAACAATTGGGACTCACATGCGATTGTTTTAACATTTTTCGGAGTTATCCTTGGTACCCTCCGGATAAATTCACTTCGACTGTTGGACTAGCACTGTCGTTGGATTTTGACGAATCGAAAATCCTTTACTCCTGCACTTTAATGTGTATTCCTTGCTTTCGTGTGCTTGCAACAACTCCTCTACTCTCACTTGTTTTGTCCGCCGCGCACACACTCGGTACGAGTACAAAAATCGAATTTCAATTATAAAAAAAAAAAATTCCTCAAAAAAAAAAAGAAAGAAAATAATTATGTAATTTGTCTTCTCCCAAAAAAAAAATAACAAGCAGTTTATGCACCGAAGACGACCGCAACACGAATTACAAATGAATTTTCTGATGAAAAATATCAGAAAAAAAAATCTATTCTTTCGCCTCTGACAGGTGACGTAACGCCGAATATTTTAAAAAGAAAAAAATAAATAGAATCATAGAAGAAAAAAAATATTTCTTCTCACCCACTATAGCCGGGTGTTTTTGGGGGGCGACATATGTATGTAAAAATAAAACTACAGGCAGGAGATATGCTTTCTTATGATCCGGAAAAGTGAAACGAGGGTTTTTTTTTAGTTTTTGTTGGGAATTCAATTGTGGGAAGAGATGGACAGAGATTGGGGTTAAGCACCTGATACCAGGCGGCGAAAGGAATCAAACAGCTGATGGCGGAGTGATAGGAGTCAGCTGTTGTGGGGAGCGGAAGCTGTTGTGTGAAAATGATTGAGAATTTTTCAATTTTAGAGGATTTTTCAAGGAATTTCCATTGAACATAGTCTTTTGTCGTTTACATGATTTAATTCTTCATTTAAGCTTCGAACAAGCATTTCTATTCGATTGTGAGCTTCTATGGAGAGAACAGAGATGACAGGGCGAGTGACAGAAAGATAATCACTCATCGGCCATTTTGATGTTAAGCATTCCCACTTGTCACTATTATTTTCATAAGACACAGTTGAATTTGAAAATTGAACTATTCGTTCATCAAAATTTAATCCACTGACGAACTTGGTGAAGTCAAAATATGATTTTTTTTTAGAAAATCTTAATAAAATTGCTGTTACCGGAACTTATTTTCGGATAGCCGAAACTATTGTAATTCGAAAGCGCAGCCCGTATATCAATATCGAGTGCTTAACATCATAGAAATCATGAAGTGGGAGCACTGAACAAAAAAAAAATTCACCTATTCGCGGCTGACTTCGGTTGGCCGGTGCCTTCACCTTCCTCTTTCATTGAATAGCCGTCAAACAGAGCGGACTTTGTGAACATGGCGTGAGTAATTTTTTTTTCTATTACAAATTTTAATCCGTGTTTTTCCTAATAATCCTTAAATTATTTCGTGTTAAAATTATTTTAAATTCAAGTTAATTTTATTACGAATTTAAAATTAAATAAATTTCAACTCCCTGTGCACTCATAAACCAGCCAATTGGGTTTCTCAATGTCCGCATTGGTTTGGAAATGATTGCTAAAGTAAATTCAGTTTTTGTTCAATAATCCAATGGAAATTTAATAAATCACTTTGTTAGAATATTAAATTATGAATGAAATTGTACAAAACTAACCTTAAATTTGTTCACATGTTTACAGTGTTTGAGACATTTTATTAAAATTATCTTTTTGATCTTTTTTCAGATCCAAGGTATCCCGTGATACCCTCTATGAGGCAGTAAATGCCACTCTTGAGAACTCCCTGAAGAAGAAGCGTGGTTTCCTCGAGACCGTGGAACTCCAGATCGGTTTGAAGAACTACGATCCCCAGAAGGACAAGCGTTTCTCCGGCACCGTCAAGTACGTCGCAGTGGGTAATTTACCTGATCAGTACACGAGAGAGTAGTCAGAGCTTGTGATTGAATTTTTGTTGAACTCTGGGTGCTCTTTGGTTGCTATCAGGAAGCCAAAATGTGTTCTGCATTTGGCGGACCTGCACTCAGGGTCTTAAAATCAAACTGAGTAGGTTCACTCTGGGTCTGACTCAGAGTAACCGAAACCTTTTTCATTTAACTGTTGCGACAAGCTGCCAATTCCATGGCGGTAAGTTGTTACTCTCGTTTTTGTGCTTCACCTCGCCCGGCGTCAGATGATGTTAATAAAAATATTGCATGTATTATCTTAAATAAGTCATGTGGATAAATTGTCTCACTGATGAACGCCTCCATCAACACATCGTCCACCAGTGTCAAGAACCGCGGATTCGCTTACTAATGTACGTCTTTTCTCTCTTCTCTCAACAGATTGAAGCACATTCCCCGCCCAAAGATGAAGGTGTGCGTGCTCGGCGATCAACAGCATTGTGATGAAGCCAGGGCCAACGGAGTTGAGTGCATGGATGCTGAAGCTCTGAAGAAACTGAACAAGAACAAGAAACTCGTCAAGAAGCTAGCCAAGTCATACGACGCTTTCTTGGCCTCAGAATCCCTGATCAAACAGATCCCACGTCTGTTGGGTCCCGGTTTGAACAAGGCTGGCAAGTTCCCTGGTCTCCTCTCCCACCAGGAGTCCATGATGGGCAAGATCGATGAGGTCAAGGCCACCATCAAGTTCCAGATGAAGAAGGTCCTGTGTTTGTCTGTCGCCGTTGGACACGTCGACATGAAGCCCGATGAGTTGGTCCAGAACATCCATCTGTCGATCAATTTCTTGGTCTCGCTGCTGAAGAAGCATTGGCAGAACGTTCGTTCCCTGCACATCAAGTCGTCCATGGGACCACCACAGCGTCTCTACTAAGAGGGATTTTTAAGACAAATAAAAGAAAAAAAAAAACAAGTTTTATAATTTGAGCTAAAAACGCAACATTTTATTTATTCGAGTCTGGGTGCGGACCACCAGCGAAGTAAATCGTGTTGGCGAGGTGATCCCTCGTCTTCAGCGCCAATTTCGAGTCCTTTTTTCTCTCCGTGTTGAACACTGGATGACACTTGGACGTGTCAACGGCGTCAGCCCAATCCTCATTGTAACCGTCCTCGTTCTCCTCCAGGAGATTGTGCAGAGCGCAGCAAGCCTTTGCGATGGCTTCGATCGTGCGAGCTTCAAGGTCGTACTTGCGCTGGAGAATCCGCCAGCGGGCGAAGAGACGCAAAAAGGCGTTGTCCTTAAACACGAGCACGTTATCGATTGCTTCATTGAAGCTGAGTTGCTGCTGCGTCTCTGGCTGGCGGTATTTCTGCATCAGCCACGGCTGGAGGGGATAGTACTGGTTTGGAGAAACCACGAAGCTCGGCAGGAGTCGCTTGCCGATATGCTGAGATTTTGTCTAAAAAAAAAGATTTCTCAGTTGAGAATTTTTTGGGAGTTTGGAACCCAAAAATGATAGAATATTCTTTAAATCGATTTTGTAACCAACCATTATGAGTTCCTCCGGCGAGTCCATGAACATGGTTGGAGAGTTGGGAACCATACTGACTTTTCGGAATCTGTAAAAAGTGAGAGATGAGTACAAAACGTCCCCTGACCACGCCCTTCTTACAAAAGCTTATCGTCTATCAGAGTCTGCATTGTAATGGAAGTTCCGCCATTGGGCTTTGCGTACATTTCCACGTTCCCCGCCGAGGGATTGATTGGAATCAAGCAGAAGCCCAAACAACCCACGACATTGGGCATTGAGGAAGCGGCTTGGAATGTCTGTCGTATCACGTCGTACTCGTTCTCGTCCTGTGGCATTACGATCAAGTAATCGCCCATCTTCTCCATTATCGCGTCCGCAAATCGCTTCATGAACTTGCAAACCGACGTCCGAGAAACTCCGAACAACTGGGCAACCACCCGGTAGTCCTCCCCCGTCGCCAGCGTGTATATCGACAACGCGACTCTCTTCTCAAGGTTGATGAGATTCTTCAGTGGAACCGACGCTCCATTCGGTCGCATTGCATCATTCAACTGATCACAGACCCACTGAAATGTCTTTCGTGACATTCGGAATGTATTGAGCCACTCCTCATCGGAGTAACTGGGAACCACGCCCTCCCAGAATCGTGTATCCAGCTCAGGACTTATGTTCGTCGTGCCAGTTATTGGCAATTGCATAAGGAACTCGTTCTGAATGCTCATCATCCGATGGAGATACTGAATTCGATGGATTCTCTGGCGATTTCGGATCCGCATGATCGTTTGCCGGCGATTCCAAAGAATCGTTCGACGAAAGGACATCAACTGTGTGGCCAGCACACCCATAATTCGCTGCCAGCCATTGATGAGGGTGACGGAAGGAATTTCGTGGTGTCTGAGTTGTAAGGCGTTGGACTGAGTGGAACACGATTCACTGGAATGTGTATCGTCGAGGTCTGTGTGAAAAAAGAGCACAGAGAGTTGGAAATTTTCCGAGCAATCTTTAATCACATACCTGCGTCTGCCATTTTGTGGTAACTTTACACATTGGAATGTGAATTATCCTTTTTTTACGTTTTTTCTTGCGGTAACGAGCAAATAGAGGACGATTTTTTGTTTTTATTTACTAGACAAGGCCGTCGTAGATAAACGAGAATTTAATGAGACTGCCGGAATGACATGGCAGTGAAATTCCAAGGCAACAGGGTGGCTCAAGTGAAGTGGAGAAAAGATGGTGGTGATTTTCTGCGTTTACGGCAAGGAATTAATGGATTTAAGGAGAATGGATAAAGAATGTTTGAAAAACCGGCTAAATGAAGATGATAATAAGACGGAGAGTTGTTTCGCAAGAATAATTTGTTCATTGGATTTCTTCAACGCTGTTTTGATGGCCTTAAGACACTCCAAAGTCAATTTTCACATCAAATTGAATTGAAGGAAAGTGGTCTGGGACTCGTAACCCACGGGGATTGTGACCTAAACTCGATTAAAAGAAATTTTTAGTGAAAAGTCAGCGAAATTAAGACGAAGGTAAAATGGAGAGTTGCTCCACAGCGCTAATTTGCCTATAGGATTTAATCAATGCTGTTTCAATAGTCCATAGGCACTCCGAAGTCAATTTTTTCACCGAATTGAACTGAGGGAAAGTTGTTCGGGACTCAAAACCCACTTGGATTGTGATTTAAGGTTTATGTAAGGAGATTGCCTGTGGAAAATCAGTTAAATTAAGAAAAGACTAAGATGGAGAGTTGATCAGCACTACTAGTTTTCATGTGGACTCCAATAAACGCTGTTCCGCTGACCTTAAGGCACTCCAAAGTCACTTCTCGCATCAAATTAAATTGGAGGAAACTAGTGTGGGAGCCGAAATAGACTTGGAATGTAACCTAAAGTGGATTTAAGGTGATTGACCATGGAAAGTCAGCTAAATTAAGAAGGTAGTCCCTTCTTAATTTAGCTGGAGAGTTGCTCTACAGCGACAATTGTTTTATCGGATTCATTCAACGCAGTTCCCACGGTCGTAAGGCAACCCGAAGTCAGATTTTGCATCAAATTGAATTGAAGGAAGATTGTGTGGGGCTCAAGATCCACTTGGATTGTGATTTAAGGTTGTTTATCATGTTTCTTCTTCCAACCGAGCTTCTTAAGGTCAGGTAAGTTACAAATATCAAAATCATATTTAATAAACTCATTACAGGCCTTTACAATTCTCGATGACCAACAACTTCACACACCAACCTGCCGCATATTTTGACAAGTCCCCTTCCTTAATCCCACTCAAGTCTCTCTCTCATTCTTCTTTCCCATTATGCACCCTCCTTCGCACTCAAAAAAACCAATTCATATACACAAACAAAAGTCAAACACATCCAATCGCTCGCCGTGGTGAGAAGTCCCATCGCGGAAATTCTTCAAAAAAGAAAATTCCACTCACGCAGAAAAATTGGGAAAAAAGTTTTCTCGAAAAAAAACTTTTCTCCAGAGTTTTCGTTCCCTCGCATTAAATCGAATCAAGTGTTCAGTGTAAAACTAAATTCACGCGAATCAAGTGAAATATTCCGGAAAATATTCCCCCAAAAAAAAAAGATAAAAAAAACTCGAAAACTACGCAACTTCCCAAATAACAGGAAGAACAGAGATAGCAAGTGCCCATAGCCCCCCCGAAAAGAAAAGAAAAGAAAGAGAACACTTTTTTTCGTGTAAAACTCACACTCCCATACGGTCTTGAATTAAATATCGATTGAGCGAGAGCGGCCTTTTTTTTTTTTTTCTTCTAACCACACCGAATCAGTGGATGTGTGCGTGTGCAGGGAAAAACAAAAACAAACGTCAGCCATAAAAGGAAACGTCAAAAATACGCGTTTTGTTTTTTGACAAGATAACTCTTGTACGGAGCGAAAAGGCGAACAAAACGACGAAGAAGAATCGAAGACCAGTCCAATTGATGGTGGTGGTGTGAAATTCAAAGTCTTTTTTTTTTTCCTTTTGGTTGTGTTTCAGGCAACAAAAAAGTATTTAAAAAAAAAAAAACGAAGCACACAAAAAGAAATTAATTAATTAAAACAAAATCAGGAAATTAAATTGGAATTGTGAAATTTTCATGTGGAATTTCGTGAGATTGGAGTGAGTGGCGTGTGCATCGCGGAAATCCATCAGTGGACATTGTGTGTGTGAACAAGTGCTGCGAAAAAAAAAGCAAAAAAAAAAAAAGAAATTAGTTCAAGTGAAAAAGATTTTTTCGTTATTTTTTTTTTTTGTATTTTGTTTATCCTCGTCCTAAGTTTTTTTTTTTTTTTTCCTCCGTTTTACATAAGAAAACGCGTGTGCAGGGGGAGTGGCAGCAGATAAGCCTCTGAGATAAAGGCTGTAGTTATCCGAAAACCCCAAAACAACCCAAGAATTGTGGTGTCTATGAAAATCATCAAATTTGGATCGATGCAATGAATGTTGTCGGAGACTATGAGTATAGTACGAAAGATATGCTGGGCCATGGGGCCTTTGCCGTCGTCTACAAAGGCAAACATCGCAAGGTAAAATCCATAAAACTTATGATACAAAAAAAAAAAAAACTATTTTATTCTAGTGCTTGCTGCTGCTTGAAATTCAATTGGTCGCGGTCGTGTTGTTGTGTTTCTGCTAATTTTTTCTTCTTCTCTTTCTGTGTGTGGGTCGTTGTTGCTTTTATTTTTTTTTTCGTTTTCGATTTTGCAAATCGCTTTGGGTTAATTTTTCGTTGTTTGCAGCCCACCTCGCCCCGCACACAGGTTTTTTTTGGGGTGGTGTGTTGTCTCGGGGACACATGGTCTCAAGTTAATGCGTAGTTAACGCCGCCGCCATTCTCCTCGCCGATGAGACGCGAATAATTCACACAAATCAGGTTTCTATTAGATGCTAATCAGCGAGAAATTGGAGTATGCAAAGCAGTCAACAACGACGTTCTGTTGACTGACCTACCCCTGCATTCAGCATCGTCGTGCATCGTTTCGATGGAGAGCCAGAAATAGTTTGTTGTGTCAATTTTGCTGCGCCTATCTTTGCTTTTATTTTTCTCTCTGTGCTCTGCGCGTCGAAAACGACGAATGAAATAGAACAAAATAATTGGGTCAAGTAGAATACGACTTGCAGTTGATAAGAGGCCACAGCGCGACGAGATCATCAACATTATCAGAGGGAAGAAGCGGAGGCTTCGCCTACATGTGCTGTGTGTTCCTCTTTGTGATTTCAAGAAATTCCGGGTTGTCAGCAGGGGTAGTGACAACGGCGAGAGTGAAAGATTAAAAGAGAGTCGAAGCAAACAGACACAAGTGCCAAAAATAGAAGAACACACAGTTCGTTTATATTTTTTTTTTCTGTGTGTGTTTATTAAACATTTTTCTTCATCTCATATCTGCTTTTGTCTAGCCCGATTGAAGACCTCTTCGTGTCAGATATTTCTCTGCAGGAATTGGTTCCCTCCTATCTCCCTCTGCATGCAGGTAGAGGGAGAGTTAGAGGTTCTTAATCACCGAAGGTTACGATGCATTTGCATGGGGTCAGGGTTGAGTAGGTAGCACGAGCAACCGACAACACATGCGTTCTATAGATAGTTTGTCGTTAGTTTCCACTTTTGTAGGCAAAGAGCTTAACTATGCGAAAAATTCATTCGGATGGCCGAACAGCAGTGCATTCACATTTTCCAAGCTGATAGACCGAACTAATGGGTTTCGGGAAATGCTCGTGTTGCAACGGAGTGTAACAACCGGCGTTGTCTAGGGTCTGTAGGTCCTCTTTTGCCTTTTAAACATGGGTTTTCCGTTCCAGATGCATTGGAAGGGGTTCTATTCATCCCGGGAGAATAAGGGGCAACATTCCAGCTGCTCTTGTGTAGGTGTGGGAATGCTGGACGGTTCGTATGTCTGGTATTTTCCTTTCAGGACGTTTCTGTAGAATTTTGCACGTCAAGTATTTTCTTGGAGAATATTTCACGGTTCCTAATCGTCCTTCACGACGATTTGTCCGTCTGCCTTAAACCAATTTGTGGTAAAATAGTCTGTTTTCGCATTGTCGTTGCAGGGCGGCTTTTCTGCCGATTGAGGTGAAAGAGTCTGTATTCGGTTCCTATAAGCGGTCAAATGATTGCGGATGTACGTCCGTCTGAATTACGCCAGTTTGTAGTAAAAAAAGGGTCTGTAATCGGTTTCTATGGACAGTTGAACGCGTTTCTTCCGTCTACATTTTGTAGCAAAAAGGGACTCTGCTTTCATTTCCTATTGGCAGTCGACTGATTGCTCCTCTCCGACGATGTAAAAGGGCGTAGTTGTCTCATCAAGTATTTTCTTGGAGTATGTCCCACGATCTGGAAAAAAACACCACAAACAATTTTCTCGGCCTCACCTCCAGCGAACGACTGAAAATCCTCCTGGAGTACTTCTGTCACGGAAAACTTTTCGTCCACAGTCTAGGCGCGAAAAATTTAGGTTCTGGCCCTTCGTGGGCTGTTACGCGACTAATGATGATGTCCCACGATGCCTCCATCCAGCACTTTCATTTAAGACAGTTTGTGGAAAAATAGAACCAGCATTCGTTTCCTATAGGCGATCGAACGATTGCGGCGATTCGTCCGTCTGCCTTACATCAGTTTGCAGCAAAATAGAGTCCGTATAGCTTTCCTTAGGTTGTAGAATGACTGCGGTTATTCGTCCGTCTGACTTCAATCAATCATTCCATTCAATTTGTAGCTTAAAAGGGTTCGTATTCATTTCTTATAGACGGTCGAACCATTGAGGCGTCTCCAATTTTAGGCGATCTGGCTGTCTTAAAGCAATTTTAATTAAAAAAGAATCTGTATTTCCTTTCCAATAGGTGATCACGATTCCTCCGTTTGCCTTAAGCCAGTCTGTGGGAAAAATTGAGTCCTTATTTACGTTTTCTTTTCAAGACGGTTTGTCAGTCTGCCTTACGCCAGTTTGCAGCAAAAAAGGATCCGTACTCGTTTCGTTTTTTTTTTTACTCGTTTCCTATAGGCGGTCAAATGACTGCTTCTCTCAGAAAATGTAAAAGGGCACCTGACATTGTTGTCTCAGCAATCTAAATTTACCTAACGACCCTTGCTTACGACATTCCTTTCACAATTCACTGCTTATAGTTCATCAATCAATCAATATCAGCTTTCCTTGAATCCGTCCTGATTCCGGACATGTACGTCTTTTGTGTGTACGTAAAATCCTTTCCAGAAATAGCCTCCGTTTCACTGCAAATGACTGAAGTTGCCATCCAGTGGCAAATGCACGCGTCAACCAATCATTAAAAAGAAATTACAATCGATTTGTAAGTTTTCCCCGGCTCACGCCATTGAATCTGCATGTGTCCGCCTTCGGCATTGATTCGTATAGTTCTCGAGTTCATTAACACATGTACTCTCCCGTTCCAATCTAATGTGCCCCCAGCAGTCCGTCGTCAATGAGACGAAAAAAAATGTCACAATAACCCATTAACCCTCCAAGGCTGACAGACGAAATCGCAATAAAAAAAAAGTTCAGTCAAATCAAACTAAATGCCCACACCTCTGGGCCTCTCTGCGTGTTTACACTTTAATTCGAGTAAAAAAAAAAAAACTCGTAGGCTGTCCTTCGTTCACAGACTTTTTTGTGTGCGAGTTTTATTTTTCAGACGCCACGCGTTCTCATCGTGTTGTTGTCCGCTCGATTTTTTTTTTTTTTTATGGAGACCTGTGTTACGAATGAAAATGGCGTTTTTGTTTGATTTCCTTATCTCCAGCCAGCTGATGCAATCTTTTAGATCGATTTCTCATAAAAGAAACTATCTTTGTGGCTTCAAGTTGGAGTCGAGTCGACTATTTTCTCATCCCCTTTGTGTGTACCTAAAAATATCTACTTCTCCACACCGGATGAGCTCGCACCCTCCCTCGTTCGTGCCTTATGTAAAAGAAAGTAAAATAAAGACTAAAGTGCATTCCCTACCATTTCACTGATGATAATAATGATTCTGATTCTGATTCTGGGGGATGAATATCCGTTCAATTATTGAGTGGTGAGGGTGCGTGTTGTTGAGGGGTGAACACGCGCAGTGTTTGGAATGGAATGGAGGCATAAGTCTGTGTTAAGTACTTTTTAGGGTGAAATTTGTGGAACTCCTATTTCCATCGGGTGAAAGCAGAAGTGAAAATATTCATCTCTGAATTGCAGTGAATCTTTTTTTCCTTCAGCTGTTAAGGGTTAAAGACAGAAGCAGAGGAGTACTCTCTACGGAATGCATTTCTTACATCAAGTACCCTTTGCAGTTCTGTTCTGTAGAGGTGTTTGAATTTTACCCTCTTGGGTCTTTCGTCTAAATGTTGATTTTAATCTCGTACGAGGTGCATGCATGTGTGTCCTTCAACTCACTCATGATGAGTTTCACAGTTCACATGAATTTTTAAGGAGATTTTACTTCGAAAGTTGAACGTCTTAGTGATGCCAGCAAACTTTGGCCCTTCACCTCATCAACAGAGACCCAGAAAATACATGTTTGTCTTGTCCTACACTCGCAGCTTAAGGTCATCGTGGGGAATACGGGCACCGGTTATTAATATATTTTTTTTTCCCATAAATCTTTTGTTGTAACTCAAAACCTTGGTAATGTGAGCTTCTAGATCAACTTCAAGCGATCAATTAATAAATTCACTCATAATTACTAGGGCTACCAGCAAGAAATTGATCTCAACAGCGATGTGTGTTGTGCATTTCGAGTTCGAGGCAATATATGACAACCGGTTGGTGTTGTGTCTACGACCTTAAGCACACGAGATCTCTGTGTTGCGTAAGACGAAGCATGTGTGTTGAGCCTGAAAAGTGCGATGGACTCATTTAATTAAATTGTTGATCTCTTTCTCTCGTGCGGTTATAAATAATTCTTTATGTCCTGCCACAGCAACAGTTTAGAGACGATTTTTCTGAAAACAAATGGTTTTCTTTGTATCCAAATGCGGTTGGGATGAATCTAATGGGGATTGCGTGCTATGATCTTCTTTTCAAACTGATTGTGGCAGACTATATGAACACAAAGCATCTCCGGTTCTTCTATCTTGCTTCCTTGTGCCATTTGAGAACAAAGGCAGTCAATGGTCGTTGTGGTTGAATGGATATCATGTGTGTAAAGTAAATCACCTGAATTTGTTTTACGTATCTTTCTGCATAAAGAGAAATTTCATTTAGTTAGGTTGTCCCCCTAATTAGAAAGTTTCACAATTTATTTCTAGAGAGTACAAAGAAGTCAAATAGCACGACTCCCTGCCAATGAGTTGGAAAGTGACTAAGCCTCGCCTTCTACCACATGTAAATCTTTCCTTCTGTCTATAAATCTGTGTGAGTATGGAACTCAAAGCAATTAGCCAACCAGTCGTCGTAAACGTCACTCGGTTGGTTGATGATATCAGACCAAAAGAGCAGACAAAGTCGTGAATAACTAGACAAATTACACCACAAACAGAGAGACCCTTATCGGATCTTATCTCCGAACGCTCACATTTGTTCTAGACACTTGCCTCGCACTATTTGTCCTAGACCAGGCTAGAGAGGTGGCTTCAAAGTTCGCCGAATACACGTGGATGGAAAATAAAGCAAATAAATAATTAAAATTCTCAGACATGTGAAACGCGTCGCAATTAAGACCGTAACCTACTTAAACTAGCCTCACAAATACCCCCGCTTCTCTCTCGTCTATTAACAAACAAGTGGGGGAAAATAGCAAACTCAACAAACTATTCCGTCTAGCCAGACAGCCAGAGAGGTCTGATAACAAATCGTCAATCAATTGCCTTCCTTACGCGACACCGATAATGTGGGATTGAATGCGTGCAGTAATAGTTGTTATTCTCATTTCCCAAGCGTCAACAACGAGTAGCCATGATGCATCCGGCAATTAGTTCCATGACTACTTTCACATAACCGCACAGAATTGGTTCGGAACCTGTTTCTATTGTTCGACTGCTGTTTGTCTTGATTGTGACTAAATCCAGATAGTGAGTAATTGCAATATATACACTCTGGTCGTATCTTATCACATACGGAGCAAGAAAAACAACCATAAAAACAAATTGTTTACTTCTCTTGGCTGTGTTCTTGTGTGTGGCGTGGTGATGGTTTATCAGCAGAAGCTGTTAGCTGCACCGGCTCCCTGTGAGCGATTCTATTTAAGCTCAGCCCGCGTGGTTTCTGTCACGGCTGTTTGTTGAACTTCAAATCAGTCACATACTCAAGTAGGGAATCAATTTAAAAAAAACAAAAAACAAAAAAAACCATACACACGCTTCTATCCCCAAGGTGGTGGGGCTCCATCACGTCGCTGTCATTGCTCTTCGCAAACAACGAAAGGTTAGTGACGCGTATTCCTCTGGCTTTCGGTCTCCAACTCAACTTGACTCTCGTTTAGATGTGTTAATTGTGTTTTCCGCTGCCGCTGAAAAAAGTCAGTAACCGATTGCACCAGAAAACAGACAAAAAATAAAAAACAAAAATCATTTGCGAATTTAATTAGCTGCCAAAAGCGGTTTTGACCTACGTGATGTTGTGAAAGTGGCCAGTTGGAAGTCTACGAGCTACGATCCACGAACCACATCAACGGAAATGAGTTGTGCGCACACATTATCGACGAATGGAGGGGCTTTCTTGATCTGTTTCAGTTCACTTTTTTTTTTTGGCCGATCAAGCATCGTCATCGTCGCCACCATGATGTTTACGTTTGTCATTCACACACGCCGTCTTTTTGTTTATTTTTTGTCTGTTTTCATTGATTTAATAATTTATATTTATAGCAAGCGCTTTTGGAGAGGTAGCTGGGTGTTATCTTTCTTTGTTCACATAATTTAAAGTGCTAGTTTGCTCGTTACAAAGCCGGAACTAGATTTGGTCTGCCTTGGGGGGGTGTAAGCACGTGTAAGTTCCTAGGTCAAGAACAGGTTATCGGCTGTTGGTGGCAGCTGGTGTGTTATGCCTCTAAATCGGCGTATGGTAAAGAGCTTTGGCGTAGCATTTTTTTTTTGTTTTCGTAAAACGCAGGTATAATGCGAAGTTGGGAGAATTTCAGTCATGTGCGGGTGGATTATGAAGAATAATTTTATTTTTTTTTGTTGGCGTTTGATGTGCGTGATTTTCTTCAAGTGCGTTGTCGTTGGATTGGGTTCAGGTTTTTTTTTTTTTTGAGTCTTAAAGAGGCTTTGATATTTTTCTTGAGAGCTATTGATAGGCGTTCTGCTTTGTGAGAGTAAAGTTTGGAAGACTAAGTTGTGAGTTTTGTCTGAAAGCAGCTTTGCAAGAGTGAAGTTTTGAAGACGTAAGAAAAATTGTCTGCAAATCTGCGCATCTGGGCAGCAAAGACGCAAATGTCTTTAACGACTCCGTCGTTATGTATTTTGTAACCTGGTCTACGTTTTTTTGCTTCAGTTGCCTGCTTAAGGCTATGTGACAATTGTCAGCGGCACGCAGGCACTGACTTGGAGGAAGAATAAGCAGTCGACGGAAACGGTTGCCCTGGAGACGGATTCGGGGTTTTTGTAGTTTTTTTCTTGCGAAAGAGCGGTCGAACGGGTGGAGTCGGAACGTGGAGTTGTTTTTTCCTCTAAAATAAATAAAAAAATTATCTTTGGTTATATTTTTTAGCGTTTTGCCACGTGTTTTTTTTTGTCAACGTCATGACACAACTAAAATTAGAAGAATAAGATGTGTCTTTTGTGAGCTGTTGATAGCAGCATTTTAAAAGCCAAGTTTGGAAGACATAAAAAAAAATCTCCGAATTCTGCGCTTGATTTTAAACTTTTGAACGAAATCTTTAACGACTCCTTCGTTGCTTTAAATAAACTACAGCAGAGCAAAGCCCGTTTTGCTTGCCGGTCGAGGTGTTATTTTTTCTGAGTCTTAAAAGGCTTTGACATCTTTTGTGAGATGTTGATAGGAGGTGTGATCTGTCTGCTTAAAGTTTTGTAAGAGTCAAGTTTGGGAGACAAAAAAAATTCTTTAATATTTTCGCATGATTTTAAAGTGTTTAACGTCTTTAAATTCTTCTCCGTCGTTATATCTTTTGTGAACTGGTCTTAGGCACTCTGCTTCAGTTGTCTGCTTAAGTCAAGTTTTGAAGACAAAAAAAAAAAACTTCGTCGAAATCTGCGTATGATTTTAAAGTCTTTTAATGACTCCGTTGTTACGTTAAATAAATTACAACAGAGAATTGAAAGGCAATAGCTTAACTGATGTCAATTTTAATCATGTTTGTCAGTCACCAATCGCTAGAGAAAGTTTTCCTCACACAAACAGTGCGACTTGCAGGTTTCTTTCCATTGACGTAGACACTTGCAACTGAAACAAAACTTCTCCGGAAAACAGAAACAAAAAAAAAAGTCTTTCACAGAACTTTACACAACTCAGTTTACATAATCTCTCACTGTAAGTCACCGACGACGACTTCAACGACAACAACGACAGCAATTAAATCAGAAACAAAAGCGAGACAGATTTTTTTCCGAACCAAGTACAAGTATTTTTTTCTGTTTTTTGTTCAATTCTAGTAAATGCGAGTCTGAAGACTTGCATTCACTTGCATAACCACCCGCCGCCTATTTGTAAAATAGATAAATGCTGTTTCTTAAGTAATTTGAGAGAAAAAAAAAAACAGCACAACAAAACATGTTTGTTACGTAGAATCATCGTCGTAGCCACGTGTGAGTGAATTGAAATTGCAGTCAGCAGAGAGTGAAATTCAATAATCCACACGTCCGTCCGGCCTTCTCCGTGCACCCAGTGCAGCAGCATGCACGCGATTGTAAAAAAGAAAAAAAAAAAAAGCTATTTCATTTTAAAATGCCGCATGAGCTCATAGCGCTGTATGAAGTATTTTTTTCCTCCCACCAATTAATGTTTTTCTCTTCTTTTTTTTTTAGAAACCCAACTTTCCAGTGGCCATAAAATGCATCACTAAGAAGGGTCTAATCAAGACACAAAACCTCCTGGGAAAAGAGATAAAAATCCTTAAGGAATTAACTGAGCTCCACCATGAGAATGTCGTCGCTTTGTTGGATTGTAAGGAGTCACAGGACTGTGTCAATCTTGTTATGGAGGTAAGAATGAAAAAAAAAAAAAAACTATTTATCCACACACACCGAGACGTTCTCTGGTGACCACCCTTGGGAGGGATATGTGTCCTTTATTGATTTTCCTTTGTTTTTTGTACCCTTTCTTGGGTGTATTCTTATATTTCATTCTCCTGCCGTGCCGTGCCCCCCACTCGGTTTATTGCAAATTTATGTAATGCGGCAAATTTTTGTTGTTTTTTTCGCTGACTGATGGTCGATGGAAATCCCCTCCCCAATGATATCCCAGAGTTGGCTTTAAGCCGTTGAATCCTGCGAAAAAGACCATGGGTCCTTAATTTCCGCCAAGTTGAGCAAACTGTGTGAGTGCGGAAAGTTTTTCTCTTTTCATTGCGAACGTTTTTCCGGAGATGATGGAATGGTGTTGTTTTTTTTTTTTTGTTTGGCTTTTTGGCCAGAGAAAAAATATCCGGGGAAAAACAAAATAAAAACCAACAACTGCGTTCATTAACCCAAAAGGAATGGAACAAAGAAGGAACTTAGTTATATACCATCGAGGTATACCATGTTCCCAGAGAGTGCTAAGCGATGTTCCTTGTTGCATATTCCCTTTTCTTGGCTTAGATAATGCATTATTCAAAGATTCGAAAACCCCATTGATACATGCTCTTTGATGAATAAGTCATCTCGTGCGGATGCTTGTTTTAATTTTCAATTATTCCCTTCTGTGGATGCCTTTGAATACCTGAACAAAGAGTTTAGGAGTCTCTGGTGATATAAATAAAACGTGAAAATGAAATTATTTTAATTTAGAATATCATGGATGAAAAACGAGTTTGTCGCTGTTTGTATGAATAACTAAGCAACATGTTCTTCTCCATCTACGTCACTCTTTTTTTTCTGTTGTGCGTTCTTTTGGAACTCGTCACGGAGCAATGTCCTTAGATTTAATGCACCCAGGTGATTCTTAAAATAGACTACAAATCGAGAAATTCGTCTTTCTCGTGGTTTACCCGAAAAAATATTTATAGAAATTTTTCTACTTTTCCTTTTTGGCAAAGGCAATTGCATATGAAGTGCTGTGTTGATTTTTAGTTTTCATGGAGAAAATTAGGCGAGGCGGGCGAATGACTAGATGGGAAGTTTATTTCAGTTTTTTTATTTTCTGTGATGGGGAGGAGTGTGAAATAAGACTTCTTGTGTTTTTGTTTAGCTTTGGAATCGATGAAATTGAAGTCGAATAGGATTTCATTGAATATTTTGTATTTGCAACTGCATAGAGGAGATCTGTTTGTTTTTTTGCTTTAAATGCGAAATTTTTGATATGATTCCTCGTGATAAGATTTCCTTATGTTTGCACTTAAATTGAGAAAAAAATGAAAGTCTGAGCATTGTTAAGGTTGAAAGAAAACAAAAGAAAGTGGGAGCATATTCTTAAAAAATTTACTCGCTTATAAAATTCCAAATTCCTCGCTTCTAAATTCCTTATTTTTATTGGTAGTGGTTACAATGAGCGACCAACGACGATATCAACCCTCGATTGGTAAAAAAATTATTTTGGTTGATTTTACAACTGCCAGCCAAGTAAGCCTGAAAGCTTTTATGATTCCCAAGAAAATATTAGGCAGTCGAGTCAGTCCGACGAATGTCTAACGATAAATTTATCCATTTTTTAGTCTTTAACCATCAAAGTCAATCATTTGCTATCAACAATTCCATTCATTTTGTGAATATTTTCGAAAATCCAAAACGGGTCGTCAAATCACAGGAGAAGATGCCTCCGAACATTTTCCCCGGACGGCATTTTCCGAGCGAAAGAATGTCTAAGCTCTGATGTTCTTAAATTTTGATTTTTGAACACCGAAAATGTGAAAATTAGTAAGATTAATGTGTTTGAAGCTTAAATTTACTTCCATAACGTTTGTGATCCCACCAGGAGTCTTGCAAATGATGAAAGCAGCTTCCGATGATTAACTTGAGGACAGTCATGGGCTTCTCGTGGACGTTATACTCGTCGTATTAAGATGAAACATAGCTCATTTTAAAGTTTTTTTTAAGGCTTATTTTATTAACTTCGAGACCGAGACAAGTCTTTATGCCACTGGAGCCTCAGGGATTGATAAGGTCCCGGAAAAGTCGCGAAAGTCTTTGGATTCAAAGAGATTCGCAGTTGCATTCAATTGATTTCAAACAATTTTCGGATTACGAGGCGTATTTCCATTGAGCTTCGTTGTTTGATTTCAGAAATGATATAAGCGTTGAAGGAAATTAACGTCGCTAATCGCCAAGTGACAGGGCAAAGACGGAAAGTACGAACTTTAGGTCATTTGCGAATTCTTCAAGCCCGTATAGAGTAAGTTGAATCTAGTTAGTTTTCGATAACTGTTCATGCTTTAAGACGTATGTGGACGTGTCTGCCTCTCTGCCCAGCCAGGGGATTTGAGACTCCCAACCAAGTACTAAGTGATGGTCAAAATCAAAGACTCATTCGTTTGGATGGACCAGCCATCGCTTTATCGCAGCTGGGCTATAAAAAAGTAAAGTCATGCATCAGAGTCCACCGTCAAGGGGACCAAACAATCTCATAAGCCAAGTGGGCAAAGTCAAAGATCCTGAAGACTCTTGAGTTAGGGATAAGTTAATTTGGGGTGTACCAGCAAACGCTTTATCGCAGTTCGGTTGTAAAAAAAAAATTAAAAAAAAAATAAAACAAAAAAAAGTCGAGCATCAGAGTCCACCCCCAAGAGCTCCCAAGACCATGAGGATCTCTGGCATAGGAACTCATATGGACTCTCTAAAGAACATCTAACTATTTGAGTTTAAAAAAAAGTAAATAAATAAAAAAAAAAAAAATAAAAAATGGAAACGAGGTCTCAGGCGTCCATAAGAGGAGTTCACTTTGAAGAGCTTACAACCAAGTGTTCTCAGCCAACTGGGCAAAGTCAAAGACCTTGAAGACCTTTGGATGGATCAGCAATCACTTGATGACAGCGCTGGGTTATTAAAAAAAAATTCAAAAAAAAAAAAAAATCTCAGACATCAGAGTCCACTCTCCAGATTCCCAACAAAGTCTCCTCAGCCAACAACAACAACGTCTGGCCATAGAGCAACAACAGCAACGGCAGACCCAGCACACCATCCTCATACAACAACATACCCCATAGACCACCCACAAAAAAAAAAAAAAAACAAAATAATTTTTTCACCCACCTTCACTCCTCGGTGACCCCACGACTGACCAAGGATTGTCCTCGATCGTATATATCCCCCGCGAAAATTTTCCACTCAATCAATCGGAGTATTTTTTGTTTTTTTTGGACATTTTCGAGATTTTTTTTTTTTGAGGTTATCTACTACTGAGGCTGTGGGAATCAAGATCCCTTTATTATAGGCTTCGGAGAAGGAGACAAGGCTCTGGAAGGCTTTTACGACGTCTTGAAAACAACAAGCGGTTGTTCGATCGAATTTTTTTTGGCAACATGTGTGGTTTTTCGTTCATGAGATTTTGGTGATTTTTGTGTGGATTTTTGGAGCATTTTTGTAACTGAGTCAGAGTCACCAAGAACTATCTTTTTCTTCTTAGGCTTTGATGCGAGGGCTCTGAAAGACTTTAACTAAGACAGCTTGGTTGATCGATTTTTTATCAAATTTTCCAGCATCATCTACGAAGACGCAACTAATTTTTGCAAATCGAAGACGCTGTGCTTTGGCCCTTGGGCTCCTTTTCACATTTCTCGATGTTTGTATTGGGACTCTGGGAAGCCTTTGTGGGTTCTATACTTCTACTTGAAGTTGAAACACGTTTAACTTTTGTTGGACGTGAGCAACGTCCGCGAAAGACGGCCTAAATGAGTTGCAAATCTTCGCGGCAATCATTCCAAGGTTGGAGTAATCGAGGTTAGTTCAAGATTCGCTTCGGCTGCTCATCCTTTGATAGCATTCCTATTCTATTCTTAGCTCGCTATTTGAGTGCAGCAATAGAAATCAAGTTCCTTTCATGCGTCTCAAAAATCAAAGACACGCAAGATGAATAATTTTGCAATTAAATCTTTTCGTTTTTGTCGAATCGTTAGAAATTTTAGCATTGATGTTTTTACTCGGTGCTGCTGTTTATGTCATTGCTATGGGCCTGGACTGACCGCGGATTTTTCTGCAGTCAGCCATCTGTACCTAACCTAACTTCCACTCAACTCGAAAGCTTCGCAGAATTTTGTTGCTTCAAAGTATTTATTTGTGTCTTTCTGATTTCAAGTAAACAAGAGAGAAACTTCCCGTTCGTCTCAATATGTGAGCTTTGCAAAATTGTTATTTCAAAGAATTTAATCTTTTCGAATCTTTTTGAAGTTAAGTAAACAAAAGAGGAACTTCTCGTTCGTCTCAAGTTTTCTCCAACGTCCATTATACACGTACTCGTGCTTTGACGGTCACGGTCTTTTCAATTCCCCGTGAAAAAAAAAAAAAAAAACGCTGCCCAACCTTTTCTTTACAACAAACAGTCGTTAAATTCTATTTTCATACATTAAATTTTAATAGGATTTATTTTGTCAAATGTTTTCTCATACAAAACGGAAAGTTTACTTTTTTTCTTTTCGCGGCTTATTTTTCATGTTCTTTTCATTTTTGGATGAAACATTCATGGAAGTATTTTTTTTTAACTTATTTAAGACTAGGCACCTTATCAACTGTATAGACTTTGAATAGACGTGAATTAACTTTTTAAATACTACATATACATATAATTAGCCTTAAACTAACAAAACTGTGATTATGATTCTTCGGAACACAATGATCTTTTTTTTTTTAGCGAGAGATAATCTTCTTTGTCGGCATACAAACTTAAATTCGAATAGAAAAAAAAAAACAAAAAAAAAATGGTTGCATCTTTGGAATTTGTTTTTTTTTTTTTTGGAAAGATATTAGTCAGAAGGAAGTCCTTGAGTCCTTAAAAACTAGGAAGATATGAATTTGATCGCAAGACACATACAAAAAAAAAGTATAGAGTTACACTAAGCACTAAAAAGAAGGGGAAGGTTTTTTTTCATAATAAATACAATCGCTCTTAGAGACAAAGAAATTTTGTGTTGTTGTCGGTTTGTGTTGGCAGACACACACGTTTAGGAAACCTATCCAATTTTATTGAGTGGAATTTCTTCGGCTGGCCTCACTTGATCACTCGGTGGTGGTTTCCGCGTTCTGCAGCATTTCGTTTTAATTCCACCGACATCTTTCCGGCAAATGTATCCGATAATTAGGCCAATGACTGCGATAATTATGATACCTGTAAAAGAAGGAACACATTAACCTAAATTTTTGCAGATGATTGGGTAGATGGATCACTCACTTATTAAGCTGTAATTTATAGCATCTTGCGACATTGTCACTTGATATGCCTTCTCAGTGGTTGTTGTAGTTGCGGTTATCATTGTCAATTCAGTCGACAAGGCTTCCATGGCGGCGGCGGCAGTTTCACTATTCACGTCTGTCACGTTGGAAGTTTGCTGTTCATTGGTGTACGTCATCACAGCTGGTTTGATGTTTGTTTCAACCGGCTGAACGGCTGCGCGTGTCGAGAGAAAAAAAAAAGTTATTTTTCCAAATTGATTTTTTCACTAAAATGACAATTTACCTGCTGAAGAATTTGTTGGTTGGATTTTAGGCACTGGCTTTGGTGGCTTTACGAATGGTGGATCCGTTGCGAAAATTAAGCTCTCGTTAAATGAATTACCACTCACTAACTCATAGCAGCTAATATCGAAGCGTTTGAGACTTATATTGTCGATTGACTTCAGTACGTTGCAGAGCTCTTGAATGTTGTCTTGTTCCAATTCGGGTAGTTTCAGTTTGATGAGGTCTTTGAGTGGTTCGAAAGCTTTTGTATTGATTTTCTGTGAGAAAAAGAAAGAGAAGAGCGTGTGTGAAGCTTTTTGTTTTTTAAGAGAGCAGAGCAATAGAGTTGCCATTACCTTACTAAAGTAGTTGCCGTCCATTCTGAGTGTTTTCAAACTGCTCAAATTCGCGAATGTCTCGTCATAGATCTCAGTCAGGCTGCAATTTCTTAGCAGCAGCTCATTCAACGCTGGCTGATGAAGAAATGAACCCTCCTTGGGCAAGACTATGCTGTTGTTGCTAAGGTTGAGCGTGCTCAATTCGCTCGCGTCACTAAACGTGTCCTGGGGGATCTCTGTGAGTTTGTTGTCTGCCAACGAGAGATGCTCCAGCTTGAACAGGGAACCAAAAACCTTTAGAAAAAAAAAAAATTGAGTGAGTCTAAATCTTGAGGGAAGATGTCCCCTTCGTCACCTCCTTGTCAATGTGCGTCAGTAGATTTCCGTTCAAGTTGATTTCCTTCAAGTTGGTGTTATTACTAAAGATATCTGGTGGGAGTTCACTTATTTTATTATAACTTAAATCTAGCGTGACAGCTGATGGAGGAAGTGGTTTTGGCACAGCTGTTAGGTCCATGTTGGAGCAGTTCACAATTTTGTTGTCATCACGGCACATGCATGCTGTGGGACATCTTGATGGTTCGTTACTTCTTTTTGGGAGATCTAAAACGAGTTGTGTTGGTGGGATATGAGTTGAATGAGAGATGAACCTCACCTAGCGCTGAATCCATGGATTGATTGGATTCACTCAACGCACTGTCGAATAACTCTGCCAGGAGTGGTTTGCCTGGTGGTTTTCTTGTTGTACTCGCTGGAGATTGCGTTGATTTCTCATCGTCGTAGTAGTCATCGTAATCATCGTACTGATCGTAGTCTGCATTGTTATTTTGTGCTGATGTTGGAATTGCTTTACTATAACTTTGACTGGAATCAAAAGAAAAAGATTGTAAGAGAGATTTGTGATTTGGGGGAATGTCCTTTTCAAAAGTGTCACTTGAAGTCCTAATCTGTGGTCGTGAAATTCTGAAATTTTCTGTGCGATGACATAATTCGATTACTTCCATAGATAACTTATCTTTCGTTCATGTGAAACAAATTCATATCTTTAATTTTTGATAGATGGAAACTAAAAATTCCAAATCAAACGCACTCCCAGGTGTTCGGATGAGTAATGAAAGCGAAAAAAAAAAATCTGTTGACACTTGTGCGCTAAATTAGTCACCTCTCAAAAAAGGGAAGACCTTTTTTTTATCGTGAAGAAAAAAAAAATCAATAACACTGAATGAACATTTAGGTTTGGTTTGCTTTGGTGTGCAGCCAAGAGCAAATAAATCAAATTTCGAACAACACCAAATGTTGTTTGTATATTTTTTTTTTTTAATTACCAACCATTGATAGGGGCGAGCAGCCAAGTGCATGGGCGGTGTTTCTTTATTTTTTTCTGTTTTAGAAATTCAGTTCAATCCAATTGAACATTGTACTGTAGATTAAGGAAGCACGTAATGAAATTTGCTTTTATCAACAAGCGCTTTTCGCAATAAAAGAAAAGAAAGTGAATTATTGTGGACCGCCGCGTTCTTTTTATCGATAAATGGGAGGGATTATAAATTAATAAATGAGATATTTGACGTAGATGTGTGTGTGTTTTGCGAAAGGCGATCTCTGTCAAGGGCTGCCTATTGAAACTATGCGGTTGGTAATTATCTCAGGAAAAAAAAAAAAAAGAAACCCTTTCACTACTTCGTCAACCCTAAAGAGACGGAAGTTGCACTTCTCGGCAGAGGCATAATCCCCAACTGCTTTGTGTGAGTCCTCCCTCCCTTTCCACTCACTCACTGTCTCCCGGTGATAACTGACAAAACACAAGCGTCCCTCTGACCTTGCCTAATGAGACGCGAGTAGTTGTGGTTACACTCGAATGCCGGAAATCCGCAAAAAGAATGTGTAAGCACTGCGGTGCAACGCCTCTCATCAATTGCATTCCATGTGGGTGGGTGAATGTCTCCCCACTCTAGGCAAAGGTTCACCCGTGACTCAGCCGACTCTAGTTAACCGCTGTCGTCAGCGAAAACAGAGCGAACGTGATTAAAAACAAAAAATCAGAAATTAATCATAAAACAAAGAGATTTTCTTTTTTATTTAATTGTGTTGCTTTTGCAATGGCACAAAGTCCACAATGGAGAACGTGTATGTGTTTTTTACAAATCGAAGATCAAGCGACATTTCTCTTCTCGTGTCTGTGTTGATTAAAGAACGAACCGAGGGAAAAATACCAAAATGAAATTGAAAAGGGAAATGACACTTTCGTAACTGATTAAACATTCCCGACATATCACTCGCGTCTCTTTTACGATATCACCAGTTCAAAGTCCTCATTATTATGTCATACAGAGCTGTTCAAAATAATAGGGATGATCACTCATAGTCGATATTTCTGCTCATTTATACATTTTTTTTCAACTTTTCGCAACAGCAAGTGATACCGTTATTTGCACAACTGCATTGCCTTAAATGTCAGCCCATAATGTCAGCTAATCATTCATGTAAGTGGTGCAGTGGTGCAATTTGCGGAAAAAGTGTTTTTTTGAGTGTTCAAAATAATAGGGAATTTTGTCTTCTCCTTGATATTCTAATTCAAAAAGAGTTAAAAGGTAGTTGTTTGTGTGTGCGTTGTGTTCTGTATGTAAGAAATGTAGTTAATTTTACGATACCTTTGTAGATTTATTACAAAATGGGCCGTAACAGGCACTGTTCTGAAGAAGAAAGCCGTATCATAAAGAAACACAGACAACAGGGAAAGTCTTTGAAATGTATTGCAGATGAGTTGGGAAGATCGGTTAATTTTGTTTTCAATGCACTTTCAAGAACCCCAGCAAAAGAAACACGAGGTAGACCAAGAAAAACGAGTTCCACTGATGACTCCCGTATAGTGATATTAGCCAAAAAGAATCCCTTTATGTCATCAAAGGCAATTGTAGCAGAAATAAACAACATAGTCAGTGCCCCAACAGTTCGGCGAAGATTGCTGCAAAATCGTCTACCAGGAAGGATCGCTCGCAAAGTGCCATTGTTGAGTAAGAGGAATATCAAAGCACGAAAAGAGTTCGCCTTAAGTTTCAGGAACTATTCAAAAGAGATGTTTTGTAACATTCTCTGGAGTGATGAAACCAAAATAAATTTGTTTGGTTCTGACAGTGGTAGAAACGTTCGGCGGCCTCAGGGAAAAGAATTCCACTTCCGATTCACAAAAAAAAACGTAAAGCATGGGGGTGGGAGCGTCATGGTGTGGGGCTGTTTTTCTTGGTTCGGTGTTGGACCCATATTTCAAATAAAAGATATCATGACTAAAGAAGTTTATCGTGATATCTTAAATGATGTGATGTTACCATACGCTGAGGACCACATGCCTTTAAGATGGCACTTCCAACATGACAATGATCCCAAGCATTCATCGAAATTAGTTAGTGCTTGGTTGAGGGACCATCAAGTGTCGGTATTGCCATGGCCATCTCAGTCCCCAGATCTCAATCCTATCGAGAATTTGTGGGCGGAACTGAAAAAATCTTTGGCTACACAGACTTTCCATAATAAAACTCATCTTTGGACCGAAATTGAGAAACATTGGAAGGCCATTCCTTTGATTAAGTGTCAGAAACTTATAGAGTCTATGCCAGGTCGAGTAAGTGCTGTGCTAAAGAACAAGGGCGGTCATTCGGGACACTAATTTACTCAAATAAAATCTCTATGTGAAATAGAAGTATTATTTAATAAAAATGTTACTTTTGTTTTGTTGCTTTCTTGAAAAACGAATTTTTACTTTGAATTTCCCTATTATTTTGAACAGCGTATTTGGAAGTAATTTCTATTACATGGTGAAAAAACGAAATATGAACGTGAAATATAAAAAATCCTAAGGGAAATATTTTCGAAATGATATGCCAAAATAAACGAAAATTTATAGTTGCCTGTTAGGTTTTAAATATTTGATAAAATCGTTGAAAAATATTCTGTTTTACTCTTTCCCTATTATTTTGAACAGCTCTGTATGTCACAGCAAAATGTGTTGGATATACACATGAACGTCGTCTGCTGTGAGTAGTAATTTACCTTGAAACTTAAACTTTGAAATTAGAATTGCTAATCGTAATAGTTTTAAGATAGTAATTAGGGTTAAATGACTTGAAGTGATGTATATGTGAGGTGCGTGTTTTCCACGGTTGATTGGTTTGGGTTGGGTTCTCGGTCGATGTCGTGCAAAATATCATCAATTTGGTGAAAAGAATATCACAATCGGACCCATTGCTCTTGACCCATTTCATGACGTTGTGTGTGGTGTGTGTTTCATTTTTTTTTTTTTCTGTTGCCTTCTTGTGGTAAAAACAGATTTCGCAAAACTGGTTTCTTTTTATTGATTGTTTTTATGTTTTTCAACCGGTTATGGGCGAATGGAAACAAAGGAGCAGCAGCATTGATGCACACTGGGTGGACTTGTAATAATGTCTGATCACGCAATTCCTTGTTTTGGCATCGAAAGTGAGTTTGTGGTGATTGCTGGGAAAGGAATCACAGAGAAGAGTTACTGCTTTTTTTTCGTTTGGCATGTTGCCAGTGTATGTTCGTGGAGAAAAGTTACGAAATATGTGGATAATGGTCTCAGTAGGACTTTGATTGCGATTGGTTGATTCATCGTGAAAAAGGGGTCTTCAGTTGTTTTTGTTTCTGTATTGCGAAAAGAAAAAACAAAACTCAGTTGACGTTGTTGGAATCCCGGCGCCTTGGCACGAAGAGTTTCCCGCTGTTTTTCAATGCATCTGCGTGGGAGAAGCAATTTTTCTTGTCGGCCAAGTCCTTGGCGTTTCGCTTACGACATTGCTATCTTCGAATTTTGTAGATTTTTTGCAAAGAATCTTAAGCAGGCTTAAAAATTGAATTTAAATCACAAAGATGAGCTCTTCTAGTATCGAGCAGCAGTCATTTGAAGCGTATTTGGTTTTCTAGGTTTGAGAAACAGCCATTTGAAGCCAATTTGGCTTTCTATGTTCGAGAAATAGCCATTTGAAGCCTATTTGGCTTTCTAGATTCGAGGAATAGCTATTTGAAGCCTATTTGACTTTCTAGGTTCGAGAAATAATCATTTGAAGCCTATTTTGTTTTCAAGTCTCTTTAAAATTATTAAAAGTGAATTTCCCCTCGTATTTGTGCAATTAAAGTTCATAGAAAAGTTCAGAACTTTATCTAAAGTCATGGAAAGTGAATTGGCACTCAAATTTGTGCGAATAAAGTTGACAGGAACTTGAATTCCATGAGGGATTATTGAAAGTGAATTTACCCTCGAATTTGTGTGAATAAACTTCATAAAAATCCGAAATCGATGAGCGTTCATCCCGATGCCCCCACTCTTCATACAACCTTCCACTCTTGAACCGCCGATATTCACATACACAGCTTCACCTTAACCTTGCTTTCTTAGGTCATGCCAATTTCATCTCACATCGCATTTTTCTTACCAATTAGTTGACGGTTTTAATTTTCATGACAGAATTCAGAGTAAATTGACAGCCCTAAAGACTTTTCAGAGAACCTTTCCGCTTTTTAACCACCGACATTCACTTGTCCAGCTTCACCTTAACCTGACTTTTATAGCTCACCCCAATTAATACCTGCACATCACTTTTTCCGTGCCAATTAGCAGCTCACAATCAATTTCGACCTGCACATTACACTCTCCATGTCAATTAGTTGATTTCAAATTCATGACGACAGAATTCAGAGTAAACAGACAGCCCGAAAGACGCAACTTAAGCTACTCATCACTAAAACGATAAAGATATGATCAAAGTTAGATTTCCTTGAACCGTGCGTCAACAAACGATGTCGTATGTGTGTCGGTTACCAGGTGAATTAAATCGAATGACTAATCTGAACTGCTTAGGCTATTAAAAGCTTTTATTGCACCGTAATAACGAGAATATTTGGAATTAGAAAAAAAAAAATTTCCGTTTGAGTAGCATTTACACCATCGTTTTATTTCTGAATTTCAAAACAGGTTCTGTGCTGCCTCTATTTCATTTGTGTTTATCTGCCGCCTTTACAACCCCACTCGACTCAGTCACACAGAGTTCAATGTCCAGTCTGGATGCTCATAAATTCCATTTTACATTCTCATGACCACCACGTCTCCCAAGGTCGCGGCATGCAATCAAGATTCTTTGCTTCTGTGTCAACATGACATAAGTCCACAGTCCCAGTTCCCGATCCCGATCCCGATCCCGTCGGGGATCTTCAACTTTGCTGGAGGTCTTCCCAATCTAAAATCGAAATTTCTCTCTCTCACACTGGTCCTCTCTATCCCTTATCAAAAAATATTTGTTCACACAAAACAATTTATAATAATCAAATAAATCATTATCGCTTCACCTACAGTGCACTTTAAATCACAAGAACACAGACTTGTCAGTCCCGGGGAAGGCAGAGCAAAAAAAAAAAAAGTGACACTTTGATAAGGGACATTAACAGATTCTAAGCGCCTCAATCACGTTCCGCTTAGAAGTGGAGAAGAGAAGTTTTAATTTTTTTTTTTTCATTACCTCACAGAAAGTATAAAAATGAGAAATAATCCAAATTTGTAGTAGACATGCATGATGTTGATGTTGCCTGCACTCGTGTGTTGTTGTATCGCCTGGAAGGAGAGCACTACGTTTGTTTTACGTAATTCACCAGCAGGTTGTCACTGTCAGTTGTTGAGATTTTTTTTTTTTTTTTTTAGAATTTATTCAATTAAATTGAACTCTGAACTTTCACTTGATATATGGTCATGGTTAAGGAGCCACAGTTATGTTACACCGTCAATTTTCTTATTTTGTTTTTTTTTTTCTATTAAATAAAAGAAAGAACCGATTTATAAAAAAAAAAAATATATCACAAACGAAGGAAAAAAAAAAAGTAATCGCAATCTAAACTGCTTCTTGCTGCTGCCTCCACCGGCCTCAATAACCGCCTGTCAAGTCTTCACGAAAAAAAAAAAAAAAAAAACCGTCGCCCGCTGCTGGTGCTGCTGCCTCTGCGCTACTGCCATCACCGCTTCTGTCATACACAAGTACACATGTGTCAAACAACATTTATAGACATAAATTTCTTCGTATTCCTCTCATTCATATAACAACAAGTGACTTAAAAGGCAAAGAGACAGCTTAGCTTAGAGGAGCGGAGCAAAGCATGTACTATTATTATCTTTATCTTATCAATTTCATTTCATTTGGGTACATTTTGTTTCTGTTTCCATTGTAGAGAGCAGAAGCAATCATTTCGTATAACAACAACACATATCAGAAACTAGAGTTTTATTATTATTGTTGTGTTTATTATCATCTGTCAAAAATGAGAGAGGGGGTGACTATGTTTTTAGGGGTTTTGTGTGGTTACAAGTTGATTGGATGTGTAAATTCTTTTTTTTTTTTTTTTTGGTGGAGATTACGCACAAGATTATCAATGTCATGGGTCAAATCCCCACCAACCACCTGTTTGCAAAGCACTCTGTTCGGGGAATAAATTCCAACTTCAATTGTCATTCCATCGATACGTTGTCGATTGGTCGATTTGACCCCTTCGCTGTCAATTTAAATATCGTGCATGAAGTGGAAACGAAGCATAATGTCAATTATGCATTGGGGAGAAGTGCCGTGTCAGTGGGGAGTAATTAAGTCCGAAAATGGCGTGAATGTGAGTTGACCGGCGAACTTTTTTTTTTCACACAAAGTGCTTCTCACACAAATCCATTTGTTTTGTGGGGTTATGATGATGTGTTGTATGTCTCTACTCGTGTTGCTTCTGCTCGACAATGGACGGTGAAGACAAACCTTCTAAAAACCTCGAATTTCACTTCAAAACAAATTTACTACTCTTTTTTTTAAGAATTCCCACCCGTCTGGTTTTGCGAAAGGGGTTTCTTGTTTCCTGTGTGCTTGATTAAATTTTCATATTTCTTTATTTTTCCACACAAATGTAATATGCACAAATAGGCAAGTTCTCTGCAACACGAGAGAAAGTGTATAATAAAAAAAAAAATATATAGCGAATGGGAAAGAAAGAAGCACCACCGCGAAACCGACGACGACAACGACGACCGCCACAAATGAGAGAATAAGCAAAACTGAATTTTAGTCATTTCGATTCTCTGCTCAATTGTTGTGATAGAGACTGTGAGTAGTGAGTTTTGTGTGTGGCGTGAAATGTTGTAGCTTTTTTTTTTTTCTTCTGTGCTTCAATATCATGTTTCTTGTTCGCGCTTTTTCACTTTCGCATTCGTGTGGTTGTTGTTGTTTGGAAGGGGGGGACAATTTGTTGTTTTTGCCTGACAGGTTGTTTAAAAGACGGAAAAAGAGTTGATTTTACGGCTCGGATTAAAGGTGGCTAGTTTTCAGTTTTGTGAAGTTGAGTCTGATACTTTTAAGAGAGCGAACCGGCGTTTTTTTTTTCTTTTTGTGTTACTTGTTTTTAGTCGAAGCTTTAGGTGTGTGTTTTTCTCTGAGAAAGATGGGAGTGAATGATGTGCAATTGGTTCTCTTAAAAAGCTCTTGTTGAGCAGGGTTGCCTGTGAGGAAGAACTATTGTGTGGCAGGAAAACCAACGTCCTTCGTCTCCCGTATGACATGACGCTGGGTGGCTTCTTAAGATTGGTGACTTTTTTGTGAATTTTTTTGCAGATTTGGGCATTAACCAAACGAAGATGATGCAGTTTGCTACCCGTATTGCAAGACACTGGAGTGTTACTTAATCTGAGCAATTTTTTCGTGAATTGCGAAGAGATATTTCATATTCTTCTTGCATTTTGCCTGACGTCACAGTCCGGCATGCACCTCAACCAACCCAAGATGTTTTAAATTGAGCTCATTCGCCTCTCATTTTTTCACCCGTACAACAAGACGCTGGATTGCTACTGAAGCTGTTCGACTTTTTTTGTGAATTGAAAACAAATGTTTCATATTTGTCTTGTTTTTTTTTTTGCCTACCGCCACAGTCCGGGGTAGACCTGGGCTTTAACCAACCACAGATGTGTGATATTGAGCCCCTTTGTCACTCATTTCACGATCCGTATGACACAACGCTAGAGTACTACTAAAGCTGGGCCACTTTTCGATGAATTGTGAAGAGGTGTTTCAAATTCTTCTTCATTTTTGCCTGACGCCACAGTCCGGGGTGAAGTTAGGCCGTACCAACAGAATATGTTTCATGATGGTTCCTTTCGCTCCTTATTTTGTGACCCGTATAAAACGACGGTGGATTGCTACTAAAGTTGGGCAATGTGGCATCATAATGGGCCGTATCTGGCCTAAGTGCGGCTGTAGGTTATTTGCTGCAGCCGGCCACTTCAACCTAACCTAAAGCTGTGCCATTTTATCATAATTTTCGTAGAGATGTTTCGTATTCTTCTTCCTTTTTGCATTACGATTCGGTCCGAGTTGGAGCTGGACCTTAACAAACCGAAAGTGGTTCATATTGAGCCCTTTTGCCACTCATTTCGTCACCCGTATAACACGACACTGGAATACTTTTTTGTGGCGCTGGCGATTTTTTTGTGAATTGACAAAAAAAAAGTTTCATATTCTTCTTCGCTTTTTCCTAACGCTTCGGTTCGGGCTTAACAAACCGATGATGGGCCCCTATTCACTCTAAAATGTTATACATACGATGAATTTTTAAAATATGGCCGTCACATCCAGTATATGGGCTATTACACAGATTATTTATTTATTTTTTATCACAAAAGTGTGAAACCAGCACATCTGCCTTTGTAGTTTTGTATTTCCGCAGGCAATTCACAACCTCTGATACGATTAAGAGTCGCGTGCAACGCTTCCATGAGGAGGAAAGGCGATCAATTCCTTTTCAGTTAATTGATCTTGTTAAATGAAGCCCCGAAGCTCGCTGCTTTTTTCCTGATCCTTTGATCATTTTCACTTGAGTCGATTTGTGTCGCGCATGAAGACATTTTTCATCGGCAGGATTAATGCAGGTAGATCTGCATACGTTTTACCATCAGGCAAAAGTAAATGTAGACACAATTTAATAGTTTTGTTATTTATTTATTATAAAAGGCATCTGGGTATCAGGACCATGTTTTACTAACAAGAAAAACGTATGTAGATCTCATTAACCCCACTTCAAATAAATTGTGTCTACTTTTAGATTGATTTCACCAACGGGCAGCTCTTGCATGCTTTCCAGTACTCGCTGCAGACACCCTTGAAGTGAAAATTCATCAGGATTACTTCTCAAAAATCAGTCTAACGTATTTTGTCGTCTCTTGAAGTGCAAATCCGTCCCTCTTTTCACTTCTACGCAGTATTTCTCGACCTCTTGAAGTTGTTACATCAAAAACACTCACAATTTTCTACCCCATATTGTGACAGATTTTCCTAAAACTCGTATGAACAACTCAAGTGCGTCAGTGACTGCACCAGTTTCCCTTAAGCTTCTTAGAGAAAAAAAAACAAAACAAAATCTCATAAACTTTCTGTCTGTTGCAACAACGTTTCCATAACAACGTCAATAATCCTTTGTGCAATCAAATCACCATCCGCGTCCGACGTATAAAAGACTGTGACACCAACAAAAAAAAGAAAATATTGTAAATATCAAAGTTTCTTTCTCCCTGAGAGCATCAAGCAAAGGCCGCACAAAAATCGTATTTCGATTGAAAAGTTTATCCAACGCAACGCGGTCCCTTGTAATTTATTTTGTTCTATCATCTATCCTTTGACAGCTTGTCAGCGGAATTTTTTGTACTTTCCCCTCAGCATATGTCCTTTTTTTTTATTGCAATTTAATGTGCGGATATAAACACACACTCAAATTTGCCGAAAAAAACAGGAGGAGAGAAAAATCTCATGTGGTGTTTTAAACATCTGCTGGCTTGGCTGGTCATCGTCCTCATTGCCTGGAGGAAGGCCTCAACCCCTTACCGTCTGCATGGAGTCCGTCGGTAGTCATGACGTTATTAAATTTCATAAAAAGCCATGGGCCACCACAACCCGTTGTCGGGTCGGTTTGTGAATTTTGCAAGAGAATTAAAAAAACAAAAATCAGAGGGTATGTGTGACATACCCGGACTTTTTTAATAGCCTTAAATCGCCACTGTCCCACATGCATAAATTTTATCGCCTCCAATCTGCGATGGACTACTAAAATAATAGAAACGGTAGCAGAGTTCTCCTCTCCTCGGTATGACTTTTGATGGGAGCTTTTCATGTGCGAGTGCGGTCGGTTGATTTGAAGATTTTGAAGGCCACCGGATGAGTTGTTTACGCTTTGCACACACAAAGTGTTCACATGTAAATAGTTAATTTGAGTTAATTTTGCCAGCTACACCGAGACTGAGAAGAGAATGGTGAAGAAGTGCGTGAGGATGGCAGGCAGGCAGGCTAGGCTAGGCTGCACCCCCAGATGAGATGGGATTGTGATGCTTGACTTTGAGGGGGTTGCAAAATGATAGATCAAGTTATAAGAATGACACACGATCATCTTAAATGCGGATGATGCAAGTTGTGTTTGCTTTGTGTTGGTTTGGGGTTATGTCAGGCTTTCTGGGTCAGGAATTCAAATTCACAATCACATTCAAACTTGCACTTGCATTCTTGTTCAATTTAATTTGATGGTTTTCTTTTTCTCGTTTCAGTTCTGCAATGGAGGAGACTTAGCTGATTATCTTGGTGTACAAGGCACTCTGAGTGAGGACACTGTTCGTCTATTTCTCGTGCAGTTGGGTAAGTTTGTGGAACAATTAAATGTATTAATTTCTCCTTCACAAAGAGACCACAATTCGTCTGTGCTTTGTCCAGATATGAAATAGTAGTCTTGTGAGCCTTGTGATTGTCTATCTCTCCCAATTCCTTGAAATGAAATTCAATTTAAATTGTATGCGGTGGTACATGAAGAACCACGTCGTTATCCTCTTTCGAGAAGCCAAAAGGTCGGCTTTATCTCTTTAAAATCATGTTTCCTTTTTTTCTTCCGACGTCCTGTACCATTACGGAAAAAATAAACTAATCACTCCCCTTCACACATCGACTAGAGAAAGTCTGTTAACACGAAAGGTGTGGACATTCAGATTTCTATGCCCCCAGGACATCCTTTCTCGTGCCGTTCGAAGGCTGTTTGTGATTTGTATTTTTTTGCCTTTGCCTTGTGTTACATTTGATGGACGTCAAAGTAAATCGATATTTATTCGTGCTTCGGATGTTTTGATTTTTTTCTTTTTTGTTTACACATGTTTCTCCTAAAGGCACTGGGACGTCGTACTTTGTTGTTCATCTTCTTTCAACTGAGACTTGTTGGAGTTACATCCGGATCAGGTGTTTGATTCAATGAACTTTAAAAAAAAATCACAACGATCCGAATCATTCTCTTGAAATGTCCATCCAATGTAGTCGGAACGATGCGAATCATTCTCTTGAAATGTCCATGTTGCTCTGGGCAATCGTGTGGATGTAGGTCACCACAGAAACTCCTCGTCGTTAAGGGAATGCTTCGTCGATGAGTTATCAATGGCACCTTTCGGTGTTGCTTAAGAGAATTGATTTCTGAGAACTGAGTACCTTCTATTGAAGTGTGATACTTAACCCTTGTGCTATGCCAATGTAAAGTCCATGAATTGAAAAACAGTGGAATCTGCTTAATAAGACGTCGCCTAATCTCGCAGTACTCACAGTCGCGATCAAGTACTTATTGCGTCGCAGACACAACACCATGTTAGGTTTGCGGTGATGTATCACTTAAAGACGTTTGGGTTGGCCAACATTCCCTAATTGCAACGTCAAAATTTTAGAAAAATGTTAGGCTTGCATACAAATTACAATGAACGTAATTTAAGTTCGTTTTGTGTGTCGCCCGCTGAGTACGACCTAATGTTGCCGATCCCTTTAACACGACCTAATGTTAGCAACCCCTTTAACAGAAAAACCCTTTAAAGAGCAACAAATTATATTCAGTTGAGATTATCTTGACCCATGCTATGATCCCCGCTTAGTAGGAATTTAATTGAAACCTCGCTTATAAGCAACACATCCATCTCTCCATCGGTATCTTCAGCCCGTGCTGTGTCTTAAACAACTTAATGGTAGCCCCTACCCCTTTAGCACGCGCTAATTATAAAAAAATATATGTATCTGTTAAATCTTATAAAATTGATTTAAATCATTCTTTTTTTCCTACAGCTGGTGCTATGAAGGCTCTCTACACTAAAGGTATCGTGCATCGTGATCTCAAACCGCAAAATATTCTACTCTCGCATAGCTACGGAAAATCATTGCCACAGCCATCGAAAATTACGCTTAAAATTGGTAAGTCTCCTTTACTATAAAAAAGAAATTTTCATTTTTCTTAACACAAATATTCTTCTCTTCAGCCGACTTTGGTTTTGCAAGATTCCTTCAGGATGGTGTCATGGCTGCTACTCTTTGTGGATCTCCGATGTATATGGTAAGTTAAACAACCTCTTGATTGATTGATGAAATGGGAAGCCTCACTAAACCACTTGTACTACGACCTACAAGATCTACTATGAACCCCATTCTTTGATCTCCGACCTTAGTGTTGCTTGCATAACCCCTTACACATTATTTACAGGCTCCTGAAGTCATTATGTCACTTCATTATGATGCCAAAGCAGATCTCTGGTCATTGGGTACAATCGTCTATCAATGCCTAACTGGAAAGGCGCCATTCTATGCTCAAACCCCAAATGAATTAAAATCCTATTATGAACAAAATTCAAATTTGGCACCAAAGTGAGTAAATTTCAATAAATTTATTTCGTTATAAATATTACATTTAGTTGACTCACAATTTACAGAGATATGACGACAAAATTTATGTTTTCTCTCCCACTCAATTTTCTTTTTTTTTGTGTAGCATACCAAATGGCATCTCACCGGAGCTGAGTGATTTACTGTTGGGCTTGTTGCGCCGAAATGCCAAGGACCGAATTTCATTTGAAAGCTTTTTCAATCATCGATTCTTGCAGGGACTTCGGGCACAACAGTCAGCAGGTAAGCAGGCCTTTACATATTCCTCAAACTTGATTCTTTAAATTTTTCTTTTTTTTTTCAGCTGACATGCCACCATTGGGAGTAAATCTAACACCGCCCAAAACTCCAAGTCCTCTACAAAATAAATTGGAAAAGAATGCGAGTTCAGGTTTGTTTTTCTGATTTGTTTTTTGTTTAGAAATTAAAACGCAAAAGAGTGGAGGAAAATCGAGAGGAAACAAAATGAGATGAGAAAGCGTGCGCGGAAATTTTAGAAAATAGTTTTTTGTGATGTTCTATTTTAAGAATGTTGCTCGTGTGGCGTTTTAGCGATGAGGGATTTCAGACTTTGGCAACAATTTGTCTGGTTGCTGGGAAAGTGGTTGTTCATTTTTTTTTTATTTTATTTGTGATTCTAGAATGATTTAGATCGGTTGTCGGAGAGAAATTAGCTAGTTTGATTGTTTCATAATTTTATATTTTTTTTTATTTCATTCGCGTTCGTTTGATTGGAGGTCCCTTGGCTTCGATCAAAGTGTTTTACGTAAGTGTGAAGTTCATTTCTGTTTCTTGTTAAGTGAAATTTGCGCGATTCATGATGGAATCAGGTCTTTCACTCCCTGCGCATTCTGTGAGCATTAAAATTCTATGACGTGCGGTTAGCATTGAACAGAAGACTGCAGATGAGTGAAGATGCAGCGTTTACGTTTCAGTGGCAGCTTGTGTGTCGATATGCTGGTGACAAGTTCAATTTTTTTAGATTTATGTGCAGCTAAAATTGCTTGTCTGCGTTTCCTTCCACATACGTCGTTCCTCGCTCGTCAAATCCAATTTCGTAAAATTTTGTGCAGCTGAAAATTTTTTTTTCTTCTTTTCTACTTCATGCGCGTCAAACGTCCTGACCACGTCAATTTTCGTTCAAACGTCTTGCCTGCGCCGATATTCATCTTTTCTTTCCTGTTTTTACCCACTTCCTGTCGTTCTAAGCTGATTGTTTTTATTTTTCTGCCCTCTTTGTAGAATCGTTGGCGGATAATCCAGCCATTATAGCCACCATAACAAATGTAGGCGTTCTCTGCGACAGCGAAGCGAATAGTGGATCCAGTAGCCCCGAAGATTCTGATGATTTTGTATTGGTGCCGAGTAATCTTCCAGAAGATCATCATGTCGTAGAATATGAAAAGAGGTAAATAATAAATCACTAACCTAACTTTTCACATGTGTCAAAATTATAATGCGCACAACACAGTGGAGGCGCAAAAAGCTAGGCTCTGGCCCTTCGTGGGCTGTTACGCCACTAATGATGATGAACCTAACTTTTGCCGTTTTTATGATATTTTTTTTTTTAATTCTTTCTCTTTAGACACAACGCCCGCATGCAACCCCAAAATCCTCAGTCAAGTCCTCCACGGCCGAGCAGTCTACCGATTTCGGAGCCGAAACCGGTCCCGACACCAGTTCGTCGCCAATCGACCGCCAACGCAAATAACACAACAAACGCTGTTGATAAGCTAAGGCGTCAAGATTCAGCACCAACGTCTAGGATTTTACAAGCAACAACTGCACCAAATCCGATACCAAGGTCTCAGCCAATTAGCGTTAAGCGGCCAGAACATCGTAGTTCTGTGAGTAGCGATATTAATTCGATATCACCGCCTGCAGTACAGTTCGCCATTGGTACACCGCCAAGCCGCCGACGGTCGGCATCAGGAGGATCACTGTCCGAGACACCACCACCAACAGCACCATGCACGTGGCAAGTGAGCCCCGGAGCAATAACACAATCACCATTACGACGATCTGGTAATAGTTCACCCGTCCTTCCAACGGCTTTGACAAAACTTCCGACCTTAGGCAGTCCAACATTGGTAATAAATTGTGGCAGTGGCGGCAGTACCGGCAGTGGTGGAAGTGAAAATAACAATCACCCGCATATGCTGGGACAGCGGGCGTGCACTCTGCCGGAGCTTGGTGCCACTGGAGGGTTACAGAGTCTTTTGGATACGAATAATTGTGATGGACAGACTATACCATTCCATGCCCCGGAACTGTCTGAGGAGACGCTCATGGATCGGGAGCATAATGAAACATTGTCTAAGATGAACTTCGTCCTCGCCCTTACTGACTGCATCCAGGAGGTTGCCGATTCGAGGTGCGCACCACTATCGGCGCTTATGTCTGCCACTGAGCAGCAAATCCCACCGCACGCCCCGGAGCATTGTAAGCGCGTCGAAAGGCTGGTGTTGCTCGTCAGGGCACTGCAGTTGTTGTCTTCCGGATTGAATTTGGCATCGCAACAGTTACACAGTGGCAACTTAAAACCGTCTTCAAATGTTAAAAATGGTAAGTAAATTAAATTACATCTACTTTTCTTTTTACATGAATTTTTTGGCACGTATCTAACGTGTAAAGAGAGAATTAGGTGTAGTCCTTAAGGAGAATCTTAAACAAAAATTGTTTGATTTTAGCACTTCTCACAATGAACTCGAAATATCGAAGCATTCTCAATGAATCAAAGAGGCTGAATGGAACTGGATTGTTACAGAGGGCAAGTGCATTCAACATAACCGCAGATAAGATTCTGTACGAATATGCAATTGGCATGGTAAGTAAAATGATCCAGAGCAAGCTCTATCCAATAAAACTGACGATGTTTATTTCTTGCATTGTTTTATTATTATTTCGAAATTACATTATTATTATTTTACAGTGTCAAGCAGCAGCTTTGGACGAACTTCTAAGCAACACAAAGAATTGCTTCGAGCGATACAACACCGCACACATTCTGCTGCATTCGCTTGTGCAAAAGTGCAATCACCCCGAGGATAGGAAACTTTTGAATAAATGTAAGTAAAGTGTTTACATCCAATGATTGCTTCAGTTAACACCTTCCCCTTCTTTCAGATCGTGATGCTGTGGAAAAGCGTCTCAACATCCTTCAGCAGCAAGGAATCATCTATGTCACCGATGAGAACTCATAAAATACTGCGAACTGCAAAAACAAAAAAAAAACATCTTTTCATCTTGCATTTTCGAATGCAATCAAAAACAAACAAAAAAATAAAGATAAAAGTAAAAGTAAACAAAAAAAAAAAAAACAAATAATATTAAAAACTATGTGATTATGGTTATTTATTAAAATTTTAATAACTGTCAGAAGAGATAGAAAAACCATACGAAAAAACAAAAACCGAAACCCCTTTAAAAACACACATACATATATTTATAATCCCTACAATGTAAATAAACAGAAAAAAAAGAAAGCAAATAGATACATTAATATATACTAAATCCACACACAAAGAAATAAGAGGAGAGATAATATCGATGGTGTACCCTAACCCCAAAAAAAATTAACCCCCCCCTCTCTAATTTAGTCCCTAGTTTAGCCTCTAAGTTAATGATTAATCAACAAAACAAAAAAAATCTAACAAAAATCATATATATTACTTACTCATATTAATATATCACAAAGAGAAACAAAAATCACGAAAAGGAAATGGTCAAATGACGGGTTTTTAAATTAAACAATACAATATAAAGTGCAACATATTCACAAAATCAAATTGTGTAACCCCAAAATTACAATTTACAAACAAACAAACAAAATTCTGTGTTTTCAAAAAAAAAAAACAAAAAGACAGTGTTTTTTGGTTCTCCGCACAATTTTGCTCGTTGAGTTTTAATTTCTGATTTTGTTTGTTTGTATGAATGTTGAAATGATTGAGACAATACGAAGAATGTGCAAATGCGAATGGAATGATGATGTTATATTTTTTAAGTTTTTCTTTCCTGTTTTTTTTTTTTTATTTTTGTTTAGTCTTCATTCACCTCCATCTATGGGAAAATATTTAATCGAATTGATTTCATAGACGTATTCATACTATTTTATTGAATAAGTTTATTTTTTAATTACATATAATCGAGAGAAAAGATAATAACAAACAAAATTTCAAATTAAATCCTTCTTTTTTGCATTTTGTCGGTAAATAATAAAACAAACAATTTTGCTCCTAAAAAAAGATATGATGAAACCTATAAAAAAAAAAGAAAACATAATAATAAATGTCCTATGAAAAATATATATACACAAAAAGAAAACAAAAATAAATATCATGTAAGATAAAACATAAAACAAAAAATACAAACAAATAAATATATACAAAAATGATGAATAAAAAAAAAAATCATTTAGTTTTATTTCCAGAGAATTTTCTGCTTCACAAACACAAAAAGTTTGACTTCGTTGGAACTCGTCGTAAAGCCTTTGAAGTGCACACTGCCATGGCAAATACAATGGCCGGTGTATCAACCTACATTCCTATTTTTCGTAATGATATATTGTGTCTGTTTCGTGGAAGCATCAAATGGGTTAGTAAAAGGAACCAAGCTCACGTTTATTGCATATGCAGATAGTTTTAACTAAAATTTCCATGAAGGTCTTCTCATCTGAAATGAATTAAAATCAAACCATCATCAACATTCTCAAATTCAATCCAATTAGATTTCCATGCATAAACAGAATTCATATAAAATCAGCATTAACATTTCCTAATGCAAATTAATTCAAATTTCAAAACAGACATAAATGGATTCACTTACATAATTCGTACATGTTTAAAAAAAAATTTCGCCATTTTGTACAACCTTGTGATTATGGAGGTCAAATTAACTGCACTTCATTTGACAGCAGACGAACAAAGGAGACCGTGTCTGCTGCGCATTTAATTTAAAAGTGATTCGAGTCGTGTGATTGAATTTTTTGTTCTCCATTTTTATTCAAAAATTATTTATTAAGTAACATTTCGTCCTTCAATCAGTGAAAATGATGTTATATTTTGTCTGTTTCGTGGAAAACATCAAGAGGGATAAAGAGGAACGAAGTTTATTTCTGTTGCGTATGCAGATAATTTTAATTAAAACGGTGAGGTCGTTTCATCTGAAACAAATTTGATTTAAACAATCATCATTAACATACCCAAATTTAAACCCAATTAGATTTTCCTGCATAAACAAAATTCATATAAAATCATTATCAACATCTTTAATGCAATTGAAATCAATTTCAAAATCAAAAACAGACAAAAATGGATTTCCTTTTTTTTCGGCCATTTTGTGTAATCTTTGGTAAAATTAACTGCATTTCATTTGACAGCAGACGAACAAAGACAATCGTGTCGTTGCAAGATTCTACTGCGCATTTAATTTGAAAGTGATTGGAGTCGGGTGTTTAAATTTTCATTCTCAATTATTATTCAACAAGAGATTTGTTATATAATATTTCGTCCTTTAATCGATAGTGAAAGTGAAGTTAATTTATCCCAAGTTACATGCTGTATTGTCGGTTTATCAAGCTTGGAAATTACTACTTTTTTTTTTCACAAAAGTTTTTTTCCACATGAACAGTTTTTTTTTACACGAAGTTTTTTTTTTTTCTCTTTTAACACCGAACTCGATTCAATTGGATTCAAATGAAATTCGAAATCAGAGAAAAAACTTGCGGGCAGTTAATTAATTTAATCCGTCTTATCAATAACGTTTAACAATAATTTTATTCGTATTTCGCTTTTGAGTATATTCCGTTTTAATTGTAAATTTCCGAGACAGGCCGAGTCATGGACAAAATGCTTAACGTGTTTTTTTTTTTTTTTTTTTTTTTATTTTTTCTTTTTTTTTTTTTTATAATGGAGACTTTCGTTGCTTCCGGAGATCGAAATTTGCGAGAATCCATTTGTGTGGACAGGTTCTTCGGTAAATCGTGTGTGATGTGAAAAAAAAAAATAAAAAAAAATATTAGCAATGTGAAAGAACGTGAGAACATTCGACGTGGACGAAGGTACCGAAAGTCCTGATTCCTAGAAAAGAACACTTAATTCCTTCATATTGCCTTCAAATCGTGAAATCGTCACGATAAATCTTTGATAAGCTCGTCCGCGTTCCTATATGGATTTAGTTTTAAATATTCTCGGGAAATACGACAATAAATCCAATGGGAAGAAGGAGTGTTCGGTTGTAAAATTGTCCAGGAAAAGAAAACATTTTCGGTTGAGAAATTGATCATTCAAAAGACGAAAGTAGTCGTCGTTTATAAAGAAAGAACAAGGATGAAGTTTTCGCTGCAGAAATTGGCAAAAAAATTGGCTCAAATTGCAAAAACCGATTTGCACTCGACCTAGCTGACATTTTGCTATGCTTTCTTAGTTTTTTCGATCTTTTGACTTTCTCGAAGAAAAAGAGATGTATTCGCTTGAACCACGTTTCGTTTCGCTGGGTTCTCCTTCGAATTCTTGGTTTACTCGAAGAAGAAAAGATGCTTGTTTAGGGCCCATTGTCAGCTGCGGTCTATTTCGTCGATATTCCTCTATTGAAAGTCTGAATCTACAATTGCTCTAGTCCGTACTATCGCTGCCTCTAGGTTTTCCTTTTTTATTTATATTTTTCCCTCGCGTGTTCGTTTATTGTGAAAAACTAAATAAATAATCTGCGTAACAGCGCATACAGAGCCAGAGCATAGCTTATTCATCGTAAAAGCTTAAATTCAAATAAAATTCAATTTCGGTCCAACCAAGTACCTTTATTTCAAAATTACAACACATAATCAATTACAGCAAGTACATCAAATTACATATAATATATGGAAAGTTTTCCCTACTTTAATACACAGAGCGACTGTTGCTAATCAACAAGTCGATATATATTTGATTATGAATTTTAATTCAATTTGAGGGTTTTATAGGGGGACGTGTCAGTATGTGGTTATGATTTTAAGCGTTAGTTGATTATTTTGATAATATTAAAAGCAGAGTGGTACTTAGAGTAGATGCCGCTTAGGGCTGTAGGGTTTGAATAGGCTAGTAAAGTTATTTTCAGTTTATATTTTATTTTATGCGAATTAATGCGAAAGTTTGCCTTTAAAATCGATGAGAGCTGCACACTGTAGGTTTCTAATGTCGCTTTAAAGAGTCTTCATTGACGAACAAAGTGCATGCGAACACCACCCAATTTAAAGAGCGAGAGAAGTAAAAATTAAATACGTGAAATCGAAAAGAAAAAGAAAACTTAAAATTCAAGTTTACGCGTCATAAGATGGACGGTAAGGGTGAAAAAGTGGTGGGATAGAAAGAAAAAACAATCATGCTTACGCAATAATTCGGATTGTATAAAGAAAGTATGCTAGTTTTTAGGAATGCAAGCAGTTCTACTTAAACTACATGATTATCATATTAAATTCTTTACATCAAATTTGTGATAAATATGCTTAATGTGAACATCAAAAACAAAAATTTGTTGTTTCCAAAAATTTGCACATTTAGATCACTTATGTGTGTGTCTTTCCAAAATATAGCCTTTACGGCTTTCATTTTCTTGGTAAATACTGAACTTTGTTCTTCAATAAATATTACATTTATTAGGTTACTTAAATTTCTGCGATACAATACAATATATAGGATTCAGAAAATATATGCATTATTTTAAAATGTATATATGCATTCTCTTCACTGTCATCATCAAAACAATGAATTCAAATTGATCTTTTATTTTTTTTTAAAGGCTATCTTATTTTTTTTCTACCTTGGTTTTAAAAACCATTTGCAGATTCTTTGCAGAAACCTCGAGACCCTCGTGAGTTTGTTGTTTCAAATTTCTCAGTTAGATTGGAAGTTCGTTTAAATTATTCTTGGGGTGCCAACATTCATTTCACCTCCTGATAAATCTACTAAATCACTTTACATCTAAAGCATTGATTAACTACATATACAGAAGAAGTAACTTCTTTCTTAACCTTAAACTATGTTTTTTAAACGTATTGCAACTTATTGGGTTGGTGGGTGAGGGTAAAAAAAAAAAAACAAAAAAAAACAGCTTCCACAAATGTAAATACAAAAAGAAGAAGAAGAATTTATGGGATTTCCTCAAGCGTTGCTCGTTTCATCAGTCTCAATCTCAAGAGTTTTGGAATAAACTTCAAGAACAGAAAAGCCTCTTGATGCGACAAACTAGCAGGCTGATTATCAGTCTTCACAAGAATTCGGATTGGATCTAAATTTAAGTTTATGACGTAGTGGATTGAAGTCCTGGGGTCGGCATAGAAATTTTTATCGTCTTGTGCAACAACATATGGCAGCTGATCGAAGGGAGTCGATGGAGAACGATCGATCTCATTGCCTGACCCACCACCACCCATCAGGTCGGTACGAAGACGAATGGAATTTCCTATTCGGCCGTGTGTTGGATGCAGAGTGGCAGGGCCAAATTTCATGGGCAGGAGCTTTATGGTCAAAGCGTGGTAATATTGTCGGCAGAAGAACATTGTTATCCTGTCCTGAAGGTAGAAGCTTATGTCGCGTGCTCTACGATGGCATATCAATGCTGGTATAATCGGTTCGAGACGGGAGATTCCATACTGCTTGGCTCGAAAAATAATAAATTGATATTCCATGTGTCTGCGGATGAGACGTTCTTGGTGTTCTTCGTCGTGCGAAACCTCCATCGCAAGTTTGGCCGCTGGGCCTGACCTATCGCCCTCTTTTTTGTCCGATGAGCTGCTGATTTCTAGGATACCCTCATCGGAATTTAGATTTAATGGAACTTCTACATCCTGATCGATGATTTGGTATTGTTCGCGTACAATTGTAGGCTGCTCCTGGTTGACAGTGACGACTCTAGCTTTTTCTGGATGTGGCAGATTTACGCACGGGATTTGGCCTCTTGGGAAGGCGGAGCTGGGAATCGAAGCAAGATTTTCGTCGGGCACGGGCATTTCGTGTGCAGGTGGACAGGCATGCCCTGGCTGATGATAGGCCTGTTGTGGATAATACACTTCCTCTGGCTTTGGAACAACGCCTGGCATCGGCACGTCGACGGGCGCGTTTGGATTTTGATTGAAGTTAAATGGGAATGGGATTTGAGCGCCGGCTGACGTCGGATAAGGTGGTCCGTTTAAATTGAAATTCTGTGGTCCTGGTCTGGGCTCCTGCTGCGGTGGTCGGCTACTGTTGAACCACGGAGGAATAGATTGTTCTGTCGGCTGTGGAGGAGGCCCCTGTGCCCATGGTGGGACCGCAGTTGGCTGCCTTGGTACTGTCGCATGCCTAGGAGGAGGAATCACGCCCGGTTGAGGTGGAAACGGATGGTGCATTGGTGGTGGAACTTGTCTGGATGTCGCTTCGTGCCGTGACAGCTGTTCGGGACTGAACCAGGAAGGCAACTGAACCGGAGGAAATAGCAAAGGCTGGCCAGGCTTATTCGGAAATTGCGTACAATTGAAATTCCGCCGACAGTAGGACGAATAAATTGGACGGCCAAAAAAATGATTCTCAAAGCTGGTCAACTCCGCGTCAGACTGAAACAGGAAAGACATGGTTGCAATAATAGATGTTCCTCCAAATTTAGTGAGAACTTCCCCGGTCAGCATCTGCAGGAGAATTGAAAATGAATTCAGAGATAGTTTGTTTTGAAATTTTAGTCGACGCCAAGTTCATCTAGAGCAGAACGATTGATGTGGCGGCATTAAAGGAAGGGAAATGTGAGCAATGAGGGTTAATTGAAATTTACCAAAATAAGGACTTACGAATTTTCCTCCTTGGACAGCGGTTGGATGAAGGTTGTGCATCTCTATGTGGCAGTTGTAAGCCTGTTGACTGATTTGCGGCATCTCTGGCACCGGGGAATACAAAGGACTTTCTGGTGTCAGAGATGGCGCCCTCATGGACGAGTGAGTTGGAGGTGGAATCGGATTTGTGGGAAATGATGGGTGATCGGGGAAGATTCGTGGTTGTTGTTGCTGTTGAAATTGAGGTTCCTGCGTGGAATAAGAAACTAAAAATTGCTGCACTACAAATTCGTATTTTGCAGTACCAAACCATAAATTTGTGATGCTAAATTTGGATAACGAACTCCGTTGATATTGTGATTAGTAAAATAACCCTGCTGAATATTTAAACAATTGAAGATATTTTTCTGCGAGTTCAGGAGAAATCACAACACTTACGAAAAATAGGTTGTCATCTGGAGGGGGCGCGGGTGTTGAGCTTCCACTGCTCGGATTGCTTTCAGCATGGCTGCTCTCGGGTGTGATTACCTCCTGGCGAATTTGCACTGTTTTGGGGATACCTTCCTCTCTTGTTTCGGATTTTTTGTGTATAAAAGCTGGAAACGATGTAGACGGCTTCGGTTCTTCAACAAAAATCATCTCGGGATCTTTCGGCTCGAATGGTAGTCCATTGTTGTTCCTTCGCAAATTTTCATTTTTCTTATCACTGGAATTGCTCGGATTGCTTTCGACGGGGCTGCTCTTGGGTGCGATTACCTCCTGGCGAATTTGCACAGCTTTGGGGATACTTTCGTCTCTTGTTTTGGGATTTTGGTGCATAAAAGATGCAAACGACGTAGACGGTTTCGGTTCTTCAACAAAAATCATCTGGCGATCTTGCTCCTCGAATGGCAATCGATTGTTGTTCCTTCGCATATTTTGATCTTTCTTTAAGGTTCTTTTTCTTTTAGGAATATTGTTCGGATTGCTTTCGACAGGGCTGCTCTTGGGTCTGATTGGGTGTGACACCTGGCGAATTCGCAAAGCTTGGAGGATACTTTCGTCTCTTGTCTTGGATTTTTTTCGTATAAAAGATCGATCCGACGTAGACGGCTTCCGTTCTTCAACAAAACTCATCTGGAGATCTTGCTGCTCGAATGGCAATCCATTGTTATTTCTTCGCATATTTTCATCTTTCTTTATATATTTTTTTTCACTACTCGTATTTCGCTGAAGCAGTTGTGACGCTGCTTCTTGCTGCACTTCTTCAACAAACATCACCTGGCGATTTTCTCCGTCTCGTATTTCTTCTTCAATAGGACTCACGTCTCCAACAAAAATCACCGACTGATCATCGAAGGGCAATTCTCTTTGCATATCTTCGTCTTGTACTTCTGGATGTGGTGTGGACAAATTCCGGTCGACAATAAAAATCATCGGGTGATCTTGCACCGCGAAAGGCAATTCCTGGTTATTTTTTTGCATGTTTTTGTCTTGTACTTTAATCAACGGCGACGTGGACATATTCAGGTCTTCAACAAGAATCATCGGGTGGTCCTGCGCCACGAATAGCAATTCATGGACATCTCTTTGCTTATTTTCGTCTTCCTTTCCGATTTGTTCTTCTACCGAAAAATTTTCCTGCGACGGAAATGAACGCACGTCTTCAACAAAAATCATTGAGTGAGCTTGCTCCCGGAAAGACGATTCCTGGTTGTCTTTTTGCACGTTTTTGGCTTTTTGTTCAACCAAAGAACTTTGCTGCGATGGAGATGAACTCACGTCTTCAACGAAAACCACTGAGTGATCTTGCACCTTGAAAGGCAATTCCTGGTTATCTTTTTGCATGTTTTTATCTTGTTCTTTAACCAGTTGCAACGTGGACAAATTTGCGTCTTCAACAAAAATCATCGGGTGATCCTGCGCGTCGAGTGGCAATCCATTGTTATCGCTTTGCTCCTTTTCGATTTGTTCTTCTATCGAAGAATTTTGCTGCGACAGAGATGAACCCAAGTCCTTAACTAAAACCACTGAGTGATCTTGCGCCTTGAAAGGCGTTTCGGGGTTATTCATTTGTATATTTTCGCCTTCCTTGGGGGATTGTTCTTCATCCGCTGAGTTTGGCAGCGGCGGAGATAAACTCACGTCTTCAACAAAAATCATTGAGTGGTCTTGGGCGTCGAAAGACGATTCCTGGGTGTTCTTAGCTTTTTCTTCAACCAAAGAATTTTGCTGCGACAGAGATGAACCCAAGTCCTTAACTAAAACCACTGAGTGATCTTGGGCCTTGAGAGACGTTTCGGGGTTATTCATTTGTATATTTCCGCCTTCCTTGGGGGATTGTTCATCATCAGCAGAGTTTGGCAGCGACGAAGATGAACTCACGTCTTCAAAAAAAATCATTGAGTGAGCTTGCGCGTTGAAAGACGATTCCTGTTTGTCTTTTTGCATGTCTTTGGCTTTTTCTTCAACCGAAGAATTTTGTTGCGACGGTGATGAACTCACGTCTTCAACAAAAATCACCGAGTGATCTTGCGCTTTGAGAGGCTTTTCGGGGTTATTCATTTGCATATTTTGGTCTTCCTTGGCGGATTGTTCTTCATCCGCAGATTTTGGTAGTGACGGAAATGAGCTCACGTCTTCAACAGAAATTACTGAATGATCTTGTGCCTCGAAAGGCAATTCCTGGTTTTCTTTTTGCATGTTTTTATCTTGTTCTTTAACCAGCTGCGACGTGGACAAATTCGGATCTTCAACAAAAATCATCGGGTGATCCTGCGCCTCGAGTGGCAATTCATGGTTATCTCTTTGCTTATTTTCGTTTTCCTTTTCGGTTTGTTCTTCTACCGAAGAATTTTGTTGCGATGGAGATGAACTCAAGTCTTCAACAAAAACTACTGAGTGATCTTGCACCTTGAAAGGCATATCGGGGTTATTAATTTGCACATTTTCGTCTTCCTTGGCGGATTGTTCTTCATCCAAAGAGTTTGGTTGCAACGGAGATGAAATTACGTCTTCAACAAAAATCATTGAGTGGTCTTGGGCATCGAAAGACGATTCCTGGGTGTTTTTGGCTTTTTCTTCAACCAAAGAATTTTGCTGCGACAGAGATGAACCCAAGTCCTTAACTAAAACCACTGAGTGATCTTGGGCCTTGAGAGGCGTTTCGGGGTTATTCATTTGCATATTTTGGTCTTCTTTGGGGGATTGTTCTTCATCCGCTGAGTTTGGCAGCGAAGGAGATGAAGACGATTCTTGGTTGTCTTTTTGAATATCTTTGGCTTTTTCTTGAACCGAAGAATTTTGCTGCGACAGAGAAGAACTCACGTCTTCAACGAAAACCACCGAGTGATCTTGCGCCTTGAAAGGCATATCAGGGTTATTCATTTGCATATTTTGGTCTTCTTTGGCGGATTGTTCTTCATCAGCAGAGTTTGGCAGCGACGAAGATGAACTCACGTCTTCAACAAAAATCATTGAGTGAGCTTGCGCCTCGAAAGACGATTCCTGGGTGTTTTTGGCTTTTTCTTCAACCAAAGAACTTTGCTGCGATGGAAATGAACTCACGTCTTCAACAAAAACCGCTGAGTGATCTTGGGCCTTGAGAGACGGTTCCTGTATATTTTCATCTTCCTTGCAAGCTTTTTCTTCAACCGAAAAACTTTGTTGCGATGCAGATGAAATTGCGTCTGCAGAAGAAATCACTGAAAGATTTTCCGTTTCGAATGGCAACTCATGGACAGGTCCTTCCATTTCCGATCTGAAGTGATTGAAGCCAGGAGTTTCAGATAGTTCAGTGCTCCCAATTTGATGTGAAGAAATTTCAATTGACTCATCGCTAAAGGCTGCCGTTGAAAGTGTTTCGGAATTGTCTGATATGTCGCAAATGAAGTTGGAAACTCTTGCTTTTTGAACCACCTGATGCGGATAACTTGGTGGTGTTTTCAAATTTTCCCTGATGACATCAAACAGTTTATCAGGCACTGGATTGGGGCTTTCAGGAGATTCTGCAAGATTATGATTGGCCTGGTCAACCAGTTTTTCAGTCTCCTTAAGATAATCAAGGTGGAAATCTTGATCATAATCCCCAGCAGCCTGATGCAACTCTGGCTCTAGCTCTCCTCCAGGTATTTCTGCTTCATTCTGAATCGCAGTTGAGCAGCCTGGCGATTGAACTAGACTCTCGATCGGTTGATTCTCACAAACTTGAGGTGTCACCTCACAGACATTTGCTGCCCCGGGTGACTCTCCGATTTGCTCCTGAGTGGAGGTTTCTTCCCAATCGTCGTCAAAGTTATCGAGCTCCGGTGGTCTCTGATCGATGCCCATTCGTCTTTGCCCGCGTCGTGGCATTCCAAAGAGTTTCTTCACAGTCTGGCGCCGTTTCTCAACTGATATATCCGAAGCCTTCTCATCACTTTCCATTTTAGACTTCTTGCACATCACAGTCGCCAGATCGCTCTTCCTCTTTCGCTTCAACTCTGTCATCTGCATCACCGGAGCCACAGCCACCGGCTCGGAATCACTAGCGACAACGCTAAGCCGTCGGTATTTTTTCACCACCGGCTTCTCGGGCTTATCATCCTGATCGCTAAACTTTTGCTTGGCTATGCGCGGTGATCGTCGTAAAAAATTGTCCTGAAATTGCTCTCGGTTCTTCTTCTGGTTGTCAATCATATAAGCCGAATAGTACACGGCAAAGTTTTCGAATGTCTCCGCATCTGCCACGAAGCGATCGCCCTCGAAGCGACCGACTGCAATGGGTGGGGTTTTTAAATTATCGAGCGGCATGTTTTCTCTTTCAAAACTGAAACGAAAGTAAACAAGAAAGAGGAATAAAAATGATTTATGCTGTTGTGCTAACACGACGAATCACACCGCGTATGTCGTTCGTGCTCACGCACACAAAAGTCAAGCCTGTTATGAATAAAAAAAAGAGGCGGATCAACGTGCTTTTGATAATGGACGCGATCTTACCTTACCTTGTTGTCTGCTCAAAGGAGGAGAGTTGCTGTGTCGTGATAGGTGGTTTTTTTGAGGAAAAATGGAAGTCTTGAATCAAAAGGAATTTATTTGAAATCAGAAGAAAAAAATATCAAAAGAAGCAGGCTCTGCAGTCGATCCACAGTTTCGAAAAAAGAAAACCATTTATCCATTTTATTTGCCATTTCAACTGTCGTCAAATTTTACTTTATTTTGTTTTTCAAAATGCATTCCCAGACGGACGATGCAAATAGAAAAACAAACAAAAAATTCAAAATTAATCCCCTCGATGTTTTCTAGAAGCTTTTAGATGTAAAATTTTAATCCGCTTGATGCAAGAGAAAAAAATAACCCTTCAAAAGTGCAGCTAATAGATGACGTCGACGTCGACTGAGTCCTGTTCCTCTGATGCCCACACCATGCGACACCATTGACCAAAATAACACCGTGTTTTCTGGTTACAAAGAAGGACTGACACCACGCGATGTATTTCCGACTGGTAGATGGAATTTGCAAGAGAAGCATTCCAGCGAGTGGTTAAGGGATGTAGAGATTGTTGTGTCATGGTCAACGCATGGCTTAAACATTTTCAAAAAGGCAGTGGTATGTTTTTGTAGACAGACAGACGGACACCGAAGTGATTCGGTGGGTTATTTTGATGGAACGAACCCCTTAAAACCCACTCACCAAACATGAAGATAACACTCAACGTAATTCCCAATCAGACTCAAAAGTATGAAAGAAAAACCAAAAATCACAAGCAGCGCTTCTTCAGAAATCTTAAAATTCACCTTCACTCAAACCGAGACGCGAGCAGCGAAAAAATTTTTACGACTTGTCAGCCGAGACAGCGCCTTTCGTCATCGTGTTGTGCGTGCAAATTCATGAATTATTTTCTTAATCGCCTTAAAGAATACCACGAAACACGGCGCTGTAAAAAGAAAAAGTGTTTCTTTTTTTTGGTGTTTTTTTTTTCCTGCTCAGACGCACTTACTTCCGAAGCATGTTGACGCTCGTAAATTTGTGTGGCGTGGCAAGATTCGGACACTCGTCATAAGATCCGTGGCGCAGAGAAAAAATTATGTATGAAACGTGATCTTTGATAATGACCGTGATGATGGCCAGGATTCGTTGTAGCACTTTAAATGACGACTGGAAAATTAAATATATGGACAAGAAAAGGAGTCTTTGCCGATGATCGAACAGCGAAAATGTCGATGAAACAGTGATTTTGCGTGCCTTAAGGTGGTGTTGTGTTTATATGAGACATGGGAGTCATTCAACCATATAAGCAGACTCAAAGACTTCGGTTTCTAAAAAAATGTGTGGAGAAAAGTCAGTCCAGGTTGATGACCATAAAAGTCCTTCAGTCCTTCTCTTGCTGTCATCAGAGAGAATCGCGAAAAAATTGGATGTCATATAAGTTGCGGTTGTCGGATTTAATTTATCGTTATCGGTCGCGTTTGAAATTCGTGGTTCCGATTGTTCAATTTGAGGTTTAAGCGAAATTTTGTCAATTATGTGCGGTGTCTTAAGTTTATTGATAGGCATTGACTAAAGTCGTTCATGTTTCGGTAGAACATGCACCAAAATTGGATTCCCTAAAGTCCATCTTTCGATCTTGATAATGAAGTGGAAGGTGTGGATTTCTTAACCTTCATCTGGACATCGTTTGGGTCTTTTTAATCCTGAGGTTGTCTTTCTTTTCGCTAAAAATTTGTTAAAATATAAGACACACAATTTTGAAATGAAGTGGCTTTAGTTTTTTCGTGCACTTCTGGTAAAAAAAATATTTTAAATAGATCACTACGTTGGTCGCAGTAAAAGTAATAAGACTGCAATTGATGGGAGAGACAGATTAAAAAAGATAGATGAAACCTAACCTAGACGAAAATTAAAAGGTTCTGGCCTTCCACTTGATTTCCAAGTATAGTTGAATTTCCCTCTAACTCGAACTTTTTCGCCATATTTTGCCATTCCCCATCTCAATTTTCCATACAAAAACCATCCTCTAAGTCGAACTCCCTATAACTCGAACTAATTTTAACGTCCCGTGAAAATTCGACTTTATTTATTCTTCAATTCTTTTTTTTCTTTCTTTCTTGCAGACGGTACAGTCTGGAGACGCGAAAAAAGCTAGGCTCTGGCTCTCAACGGCCTGTTACGCCGCCCAATACAATACAGTCTGGGAGTGGACCTGGACCTCAAACTACTTGCCTTGCCATTTTTCGCGGTTTTGGGCTAGGCGACACCAATTTCAGCTCTGCCCCTTCGTGGGCTGTTACCCCACTAATGATGAAGATCAATTTCGTACACCCAACTGATAACGTCTCTTTCCAACTTGTCACGCTACCGGAGGCGAGGTCTTCCTCAACCGCGTTATTCCTCAGAGCTGGACTTGAAGACTTTACAAGCTGGAGCGTTCGTGTTCATTCGCCTCACATGACCTAACAATCTTAGTCGGGACACTCAAATTCGTTTGACTAGGTCCTTTTATAGCTCACAGATTTCTGTCGTTTAGTCTTTTTCTCCAAACTCCGTCTATGCAAACGGAACCTAAAATAATCCAAAGAATTTTTATCTCAAAAAATCAAAAATCTCAAAATTCTTTGTTCGCATTTGATATCCTCCATGTTTCTGTTCCGGAGGAGGAGGAGTTCCAAGGAGGACTGGGACTACCAAGGTCTTATACAAAGACTTCTTGGTACTCCGAGAAAGGTCTTTATTTTTCAGCGACCGTGTAAGCCCAAAGACACAGCGATTAACCAAGGTCAGGATTCTTCGTTTTGTCTCCGCATTTGCAGAATTCTCTTCATTTTCTTCAGTTTAGTACTGTTAGTCCTTTTCTGATTGTGTGGGATGTTTTGATGCCCGAACCTAGACATTTATTAGGCTGTAAAATATTTCCCTTCCGCCTTTTTGTCTTTTGAATTTTCCGCCTATGTACAAAGCGCTACAGAGCTCGTATCCAAACCAATCATGCATAGCGTCGTTTTGTAGGTTATGCAAGACCTTTCAAATGATGTATTGCCAGATACGAGCTCTGTACCGCTTTGTACATAGCCGGAAAATTCAAAAGACAAAAGTGCGGAAGGGAGATATTTGGCAACCTAATATTTCAAGTGTTTGCCCTATTCAAAAGCATACACAATTCTGAAAAGAATGCCTTTTTAGATCTTCTTTAACACATTGAATGCCACGCCATTTACGAACAAACTTAATCCCGGTCACCAGTAACCCCCATGGCATGGCAACGTGTTAAGGATGCTAAAAGATTACGATTTATAAATATTATTTGGAGACTTGAGTGAGTTTAGATCCAGAGTCCAACTTTTTCGGGGTAATTACCACCATTTGAGCGGTATGATTTGGACAAAATTGAAAGAGACCCATGGTTTATTACGGCTTCCGAACCGCGGAAAACGGTCTGTCTTTTCAGGGTTTCATTCGAAAGGAATAACGAAACCCTTATGGAGTCACTTCAGTGTCCATTTGTTTGTTGCCTTTATTTTTAGTTTCAAATAACACCTAGATTAGCTCGTAAAATTTGTTTAGAAATGAGTACATTTGCTAGATTTGAAACAGATTTAGAAACCAAAAGAATTTCCATATCAATATAATGTGGTCTGGAGTTTTTAGATCAGGTCTGACTTTTCTTCGTCTTTCTTTCTTTTCTCGGTCGACTAGATTTTATAGTTTTTTTTTTGTGATTTAAGTACGTTCTCTAAATTTGAACCAGATTTAGAAAAACATCAACAATTTCGATGTCAGTCTGGTGTAAACTAGAACTTTCTCCAAACTCCGTCTATGCAAACGGAACCAAAAATAATCCGAAGAATTTTTCTTTCAAGAATCAAAAATCTAAAAAATCTTTGTTCGCATTTGATATCCTCCATGTTTCTGTTCCGAAGGAAGAGGAGTTCTGGAACTGTCAAGGTCAAGGTAGTTTTTTTATGATTTAAGTACGTTCTCTAAATTTGAACCAGATTTAAAAAAACATCAACAATTTCGATGTCAATCTACCGAGACCATATCGTATAATTTTTGAAAATTGAATATATTCTCTTGATTTGTTTTCGTTCAAAGCCTCCATCACTGCTTTTAGCTTTTCTAACAAAAGTCGTCTTCTATCAACGACGTTACGACTCAAAGACATCGCACGAAATTCATTTTCGAGAAATAGAAATAAATTTCTCGAATTCATTTCATTTGCTGGACTTTGCCCACACTTTACCGTCCCGACAAACCCCACGTCTTTATTGTTTACAAACAAGAAAATTAGCAAACCTCCTCCAAAATCGATCTGTGTATAAATTTAAATTTAAATTTTATTCTCCTAAAGTGCACCCGCTGACAAAATTGACATTTTCCTAAACATGAAATACAATTCCCTTGTTGTAAACAAAAAAATAATAACCAGGCTAAAGCATTCCCGATTCTAAGAAAACAATAAAAAAAAAAAAACAAAATAAAACAATTTTCTACTAGCCAAAGCAGTTGAGAGTGTGGCCTGACATGAATATGAAATTAAAAACTTCTGTTGGAGCGTAGCAACTGACTAATTAATGCTAAAATTCATTACACCGCCGGGGGACTCATTAAAATGATATGAAATCAAATGAGATTATTATTTACTTTTTTTTTTTTTTGTTTTTTGACTCATTGATATTTACAAATATTTATATATGCTGGATTATTAAATTTCTCATTTTTTTTGATTGCAGAAAAAATGGAAAAAAAAAATACTCCTCTGGCGATTGTTGCTCATTTTGAAATCTCAACCGGAAATGTGAGAACTTTTTTAGTTAATCAGCAAAATTGAAGCTTTATGGTATCACTGGATGAGGGAAAGATGTGTCTAAAGGCAAGGTTTGGATGTTGCAAATGTTTGCTTGTCTGTGGCCATTCCGGGATGGATGATAATTTTGTCTGTTCGGTTTTAATTTTGGTTTCATGTAGTTTTTTTTTTTTTTTTGGGTTTGATGTAGGTTTTCTATAGCAAACATGGACGACAAATAGGAGAGGTAAATTCAAATTAGCGGTTTGAAGGCCTACAGTATTTGTTTGTACAATCGTCATTTTAGGATATTGCTTTTTATTCAAACGGAAGCGCAGTAGTTCACTTTTCACAAATCTCTGAATTCAAATTAGTGAGGAGCGCTTTGGAAGTTTCGAAGGGTTACACTTTTAGCTTCGGTGCATACAAGCGATTTTTTGATGCGGCGGGCCCGGCTGACCGCCATTCGATACACACAATTCAATTGAGCAGTGCACACAATTGGTTTTTGACGCCGTAGCATCACGCGTCATGTTTGCGAGCAAAAATCCTCGCAGGTTTCAGCGAGACCGTCGCGTCAAAAATCGGTTGGGTGCACCGGGCCTTAGGTTTTCATTGAATTACTACTGTGGTCTCAAGGAATAACCGCCTAGTTGTTGATAATACATTATAAATGATTTATTTATTTATTTTGTAGAATAATTTAAAAAGTAAATTTATAAATAATAATAGCACCCTACATAATTTTTTCACGTTTTAAAAAAAAAAAGGTTCAAGCCTTTAGATCTTTCTGTAAACTCGTAGGAATATCAGAAAGTAGCAAAAGTTATATTGAACAAACATCTAATTAATTTTCTCTAAAATTTCTTTAAGTTGGACTATGGTTTTTCTGTTCAAAATACATCCATGTACGCTCATAAATAGTTTTGCACGGTTTCGATTTGCACGAAACTTTTTATTCCCCTAACCCCCGCGCAAAGCGAGGGATAAGTGTACAATCATTTCAGATTCTATGACGTAAAAACCAAAACAATCTCAATTTTGTCTTAACTCGACTTAAGCGGTTATATCTTTTATCCACAAGCTTGCCTAACAACTTATTCTATGAGTCTTTCGTCTCATCGAAAATAAATGAAGTCGTTGTAGGATCACTTCGGTCTCAGTCTATCTGAACTCACATCTCCTGCACAAACGCATCTGAATCGTCACAAAACTCACGGATGATCCCTTCGATTCTAACAAAGTCCGTTCTTCGTAAAATTCGCAAAAGAAATCTCTTGCGGTTTCCTGTGTCTGAGTGATGTGTCCGTTGCCTGAACGATTTCCTGTGTCTGAACGATAAATTACAAATTTTCGACCATCACTTCTCAGGCGTTATAAGCCTTTTCTGACCACAACCGGCAGCAAATAACCCTCACCCAAGGCAAAAGCCCTAAGACTGAATCGAACATTAATTAAATTGTAAGCCTCCACCTCCAATCGGTCTTTTGATTGCATCCGGCTTTACACGACAACGACAACGACGGTGATGACCTGCTGCAATCGCCATTGCATCGGCTTAGGTTGGGTTGGGGACTCGATGTTGTCGTGGAAACGATAATTAAATAAGTGAGTTCCAGTTATTGATAATCTTCGGCCAAGTAACAGGCCATACAATTTTGCGGTTTGCCGGTTAAGTGGCTCCCAATTACTGAACGGTGAATAGAAGATAGTCCCTTATCGACTCGAGTCACACACGTTTCGTTCGCAAGGCACCTACACACCACACCACAAGAGCATCTGATATTTTCACACCTTTCAAAGGGCAACAGAGTTGGAAAATATTTTTCAATCTGAATTGAAAATTCATAATGAACTACTACCCAACCGCAAAAACAAGATGTGTTACATTTGTTGCTTTGATGTTTTTTTGTCGCCAACAACAACGACGATGACGACAACGAACTGTATGGCACGTGCTTCATCTGCAGTCAGTGTCTACCGAACACACATTTAAGGGAGGCAGAACACATCAAGGGGATGATGATGTGATTCTACTAAAGGAGATAATGGTGGTGGTGTCGTTGGAGTCTTTTACGAGTTGTAACTGAGCCTTTCGACTTTGGCGCTGTGTGTACAGGCGTAGAAATTAACTCAAGGGGAAGTTTGAAAAGTAGATTTTCTTTTTTTTTTTTCCAAAAAGAAGGAGATGATGGTGATTTTGGAATTGAATGATTTTCTGGTTAATTGGATTCGGAGTCGAAAAAAAGAAGACGATTTTTTAATTTCTGATGACTGCTGTGAAAAAGTGGATAGAAGGTTGATAAGAGGATGTACGGGTCACACAATTTAATATTTTGCTGCAAAAAAACCAAAGATGCACACAAAAATCAACAACAAACTTGTTGTCAAATGCTCTGTGATTGAACTGAAAAAACCAAAGGTCTACAACAAATCGAAAGCAATCTTGTGATCAAATGCTCTTTGATGGAACTAACAGAGGTTCTACTTTTAAGGACGAAATGACATAATATTCTGCTGAAGAGTAAAAATCCACAAAAAACTGAAAATTTGAGGGGGTGTTCGATTTTTTTTTCCTGTTACGATTACAAAGGTTTATTTTAGAATAATAAACCAAAAATCTACAGTAGAGCGACGGATTAGAACAGCAGAAATCCTACAAAGACGAAGAAATGTTGACGTAAAATTTTGCTCAAGAGTAAAAATCCACAAAAAAACCTACAACGAAAAAACCGATTGGAACAGCAAAAACTTTACTTAGAGCATCAAACCTTAACAAAGTCAGTAGACATATGTAACATTCTGTTGCAAAAAGAACAAGATACAAAAAAAAAATCTGCAACGATACTAGTGAACACCTTGTGATCAAAAAACGCTCTCCGACTGAGCTGCTAGAAGTTCTTGACAGAGCACCAAACCTTAACAAAGTCCAAAGGATATAAAAAATCCAATATTTTGCTACGAAAAAAAGCAAAGATCCGCGAACAAATCTGCAGCGTCCTTGTGAATACTTTTTGAAAGCCTTGTAATCTCTTTGGAATCAAAAATCGCTCTTCGATTAGACCAACAGAAGTCCTTTCCGGAGCAGCAAACCATTACCAAGTCGGAAGGATGTTACTGTCACACAATATTTTACTGCCAAAAAAAGCAAGATTCACAAAAAAATCAGCGACGTTTATTGCGAAAACCTTGCGATCGAAATGTGAATTTCCGATTGGACCAGAAGAAGTTCTAGTCACAGTGCCAAGTCTTAACAAAGTTTGATTTATAGTTTTCTACAAAAATGGACTTTTATTAAATCGCTTTGTCCCTACAAAAAGGCACTTTAATCAAATCGCAATGTCCCTACAAATAGGGATTTCAATCGAGTCGCCTTTCATGGCGAAGACGTAAATTCGTGGTTAGAATTACAAATGGAGTCATCGAATGAAAGGATTCAGCAGCAAGGTTTTTCTGTAAAATGGTTTTCTAATAAGAAACAATCGAAGATCGGATAAAAAGACGCGTGGAGCTGAGAATCTGTAGAGCTTCGGACTGATAAAGCAAAAGAACCATCTTCCCAAATTCATGGTGATTCAGAAAATACAAGGAACTGAAGAAAAACTTCAACGTTTACTTGTTGAGCATGAGAATTTCGGTAGTGAAAAAATGTTCCTTGAAATCAGAGGGTTCAGGTTTTCGAAGAGAATTCGGAGAGTGAAAAAAATTTAGCATTTGAAATCAGTGGCCTGAGATTTTTAAAAAGGATTTAGCGAAGAAGAAAGTGCCGTCTGAAATCAGTGGACTCCGATCTTGGACTCCGATTGTGGTAAGAAGAATGTTTCATTTGATTTTAGAGGATTGGGTTTTTAAATAAAATTTTCAGAACGAGAATGTGGCGTTTGAAATTAGTGGACTCGAATTTTAAAGGAGGATGTGGCGTTTGAAATCATTGAACTTGGATATTAAAGAAGGATTTTACTAACGAGAATAAGGCCTGGATATCACTGAACTCCGATCTTAAAAAAGGATTGTGGTAAGCAGAATGTTGTGTTTAAATTTAGAGGATTGGGTTTTTAAAAATAATTTTCAGAACGAGAATGTGGCGTCTAAAATCAATGGACTTAGTTTTTAAGCAAGGATGTGGCATTTGAAATCAGTGGACTCGAATTTTCAAAGAAGGAGTTTAGTAACGAGAATGAGGCCTTTGAAATCAATGGACTTGGACTTAAAAAAAAAAAGAATGTTCATAACGCGACGTGACTTTTGACATCATCGCATTTGGATTTCGTTACAGAAATCAAAAGCATTTTGATTTCTGTAACGAAAATGTGCCGTTTAAAACCAGCGGAGTCGAATTTTTAAAAAGGATTTTGGTAAGGAGATTATTTCGTTTGATATAACAAGATTAAGAATAATTTTCAGGATTTTAAAGGAGGATGTGGTGTTTGAAATCAATGAATTTGGATTTTAAAGAAGGATTTTAGTAACGAAAATGAGTGGGCTCGGACTTAAAAAAGGATGTTGATAACGAAGATGTTTCGTTTAAAGTCGTCGCATTTGGATTTTTCAAAATGATTTCGGTAACTAGAAAGTGGCATTTAAATTCAGTGGAGTCAGTGGTTTTACATTTTTAGGAATAAACTTAGGAAGGCAAATGTGGCGAATGTGGAGTCGGATTTTAGAAAATGGATAGGATTTCGGTAAGGAGATTTTTTTCGTTTGAAATTAAAAGATTGGATTTTTAAGAATAATTTTCAGAATGAGAATATGGAGTTTGAAATTAGTGGAATTGAATTTAAACGGAGGATGTTGATACCATTTGAGATCAATGAAATCGAATTAAAAAAAAGGAATTTTGGTAACGCGAATGTGGCTGTGGTTTGATATCAGCGGAGTCGAATTTTAAAAAAAAGATTTTGGTAAGAAGATTGGTCCGTTGGAAATTAAAAGCTTAAGAATTATTTTCAGAACGAGAATGTGGCGTTTGAAATCAGTGGACTCGGATTTTAGAAAAAAGGATTTCGGTAACGCGCATGTGGCGTTTGAAATCAGTGGATACAGATTTTTAGCTACATCCAGTCTCAAAAATTTAACAAAGTTGACATTATTTTCGGAAGTTCAAATTTATTTCTGGAAGAATGTGATAAAAATGCATCAGAGTAAGTGCTTTCTTGAAATAAAAAGTACCTCATTCAACTCAAAAAAAAAAAGTTTATTAAAAAAATGCCGTCGGCAAAATCGTCGGTTTGCTGCAATTTGAGATTTCAAAGTTTCAGACTCGAAAGCATTGAAAACTTTTTTGGGTTGAATTGAATTTTATTTTATTTCAAATTTCTTGGAATGTTTGCGCACTAATTAAACCCAAAGCAATAACTCTCTTTCAGCTCTCGCCACCCGGGAAAAAAAAAACAAAGAACAAAAAAAACTAAAACGCATGAAAATTATATCTAAATCTCACAAATTAGCGTTAACCATAACTTTTTTCTGTCTACAAAAGTCCGGGGGAAGTGAAAAAAATATCATATTTCATGCATCCTTACGAAGCGCAGTAACATTTTCTTCTTCGAATCGTCAACTTCCAGAAAATTCTACCAACATATTGACGTGCACATAAAATGAAACTCACCTGCTGAGCAACAAGCCAAAGGATACACAATCCTCTCTGGTTAACTTTCTCTCTCTCAACACACTGGGAAACTGAACTTTTTCTTCAAATACAACAAGGACACACTGGGAGTTAGAATTTAACTCTCCCACACAAAAATCTGTCTGCACGTGAAAAGCAAGAGACTGTACACGCGAACGGACGACGGTGATCTGATCGCTATTGCGAAAATCCCAAGAGTATGATGCCACAGCGAAACTGTGCCACCCTCCAACCCTCGCCCGAAGTCCGCTGTCCTGGGTCAGCCCGTGTGTGTGTTGTACATGGCCATGCGTTGCATGTGTGCGGCGTGTGGGTTTACTGTTGGTGTGTGCATTTGCCCGGAGGCAGCGGAAGCACCGAGTCCAGTGAAACAGCAGGAGAAGCTTTCCAATGTGGGGGATGATGGGGGTGGCTTCCGATTCTTGGAAGACGATCGGTTACTGCTCCACACAGTCACATCGGCTTGTGTGTGCTAGAGTAGGGGAAGAAGGACTTCTCTGCGAGAGCGACAGAGCACAATTGCACAGGGTGCTTCTACTTCCACTTCTGCCTCTGATGCAGCTGTGGGCGTGGGGCGGTGGTAGGGGCGCTGGGATTTTTGAATTTTCAGAATTACGTTGATTTGATTTCATTTCTCGAATTGTTTCCCCTTATTGATTTTCAGAAGAGGATTTTACCTGTTGGCCATGGAGACAGGAGGAGGTGGACGCGTCGTTGTGTATGTGGAGTTAATTTGTAGGCATGCACTGATGAAAAAGGAAGAATTTTTTTTTGTTTCTCCTGCGGTGTGCGTCGCATCGGGGGAGAAAACATTTTGCCAAAGGTGAAAACTTCATACAACTGCCAGCGGGTTGGCGAACACAACTCACAGGGATGCCACTTCAAAGTCATGCGGCGTCAATTGAAAGAGGCAGGTTTGTGAATAATCCTTCTGTGTGGATGTTTTGCTTTATTTTGAGTTCAGTAGTAATTTTAGGGAATTTGGGTATTTTTTTTGTATGACTGTCAAAAGAATTTGTAGGGCTGTCCAATAATTCAGCGTTGCGATTTGAGGATGAATGTCACAGTGAATATGGCTTTGGGACACGATGATAATCCTGGACACTTTCTGATAGACTCTGTTTGATTTTTTTCGGGTTTAAATGGGTCGTGGAAAAGTTCCATTTTTGTCTGAAGAGAAGAGAGAGTAGAATCGAACTATTTTTTGCGGATTTGGACTGTCCTGTTGGACTTATTTTGGATTTTATTTTCACCACTTGTAGGATTTGTAGTTCAAGGGATGATTTTAGGGAGTCTTTTTTCTATGGAACAATGTTTTCGACTATTTTTTTTACTTTCTATGGCATTTGAATCCTGGAGGAGGATTGTTAGCACCGTTTTTTTGGATATTTTGATGTCGACAGAAGATGCAGTGTGCGTACTTAACCGTAACTTAACTTTTCTTCAATGATGAAAAAAAAAAAAAGGATTTGCAGAGTTTGGAAGCTTTTGTTCAATGATGCAAAATACCCAAAAATTTCTTTAAGGTCAAATTTGTTGATGAATTGTACTTGTCTTCGCCTGGCTATTCATAGGGAGGATGAAGCAGCAGCGTGAAATTTATTTTTCAATTTTTTAGGTTAACAATCATTTATTTTTACAAAACGTTTACTTAGATTCAATCAAGCGAACTATTCAATCTACATGTTCAACAAAGAGTCTTCCCCACAGCCTCTGTAGATTTTGAAAAAATAGTCTTCCGCACTGCTTCAGTTGGTTTTGAAAAAAAAGTCTTCCTCAATTGGTTTTGAATGAAGAGTCTTCCTCACAGCTTCAGCAGGTGTTGAAAAAATAGTCTTCCGAACTGCTTCAGTAGGTTTTGTATAAAGGGTCTTCCTCATGGTTTCAGCAGGTGTTGGAAAAAGAGTTTTCCTCACGGCTTCAGCTGGCTTTGAATAAAAAGTCTTCACAGCTTCAGTAGGTTTTGAATAACGAGTCTTCCTCACGGCTTCAGTAGGTTTTGAATAAAGTGGGTTTTCTCACAGCTTCAGTAGGTGTTGAAAAAAGAGTCTTCCACACAGCTTTAGTTGGTTTTGAATCAAGAGTCTTCCTTACGGCTTCAGCAGGTGTTGAAAAAAGAGTCTTCCGAACTGCTTCAGTAGGTTTTGTATAAAGGGTCTTCCTCATGGCTTCAGCAGGTGTTGAAAAAAGAGTCTTCTGCATATCATCATCAGATCAGACATTGAATAAGGTCTTCCTCATACCTTTTCACACTGATTTACTGCATGTGCTCAAAACTTCCCTGAGGTGATGACTACCTCGTTGTTTTTGATGGACCTTTCCCCATTTGGCCCTTAATTCAAAAATCAACCGCCGAAATCAATCATCAAAATGAATCAACTTGACTAATTAACATTCCACCATTCGTCGATGAATTTATTCCTAATTGGAGTCATAATTTCGCGGAATGCATCAAATTTCAGTTTCTGAATCAATCGCCACTTCATCTAAATGAATCCACTCGCTCATTCCTGTCCAAACGAAACGTCATAAAAAATCCATTTCCACTTAGCAGCGAATTGATTTACTGCCAATCCACTTGAGACCGTCTCATCACTTCCAGAGCACCCTATGAAGAGAGTGCCTCCCTGACGTGTGTATTGGTGGTCCACGTACCATGAAGATCTCGAATACAATTGATCCCCAACACCACAAACAGATGATGCACCTAACCGAGTCTGTTCCCGTGAATGTGTTGGTCAGGGTTGATTATAAATTCAAAAAAATTCAGCTACACCATCCAATTTCACACACTCAAATCCGATTCAATTTCATAATTTTGCAGCTCTGGAGGTCAGTCTTTCCAGTGACGGACGTTCTTGGCGGCAGGGGAACATTGTGTGTTCTGTTTCCGTTCTTAGAAGCTGACCGTACGTCGTCGATGTCGGCGGGTTAATGTAACCGCCGCCGCCGCTTATTGGCTGCTGCATGCGTATTCAATTCGAGTGGTTTTTGGTTTTGACCAGATTTTTTAGCGTTTCACTTTTTTGGTGTTGTTTTTTTGCTTCCTTCCAACCAATGGCATTAAAAACATTTTTTGAAATGCCATTGGAATGTTGTGGCACGTTCAGAAGGTGGGGGACGACAGATAGAGAAAGACAGAGAGAGAGAGAGAGAAAGCTCATAGGCATATAAAACGGGACTATCGGAGATGGGTTTCTTTCATTTGAGTTTAGTTTATAATTGTTAAGAGTCTGAATTTTATTTGAGTGTTCTTTTTTTTTGGTTTATAAAAGAAATTTTCTCATTTGCTCTTTTCGTTTGGCAGTGCAGTGCAAAGTCCAGGACCAGAAAGGTAAAGTCGGATCAGCTGAAGACGTCGCAGATTTCACTGAGTGAGTACAATTTGTTTTTATTCAGGAATCACTTACAGGTAGATATTATTTAAGTGTAGTTTTTAGTGAAAAAATTGGTTTTAATGGGATCACTTGAAGGTGTCCTTGAGGCGGTGTTGTCGTTGATCTTCGGGAAAAGTAGGAATCTTGTCGTTCGTGATTCGTGTAGTCTCTGTGATTGGTTAATACATTGAATGCCATCACGAACACACTTAGTGCAGGTAACCAGTGGCCTCCATGGCATTCAACGTGTTAAGTTTTTGCTTTTCTTGCAGAAGTGGATCCATTTCTGTGTGGTCTTCAATGCTGTCGTTCATCTTCAGTCGTTCGAAATTGAAAAGAAGGCTTTTTTGACTAGCTCGTTTGAAATTAACAAGAAAGCAAGAGGTGGGGTTTTTAGTTTGCAGATTGTTGCGTTTATAAATTTTTTAAATTGTTACTTATATTTTTGTAAACGTTTTTGAAGATCATTCGTTTTTAATTACTTTTTATAAGTTGCTGCTCATTTTTTTGTACACATTTTCCAAGCCCTTTCCTTTTAAATAAGTTGTATGTTTTGTTGAAGATTAAAAGTAAAGCTTCAGATTTTGAACGTGAAGATTTTTAACGACGCGTATACACGTGACACGTGTTGTCGAATTACACGGCACCTTAGACGTGAGTACACGTGTAGTTTATTTAAACCCGAGTACACGTGTAATTAACTATCTTGTGTATAAGCACATGTGCATAAGCACATTACAACACCCTATTCATGTCTTCTGCAATGGCTACAAAGCTCAAAACTTCAGAATAGAATATTGCCTGAGCACAGTGCAAAAGCCTATTCGCGTCTTCTGCAACAGCTACAAAGCTCGAAATTTTAGAACTAGCCTGAATCTCTTTCGAAGAACTCATAAACGTACTTGAACCCATGCACATCCTTACAAATATTGTAAACGATGAAGACTCATCGGCCTCCATGCATAAGTTGTTTGAGAAGCATACGTTGGCTTCCGAAAATGACTCCGATATGGTCGTGACTTAGGAGAATATTAAAAGAATATTTACACGCAGCGGTTTCATCTAATTTTTTTCTTTTTCCCCATGCCCCAACAGCTTCTTTTTATTCTCTCAAACAAAAGTTTAAAGCCTATCACACAATCTTCTTAAAACTCCACCAGCTTCTTTCTTGTTGCCCACTACCGTCTACACATATTGTACGAAATATAGTCGAC